>CM076990.1:71139926-73639926 GCA_039090855.1 Macrothele yani
CAGAGTTTCTATTTTCACGTACGAGCGCTCGTCTAACGCGGTGACTCGACCTGAGGAGCTGCACGCTTCCATGTTCAAACCCTCCCACGTCCACACAGGAAATGATAGCGAGTCGTTCTGACACCACTGCGTTGCTAAGAGTCTGACCTCGACATGATGCAATTATTTTCCCGATTGCATGATCCGCTTCTTGTTTTAGATTAACGTGTGCAGAACTTTTGCTAAGATCCTCGTATACTTACCATAAAGCTGTCACTGGTGGTTTTTCTAATCCCTTATCCTCTGCTCCATGAGGCAAGGCATGAAAAGAAATTGCTAGTCCCCCGACATGAACATCATGCCACTGGGTAGAAACAAGTAACTCACTCAAACAACATCTCTCCTTTCTTAGGTGTGTCTTCATTGTTATAGCCCTTTTAGTAGGTAGTCAGTCCGAAAAGAATAGTAGCAATCATCTCCCTAAATAACCGCTTTGAATAACAAAACTCAGGAGAAATGAACACTTTCTGATGCGCAGGTTAACTTGTTTCTGCACCGTTTGGCCCACTTAGACGTGAATATATTCTTTCGAGCTGATTTCATCCCATTTTTCTGACCCAGAGTTAATTTGCTTCAGCTCCTTAATGAGATAAAAGTTGTTACATTTTTGATTCTTGGAGTTCCTATTCAACTAAGAATATACATCCAGGTTTCAAAAAAAAAAAAAATGAAAAAAAGAAAAGAAAATCGAGACAGTGCCCGGGTACTCTTGGTAGATAATTTATGCTATGCATCTTTCGCATGCCAAGTTTTATGGGTGCGAAATAAAACGATTGATTCGAGAGTACACATTTATTTACGTATAACACATAGCATTTAATCGCGTCACTCACGACAACACTGAGCCACAGTCTGTTACATACTAAGTATATTAAATCATAACAACAAATAACAAGAAAGATGACACCGAATTTTCGAGTGTAATAAGCACGTCTTTTGAATCCGTTCTGAGGCAAATTAAATTTATCAAAGCTATTCAAAGTCAATGGAACCGGTATGGAAAACAGTAGTATCTCATGGAAGAAAGAAGTTTGTCAATCGGGTTTTTAATCCCTCAGATATTGCTGTAAACGAAATCGTGAGCTTACGCCCTTTGGTTGCAGACTTGTGCGTTAAGAAAAGCATGAATTTGTATGAGAAACATTTAGCACCGGAAACGCTCTCCAGCACCGAAATAATTTTTCAAATAGGACTCTTCGAAGCAGAGATATCGACAAAAATAAGATGTAACTTTACTTCCCTGGTGGGAAAACCATGCATTATTTTAGGAAGAAAGTATTCTCAAAAGGTTTTTCCATATGAGCAGTATCGGTCTAAGAAAAAAAAAAAAAATAGTCGTGTTTTCAGGAGCCCAGATGCCCCCTGGTGGCCAAACCATTCTTTACCAAACATTAGAAATTATGTGAAAAATCATCAGGTCTTGTGTACGATACAGGAAGAATTTTTCAAATCGTAGTTTTAGAAGCAGAAATAACGCAGAAAACGCACTTTACCTTTGTGCCCCCTAGCGGAAGTCTATGAATTACTTCAAAATTTTGAAATTATATAAAAAAACATGTCACACTGGAAACGCTATCCAACAAAGAAGTTATTTTTCAAATCGGACTCCTAGAAGTAGATATATTGACAAAAATAAGGTATACATCTACGCCCCCTGGAGTAGAAACCATGCATTATTTTAAGAAGAAAATGTTTCTAAAAGGCTTGACGACATGAGTAGTATCGGTCAACAAACGACGTTTTTTTCAATCGAGAATTTAGAAGCTCATATTTTGCTGCAAATACATCAGAAGCGGGAATTAAGATTTACGCCCCCAGGTGGCCAAACCATTTTTTTACAAAAATTAGAAATTATGTGCAAACCACTTCCCACCAGGAGCTGTATCCGGTGCAGAAAGAATTTTTCAAATCGGAGATTTAAAAGCAGAGATATAGGGGGAAACGCAATTTACCTCTACGCCCCCTAGCGGAAAGTCCATGAATTACTTGAAAATTTTGAAATTATATAAAAAACATATCACACTGAAAACACTATCCAACAAAGAAGGAATTTTTCGCCACCCCGGTGGCGCAGTGGTCTAAGGCAATGGCCTCTGATCATTCGTCCGAAAGGGGTCCGGGTTCGAATCCCGGTGAGGCATGGATGTTGTGTTTGTCTTACGGCACTGGCTCTCTCCCTTCCCTGGAACCAGTGACCCTAAATTAAGGACGGGTGACTGCTTATAGCCCATTGAGTTGCTCACGGTTGTCGTTAAACCTCCAATCGAAAAAAAAAAAAAAAAAAAAGAAGGAATTTTTCAAATCGAACTCCTACAAGTAGAGATATTGACAAAAATAAGATATAAATGTACGCCCCCTGGGGGAGAAACTGTGGAATATTTTAAGAAGAAAATACTGTGAAAGGGTTTATCGATGTGAGTGGCATCAGTCCACGAAAGAATTTTTCAATCGATATTTTAGAAGCTCAGATTTTATGGCAAATACCTCAAAAGCAAAAATTAACGCTTACGCCCCCTGGTGGCCACAGTGTTCTTTACCAAAAATTTGAAATTATATGCAAAAGAATTTGCATCAGGAGTTGTATCCGCTGAAGAAAAAAATGTTTCAAATAGTTGTTTTAGAAGAAGATTAATCAGGAAAAAGTAATTTACTTTCACGCCCCCTAGCGGAAAATCTATGCTTAATTTGAAGAAGTAACTATATCGAAAATACTCTTCGACATAAATGGAATCGAAAGATAAAATATATTTTTCAACCGAATGTTTAGAAGCAAATATGTGGAATAAAAAGTATTTTTGAAATTGACATCATGTGCGTTTACGCCTTCTAGCGGCGGAATCGTACATCGTAAAAAAACGAAATAAAGGATCATCATTCGCATATTTCAAGCTTCCCAATGCAAAACGAATTTTTCAAATCGGACAAATAGTTGCAAAGATATCGTGGGTACAGACGGACCGACAAAACGGTAACATAAGAACGATCTTTTTTTACAAAAGACGTGCTAAAATGGTATACTAATTTCTGCCATTGAGCGGTACTTAGGTATTCCTGCCATTGAGAGGTACTCTTTCACATCGTTTGAAGGTAACACTTGGATGTGGCTCCACCGGGAGAACATACTGAATTCAGAAGTGGCTATATCACTATAGAAGATATCCGTGTACTGAGAGAACTAATCGGAAGAACGAGGGAATATGAACTCACATTATGCTTAACTTTTATTGATCATGAAAAGGCCTTTGATTCCGTGAAACCATCAGCAGTTACAATGGCTTTGAAATCCTGCGGAACTGATGCATACATTAACAGCTATGAAAATGAGAGGGCAAAGGTTCTGCTTAAAACTCGCAGCATCAGTCAGATGACAAGAATAAATCAGGAAAACCAAGTCATTGTTTTGCTCAGCAAGAGACATTTCCTTGACAAACGTCCAAACGCATGCTTTCCTGCTCATGATTGAGGTCAGGAGCTACCTACTTCCTGCACCCTTGATTCATGCCTACTGAGATTGTAACCATTAACTGATACCTCGAACAATGGCACATTTAAACTTACAGACAATTCACTGAGAGAAAATATGCGATCTTGTTTCAGCGGTTGTTTTAATATTATCAACATTCATATCTACTGTATGATTTTAGTATTTGATCTTCTGTCTCAAATGACGCAAACCATTTTTATGTATCCGTTTTTAGCACGTCTTTTGTAAAACACGATCGTGTTTATGTTATCGGTTTGTCCGTCCGTCCGTCCGTCTGTACCCGCGATATCCCTGCAACTATTAGTCCGATTTGAAAATTTCTGTTTGCATTGGGAAGCTTGAAATATGCGAATGATGATCCTTTATTTCGTTTTTTTTTACGATGTACGATTCCGCCGCTAGAAGGCGTAAACGCACATGATGTCAATTTCAAAAATACTTTTTATTCCACATATTTGCTTCTAAACATTCGGTTGAAAAATATATCTTATCTTTCGATTCCATTTATGTCGAAGAGTATTTTAGATATAGTTACTTTTTCAAATTGCGCATAGATTTTCCGCTAGGGGCGTAACAAATAAATTACATTTTCCCCGATAACTCTTCTTCTAAAACTCTGATTTGAAAATATTTTTTCTTCAGCGGATACATCTCCTGATGGAAAATCTTTTGCATATAATTTCAAATTTTTGGTAAAGAATACTTTGGCAACCAGGGGGCGTAAGTGTTAATTTTTGCTTCTGATGTATTTGCCAAAAAATCTGAGCTTCTAAAATTTCGATTGAAAAAATTATTTCGTGGACTGATGCCACTCACATCGATAAACCTTTTTGGAATATTTTGTTCCTAAAATATTCCACAGATTCTCCGCCAGGGGACGTAGATGTACATCTTATTTTTGTCAATATCTCTACTTCTAGGAGTCTGACTTGAAAAATTCCTTCTTTGTTGGAGGGTGTTTTCCGTGTGACATGTTTTCCATATAATTTCCAAATTGTCAAGTAATTCATAGACTTTCCGCTAGGGAGCGTAGCGGTAGGTTGCGTTAACCCTTATATCTCTGCTTCTAAATTTGAAAAATTCTCTGCTTCTAGATTTGAAAAATTCTTTCTGCACCGGATACAGCTCCTGATGGGAAATCGTTTGCACATAATTTCTAATTTTTGTAAAAAAATGGTTTGGCCACCAGGGGGCGCAAATCTTAATTTCCGCTTCTGATGTATTTGCAGCAAAATATGAGCTTCTAAATTCTCGATTGAAAAAAACGTCGTTTGTTGACCGATACTACTCATGTCGATAAACCTTTTAGAAACATTTTCTTCTTAAAATAGTGCATGGTTTCTACGCCAGGGGCGTAGATGTATATTTCCTTTTTTTGTCAAAATCTCTACTTCTAGAAGTCCGATTTGAAAAATTCGTTCTTGGTTGGATAGTGTTTCCAGTGTGACATGCGTTTCACATAATTTCAAAATTTGCAAGTAATTCATAAACTTTCCGCTAGGGGGCGTAGATGTAAATTGTGTTTCCCTTATATCTCTGCTTCTAAATCTCCGATTTGAAAAATTCTTTCTGCACCGGATACAGCTCCTGATAGGAAATCGTTTGCACATAATTTCTAATTTTTGTAAAAATATGGTTTGGGCACCAGGTGGCGTAAGTCTTAATTTCCGCTTCTGATGTATTTGCAGCAAAATATGAGCTTCTAAAATCTCCATTAAAAAAAAGTCGTTTGCTGACCGATACTACTTATGTCGATAAACCTTTTAGGAAAATTTTTTTCTTGAAATAATGCATTGTTTTCTACGCCAGGGGGCGTAGATGTATATCTTATTTTTGTCAATATCTCTACTTCTAATAGTCCGATTTCAAAAATTCCTTCTTTGTTGGATAGTGTTTCTGATGCAAAATGTTTTTCCTATAAATTCAAAATTTACAAGTAAATCATAGACTTTCCGCTAGGGGCACAAAGGTAAATTGCGATTTCAGCGTTATTTCTGCTCCTAAAACACCGATTTGAAAAATTCTTCCTGTATCGCATACAAGACCTGATGGAAAATATTTTCCCCATAATTTCTAATGTTTGGTAAAAAATGGATTGGCCACTAGAGGTCATAAGTGTTAATTTCTGCTTCTGATGTATTTGTAGCAAAAACTGGGCTCCTGAAAACTCGACTAATTTTTTGTTCTTGGACTGATACCGCTTATATGGATAAACCTATTGAGAATACTTTCTTTCTATAAGAATGCATGGTTTTCCCACGAGGGGACGTAAAGTCGCATTTTATTTTTGTCGAAATTTCTGTTTCTAATAGTTCGTAAGCTCACGATTCCGTTTACAGCAATATCTGAGGGATTAAAAACCCGATTGAAAATCTTCTTTCTTTCGTCAGATCTATTATTTTCCATACCGGTTCCATTGACTTTGAATAGCTTTGATAAATTTAATTTGCGTCAGAACGGTTTCAAAAGACGTGCTTATTAAACCCGAAAATTCGCTGTCATCTTTCTTGTTAAAGTTACCTTTCGAACAGTCCTTCCAAGCGTGAAGCCAACCACTTATTATGAGTTACCCTCACGAGACATTGTAACTCGAATCACTGCATCCGCATCATGATCATTTTTTAACATCAAAAGTTTTTAATCGATATTTTTTGGAATTTTACGCGCGCAATTTTATATCGTTCCATCCCAAGGCACAAGAAATACATATTTACCGGTTAGCAACCAAAAACCACGGGCGCCTCAACTGCCGGGTAGTGGTGCTAGCTCTTGGCTACTCGTTTAAGTTGGGCTTACGTTGCAGGAGTTTTCAGTGGTTTAAAATTAGGGACGGGAGACTTCTTAGGTGCTCTAGGGAGTCGTTGAACCCCGAAAAAATAAAATCTAGGAAATACGTTTCTCACAAGAATTCTTGTAAACACGCACAATCTATGAAAAAAGAGTGGCCATCGTGCTATCAATTCAACAGCGCATTCGTCTCTCCATCAATGACGAGCATCAGATGAACATTTTATTTAATGTATGTTTAACGTCAAAAATAGGTCATTTGATGGATTTAGTAATACAGAAATTTCAGATTTTGAAATATATTGAAATATTAGATATAGTCCAGAGCGCGAACAGATTATCAAGATAATCTTGAAGTGTGAAGTATTGACATGCGATGAACTTGAAGTTTGAAGTCTTTTTAAGTGGGATGATATGGAAGTCTTGAAGTGTAATGATCTTTAATTAAAGTCTTGAAGTGTGACGATCTTTAATTAAAGTATATTAATACATATTCTTCTTATAAAGATCCATCTTGAAACGTGAAGTCTTGAAGTGTGATGCTCTTGGTATCTTGTAGTGTTATGATCCTGAAGTTGAAGTCTTGAAGTGGGATGACCTTGATATCTTGAAGTGTTGTAATCCTGAAGTTGAAGTTTTGAGGTGTTCTGATCCTGAAGTGTGCAGTTTTGAAGTGTAATGATCCATAAATGTGAAGACTTCAAGTGTGATGATCCATAAGTGTGATGATCTTGACGTACGAAGTCTTGAAGTGTGAAGATCTTGAAGTGGGAAGCCTTGAAGTGTGATAATCTTGAAGATTGAAGTATTGAAATGGGATGATCTTAAAATAATGTGAAGTCTGCCTTTGAAGGTGCAAGTTCCTGTTTTTAGCACGTCTTTTGTAAAAAAAGATTATGTTACCGGTTTGTCCGTCCGTCCATCCGTCTGCCTGTACCCACGATATCTCTGTAACTATTAGTCAGATTTGAAACATTATTTTTGCATTTGGAAGATTGAAATATGCGAATGATGATCATTCATTTGCTTTGGTTTTTTACGATGTACAATGTCGCCGCTAGAGGGCGTAATTGCAGATGATGTCGAATTCAAAAACACGTTTTATTTCACATTTTGCTTCTAAACATCCGATTGGAAAAATTCTTTTATCTTTCAATTCCATTTATGGCGAAGAATATTTTAGATATAGTTAATTTTTCAAATTACCCATAGAAATTTCGCTAGAGAGCGTAAAAAGTAAATTCCATTTTTCCCGATAAATCTTCTTCTAAAACTACGATTTGAAACATTTTTCTTCAGCGTATACATCTTCTGATGGAAAATCTTTTGCATATAATTTCAAAATTTTGGTAAAGAATACTTTGGCCACCAGGGGGTGTTAGTGTTAATTTTTGCTTCTGATGTATTTGCCATAAAATCTGAGCTTCTAAAATATCGATTGAAAAAGTTCATTGGTGGACTGACGCCACTCACATCGATAAACCTATTTGGAATATTTTATTCTTAAAATATTCCACAGTTTCTCCACCAGGGGGCGTACATGTATATCTTATTTTTGTCAATATATCTACTTGTTGGAGTCCAATTTGAAAAATTCCTTCTTTGTTGGATAGTGTTTTCAGTGGGACATGTTTTTCATATAATTTAAAAATTTTCTAGTAATTCATAAACTTTCCGCTAGGAAGCATAGAGGTAAATTGCATTCCCCACTATATCTCTGCTTCTAAATCTCCGATTTGAAAAATTCTTTCTGCACCGGATACAGCTCCTGATGGGAAATCGTTTGCACATAATTTATAATTTTTGTAAAAAAATGGTTTGGCAACCAGGGGGCGGAAATCTTAATTTCCGTTTCTGATGTATTTGCAGCAAAACATGAGCTTCTAAATTCTCGATTGAAAAAAACGTCGTTCGTAGACCGATACTACTCATGTCGACAAACCTTTTAGAAACATTTTCTTCTTAAGATAATGCATGGTTTCAACGCCAGGGCGCGTAGATGTGTATCTTATGTTTGTCAATATCTCTGCTTCTAGGAGTCCAATTTGAAAAATTCCTTCTTTGCTGGATATTGTTTCCAGTGTGGCATGTTTTTCATATAATTTCAAAATCTTCAAGTAATTCGTAGACTTTCCGCTAGGGGCGAAGAGGTAAATTGCTTTCCCCCGTATATCTCTGCTTCTAAATCTCCGATTTGAAAAATTCTTTCTGCACCGGATACAGCTCCTGATGGGTAATCCTTTGCACGTATTTATCAATTTTTGTAAAAAATGGTTTGGCCACTAGGTGGCGTAAGATTAATTTCCGCTTCTGATGCGTTTGCAGCAAAATATGAGCTTCTAAACTCTCGATTGCAATAAAAGTCGTTTGTTGACCGATACCAGTCATGCCGACAAACCTTTTAGGAACGTTTTCTTTTTGAAATAATGCATGGTTTCTACGCCAGGAGCCGTAGATGTATATCTTATTTTAGTCAATATATATATATACAAAGAAAGAATTTTTCAAATCGAACTCCTAGCAGGAGTGCTGGGAGTCCGATTTCAAAAATTATTTCTTTGTTGGAAAGTGTTTCCGATGCGAAATGTTTTCCCTATAAATTCAAAATTTTCATGTAAATCATAGACTTTCCGCTAGGGGCTACGAAAGTAAATTGCGTTTTCTGCGTTATTTCTGCTTCTAAAACTCTTATTTGAAACATTCTTCCTGTGTGGCATACAAGACCTAATGGAAAATATTTTTCACATAAATTCTAATACTTGGTAAATAATGGTTTGCACACCAGGGAGCATAAGTGTTGATTTTTGCTTCTGATGTATTTGTAGCAAAATCTGGGCTCCTGAAAACTTGACTAAATTTTTTTTTTCTTGGACCGATACCTCTGATATGGAAAAACCTTTTGAGAATACTTTCTTCCTAAAATAATGCATGGTTTTCCCACCAGGGGACGTAAAGTCACACCTTATTTTTGTAGATATCTCTGTTTTGGAGAGTCCGATGTGAAAAATTATTTCGGGGTTGGAGAGCGTTTCCGGTACGAAATGTTTCTCTTATAAATTCATGTTTTTCTTAACGCACAAGTCTGCAACCAGAGGGCGTAAGCTCACGATTCCGTTTGCAGCAATATCTGAGAATTTATAAACCCGATTGAAAAACTTCTTTCTAACGTCAGATACTATTGTTTTCCACACCGGTTCTATTGACTTTGAATAGCTTTGATAAATTTAATTTGCGTCAGAACGGATTGGAAAGACGTGCTTATTACATCCGAAAATTCGGTGTCATTTTTCTTGTTACTTATAGCATCGGAATCCAGAAAACATACAAGAAGAGGACGGTATGCAACAAAGACGCGAATTTTGCAAGAGCATTAGAGGAAAACTATTTTGTATCATGTAAGGGATATGACACATTAGTAAGTTGGGAAATGATATTTTGAGGTTGTTCACGAATATTGAAAGTTTAAATGATCAGATATAAAGAAAGTGGTATACAAAGTGCACATCTCTGGCTGTACCAGATTAAACTATATGCTAAGAAATCATAGTAGGTCGTATTCAGGAAAGCTTGAAACAGAATTTAATAAGTATACGTCCTTCTCATAGATTTCTCTGCTGTATACAAATACACCACGCGTTACTACTGCATGCGTTGCACCCAACACGTCAAGAGATTATGCTGCTAGGGCAGATGTAAAGGACTCATATCTATACCCAAATAAGACAGACTCAAAAGTTATAATGTGTTTAAAATTCTGGGATACTAAATACAATACAATACAGTTATTTTATTGTACACATTGAAAACTTACAGTCATATGAAAATGCCTTACACCAGTAGGAATCTGAACATATTGGTTGTAAGGCGATTCCCCCTATCAGATGTAAGAAAAGGAATGAAATATATAAAGGCAAGTAAGATGGTTATAACAGAAGTGCCACTGTTAGCAGCATAGCTTGGGACTACAATTTAATGATAAGGTTTAAATTATTTATGGAGATCAGGATGATTTACAATGTGATTTAGCAGAGACAAGGAAAACTTTCTGATATTTTCCAGAGATCTGATGTTCTCTGGAAGATTATTCCATAGGATAATGGCTTTATACATTATGCTATTTAAACAATAATTAAGTCTAACACAAGGTAGACATAATTTCTTGTTAGCAACAGATCTGGTGAAGACAGCATAATCCAGATATCTGATGTCAGATTGAAAAATAAGTAGTTTAAGATGCATTATTTTAAAAAAATATGAACCTAGTTTCAAGGTAAAAATTTCATAAATTTTTAAAATATTTATTTTTGAAATAACGGTGTTGAATGAGACATGTAATCTGTGTTCAGCATATAGCAAATAAATTTCTTCTGTAATTTGAGCAAGCATAACTTATTGTTTGTGCTTATATTTGAATACCAGGATTCCAGACAATAGGAGAGATAGGTATAAATAAAAGCATAGTAAATTTTTTTTAGGACATTCATAGGGAAGAGATGATTAATTGTACTTTGTAGGCCAACCTGTAAGGAAACTGTTTTTTAAAACAAACTGAACATGAGTGTTCCAGTTAGAGAATTCATCAAACCGAACGCTTAGGTACTGAACTTTGTCTACAATTTTAAGTGGGGGATTATTAATCCTGACTGGAAAGTTATTTACGTCATCTTTTTTATGAACATTTCGGAAATATACAGAGTTGTTTTTTTTAAATATTAAGTGATAATTTGTTAGAGCATAACCAAACTGATAAACTTGATTGATCGTTATTGACCATTACCTGTAGCTTATGCAAATTATGACATTTTTGAAATATGGCAGTATCATCAGCGTATAACAAAGCATGAGTTGATTGTAGGCACATAGGAAGGTCATTAATATGTAACATGAACAGTAACGGTCCCAATGCCGAACCTTGAGGCACTCCACATGAAATATTAAGTAAATCAGGGTTTATATTATTTACAGAGACATAGTGTTTGCGATTAGAGAGGTAGCTTATTAAAAGGAAAAGTACATATTTTGCCACGAAAACCGTATTTGGTTAATTTATGTAACAGAATATCATGATTTACCGGGTCAAAAGCTTTCTGAAAATCAATAAAAACATAAATAGTATGTAACAACTCTCATCTAGTGCTTCGTAAATGAAGTTTGACAACTTAGCAACTGCCATTTCAGTAGCTCTGTTTCTTTGGAAACCGAACTTATCCAAAGAGAACATACCATAGTTGTGTAAAAAATCAACCATTCTGCTATGAATAGCCTTTTTAATAATTTTACTCAAAATAGGTAACAAAGATATCGGTCTGTAATTACAGGTAGATTCCCTATCTCCTTTCTTAAAAAAAGAATAATCTTAGCGATTTTCAGACTGTCAGGAAAATGACCTGAATAAAACTCAGATTAATAATATATGTTATAAGTGGTACCAAAATGGATACTGGGTCTTTTATGACTCTGCTATTAATATTGTCTGAACCGGAACTTCTTTTCAGGGGCAAGGAAGTGATAATATTATAAATTTTAGTATCATCCACAGGGCGTAGAAACATTAAAAAAGGGGCTTTCTTAATTTTCGATGAAGAATCATAACCTTTAGAGTTTTTGGAAAGTTTTTGCAGAGATGATAAATCATGACCTATGAAGTACTTGTAGAATTCATTAGCGACTCATTTTGAACCAAGAATAAAATCACCAGAATTTCCTCTTAACGTCAACGGAGCTTCAGCTGCACAGGATCATTTGTTAATAGCAGATTTTATTAATTTCCACTTTTGAAAACAAATAATAGTGCGGTTGTAAAAAAAAAAACATGAATACGTTATTTTTTTAAAACATCAACGACAGTGCACGTGCAAGCAACAATTTTACTGTTCGAATACACAGCACGTCTAAAAATCGAAAAGTGAGTGAGGCAAACTTTAGTGCCAAGCTTTTCAGTGCCACATTGAAGAATGCCTTTCTATCACTGAACTGGGAAAACAGGAAAATAATGATTAATGGAGAATATATAACTAATGCACCATCGTTTTAGGTGATGGCACAGTCATTTTTGAAAGCAGGCTCTCACAGATGTAGAGTATGACTTTGAAACTTGCTGGCAAGGCTATGAAAGTGTAATTTACGTAGAACTTACAGAAAACAAAATTGATGTACAACGCTTCTACAAGAACTGAAGATTAAGAGGTTGGAGGGGAAAAGCTAGAAACAACTTATGTTGCATTTACATTGGACAACAGAAATCAATCAAGGCTGTATTCAAAGCTTGGCTCGAATGCACTTCGAAGATACAGTACAATTTTGAAGAGCAATTTTCCATTGCCTTAAAAGGTAAACTATTTAATCAATGCATCCTTTCAGTTGTTACTTGTAGGCCACAAATATGGACCTTACCTTAAAAGACACACAGAGCTTGCGGACAACTCAAAGATACGCACAGAAATCCATGTTTGGAGAAACCGTGTATGAAATGGAATGGAACTCATGGATCAGGAAAACGATAAGAGTTGATTACATTTTTATCACAAAGTACAGTGTCTCAAGTGGCAATGGGCTAGACATATTGCTAGAACAATTGACTACCGATTATAAAGTACCAGTTTTTCCGCGCCGGGCATAGAAACCGGACCCCCTCACTCCGGAGTAAGTCGCTCTCCCAACTAAGCTACGCGGACATGTGCTCTCGCTGCATTCTGTCTTTATCTTATGTGCGTCCTGCGGGGCAAGCACGTCACCCCCCCGAAAGAGGGCCGGGGGCATGGCCAACGGGTCAGCTGGTACCATGTGTCGCTGTAGGCAATCATCGTATGAAGAACGTGCACTTGAGAAATCCCAGACAATTTGGTGTGTGGAACGTAACCTTACACCGATTCTATTTTTTTCGAAGCACTGAAGAGGAGATTCTCATTTTTGTCTCTCTCGCCGTGTGGAAAGAACATCACATCATTGAGAGAAACTTAACAGCCGCGTCATCCTGGAAGTTCGGGCGCCAATATAACGAACAAGTTTTTCCGCGCTCAGCATCGAAAGCGTGTCCCCTCACTCCAAAGTAAATCGCTCTCACAACTGAGCTACGCGGACATGTGCTCTCGCTGCTATCTGTCTTTATCTCATGTGCGTTCTGCTGCGCGGGCACGACACACGATGAACAACTGAAATATGAAATTTAATACCAAAGGGCAGGAAAAGACTAAGAGGAAGATCGTGTGGGAGTTTTGGGTCGATGAAATTTGTACGCATGCTGGATTTAAGCGGAAGCAAAATACTCGAGACAGAGAGCTGTGGTAGAGGATTTGGGAGACCTTCATTCAGCAATGGATAGAGAATGATTGATGATAATGTGTACATGCTCAAATGCAGTTTGTTGTCATGCATTAAAGTTACTGATACATCACCATCAGTTATTGAAATTTAAAACAAATAAACTGTTTTTGAATAGCTTTATTTTTGTGGAAAACACGACTGATCATTGTGGTATACCTTTTGATTCCGCTGGTGCACAGTTTTATTATCAACTTTCCAAGAAAAATATAAAATAAAGTTAAATAATAAGCGGTTGGTCCTTTTTTCCCCATTAGGCGACGTTACGTAATTGTGTAAGACCTCAAAATGACTAAAAGGTTCAAATGCTCAAATGCATTTGTTGTATAGATTCAAAAGTGCAAAGAACGAATTAACTTGGAGTTAGCTAAATAGGTTGAAATCAGTTCGATCTGGTTTCAGCTAGTATAGCTGCACTGCTTTCAGAGGGAAGATAATCTATTTTGTGTCGGAATGTTTGATAATTATATGTGATATGAAGAATTGAATGTTTATCTATCTACACTTTAACGTTGAAGCCTTTCGGAAGCAAGTAGCGCTCCGTTCCAATGGCAGACTTATGACTTCGGAAAAGAAGTCATAAGTCTGCCATTGGAACATGCATAAACGAAACTCACCTTAATTAGCTGCATCTTCAGTCGAATAAAAGATGAATTCTTTAATAAAAATAACGTAATAGAATCACTATGCGTAGAACAAACAAGATCACTTATTATGGCTTGCGAACATGGCGGCTTATAAAGAACAACGAACAACAACAAGCAATATGACGTCATTACGAGTTCTGTCTCAACTTAGCGTGTGTGACCTCGCGTGATGGATCACTGTCGATGTAACGAGAATTTCAAAATACGTAGTTCGTAGTTCTTTCTCTTCCTCTATTGTGTGGACTTTAACCATACGACTACGGCGAAGTGCGTCATACTGTTCCTTGCGTTTCCAACATTTTGTAGTGCACACAAAACTCAAAAGCATGGTGCAACTTTGCACAACGTTATGTTGCACGGTTGCAACATATTATGGCGTAAGGAGAGTGCACCATGTTGCTGGTTTTGTTTACCCCACACAATGATGTATCTATTCTCAGAAAGTCGTACAGCTAGTGCAGTATTACTTTTTGTGCAACCTACCACAAAGGTTTTACCACTGCAAACGTTCCAGAAAAGCTTTTTGGGCTTTGTAGGATTGCAGTGTCCCCTGCATCGAACGTGAAGAGGGTTAAAAAACTAAATTTCTCTAATATGTGATTTTTCATTATCATAGTCCAGGGAACTTTTTGGACACACACTGTAGGAAGAAGCGGAATCTTGCGGTGGAAAAACACAGCCATCGGATTATTTATTTATTTATTTTATTTTATTTCATTTTATAACAATTATTATTTTTGTTACAGTCCCATAATTTCATGTCGAGTTGTCAGATTTCTAAAGTCCTTTGTAATTTTTCCACTTCGTGCAGCAAGTACGCGTACATGTGTCAGTTCTGCTTTGACACGCTCCCCACTACCGCAAAGCAGGTTATGTGATTGCTTTTATTTTTAGTGTTCACTTTTCCTTATTTTAATCATTACCATTAGTCAGCTCTAAGTAGAAATTCTGTAAAAAATGTATTTCATTTTTTCATCAAGAATTTTTTTTTTAAATCAAGCCGAAAAATAAGGCTGCGGAAGACGTCACCTTCTGCGTTATTTCTGTTTTTCATAAATAATTAATCTAAGCATAAAGCGGTGCAGTTACATTAATCATAAAAGCAAATATCGAGACAAAAAGTGAAAAAGTGAATCGAATTTTAAAGCATTTTCGCTTTATATTTGATCATCCGGTTGGCCCCGAAGTAAAATAAAATAAAATAAAGAGCCATGAAAATCTCATTAAAAGGAATACTGATGAACATCATAAGCCACTGGCGACGTTTCGAACCGCAAGCCGGGCGGGCGGCTGAGAAACGAAGGAAATCAAAAACTTTCTAATTAGTAATCGGGTCATACCTGGGAAATATGATTTCCCAAACTGCATGTAATCCATTGCCTTGATTACGGACGGTTTCGAACAATGACGTGGAGCACGCTCTTCGAAAACGGAAGCCACTCATCTGTCACGTGATACCATCGCTGTTGCCACCTGACAGTTACAGCGCTCCCGCGATCATAAAATGTAAAAATAAAAAAAAATGCGGAACAGAAAGGGAGAAACGATTATTCTTCTTTTTATTACGGCTGTCGACACAGCGGACGCCGCCATTGTTTGCGATGGATTTCGCCGATAAGTACAAATTACTAAATGGGTTTTTTTTTTTTTTCGGACTTTTAATCATCGTTTGTAATTACTTATTAATGATTTCTGAGTTTGAATTACGTAGCTCTTTTTCAAATTTTCTCACGACGCACTGTTAGACGTATGAAATCCCACTCGCCTGACGAATTGTCTTTGTTAACGTATTACTGTCCATTATGCAAAGTGCGTGCGAAGTGGGAGAACAAAACAAATGTTGCGTGCTTTACGGGCGCAAGCATTTTCCTGTTTCTAATCAAGAGATGGCAGTAGTTTCGCGACTGATTGCAAAATGATCTGCAGTGTTGTTTTCCTTGTCTCCATTTCATCGAATAAGTCTCTGGTTACCGATGGGGGGGGAAGAGGGGAGGAAACATGGTGGATATAGTTTCACCTTCATCGAAAAAATAGGGAGAACATATCGGAATAAAGATGTATGCTCATATATTTGAAAATAGCTTGATGTAAATAAAAGGCACAGATGGAAAAGACTCAAAGATGAATTATGAAAAGTGCCTTCAGCTACGCACAGAGTGGCACAAAATTAGACGCTAACTGAAAAAAAAAAAAAAAAAATTAACATAAAACGGACAATACTGTATAGGTAGAAACCTGAGTATTTTACAAGTCACAATTTTACAAAATGTTCTGCGTGACTTTCACGCGCTACGAAGCAAATGTCCCACATATAACAAATTCTTTTCCAAATGAATCTGTTGACTCACGTGGCTACAGAATTAATGTCAACGCTCCTGTCGTTGTTAAATAGCGCATACAGTAACTGCAGTTTGTATGACTTGAAGCTTAGTCATTTGCGCAAGATACGCCACTGTTGTGGGGGTGGGAGGATACTAAATTAAAATGAAGTTGGCATATGCAAATTTAAATTTAAAATTCCACCCTTTCCCTCAGAGTATGGATATTAAAGTAGACAAGCAAAACTTACGGGTATTTCTATATGAAGACCCAATTTATTCCCACAACTGATGACAATAATAGGAAATTAGTTGTTGCAGTACATGACAGTTATTCCACTTTTATGGCCGAAAAAACAAACAACAACAACAAAAAAAAAACAATTTGTGTTATTCAAGGACTTTTGCTGTCTGTGACGTGCAAAATAAATGGGCAGAGCCCCAAATCCGATCCACCCACTAGTCTAAGCTAATGTGGATACATGCTATTGACTAACATATATTAATCACACAACACATGACAAACTCAAGAAATCAATTTTGTAAAAGACCAGTCGGTCTGCATTTATTTGTAAACAATTTAATCAGTGATTTTAAATTCCCTTTCTTTTTGTAATTTGAATTTCTGCTTTGCTTTCCACAAACACACAGGAAGGTTACATAAATTTTACAGTTTTGTTTATATTTCTACACAGCAATTTTTTTTTTTCGATTCCTTAAGGACAACTTTGAGAAAAAAAATGTTGTATACTTTCTAGCGTTATTCAATATATATATATATTTTCAGGCAATTTTACTCTTACATGGGAGGTGTTGGCCAAGATTCTAAAATCTAGTTTTTTTTTTTTGTTTTTTTTTATTTTACGTCACCACATTTTCTAAACTGACTGAAATATTACCTTGGGGAGTAACTCCCAGAACAGAGTAGATTTATTCTTTTGTATTTAGTTTAGTTGTTTGTTTGTTGTTTTCAAATAGGAAGGTGAAAAAAAAAAGAAAGTCTCGTAGTGAGAAAAGAGTCAACTTCTGAAGGACCAACATGGCGGCTAGTAGGTTAGACGTTCGGTGTGACGAGGATGATTTAAAAATTTCTGCTTACCGCTTCCGGAATACAGCATACCTCTCCACGTTTTGTTTCACCTCTAGTCTCTGAAGAAATGGGTACCTCCAGTGTACAGGAGTGGCACTAGCAGAAGTCCAGGAATTTTAGTCCTTAGGACTGCCATGTGAATTTTTTTTTTCTGTTGATGTTCTAATTACATCTAACATGGGACTGGTAGTACAGCAGCAGTTCTCCTTCCGAGCAGCCCTTAGCACACATCCCAGGATGATAACCCTTTGTTTTTTTTTTTAATGATGAGTCGATGTGACGGGTTGATTAGCGAACTTGCCCGGTCGCTGAGGTAAGCAGGCTCTTCCAAGAGCCGACGCTCCGGTTACAAACCCGCACATGGAGACAGGGAGCAAATCCCTTTTTTGTTAATTCTATGCTGCTCTTAGTTTTCGGTTTCCTTTTTGCCGTCGTTCATCTTTCATTTACCGGGCGGGCTATAAAGCGACTTCCCGAGAATTTGGGATATCTCGGGGACCACGAAATTTTCTTCATCTTCCGGAGAGGACTCGGTCTTAGCAGCCAGAAAAAGTAATCGAAGAGTGTCAAAAAAAAAATTTCAACTCACACGTCTTCTCCAAAGGATGAGAGAGTACGCCAGCGCCCTCTGCACCGACGCTACTTTCCTCCAATAAGATTGCCCCCATCCAGCTGACTAACGCTTGCGTCTTATGACATAACATGGAAAGGGCGATTCCAGATGCGAAATTTATCACCACTTGCAAAAGAGTGAACGCATTCCAAAATGTGTAATCTGATACCACTCTGCCTTCAACGACTTTCTCTTCTCCTGGGAACGCAGGTGCACTGCTGGCCGGAAATGCTTGACCAACTTCTGGTCATCCCATAAATAAAGAGAGAGATGCTGCAAACCACCCCCTCTGCGTACCAGCAACACTTGGTAAACCCGAGTACGCGTAAAGCTTTTCCCTGTTACTGGGGCCGGAAGCAAGCTGAGCTTTTCTTTCACACCATCCCGTAAGAAAGAGGGGGGGGAGCAAGGAACCTTTCTGGTTAACCATCTCTACGTGGTAGCTTCACTTCAAGACAGAAGACGGGGGAGGAATAAAAGAAAAAAAAATCTCAAAGTTATCATGTACATTTATATGGCACCTTTATACATATATATCCATAATTCTACGCGGGACAGACTGTTCCATACAACAAATACTTATTTCCTAATTATATTTGTAATCGACACAGAATTTTCTTTATAATGGTGGTTACATAAATACAAGTAGATGGTCGATCAACACCATAATTACTATACACACACATATACCTATATATATATATATATTTCTCTTTTTTTTCTCTTCTTCTCCCAGAAAAATAAAAGAGGAAAACAAATTTATGAAATGACGTTACAACGATTCACCTAAAATACAATATCCTCACTCCGACCTACTGACAGCATAAAAAAAAGAACTACAGTTACCTAAAGTACACACACACACAGAGCACACTCACCAGAAAGATAGATTAATTTTGAAAGAGAAATTTCTGAGACAAGATTTCTGACTTTTTCTCAACCTTTTTTTTTCTTAAGAGGACATATATATGGATATATATATCCACCACCTGCACAATGCCAAGAAAAGTGAGAGACCACCTAAAAAAATTATGATCACACATTTTCTCATTTTCTTTTATAGAAAATGCGTTGGACTGTTGTCAGTCCTGAATGAAAATTCACATAAATTGGCCAGATTTATGTGTTTCCAGGACTGAGCAACAGGACAATACATTCTTTCCCCGGGAATAAAAGGCAAAGATTCCCAGAGGTGAGTGCAGGAAGCACAAAAAAACTCGAAATCTGAACTTACTGTCAGGCATTCTGTGTACCTAACGACGTACAGGTAACACACACACAAAAAAAAAACCCATTGGTAAGCAAACCCTACAACAGTCAAAAGGCATGAATGCACTGCTGTTGGACTAAGCTGACCTTACGAATGCAATCTAATGAAATGGCGAAATACGAAATCTCAAGCACATCATACACCTACGTTGCACCCAAAGGCAAACACCGTCACATCATCAGACACTCAGACCACTAGACTGTGAATCCGAATTTGGATTACCTCTTTTCTCACAACCCACACCCAAAATACACTGATAACAAAAACACTACACGGAACAAAGCTTAACTTATATTGCTAGACCACTGAAAAAAAAAATTTTTTTCTCTTTTACCCTGAACTTTGCTATTTATTTTCTTTTCAGAATTGACCATGGGCTTTATATGGCCACCCCTACTAGTGCATCACATACCAGCTCGTTTATTGTCACAATCTCACCTTACATTTGTAACTCTAAGTCGTGACTCTTTGCCCAGGATCAATTTCCCGAGAATCACAATTGAAAAACCACAAGCCCCAAAACATTAAATTACATATCAAGAACCTTTACACAATCTTTATACTACCAAAATTCCATAATCACTTAAAATTGTCACACTATAACTTGCAGATCTCAGTTTTCCTCAACGTTCTTGGGTACTTTACCAAGGAAAAATTCACTTTCCTGCCCCAAAATTTCTTCAAGGCACCACACATTACCTCATTAGAATAGTTTGCCCTTAGCATACTCATCTCTACTTGCCTTCTTAGATAAGTAGACCCCAACATGAGGACAGAAAACCAGAATTGGAAAGAAAATCAAAATTTCCCTCATATTTACATTATTCAGGAAACAACTATGGTATCACACTCAATCACCAACCCACTATATCTTTTCCTGAAACTATCATTTATCAATTTCTGCAACTCGCCTTCATATAAATGTATCAAATCACTGTCCTGCCGAACTTGAAGAAACTCTTCATAACGAAACAAAAAAAAAAACACAAAATATTATCAATTTCACCTCAACCCACCATACAACACATACCTTCCCTACTTCCCAGAATCTCCTAGTACTTGAAAGGAGAGAAAAAAATTATATCAATAAATGGAGAAATAAGGCAAATTTATCCTTCATATTTCTGTCAACACTAAAGTTCCCCACTACTACTGAAGGAGAAAATAAAATCACTAGCACAACAGCACATGGCATAATACAATATTTTACTGGTGCACCAGAGGTATGTACAAATACTATTTACAAGCAACGTTGCCTTGATACCATAAGCTAGGCGTTTAGCCGAGTCACAAAACCCCTGCTGTCCCTTGGACGCAGGCCATATCTGGAGGAATTTGGGACCTCCCCTCGCCGTGGTGTCTCTCTAACCTGGGGTGCAACTACCTCCCTCCTGGGAGTACTCGTAGGAGTTTGCCTTCTCACAGGTTCTTGACTCATAAAGGGAGTACTATCTCTCACTGGTACTGACATATTCGGCTCTGTGGGCCGCCTTACCAACCAGGGCATGAAATAGGTGTTTGCTCCTTCTGATGATGTCGTTGGCTGTGTTCGGGAAGAACCAGCCTCCTGAGGTTCACTGTGCCTCTCAGGACTGTGTGAATTATCACTTTCCCTATTTACTCTGGGAAACATAGGTCGATCTCTCACCTTGGTGAGCCTGTCTACATGAACCAACTCTCTACGCCGGGGATCAGGTATGAAGGTAATCTCATAGTTTACTGGTGGAAGGACCTTGGTCACCCTATAAGGCCCTGTACACAACTTACTTAATTTCTTGCTTTTTCCTGGCTTAACAGCAGGTGTGTACAGATAGACCTTGTCATTCAGGGTGATGTGTTTGTCCACTGCAACCTTGGCACGGTGCTTCTCTTGATTCTCCGCAGCCTTTTCCAGGTTACTTCTGACCACCTCAAAAGCTCTATTTAGGCGATCAGTTACTTCATCACAGTATTCCCTCTGAGAAGAGTAAGTACGGGTGGTAGGGCTCCCAATCAAGTGATAGGGTAGCACCAAGTCCCTACCATGGGTGAGATAAGCTGGAGTCTCACCGGTGCTGGAATGCACTGATGTCCGAAAAGACAGGAGCGCCATAGGCAGACATTGATCCCAATCATCCTGACTCTCCGAGACCAGGTGACTGATTGACTGAATGAGGCTGGCGTTCAACTTCTCGCACTGACCATTGGCAGAAGGGTGATACGGGCTGCAATTCAGTTTCTTTATGCCCAGTCTATTGTACACTTGCATCATAGCCTTAGACAAGAAGTTGGTCCCCCTGTCTGTTAAAATCTTAGACGGCAAGCCATGAGTGGCTATAAATTCCTCCACCAGTACTCGTGCAATCGTTTCACTTTTAGTGTCAGGCAGAGCATAAGCTTCTGGCCAGCGGGTGAAAAAATCGGTAATGACAAGGATAAATTTGTTTCCCGACCTTGTGGTTACCAAAGGCCCTACCACATCCATTGCGATCTTCTCAAATGGACGGCTAGGTAGCTCAGCCCTAACTAAGGGTGCCTTTCTTCCCGGCTGGTATGCTCTCTTACTCAGACAACTGTGGCAACTCTCTACATAGGCTTTTACAACTGAATACATGTTGTGGAAGTAAAACTTCGAACGAATCCTTTCCAAGGTTTTTTTAAAACCTGGGTGTGCCACAGTTTCTGAATCGTGACACTGCATCAAAATTTCCTCCACCATAGTTTCGGGAATCACCAACTGTTCGTAAGGCTGACTTCGGGTGTCTCCGGACTTAGGTATAGAGTAATGCCATAGAAGTCCATCTTGAAGAAAAACTCATCTGATACCTTACATTTTCCTAGTTCCCCTTTCCCCTTTAAAATCTCAATCTGTTTAGCCCAGCGATCATCCTGCCTCTGTAACCCTCTAACTCTGGCCTGTTCTTGAGCTCTATCCTCTGCTGTCTGTTCAAATACTTCCGTAGCCTGTACATTTCTTGACAGGTAATCGGCAACTACATTTGATTTGCCAGGCCTATGTTGGATAGTGTAGTCAAATTGCTGTAGTGACATACACCACCTAGCTATCCTTGACGTGGGGTCCCTCAACTTAAAAACGTATGACAGACTAGCTTGATCCGTAATGACCAGGAAATGCCTGGCGTAGAGGTATTGGCGGAAGTAGTTCACAGAGAAAACTACACTCAGCATCTCCTTCTCAACCACTGAATAATTGAGCTCGGCTCCCTTTAACTTCCTGCTGACATATGCCACAGGTTGTAGTTTCCCATCGACCTCTTGCTGTAGGGCGGCTCCAATTGCAAATTTCGAGGCGTCACAGGCCAAAACAAATTCCTTCCTCAGGTCGGGTAATTTTAAACATGGCTCCTTTAATAGAGCTTGTTGTAGGTCTTCGAAGGCCTTCTGAGCTTCGGGAGTCCAGTGGAATGCCTCATCCTTTCGGATTAAGTTTGTCAGAGGCAGAGCTAAATGAGCATAGTTTACTATAAACCTCCTATAGAACCCAGTAAGTCCCAAGAATGCTCTCACTTGTTTCACAGATTTAGGGATCTTAAAATTTTTGACTGCTTCCACATTCCTGGGATCAGGGGTTACACCTTCCTTGCTGACCACAAAACCTAAGTAGCGAATGCTGGATTTCAAAAAATGGCATTTATCGGGTTTGAGCTTGAGGCTGTGCTTGCGCAACCTCTGGAATACTATTTCTAGCTTGTCGAGATGCTCCTCAAAAGTTCTGCTAGCAATGACAATGTCATCTATGTAGATGCCAATCTGGAGGGGTTTAAGACCTGAAAGTACTATTTCCATTAGTCGCTGAAAACTATTTGGGCTGTTCCTCATCCCGAAGGGTACTCGCAACCACTCATACAAACCCTGGTCGGTGACAAAAGCAGTTTTGTAGACATCCTCAGGGTGTACTTTCATCTGGTAGAAGCCAGAGGTCAAGTCGAGCGAGCTGAAATAAGTGGCTCCTGCAAGGGCATCCACCATTTCGACCAAATTTGGGATAGGAAAAGAATCCGGTACAGTCTTGGCGTTAAGCCGCCTGAAATCTGTACATAAACGGAAACTGCCGTCAGCCTTTCTGACCAGGAGGACAGGTGCCGAGTAAGGACTACCACTCGGACGAATAATACCTGCCTCAAGGAGCTCGTTAATTTGCCTATCAAGTTCATCTCTCAGAGCATAAGGAACCCGGTAAGCTCTTTGCCTGACAGGAATGTCATCGGTAAGATGCACCTGGTGTAGCAGGGTATCACACTCACCCAACTCCGCTACGTTCTTGGCAAAGGTATTCCCATTCTTGTGTAGGAAATCCGACAATATCTCCTGTTGCTCAGAGGGCAAGTGGGATAAATCAAATTCATCCACCCAAGTCGAGCAATCATCAATCTGGCTATCTACAGTAGCCACGGTGGTAACCTTAATGGGTTCAGCAACAACAAGTTTGGAGCTTTTATTGATGTAAACCATGCTATCCGATGTGTTCACAACCTTAACTAAGGCAACCTCCTCCTTAGTGTCATTGACCGAACGGCCAATCCACAGTGATTTTATCCTCACTGTCTCAATGGGCTGCAACAGCATGATCTCTCCTAATTGAGAGCAACCCGGTATACTAACCGAAATTATCTTTTCTGACCTGGGGGGGTATTTTCTCTTTCCTGATGGTTCTGCCAAACACAGGGGAGGTTTCCCTGACCTGAGATGGAAGACTCGGGTCCACGGTCGGGTCAGAGAGAGAGAAAGTTCCACGACTTTTTCCCGACTCCTTACCTGGGAGGGTTTGTTTATCTTTGGAAGTGAGGAGCTCTTTACACACCGTAATTTCATTTCCAGTTGTAAGACCCTGAATTTCACTTGCACTGGAAATAGAAATAACTGATTCCCTATCACTCACCACTTCCTCGACACTGCATGTTCTACTCACCTTTTCAGAGTCAGAGATAGGAATTTTAAAAATTCCTCTAACCAGGGCAATGGCCTGTTCTCGTTCCTTACTGTACCTCCTGGTTAACCGGCAATCCCTGTTTTGCCATGAAACCTTAGCTGGCCTACACTTCCCCCTCCACAGTGTGCTATCAGCAGCACTGAAAACAAAATGCTGGGCTTTCAAGAGGTCAAACCCAACAATGGCATCATATGCCGGCGACAATTCAGTTTTGGTAACAAATACATGGTGTTTGAATTTCTCCCCAGCTAATGAGAACTTCAATTCCACACATGAAACTACATTAAGTGGCTTACCTGAAACTCCTTTGACTACAATTGGTGGATAGTTAATTTCTCTTTTGTGCCCAGGTAAAGTGCTGAGACACCTCTGAGGAATCAGACACACAGAAGCACCTGTGTCTACAAGCAACCTCAAAGGTCTCCCGCTTACAATACCTGACAAAACGGGCATGGCGAATGAATGGGATTGACATGAGTCAACTGGAGCCTCTACAACTAAGGGGGTGTCAACAGAAGCCGACTCTACTAAACTTCTCCCCACCTTCAGTTTAAAGGCCTGGCAGGGCCTCTATTGCTTCGCCTAGCTGTGTCAGCCTGCCTGTGGCTCCTTGTACTCCTCTCACTAGGCCTAGGTTGCCTTTCCCGCCTGGCGGTGCTAGGGTTGTAGCTTTGAGGATCATTACCCCTTGAGTTAGGATTTCTGTTTCGGAAATCCCTATTTCTATCCTCCACTCCCCTCCTGTAAGAGTCTAGGTCACTATCGGGACATTCATTGGCATAATGCCCGAGCCGCCTGCACCGGTAACAGGTCACCGCAAGTCTATCCTCTCTCCGGTAATTGTCTCTCGGATTATGGCTGGGAGATCTGTTCCTATCATAGGTTCTAGTTTCCCTTGCATAGGCATACCCCTGTCCTGCCTCTCTGGAAGGGGAAACAAATTCTCTTCTGGCAGGGGAATATCTAGAAGCCCCCTTGAGGGTGAAAAATTGGGTATATATTCCCTGGCGGGTGAAACTGCGTTACTCTGAGAACTTCCTATATTTACTTGTTTTAACTGTCCCTCCAACTCGTTCACTCTAGCCACTAATGCACTGACTACTGTGGCGAAGGACCCAGGCTCATCTACCGGAGCCATTGCACCATCAACCTCCCCACTGTCTACATCCACAAACGACACAAGCCTATCACTCTTTGCCATGTATGCCTCATTGTTTTCCTCCAAGATGGCTTTTTCCCTAGCTGCACCATAGGTTTGAGGATTGTGTGAGATAACTAACCTCTTCAACTTGGGGCACAAACCCTCAACAAACTTGGACAAGAGATTTCTGTCCCTTATATTCCTCACTGCTTCGGAGTCTGAGTTATCCTCTAGATATCCGTATGCATATCGTTCTACCCGAGCAGCAAATTGTCTCACAGATTCTCCCTGCCGCTGCTTACATGTGTGAAACCTACTCATTTTGACTGCCAGAGGAACCGAGGACAAAAACCTATCTAAAAATGCCTCCTTTACTGCAGCATAGGTTACGCTCCTGCCTCTAGCTTCCTTATCCCTTATAAGCTGCCTCGCTTCACCTTTGCACTTACACTTCATTACTACGAGCTTGTCAGCATCGCGCCAGTTTCCCATTCGACTAGCATTTTCCAGTGATTCTAAGAAATCATTGACGGAAACCTGATCGGAGCTTCCTGAAAATTCCATCACCATTGGCAAAAGAGGGGGAATGCTCCAGGCTGCATTTACCCCTGGCTGAAGCTCGGCTACATTTTCCCTTGACTGAATCTCGGCTGCATTAGCCCCTGGTGGAAATTCGGCTGCATCTTCCCTCGACTGCAGCTCTAGCTCCCTCTGTCGACGTTCCTGACTCATATTGTTAACCAAATTATCTCCTTACTAATTATGAAACACAAGAAAAGCACTGTATTAATATACTACACACCCACTATCTAACCACTATGCCTCCTATGCACTATAGCAAATCCTACACTTCTTCCTAATAATTAGTACATAGCAGAACTCAGAACATAAAAATCAACCCTAACACTGTATTTCCTAAGTGCATAACCCAAAATACACTATGACAAAATTTACTACATATTCTATCAAATATCAAACTGACACACATATACAAGACGAACAAGAAACTACACTCCTACACATGCAACACTCTTACCAAAAATATATAGTAAGAGAGAAGGAAGAGGCAGTAAAAAAATTAAGTATCCGAGAAGTTCAAAAGTTCCTTCTCTAACCTTGTTCACTCAAAAATAGGCTGCTTCACCTCACATAAACTAAATATCAATGCTAAAGCCCTACAACTAACTACAATTACCCAAAATTGCACTCTGATCTTCAACACCAACTACTGCATGAAATTCAAGTCTGTCTCAAATTAAATTATGCCCTCTATTCACTAAATCATGAAGTTGACTAGTGAGAAGCTATCCTTATACATGTGCCAAAGAAAAGTAAAGGAAGCAAAAATAACAGAACACTGCACATGCACACTACACTGGGAGAAGAGAAAAACTGAACTTTCTTATGACACCTAATGACAAAACACAACAACAACAAACCCAATGCAATTCTGCAATTTAAAGTATGTGTACTATTTCTGTGCACTCTTGTGGTGGGTGTATCACTCATGTAAAACGCGGTGAACAAGTGTCATAAATGTAATCAATGCAAACAAGGAGAATAAGTGTCATATATGTTAACAATGCAAGCAAGTATCATATGTAAACAAGGTGAACAAGTGTCATATATGTAAACAATGCAAGCAAGTATCATATGTAAACAAGGTGAACAAGTGTCATATATGTAAACAAGGCAAACCAGCATCATATGCAAACAATGTGAGAATTGTTATTAATGTACTCCTATAACAGTACTACATATGAAACTACTAATTCAGAATTGTTGTATATATATATATATATATATATATATATATATATATATATATATATATATGTCCACAATGTGTTTGTGTTTAGGATGTATAACCTTGAAACTATCAGGTATGTAAACACTGTAACCATGCTATACGTGTAAACACTATGTATCACTTATGCCGATGAGAGGATGTTATATATATAAAAACTTTGTGTCACACATGTAAACAATATTGATAAGTGTCAGGTGTAGTACACAGCTGTTTTCAATCACTCTAATTGTGGCACAACACAATAAAAGCATTTATCAAAAATTTCAGCATGCAAAACAGAAAAAGGTCAATGGGAGTTGGTGTAACCTGAAAACCTGCCTAAATGCCTCTGAGAAATAAATTCAGAACCTTTACTGTAAATTGCTTAAACTGGTGTTGAATCATTTGAACAGTCTGCCCTTACAATATGCCGAAGGCTTTTCATAGCCTTACACACTTTCAACTTTAAAATCTTATTTGGTAGAATATAATAACATATGTAAAGTCAACAGCATCATATTCTGGTCACGGCACCATTTATGTTGTGGGGGTGGGAGGATACTAAATTAAAATGAAGTTGGCATATGCAAATTTAAATTTAAAATTCCACCCTTTCCCTCAGAGTATGGATATTAAAGTAGACAAGCAAAACTTACGGGTATTTCTATATGAAGACCCAATTTATTCCCACAACTGATGACAATAATAGGAAATTAGTTGTTGCAGTACATGACAGTTATTCCACTTTTATGGCCGAAAAAACAAACAACAACAACAAAAAAAAAACAATTTGTGTTATTCAAGGACTTTTGCTGTCTGTGACGTGCAAAATAAATGGGCAGAGCCCCAAATCCGATCCACCCACTAGTCTAAGCTAATGTGGATACATGCTATTGACTAACATATATTAATCACACAACACATGACAAACTCAAGAAATCAATTTTGTAAAAGACCAGTCGGTCTGCATTTATTTGTAAACAATTTAATCAATGATTTTAAATTCCCTTTCTTTTTGTAATTTGAATTTCTGCTTTGCTTTCCACAAACACACAGGAAGGTTACATAAATTTTACAGTTTTGTTTATATTTCTACACAGCAATTTTTTTTTCGATTCCTTAAGGACAACTTTGAGAAAAAAATGTTGTATACTTTCTAGCGTTATTCAATATATATATATTTTTTCAGGCAATTTTACTCTTACATGGGAGGTGTTGGCCAAGATTCTAAAATCTAGTTTTTTTTTTTTTGTTTTTTTTTATTTTACGTCACCACATTTTCTAAACTGACTGAAATATTACCTTGGGGAGTAACTCCCAGAACAGAGTAGATTTATTCTTTTGTATTTAGTTTAGTTGTTTGTTTGTTGTTTTCAAATAGGAAGGTGAAAAAAAAAAAAGAAAGTCTCGTAGTGAGAAAAGAGTCAACTTCTGAAGGACCAACATGGCGGCTAGTAGGTTAGACGTTCGGTGTGACGAGGATGATTTAAAAATTTCTGCTTACCGCTTCCGGAATACAGCATACCTCTCCACGTTTTGTTTCACCTCTAGTCTCTGAAGAAATGGGTACCTCCAGTGTACAGGAGTGGCACTAGCAGAAGTCCAGGAATTTTAGTCCTTAGGACTGCCATGTGAATTTTTTTTCTGTTGATGTTCTAATTACATCTAACATGGGACTGGTAGTACAGCAGCAGTTCTCCTTCCGAGCAGCCCTTAGCACACATCCCAGGATGATAACCCTTTGTTTTTTTTTAATGATGAGTCGATGTGACGGGTTGATTAGCGAACTTGCCCGGTCGCTGAGGTAAGCAGGCTCTTCCAAGAGCCGACGCTCCGGTTACAAACCCGCACATGGAGACAGGGAGCAAATCCCTTTTTTGTTAATCCTATGCTGCTCTTAGTTTTCGGTTTCCTTTTTGCCGTCGTTCATCTTTCATTTACCGGGCGGGCTATAAAGGACTTCCCGAGAATTTGGGATATCTCGGGGACCACGAAATTTTCTTCATCTTCCGGAGAGGACTCGGTCTTAGCAGCCAGAAAAAGTAATCGAAGAGTGTCAAAAAAAAAATTTCAACTCACACGTCTTCTCCAAAGGATGAGAGAGTACGCCAGCGCCCTCTGCACCGACGCTACTTTCCTCCAATAAGATTGCCCCCATCCAGCTGACTAACGCTTGCGTCTTATGACATAACATGGAAAGGGCGATTCCAGATGCGAAATTTATCACCACTTGCAAAAGAGTGAACGCATTCCAAAATGTGTAATCTGATACCACTCTGCCTTCAACGACTTTCTCTTCTCCTGGGAACGCAGGTGCACTGCTGGCCGGAAATGCTTGACCAACTTCTGGTCATCCCATAAATAAAGAGAGAGATGCTGCAAACCACCCCCCTCTGCGTACCAGCAACACTTGGTAAACCCGAGTACGCGTAAAGCTTTTCCCTGTTACTGGGGCCGGAAGCAAGCTGAGCTTTTCTTTCACACCATCCCGTAAGAAAGAGGGGGGGAGCAAGGAACCTTTCTGGTTAACCATCTCTACGTGGTAGCTTCACTTCAAGACAGAAGACGGGGGAGGAATAAAAGAAAAAAATCTCAAAGTTATCATGTACATTTATATGGCACCTTTATACATATATATCCATAATTCTACGCGGGACAGACTGTTCCATACAACAAATACTTATTTCCTAATTATATTTGTAATCGACACAGAATTTTCTTTATAATGGTGGTTACATAAATACAAGTAGATGGTCGATCAACACCATAATTACTATACACACACATATACCTATATATATATATATATTTCTCTTTTTTTTTCTCTTCTTCTCCCAGAAAAATAAAAGAGGAAAACAAATTTATGAAATGACGTTACAACGATTCACCTAAAATACAATATCCTCACTCCGACCTACTGACAGCATAAAAAAGAACTACAGTTACCTAAAGTACACACACACACAGAGCACACTCACCAGAAAGATAGATTAATTTTGAAAGAGAAATTTCTGAGACAAGATTTCTGACTTTTTCTCAACCTTTTTTTTCTTAAGAGGACATATATATGGATATATATATCCACCACCTGCACAATGCCAAGAAAAGTGAGAGACCACCTAAAAAAATTATGATCACACATTTTCTCATTTTCTTTTATAGAAAATGCGTTGGACTGTTGTCAGTCCTGAATGAAAATTCACATAAATTGGCCAGATTTATGTGTTTCCAGGACTGAGCAACAGGACACCACACAGTTGTTTTTGATACCTGAAGTTCAATGCTCGTTCCCTTCGATATGCCTCCCGCACACGTTCCACGATAAGTCTGGAAAAAGCTGACCCGCTGCGCATCGCTTTAAGACGTGGTCTGCATATTCTTAATACGAAACGTGAATGCCATTCGGTGGTGGAGGAGAGTGCGTGGGGGCTTTTTTTATATAAACGTCTAAAAGGTACGTCGGCAGTCATAGAATGACTTTCGTTATACCACGAAACACATGCTACACGCTTGTTGCCCATGAAGTCTGCTGTCTTGGATTTCTGACTGCAGTAACGTCATCTGTTTGAGATCGCGGGAACCAAACGGGTTTGTCAAAAAATTGAGTTTCTACCAATATGATATCATTTGTTTTATATTAATTGCTGCATTCATTTCTAAGTTGTGTTTTTCTTTTCTTAAATCGGCGACAAATTTCGTTCCACTCTGTTCAAGCACGGAAATTATACAGAGTGTTCAAAAAGTCTTTCCCACATTGCAAAAATTAATATAAAAATATTAAAATAAAAAAATGGTTGGCGACATAATATAGCAGATCTCAATTTTTTTTTCTGTTCTTTAGGTGACCATTGCTGCTGAATAAGAGGAGCATTTCATCGATAATGTCTTCCATGCAAGAAAAAGGGGCGTGCGTGTTGTGGTTCCATGCGACCAAATTGGCGATTACTGTCCAGTGTCATTTCAGAAAATAGTAAAGACGATCACCACCGGACCAAGAAAGTATAAAAGCTTGGTATGAAAAGTTTAAAGCGACGGAAGAGCCGCGGATGGTTTAGTGGTTAGCGAGTCAGACTATAAATGCAAGGTCCTCAGGTTCGAACCTGGGCTGACCTTTCAGAGATGGTGTGATTTACTAACAATCGCTGAATATCCGCCGTGCATCGGACGAGCACGTTAAGTAACGGCCCCCAGGCTGGACCCACTGGTTAAATGGGTATCTTTTCCTATGCCCCCCCCCCTGAAATTATCTCAACCCTCTATGTGCAACATCGTACTTGTACGGTGGCGCCATCTAATGTACTCTAATCTCACTAAAAAACTGTTCTGTCAAAAAGTCGCTAGACTTGCTCTCATTCCTTCCGTTTCTATGTCCTGCCCAAAAGGCGATTTCGCTGTAGGTGGCTGGGACCTAAACTCTACTCACTGTGGACGGAAGTCCTACAAGAAAATGACAAAAAATGTGTGGTTTAAAGCGACGGGAAGTGGCGTTCTCCCCCGAGCGGGCCGAGCACCAATTGCACAAGAGACAGCTGCAGCTGTTCAGGAGACATTTCTGCAAAGCCCCAGAAAATCCATTCCTCGTGTTTCACTAAAAACTGAGATTCCCCGTGCTACGGTTCGCAAAATTTTACACAAATGTCTTCATCTGTATGCTTATAAGGTATACATCGTTCAAGCTCTTCAACCTGGTGACCGGCCTCGCCCTGCTGCATTTGCGATGGGGATATTACAGCGCATAGTTCATGATAGTGATTATCTACCGCGTGTCTGTTTCACAGATGAAGCCAGATTCCACGTCTCTGATACAGTAAATTTGAATTTGAATTTGAATTTAATGAAAATTCTGCCACACAACACAGTACATCTACACTGAAATGCCAGAAAAACTAGTACACCAGCCTAATACTTGGTGGGTCCCCCACGGGAGCGCAGGACTGCAGAAATACGACGGGGCATGGAGTCCACTAGCTTCTGGAAATATGCTGTAGGCAATGCACACCATACTTCCATGCAGAGCATTCGACAATTCGGGTGTATTCCGAGGTCACGGATTCCTGTGTTCGATAGCGCGTTGTATGGTATACCAAATGTGTTCTACCACGTTCAGATCTGGGGACTTGGGTGTAAATGGCAATATGCCAAACTCAGATGAATGACTCAGATGAATGTTCCTGTAACCATAATGTGGCGTCCCGACACTTGTGTGGAGGTGCATTGTCCAGTTGGAACAGGTCCAACCCATCAGCATGAATGCAGGACATGAACAGGTGTGCCTCGTCAGAAAGGATGCGCACATAGCGTTGGCTGGCCACAGATGTTTGTAGACATACCAGGGGTGCCACTGAAGTCATCTAAACACACCCCATACCATTACGGACACCCACCACCACCACCACCAACCTGTACATTTCGCTGTTGACAGGCGGGATCCATGGCTTCATGGGGTTTGCGCCACACACGAATCCTTCCATCTGCCCGATACAGTTGGAAACGCGACTCGTCAGACCAGGCTACTTGTTTCCAGTCATCAAGTGTCCAGTGGCGGTGTTGCCGTGCCCAAGCGAGGCGCATAGCTCTGTGTCGCGCACCCATCAAGGTGACTCGAGTTGGGCGTCGGCTCTCAAAGCCCATATCGTGCAAGGTACGTTGTACAGTCCGGATGCTGATGCTTGTTGAGGCTCCAGCATTGAATTCCGATGATACCTGCGAGAGTGTTGCACGCCTATCGCGTGAAACGATTCTTGACAGCCGACGATGGTTACATTCACCCAATGTCTTTTTACTGCCACACTGGTATCGTAGGTTGGAGGTTTTGCCGGAATTCTTGTAGGCACAGTACACCCTTGCAATGGCTGTCCTTGAAAAATCCAAACTTCGTTTCTACCTCCGAAATATTATGGCCCATCTCACAAGCGCCAACTATGACCCCGCGTTGAAAATCGCTTAAATCGTTAATACTTGTCATTCTCATGCCGAAAACAGCTCTGACAGCTGGCAAGGATGTTTATCGCTTTATATACGCACTGGCGGACGCAGCCGAGTACGCGTATAGGTGACGTTGCTATGTATTATTTATAAACTCATCTGTACCAGTTTTTCTGGCACTTCAGTGTATGTTGAACAAAACACAAACATCAAGAACTGTCATATGTGCTAAACTGAATTTAAATATTAACACAATATTAACACAATGAAATAAAAACATGAAATCACAGTAATATCACAAAGTTCAATATAATTTAAAAACATTTAGTACTAATTATTTACTCCAAGAGAAAACAAAGGGTCAACCACCTCAAATATATCTAGTATGATAATCATAAACATACAAGCACTAATCCCGTTTACAATTGACCTAAAAAAATCGATACAATATAATTCATTAAAAAAGAAATAACATATGTACTATGGAACTGTAGCATGGAGCCAGGGAAAAGGGCTTAAATTTAAGCCTGACGAACCCCCGATCTCCAAAGGTAGATGTGTCAGGTCGAAACGATAGAAATAGCAACGTTAAAAATACCACTGGTGTTGAGCATACCGTAAAAGAAAGAATAGAGAAACTCAAACAAACAACAGAAACTCTCGTAGCAGTTTTTTAAATACCCTACAGTATGCCATTTCCCTGATGTATAATGGCAGACTGTTCCACTCAATTGGCACAATGTGCGAATCTGGGGATCAGAAAATCTCCATTATATCATCGAACAACAGAAGGCTATCCCGAAAGTGAACGTATGGTGCGACCTGATGCATGACAGAATCACCGGACTCTTCCTTTTAGAGACCCTACGGTAACTTGTACAGTGTACCTGGACATCCTGGAACTTTTTGTAGCACCTCAGTTGCATGCACTCCAGCCTTCGGTAATTTTCCAACAAGACGGTGCCCCACCACATTGGTCGATAACGGTTCGAGAATTCCTGAATGTCACATTTCCGGGCAGATGGATTGGCAGCGACGGTCCTATAACATGGCCACCTCGATCGTCCGACATAACCCCTCTAGACTTTTCCCTGTGGGGTTATGTGAAAGACCAAATTTACTCTAGCAGTGTTCCGGATCTCGAGACGTTGAAGAGCAGAATAACGGACGACATTAGTTCTGTCTCTGCTGAAATGTTAAACAATACATGGCGTGAAATCGAATGTCGCTTAGATGTCTTCCGGGCCACAAATGGTGCCCATGTGGAGGTGTACTGACACTGGGGAAAAAACTTTACTCACGCACCATCATTGTCGGGCAATCCATTTCTTGTACCTGTAATACATTTTTATATAAATTGTTGAAATGTGGGAATGAATTTATGGGCACCCTGTATATTGCAATGTTTTAACTGTCGCAACGCTTAGCGTTTTGGTGTTCTCTGGTTTTTGTAATTGCATTAAAGAATCGTGAAAATTTCAAAAAAAAAAAAAAAAGACGCTGAAAATGAGCTCATTCTCTATAGATATGTTAATAACCCCTTGAAAGTATAGAAGTGATAAGGCTGAGGTCCGACCTCTCTCTCAAATGGAGGATCAAAATGTGGTGAAGATAAGTTCTTAATAAGCACAATAATCAGATCTCCGTTTAACCTCAATGACTATGATCCGGACGGCAAATTCTTGGTAGCCTACTTCCTAACAAGCAAGTGTGACTTCTACCATTACATTTTATCTCTACAAAGCGAATGGGTGAATATTTCCTTTTCTTTCGGGTGTGCATGGATGTTTCGTAGTTTCATAACCCCAGTGTACGTTTGAGACGTTGAGCCACCTGATCCAAATTTAATGCCACCGATTTCAGGGAAGGAACAAAACGAAAGCAGTGGGATAAATGCATCACCAGTAATTCATCCGATACATAAACCTGGGACCAACGAGAATAATTAGCCAAAAGCCACATTTCTGACCCCTCGGCCAAAAGATTGGCTCTTTGCAATTGCTTGAGATCAGATCAGATCATATGTAGAGGATTTTAGGAAGGAGTGTCTGACCCCTGGTCTTAAACAACCCTTAGAAATAGGAAGCTTGGAGATTTGGGCTAGAGTACCCGATAGGAAAGTGGCACGAAAGCGAGATAGAAAGAGGGAGGAAGATGCCGTTATTTATTAAAGGGGGTGAGGGCAGTACCTGGGGTCCGACGGCTTAACGTGCTCATCCGACGCACGGCGGATATTTAGTGTTTCGAGCGTTCGTACCTGCCTGGGATTGAACCTGAGGTTTCTCCGTGGCAGGCAATTGCTTGAGTGAAACGCTCATAATAATTCTACAGGTTTTCAACAAAATCTCGTAGAATTAGATGTGATTTAAAAGCGGTTTGACCCAGCTGCAGCAATGAAGCTTTGCAAGTTGTGAACAAAAGGCAATGTGAATGACATTTAATAAAGTCGTAAAGAATTTTTTAGTTGTTTTAGTGATTTCCAGCAGTGGGAGGGGGGGGGGACTCTTAAATATTTCTTATTTCATTTTTTAATATAAAAATCTTAAATGCCATTTTTATTCATGCAACAGAATAAAATCGTATTTCTCGACAATATTTTGTTTTCTGTTTTCATATTCTCAATGAAAAAAATGGTGAATAACTGATATTTTCCATTTTACTTATATAAATTATTTCGGTTATTAAAAAGTTCTAGAATGTTTTCGCAATTTTTGGTTCTAAGAAACACTAATATCTCATAGAATACGAGACACTACCATTATTAGTTGCGTGATGTAGGCCCATCGCTGTGTTTAGTTCTTGTGGAGATTCACAATTGGGATTTAATTTATGGCATTAAAATGGCGCAAACCTGCCAGAAACTTCTTTTCTTGGATCGAAATTAAAATGAAATGTCAAAAAACTTTTTAGAGCACATGCCCATGTAAACTGTCATCATAGGTATACATTCATAATGAGTTTTCCCTAGCCGCTTTCAGATTATAAATCCCTCAAGAGGACTGAAAGTAAATTGCATTAAAGTCCTTTCTTCAATCCATTTTAATATATAAATTCATTAATTTATTTTTAATTTAATCCTCCCTCTTTTTCTTATTCACTTTAGTTCGGAAGAAAACTTTGTTTCCAGGATGCTTAGCATTCAGAAATTATTAAATTATTTGAAACACCAGCATTATATTAAATTACAGCATATGTTTTTACATTTTCCTTCTAAATTTAATTGCTATTGAAAAGGCTTTAATTACCTTTTTTCAGTCTTCCATTTAAGCAAAGGGTTTTTGCAAAAACTTTGATTTTTTTAAGGCAATAAGTTTACAGACATGAGGCACAGATCGGCTGATAATACTTTTTTCTCCATTTTGTTTTGACAAATGCGTGACTTTTAAGCTAGATTTCTTTAGACTATAGCTTCGGTTTGAGGCTGAAACAAAACTCTTTATGTTATGCCCGTAGATTTAGAGTTTTTCAAGTTTGTAAGTGCGCTACATCATCACACTCTTCATTTCAGTTTCTCCTGGTCAAAGTTTTAGTCTGAGCTTTAACGTCAGCAGGCATGATTTATTTCAGCTTGAATCGTTTAATTATACCAGATTTGTTCAGCTTGAATCATTCAAATATACAGGGTGAGTCAAAATCATGTGGGCGATTAGAAACTTTTATTGATAATAATATATGAAACACAAAAACATAAACTATTCAGAGCAGTAACTGAAGCATTTTTTTATTTTATTTTATTTTATTTTTTTTTTGTTTCCCTGCTGATGAAAGTTTAATGTACACATTATGTCCAACTTTGCACACGTCGAAACGGTGCTCCATTTCTTCCCAAACAGATAACAATATCTGGAGCCAATCGTTGAAAGAGACTTGTCTGTGCGATGCTTCAAGTCATCCCCGTTTTATTGAAATGACTGTACATAACACCCAGAGGGAAAAATCAAGTGGAGTTAGATCCGGCGATCGTGCAAGGCAAACTTAATCACCTTTTTCCCAATCTATGGGACAAGCAGTTGCGTATCGAAAAAGATTGGGACACAATGATGGATGTGGGTTAGTATACACTGAAGAGCAATTGAATTAGACACAGCTGGCGTTACGCAAATGTGGCGCTGTGGGCGGCCCTGTAAACGGAAACGACATGATGTATGCAGCGATCCAACAATATAAGGAGTCATGCGACGGAAATCAGTATTAGTCGGACGCAGTATGGGTAAGACGAAGTATCTAAGCGCATTTGATAGTGGACAAATTGTCGGGGCCCGACGAATGGATCACTCCATCTCGGAAGTCATGCAGGCACTGGGATTTTCAAGAGCCACTGTGTCACGGATGCACTGTGAGTACATCAAATCCTGCAAAACCATCCCTGCAAGGGCCAACTGCCGTGGACAACAGCGTGCGGATGAGCGGGGTCATCGTCGGCTAGCTCGCATTGTAACAGCGGATAGACGTACACCAGCGTTAAATTGCCGAGTGATGCCAGAAATCACACGGCAATTTAACGCTGGTGTACAAAAACATGTAAGCAGCCACACCATCCAGAACCATTTCCTCGCTATGAGGTACAGAAGCCATCGTCCCACGAGGGGTACCGCTGCTGACCACACATCACAGGGTGCAAAGATTAGCATGGGCGCGGGAACATCTCCACTGGACCTTACGCGTGTGGAAAAATGTTGCCTGGACTGATGAGTCGAAATTCACGTTGGTACATGCGGATGGCAGGATACGAGTACGGCGCAAACCACATGAAGCGATGGATCCTTCTTGCCAGCAGGGTACTCTTCAAGCTGGTGGGGGTGGCATTTTCGTCTGGGGACTGTTTACGTGGACTGAAATGGGACACCTGGTACGTGTGACATCGTCCCTCACAGGTCAACGTTACCGGGATATCCTGGACGATCATTTTCTCCCGTATGTGAGTCTTCAGCATCCCACTGGAAACCTTATCCTGCAACAAGACAATGCAGCTCCCGCATTGTATCCGAATGGTTGGATGAACACTCCACCGACGTGACCGCGCTTCCTTGGCCAGCTTGGTTACCTGACCTCAATCCCATTGAGCAAATCTGAGATGCCATCGAGAGAGATGTTCGAGGCTCTGACCCCCTTCCATCAAATCTTCGTGAACTGTGGGAACTTGTTTAGGGGTCGTGGATCTGTATGGCTTCCCAACGTTTCCGGTGTGTTGTCGACTCCATGCCGAGACGAATCGCCGCCGTCATCAGGGCGAAGGATGGTGCTACACGTTACTAGACAGGTATCTTTAATTCAATTGCTGTTCAGTGTATAAATATCATCATCACCATTCATTACCAACCCACTTCTGGATGGAGGACGCATCTCTTGCTGTGGCTTCGGGATCTTTTTGCAATATTTCGCGTCGCATATCTCTAAATTAATCTTCCATTTTGCTTTTCTGTTCTTATTTAAATTATGCTGCTTCTTTATTATATTTCTTTCTGGATGCAATGTCAAAGCCTCCAAGTTTCTTTATACCATTCGGCAACGGCTGACAGTGATCCAGAGTAAATTAAAAGCCACACGCTGTGTAAATGGGTGTGTGCGAGCAAGACGAGATGCTGATCGGGGCCAAACTGTATGTTATCTTCGATTTTATTCATAACTGGAATCAAAATTAATCTGTACGTCGAATGAATGTTAAAGTGATAACTCATGATAATTGACACGTTATTGGTTTTATCTTTTGTAAGTAGATTTGCATTTACAACGTTGTAATAAAAGGCTGTAGATCGTCAAGAAAGAATAAAGTTAGAATTTGTTGTTTTCTGTAAATTAGTTTACTTTGTCGAATGAACTTTGGCACTTACTGTTTTACTATTAATACATTGATTATCCGCGTTCATATATATTAGTTTAGTGACTGTTTAACAACAAACAACCTGAACAAAATAACCAAAGCATTATACACAGCCGAGTCACATTATTGTGACCACCTTCAAATATCCAGAGTAACCGTCGTGTGCAGTGCGGATATCAGCTAGACTGACTGAGAGCGACTTAATAAGGTGCTGGAAAGTTTTCACAGGTATGTGAAGCCATGCTGACTGCAGTGCATCTGACAGCTGCTGCAGGGTGCGTGGAGGAGGATCCATAGAGCGAAAAATACGATCGAGGTGGTCCCACAGATGCTCAATTGAGTTTACGCCTGGGTAATTTGGGGAACTTCTAACCACTCATGATCTTTCAGTCACTCTCGGACATTTCTAGCTATGTGACACGTCGCATTGTCGTGCTGGAAGATTCCATCCGCCCCAGGGGAGACGATCAGCATGTATGGGTGTGTGTGGTCTGCAAGGATGGATTTATAACGAATTCGGTCCATAGTGCCTTCCACAAGTATGAATGGACCCAGGGAATGCCATGAAAACATTCCACAGACCATAACGCTGCCCCCCAGCGTGTGTTCTTCCAGCAATGGTTGAAGAGTGTTCGGACTCCGATTTCTCTCACCTTATACGCCACGTCCATCCGTTCGATGAAGCAGAAAACGTGACTCATCGGGAAGGCAATCCTTTGCCAATCAGTGAAGATCCAATTCCGATACTGCCGTGTAAACGTAAGCCTTTTCTGCCGATGCACCTTCGTTAGCATAGGTGCAGTGACCATCCGTCTTCATCAGAGCCCCATACCAGTAGGGTTCGGTCAACTGTCGTTTTAGACACACTTCCGGTAGCCCCCTGGTTCATTCGGCCAGTGAGTTGTTCCACTTAGCGTGTCGATCGACCCTCATGCACCTTCGCAGCCGACGTTCACCTCTCACATCAATGGCACGTGGTGCTCCGCTTTTTCCACATCGCTTATTCGCAATGGTGTCATTTTTCCAATCACAATACACTTTAACCACAGTAGCACGCGAACAGTTCACAAACTACGCTGTTTCAGAAATACTGCCACCATTGGCCAGAAAGCCGATAATCATCCCTTTTTGCAAATCTGATGAATCGCTCTTTTTATCCATGACAGCAACGAGTGACATGTTTTCAGATTGCCCACAGCACGCCTTATATACCCTTCGAGCCAGCTCAAGACACGTGTATTCTTTCATTGGCTATGCGCTGTTGACGTCAAAAGTATGAGGAGGTCGCAATAATGTGACTCGACTGTGTAATTCTCATATGTTCTTAACAAGGATTTCCCAAGTCCATCAAGTTTCCCCCTCTTTAACAGTGAAACATCATCACATCTGCATTTTGTAAAATAAGAGCTTCCAATTGTGTGTAGATCAATTTGGTTTTTAAGGCTATTTAAACTTCATCTCTCAGATTAAATGTCACTAGTGATTTAAATTTACTTTGCTGACCCCGATTATTCTAAGACATTAGTTGTTTGCTTGAAGCTTCTGAAATCTTAATTAAACATAAATAATTTGCTAACCATACGCTTCAAGTAAATGGCCAGGATACATAATGAGTCGGCACTTACAAAAATCAAAGTTTTTTTTTTTTATTATCGGTTCCAGCAGGTCTATCAGTCGATAATATCATGTTTTTCGCAGAGCAGAATGAATAGACTTCACACGACTATTTCGCACAATATACGTTTGACAAATATCTCTCTTCAAAGTAATATATATAGCGTAACGTACTCAGCACATTATTTTTACAATATTGCTGTGTTAGAAAATTGCTTTGGTAATATGGCTCGTTCTCAATACAACGTCATTCAACTATCTAATCATCGCTCTTGCTCTTTAAACACTTATTTACTTTTTCTGCTCTTTGACTCACTGTAAGGTTGCCAACTTTTCATTTTCATTTCATTTATTCATTTTTCAGTTGCCACTTATTACAATTCAAAATACAGGCAATATAATCAATTACAAAAAATGTAGCAACCAGGAGGAGGAGGGAAAAGGCCGTAAGGCCTGACATAGTCCTCCCACCCCTAGTACTAAAAAAAAAGGACACGAACAACAAATAACAATACAAAAGACAAATCAAAGGCACATTGAATATAACTGAAAGATTAAATAAATACATATGTGTATATAGATGAAAGGTCTATTCATAAGCCGTGAAATCAATCCAGCGACCAGATCAGGTCAACTCAGCACTAATTGAGAGACTTGGTAATAAGGTGATGCTTGAATTTTTTTAAATAGGTCAAAGTTGTTAATAGATTTTATATCATAAGGCAAGGAGTTTCAAAGTTTTGGACCCGAATAATTAATATTCATTTTAATTGTTTCTGTCCGACGGAAATTAGGTGTGAGTGTTGATCGATTCCTGGTTTCATAAGTATGAGTACGAATATTTAATGATATTAAGTCATGGTATAAATCATTTTTAATTCTTCTGAACATTATTTTACCAAGATTATAGTCAAATAATTATTTTATTGTAAGTATATACAATAAAACAATTATTATACAAGCTCGTCGAGAGAAATTCTTTAGCGTTAAATGAAAACATATTTAGCGAGGTGAAACCAAATTTACACGAGAACACAGAAACTCGAAAGGAAGGTTACATTAGGGGTGCATACCACAAATATTTCTGTATTTCCAAGTTAATATTATTTCTTATCATTACGTTTCACGTCCAATATAATTATTTTAAGGATCTCATTTTTCTTTATTATTCTCTTTTATCCAAAACATGATCAGAGCATACAGAATTTTTTCAGCAGGGATTTGAAAAATGTATGACGGTGCGTTGTTTGCTATTTTCATCTTTATTACCACTTTGAAAGATATTCCTCCGGTCACTCTTCGTACCTTTTTGGAAAGCATTGATTTTATCTTCCTTGCTGAAAGCCAGATGTGTTGTACCGGATACGCTGTGTGACACTCTGAATCATTTCTTCTCCTGAATATATATGTTCGACGAAACTGGGAAAGAACTCTCGTTTTCCCATTTCTTTGAATGAAACTGAAAGAAGTAAGGTCTTTCGCTGACTTTTGATCTAGTGAAAAGATAAATGTCATCTTCCACATGTATCTCAATCGCTCTTCTGTCAGTCTTAGGTTCGGTGGTTACATATTCACATAAATCATTTTACGCAGGTGCGTCGTCTTCCTCTACTGGTGATTTCACTAACTGATGACCGACAGAGGAGTTTTCGAACCTATTCCTTCTGGATTTTCTAATTCAGATAAAGATGCAGAATGGAATTTTAGTTTCAGACTTGTATTATTCCTCCTCGATTTCCTAATTCAGATAAAGATGCAGTATAGAATTTTAGTATCGAATTTATAGTTATTCTTTCTTGATGTTTTCATTCGAAAAAAGACACAGCATGGAATTTTAGAATACAGTCAACTCCGCTTATAGTGAGCCTGTGAGGACTCGTATATTTCATTCACTATGTCCGAGGCTCACAAAAACCGAATTGTCTTCCCTAGCTGAATTGAGTGGAATGGTGAGCAAGAAAATACAATAGGTGCATATGTATCTAAAAAATAATGCTTTATGTACGTAGTGTATATTCATTAAATTAAATAAACAATTTATTTTGCATTGATGAAGGATGATTCGTGTTAAAAACGTTGAAAGTTAAAATATCGATTAAACACGATGAAACACATATATGTAGCACACTACACTACATGTAATTACGCTTTACTGATAAAACACACACCACATGAGATCTTTTGAGGATCACAAGATGTTACATTCCCGAGCAAGACCAAGATATATATATATATATATATAAGCATAGGAAAGTTAAATTTTCACTCATGTAATATAATATAAACCACAACAAAACTGCGCAATGCTGCAAGTATTAGATGTAGTTAGTGTAAGTAAAAGAATATTAACATACAAGCAATTTACCCACATAAACAAACAAATAGGGCCAAAACCCTTTAGAAAAAAAAACTGAGGTGAATAACAAATTGACGAAACAATGTTAAGAAATATATATAAAAAAACGTTTACTCAGAACCCCTGGATCACTCTTCAGGGAAAGACATCCAGAGGCCCTGAGCACACAAGTTCAGTTCAGGTTTCATGAGAATGCAAAATCTCAAAAAAGCAATAATAATGGATATCCAATTTAAAATTTTGTGTTGTAAATTTTGATACATTCTGTCTTCTCTACCTGAACTATAGAAAATACAAAAGAGTCACTAGGATTAAAATTGAACTAAAAAATGAACTATAAAGCACCTTACCAAAACAATAATGTTACATGTATTGTTGTATAAACAAAAAAGGAACATCAAAACGGAAACTGATTCAAAATTCTCCCCACAAGATTAAAAGACAGTAACACCAACAAAAATCCTTCCACCAAACCCTACATGACATAAACAAAGTCATTCTTAGAGTCGCGGTTAAGACGTAAAACCAAGTTGGAAAATTAAACTCCAGGTGGCCGCCCCGGTGGCGCAGGCCTCTGATCATTCGTCCGTAAGGGGTCCGGGTTCGAATCCCGGTCAGGCATGGATGTTGTGTTTGTCTTACGGCACTGGCTCTCTCCCTTCCCTGGAACCAGTGACCCTAAATTAGGGACGGGCGACTGCTTATAGCCCATTGAAATGCTCACGGTGGTCGTTAAATCTCCAATCAAAAAAAAAAAAAAACTCCAGGTGTGTTCAGAAACAAAGTGAACAAATTTAGCTGTCATTTCCTAGGTACTTTCGGAAATAATCCAATTTCTATAATGTCGAATAAATGTTTTTAGTGGATGTAAAGAACGGGTGTTATAAGTCTCCGGGGCGACTCGGAGGAAAAATTGTTTTAAGTGTTCCCCTATGCGGTGGTTAGTACAAAGATATTTTAGGGTGTAATGTTACAAAGTCTGATCTTGAAGGCGGAATGTAGATTGTAAGTAGATAAGAGATCACAAAAGTAAAATTTACAAAATTTTGGTGGATAAGAATTATCTTTCAAAGTGGAAAAAAGCTTTTTTTAACTGTTTGGTGGTATTATCTCTGTTATTGCAAATGCGAGTGATACGTAGAAATTGAGATATAATAATGTTTCTATGTATTGTTCTTGGAATTCTTGAAGTCCAAACATTCAGTAATTTAGGACTGAAGTCAAAATTTGTTCTTTCATCAAATACATCTATTGAGAATTTTTATGCTTTAGTGTAATCTGTAGGTCCAAAAAAGCAATCTCAGAATTCCTGTTTGTTTTTTCCAGAACTAAGCTCGGGGAATAACAATCCTGCATATTAAGTCTTGTTTTGAACACAGAAACTGATGAGGTAATCAACATATCTAAAATTATGAACATGCTCCATAACAATCCTTCTCTCATAATAATGCAGAAATAAATTGGCTAACAGGCTTGAAAATGAAGTACCCATAGCGATACCATGTTTTCGAATCATTATTCTATTTATATATATATATACAACACCATCGTCAGCAATGTCGTAACGCCATCTAGGATTTAAACAGCGCATTTAAAATAAATCATGAAAATGTTTAAATAAAATAGTCCATGGTTCCGATATAACTTTAGGTACATAATCATTACAGCAATGAGATCCGAATGATGCAATATATAGGCTCTCCATAAATAATAACAGTGAGAGCTTACCTGGAGAGTTTATAATGGATACCTCATTCCACTTTGGAGATGGGGACGTTGTGATCCTCGAAAGATCTCATATGATGTGTTTTATCAGTAAAGCGTAATTACATGTAGTGAATGTGTGCTACATATGTGTTTAGTCATTATTTTGCATTACTTTATTTAACAAGAAAATAGTCTGTTATGTGCTGCTGCTTTCTGCAAACAGTTTTAGTACATATTTTCTCTATGACCTTTTCTAGAGTCTGGGCTTTTGCTACATTCGATTCTTCATTTTCCATACATTCTAGAAACAGTCCTGACACTCTCTTCTGGAATAGGTTACTCCCTTCTGGAATAGGTTACTCCCTTCTGGAATAGGTTTTAAAGCTGCGAATCACACCTGGATTCATAGGTTGGAGGACCGACGTGGTGTTGGCATGCAGAAACACCAGCTTGATGTTGCTGAAGTTTTTAATCCTACATTTGTCCTTTAATGCACTTAACGAGTAGTAGGAATACAATATTATTCTCAACGCATTCTTTTAAATTTTTAAAAGAAGGTTTGTTTTGAAATAAGTTAAAATTTCATGTTACAATACATACTTTTTTTTTAAGGTTTACGTTTTAGGTTCACTATAGCCGAAGTTGAGGTTTCACTATAAACGAAACTTTTAATGTACATTTCCGATGTTGGGGGTCGGGACCAATGATTTAGATTCACTATAACCGAATTTTCACTATTCACTGTATCTAGAGTTGACTGTATTTTTCAACTTTTGTCATGTCTCTGCTTTTACAGTCTTTTCTTTTCATAAGGTTTTTAAGTTAATCTTATGGTTATTCATCCATTCCAAAACGGTAAATTTTACAAGACGATATTACATTATTATACAGCAGTGATCAATTCAGAAATATACAGCTCTTTTTAGCGTAGCCAAAAAGAAAAAAAAAGCACCTGGCATTCGGTTCTTTCTGAAAATGAGTACAAATTATGAATATCAAGAACCGACTGCGGATGTACATAAAAGGCAGGAATTTAACAAATGTCAGACAACTCTTGTTTATAAGAAAAATGAATACTAAGTAAGATCCTTTTTGTTTTCCATAAACTGCATATTTCAGCTCATTAGTTTTGCAAAATGTATATAACCAGGGTAATTCGGATAACATGCGATTTGCAAAGGTAAGTGCAAAACGTATGTTACGTGGCAAGATTACGAGACAATGTTACCGAAAGGCTTGGAATTTGTACTAAAAATGTAAAAGTGAGTAACCTACTGACATTATTTTCTCGGTTAGGTAGGACCTGAGGGTCAGAGAAAATGAAAGCAAATCATGTTACCTCCCGCGTGATATTTCTAAGAAAGGATTAAACCGAATTAAGGATTCTTCGAATTTCTTTGGTCCGAGACGTGACATATAACATATCTGAACGCTAAAAGAAGTAATAAAGGAGAAATGTAACTTCATCATATTACTATGTTGAAAGAGTCGTGAAAGTAAACAAATATTTTTGTTCATTTATTGTCAAAATTACTACTTTTAACATGAGATAGCGCAAACTGCATTTTTCGTGCACATTAATACGGTCTAGAAGCTAGCGTGAGCTGAGAGACCACGTCGAATTCTTCAAATGAAGTTCATTGCTCTTTATCGTATTTCGAAACAAATGTTATAATGGTATTTCGAGTTCTAGCATCACTGTAAAACGTGAAGAGCACAGTAAAATTTTGTAAATCGGCATAATTTAATCCTACTACAGCAAAGAGTCTTCATCATCTGTGACGTACCTGCCAGCAGGACGCACACGACATAAAGGCAGATGGCAGTCAGAACGAACGTCCGCGTAGTTCAATTGGTAGAGCGACTTATTCCGGAATGAGGGGACCCGGGTTCGAGCCCAGGCGTGGACAAAAATTACGGAGAAAGTTACTTCGTTATAATGGCGCCCGAATTTTCCGGATGACCCGGCCGTTCAAAATCTCGCAATGGTGTGATGTTATTTCCACACCGCTAGAGAGGAAAAATCAGAGAATCCCTTCTCCAGCGCTTCGAAGAATAAAAAAAATTGACTAGGAGTTCTCAAGTGCACGTTCTACAGCGGATGGCATGCCCCCGGCCCTCCTTCGAGGAGGGGGAGAGAGACGTGACGTACCTGCCAGCAGGACGCACACGTCAGAACGAACGTCCGCGTAGCTCAAGTGGTAGAGTGACTTATTCCGGAATGAGGGGACCCGGGTTCGAGCCCCGACGTGGACAAAAGTGACGGAGAAATTTACTTCGTTATACATCCTACTTTCGAAAACCTTAAAAGAGAACAAATGCTCATGAAATGTCCTGCCAAGCATACCTCCCGAAAATGGAATTTTCATGGTATTATGAGGAAACACGAAGAACTATTGCATATTCTATTTCCACCGTAACGAAGTATGCCAGTCTGTATAATAGGCTTCAAGTAAGCTTATATCATCAAAAAGCGCAATACGGAGTCACAAGAGAAAAAGAAAACCAACAGGTACTGGGGGATATTAAAGAAAGAGACTGGTTTTATTCCATCGAGAAACGTTTTCGGGGTTCCGTTTATACATTGGTGAGCAAAAATTAAGGACGAAGAGGAGAAATTAGCATAACAGCGGAACGAACAGGCAGCACGGACCGAAAGACTACTCAGGAGATAGATTAGGGTCCGGTACGGTAAGGCATGCGCATATATGCAGCATGACGTACGGGGGGCAGTGTACGCTCAGCAATTCGGTGAATGCTATTGCACGGTGTACATCGGTTTGAACGATTAGTTTCCACTATTGTACCGAAGTTCTCCTGCCTCACGTGCGTGTGTATAGATGTGCTGTGGGTCCGTTGTCGTCCATGAAGTTCCTCTTCATGGACGATCATCGTACAGTGGCTATCGCAGAGCTGTTGGAGAGTGAAGATATTCAACGTATGGATTAGCCCGCAAGGTTCCCGGACCTAAATTCAATCGAACACGTGTGGGACCTTCTCGGGAGACGCTTGGCAGCACATCACGTGCCGCCAGTAACGATTCCGCAACTGCGATTGGCGCTACAAGAGGAATGGGCCTTGATGCCTCAACAGCTCCTTGACAACCTCGTCCTCAGTATGGACAGACGTTGTAAATCCTGCAACGCAGTCAGGGGTGATCATATCTCCTACTAAAGACTGGATTTTTCTTGGCAGTCGCCTGTCACATGGACGTTTCTGTCTTCTGTCCAGTTGTGCTCGAAGCTACCTTTTCAATAAAGTGCCTTTGTATCCTTTGGATTCCTTGTTTGGACGGTTTTGCTCACTTGTCCCAAATTCTTACATCTTGGGGATATTATGGTATAATTTGAGTCTATGTGGAGCCCTTCTGCACGACGTTACATTCGAAAAACTGCCTCGTTCTTAATTTTGCACGCCATTGTAGTTATCATTATGCGACTGGTATAGGTTACAACGAGTAAGTTGTAATTAATTCAGTGCCTAATTAGTTTTTTACGGTTTTCAACCGTAGGTTGAAGAAGCCTATATGCCCCAGCTTTGTCCGTCCGTCTGTCTGTCCGTCGCACAATAACTCGCTTAAAAATGGTTGGATTTTGATGAAATTGTAGTATGTGGCAGGAGACCACCTGGGGAGAAACCCTCTTGAAAATGGACGAAATGGGGTCAAAGGTTATGGCATAGCAGCAGGATCCATTCCATTGCCCTTATGCCTCATAACTTGCGTAAAATTGTTCGATTTCGATGATATTTTAGTAAATGGTAACGGATCACCTGGAGACGAACCCTATTGAAAACGAGTAAGTTGTAATTAATTCAGTGCCTAATTAGTTTTTTACGGTTTTCAACCGTAGGTTGAAGAAGCCTATATGCCCCAGCTTTGTCCGTCCGTCTGTCTGTCCGTCGCACAATAACTCGCTTAAAAATGGTTGGATTTTGATGAAATTGTAGTATGTGGCAGGAGACCACCTGGGAGAAACCCTCTTGAAAATGGACGAAATGGGGTCAAAGGTTATGGCATAGCAGCAGGATCCATTCCATTGCCCTTATGCCTCATAACTTGCGTAAAATTGTTCGATTTCGATTATATTTTAGTAAATGGTAACGGATCACCTGGAGACGAACCCTATTGAAAATGGGCGAAATACGGTCAAAGGTCAGGACATAGGAGCGGGATCCATTCGATTACCCTTATGCGTCATAACTTCGGTAACAGTGCTTCGATTGCGACAAAACGTTATTATGTTGTATCGGAGGTACATTGAACCGGTTCTGTTGAATAGCGTCGAAATAGGGTCAGAGGTCAAGGCACTGGGGCGAGATTTATTCCACAGCCATTATCCTCATGACTTGAGTAATGATTTCTGGTACGTTGGAAAGCGTATCATAATAAATGCATTGCATGATTTTACTAACTTGTTAGAAATTGAACATGTTGTAAATACACGAATTTACTGATGACCAAGTTGTCCGTTGTAAAGCAGACTACATATGAAATCATGAATATTGTCTTGGACAGATCAGAACGAAATGTGTGTGTGTGTTTTAATTTGTTTCTGAAAATACGTTTCAATCAGCTTTATAGTGAAAACAGAAATTTTACAAATAGTGAATCACACGGTTTTGCGTGCGAGACAATGATTTCCTCCCAAACTAAGAATCCATGATCGGAAAGCTGTAAGTGATAGTTGTCGAAGTTGAATTTTGAATTACTCTTAAGAATGCAATACATACGATTCAGTGAAGCATAACAAAACCATAATAAATACCCGAAATATGTTGATGCATTGTGCGTTATATTCGTGTACTATCAAGCATTATACTGTAGGTGATTGTATAATCATTGTTCCCAACTTCATCACACGTTTTCAAAGCACTGCTGGATGAAGGTGTCTCCAAGTCTATTTGATAACTCTCTGTCTTGAGCAAATCTTTTCCATGACTCTCCGACATGCTTTCGAATTTCATCCATTTATTTACCTTCTGAGTCTTTTCTTGTTCCCTGGTATACAATAGAGTATTACTATTGCCCAACGGTGGTTCATTCTTCCAGCAATATGTCCAACTTATTGCCAATTGAGGATCTTTACTTAGATTATGATGTCGTACAGTTTGTCATTTTCCCGATCCATAAGGTCCTTTTCTTGTCTTTCTCAATTACACCAACCATGTATTACTTCATGTTTCTCTGTGTGCCTAGCTTAGTTCAAAGTCCATGCTTCTGATCAATAAGTAACAATTGGAGAGATGAATTTGATTAAACGTTTTACTTTCAACACCCAAATTTTAAATTTTTCTTGAAAATTGCACTGCTTTTCCCAAATACACGCCAGCCAAATTCTATGCTCCTTTTAGCTTCTCTTTCGATGTGTCCCTTGCTTGCTACATATTGTCCAACGTAAATGTATAGAGCAGTTACTTCAAAATTTTCCCCATCACCCTCCAGTTCTTCTGGAAGCATTGTATATCAATTTTGTTTTCTGTAAGTCCTTTAATCCGGATATGTCTTGTCAGTAAGTTCCTCGATCATACTTATTAGCACTACTAGGGCACATGCAAAAATGACTAAATCGATTCTAAAACGGAAGAAACGGAAGCTGGTTAAACTACCTCTATTAACCATTATCTCCTCGTCTTCCCAGCTCACTGACTGAAAGACATTCTGCAATGCAGCATTGAAGAGCTTAGGAGATATGGTGTTGCTTTCATGCACTCCCGTTCCAATTTTGTGCTGGCTATGTCCTCAAACAGTCAAAAGTTATGTACCACCCTCGCGGGGCAATGGTCTAATCGCTGGCTTCTGACCATTTGTTCATCATGGGTTCGGATTCGAATCCCGCTGTGGGATGGAGGTCAGGTTAGTCGTATGGAACTCACTCCCCCTATTCTGAAACCACTGAACCCTAAATTAGGGACGAGCGACTGCTTATAGCCCATGGAATTGGTCATGGCGATCGTTAAATTCTCCTCCCCCTCTCCCGAAGAAAAATGAACGTTTTTATTTTGCATTTACATAGATGATAATACACTATCTACCAACAAATAATTGGACACCACTGCAGTCGACGATATCTGCGATTCTGATACACGTCACGGCCGCCGCCGTTAAATATCGTGTGGAAAACAACAACGCAACCAGTCGCATGCAAGATGCCACGCAGTTCGGAGCTCTCTGATTTCGAGAAAGGTGTAATCGTCGGGTATCACAGAAATGGCCGATCCATACGTGACATATCCAGCGAGTTGAAATACCCAAAATCGACAGTGGTCTACGTGATTGGCAAGTGGAAAATGAGAGGTGTCTGTCGGAAAGTGCACCGACCTAGCAGACCCACAAAACTGGGAGTTAGAATCCGACGGGTGTTGGCCAGAGAAATTCGGAAGAACCGCACCAAATCGATGGGCCACATCCGCGAGTATTTTCAACAGGCATCCGGGAGTGTTCTTTTGATGAATACCATCCGTAAGAAAGCCCATCTGCTCGGTTATCATGGACGTGCTGCCACCCAAAACCCTTTGATCACCAAGTCCAGTAGTGCTGCTCGGCTAACGTGCTGCAAAGAACGTCGACAGTGGACCGTTGAACAGTGGAAACAGGTTCTCTGAAGCGACGAATTAAAGGTTCACCCTTCTACCGTTCGGATGGCAGGGGCTGGTTTGGCGTCAGCCTGGAGAACGCCTCCAGCCGGAATGTATTGTGCCAACTGTGAAGTTCGGTGGAGGTGGAATTATACTATGGGGTGTTTCTCCTGGTGTGGCACGGGACCCTTGGTCGCAATTCCTGGTAGACTCAACGCCGAGACCTACTGCACCATTTTGGATGGCCATGCGCTTCCTACGTTGTGGCAGTTTTACACGGAGTGTACCCATGTTACTTTCAGGATGACAATGCCACCTGTCATGTTGCGAGGTCCACCATGGCTTGGTATGGTGACAATGGGGTTAATAGAATGGACTGGCCTGTGCAGAGCCCGGACCTTAACCCTATCGAGCACCTCTGGGACGAGTTGGAGCGTCGACTTAAGGTCTGCCCCTACCGTCCGAATTCGGTGAAAGAACTGATCTGTCTTCTCCAAGCCGAGTGGAAGAAAATACCGCTAGCCGTCGTACAACGCCTGGTTGAGAGTATGACTCAGGAGGTTCGCAGCTGAAATCACCGCACGTGGAGGCTCCACCAACTATTGAAGGTGAATGAACTTTGTTTTCATATGCTATCACAGGCGTCCAATTACTTTTTGATAGATAGTGTATATAATATCAACGTTTGTATCGTCAATACCGCAGAATTAGAGACACATACACATGATTGAATATGAGCCTTTAATATGGCGTATTCTAGGGTATGCTTCGTAGAGCTTAACCTAAGAAGCATAAATAAGGATTGTTATTAAGGACATATGTTCTGACACAGTCTGTATTAATACATGTCTATTGTCTGTTACAGAGATGAGTTCTGTCATCTGCTCTTGTGCAGTTGCATGTAAATGACATCATTTCTCCATTTCAATTAACCCAGTTAACAGTTTCGCTGACAGAATCACCATAGATCATATCCATTGGATTATTCACATAGTAGTGACGAACATTAGCAGCGTAGCGCTGTAATATTGTCTAATCGAATTTCGATCTCGATACAATTTTCGTTATGGATTACAGTTTTCGTAACACTCAGTTATAATATTCAGATAAATTTTCATATCTCATGTTTGATTAAAAATGGTGTCTGAAGATCTTCCACTTCAAATTAGACTTGGACAAGTAATTCTTTTCTCTTTATTATTAAGAATAGCTTGTCCAAAGTGTTACGGTGAAAACGCTTTTCCATTTAAAAAACCTATTTGAAAAACTAACACTTCGATCTGGAGCTAGCACGTGTTTTCAGCAAATAAATTTTAACACAGCATGTATCGCTATTTAGCTCGATTTTGTGTATAGTTCGCATAGTTGGAGGATTTCACGCAAATGAATCTTAAAAATTCCTTATACTATCAGAAAAGGAGAGTATCCGTATGTAATTTATGGTTTTTGCATATCCTTATAGATGCTATGACGAAGTAAATTTCTATATCATTTTAATGCCAGGGGCGGGATTCGAATCCACAACTCTCGGCTCCGGAGCTCCGAGTGCTATCCACTATACTACACTGGCATGTCCTCTCACTGCTATCTGCCTTTATCTCATGTGCGTCCTGCGGGGCCGGCACGTCACACTGCCCACACGAATATGGTGCTCAAATGTCTAAAAGCAGCGTAGTTCGTTTGTTTGAGTAGTTATTCATGTTATTAAAGTGAATGTAGAAATTCTATTACAGAAGGATTCCCATGGAATTAAAATTTTACTGAAATCAGATGCACACAATTAACTTCTGAAAAAGTTTACATTTCAAAAGAATTGGTCAGGAGATATGCTCCACAGGCATGACAGGCGTGAAAGGAAAGACTGTAGAGCGTCACATAATGTCGACTTACAGTGGTAGTAAAACTCACCTGTTGCAAAAGCTTCGCAACTGGTGAAATCCAACATTGCTGGTAACTGCTGTACCGCATATATGCTTCCTAACAATCGATTCCCAAAACGAATAACACGAGGCTACGATAACTTTGTTGTTTGACATTTCTTTCCTGTCTGTAATTAAATTTGATGCGCTGATTTCAAATATGATGCACAAATTCTTATGTTCTGCATACAGTTTTTCCCGCAAAATTAGATTTTTAAATCAGGTTAAGTAACAAATAAAGATTTTATAAATTATTGATTCTCTCTAATCATCTACAGAATAATGTTGCCATTCATAATTGTTATGCAATCTGTCTGAAAATGAATCTGGTAACTCCTAGAAGGACAAACAGATGTACTGAGTGAAAAGAGGGGTAAAGCCAGTGTGGACGTCTGATGGGCGAGTAATATTTTCACTAGGGCAAGCTTGATAGCAACTGTATTTACGATACATTAAAAGAAACAGTTTGTAATGCCTTTTACTACAGGCTGCAAAGGTATTCGTGCACCGCCACCCACCTAGCCTGCTCGATACATACTCATTAATTTTCGGACTGTCTTGAAGTTTTTCCTTTTAGAATACAAATGAATCCATTGTTTGGAGTCATTTCTGCTATTATTTCGCCCCCATTTTTAATTATTTCGCCCCCATTTTTAATAAAATTAATAAAACCTAAAGAGTTACACACCGGTATAAGAAACATGACAAACTGCCGCCAGCACCAGTAACACGCCCTGACTAAAAGAAAGATTCATGCCTAGGAGAAAGGTCTTGAAGAAAATGTTTTCGTGTCTTAGGGTTTAAGGGAAATAAGGACACGCAGACAGTACCTTTCCCCTCATTAACTCCTTTTCTTCAAGCCAGCAGCCTTTTCCTGCACTCATCTCTTCCAAAGCAGTAGTCAGCTACGTCCTGCTCTCTTATCGCCCTAGGGCAGGCCTAAGAGCGCTGGTATAGCTTTAGACTGCACTTTTCCTGTTGGAATCCCATACTTAGCAGCACATACAAACAACAGAGCAATAACTAATGATCTCAGTGAATTCCTATTCGCTCTTGATCATACTAACTCGAAAATAAATTAGCTTAAATTGAGGATTTGGAAGAGTAGAGAACAACTGAATCTTTTCATGGCCCTATTTTGATGACCTTTATACAGAGAAGAAAAACCGAACTTCCTAAGAGGAAATACGTAGGTCAATACGACGAAAAACCCGGGAGTTATTATTTCTTGGTAAAGTCCCAGTTATACACTATCTACCAACAAGTAATTGGACAGCCCTGCAATCGACGATATCTGCGGTCCTGATACACGTCACGTCCGCCGCCGTTAAATAACGTGTGGGAAACAACAACGCAACCAGTCGTATGCAAGATGCCACGCAGTTCGGAGCTCTCTGATTTCGAGAAAGGTGTAATCGTCGGGTATCACAGAAATGGCCGATCCATACGTGACATATCCAACGAGTTGAAGTACCGAAAATCGACAGTGGCCTACGTGATTGGCAAGTGGAAGATGAGAAGTGACTATCGGAATGTGTCCCCACCCGGCAGACCCACAAAACTGGGAGTTAGAGACCGACGGGTGCTGGCCAGAGAAAATCGGAACAACCGCACCAAATCGATGGGCCACACCCGCGAGGAGTTTCAACAGGCATCCGGGAGTGTTCTTTCGATGAATACCATCCGTAAGGGAGCCTATCTGCTCGGTTATCATGGACGTGCTGCCGCCTACAAGCCTTTGATCACCAAGTTCAATAGCGCTGCTCGGCTAACGTGGTGCAAAGAACGTCGACAGTGGACCGTTGAACAGTGAAAACAGGTTCTCTGGAGCGACGAATAAAGGTTCACCCTCTACGGTTCGGATGGCAGGGTCTGGGTTTGGCGCCTGACTGGAGAACGCCTCCTGCCGGAATGTATTGTGCCAACTGTGAAGTTCGGCGTCGGTGGAATTATTCTATGCGAGTGTTTCTCCAGGTATGGCAGGGGACCCTTGGTCGCAATTCGTGGTAGACCCAACGCCGAGACCTACTGCACCATGTTGGATGACCATGCGCTTCCTACGTTGTGGCAGTTTTACTGGGTGGACCCATGTTACTATCAGGATGACAATGCCACCTGTCATGTTGCGAGGTCCACCATGGCTTGGTATGGTGACAATGGGGTTAATAGAATGGACTGGCCTGCGCAGAGCCCGGGCCTTAACCCTATCGAGCACCTCTGGGACGAGTTGGAGCGTCGACTTAAGGGGTGCCTCCACCGTCCGAAATCGGTGAAGGAACTGACCTGTCTTCTCCAAGCCGAGTGGAAGGAAATACCGCTAGCCTTCGTACAACGCCTGGTTGAGAGTATGCCCTGGAGGGTCGCAGCTGTAATCGCCGCTCGTGGAGGCTCCACCAACTATTGAAGGTGAATAAACTTCGTTTTCCTTTGCTATCACAGGTGTCCAATTACTTGTTGGTAGATAGTGTATGTTAAAGTTAGAAAAAATTAAATCATGGCACAACTTGAACTAGGTAGGCGGTGAGGTGGACAACACAATTTTCAGGGTGGGATAAAGCCCACCATCGCATCCCCTTTGGCGACGTCTCTGGTAACACGGCATCGAAACAAATGGAGAAAGTGTTTTAAAATGTCTAAATTTTCTTTTTAGCTTATCTATTCCTCTTTACTTGTAAGACTGATAGATACCAAATTGTGTTCTGTTTTTGCACTGAACAGTTGCATATTGCACTTAAATTTGGTTTTAAATACGGTTCGTGGTAGTTTTTATGACAATAGCTGAACGAGGGTATGTTAAATGTCAGGACAGTTTCGGTTATATTTGTGGGAATTTTGCCATTAAAAAGTAGCAGATAAGCATTACAGTCTTCCTAAAAAAGCTTACTATGAATACTTGTGGAGAGAAACTTGAGGTCCAAGGACGACTAATGGGCCCCATATAAGGCTGCGTTGCTTGTGCTGAAGAACTGAGACAGCGCGCAAATAGTAAGTAACCTTCCCATGCATAATTTAAAGTGAAACTTGGGGATCAGGACAAATCGTTTGCTCCACATAAATTCTGGTATATTTATGTTGAAGAACTGACGTAGTGGGCAAAAACTTACTATGCCTACTTTTTAGTGAAACTCAGAGACCAGGAGACCAGGACAAATCATGGGCACCACATAAGACCAATGATATTCGTGTTAAAGAACTGAGGCAGTGGACAAGCTTCCTATGCCTACTTTTGAATAAAACCTGGGGAACAGGACAAATCATGGACTCCGCACAAAATCTGTGATATTTGTGTTCAAGAACCGAGACAGTAAACTAAATATAAGAAATATTGCTATGCATAATTTGGAGTGAAACTTTGGGATCGGGACAAATCGCTTGGTCCACACGAAGTATGTCATGCTTATGTTGAAGAACTGAGGAAGTGGACAAATTTACTTTGGAGGGAAACTTGAGGACCAGGTCAAATGATGGGCTCCACATAAGATCTCCATTTCATCAAACCGTATTGGGGGAGTAATTTTTGTATTGTATATTATCTGCTATGGTAAAGACTCCAAATATTTTCCTCTTTCAATAACGCCGTTTTCCAGCTTGCGTGCTTATATGCAAAAGAATTTTTCTTGATATCTCAGCTTCTAGAAGATGCAGAGTTGTATCTGAAATATTCCCTCCATATCGCATACACTCCCTACGGAAAATATTTGCGCACATTTTCTGTTCCTTATAGTTCACATTTCTGCCTCTGGAGGGTACCTGCGTATAATACTATTTGAAAGAATATTTCCGAATTGTTTTTGAAAAAACCTTTCTTGGAAGGATACCGTTTACTATGAAGAATTAGTTGCGCTTAAGATTTTGACCTGTGTTGAGAAGTGGATCCTGTACGATAATCCTAAGCGGCGCAAATCGTGGGTTTATCAAGATCAGCCTACCACCAGTACTGAAGGCACTAACCTGGGCACTCCCCAGGCGTAGTGAAGACAGGATGAAACTCTACTCGGACAGTGAGGCAGCATTGCAGGCGCTGAGTAGATTCAGGGGAAGAAACACCATCGTCCAGAGGATTAAAACCCTCTTGAGGGCAGAAGGAGATGGGGCAGTCAGTTTCCACTGGGTACGAAGCCATGTCGGAACCCAGGGAAACGAAAGGGCGGACCAGCTGGCAAGGGCAGCCACGCTGAAAGAAACGGTTGACGTGCAATGCAGAACGCCGCGAAGGAGTATTCGCGCAGCATTAGCACGCCAGACCATGTCCGAATGGCATGTCAGATGGGACACGGGAGAGACAGGCCGGAAGACACACAGAGTGTTTCCAAAGGTCTCGACCAAACGTGCACAAACAAACAAGCTCCTGAATCAGGTACTCAGTGGCCATGGCATCAGCCCTGAATACCTGGGCAGATTTGCCATCAGGAACTGCACTTGTCCCTGTGGAAATAGAACGGCAAGCATAGAACACTGCGTGCTTGAATGCAGCGGCTTCGCCGAATGGAGAAACACACTGATCCCAGGTGTGCAAAGAACGCGAAGATTGGATCTGCTCATCCAATCTTCCGTTAACAGGAGGGGAATAATAGCCTTGGATGAGAGGCTAACCCTCCAGCAACATACGATCTTCCCCAATCAAACGGGGACCGAAACGCAGGAGGTGAACGTGCACACCGAAAGCGATTCGGATGAGGAATGAGGGCGAAAGTCTGTGGGCAAGCAGACGAAGAAACCACCAATGTAAATACTCTGTAAATACACTTTTTTGCTATCTCCTGATGTTGTGAGTCCTAAGCATGATGACAGTGCATACATGTCTGTAGATGTTTTGAAAAAGAAAATAAAGGGAAATTATTCCCCAAAAAAAGTTCGAGGACAAGGAATCTTCCAGTCAACCCTAAATTAATGAACGACCTATCCCGCCAGACAGAGCGGGAACCCAGACAAGGTATACTAGGTCGCCTGCCAGCACGTCACCGCGGGCTGGATCTAGACCACGGGGGTGGCCAGGGTCCGAACCGGCGTCTCAAGGCAGGATAATTGTCGCAACATGTCAAACTAAAATCCAAGGTGCTCAATAAGTCCCCGTGGAGCCAAGACATATTGGCGGAACGGGACAATGCAATCAGTATTTTTTTACCACCAGTACTGCCAAACCGAATATCCATGCCAGGAAGTTGTTGCTATGCATATGGTGGGATCAGCGCGGTGACATACACTATGAGTTGCTCAAACCTGGTGAAACGGTCAATGCTGAGCGTTATTGTCAGCAACTCATTCGTGTGAGTGACGCAATGGAGGCGAAGAGGCCATATATCGGCAAGGGCAGAAGGTCGGTCCTGTTGCTTCAGGATAACGCGCGTCCTCACACCGCGAAAACGGCTTTAAACACGATCATCGACCTGGGATGGGAGATTTCGTCCCACCTGGCGTATTCTCGAGACTTCGCCCCGTCGGATTATCACCTCTTTCGCTCCATGCAACATCACCCGAGTGATACGCACTTCACTTCTGTCGAGGAGGTCTACACAAGTATTGATGACTTTATCAACTCGAAACAGCCCTCTTTTTTCGTAGTGGCATTCGGCAGCTCCCTGACCGATGGCTCAAATGTATCCAACACGACGGGGATTACTTTCCTGATTAGGTAGGTATTCGATTTGCAATAATTTGCTGTTAACGTGTCGTGCCTATGGCCGAGAATTAAGTTGCACACCTAATATGTATATCCAAATAGCCAACCACGGCTCATCGATGTTGAATGTGAGCCAAGGCTATCCCGTGTGGTACGAGCCAACAAAAGAGATACTGTGGCCCAGCTCGCCGGTAATTTGAATTCTGGGGATGGGAGTACGTTTCACAACTCACAGTACATCAAACCCTGCTTAAAACAGTACTAGGTAACAGCAGGCCGCTCAGAGTACCAATGCAGAGCTCGATTCACCGCAAAAATCGCGTACAATAGGCATGCCAGCATCAAAACTAGACCTTGAATGATTAGACGAAGGTTGTCTGGTCCAATGAATCTCGTTTCATAATGAACCATGTGCACGACCGAGTACGTGTGCATCGTTTACCTGGGGGAATGTTAGCACCAGGATACACCGCGGAACAAAGGATGTGTAATGATTTGTGCAATGCACTTCTGATAAACCCTGGGTGCAATTATTCATGTGCAGGAGACTGTGACGTCTACCACCTACCTAAACATCATTGCAGATCAGGTACATCCTTTCAATGCAACAGTACTTCCCTGTAATAGAATCTTCCCTCAGTAGGATAATACGCCATTCCACCCTGCTTGGAACATTTGATAATAGTTCGCGGAACATGAGGAAGATTTACAGGTATTGCCTTGGACTTCAAATGCCACAGGCATCAATTCAATCGAGCACCTGTGGTTTGTATTGGAACAGAAAATCCTATCTGCGGCGGCTGAAACATGTAATTTATAAGTGTTAAAGAATGTCTTGGTAACATATTGGTACCAAATACCACAAGACACCGTTAGAAATCGTGTAGCGTCAATACCTCACCGGGTAAGAGCTGTCTTAGCGGCAAGTGGGGACCGACATCATATTTGGCAGGTGATAATAATGTTTGGCTCTTCGGTGTAGCTTCAAAACATAAATGTCATACTGTTAAACGTAGTGAAGAATTTAAGTGTTCTACTATACGCTTTTTTTTTTTTTTTTTTTTTTTGATTGGAGGTTTAACGACCACCGTGAGCAACTCAATGGGCTATAAGCAGTCGCCCGTCCCTAATTTAGGGTCACTGGTTCCAGGGAAGGGAGAGAGCCAGTGCCGTAAGACAAACACAACACCCATGCCTGACCGGGATTCGAACCCGGATCCTTTACGGACGAATGATCAGAGGCCAACGCCTTAGACCACTGCGCCACCGGGGCGGCACTATACGCTTGTTTGACGCTGGTTAAATAAAAATCACTAGCCTTCTTTCTTTCTGCAACACAAAATTTTAAACACCACGACGTTCTTGTTACTTTCTTCAGAGCCTCCACCGTTCTAAATAGCACAGCAAGAATATATTTAAACCCGTGATCTTTCTTAAAAGGAATATAGAAGTTATAATCGTACTTCACAGGAAAACAGAATCCCACTTTATTGGAGTATTGAACTTGTAATTGCACTTTAAAGGAAAATTATTAGACCTAAAATCCTCTTTTAGAAGAAAAGCATTAAATACACTCCTGGCCACCCAAAATGCAACACCAAGTAGGAAGCATCGAATTGGCCTGAAATTCGCAGCATGCGTCGACCGCGAGAGGACATGCAAACGATTAGCATTGCAGGGCATATGCAAATCATGTGCGCCCGGCACGCCACCGGGAAGCTCTATAAGAAAAGTGCACAGAAGGCGGAGTGTAAGTAGTGGAAGTGTGTTGTGCTGCCGGGCCTGTGCGTGGGAAGCTTCCTGATGCCTCGTCGCAGAATACGGCAGTCATTCCAGCACGTTTCGGTGTTCGACAGAGGACGAATAGTGACTTATCGCGACAGCGGTTTATCGTACCGAGACATCGGCGCCCGTGTGGGACGACATCCAGCCACAGTGAGGCGAATATGGATTGGGTGGGTGCAGGAGGGACGGACGGACCAACGTGAGCGATTGCCGCAGACGCGGCACGCCACTGAACGAGAGCACCGGCATTTTGTGTGGCAGGTATTGACGCACCGCCACTTCACGAACGTTGGCGCAGGAATTAGGGTGTGTTGCGCAACAACCCATGTCTGCACGTACGTTCGACGTCGTCTGCAGGAGCGGGGACTTGTCGCACTGTGCCCATTGCTCCGATTACCATTGACGTTACACCACCGGCGTGTGCGGCGGCAGTGGGCCGTTGAACGCCCCACCTGGACTACGGAATGGTACGACATTGTCTTCTCTGACGAATCCCGCTTTTGCCTGCAACACCACGATGGTCGGATCCACGTGTGGCGGCACCGCGGTGACAGAGTGTATGACGCCTGCATTATGCATCGCCATACCAACGTCGCCTGGGGTTATGATTTGGGGCGTAATTGGATATAACACCCGCACCCCTCCGGTACGCATCGCCGGTACACTCAACAGCCACCGCGACATCTCCGACGTTTTGGAGCCGGTAGTCCACCCTTACCTGCAGGACCTGCCAGTGGCAACTTTTCAACAGAACAATGCGCGCCTGCACGTGGCACGCATCGTGCAACAATTCTTCACGGCCCACCAGGTGTCCCTGCTGCCGTGACCCGCCTGTTCTCCCGATATGTCACCCATCGAACACGTCTGGTCGCTGATCGGCAACCGAGTTGCCCGGCAAGCACCACCCGCGGCTACGCCTGAGGAACTGTGACAATGTGTGGAAGCAGCCTGGACCTGCATACCCCAAGCCCACATCCTAAGCCTCTTTAGTTCGATGCCGCGGCGTTAGCGGCCGTTATTGCCAGCCATGGAGGCCACACGAACTATTGATGTCTGAGTGTTACACAAGTCGCACGGGACTGTAAGCTCAATCGTTTCATCTTTGTATCTGTTGTTATGTGTCCAGTAAATCTGGCTTAGCTATCTCGTGTCCTTCTTGGTGTTGCATTTTGGGTGGCCAGCAGTGTATTGTGTCTGTGAAAACATAATTTATAACACTCTCTCGTGGAAACATAATAACAAATATGATTGAATCTGTAATCAACTCTTGCAGAAAAATAATTCAATGAAAAGTTCTCCTCTGTTGCAAAATAACTAAATCAGTAATCTTATTTTACTGTAAAATAATGAAGCTACAATCCCCTTTATAAAAATTAATTATCCTTTTTTACAGAGAAACAATGAATCAGTAACCCTCCTTTATAGAAAAATAACTGAAAATGTAATCATCCGTTACAGTTAAACCATTAAATATAAATATCTTCTTTATAGGAAGAGAGAACCTATGATCTTTCTTTTTCCGAAAGATACAGAACTTGTAATCTGCCTTTAATGAAAAGTAATTAGATCTAAAATCGTCCTATATAGAACATAATTAGACATCTACTAAATGAAAAAATAACGTGTTGCTCCACATTTTGCCCTCACAACAGCAGCCAGACATCTCTGTAAGAACTCAATGAGATGTCGAAAACATGAAGGTGGTATTGTCCCACACGAAGCCGAGATCGCTTTTCACAGAGCATTCACAGCTGCCAGCGGAGGTCGGCGAGCTCGAACAGATCTTTCCAATTCGTTCTATATATGCTCAATGGGGTAGAGGTCCGGAGATCGATGGGGCCATTCAAGTCTGGTAAGTCACTTAAATGCTCTTGAAGCCAATTGGACACCACTCGGGAAGTATGCGGTGCGGCGTTGTCCGATTAGAAAAATAGCGTCATGGTGTAGGAAAGGGAATCATTGCGAACGTGTGTAGATGGTTGGCGAGGATGTTCACATACCTTGCTTCGATAACAGAGGTTTTTACGTGTATGAGTGTGCTCAAGGAATCCCACGTAAACGGACTCCAAATTATTACAAAACCTCCAGCTGCTCATACGACCGTGATAGAGTTGGAACCGTGATTAGCCAGACCAAATAACGTGTTTCCAGCCCCAGTTGCAATAAGCCCTTGCAAACTGCGGTCCAATCTTTCGATGCGTTGCAGTAAACAAGAAGACACGATGTGGACGTCGAGTGTCATTGCCTATTTTTTCTACGGTACGACTGATAGTCTTTATGCATATGCTCGTGGACTCTCCCGCATGAAATTCCAACTTTATATGCTCCTCGGCTGTCGTGCGAACCCCTGTAATGATGCGGGACAGTTGCACTCACCTAGAGAGTCAATTGTGCGATTACAGTTACATTTCTCCCGGTGGCTGGAAGTTCTGCGAAATTTGGGCAACGGTCTGCCGTGGGTATCCAAATAATTCAGTATCTGCTGTGACTGAACTACCGGCGTTCCTCTAAGCTATCTGTCCACAGTCGAATTCGCGTCTCCGTCTATACCCAGGATTGCTTTTATGTGACTGGTTTCCAAATACGTAAAGACCTGCTCTATTTGTAAACACTGCCAGCTCCAGTTTTGCACGTGACTGGACGCGCTACGTCTACTTTGCATATTGTTATCTGTGGGCAGAGGCAGATTAAGGTAGGGTCTATAGGCAGTGTTTCTTTCAGGCATACATTCGGGCGGGGAAGCCCACCCGGAAACCCCCCCTTCCCCTCCGGAGACATTTTAGGTTACCGAGCCAAATGTTAATAAATTCAGGCTATGATGAAAAAAAAGAAATGTTCGTTTCTTTTTTATGCTACAAATATTTCTGTATTTATATTATTTTTAATATTTGTTCTAGTATTATAGTTTATTTTGCAAAAAAGTATATTACGACGTATACTATTCTTGAAAATATAATAAGTAAACTAATCATTCCTAATTGTCCGGGAATCAGCCAGCCCCCATCCGAACATCCTCTCATTTAGCTGAAAAAAGTTTGTTATTCTTGAAATGTTTGAAGAAGTAATCACTGTAGCAGGGGTGTATATAAAATTTTTCTTCGAGTCTTCGGGGGGGGGGGAGATGAAAAAGGGAAGTTTTGGGGAATCCACCAAAACAAAATTAAAGTTAATGAAAAATGGAATTAAAATTAAAGCATTTTTTTCTAATTTAAGTTGATACATTTTTATTAAATTAAGGCTTTGTTTTCTTTCTAATATAAGTCGCATTTTAACGGAAAAAAAAATTGAAGCGATTTTTCTAAATGCGCCGCTGTATGAAATATATAATAATTACATTATATATATATATATATATATATAGCAAATGGAAAACCTGCCCTCTCTAAGGTTCCATTTGCCCACCTCCCTCCCCGTTCCAAAATTCCTGAAAGAAACACTGCGTATAGGGGCTATATAGCCTTGGGGTACACCACGACCAAGGGCCCAGGAAGTATGCCTAGGTAAATAACAGATAGATATAACTAGGTACAGAGAGAGAGAGAGAGAGAGAGAGAGTGAGAGCGAGAGACAAAGAAAGAGACAGAAAGAGAGACAGAGAGAGAGAGAGAGAGAGAGAGAGTGAGAGCGAGAGACAAAGAAAGAGACAGAAAGAGAGACAGAGAGAGAGAGCGGTTTTTAAAATAGTTTTGTTTCTGTTTCGTATGATTTCCACTTGGTCAGAAACAGAAGTTGGAAGACTAACAGATTTCAAGGCATTGACTCTCCACAGGTAAAGGTTTCATGTCGTTGTGTACAGCGGAGTCAACGAGACAGTTTCAGCTTTTTCATTACCATCCACCCACGCCTCTCCCGATTTGCACTTGTAACCGTTAATGGGTGAAGTCACCTGTGACTTCACATTGCGCAATCCAAGACAAAATCTAGTAATTTTAAACTTTTAACTCATGTTCTTGTGAGAACAGTGGAAAATACAGTGACTTATTATGAAAACTCTACAGATAATTTAGTACTTACAGGTTCGTGTTTTAACGGACTTTATAATAATTCCTTATCATAAGTTCTTTGAGGGCTCACTCTGATGCCTTAGTCTTGGAACCCACTCAAATATCATATCCTAGGTCAGCACTAAGGCCTTAATCCGACCCTGTCTGTGGGTATATAATAATATGTTCACTCAGTGTGAAAGGAATATAACACTCGACATGAAAGGAATTGTATCACCTTTGAGGAAAATGCAATGTTTAGCACTATGTACTTTATGCTAAAACGTCTATATAATCCTTCTTATAATTTATAGACTTATAATAAAACGTCAATAAACCTTCTTTATAGCAAAATAGACTTTACGTTTCTATTTCTAACAGAAATAGTTAATAAATATACGTTACTTTTATGGTAAAATAATTTCATCTGTAAATCCTCTTTTCCCCTTAAAAATTTAAAACAACATTATTTTCTTTGAACGCTTTTCCCACTTTGGTGGCGCACTGGAAAGAGCGCTTGCCTATTTTTATCGTCCAATCCCTGCTTCAACTAATGTACTTACGTCATTAGTTGCCTAGCAACACTAAGCATAATGGTGAGAACCTGAGCGGAGGTGGTGTTTCGTATCTGGTCACGTGGGCAAATTCGTCTGCCCAGTTTAGATCACGTGGTAAATAAAGCAGATGTTTCTGTCGTCTTCTATCTTTTGTGGATTCTGCGCGGAAGATAAAATGGCTTTTACGTAAGTTTCTTTTTTGTACAAAAAAAAATTGAATGTATATCATGAAATGGTTTCGCATGCGTAAAAAAATATCATCATCATCATCATTGTCAACCATTATCAATCCACTGCTGGACGAAGGTCTCCCCAAGTTTCCTCCACAACGGTCTGTCTTGTGCCAGTCTCCTCCATGTCACCCCTGCATACTTTCGAATTTCATCCACCCATCTCCTATGTGGTCTTCTTCTGGGTCTTTTAAAATGATATAATTTCCTTTTTCTGAAAGTTTGTTCCATTTTGTTGGCGCAGTGGAAAGAGCCCTTGACTCTTTTAACTATCGAGCTCTGCCTCAACCAATATACTTTTTTCTCTATTGTTGTAATATTCATGAAACACACGTTCATATTTGGAATACATCTGTTTCACTTTCACGGAACACTGCTTTGTGTATGTTTGTGACACTCCATATCGATGATAAACGAGCATTCACGAAAAATGTTGTGATCAAAGAAATGCTCAATAAACAAATGATTTAAAAATGTCTCTACGTATCTTATTTTCCCCCGTCATTATTGACTAGATTTCACCTAAGAATAGAAATAATGATATATTTTTGGAGCAAATTAGTAGAATCTACATTTCTCTTAACGGAAAGCCTATTCACACAACTGCAGGTAAATCAGTTACATAAAGGATGTCATGGAATTCTAATAAGCCGGTGCGTTGACAAAAATCTTATACCCAGTTCGCTAAAGATGTTTCAGAGAATTTTCCCCCATTCTGCTTTAAACTGTGCGACCAGTTATTTTCTAATAATGAAGTCTTATTTTATATTACATGGATAGAAAATTGTACATCAGAAAAAGTTGGTAAACTCGTGGAATGCTATGGTCCTGATTTCAGCAATTGAACGAAACAAAAATAAAAATCCAAATAGAAATTTTAGATGTACAATACTACGACAAATGCACTGTTATAGCCGCATCCCGAAAATGCTGCTTGAGGTTAGAGTCAGGGAGCATGTCATAATATTTTCAATCCGACTTTTAGGAGAAGAGATATCTTCGAATGGGGAGAAACAGAAATTTATGCAACATAATGGGAAAATTTGGCATAACAAACGTTGGAAACGCATGCAAAATTATGGTAGAAATCCGAGTTACAGAAGTATGTATCAAACTGAAGCACAGTTATACATTGAAAGCGCAATTTATTGTACTCTTATAGGTAGCATTCATAGTCCTTTTACGAGGAAAAATTAATTAACAGTAACCCTTCTCAGTCATAAAAATAATGTGGTTATAATCTTACTCGTACTTTCAGGTGGTTGTGTTTTGAACATTTTTGGTGTTGGTGATCCATGATGTTTCCACTGCATGCTCTCTTGTTTAACATCAACGACCATTGGTGAAGCCACTTCTCACCGCCAGTCTCAATGCAGGAAGAGAAGTCACCTGAATCGCGGCTAATGCGGTCAAGTTGAACCCATCTTGCTTCAGCACGATCATTCTTAATCTCGGATGTCAACATTTGAGGAACCCATTTGGCACAGACATTTGACATTCCTAACCTCTCATGAAAAATGATCCAAGCAGTGCCAGTACTTAACTTCAGTTCTTCAGCAATCTGTATGACACGGATTCGTCAGTTTGGTATTACCACGTCCTCGACTTTCTTGCACATTTCATCAGTGGTCACTTCCACTGAGTGCCCCTCGCGAATGCGGTCTTCCAACGAGCCTCTTTGCAGTTTAAAGAAATTTGCCCATCTTTTGACTGTGGCATATGAGAACGCACCATTGATGTACACATGGGCCTTCCATTCGTGAATATTGCGTGGGCATTTCACTTTTTTTCGTCAAAATTTCATCGTAGCTGGGTTCTGCAATTTCATCTGTCACATCTGTTGTCACCTTATGGTAGAATTCAATGAACTTTAGCGCCGTCTCAAATGCTGACACAGCGACTTGACGTGGCTGTTATGTAACTGAAGTACAATGCAATATTTTGCAATACTTGCATTAGGCGCCAACCACTACTTTCAAAATCAGGCATAAAACTCATTGAGCTCTCCTCCTGGTAAGATAATTTATTCAATCAGAGTGACAGAAGAATGTTAGTGGAAAGAAATTAAGGGACTACGAGATTCAGGAATGTCTCCAAGAGGAAAAAACACTGAATGTGAGTACGAAAAGCCTTCCGACGTGTGATAGATATCAGTGAAGTGAGACGTGTGATAGATATCAGTGAAGTGAGACGTGTGATAGATATCAGTGATGCACGAGTTGTGCCCCAAAGGTCGTTCTAAAACGAGACGTTTGATACATCAGCAGTAAGCAACCATCAGTCATTATGATGTAGCAGATAACCTTTCTCTGAGGAGTGAGCATCTGAACCTCGGAGAACAGATTTGGGACATGTGTGAACCAGAGCGATTCAAACGCTCTTCCCATTTGCTGCTAAAATGTTTAATGATAGAAAGCCATACGGGCACGATCATGTCATTCTGCAAAGTACATGTCGTTGGTTTCCATAGTCCTTTGCCAACGTTTCATCAGATCCACGATCCCACGGTGGTACTACTCGGCGGGTTTCGAAAAAAGCTGTCCGAGGCCAAATTCCACATTCACCAATAAAGCGAAGTGCCATCCTTGTTGGAAATAGCCATCCAGCGATACAGGTGATAGTCGGATGGAGCTTGATCTGGACTGTATGGAGGTTGGCGGTAGGACCTCAGCTCCTTCTAATTCTTGTAGTTTACGGCGGAACACCCAGGAGGTGTGACTTCGTGCATGTTCCACTTGAAGCAATGCACATGTTACACTTGAAGCAATGCACATGTTACACTTGAAGCAATCCACAGCATGATTATCTGGCACAAGTTTCCTGAGACCAGAACCCTCACAATTCCACCAAATTCACAACATGACTTTCCTCTCGAACTTTCCTTTTTGCACTACGAATTGCGCTTCGTGATGTAGCTTAAGCCACTAGTTTCCAGGGTTACGAAAACATAGGAATATCCACTTTTCATCACCTGTGAGGATACGACGCCAAACCCTATTGTCCTGTTGATTCCGACAGCAATTTGCAATAGCGGGCAACACGTTGTTTCGCCCTGATGGTGTGTCAATTCATGGGAAACCATTTCACATAGCCTGGAGAAGAAACGAAGCTGGTGAATTGGGAAGACACCATCTCAACTGCCAATTGTAATGTACTGGCACCTCGGTATGCTGTCACAGCTTCGACCAAGAAGTTAGTGTTGGTGGTCGTCCGACGTTTGGACCTCGGCTTGTCTTTGAGACTGGTGTCCTCAGCTTCGAAACACTGGAACCATTTTCTTGCAGATGCTGCTCTACACTATTTCCTCGCCTTCAACTGCACAAACATCTGTCTTTGCTGCTGCAGCGTTTACACCTCTCTTTCAATAATGGCTTAAGAGAACCCGAACAGCGCGTTTATCGACCTCAATCTTCTGCTCACCTGATAACGCGTTGTGGCTCTGTGCCATATGGGCTTCATCGGCCTCTTGTGTGTGGACGCTGGTGCGCGTTTCCCATAGAAATGAAAGTCCAAATTTATATGTAGCTCAAAACGGGACGAACTTTTGACTCATCCTAGTACGCAAAGAAATTAAACTCTAAATAATCACTATTTACTCTCTTGAGCTTATCATTATTTCCAGTTTGCTCGCCATATATCCTATTCGATGACTTCTGCAGATGACGCAGTTTAAATTATGCAGCAGTAATAAAACTAAATGATAGCGGAACATTATCTCTAGAAATGCGTAATATTCAAAGCAAATGCCAAATTATTTAGATTGATTCCGGAATTTTACAAATGCTTCATATCCGAATCGGTTACAAAGTCCACCAAAAAAACATCTATGGTGTCTTGGTGCTACTCAGATATCACTCACAGTTGTCTTCCTCGTTCTGACTTCAACAGTCTACTCTTGCCGACGCGTGAAGCATGCCATCTTGTCGTTGACACAGGGTCAGGTGTTGAAAGTGTATACTTATGGATTTCCAGAAGACTGGGCTTATGTTATTGTCCTCATCCAGGGTCGTAGGTAAGACATTAAACTTGTATTCTTTCTTTCCCGTCCTTTCCAAAGTTCAGCTTGTAACGTGCTGAGGAGCTAAAAGCACGTGTCAAGATGACAAATCTGCAACGATGCGTTCAGTCCGTGTAGCTTAGTTGGGAGAGCAACTTACTCCAGAGTGTGTGTGTGTGGGGGGAGATTCGATCTCCGTCACGGACAAATTTGTGTTTTTACAAGCTATCCAGAAAGTAACTGACAAATTCCGTTTCCATCTGTACCACTGAAACTCCGTTCATCCTTCAATCTGAAGATTCTTATAACCTTAAAAATATTTATAAAAAGTTATAAAGCGTGAGCAGAAAAAGCCTCCGGCTATATCTTCACCTCCGGCAATATCTTGCCGGAGGTGAAGTTTGAACCGACGCCCCCTTGCTCGGGAGCCAATTTGCTCCCTCAACTAAACTACACCGACGAAGCTTATTGCTGTAACTTTGCCGTCTTGACATGTGCTTCACCTCTGAGGTAGGCACGGCACATATATTGCTCCCTTAAAAAAGGGTTGGAACGATATCGTAGGTTTCCGAGTCATCCAGACAACCATGCTTGCAGTAGGTCGCTGTACACGAAGGAATTCTGGTTAGTTCCAGACGATGTGTAGAAAAAGCATCACACATTTTTTTAACCTCACGGCCAGTAGGTTGATTTTTTGCGTTTAGCCGCCAATGCGAAGAAAAGCAGCACACACCCTTTTTTTTTTTTTTTTTTTTTCTTGAACTTTACGGACAGAAGATTGATTTTCTGTGCTTGGCCGCCAATGTGAAGAAAAGCGTCACACATTTTTTTTCACTTTTTTTCTTTTGAACCTCACGGCCAGGAGATTGATTTTTTGCGTTTGGTTGCCAATGTGAAGAAAAGCATCACACATTTTTTTATTTTGAACCTCACGGCCAGGAGATTGATTTTTTGCGTTTGGCCACCAATGTGAAGAAAAGCATCACACATTTTTTATATATTTTTTTTAACCTCTCGGCCAGGAGATTGATTTTTTGCATTTGGCCGCCAATGTGAAGAAAAGCATTACACATTTTTTTTTTTTTTTAACCTCACGGCCAGGAGATTGATTTTTTTTTCATTTCAGCGGCAATGTGAAGAAAAGCCCATTTTTACCGGTGTTGAGATTTGATTTGAACCCACGCCTCCCCGATCTGGAGCCAGTTTTTCTCCCAACTAAACTACACCGACGAAAATTACAGCTGCAACTTTGCCGTCTTGCATGTGCGTCACCTCTGAAGTAGGTAAATCACAAGCGTAAAACTACAGTGATAATATACAATATAATGGAAATTCCTTTCCAGTTCAAACACCTTGTCCTCGTAACAATTCTTATATTTGTTTTCAATCGATGGCAAAGGAGCTAGATTAATTTTATTACGAGAACTGGGAATCTTCATCTTTTCCACAATCTTTGACAAAGCTATCACTGTACATATGCAAATTCAAAGTATTTGATTTCAGAAATGTGTGAACTTTAAGCTTTTTTTGAGAAGGATCTCCTACTCAAAGGTTATTTGCATTTCTCTGTTTAACTAGATTTGATCTCTGCACTGAAATAAAGCTAAACGAAAGAAGTAATCGCATACGGCTTCTGAAAACTATCATGAGAATAAATTTAACACATGCGTCAACTCCCTGAAATAGAAAAAAAGTAAAGCTAGAATAAAGCCTTTTTTTTTTCTTTTAGCTGATTTTATTCACTCTGAGTGTCATCTGCAAACGTCATACAATAATAAGTTTCCCTCAACGCTTTATTAAGTTTGCACAACTTCGCCATGTGTTAAGGCTTTTCTTTTCTTCTTTTACTCATATCAATAAACAGCACTGTTCTTCCTTGAACCGTTTAAAAAATTATCGAAGGTTCAAGAAAAAAACATTATATTACGTAGTTTATCAGTTTTCCCAGTGGCCATGACATTCCTCGAAACAACAATCACATTGCAATAGAGTTTCGGCAAGGAATATTAAATTACCGCCTAAATGTGTTGTTCAGACTCCAGATAATTCGTTTAAGGTTGGGATTGAATGTTGATCTGAAAAACAGGATTCCATACAATTCACAGAAAAATAATTAGAATTCTTAGCATTGGATCATCGCGTTAAACAAATTCGTTTGGAGAGAACGTTCTAGTACAGCTCAGTCATTGTTTTCTAGTGATAACCAACACGATGTCTGGACTCTCTCATTGAACAGAATTTGGATGTGGTTATTCTTAATCGCAGTTAATACCTATCGTTACATTCACCCAACAACAAAAATGTTTTTCTAAATTAAGGTTATTATAACACCGAAACGTGTCACAGATCCGAGTTTGTTTGTTTTTTTCTTTTCTGATCAAACACGTCGGGTCAAGAACTTCTTGGCCCAACTTTAACCATTTTATTATGTTTTATTTTTTAAATGAATTAAATCTACATCACTATTTCCGAAAACTTTCTTCAATGGGGGAATCTCTGAAATAGTTCCCGTATTCCCAGGAACTTATCTTATGGAAACATTTACAGACCAGAAAAAAACAACGGGGAGCAATTATCTAATCATTTTTTACCACGAAGAATCCCTGAAATAATTTTAAGATTATATTAGATTTTTTCTCTTCTCTGCATGGTGTAAACCCAAGTTTTTCTGGGTTTTTCTTTTTAAGTAACTGCATTTTTAAAAGTACTAAATTTTTATAATTTATTTCCTACCGAATAGCTGTAGTGATGACGAACATTTTCCTTCTCTGATTACAAACTTTTGGCCCCCTTCCGTGGCCGAGTAGTCATATGCGCTGGTGTCTGGAATGTCGCCCTAGGTAGGCCTAGGTTCCGGTCCCAGATGAAACACAGGGGAATATTTGCCTTACGGCGCTGGCTGGCTCTTTCCCTTCCCTGGAACCAGAGCAAAACAAAAGTCCCGTTACGTGACGCAAAATTGGAGAAATGGTGTCGCAATTATGCTTTGCTTTGATCGGTAGAAAAAGAAATTTTCAGCACCACTAGATTAAACTTCTATTTGTTTTCTTTTTTTAATATTAACAGAATTTTCCAGCCCTACTGGTTTCCTTCTGGTTAGAATGGAAGAATTCCTTTAACACTAAAAATCGGTACTAGGCAAACAATTTCTGATTTACATTATGCAGCAGGATGGCATGAGAGTATTTCTGTATTTGGCTTGGTATCTCCGTTTTTAGCACGTCTTTTGTAGAAAACGATCGTGCTTATGATACCGGTTTGTCCGTCCGTCCGTCCGCTGTACCCACGATATCTCTGCAACTATTAGTCCGATTTGAAAAATTCTTTTTGCATTTGGAAGCTTGAAATATGCAAATAATGATCCTTTATTTCGTTTTTTTTTACGATGTACAATTTTTCCGGTAGAGGGCGTAAATGCAGATGATGTCGAATTCAAAAATGCGTTTGATTCCACATATTTCCTTCTAAACATCCGATTGAAAAAAATTATTTATCTTTCGATTCCATTCATGTCGAAAAGTATTTTAGATATAGTTACTTTTTTCAAATTACGCATAGATTTTCCTCTAGGGGTCGTAAAAGTAAATTGCATTTTTCCCGATAACTCTTCACGTAAAACTCCGATTTCAAAAATGTTTTCTTCAGCGTATACACCTCCTGATGGAAAATCTTTTGTATATAATTTCAAATTTTTGGTAAAGAACACTTTGGTCACCAGGGGGCGTAAGTGTTGATTTTTGCTTCTGATATATTTGCTATAAAATCTGAGCTTCTAAAACATCGATTGAAAAACTTCTTTCGTGGACTGATGCCACTCACATCGATAAAGATTTTCGGAATATTTTCTTCTTAAAATATTCCACAGTTTCTCCGCCAGGAGGCGTAAATATATATCTTATGTTTGTCAATATCTCTGCTTCTAGGAGTCCGATTTGAAAAATTCCATCTTTGTTGGATAGTTTTTTCAGTGTGACATGTTTTTCATATAATTTCAAAAAAATTCAAGTAATTCGTAGACTTTCCGCTTGGGGGCGTAAAGGTAAATTGCTTTTTCCCCCCTATATCTCTGCTTCTAAATCTACGATTTGAAAAATTATTTTTGCACCGGATACAGCTCTTGATGGGAAATCCTTTGCTCATAATTTCTAATTTTTGTAAAACATGGTTTGGCCACCAGGTGGGGTAAATCTTAATTTCCGCTTCTGATGTATATGCAACAAAATATGAGCTTCTAAAATATCGATTGCAAAAAAAGTGGTTTGTTGAGCGATACTACTCATGTCGACAAACCTTTTAGGAACATTTTCTTCTTAAAATAAGGCATAGTTTCTAAGTCAGGGGGCGTAGATGTGTATCTTATTTTTGTCAATATCTCTACTTCTAGGAGTCCGATTTAAATAATTCCTTCATTGTTGGATAGTGTTTCTGACGCGAAATGTTCTTTCTATAAATTCAAAATTTTCAAGCAATTCATAGACTTTCCGCTAGGGGGCACAAAGGTAAATTGCGTTTTCTGCGTTATTTCTGCTTCTAAAACTCCGATTTGAAAATTCTTCCTGAATCGCATACAACACCTTATGGGAAAAAAATTTCATGTAATTTCTAATGTTTAGTAAAGAATGGCTTGGCCACCAGGGGCTTAAGTGTTAATTTCTTCTGTTTATGTATTTGCAGCAAAATATGAGCTTCAGAAAACTTGACTGAAACATTATTTCGTGGACCTATACTGCTGAAATCGAAAAACTTTTTAAGAATATGTTCTTCTTAAAGTAATGCATGTTTTTCCCACCAGGGAAAAAATATCATATCTTATTTTTGTCGATATCCCTGTTTCTAAGAATCCGATTTGAAAAATCCTTTCTGTGTTGGAGAGCGTTTCCGGTGCGAAATATTTCTCATATAAGTTCATGTTTTTCTTAACGCACAAGTCTGCAACCAGAGGTCGTAAGCTCACGATTCCATTTACAGCAATATCTGAGTGATTAAAAACCCGATTGAAAAACTTCTTTCTTACGTCAGATACTATTGTTTTCCATACCGGTTCCATTGACTTTAAATAGCCTTGATAAATTTAATTTGCGTCAGAACGGATTCAAAAGACTTGCTTATTACATCCGAAAATTCGGTGTCATCTTTCTTGTTAAATGTTGTACTGGGAAAAATAATTTTTTGCAGTCCATATCTTGCAGCAAAACAAAGATTTTGCACATATGTAAGTAGCATTCCAGCTATCCTCGAAATTAAGATTTCTAGCCGAATGGAGTAAAAGAAGATGTGTACATATGTGAGTTTGTGGAAGTTAAAATTCCAAAACGCTTTTTCGCTGCGACGGGGTATCCATGAAAAAGTTTTAGGGCAGTTGTAGTTAAAGTGCATTTGCATTCTCTAAGACACCTGTGCTAAGACAAATCAGACAGGACAGCGGAAGGCATAAGAGTTAACTTGGAACGGGAAGCTACCCAGTTCATGTCCCGGTTCCACGCAATTCATGCCGAGGATCAAAAGTCACTTTATGCCCTTCGTCTCGGAGTAGACGCGTTTCCTAATAAACAATTTTCTCCTTGGATTTCGGTACTGCCCGGTTTAGCAAACTGCTCAGAATAAGTAGTGACCATAAAAATTATCAAACGAACGTAATGTAATTAGTAAAAACGTTTTTACGTCGGAAACCGAAGCAAAATGGTAGGCCAGGTTTTTAGGACCACTACGTAATACCAACTTAGGTGAACTTTGGCTTCTGAAACAGGAGCAGTTCGGATCGGCATTGATTCCGCTAAGTTTTGGTAACGCTCCCGTGGAATATACTTGTATTCCAGGTACACATTCTCTGATATGTATTAGCCAAGCAATACATATCAGCCAATGTGTTTCAGTGGAAGTACATTGGATGGCTGTGCATTCAGGCGTCTGAATCTTTTTTGGCATAATAATCATAATCATATGTAGAGGATTTTAGGAAGGGAGTGTCTGACGTCTTAAACAACCCTTAGAAATAGGAAGCTAGGAGATTTGGGATAGAGTGCCCGATAGGAAAGTGACACGGTAGCGGAGTAAAAAGGGGAGGAAGACGCCCTTATTTATTACCGGGGGGCCAGTACCCGGGTTCCGTCGGCTTAACATGCCCATCCGACGCACGGCGGATATTTAGTGGAACGAGCGTTCGTACCTGCCTGGGATCGAACCTGAGGTCCTTTCCGCAGCAGTCACGAACGTTGCCCAATAGGCCACTCCCGGCCACATTGTTTTTTGGTTTCATTTCAAAAACCTTTTATAGGATTGAGATCTGAGAACTAGAACGATCGGTGAAACAGAAAAGAAAAGGTCTACCATGTTACTGAAACAACTTGGAGATTCAATTAGCATTGTTTTCTTTTGTTGGCATGATACACTGTGTTGTTGGAACTATCCATCATCATATGTTTGTTGGCATGATACACTGTGTTGTTGGAACTATCCATCATCATATGTTTGTTGGCATGATACACTGTGTTGTTGGAAGTATCTATCAGAAAGTATCCATGCCTTGACGATCTTGATTTAAACCATGTTGAAAGATGCTTGAAAATTTAGGCGTTAGACTACTGCAACCAAAGTGTCTAAAGTCCCTCATCAAAGCGTGACTCACACCACTACACAGCCACCACCAGTCTGGAGAGACGTTACTGTGCAACATGATTTCATGCTGTTACCTCCAGCTATTGACCCTCCAAATGTGCAGAGCAATTGTATACGTAATTCGTCAGAGGACGACGTGATACTTTCTGAATCATTTAGGATCCACTTCAAATGCTTACAAGATCACTGGAGGCTTTACTTCTTCACTTCAGACAACAATGATTTACGGACAGATCTGTTGCTGTTGTGAAACAGACGATGCGATCTAGGACTCACACTGCGTATGAAGCATTGTCCTTAGTTTAAGTCTTGTGTTATTTGACTCACCTCGGTCCTGGACTAACTGTTTCTGGTCACAGGTCATGGGTTCACTTCCGGTTTGTGTTGCGTTTTCCACTGTGTGTATATTCTGGCGTTGTTCTTTCACATGCCACAAGTGCAACGATTTTGTTGATACTCATTCTACACGTTCGAACTCCCGTTATCATCTCAGGCTCCAAATTCGTTAGATCACGTCGCTTTCCCGTTAGGCATTTTATAACGTATGCCCCGCTACCACTGGGTATCACAACCTTCCCTTTGCTTACGTAGCCAGAATAATGTGGCGACAACCGTTGGTGTATCAGTTTATCTGCTTAACATACGGGTTCTATTTAATTGACTATTCAGTGTTATGTGTTCAAAATTAACCAGAACTTTTCTGGTAACCACCTCAAATGTGTTCCTGTTTCGCATGATTGCACCTCGACAGGATTTTTTTCTTTTACATAAGACAGCTGTAATCACCGCCAAGATTATCTGCATACACTCCGTTTTTTTCACGGATGAATCTCGGTTCATTCTTCAGTCCGATAATCGCCAGGTCCTGTTGTGTGAAAGAAGGATACGGAATAACCCACCCTCCAGGCAGGAAAGATATGCATTCGGTAGTGGGGAAATCTTTGTACAGCATTAGCGCTCGGGGTCGTACAGACCTCCACGTTATTCGGAATGAAGCATTGATGGCGGTCATATATCGATATGAGATCCTGTGACCAATCATTGTGCGGTATACAGCAACAGTTGGGGATATACACTATATTGACAAAAGTCACCAGACGCTCCTTCAAAAGCAAATAAACGAATCCGCTGCGTTGTTTAGATACGCGGTACAACTGCAAGCAGAATAGAAACAAACCTGCAGCTGACCGCTATCATATCCCACTGTGAGGCTGAGTGAAAATGTAGCGGCGGGAGAGGACTGACTTTGAGAAAGGAAAGATTGTTGGGTGTTATATTAGTGGGTTATTCATAAGAGAAACCGTGAAACGTTTAAACATACTCATGTCAACTGTTTTGGATGTACTGAATAAGTGGAAGACACATGACGTGCGTGAAGCAGCAAATCCTGCCGGCAGACCAAAGAAAATCAGTGATAGGGGACGTCGAAACCTCAGGAGAGTCGTTACACCTAATCGACGGAGTACTGCACAAGACCTCAGTCTACAAGTGAATAAAAATGCTGGCACCTTGGTATGTACACGTACCATTCGCAGATAACTTCATTCCATTGATTACCGTATTCGTGCGGCTATTCATAAGCCTTTCATCTCCACTCGGAATGCTACTCGTCGTTTAGCATGGTGCAAAGAACATTTACCGTGGACTGTAGATCAGTGGAAACGGGTCCTATGGACTGATGAATCCAGATACAGGATCCATCAGTTTGATGGCCGTGTGTGAGTATGGCGGTTGCCGGGGGAACGCTATTTACCACAGTGTACTGTTCCTACTGTCAAGTTTGGAGCAGGCAGTGTACTCGTGTGTGGGTGTTTTTCGTGGTATGATCACGGCCCGTTGGCTATCGTGAACAAACCTGTTAACCAGCACGTCTACCTCCATATTCTGGACAATTATGCCCTACCAACTCTGTGGCAAAACTATGGAACCGACTCTTGTTGGTACCAGCAGGATAATGCACGGAGCCATAAAGCAAGGATTGTTACGTCGTGATTTGACGATTATTCCGTATCGTGTGTGGACTGGCTAGCACAGAGCCCTGATCTTAATCCAATAGAGTACCTATGGGTTGAATTAGAGTGCCGCATAAAAAATTTGGAAACAAGACCTACTACTAAGCAACATTTAGCGGAAGCATTATGTACTCAATGGAAGCGCATACCTGTCGCTGTGTTCCAAAACCTTGTCGAAATCATGTCTCGAAGAGTCAGTGCATGCATTAAGGCCAAAGATGGACCGACACCGTACTAATGTATGTCAATAAATGCTATGTTGTGTTTCTCTTCTAGGTGTTAAGGTGACTTTTGTCAGCATAGTGTATATTACTCTTCATGAATGATAACGCATGCTCACATCTAGCCTAGCTGGTGGAAAACGTACTTCGGGAAAAAGACATTGAGCTTGTGGACTGGCCTTCGTGCTCTCTGGACCTAAACCCCATTGATTACTCATGAAACGCACTGGGAAGACGTATTGCAGCTTGTCCGTCTGTTACCATGATGTTATATCAGCTGAAGCAAGCATTCAAAAAGCCATAGCGCAGCAGTTGGCGGTACGTTCCTCTTCATGAATGATAACACAAATCCCATTTAGTCTAGCTGGTGGAAAACGTGCTTTAGGAAGAAGGCATTTGGCACATGAACTGGCCTTCGTGCTCTCAGGACCTTAACCCCATTGATTACACATGAAAAGCACTGGAAGACGTGTTATAGGCTATCCGTCTCCTTTCATGACGCTGAGATGCACTCAGCAAGCAGTGGCAAACAATCCCTCAAGAACTGCTGAATAATCTCATCTGTTCGATGCCTTAGCGATGTGGTAGTGCTGAAGCGGTTGCTGGCAACCATACACAGAGATGGAAACGGGTCACGGGGCAACGGGTCGAAAATTTCTTGCGGGTCCAACGCGTCGGGTCAAGGTATTCCTGACCTGATTTTGACCCAGTTTTAATCCCGTTTTTTTTTTTTTTTTTGAAAAGAGAAAAATATGTTCCAAAGAAAAATGCGCGTTGAGGAATTTTGTAGTCGATACTGGTGCCCACAGAGTGAATAATGATTTGCCATGCAAAAACATTGTCGTCTCTTTCTTAAAGCAACGAAGATTTCCACGGACCGACGTCAGACACACCGACACCATATCGTAAAAAGATACTTTCTTTGCGTTCTTTTACAGTGCGATCGTCCAGGGCAAGGTATAGTCAAACGTTATTCGTCTGCTTCTCAGATAATTCACTCTCTCCGTGCGAAGTTCACTGTATGACTAAGAGTTACTTTTCACATCGCATCTTTTACATTGAGCATTCAAAAGTTTTCGATTGATGTGCTAACATCCCGTTCCCATGACATGTCATGTCGAAATTAACTCCTTATTTGTTAATACGGATAGATTTAATATTAAGGAGGTTGAGAAAGGCGTCTAGGCCAACAAATACGTGCGTGTTGAAAACCACAAGGGGAAGAGTGAATGCTGGAAATTGTTTCGTCCCATTAAGGAATCGGTGAATAATTTTGTGTTGTTTGGTCTTGCTTGTTGTTCAAAATGTGGAAAGTGTATAATTACAAAGAAAGATCTCGACGGTGTAATAAAAGATTATGGAACCAAAACTCTAACGGACTATATGAAAGAACGCGCTTCTCCATCAAAAAGTGGAGAGAGTGAACAATCTAAATACATTTAAAAAATTACATTTGTGGAATCGTAAATAATGATTCTTATTTGTAATATACTCCATGGTGACGGCCGTAGTCAGCCATTACTTCTGGATTACGCAAAGTAGTGGCACTAAAATGGCACTAATATTTAGCAAGTAACCAAATTTTATTATTCAAAAAGAATTTCAGTTGTTAAATATCAAGCAGTTATTGGAATGAATATATACATACATACATACATATCGGGATGTAAGGTCAGGTGATGCGTAACATCACAGCCTCTCCTTGACAAATGTCAACCCCGCCTTCTCGTGGTGCATCCTGTTCCCACTAAAGGGGCTCTGACGACCGCCCATAGCGGTATAACTATACCATCGGGATCAGAGGAAATGCTATCCCACACTCACCAACCCGCTTGGCCAGCGTGGTGAGTTATGGCCAAACCCCTCCAAAATGATTCCACAACTTAAATCTTGGCCCTCAGTCTCCGGCAGCTGGAATGTACCTGGCCAAGGCAGCGGCCAGTGCGACATGAAGGCAGAGGGTGCTAAGAATCCCCGGAGGACCGGACTAGGCTGCCATCTGATGCTGACCTTGGCTACTTACAATGGACGCTCCCTATCTTCTGATTCAAGGCTTCTTGAATTGGAAGAGGAACTACAAAGGATCAAGTGGGACATCGTGGGGCTAAGTGAGGTAAGGAGAAAAGGAGAAGATCTCATCGAACTGAAAAGTGGACATCTCTTCTACTATCGTGGGACAGATACTGGCAGAACTAGTGGTGTTGGATTTATAATAAACAAGAAACTGAAGGATAAAGTTGTAGAAGTTGAAAGTTCCTCTGACAGAGCTGCACGACTTGTTATCCAACTCTCGAAAAGATACCAGGCTCAGATTATTCAAACTTATGCACCCACCACAAGTCATCCTGAAGAAGAAATTGAAGAATTTTATGAGGAAATTTGTCATCTAAATAATAAAGGTAAGCAGCACTTGAAAATAATTATGGGAGATTTTAATGCAAAAATAGGGCAACGGCAACAGAATGAAACTTCGGTAGGTAAATTCGGTCATGGCAACAGAAACCAGCGTGGAAATACTCTCGTTGAGTTTGCAGAGGCAGAAGGGTTTTTCATCTTGAACTCCTTTTTCAAGAAAAAGCCACACAGGAAATGGACATGGAGACATCCAAATGGGATGACAAGTGAAATTGATTTTATTATGTGTAACAAAAAATTCGTCATAGAAGACTGCAGTGTGCTAAACAAGTTCAACACAGGTAGTGACCATAGATTGGTGAGATGTAAGATGCACCTCAACACTAAACTTGAACGTGGCAAGCTCATAGGACAAACAAAATCTATTGACATAACCAACCTTAAAAAACACCATAATACCTTCAAGTTAGAACTGAAGAACAGGTTCTCTGCTTTAGAAGGCCTAACATCGGAAGAAGTGGACATCTCTGAAGTTAACAGAAAAGTAACCAAAGCTCTTATGGAAACAGCAAGAAAATTAGCTGGGTCTAAGAACAAGTTGCATGTAAACAAATTATCAGGAAAAACCAAAATGTTGATGCAAAAAAGAAGAGAGATGAGGACAACTAAAGAAGATGTGACTTCCGAAGTGGAATATATAGAGCTATGCAAGACAGTACGAAAAAGTATCACTGAAGACGTTAGGAAATTCAACTGTGAACTAGTGAGGACAGCAATTGAAAACAACCAAAGCCTAAAGATAGCAAAGGGGCATCTCAGTAAGGGAAGAAAACAGATTATGGCACTGAGAAAAGAAGATGGTTCTGTAACAAGAAATAGAGGCGAAATTTTGACAAGAGTGAAAGATTTCTACTCCAAATTATATGAAAGGAATGATATATGCACTCCAGACATCATGAAAGATACCAGTACCAGAGTTCCTCCAGTCCTTCCAGCAGAAGTTGCACATGCAATCAAGAACATGAAGCGAGGAAAAGCTCCAGGAGAAGATGGAATTACTGTAGACATCATACAAGAAGCAAGTGGAGAAATCGAAGCAGTACTCGCCCAAATTTTCACTCGATGCCTTAATGAAGGAAAGATTCCTGAGGATTGGAACACCGCTACAATGATCCTGCTACATAAGAAAGGTGACATTGAGGATCTCGGAAACTACAGACCTATCAGCCTCCTATCAGTAGTTTATAAAATCTTCACTAAAGTTCTTTCACACCGCTTGAAGGTAACACTGGACATGGCTCAACCGAGAGAACAAGCTGGATTCAGGAGTGGCTACAGCACAATAGATCATATCCACGTGCTGAGAGAACTAATTGAAAGAGCGAGGGAATATGAACTTCCATTGTGCATGGCTTTTATCGATTATGAAAAAGCCTTTGATTCGGTGAAACCATCAGCAGTTACAATGGCTCTGAAAACCTGCGGTATTGAAGATGCATACATTAATATTATTAATAACATCTATGAAAATGCAAGTGCAAAGATTAGGCTGTTTGAAAATACAACACACGTAAAAATTGGAAAGGGAGTGAGACAAGGTGACACCATATCTCCGAAGCTCTTTAATGCCACATTGGAGGGTGTTTTTCAGTCACTGAGCTGGGAAAACAAGGGGATAAAGATTAATGGAGATTATCTAACCCACCTTCGTTTTGCTGATGACGTAGTCATTTTTGCAACTACCCCATCAGAGCTGCAGAGTATGATCCAGGAACTTGCTGACAAGAGTAAAGAAGTAGGATTAAAAATGAACTTTCAGAAGACAAAAGTAATGTTCAATGCTTTTACAAGAAATGAAGATTTATCGATTGATGGAGAAAAGCTGGAGATAACAGACACGTACGTTTATCTTGGACAGCAGATATCAAGTGAGGGTCACATTGATGAAGAAATTAATCGGCGTACAAAACTAGCCTGGAGAGCTTTTGGAAGAAACAGCATAATTTTCAAGAGCAATATGCCATTATGTCTTAAAAGAAAAGTGTTTGATCAATGCATCCTTCCAGTGCTTACGTATGGTGCGGAGACGTGGACCTTAACTAAAAGAGACATACAAAGGCTGCAGACAACTCAAAGAAGCATGGAGAGGTGCATGCTTGGTGTAACCAGGAGAGATAAGAAGAGGAACTCGTGGATCCGAAAAATGACAAGAGTGGAAGACATCATGATCAGAGTTAAATCCGTGAAATGGCAATGGGCTGGACATACTGCCAGAAGGACAGATCATCGATGGACAGCTGAAATTTTAGATTGGATTCCAAGGGACAGGAAAAGACCCAGAAGAAGACCACATGGGAGATGGGTGGATGAAATTCGAAAGTATGCAGGGGTGACATGGAGGAGACTGGCACAAGACAGACCGTTGTGGAGGAAACTTGGGGAGACCTTCGTCCAGCAGTGGATTGATAATGGTTGACAATGATGATGATGATGATGATGACATACATATCACTAAACTATTCTCTGAGATTCAGAAGTTAGCTCCACAAAGAAAAGACAAACTACCAGATAAGTTTTATCTGATTATTTACTTACTTTTGCCATATCAAACTCTGCCACTTACAGCGATCTTGACACACAATTCGAGCTTCACTGACATCCATCACACGACGAACACAAGATCTTCTATACTTCATGCTCATGATCTTTTTCTCATACAGACACTCCTGAATCTGATCTTCCCATGACTTCCTTGGCCTTCCTCTGCTTTTCCTTCCTGCCACTTGGGCTGACAAAATTTTCTTAGTAAGCATCTCATCGCTCATTCTTTCAACATGCCCAAACCACAGAAGCATATTAGTCTCCACTTTGCTAACAACATTTTGCTTCACATTACACAACTGCAACCCATCTTCATTCCTCACACAATCAGACCGTGTCTTGCCACAAACCCGTAAGTAATGTATTTCTCCAGCACATAAACGACTTCTATGTTTCTTCTGTAGTACCCAGGTTTCACTGCCATACATCAGAGTAGGAATAATTACACTTTCATACAAAGCCATGTGGAACTCCTTTGAGAACCCATCGTTCCCGTGAAAACCTCCCAAAACAGCTATGACTTGCAATGAAGAATTCACTCTCCTACTAATATCCCCATCCATTTTTGTTCTCTCTGTCAAACATGCTTCCTAAATACACGAACGCATTCACTTGGTATATCACAGTGCCAATTAGACTTATGCTACATTAAGTACTACCAGTTCCACGCTCAAAAACCATAACTTTGGTTTTTCCCTTATTTATACTCAGTTTGAATTTCATGCAAACTTCGTAAATCCGAGACAACATACTCTGCAAATCACTTTTGCTCTCTGCAAACAGGACAGATTCACAGAGGCCCTTGTTGCTGTTCGGAGCGCCATTGCCCACGGAGCGCCCCGTCGTTGGCATAAAATATGTCTGCATGATATATATATATACTTAAGAGCAAAACTGAAGACTAAGGAAAAACTTTAGAATTTAAAACGAAAGTTGCAAAGTAACGAAAGTTGCAAAATAACCTGAAGATCAAAACGCGCAACGCAGCAGTTTTGAAAATTCAGAATTCACATTCTATTAAGAAGATACCTAAGCAAAAAAATACATAAATAATTTTGACTCACACCAAGTACAACATAGAAAAGGTTATGTATCTACCTGTGTGAGTAAAAGGAGAAAAGATAAAAAAATAAAATAAAACATCTGAATGTAGAAGGTGTCGAGAATACTGAGCCTTGGCTTTATCAAGGACCAGCAAATGCATTTTCTCACTTCCACAAAGACCTAGTTGGAAATGGGTTTCTGCAAGGCCATAGATGCAAGTAACATTCCCACCTAAAATTGTTTTAAAAAATATATATATGTCATGTCCTCCGCAGAGTTGTATGACCTAGCACTAGTTAACAATTTCGCTTGCATCCATTAACCTTCCTGGCCCGACATATGCTCTTCATCTGTTACTATTAAACAGAGAGAAGAAGATTAAAGAGAACTCAAGCTGTGAGAGTGACATAATAATTAGAAATAATTTTCAGCTATAACGAAATGCCAAGTTCGTTTGAGAGAGAATTTAAACCTGAAAATCAATGCAAAAGAAATCCAAATTTTTACATTGCAATTAAAAAAGGAAATATTAATTTTTAAAAAACAGATTTTTGAAAGAAAACTTGAGTCTAAAACCCCCTACTCTACAACTTATGACAGCACGAAAACGAGAATAAGTTAAAGACAATAATTATCTAAAGAAAACTTTGTGAAAGTTATATGACTTAAACAGTTAGTTGCATTATGTACAAAGTATTTCAGCAGTGCTTTAAGTGCATAATTAATTAGTTATTAAGAACTTAACTACTTTGAAAATACAGCGCATAGAAAAGGAACAAGCTTAACCATCTTCTGTTCCTAGGTACCCCAAAAGACGCGCAAAGTTACAAAGAAAAGAAAGAGTTAAAACCCGCAAAAATGTTAACAGACAAGCCAGTGCCTAAAAGCTGAAAGGCTAAAAAGCAACAGAGAAAAAGTACATGAAGTACAAACATTGAACTTATAAAACCTAAAACCCAAATACAAGGAAGAGAGCTTACCTCTTGTGTGACTAAACTTTCTCCTCACAATAGCAAAACATGGCTGACCTCTTCCGCCACTCCCTAGTCGCTGGGGGGCAGCGAGGGTGGGGCTGATGGCCTCCTCATACAGAAAGAAACCAACTCGCGGAGATTTTAACCAGAGAAAAAAATATATAAACTTAAGACTGTGGATCTGTATGATCAGAAAGAGCAGAATTAACTCTCCAGAATACATGAGAAATATTATAAAATACACGAGTAGTGTATTTAATAATCTTTGCATGTATTAAATCACCTTAGTGAGCTTCTATAGTTTAATCAGAATCTTATTAATTTTAATGTTGGTTTTCCTATTTTTAGTATAGCTATCCTAGTGATGAAAAACTAGTTTTCTTTTTTATTTGTTTTTATTTTCTTTTATAAACAGATTTTTAAGCTTTTTTTGTGATTTTGTTTATATTATTTAATTTTTTGTTTTAATAGGATCTTCATATCCATAGCACTAAGGTTCCTTTAGGTAGTTAATAGGCATCCTCTAGCCAACTTCCTTACGGCTTTGATTGGTCAGAATCATATTATTAACTGTGTAGAAAATTAAAGCAGATCTGCCAACCTTACTCTATTATTCAGAATAATTTTTCTTAAAGTTCTTTTGATGAAAGAAGAAGGAATTTCGTTCTCTAGAAAACTATCTAATAGTATATTAATGTGGTAATTGAAGTCCAAATTGTTGCTGCAAATTCTTGAAATTCTTAGGACCTGAGAAATTAGTACATTCTCAATTACTTTGGTTCAAATGTTATTATTCCAGTGTAGATATTTAATTACTTTGAAAGGAAAATTAACTCTTTTATCAAAGAGGCTAATAGATGGGTTACCTATGTTGAGCTTAATGCTTAAGTCTAGGAACTCAAGATCCTGATTACTGTGGTTGGTTTTACATAAGTTAAGAGAGCTAGGATAGATATTATCAAAATCACTCTCTATAACTTCTGAATTATTGATACACAGCAGATCATCAATATATCTAAAAGTGTAAAGGTAGTTATCTGAGCAGGTGGGGTGATTTTTAATGAATTTATATTCCTTAAAGAACAGGAATAGATTAGCGATATTCGTGGACGTTGATGTTCCCATAGGAATACCGTTCACTTGCTTATAGAGAGTATTATTATATAAGATATGGTTATTTTTTATGCAGCAATTGAGATAAGAGTTCCAAGTTCCTACATTAACAAATTGGTTAAGTTTAAATTCTGCATACAGCTCTTTAAAGGTAGTGATTATATCTGATAGAGGCAGATTAGTATATAGGTTTTCAAAATCATAACTATTAATATCTAGGGGACAAACTTTGAGTATAGTAGAAATTACTTCTGCATTATTATTTTTTTGCTTAGGTATCTTCTTAATAGAATATATATATATATACTCTGCTGGCCACCCAAAATGCAACACCAAGAAGGAAGCATCCAATTAGCAGGAAATTCGCAGCATGCGTCGCCCGCGAGAGGGCATGCAAACGATTAGCATTGTAGAGCATATGCAAATCATACGTGCCCGGCACGCCACCGAGAACCACTAAAAGAAGGGTGCACAGAAGGCGGAATGTAAGTAGTGGAAGTGTGTTGTGCTGCTGGACCTGCGCGTGGGAAGCTTCCTAATGCCTCGTCGCAGAATACGGCAGTCATTCCAGCACGTTTCGGAGTTCGACAGAGGACGAATAGCGGTTTATTGCGACAGCGGTTTATCGTACCGAGACATCGGTGCCTGTGTGGGACGACATCCAGCGACAGTGAGGCGATTACGGATTCGGTGGGTGCAGGAGGGACGGACGGACAGACGTGAGTCATTGCCGCAGCCGCGGCACACCACCGAATGAGATGACCGGCATGTTGTCCTGCGGACATTGACGGCTCACACCGTCACATCACGAACGTTAGCGCAGGAAGTAGGGTGTGTTGCGCAACAACCTGTGTCAGCACATACCGTTCGACGTCGTCTGCAGGAGCGGGGACTTGTCGTACGGCACCCATTGCTTCGATTACCATTGACGTTACACCACCGGCGAGTGCGGCGGCAGTGGGCCGTTGAACGCCGCACCTGGACTACGCAATGGCACGACATTGTCTCTCTCCGACGAATCCCGCTTCTGTCTGCAACATCACGATGGTCGGATCCGCGTGTGGTGGCGCCGCGTCGAGAGACTGTATGACGCCTGCATTATGCATCGCCATACCGGTCCGTCGCCTGGCGTTATGGTTTGGGGTGCAATTGGATATGACACCCGCACCTTTCTGGTATGCATCGCCGGTACACTCAACAGCCACCGCTACATCTCCGACGTTTTGGAGCCTGTAGTCCTCCCTTACCTGCAGGACCTGCCAGCTGCCACGTTTCAACAAAACAATGCGTGCCCGCATGTAGCACGCATCGTGCAACAATTCTTCAGGGCCCACCAGGTGTCACTGCTGCCGTGGCCCGCCTGTTATCCCGATATGTCGCTTATCGAGCACGTCTGGTCGCTGATCGGCAACCGAGTGGCCCGACAAGCACCACCCGCGGCTACGCCTGATGAACTGTGGCAACGTGTGGAAGCAGCCTGGACCGACATGCTCCAAGCCCACATCCAAAGCCTCTTTCGTTCGATGCCGCGGCGTGTAGCGGCCGTTATTGCCAGTCATATGGGCTACACGAACTATTGATGTTTGCGTGTTCTGCAAGTCGCACGGGCCTGTAAGCTCAATCGTTTCATCTTTGTATCTGTTGTTATGTGTCCAATAAATCTGGCTTTGCTATCTCGTGTCCTTCTTGGTGCTGCATTTTGGGTGGCCAGCAGTGTATATATAAATTGAGTTTTGAATTTAAAGTTCAAAGCAGATTTGTCCTTGTCAGTTATGGATCCGTGTCCGAAATTTTTGACGCGTTTCCAACTTTGACTATACACCGTTGCAAAGGTCGATAAGAATTTTTTCGTAGGTCAGAGGAATTTTCTATTTACTAGCCAATGAGAAAGCCAGGTCCGGGTCGGGTCCAGTTATGGGGCGTCCGGGGCGTGGTCCGGGTCCGAAATGTTTGACCCGTTTCCAACTCTGACCATACACCGTTGCTGAGGTCGATACTCTTCTTTTCAGAGGTCAGAGCTCTTTTTCTATTTGTTTATATGTAACTTCCCTACCACGACTTGCATGTTGTTACAATATTGCCGTCAATTTGCTCAAATAGCTTCTGCGTAGACATCTTTCATGTTTCCACTATATCACATTCATTTTACAATACCAATCCATCATGCGCCTGCCCATATACTACATGGTCACTACCGCAACATCCCTTAATATTTTTGAGCAGTGTATTTATTTCGATCACATTTATTTTTTTCAGAAGGTCTACATATTACATCTTGTCAAATTGTTTCGAAACAATAGAAGCATTCATGCATTCTGATTGTGGTACAGTGGATATTAAGTATTTAGAAACGTTTCACGTTATGAATACAATTCAGTGTGTTATTTGAAACATTGCCAGGAACGCTGTTTAATGCTATTAATTTACGGAGGGTGTTTACTCATTGTATCTAATAAAAAGAAAAAAAAAAGGAAAAAAAAGTTATTACATTATTTAGAAAGTTTTTAACGATGCATGTTGAGACCACACATTGCTCTTGTTCCCAAACTACGAGTTTTCATAAAATTCCGATAGAAAAAATAGTATCATGCAACAGCAGTTAAGAATCGTTCTTGTTCCGGGCTATCGGTAATTTACCCAAGGCATTAATTAACAGCGAGAATTAAGAACGTCCGCCGAATTCATCAAGGTCGGCCAACAATGATGGCGATTATACTGGCAGTGTACTTTAATTTAATTCGTGCTTGGAGTGTTCTTCTGCACGGTTCTTAGTCTGCGCTCGTAGAAATATTAATTAAACGAATAAACCCACGAAGCTGGGGTTGGAAGAGGAAGGGGGAGGAGAATGGATCGATATAAATTTGCTTAGAAACCTTTTTTTTTCTTTTGCTTTCTTTTTTTTTTTTCATTGTGTGAATATACTCAATAATTTCACGTGTAGAAGGTATTTGCAATGCCCGTAAACGCTCCTCTGTGTTGCAGTCGTATCGTAAACATGGAAATGCCTTAAGTAACGTACACTATCTCCCAAAGCTGGCAGTAGAGCATGTGTATGAGTAAATTGTGTTTTATCGAAATGGTTTTCTGATACTGCAGGAGTGAGACAAGGTTGTGTCATGTCACCACGGCTGTTTAATATAGTATTTATGGATGCATGCATGCGTGATGCCTAAAGGGATAATACTTGTTTATGTTTTGGTAATATCCATGTGTGCAAATAGCTCTATGCTGATGGCACAGTCCTGTTGGCAGAGAGCTAAAGTCAGTTGCAGAGTTTGTTGTCCCGGATGTACGAAGTTTGTATGAAATTCAAACTGAGTATAAATAAGGGAAAAACCGAAGTTATGGTTTAAGAACTAGAAACTGTTAGTACTGAATGCAAGATAAGTCCTAATGGCATAGAGATTGACCAGTTTGTATAATTGCTTGTACACTGAGAGGACAAATTATTACGTACACCCAACTAATGATGTGTGAAACCACCTTTTGCACGCAGGACAGCATCCAAACGTCGTGGTACGGACGCAGTGAGGTTCCGAAACAGAGACTCAGGTATCGCTGACCAACAATCTAAGAGTTCTTGGCGTAGAGCAGTCAGAGATGTAGGTGAGGATGGTTGATCACGAACAGCTCGTTCCAGTATGTCCCATAAATTTTCTATGGAGTTTATGTCCCGTGAGCGTGTATGGCATGCGAGTGTGGTAAGTTCACTGCTATGCTCCTGAAGCCAGTCTATCACTAGCCGGGACCGATGGGTGGAGCGTTGTCCTGTTGAAAGATCGAAATTTGGTTCGGACAGAGACACTTAAAGAAAGGGTGGAGATGGTCGGCCAGGAGCTACACATAACTGGAACCAGTGACGGAAGACTCAAAAGGTACCAGGGGATCCAGGCCGGACCACCTGAAAGCATCCCAAACATTACACCCCCTCCACCAGCCTGTAGTACCCCAACTTGGCATGCGGAGTCCACAGCTTCATGTGGCTTACGCCATACACCCTGCCTGCCATCGGTGCGATACAGTATGAAACGGAATTCGTCTGACCATATGACGCGTTTCCAATCATTCATGCTCCAGTTTCGACGGGCCTTTGCAAACTGCAGCCCAATCATGCGATGCTGTGCCGTTAACATAGGGACACGATGTAGTCGTTGACTGTCCCAACCGAGTTGTGCCATGTGTTGCCAGATTGTCTTTGAGCACAGGCTTGTGGATGCTCCTTCATTAAATTCTTACGTGATTTGCTGCAAACAAGTCTTCATATTCGTTCCTACAATGCGGGCCAATCGTCGGCGCCTTCGATCATCCAATGCAGTTTTTGCGGCCACATTTCGTCCGGCTGTTAGCTGTTTTGCCGGATTTCACGTACTCCTGGTACACACTTTCTACGGTTTGTCGGGGAATTCTTAATAGTTTCGCCGTTGCGCTGATTGAACATTCGGACATCTTGGTTCCCACAACTTGACCTCAATCAAACTCACTTAAGTCTCGTCCTCGACCCATGCTCAGGTATGCATTCCTGTGCGTACCGACCCACTCTACATATAGCCCCAACCGGTTTTCTTGCACACCTGTTTTTGTTGCTGTCTTGCTGCTTTGAGTATTTTCACCGGGGTGTACGTAATGATTTGTCTTTTCAGTGTATATTTAGGAAGTATGCTGCAGGAGTCTGGCATGGTTGTGTAATGTCGCCATGGCTGTTTAATATATTTAAGGATGCATGCATGCGGAATGCCGAAATGGATAATACTGGTTTAGGTCTTGGTGATATCCATGCGTGCAGATTGCTCTATGCTGATTGCGGAGAACAAAGGTGAGTTGCAGAATATGTTTTCCCGGATGTACGAAGTATGTATGAAATTCAAACTGAGTATAAATAAGGGAAAAACCAAAGTTACGGTTTTGAAGCGAGAAACTGTTAGCACTGAATGCAAGATACGTCTTACAAGGAAACGGACCTGTGGTTGATGCTGATTGCAAAACCAAAGTACACTGAAGAGCAATTGAATTAGAGACAGCTGGCGTTATGCAATTGTGGCGCTGTGGGCGGCCTTGTAAACGGAAGCACCAAGACGTATGCAGCGATCCGACAATATAAAGAGTGATGCGACGGGAATCAGTAAGAGTCGAACGCAGTATGGGTAAGACGAAGGATCTAAGCGCATTTGATCGTAGGCAAATTGTCGCGGACCGACGAATGGGTCACTCCATCTCGGAAACCATGCAGGCACTGGGATTTTTACGAGCCACTGTGCCACGGGTGCACCGTGAGTACATCGAATCCGGTAAAACAATCCCTGCAAGGGCCAACTGCCGTGGACAACAGCGTGTGGATGAGCGGGGTCATCGTCGGCTAACTCGCATTGTAACAGCGGATAGACGGGCCACAGTGCAAGAAATCACTCCGCAATTTAACGCTGGTGCACAAAAACGTGTAAGCAGCCACACCATCCAGAACCATCTCCTCGCTATGGGGTACAGAAGCCATCGTCCCACGAGGGTACCGCTGCCGACCGCACATCGCAGGGTGTAAAGATTAGCATGGGCGCAGGAGCATCGCCACTGGACCCTAGATATGTGGGAAAATGTTGCCTGGACTGATGAGTCGAGATTCACGTTTTTACATGCGGATGGCAGGATACGAGTACGGCGCAAATCACATGAAGCAATAGATCCTTCTTGCCAGCTCGGTACTCTTCAAGCTGGTGGGGGTGGCATTCTCGTCTGGAGACTGTTTACGTGGGCTGAAATGGGACTCCTGCTGCGTGTGACATCGGCCCTCACAGGTCAACGTTACTGGGATATTCTGGAGGACCATTTGCTCTCGTTTGTGCGTCTTCAACATCCCACTGGGGACCTTTTCATGCAACAAGACAATGCAGGTTCATAAGCCCCCGAATTGTATCCGAATGGTTGGATGAACACTCCACCGACGTGACCTCGCTTCCTTGGCCAGCTAGGTCACCTGAAGCTTAATTCCATCGAGCACATCTGGGATGCCATTGAGAGAGATGTTCGAGGCTCTGACCGCCCTCCATCAAATCTTCGTGAATTGTGGGAGTTTGTTCAGGGGTCATGGATCCATTTGGCTGCCCAACGCTTCCGGTGTCTTGTCGAGCCCAAGCCGAGACGAATCGCTGCCGTCATCAGGGTGAAAGGTGGTGCTACATGTTACTAGACAGGTATCTCTAATTCAATTGATCTTCAGTGTATGTTGTTTAGATAGAGAATCTCAAGATTTGTTTATATCCAAACTTTGAGCTGCTCATGGACAACAGGGGGAGCCACTGGAGCCTTGTTCATGAGCATTATATTATGTAATGCATTTATATTATGAATGTTATATTAGAACTTCTTACAGTTATTTTCTATAAAAATAAGGGCAAGAAGTTCTTATAAAAATATGGTTAAATACATAACGGACACTATGTTGGTGACATCAGACATGTGAACTTTTGGCACAGAGACCACTTTCTCCGTCTGCAGTTTTTTACCTCGATTACAAAACCGATTTGCATTTTATAAGTGTATTTATGTCACTACTCACCCTGGATACTTCCAAACACCTCTCCAGTATTGTTTTGAATCGGGCCTAATTGAAGAATGTGGTAGAGAAGATTGCGAGGAAACAGCATTCATGAAATGTGATCACTGTGAGAATTACTGTACTTTTGTTTAGATCATTCCATAATTACAGGTCTTCCTGTTTTTTGTCGTACATGAAAGGTGAGAGCGATATATATATCCATTACTGAACACGCTATTTTGTATATCCATTCACGAATACTCTGTAATGTATACCAATTGCTTAAAACAACAAAATCAATTCCGATACGGGCAGCAAGAGTAATGGAGATTCCATGAATATTGTCTCTGCAAGTGTTCTTTAATGTTCTATAACTTCATCATTTATACAGACATTTGACGTGGGCCAGGAACATCAAACAGAGGTCATCGCTGATTCCAGGTTCATAAGTGAGTCACGGAAAAATTCTCATTGGCCGCCACTGGGAATCGAACCCAAGGTCTTCCAGTTACGCGGAAAGAGCGATGACCTCTCTTTGATGTTCCTGGTCCACGTCAAATGTCTGTATTAATTATTCATTCGCCTTCTAATTATTTGTTCAGTTGCTGCTTACCATCTTTGGTGAATAGCCAGCATTGTGCGGTGCTCCAAGAAGCAACCTGCCAAATTGGCTTGGCAGTTAGTGTGTGTAAGTCAGGAGGAATTAGAGTCCGCTGTAGTGCAGTGAAAGCATATCCGGTGCGTAACTGGAAGACCCTGGGTTCGATTTCCGGTGGCGGCCAATGAGAATTTTTCCGTGACTCACTTATAAACGTGGAAACAGCGATGACCTGTGTTTGATGTTCATCATTTACATTCCATAGCACCTAAAAATTTGTCATTATACATTGCCCCTTCAGTACTGTCGAATTACACTGACGGAAAAAAATCAAATCCCAACAACACGAAAAAATAGTAGTAGAGGAATGAAATGGCGGCAATACATTTGTATAGGTAACATATTTAATCGATTAAGGTTTCAAGAACACAGCTTAATGTAAGCGCGAGAAGAGCCATTTTAAATGTTAAATGCTGGTACATTAATAACCGATGTAACCGCCAAAATGTTGAATGCAAGCACGCAAACGTTCATGCATTGTGCCGTACAGGTGCTGGATGTCAGTTTGTGGGATGGAGTTCCATGCCTGTTGCACATGGTAGGTCAGTACAGGGACGGTTAATGCTGGTTGGCGGTGACGCTGGAGTTGTCGTCCAATGATGTGCCCTACGTGCTCGATTGGTGAAAGATCTGGTGATCTAGCAGGCCACGGCAGCATGTCGACACTCTGTAGAGCATGTTGGGTTACAACAGCGGTATGCGGGCGAGCGTTATCCTGTTGGAAAACACCCCCTGGAATGCTGTTCATGAATGGCAGAACAACAGGTTGAATCACCTGACCGACGTACAACTGTGCCGTCAGGGTGCGTGGGATAACCACGAGAGTGCTCCTGCTGTCATAGGAAATTGCTCCCCAGACCATAACTCCAGGTGTAGGTCCAGTGTGTCTCGGCCGCAGACAGGTTTGGTTGCAGGCGCTCACCTGGCCTCCTTCTAACCAACTCACGGCCACCACTGGCACCCAGGCAGAACCGGCTTTCATCAGAAAACACAACATATCTCCACTCCGTCCTCCAATGAGCCCTAGCTTGACACCACTGACGTCGCAAACGGCAGTGGTTTGGAGTAAGTGGAATGCACGCTACAGGGCGTCTGGCTCGGAGCTGTCCTTCAAGTAACCGATTTGTAACAGTTCGTTGTGTCACTGTGGGGGCAACTGCAGCTCGAATTGCTGCCGCAGACGCGGTGCGATGCGCCAAGGCCATACGCCGTACACGGCGGTCTTCCCTCTCAGTAGTGCCACGTGGCCGGCCAGAACCCGGTCTTCTTGAGGCAGTACCTTCCCTTGACCACCGCTGCCAACAATCATGCACAGTGGCTACATTCCTGCCAAGTCGTTCTGCAATATTGCGGAAAGACAATGCACCTTCTCGTAGCCCTATTACACGACCTCGTTCAAACTCCGTGAGCTGTTGATAATGGCTTCTCCGACTTCTTAAAGGCATTCTTGACTAACATCAACACACTACGTCGAATCTCAAAGATAACTAACGCACAGCAAACATGCTTTGCATGTTCCGAGGGGCGCTACTAGCGCCACACGTATGCGCCGAGCGCGAAATTTGCATAGACGTCATCTTACAGATATACTCTGACCGCCTACCAACTGTCATTTATCTAACACAACCCCTTCTTGGTGTTGGGATTTTTTTTTTCCGTCAGTGTATATAACAAGCACTGTGCATCTATCGACAACGGTCCGGACCGTTCCCTTGTTAGCGTCATATCAAGTGAATGAGTTTGTATATTTAGGAAGTATATCACAGAGAGAACAAACTAGATGGCGAAATTAGCAGGCGAGTGAATTCTTTATTGAAAGTCATAGCTGTCTTTGGGGGATTTTTTAGGTATGATGGGAAGTCCTGAATGGCTGTGTATGAAAGTGTAATTGTTCCTACTCTGATGTACTGCAGTGAAACCTGGGCACTGCAGAAAAGACATAGGAGTCGTTTGTGTGAATGAGAGATGCGTTACCTACGGGGAGTTTGTGGTAAGACCCCCTCTGATCTCGTGAGGAAGGAAGATGTGTTGCAGATGTGTAATGTGAGGCAAAATGTTGTTAGTAAGGTGGATACTAATATTCTTAGGTGGTTTGGCCATGTTGAAAAAATGAGTGATGAGGTACTGACTAAAAACTTTTTCATCAAAAGTGGCAGGAAAGAAAGATTGAGGAAGGCCAAGGAAATCATGGGAGGACCAGATTCAGGAATGCTTCTTGAGAAAAATATTATATGTATGAAGTAGAAAAGGTCTTGTGTGCAGCGTGTGATGGATGTTAATGAAGCTCGAGCTGTGTGCCAAGATCGTTATCGTGGTGTCACCACTACGAGCTTCAAACACGACGGCAAATCCTGCAGTGAAAGAATCCTCAATCGCCACTTCCAAAAATGGCCAAAAAGAACATATCCGCTGGAAAGGAAACATTTTTTCTGACTGTGAAGGATCATCACTGATCGAATATTCTGAACATTAGTAGACTGTCAGTACTGACCACTATTGTGCCACGCTGCTGCACCTGCGCAGGGCAATGAAAAACAAACGCTATAGCTTATTGTCGGGAGGTATCATCCTGTTTCATGTCAGAAGGTAAGATCTTGGAGTTCAAGTGGAAAACTCGTGCACAAACTCCCTAAAGTCCGGATCTTCCGCCTTGTGATTTTAACATGTTTGGTGAGTTCAAGAAGAAGCTAAAGGGTCACAGATTTGAGTCGGATGCTGAAGTGTAGGAGGCAGTTACACTAATCCTGAATCAACAACCAAGGGACTTCTATGAGCGTGGAATCCCCAGGCTTGTTATTTAGTGTAACAAGTGCCTCGGTGCTGGTGGTGACTTTTTTTGACATAAATTTAATGCTTTCCAGCATAATCGCTTTGGCTCACTTTCATTTTACTCGCCTTTATGAAAGACTTGATTTTTGGCCATAACTAAGATATTTGTTATATCTTTTACTAAGATATAACAAATATCTTAGTTATTCGGTATACATTTACATATGAAAATCATGTTAAAATGGAACTTTTCACGCTTTTAGTATACGTAATTTATCAACAATAGATGCATGATCTAATGATTGAACATTATTTTCTACAAGTATAAGTGACAAATCGTTTAAATGGAACTGACCTAATGAAATGCGCAAATAATTTTAGCCGGTTTAAGGAGGAAAAGTGAGTGTTCCCCGATAGCATGGCAAACAAGTATTGTTAAAAAAAAATAATATACTCAAGAGATGCATATAGCGTATTAAATCCGTTTATTTTATATTGTGGTATAGTATATAGCGTATTAAATCCGTTTTATTATTTTTGTGGTACAGTCAGTACAAAGATTCGCCAAGCTTTCGTACTCCACTGGGAGGCTTTTTCAAAGCAATGGTATCATGTCTACCATTGCTTTGAAAAAAGGTAGACATGTCTACCATATGTTACCATTGCCTTGAAAAAGCCTCCCAGTGGAGTGCGAAAGCTTGGCGAATCTTTGTACTGACTACACCACAAAAATAAACGGATTTAATAAGCTATCTGCGTCTCTTGAGTATTTTAAAATAAAGTTGAAAATTAAAATAGTTCTTCTTTCGAGAATTTGGTGAATAACTGCAAGACTGAATACTTTCAATGATACTTTCCACCATCTTTAGTTTAATATTGGTACTTTTAAATTCAGTTAATATAGCCCGCGGTAGACGTTAAACACAGTACCGTTCACAGCGCGCGAAACTGTTACCTAGTACAGTAGTGACGCCATAGAACGCAATAAAATTTGTTTTTAATATCGGTATTCTTATTTTATATGTTTTATCAATTTACGAAACCTTAAAAATGAAAACAAAAATCGAGAGAGTATCGTAGTACCCTTTGTAGATAATTTGCTTCGCATCTTCATCATACCAAGATGAACATTAGTAGACTGTCAGTACTGTGATATTAAGGCACCAAGACTGCTCTTTCTGCGCATGTGATATGATCCTAGAAAAACAAAAGTGGGCTCATTTTCTTGAAAACTATGTGGTTGTGAAATAAAACCAGTGATTCGAGAGGATGCATTAATTACGTACAACATATTGCATTTATTGGCGCCACTCACGAGCACACAGTACGTACTAAGTGGAATTAAATCATAACACCAAACAACGAGGTTTACTAATTCCTGACATTGAGCGGTACCTACGTAAGTGGATTAATGAATGTCATTGTCGTAAAGCCAATGAAAGAAGTTATGTGAGTCATAAAAGTAAATATTTACTAAACTATGGTGTCAGCACTAGTAAATATATCGACTGTTTAGTTTTTCGAAAACGATATTTGATATTATTATTATGTATTATTCAGATTTAGACGAACGTAAGAAAGGACCCTGACACCGATGAAATGTAATGTAGCAGCGAAAGTTCATCTGCGCATGCGCAAACTAAAATCTGACATCAAGATAGAAAGCAAAGCTGAATCGCAAGTGTGTTAGTGAGGGGGATTGGTAACGTTTGGTCAAGGATATCTACAGGTTACACCCCCATCGTGTCATGCATCATTTTAAAGCTCTCGTCAATATCAAGTTACCTTCGGTAAGAGAGAGAGCCTATGTATATCATCAAAAATGCATTCTTGTAATCGCATTTAGCATTAGGTTCTCGTAATTTACGCAGATTGAAATGCGATATTTACACGCTTATGCAAAAAATGATGAAATAATGCTCGGAGATAGTTTACTAAAATGCATTGTTGAGTAACAAAGAAGTTTTTATTGCTGCATCACTTCATGGGACAGCTTTCGAAAATCGGATTTCAATGACGATCTGGACTACTTCCGTTACCCATTTTCGTTACATCAAGGTTTTTTACTTGGGATTTACTTTATTACTGTCGGGAAACATGCATAGCATCAGAAATCTAGTTTCCTGTTTGGCTTTCTGAGGCCCCTGTGATATTAAGGCACCAAGACTGCGCTTTCTGCGCATGTGCTATGATCCTAGAAAAACAAAAGTGGGCTCATTTTCTTGAAAACTACCGAAAATTTCAGGAAATGGAAAAATATCCTCCCATGAAACATAATGATAAAGAGAATGCGGATATACATACTGACCTCATAACTTTGATATACAAAAGATGCGCACAACAATTAAAAGCAAGGAAGATGACACCGAATTTTCGGGTGTAATGAGCACATTTTTTGAATCCGTTCTGACGCTTATTAAATTTATCAAAGCTATTCAAAGTCAATGGAATCGGTATGGAAAACAGTGGTATCTGACCGAAGAAAGATGTTTTTCAATAGGCTTTTTAATCCAGCAGATATTGCTGTAAACGGAAGCCTGAATTTAGGCCTTCTGGTTGCAGACTTGTGCTATAAGAAAAATTTGAAAATCTATGATAAACATTTCGCAGCAGAAACGCTCACCAAGAAAGAAAGCATTTTTCAAATCAGACTCTTAGAAGCAGTGATATCGACAATTATAAGACATGCATCTACGCCCCTGGCGGGGAAAACATGCATTATTTTAAAAAGAAAGTGTTCTCAAAAATTTTTCGATGAAAACGGTATCGGTTCAGGAAAGAATTTTTTCAGTCGAGTTTTCAGGGGTTCAGATTTTGCAGCAAGTATATCAGAAGCAGAAATTAACACTTACGCCCCTGATGGCCAACCCATTCTTTACCAAATATTAGAAATTATATGAAAAACATAATATGCGATACAGAAAGAATTTTTCGAATCGGAGTTTTAGGAGCAGAAATATCGAGGAAAACGTAATTTACCTTAACGCCCCTAGTGGAAAGTACATGAGTTACTTGAAAATCTTGAAATTATATGAAAAACATTTCGCACCAAAAACACTATGCAATAAAGAAAGAATTTTTCAAATCGGACTCTCAGAAGTAGAGATATTGTCAAAAATAAGATATACATCTATCTACGCCACCTGGCGGGGAAACCATGCTTTACTTTATAAACAAAATATTCTGAAAAGGTTTATCGATGTGAGTAGTATCGGTCCACAAATGAATTTTTTCAATCGATATTTTAGAAGCTCAGATTTTGCTGCAAATACATCAAAAGCGGAAATGAAGACTTACGCCCTTCTGGTGGCCGAACCATTTTTTAAGCAAAAATCAGAAATATATACAAAATATTTCCTATCTGGAGCTGTATCCTACGCAGAAACAATTTTTCAAATCGAAGTTTTGAAACAGAGATACAGGGGGAAAAGCAATGTACCTTTACGCCCCTAGCGGAAAGTGTATGAATTAATAAAAAGATTCAAAATTATATGAAAAACATGTTGTACCAGAAACGCTATCCAACAAAGAAGGAATTTTTCAAATCGGACTCTTAGAAGTAGAAATATTGACAAAAATAAGATGATTATACATCTACGACCCCTGGCGGAGAATCAATACAAAATTTTAAAAAGAAAATATACCAAAAATGTTTATCAACCTGAGTGCCAACGATCCACGAATGAATTTTTTAAATCGAGATTTCAGAAGCTCAGATTTTGTGTCAAATACATTGGAAGCAGAAATTTACGCTTACGCAGCCTGGTGGTCGAACTATTCTTTATCAAAAATTACAAATTATGAGCAAAAGATTTCCCATCAGCAGTGTATCTGCTGGAATTCTTTTTTCAAACCGGAGTTTTAGAAGTAGAGATATCGAGGGAAACGCAATTTATTTTACGCACCCTAACGGATAATCTATGCGTAACTTCCGAAAGTTACTTTACCTAAAATACTCTTCGACAAATGGAATCGAAGGGTAAAAGCCTTTTTTTAATCGGATGTTTAGAAGCAAATATATGGAATAAAATGTGTTTTGAGTTCGACATCTTCTGCATTTACGTCCTCTAGCGGCGAAAATTTTCATCGTGAAAAAACGAAATAAAGGATCATCATTCGCATATTTCAGGCTTCCGGATGCAAAAAGAATTTTTCAAATCGGACTAATAGTTGCAGAGATATGGTGCCCATAGACGAACGAACTGATAACATAAGCACGATCTTTTTTTACAAAAGACGTGTTAAAAACTACATAAAACAAGAAAGATGACACCAATTTTTCTGGTGTAATAAGCACGTCTTTTGAATCCGTTCTGACGAATATTAAATTTTTCAAAGCTATTCAAAGTCAATGGAATCGGTATGGAAAAAAATAGTATCTGACAGAAGAAAGAAGTTATTCAATTTGGTTTTTAATCCCTCAGATATTGCTGTCATCTGAAGAAGAAATTGAAGAATTTTATGAGGAAATTCGTCATCTAAATAATAAAGGTAAGCAGCACTTGAAGATAATTTTGGGAGATTTCAATGCAAGAATAGGGCAACGGCAACAGAATGAAACTTCAGTAGGTAAATTCGGTCATGGCAACAGAAACCAGTGTGGAAATACCCTCGTCGAGTTTGCAGAGGCAGAAGGGTTTTTCATCTTGAACTCCTTTTTCAAGAAAAAGCCACACAGGAAATGGACATGGAGACATCCAAATGGGACAACAAGTGAAATTGATTTTATTATGTGTAACAAAAAATTTATCATAGAAGACTGCAGTGTGCTAAACAAGTTCAACACAGGTAGTGACCATAGATTGGTGAGATGTAAGATGCACCTCGACAATAAACTCGAACGTGGCAAGCTCATAACACAAACAAGATGTATTGACATAACCAACATTAACAAAACATCATAATACCTTCAAGTTGGAACTGAAGAACAGATTCTCTGCTTTAGGAGGCCTAACATCGGAAGAAGTGGATATCTTTGAAGTTAACAGAAAAGTAACCAAAGCTCGTATGGAAACAGCAACAAAATTAGCTGGGTCTAAGAAAAAGCTGCATGTGAACAAATTATCAGGAAAAACCAAACTGTTGATGCAAAAAAGAAGAGAGATGAGGACAACTAAAGAAGATGTGACTTCCAAAGGGGAATATATAAAGCTATGCAAGACAGTACGAAAAAGTATCACTGAAGACGTAAGGAAATTCAACTGTGAACTAGTGAGGACAGCAATTTAAAACAACCAAAGACTAAAGATAGCAAAGGGACATCTCAGTAAGGGAAGAAAACAAATTATGGCACTGAGAAAAGAAGATGGTTCTGTAACAAGGAATAGAAGCGAAATTTTGACAAGAGTGAAAGATTTCTACTCCAAATTATATGAAAGGGATGATACATGTACTCCAGACATCATGAAAGGTACCATTACCAGAGTTCATCCAGTCCTCCCAGCAGAAGTTGCACATGCTATCAAGAACATGAAACGGGGAAAAGCTCCAGGAGAAGATGGAATTACTGTAGACATCATACAAGAAGCCAGTGGAGAAATCGAAACAGTACTCGCCCAAATTTTCACTCGATGCCTTAATGAAGGGAAGATTCCTGAGGATTGGAACAACGCTACAATGATCCTGCTACATAAAGAAGGTGACATTGAGGATCTCAGGAACTACAGACTTATCAGCCTCCTATCAGATGGTTTATAAAATCTTCACTAAAATTCTTTCACACCGCTTGAAGGTAACACTGGGCATGGCTCAACCGAGAGAACAAGCTGGATTCAGGAGTGGCTACAGCACAATAGATCATATCCACGTACTGAAAGAACTAATTGAAAGAGCGAGGGAATATGAACTTCCATTGTGCATGGCTTTTATCGATTATGAAAAAGCCTTTGATTCGGTGAAATCATGAGCAGTTACAATGGCTCTGAAATCCTGCGGTATTGAGGATACATACATTAATATTATTAATAACATCTATGAAAATGCAAGTGCAAAGATTCCGCTGTTTGAAAATACAACACACATAAAAATTGGAAAGGGAGTGAGACAAGGTGACACCATATCTCCGAAGCTCTTTAATGCCACATTGGAAAATGTCTTTCAATCACTGAAGTGGGAAAACAAAGGGATAAAAATTAATGGAGATTTACTAACCCATCTTCGTTCTGTTGATGACGTTGTCATTTTTGCAAATGCCCAATCAGAGCTGCAGAGTGTGATCCAGGAATTTGCTGACAAGAGTAAAGAAGTGGGATTAAAAATAAACTTTCAGAAGACAAAAGTAATGTTCAATGCTTTTACAAGAAATGAAGATTTATCGATTGATGGAGAAAAGCTGTAGATAACAGACACGTACGTTTATCTTGGACAGCAGATATCAAGTGAAGGTCACATTGATGAAGAAATTAATCGGCGTACAAAACTTGCCTGGAGAGCGTTTGGAAAAAACAGCATAATTTTCGAGAGCAATATGCCATTATGTTTTAAAAGAAAAGTGTTTGATCAATGCATCCTTCCAGTGCTTACGTATGGTGCAGAGACGTGGACCTTAACTAAAAGAGATATACAAAGACTGCAGACAACTGAAAGCAGCATGGAGAGGTGCATGCTTGGTGTAGCCAGGAGAGATAAGAAGAGGAACTCGTGGATCAGAAAAATGACAAGAGTGGAAGACATCATGGTCAGAGTTAAATCCCTGAAATGGCAGTGGGCTGGACATACTGCCAGAAGGACAGACCATCGATGGACAGCCGACATTTTAGATTGGATCCATGGGACAGGAAAAGACCCAGAAGAAGACCACATGGGCGATGTGTGGATGAAATTCGAAAGTATGCGGGAGTGACATGGAGGAGACTGGCACAAGACAGACCGTTGTGGAGGAAACTTGGGGAGACCTTCGTCCAGCAGTGGATCGATAATGGTTGACAGTGATGATGATGATGATTGCTGTAAACGGTATCGTGAGCTTACGCCCTCTGGTTGCAGACTTATGCGTTAAGAAAAACATGAATTTATATGAGAAACATTTCGCACAGGAAACGCTCTCTAACATAGAAGGAATTTTTCAAATCGGACTCTTAGAAACAGAAAATTTTGAATTTATAGAGATATCGAAAAAATAAGATGTGACTTTTCGTTCACTGGTGGGAAAACCATGGATTATTTTAAGAAGAAAGTATTCTCAAAAGGTTTTTCCATATGAGCACTATCGGTCCAAGAAAAAAAATGAGTCGAGTTTTCAGGAGCCCAGATTTTGCTACAATTACATCAGTAGCAGAAATTAACACTTATGCCCCCCCCCCCCCTGGTGGCCAAACCATTCTTTACAAAACATTAGAAATTATGTGAAAAATATTTTCCATCAGGTCTTGTATGCGACACAGGAATTTTTTTTCAAATCGGAGTTTCAGAAGCATAAAACGCAATTTATCTTTCTGCCCCCTACCGGAAAGCCTATGCATGATTTACCTGAAAATTTTGAATTTATAGATTTTGAAATCATTTTCAAATTGGACTCTTAGAAGTAGAGATATTGACAAAAATAAGATATACATCTACGCCCACTGGCGTAGACTATACGTTTTATTCCACATATTTGCTTCTAAACATCCGATTGAAAAAATTATTTTATCTTCCGATTACATTTATGTCGAAGAGTATTTTAAATATAGTTACATTTTTTCAAATTACTCATAGATTTTCCGCTACGGGGCGTAAAAGTAAATTACATTTTTCCAGATAACTCTTCTTCTAAAACTCCGATTTCAAAAAACTTTTCTTCAGCGGATACACCTCCTGATGGAACATATTTTGCATATAATTTCAAATTTTTGGTAAAGAATACTTAGCGACCAGGGGACGTAAGTGTTAATTTTTGCTTCTGATGTATTTGCCATAAACTCTGAGCTTCTAAAGTATCGATTGAAAAAATTATTTCGTGGACGGATGCCACTCACATCGATAAACATTTTCGAAATATTTTCTTCTTAAAATAGTCCCCAATTTCTCCGCCATGGGGCATAAATTTCTATCTTATTTTTGTCAATATCTCTACTTCTAGGAGTCCGATTTGAAAAATTCCTTCTTTGTTGGATAGTTTCCAGTGTGACATGTTTTTCATATAATTTCAAAATTTTCAAGTAATTCATAGATTTTTCGCTAGGGGGCGTAGAAGTAAATTGCGTTTTCCTGTATATCTCTGCTTCTAAATCTCCGATTTGAAAAATTCTTTCTGCACCGGATACAGCTCCTGATGGGAAATCGTTTGCACATAATTTCTAATTTTTGTAAAAAAAAATGAAATGGTTTGGCCACCAGGGGGCGCAAATCTTAATTTCCGTTTCTGATGTATGTATTTGCAGCAAAATATGAGCTTCTAAATTCTCGATTGAAAAAATTCGTCGTTTGTAGACCCATAGTACTCATGTCGACAAACCTTTTAGAAACATTTTCTTCTTAAAATAATGCATGGCTTCTACGTCAGGAGGCGTAGATGTATATCTTATTTTTGTCAAAATCTTTACTTCTAGGAGTTCAATTTGAAAAATTCCTGTTTTGTTGTTGTATAGCGTTTCCAGCGTGACATGTTTTTCATATAACATCAACATTCTCAATTAATTCATAGACTTTCCGCTAGGGGGCGTAAATGTAAATAGCTACCCCCGCCTCCCCTATATCTCTGCTTCTAAATCTCCGATTTGAAAATTTCTTTCTGCACCGGGTACAGCTCCCGATGGGAAATCCTCTGCACATAATTTCTAATTTTTGTAAAACATGGTTTGGCCACCAGGGAGCGTAAATCTTAATTTCCACTTCTGATGTATTTGCAGCAAAATATAAGCTTCTAAAATCTCGATTGAAAAAAAGAGGTTTGTTGACCGATACTACTCATGTCGACAAACCTTTTAGGAACATTTTCTTCTTTTTAAAATAATGCATGGTTTCTACGCCAGATGCGTAGATATATATCTTATGTTTGTCAATATATCTACTTGTAAGAGTCAGATTTGAAAAACTCCTTCTTTTTTGGATAGTGTTTCCAATAAAGAAGGAATTTTTTTTTGGAAACACTATCCAAAAAAAAGGTAAATTCCGTTTTCTGCGTTATTTCTGCTTCTAAAACTCCGATTTGAAAAATTCTTCCTGTGTCGCATACAAGACCTGATGGAAAATAATTTTCACATAATTTCTAAAGTTTGGTAAAGAATGGTTTGGCCACCAGGGGGCGTAAGTGGTAATTTCTGCTTCTGATGTATTTGTAGCAAAATCTGGGCTCCTGAAAACTCGACTAAATTTTTTTTTCTTGGGCCGATAGTGCTCATGTGGAAAAATCTTTTGAGAATACTTTCTTCCTAAAATAATGCATGGTTTTCCCACAAGGGGACGTAAAGTCACATCTTATTTTTGTCGATTTCACTGTTTATAAGAGTCCGATTTGAAAAATGCTTTCTATGTTGGAGAGCGTTTCCGGTGCGAAATGTTTCTCATATAAATTCATGTTTTTCTTAACGCACAAGTCTGCAACCAAAGGGCGTAAGCTCACGATTCCATTTACAGCAATATAAGAGGTATTAAAAACCCGATTGAAAAACTTCTTTCTTCCGCCAGATACTATTGTTTTCCATACCGGTTCCATTGACTTTGAATAGCTTTGATAAATTTAATTTGCGTCAGAACGGATTCAAAAGAAGTGCTTATTACACCCGAAAATTCAATGTCATCTTTCTTGTTATAAGATGTACTGTCGATTATCACTGATTTGTCAAAAACAAATTATTTTAATATGGTATAAAAAATTATGCTCTTCATAGAAAAGTCTATTAACATTATTTAAACCAGCTGAATATCTTCCTAAAAAGCTTTGGCATTGTGCAAAGAGGTAGCCCGCAAAAAGAAAGTGATCATCTCTTGCGTCGTATTTCTGATCAGTTCCCTTCGAAATGGAAACTGTCTTTCACAGCTAAGTAAGTATTCAGGCAAATGCGGCTGCTTCAAAATCTCGGTGAAAGATAACACGCGCAGAGGCATTTGATCTTTTATCATAATTGTCACTCTCACTCTTTAAACAAAGGCTCGCTTCATCAATTATAAATAGTGTTGCTTCATGCATAATGCATCTTATTTCCCATCGTCAACTGTCCGGATTGGTTCCCACGAGTCCCTTTGTTGCAACAGCTTTAGACGACGATTGAAATAGCTTCTTGTAAAGGCTATGGAACTGAACTGATGGAATCTACCGTATATTACTAGCTGTGATTAGACAGCGTTTAAATTCATTTTGGATGTACCTCTACGTTATTTTATATCAAATTTTTCTGCTACTGTTATAGGTATTTCTTTCCTATTATTTTCATTGCTCTTGCTAGTAATGACTTTTTACACTGCGGCCTATGAAAATCTATCAAAACCAATTACATGAATTCAATATATTGGGGGCGGGGGCGGAAAGTAATGTCGTTTTAGAAAAGGAAGAGAAACAGTGTTTATAACAGAAGAAATTTATTTCTTAATTAATTATATAATCCCCACAATTATCAATCACACTTGCCCATCGTAAAACAATGCTTTCAATACAAATTTTGAAGATGACAATCCGCTTTTTGGTGTAAATGGGACAAGAATGGTAAGTCAGATAATATCCGAAAACTTAAAAATTTTCATCGTCCTGGAGCGCGACTCGAACCCACGTCTCCCAGAAAATGCCCGGGTATGCTAACCACTACACCACCCAGAACGACCAAGTTTCCGATCAATTTGAATATAACCATCACAGGATTCGCTAGTCGAAGCAACCGGCATTCATGTTTAGCGAATCTGGAGGTTAAGAATCTTATCTTGCGTTTTGCCCGGAGAAGCAGATAAATCACGATGAAAATTTTCAAGTTTTCGGATATTATCTGACTTACCATCCTTGTCACATTTACGACAAAAATCGGATTGTCATTTTCAAAATTTGTATTATATGGCGTAAGTTTGTATTTCTTTCATAATTTATCTGCTTCTCCGGGCAAAACACGAGATAAGATTCTTAACATCCAGATTCGCTAAACATGAAAGCCAGTTGCTTCGACTAGCGAATCCTGTGATGGTTATATGTATTCAAATTGATCGGAAACTTGAAACTTGGTCGTTCTGGGTGGTGTAGTGGTTAGCATACCCGGGCGCTATCTGGGAGACGCGGGTTTGAGTCCCGCTCCAGGACGATGAAAATTTTCAAATTTTCGGATATTATCTGACTTAACATCCTTGTCACATTTACGCCAAAATTCGGATTGTCATCTTCAAAATTTGTATTATATGGCGTAATCCCGTATTTCTTTCATAATGATTTCAATGCCGTCTTTATAAAAAGACGTTGGCTGTGATGCAAAGAAGTCCGATAGCCCGTTTTGATATCATCAACATTGTGGAATCTTTTTCCATTCAGAAAGTTCTGCAGAGATCTAAACAAATAGTAATCAGATGGTGCAATGTCAGGCAAATAAGGGGGATGGGACAGAACTTCCCAGCCGAAATGTCTGATCGTCTGCTAGGTCCGTCTCGTCGTGTGAGGTCTCACGTTGTCATGCTGGAAGATGACACCTTTGCTGTTGACCAGTGCTGGATGTTTTACAGTTAGAGCTGGCTTCAAAACTGCCCGGGTTCCAAGAGCTCAAAGTGAGCTATGACAGCAGTAGTCCATCAAATGCAGAGTAAAACCTTTTTCGGGAGTACGCTAGGTTTCGGTGTAGGAAAAATAAGCAGTCGCCCGTCCCTAATTTAGGGTCACTGGTTCCAGTGAAGGAGAGAGCCAGTGCCGTAAGACAAACACAACACCCATGCCCCAACGGGATTCGAACCCGGACCCCTTACGGACGAATGATCAGAAGCCATCGCTTAGACCACTGCGCCACCCAGGCGACGTCCCAGTTTAGAACCTGTTCTTTCACTTCTGCGTACCACTAAAATAACTAATAGTAGAATTACCTAGAAGAACGGTGGGAGTGTGTCTCGGTCATACGCAGCGGATCCTGAGTTATATGTTTTTAACTTTTATACGTAACTCTGCGCTAATCCCAATATTTTGCTGTAGTTTTTATGGCTTTTTCAGTTGAATTATGCGTAATTCTTTTATACGTTTCTTTGCGATTATAGGTTAGATTTTGAATTCAGATTATCAAAAATACACTGTTCTTTTATACTTAACATGGTATGTTACAACTTTAAAAGAAACGAGACAGGATTTTTCCCAGCCTTGAAATGGATGAAGCAACTAAAAATTTACTAAGGAACGTTTACAGTACACTATTTTCTCCGAATTCAAAAAAGCCGCCTCGGTGGAGCAGTGGTCTAAGGCGATGGCCTCTGATCATTCGTACGAAAGGGGTCCGGGTTCGAATCCCGGCGAGGCATGGATGTTGTGTTTGTCTTACGGCACTGGCTCTCTCCCTTCCCTGGAACCAGTGACCCTAAATTAGGGACGGGCGACTGCTTATAGCCCATTGAGTTGCTCACGGTGGTCGTTAAACCTCCAATCAAAAAAAAAATGAAAAAAAAAATGAACCTCACTCACTGAGAGAACGACGTAACGGTGAGTTCACAAAAAATGCTGTGAAAAAATCACGAAGAGCAGGCAGGTGCCAAATCACAACAGGAGATAACGAGTAACAGCTACAGGGTCAGAATTCACTCGGTAATGGTTAACACCGAGCGGTGAAAACTCACGAAGAGCATGATGGGTAGCAATGACAGAGCGAGGAACGTTTATTGGACGATCACTGTTACTCCCGGTTTTCAGTAGCAGGCGCTACCTGTGATTTTCCGATAACTCTGATCACATCACAGGTAGTGAAATAACGGTCATCTCACTTTTCATTCGATACATACGTAGCACATTTCGTAGAACTGAGTTGCTGTGTTTTAATAACTGTGAACGTAGTTATTTCTACATGAGTATGTGTTGGTTTATTATAATGGAGAAGTTTTTAAATTAAAAACATGGTGTAGAAGAAGTTGCAAGTAGCTCTAAACAGGCGAGAAGGAACAAGTCCAGAAATTATGATGACACATACTTGGATTTCGGTTTCACCTACACTGTTGTTAAGAACGAAAAACGTCCTCAGTGAGTAATCTGCTTGGAAGTCCCTGCAGATTTACCATCAACCTTCACTGCTGCTGAGCAGGAACAGTTAATAGACATTTCTTCAGACTCCACACTGAAAATGACATTCTCTTCCGTAACTGTGCCACAGTTTTGGAACAGTGTGGAGAAGGAGTACCCAGAACTGAGTAAGAAAGCCATAAGAATAATTCTCCCTTTTACTACATTCTACCTTTGCGAGGCAGGATTTTCAGCTCTGGCGGTAATAAAATCCAGATATAGGAGCAAACTTAACGTTGAGAAGGAGATCCGCGTAGCTATTTTCAAACATTGTTTCCCAGATTCAATGCTGTTAGGTAGTTTCTAAAATTACTGTAAAAATGTGAAAGCCAATTGAAGAGTGTTACCATTGTGAAAATATGCTTATCTCATCAATTTCTTCTTATTCAGTTCTGTAATTAATTTTATTCTAATTTTGTACTTTTACATTGAAAAGAATACAAGCTAGTAATATAAATGACTATTTTCTTTTAAAAACAAGTTAGTAAAATCATGCAGGGCACTGATTATGATACGCTTTCCAACATACCATTACTCAAGTTATAAAGATAATGGCTGTGGAATAAATCTCGCTCCTGTGCCCTGACCTTTGATCCCATTTCGATAATATTCAACAGAACCGGTTCAGTAGACCTCCGGAACAACATGCTAAAGTTTTTTTGTCGCAATAGAAGCATTTTTAGTCAAGTTATGGTGATAATGGTTGTGGTATAAATATCGCTCCTGTGCCCTGACCTTTGACCCCATTTTAATTATAGTCAATAGAACCGGTTTAGTATACCTCCGGAACAACATGATACAGTTTTGTCGCAACCGAAGCATTTTTACGTAAGTTATGACGCATAAGGGCGATGGAATGGATCCCGCTCCTATGTCCTAACCTTTGATCCCATTTCGTCCATTTTCGATAGGGTTCATCCCCAGGTGGTCCCTTACCACATACTAAAAGTTCATCGAAATCGAAACATTTTTATGTTAGTTATCGTGCAGGCAGGCAGACGGACAAAGCTGGAGCATATACGCTTCTTCAACCTACGGTTGGAAAGCGTAAAAAATATAACAAACTGGAATTTGGGCATTTTATCTTTTTTCATTTTGGGTATAGGAGCATCGCAGGGAAAATGTGATATGTGAAGGGCGGCGCGGTATCAAAAAGTTTTGGGACCCCTGAGCCAGACGTGGGTCAGAGCATTTCCGTGACGCCAAGGTTTGTGGGGTGCTCAAGGTCAGCCGTGGTTAATACTTTCAAAAAGTGGTCCGAGGAGGTAAAAACCACAAACCGCTATAGCAGGAAGTGTGCCCACCACGGCTCATTGGTGCTAGAAGTGAGCGAAGGCTATTTCGTATGGTAAGAGCCAACGGAAGAAATACTGTGGTGCAACTCGCCGGCAATTTGAATGCTGGTGACGGGAGTAATGTGTCACAACACACAGTACAATGGAACCTGCTAAAAATAGGACTGCGTGCCCGCAGGACGCTCCGATTGCCCATGTTAACTTCGGTTCATCGTCGAGAGCTCCTACAATGGTCACGCGAGCATCAAAACTGGACCTTGAATGATTGGAAGATGGTCGTCTGGTTCGATGAATCTCGTTTCTGTTGAACCATGTAAACGGCCAGGTACGTGTGCATCGTTTACCTGGGGAAGTTCTGGCACCAGCATGCATCGTGTGACGAAAACAAGCAGATTGGTGAAATTTAATTCTTTGGGTAATGTTCTACCTGGGAGCCATGAGTCTGGTAATTCATGTGCAGGAAACTATGACATCTACCACCTACCTAAACATTATTGCAGACCAAGTACATCCTTTCATGGCAATGGTACTCCCTTCTAGTAGTGCCTTCTTTCAGAACAAGTTAGTAAAATCATGTAATGCATTGATTATGATACGCTTTCCAACATAACATTACTCACGTTATGAGGATAATGGCTGTGGAATAAATCTCGGTCCTGTGCCCTGACCTTTGACCCATCATTTCGATGATATTAAATAGAATTGGTTCAGTATACCTCCGGAACAACATACTAAAGTTTTGTGGCAATACAAGCATTTTTAGTCAGGTTATGAGGATAATGGATGTGGAATAAATCTCGCTCCTGTGCCCTGACCTTTGACCCCATTTCGATGATATTCAACAGAACCGGTTCAGTATACCTCCGGAACAACATGATAAAGTTTTGTTGCAATAGAAGCATTTTCACGTAAGTTATGACGCATAAGAGCAATGGAATGGATCCTTCTCCTATGTCCTGACCTTTGACCCCATTTCGTACATTTTCAATAGAGTTCGGCCACAGGTGGTCCCCTACGACATACTAAATTTTCATCGAAATCGAACCATTTGTACGCGAGTTATCGTGCGGACGGACAGACAGACGGAAAAAGCTGGAGCATATACGCTTTTTCAACCTACGGTTGGAAAGCGTAAAAAATAATGTGCAGTGTTACACTGCTCGGATTGTTCGAGAATGGGGCGCAGAACATGAAAAAGACTTCCAGATATTTGCCTGGTCTCGAAATTCCCCAGACATCAATCCAGTCTGGCATCTGTGGTTTCATCCATGATCGCAGGCATTTTCCACAAATGACACTGATATTTGTAAGGGTGTTCGTAAACTGCCCATAATTTGGGAACGTATTATAAATAATGAAGGGAACAACTAATAATTACTCCCAAATATTCTGATAACTGCTTTTTCAGTTTAGGAATTGTGATTACTTGAAATTATTCACTTGCTTTCCAAACGACCTAATATCTTGAAGTAATGAAACAACGATTAAGCTTTTATTCCTTCATTTCCGTTTATGATTTATTCCACGTGGTTATCTTCGGTACAAAAGCCTCTTCTGAGGATTGTATCAAAATCTCTTTGAGTACAGTAAACTACAGATAAGATGTAAGCAAATATCATTTTCCGAGGAGAAGGGTTTTCTAAACTTCACTAGTTACTTTCGTTTACAGTTAAAGCAATAGAGTTAAGACAACAAGGAAGAAAAGATGTTCAGTATAATGCGCTACCATATGAGTAAATGTAGGACTTCGCTAAGACGCAAAGTGCTCATGTAACATCATGCCTGGATAATGGTCATTCAAGTATCCGAAGTTTGCATTCAAGATATACTATAAAGTTTTGGCGTAATGTCGAGCAACCATCTCCCAAAAGGCATTCGTAGCATTAATTTCGCCTAAGAGGGCAGAAGAACACTGCATATTTTTGTCTGGAGCCACTAAGGCGCTCAGAGGCTATAAATACATATTTAATTAACTTTGTTCTCGGCTTGTTCAACTGGAAGCCATATTTATATTCTTTGAAACGATGCCCTAGGCCACGATAATTTCTACCGATTCAGTGGCATGTGGGTCAACCTGCTTCGTTAAGCAACAGCAAAAGAAAGAGCATTCCTCTCTGTGGGTACCCTGCGTATTTCGGTATTGGCTATTAAATAAGAATACGTTTAGTTCTCCGAGAAACAAGGCGCCTTCATACTTTCTTTGAATCACGTAATTTTCATTCTAGCCAAGAAATGAAAGGAGAACGTACGAATCCCTTTGTTATCTTTTATACAATACATTTTTGGCTACAACTCCAAACACACATATCCCTTCTGAGGATGTCGCTGTATTCTTACTGAAAAGTACTGCCATTACATATTCAGAATAGAAAAGTAAATCGGTAATACTCAAAAAACAAAACATTGTCGGTATACGGGCATGGAAACCTAGGAATGAAGTTCAACGAAATCCTTCTTGGAGCTTCCCCAGAATCAACAGTTCAAGGCATGGGCAAAACTAAGTACAGGAAACTGTTCCAAGATTCTCTACGAAATAAATACAAGACAAGGTTTAAGGCTGGGTATGAAATAAATTTGGAAGAGAATACAAAATTTTCCCTGAAATAAATAAGAGGTGTTCACAATATCAGTCCTCTGAGATTCAGAGGCCAGCTTCTCAAAAGAAAACAGTCAACCAAATTTTGCTTGTTACTGACATTATACTCAGTTAATGCTAACGTATCATACGTCCTCATTTGCAGCTGTCATGGCACACAACTAGAACTCCACACATACACTATATTGACAAAGGTCACCGGACACCCCTTCAAAAGCAAATGAATGGATCCGCTACGTTGTCAAGATACGCGGTATAGCTGCAAACGGTATTAAAACACGCCTACAGCTGACAGCAATCATATCGCACTGTGAGGGTTAGTGAAATTCGCGGCGGGAGAGAACTGACTTTGAAGAAGGAAAGATTCTTGGGTGTTATATTCGTGGGTTGTCCATAAGAGAAACCGAGAGGCGTTTAAACATACCCAAGTCAACTGTTTTGAATGTACTGAATAAGTGAAAGACACATAGCGTGTTTGAAGCAGCACAACGTACCGGCACTACCAAATAAAATCAGTGATAAAGGACGTCGAAACCTCAGGAGAGTCGTTACAGCTAATCGACGGAGTACTGCACAAGACCTCAGTGTACAGGTGAGTAAACATGCTGGAACCTCGGTATGTACACGTACCATTCGCAGAGAACTTCATTTCATGGGTTACCGTGGTCGTACGGCTGCTCATAAGCCTTTCACCTCCACTTGAAAGCATGGTGTAAAGAATATTTACCGTGGACCGTAGATAAATGGAAACGGATCCCATGGACTGATGGTGCTTATAGCCTATTGAGTTGCTCACGGTGGTCGTTAAACCTCCTCCTATGGACTGATGAACCCTGATACACCATTTATCGGTCTGATGGCCGGTGTGGGTATGGCGGCAGCCGCGGGAACGCTATTTACTACAGTGTACTGTTCCTACGGTCAAGTTTAGAGCTGGAAGTGTACTCGTGTGGGGGTGTTTTTCGTGGTATGGTCCTAGCCCATTGGTTATCATGGACAAACCTGTTAACCACCGCGTCTACCTCGATATTGTGGACAATTATGCCCTAATAACTCTGTAGCAATGCTATGGAACCGAGCCTTGTTGGTACCAGCAGGATAATTCTGGTGCCGTAATAGTCCTTGGTACAAGCAAGGAATATTACTGCGTGGTTTGACGATAATTTTTATTTTTTTATTTTTTTTTTCTTGGAGGTTTAACGACCACCGTGAGCAACTTAATGGGCTATAAGCAGTCGCCCGTCCCTAATTTAGGGTCACTGGTTCCAGGGAAGGGAGACAGCCAGTGCCGTAAGACAAACACAACATTAATGCCTCACCGGGATTCGAACCCGGACCCCGTTCGGACGAATGATCAGAGGCCATCGCTTAGACCACTGCACCACCGGCGGCTACGACGATAATTCCGTATCGTGTGTGGAACGGCTTATCTGCAGAACATCTACATTTCACATCTGATCGGAAATCGCCTTACCAGAAATCCCCTTAAGTGTAGCGTCTCTCCGGCATATATATATAGCTCAGGTGTTTTATCCACGTTTTTAAAAATCTGTGGCTGATAGTTCTTTGTCTGGCGCTCTTTGGCCAAACCTGGCCCTTGCGCCAATAAAATCCAACAACCAACCAACCAATCAGGTGTTTTATTTAGTTTCTAATAGCCTAGTGGTCAACGTGCGTGACTACCACGGAAGTGTCTCAGGATCGATCCCAGCCAGGTACGAACACTCCAACCACTGAATATCCGCCGCACAACGGATGAGCACTTTACGCCGTGGCATCCAGGTACTGGCCCCCGGTAATAAAAAAAGTCGCCTTCCTCCCCCTTTCTACATCGCTTCAGTTTGACTTTCCTGTCGGGTACTCTAACCCAAATATCGTAGCTTCCTACTTCAAGAGTTGTTTAAGACCTGGGTAAGACACTACATTCCGAAAATCCTCTACATAAATATCTAAATACCTATTTAGTTTCTAGCTTTCACTATGATACTTTAGAGCAGAAGTAATAATATTTCACATATATTTCATGCGAAATAAATGCGAAGGGTGTTCAAGACCCTTTATACGATTTTTAGGAGGGTTCAAAGTAAGATGCCCTGCAAATCAGTAGAAGGGTGAATTCGAAATTTTCCAGCACGTCTTTTGTATAAAAAAGTACGTGCTTCATGCATCAGTTTGTTCGCCCTTCCGTCTGCTTGTCCGTCCGACTGTGGACACCACATCTCTGCTACAATTAGTCAGATTTTAAACATTCTTTTTTTTTTTTTTTTGAAAGCGTGAAAAGTACCAAGTTAGTAAAATCATGCAATGCACTGATTATGATATGCTTTCCAACATATCAGAAATCATTACTCAAGTTATGAGGATAATGGCTGTGCAATAAATCTCGCTCCTGTGCCCTGACCTTTGACCTCATTTCGATGATATTAAAGAGAACCAATTCAGTCTACCTCCGGAACAACATACTAACATTTTGCCGCAATCGAAGCATTTTTGCGTAAGTTATGACGCATAAGGGCGATGGAATGAATCCCGATCCTATGTCCTGACCTTTGACCCCATTTTTCCCATTTCCAATAGGGTTCGTCCCCAGCATGTCGCTTACCAGATACTAAAACTTCAGCGAAATCGAACCATTTTTACGTGAGTTATCGTGCGAACGGGCGGATAGACAGACAGACGGACAAAGCTAAAACATATACGCCTCTTAAACCTACGGTTGAAAAGCGTAAAAAATTATGACTGCTGCTTGCTGTTCCATCACTGATGCATAATTTATCCGCTATAGGACGTAAATTCAGATGCTATCGAATTCAAAACACAGTTTACTCTAAATTTAGCATTGGTTCTAAATGACAGATTTCAAAAATTCTTTCATCCCTTCGATACCTTTCATAAGGAAGATTATTTTGGTTACAATTTCTTTTGCAATTAACATAGTTTTTTTGGTTTTTTTTGCTAGAGGGCGTAAATTTAAACTGCAATTTACCCTATATCACAGCTCCTAAAAGTCTGACTTAAAAAATCCTTCTTGTGTGAGATATGGATCTTGGTGGGAGAATGTTCTGCACATAATTTCTAATTTTTGGTGAAGAACTGTCTTGCCACTAGTGGGGTTAAGTGCATACTTGGTTTCCGATATACACTATATTTGACAAAAGTCACCAGACACCTCGAAGATAAACCAACATAGCATTTATTGACATACATTACTACGGTGTCGGTCCACCTTTGGCCTTAATGCATGCACTCACCCTTCGAGACATGCTTTCAACAAGGTTTTGGAACACAGCGATAGGAATGCGCTTCTTCCATTCAGTAGACAATGCTGCCGCTAACTGTTGCTTAGTAGCAGGCCTTGGTTTCAAACTTCTTATGCGGCGCTCTAATTCATCCCATAAGTGCTCTATGGGACTAAGATCAGGGCTCTGTGCTGGCCAGTCCACGCACGATACGGAATGTTCATCAAACCACGCCAAAACAGTCCTTGTATTATTGCTCGGTGTATTATCCTGCTGATACCAACAAGGCTCGGTTCCATAGCATTGCCACAGAGTTGGTAGGGCATAATTGTCCAGAATATCGAGATAGACGTGCCGGTTACCTGGTTTGTCCACGATAATCAATGGGCCGGGACCATACCACAAAAAATACCCACGCACGAGTACAATGCCAGCTCCAAACTTGATCATAGGAACAGTACACTGTTGTAAATAGCGTTCCCCCGACTGCCGCTATACCCAAACTCGGCCATCAGACTGATGGATTGCGTATCTGAATTGATCAGTCCATAGGACCCGTTTCCATTGATCTACGATCCACGATAAATGTTCTTTACACCATGCTAAACGACGAGTAGCATTCCGAGTGGAGATGGTATGCTTTTGAGCAGCCGCACGACCACGGTGACTCATGGAATGAAGTTCTCTGCAAATGATACGAGGTTCCAGCATTTTTACTCACCTGTACACTCAGGTCTTGTGCAGTACTCCGTCTCTTATACTCCGAGTCAACCTAAGAGTGAACCACTATAAAGGGTACGAAACAGCTACCTGCGCTACGAAAAATAGTCCCTAGCATTTAGAGCGAAAAGCATCAGAATTATTGCTTAGAATCCATTTGTGTTTGCTCAACAGTTCATCAGACAAAATTGCTATCGAAAAAAACAATTCTGGAAGTTAGAGCGCTTTTAGAAATAAATTTGTTCTGAGAAGTTAATGAATCAAGAGCTTCGCACTTTCGGCTATTTCTGCCCACTTGGGATACAACTCGGACAGGGGAAGGGGTGGAAGACCTCTCCCAACATTAACAACACAAAGGCAATAGAGTGACAATCGGGGAATCTCGAAGGCAGTAGGGGCAGCAGTTCGGCCCCCCAGACCCCCACTGACACAATCCCCACTGCTTGTGAGATGTGTGGGTGGGTGGGGAGTGGGGGGGGGGTGTCAGAAAGAAAACAGTAGAAGAGCACATTAACGCGGATGGATACCGTTCTTGCGTTCCACGACGAGATGTGATAAAACCCTCCCGCTTTTCTCTGTAGTATACTTTTAGGGTGAATTGAAGTATAGATGTAACGCCTCTCCTGAGGTTTCGACGTCCTTTATCATTGATTTTCTTTGGTCTGCCGGTACGTTTTGCTACTTCAGGCACACCATGTGTCTTCCATTTATTCAGCACATCCAAAACAGTTGACTTGGATAGTATGTTTAAGCGCTTCTCGGTTTCTCTTATGGACAACCCACTAATATAACACCCAACAATCTTTCTTTTCTCAAAGCCAGTTCTCTCCCGCCGCGACATGTTCACTCAACCTCTCACAGTGAGACATGATCGAGGTAAGCTACAGGCTTGTTTTTATACCGTTTGCAACTGTGTCACGCAGCGGATCCGTTCATTTGCTTTTGAAGGGGTGTCCGGTGACTTTTGTCAATAAAGTGTATTTGTCGCAATATCTGCGCTTCTGAAAACTCGATTGGAAAAATTCATTTGCATCAGATACAAATCAACACGGAAACATTTTTACGCATATTTTATGCTTAAAATAATGCAGAATTTCTCCGCTAATGGCAGTAGATATATACATGATTATTTTCTGGATATACCTGCTTCTAAGAGTTTGATTTGAAATATTCTCTCTTTGTCGGACAGCGTTTCTTATCCAAAATGTTTGTCATATATTTAACATTTTTTAATACACAAGCTTGTCACTACAGGGCATAAGCTCAGGTTTACGTTTATAGCATATTTGCAGCAATATCTGGACGCCTATAATCTCGACTGAAAATATTTTTTCGGTTAGATATTATTAACTAAAAAAAAATATTTCTAGCATTTCCTGCGCATAAAATAAAGAAATTCTTCGCTATGGAACACAAATGTTTGGTCTGTGTTTCTAGACATCTCTGTTTACAAATGTCTCATTTAAAAAAAGTATTTTAACAACGGACACCACTCACCATGTGGAACACACTTCATGTGCTCCCGGGTTATTTCTAGTTAATAATTCTGACTCTAGGTGGTGTATGTCTGTTTCAATTATTAACTATATCTTTGTTTCTACAAATCCCATCGAAAATTTTCTTTTTTTACTGTATGCCGTTCAGTACCGTGAAGATTGTCAAATCCAAATTTCTCGGTGGCGTTAATCGAACCCACATCCTGCTGCCCTAGAGCCGAATGTTTTTCCAGCTAAGTTACACCGGCAAGGGCCTATCACTGCTACTTGCCGTCTTGACATGGGCCCTCTGTAGTACGTCACATATATGCCCTCTCCCCCTTGAGAAAGGCGAGGGCATGAAATTAAGGCTTTTGGGATCACCTCAAAACATACTTGAAGCAACTCTCGGTAGAAGAAACAATTCTCACTAATTCCAGACGATAAGTAGAAGAAGCAAAACAGATTTTTTTTTCAGAACCTCATGGTCATTAGATTCATTTTACGTTTGGGCACCCAATTGGAAAATAGGCCCTTTTTCCCCGTAGTGGAATTCAAACACACCCTTCCTAGCTCCGAAGCCAGTTGTTCTACCAACTAAACTACACCGACGAAGTTTATTGCCGCAACTTTGTCGTCTTGACACGTGTATCGCCTCTGTAGTACGTCACAAGATTGGGAACATTATCCTCTTTACATAATTCACAGTTTTCCCGCCAGGGAACGAAAATGGCGACATTTTTTCTGGATATTTTTGCTTCCAGAAGAAGTATCTGAAAAACTATTTTTCCTTAGCATAGCTTTTGCTATGAAGAATACTTTTCGCATATTTTCTACTTTTTCATTTCTCAAAATTCTTCCGCCAGGTATTGTCAACACATATTTCTATTTGGAAAAGTTTATTCTATTCCAAAAATCCTTTCTTGGTAGGATACTCTTCACTATGAAGAATATTTTGCATCCATTTTCTTCTTTAAGTAACACACATCTTTACCTCTAGGTGGCGAAAAGTTATGTCACAGTTTCTTCTGTATCTCTTTTTATAATGGTTCGATTTGAAAATCCCTTCTTTCTGTGATATCTTCCTCTGTTATAAACCTTTCGTGCAGAATTTCTTTTTCTAATTGTTCGACTTGAAAATTCCTTCTTTCTGTGATATCTTCCGCTGTGATAAACCTTTTAAAAATAATTTCTTTTCCTAATTATTCGATTTGAAAATCTCTTCCTTCTCTGACATCTTCCGGTGTGATAAACCTTGTATGGAGAATTTCTTTTTCTAATTGTTCGATTTGAAAATCTGTTCTTTCCGTGATATCTAGCTGTAATAAACCTTTTAAGCACAATTTCTCTTTCTAATTGTTCGATTTGAAAATCTCTTCTTTCCGTGATATCTTTCGTTGTGATAGACCTTTTAAGCAGAACTTCTCTGCTATCTGTGATATCTTTTGCTGTAATGATAAACCTTTTATATACAGAATTTATTTTTCTTATTGTTCGATTTGATAAATCCCTACTTTCTGTAATATCTTCCGCTGTGATAAACATTTTGTGCAGAATTTGTTTATTTTTATAACACACTTTTCAGCCATTAGTGGGAGTAAGATGTTTATATTGCGGGATATTTTATCGACAGTAGAAACCCACCTGATTATATTTCGGTAACCGGTTCAATTTACTATGAATAATCCCACTCACACTTACGTATTTTACTGTATGCGCAGCTTCTCCCTAGGTGGTTTAAGTGTGTTCTTTTTTTTTCTTTTCTTTTGCTAGATTTTTATATTTTTGTAGAAATCAGCTTTGACGCGCGTGTGTGCGTGATGGGGTGGGTGTGTGTGTGGGGGGGGGGGGGTAGAATTTAAAAGCCGTGCTCAATGCAATTGAGAGGAGTTCGGAGTCATTTTTTCTTGTTATATTTTACAATCAGAAAGGTGTTCTGGTAAAAACGTTTGAGGACCTTCGAGGGACATAGCAGTTATGGATGCCAAGGTTCAAGAATTAAAATCTCGAAACATGTCTGGATATTAATGAGTGAAATGGTTTCAATAATAGCATTACAAAAATTAAATTCAACGATCTGAAAATCTCAAGATATCTGTTGAAAACAGTAGTACTGTAGGATAACGCTATAAACTGCGAAACATAAGTGGTGTGAATTCACGAAGAATTTCTGAAATTAATTTGCAGCAGAGTTGCCGGTAGGTCACGTACTTTTAACGAAATTACCGTTTGCGGCGTTCTACAGAGGTGAAAACATGTATCAAGACGGCAAATCTGCAGTGTGACATTATGTCCGCGTGGCTCAGTTGGGAGGGCGACTTACTCCATAGTGAAGGACGCAAGTTCGATGCCCGTTACAGACAAGCTTTTGTTTTCACACGTTTCGGAAAACTCATTACAGAAACTCCAGTAGTTTGATAGATTTCCCGTTGTCACTATTTAAGTTCTTTTTTTTTTTTTTTTTTTTTTTTTTGTTCCTAGAATTCAGTCTCGGGTTTGTTTGTTTTTTCATACAGAAACTCCAAAAACTGCGATTTTGACTTATTTTGTCTTATTTTTTTCTGACGAACGAAGTGAAAAATTCCATACCACTTAATCCATGGTGGGGATCGAACTCGGTTTGGTTTGGACGTCAGAGAACCACGCTATCGGCTGACCTAGAGAGGACATCACTTGATCACGTTAAAGGTAGACATGAAGAAGACTCGAATCACGCGATGATGAAATGCTTTTCGCTATCGCGGTTTAATTAATCATTTTATTTTCTCTTAGAAACAGAGATATCGACAAAAATAAGATGTGACTTTACGTCCCCTGGTGAAAAAAACCATGCATTATTTTAGGAAGAAAGTATTCTCAAAAGGTTTATCCTCGCGGTATCGGTACAAGAAAAAAAAATTTAGTCGAGTATTCAGGAACCCAGATTTTGCTACAAATACATCAGAAGCAGATATTAACGCTTATGCCCCCTGGTGGTTAAACCATTCTTTACCAAACATTAGAAATTTTAAAAAATCCCATCAGGTCTTGTATGCCATACAGGAAGAATTTTTCAAATCGGAGTTTTAGAAGCAGAAATAAAGCAGAAAACGCAATTTACCTTTGCGCCCCTAGCGGAAAATCTATGATTTACTTGAAAATTTTGAATTTATAAGAAAAACATTTCGCATCAGAAACACTATCCAACAAAGAAGGAATTTTTCAAATCGGACTCTTAGAAGTAGAGATATTGACAAAAATAAAATATATGTATACGCTCCGTGGCGTAGTAAGCATGCATTATTTCAAGAAGAAAATATTCCTAAAAGGTTTGTTGACATGAGTAGTATCGGTCAACAAACGATTTGTTTTTCAATCGAGATTTTAAAATCTCATATTTTGCAGAAAATACATCAGAAGCGGAAATTGAGACTTACGCCACCTGGTGGCCAAACCATTGTTTACAAAAATTAGAAATTATGTGCAAAGAATTTCCCATCAGGAGTTGTATTCAATGCAGAAAGAATTTTTCAAATCGGAGATTTAGAAACAGAGATATAGGGGGAAAGCAATTTACCTTTACGCCTCCTAGCGGGAAGTCTATGAATTACTTGAAAATTTTGAAATTATATGAAAAACACGTCACACTGGAACCACTATTCTACAAAGAAGGAATTTTTCAAATCGGACTCCTAGAAGTAAAATATCGACAATAATAAGATATACATCTACGCCCTCTGGCGTAGAAACTATGCATTATTTTAAGAAGAAAATGTTTCTAAAAGGTTTGTCGATGTGAGTGGCATTAGTCCACGAAAGAATTTTTTCAATCGATATTCTAGAAGCTCAGATTTTACGGCAAATACATCAGAAACAAAAATTAACCCTTACGCCACCTGGTGGCAAAAGTGTTTATTACCAAAAATTAGAAATTATATGCAAACGATTTTTCATCAGGAAGTGTATCCGCTGAAGAAAAATAAAATTCAAATCGAAGTTTTCAGAAGAAGTGTTATCGGGAAAAATGTAATTTACTTTTACGCCCTCCCGCGGAAAATCTATGCAAAATTTGAAAAAGTAACTATATCTAAAATACTCTTCGACATAAGTGGAATCGAAAGTTAAAATAATTTTTTGGATCAGATGTTTAGAAGCAAATATGTGGAATAAAACGTATTTTAGAATTCGACATCATGTGCATTTACGCCCTCTAGCGGCAAAATTGTACATCGTAAAAAAAAACGAAATAAAGGATCATCATTCTCATATTTCAAGCTTCCCAATGCTAATTGAATTTTTCAAATCGGACGAATAGTTCCAGAGATACCGTGGGTACAGGCGGACGGACGAACAAACCCATAACATAAGCACGATCTTTTTTTACAAAACACGTGTTAAAAAAGCTGCGGAAGAACAAATACTGGAGAACAGAAGCGAAGACATTATATACGCTGAGCCGAAATTTTTTCGGATGTGAAGTGTGACGTATACCCTTTCACTGCAGGTGGGCTTGTTTACGTTTCACACTTCGTCTTTCCGATGTAACCACGCTCTATAAGTAGTTTCAAACTATTTACGAGAAGATTTCGATTAGGTTTCTTCAATCATTATTTCGAATTTGACATAACGTGCGCGATTTGAAATTTGAAATTCGGCTTTGCTGTTTACTGTGTTAGACTTTCGAAGTGTTGCGAGTATCCTTCCGCCGCAGTTGCCGGAGGGCTTACTTACGTTTCAGACTGCGACTCTCTCTATGTTACTACGCGCTGTAAATAATGTCCTTATTAAAACAAAACATGCATCCCTACAGTCTCTGACGTAAGTACAGAATAGTGCAGCTTATTAAAGCCTACCATGAAAAATATTGCAAACTGAGGAAGTCATAACCGGGACAAAAACAAACGAAATTATCAAAACAAGCTTGAAAAGTTAAAAAAAAAAGCAATCTAAGGCACTTTTTGATATTACCTCATGTAAGTGTTCAATGACGGCGGGTTGCGTTTGTAACAGAAAACGTGACTCTTGTATTTCTTCAATATCAATCACATGCACCTGCGAGAAATAAAAAAAGTCCCTTCGATTGTACTGAAGTTCCTATATCTCCAAAGACAGCATGGGAGAGGTATAGGATTGGATCAGTAGATAAACGGGAAGCACAAAATATTAAAAAGAGGAAACAAATAAAAACACGAAAACTCCACTGTGCACGGTCGTATCAGAATAACGTGACCAACCCCGGAATCACAGTCTACCCTTCCAGGCACGTCACAAAAAGCACATGACATGGTCGACCACACGGACGTATAAGCGGCCGGCCTGGACAGGTGAGCCATAGTGCATTACGTGAGCATAATGGGCAGAGGTAGTGATTTGACGGACGTTTAAAAAAGGAATGATCATCAGCTACGGCGCCAAGGATAGAAGCATCTCAAAAATAGCAGACTTCGTGGACTGTTCGCTAGGTGCTTTAGTAAGGATGTACTATGAATGGACCCCTGGCACACCGAGTACCTCCCGAAGCCGTAACTGTAGAGTTTCAAAGGCCATCGACCCCAGAGGAGAACGTCGCCTCCGTCGACTGGTAAAGGGAATCGACGCGCAACAGAGCAGCAATTGACCATGCAAATGAACGCTTGGCACACAAGTACGTGTCCCCGACAACAGTATAAAGCGAACCCTATTACGCATGGGTCTCCGGAGCCGACGCTGCGTGAAAGCGTCCATGTTAACCCAGGTCCATTGGCAACGTCGCCTGCAGTTCTCATGGGATTACCGTAATTATACAGTGGAGGAGTGGAAAAAGGTTGTCTTCTCCGACGAATTGAGGTTTCTACTCCACAGAAGTGACTGGCGGTGGCGGTTACGGTGTCAGACACATGGGAACCAACACCCGGATACGCTTTTCGATCAAGTACAGGGCGGCGGTGACAGTGTGCACGTCTGGGGAATGCTTTCCTGGTATGACCTGCGACCGCTGGTACCACTGGATGCGTCCCTGAACGCCAATGGCTACCTGTCCATCCTCGCTCCTCGCTGATCACATTCATCCCTTCTTGTGGGACGTCTATCTTGGCGCTTATGGTATCTACCAACAGGACAATGCACCCTGTCATGTAGCTAAGGGGATGCGTGACTGGTTCCAGGAACACGACGGCGATGTCTCCCGTTCTCCCCTAGCCGGCGAAATTACTTCATTTCAATCCTATAGAGCACTTGTGTGACTAATTAGATCGACAGGTTCGACGTGTCGACCTACAGCCACGTCATCTCCGGGACCTCCAGGCTCTGCTGCAGTTCGAATGGGCACGTGTGCCTCGGGCAACCCTTCCAGGGCCTCATTGCTTTTATGCCACGCTGTCTCGCCGCTGTCGTCAGGGACAAGGGTGATTATTCCCATTATTAGGTAGGTGGTCATGCTATTCTGATACGACTGTGTATGTCAGTTGCTGCCCCTTCTAACTCTAATAGTTTCCTCCTAGTGGACATACTACAACTGAACCCGAGGATATGAGAAACTGTCTTCAACCTCCAGTTGTGTGCACGAAACAAAAGACATCACCTTAAACTGAAGTAGATCATTTTCCAGATCTTGACTCTGGACCCAGTACACCTCATAGTAAAATTTCACCATCGCCCTGGCAGATGAGAATTCAGTTGAGAGATACAGCGTTAGCTAGTGACCGTTATGGAGCATCTGACCGGGTAACCGCTGCAATCGCATGAAGTTTTCACTACCCGCCATTTTTATATGACAAAAGGGATGACACTATTTCGTCATTTATATAATCTGGGGCTGTACCTGACTGGGACCTAACAAGATTTCCGTGTCAAACACAAGATGTAGAGCTATGTGGGAAACTAATTACAGAAGCATCAAGCAAGTTTTGTGGTTCCCATGGCAGAGGGAACCACAAATTTTGCTGTGAAGATCTCTCTACGAGCACATCCATGCAATATTGCTGTGAAGATCTATCTACGAGCACATCCATGCAACATTGCTGTGAAGATCTATCTACGAGCACATCCATGCAACATTGCTGTGAAGATCTATCTACGAGCACATCCATGCAACATTGCTGTGAAGATCTATCTACGAGCACATCCATGCAACATTGCTGTGAAGATCTATCTACGAGCACATCCATGCAACATTGCTGTGAAGATCTATCTACGAGCACATCCATGCAACATTTGCTGTGAAGATCTATCATGCCTGAATTCTTACATAAGATTTCCTTCAAAATTATTCTCAAAAAAGAAAAGGAATAAAAAAAGTAAAATTGAAACTGAAATAGTGTCTGAATTTGTAGAATTTCTATAATTTTGATCGTCTTGCGCGAACAGGAAATAGTGTCTTAATTCAAAAAACTTTTTACATTATATTTAATTATACTAGAGGCAACTTTTCCGCACTATAGCGATTCGATTGTAGTTTGTTTGCCATTTAGAAAAAAATCCATTAAGTAGCGCAAATTTGGAAATTTCTATAATTGCGATCGTTATGCGCGAACAGAAAATATTGTCTGATTTTCATTTTCTTTTACATTATCTTTAGCTATGCCAAGGGCATGTGAATTTAGAAAGGTTCCGCACTATAACAATTTGGTCAAAAACATTTCGGTATTTTCGACCCAGACTACTGTTTGGTTTACCCTTGTATAAAAAATTGTTTCGCAGAAGCAGAAGAAAGAAAAAATTGTGTTGCTAAGAGGAAACTGAGATCAAATCTGTAGAAATAAAAATCCATATTCCATCGGTCAACAAATCTTATCTACTTTTAATAAGAACCATTGCTATTTACCCGAAAAATACGGTAATGTGAATTTAGAAAGGGAAAATTGTTCTTTGACTCACGACCCATCATTGAGTTTTTCCCACTTTTATTTCCGTTTTATAAAATGAAAAGGGGGGGAAATGCAAATTTAATATCCTTACATACACGAACGATCTTTATTACAGAAAAAAATATTATTCAGGAGATATCAGAAATCTGTACGGACATTAGTCAAGAACAATATTTGTGCCCAGGGCTCATAAGTATTTCCGCATATTTTGTAAAGCTGCAGTAAACGTTTCTGCAAAGAACGGAGACACTTACAGAATAAACATTGTTTTTCCATTCCAACAACAATTTTCTATTGTTGCATAAAACCTCCTCTAGCAAAAATATAATGGCTTTTAAGTGAAAAGAGGCTTTAAAGGTTGTAAGCAAAACACCAGTGGAATAAATTTCAGAATTACAGTAAATCAGTAATTTGATATTTTCTGATGGGGAAAGAAGTTTGGAATTACAAGAAAAAATGGAAAAATCGTGGAACTACATATCATCTATTTGATAGGCAATTTCTGAAGCTTTCTAGGAGAACGATACTAAAAAAAATGAAATATTAACCAAACTTCTAACATTAGTGGGTCGGAGACTATGAAGAATAAAAGACAACCCCAGATCATGATATTTTGACTTTCTAGAATATGACTAACGGTATAAGCGAAATGAAGCCCTATTACGCATAAGAAAACTCAAAACAAATGGCACTAATAATGAAATAAGTACGAATGGCGGAAGGAAATGAACAGATGGAAGTCTTTTTTTTTAAACAGTTTACATTGTGTTAAGAATCACAAAGACTGAAGCCCACCAGATTATAAAACAACTTAAATAAGCCAGGCATTTTCATTGCAGGTTCGGAATGCGTATGAAAAGAAATTATTTTTATTTTTAACTGATTCTTAGCAACGATTTCTTATTTTAAATTTGACTTTCTATTTTTTCTTTACATTATGCGTACATCTTGCAAAAAAATAAACACTAATTTCAGAAAAACTTTTTCGGTATTCATAACTGTAGAGCACACATTAAGCCATAGCCACAATCAAGTATTTTTTTCTCTTAAATTTGCAAAGCTTTTTTCTCCGTTCTACATAACGTCTTTCGGTTTGTGTGGGCAAACCAGAAAATGAAGTGCTTATGAAATGCTTCCAGGAATGGAAGCGAATCGTCTTATTTAAGAAAATTCGTATTCTCATTATTGATTGCTTTGTTTTCGCTATGCGTCGACAATAGCCTTACACCGTGATTTCCATTGTAAAGTAAACAGGAAATGTACACCAACTATACTGAAAATAGTATAACTACACAAGTGATCCGAATGTCTTGGCGTAGAATAAAAATCAAAATTTCTAAGCTTTCGCACATCAGCTAGATGGCTTTTTCAAGGAAGGTAGACCGTAAACTGAATATAATAGAACACTTCAACAATTTGAACGCGGTGACATGACTGGACAATAAATGAATAAATGCGGATTTTGTCCCAACGTACCGCGTGACTAACCAAAATGATGCCTCGTTTCTGTGAATGAACACTTACATTCACGTCTATTATGTTTTATCTAATCAAGTCATCGCGTTCAAACTGTTGAAGTGTTCTATTATTCAGCTTCAAGTCCGTTGTCTACCTTCCTTGAAAAAGCCATCTGGTTAATGTGCGAAAGCTTGGAAACCTTGATTTCTATTCCACGCCAATAAATTCGAATTACTAGTATACTTATACTACACTGCTGGCCACCCAAAATGCAACACCAAGAAGGAAGCATCCGATTGGCCTCAAATCCGCAGCATGCGTCGCCCGCGAGAGGATATGCAAACGATTAGCATTGCAGGACATATGCAAATCATGTTCGCCCGGCACGCCACCGAGAAGCACTATGAGAAGGGTGCACAGAAGGCGGGGTGTAAAGAGTGGAAGTATATTGTGCTGCCGGACCTGTGCGTGGGAAGCTTTCTGATGCTTCGTCGCAGAATACGGCAGTCATTCCAGCAGGTTTTGGAGTTTGACAAAGGACGAATAATGGATTATCGCGACAGCGGTTTATCGTACCGAGACATCGACGCCCGTGTGGGACCACAACCAGCCACAGTGAGGCGAGTATGGATTTTGTGGGTGCAGGAGTGACGGACGGACCGACTGCCGCTACCGCAGCACACCACCGAACGAGAGGGCCGGCATGTTGTGCGTCGGGAATTACCGGCTCGCACAGCCACATCACGAACGTTACCGCAGGAATTAGGGTGTGCTGCGCAACAACCTGTGTCAGCACGTACCGTTCGACGTCGTCTGCAGAAGCGGGGACTAGTCGCACGGCGCCCATTGCTCCAATTACCATTGACGTTATACCACCGGAGTGTGCGGCGGCAGTGGGCCGTTGAACGCCGCACCTGGATTACGGAATGGCACAACATTGTTTTCTCCGACGAATCCCGCTTCTGCCTGCAACACCACCCTGGTCGGATCCGCGTGTGGCGCGACCGCGGCGAGAGACTGCATGACGCCTGCATTATGCATCGTCATACCAGTCCTTCGACTCGCGTTATGGTTTGGGGCGCAATTTGATATGACACCTGCACCCCTCTGGTACGCATCGCCGGTACACTAAACAGCCACCGCTATATCTCCGACGTTTTGGAGCCTGTAGTCCTCCATTACCTGCAGGACCTACCAGCGGCCACGTTTCAGCAGGACAATGCGCGCCCGAACGGGGCACGCATCGTGCAACAATTCTTCACGGCCCACGAGGTGTAACTGCTGCCGTGGCCTGCCTGTTCTCCCGATATGTCGCACATAGAACTCATCTGGTCGCTGATCGGCAACCGAGTGGCCCGGCAAGCACCACCCGTGGCTACGCCTGATGAACTGTGGCAACGTGTGGAAGCAGCCTGGACCGACATACCCCAAGCCCATATCCAAAGCCTATTTCGTTCGGTGCCGCAGCGTGTAGCGGCCCTTATTGCCAGCCATGGGGACCACACGAACTATTGATGTCTGCGTGTTCCGCAAGTCGCACAGGCCTGTAAGCTCAATCGTTTCATCTTTGTATCTGTTGTTATGTGTCCAGTAAATCTGGCTTTGCTATCTCGTGTCCTTCTTGGTGTTGCATTTTGGGTGGCCAGCAGTGTATTTTCCATTGTAAAATTTCGCCTTGCAGAACAGTCAGGTGAAGTTTGTCCCATTCCTCACGACATATATACACTGGTAACCAAAAGTTAAGCATAATTGATAAAACATACAAATTAAAGGGTTAAAACCGATATAACCGCGGATATTGGTGTGTAGATTAGTCACACTCCTAAACCAATCTCAATGAACGGTCAAATAATGTCTGCTGACGTTCGATAAGGAAATACTTCGCAGTTCCATAAAAACAGCTTACCCTACCCTGAGTGTCTTATTCGATTTTCTTGAAATCCCCGTGAGTAGAGTTGTTGTCATTAGTGATCAGGAACGTAATACTGAAAAAAAATCGCCAGGTTGCCCATTTTTCGCTCGGTATAATATTTGGAAGGCTCTAATCAGGATAGTCACAGACAGCGGTCTCTAAGGGACTGAATGTGCCTTGAAGTGTCATCCCCATGCTTTGGAAATGGTTCCAGGACAGAGGAGAGGTTAGACACCAATCAGTACAAGATCGCCTATGAGCCACAACCCCTCAGCAGAACCGTTATCTTGCATTAAATGCACAACATCACAGGACGATGTCTTCCAGACAACTCTCTGCAGAACTTGCGGCTGCCTCAGGACGAAGAGTTCTAAGAAAAACTGTTTACAGGAGACTCAGGAGAACTGGTCTTTACGCCAGACGGCCAGTAGTTTGTGTCCTGCTCACTCCTGAGAACGAGAAGACCCGTTTAAACTGGAGTCGGGTGGAACATCGAAACTGATCAGTGGAGCAATGTGCTCTTCACCGATGAGCCCAGATTCAGCTTTCAGACTGGTTCTCTTAGGACCACTCCCTGGTGAGAACGGGGAATCCGTTACAATCCCAATAGCATCAGGAAAAGGGGCCAATTTGGTGACGGTGGAGTTAAGGCATGGGCAGATATCTTGTTGAATGGGCGCACAGAGCTCCACGTCTTCCACAGAGGTACCCTTACTGCTCTGAGGTACAGAGACGAGATACTGGAACCTTATGTGAAACTTTTTAGAGGCGCTTTGGGTCAAGAGCTGGTATTCATGGACGATGACGCACGCCTCCACAAAGCTCAACTGGTGGATGACTTTCTCCAAAGTTAAGATATCCAGGACATGGAGTGGCCAGCTAGGCCCCTGATATAGAGAATGCATGGGATGCACTAGAGAGGCGAATTGCATCCCATCAGCCTCCACCAAAGACCATTCTGGGACTCCAAACTGGTCTTCGTTAGGAGTGGGACTTGTTACCCACACAGCTCTTGAACAACCAGATAAGCAGCATGATAAGTCGAAGCGAAGCTTGTGTCGCTGCAAGAGGTCATCACATCCCTTATTAATCATAGTGCACCAGCCTTTTTCCAATTTTATGTACTCAACACGAAAATCACTGTGTTGTTGATTTTTGTAAATGTGCATAAATAATGAATGCAATGAACTTTGTTTTATAACTTTTTGTCTGCTGTTGTACTTGCAATATGTTATTACACCAGCATACCCAGTTTCGTGCCTTTCCGACGATTGGTTGTTGAAATATTCACACGTATATTGATTTTGCTTAACTTTTGGACATGAGTGTACTTTCCCCATTCGCTTGACACTGTTGGGCAAACAGTGCGTTTTAGCACTCCAATACCACAAATTTCCCCAAAATTCTGCTTCAGGGAATTTAACATGAATGTCACTAAGAGATATAGAAATGAAAACCTATCCAGACCTAATGTAATAGCTGTTACTCTGTCGTAGTCAGTCCATATCTTGTGACATGGGTACCATTCAATGAAGGAATCTTTTACGTGTGTTCGAATGCCTAGACTTCGAGATCAGAAAGTACGAAGACTAGTTAACGAGCCAACATTACTGAGCTTCGACTTTGCATGGTGGTCAAACTCACAGTCACCCACAATAGAGCGTCAGCTATGTCGGAACTCGACATATGGTGAATCCGGACCTCCTCCAGTCGTTACAAAACAACGAAGCGACTTTCTTATACAAGGACTAAAGACTGACCGTACGAATATTTTAGGTTTTGAGTCAACATTACTGAGCTTCGACTTTGCATGATGGTCAAACTCACAGTCACCCGCAACAGAGAGTCAGCTATGTCGGAACTCGACATCTGGTGAATCCGGACCTCCTCCAGTCGTTACAAAACAACGAAACGACTTTCTTATACAAGGACTGAAGACTGACCGTACGAAGATTTTAGGTTTTGAGCCAACATTACTGAGCTTCTACTTCGCATGATCTTCAAACTCACAGTCATCCGCAACAGAGCGTCAGCTATGTTGGAACTCGACATATGGTGAGTCTGGACCTCCTCCAGTCGTTACAAAACAACGAAGTGACTTTCTTATACAAGGACCGAAGACTGACCGTACGAAGATTTTTGGTTTTGAGCCAACATTACTGAGCTTCGACTTTGCATGATGGTCAAACTCACAGTCATCCGCAACAGAGCGTCAGCTATGTCGAAACTCAACATATGGTGAATCAGGACCTCCTCCAGTCGTTACAAAACAACTAAGCGACTTTCTTATACATGGACTGAAGACTGACCATACGAAGAATTTAGGTTTTGAGCCAATATTACGGAATTTGAGCCTTCCATTGCAGGCAAACTCACCCACGAAAAAGCGTGAACTATGTCGGAACTCGCCTTGGTGGTAAATCGGATGACCTTGTTGCATCTTTGCCACACATTAAAGTAGTTTATCATATATGTAACAACTTCATCCTGAGAGATCAAAGGTTTCAATTTCCGACCCATTATTACGAAACTCGAGCTTTCCATCTCAGGCAAATTCGTCCACCAGAGAGAGAGCATTAGCTTTGTTGGAACTCGTCATAATGATGAATCCAGGCCTTGTGGCATTTTTGCCACACAAAGAGGCAATTTTTTCTAACGCACGACTTCTCGATGAGAGTACAAATACTTTAATTTTCGAGCCAACGTTACGGAACTTGAGCTTTCTATTGTAAGCAAGCTTACCTACGAAAGAGCGTCAGCTATATCCTCTAACTCGACATAGTGGTGAATCCGGATCTTGTGGCATCTTTACCACGCAGTGAATCTTACGTGTAAGTCGATGCAATAACTTCATCCTGAGAAATCAGATACTTTAATTTCCGGGCAAACATTACGGAACTAGAACTTTCCATTGTCGGCAAACTCAGCCGCGAAAGATGGTCAGCAATACGGAAAATCGACATAGTGGTGAATTCGGACCGTGTGGCATTGTTACCTAGCAAAGAGGCATTTTTATTTTTTATTTTTTTTACGCCAGAACTTCATGCAGATAGAAAAAAGACTTTAATTTTGGAGTCAAATTATGAAACACGAGCGTTTTATTGTATGCAAAACTCAAAGCGTTAGTTTGAATTCAGGGTCTCAAGTTGCGATAGCATTTGGCACTAAATGGTTGGAATTTTGATACCATTTGACACATGCATTTTTGTTTCATTGAAAATAGCCAATAAAACCAAGCGTTCAGAAATTAGATATCTCTGAAGATGACAATCCGATTTTTGGCGTAAATGTGACAAGGATGGTAAGTCAGATAATATCCGAAAACTTTCTGGGAGACGCGGGTTCGAGTTTCACTCAAGGACGATGAAAATTTTCAAGTTGCCGGATATTATCTGACTTACCATCCTTGTCACATTTACGCCAAAAATCGGATTGTCATCTTCAAAATTTGTATTATATGGCGTAATCCCGTATTTCTTTCATGATTAATTAGATATCTCTCTCACAGAGCTTCTGAGAAATGGTCTTGCATTCTGCGATGTGACATGGGATCAGGTTGTGAACCTTGACCTGGTGTTTTTTTTTTCTGTTTTGTTTTTCTAGACTAAGTTTTTCTGTACGATGTGACATACTGTGGCTAGGGATGTGTTAGCATTTGTTGCAGTGAGTCACTGTGTTGCCGGTTCTCACCACTTGCATCTTCTGCTCTTCTGAAATGAGAACCCTCACCCGCTTGGCAGAAGTTTCTGTTCCGGAAGGCATGATCACCGTCCTTCGCCACTCATTAGAACCTACGCTTCTTCGATATGCAGAAATGCTTGCGTTTACATCATTCCTTTGATGTCCTAAAAATATGTATGTACTTCTTCGGATAGAGATATTCTGAAGCATCTGAAGTGTCGGTCAATCTGCCAGTCCGTGATTGGCGCTGTATTCTTCCCGTCACGTATTCGACCTCCAGGGCAGTAATAACAACCCTGTAGTCCGTGAGAAGAACAGGGCCTTCATTTCAGTCCTTGCGGCTGGCCTTAAGGTACCTCAAATGGAAAATTAATTCAACAACAACAACTAAAGTAGTTAAATAAAGAATCTGTAATTTTATTGTTTTTTCGGAAAGTCCCAGAAACTGCAAAAGTCACTTGTGCCAATTTCGTGGTGCAGTGGGTAGACACTCAGGCTTCTGACTAGAGGGTTAAGGAGATGTTTTTCACAATACTTTCATTTATTGCATTAAGAGTCAAAATATACAGATTGCATCTTAAACGTAATACCCAGGTACAATTCAGCTAGTAGCAAAAAAGCACAATCGTTATTATGGAAAAATAATATCGTACTTTTCTTCCTATAATCCGCAGACTGTGAAATCCAGGGGAAAAAGCAATTACTTCATAAAATCCGCAGGCCTTGAAATTTAAGAAGAAAAACTCGCCGTATAATCTGTATCTGCGGTGTTGATTCCGAACAGTAATTTCACACCGAAAAGTCACGATTCATGAGATGACCGAGCAGGCCAAAGGAATAGAAAAAAAAGATCTTATAACATAACTTAATTGTCATTTTTAAAATTATTTTCTGTTACTTTCAGATGAATAAAGAGCAAACATTTTGAGAGGTTTTTTTTAGCATTACCGTAGTTCCGTAGATAGACTTGACAGTTCCGTAGTTATATTCCGTATTATGCAGTTCGTTGAGCAAATAATATCACCTTCGTTGTACCGTATTTTCTCTTAAAATGCTTGTAAGCAATAAAAAAAAAAGAAAAAAACTTCTTTCCAACTAAAATTATGCTAGGAATCCGATTTATTGGCGTAAGAATACCAATAAACGTTCCCAAGCTTTCGCACATCAACCAGGCGGCTTTTTTAAGGAAGATAGACGGAAACTGCAATCTGAATATTAGAACGCCACAACAATCTCAACGCAGTGACTTGATTTGACATTAAACACAAATATATAGATACGATGTAATTTTAATTAAAGACACGAGGAGTTGCTGCGTAGGTAGGGCACGTTGTATCCTAGTAGGAAAACAGGCGTTATTTGAAGAACTACACTGCTGGCCACCCAAAATGCAATACCAAGAAAGAAACCAGATAGCAAAGCCAGATTTACTGGACACATAACAACAGATACAAAGATGAAACGATTGAGCTTTCAGGCCCGTGCGACTTGCGGAACACGCAGACATCAATAGTTCGTGTGGCCCCCATGGCTGGCAATGACGGCCGCTACACGCTGCGGCATCGAACGAAATAGGCTTTGGATATGGGCTGGAGTATGTCGGTCCAGGCTGTTTCCACACGTTGCCACAGTTCATCAGGCGTAGCCGCGGGTGGTGCTTGCCGGGCCACTCGGTTGCCGATCAGCGACCAGACGTGTTCGATGGGCGACATATCGGAAGAACAGGCGGGCCAGGAAAGCAGTGACACCTGGTGGGCCGTGAAAAATTGTTGCACGATGCGTGCCACGTGCGGGCGCGCATTGTCCTGTTGAAACGTGGCAGCTGGCAGGTCCTGCAAGTAAGGAAGGACTACATGCTCCAAAACGTATGTGATGTAGCAGGGGCTGTTGAGTGTACCGGCGATGCGTACCAGAGGGGTGCTGGTGTCATATCCAATTGCGCCCCAAACCATAACGCCAGGCGACGAGTACCGGTATGGCGATGCATAATGCCGGCGCCATACAGTCCCTCGCCGCGGTGCCGCCACACGCGGATCCGACCATCGTGGTGTTGCAGGTAGAAGCGGGATTCGTCGGAAAAGACATGTTCGTGCCATTCCGTAGGCCAGGTGCGGCGTTCAACGTGCCACTGCCGCCGCACTCGCCGGTGGTGTAACGTCAATGGTAATCGGAGCAATGGGCGCCGTGCGACAAGTCCCCGCTCTTGCAGACGACGTCGAACGGTACGTGCTGACACAGGTTGTTGCGCATCACACCCTAATTCCTGCGTTCCAACGTTCGTGATGTGGCGCTGCGAGCCGTGAATGCCTGCCACACAACATGCCGGTCCTCTCGTTTGGTGGTGTGTCGCGGCTGCGGCAATCGCTCACGTCGGTCCGTCCGTCTCTCCTGCACCCACCGAATCCATATTCGCCGCAATGTGGCTGTATGTCGTCCCACACGGGCGCCGATGTCTCTGTACGATAAACCGCTGTCGCGATAAGCCACTATTCGTCCTCTGTCGAACTCCGAAACGTGCTCGAATGACTGTCGTATTCTGCGACGAGGCATCAGGAAGCTTCCCACGCACAGGTCCGGCAGCACAACACACTTCCACTACTTCCACCCCGCCTTCTGTGCACTTTTCTTATAGTGCTTTTCGGTGGCGTGCCGAGCGCACATGATTTGCATATGCCCTGCGATGCTAATCGTTTTCACGTCCTCTTGCGGGCGACGCATGCTGCGAATATCAGGCCAATCGGATGCTTCCTTCTTGGTGTTGCATTTTGGGTGGCCAGCAGTGTAGTTCCGAATTCGTGGCAAAGCCGGAGAGACGCTACCATTGCAAGCGTCGCTTCTGGTAATGACCAGGCTGAACTGGATGAAGGACAGTGTATATCATTAACCTTGGAAAATAATAAGCTGTTGGTGATTGGCCAGTGGGCGTAAAAGACGATTTCTACCGTTAGATGGCACTGCGTCTCAAGGTATGAACAATTACAGTTCCCGCGTTGTTTGCACTAAAATTGAGTCCGAACTGCACACACATATGATCACAATATTATCATATGTGTGTGCAGTTCGGACTCAATTTTAGGAGCCCGGCCCCGAATTCTTGGGAAATTTTGCTTATCAAGGCTTGCATTTATGCATTATACACTGGCCAAAGATATGGCCCAAGCAAGGATTAGTTTTTAAATCATTAGTTTAAAAAGTTTAGTTCAGTTAACCCACTTTACGATATTAATATATTTTTACAAATAATACGCATAAAGCCAAATGTTATAAAACGTACACCGCCATATAGACAGTTGCAAGTGTTTGAAATTTTGACTATAGATAACTAATCTTTGCAATATTATTTACATATATGCTAATTGGTAAAGTAAGTTTAGAGTGATGTAGCAGAATATTAAAAAAAAAAGCATGTAGGGAAATTTCCAAAATTAAATAAAAAAGAACGTAAAAGCATTCCAGACCAGATTATTCTGCATTTTGTAACATTAACAGAGCTTTGCGCTTATTAGTATAATAATCACAATATTATCATATGTGTGCGCAGTTTCCAGATCAAGTTCATCATGAAAAAACAGAGAGAGAAAGAGAATTGCATCTAATGCCTCAGCGCTTCAACTTGATCTTCTTTTCTCTAAAACTTGACCTGCTGCACTAAAAACCAACGTCACCCCAAATATCGTGGGAGTGAGGAAATTTAAAAAAATAAATAACAATAATTCTAACTGCACACTTTTGGAAATTAATACATCATTTTGAAGATAAGATTCTTGATTTTTAATAAAATACAAAAAATGGGAATGTGATTTTTTCCCAGTTTTTCGATACCAGACCTCCTCAAACTAATCTTTGCTTGAGCCATAGCTTTGGACAATGCATAATGCAAGTCTTGCTAAGCAAAATTTGTCTTGCAATGGCAGTTAGCTTAGGAAACTGAAAATCCTTCCACGATGGTAACAAATCCACAATGAAATTCAACACGTGTAATTCAACCGGGCTCGGAATTACACGATTTGAATTAATTGCAGTAATGAAATTCAAGACGTGTAATTCTGAGCTCGGGCCCGGGTTTTTCGGTAGTTAATGACGTCTGAGCCCGTCCGATCCCGGGACCGAGCTCATCTCTAGTTTGCACGACTGGACTGTGTTTTTTTAAGAAAATCTTATCACAGTTTTAGAAACAATCCGTTGTTTCTATAGAAAAATATAATCCATGTTCATTACGGTTTACCTGCATTTTTGCCGATACATGTACGTCTTCTAAAGAGAAAACTGCGCAAATGTCATTCTATGAGTTCCAATTAGATCAGAACCTGAAGCAACTGCGATTGGAAGCAATATATCGACAGGAATTTCAACCAAATGACAAGTCACCATCAAGTGCTGTTTGTGGTAAGCATTTTCAGTCTCATAATTACGTACGTAAAGTGAAGTACAAGCGACTGAAGGTGATGTTGTACCATCCATGGCCGTCTTAAGGGGTGGGCTAACGGGGACGGTGCCCAGGGCCCCAACCTGAACTGGGGTCCTCAACGCCACAAGAATCTTATGGGTTTACAAAACGTCGAGCTCTTGCCCCACTCACCAGCAGTTCTTTTTTTTTTTTTTTCCCTTTAATGCAGACGGTTGGAAGTTCTCCCGCCTTTTTTTCTCAAACCTTGCTCGTATCTGCGATTTCCCGAGGAAGCTGGAGGGAAGTTAAGATGGATTTTTGTGACAAAATAAGAAACACAGAAAGTGGACGTCCTTCCCGATCCCGAGTATGAGTGAGGCTTGAGATTTGAGAGCTATTAGGGCCACGCATAAATCGCATTCTATTCCGAATCACTTTTTCCTTTTAAACAGTCATTTGTACTGTCTATTTATACAAAGAAGCGCACATATGTTTAGCACTGAATTTTGCCCCCACCTGAGCTTATATATATATATATATATATATATATATATATACACTGCTGGCCATCCAAAATGCAACACCAAGAAGGAAGCATCCGATTAGTCTGAAATTCGCGGCATGCGTCGCCCGCGAGAGGACATGCAAACGATTAGCATTGCAGGGCATATGCAAATCATGTGCGCTCGGCACGCCACCGAGAAGCACTATAAGAAGGGTGCACAGAAGGCGGGGTGTAAGTAGTGGGCGTGTGTTGCGCTGCCGGACCTGTGCTTTAGAAGCTTCCTGATGCCTCGTCGCAAAATACGGCAGTCATTCCAGCACGTTTCGGAGTTCGACAGAGCACGAATAGTGGCTTGTTGCTACAGCAGTTTATCGTACCGAGACATCGGCGCCCGTGTGGGACAACATCTGCAGCCACAGTGAGGCAAGTATGGATTCCGCGGGTGCAGGAGGGACGGACGGACCGATGTGAGCGCAATTGCCGCAGCCGCAGCACACCACCGAATGAGAGGACCGGCATGTTCTGCGGCGGTCATTGACGGCTCGCACCGCCACATACCGAACGTTAGCGCAGGAATTAGGGCGTGTTCCGCAACAACCTGTGTCAGCACGAACCGTTCGACGTCGTCTGCAGGAGCGGGGACTTGTCGCATGGCGCCCATTGCTCCGATTACCTATGACGTTACACCACTGACGATTGCGGTGGCAGCGGGCCGTTGAACGCCGCACCTGGACTACGGAATGGCACGGCATTCCCTTCTCCGACGAAAAACGCTTCTGCCTGCAACACCACGATGGTCGGATCCGAGTGTGGTGGCACGGCGGCGAGAGACTGTATGACGCCTGCATTATGCATCGCCACACCGGTCCTCGTCGCCTGGCGTTATGTTTTGGGGCACAATTGGATATGACACCCGCACCTCTCTGGTACGCATCGCCGGTACACTCAACAACCGCCGCTACATCTCCGACTTTTTGCAGCCTGTAGTCCGCCTTACTTGCAGGACCTGCCAGCGGCCACGTTCTAACAGGAAAATGTGCGACCGCACGTGCCCACCAGGTGTCACTGCTGCCGTGGCACGCCTGTTCTCCCGATATGTCGCCCATCGAACACGTCTGGTCGCTGATCGGCAATCGAGTGACCCGGCAAGCACCACCCGCGGCTACGCCTGATGAACTGTGGCAACGTGTGGAAGCAGCCTGGACCGACATACCCCAAGCCCACATCCAAAGCATCTTTCGTTCGATGCCGTGTCGTGTAGCGGCCGTTATTGCCAGCCATGGGGGCTTGGCTGGCAATATATATTTTTTATACCCTATGTGAATAAAATATAACCTCATATCCTAACAACTAGTTCATAGCCCTGCCATGCACGTGTGAAAAAGCTGTAACTGAAACATTTATAACACGAATCGTAAAACACATATGCATAACTGTAATAAACGATTGAATTCTTTTTTATGTAATAAAATAACGCTGCTTCCTTTTTAAGAAATTACTCTGCAATTTTATTCCTTTTCATGAAATTACTCTGAAATGCGAAGCAAAGGAAATAAAACGCGATATAGAACCTACGTAATAGAACAAACGTCGCAGACAGTTGTTTGAGCACGTGCGTGTTGCCACAGATGAATTCGCTTGTCTTACTAACTTTATTTTGTTTTCCGGTACTTCTCCTTGATTTTATGTATCGTGCGATAGCGGTGAGCTTAGTTCCGATTTCGGGCACCGGATAAAAGGAGATGGCACTGCAAGTACTGAATGACGTCAGAGTGTTAGGGACAGACGTAGCCTATTATATAGGTTTTATACCATATGTTGTACTCGTATATGTATATAAAAGACCAGAGGCCCCGAAAAATGTGATGGCCCAGGGCACCCAAAAGTGTTAAGATGGCACGGCTACCATCTATATATCTCTGGTTAAAACACATTACATAGAAACTGCCTCCTCCAAAGAGCAACAGACGTGTTCTTAAGAGAAGGAATGGCATTGCAGTCTAACTGTACAGTCAAAATACTTGGATAATACATAAGTACTATTTCGTTTTGTAAATATCGTCAGAAATTACTTTAATAATAGATTTTATCCCGTATCATTTCATCAGAAGATATTTTACGATTAGCTAGCCATGATAATGAGTTTTGTAGAAAAATAGCCAATTTGCGTATTTTAGTCTGCAAACTATGTAATAGTTTTATGACCTATTAAACAAGGAGTGAGATTTATATAAAAATTAAGTCTTTTCCTACAGAAAAATTCCCTAGCTCAAATGATACGAGTTCAGAATGTAAATGCAATCCATCTATTCGAACGATGAAAATAATGATACAGGAAAAACGTGCTTGTTTCTGAATGACACGTCAATAGATGGCGCTGTGTTCCGACTCCTAACTTTTGACTTCGCCGTTTTTGCTTAATGTTACTGTTACAGCCTAGTGTGTGATCTAGTTCAGCCTTAGTAATGATCTCCAAGGTTTCTCGAATTGCTGCAGATTTAGGGATACAGTAAGTAGCTAATTTCTTTGAGCCGCGGATGGCTTAGTGGTTAGCGAGTCAGACTATCGATGCAAGGCCTTCAGGTTCGAACCTGGGCTGATCTTTCAGAGATGGTGTGATTTACTAACAATCGCTGAATATCCGCCGTGCATCGGACGAGCACGTTAAGTGACGGCCCCCAGGCTGGACCCACTGGTTAAATGGGTATCCTTTCCTATGTCCCCCCCCCCGAAATTCTCTCACCCCTCTGTGTGCAACATCGTACTTGTACGGTGGCGCCATCTACTGTACTCTAATCTCACTACAAACTGTTCTGTCAAAGTCGCTAGACTTGCTCTCATTCCTTCCGTTTCTGTGTCCTGCCCAAAAGGCGATCTCGCTGTAGGTGGCTGGGACTTAAACTCTACTCACTGTGAACGGAAGTCCTACAAGAAAATGACAAATACTTGCTGCTAATTTCTTTGCATCATACCACATACTGTAGGTATAACAGACTTGAATTTTAATTCTCTGGATAGGGCTGTGGCTACCTTACTGTCTTTTACGTCCCCCTTTTATGCTCGTTGATTTTTATTGTAAATGTAAGCTCGGTTATTCCAATGTATTATAGTATCTTCTGGAGCCGTTTGGATATTGTACGAAGATCGCATATACAGCAGCAACACTGGAAAGAGGGAGTTTGTCAGTATTTCTTTTAATCACGGTACATAAAGATGCAGGATACCTTATGCTGACACCGCAGTTCATCTTCTTGAGGGCATTCTTAAGTTTGTAAGACACATTTGGTATATTGGTAATTGAGCTCAGGTAAGGAAGCAGCAGAATGAGAAGATTAGAACGTTTGAATTTGACTTTTTAGTTAAAGTTATTTATGTGATTCAATGAGTATCCCACATTGGTGGCCAACTCGATGACACTTTCAATTTCGTGTCGTCTGGAATGGGCATCGGAGGAGACGGCTAAGCTCTTCTAATTCAAGAACGGAAGATACCTGTTTTGTATTCTGTGGGACAGAACAAGCAGAGGAGCACAGGTTGCGGACGAACGTGGGTTCATAATAGACTTGTGTACAAAGACTGTTATCAGGTGATTAGGTCAGTAAAACCTCTAGATACGGTAAGGCACAGTTATGTTCAAGCTCCATTGTAAAAATTGATCGTAGGATGTATATCATTGATTTTATCGAAGAAAATCGGGAGAGTCTCCTTTCCGTGAGGCCATAAGAAAAATACGTCGTCCACATAACGCAGCCAGATGATAGGCCATGGGGTGATGCTGGAGAATATATTCTGCTCAGTTGGACGAAGTATTGCTTCCGCAAGGATGTCTAAAAGCGATGATACCATCGGATCGCCATTAGCTTATATTCTTATGACAATAAGAAGGATTCCTAGATTAGTTTTTCTATAGTTGGTGTACAGTTCCTTGTTATTAATCATTTTTCTTTAACTGTTTGCAAACCTCCATCTTGGTATTGCGTTTTTTTACGCTTTCAAACCGTAGGTTGAAGAAGCGTATATGCTCCAGCTTTGTCTGTCTGCCCGTACGCACGATAACTCGCGTAAAAATGGTTCGATTTCGATGAAATTTTAGTATGTGGTAGGGTATCAACTGGGTACGAACCCTATGGAAAATGGGAAAAGTGGGGTCGATGGTCAGGACATAGGAGCGGGATCCATTCCATCGCCCTTATGCGTCATAACTTGCGTAAAAATGATTCGATTTCGATGAACATTTAGTATGTGGTAGGGAACCACTGAGAACGAACCCTATTGAAAATGGACGTAATGGGGTCAAAGGTCAGGACATAGGAGCGGGATCCATTCGATTGCCCTCATGCGTCATAACTTGCGTTAAAGTGGTTCGATTTCGATGAAATTTCAGTATGTGGTAAGTAAGGGACCACCTGGGGACGGATCCTATTGAGAATGGGAGAAATGGGGTCAAAGGTCAGGACATAGGAGAGGGATTCCTTCCATCGCCCTCATACGTCATAACTTACGTAAAAATGCTTCGATTGCAACAAAACTTTATCATGTTGTTCAGGGAGGCATACTAAACCACTTCTGTTTAATATAATCGAAATGGGGTGAAAGGTCAGGATACAGGATCGAGATTTATTCCACAGCCATTATCGTCCTAACTTGAGTAATAATTTGAATAATGATTTCTGGTATGTTGGAAAGCGTATCATAATCAATGCAATGCACGATTTTACTAACTTGTTTTTTCTTGTTCTTTCGAAATACATGTAACGACCTCACCTGACAGTTACGACGAGGATTTTTTTAAATCGAAGACAAATAAAGCGACGTATTATCCGCAGAACCTAAAATTTTAACTCTTTTCTACAGATAATCCGTGGATTATATGATGAAAAGTACGGTACTTTACCTTATGTTTCGCTGAGAAAACTGGAAACCATAACTGCAAAGAAACATTTATTTGTACCGTTCTACTAATGGTTCTGTATAAGAATGAGATGTTTCCTGCAATAATGGAACACATTTGTTTATATCATTGCCAGAAATTATTATATTCTGCTGTGATGAGAAATACTTCATGTTTATAGAAGCAAAACTCGTAAAAGCCCAATATTTTGGAAGACTGAGTGTTTTCCGTAAGAAATTATGCTTACGACACCAGAGTTTTTAGTGAGTCAAGAATATTTAAATTCATTTTGGAATGTGCCCTGATCAGATTAGTTATCATATATACTTTATATCTAGTCGAATATTTCACGACCACATTCGAGGCTTCTTCTCGTTTAGGGATGAAATAAATATAATCTAACTTTGGAAAACCGTTTTCGAGAAGCATGTAAATCCCTTTTTAACTCGCTGTAAATGATTTATAATTTTTCTTTGGTAGGAAAGTTAACTATAACAGGAAGCCGCAAAGCATTCCAGTGCTGCAGCCCATTTTTATTCCTGACGCAAGATGTAATAAATACTTCCCCATAATCGTAATAAAGAGGGGAGGTTAGGAAATTTCGCGGCGGATTACAAGCATGATTTATCTGAACGTGAAAACAAACGAACACGGAGCTTCGATTCCGCCATCCACACGTAAGTCTTGCCCGGCTGCACCAAGCGGTCACGGTTGGTATTCGCGCGAAGATAATAAAAGTAGCCTATTTATATAAAATTTTCAGTAGATGGGCGGGAGTGGCACTTTCCAGGCTATTGCCACGCGAATCACGTACGCAGCCGTTGAGGTGAAATTGCAATCACGTCCTCTGTAAAGTAGTCTTCTGTGCAGGACACGACCAGCGCGGCCCGTCACTTCGGGAAGATATATGTATATATACGCCCCTAGATCTCCCCCACCTAACTTACTTCCTCCCCTTTGGCCCTTCACCACTAAGAAGAAGAGGAGGAAATCTTCCCCTACATACAGATTCTCTTGTCACGTGACTGACTCGGAAGCAAACAGCTCTTTTCTCCCGACTTGTCAACAACGCTCTCTCTCCTTTTCTGGAATTGAAAAGCATAGCGACACTTAGATTAGATCTGCCATTTTATCCTCAAATTCTACTATCTCTTTCTTGTAAGATAGCAAGATAACTGCATGATGGATGTAATATTGATTTCAACACTTAAACCTGACAGAATGCTGAGATGTAGTATTTCCTTTTCTTTCTGAGCTATAGGAATGTAAAATTAATCCACCGCAAGTATGTGTAATTAAAAACAGCTTGTTTTCTTGTTTTTTTTAAGAAAATTTACATAAACAGGAAGAATATGTTTTTTATACAACGTACAAAAAATCTGATTACTTACTTGTACTAGAATTTTTTCTAACTGATGACTAAAGTTGTAAGTCTGAACAGGTTTGGACGCGTGATAACCCTTTTCTTGATATCCATGTTGAGCTAAAATAGACCGCTTCAAAGTTTTCGAAAAGGATTCGGTTGACTTCCATCCACCTAAAAGAAATTAAGCTGATATTAATTATTCTATAGGGGATAACTACGCAAACAACTACTTCTCGTGAAGTGCTACAGTAAAGCTTTTAACATCAAGAGCACAGTTAATATTTAAGTGCATATGCTTTTAATGTGATGTATTCCTCGTTAAAAGTCATGTGATCATCATAACAAAATATATTTCCACGGAAAAAAGACGAGGTATAGAACAGGAAAAATGACACCGAATTCTCGGATGTAATGAGCACGTCTCTTGAGTCAAGGAATGCGTGAAAAAATTATCATGCAACATTTCTTGTCATATCAAATGTTACGACCAAAGTTTTATAATAAACAAGCAAATGAACTCGGCGTTGCCCAGGATGAACAAAAAATACAAGAATCGGCTTCTGGGCAGATTCTTGAGTTTTCCGAAAATTCTAAATGAGAGTGGAGGAATAACCAAAAAACTCTGACATAGGAAGAGCGGAATGTGTTTTCCTGAAATTTTAAACTGGATATACACAGTTCAGTCAAAAATTATGACCACCTGTTAACATAACGTGTGACCTCCTAGTGCCACCAATACCGCAGATATACGGCGTGGCATTGATTCAGTGAAGTCCCAGAACGTTTCTGTAGGGATGCTATACCCCGCAGACACCTGTTGGAACTTGGACTTAACAGAGGCATCCCAGCCACTGGCGATTGTTTGTGGATAGTAGATGACGTAAGATCCGCAACCGCGGTGTGCGGATGGTTTTGGTTATGGTTGAGCCTGGAGGACCGAGAGGAGACGAAGTGCGAACTTAGATAGACAGATGCGTAATTGAGAAGTAAATAAGAAATTCCTCATCTTGCAGTGTAAATATTTCTGTGGGAGTGTCTTCGTGTATATTTATATGTGCTTATAAATTGATTAATAATATCATCCCTGTCGCCTATTATTTGTGGGAGTGATCCTCAAAGGTAAGATATTCATTTGCAATTAGATATTCGAAACAAAACCATCATCAAGAGCCATCGGTGGGGGATCCATACGTCGAATCTGTTGGTCAAGTACACCATACTGACAAAAGTTACCGGACGCCCCTTCAAAAGCAAATGAACGGATCCGCTGCTTTGGTAAGATGCGCGGTACAGCTGCAAACGGTATAAAAATAAGCCAGCAGCTGACAGCGATAATATCGCACTGTGAGGTTGAGTGAAAATGTCGTGGTGCGAGAGAACTGACTTTGAGAAAGGAAAGATTGTTGGGTGTTATATTAGTGGGTTGTCCATAAGAGAAACCGAAAGATGTTTAAACATACACAATTCAACTGTTTTGGATGTACTGAATAAGTGGAACATACATGGCGTGCCTGAAGCAACAAAACGTACCGGCAGACCAAAGGAAATCAGTGATAGAGGACATCGAAGCCTCAGGAGAGTCGTTACAGCTAATCGACGGAGTACTTACTGCACAAGACCTCGGTGTACAAGTGAGTGAAAATGCTAGAGCCTCGGTATGTACAGGTGCCATTCGCAGAGAACTTCATTCCGTGGGTTATCGTGATCGTGCAGCTGCTCATAAGCCTTTCATGTCCGCTTGGAATGCTACTCGTCGTTGAGCATGGCGAAAAGAAGAACTTTATCGTGGACCGTAGATCAATGGAAACGGGTCCTATGGACTGATGAATCCAAATACACGATCCATCAGTCTTATGGCCGTGTGTGGGTATTCCGGCAACCGGGGGAACGCCATCTACCACAGTGTACTGTTCCTACGGTCAAGTTTGGAGCTGACAGTGTACTCGTGTGGGGGTGTTTTTCGTGATGTGGTCCCGGCCCATTGGTTTTTGTGGACAAACCTGTTACACAGCACGTCTATATCGATATTCTGGACAATTATGCCCTACCAACTCTGTGGAAATACTATGGAACCGACCCTTATTGATACCAGCAAGATAGTGCACTGAGCCATAAAGCAAGGACTGTTACGGCGTGGTTTGACGATAATCCGGTATCGTGTGTACCCTGGCCAACACAGAGCTCTGATCTTAATCCCATAGAGCACCTATGGGATTAATTAGAGCGCCCCTCGGCTGCCGCCAAGCCCTACTACAAAGCAACAGTTAGCGGAAGCATTATGTACTGAATGGAAGCGCATACCTATCTCTGTGTTCCAAAATGTTGTCGAACGCATGCATCGAAAAATCTGCGCATTCATTAAGTCCACAGGTGGACCGGCACCGTACTAATGTATGTCAATAAATGCTATGTTGTGTTTCTCTTCTAAGTGTCCGGTGACGTTTGTCAATATAGTGTATACTGCGTGGCATTGATTCAATGAGGCTTCTGAACGTTTCTGTAGGAATGCTGTACCACGCAGACACCATCATCAAGGATCATTGGTGGTGGATTCATACTCCATACCATTTGGTCAAGATACTCCTACAGATGTTCAATAGAATTTATGTTCGGGAGGTACAGTGGCCAGGAGAGCAAGCTAAAGTCAGTGGAATGCTCCTCAAACCATTCTTGCACACGCACAGCAATATGACAAAGGCCATTCATTATATTGATGGAAGCAACACATGCCACTTAGGTAGACAGTCATCATGAATGGGAGCACTTAATCCGCCACAATGGATAAGTAGCCTTGAAACGTTCATCGTGCGATTGACGGGGGTGATTGCTCCCAATCATTCCCAGGAGACTTTTAGTCTGCTGGTCAACTGCATAAACATGCATATCTACAGGGGAAGAACATGTTATAAATTCCCTCATGAAAAAAAAATGTGTTAGACCCTGGACGAATGTAAAATATTAAAACATGGATTTTAAGACGAATTCAGTCGTGAACAAAGCTTAACAACAATTTAACGGTAAAGAATTTTAAAAATCCGCTCGTGATTGTATCTAGTACGAAGTCACACTCAAAACGAAGTGTTATTCCAGCAAATTCAGGGTAATTAATAGTACATGGAGTAAGACTAGGTAACAGATTATTTTACTCAAAAAAATTTGGATTAAAAAAACGAAAATGAAAAAAAAAATATGAAGATTTAAGAGCCTTTGAAGACCTCATTTTCAATCAAATCACCACAAAGATCATTCTGAAAGTTGAATGCACACATACTACATAGCAATTTTTCCACGCAGTTTAATTATACATTTATTTTGTCACAGATCGCCTATTCACAATCTTACGCCTATCTTCCCTTTGCGCAGACACCTTATTTACGCTTTCCAACCGTAAGCTTAAGAAGCGTATAGGCTACAGCTTTGTCCGTCTGTCTGTCCATTTGCCTGTCCGCACGATAACTCGCGCAAAAATGGTTCGATTTCGATGAACTTTTAGTATGTGGTACGGGGCCACCTGGGGACGAACCCTATTGAAAATGGGCGAAATGGGGTCAAAGGTCACGACGTAGGAGCGGAATCCATTCCATTGCCTTTATTCGTCATAACGTGCGTAAATATTATTCGATTTCGATGAAATTTTAGTACGTGGTAGGGGATCACCTGGCGACAAATTCTACTGAAAATGCGCGAAATGAGGTCAAAGGTCACGACATAGGAGCGGGATCCATTCCATTACCCTTATGCATCATAACTTGCGTAAAAATGGTTCGATTTCGATGAAATTTTAGTATATGGTAGGAGACCACCCGGGGATGAATCCTATTGAATAAGGGAGAAATGGGGTCAAAGGTCAGGACAGAGGAGCTGGATCCATTCTATTGCCCTTAAAGTTCATAACTTGCGTAAAAATGGTTCGAGTTCGATGAAATTTTAGTACGTGGTAGGGGACCACCTTGGAATGAATTCTATTAAAAATGGGCGAAATGGGGTCAAAGGTCAGGACATAGGAGTGGGATCCATTCCATTACCTTTATAGTTCATAGCTTGCGTAAAAATGTTTCGATTTCGATGAAACTTTAGTCTGTAGTAAGGGACCACCTGGGGACGAATTCTGTTAAAAATGGGCTACATGGAATCAAACGTCAGGATGCAGGAGCGATATTTGTTTCACAGCCATTATCCTCCTAACTTGAGTAATGATTTCTGGTATGTTGGAAAGCGTATCGTAATGAATGCATTGCATGATTTTACTAACTTGTTTAAGTTTACCCATGAAATACCATTTTGACATCATCATCATCATTGTCAACCATTATCAACCCACTGCTGGACGAAGGTCTCCCCAAGTTTCCTCCACAACGGTCTGTCTTGTGCCAGTCTCCTCCATGTTACTACCGCATACTTTCGAATTTCATTCACCCATCTCCCATGTGGTCTTTTTCTGGGTCTTGCCCCTTGGAATCCAATCTAAAATTTCGGCTGTCTATCTATGTCTAGCCCATTGCCATTTTAGGGATTTAACTCTGATCATGATGTCTTCCACTCTTGTCATTTTTCGGATCCACGAATTCCTCTTCTTATCTCTCCTGGTTACACCAAGCATGCACCTCTCCATGCTGCTTTGAGTTGTCTGCAGTCTTTGTATATCTCTTTTAGTTAAGGTCCACGTCTCTGCACCATACGTAAGCACTGGAAGGATGCATTGATCAAACATTTTTGTTTTAAGACACAATGGCATATCGCTCTTGAAAATTATGCTGTTTCTTCCAAAAGCTCTCCAGGCAAGTTTTGTACGCCGATTAATTTCCTCATCAATGTGACCCTCACTTGATATCTGCTGTCCAAGATAAACGTACGTATCTGTTATCTCCAGCTTTTCTCCATCAATCGATAAATCTTCATTTCTTGTAAAAGCATTGAACATTACTTTTGTCTTCTGAAAGTTCATTTTTAATCCCACTTCTTTACCCTTGTCAGCAAGTTTCCTGGATCATACTCTGCACATATGAGTCGGTGACGCAGTATCACTTTGTGCTCTGTGTCAATCTGCGGATAAAGGGGCGAGGATAATGGCCCATTGCAATGGGTACAGTGTCTTCTTCAAAGTCACAAAAGGACCGCAGGGCATACCAATTACTCTTGGCTCCAAGACCAACGACCTATATGGAACTGCAACTTTTCAGACATTCATAAAGCTCAAAGGGAATTCATTATTATTATTAATCATGATACCAAAACAATTATGCGTTTGTTTAAAAAACCCGGACAAAAAAACAAACAAACAAAAAAAACGAGAAAGTGGGTCGAGTGGTCCACTGGAAATGTTCCGGTGGGACAATCCACTTCTGGACGCAAATTCAAGCCGTAATCGTCAATATCTGGCAGTAAGCATGGATACCTTGAGTGGACGGCGACTACAGATACCAATAGAGAGCAGAATTTGTTGGACTGTGGTCTGCTTCCCAATATGCCTGCATTAAATGCTCTGGCCAGTTGTTCCACTGTAGCTCATCTGTTGGATCATACTAGTTGGGATAGCCGTCGCTGTTCACGGTCGTCAATGCTCTATGGTTGTTCACTCTTACCCCGATTACTGCAGGTCTTGCCGGTTCCATTCATTTCCTGATACAACTTAACAACTGCACCACGTGAACACCCCACAATATCGGCCGTTTCTGTAATGCTACCACCCTTCATTCGGTATAGCCAGCAATCATTTCCTTTTTCAAACTTTGTTAGTTCACATCCTTTTCCCATTTTCACGCGAAATTGCATAGCGTCGGCGAGTTCATGTCCTTTCAAATGCCTTACATGATTTACACATGTTGCTGCGTACGCCATCTGGCTGTTGGTTACGGGTTCCTTCTTATTTCAGGAGCGGACATGATTTTTGACTGGACTGTGTTTAGCACGGAAACATTTAACTGAAATATGTTCCAGCAATAAAAAGAAGCGATTAACAAAGAATAAAATCTGTATTTGTTATCAATTAAGCACTAAGAAACAAACATACAAAGCAAGGCAAAGGGTCACCACATACGCCAAGATAAAATAAATAAATAGTCAACATGAGATAGGAGAATGAGCGAACGGAATAGTAGCAATATTAAGCTTTGAAGAACTGAAGCATTTCATTTCTGGTATTCCATTTGTATTTCATTGAAATGTACTTCTTAAAATGTATTGCAGAACCAGTTGTTTTAAAATAGTATGAAATCATATAGTATGAGATTTAAATTGTATGAACTTTATATAATGCGCAGTGTGACACAGACAGCCGCGGTCTAAAGCAAATCGTAAGCATACCAGCAAACAACTGGGCCGGAAAGATACACGTGACGGAAATAAAATTTCAAAAATTTTGGCACAACCAAAAGCAAGTATCAAACATTCTAATCTTCTTGTACCGCAGCTTCGTTATTTAGGCTCAATTCCCTACTTACCCAATTCGTCTTACAAATTCAAGAACGCTCTCAAGAAGTTGAACTACGGTGTCGGCATAAGGTCTCCTGCGTTTTATGTTCTGTGCTAAAGAGAAATACTGAAAAACTCCCTCTTTCCGACGAAGCTGGTGTATATGCGATCTCCCTACAATATCCGGACGGCTCTAAACGATCCCAGCAAAAACGCAACTGTTGGGAAACTGCTGGCCTACAGCTGGCAGTGATTGGTCACTGCTGGCTGAAATCTGCCGTTCACGGCACGGTAGCGGTCCGTTGGTGGCAGCACAATCAGTTGGCAACCTTTTGATGGCCCTGCAGCATCGCCGTGAATTGCGGGCCACCAAGCAAGGGCCACTAGTGGCCCGTAGCTGGTAACTGATGCAACCCCAAAGCGAGTACATGGTAAGCGTAGGAACTCCAATGGAAATAGTGGATCCCCGAAACCTCAGCGCCATCTGGCGGTGAGGGGGCAAACCAACGTGGTAACGTGACAGTCCTAAACCAGTAGCGACCAGTAGGAAGAGATTACAGATCTTTGGTTAGAAGTGCACGTTTTGCATGCGATCAGATGATATAGTATATCAATATGGTAAAAAAACGTTGTCATTTTAAGGACTGTTTAATTACAGATGAGGACAAATTGAGCCCTTATCGATTTTCAAAGCGAAAAGATCGTCAAGTGTTTCTTTGGTATTTCTTTCTTTCGTAATAGTTATTTGTTATTGTTGACGAACTCACGTGGAGCTTGTGTGAAGCTGATAGTATTGAATCCAAATTGAATCCTATGAGCTTACTTCAAGAAGCGAAGGTTGCTGTAGAAGTTTTGTCCGCAAGAGGAATAAACATTTTTGCAGTATCAAAAAGAATAATTAATAAAGTACAATAATTGTAATACACACGTGACCCTAGGTCCGGCTCGGCATGGAATGTGCTCCCACAATACATTGCGTGCATTCTGCTTCTCCCGCTGACCGCTGTTTCAACTGGCGCTGCAAGGGGAGAATTCTTGGGTGTCGAGGCTCTCGTTTTTAACATTAAGTTCCCATGCTTACTCTTGTACTAGCTTTGTGCAACTCCAACACGAGGCGAAAGCAACGGGATTGGGCCAGTGGCGTAACAAGCACAACGTGCCTTCCCCCCCCGTAAGATTTACTTCATTCGGCATTCCTAAGCACAATAATTTATCCACGATTTCGAACACGAGGAGGGAGGATGCATTTTTTTGCGGTGAGTGTGTGTGGTGGTTAGCGGGGGGGGGGGGAGAAATTAAGGGGGAGTGTCTGCAAAAGTAATGGTGGTGTCTAGAGCCCTGTAGTCTTAACGTTTTGAGTAATAGATTTAGATTTTAAAATATGTGTTTTGTTAAAATATGCTTTATCCAAAACTAAAATAAATCACTTGAAGAAATCACCCTCTTACACATGCAGATCTGCTGCTGCTGCTCTGGATAAATGTTGAATCCTGTCGTGCACGTAATCCTAGGTAACTGACTGTTTTCCCACATCCTCCAAGGGAAATTCCACTGTGTCCTCTGGCTTTTCCTCAGCAGCGCAGAGAGAGGTCGATTGCAGAGCGATCGTATTATTTACAACCCATTGCAGAGCAATCGTATTAAGCCGCCCCTGTGGCGCATTGGTCTAAGCGATGGCTTCTGATAAGGACAAGTCGCATATTCGTAGAGCTCCCGAGTGATAGTCGGTTCTTGCTTGACCTTGGGTATTTTTGTGTTGGTTTAAGTGTTCCTGGTATCGTTTTGTTGTTTACTACACTCCTTTTCCACTTCACAAGCAGTGATTGTGGACAGCCACAGGTTTGTGTTTTTTTTTTCTTTTTGAGTGTTGCGAGGTGCAGCACTCCCTCACGTTAGGGTTCGTGGCCGAGATGGCCGCAACCTCTGCTATCGTCTCTACTGCTTCACATGATTCTTCTTCGTCTTCAGTTGTTACAATGTCGTATTCATCAGCATTGAATGTGCCTGCATCTTCGCCTGTGCTTTCTGATGTCTCTACTCTGTCTTCTTCAAGCAACGTCCTATATACCAATGGAACCAACTGTAGTGTTAGGGCTACTGATATGTGCTCAACCCCACCCCCGCTTGCGTTTGCGACTGTTCTTGGTGGCTCATCTCAGAGGATTACGAATTCATTTTGTGATAACATTGAACTAACCAGATTGGACAAAGTATTGAAGATTTTGGTTCCTGAAGAATCTCATGAAGGTAAGCAGTATAACTCTGCATTACTTCTTAGTGTCTTTTTTAAATCGTTGCCCGACACCACCCTCCCACTTTATCTAGATTCTGTTTATAAAGTTGTTCCCGAAAAACAGATTGTGGCTATTATTCGTATGGGAGGGAGAATTATAGTGCAATTTACAGAACTCACTACTGTTGATAAAATTCTTCAGTCAGGAATTGATATTAGACATTTCCATTTACAACCTATTCCTGCTGCACATAGGCCTATTACTGTTACCCTCTCGCCGGTGCCGACAGCCATTCCGGATTCAATACTAATTAAAGCATTAGGGTCTTTTGGACGAGTGATTGGTGAAACGAAAATTCTTCCAGCTTTAGGTCGCGACTCGAACTACAGCTCAGTGCAAGGAGGACGTCGACAGTACCGTATCATATTCCCTAGGGGCAAAGCTATTGTTGAACGTCCCACATCCATGGAACTCATCATTGGCGCCCGCACATTCGTTTTTAATGTGTTTGCGGGTGTCCAGTGCTTTAAGTGCAAGGCTGAAGGGCACGTCGTGTCTGAATGCCCACATCGTGTTCTACAGGACAGTTCTGCTGCTGCTGCTACTTCTATTTCCAACCTACAGGAACCTTCATCGGCTTTATTTGCTGCTCAGCCAGGAACTGTAGGAAAACCACCTGTAAAACCTTCTACAGACCCTATTTCCAGTGGTAACCCTGTTGCTTCAGATCCTGGATCTCGTCAATTTGATAATGTTCCATGGATGTTCGACCTTATCCGACTTTGACCTCTACTGCAGTGGGTTTACATAATCCCCTTGAAAACGGACACTTCAAATTGTCCACATCTGTTACCACCTCAACAGGCCACCCAGTCTCAGACAGCTAATAAACGCTCTATTTCCCCAGCTTCGCCACGATGTACTCGTGCGTCTTCTCGTTCCAGTTTAAGACACAAAAAAAACGCACTTTTACCCCGCACTCTAGACGTTATTCTGCTTTACCTAGCCAGGACAGTCAATACGCTGTTTCCATATCCAATACCCATGGCATCCTTGCCGATTAAGCAGAAGGAGGCATGGAAACTGCCTATGATAGTGAATCGCAATCTGCTTCTTCAGAAGGTGAATGCACCCCTCCCCACACTCTTCTGGACTTTCCAGAAGTTTTCCTGGACAGCACTGTCCCCAATTCGCCATTTACTCTCCCTGAATTAATATCTCTCTATCAGTGTCTGAAAAAGAGCAACATTATGCAAATACCATGTGTGCGGAAGGAATTTACAGCGCCTTCCCGAAATGGTTCAACAACTCCCAGCGCTTGAGGAAGTCTTTAGTAATGTCTCTCTGCCGTCTTGAGCCATCCAGTATGGTAGAAGGACAAAATATATGCTTAAAGTTCTCATGCCTAAACTTGCAGACTATCTTCAACCACCCCAATGATGCACCGTTTTATACAAATCAGTTATTTCTTCTTGTTTAGCTGCTACAGGCAAAATACCCTTGTAGCAACGTTTCAACGCTCTTCTTTTATCCAGACAAATGGACGAGCATACCAATTTTTTGGGGGGAACCAAGGTTATTTTTGTTAAGAACGTTTTTTTTGTAGTATGTGCTTATTGTGTTGTTTTTTCTTTCATCAACAGGAAGTGTGACTAGTGTTTCTTTCTCGTGATGAGAATTCCGCATGTTGTGTTAACAGTGTCGCATCGTGTTGTGCGTAGTCATCGCTGAACTTTTGGCGTCTTCCTATGATGAGCTTCTTCCTTCACAATGACTTTCCACGACGGACGTTTTCTGCGAAGCCGGCACCCAACATCAGGTAGCTTTTTTTTCTTCTTCGTCATCAGTGATGTTCCTACATTTCTTCAACAATTGATCACTTTGTGTTTTGTTCCTCCGAAATTTCAACATTCCCCGACTGACTTTCACTGACTTTTATGAAGATTCCTATATATGCGTCACTTTTTTGTTACTTCTGTTAATTGCTTTGTCAGGTGAAAAGCATGATGGGATCGCCAACGCGCGACTACAACCCGGTGATTGCAAATATTTGTATATACTTGTTTCTCAATATATACCATTTGAATTCTCATCATTCGTCCGAAAGGGGTCCGGGTTCGAAGCCTGGTAAGGCATGGATGTTGAATTCGAAGCCCGGTGAGGCATGGACCATGAATACTTTTGACTTTAATCAGAACTGTCTTGTAACAAAATAATAAAATAGGAAATGTTTCTTACAACTCATTGCTATGTGAAGAAATTGTTCTTTCTTGCCGGTGGCGAAATCGAAGCCACTTTTTTCTACTCAGGAACGGCTGTTCTCCCAATTGAACTACACCGGCTAGGCTTATGACCGCAACTTGTCATTTAGACTCCTGCGTCATCTTAGTAGCATGTCACAGCTGCAAAACCCCATTTCTTGGTTTCACAAGCATAGTGTAAGGAAACCGAAAGCATGATTTTAAAGATGTTATCTAGATAATTTACGATATTCAAGCTGAAACTGGTACCACCCTGGTAGCCGAGTGGTCTGAGGCGCTAGCTTCTGATCACTCGTCCTAGACGGGCCCGCGTTTGAATTTCGGATAAGGCATTGGGAGTATGCTTTGTCTTATGGCACTGGCTCTCTCCCTTCCCTGGAACCAGTGATCCTAAGTTAGGAACGGGCGACTGCTTATAGCCCATTGAGTTGCTCACGGTGGTCGTTAAACCTCCAATAAAAAAAATCGTATTACAACCCAAAGTCAAGGAGCCGAACACTTTGAATCTGTAGGACATTCAGTATTTTAAAAGTGAAACTAAGCATTTATTTAGGCAAAGCTAAATATACACTATCTACCAACAAGTAATTGGACACCTGTGATAGGAAAGGAAAACGAAGCTTATTCACCTTCAATAGTTGGTGGAGCCTCCATGAGCGGCGATCACAGCTGCGACCCTCCGGGGCATACTCTCAACCAGGCGTTGTACGACGGCTAGCGGTATTTTCTTCCATTTGGCTTGGAGAAGACAGGTCAGTTCCTTCACCGATTTCGGACGGTGGGGGCACTTCTTAAGTCGACGCTCCAACTCGTCCCAGAAGTGCTCGGTAGGGTTAAGGTCCGGGCTCTGCGCAGGCCAGTCCATTCGATTAACCCCATTGTCACCATACCAAGCCATGGAGGGCCTCGCAACATGACAGGTGACATTGTCATCCTGAAAGTAACATGAGTCCACCTCGTAAAACTGCCACAACGTAGGAAGCGCATGGTCATCCAAAATGGTGCAGTAGGTCTCGGTGTTGAGTCTACCAGGAATTGCTACCAAGGGTCCCTTGCCATACCAGGAGAAACACCCCCATAGCATAAATCCACCGCCGCCGAACTTTACTGTTGGCACAATACATTCCGGCAGGAGGCGTTCTCCAGGCAGACGCCAAACCCAGACCCTGCCATCCGAATGGTAGAGGGTGAACCTTGATTCGTCGCTCCAGATAACCTATTTCCACGGTTCAACGGTCCACTGTCGACGTTCTTTGCACCACGTTAGCCGAGCAGCGCTATTGGACTTGGTGATCAAAGGCTTGTGGGCGACAGCACGTCCATGATAACCGAGCAGATGGGCTTTCTTACGGATGGTATTCATCGAACGAACACTCCCGGATGCCTTTTGAAACTCCTCGCGGATGTGGCCCATTGATTTGGTGCGGTTCTTCCGAATTTCTCTGGCCAGCACCCGTCGGTCTCTAACTCCCAGTTTTGTGGGTCTGCCGGGTCGAGGTACATTCCGACAGTCACCTCTCATGTTCCACTTGCCAATCGCGTAGGCCACTGTCGATTTTGGGTACTTCAACTCGCTGGATATGTGACGTATGGATCGGCCATTTCTGTGATACCCGACGATTACACCTTTCTCGAAATCAGAGAGCTCCGAACTGCTTAGCATCTTGCATGCAACTGGTTGCGTTGTTGTTTCCCACACCATATTTAGCGGCGGCGGCCGTGACATGTATCAGGACCGCAGATATCGTCGATTGCAGGGGTGTCCAATTACTTGTTGGTAGATAGTGTATCTTAAAGCAACATATGAATTTTTGGGTTAATTATTGTGCGTGTTCGAATTTTATCGTAAAATTATAACTAGCAGTTGCAGTACGCCCCTTCGTTACGTGCGCCCCCATCCGCAGCTGCGGAGGTGGTTGTTACGCCACTGAACTGGGCATGCGCAGAAGCAACACGTACTGTGTCTCTTGTGGTACCTGTTAGTTGAAGACGACGCTACCGCCATCGTTGTGTTTTAGTGGAAGTTAAGAAAAAAAAAACTTACTAGAGAGGCGAATTAATTTCCAAATGAAATGCCACGTCGACGAAGATTAGCGCCGGAAGAAATATACTGTATATAAATAATTATTCATGAACTGTAAAAAATAGTCAATTACTCTCCTGTATTTATAGAAACTCATTTCGTAGCAAAATTTCTGCACTAATACACAAAGAATCAAGAATACAGACAGCCATGAAATACACCCACTCCATTCCCATGAATAACAAGAAATAATTTTTGTGTAATCTTTCGTTTTAACATACAAGAAAAATAAAATAAGAATTATACGCGTACAAAATTTATCAATTATTTGAAAAAAAAAAAGGTAACGCTATGTGGATATAATGTACTCATAAATGGGTTGAGTACACAAGACTGGAGGAATTCTCTGCTAAACATAACGATAAGTAAAATAAAATATCTTTCCTCTGAAACAAATGTAGCTTCGGACCGCGGAAAGGAAAGATACAACGGTAATAATATAACAGAATGTGACATGAACGGGTAAACATATTAATTAAACAATCGCCTTTCAAGACCACAAGGACAGCACAAAATTTTGGAAAGCGACTTTAAGTTGGTACACCCGTTGAAAATGAGTGAAGTTCCCTTAAAGTAAATAAAAACAATCGTTACGTTGAAAAAACAAATTTATGAATTATATGAAACTCACATTTATGAAAAATACCTCGCAATATTGTGAAATAAAGAACCCTTAAATTTTAAATCGTGCTGGAAAGACGCTTATCTTCAAGCGAAGACTCGAGAGTGGCAAATCAGTGTAATTGGCAAAGCGCTTGCTTCGTACGCAGACTGTCTTTGGTTCGTTTCCCACCTGATTCAAACGGTGGTTTTCCAGTACATGTTGAGAAGATTTCCCCAGCTCGGTACCTTTATGCAGAAGTTTCGTAAGGACGGAAAAAAATAGTAGTTGTGGCTTTGGGAAACTGTGGTAGAGTTTTTTTTTTTTTTGTTTTGTTTTATGGCTACTACCGGGAAACTAGCGGACCACATTAGGCTAGCCATCATTTACGGCACGTGCTTGCAGGGCCGCTAAAGGGCCACTTGTGGCAGCTACTGCCTGTGATGGATAACTAATGGCCCTGTTCTGGCATATGACAACTGATGGAGGTGTCACTGTTGGCCCGAACTGCTGGCCCATCGGCGGTTGGGCGGCGGCAACATAGTGCTGGGCCACTGCTGGCTCAGCAACACTGTTTTTGCTGGGATACTACATTGGAATGACCAGGCGTTAGTTTAGAATTAGAGTCAACGAGCATAAAAGGGATACAAAGTACGGTAAAGTAACCACGGCCTTATCCAGAGAAGTGAAATTCAAGTCCGCTACTCCTGTGTGGATGATAGAAAGAAATTAGCTACCCACTCTACCCCTAACTATACAGCTTTTCGGGAAACCTTGGAAATCATTACCAACAGTGATGCTTCCAATGATAGCGTCTCACTCGAGTTGCCACGAATTTGGAGCCAGTTCTTCAAGTAATGCTTTCTCCCTACCAGGATACCGGGTGCACAACCAACGTGATGCTTCGTATCTTTAAATGAATATAGCGCCGTATCTATGTATTGTCATGTCAAGTCACCGCATTCAAAATGTTACAGCGTTATATTATTCAGATTGTAGTTCCTGCCTAACTTCCTTGAAAAAACCATCTGGTTGATGTGCAAAAGCTTGGAAACGCTTATGAAAACTCCTCGTTTTTAATTTAACATTGTCGCTTCTTTCACGTGTGGCGTGAAATTCTAGTAGTTTGCTTTCCTCAAAATTGCACAAAAGTGTAATGAAATATTGTTGCGTGAGCTTATAAGGCAGTCAACAATAATATCAAACTTCAAATTGTAAATTTCACCGACACAGTCAAATTCAGAACAATGGTTGAAGAAACACAGTTAAAATCTTCCCGCAGACACAGCTTGAGACTGTTAGTAGTACGTAACAACACTCGTAGAGTTTCACTCTTTAAGTCGCAAACAAATCCTTTCAGCAACTTCAGTGGAAGAACACTGGTAACACTTCGGAATTGCATCCAAAAAATTTTAACACAACTTATTAATATTGTAGAATAATAATAGCAACGTTTCGCACAAAAAAATGTTTATTATACATCGACTACAGTTTCGGAGAGCGAATGGCTCTGCTTCTTCAGAACGAGGAAGCCGAGCCAAACGCTCTGCGAAACTATAGTCGATGCATAATAAACATTTTATTATGTGAAACGTTATTATTATTCTATCTTAATACCGCAAGCTTTGTAGTCATAAATTATATATGATTAATATTGTCTCTTCTATCACGTTTGGTGTGAGGTTCACGTAGTTTACGCAAAGGTGTGATGAAATATTGTTGCGCAAAGTGTAACGAAATATCGTTGCTTGAGCTTATAACACAGTAAACAGCAAGATAAAATTTAAATAATGGTTGCAGCTCAAAAAATAAATCAAAATTTTGGAAATTTGAATTCAGGAAAAAAAGGGGACCGGGACTCTGAGGTGCACATACTCATGTGTCTCAGGAAGTTATTGTCAAATTTTAAGCCTCTACATGCAGTAGTTTTTTCTGCGCCAGAGAGAGATGCGATATTTTTATTATTATATAATATAGATAAAACTTATAGATGATTGTACGACGTATGATATACAGCTTCATAAAGAATGCAGTCCGACGAAAAAAAAAACACCTTATATAAGTCTTTTAAAAGCACAGAACCGATTGGTAAAAGAAAACATTCATTTACAAAACTGAATTACGTAATCGGAAAATTCACTAAAATTTTTCTACATAAAGAAGTCTATCTGACGCAAAAAAACATAGAAACAAAACCCTGTGTCTTTAGGAGCAAGTCATGCGCCGAAATCTTTTTATTAATAATGCAGTGCATCTCAAGCAGAAATAATTCTTCCAATTGATATTTTGAAACGAAGCTATAACTACAAATGAAAATTTCCGACCGTTTACTTCAAAACTATGAATTACGGAAAATAAATAGGGTACACGAAACGTTTTGCAAAATGAAAGCCTTCCGTTGGCAATTGGTTTGCAAACTGGAAGAAACTTTTTACAATAAGTTCTTTTTTTTTTTTAAGGTTTAACGACCGTCGTGAGTTACTCGATGATCTGCACTGGCGTGCAAAAATTAAGGACGAAGAGGAGAAATTAGCATAACAGCGGAACGAGCAGGCAGAATGGACCGAAAGACCACTCAGGAGATAGACTAGGGTCCGGTGCGGTAGGGCATGCGCATATATGCAGCATGCCCTACCGCACCGGACCCTAGTCTAAGGGTATAAAGCACACGGGCGGTGTACGCTCAGCAATTCGGTGAAAGCTATTGCACGGTGTACATCGGTTTGAACGACATCGAGTTGCTGCCACCTTGTGATATGGCCAACAGGCGATCCAGTAGACGACATCTGGATGACTTTGCCCGAGGTCGCGTCATTGGGAAGTTGGAAGAAGGTCGAAGTGTGACTAGTGTGGTCGAGGAGTTCGGTATCGCTCACAGCATCATTTCACGAGCTTGGAGAGCATTTCGAACGACAGGAACAGCTGTCCGAGAGTTTAGCAGTGGTCGTCCACGAGCAACCATGGCGGTGGACGACCGGTATATTGTCCTACAGACGAGAATAGACACACGGCAGACAGCGAAAGAAATCGCAAGGCACATGCAACAGATAACTGGACGTTCACTATCGCGTTTTACCGTGGCCAGGAGGCTGCACAAAGATGGTCTATTTGCACGACGACCAGTACGTTGTGTGCCATTAACGTCTGCTCACCGGAGACGGCGGTTTCTGTGGTGCCAGAAACACACGAACTGGACACATCAGCAATGGGGTCGAGTTCTCTTTACGGATGAGAGCCGATTTAGCATTACGAGCGATTCTGGACGTATACACATCTGGAGAGAGCAGGGAACACGCAATCATACCTTCAACATCATCGAAAGGAACCGGTTTGGAGGTGGCGGAGTTCTCGTTTGGGGCGGTATCATGCTTGGTAACCGTACTGACCTGCACATCTTCCAAGGAGGTTCAGTCACTGGTGTCCGCTGTTGTACCGAGGTTCTCCTGCCTCACGTGCGTCTGTTTAGAGGTACTGTGGGTCCCGAGTTCCTCTTCATGGACGACAACGCTACACCTCATCGTACAGTGGCTGTCGCAGAGCTGTTGGAGAGTGAAGATATTCAACGCATGGATTGGCCTGCAAGGTCCCCGGACCTAAATCCAATCGAACACGTGTGGGACCTTCTCGGGAGACGCTTGGCAGCACGTCACCAGCCGCCAGCAACGATTCCGCAGCTGTCATTGGCGCTACAAAAGGAATGGGCCGCGATGCCTCAACAGCTCTTTGACAACCTCGTCCTCAGCATGGACAGATGTTGTAAATCCTGCAACGCAGTCAGGGGTGATCATATCCCCTACTAAAGATTGCATTTTTCTTGGCAGCCGCCTGTCACATGGACGTTTCTGTCTTCTGTCCAGTTTTGCTCGAATCTACCTTTTCAATAAAGTGCCTTTGCATCCTTTGGATTCCTTGTTTGGACGGTTTTGCTCACTTGTCCCATATTCTTACATCTTGTGGATCTTATGGTATGATTTGAGTCGGTGTGGAGCACTTCTGCACGACGTTACATTAGAAAAACCGTCTCGTCCTTAATTTTTGCACGCCAGTGTATAAGCTGTCACTTGTCCCTAATTTAGGGTCACCCACGGAAGGGAGAGAACCAGTTCCGTAACACAACACAACACCCATGCCTCACCAGGGTACGAAACCAGACCCATCTCGGACGAATTGTCAGTAGCCAGCGATTAGACCATTGCGCATCGGGGGCGTCTAAGAAGTTTTCAGAGCGGTTTTTTAACACAATGAAAATTCAGAAAATAAAAGACGAAGCATTTACGCCCCATAGAGGAAAGAAATATTGTACATTATTTAAGATACATAATGTACTGATATTCTTCATATAGTGGATCACACTCGGCGCTAAGGTACTGTTTTCTACACTATTTTTAGGTTCGGTGCAACATTTGCAAACAGAAACCTTATTTTTATTAGAGAACGTGCGTAGTCTCATCATAGTAAATGGAGTTTCTCCGATCGAAATTATACAACACATATCTATCCCCTATCGCTAAACTTGAGCGTTACGTGAAATCGAAAGTGCGCTTAAAATGGGCATCTTGGTAAAATCTAACAGAAGGAAAAAAGAAGTATTTCAATTGCAGGTTTATAGAAGCAACGATTTGGAATAAAATATGTTTCATATTCCATAGCTTCTGCATTGGAGACCTCTTGCAGTAAAGGTATGCATAATAAAAAAGCCAAAAGGTATGTATTATTGTTCTCACATATATAAGCCCCATCCCAATGCAAAAAAAAATTTTCGAAGTGCGGAGATGTAGTGATCACAGACAGACCGACATAGGCGATAAGCACGTTCTTTTTTCAAACAAGTTAGTAAGGGCCCTGAAAATGAAATTTCTCTAAATTCATCAGTACATTGCGTATAAATTGTCATAAAATTGGAATGCATTTCAATTACAAGACCTGCTCCTTCCACTGCTTCAGCTTTGGAAAATCATCTTGCTTTTACATTATAAGCAAATTAATAAGCAACGAGCATGGTATCAAGTAAAAGTAAAATACTTGAAGACATTTGCAACAGGAAAAGTCCTCCACATTAGAAAATTCGGGTAAAATGCAATTTGTACTCAGTACTTCTCTTGAAAAGGGTGAATGACTTTTCGTGGAGCAGTTTTTCTGTGGCAAACAATTCCCTAAATCGAAGAGAGCCGTTCATGGCATAGGCGCATGCCATGGACCAAGAAAGTTTGACTGTAAGAATTTCATCCGTCACGGCAAGTAAGCGAGAACGTGTTTCTTGAAAGCATATTTTATTATTATTTTCATCGGAAAATTGAAAAGGTCTGCATTTCTTTTTATTTTGCCAAAGAGACGCACCAGATTTTTTTTTATAATTGAACTACAGTTATCAGAAGCAGAAGCATAAGAATTAAATGCAGAAGATCCGATTTGGAAATGGAAAAAAGAAACCACAGCTTTTCGAGTACGAGTTTCATTGAAACTTTTTTATTACTTTTTCAAGTTAGTTTTATGTCGATTTAAAGAATAAACAAGAAAGATGACACCGAATTTTCGGGTGTAATAAGCACGTCTTTTCAATTCGTTCTGACGCAAATTGAATTGTTTATCATTGAATTGTTTATTCGCAAATTGAATTGTTTATTGTTTATCATGCCGGTTCAATTGACTATTCAAAGTCAATTGAACCGGCATGATAAACAATAGTATCTGACGGAAGAAAGAAGCTTTTCAATCGGGTTCTTAATCCCTCAGATAGTGCTGTAAACGGAATCATGAGCCTTACAAACTCTTAGAAACTGAGATATCGAAAAAAATAAGATGTGACTTTACGTCCCCTGGTGGGAAAACTATGCATTATTTTAGGAAGAAAGTATTCTCAAAAGGTTTTTCCATATGAGCGGTATCGGTCAAGAAAAAAAAAAAAATAGTCGAGTTTTCAGGATCCCAGATTTTCCTACAACTACATCAGAAGCAGAAATTAACACTTATGCCCCCTGGCGGCCAAACTATTCTTTACCAAACATTAGAAATTATGTGAAAAAAAATTTCCATCAGGTCTTGTACGAGATACAGGAAGAATTTTTCAAATCGGAGTTTTTAGAAGCAGAAATAACGCAGAAAATGCAATTTACCTTTGTGCACCCTCGTAGAAAGTCTATGATTTACTTGAAAATTTTGAATTTATAGGAAAAAATTTCGCATCAGAAACACTATCCAACAAAGAAGAAATTTTTAAAATCGGACTCTTAGAAGTAGAGATATTGACAAAAATAAGATATACATTTACGCCCCCTGGCGTAAAATCCATGCATTATTTAAGAAGAAAATGTTTCTAAAAGGTTTGTCAACATGAGTAGTATTGGTCTACAAACGACGTTTTTATAAATCGAGAATTTAGAATCTCATATTTTGCTGCAAATACATCAGAAGCGGAATTTAAGACTTACGCCACCTGGTGGCCGAACCATTTTTTATAAAAATTAGAAATTATATGCAAAGAATTTCCCATTAAGAGCATCCAGTTCAGAAAGAATTTTTCAAATCGGAGATTCAGATAGGAGGAAAGCGATTTACCTTTACGCCCCCTAGCGGAAAGTCTATGAATTACTTGAAAATTTTGAAATTATATAAAAACCATGTGAAACTGGAAACAATGTCGAACAAAGAAGGAATTTTTCAAATAGCACGCTTAGAAGTAGAGATATTGACAAAAATAAGATATACATCTACGTCCCCTGGCGTAGAAACCATGCATTATTTTAAGAAGAAAATGTTTCTAAAAGGTTTGTCGACATGAGTAGTATTGGTCTACAAGCGATGTTTTTTTCTATCGAGAATTTAGAAGCTCATATTTTGCTGCAAATACATCAGAAGCGGAAATTAAGATTTACGCCACCTGGTGACCAAACTACTTTTTTATAAAAATTAGAAATTATGTGCAAACGCTTTCTCATCAGGAGCTGTAACCGGTGCAGAAAGACTTTTTCAAATCGGAGATTTAGAAGCAGAAATATAGGGGGAAACGCAATTTATCTCTACGCCCCCTAGCGGAAAGCCTATGAATTACTTGAAAATTTTGAAATTATATGAAAAACATGTCACACTCAAAACACTATCCAACAAGAAAGATGACACCGAATTTTCGGGTGTAATAAGCACGTCTTTTAAATCCGTTCTGACGCAAATTAAATTTATCAAAGCTATTCAAAGTCAATGGAACTGGTATGGAAAACAATAGTATCTGACGGAAGAAAGAAGTTTCTCAATCGCGTTTTTAATCCCTCAGATAGTGCTGTAAACGGAATTGTGAGCTTACGCCCTTTGGTTGCAGACTTGTGCGTTAAGAAAAACATGAATTTATATGAGAAACATTTCGCACCGGAAACGTTCTCCAACATAGAAAGAATTTTTGAAATCGGACTCTTAGAAACAAGGATATCGACAAAAATAAGTGGTGACTTTGCGTCCCCTGGTGGGAAAACCGTGCATTATTTTAGGAAGAATGTATTCTCAAAAGGTTTTTCCGTATGAGCACTATCGGTCCAAGAAAAAAAAAAAAATTAGTCGAGTTTTCAGGATCCCAGATTTTGCTACAAATACATCAGAAGCAGAACCCTTATGCCCCCTGATGTCCAAACTATTCTTTACCAAACATTTGAAATTATGTGAAAAATATTTTCCATCAGGTCTTGTATGCGATACAGGAAGAATTTTTCAAATCGGAGTTTTAGGAGCAGAAAACGCAATTTACCTTTGTGTCTCCTAGCGGAAAGTCTATGATTTACTTGAAAAGTTTGAATTTAGAGGGAAAACATTTCGCATCGGAAACACTATCCCACAAAGAAGGAATTTTTCAAATCGGACTCCTAGAAGTAGAGATATTGGCAAAAATAAGGTATATAACTACACCCCCTGGCGTAGAAACCATGCATTATTTCAAGAAGAAAATGTTCCTAAAAGGTTTGTCGACATGATTAGTATCGATGAACAAACCACTTTTTTTTCAGTTGAGATTTTAGAAGCTCATATTTTGCTGCAAATACATCAGAAGCGGAAATTGCGATTTACGCCACCTAGTGGCCAAACCATTTTTTTTTCAAAAATTAGAAATTATGTGCAAACGATTTCCCATCAGGAGCTATATCAGGTGCAGAAAGAATTTTTCAAATCGCAGATTTAGAAGCAGAGATATTGGGGGAAAGCAATTTACCATTACGCCCCCTAGCGGAAAGTCTATGAATTAATTGAAAATTCTGAAATTATATGAAAAACATGTCACTCCTGAAACACTATCCAACAAAGAAGGAATTTTTCAAATCGGACTCCTAGAAGTAGAGATATTGACAAAAATAAGATATACATCTACGCCCCTGGCGTAGAAACCATGCATTATTTTAAAAAGAAAATGTTTCTAAAAGCTTTGTCGACATAAGTACTATCTGTCTACAAACGACGATTTTTTTCATTCAAGAATTTAGAAGGTCATATTTTGCTGCAAATACATCAGAAGCGGAAATTAAGATTTACGCCCCCTGGTGGCCAAACCATTTTTTTTACAGAAATGAGAAATTGTGTGCAAACGACTTCCCATCAGGAGCTGTACCCGGTGCAGAAACATTTTTTCAAGTCGGAGATTTAGAAGCATAGTAATAGGGGGAAACACAATTTACCTCTACGCACCCTAGCGGAAAATCTATGAATTACTTGAATATTTGGAAATTATATGAAAAACATGTCACACTAGGAACACTATCCAACAAAGAAGGAATTTTTTCAAATCGGACTCCTAGAAGTAGAGATATTGACAAAAATAAGATATACATCTACGCCTCCTGGCAGAGAAACTGTGGAATATTTTAAGAAGAAAATATTCCAAAAATGTTTATCGATGTGAGTGGCATCAGTCCACGAAAGAATTTTTTCAATCGATATTTTAGAGGCTCAGTTTTTATGGCAAATACATCAAAAGCAAAAATTAACACTTACGCCCCCTGGTGGCTAAAGTATTCTTTACCAAAAATTTGAAACATATGCAAAAAATTTTCCATCAGGAGATGTATCGGCTGAAGAAAAACAATTTCAAATACGAGTTTTAAAAGATGAGTCATCGGGGAAAATGCAAGTTACTTTTACGCTCCTAGCGGAAAATCTATGCGTAATTTGAAAAAATAACTATATCTAAAATACTGTTCGACATAAATGGATTCGAAAGATAAACGAATGTTTTCAATCGGATGTTTAGAAGCAAATATGTGGAACAAAACGTATTTTTAAACTCGACATCATCTGCATTTACGCCCCCTAGCGGCGAAATTGTTCTTCGTAAAAAAAGACGAAATAAAGGATCATCATTCGCATATTTCAAGCTTCCCAATGCAAAAAGAATGTTTCAAAGCGGACTGATAGTTGCAGAGATACCGTGGGTACGGACGGACGGACGGACGGACAAACCGGTAACATAAGCACGATCTTTTTTTACAAAAAACGTGCTAACAAAGAAGGGATTTTTCAAATTGGACTCCTAGAACTCGAGATATTCACAAAAATAAGATATACATCTACGCCCCCTGGCGGAGAAACTGTGGAATATTTTAAGAAGAAAATGTTCCGAAAATGTTTACCGATGTGAGAGGCGTCAGTTCACAAAAGAATTTTTTCAATCGATATTTTAGAAGCTCAGATTTTATGGCAAATGCATCAGAAACAAAAATTAACACTTACGCCCCCTGGTGGCCAAAGTATGCTTTACCGAAATTTAGAAATTACATGCAAAAAATTTTCAATCAGGAGGTGTATCCGCTGAAGAAAAAAAAGTTCAAATCGGAGATTTAGAAGAAGAGTTATCGAAAAAAATGTAACAAATAATTATGAGGATTAGGATTTGAACACTCATTTGTACACGAACTCCTATCTTCTTTCCTTTTGTGCGAACTTGAGTGTTACGTTTTCACAAAAATGTTTCTTCCGAGTACTTTTTCATATTTAAAAATAATGTTTTCCTCTATTAACAAACCAGCCAAGTTGCTCGAGTGTGCATGTCCTTGTGTGACTCTAAGATATATCTTGATTCTTTTTAATACGGAAAAACTTATTTCGGCATTTGCAGTTGTTGATGAACAGTTTAATATTAGATCTGCTAATTTGTGCTCCTCAATAAACACTATGTCCAATTATTCAACTTTATGTAACAAGTAATGTTTTTTACTGATTTGTTTTGTATTCATCAAGGGAATTAAACACCTTCAGTACATTCTTTAATCAAGCTGTATCAAAATTTGAAGCATAGTGTTCTTTAAGCTCTCATAGTAGATGTTCATGGAAGCTTTCACAAATTTTATCAGAACAGCTCGAATCCAACAAAGCCACAAATTTAAGATATAATATCACGGATATTAATTCATTGACACTTCACACAAACTGAAACAACTCTCGCGAAACACGCGCTGGAAGCATGGAGGGACTAAGGTAGTCCGAAGGTTTTGTTTTTTCGGAGCGAACCCTTGGCCAAAGTAATGGTCCCCCACGAGCTCCGTAACTCATTCATGTTATCAGGGAAACGCTAGCAGGGATAGTATTGAAGCTCTTCGCATCAGAATGGCGGTCTCTTGAAGACCTATTTGCGTCACCCTATGTTGATGCCGTAGATCATCGCTCGCCAGGCTGATTCTCATAATCGAAAGAAACCAATCCGCTCGTGTGTAGTTTTTTTTTTGCACCGAAAGCAACAAATCTTTATACCGTTATAATTGACTTTTATTTGTGCATTATCTGGGCTTCGCAGGTAACCTGGCTAGCCTCTAATATACGCCACTGAACTTTACGGTTATAAGTACACTGGTGTGGAAAAATTGAGGACGAAGAGGAGAAATTAGCATAACAGCGGAACGAGCAGGCAGAACGGACCGAAAGGCCACTCAGGAGATAGACTAGGGTCCGGTACGGTACGGCATACGCACATATGCAGCATGACGTGGGGGGAGGTGTCGGAAGGGTATGAAGCACACGGGCGGTGTACGCTCAGCAATTCGGCGAAAGCTATTGCACGGTATACTTTGGCTTGAACGACGTTGAGTTGCTGCCACCGTCTGATATGGCCAACAGGCAATCCAGTAGACGACATCTGGATGACTTTACCCGAGATCGCGACATTGGGAAGTTGGAAGAAGATCGAAGTGTGACTAGTGTGGCCGAGGAGTTCGGGATCGCTCACAGCATCGTTTCACGAGCTTGGAGAGCATTTCAAACGACAGGAACTGCTGTCTGAGAGTTTAGCAGTTGTCGTCCACGAGCAACCATGGCGGCGGGCGACCGGTATATTGTCCTACAGGCGAGAAGAGACAGACGGCAGACAGCGGGAGAAATCGCAAAGGACATGCAACAGACAACTGGACGTCCGTTATCGCGTTTTACCGTGGCCAGGAGGTTGCACAAAGTTGGTCTATTTGCACGACGAGCAGTACGGTGTGTGCCATCAACTCCTGCTCATCGGAGACGACGGTTTCTCTGGTGCCAGGAACACAAGAACTCGTCACATCAGCAATGGGGTCGAGTTTTCTTTACGGATGAGAGCCGATTTAGTCTGACGAGCGATTCTGGACGTATACACGTCTGGAGAGAGCAGGGTACACGCAATCACACTTCCAACATCATCGAAAGGGACCAGTTTGGAGGTGGCGCAGTTCTTGTTTGGGGCGGTATCATGCTTGGTAGCCGTACTGACCTGCACATCTTCCAAGGAGGTTCAGTCCCTGATGTCCGCTATTGTACCGCGGTTCTCCTGCCTCACGTGCGTCTGTTTAGAGGTGCTGTAGGTCCTGAGTTCCTGTTCATGGACGCCAACGATACACCTCATCGTACAGTGGCTGTTGCAGAGCTGTTGGAGAGTGAAGATATTCAATGCATGGATTAGCCCGCAAAGTCCCCGGACCTAGATCCAATCGAACACGTGTGGGACCTATTCGGGAGACGCTTGGGAGCACGTCACCAGCCGCCAGCAACGATTTCGCAGCTGCGATTGGCGCTACAAGAGGAATGGGCCGCGATGCTTCAACAGCTCCTTGACAACCTCGTCCTCAGCATGGACAGACGTTGTAAATCCTCAGTCAGCGGTGATCATATTCCCTACTAAAGACTGGATTTTTCTTGGCAGCCGCCTGTCACATGGACGTTTCTGTCTTCTGTCCAGTTGTGCTCGAAGCTACTTTTTCAATAAAGTGCCTTTGTATCCTTTGGATTTCTTGTTTGGACGGTTTTGCTCACTTGTCCCATATTCTTACATCTTGGGGATCTCATGGTATGATTTGAGTCGATGTGGAGCACTATTGCAAGACGTTACATTCGAAAAACCGTCTGGTCCTTAATTTTTGCACGCCAGTGTAGTTCAGTTACAGTCAGCTTCAGAAGTACGTATTACCGTTATCCTCATCGCTGGAAGGTTTAATTTTAACGAAAGTCGGCATAATACTCTTTCTTTAATATCATTTTCGAAGTTCAAATCATTTCGTTTTCAATTTAGTACTTTTGGGAAATAGGAGATGGTCCCTTCATCAGCTTTTGCTGTTAATGTATAGGGGAGGAGTGCGTGCTCCTCACAGCACGTTTCGATACCCTTCATGAACTGCAGTTAGGGTGTGATCTTTTAAAACGGTAGAATAAATTTGATGCAGGAATCCAAGACAAAACAAAATGCAACCTTTAAAACGCATATGTACGAAAAAACATTGTATATTTAGAAAAAGGCTTTTTCCAGAAATCGCGAAACTCACTGGTTTTCAAATCAGAAAGGATGCAGAAAAATTGCGGAATATGATTAATTAGCTTTCAGGAAAAGCATCATCACAACACACGACAAGGGATAAAATTCCTGTAACAATATTATACAGCAAATTCGTACAGTAGAACGATGGATGTATGAAGAAAAATACTCTGTTTGTTGGTGAAAATTGTAACTACTACGAAAAAACTGTATGGCAAGAAAAACCATGAAGGATTTGCAAAACTCTTAAAATCCAGGATAAATGCATTAACAAAATTTTTGCACCAAATGGTATGTATATATGTATGTATGTATGTATGTATGTGGGTACTTTCCATTGATCCAAAATCTTTTTGATCTTTTTCTTGGAATAAATGAATTTATGATCCTTTCTTGAAAGGGTAACTAAAAAAACGCTCTCACTTCGGTCATAAAGAATATTTTGATACGTAATTATCCACTGACCTATTTAAATTTTACTGAAAGAATTTTCTTATCCTAATGGGAACATTAATAAACAATGGGAATATGTAATTTACATTTATGTGTCTTAGAAATAATAATCCACGCATTCAAATTCATACGCATAGCCTTTTGCAAGAAAAGGGATTTTATGCTAATCTTACTTAACTCATAAACCACGTTTATGTTAACATGAAAAAGTGTCCCGGCTGTCTGCTCCTTCCTTTTCAAATTAACATTTCAACAGTATGACGGCATAATGAGCAGAGGGATGTTATCAGGCGAGTATATAAATAACTACCATGATTTTCTTATTTTCCTCTGGGTAGCAACGGCTTTCGCTCACTGGAAGAAATGCATGACAAAACCGTCTCCTGCGTGTTATTGCTAAAGAGAAGATCATCATGTGATCAGACTTCAGCACCGCGATTCATTTTTCCCTACGCTATTATAAATTTGCATTTAATTGTTGGTTGAAGAATAGGGATTACTACAGCTAAGAAAAAAAAAACAGTGTCGTGAAAACATTTTTGCTTCCGTTTTACCAGAAAGGTTTGCGAAATATATTTACAAATGTTGCAATAGCATCGGGCTACGAAATGAATTCTTGAGACTTTTTGATTTATGGGTTATAGAGGAAACTCCAATGTTTATCAATCGAGTGGCTAGACGTCTCATTTTTCTCCTCGCCAGTTGACCTTTCCAGATTCGAAAAACGCATATACACTCTTCGATCTAGAAAATGCCATACCGTAAATGAAAGCACAAAATGAGAACAAACTTATCACACGCGTTGACAAATAGATGGCAAGGGATGTGATTTAATTTCTGATGGATTACATCAATGCGATGGGCGAGGAGATATTACAATGTCGCCTGAGTCAGTAGGTCGTATGACTGCCATGCTGGGCAACACAGTCGTGACATCTAGTCGAATGCTCCCCAGATAGTATCATGAGACAAGCTCATAGCCCGTGCCATGCGCGGGTGAAAAAGCGGTGACTGAAATTTTTATAACACGAACCATAAAATATAGTACAAACACTAAATTCACAAAAGTCACCGGTCACCCCTTCAAAAGCGAATGAACGGATCCGCTGCGTTGCTAAGTTGTGCGGTATAGCTAAAAACGGTATAAAAGCAAGCCTGCAGCTGACCGAGATCATATCGCACTGTGAGGTTGAGTGAACATGTCGCTGCGTGAGAGAACTGAATTTGAGAAAGGAAAGATTGTTGGGTGTTATATTAGTGGGTTGTCCATATGAAAAACAGAGAGGCGTTTAAACATACCCAAGTCCACTGTTTTGGATGTACTGAATAAGCGGAACACGCATGGCGTGCCTGAAGCAGCAAATCGTACTGGCAGACCAAAGAAAATCAGTGACAGAGGACGTCGAAGCTTCAGAAGAGTCGTTACAGCTAATCGACGGAGTACTGCACCAGACCTTAGTATACAAGTGAGTAAAAATGTTGGAACCTCGGCATGTACGCGTACCATTCGCAGAGAACTTCATTTCATGGGTTACCGTGGTCGTGCGGCTACTCGTAAGCATTTCATCTGCACTCGGAATGCTACTCGTCGCATGGTGTAAAGAACATTTATCGTGGACCGTAAATCAATGGAAACGGGTCCTATGGACTGATGAATCCGGATACACGATCCATCAGTTTGATGGCCCTGTGTGGGTATGGCGGCAGCCGGAGGAACGTCATTACCACAGTGTACTGTTCCTACGGTCAAGTTTGGAGCTGGCAGTGTACTCGTGTGTGTGGGGGGGGGTCGTGGTATGGTCCCGGTCCATTGCCTATCATGGACAAACCTGTTCACCAGCACGTCCACCTCGATATTCTGGACAATAATGCCCTATCAACTCTGTGGCAATACTATGGAACCGAGCCTTGTTGGTGCCAGCAGGATAATGCACCGAGCCATAAAGCAAGCACTGTTACGGCGTGGTTTGACGATAATTCCGTATCGTGTGTGAACTGGCCAGCACAGAACCCTGATCTTAATCCCGTAGAGCACCTATGGGATGAATTAGAGCGCCGCATAGTAAGATTGGAACCCAGACTTACTATTAAGCAACAGTTAGCGGCAGCATTATGTATTGAATGGAAGCGCATACTTATCGTTGTGTTCCAAAACCTTGTCGAAAGCATGTCTCGAGGGGTCAGTTCATGCATTAAGGCCAAAGATGGATCGACACTGTACTAATGTATGTCAATAAATAGCATTTATACTAATGTATAAATGCTATGTTGTGTTTCTCTTCTAGGTGTCTTGTGACTTTTGTCAATATAGTGCGCATTAAACCTATATAATAGGCTACGTCTGTAATATGTCTGGCTTATGTTTCTTCAAAAGTTTCATTGGTTTTATGAAGAGTAGCTTGCACGCCAACGCCGTTGTCGTTCTCTATTTAACCGACGTTTTCTTTCAGCTTTATCTTCTTCCATCTTATAGTACAAAGAAAAAATTCCACGGAACCAACAATTTTTTAAATTTCCATCAGAGTGAATCAAAATTACGCGTGCAGTTATTTTTTTACGATTTTACTTGTTCCTTTTTATGAAATAAAATAACGCTGGTTCCTTTTTATGAAATTACTCTGCAATACGAAGAAAATGAAATAAAACACGACATAACACCTACGTAACAGAACAAACGTCTCTTTTTTTTTTTTTTTTTTTTTTGATTGGAGGTTTAACGACCACCGTGAGCAACTCAATGGGCTATAAGCAGTCGTCCGTCCCTAATTTAGGGTCACTGGTTCCAGGGAAGGGAGAGAGCCAGTGCCGTAAGACAAACACAACATCCATGCCTCACCGGGATTCGAACCCGGACCTCTTCGGACGAATGATCAGAGGCCAACGCCTTTGACCACTGCGCCACCGGGGCGGCAAACAAACGTCTCAGACAGTTTTTCCAGCACGTGAGTGATGAAAATCGTTTGTCTGACTAACTTCATTGTGTTCTCCAGTACTTCTTGATTTTACGTATCGTGTGATGGCGGTGAGCTTAGTTCCGATTTCGGCCACCGGATAAAAGCAGATGGCGCTGGAAGTACCGAATGACATCAGAGCGATAGAGACAGACGTAGCTCCCGCGGCGCAGTGATCTAAGCGATGGCCTCTGATCATTCGTTCGTCCGAACGGGGTCCAGGTTCGAACCCCGGTGAGGCATGGATGTTGTGTTTGTCTTACGGTACTGGCTCTCTCCCTTCCGTGGAACTAGTGATCCTAAATCCTAAATTAGGGACAGGCGACTGCTTATAGCCCATTGATTTGCTCACGGTGGTCGTTAAACCTCTAATCAAAAAAAAAAAAAAAAAAACAGACGTAGCCTATTATATAGGTTTTATATCGCTCACCATGTGTCGTTGATTTGTGTCCACAATTGATCAACATTGCAGTGGGTCGTGCAGAGGCGCTAACTTGTCAACCAGTGACGTTCCACACGTTCTCTGTCAGGGAAAGTCTGGAGATCCCGCTGCCGAGGGAAGCGCCCGAACACATAGCATTTACAACCTACTAGTGTTTGCAGTGTGAGAGCCGCGTTTTCTTGTTGAAACTGGGCGTCAGGTATACCACGGAGATGAGGCAACAAAGCGAGCTAGAGCACCTCATCAACGTATTGTCGTGCTATTATTGTACTTACTTTTCTATACGTACGAGGGTAAACTTTTGTTAGAAATGATAGAGCTCTAAACCATGACACCAGCCTGAGGAGCCGTGTGGAGCTCACAACAACATCAACGCGGTGATGATGGGCTGTATCTTGCTGCGATAATCTGAGCTGAGAAGAAAGTGAGACTTGTCGTTCAATAAGACCTAACTTTTGTGGTAGGTTGCACCGAAAAGTGGTGCTTCACGAGCTACACCAGTTTCTGAGAAAATATACACCATTATGTGGTGCAGAGAAAACCCAACAACTTGGTGCAACTTTGTACTACGTTATGGTACAAGTTTGTACAACGTTATGGTGCAAGGTTTCGCCATGTTGTTGGGTTTTGTTTGCACAGCACAATGGTGTATCTTTTTCAGAAAGTGGTGAACACAGAACCGCCCTTAGGGGTGCACGACAGGTACGGTCGCACAGGGCCCCTCGCTCACACCCTAAAAAAAAAAAAAAAAAAGAAAACGAGAGAGGGAAAGAGAGAGAGCGAATTTCTTATTTTCAATTATTCTAATTTTACTTTTTAAACTCCCTCTCATTTAATTATTCCTTTTTTTAATATCAATTACTGAATTTACATTGACCCAAATATCGGCAGCAAACTACAATATTATGTCTAGCGAAACATTAGTATGAAGCCATATCTTTCAACGTGCACTGTGCACTGATAGTTATCGAAAAATTTGTGCTACGTGAGTTACTTCCATCCGATGTTAAAAATGCAGTCGGTGCTTTAAGATACATGAATACAATTCTGATGTCAAAACTACAGCCGGTGCTTTAAAATACATGACTACACTTCTGATGTCAAAACTGCAGCGAGTGCTTTAAGATACATAAATACAATTCTGATGTCAAAACTGCAACCCGTGCTTTAAGATACATGAATACAATTCTGATGTCAAAACTGCAACCGGTGCTTTAAGATACATAATAAAATTCATAAGCCTTTCCATAATGCTTTCATCGCCTACAGGATATCACTTACTGTTTCAGTAACGGTATCAATCACCGAAAAAAGTTTTTTAACGCTTGAAGATGATTAAATCTAATTTAAGATCTGTCATGTCTACAGAAAGATTGATGTCTTCTGCAACTTCGTCAGTTGAACAGGATAAAGCAAGCAAAATACATTTTGATGTTTTAATATCTGACTTTACTGGGATAAAAGCAAGGAAAGTCCAGTTCTTATAAGGTGAGTTCTATAATGTAAGTACTGTCCCATGATAGGTAGAGACGGAGCCACAGTGAGGGAAGGACGTATGTTGGTGTGCTTGTTTTATCTACATCATTTAAAAGACATTTACAGAATATCAGTAGTGTTCCAAAAATTTAAAATGCTGTCTTTCATTATTGGTTAATTTTCAAACGCCTTGACGTCTCATTGAACTGTACGGATAACTGTAATAAACTATTATATCGATCCGGGTCCCCTCACTCCGGAGTAAGTCGCTCTCCCAACTGAGATAAGCGGATATGTGCTCTCACTGCTATCTGCCTTTATCCCATGTGCGTCCTGTGATGCAGGCACGTTACACCCCCCCCTCTTTGAAAGAGGGTCTGTGGCGTGGCCCTCGGATCAGCCGGGACCATGTGTCACTGTAGGCAGTCATCCCCGAAAGAACGTGCGTTTGAGAAATCCCAGACAATTTGGTCTGTGGAACGTAACATCACACTGATTTATTTTATTCGAAGCACTGAAGAAGGGATTCTCATTTTTCCTGTCTCGCCGTGTCGACAGAACATCGCATCATTGCTAGAAACTTAACAGCTGGGTCATCCTGGAGGTTCAGTCGCCATTAAAACGTACAAGTTTGCCAGCGCTGGGCATCGAACTCGGGTCCCCTCACTCCGGAGTAACTTGCTCTCCCAACTGAGCTACAAGGATATGTGCTCTCACTGCTATCTACCTTTATCTCATGTGCGTCCTGAGATTCAGTCACGTCACACTATGTTTTAAGACTAGTGTATATTTTATGTTTAGTTTAGGGGGAAGTATTAAAGCAAGGGGCCCCGCGGCTGCTAATGGCGGCTCTGGGTGCACAGCTAGTGTATCACCACTTTTTGGTGCAACTTATCGCAAAATTTTTAACAGTGTAGTTTCACTCTTCCCACGACGCATGTACACTGATATGCAAAAATTAAGGAGGAAGAGGAGAAATTAGCATAACAGCTGTACGAGCAGGCAGAACGGATCGAAAGACCACTCAGGAGATAGACTAGGGTCCGGTATGTTAGGGCATGCGCATATATGCAGCATGACGTGGGGGGGAGTGTCGGAAGGGTATAAAGCACACGGGCGGTGTACGCTCAGCAATTCGGTGAAAGCTATTACACGGTGTACACCGGTTTGAACGTCGTCGAGTTGCTGCCACCGTGTGATATGGCAAACAGGCAATCCAGTAGACGACATCTGGATGACTTTACCCGAGGTCGCGTCATTGGGAAGTTGGAAGAAGAGCGAAGTATGACTAGTGTGGCCGAGGAGTTCGAGATCGCTCACAACATCGTTTCACGAGCTTGGAGAGCATTTCAAACGACAGGAACAGCTGTCCGAGAGTTCAGCAGTGGTCGTCCACGAGCAACCACGGCGGCGGACGACCGGTATATTGTCCTACAGGCGAGAAGAGACAGACTGCAGACAGCGGGAGAAATTGCAATGCACATGCAACAGACAACTGGACGTCCGTTATCGCGTTTTACAGTGGCCAGAAGGATGCACAAAGGTGGTCTATTTGCACAACGACCAGTACGGTGTTAGCCAATAACGCCTGCTAATCGGAGACGGAGGTTTCTGTGGTGCCAGGAACAAAAGAACTGGACACATCAGCAATGGGGTCGAGTTCTCTTTACAGATGAGAGCCTATTTAGTCTGACGAGCGATTCTGGATGTATACACATGTAGAGAGAGCAGGGAACAAGCAATCACACCTCCAACAACATCGAAAGGGACCGGTTTGGAGGTGGCAGAGTTCTCCTTTGGGGCGGTATCATGCTTGGTAGCCGTACTAACCTGCACATCTTCCAAGGAGGTTCAGTCACTGGTGTCCGCTATTGTACCGAGGTTCTCCTGCCTCACGTGCGTCTGTTTAAAGGTGCTGTGGGTTCTGAGTTCCTCTTCATGGACGACAGCGCTACACCTCATCGTACAGTGGCTGTCGCAGAGCTGTTGGAGAGTGAAGATATTTAACGCATGGATTGGCCTGCAAGGTCTCCAGACTTGAATCCAATGGAACACGTGTGGGACCTTCTCGGGAAATGCTTAGCAGCACGTCACCAGCCGCCAGCAGCAATTCCGCAGCTGCGATTGGTGCTACAAGAGGAATGGGCCGCGATGCCTCAACAGCTCCTTGACAACCTCGTCCTCAGCATGAACAGACGTTGTAAATCCTGCAACGCAGTCAGGGATGATCATATCCCATACTAAAGACTGGATTTTTCTTGGCAGCCGCCTGTCACATGGACGTTTCTGTTTCCTGTCCAGTTGCGCTCGAAGCTACCTTTTCAATAAAGTGCCTTTGTATCCTTTGGGTTCCTTGTTTGGACGGTTTTGCTGACTTGTCCCATATTCTTACATCTTGGGGATCGTATGGTATGATTTGAGTCAATGTGGAGCACTTCTGCCAGACGTTACATTCGAAAATCGTCTCGTCCTTAATTTTTGCACGCCAGTGTATAACTACTTTTCTTCCCAACCGAACTCCTACGTGAAGTCACGGCGCTGCGGAAATTTTCTCAACAGGTCCGGCAAACCGCCCGATGGATCTCACTGTCATCGAACCAAGGACAGCTGGGGTGCGAAGCGGATGCTCTAAGCACTAGACTAGTTTGCCACGCGCGACCGTCCGCTTGGAGGTAAGCCTCTCCTGCGCGGTGTAAAACTAAGTGTTCTCTCTTTTAATTTCCCAATATTGCGAGTTCGTTTTCGTAAATGTACGTTTCATATAATTCATACATTTAGTTTTTGAACGTAACGATTTTTTTTATTTACTTTAAGGGAACTTCACTGACTTCCAACAAGTGTATAAAATTAAAGACGTTTTCCAAAGTTTTGTGCTGTCCTTTTAATTGTTTAATTAATATACTTACACATTCATGATACATTCTGTTATATTTTTAACGTTGTATCTCTTTTTCCACGGTCCAAAGCTACATTTTCTCTAAATAGGAATGATATTTTATTTTACTTCCGGTTATTTTTAGCAGCGAATTCCTCGAATCTTTTGTACTCAACGCATGAATTAGTACATTATATTCACATAGCTGTTTTTTATTTTCAAATACTAGATGATTTTGTAATGAAAATATCCATTTTGTACTCGTATAATTCTTACTGTCTTTCCGGTACTTCCGTTTGAAGCGGTTTAGTGAATGAAGATTATACAGAAATTATTTCTTGTTATTCATGGGAATGGAGTGTGTGTGTTTCTTGGCTGTTTGCATTCTCGATTCTTCGTGTGTTAGTGCAGAAATTTTGCTACGAAATGAGTTCTATAAATACACAAGATTGACTGTTTCTTACAGTTCATTAATTATTTATATAATTTTCCTCCAACGGTAATTTTCGTCGACGCGGCATTTCATTAGGAAATAAATCCATCTCTCTACATATGGCTTTTTGTTTTTTTGACATCCACTAAAGCAATACCATATCGAGGGTGTCGTCTTCAACAAACTGGTACTACGAAAGACTGTGCACGTGTTGTTTCAGCGCATGCGCTGTCCCGCTGCTCCCACCTCCTGTTGGGGATCCTTCGGTTACCAGCTACGGGCCACTAGATACACTTGCCTGGAGGCCGGAAGCTCACAGAGATGCTGCAGGGCCATCAATGGCTGCCAACTGATGGCGCTGCCACCAACGGATCGCTACCATACCGTGAGTGGCAGATTTCAGCCAGCAGTGACCCATCACTGCCAGCTGGTGGCCAGCAGTTTCCCAACACTTTGTGTTTTTACTGGGTTATAGTCCTGTGGGCAACACTGGCTCAGACGTTGAGCATATAACATCAACTATCTCATAACAATATTAACGATAATTTTTATTGAACGTGAGTTAGTAAATACAAAATTAGCTTAATGAAACTCCTTACATGAAATATATCCTAACACAAGTCAACCTAAAGCAAATCTGATTAACAGAAGACAGCTCAACGAAAGACAGCCTAAAGCATGACAGCAACCACCCCAATCATTGCAAAATATCATTCTTAGTTTCTTACGTACGTCACACTACTTCTGACCTCAACATTTGTTGGCAAAAATATTCGGGCGAGAGGTGTAGAAAATGCTGAAAAAGGAAAGTTATATTAGAGTATGAAACCACCTACCAGCTCTCCCCAAAAAATCTCTACTAAAAGATGCGTCTCCGATAAACTCCTAAAACAAATGCTTTCAGGTCATGGAATTTTTCCTTCATACTTCAAGCGTCTACGATAAACTCCTAAAACAAATGCTTTCAGGTCATGAACCGCTCCTTCATCAAGTAGTGTTGATTTCCCCTCCCCCCCCCTGCGGCCTGACAGCCTCAGACGCAGACCACATGCTACTTCACTGCCCATCTCTGTCGTCACACAGGTCCAATACATTCCCCCACCCTCTGCCCAGCATCCCTGAGGTAACTGGTTAACTCACTCACATGTAGAAAAAGCATCTCTTCAATGATGGAAGTTCTGGTGGAAGAAGAATCAAGTTCCTTCTTAAAGCCCACGACACAGTCTCCGCAGAAAGGCCTGAGTCAGACGTAGACTATCCTCGTAGTCCGTCAGCCGTCCATGGAGAGAAAGTAGCAGAAGCACTCTCCTATCCGTAAGTGGTCTGGGATGAGAAAGTAAAAGAAGATCCCTCCTCGGGATTGGAGCTTCCTGCTTCTCAGAGACGCAGACTGAGAAAGCAGCAGAATCTCTCCACTTGAGACCTCTTACAGCCTAAGCCTCTCCTAGGGGTATTCTCCGCATGGACCCTCTCAGGACACTCCCAAAGAGTCTTGGTCTACCATCCTTTGCTGCTGGTTTCCTTCAAGCATTGAATTTCTCTTAGCAGAGAATTTTATACACCTCCATTTAACTCTATGTACCCTTTCTGAACGTTTTTCCCACTCAGCATAGTCTTGGTCTTTGTACAGCTCTTGTATCGAAGACCCTTGGAGCTCCTCCCCTTCTGCAGTATGTAATCGTATGTAATCGTTCTAAGGTACCGGGACTTTTCAGGTACCTTCTAGAATCTTCCATAGATGCTCCAGTCGACCAGCATCTCACTCGGTATATCCAGTTCAACACAAAGAGAGAGAGTGTCCATTCCTCTTCGCAGCCTTCCAATGGACAGCAAGACAATGAACTTAAACGACCAAAATAGAAGACTCAGAATGAAACAAGCATAAGCAAGAATTACAGAAAACTCTATCATAACATATTATCAAAATGTCAAAATGATTTTAAAAACAAATTGTAAGTAACATACTAGGACATGAACAAAATGTTATGAAAATGTAAAGCAAGAAAGAAAACAAAGGAAGAAGTGTCCGTGTGATGGGTGGATCTCCCAGTCATGGAAAGTACTCTTTGAGGCACAGGCCCATCCAAGACAGTCACAGGGTCCTGACAATCGGGGCCGCGTGGAACAGGATTATTGTCGCAATTCCACAAAAATATCACAGCAAAGAATCCAATTAATCCCTCCTTCATGGAAAGGTGATGAAGGTTGAAAATTATCAGATCATACGTTACATGGTCCACACGCCCAGATGAGAAGATCAAATTTAGCTACGCCGTACGGTTTTGTTTTTTTATCTCCCACACAAAGCACGTGACTGTTTCGCAACTTCAATCATTCACATAACCCAACTGCCGACACATACCCACCAATTTCCATGATGCTTCCTGGTGTAGCATGAGCATATCACGTTTAATGAGCATATCTGCGATATGCTCATTAAACGTGAAGGAAAACGATCCTTTTTTGAAGCGACTGATAACTGGGGACGAAAAGTGAATTGTGTACAACAATGTGCTGCGCAAACGGTCTTGGTCCAGACGTGCTGCTTCGCCTTAAACAACATCCAAAGCAGACATTCATCAGAGGAAGATTCTGGTCTCAGTGTGGCGGGATTTTAAAGGTGTCGTGTTTTTTGAGCTCCTACCACGGAACCAAACAATCAATTCGAATGTGAACTTTCGGCAATTGGGCAGTTTCAACGAATCCGTTATCCAGAAATGTCCAGAGCTCGTTCATCGTAAAGGTATTGTGTTCCATCACGACAACACGAGACCACACACAAGTTTGAACACCCGTCAAAAATTATTGGTGCTTGGGTGGGATATGTGGCCACACCCAGCATACTCGCCTGACTTTGCGCCGTCAGACTTCCACTTGTTTTGCTCTCTTCAACAGCCCTTGCGTGGTATAACATTCAATTCAAATGAGGCTGTAAATCAGTACCTGGTACAGTTTCTCGCCACGAAAGACAGGTCCTTTTACGAACGAGGCATTCTGCAGCTCACTGAAAGATGACAAAAGGTTATCGAATAAAACGGGCATTATATCATTGATTGACCTTTGTCCTTCCTATCAATAAATGACCTTTGCAAAACATGGCTAAAATACGTCATGACTTTTCCGACAACCCAATACATTGATGGCGTAATAAAAATTACAGAGTACAGACATCTTTAGTGGGATGATCTGAAGCTTAGGCAAGATGTTATCATGCGCTATGGGTAGATTAATTTCCATACTTTAAAGTATTGAACTTATAGCTCATGTGTACACCATTTCCCTACCCTTTAAAGTTCCCATACAGCTATTTCTCAAGAGCACAAGACACATAAAGTTTCGATGTTTAAGAATACGCGCTCGTAAGTCAAGCACCAAAAAAAAAATCACTTCTGTAGTTCCCACTACTAAAATTAGTGCAGGTATGAAAATTCCTGATAAAAAAAATGCCGGTATGAAATACTAGGAATAAAGAGGTGCCAGTATGCCATACCGGCGTATTTCGGCCCATTTCGTGCACTGCTATGATATAAATCAAAGTTTTGGAAAAAAATTTTAATGTTTTGAAATATGTCTGGGGCACTGTTTTCATATAGTTCTTAGCTTTTCAGTATATTTTTTTATTTTGATTATTAATTTTGTACAATTTCTGCATTACGAATTTACATAGGAATGAACTATAATGCTCTCTATATGTATCATAGCCATTTAAAGTGAGGAAAACAACCGTAAAAGTATAATGTTGAAAAAAAGTTTACATTGATATTTACTGTGAATTTACGGTGTGAGAAAAGGAAAATAGAGGCTTTTTACCTAAAGGAGAAATGGGTCTAAAACTTTTTTTCTGCAATTGAACACATTCATGGACATTGGAATAAACTTTGATTAATGTCATAGTTATTGACAGCGTAACACACAAAATATTTATAAAGGTTTACAAAGTTCAGTTCCTCGTTTTACTTTAAATAAAATTTAAAATCTTTACATTTTAATCGAAAAACTTTAACAGGAAAAAACAACGCATGTAAGCAATGTTCGCTGACCATTTGTTTGTGCCTAGTAGTAACAAAAATTCCAACAAACAGAAAATGTCCACGGTATTCCATCTATTCTGAGAAGAAAATAAATGTAGATAAAGTGAACAGTGGACTAAGTGAACAGCAGACGAAGTGAACAGTGGACAAAGTGAACAGTAAACGAAATAAATTGGACCAAGTGAACATGGATGAAATGAACACCGACAAAGTGATAGGGAACCAATTCTTTCCCTACCATTCTTTTCTTGCTTACTGCTATGCTGTTGTAGGGCAGTATATGATATGCAAATGAGTTTAAAAAACGTGAAATTATCAATTATTTACGAGTAAGGTGATTTAAATTAATTTGTGAAATTTTCATGCGCGTTATGCACGATCATTTTGTTTTATCGTGTTTGTATTTCAGTTATTAGCACGTCTTTTGTAAAAAAAGATCGTGCTTATGTTATCGGTTTGTCCGTCCGTCCGTCCGTCCGCCTGTATCCACGATACCTGTGCAACTATTAGTCCGATTTGAAAAATTCTTTTTGCATTGGGAAGCTTACGGTATGAGAATGATGATCGTTTATTTCGTCTTTTTTTACGATGTATAATTTAGCCGCTAGAGGGCGTAAATGCAGATGTGTCGAATTCAAAAATACGTTTTATTCCACATATTTACTTTTAAATATCCGATTGAAAAAATTCTTTTATCTTTCGATTACATTTATGTCGAAGAGTATTTTAGATATAGTTACTTTTCCACATTACACATAGATTTTTCGCTAGGGGGCGTAAAAGTAAATTACATTCTTACCGATATCTCTTTTTCTAAAGCTCCGATTTGAAAAATGTTTTCTTCAGTGGATACAACTCCTGATCAAAACTCTTTTGCAAATAATTTCTAATTTTTGGTAATAAATACTTTGGCCACTAGGGGGCGTAAGTGTTAATTTTTGCTTCTGATGTATTTGCCATAAAATTTGAGGTTCTAAAATATCGATTGAAAAAATTCTTTCGTGGACTGATGCCACTGACATCGATAAACATTTTCGGAATATTTTCTTCTTAAAATATTGTACGGTTTGTCCGCCAGGGGGCGTAGATGCATAACTTATTTTTGTCAATATCTCTACTTCTAGGAGTCCGATTTGAAAAATACCTTTTTTGTTCGATAGTGCTTTCAGTGTGACATGTTTTTCATATATTTCAAAATTTTCAAGTAATTCATAGACTTTCCGCTAGGGAGCGTAGAGGTAAATTGCATTTCCCCCTATATCTCTGCTTCTAAATCTCCGATTTGAAAAATTCTTTCTGGACAGGTTACAGCTCCTGATGGGAAATCCTTTGCACATAATTTCTATTTTTTGTAAAAAAATTGTTTGGCTACTAGGGGGAGAAAATCTTAATTTCCGCTTCTGATGTATTTGCAGTAAAATATGAGCTTCTGAATTCTCGATTGAAAAAAACGTCGTTTATAGATCGATACTACTCATGTCGACAAACCTTTTAGGAACATTTTTTTCTTAAAATAATGTATGGTTTCTACGCCAGGGGCGTAGATGTATATCTTATTTTTTTCAATATCTCTACTTCTAAGAGTCCGATTTGAAAAATTCCTTTTTTTTTTTTTTTTGATAGCGTTTCCGATGCGAAATGTTTTTCCTATAAATTCAAAATTTTCAAGTAAATCATAGACTTTCCGCTAGGGGTCACAAAGGTAAATTCCGTTTTCTGCGTTATTTCTGCTCCTAAAGCTCCGATTTGAAAAATTCTTCCTTTATCGCATACAAGACCTGATGGAAAATATTGTTCACATAATTTGTAATGTTTGGTTAAAAATGGTTTGACCACCAGGGGGCATAAGTGTTAATATCTGCTTCTGATGTACTTGTAGCAAAATCTGGAAGTTTGAAAGCAGGACTAATTTTTTTTTCTTGTACCGGTACCGCTCATATGGATAAACCTTTAGAGAGTACTTTCTTCCTAAAATAATGCATGGTTTTCCCACCAGGGGACGTAAAGTCACATCTTATTTTTGTCGATATCTCTGTTTCTAAAAGTCCGATTTGAAAAATTGTTTCTGTGTTAGAGAGCGTTTCCGGTGCGAAATGCTTCTCATATAAATTCTTGTTTTTCTGAACGCACAAGTCTATAACCAGAGGGCGTAAGCTCACGATTCGGTTTACAGCCGTATCTGAGGGATTAAAAACCCGATTGAAAAACTTGTTTCTTCCGTCAGATAATTCTTCCATACCGGTTTCATTGACTTTGAACAGCTTTGATGAATTTAATTTGCGTCAGAACGTATTCAAAAGACGTGCTTATTACACCCGAAAATTCGGTGCCAACTTTCTTGTTTTTAAATGTGCTTACTAAATTTTGCTGTTTTAGACTTAAAAAGCTGCATATTATTTGTTACTTTTCATATTTTGAGCATTTACTCAAATCAGTGAGTGTACTTCTTTTTATCAACTGTTCTCATCTCATAAGGTTTTACAGTAACTCATAAAATTGCAGAATTGCATCATCGTGGATTATGAGTCGAGCTCGGATCTCCCGCTCGAAATCGCTAACAATTGCTATAACACCATACAGAACAGCGCATTTCAAAGCAGCTAAACTATTGATAATGATCTCATATGCCGTGATGGGTTAACAGTACTCTGCCAGCTTGTTATCAGTATGAATGAATTCTACAAGGTAACGCATAATTGCAACATTGTATCATATTGTATCAACTGAATGTGACATTTTAGATATTAGGCAATGACTCCTCGAAGTGATATAATGAATAGCATTCTCAAATGGAATTCGAGATGAGCTTAAATGCCAAGTTCAATGCGCTCGGAAATGCATTACTTAACTTCTTACAATGAGGGCAAAATAGGACAGAAGTCAACAAGTGCTAGTTAGATGCTGGCTTTCTAAAGAGTACTCGGTATGCGTAGTAACACTTGCTGTACCAGACGTACTGTTCATAATATGTTTGAAACACCTAAACTAGGACTATTTAAATTACCATATGTGGACAAACGAAGCCTATATACACAGCTGGCCAACCAAAATGCAGCACGAAGAAGGACACGAGATAGCAAAGCCAGATTTACTGGACACATAACAACATATACAAAGATGAAACGATTGAGCTTACAGGCTCGTGCGACTTGCGGAACACGTAGACATCCATAGTTCGTGTGGCCCCCATGGCTGGCAATAACGGCCGCTACATGCCGCGGCATCGAACGAAAGAGGCTTTGGATGTAGGCTTGGGATATGTCGGTCCAGGCTGCTTCCACACATTGCCACAGTTCATCAGGCGTAGCCACTGGTGGTGCTTGACGGGCCACTCGGTTGCCAATCAGCGACCAGACGTGTTCGATGGGCGACATATCGGGAGAACAGGCGGGCCACGGCAGCAGTGACACCTGGTGGGCCGTGAAGAATTGTTGCACGATGCGTGCCACGTGCGGGCGCGCATTGTCTTGTTAAAACGTGGCCGCTGCCAGGTCCTGCAGGTAAGGGAGGACTACAGGCTCCCAAACGTCGGAGATGTAGTGGTAGCTGCTAAGTGTACCGGCGATGCGTACCAGAGAGATGCGGGTGTCATATCCAATTGCGCCCCAAACCATAACGCCAGGCGACGGACCGGTATGGCGATGCATAATGCAGGCGTTATAGAGTCTCTCGCCGCGGTGCCGCCACACGCGGATCCTACCGTCGTAGTGCTGCAGGCAGAAGCAGGATTCGTCGGAAAAGACAATGCCGTGCCATTGCGTAGTCCAGGTGCTGCGTTCAACGGCCCACTGCCGCCTCACTCGCCGGTGGTGTAACGTCAATGGTAATCGGAGCAATGGGCGCCGTGCGACAAGTCTCCGCTCTTGCAGACGACGTCGAACGGTACGTGCTGACACAGGTTGTTGCGCAGCACACCCTAATTCCTGCGCTAACGTTCGTGATGTGGCGCTGCGAGCCGTCAATGCCCGCCGCACAACATGCCGGTTCTCTCGTTTGGTGGTGTGCCGCGTTGCGGCAATCGCTCACGTCGGTCCGTCCGTCCTTCCTGCACCCACGGAATCGATAATCGCCTCACTGTGGCTGGATGTCGTCCCACGCGGACGCCGATGTCTCGGTATGATAAACCGCTGTCGCGATAAGCCACTATTTGTCCTCTGTCGAACTCCGAAACGTGCTGGAATGACTGTCGTATTCTGCGACGAGGCATCAGGAAGCTTCCCACGCACAGGTCCGGCAGCACAACACCCTTCCACTATTAACCCCGCCTTCTGTGCACCCTTCTTATAGTGCTTCTCGGTGGCGTGCCGGGCGCATATGATTTGCATATGCTCTGCAATGCTAATCGTTTGCATGTCCTCGGGCGACGATAATTCAATGCTAATCGTTTGCATGTCCGCGGGCGACGCATGCTGCGAATTTCAGGTGCATCGGATGCTTCCTTCTTGGTGTTACATTTTGTGTTGCCAGCAGTGTACTAGAGTAGATGAAAGCCCGTCAATAATGACAGGGAAAAATGAAATTTATTATACAGAAATTATTGACATTTATTTATTGAGTTTTTGAGTTCCACGTTAATAGATGGCGACGTTGGCTCACAGCTTTCTGAAAATTTCCCGAACAGTCGGTTATGGAATTTAATACGACGGGCCGTCTGTTTGTTATGTGTTTTGTAAAACCTTTAATTCGTATTTCGACAACACTTCCTTGCACACAACATTTTTCGTTTACACTGACTGAACCCTGTAACAATTTCACCTGTTCTTTTCCGTGAAATATTTTTATCTTGACGTTGCCACATACAGATGGCTAAACACCGGTTCAGGTAGTGAACCAAAAATCCTGATGTAAAGTTTTTCGGAGCCGCCGCGGTGGCGTAGTGGTCTAAGCGATGGCCTCTGATCATTCGTCCGAAATGGGTCCCGGTTCAAATCCCGGTGAAGCATGGATGCTGTGTGTTTTACGGCACTAGTTCTCTCCCTTTCCTGGAACCAGTGGCCCTAAATTAGGGACGGGCGACTGCTTATAGCTCACTGAGTTGCTCACGGTGGTCGTTAAACCTCCAGAAAAAACAGAAAAAAAGTTTTCGTATCTCTAGAGTTGACGAGAATGATTTGGATTAGATGACGTCACACCAGCAGCTGTGTTCTTTGTAGTTATGTCAACAAAACAAAGTGGTATACGCGTGGACTGAGCGCGTGTAGGTGATGACGTCACCTACGCGAAAACACGAAAATCTAAGTGTGACGTCATAAACATTTGTTTCTCGATTGTTGCTATGACGACTTAAAAAGTGGCACGGAGGAGGAGGGCTCTAGCAGATTATATTTTAGGATTTCTGGGTTCTCAACGTCAATTATTTTTGGTAAAGGTACGGTTTTAAAATCCTGGAAAAAAATAGTATTTAAATATTAGAGAATGGTGTTGTGTGTGTGGGGGGATTAAAAGGGGAAAGAACTGCAGGAACAATTACTGAGGCACGACTTCTATATAGCAGCACTTAAGGTGTAGGCCGGTGACAAGCCACGGTATTATAAGGAGTGATTCGTTGTATAAGCATCATGCTTCCCTTTACCTAATCTCTGTGACGTATACTCTAATTTAACTTTCCTTTTTAGTTTCTTTCTCTTTGTAAATTTGAGTTCACTCTCTTTTTAGCGTTTTTCAAACTTAACGTGATATCTTCTCTCTCGCAAGATTATGGTTGGCAACACCTTGAGGTCGGAACACATGACGTGTGTATGTGTCCGATGAGAAATAAATGTTACATAATGTTTGAGCAGCAGCAAAAGTGCGGAGAGAGATGGTGGAAGTTATCATACTATTACTTGTGGAAGAGACGTTGTTAAATTGAAGTTTGAGTTATTTGAAGGTTGTGTGTTCTACTTTAGAGTTGGTGTTGTTTTCTTAACCAAGTGTTATTATTAACTCGCGTTTTTCTGATTACACCTTGTTAAAGTGGCAAAGGATTAGTGGCAGAATAAAGACTAATAGTAAGTAACCTCTTCTGAAGTTTCTTGAATGACTTCTGTTTCACTGTAGGTGAAGTTTGTGAGACTGATCTATGTAGTGTTCAATCAGCTCTGTCTACACGTACATTATATCTCCAGCTAACGATGTTTTAAAGGTAAATTGTCACAGATGAGATTTTTTACTGTACGCATGTTTATCGTAACAAGGCTGTGATGAGTGCTAAAGTTGTATTGAAGAGGAATTAAGATGTTCATTTTCCCGAAGAATTTAGAAAACCATAGACGCAAAAACTGGAGATTTTTTTTTCTTTTTCGTTAGGCGCAATGGTGTACAATTGCCTGGTAAAGTGTTGGACATTCAGACATCTCGTCGTTGGGCGGACGTATTTTCATTCACGTTGGATCAACATTCGGCTGCTCTACTGAGCATATGACAGAAAACTGCCAATACACTCAAAACGCGTTGAAGGCTAATAAATTCAAAAGCGTTAAATCGTTGAGTAGACTAACACTGCTTTACGGTGCAAAGATTTAGCCGAGACGCGAGGAAATTAATTCAAACGCGGAAGAAACAGAGATTATTATTATTTATTTACTTTTTTTATTTTTTTTATTGGAGGTTTAACGACCACCGTGAGCTACTCAATGGGATATAAGCAGTCGCCCGTCCCTAATTTAGGGTTACTGGTTCCAGGGAAGAGAGAGAGCCAGTGCCGTAAGACAAACACAACATCCATGCCTCACCGGGATTCGAACCCGTACCCCGTTCGGACGAATGATCAGAGACCATCGCTTAGACCACTGCGCCACCGGAGCGGCGAAACAAAGATTAAGAGGACAAAAATGAGCAAGAGTGACAAAGGTTTTGAAGAAAGTCCAAAAAGCAAAATATTATCGGAAAGGAATATAGTTTACACAGAACACAGTTTGGAGCATGAAAAGAGGATTAGAGAAAGAACTATAATTAGATGTAGGAAGTGAGCATACAGCGTCATGAAGGAAAAAATTTTGAAGAGTAAAGTGGTGGAAACGGAGTGAAAATTAAAAACCTAAAATATCATCACCTAACTCTGAAACTAATAACGGTACAGAAGAGAACATTATTTGAGACACAGAAGAATAAAACTTGGATATAGGATCCCCAAGTCCAATATAACGTAACCCTTTTTCCTGTGCGAGATTGGTGTTACGCTATGTCTAAAACAATGACTAAGGATATGTTTAACTAAATGAGAATAAGATGCAATAGTTGCACGGGATAGTTCAATTTAAGGTTTTACGGCCAGACGAAACATATACGGAAGCCAAACTTACATTTAACCTTTTATTGTTCCAAGCACAGTAGATAAAATCCAAAAAATAGCACTGAAAGTTTTACACTTCACACATAATTCCTTAACTATCTGTCGTATAATCTAGCTTAACAACGATTGAACATCCACACACACACACACACACACACACACACACACACACACACACACATACACAGTAAGCAACTGCTCTATCGTCCTTTTTATCTAACATTCTTATCACATTCATACGTCACTCTCTCTGACCTCAAAAGTGTTGCCAACCTCATTAATGTGAGAGAGAAGATATCACGTTAAGTTTGGAAAGTGCAAAAGAGAACAAACTCAAATTTACATAGGAAAATGAACTAAAAATGAAAGTTAGATTAGAATATACGTCACACACCCAAAGATGGTTCCTTAAGGAATTGTTATAAGAAAGGTAGTGGTTGTGCAATTGCTGTTAAGTTACCACACACACACACACACACACACGGAAATTTGGAAACGATCAGCTCCACAAATCAGCAAATTAAATGATCCCCAACCTGGTGTACACTGAAGAGCATTTGAATTAGAGATACCTGTCTAGTAACGTGTAGCACCGCCTTTCGCCCTGATGACGGCGACGATTCGTCTCGGCATGGACTCGACAAGACACCGGAAACGTTGGGAAGCCATACGGATCCACGATCCCTGAACAAGCTCCCACAGTTCACGAAGATTTGATGGCGAGGGTGTCAGAGCCTCGAACATCTCTTTCGATGGCATCCAAGATGTGCTCGATGGGATTGAGGTCAGGTGACCTAGCTGGCCAAGAAAGCGAGGTCACATCGGTGGAGTGTTTATCCAACCATTCGGATACAATTCGGGTGCAATGGCACTGTGCATTGTCTTGTTGAAAGATGAGGTCCCCAATGGGATGTTGTCGACGCACAAACGGGAGCAAATGGTCGTCCCGGATATCCCGGTAACATTGATCTGTGAGGGACGATATGACACGTACCAGGAGTCCCATTTCAATCCACGAAAACAGTCTCCAGACGAGAATGCCACCCCCACCAGCTTGAAGAGTATCCTGCTGGCAAGAAGGATCCATCGCTTCATGTGGTTTGCGCCGTACTCGTATCGTGCCATCCGCATGCATGTACCAACGTGAATTTCGACTCATCAGTCCAGGCAACATTTTGCCACATGCCTAGGGTCCAGTGGCGATGTTCCCGCGCCCATGCTAATCTTTGCACCCTGTGATGTGTGGTCAGCAGCGGTACCCTCGTGAGACGATGGCTTCTGTACCACATAGCGAGGAGATGATTCTGGATGGTGTGGCTGCTTACACGTTTTTGTGCACCAGCGTTAAATTGCCGAGTGCTTTCTTGCACTGTGGCCCGTCTATCTGCTGTTACAATGCGAGGTAGCCGACGATGACCCCGCTCATCTACACGCTGTTGTCCACGGCAGTTGGCCCTTGCAGGGATGGTTTTACCGGATTCGATGTACTCACGGTGCACCCGTGACACAGTGGCTCGTGAAAATCCCAGTGCCTGCTCGACTTCCGAGATGGAGTGACCCATTCGTCGGGCCCCGACAATTTGTCCACGATCAAATGCGCTTAGATACTTCGTCTCAACCATACTGCGTTCGACTCTTACTGATTCCCGTCGCATCACTCCTTATATTGTCGGATCGCTGCATACGTCATGTCGTTTCCGTTTACAGGGCCGCCCACAGCGCCACATTTGCATAACGCCAGCTGTATCTAATTCAATTGCTTTTCAGGTTATAGCACGCGAAGACATTGTCTGAGACAGTGCCTTAATAGCTAACACTGTGTATTTAAAATAATTAATAATAAATTCCTTTTTTCAAGGCATGACTTTTGCTATTGAGTGATGAGTGGCAAGGGATACTCCCGTCTGCTCCGAAGTCAGAGGCCACACCGAATGCATAGCTGTTTAAGCGCTGGCTTCCGATCATTAGTCCGAGCTGGATTCGAATCCCCATGAGACATACATGTCGTATTTGTCGTACGACACTTGCTCTCTCCCTTCCCTGGAGCCAGTGGCCCTAGGTTAGGGAGGGGCGGCTGCTCATAGCCCATCGAGTTGCTCACGGTGGTCGTTAAGTTCCTTCTCCCCCAAGGCAAAATCAGAGTATGTGTTATTGGCACTTCCTTATTGTAAAACGTATTGCCATTGAGGTTGAACTCTGGCGTACGAGCGACGAATCTTGGAGACTACTGTCTGTTGAAAAGTTATCTTTTGCTCGTTCCAATCTTCCTTTTGAGTAGTTTGGGTTCAAACGAATTCCATACTATCTATGTTTTCATCAGGGCTATTGTCCGTGTGACGAAAGAATCTTTTCTGAAAACGCGAAAGTTTCCATATTCACCCATTCTCATATACACTGGCAGAAAGTGAAAAAAGAACACCAAGAAGGAATTGGCGTACAATCATGAAATTTACATATGTTAATGGTGTCGAGTTTACGTAGGTGTGATGTTAATTTCGGAACCAACCGGTGAGCGCTTACGCCACAGCACGGCAAAATATGCAAATTATCGTCGGTGGTATTTAAGAAGTACGGCGAAGTCAATGTAATCAGTCGTCAGCGTACGGACACGTGCGAAGACTCTGAAGAAGCTGCAATGCCTGGACATGGAAGACATGTACGATTTCATCGGTTATCGGACTTTGAGCGAGGTCGTCTACTCGGACTCCGCGAGGCCGGGTGGTCGTATCGTCGTATTGCGGAGCGAATTGGACGGGAAGTACCGGTGGTGGTACGATGGTGGCGTAGATTGTCCGAGGAACATTCCCACACGAGAATACGTGGAACTGGGAGTCACAGACGGACTGATGTGCGGACCGATTGACGCATAAGAAGAGCGGCGTTGTCAAGCAGAACATCCACTGCGACGCAAATCCGAGCTGCCGTTGCACCTGAGGTAACTGTGTGAACAATCCGCAACCGTCTACTGGATGCAGGACTACGTGCACGTGTGCCTCTGGCATGTGTACCTCTGACTCCAGCCCACCGTCAGGAACGGCTGCAGTGGTGACGCCAACGTCTGCACTGGAGAACGCAATGGCGATCTGTCGTGTTCAGCGATGAAAGCAGATTCTGCTTGGGAGCCTCCGATGGCCGTATGCGTATTCGCAGACGCACAGAGGAGCGTCTCCACCCTTCTTGCATCCGCCAGCGACACACAGGGCCTACACCTGGTCTCCTGGTATGGGGAGCGATCAGCTATCACTCCCGTACACAACTAGTGTTGTTACCGGGTACGTTAAACAGCACCTCCTACATCAACAACATCATTCAGCCCGTTGTTGTGTCATTTGTAAGGTCGGACCATCGTGGTGTTTTCCAGCAAGATAACGCACGCCCACACACGGCACATGCAACGCAACATGCACTTCAGGGTGTGAGACAGATTCCATGGCCTGCACGTTCACCGGTTTTGTCCCCCATTGAGCACGTGTGGAATTTTATGGGACAACGACTTATCCGGTCTCCACGGCCAGCCACGACCATCCCCGATTTACGCGTTCAGGTTGAGGGTGCTTGGAACTCAATACCCCAAACTTACATCCAACATCTTTACGACAGACTCCATGCCAGAATTGCACAGTGTGACGCAGTTTATGGTGGTTCAACCTCGTACTAACCATGTTACATGGAAATGTTAGTTTTCAGTTTACCAGCAAATACAGCTGTATTTTACCATAATGTTTTGATCACGTTATCCTCTGTATTCCGTTATTATGCTGTATAAATTTCGTTGGTATCAGACGTCTCCTTCTTGGTGTTCTTTTTTCACTTTCCGCCAGTGTATCTCTTTTTCCGGAAAAGTTGCTTTCTTTGCGGTATACAAGGAGACCATATATTTTAATATTTTAATATTCCCTAATGCAGTAAAATCTCGATTAAATCTTCAAAGGACCGATGTATTGTACTACAAAATTGCAGTTCCATTACTGAAAATAAGGTTAACTCATATATTTTTGCTTATCAATATCAAATAGGAGGCCCTCTAAATCAAAGTGGATGTAATTTTCGTAGTTACCAACTTTAAAGACCCAAAGCTTACGTGCCGCATTAGTAATACTAAACTGTGCCGGTGGATGTAATTTTTAATGCCAGATTTTGCTGCCCAAAATAATTTCTTCATTAAGAGATTATTTTCGAAAAGATGAAAAGTTCGGGTGATTACCTTTTATGCTTTAGTTTTGTAAGCAAATGTTTCCCCGTTTATTACTTGTGACGTGGCACATAAATTTGTTTCATTCCCCCTTTTTTTTTCTTATTGCGGAAACCGAACACCTCCTTTTATCCTGTTATATCTAAGAGCGGATGCCCTTAATTAGAAGAGCTAACGTGCATTTTGGGGGTGAAAAAAATACACAATTTCTTCATTAGACGGAGAGATTTGGAAAGCGGAAAGAAATTGCTTAGCAGTATCTCATTATCATCTGTTGCTAATAGCCCAGTAATGATTACATCCCTCGAGAAGAAATTATAACCTTCTCAAAACGCGCTTACTGATCATTTTTCCAAATCCCACGAACTAACTAAAATAAAAGATTAAGGGCCACAAGTTAGGGAAAGAAATATCTTCTTAGACATTTTTTTTTCATTCATTTACAGATTTTTTTTCCTTTTTAATTGCAAACTTCCTTACGCGTAAAATGGCACTGGAGCTACAACAAACCTAAAAGCAACATTACAAAAGTATATCCAAAAAATATGTATGATTTCTTCTTGGCAAATTTGTTACTGTCACCCTTTTTTATTCCATGCATCTTTCCCGACAGTAGTATAGTAAATCTCAGGTAAAAAAAATTTGATGTAACGAAAATGGGTAACGGAAGTACTCAGAACTATTGTTGAAATCTGATTTTTGAATGAAGTGATGCAACAATTGTTAATTTCATTGTTACTCAACAACATATTTTATTCAACTATCACCGCACATTATTTCATCACGTTTTGCATCAGCGTGAAAATATCCCATTGTAATCTGCGTAAATTACGAGAACCTAATGCTAAAAGCCGTTACAAAAATGCATTTTGATGCTATGAAAACGGTGCGTCGTAGCGAAACTTGGGTTCTTCTCCCCACCTCCCCCCAAGAGTGATTACCTTCTATTGACAAGAGATTTAAACTGATGTATATGGGGTGTTGTAATATGTAGATGTCCTACACCAAAAGTCACTAATCCTTCTCACTAACACACTTACGATTCAGCTTTTCTTTTTATCTTGAGGTCATTTTTTTTTTCCAAATTGGCATTTCTGAGTGCGATATATTTTCTTGGTGCTCGACGCCAGAACGTCAAGACTATTTCTAATTCCAAAGCGTGAGTGCGTAACTTGAAACTGCTCGTGCGAAAGCAAGAACCATCAAAGTTTATACTAGCTACCTTGCGTAACTGAAATTTGAGCTTAATGTCATGACGCAGCAAATCCCTGTTTATTGAAAGCAAAATGTGCCTAAATTTAAAGTATGAGTCTGTGGGAACTTTGGAAATCGAATGCAGACATTTTCCTAGCTGAAACAGTCTTTCAAGAGATGATTTCTAGAAAATGAAAATCTCAATGTCTAATGCAAATTTTCTAATGACGTTGCATTATTTTGGTGAAATATGATTGCTGAAGAGCTTTCTGGGAACTCCTCTATTTAGCGCCAAATATGTGACGAAAATCCTGGTGGTCCTAAAATAATTTAAAAAAAGCTTAATTGGATTAAATCACGTGAATTTTTCCTCCAGAATCTGGCGTTTCGTAGATACGATAAATGATTGCTTTTCACATCATGTCCATAAATTCGTTCTAAAATGATCAGATCAGATCATACGTAGAGGATTTTAGGAAGGGAGTGTCTGACTGGTCTTAACAACCCTTAGAAATAAGAAGCTTGGAGATTTGGGCTAAAGTGCCCGGTAGGAAAGTTACACGGGAGCTAGGTAGAAAGGGAGAGGAAGACTCCCTTATTTATTACCGGGGGGGGGGGAGAGGCAGTACCAGGGTCCAACGGCTTAACGTGCTTATCGGACGCACGGCGGATATTTAGTGGTTCGTGCGTTCGTACCTGCGTGATATCGAGCCTGAAGTTCCTCCGTGGCAGGCGCGAACGTTGATCACTAGGGCATCCGCGGTCCTCGTTCTAAACTGAAAATCAACGTCTTATACACAGTCGAGTCACATCATTGTGACCACCAGCTAATATCCAGAGTGACCGCTGTGTTCAAGCAGCTAGACGGGCTGGAAGTGACACAATTAGGTGCTGGAAGGTGTTCACAGGTATGTGGAGCCATGCTCACTGCAGTGCATCTGACAGCTGCTGGAGGCTGCGTGGCGGAGGATTCAAAGAGCAAACAACACGATCGAGGTGGTCCAACAGATGTTCAATTGGGTTTAAGTCTGGGGAATTAGGGTGCCAGAGAAGTACTTTAAAGTCTTCATCGTGCTCTTCCAACCACTGTCGGATGTTTCTAGCTGTGTGACACGTCGCATGATTGTGCTGGACGATCACATCTGCACCAGGGAAGACAATCAGCGTGTATGGGTATACGTGGTCTGCAAGGATGGATTCATAACGAATTCAGTCCATAGTGCCTTCCACAGGTATAAGTGGAATCAGAGAATGCCTCGAAAACATTCTCCAGATCAAAACGCTGCCCCCACTAGCTTATGTTCTTCCAGCAATGCTTGAAGAGTGTTTGTTCTACGGTGTTCCTCGCCTTATACGCCAATATGTCCATCCGTTTGATGAAGCAGAAAACGTGACTCATTGGAGAAGGCAATCCTTTGCCAATCAGCGGAGGTCCAATTCCGATACTGCCGTGCAAATGTAAGCCTTTTCTGCCGATGCACCTTCGTTAGCATAGGTGCAGTGACCATCCGTCTGCATCAAGGCCCCATTTGCAGCAGGGTTCGCTGAACTGTCGTTTTAGACACACTTCCGGTAACCCCCTGGTTCATTCGGCCTCCACTGTAGCGTGTCGATCGGCCGTCACAAAAGAGCGTTCGAAATAACTTACAATTTCATCAATACTTTCAGTTTTGTCCTTTCGTATGCAGTTTTGGATATGGCCAAATTTAACGATACAATTTGCCCCGTAATATTTCGTAAGTAGCATTTAATTAATTTCCTTCGGAAAAGAGTTTTCTGCCGACGAAAATGTAACTGGCATAACACCAAAACTGGACAGACAAACTCGAAATTTCTATATGAAAAATTAATTTTATTAATAAGTCCCCTAATTATTCAACACCATGAATACTTTTGACTTTAATCAGTACTGCCTTGTAACAAAATAATAAAATAGGAAATGTTTATTACAACTCATTGCTATGTGAAGAAATTGTCCTTTCTTGTCGGTCTCGAAGCCACGTTTTCCTACTCCGGAGCGGCTGTTCTCCTAATTGAACTACACCGGCAGGCTTATCACCGCAATTTGTCGTTTTGACTCCTACGTCATCTTAGTAGCATGTCACAGCTTCAAAAACCAATTTCTTGGCTTCACAAGCTTAGTGTAAGAAAACTGAAAGCAAGATTTTAAAGATGTTATCTAGATAATTTACGATATTCAAGCTGAAACTGATACCACCCTGGTAGCAGAGTGGTCTGAAGCGCTAGCTTCTAACCACTCGTCCTAGACGGGCCCGCGTTTGAATTTCGGATAAGGCATTGGGAGTATGCTCGTCTTACTGTGCTGGCTCTATATCTTCCATAGAACCAATGTCCCAAAAATTAGGAACTGGCGCTTACGCCCTCAGAGTTGTTCGTAGTCGTCATTAAACCGCAAAACAAACAACAAACAAAAAGAAAAAAAAAGGATGAAGCTGGCGCAACGGATGAAAAAGACAATTGAAAAAGGTACCAAATCAATACTATAGTAGCAAAAATCACAACAGTGATGATTCTACATGGATTGTCAAGGGCTCTTAAATTTCGTGTGGCCGTGGTTGAGTGGTTTGCTAATTTATCTCTATGGATGCAAAGACAAGTGAGGCGAACAATAAAGCAACTTCATGACAAATGTCGATCCTGCCTGCTCCCGGTTCATCTTGTTCTCACTGAAGGGGCTTTGACGACACAGACTAACAGCGGTGTTTCCATATCACCCGGGATATGAGGAAATGCTATCCTATACTCGCCAATCCCCAAAATGACTTCAAACACTCTGGCTCAGAACTGAAAGTTCTGGAAAAAGACCCTGACTCAGAACAGATAGTCGTGGAAGAGACTTGGGGAGACCTTCGTCCAGCAGTGGATTGATAATGTTTGTTGATGATGATGAACAGCATGTTTTGGTGAAGAACCACTTTAAAAAAAATCATGCACCAAGCCTGTATTGAGTATGTTTGTTTCCTATGCTACCTTCACTTGCGATCCTTTTTTCCTTCTGTCGTCGTTTTCTTTGTAGGTTTTCCTGAACGGGCATAACGACAGAATTCTTCAACTTCTTCAAAAAAAAAAAAAAGAAAAAGACACATGCGAAAGAAAAGAAAAAAGAATAAAGAAAGAACAGAAAAAAAAGAAAGAGAATCTGCTCATAGGTTATACTGTATATCATATTTTCTTTGCATTTAAAAGAGGAAAAACCAGTGCACTGCTCTAAATGAGTCTACTCCAAGGTCATGAAGCTTCATAGAGAAAACAAGAAAGACGACATGGAATTTTCGGTTGTAACGAGCATGTCTTTTGAATCCGTTCTAACGCGAATTAAATTTATCGAAGCTATTGAAAGTCAATGGAACCGGTATGGAAAACAATAGTATCGGACCGAAAAAGAAGTTTTCCAATCGGGTTTTTGATCCCGCAGATATTGCCGTAAACGGAATCGTGAACTTTCGCTGTCTGGTTGCAGACTGTGTGTTAAGAAAACTTCGAAATTATATGAAAAACATTTCTCGGCGGAAACGCTCTCCAACAAAGAAATAATTTTTTTCAAATCGGACTTTTAGAAGCAGAGATATCGACAAATATAAGATATGCATCTACCCTCCCTGCCGGAAACCATGCATTATTTTAAGAACAAAGTATTCTCAAAAGATTTTTCGATGTGATCGGTACAGGTCCACGAAAGAATGTTTTTCAATCGAGTTTTCAGAAGCTCAGATTATGTTGCAAATACGTCAGAAGCAGAAATTAACACTTACGCTCCCTGGTGGCCAAAGCATTCTTTTCCAAATATTTGAAATTGTATAAAAACATTTCCCATCATGAGTATTCTCAAAAGGTATGCAATGCAGGAAGAATTTTTCAAATCTGGGTTTTGGAAGCAGAGATATCGGGAAAAAACGCAATTTACCTTAACACCCCTGGCGGAAAGTCAATGAATTATTTTAAACTTTTGAAATTATGTGAACAACATTTCGCAGCGAAAACGTTCTCCAACAAAGAAATAATTTTTCAAATTGGACTCTTCGAAGCAGAGATATGGACAAATATATGATATGCATCCACACCCTCTGGGGGAAAACCATGCATTATTTTAGAAAGAAAGTATTCCTAAAAGGTTTTCCGATGTGAGCAATATCGGTCCAAGAAAAAAAATTTTGTCGAGTTTACAGGAGCTCAGATTTTGCTGCAAATGCATCAGAAACAGAAATTAACATTTATGCCGCCTGGTGGCCAAAACATTCTTTACCAAATACTAGGAATTATTTGAAAAACGTTTCCCATTAGGAGCTGTATGCAATACGGGAAGAATTTTTCAAATCTGAGTTTTAGAAGCAGAAAAATTGGGGAGAACGCAATTTACCTTTGCGCCCCCGAGCGGAAAGTTTATGATTTACTGGAAAATTTTGAATTTACATGAAAAACATTTCGCATCGGAAACACTATCCAACAAAGAAGGAATTCGGACTCCTAGAAGTACAGAGATTGACAAAAATAAGATATACATCTACGCCACCTGGTGGAGAAACCATGAATTATTTTAAGAAGAAAATATTCCAAAAAGGCTTATCGACCAGAGCAGTATCGGTCTACGAACGAATTTTTTTCAATCGAGATTTTAGGAGCACAGATTTTGCTGCAAATACATCAGAAGCAAAAATTAACACTTGCGGCCCCTGGTGCTTAAGCCATTTTTTACCAAGAATTAGAAATTATATGCAAAATATTTACAATCAAGAGCTGTATCCGATGCAGAAAGAATTTTTCAAATCGGAGTTTTAGAAGCAGGAATATCAGGAAAAACGCAATTTTCTTTCACGCCATCTGGCGGAAAATCTATGCGTAACTTGAAAAAGTGACTATACCTAAAATAGTCTTCGACATAAATGCAATCGAAGGGTAAAAAAAAAATTTTGAATCGGATGTTTAGAAGCAAATATAAAATGTATTTTGAATTCGATATCATCTGCATTTACGCCTCTCTACCTGTAAAATGGTGCATCGTTAAAATAGCTGGAATGCAAGGATCATCATTCGGACATTTCAAGCTTCTCAATGCAAAAAAAGTTTTCAAATCGGACAAATAATTGCAGAGATGTGGTGCCTACAGACGAACGGACGGACGGTCGGTCGAGCAAACCGGTAACATAAGCACGATTTTTTTTACAAAAGACGTGCTAAAAATAACCTCGCACGCGTGTCTCTAATGCGAGCCACAGAAGTCCTTCTTTCAGATAATCCAATTCCTTTAACAACCCACAAACTGTCACTTCACCAACTTCCAAGACATGTTTCTGCACTAGCGCTAACTTATAAAATAGTGCAGGTTGCATTTAATTCGAATAATAATAAAAAAGATGACTCCGTATTTTCGGTTGTAATGAGCACGTCATTTGAATCCCGTGTGACACGAGTAAAACATTTCAGTCATTCATAATTAATGGTACCCGTTAACAAAAAAACAAAAAAAATATCAAGAGGATTTCTACAATCGATAAAACATCTAGAAATAGAAATACCTACTTTCTCCCATTACAAGCTGAAAAGTATGTTACGAAAATTAACAAATTGCGTAAAAAGTATTTCGTAGATGATGCAAGATATGAGAGACAAAGAGATTTTCAAACGAACAGTTAAAAGAAGAGATATAAAGAAAACCGTGATATAAATTTTCGCCACCTAGCGAAAGAATTTTGAGTAACGGAAACGCAGAAAATATGTGAAAAGTATTCTTCATAATAAAAGCTATGCTAAAGAAAAATTATTTTTTAAATAGGTGTCCTGGAAGCAGCGATAGCTAGAAAAATGTTTTGGCATTTACGTTCCCTAGCAGGATAACTGTGCATTGTTTTTGGAGGATAATGTTACCCATCTTTACTGCAGCGAATGACATACAGTAAGGAAAAATAAAAATATCATAACGATTCTTAGAAGCCGAGATACCACTACGTTTGGAATACTTTGCCAGTGCCCGTTTTTTTCCTTTTCTCTGTTCTGTCTTTTTCATATTTATTTTAAAGAAATTTTTCAATACGTTTTTTAGAAGCGGAGATACAGCTGCTGAGATGCACACCAACACCGCCTAACGGAAGAACTGAGAACTACAAACCGTACGAGCACTACTAGTTCATGTAATGCGGGAAAAACTCACTTTAAATAAATTAAATGCTCATCTTTCATTTTTATTTGCGTATTCTGAAATGTTCAAAACAACACATCTCAATTGAGAAAATGTTAACAAAAGTTTACCCCACAGATCATAGATATGAGGATAGCTATGTGGTTAAAATGACGAAACATTAATTAACTTCGTATAATGTTTAATTCATCAGATTTTTGACTGCTAATAATCGCGGAAAAGTACTTTAAGGAATCAGCACAAATTAGGGCCTAATGCTATTTTCTCTTTCAGCGACAAATTTCTTTTTAAAGAATAGAATGTCTTTTAAGAAAGTCGCGCCGTCGTGGAATAATTAAAGCGAGGCTTTATGTGGAGCTACATTGAACTGGATTTAGTTCAGCAGAATATATATACACTGGTGTCCAAAATTAATGTCCAGAAACGCTCTTTTGGGGGAAAGGGAAAGAAAACAAAATGCAAATACTAAAAAAATCTAAATATCTTTGGTGTTGCAGTATTCCAATTTTAATGCCGACGAAGTCTGTAATGAATTTGAGTTTCGCATCTATATGTTTTTTTACGTGTTCATTCTCTCATTTTTTATTAGACTTATGCATGACATATTGTCTTCATACAGTGTTGCTTGCTCTTTCTGCGAATACGGCAAATCATCCAGGAAAGTTTTCATCCAGATCGGTTCTTGACAAGTATGTGTCAGAGAAATATACTCCGATTCTGTTAACTAATTGGCAATGGAATTTTTCTTCTTAGAGTTCCACGATATGGTGCAACTCCCTAGTAAGAAGACTGTAGATGGAAGACTGTAGACCGCTTGTAGATTTTCGGTCCTTGGCACACCACATGCCCAATCTTCGTCAGCGTATCCCATGAGGATGGGTTGGTGTTTTGCGCTGAGACGGAGTCGCATGCCAGTTGTTATTTTCAGAGGTTTAATGGTTTTCTGTACGGCTTTCCAACCTTGTGTTGAAGGATTCTACACTTTTCTACTTAAAATGCCAACTTCTGTTGCTATACCCAATCTTGGAGGAGGTTTAACGACCACCGTGAGCAACTCAATGGGCTAAAAGCAATACCCAGTCTTGTGGCTATAGAAATGTACAACAAGGCTCCCACCACTTCATTGTTTACATAATTATCCACGAGTGTTTCTTCTTCTTCTTCTTTGTGCTTCCCAAAATCTGTAGACATATATAACACTTCTTTAGTGGTTTTCCAAAATCTGTAGACGCGTATAACACTTCTTTAGTGGCTATTCATTTGTGGCTTCCAGCCATTTTTATTTTTCTCCTTGAAGCACTTTCTATAATTCATACCAGTTTGTGGGCTCAGGTTTAATTGCACTTTTGCACTTTATGCTAACCTATTAGGTGGTTTCCCTTTAGTGGTTCTGGCTGATCTTCTGGATTGTTGACTTGCACTTTCATCTTGTAGATTCTACATTTTGAGGTTACTCACCTTTATTCCTAAAACCTCCTAAAAGAATGTATATTATGTCTAAATGACACGTGAATAATTAAGCAGCTAGGTGACATTTGCAATGCTGTATGAATATATGATCTGTAGGTTCATTCGATTCTAATACAGGATTTTCACTTTCAAAAATAATATCTTGTGTGTTCTCGCCTATTCTTGATATTGGCCAGCATTTTCCTTTGTACATTCGAACTTTCATCAAATTTTACACTGGCTTGTTCTCACTCTTTTCGTTTCTGGTATCAGAACACGATATCATTTGAATCTATCACTGTACCTAACCAATCTTCCTTCTTGAGCATGATTGTCAAATTTCTGTCTGGCTTTTTTCGGCACATAAGAATATGTTTTGCAGACAAACACCTTTATGTATTGTACGTAAGGACCTCTCCATAGTACGAATGGTGGTTTTCTTGTAGATGATGAGGGCTTCTTCCCAAAATTTGTCTTCCATTTTTGAATCGAGGAGCATTGTTTTCGCCATTTCAACGAGATATCAATTTTTTCTTTCTGACACACCATTTTGCTGCGATGAATATGATACACTCTTCTGGTGTTCAATTCCATTCTCGGGAAGATTGTTTTCAAATCCTGAACCAGCATATTCTTCTCCGTTTTCTGTTCTAATTGCGCCAGGCTTGGTTTTGAATTTGTTGCTTATGAGTACAACGCATCCTTCTACTTTTATGTGGCTTCATTTATATTGCTCATTAGAAAAACCAAAATTTGTTGGTCGTCGATGACAGTTTAGAAATATATTTTCCCTGCAGGAGTTAATGTTTTCATGCGACCACATATGTCGCTATAAGTTAGTTCTAGTGGTTTTTAAGTTTTATATACACTCTCCTTGGGAAATGGTTTCCGTGTGAGCTTCATTCGCAATTTACGTAATACTTTAGCTTCACTGAAATACGAATTGCATTAGTAATTTATACTCTTTTGCATCCAGACAACTTTAATCCTTTTACCATTTCCTCTATTTACATCTTTCTGGTGATGTTAGATTCTCTGTGCCCCAAACGCATATATGCCACAGGTCTATACAATATTGATTTTCACAATGTTCAGCAAAATTAGACTTTTCAATTTCTCCCACTGTATTCAGCCTACAGAGATTTATATCATCAGTAGCGCCTACAGCTTCAGTGATTTTTCTACTCTTTATTATTCATCGGTCTCATCTGAAAGTAACACTATAACCCGTTTCAGCAATTTTTCTCACTGATAGAAGAGTTAGTATCTAATTCTGGGACCTAAAGTACTCCTACTTTTATATTGTTCACTTCCCCTTTATAATTTCTGCATTGCAAGTATTTGGTTCCCTTTCCAGTGGATTGCAGTTCTGCTCTGTTGGCGGTTGTAATATCTTCCTCGGCATCTGGGTCAATTTCGGTGAAAAAATGTTCATTATTGGCTATATGGCTAATGGCGTTTGAATCGATCGACCATTTAATATTTCTACCTTGGCTAGAGTTGTTTAAAATGCGAACATTTCTGTTGAATGCTCATATTTTTAGTTCGTCATTTGTGCTTGATTTAAATTTATTTCTGGAAGTTTTTGCCTGATTTGTGTTTGTATTTTTGTGCTTGTGGGACTTCGGTGTGTTTTTATTCCCTTTTACTTTTTCCCGAGCATTCATTTTTAGTGCGGCCTTTCTTATTGAAGTATGTGTGTAAATTTTTTGCTTCTCTTCCTTTTCTGTTCGATTTGTCACTTGTTTGAAATACTGTTGTGGAATTTGGGTTTGTTTGTGGTCGCTCTTTACGACTACTGTACTCGTTGATGAGTTTATTCTTAACATATTATAGTGTTAGTTTATCCTCATCAGGGGTCGCGCTGGCTCTTTTCAAGTTTTTGCCAATTTATTCGCCAAATTCAATTTTTTATCGCCAAAGTGTTATAACAGTACAAAAAGGTAATCGCCAAAGCTCTTTTTCCATCGCCAAAACGATTGTTTTTTGCAAATTGCGAAGATGGCGATCGGCAGCACGACACCTGTTCATGTTTGCTTCAAGAGCTGTTACAAGAGTGTCGTATGTATTGGGTTGTCGGAAAAGTCATGACGTATTTTAGCCATGTTTTGCAAAGGTCATTTATTGATAGAAAGAACAAAGATCAATCAATGATATAATGCCCGTTCTGTTTGATAACCTTTTGCCATCTTTCAGTGAGCTGCAGAATGCTTCGTTCATGGAAGGACCTGTCTTTCGTGCCGAAAAATTGTACAAGGTGCTGATTTACAGTCTCATCTTAAGCTGAACGTTATACCACGCAAGGACTGTTGAAGAGAGCGAAACAAGTGGAAGTCTGACGGCGCAAGATCAGGCGAGTATGCTGGGTACAGCAACACATCCCACCCAAGCTCCATTAATTTTTGGCGGGTTATCAAACTTGTGTGTGGTCTCGCGTTGTCGTGATGGAACACAACACCTTTACGATGAACAAGCTCTGGACGTTTCTGGATGATGGATTCGCTCAAACTGTCCGATTGCCGACAGTACACATTCGAATTGATTGTTTAGTTCCGTGGTAGGAGCTCGAAAAACGCGATACCTTTAAAATCCCACCACACTGAGACCAGAACCTTCCGCTGATGAAGGTCTGCTTTAGATGTCGTTTTAGGCAAATCAGCACGTCGGGACCAAGACCGTTTGCGAACACATTGTTGTACACAATCCACTTTTCGTCACTAGTTATTAGTCGCTTCAAAAAATGATCGTTCTCCTCACGTTTAATGAGCATATCGCAGATGTTTATACGCGCCGTCAATTGAGCTTCTTTGAGTTCACGAGGAACCAACACATCGAGTCTTGCTTACGTATACCAGCTTCTTCAGGTGGTCGTGAACGCCTGAATGATGGATGTGCAATGTGTCTGTAATCTCTCGTGTCGTGTAACGTGGGTTTTGACTCGATCAATGCCTTGATTTGATCGTCATCAACCTCGGTGGGCCTCCCGGACCGAGGAGCATCGTTGAGGTCAAAATCACCAGCACATAATTTTGCGAACCACCGCTGGCACTGACGTTCTTGTAGAGCATTATCACCGTGCACTTTACGCAACATTTCACAAGCTTAACGCGCGTTCTTCCCTTTACGGAAGTAAAACAGTAAAATATGGCGAAAATACACAGTTTGGTTTTCCATCTTCAACTTGATGTCAAATCTCCGCAAATCAACCAAATCGCTCACTATTTCCTTTAGACTGCAGCTAGAACTGGCACCTGTCGAATGCCATAACGATAACAGAGCGGCGCATGCCTCTAATACTTCCAAAACCGCCTAACCGCCATCGGGTGCCAAAATAAGTCATGACATTTCCGACAACCCAATAGATAGCAGACACCTATTGATTTTAGTTTATTTGCAATTTGTGATACCTGGTTGACGTGTTATTGCATGTTTTCGCAGTCACTGTACCTTTTCCAATAAACGTTTCCTTAGCAAATAGAGATTACAACTCAAATTTGTTCTTTCATGAATTTTCTGCAAAGCTAGCCACACATTTCATGCTGGCGTTTGCTTTATGACATTTATAATGTCCTCATTTACCAAAAGTAGACTTATTGTTGATTTCGCTTGTACATTTTTCTTAATCCAGTCCTCATTTTTAACTGTAGGTTCCTCTTTAGAAACAACCTTCCAAGTATTTTCTTGCATAAGAAGCATTTGGATTTAAAATTTCCGAATTGTGCAATTTTCATTATTCAATTTGTGATTGAAAAATTTGTTGGGTTTATTGGACTAGATAAAGCCAGTTTTATTGTACTTATATTTATTGTGTAAGGGAAACAGTTTACCTTATAACTTATTTCATTATCAATTGTGCATACAAATAAAAATGGAATACTTAATGTTTCTATACTTGCCGTCGGTATACTTATACCGATATGTTCCATTGGACTTACTTGATACTTCGGAAATTACTGTGCAAAAGATCACAACAGAAAGAATGACACAAAGCGTGTGAATATTGGCGAGTTGCTTTTCTCACCAGGAGTTTGCTCGTGGACTAATCACGTGACACGATGTTTGCACTAAAACGCAGGTAACGCAGAGTAATTACAAGTAAAAGCAACTTCTTCTCCGCGCGTGTGAACAATGTTTGCGACTGCTGTGAGATATACGTATAGCTTATTTTTCCTATAATAGTCTTAAGCTATACACGGCAATGATTCCGGAAGGTAAATTATTCTACTGCGGTGAATCACCGACGTAATGGTTGTGACGTACCTGCCAGCTGGACGCACACGACATAAAGGCAGATAGCAGTCAGAACAAACGTCCGCGTAGCTCAATTGGTAGAGTGCCTTATTCCGGAATGAGGGGATCCGGGTTCGAATCCTGGCGTGGACAGAAATGACGGAGAAATTTACTTCGTTATAATGGCGACCGAACTATCCGGATGACCCGACCGTTCAAAATCTCGCAATGGTGTGATGTTATTTCCACACCGCGAGATAGAACAAATCAGAGAATTCCTTCTCCAGCGCTTCGAAAAAAAAAAAATAGACTGGGAGTCCTCAAGTGCACGTTCTACAGTGGATGGCTGCCTGCAACGATTCATGGTCACGGCTGACCCGTGGGCCATGCCGCCGGCCCTCTTTTCGGGGGGGGGAGAGATGTGACGTACCTTCCAGCAGGACGCACACGACATAAAGGCAGATAGTAGTCAGAACAAACGTCCACGTAGCTCAATTGGTAGAGTGACTTATTCCGGAATGAGGGGATCCGGGTTCGAATCCTGGCGTGGACAGAAATGACGGAGAAATTTACATCGTTATATGGTTCACAAGCCCAGTTAGGTAATGGTAATAGCTCATTAAAATATATTATTTTACTCATGGTTATACAAGTGTAAGAGGGCGTGCAGGACATGTGCGCTTCAACTTTTTCTTCAGTGGGGACCGTCCTCCTCAACTTTTGTCTTTAATTTGTCAGCCAACATACATGGTGTCCGATACAAAACACAACCCGATAATGAGAACAAGAAATACAACATTCAGTATTATAATGTAAGAAACGAGCAGGGCAGTGTACAACATAATTTTATTTTTTTTTGATTGGAGGTTTAACGACCACCGTGAGCAACTCAATGGGCTATAAGCAGTCGCCCGTCCCTAATTTAGGGTCACTGGTTCCAGGGAAGGGAGAGAGCCAGTGCCGTAAGACAAACACAGCATCCATGCCTCACCGGGATTCGAACCCGGACCCCTTACTGACAAATGATCATAGACCAGCGCCTTAGACCACTGTGCCACCGGGGCGGCCAACATAAATTCATGAATGAATGCATAAATTCGTGAAATGTTACAGTAGATGCTGAAAGTGGCCACCATCTGCTTGAATACATGCAGGCATTCACCCTTTTTAGCACGTCTTTTGTAAAAAAGATCGTGCTTATGTTATCGGTCTGTCCGTCCGTTCATCCGCCTGTAGACACGATATCTCTGCAACTATTAGTCCAATTTAAAAAAATTATTTTTGCATTGGGAAGCTTGAAATATGCGAATGACGATCCTTAATTTTGTTTTGTTTTTTACGATGTACAATTTCGCCTCTAGAGGGGGCGTAATGCAGATGATGTCGAATTCAAAAATACCTTTTATTCCACATATTTGCTTCTAAACAACCGATTGAATTTTTTTTTTATCTTTCGATTAAATTTACGTGGAAGAGTATTTTAGATATAGTTACCTTTTCAAATTACGCATAGATTTTCCGCTAGAGGGCGTAAAAGTAAATGACATTTCCCCCAATAACTCTTCTTCTAAAACTCCGATTTGAAAACTCTTTTTCTTAAGCGGATACACCTTCTGATGGAAAATCTTTTGCACATAATTTCTAACTTTTGGTAAAGAATACTTTGGCCACCAGGGGGCGTAATTGTTAATTTTTGCTTCTGATGTATTTGCCATAAAATCTGAGCTTCTAAAATATCGATTGAAAAAATTCTTTCTTGAACTGATGCCACTCACGTCCATAAACTTTTTCGGAATATTTTCTTCTTAAAATATTCCATGGTTTCTACGCGACGGGGCGGGCGTAGATGTATATCTTATTTTTGTCAATATTTCTACTTCTAATGGTCCGATTTGAAAAATTCCTTCTTTGTTGGATAGTGTTTCCAATGTGACATGCTTTTCATATAATTTCAAAGTTTTCAAGTAATTCATAGACTTTCCGCTAGGGGACGTAAAGGTAAATTGATTTCCTTCCTATATCTCTGCTTCCAAATCTTCGATTTAAAAAATTCTTTCTGCACCGGATACAACTCTTGATGGGAAATCCTTTGCACATAATTTCTAACTTTTGTAAGAAATGGTTTGGCCACCAGGTGGCGTAAGGGTTAATTTCCACTTCTGATGTATTTGCAGCAAAATATGAGCTTCTAAAATCTCGAGTGAAAAGAATCTCTTCGTAGGCCGATACTATTCCTGTCGACAAACCTTTTCTTCTTAAAATAATGCATGGTTTCTCTGCCAGGGGGCGTAGGTGTATATCTAATTTTTATAGATATCTCTACTTCTAGGAGTTCGATTTGGAAAATTCCTTTTTTGTTGGATAATGTTTCCGATGCGAAATGTTTTTCCTATAAATTCCAAAATTTTCTAGTAAATTAATGACTTTCCGCTAGGGGGCACATCGGTAAATTGCCTTTTCTGCGTTATTTCTGCTTCTAAAACTCCGATTTAAAAAATTCTTCCTGTATCTCGTAGAGCACCTGATGGAAAATATTTTAATGCAATTTCTGATGTTTGGTAAGGAATGGTTTGGCCACCAGGAGGCATAATTGTAAATTTCTGCGTCTGATGTATTTGTAACAAAATCTGGGCTCCTGAAAACTCGACTAAATTTTTTTTTCTTGGACCGATACCGCTCATACGGAAAAACCTTTTGAGAATACTTTCTTCCTAAAATAATGCATGGTTTTCCCACCATGGGACGTAAAGTGACATCTTATTTTTGTCGATATCTCTGTTTCTAAAGTCTGATTTTTAAAAAAATTCTGTGTTTAAGAGCGTTTCCTGGTGCGAAATGTTTCTCATACGAATTCATGTTTTTCTTAACGCACAAGCTCACGATTCCGTTTACAGAAATATCTCAGGGATTAAAAACCGTATTGAAAAACTTCTTTCTTCCGTAAGATACTATTGTTTTTTCCATAGCGGTTCCATTGACATTGGGTAGCTTTGATAAATTTAATTTGCGTCAGAACGGATTCAAAAGACGTGCTTACACTCGAAAATTCGGTGCCATCTTTCTCGTCATATTGTTTGTTGTTACTTTTTTCGAAGTTTCTGGACGGATATTTGTCACGGCTTATTCAATTTTGACCTTCCGTGGTGTTAAGGTTTGTAGTTTGTTTTTATAAAACAAACTGTCTCCCTGAGATAACCCCAGAGAAGAAAATCTGGAGGAGTCAAGTGAGGAGATCTGAGTGGTCATAAGCCACGACCAATGACGTGATTACTAAAAATTCCTTCAAGAAAGCGATGGTTGTGCTGATGAAGTGTGATGTTGTGCCGTCCATGTTGTATCCAACAGTTTCTTTCTTCCACTTCCATGAGTGCAATTAACTGCATCAACAGACGCTGGTATCGTTCGGCATTAATAGTGCCCTCAAAGGAGAAAAGGGCCAATAATCCATTTACGAGACAATCAATCTTCTGCGGGTGCAACGGCATTTCATGGTGCAGATGGGGATTTTCGGCACTACAAATCCTGATGTTTTGGCTGTTAACGTAGGCGCCAAATGAAGCAATGATTCATCTGTGAAGTTCACTGCATGAATCCCTTCACGCTCAAAAGGATGGAACCAATGGCAATATTCTATCCTTTTCATCTGGGCCAAGAAGCTGCTGCACAAATTGTATTCGATATGGCCGCAAGTTTAACAGTTTTGTGGAATGGAATATTTAGGTACACCAAATTCAGTTGATAAGCGGCGTGTTGACTTTCGTGGTGAGTTCTGCAGTCCATGCCCGATATCCCACACTGTTCCCGCAGTCAACACTGTCATGGTTCTTTTGTGTTCCTTTTCATTCATGGAACTTGTCTGTCTGAATTGCGTACCACTCTAAATATGGATGTTTTATTTCGTAACTGTTCTCTCTGGGTGCTTACGCCGAAAAGATTGTTGCACTTCAGTAAAAGATCGCGTGGAGAAATAAGCCTCATCGATAAAAACATGTTCCTGTTGTGAATAAACCACGTCGACTGGTAGCGTCGTAATGGCTGCAGCGATGGGTCGATTACGTTGGTGAGATGTCTGTATGTTGGACGAGTCTATTCCAGCTAGAGGTACGGTGTTCTTGTATATAATTCATTATTTGCTGATATCTAATGGATGGGTTGCGTTTTATATGGAATACCCTGTACAGTGTTTCCATACGTTTTTATATTTCAAAAACTCATTACTTCCAGAATTTAAACTAACATTCCGAATATTTAAGTACTACATTTTTCTGATAGTAAATGTATCATTGTGAGGTTATTTTTGCATTCATACCAATGTGTGTAATGCAATCGCATAGGAATGGAATTTACTTTATAACGGAGATGGGAAATGCATGGTCTAAATTTTCTAAGCCTTTGGCATTCCCTTCCTAATCCTTCTTATATGCTCCGGATGTCTTACGCAATCTTCAGACCAAGAGTTGCTCCTCATTTTATGGCATGTCATTCCATTAGCCCTTAATTCGATGATTAATTACAGTGAAATGACCAATAGTAGCAGTAGTCATCTTCATTCTTTAATGAAAAATAATTATGGGCATATATTATATAAAAATAATTATTTAATGGAATAATTATACAGGAAGATTGTAAACTCCGTCAAAAGAACAAGAGGGGTGATAGTACACATCTAGACGAACAATATTTGCAATGGAACCTAGGGCCGCATTCCACTCTTAGTGCCAGAAAAGAGCACGTTCGAAAAACGTCCAGCAAGCACACGGAGTTCAAACCAGTGCATAAAAAACACAAGATGCAAATCAAGTGCGCTGAGCACGTGCGTAGACGATGAGGAGCAAACATTTAAAAACACAGTCGAACCCGTTCAGCGATATTACCGTGCGAACATCACGTGAGAATTGACGTATACGTTTGACCGTACCGTGTGTTCCTAGAGCAAGTGCTTCTCGGTCTGTTGCAGGATGTTCCGCTCACCACACGGAGTGGCATCTGGTTAATGCATGATGGGGCCCCAGCACATTTTACCACCGACGTCCGATACTTCCTAAAGGCGACATATCGCGTGCGGTAGATTGGACGCGGTGGATCTATGGCTTGGCCTCCACACTCTCGGACCTTAATCTACTAGACTTCTTCTTCTGGGGACACATTAAAACATTGGTGTACGAGACACCTGAGATCTCGTCGCGCGAATCGCTGTTGCTGCGGACAAGATCAACCCCACACCGGGAGTCTACGAGAGGGAGCGACAGTCCTTCATTCTCCCGTGTGAGCTGTGCAACGACGCCCTTGGACTCCAGTTTGAGCAGCTCCTTTGGGTATTTCTCTGATGCGATTGGAATTGTGCAACTCATAAATTAGGTATGTCTCTGTGTTTTCACTGTTGGAGGCTCAACGTGGATATGTAACTTTACTCTTTTCTGGCACTAAGAGTTTAATGCGGCTCTAGGTTCCATTGTAAATATTGTCCGCCTTAATGTGTACTATCACCCCTCTTGTTTTGTTGAAGCAATTTACAATCACCCTGTATACACTGAAGGGCAATTGAATTAGATATACCTGTGTAGTAACGTGTAGCACCACTTTTCGCGCTGATGACGGCGGCGATTCGTCTCGGCATGGACTCGACAAGACACCGGAAGCGTTGGGAAGCCATTCGGATCCACGACCCCTGAACAAGCTCCCACTGTTCACGAAGATTTGATGGAGGGGAGTCAGAGCCTCGGACATCTCTCTCGATGGCATCACAGATGTGCTCGATGGGATTGAGGTCAGGTGACCTAGCTGGCCAAGGAAGCGAGGTCACGTCGGTGGAGTGTTCGTCCAACTATTCGGATACAATTCGGGAGCAATGACACGGTGCTGTCTTGTTGCAGGATGAGGTCCCCAGTGGAATGTTGAAAACGCACAAACGGGAGCACATGGTCGTCCAGGATATATCGGTAACATTGACCTCTGAGTGACGATGTCACACGTACCAGGGGTCCCATTTCAGTCCACGTAAACAGTCTTCAGACGAGAATGCCACCACCACCAGCTTGAAGAGTACCCTGCTGGCAAGAAGGATCTATCGCGGCATGTGCTTTGCGCCGTACTCCTATCCTGCCATCCGCATGTACCAACGTGAATCTCGACTCATCAGTCCATGCAACATTTTTCCACATGTCTAGGGTCCAGCGGCGATGTTCCTGCGTGCGCCCATGCTAATCTTTGCACCCTGTGATGTGCGATCAGCAGTGGTACCCTCGTGGGACGATGACTTCTGTACCCCATAGCGAGGAGATGTTTCTGGATGGTGTGGCTGCTTACACGTTTTTCTGCACCAGCGTTAAATTGCCGAGTGATTTCTTGCACTGTGGTGGGTCTATCCGCTGTTACAATGCGAGCTAGCCGACGATTACACCGCTCATCCACACGCTGTTGTCCACGGCAGTTGGCCCTTGCAGGGATGGTTTTATCGGATTCGATGTACTCATGGTGCACCCGTGACACAGTGGCTCGTGAAAATCCCAGTGCCTGCACGACTTCCGAAATGGAGTGACACATTCGTCGGGCCCCGACAATTTGCCCACGTTCAGATGCGCTTAGATCCTTCGTCTTAATCATACTGCGTCCGACTCTTACTGATTCCCATCGCATCACTCCTTATATTGTCGGATCGCTGCATACGTCATGTCGTTTCCATTTACAGGGCCGCCCACAGCACCGCATTTGCATAACGCTAGCTGTCTCTAATTCAATTGCTCTTCAGTGTAGTATACAGATTACTTGAAATATTTCGCTTGAGCGTAACAACAGTCTTCGTTCCTCTCAAAAGTTTAGGAAAGGTTTACGCCCGTGCTTTCAGTTGCCGATGGAAGAGCAATTAACTGTATTGTAAAATTTTGTAAATCCTGTTTCTAATATTAATAATATGCCATTTGGCAGACTCAAAAAAAAAGTACGTGAAATGATTGATTTTTGACTTGCCAAACATACGATAGGCGATCAATATATTCTAAGCCTGATCTCGAAAGTAGAGATATTGTAAAATATTGCATATCATGTATTGCAAAATATTGCATCATCATTTATTTATATAACAGCCCCGCCACGTCGTTGTGTCAGTATTTGGGATGGCGCCTCGGACGTCGTCAAAGGGGTGCGAGGGTGGGCTCAAGCCTACCCTGAAATTTGTCCTGCCGCCCACCCAGTTCAAAATCGGCCATTTTTCAGTATATTTAAAATATAATCAAGACTTTGCCAAGTCATAAGTCTTGTGTTTTATTTCATGTAAGCCTACGCATTTTCCTATACGAAGTGCGGTTTTTTTTACGTCTCCAAAAAAAGGTTATCAAAATAGCATCCGCAGGGCCTTGAAATTCAATTGCCCTCCACTCTTCCAATTCCTTAGTTTAAGCCCCTTTTTCAGGTTTGTATGGCCAGGTGGCTAATGAGGAGGGTCGATAGGAATTCACTGAGGAGGTCACCACTAATTGCTCTGTTTGTTTTCTTTACAAAATAGATGATTCCTACACGGAAAATGGAGTCTAAAGCTACACATGCACTCTTAAGACTGCTTCGGGACAGTGAAAGTGCAGAAAGTGGCTGACGACTGCTTTGTATGGAGAGGAGTGCAAGGCAAAGTAGCTGGCTGAAAGGAAGGAAGGAAGTTGAGGGAAGATATATTGTGTCTGCGTGGTACGACGTTAAAATTTGATTTAGATAAACAAAACCTACATTTTCTTTTAAATATGTTGATCAGGTACAGTACTCTTTTCGTAAGCAAAAATGCAAAATTTTGAAAAGCGATTTAAGACAATTCATTCAGAGAAAGCAAAAATTTGAAGGCGATATTCTACCAACACTTCTATCTTACACCAGTGGCGTAACTAATCAGATCCGTGTATGCACGAATTCCTTTGTAGCCGGTAGTTAAAAGCATCAAAGCAGCCCCGGTGGTGCAGTGGTCTAAGCGCAACTTTATGACCATTCTTCCGAGAAGAGTCTGGGTTCGAATCACTTTGAGACATAAATGTTGTGTTTGTCTTGCGGCACTGGCTCTCTCCCTTCCCTGGAACCAGTTACCTTAAATTAGGGACGGGTGGCTGCTTATAGCCTATTGAGTTGCTCACGGTGGTCGTTAAACCCTCAATCAAAAAAAAAAAAAAAAAGAAGAAGAGCATTAGAAATTCGTTCTTTCAGTGTTCCATAAAAAGCAAAACTTGCTATCAAGCTTGCCTCACCAAAAATAAAGCTCGTCCACCCGACGCCCATCGTGATCGTGATTTCGAAGTCTAGCGACGTCCATGGATGGCGCCATAGTGCATTGAAGTCTATAAGGTGGCAATGGATGAGAGACAGATGAAACTGCGAAACCGAGCGGTGATTCAATTTTAAACGAAGGAAGGTGGAACGCCACGCAGTATTCATGAACGAATGGCTCGTATGTATGTCGATGGTTCACATTAATATGCGTAGTACTAAGATGGGCTGCTGTCTTTAACCCTCCAGGTGGCAGGAGCTTTGGAAGAGGCGATGCGAAATTTTGTCACATGTATAACAGATGGCTCCTATAAAAGTGTCCTGTCTTTCTGTAGTAATCGTCGTCGTTAGGATGTGCATTTATGCGTTCTCTTGGCTTTTGAACAGGTTTTCGATTAACGTTTTATTGCGTCGTCGTCGTTTTGGGCACAGAAAGCTCCGAACGTATACATGCGTGCATGCTACCTGGAGGGTTAAGTGGAGAAGAGACTCGTCGGAAGACGACCCTCTCTAGGAACGCTCTGTGGTGGTGACCACAGATAAAATGTGCCAGAAAGTGGAAGCCTTGCTGATGTCAAACTGACGAATTCGTGTCGTACAGATTGCAGAAGAACTGAAGTTAAGTACCAGAAGTGTTTGAATAAATTTTGCATGACAGGTTAGGGATGTCAAAGGTCTGTGCTAAATGGGTTCCTTGAATGTTGACACCTGAGATGAAAAATGAACATGTTGAAGCATGTCGGGTTCAACTTGACCGCATTAACCGCGATCCAGATGACGTCTCTTCCTGCATTGAGACTAGCGATGGGACGTGGCTTCACCATCAGTACGCTGATATTGAACAAGAGAGCATGCAGTGGAAACATCATGGATCACCACCGTCTAAATGTTCAAAACGCAACGGTCTGCTGGGAGGATTATGACCACTATAATTTGGGACTCAGAAGAGTTGCTGCTAAATGATTGCTTACTTCATAAAAAGATTACTTACTTACGATTACTTACTTAAAAGATTACTTACTTACTTACCTCATTAAAGATTACTACTAAGATTAATTGATTACTTATCTCATGCTGCCTATTATATCGCGCTATTGCGAAAATTGCATGAGGCAATCAAAAGTAAACTGCGAGAAAAATTACGATGGGATTTTCGGCTTGTGCAGGACAATGCCGCCGGTGTTTCCATGCAATCTGTGACAGAATGTAACTTGCAACTGCTTCTATACCCACCGTATTCACCTGAACTCGTCCCGTAGTGATTTTTCCCTCTTCAAACATATGAGAAAGATCTGTGTGTTAGACGTTTCGCGGATGATTCTGAACTGGAGGAAGTAACAAAGTGTTGGTTTGAGGAGAAAAATAAAGCGTTTTCGCAGCGGGGACCAGCTAATTCTATGATCGATACAAGTGTATCCAAGTTAGGAAAGACTACGTGTAAAAACAACGGCGCGTTTTTGAAAAAAAAAATGCCTTTGTATATTAAGCTTTGAATTTATTGAACGCTCTAGTACCTTTATCTGCATGTTTTTTTTTGTCTGAGGAATTGAGTTTAGTTTCAGAAAGAGAAAAATGAACATTCCAGAAAGTAAAAGTCGCCGCCTATTCTTAAGAACAGGATAGTAATTGTTCGATGGCTCACTGTAGCTTTGATGATATTCATAAGTCATATGTATAAATATCATAATAATAAGCCTCCATAGTTTGTGCATTTCTTCTTCCTAATACTCACTATGCTTCAGAAGATTTATTTTTATGATACTCAGACTGAGAAACAGTCAAACGATTAATTTCACCGTTCTTCCCGAGATCTCAAAAAGTGCTATCGGAGGAATCTAATTACGCAGTTTACCTTAGATGTTTTCCCTTGCAATCTCTGTGGACATATTCTCAGCTTCTACTTCCGTTGATAATACATTTAGCTTCAATTTTATGATGAAAAATATATTCCCTTTTGCATAGTGATCTATGTTCTGCGTAAACAAGCAATCCTGATCCATCTCAGTTTACTACAGCGAAACGTTCAATGCAGCGTATAGAGTCACATTTTTTCTACATTTACGTCCCTTTTCTAGGTAATGAAAATGATTTATTCAGTTCAAGAATTTTTGCTCGACGTTCCAATAACTTGATGGAATTTAAATCCTAAATTTACATTTTCGTGAACACTTTTAAATTAAATTTATTTCGCAGAGAAAATATCATTTCTTTCAAAAAAAGTATTGGAAATAAGCAAGTGATTCTCCGCTTGTTATAAACAAACTGAATTGGATAAAGTCGAGCAAGAACAAGTACAGGATTTGCGACATCGCATGATGCACAATAAGATTTTCAGCGAAGTTAATGAAACGTCTTAGCGAAGCAACTTCAAGTGAATAGATGAGGAATTTTTCGCGTCCTGAAATTAATATTTTTATAAATAAAATACACCATACGAAATACCGGAAAAGGCATTCCAATAGCAACACTATCCGTTTGACTCTAGATAGCTAGTAATAAATCAAGTGTTGAAAATAAGAACGGAATCAAACTGAACAGACCCGTTTATTAGTGATCGTATATCTTGTGATGCTAGGAATAGAAGATATGACGATCACGTGGCTTTTATTTCTTTTGTTTCAGAAGTGAACGGTTTCTATGACCATCTATGGATATAAGGAATGGCTCGTCTCTAATTTAAAGACTGTTTTTCTAGGAAAGAGTAACACCCTCACCATAAGACAAATTACCATCCATACCAATTAAATCCGAGTTCAACAAAACTACGTGACCTCTTCGGCAGAGCCTCTGAGAAATCACGTGACTTTAAAATATTTAGGTAAAATTCGCTTGGTTTGTTTTGAATAATTCCAGATTAATAATAACTCTAAGCAAGTCCCAAAACACAAATATTCTGTTAGGTAGAATGACCAATATGCTCGTGATTTCAGAGGTACAGTCGAACCACTTTGAATCGACCCTCTTTAAGTCGCCACCCTCGCCTTTCGCCAGCTGTAACCCTGGAATGGGTTTTCTTGAATAGCTTTACATTGAAATTTTTGTGATGAACTGCCACCTCGCTGTCATTCAACCGTCCACGCACTAAGAGCACGAAATGTTTTCAAAGCGTATTAATTTCCCTTTTTTACGTTTTCCAATCGTAGGTTGAAAAAGCGTATATGCTCCAGCTTTGTCCGTCTGTCTCTGTTCGCAACATAACTCGAGTAAAAATGATTCGATTTCGGTCAAATTTCAGTATGTGGTAGGGGACCATCCCCTATTGAAAACGGACGAAATGGGGTCGAAGGTCAGGACATAGGAGCGGGATCTATTCCATTGCTCTTATGCGTGATAACTTATGTAACAAGTTAGTAATATCATGCAATGCATTGATTATGATACGCTTTCCAACATACCAGAAATCATTACTCAAGTTATGAGGAATATGGCTGTAGAATAAATCTCGCTCCTATGCCCTGACCTTTGGCCCCATTTCGATCATATTCAATAGAACCCGCTAAGTATACTTCCGGAACAACATGATAACGTTTTGTCTCAATCGAAGCATTTTTACGTACATTATGACGCATAAGGGCAATGGAATGGATCCCGCTCCTATGTCCTGACCTTTGACCGCATTTCGCCCATTTCCAATAGGGTTCGTTCCCAGTTGATCCCCTACCACATACTGAAATTTCGTCGAAATCGAACCATTTTTACGCGAGTTATCGTGCGGACGGAGAGACAGACGGACAAAGCTGGAGCATATACGCTTCTTCAACCTACGGTTGGAAAGCGTAAAAATGCTTCCAATGCCACAAAACTTTATCATGTTGTTCCGGGGATGTACTGAACCGGTTCTGTTTAATATAATAGAAATGGGGTCAAAGGTCAGGACACAGGAGCAAGATATATTCCACAGCCATTATCCTCATAACTTGAGTGATAACTCGAGTAATAATTTTCGGTATGTTGGAAAGCGTATCATAATTAATGCATTGAATGATTTTACTAACTTCTTACGCTATCCAACTGTAGGTTGAAGAAGTGTAAATGCTCCAGCTTGGTCCGTCCGTCTGTTTGTCCGCACGATAACTCGCGTAAAAATGGTTCGATTGCGATGAAATTTTAGTATGTGGTAGGGGACAACTGGGGACGAACCCTAATGGAAATGGGGTCAAAGGTCAGGACATCGGAGCGGGATTCATTCCATCGCCCTTATGCGTCATAACTTACGTAAAAATGCTTCGATTGCGACAAAACTTTATCATGTTGTTTCGGAAGTATACTGAACAAGTTCTGTTGAATATCATCGAAATAAAGTCAAAACTCAGAGCACAGGAGCGAGATTCATTCCACAGCCATTATCCTCATAACTTGAGTACTAAGTTGAGTACTGATTCCTGGTATGATGGAAAGCGTGTCATAATCAATGCATTTCATGACTTTACTAACCTGTTAAACTTCCATTAGCACAGAAGATAATTAAAGAAACTTACCGCATGTACGTTTTGTTTGCTATTCAAAGGGTATAATTCTTTTTCTTACTGTTTTTAATTCTCGAAATTTCTACCGTCTTTGCCGCATTTGATTGTTCATTCCACGCTGCACCTCTATTGGTTCGTTCCTTATTTCGCTTGCAAGAGTGGATTACTGTAAAGCTGCATGGCTTTGTGTGCGTGTGCGTGTGCGTGTGTGTGAGCACCTATTAGTACCTTGAGGGTGATTTGACAGAGGAGTGCTGTTGTAAAATTTACCTTCTGCGTAAAAGGGGTCAACAATTTATTTCGAATAATTTTTGAAATTAAATGCAAGACATTTATTTGATGCAGTATTCTGGTAGTACTGGTTTCGTTTAGTACTTCTCCTGCCTCGGCACTGTATAGGGTTGTACGCAAATGATCAATCAAGACAAATTTTGTTGCCATGGTGACAAAACATGATTCTTATATGTCAGCCGACTGTTTACCGTATAAAAATCCTTAACTTCAGTCATTGTTTTCAGTCTTTGGAGAGACAAATCGAGAAACCAAACGCTTCTTAATTGCAAGTCTTGCTGTCCAGTTTAAAGCCACATCACTGCAATCAAGCGCGAGAAATATTAATCTACAATAAAACATTACAGGGTCAAATTACAATAGATACACCGGCAGCTGAGTGGCCAGTCAATAAACCGTAATTTTACAGTACCATACCGTAATGTTCATTAACATGTCTAATGATAAATAAATAATACATGCTATGTTCATTAGCACAGAAGATAATTAAAGAAATAACTTGAAAATAATTATGGGAGATTTCAATGCAAAAATAGGGCAACGGCAACAGAATGAAACTTCAGTAGGTAAATTAGGTCACGGCAACAGAAACCAGCGTGGAAATACTCTCGTTGAGTTTGCAGAGGCAGAAGGGTTTTTCATCTTGAACTCCTTCTTCAAGAAAAAGCCACACAGGAAATGGACATGGAGACATCCAAATGGGACGACAAATGAAATTGATTTTATTATGTGTAACAAAAAATTCATCATAGAAGACTGCAGTGTGCTAAACAAGTTCAACACAGGTAGTGACCATAGATTGGTGAGATGTAAGATGCACCTCAACACTAAACTTGAACGTGGCAAGCTCATAAGACAAACAAAACCTATTGACATAACCAATCTTAAAAAACACCATAATACCTTCAAGTTGGAACTGAAGAACAGGTTCTCTGCTTTGAAAGGCCTAACATCAGAAGAAGTGGACATCTCTGAAGTTAACAGAAAAGTAACCAAAGCTCTTATGGAAACAGCAACAAAATTAGCTGGGTCTAAGAACAAGTTGCATGTAAACAAATTATCAGGAAAAACCAAAATGTTGATGCAAAAAAGAAGAGAGATGAGGACAACTAAAGAAGATGTGACTTCCAAAGTGGAATATATAGAGCTATGCAAGACAGTAAGAAAAAGTATCACTGAAGACGTAAGAAAATTCAACTGTGAACTAGTGAGGAAAGCAATTGAAAACAACCAAAGCCTAAAGATAGCAAAGGGACATCTCAGTAAGGGAAGAAAACAGATTATGGCACTGAGAAAAGAAGATGGTTCTGTAACAAGAAATAGAGGCGAAATTTTGACAAGAGTGAAAGATTTCTACTCCAAATTATATGAAAGGGATGATACATGCACTCCAGACATCATGAAAGATACCAGTACCAGAGTTCCTCCAGTCCTTCCAGCAGAAGTTGCACATGCAATCAAGAACATGAAGCGGGGAAAAGCTCCAGGAGAAGATGGAATTACTGTAGACATCATACAAGAAGCAAGTGGAGAAATCGAAACAGTACTCGCCCAAATTTTCACTCGATGCCTTAATGAAGGAAAGATTCCTGAGGATTGGAATACCGCTACAATGATCCTGCTACATAAGAAAGGTGACATTGAGGATCTTGGAAACTACAGACCTATCAGCCTCCTATCAGTAGTTTATAAAATCTTCACTAAAGTTCTTTCACACCGCTTGAAGGTAACACTGGACATGGCTCAACCGAGAGAACAAGCTGGATTCAGGAGTGGCTACAGCACAATAGATCATATCCACGTACTGAGAGAACTAATTGAAAGAGCGAGGGAATATGAACTTCCATTGTGCATGGCTTTTATCGATTATGAAAAAGCCTTTGATTCGGTGAAACCATCAGCAGTTACAATGGCTCTAAAAACCTGCGGTATTGAAGATGCATACATTAATATTATTAATAACATCTATGAAAATGCAAGTGCAAAGATTCGGCTGTTTGAAAATACAACACACATAAAAATTGGAAAGGGAGTGAGACAAGGTGACACCATATCTCCGAAGCTCTTTAATGCCACATTGGAGGGTGTTTTTCAGTCGCTGAGCTGGGAAAACAAAGGGATAAAGATTAATGGAGATTATCTAACCCACCTTCGTTTTGCTGATGACGTAGTCATTTTTGCAACTACCCCATCAGAGCTGCAGAGTATGATCCAGGAACTTGCTGACAAGAGTAAAGAAGTGGGATTAAAAATGAACTTTCAGAAGACAAAAGTGATGTTCAATGCTTTTACAAGAAATGAAGATTTATCGATTGATGGAGAAAAGCTGGAGATAACAGACACGTACGTTTATCTTGGACAGCAGATATCAAGTGAGGGTCACATTGATGAAGAAATTAATCGGCGTACAAAACTTGCCTGGAGAGCTTTTGGAAGAAACAGCATAATTTTCAAGAGCAATATGCCATTATGTCTTAAAAGAAAAGTGTTTGATCAATGCATCCTTCCAGTGCTTACGTATGGTGCAGAGACGTGGACCTTAACTAAAAGAGACATACAAAGGCTGCAGACAACTCAAACAAGCATGGAGAGGTGCATGCTTGGTGTAACCAGGAGAGATAAGAAGAGGAACTCGTGGATCCGAAAAATGACAAGAGTGGAAGACATCATGATCAGAGTTAAATCCCTGAAATGGCAATGGGCTGGACATACTGCCAGAAGGACAGATCATCGATGGACAGCTGAAATTTTAGATTGGATTCCAAGGGACAGGAAAAGACCCAGAAGAAGACCACATGGGAGATGGGTGGATGAAATTCGAAAGTATGCAGGGGTGACATGGAGGAGACTGGCACAAGACAGACCGTTGTGGAGGAAACTTGGGGAGACCTTCGTCCAGCAGTGGATTGATAATGGTTGACAATGATGATGATGATGATGTTCATTAACATATCTAATGACAAATAAATAATACATGGTATGTTCATTAACATCTCTAATGGGAAATACACTGGCGGAAAGTGAAAAAAGAACACCAAGAAGGAATTGGTGGACGATCATGAAATTTACATATGTTAATGGCGTCGAGATTACGTAGGTGTGATGTTAATTTCGGGACCAATCGGTGAGCGCTTACGCCACAGCACGGCATAATATGCAAATTATCGTCGGTGGTTTGTAAAGAGTACAGCGAAGTGAATGTAGTCAGTCGTCGGCGTACGGACACCTGCGAAGACCCTGAAGAAGCTACAATGCCTGGACATGGAAGAAGTGTACAATTTCAGCAGTTATCGAACTTTAAGCGAGGTCATCTAGTCGGACTCCGGGAGGCCGGGTTGTCGTACCGTCGTATTGCGGAGCGAATTGGACGGGAAGTATCGATGGTGGTACGATGGTGGTACGATGGTGGCGTAGATTTTCCGAGGAACATTCCCACACGAGAAGACGTGGAACCGAAAATCACAGACGGCCTGATGAGCGGACCAACCGACGCATAAGAAGAGCGGCGTTGTCAAGCAGAACATCCACTGCGACGCAAATCCGAGCTGCCGTTGCACCTGAGGTGACTATGAGAACAATCCGTAACCGTCTACCGGATGCAGGACTACGTGCACGTGTGCATCTGGCATGTGTACCTCTGACTCCAGCCCACCGTCAGGAACGGCTGCAGTGGTGTCGCCAACGTCTGCACTCGGGAACGGAATGGCGACCTGTCGTGTTCAGCGATGAAAGCAGATTCTGCTTGGGAGCCTCCGATGGCCGTATGCGTGTTTGCAGACGCACAGCGGAGCGTCTCCACCCTTCTTGCATCCGCCAGCGATACACAGGACCTACACCTGGTCTCCTGGTGTGGGGAGCGATCAGCTATCGCTCCCGTACACAACTAGTGTTTGTACCGGGTACGTTAAACAGCACCTCCTACATCAACAACATCATTCAGCCCGTTGTTGTGCCATTTGTAAGGTCAGTCCATCGTGGTGTTTTCCAGCAAGATAACGCACGCCCACACACGGCACGTGAAACGCAACATGCACTTCAGGGTGTGAGGCAACTTCCATGGCCTGCACGTTCACCGGATTTGTCCCCCATTGAGCATGTGTGAGATTTTATGGGACAACGACTTATCCTGTCTCCACGGCCAGCCACGACCATCCCCGATTTGCGCGTTCAGGTTGAGGATGCTTGGAACTCAATACCCCAAACTTACATCCAACATCTGTACGACAGACTCCTTGCCAGAATTGCACAGTGTGACGCAGTTCATGGCGGTTCAACCTTGTACTAACCATGTTACATGGAAATGTTACTTTTCAGTTTACCAGGAAATACAGCTGTATTTTGCCATAATGTTTTGATCACGTTATCCTCTGTATACCGTTAGTATGCTGTATAAATTTCGTAGGTATCAGACGTCTCCTTCTTGGTGTTGTTTTTTCACTTTCCGCCAGTGTAAAAACGTCTAATGCCGTAATGTTCATTATCATGTCTAATGACCGGGAATAAATAATATGTATACTGATCGGGAAATAAAAACGGGATGCCCACAGAGGTGTTGCCACTCTACTGATTGCCCATGAAAAACAGGTATATAACCACTTTAAGAAGAACGTTGCCGGATTGTCAAGGTTAAAATACAGTAACAGTTTAAACACCGTGAACATGTAGTTTATCTACCGAAATTTTATTGTTGACCGCCAGGTGACGTGCTTACGTCCTGTAAATCGTCTTTATCCGGGTGAAATACCGACTATTCACGGCAATTTTTTACAGTGTATGAACCGCACCACTTGACGAGGGAGAACGCTTTTCGGCACTTTTCTGCATGGTCGATGTCTATAATGTAGGCAAATTATCGTTGTGAAATTGGTTTATCGTAGTGTCTTTGAAAACAGAGACATAGCATAACATCTAATCATAGACAAAATTGCAAAAGCATCGTTTCGACCGTTGACAGTTGCACCCAAAAATGCAAGACAAGAACTTACATGTTTCCCATAGTTTCGTTTTCTCCTTCCTTTCAACACAAAATATAAAACTTTTATTTCACCTCGTGCCATACATACAACAAAGAAGAAACTTAGTTGAGAGCATCTCATAGCATCATAGCATAGTAAGTAATCATCAAAGAACAAAATTGTCCTGTTTTTTCCTCTGCGGTCAAACGTTTGATCACCCATGGAATACAGCACTTCCTAAGAAAAAAGAACTGAGTGAACAGTGACCTCATATTTTCATCATTCGTTTGGTTACAGGTATCCAAAAGATGCCTCTGTCACAGTAGATATTGCAAAGTTGGTTATTAAAGCACCAATTACGATTGAGGACATGCTCCTGATTCTCAGGGGTTGTTGTTACGTAAAGGATATTCCGTTAACTAAAAGGGTGGGCTGATGTTTGGGAAATGAGATGATGAAATTATGCATTGCAGCTGATCATACTTACACTTCTGGGTAACGATTATTCCACAGTATTTTCCCTCTTTCCGAGAAGATGTGCACTGGCAGTCTGAGAATATACAATTTCCAGTACTTATTTTCCTGCGAAAGCATATTCAGTATGTTTGAATTGTAGACATTCAATCGTTTTGTTCTGGAGGATTTCATTATCTCTTTAATCTTTTCTTGATGGTGATTTGCCATGAAGACTCGCTGTATTCGCAAAGGAAATCTGAAATTATTTCGGAAAGTAATTCAGTAATATGAGTACTTGGTCCTCTCTGAAGGCTCAAAAGGACGTTATTTTACGGTCCGATCAAAAAGTTCCGAGACTAGGCCGATATACAACAAAGTACTTACGTTACTTAAGTCTGGCTATGATCTCCCTCAAAGTAGTCTCCTTGGGCAGCGATACACCGCTGCCAGCGTTTTTGCCACTATTTGAATGCTCCCTGGAAATCCTGTTTGCGAATCGTTTCAAGGACCATTTGCGATTCGCGCTGGACCTCGTCCATGGTTTCAAAACGGCGACCCTTGGGTTTCAACTGCATCTTCGGGAACAGAAAAAAGTCGCAAGGGACCAAATCCGGCGAGTAAGGTGTATGAGGAAGGGTAGTCAAGCTGCTACGGCTGCAAAACCACCTTCACCAGCTGCTGACGAAGATCTTGACAGAGTTCGACACAAAGCGCCTTCTGTTCGGGGTTCAGAATCTTTGGCACAAACTTTGCAGCAATGCGGTGGATGTTCAAAACCGACGTCAGAATTTCTTGCACTGTTCCCTATGACACATTGACGATGATAGCAATGCCTTGAATAGTTTTTCGACGATCCTCGTGTACCAGTTCCCTAATTTTGTCTACATTTTCGGGAGGTTTGCTGGTGGACGGTCGCCCCTAACCTCTCGTCGTCTTCCAGTGCCATTCTTGAAGCGCGAGGGCCACTCAAAAAGCTTCGCACGACTCATTGCCATAAGCCTGCCGCAGCATTTCATGCTTCTCTGTTTCCGGCTTGCCGAGTTTGACGCAGAATTTGATGTTCCCTCGCTGCTCTAGTTTGCAGTCCATACTGAAATCGCAGCTGTGTTCTGCGCGTGGTCTCCAAATATCGTGTTGCACAGCTCCCGATGTTCACAGAGCGACGCCACTCGGCACAATGACTCATGAAGGTCACTACCCTCGACCGCTGCTCCTGCATCCGCGTACTGCCATCTGTTGGCGTGCTACGTACCTAGCCTCGGAACATTTTGATCGCACTAAGTATCTTTGTTTGAAGAATATTTAAAGAAAGCTTTTGCGCTTTGATTTTTTGAAAAAACTAACGCATTTGCTTGGTTTAAAATTATTTGCGTTTCAGCTCAAAAGCCAAGCGTAATGATTATAATAATAATAACAATATGCTTCCATATTAGAGGAAATTATCAAATGTTTCATGCTAAGATCATTTTCTTTTGTTCGAAATGAAATCACATACTGGCGCACTACGAGTTAAAACTACATAATAAATCCGATTTATTGGCGTAAGACTATAAATAAACGTTTCCAAGCTTTCGGACATCAACCAAATGATTTTTTCAAGGCAGATGTATATCTTCCTCGAAAAACAAATCCATCCAGTTGATGTGGAAAGCTTGCAAGCATTTATTTATATATTTACGCCAATAAATCGGATTTGTTGTTTACTGTAAAATCGGATTTGTTGTTTACCGATTTATGGTTTCACCGTAGTTGATGTACAGTCCCTCATTAGTAACAATTTACAGACCTTTTACTCCATAAAGCTACAACAAGTATTCATATACACGCTCCTACATTTTGAAGTTTTAAGGGCCGTTTTTTCTGTTAAATAGATTAAGCATTCGCTAACCACGTTACCATAATATTTGTCTGGTTTCATAAACTGCTTTATCAGCTCTCTTAATATCACTGCTCCTACTTTTCGTAAATATCGAACAGCCATTCACACTCTGCTTGGCCTAAGAACTATTTATGCTTGTGGGACTAACGGAATTACATTTGTCCTAGATGGTAAGAGAAATATTTCATCTTCGTACCAAGGAATAAACTGTGTAAAAACAAAAATCTGACCTCGTCAATGAGAAAACTTACTTAGTTAAAATGCGATTTATGGCATTGAAATTATAACACCTAGACAGAAAGAGTGATTGAAGGCATATGAAAATCAGCAGGAAGATTAATTGTGGTGAGACATATAAGTGATGAAGACACATGACCAATCGGGAGAAAGCTTCGTCTGAGACTAACACTGACGTATAGAACATAGAATACAAAGCAACGCTTATGTGAGGTACATCTAACAGATCGACTTCTGAGTGCAATAAAATTATCGAGAATATCAAGGCATTACTTTCGATGCCGATGTCAGCAACTCAGAGACTCGACAGAATGCGAAATTTTGGCATTACACAGACGGTATGGTCGTTTCGTCGTGTGATGAAACGTACCTTGACAATGGTACAGTGCACCGATGTTGACAAGAGCTTCTGCAGGAAGTTCATGATGCCTGTGGAATTGATAGTGGAACACTACGGGTGATTACGTAACAGGAGGACCATCTTATCACTCGACAGGCTCATGTCGCACCTACAGCCAGGCTGGTGGCAATTCAATGAGCTGTGATTTTCCTTAGCTATCACCCAATCTTCCGTCCAAATATTGTACGTCGACTGGAGTAACGAGAAATCCATGTATGCTGGCCATTGAGTTTATTTCCACAGACATCTGGCCGTCGTTACCAGCGTTGGGATTGTACCAGCGATTGACCCACATGCGGAAAAGAATAGGATCGAGGGGTTTTCAGCGACGAATCCGTTTCTGCTTGAAGAATGATGATCGCTACATGTACACGTGGCGACCACATTGGGAACACAATGAGCCAAGAGCCATTCTAGAACTACAGTAATTCATCCCTTGGTGGTGTTATGGTGTGGACGATGATCAATTACGATAATCGTTAATCGTTCGTGCTCGTCAACAGCAGTCTGACTGCTTGCCGCTATGTTGCCTAGATTTTGAAACCTGTTGCTTTCTCCTGTCCTACTGCAGTGCTTGGCGCAATTTTTCTGCATGATAAGTCCCGGACATGGGTTTCCTGTGAATGTCCGTGTGGTGTGTGGAGTACCGCCTTCGCCATCCAGGTCACTTGATTTTCTATCCCCAATCGGACACAGCATCAAGCACATACCACACCAACCAGCAGCAAGCGCATACCACACCAACCAGTAGCAAGCACATACCACACCAACCAGCAGCAAGCACATACCACGGCTTTTCTGCTGGAACAAGTGGAAAAAGCTTGTCTAAAAGTGCCAATAGCTTGAAATTCCACGCAGGTGCGCTTAAATCAATGCAGGTATTAATATCAAGGCTGTGTATGTTACAATATGAAATAATACACCGTCTAAGCACGATTTATTATAAAAAACGGAAACTATTTACAGATTAAAACCATAAGCACTTTCGGAGTGCCGTTCACTCCATCATCAGATGTTCCAGGCAGCTATCACAGATAGCTGTATATATACACACAGGCCATGTGTGACATCACAAAGCCAGCTACTTGTTATTCATATACCACAAAACGATATAACATACACAGTAGTTGCCACAGATTAAGTGAGATTCTTACGAATTATATTAAAGTTCAATGACTTCACAATCGGTGTCCAACTTTCATGGAGGTCACTGGGAAATAATCATTACAACATTTTTGTCCAACGCTTTAATAAATACACCCTCGGCTATCAGTAAGGTACTGACAGAAGGGGGTGTCAAGAGTATATGAGCATTGCACCAATCCGGAAAATAAGTCCCATTATTGACATTTCTTGCAAGAGAAGTATTTTGAAGGTGTGCTTTAACACTATACTTATGTTCCATTAATCTCAAATTCAAATGTCTCCTTGTGGAACCTAGGTAGTTACAAACGTGCTGTTTAGTAACAGGGTCCAAGAGAGGAACATTATATACTCTTCAATGTCGTAATATGTCGGGTTTATCTCTGTCACGCCTGAGTTGTGCAAATAAATCCCTGCACTTGACACCAAATTGTAATTCATATTTGGAACACACACGTGACAGAAAATTCGTTATTCCGGGTAAAAACTCTAATGACCCAATAAATCTCGGATTACTCTCATTAATCCCTACTAATATAGTGGATCGCTGTGCTAAAACTCTTGCATGGATCTTACGAGTAATGTAATTGGGATACCCAAATTTTTTAGTCATTTCAAAAATTCTATCGGTCTCACTATGCAAAGCTGAGTGTGTAGAGGAGTGAGTATATGCTTGTCTAAAATAAAAGTCGATGGCTGACGTCTTCTGCACAAAAGAGTGGTTTGCACTGTATGGAATAATGGAACAAACATAAGAAGGTTTACGATACACTGAAAAGAATAATTTATGAGTAGTTGAATCATGTAAGATACTAATATCTAAGAACGGTAAAAAATGATTATATTCTAGTTCTACCGTGAACTTGATAGTGGGAAAAATAGAAGAAAGCGTGTCGACGAATTGAATCAATAAGTCCTGTGCATGAGGCCAAATGACCAGGATATCGTCGACATACCTTAAATGTAAGCTGGGGGTGTAAGGGAATTCCAATAGAACCTTATTTTCAATAAATTGCATAACAATTTCCGCAAGGATACAAGACAGTGGAGAGCCCATTGGTGAGCCCTCCAACTGTTGATAAATACACCCTTGAAATTTAAAATATGAACGTTGCATGACAAGCCGAAGAACGTTCATAATTGCCGAAATTTCATTAGGAGGGACACAAGAATCTGCGAGAAGAGCCTCAATAATTTGATGGGCGAATTCCACATGTACGTTAGGGTACAAGGAAACTATATCAAGGGACACCAAAATAAAAGGCTTACCATGTGGCTGAAACATTTTAAACCTTTCAATAGCCCTAGTGGAGCTCCGAATGGAGTGAAACGAATCCACTACCAATTTGGACAAATATAAAGCTAAAGCTTTCTCCAATGGCCTGGTAGGCTAACATAGCCTGAAACCAGTGGGCGAAGTGGGTACCCATCTTTATGTAGTTTTATCCGTCCAAAAATATCAGGCACACGTTAGCCGGGAGAAGGGGGAGTAAAAGCACTTTGAAAACTATCAGGAAAACTATGTGCACTCCTTAGTCTACACAAATATATAGTGTTAAAGCACACCTTCAAAATACTTCTCTTGCAAGAAATGTCAATAATGGGACTTATTTTCCGGATTGGTGCAATGCTCGTATACTCTTGACACCCCCTTCTGTCAGTACCTTACTGATAGCCGAGGGTGTATTTATTAAAGCGTTGGACAAAAATGTTGTAATGATTATTACCCAGTGACCTCCATGAAAGTTGGACACCGATTGTGAAGTCATTGAGCTTTAATATAATTCGTAAGAATCTCACTTAATCTGTGGCAACTACTGTGTATGTTATATCGTTTTGTGGTATATGAATAACAAGTAGCTGGCTTTGTGGTCACACATGGCCTGTGTATATATACAGCTATCCGTGAAAGCTGCCTGGAACATCTGATGATGCAGTGAACGGCACTCCGAAAGTGCTTATGGTTTTAATCTGTAAATAGTTTTCGTTTTTTATAATATATCGTGCTTAGACGGTGTGTTATTTTATATTGTGATTTAGTAACACGACATCACTTTCATATTGAACGCAGTGTATGTTGTTGGATAGGATAGTTTAAGCACAAATTTGTGAGAGGACGCATGAATTCATTCTGCTATCTTTTGGACACATGACCATTTTCTTTTTCCTTGAGAAATTAATTGACTTTAGAGAGTTTAACTGTTACTAACGTTATACGTTCTAAACAAAAACGTTTGATCTCCGGAAACTTGATAAAAAAGAAACAAATTACATGTAGATACGATCGGTCCCGGAAGGCATGAGAATTTAATGAAAAATAAATCTGTTTGCGTGTGGAAACGATTAATCGCCAAGAAAATAAGAGATTGTGGAAGGAGACACGCGTATATGTCAATACTATCCACGCGAAAAATCAAATAACTAGAGAAAAAACTGCTTTACGTCACGATATAATATATTCCAGAAAACAAGAAAACATTTAATAATTATGCAGTTATTATTAATACTAAATGAAGTAATGCTCGGAATCCGATATAGGTGACTGATTGCGTCCATTTGTTTAACGGTTTTTTCCCGAGTGAGAGCCAAATATTCTACCGGCAGAACTGTACATACAGGGTAGTAACCGTCATGCTCCAGACAGCATTGTAAGAAGTGTATCATGACGGATAAGCTCGTGGTTACATACACAAACTGGAGTCAGTTAACGGAGAGAACGTAGGACAATCAATAAAATCCAGAGTAGTTTTTGGTAATGCCATGCACAGAGTAACACAATGAAATTGCCATGAACCGACTTGGAATACTAACAAATATATTTCCGAATAAAAAATGCTGCGAGTGTGAATATTAAATTGAAAGCATATTGAAATAATATGTTGTTATGAATTCTGATAAGCTCCATCACCGGAGTGACATCTTGCGTTGTTCTTTTCAGTTAAACATACAAGGGTTTCCCTCCACAGCTCATGTACAACTTTGTATTGTGCTTCCTGTGATCACAATCTTCTGCTGCTCCGGTTTAGGGGTATTTGAGCATGCGCAGTTAAGTACTTTTCTGGAAGCTAATCGGCGTTTGGTAGAAACGTAAGGGAACAAACTTCCACGATACTCATTTCCGTTTTGTTACATTGCGAAAACGCAATATATCTTTCTAATTGATTATTTTAGTACCAGAATAAGTGTTGAGATGCTTACTAAGAAAATAATTTTTTTTAGCCCAAGTGGCCGGAAGGAAAGGCAGGCGAAGGCCAAGGAAGTCATGGGAGGATTAGATTCAGGAGTGTTTGCATGAGAAAAATATTACAAGTATGAAGTATAGAAGGTCTTGTTTGTGTACGTCATGTGATAGATGTCAGTAAAGCCCGAGTTGTATGTCAAGATTGCTGTAAATGGGAGACGTTTGATGCGGCAACAGTAAATAAATAATCAGTTAAAAATTTATCTGGTAGTTTGCATTTCTTTGTGGAGCTAACCTCTGAATCTCAGAGAACAGCTTAGTGATATACGAATACGATATGTTGATCTTCTGTTTCATCGGGGGAACAGTGTCAGTAATACACTTGTGTGCAAAGATTAAGGACAAAGAGAAGAAATTAGCATAACAGCGGAACGAGCCGGCAGAACGGACCGAAAGACCACTCAGGAGATAGACTAGTGTCCGGTACGGTAGGGCATGCACATGTATGCAGCATGACGGGGGAGGGGAGGGTGTCGGAAGGGTATAAAGCACACGGGCGGTGTACGCTCAGCAATTCGGTGAAAGCTATTGCACGGTGTACATCGGCTTGAACGACGTCGAGTTGCTGCCACCGTGTCATATGGCCAACAGGCAATCCAGTAGACTACATCTGGATGACTTTGCCCGAGGTCGCGTCATTGGAAAGTTGAAAGAAGGTCGAAGTGAGACTAGTGTGGCCGAGGAGTTCGGGATCGCTCACAGCATCGTTTCACGAGCTTGGAGAGCATTTCAAACGACAGGAACAGCTGTCCGAAAGTTTATCAGTGGTCGTCCATGAGCAACCACGGCGGCGGACGACCGGTGTATTGTCCTACAGGCGAGAAGAGACAGACGGCAGACAGCAGGAGAAATCGCAAGACACATGCAACAGACAACTGGACGTCCGTTATCGCGTTTTACCGTGGTCAGGAAGCTGCACAAAGGTGGTCTATTTGCACGACGGCCAGTACGGTGTGTGCCATTAACGCCTGCTTATCGGAGATGGCGGTTACTGTGGTGCTAGGAACACAAGAACTGGAGACATCAGCAGTGGGGTCAATTTCTCTTTACGGATGAGAGCCGATTTAGTCTGACGAGCGATTCTAGACGTATACACATCTGGAGAGAGCAGGGAACACGCAATCACACTTCCAACATCGTCGAAAGGGACCGGTTTGGAGGTGGCGGAGTTCTCGTTTGGGGCGGTATCATGCTTGGTAGCTGTACTGACCTCCACATCTTCCAAGGAGGTTCCGTCACTGGTGTCCGCTATTGTGCCGAGGTTCTCCTGCCTCACGTGCGTCTGTTTAGAGGTGCTGTGGGTCCTGAGTTCCTCTTTATGGACGACAACGCTACACCTCATCGTACAGTGGCTGTCGCAGAGCTGTTGGAGAGTGAAGATATTCAACGCATGGATTGGCCCGCAAGATCTCCGGACCTAAATCCAATCGAACACGTGTGGGACCTTCTCGGGAGACGCTTGGCAGCACGTCACCAGCCGCCAACAACGATTCCACTGCTGCGATTGGTGCTACAACAGGAATGCACAGCGAGGCCCCAACAGCTCCTTGACAACCTCGTCCTCAGCATGGAGAGACGTTGTAAATCCTGCAACGCAGTCAGGGGTGATCATATCCCCTACTAAAGACTGGATTTTTCTTGGCAGCAGCCTGTCACATGGACTTTTCTGTCTTCTGTCCAGTTGTGCTCGAAACTACCTTTTCAATAAAGTGCCTTTGTATCCTTTGGATTCCTTGTTTGGACGGTTTTGCTCACTTGTCCCATATTCTTACATCTTGGGGATCTTATGTTATGATTTGAGTCGATGTGGAGCACTTCTGCACGACGTTTCATTCGAAAAACCGTCTCGTCCTTAATTTTTGTACGCCAGTGTAGCTTAATATCCTTATATAAATAACGAAATTTGATAAACTAAATATTTTTTTTTCTCTTCTAAATGTTTTTTTTTTTATCCATTCCTCCCACATTTGTTGCAGCATAAATTATAAATTAAAAGACTGAGCAGACCTACGCAAGATATTAAATTACCGCAAAAATGAGATAAAAATACTGAACTAATCAGAAAAGTCTGTTCTGAAACTTAAGTTATAAGAATGAATGAATATGCGGCTGCGACAGGAAAGTTCTGTACTTAGCGTTCCACGTTAATGACATTTTGCCGACAAAATTCAGAAACATGGCGTGGCCTTTTCACACAAGAATAACGAGAATCTATATTGGCTGTAGTTGATAGGGCAAACGTATGATCGCAGCTAGATCATAGGCGCCGACTTCTGAAAATTTCGAGGGGTGCTGAAATTCAAAAGGCAGGTATAGTTTTCAATGTTGAAATTTTAGATGTTTAAATGGACCTTGTCTTCAGTGTAAACGCAAACAAACCGATACATGATTTCATTATAAAGATGTTACCCTTTTTTTATAGCAACCAAATTCTTGAACCCCGTTTTAATTCTTCCGATTTAATTTTTTGTAATGTGCTCACAAGAGCTCCTATAATTTTTTCTTTTGGACAAAATTTGAGCATTTTGTTGGGGACTACTACCAGAAAACCAAACCTGTTGAAAAAGCCTGAGATTGGCAGTATATATCATTAGTCGAAACAGACAGTAGGATAATAGCGATACCTTTGAGGAGCTCGCTCTAGCAGTAAAACAAACTGACGTGTTCAGTGTTGGACTGGAACGCGCTTCATAATCATTGCACTGTATTATTTTCCTTACTTGTTATTGTTATCATTTAGTGTATAGCGCAGCATATATCACAGTGAAATGTTTGCTTTGATCAATAAGTGTAACTTGGGCATTTCCACCTCCACCCCGCCATAATTCATCTTGCAGTCCATGTGAGCCGGTTGTTATCGATTTGGCATATCACCCCTGCGTGGATTAATTGGTGTTACTATTGGTGACCGCTTATATGTTTTATAAAGCTAGGGAGAAAAAAAGCCTCAACAGAATTATGTCAAACAAACAATAACTGCAACAACAACAGCAAAAAGAACTTAAAAATTTCCTTTGAGTGAGAAAAGATCATTCACAGTCTCGCTGTGTGTCTTCTGCTCTCGGACGGTCATTCATTACTCCCGCTCTGACATTTATGGCTTTATGACCCTACCAAAGCTCATTGCGTGCGTGGTGAGCTGTTGACAACTTACTGATATGCAAGAAACATGATTGCGAGACAAAAAATCGGCAGCTTTAAACAATTAGGGAGGTAGGGTACAAACTACATCCCACACCCCCGATTTCTCGCTTGCTTGGCTGTCTTATTTCCTAAGTGTTTATTCGGTATCGGTGGTTGAAACACGATTTTTTGAAGATACTGATTGTTTTTTATAGAAACCAAATATTTTCGTTATATTCCGATTATCTTATTTAATTTTTTGTGAAGTGGAACTAAATATTTAAATATGAATCCAGTACATATAAAAAAAATTCGGAGGAGCGCGGGGCAACACCCAAATAATTTCAAGTGGTGCTCAAGCCCCTGAGCACCCCCGTAGTTGGCACCAGTGAGCTGAATTCTAGTTATAGGTGGCAAATTTAGTAGTAAAACGAAAAAAGCAGAAAACAATCAACTTTTATTGTAACATATTATAAACTGTATTCCTTTTTGTAACGCATTTGAAATTTCTCAGCGAGAACATAATGAATCGGACCCGGAGTCCAATCCTGGATGTATGTATGTATATGCGTACGTGCGTGCGTGCGTGTGTGTGTGTGAGAGAGAGAGAGAGACTTGTTTCTTGAGGTACTTTTAATACCATTGTAAAGCGGCAACCACTGCCTTTTAAACATTTCTATTTACCTGCCTCTAACGTAGACTTCAAAAATTTACCTTTACTGCCCATTTGTTTCCAATTTCCACTGAGTCGGAAACTCGCATAACACATTGCAAGGGTACACAGCACCGCCAGAAGGAAGCAGTCTCGCACGGAACGACATCGGATCCAAAGATGTAAACGCCTCATTGTCTGAAAAAAAAATGAGTACACGTAAGAATCATTATTTCATTGTTTCCATTAAACACAAGTATAAGCATGTAATGCAAGCAAGTCCAGAATGTTTCCGTAGATGAACATGCTCAATGTTACCTTCTGAGAAAAGATTCCGAAGAGCTTTTAATAGGAATGCTAGAGGAAATTTTCCGGGATGCTGGTTTTGTACACCGTGAACATACAATTAGATATTCGTAAATACAACTTTTTAACGTCTTCAGGAAACATACACTATATTGACAAAGGTCACCGGACACCTAGAAGAGAAGTAAAACATAGCATTTATTGGCATACATTAGTACGGATGCTGGTTGTTTAATTGTCTTGTGTCTGGCGCTCTTTGGCCAAACATGGCCCTTGCGCCATAAAAACCAAACCAACCAATCAACCATTAGTACGGTGTCGGTCCACCTTTGGCCTTAATGCATGCACTGACTCTTCCAGACATGCTTTCGACAAGATTTTGGAACACAGTGATAGGTGTGCGCTTTCATTCAATACATAATGCTGCCGCTAACTGTTGCTTAGTAGCAGACCTTGGTTCCAAACTTCTTATGCGGCGCTCTAATTCATCCCATAGGTGCTCTATGAGATCAAGTTCAGGTCTCTGTGCAGGCCAGTCCACACACGATAGGGAATTATCGTTAAACCACGCCATAACAGTCCTTCCTTTATGGCTCGGTGCATAATCCTGCTGGTATCAACAAGGCTCGGTTCCATAGTATTGCCACAGAGTTGGTAGGGCGTAATTGTCCCGAATATCGAGGTAGACGGGGTGGTTAACAGGTTTGTCCACGAAAACCAATGGGCCGGGACAATACCACGAAAAACACCACCACACGAGTACGCTGCCAGCTCCAAACTTGACCGCATGAACAGTACAATGTAGTAAATAGCGTTCCCCTGTTGCCGCCATGGCCACACACGGCAATCAGACTGATGGATCGTGTATCTGGATTAATCAGTCCATAGGACCCGTTTCCTTTTATCAACGGTCATGGATAAGGGTTCTTTACACCATGCTAAACGACGAGTAGCATCCCGAGTGAAATGAAGTTCTCTACGAATGGTACGTGTGCATACCGAAGTTCCAGAATTTGTACTCACGTATACACTGAGATCTTGTGCAGTACTCCGTCGATTAGATGTAACGACTCTCCTGAGGCTTCGACGTCCTCTATCACTGTGTTTCTTTGGTCTGCCGGTACATTTTGCTACTTCAGGCTCGCCATGGGTCCTACTTATTCAGTACATCTAAAACAGTTTACTTGGGTTTGTTTAAACGCTTCTCGGTTTCTCTTATGGACAATCCACTAATATAACACCCAACAATCTTTCCTTTCTCAAAGTCAGTTCCCTCCCGCCGCGACATTTTCACTCAACTTCAGAGTACGATATGATCGTGGTCAGCTGCAAGCTTGTTTTATACCATTTGCAGCTGTATCGCGCATCTTACCAAAGCAGCGGACCCGTGCTTTTGAAGGGGTGTCCGGTGACTTTTGTGAATATAGTGTATATATCTTCAAAAATTGGCCCGAGGAGGGGGAAAACCGTAAACCCCCGACAAGGTGTAAGGGTGTGGGCCGACCATATCTCATCGATGCTAGTGGTGAGCGAAGGCTATTCTGTATGGTACGAGCCAACAGAGAGGATACTGAAGCGTAACTTGTCGGTAATTTGAATGCTGGAGACGTGAATAATGTGTCACAACACCCGTAAATCGAATCCTGCTGAAAATGAAGGAGCGTAACCGCAAGCCGCTCCGAGTGCCCATGCTAACCTCGGTTCACCTTCCAAAGCGTCTACAATGGCTACGCAAGCATCAAAACTGAAACCTGAATGATTAGAAAAAGTCGTCTGGTCAGATGAATCTCGTTCCCTGTTTCACAATGTGGACGACCGGATGTATGTGTGAGTGTGTCGTTTACCAGGGGAAGTATTGGCACCGGGATGCATCGTGGGACGAAAAAAGCTGGTGCCGGTGGAAGAAGTGCAATGCTTTGGAGAATGTTCTGCTGGTAAACCCCGGGTCCAGTCATTCATTTTCAGGAAACTGTGATGTTTACCACCTACTTAGACATCATTGCAGAGCAGGCACATCATTTCGTGGCAATGGTATCCCCTTCTAGTAATGCCTTCTTTCAGAAGGATAATGCGCCGTGTCACACTACTCGAATTGTTCGACAATGGTTCGCGGAACATGAGAAAGAGTATACGATGTCATCGCTCTATCCACGTTATTTTTATAAACAACGAATAGCAACTGAAAAACTGTACATCCGACACCGCTGGGATCGAACCCCAGATCTCTCGATAACTAGCCGAGTGCGTTCGCTTTACGCTACGGTGCCAACAATTCACAGCGCTATGTGTGGTTTATCAGTCAGCATCTGACTACACAAATCCATATTGATGGGCTCAACAACTAATCTGTCGCTATCTAGAGGTATTCAACAAAGCAGGCTGTTTAATTACAGCTGATCAATCCAAAGGGCTATAAAAATGGTGAATATATTTTAAATACGTGGAGATAATATAAATATACGATGTCATCGCTCTATCCACGTTATTTAGTTCCAGTTATTTATTTCTCTGGTCCCCAAACTCCCCAAACATCAATCGAATCAAGGATTTGTAGTTTGTGTTGGAACAGCAAGAAGTCAGACGTGTTGCGACAAAACTTACAAGAGTTAAAGGATCTGCTGGTAATGTGTTGGTACCAGATACCACAAAACACCTTTAGAAATCTCGTAAAGTGCATACCTCGTCGGGTAAGAGCTGTTTTGGCTGCACGTTGACGACCTACATCATGTTAGGCAGGTGGTCATTATTTTAGCTCTTCGGTGTACATGGGTTCGACGAACAAATAATATTGTTATGAGATTGAAGTCTGCATAAGGCAGCGAGAATATATTCTGGAAAGATATTTATATTGATGTCCTGAAGCTTAAATGTTTAAAGAATAAATTGGTGGTACAATGTGCGTGACTTGCTGACCAGGTGAAACGAATTATGTGCAACGAAGCAATTTACGAACATTAGCGAATCAGTTAGCTTATCAGTTAACTATATAAAACTATCAGTTTGTAAAGAAAGTTTCAGGAAAAAAATCGTATGCGGCGTGTGTAATGGAAGATACTGCGGGTCTGCGGAGATGTAAACATCCCAGAGTACTGTGCGCGAAAGAAGAGTTTGTAAGGGCAGAATGCACGCTAATGTGATGAAGATTATCTGCACGTGGCTACGACACGATGGCGATATCGGAGTGAGAAGGTGTGCTTGCAATATTAGTCTATGAATACTTGAATGGCTTGAAAAAGTGACGGAAGCACTTGGAAAATTGCGAAACGCTTTTGGTCACAATATTATCGGACAGTGTCATTTCTATGACTGGTATAGAAAATTCAACACTGCTGTACGGGATCTGTCTAATGCGCCCATAATTGGCAGACGCAGTAAAGCCGAAGTATTGCGATACATGTGAACCCAGTACTGCAATACATGCTGTCGACCAAGCCTGATGCGACATTAAGGGAACTGGCAGAAAAACCTGAAGACCTCCCATACGGCCATCAACACCAGACTTCGGAAATTGGGATATTCGTGTAAACTGTGCAGATGGGTACCACATGCTTTGTCTGACCAGAATCCTACGCAACGCTACTCCACTGCTGTTGCTCTGCGTGAAAGAGAAAAACGAGAGGGCTTTTTGCATCGGTTGGTCACTGGTGACGAAAAATGGGTCACATTAGTCAATGCTACGTGACAAAGAGAATGGACCAAGCCCCCCCTCCTCCCAGAAGGTCGCTGAGCAACCCCTTCATGGACGGAAGGTGATGCTGACTTGCTGGTGGGATCGCCGCGATGTTATTCACAATGAACTCTTACCGCGGAACAATACCATCACAACGAATGCTTACATTCAACAGTTGGGCCGTCTCAGTGCTGCACTGCAAGAAACGCTTCCAGCGTTGATTAATCGCCATGAAGTTGTTGCTCTTCTATATATCGCTTTACGGACCCAACAAAAATTGCACCAGCTAGAATGAGAAATATTATCGCCCCGCCCCCACCTTATTCCCCGGACCTTGCGCCGTCCGACTTTCATTTCTTCCTGTCTTAGTCGAATTTCTCGCTGAAATTTTTTTGTTAACGACGATGATGTGAAACGCTGCATGGATGAGTTCAACTTCTGCTCGCCATATTTCTATCGAATGGGATATTTCAACTCGTAATCGCTGGAACAAGGTCATCAGTTCCAATATGGACTACATAAACCATTAGGTTAAGTGTTTTGCACGATTTTTAGCACGTCTATTGTAAAAAAAGATCGTCCTTATGTTACCGGCTTGTCCGTCTGTCTGTACCCACGATATCTCTGCAACTATTAGTCCGATTTGAAAAATTATTTTGGCGTTTTGAAGCTTAAAATATGTGAATGATGATCCTTTATTTCGTTTCTTTTTTTTTTTTTCGATGTACAACAATTTCGCCGCTGGGGACGTAAATGCAGATTATGTCGAATTCAGAAATACGTTTTATTCCACATATTTGCTTCTAAAAATCCGATCGAAAAAATTATTTTATTTTTCGATTCCATTTATGTCGAAGAGTATTTTAGATATAGTTACTTTTTTTAATTACTTATAGATTTTCCGCTAGAGGGCGTAAAAGTAAATTACATTTTTCCCGATAACTCTCTTTCTAAAACTCCGATTTGAAAATTGTTTTCTTCAGCGGATACACCTCCTGATTGAAAATCTTTTGCATATAATTTTAAATGTTTGGTAAAAAATACTTTAGCCACCAGAGGGCGTAAGTGTTAGTTCTTGCTTCTGATGTTTTTGCCATAACATTTGAGCTTCTAAAATATCGATTAAAAAAATTCTTTCGCGGATTGATGCCACTTACAACGAGAAACATTTTCGGAATATCTTCTTCTTAAAATATTCCACAGTTTCTCCGCCAGGGGCGTAGATGTATATCTTATTTTTGTCAATATCTCTACTTCTAGAAGTCCGATTTAAAAAATTTCATCTTTGTTGGATAGTGTTTTCAGTGTGACATGTGTTTTCATATAATTTCAAAATTTTCAACTAATTCATAGACTTTCCGCTACGGGGCGTAAAGGTAAATTGCTTTCCCCCTATATCTCTGCTTCTAAATCTCAGATTTGAAAAACTCTTTCTGCTCCGGATACAGCTCCTGGTGGGAAATCCTTTGCACATACTTTCTAATTTTTGTAAAAAATGGTTTGGCCACCAGGTGGCGGAAGTCTTAATTTCCGCTTCTGATGTATTTGCAGCAAAATATGAGCTTCTAAAATCTCGATTAAAAAAAGTCGTTTGTTGACCAATACTACTCATGTCGACAAACCTTTTAGAACATTTTCTTCTTGAAATAATGCATGGTTTCGAAGCCAGGGAGCGCACATGTTTATCTTATTTTTGTTAATATATCTACTTCTAGGAGTCCGATTTGAAAAATTCCTTCTTTGTTGGATAGGGTTTCCGATGCGAAATGATTTTCCTATAAATTCAAAATGTTCAAGTAAATCATTGACTTTCCGCTAGGAGGCACAAAGGTAAATTGCGTTTCTGCTTCTAAAACTCCGATTTGAAAAATTCTTCTTGTATGGCATACAAGACCTGATGGAAAATATTTTTCACATAATTTCTAATGTTTGGTAAAGAAGGGTTTGGCCACCAGGGGGCATAAGTGTTAATTTCTGCTTCTGATTTATTTGTAGGAAAATCTGGGCTCCTGAAAACTCGACTAATTTTTTTTTCTTGGACCGATAGTGTTCATATGGAAAAATCTTTTCAGAATACTTTCTTCCTAAAATAATGCATGGTTTTCCCACCAGGGGACGTAAATTCACATCTCATTTTTGTCGATATCTCTGTTTCTAAGAGTCCGATTTGAAAATTTCTTTCTATGTTGGAGAGAGTTTTCGGTGCGAAATGTTTCTCATATAAATTCATGTTTTTCTTAACACACAAGTGTGCAACCAGAGGGCCTAAGCACACGATTCCGTTTACAGCAATATGTGAGGGATTACAATCCCGATCGAAAAACTTCTTTCTTCCATCAAATACTATTGTTTTCCGTACCGGTTCCATTGACTTTGAATAGCTTTGATAAATTTTATTTGCGTCAGAACGGATTCAAATGACGTGCTTATTACACCCGAAAATTCGGTGTCATCATTCTTGTTTAAGCTTGAAATACATGCTTCTCCACTTTCCGGATACTTCCTTTACAACCTGATACTATAACTAAAAGAGTTTGAAAATATTATATGGGTAGATAGAGATACTTTCATCTGTAAGTGATCATGCGTTCCAAAAAAAAAAAAAACACATTTTGAACAAGATAAAATCAAAACCTAAACACAATTTTAAACTTATTGAGAAACACCCTAAGTGAAAAGAACAACTGAATTAAATAGTGATAGAGGTAAAAAAATTGAAATTGCTGTTTAAAATGCAAAAAGGTAGATCCCTTTTTGACCAGAACGCCATTTATGTGCGGGAGAGTGTCTATATACTTTGTGATAGGAAGTGTACTATTCCAATACAATTACCTAAACACGCCTGCTTCAGCTCAGGCATCTTTTCTCTCTCAGTAGTGGGAATTCGAAGAACATAACCTTTAGCATGAAGAACATGCTATTTCAGTGTCGCAAGAAATCTCTTTTAGCAGATTTTCTTTGTTTAAATTTGTTATAAAATGTAATGAAGTGACTAAATTGCTGTGGCTTGAAAATCACTTCAGAGTACTCCAGAAACATTTTGAGAGCGATTTTGAAACACTTCGAAAGCAATTTGAGGTTTCATTCGTTATTTAGAAACGTTCTTGGAGTCCTCTTTTCGAAAGCACTTCAGTAAAATCCTGAAGTGCATTCGGAGGGCTCTTCAATATTTTTCCTTGTAGAAAAAAATTCAGATTTTAAGGTACTTGCTACGACATCATGTGCTCTAAAAGAGCACACAGAAGGCATTCCTCCGTCTTTCCAATCAGTACCACTCCGATGTGCTTAAGACCCTCTCCCCTAAAAAAGAAGTTCGACAATCATGATATTCGTTTTTCAAATGGACAACATTTTTTTTCGAACCTCTTCCTCGGTTTTTGAAAGAGGTAGATCGATATCATTTTTCAAGCACTCTCTAACACAGGAAGAATGAATGAAGTGGCATTTGAGAGTGCAGTTAACATTGTTAGGATTTTCTTAGCACTTAGTCTTCGTCAAAAAACGTTGTTGAATATCTCTTCTAAGAAGAAAATAACGTTACAGCTGGAATCTTTTTTTAAGAATTCTTCCTTTCAACGAAAGAATTCACCCTTCACGTTTTTTGAAATAATCGCTGTAATGCTGTAGCAGGAATATTTTGTATATATTGTATATGGGCATGTTGTTTTACCAAATAGAGTGAAACCTTGGTTATGCGTCTTCCGGTTATATGTTTTTCACTCTTCTACGGACTTTGTGCGCTAGTCCCGATATTTTACTGTAGTTTCTGTCGCTTTTTAAATTCGGTTATACGTAATTCATTTATACGATCTTTTTTTGCGATTACACTTCAGATTTTTATTTCAAATTATCAAAAATACAGTTTTTCAATCTTTTATATATAATCCGGTGTATTATAACTTTGAAAGAATCGAGAAAAAAATTCCAGCCATGATGCTCCTGAAAATTTACTAAATAATGTTCACGGTTCTCTTTTTTTTTTCTTTGAATTCAAGAAATTTGAAAACCGAAGATTAGTGAATATTTTACTCGGCACTAATGCTAAATCAACTACTAGGCAACCTGCTTTATAACGAGCGGTGCTTATAAGTACAGGGTAACGTGACAACGATATGAAATATGCTCTAAAATCGTATTAAAACTATACTGGAAATCCGATTTGTTGGCTTAATACTTTAAATAAACGTTTCCACGCTTTCACACATCAACCAGATTGCTTTTTTAAAGAAGATATACAGAAACTGCAATCTGAATAATAGAACGCTACCAAAATTTGAATTCAAATTGTTTGAATTTAAATTATTGTAGCGTTCTACATATACGTATAGAACACGTATGCATGATATTACAGTATTTATGTGTCCTAATTAACTGAAATATCTATGTCTATTCAAATTGTTTGAATTCAAATTTTGTAACGTTCTATTATTCAGATTGCTGTTTATATTTATTTTGCTTGAAAAAGCCATCAGGTTGATGTGCGAAAGCTTGGAAACGTTTATTTATAGTATTACTGTAGTTGGTGTGGAGTCACTCTTTAGTAATTTAAAATCGTATTAGGTTATACTACTTACAGTTTCAAAGGTGAGGTTTTTACGTATGTACAGTGTGTGTGTGTGTGTGTGTGTGTGTGTGTGTGTGTGTGTCGTGAGCTGGCCTATATATATATATATATATATATAGGCACGTGTCGTGAGCTGGTTGGAGGGTATATAAGTTGTTCTGTAATCAATCTGAAAACATATCACTCGTTGTTGTCCTGGATAAAAGGAACGATTTATTGGATTTGCAAAAAGGGGTGATTATCGGCTTTCGGGCTTAAGGTGGCAGTATTTCTGAAACAGCGCTGTTTGTGAACTGGTCGTGTGCTGCTGTGGTTAAAGTGTATCGTGATTGGAGAAATGGCACCATTGCGAATAAGCGATGTGGATGCTGCGGAGCACCACGTTCCATTGATGTGAGATGTGAACGTCGGCTTCGAAGGTGCGTGAGTGCCGATCGACGTGCTACAGTGGAGCAACTCACTGGCCGAATGAACCAGAAGGCAAACGGAAATGTATTTAAAACGACAGTTCAGCGAACCCTGCTGCGTATGAGACTCCGAAGCAGACGGATGGTTACTGCACCTATGCTAATGAAGGTGCATCGGCAGAAAAGGCTTACATTTGCACGGCAGTATTGGAATTTGACCTCCGCTGATTGGCAAAGAATTGTTTTCTCCGATGAGTCACGTTTTCTGCTTCATCGAACGGATGGACGTTGGCGTATAATGCGAGAAACATCGGAAAACAAACACACTTCAACCACTACTGGCAGAACACAAGCTGGTGGGGGAAGCGTTATGGTCTGGAGAATGTTTCCGTGGCATTCCTTGGGTCCACTCATACCTGTGGAAGGCACTATGGACGACCTAATTCGTTACGAATCTATCCTTGCACACCACGTACACCCACACATGCTGATTGTCTTTTATAGGGCGGATGAAATCTTCCAGCACGACAATACGACATGTTGTAACGTATACTCTATATTCACTTTCCTTTTGATTTTACTATCTCTGGTTATTTTATTTTACTATGTAAATTTTCTTCTTACTGAACGAAATATTATTTCACCCGCTGAATGAGATCTGGCAATGAGTGTAAGTCATGACGTGGTGGTAGCTAGTATATAGGCGCGTTCATCGAGACTTAGTGAGAGCTTTTGTTGTTGTTATGAGAGAGCGTTGTTGTTTACGGAGAGCGTTTATAATACGAGGAGAGATTCTTCATTATTGTAAAACAAGTTGTGTGTGTGCTTTAGTTGACCAAGAGTCTTAGAATAAAGAAGTTACCGTAAGTTAGTCTTTCTCAATTCATAGTTTTTGTCAGACCTCTGTCTGGCTGTTAGGTTTATAACATTTATTTATTACTATAAATAACCAGCGTTAAGACTTTGTTTACGTTCGTAATTAACTAGTAACAACACCCTTTTGAATTCACTATTTTGAAGCTTAGTACAAGTATATCATTAGCTAGCTGGTAGGAAGAGAATCATTCATATTAATTAGCTTAGCGGAAAGAAAATAAAGCTAATTCATTATAATTGGCGCCCGAACTTTTCTCGAACACGAGATCTTGACGATTATTACCCATGTCTTCCTTACCTGAGACAACTTCAAATTTCCACCCTCCGGCAAGTCTCGAGGGTGATGGTGTGTTTTTGGACAATTTGCAAGAAGCCTGTGGGTCTGACTTTGATATGCATGATCTACACGTACCCAGGCATTCTTCACCATTTCGTAATATACCAGCTTCCTATTACTCTGAGTCGCGGGTCGTTCCTGAGGGAGTTCAATCCTCTCAGCGAAGCAGAATGCTTGCCCATTTCGTGCCGCATGCAGGAACAATTCATTTCAATGGTTTGGAGGGGTCCTTAAAGTTCCTCGAAGATCTGGAAGATCATTTTGATCTATATAATATTCCTGAAGACTGCAAAGTCCAAATCGCCGGCACTTGCTTGAGGGATACCGCTAAGACCTGGTATCGGCAGTGGAGAGTGTCGAACCCGGATTCTCATTATGAGAATTTCCGTGCAGAATTTTTGGAGGTCTTTCCTTTCGGCCTCAGTCGAGCTAGCCTTGCTCAACAGCTTTTTTCGCGTCAGCAAGGTCCCAATGATAGCCCTGTTGCATTTGCGTTGGAAACTACACGCTTATATAACCTATGGGATCCACATGCCAGTCATGTTGACATGTTGGATACCCTCGTGCAGCAGCTCGACCCATTCTTACAAGATTTTCTTGAGGTTCGACACCCTTCCACAATTCATGAATGCCTTCGCCTCATACGCACGTATGAAGAGCGACATGGCAAACATGGTTCAACTCACCATGCTCGGGCACCCCGCGAGGCTTATTACGAAAACCCTCAGCGGCATAATAAGCATAATAACTTTCAGCGCGAGCATACACCAGTGCACACCCAAGCTTCATACTTTCCACCACACAGAAGAGTGGCAAACCAACAGCGAGTTTCTGAACAAGCTTCGGGATATCGTACAAATGCACAGTATGCTAGACCCCGTTTCAATCAGCAGCATTCGGAACGTTTTCATGCTCAGGGCAATGATAATTTTTCTGCCCGTGCTGAGGGCAGACGTAATGGATATAAAAATGTCAACAGACACGCGGAGTTCCCGACGCAGGTTTCACGCAGTTTTCCTCATCATGAAAATTTTCCCGATACCCGGCAGGGTCGAGGTTTCAGACCGCATGATAATCAAACCAGGATTCCTTTAAACTTCCAAAGGAAGTAGACCAAGGGTCGGTCCTGCTTCCTGATACCAAGCATTCTGACCCTAAAACAGTATTAGTGACTGTTCAAACTCCTCAGTTGCCTGATGTATTCTTAATAATTGAAGATATTATTGTCGAGACAAAGTTCGACACTGGGTCTGAAATATCAGCCCTAAATACAAAGTTTTGCACTGACAATTTTCCTGCAATACACGTTCAGCCTGCAACGCAGTATTTGCGAGGTGCAAATAATGAAATCTTCAGTATCACAGGAACTGTCACATTATCTTTAGGGCTGGGAAAAGCTCGTTTTACGCATTCTTTCCTGCTTATAGACGAGCTACCTGTGAAATGTCTAATGGGAATGGACTTTATACATCAGTTTCAAATAACTTTGAATTTTGTACAACATGTGATTTCCTTTCCGGAACCTGTCGAAATGATTCCTACGGTTCCTGTAGATATAACGAGTTTGTTATTGAGTAACCAGTTGAATGAGGGACAGCAAAACCAGCTTTCTCTCCTTTTACAGGAAAGCCCTGGTTTATTTTCGGATCAACCTGGTTTCACACAGGTGGTTTATCATGTCATTGACATTGATGGTTCGAAACCAATTGCGACGAAACCTTACCCTTGTGCTCCACATAAGAAACAGGAAATGCAACGTCAAATTTCTGAAATGATTAAGCAGGGCATAATCAGGGAATCAACAAGCGCCTGGGCGGCTCCTGCCTTTTTGGTTCCAAAGAAACAACCCAATGAATTTCGTTTCGTGACAGATTTCCGCAAGCTCAACCAAGTCACAAAAACGATCAATTATCCACTACCTGTCATGTCACATATTTTAAATGACCTGTCGTCAACCAAATGGATGTCAACCTTGGATTTGGCGAGTGGATATTGGCAGGTAGCAGTACATCCGGACTCTGTCGATAAAACAGGCTTTGTGACTCCTTTTGGGGCCTATGAATATTTACGTATGCCTTTTGGCCTAGCTTCTGCACCTGCTACTTTCCAAAAGCTTATGGATACGGTTCTCAGACCTGTCCTGGGTCCCCATGTGCATGTATATTTGGATGATATTATTATTACATCCGAGACTTTTGACGAGCACCTTTCTCTGCTCAAACAGGTGTTCCAACTCATATACAATGCTGGCTTGACGTTAAAACCTAGTAAATGCCAGATAGCGAGGGACGAGATTGTATATCTGGGGTTGAAAATCACTCCCCACGGCTTATTTACTGATAATGAAAAAATTAGGCCTATTGTTGACTTTCCTCGGCCTAAAACAGCAAAAGAACTATCACGCTTTCTGGGAATGACCGGATGGTATCAGCAGTTCGTCCCCGCTTATGCTACAATCTGTGAGCCATTGTATGCTTTAAAACGTAAATACAAGAAGTTTATTTGGACACCTGATGCTAACGCTGCATTCGAAACACTGAAGTCTGCATTGACTCAGCCTCCGGTGTTGGCTTTCCCGGATCATACTAAGGAATTTGATATTTATACTGATGCATCCGGAGTTGGTCTTGGTTGCGTTTTGTCACAAGCTGGGCATCCAATAGCTTTTGCGTCTCGTACTTTAGCCAAAGCTGAACGTAATTATTCAGCTACGGAACGTGAATGTCTTGCTGTTGTGTATGCGCTGAATAAATTTCAATGTTATCTTAACGAATTGACGGTTAACATAATTACGGATCATTCTGCCCTTCAGTATTTGAATTCTGCTAAGCACCTATCTCAAAGACTTATGAAGTGGGCTCTGAAGTTACAAGAGAGCAATATCAAAATTTCGTATCAGCCAGGTCATAAGAATCAATTACCGGACGCATTATCTCGCGTTCCGATTAGTGGGGTCCCCACAGAAACTACTCCTGGATGTCAGCCTTTACTTCTAATAGCTGATATAACATCCAGAGAGCAGATAATGGCAGAATTAATAACTGATCCAGATTTTGGGGATATCTATAATTTTTTGCTTGCGGGTTCGCCCCTACCAAGTGATCCTTCTCTGGCTGGAAGGTCACAACATTTTGAAGTAATAGAGGATCTTCTTTATTATACAAAATCTCGGACTACTAGGGCAGAGTTTCGCCCATGTATTCCGCGAACCCTTAGAATGGCCCTTTTAAATGAATTTCATGACAAACCTCTTGCAGGCCATTTAGGTATTCGCAAGACCCGTTGTAAATTGCGGGATGTTGCCTATTGGCCTGGCATGTACCAAAGTGTGCTCGCATACGTTCAATCATGTCACTTGTGTCAGATTAATAATTACCGTAATGTAAAACCGGCCGGTCACTTGAAATCTAGTTCAAGTTCTCATGTGTTTGATATTATTTCAATAGATTTATTGAGACCTTATCCATTATCTGTTAAAAATAAAGCTCGTTACGTTTTAGTACTAACTGATAATTTTTCTAAATGGGTTGAAGTTTTTCCCATTAAAGCCGCTACGGCAGACGTTATTTGTAATGTCTTAGTTAATGAAGTATTTTCTAGATATGGTGCACCTAATAAAGTAGTTTCGGATAATGGTCCTCAATTTATTTCTGACATTTTTGAAAGAATGTGTGCGAGACTACACATTAAACATAAATTCATTTCCCCATATCATCCCCAGAGTAATCCTGCGGAACGCGTTAACCGCACGCTAGTGAAAATGATTGCGACTTTTGTAATGGATCATCATGAAAGATGGGATGACCATTTGGAGCTTTTTGCGTTCGCCCTCCGCTCGTCTGTCCACGAGTCTACTAAAATTACTCCTGCAGAACTTTTTCTGGGTCGCAAAATTAAAACCCCTTTTGAAAATTTAACGGGGATTATCGACGAACTAAACCAGCGACCAACTCCGCAATCAGTACGAATCATGGCAGAAAAAGCTCGTGTTGCAATGCTTGGAGCACAAGCGGCTCAAGCAAGATATTATAATTCTAGGCGTAGGGAACCAGATCTTGTCATTGGAGATCTCACTCTCGTGGAAACGCACTTCCAGTCTTCTGTTTCGCATACTTTAGTGAAGAAATTTGCACCCAGCTACGAAGGTCCATATCGGGTGGCAAATATCTTTGAAAATAATATTGTTCTGGAGAAACCTGACAACCAATTTCAATACGTACATGTTGATCAGTGTCGCAAGTATCATGAACGGAATATCGATTTCATAATCAACCCTACTCAACCTTCTGTTCCACAGACTCAAGAGTCTATATCTCATGTTCAACCGCCAGAAATTTTGGACGAACCAACAAACATTTTTGAAGAATCTCCAGTGATTTTTCCTTCACCCTCCCTCCTCCAGACGGGTTTCTACACACGCAACCTGATTCTCCCATGAGACCAAGGCTCGAATCGAGTTCTTCGAATACTAGTATCGTTCCTTTCCCTCCAACCATTGCCAAGACTATTGCTGCGCCGTTTCCGGATAACTCTGCACCAACGCGGGCTACTTCTTCTTTGAATACCTCGTCAGAAAGTATTCCTATAGGCAAATCTAAACATCGCCCTGCACGACCACTGAATTACAGCAGCGACTCAGAGGCTTCGGACATTTCTGACCTATCAGTTATGAACACTAAATTTCATGTTCCAAACCGTCCAGCACCACCAAAGGCTGGGCGCAAACGTGACTTGTCTCCCCAATCTGCTTCGCCGCAACAGCGACGAAGGCAGAAATCTTTGCATCCGCCCGGGTTTCGCCCCTGGAACCTACGTTCAGGGCAAACAGGGCCGATGCCTGCTGCTACTCTCATGCCACGTGGGCGAAAGCAAACGATGTGGCCGGAGCCACGTCCGTCCAAGAGAATACTGGAAGGACACAGCGGGCCCCAACACAAAGGGACTTCATATCAAAAGCCTGGGGGAGCCCGTTCCTATCAGCCGCAAGGATTTCCGGACCGCCAGACTTCTGACGTTCCTGACCGTTCCTATCAGCCGCAAGGATTTCCGGACCGCCAGACTTCAGACGTTCCTGACCGTTCTTCTCAGCCGCAGGGATTTCCGGACCCACAGCCTTCAGCCGTTTCGGACCGAAGAATTTCCGCCATTCCTGACCGTTCCCGTCAGCCGCCGGGATTTCCTGACCGACAGCAGACCGATGTTTCAGATCCATTAAAGTCCCTGAAGAGATCCAAGCCACCTGATTTTACCAGTCCGATTAGGCCTGGGAAACGTTATCGCACTAGAGTTTTTTATGCGTCCTCGAGATAAGTAAGTTCTCGTGGACAGGTTCTTTTCTCAGTTTGTTGTTTTTCCTGCACGACCAGTTGGCGTGTCAGAATTTCTTTTTTTCGTGTGGGCCTATGCATTCTTTTTTGTGTATATATGTGTGTTTTGTTTTTATATTTCTTCTATGTCCATCTACTAATCCACCTTTTTTTATATATATCTATGTGCTTAGGGGTAAAATAATAAAATTGTTACTGTTAGGCAGCTCCAGGTAAATTTCGCTGCTGATACAGTTGGTATGTATTCAACGAATAATGCGAACGTAATTTGAAATTAAAATAATAAAATTGTTACTGTTAGGCAGCTCCAGGCAATCTTCGCTGCTGATACAGTTGGTATGTATTCACCGAATAATGAGAACGTCATTTGAAATTAAAAAAGTGATTCCTGCTAGGCAGAATAAAAGGAAAGTATGCCGATGCAGGTTTGTTTTGTTCAACAATACAAGTTTCACAGACGAATACAGATTTCTTAATGTTGTCATGCCAAGTTTGATAATGTAAATACTGCTACCACCAAACAACAAATCAAAAAAGAGGTCGAGAAACGTCATTCAACGAAATGTACGACTTACACTCCAAAATTGATAGGTTTTTCGGAAACAAAAAAAAAAAAAAAAAAAAAATAAGGGGGAGATGATGTAACGTATACTCTATATTCACTTTCCTTTTGATTTTACTATCTCTGGTTATTTTATTTTACTATGTAAATTATCTTCTTACTGAACGAAATATTTATTTCACCCGCTGAATGAGATCTGGCAATGAGTGTAAGTCATGACGTGGTGGTAGCTAGTATATAGGCGCGTTCATCGAGACTTAGTGAGAGCTTTTGTTGTTGTTATGAGAGCGTTGTTGTTTACGGAGAGCGTTTATAATACGAGGAGAGATTCTTCATTATTGTAAAACAAGTTGTGTGTGTGCTTTAGTTGACCAAGAGTCTTAGAATAAAGAAGTTACCGTAAGTTAGTCTTTCTCAATTCATAGTTTTTGTCAGACCTCTGTCTGGCTGTTAGGTTTATAACATTTATTTATTACTATAAATAACCAGCGTTAAGACTTTGTTTACTTTCGTAATTAACTAGTAACAACACCCTTTTGAATTCACTATTTTGAAGCTTAGTACAAGTATATCATTAGCTAGCTGGTAGGAAGAGAATCATTCATATTAATTAGCTTAGCGGAAAGAAAATAAAGCTAATTCATTATAATGTCACACAGCTACAAATGTCCTAGAGTGATTGGAAGAGCACGATGAAGACTTCAAAGTACTTCCCTGTGCCCCTAATTCACTAGACGTAAACCTGTGCCCCTAATTCACTAGACGTAAACGTTTATCTGGGACAGCAGATATCAAGTGAGGATCACATTGATGAAGAAATTAATCGGCGTATAAAACTTGCCTGGAGAGCTTTTGGAAGAAACAGCATAATCTTCAAGAGCAATATGCCATTATGTCTTAAAAGAACAGTGCTTGATCAATGCATCCTTCCAGTGCTTACGTATGGTGCAGAGACGTGGGCCTTAACTAAAAGAGACATACAAAGGCTGCAGACAACTCAAAGTAGCATGGAGAGATGCATGCTTGTTGTAACTAGGAGAGATAAGAAGAAGAACTCGTGGATCAGAAAACTGACAAGAGTGGAAGACATCATGATCAGAGTTAAATTCCTGAAATGGCAATGGGCTGGACATACTGCCAGAAGAACAGACCATCGATGGACAGCCGAAATTTTAGATTGGATTCGAAGGGACAGAAAAAGACCCAGAAGAAGACCACATGGGAGATGGGTAGATGAAATTCGAAAGTATGCGGGAGTAACATGGAGGAGACTGGCACAAGACAGACCGTTGTGGAAGAGGCTTGGGGAGACCTTCATCCAGCAGTGGATTGATAATGGTTGACAATGATATATATATATATATATATATATAAATATATATATATATAAATATATATATGATGATGATATATTAATAAAAAAATAAAAATAGACACAGACTTAAGGTTGCAAACAAGGTATTCATTTATGTTTGCTGCACAGTCTAAATAACTGTAATCCCCAGCCGTCTCCCCCTTTTTTTTTTTTTTTTTTAGGTTTTCAACATTTCACAATATTATTTAACATTTTGAAATTTCGTTTATACGTTTTTTAGATTTATATGTTTTTTATGGTGATCCCCTAGAAAAACGTATAGCCGAGGTTCCATTGTTATCTTCTGATAAAACTGCACTTTCGTGCTCTTTGAAAGCTAACAGTTTAATTTCCCATAGTACGAAATCCGTTTTAGAACAAACTGATAGTGCCAAGCTTTCGGGCACCAACGGGTGGCTTTTTCAAAGCTGGTTGACACTAACCTAGATGGAGAGAACTTACAGTGACCTTTAGCTTTTGAAAAATCGCTAACGGTTATAGTGAACGTTAGCTTTTGCACAAAGCTAACATTCACTATAAGTTCTCTCCGCATACGTTAGTGTCAATCTGCCTTGAAAAAGCCACCAGCTGGGGCACAAAAGTTTAGCATTATCAGTTTGCTCTACGCAATAAATATAACGAATTTGGTACTCTATCAATTTGGTGTATTTTTGCTCCTTGTTTATTTTTTGAGTTCTCTTTGCTGTCTGTCAGTAAAAATCACACCTGCTGCTACGATTTACAGCAGTAGAGCCATTTTCAAATAAATACGAGTATATATGAATGTAACTCTCCTACAAGTAGTACAGCACTATCACTTCATATTATGAGGAATTTTGAAAACAACTTACACTTTTCTCATTTCTTTCACATTTTTTGTTCACCGCTGTAGATAGGTTGGGGTTGTATAATGAAACCAGCGATGTAAAGCAGCAGGTAAAAAAACTGTGTAATCGTTAAATTCCACACCAAGGAATTTTCAACTTTACCAAAAATAATGTATACGTTTCCTAGCGTTTAAGTGAAAGTTCACGACCTTAATGTAATGGACATGTGTCATGATTGCTTCAGGATCTCGATGAAAAGGGATTACAGGGAGTTTCCGAAGTTCTATGATGCAGCAGGGTGACAACCGCATCCCATCATCTCTGCCAGATTTACGATCCTTCAATGAATAATTGCTACTTGGAATATTTCGAGGCTTCTATACCAGTATATATATATATATATATATATATATATATATATATATCGAGACCAATCATCTGCCAGGTTGTCGTCCAATGAAATTCTGACAACTCTGTTCACTAGCGGAGGTGGATGACAACGTAATACAGAGCTGACTGTAGGTTGAGGATTTCGCGTATGGCGCACGTCGTGACGTTGCACAGTTACGCGTACAAAGATCCAGCTTTCCTACCTCCCATGGGGCATCATGACGAAGTAATTGTTGGCAAACCCAAAGCAATGGGACGGGGGTCGGCAGTGAGGAACGGATTTTGCATAGGCCCTGAATAAATTATGACCGAAAACGAATTTGGTACTTGGATTAGTCTGCCTTTCGTCGCCGAAACCGAATTCTCTCCGAGACACATAAACTCTTCATCACCTTCTGCAGCTCTTGCTCTCAATTTCATCATGAGTATATTATTGAAACTCCCTTTGAATAAATTTTTTAATAAAGTTGTTTAAAGTCGAAAGGCCACAGAGATTTCATGAAGATCTTCAACTATGTCACGAAAGATCATTTAGGAGCGTATTGTGTTTTTCCGGAATAAAAGTTAAGGAGAATAAACTACTAACGGAGAAAGATCCACATTCAGAAAGCGAGTTTTAGATCATGTTAAGACACACTTACAACAAAGAAGAAACGCTTCAGCATGATTTTCAGAAGCAAATCAGCATGATTCAGCATGATTTCAGAAGCTATATTGACAAAAGTCACCAGACACCTAGAAGAGAGGCACAACATAGCATTTATTGACATACATTAATACGGTGTAGTTCCACCTTTGGTCTTAATGCATGCACTGACCCTTCGCGACATGCTTTCGACAAGGTTTTGGAACATAGCGATAGATATGCGCTTCCATTCAGTACATAATGCTGCCGCTAACTCTTGCTTATTAGTAGCCCTTGGTTCCAAACTTCCTATGTGGCACTCTAATTCATCCCATAGGTGCTCTATGGGATTAAGATCATGGCTCTGTGCTCGCCAGTCAACACACGAGAAGGAATTATCGTCAAACCACGCCGCAACAGTCCTTGATTTATGGTTTGGTGCATTATCTTACTGATACCAACAAAGCTCGGTTCCAAAGTATTGCCACAGAGTTGGTAGGGCATAATTGTCCAGAATATCTAAGTAGACGTGGTGATTAACAGATTTATCCACAATGACTAATGGACCGGGACCATACCACGAACTGTTTTGGATCCACTTATTCAGTGCATCCAAAACAGTTGACCTGGGTATGTTTATACGCCTTTCGGTTTCTCTTATGGACAACCCACTAATATAACACCCAACAATCTTTCCTTTCAGTTCTCTCCCGCCGCGGCATTTTCACTCAACCCTAAAGTGCGACATGATCGAGGTCAGCTTCAGGCTTGTTTCTATACCGTTTGCAGCTGTACCGCGCATGTTAACAACGCAGCGGATCCATTAATTTGCTTTTGAAGGGGTATGAGGTGACTTTTGTCAGTATAGTGTAATTTCTACGTGTGAAAAAAACAGTGTTGCCACCCGTAACATGTCCGGTGGCGAAATATAAAAAGATTTAGTGCCCTTTCATATGCCTGCAAGCGTAAATGTAAAACGATAGTACATATTTGATGTCCCATAACACAAAACAAAAAAAAAGGTGACGTGGAGCCCTTTTTTTTAAGGTCAAATTTGAAATGAGCGTCCAAAAATTAGTTGAAAACAGCTACGTTTGTTCATGTAATAAAAACCTTGTAGACTAGTGTAATTGTAATTTACAGATATCTGGCGCCATGTACGTTCTGAAATTTCATTAGGAAGAAAATAGAACATAAACCTAAACGTTCGGCAAATACTTATAAATTCATAGAATTACAGCTTTTTTTTTTTTTTTTTGATTGGAGGTTTAACGACCACCGTGAGCAACTCAATGGGCTATAAGCAGTCGCCCGTCCCTAATTTAGGGTCACTGGTTCCAGGGAAGGGAGAGAGCCAGTGCCGTAAGACAAAACACAACACCCATGCCTGACCGGGATTCGAACCCGGACCCCTTACGGACGAATGATCAGAGGCCAACGCCTTAGACCACTGCGTTACTGCTTTTCCACAGCCCACTGAAATTCATAATTTTCCTTGATCTAAAAGTGTATGAAAATGTGAATTTTCAATGTACTTTCATCGGTTCTATGGGGTTGAAAAAAATCTAGATTTATTTTTACAACAGATGGCAGTACATATTGTGTTTGTAGTGATATCTGTTGTTTTATGGGTTGCCAAAAAATTTATATTAATATTCCCAGCAGCAGATGACACTACTATAGTATTTGTTTCAGTTATGTTAATAATTATTTGCCGAACGTTTAGTTTCATGGGGTTTTTTCTTCCTCCTAAAGAAATGCCAGAATGTACATGACGCTACATACCGTTAAATAAAGATTCTTATTGCTGATGTAAATACCTTGATTTTTCGGAGTTCCTATGTCACACGCTCAATTTTAGTACATTTCTGTTTCCACCATTGGCGAGTGTAGGCCCTAAAGGCAGCCTTTTCGCGCCAATGTATAGCGCGTGCGCATTGCCAAAGAGCCAGGAACATCACTTCGCTACCAGAGGGCTTTGATACCCCTCGTTTACTAGTAGGAACGGTAGTTGAAAGATGACTAAGCCTCCCCAGTGGCGCAGTGGTCTACGCAATGGCATCTGATCATTCGTCCGATATAGGTCCGGGTTCGAATCACGGTGAGGCATGGATGTTGTGTTTGTCTTACGGCGCTGGTTCGCTCCCTTTCCTGGAACAAGTGGCCCTCAATTAGGGACGGCGACTGCTGATATCCCACTGAGTTGCTCACGGTGGTCGTTAAACCTTCAATCAAATTAAAAAAATGACTACATCTTTGTAAATATGGTCACACGAGAAAGCACAAAGCAGAACTCCTTTTTTTGTTTTCGTGGACACGGTTTTTCTACAGTGGAAATTCATCGCCAGTTGGTGGAAGTGTGCGGCGAAGGTGTTACGTCACGGAAGCAAGTGCGGAAATGGTGCAAGGACTTTTTAAAGGGCACATTAGACATTAGCAAACCTTGATATGGGCACCCAACGACCGCCATTCGATAGGACATTATGCTACACACTGGGGTTCTCCTTCGTGACAACAGCTTTAAGAGAATCAGTCTGCGAACTGAAAAAGTTTTCAAGTAGTGCCCATGCTTCATAGTGCTATGCATGACAAACTGCATTAGAAGAAATTTTGCGAGAGATGGGTGCCCAAGTATCTCACGAAAGGGCATAAAGTAATACAAATTATTTTTTTCCTTACACGTTTGGTACGCTATCATCAGCAGTCTGAAGATTTCTTTCAGCGCATTGTTACGATATCCAGTTGTGTGAAAATATCATTGACACTCACTCACCCTACAAGGCCTATATGGTACGTTCTTTGGCTTCATGTCTAAAAGTCGAAATCGGGAGCAACTCCTCTTGGAGGAAATCAATTTAAAGGACGTTCTTCCTTTCTTATATCCTTTCATTCAATTATGCACCGCCATTTTTTAAGAGGACCCCCCTTTTTGGACTGCTGCAATCCGCAGACGACGTAATGCCACGCCCTCTGAACATTGCTATAAGACACAAAACTTCAAAAAAAAAAAATACGCGCTGCTTTTCCACTGTCACTGACTGTCTCAGCTGCTCCGCTGTTATTGCAACTTTCACTACCCGATTAGTAGGCACTAACTAACCCAGTGGCACATACAGAGGGTGAGTTGAAAGTTTTGCAATATTTTAATCACTTTATGTCCTCATACGTACCTTTACGACGAAAGCTGACTAGAATTCGAAGTATAGGCGATCGTGTTGCACCATTTTTTAGCAATCTGTCTGCCATTTTCGGATTCCCCGGCGTTACCAATTCTTGTCCTTCGAGGAGAAGAAATCTTTCACCCCAGTTTCTACCTCCCTTTTAATATTCTGACGGCGCGAGATCCGGACTATATGCTATGTGTGGCATCAGTTCGATGTCCTTAAGTCCCTGGAGTTTTGCCCGGGTTATTCGTGGGGTATGAGGCCGATCGTTGTCCTGCAGTAAGAGAGCGAGCTTTCTGTTCACCACTGCCGGGTACTTCTCCACCAAAACGGCATACATCCGCTCCAGCTGTTCAGAGTAGATATTGGCGTTGGTGGTCCGACCATCTGAAACAGATCCGTAATGGATAATCCACTCGAAATACCACCAGAAGCAGATCATCACCTCTTTGCGCCCACGTTTGGCAACAGGTTCAGGATGCTGGCCCGGGATCAACCACTACCGTTGTGTGTTTAGGCTTACGGAAATGGGCCCACTTTTCATCGCACGTCACAATTATCTTGATGAAACGTACGTTGCGTGGGTTTTCTAGGAGTTTCATGCACACTTCAACTGGGCAGTTTGCTTCAGCTGGCGTCAGTTCGTGAAGGACAATGCGGCAGCTCCTGTGGTCCTGAAGGTGACGAACCACGGTAGTCTGCGAAATGCCCAGCTCGCCTGATAATCTCGGAGTGTTGGTTGTAAGATTTGCCTCTACGGCTTGGAGTACAGCCTGCGAATCCACGGTTCGCTGCCTACCTAACCTAGGCTGATTGTCGGGGTTTCTGTCACCTGAGCGAAATTTCTTGAACCGTCTGGTTGAGGTGCTGTGCTCCACGGAACTTTACCCTTTCGCACGACAAATGTTTCGTGTTGCTTGAGCAGCGTTATGACCCAGTTCAAACTCGTAAAGCAAAAGTCATTTAATTAGCCCGTTGTGGCTGTTCATGTTTTAAGCGTCCCAACCACAGACAGAACGACGACATGCAATGCTGTTCACAGCAACGACTACCGCTTTATATTGTTTTCGACTGACTGCAGTGCGCGACTTGAACTAGTTGAAACACGTGACATACTCGCAGCAGCACGTGAGTTTATGCAAATATTTCAAAACTTTCGACTCACCCTTTGTACTACGCAACGTCCAGATATCGCATGTGTTGCCCTTTTTGGTTTGCGAAATGTACGCTAATGAAAGTGTTCCCGTTATTCCCGAAACACTTGTCGAACACCTGCAATTATACCAATATCATCACGCATGCGTTTCCAATTGCGAGATTTCCCGGCAATTTTGCTGTCATGCCAGAGAGTATGCAAGGTGCGATCAAAAGGTATCTAGATCGGATTTATTAGTAAAAAAGTACGAAAGTTACAGATTTGATGTTTAATCGCCATCAAAACAGTCTGCTTCCAAAGTCAAACACATCCCAGCGCTGTTTCCACTGCTCGAAGCATTTTTTGAAGTCATAGCGACCAGCTACTTCGTTGCATTCGGTGTTATCTCTCCAAAAATCTTGAAATCTTTTTCCTTTCCAGTGGTATTTTGTTTTTCGGACGAGAAAAAGTCGCACGGTGGGAGATCTGGCGAATAAGGTTGTTGTCGGACTAACGCAATGCGTGGCTTACCAATAAACTGCTACACAAGTTGCGATGTATGGGCAGGCACGTTGTCATGGTGTAGTTGCCAATCGCCATGCTCATGTAATGCTGGCCCTTTCGCGAAAAGCTGCGTCTCTCAAACGCGGCAAAACTTGACAGTACGGCCTTAGTTTCGGGCTTGTACCAATAAACTCACGATTCATCACCAGTTATGATAGCTTTTAAAAAATGTTCGCCATTTTCGACGCACTTAAGCAAGTCTCAAGCAGGTCTCTCAAAGTCTCAAGCAGGTCTCTCAATGTCTCAAGCAAGTCTATTAAAGTCTCAACAGGTCTCTCAAAGTCTCAAGCAGGTCTCTCAATGTCTCAAGCAGGTCTCTCCAAGTCTCAAGCAGGTCTCTCCAAGTCTCAAGCAGGTCTCTCAAAGTCTGAAGCAGGTGTCTCAAAGTCTGAAGCAGGTGTCTCAAAGTCTGAAGCAGGTCTCTCAAAGTCTGCAGCAGGTGTCTCAAAGTCTCAAATAGATCTCTCAAAATCTGAAGCAGGTCTCTCAAAGTCTCAAGCAGGTGCCTCAAAGTCTCAAGCAGGTCTCTCAAAATCTGAAGCAGGTCTCTCAAAGTCTCAAGCAGGTGCCTCAAAGTCTCAAGCAGGTCTCTCAAAGTCTCAAGCAGGTCCCTTCAAAGTCTCAAGCAGGTCTCTCAAAGTCTCAAACAAGTCTCTCAAAGTCAGAAGCAGGTGTCTCAAAGTCTCAAACAGGTGTCTCAAAGTCTCAAACAGGTGTCTCAAAGTCTCAAGCAGGTCTCTCAAGGTCACGAGCAGGTCTCTCCAAGCCTCAAGCAGGTCTCCCAAAGTCTCAAGCAGGTCTCTCAAAGTCTCAAGCAGGTCTCTCAAATCTGAAGCAGGTGTCTCAAATCTGAAGCAGGTGTCTCAAAGTCTCAAGCAGGTCTTTCAAAGTCTCAAGCAGGTCTCACAAAGTCTCAAGCAGGTCTCTCTCTAACAGCTGAAACACGGGCCATGGTTTTTGCTCAGCTGAGAGCAATTTTGCCGCAGATTTGGCTGAGACGCGTCTCATACACAAATCATCCGTAAGAATCGACTGAACTGAACCGAGACTAATGTTGAAGTATTCAGATAACGCACTAATAGTGATTTAGTGCGTTATCTGAAAAAATAACGAGATCCCTTTTTCTGGTTGCGGGTCTCCCACCGTTCGTCACTCTGAACACTTTCTCGACCGCGCGTTTAAAGCTTCTATAAACTATTGCACGACTCATACAATCCTTCCCATGGACTTCCAGTAATTTTAAGTATGTGTCTTTGCAAGTTTTTGACAAAATGTGGTTCAAATTCTTTGATCAATTTTTTCAAACATGACAAATGCGACAAACGGCTTCACATACGTAAGAACAAAGGACTACGGGAAAAAACCAAAAAACAGACGAGCAGAGGAAATGTGACTCAGTAAACATGCGCAATAGTTTCCTAGGCCAATCTCTGCCGAATTGTGTCCTGATGTGTGGCGTGATTCCGAACTTATGCAACCAGTCTGGATGCTTTTTTTGCTTTTTTTTTATCACACCTCGTATTAGTAACAGCAAACTTTGGAGACAAATTTAATACTTTAACGCTAAGGCCCTGAAATCTTGTGTGACCCAAAAGTACCATACCGCCCGTTACAGTCTGCTGCTCCTATCAGAATTTCTTTCCTCCCCTTTACAAGCTAACAAAAGAAGGTTTTGTGCTCGGTCACAACAGGCAGGAGCATTTGCCGCCCGGGTGCAAGTCCAGATTTGCCGCCCCTTGTAGGAGAATATTTTTCAATTTTTATTCATTTTTACATAAAATAAATTCTTTAGCAACAGTATTTTCTATTTCCCGTAAAGTAAGAGTTTTCATAATATATACACTGAATGGCCACTTTATTATGACCACCCCCTCAGTACTTCGTTGGGCCACCTTTTGCCTTTAATACTGCGTCGATTCTTCGTGGCATGGACTCCACGAGATGTTGATAGGTGGTTTGTGGAATCTGAGGCCATGCTTGATGAATAGCACTTTCCATGAGTGTGAGATTGCAGGGTTGTGGATCCAGCTGTCTGATGGCTCGTTTAACTTCATCCCACACATTCTCAATGGTGTTGAGGTCTGGAGATTGTGGGGGCTACCTAAGCAAAGTAAACTCACGGACATGTTCCTGAAACTAATCCTGTACAACACGAGCACTATGGCAGGACGCATTATCTTGTTGAAAGTAGTTATCGCCATTGAGATAAACCATCCACATGACAGGATGCACTTGGTCCGCAACGATGTTTAGATATGACGTGCCAGTCAGACGTTGATCAACACGAATAAAAGGGCCCAAAGCATGCCAGGAAAACATTCCCCAAACAATAACGTTGCCTCCACGAGCTTGGAGGGTTGTAGAAATGCATTTGGGATCCATGCTTTCGTGCTGTTTCCGCCAAATTCTCACTCGGCCATCGGCATGGTGCAACTGAAAACGTGATTCACCGGACCACATAACTTATTTCCAATTATCGACTGTCCAATCCTTGTGCTTCTGTGCGAACTGGAGACGTTTTCTCTTGTTAACTGCAGACAGCAAAGGTGCTCGAACAGGCCTTTGGCTGCCATATCCCATTCGATGCAGTGTACGGCGAACAGTGCGTTCAGAGATCATTTGAGGGGATCCATGATTAAGATGGTCTGTAATTTTCTGCACTGTTGCCCTTTTGTTGTCTGTTACCAGTCTGGACACTCTCCGTTCCACCCGAGCAGTCACTAGTCGATGACGACCACACGTTGCACGTAGAGACCCAGATTTTTGGCTGACAGTCCAGTCTTTAAACACTTTAACAACAGCTGCTCTGGAACATTTCACGAATGCGGCGGTTTCAGTGATACTCGCTCCATGGCTCCGAGCTCCTACAATCATCCCACGTTGAAAGTCCGTCAAATCGCATTTTTTACCCATCTCGTCACCCAAAAATAACTGCTACTACTTTCGCAAGCACTAAGCTTTTCCTTTTTATCCTAGCCTCGCCTTCTGGTGGAAACAGCGTGCAGCCATAGCTCATTTGCTTAAAACTGTCAGGTGGTCATAATAAAGTGGCCACTTAGTGTATACGAGTATATAACATTGAATATAACGGGCCTCTGTTTAACTCTTCAAACTAACTAACCAAAACATGTCTCATATGGTTACATATAGAAGTAAGTTGTTTTAAAAATAAAAACAGAATTCGAAATAACTGGTTTTCATATTCAAAATATTTTTTTCTCCTACAAACCTCGATGCCCTTATTGCATCGATTTCCCATCTTGTTTCGGAGCACGGTTTTACCGCCAACGCTAGAAACCCTTTGTTTAAAATTTGCCAAAGGTAAGCGAATTCAGAAATGAAAGCATATATTGCATGAATAATGCTGAAAATTTCTAGAGAAATTTTTTCATCATTATTTACGACCAGATTATTTACCAGATTATTGTTTATGAGCCGCTCAAAGTACATAAAATGCATCAGGGTTTTAGATGGAAAAATTATGTTTTTTGAAGTTCACTATGTTTTTTTTCATATTGGCCCCATTGTCATAGTGCTGCCCACGGATATCATGATATAAAAATCTGTAAGATTTAAAACAAAATTAGAAAAAAGTTGTTAGTCCTTTGCTCACGGTATCCGTTACTGAACAAAACAATAAAAATAATTCTCTGATTTCAAGTCGTTTTCTATTGAATTATAAAATGAATATTTTTACTGGAAAAATAAACGTGCCACGTAGCATTACGATTTCTCACAGTAAAACGTTTTCTTGACTTCTTCCACGTTACTGCCATTAATTTGTCAACCGTAAAGTTTGATTGAAGCATTCTGCCGCCCCCGGAAGCTGGCGCCGGGGTGCTTCGCACCCATTGAACCCCTGCTCACCACTGGAAACTTATGATCTGTAGTCTTGATATGTACTGATCTTCAGAGGTCTGCAGGGAGCGATCAGCTGATTTTTCCATGAAGAAGGCATGCGATGTCATGAGAGTAAATAATGTCGTCCTGGAAGATGCCAGCGCCTGTTTTAATTACTTGTTAAGCAAAAATGTTGACTGAGAGTGGCTGCTGCTAAGCCCGTAGACGCCGTGTAATCTCAAATAACAAGTGAGGACAAGAAATTCTATTCATTCTGAACGGCTAACGTCCTCGAGCGGTTGTGGTAGTTTGGATGTAAGGGAGTTTCGGGCGTTATGGTCGTCAAAGTGTTAGCATTTGTTTTCACCACATGAAAGCAAACGTTACAAGGAAAATGTCACCGAATTTTCAGGTATAATGAGCACGTCATTTGAATCCGTTCTGACGCAAATTAATTTTATCAAAGCTATACAAACTCAATGGAACTGGTTTGGAAAACAATAGTACCCAACGGAAGAACGAAGGTTTTCAATCCCGCAGATATTGCTGTAAACGGAATCGTGAACTTACTCCCTCTGGTTGCAGACTTGTGCGTTAAGAAAAATTTGCATTTGTATGAGAAGCATTTCGCAGCGGAAACGCTCTCCAACAAAGAAAGAATTTTTCAAATTGAACTCTTCGAAGCAGATATATGGACAAATACACTGAAGAGCAATTGAATTAGAGACAGCTGGCGTTATGCAAATGTAGCGCTGTGGAAACGGCAGGACGTATGCAGTCCTGCCGTTTCCACAGCGCCACATTTGCATTTGATCACTCCTTATGTTCTCGGATGCAGCGATCCGACAACATAAGGAGTGATGCGACGGGAATCAGTAAGAGTCGGATGCAGTATGGGTAAGACGAAGGATCTAACTGCATTTGATCGTGGGTGAATTGTCAGGACCCGACGAATGGGTCACTCCATCTCGGAAGTCGTGCAGGCACTGGGATTTTCACGAGCCACTGTGTCACGGGTACACCGTGAGTACATCGAATCCGGTAAAACCATCCCAGCAAGGGCCAACTGCCGCGGAAAACAGCGTATCGATGAGCGGGGTCATTGTCGGCTAGCTCGCAGTGTAACAGCGGATAGACGGGCCACAGTGCAAGAAATCACTCGGCAATTTAACGCTGGTGCACAAAAACGTGTAAGCAGCCACACCATCCAGAACCATCTCCTCGTTATGGGGTACAGAACCCATCGTGCCGCGAGAGTATCGCTGCTGACCGCACATCGCAGGGTGCAAAGATTAGTATGGGCGCTGGAACATCGCCACTGGACCCTAGACATGTGGTAAAATGTCGCCTGGACTGATGAGTCGGTATTCACGTTGGTACATGAGGATGGCAAGATACGAGTACGGCGCAAACCACATGAAGCGATGGATCCTTCTTGCCAGCAGGGTACTCTTCGAGCTGGTGGGGGTGACATTCTCATCTGGGGAGGGTTTATGTGGACTGAAATGGGACCATTGGTACGTGTGACATCGTCCCTCACAGGTCAACGTTACCGGATATCCTGGACGACCATTTGCTCCCGTTTGTGCGTCTTCAGCATCCCACTGGGGACCTCATCCTGTAAAAAGACAATGCACCCTGCCATCTCTCCCGAATTGTATCCGAATGGTTGGATGAACACTCCACCGACGTGACCTCGCTTCCTTGGCAAGCTAAGTCACCTGACCTCAATCCCATCAAGCACATCTAGGATGCCATCGAGAGAGATGTTGAAGGCTCCACCCCCCCCTCCTTCCTTCAGATCATCGTGAACTGTGGGAGCTTGTTCACTGGTCGTGGATCCGTATGCCTTCCCAACACTTCCGGTGTCTTATCGAGTCCATGCCAAGACGAATCGCCAACGTCATCAGGGCAAAAGGTGGTGCTACAGATTACTAGACAGGTATCTCTAATTCAATTGCTCTGCAGTGTATATGATATGCATCTGCGACCCCTGGCTGGAAAACCATGCATTATTTTAGAAAGAAGGTATTTTTAAAAGGTTTCTCGATGTGAGCAGTATCGGTCCAAGAAAAAAAAATTAGTCGAGTTTTCAGGAATTGAGATTTTGCTGCAAATACATCAGAAATAGAAATTAACACTTATGTCCCCTGGTGGCCAAACCATTCTTTACTAAATATTAGAAATTATATGAAAAACATTTTCCATCAGCACCTGTATGCGATAGAGGAAGAAGTTTTCAAATCGGAGTTTTAGAAGCAGAAATAACGCAGAAAACTCAATTCACCTTTGTGCCCCCTAGCAGAAAGTCTCTGATTTACTCGAAAATTTTGAATTTATTTGAAAAACATTTCGCATCGTAAACACTATCCAACAAAGAAGAAAGTTTTCAAATCGGACTCCTAGAAGTACAGATATTGACAAAAATAAGATATACAACTACGCCTCCTGGCGTAGAAACCATGCATTATTTTAAGAAGAAAATATTCCTAAAAGGTTTGTCGACATGAGCAGTATCGGTCCACAAACGAATTTCGTTCAATCAAGATTTTAGAAGCTCAGATTTTGCTGCAAATACATCAAATGGGGAAATTACGACTTACGCTCCCTGGTGACAAACCATTTTTTTTACCAAAATTAGAAATTATATGCAGAGGATTTCCCATCAGGAACTGTATCCGGTTCTAAGAGAAATTTTTGAAACGGAGTTTTAGAAGCAGAGATACCGGGAAATACAATTTACCTTTACGCCCCCTAGCGGAAAATCTATGAATTGCTTGAAAATTTTGAAATTACATGAAAAACATGTCACACCGGAAACTCTATCCAATAAAGAAGGAATTTTTCAAATCGGACCATTAGAAGCAGAGATATTGACAAAAATAAGATATATATCTACGCCCCCTGGCAGAGAAACCGTGCAATATTTTAAGAAGAAAATATTCCGAAAAGGTTTATCGACGTGAGTACATCGGTCCACGAAAGAATTTTTTCAGTCGAGATTTTAGAAGCTCGGATTTCACGGCAAATACATCAGAAGGAAAAAATTAACACTTACGCCCCCTGGTGGCCAAAGTATTCCTTACCAAAAATTAGAGATTATTTACAAAATATTTTCCATTAGGAGCTGTATCCGCAGGAGAAAAAATTTTCAAAGCGGAGTTTTAGAAGAAGAGATATCGGAGGAAACGCAATTTACTTTTATGCTCCGTAGCAGGAAATGTATGGCGTAACTTGAAAAAGTACTACACCTAAAATACTCTTCGACATAAATGGAATCGAAAAATAAACTAATTTTTTCAATCGGATGTTTAGAAGGAAATATCTGGAATAAAATGTATTTTGAATTCGACATCATCTGCACATACGCCCTCTAGCGGCGAAATTATACATCATTAACCGAAGGAGGAACATTTCCGTTCCATTCAAGTGAAATTGTATCTGCAGTTGAAAATAGAGTATACAGTTTATGGGGATATGGGTATATGGGATAATTTGAGAATTCCACGAATGCAAAATTCTTCAATTTCACCCAAAAATTAATAATCATGAACCTGCAGGAATTCATCTCCGCTTTTCGAAAGGCATACCCCAAAATGCCGCCTCTTACATTTCAATCAATCACAGACTCGATCAGTCTCGATTTACCGCCTTCCTTGTACAACGCCATCCCTTGGGTCTGAACGGACGCGCTCTATATAAGACATAACTTTATCCCTTGATATACCACCACACCCTTGGCATCCACCAACCGCCAATCCATGTCACTGCGTTAACTGGTCCTTCCCAACACAAAACATACTTGATGTATCGACACTTGCAAGCTGTGAGAGACTTCTCTTTTAGTTGTTTCAGAACGTGATTCAGTTGTGGCAAACTTTAATGTTAAAGACACTGATTCAATCAAGATGCGAATCAGTGTCTTCTAACCCTGATTCCTTGAAGCAAATTAGCAGTGAGAAAGTAGAATATCTGCGTAGTGAGAAAATTAGCAGTGAGAAAGTAGTGTATCTGCGTAGTGAGAAAATTAGCACTGAGAAAGTAGTGTACTTGTATTTCAAACGCACTCAGAGGAGTGAGAAGAATGATTTGCTATGTACTTTCATGAGATGTCATTCTATTATTGGTTTCTTTGCATTGTAATTACTGATTCACTCATATTTGTACATAATTAATGTATTCACCCTATCTGCCATGATTCGCTGGTGACATGGAACATGCGTAGACCTAACCAGGAACATGCGTAGACCTAACTAGCTACTTAAGACCTGGAGTATCCATGGTACCACTTGCAGCGTACATACCTTCTGATGAAGAGACCCCATGGGGTCCCGAAAGTTCTTGTGGGTATTTTAATGTTGCTTTTAAATGTAAAGGGCTTTTAAACTTCTCATTAAAGAAAAGTATACCGTACTGAGACGATTGATATTGACTAAGTTTGTGGGAGATGTTGCAGTTTGGGCGAAGAAATTGTCGTATATTTTTAGCACGTCTTTTGTAAAAAAAGATCGTGCTTCTGTTATCGGTTTGTCCGTCCGTCCGTCTGTACCCACGGTATCTCTGCAACTATTAGTCCGATTTGAAAAATTCTTTTTGCATTCGAAAGCTTGAAATATGCGAATGATGATCCTTTATTTCGTTTTTTTTTTTTGCGATGTACAGTTTCGCCTCTATAGGGCGTAAATGCAGATGATGTCGAATTCAAAAATACGTTTTATTCCACATGTTTGCTTCTAAACATCAGATTGAAAAAAATATTTTATCTTTCGATTCCATTTATGTCGAAGAGTATTTTGGATATAGTTTCTTTTTCAAATTAAGCATAGATTTGCCGCTAGGGGGCGTAAAAGTAACATGCTTTTTTGCCGATAACTCTTCTTCTAAAACTCCGATTTGAAAATTTTTTTCAGCGGATACATCTCCTGATGCACAGTCTTTTGCATATAATTTCGAATGTTTGGTAAAGAATACTTGGGCCACCAGGGGACGTAAGTGATAATTTTCGCTTCTGATGTATATGCCATAAAATCGTAGCTTCTAAAATATCGATTGAAAAAATTCTTTCGTGGACTGATGCCATTCACATCGATAAACCTTTTCGGAATATTTTCTTCCTAAAATATTTAACAGTTTCTCCGCCAGGGGGCGTAGATATATATCTTATTTTTGTCAATATCTCGACTTCTAGGCGTCCGATTCGAAAAATTCCTGCTTTGTTGGATAGTGTTTTCCGTGTGACATGTTTTTCATATAGTTTCAAAATTTTGAAGTAATTCATAGACTTTCCGCTAGGGGACGTAAAGGTAAATTGTGTTTTCCCCTATACCTCTGCTTCTAAATCTCCGATCTGAAAGATTCTTTCTGCACCGGATACAGCTCCTGATGGAAAATCGTTTAGACATAATTTCTAATTTTTGTAAAAAAATTGTTTGGCCACGAGGGGGCGTAAACCTTAATTTCCGCTTCTGATGTATTTGCAGCAAAATATGAGCTTCTAAATTCTTAATTAAAAATAACATCGTTTGTAGACCGATACTACCCATGTCGACAAACCTTTTCGGAATATTTTCTTCTTAAAATATTGCGCGGTTTCTCTGCCAGGGGGCGTAGATGTATATCTTATTTTTGTATATATCTCGACTTCTAAGAGTCCGATTTAAAAAATTATTTCTTTGTTGGATAGTGTTTCTAGTGTGACATGTTTTTCCTATAAATTCAAAAATGTCAAGTAATTCATAGACTTTCCGCTAGGGGGCGTAAAGGTAAATTGCGTTTTCCCCTATATCTCTGCTTCTAAATCTCCGATCTGAAAAATTCTTTCGGCACCGGATACAGCTCCTGATGGAAAATCGTTTGCACGTAATTTCAAATTTTTGTAAAAAATTGTTTGGACACCAGGTGGCGTAAGTCTTAATTTCCGCTTCTGATGTATTTGAAGCAAAATATGAGCTCCTAAAATCTCGATTTGAAAAAAGTCTTTTGTGCACCGATACTACGCATGTCGACAAACATTTTAGGAACATTTTCTTCTTGAAATGATGCATGGTTTCTACGCCAGGGGCGTAGATGTATATCATATTTTTGTCAATATCTCTACTTCTAAAAGTCCGATTTGAAAAATTCCTTCTTTGTTGGATAGTGTTTGCGATGCGAAATGTTTTTCCCATAAATTCAAAATTTTCAAGTAAATCATAGACTTTCCGCTAGGGCGCACAATGGCAAATTGCGTTTTCTGCTCCTAAAACTCCGATTTAAAAAATTCTTCCTGTATCGCATACAAGACCTAACGGAAAATATTTTTCACGTAATTTCTAATGTTTTGTAAAGAATGGTTTGGCCACCAGGGGTCATAAGTGCTAATTTCTTAAAATTCTTTTTCTTGGACCGATACCGCTCATATGGATAAACCTTTTGTGAACACTTTCTTCCTAAAATAATGCATGGTTTTCCCACCAAGGGACGTAAAGTCACATCTTATTTTTGTCGATAACTCTGTTTCTAAGAGTTCGTAAGCTCACGATTCCGTTTACAGCAATATCTGAGGGATTAAAGACCCGATTGAAAAACTCTTTCTTCCGTCAGATACTATTGTTTTCCATACCGGTTCCATTGACTTTGAATAGCCTTGATAAATTTAATTTGCGTCAGAACGGATTCAAAAGACGTGCTTATTACACCCGAAAATTCGGTGTCATCTTTCTTGTTAATACTAAATCCCCGACTAATACATTTTTAAGTGCTCCTAGTATTCTTGTGTCCTAGTATGCAAAATAAAAAAAAAGCAGCAGCATATTAGTTGTGCCAGCTGAAAACCAACGAAAGGAAACAATAATTCGCTGTTTCCAGAGTCAGCGGAAAAGAAGGATGGCAGAATCCTCGTGTAGAGAAAACGCCGAATGAAAAGAGACTCGGTTGTTTCCGGGGCCAAGCGAGAAAGGAATGCCGTATCCTCATACATCGACGCCAAAAATTTTCTAAGTGTGAGAAAGTGGATAAATGACTGACAGAATCTGGAGTCCACTGTGGGAATTCCAACTTAAGCATCATGCGATGCATTGATTATGATATGCTTTTTTGTGTCCTAACCTTTGACCCCATTTCGATTATATTCAACAGAACCGGTTAAGTATACCTCCAGAACAACATGATACAGTTTTGTCGCAATCGGAGTATTTTTACGTAAGTTATGACGCATAAGGGCAATGGAATGGATCCCGTTCCTATGTCCTGATCTTTGACCCCACTCTTCCATTTTAAATAGAGTTTGTCCTTAGTTGGTCCCCTGCCACATACTAAAATTTAATCGAAATCGAAGCATTTTTACGCAAGTTATGACGCATAAAAGCGATGGAATGGATCCCTCTCCTATGTCCTGACCTTTGATCCCATTTCGCCGATTTTCAATAGGGTTCGTCCCTAGGTGGTCCCCTACAACATACTAAACTTTCATTGAAATCGAACCATTTTTAGGCGAGTTATCGTGCAGACGGACGGACAGACGGACAAAGCTGGAGCATATGCGCTTCTTCAATTACGGTTGGAAAGCGTAAATAAGGAAAAGCTCTTGATGTCGGAGTCTATACTTCCATAGCAAGGGGCGACGTGGTCCCAGAGACATTTACCCTCAGCGAGTTGAAAATAGTAATCTTTTCGGACCTGCAGCTCACTTCTTTGGAGGAGAACATCACACTGGGATCTATAGTGCTACCCCCACGCTCCAGCAGCTGGACCAGTGAAAGTCTGTGTGCGCCTGTGTGAGTTTAATGACGGCAGGAAGCTGTTTCCTACTTAGCTTGATAGCAAGTTACGTGGTGTCGGCTATTGAACGAGTCGGCACGGAAGTGCTGTTGGATTACATATCGTAAGAGGAGCCGTAAGTAAGTTCTTTGATTTTTAAGGGCCGGATGTTTATCTCGTGGCTATGGTCTATCAAGAGAGAAACAACTAATCAGTAGACCTTTAACAAGACGTTTGAGATACGGTCTTGAAACCGATGATTGGACAGTGCAACCTTTTAAAAAATTTGCCAAGTTGGTCGTAGTGGCCTGTTTATAGCCATGAGTCGGCCTTATATATCATCATAAATTATGTAAATGCTAAATGAAATCCCGTCAGTAATGACGGGCAAAAAAAAAATTATGATACAGGAATTATTAACATTTATTTATTGAGTTTTTGAGTTCCAAGTCAATAGATGGCGACGTTGGCTCACAGCGTTCTGAAAATTCCCAGAGCAGTCGGTTATGGAATTTGATACGACGGGCTGTCTGTTTGTTATATGTTTTGTAAAACCTTTAGTCCCTATTTCGTCAAAACTTCCTTGTACACAACATTTTTCGTATACACTGACTATGAACCCTGTATCTACTTCCCTGTTTTTCTCCGTGAACTATTTTTATCTTGACGTTGCCACATAAAACACCGGCTCAGGTAGTGAACCAAAACTCCTGACGTAAAGTTTCCGTATCTCTAAAGAGTTGACCGCGTGACGTAACGTACCTCTGACGTCATGTGAGAATGATTTGTATTAGACGACGTGACAACAGCAGCTGTGTTCTTTGTTGCTATGACAACAGAAAAGAGTGATATACGCGTGGACTGTGCGCGTGTAGCTGATGACGTCACATACACGAAAAGCTAAGCGTGACGTCTCAAAAATTTGTTTCTCGGTTTTTGCTATGGCGACTTAAAAAGTGGCACGGAGGAGGAGGAGAGTTCTAGCAAATTATTTATATATTAGGATGAATTCCTAAATTAAATTGTATTTATGTGCCGGCAATCCACACAGTTGATTCGTGGATGTTTTAGAAGTAGCAAAATTAAGTTTAAGTAAGTGCATCTTCGTCCACAGTCTGCACGAGAGAACGCAGCCCATCATGTTTTTGTTTTGTTTTTTGTTTGTTTTGTGAAGAATCACGCTCCGTAAGTTACAAAAATTAGTAGCGAGCGTTGATATTGTTATTATGCTTGGTACGTTAAAATATGAATCACAGGCAGCTTACTTAATGACCAGCTGTGAGAAAAAACTGAGTTAGTATTTACCTCATATTCCTCCTTCGTTATGCCTATCTTTCACTTGTATGGATTTATTCACTTGTGTGTGTATATGTGTGCGTGTGTTTCTTATCCAGCACGAAATGACAGATGGGATGCAGATGCTTTTCGTACAGGAACATGTCAAGTTTGATTTGGCACATATTAAAAGGCAATTGCATGAGAACGATCGAATTAGGCAACGGATATTGGCAAATACCACTGTGATAGGACAGGAAGCATCTGCTAGCATTTGCGCAGCATAATTGTCAATATCAGAATCTACTGTTTGTTCTGGGACAGTTGGAGAAGTCATTGTAGGAAAACATGGTGCATGGGATTTTAAGCATTAAGTTATTTGTGCACGAAATGCACATGGAATTTATCAAATTCTCGAACGCAATGAGCATATCTTTTGAAACTATTGGATTGTGTAAAAACGACCTTACAAATTGGGACGATAAATGTCGATGATGCCGATTTTAAAGGTTAATTTTGCGTTACAGACATGTGAGATTTACGTATTCTGAAATGAGAGGGGTTTGTTTCTGGAGGGGGGGGTGCAAATGACCCCCGCGAGCAAATCAATGCCTTATAAGCAGTCGTCCGTCCCTTATTCAGAATAACTTGTTAGAAGGATCATGCATGCTTCAGCCGGGATTCGAACTCAGACTCACCTCGCACCAACGGGAAGTTTGCGCCACTTACCACTCTTCCACTGGAACGGGGAAAACCGAGGTTCTGAAACGTTTGCAAAAAAGGAGTTTGGCCGTCCCGGTGGCGCAGTGGTCTAAGGCGTTGGCCTCTGATCATTCGTCCGTAAGGGGTCCGGGTTCGAATCCCGGTCAGGCATGGATGTTGTGTTTGTCTTACGGCACTGGCTCTCTCCCTTCCCTGGAACCAGTGACCCTAAATTAGGGACGGGCGACTGCTTATAGCCCATTGAGTTGCTCACGGTGGTCGTTAAACCTCCAATCAAAAAAATAAAAAATAAAAAAAGGAGTTCGTCGTGATCGGTTCAGTTGTGTTCATTTGGCGTAGGTTTGGAAAACGTTCGTTTCCGTCATTTAACGTTGTTTTTCAATCACAAAAACGCGACACAAACGTAGAAATAAAACGGAGGCCTGCTGTGTATGGTGAAGACGTTGTACGAGTTCGACTGTGTCAGTATTGGTCCGCAAAGTTTCGTTAAGGAACTTACACGCTGATGAACCACGCTGTGGGAGATCCGTTGAAGCTGACGACAACCAAAACCATGCATTAATCAAAAGTAACACACACAATACTACACGACGTGAGAAACTGCTCACACGTTGCATTCAGCCGCACCGTGACATTGCATTTGACAAATTCTTCGATATGAGAATCGCCTTGATATTTGAGTGAGAAAAATATTCTCTACAAAACAAATCCACGATTTGTGTGAGAAAAGTATTCTCTACAGAATATATTTTTTTTCCAATTGCCCCAGCTGAAGGCTACGTTTGCTGCCCCGGTAACGGAGTGGTCTAAGCGCTGGCTTATAACCATTCGTCCGTGATGAGGTCGGAGTTCAAAATTAACCTTTTATCTGGTAACGGAGATGTCTAAGCGCTGGCTTATGACCATTCACCCGTGATGAGGTCGGAGTCCTAAATTAACCTTTAATCTGGTAACGGAAAGGTCTAAGCGCTGGCTTATGACATTCGTCCGTGACTGAGGTCGGAGTTCTAAATTAACCTTTATTCTGGTAACGGAGTGGTCTTATCGCTGGCTTATGACCGTTCACCCGTGATGAGGTCGGGGTTCAAAATTAACCTTTAATCTGGTAACGGAATTGTCTAAGCGCTGGCTTATGACCATTCGTCCGTGATGAGGTCCGGGTTCAAAATTAACCTTTAATCTGCTTGCAATTCACTTCTCAAACGGAATCGAAATGATCCATATATTTTTTTCTTTTTTTGATTGGAGGTTTAACGACCACCGTGAGCAACTCAGTGGTCTATAAGCAGTCGCCCGTCCTTGATTTAGGGCCACTGGTTCTAGTGAAGGGAGAGAGCCAGGTCCGTAAAACAAACACATAACATCCATTTTTCACCGGGATTTCAACGCGGACCCATCTCGGACGAATGATCAGGAGGCTTCGCTTAGACCACTGCGCCACAGGGACTGCATCCATATCTTAAATGAATAGTGACGGATTATGAGAAGAAGATTGTATTTACTAACATTTAAGGAAGAGATAGTGGCACAAGCGAGACAAGTCACGATAAACCATTCTAATGGCAGGTCTGCATTCCAAGAATGTAATGTTCTGTGTGTGGTGCGACTGGAAGATATTCTTGCATTACGAGCTGATTGGGCTGGAGCTATTGTATTCCACACGATCAGGTCTGATAAGTGTTGTTTCCAATTGCACCAGCTGAATGAAGGCCACGTTTACCGCTGAGTTGGAGCAGTAATCTAAGCGCTGGCTTTTGACGATTAGAATCCCAACAGGCATAGATATTGCACATGTCTTGCGACACTGGCTCTCTCTCTCTTCCCTGGAACCAGTAACCCTAAATTAGGGGCTAATGCTTATAGCCCCATGAGTTGCTCACGGCGGTCGTTAAGCCCTAACCAGAAATAAAAAACAAATAGACTCCGCTTAATGGCAAATGTCCTAAAATGGTAAATAGGAAAGGTACAGTATTCCACCCGGACAACATCAGACCGCTTATTTTTTCGGTCACCTAGAAAGAATTGTTGGAGCGTGGATTGGACCTACAGCCTTGCCCGTCTTTTCTTCGATAATATATGAATAAATGGAAATCTGAAGGTGTGAGGTTCAGATGCCCATTTATTCCGGTCTCTTCGGAATTCGTTCAACGAAAAGAACTTCACTTCTTTTCATGCCTGAAAAAGTAATCTTGGCCAGTTCTTTGCCCAGAGGTATTGGGAAAAATGATGCCTACATTTCTAAATAAACTGACAATGGTAAGCAAATTTTGTTTTTCGCATTTGTCTACAAATGTAAAAGCAAGTATTAATAAATGAAGTATATAAACGCATTGCTCAAAATGGAAATTGCAACAGCAAAAAGAAGTACAGTAGAATCGTGCAAATTGCACGAGGCAATGAATTACTTGTGATATGCAAATAGTCAGAATTCCCCAGTGGTCGCTTGCTGACAGGGCTTAAAGACGGCTCATAAAAGGCTCGTCTCATAGTAAGGCAGGCGTTTAGGGTCAAGTGTATTCATCGAAAACGATCCGAACGTAGCTTGGATAAGCCAATTGAATCCCATGTTCGATTGATGGACACAGAACGGGATAGAATCTTCGACGTGCAAGAGCTGTGTTTAGCTTAAGTGGAATTTCCGCACGTGTGAGTCGCAATGTGAACACAATGCAGGGTTGCATGTCATGCTACGTACACAGAACACCCATGGAAAACGCAACGGACCGAGATCCCGTACCACAGCACGTCAAGATCGCCTACTTCGTACAGAGGCTGTTCGTGACTTGTTCACCACGGTGATTGTGCCGCAGTGTAGAACTTCAAATTGCGACGTGTACAGAAATTTCCATTGCTACAAAACGACGACCTCTGCATCACATGGGAGTTTGAAAGAACCTCTCATTGTTGCCACATCACAGTACTCATCATCAGGAATGATGCAGGCAGAGATGACACTGAACTGCAGTGATAGAGAAGCATGCTGGACACGGGTAAGACCAGGTGCTGTTTAGGAAAGCCAGGTGGCAGCATATCCGTATTTCGCCATCATTATCAACGACATGACGAGGCGTTTACAACCTGCCTCCATGAAACTATCCGACATGGCAAGCTGGTGTCTGGTGGAATCTGATACTGCAGTAGATCTCTTGTCCATATTCCTAGGAGGAACTATTGCGGCTAAATACTACGCGTCAATGCCATTATCAATTCGGTCATATGATCATTTCTTGAAGTCACGCCGCGAACTGTCCTGCAGTAGGACACTGCACGTCCGAACACTGCGTGCGTATTCTGCCATGACCTCTACACTCATCGGATTTCTCACCCATCGAGCATGTGTAGGAGTACCTTATGGTTAGGGCAGTAATTTTATCGCGGGAAAAAAGGCAAAATTCGGGGCGCGGTCTGGGTAAATTATGAAATTTCGCGAAAAATTCGTGGTTGATGATATGCACTAACATTTCCAAAAAACATCTACCAAGTTACGAAGCAGTAATACAAATGACTAGTACGTAACTAAATAAGCATTATAATTTTATTTTATAAGTTTTTGAAATTGATACATTTATAAACCATTCAAAGTCTGGCAATGTTATTAACGCCGTTACAAGAGATCAAGATTTCCATTTAAGTGGACGGCATTTTGATACATTATGTTGTACATACACAGATTTTCTTCTTTAATGCTATGTCTGTTGTCCTGTAACACGTTTTTAAATTTAGAAAAGGATCGTTCATCATCGACACTGTTTGTGGGTACTGACAGACAACGAATGGCGTGTGGGTACTGACAGACAACGAATGGCGACCTTATGTAGCTTAGGAAAACGACCTTTTTTCGTATTCCAGAAGTCTAGCAAACTTTCGCTGACACGAAATTCTTTTACACTCGCTTTATATGAACGAAATTCACATTTTAATTGGTCCGCATCTTCGAACGTATGAATGTGGCTGAAATCAAACAAATCTTCTTCGACGTCTAAAAGTTCCAAGGACTTAAATTGATTGGGATCAAACACCCTACATGCTTTAAAGAAATGTGCGGCTGGCTGACAAAATCGATGTTTTTTATCTTCAAAAAAATAATGTTTAATTTTTTCATAACAAGTGGATAGAGCTCGTTTTGCTGTTTTCAAATAAAGTGCATAAACTTCAACCTGCTTCAGATTTTCTAATTTTGAAGATGACAATCCGATTTTTGGCGTAAATGTGACAAGGATGGTAAGTCAGATAATATCCGAAAACTTGAAAATTTTCATCGTCCTGGAGCGGGACTCGAACCCGCGTCTCCCAGAAAACGCCCGGGTATGCTAACCACTACACCACCCAGAACGACCAAGTTTCAAGTTTCCGATCAATTTGAATATAACCACCACAGGATTCACTAGTCGAAGCAACCGGCATTCATGTTTAGAGAATCTGGAGGTTAAGAATCCAATCCCGTGTTTGCCCGGAGAAGCAGATAAATCATGAAAGAAATACGGGATTACGCCATATAATACAAATTTTGAAGATGACAATCCGATTTTTGGCGTAAATTTGACAAGGATGGTAAGTCAGATAATATCCGAAAACTTGAAAATTTTCATCGTCCTGGAGCGGGACTCGAACCCGCGTCTCCCAGAAAACGCCCGGGTATGCTAACCACTACACCACCCAGAACGACCAAGTTTCAAGTTTTCGGTTAGCATACCCGGGCGTTTTCTGGGAGACGCGGGTTCGAGTCCCGCTCCAGGACGATGAAAAAATTTTCAAGTTTTCGGATATTATCTGACTTACCATCCTTGTCACATTTACGCCAAAAATCGGATTGTCATCTTCAAAATTTGTATTATATGTCGTAATCCCGTATTTCTTTCATGATTCAGATTTTCTTTTAAATCTCTATTTTGACAATACCCAATGATTTTATCAACAATACAACTTTTTCTTTTTCAAAAAACTCTGCGCAGTCTTCTAAATGTTTGCAGTGAAAAAGCACGGCCTCAAACCAACTGTTCCACCTAATCTGCACAAGTACTGGTGGTAAGCAAGGTATTTTGCCCTTCTCTTGCAAAAATAGTCGAAAACGTCCTTTACGGGAGGGACAAGCTGTGAAGGCACGTTTAACAGCAACTACTAGAGAGTTAACCTTTTCGAATTCATTCTGCCAAATTTCTCCCAAAAGATTTAAAAGATGCGAATTGCAGGTGACGTGAACATCATTCAAAAATACCGCTTTCGGGCTCCTTCCCCACATTTTGGACACGTAAGACGCATTGTCTGTCACAAAAGCGGTTATATTAGCAAAAGGTATTTCATTCTTATTTACGCATTGAAGTATTGCCTCGCTGACTGCTTTAAAATTTACGGATTCCAAAGTGATGCACTCAAGGAAGATTGCATTCAAAGAGGGTTTCCATCATTGCAGCTTTCAACATTCGGTTCAGCTGATGGAACAGCAAGAATATTCAAAATGTATCTATCCTTCTGAATCAATTGTTACGTCTGCTTCGATGCTTACACCGGATACTGATTTTAAAACAGCTTTCACTTGTTGCTTGTGAATATCATATATTTTCGGCAAATAACATTTCCGCATCGAGTTTGCATTTGGAATAACACCAATATCTTTCAACAAATTTTCCAAGTAATTTTTTAATGTAAGGTTATCCAGTTTGGAAAGTGGGATGTTAGCTGCACAAAAGGCACCAGTTAATTTCGAAAGTTCCATTGAGCGATGCTGTTCTTGTGCGGTTCTTTTCTCAAATAATTCATCAAACATTTCTGCATTATTTTCAGCTGACTGTTTAGATACACCTTTTTTTATGCAGCTTTCTTGCTAAATGCTTTTCACAACTGTCCTTTCTTGAAAAATCCACTGGTATGTTGCAACACGAACAGAACAATAGATTTTTGTTCACGTGAAAGGTTCCCCTACTGTACTTCTTGCATCTCTCAGATGCACTCATTTTACTCACGTGGCTTTTTCTCGAAATTAAAAAACAATATCTAGAAACTTCATAAATTACTCACGCGAAAGCACAAATTTTCGTCTGCGAAACACACTTTTCTGTGAGCTGCTTTTCCAGCTGAATTTACTAACACAACAAACGACATCCGGTTTACGGTTTACTAGTCCGGTAAGTCGCAAAGGTCATTCAACAGTAGCGGGAGGAAATCACGAAAGACCACGCGAGCACTCTTCAGCACAGTGCATGTGACCTTGAATTACCCGTCAAGCTTGATCGAAAAGAGTATCTTCGTAACGAACAATCTTGAGAGGTAATTCAAGGTTTAAAGCTCTGGTTTGGGTTTTCGAGTAAGATTATTTTGCGGTATATTTTTCACGTAAATTCTAACGAAGGCAGTTTTAAAATTATTTAATTAGGAAAAATACAGTAATAAAAAATTTATAATAGAAATTAGGCAAAATTATGTAAAACGTCTGAAATTTGCGGATATATTTGATATTCGCGAAATTACAGAAAAAAAGGCCTGAAATTCGTGAAAAAAATCGCGGAAATTCGCGCCGCGAGGGGATTACTGCCCTACTTATGGTCGCCACTTCTCTCGGCTACATCTGGCAGCGGACCTGCAACAGCTGCGGGCGTTCTTAGTCGTAACTAGAGTTGGAAACGGGTCAAAACTTTTAGACCTGGACCCGACCCGGACGTCACTAATTGGACCCGACCCGGACCCGGACGGCATATAATTAGACCCGACCCGGGCAAATCCGCTTTGCACTATAAATTCGAATATATCATCATCATTATCACCATTCAATCAATAATTATCAGTCCACTGCTGGAGGAAGGTCTCCCCAAGTTTCTTCAACAACGCACTGTCTTGGGACAGTCTCCTCCATCCACCACATGATCTTCTTCTGGATTTTTTCCTCTCTCTTATAATCCAGTCTAAAATTTCGGTTGTCCATCGGTGGTCCATCTTTCTGGCAATATGTCCAGCCCATTGCCATTTCAGGGATTTTACTCTCATCATGATGTCTTCCACTCTTGTCATTTTCCTTATTCACGAGTTCCTCTTTATATCTTTCCTGGTTACACCAAGCATGCATCTCTTTATGCTTCTTTCAGTTTTCTGCAGTCTTTGTATGTCTTTTTTTAGTCAAGGTCCACGTCTCTGCTCCGTACATAAGCACTGGAAAGATGCATTGATCAAACACTTTCCTTTTAAGACATAACGGCACGTTGATCTTAAAAATTGTACAGTTTCTTCCAAAAGCTCTCCAACCAAGTTCTTTACGCCAATTAATTTCTTCATCAATGTAACCGCTTGATATCTGCTGTTCAAGGTAAAAGTAGGAATTGGTTATCTCTAGCTTTTCCCAATCAATTGATAAATCGTGATTTCTTGTAAAAGCATTGTACTTCAGTTTTGTCTTCTGAAAGTTCATTTTTAATCCCATAACTTTATTCTTTTCAGAAAGTTCCAGGATCATACTCTGCAGTTCTGAAGTATTATTTTAAAGACTTCAAAAGTGTTTTTTGAAATATTTTTATTGTATTTTCAAAAATAAAACTGAATTAAAACCGGGTCGAAATCGGGTAAGGAACACCTTGACCCGACCCGTTTTGACCCGCAAAATATTGTCGACCCGGTGACCCGTTTACCCGTGACCCTTTTCCATCTGTGGTCGCAACTTGAAATGCCATGTCGCAGTGCACCACTAATGATCTAATCGGAGGCATGTCGCGTCGTTAAAAAGGTTGCATGACTGCTCGAAATGGTCTAACTCCGTGCTGAACAATCCTGAACGGCTCCTCGATGGCCGAATGGGAAGAGGCGTATGTTTCTGTTTAGACGATCGAGCTAGGCCTGGATTTGAGACTTGGATCTGGGAAGGAGATTGATGTACAACGGCGCTGGCTGTATAGAACAGGAGACTTCTTATAGCTCTTATATTTGCGCATGGTTGCAATTCATTCCCTCCCCACGTAAAAATCATGAATAAACGCCGGTACACTACTTTTTCACATTTCATTTCTTTTTTCTTTTGTTTCTTTTTTTTTCTTTTGTTTCTTTTTTTTCTTTTGATAGATATTATACTACCAACATTGCAGCAAGTATCAGTAAATTAGTGCTAAAGTTACACTAAACAATGCAAAACGAGCTGTCTGAGCATGATACAAACTAATTCATTTTAGCTTTACCAGTTAAGGGGGATTCTCATTTTATTTGTTAAAAAATCGATTTTTTTACGTTATTTTATTATTTCAGGTCTTAAGAATATGTGTACTAAATTTCAAGTCGAAGTTCGCAAAATTGGCCAAGTTATGATCTATTATAGTCCAGTGGGGTCACAGAGTCGGTGCAACTGGCGCAAAGTCGAAGCTGAGAAAACTCTGGACGAATTCAATCACGAACAGCCACTTCATAAAGACGTCGAAAATGCTATGAAGCCAATTTACAACGATTTGTCATGAAGAGAGTTGCTCGAAAGGTGTTTGGGTGGTGACACTCCAGGCAACGAAAGTTTCAATTCTACTGTTTGGCGGTTCGCTCCCAAACATCTTTACTGTGGCTCAAAAACCATCGAAATGGCAGCTTATGTAGCAGCAGGCATTTTTAATGAAGGTTTTTCTGCCGTCCTGAAAATGATGACTACGATAGGAATCGTTCGTTATTGGCGAGCAAACGAAGATATTTGATAATGCGCGGCACCAACAGCATCTGCAAAGATCGTCGAGACGCAGCCTCGAGCTACAAAAGAGGCTCGTACAAGGCGTAGAAGCAAGAAAATGTCTCTAAACGAGTTCTACAAAGCAGAGGAAGCAACTCTGTATGGCCCTGGTATAGCAGATTAGCAGAAAAATACTGTAAGTGCTCAATATGCCACCGTAAACTGTACTTGAAACTTTAAATGCGTTTTTCTCGAAACAGCTTTTTCGCGAATGGTATTTCAAAAACTATTAGACCGATCGACTTCAAATGTAAAACTGCATGTTCAGCAAACATCTGTTTATCGTTTGATGAACCAGAAACGTGATATGTTATGTATATTTTTTATAGCAAAAAACATTGCCAATTTTTTGAGCTAAATTGATGATTTGAGTTTGACAAGTCACCATTTCCTCAAATACACATAATTTTTTTTCTGGTTTATCAAACGATAACTACTCGTGTACAGAGTAAAACGCTGTTCGAGTTTTTTGTTTCAGATCACGCCAACCAGCGACCGTGGATATTCGTGCAGTGTCATGGTCGAGGGGGATTTGCGGGCGTGATTCTTCATGAAACTTATTAAAAATTATTTTGTACAAACCTGAAACGATAATAAATAGATGTACCTACTTTAGAATCAATTGATTGCATAGTTTCGTCAATACATACTCCAAAAAAAAAAGCGGTAATTTTAGCGTAAAAAAATGAAAATCCCCCTTAAAAGATGAAATTTATTTACAGCTAAAAATTACACAAGTTAAAATAATAAAAGGCAAGATCTTTTGAGGTTACTATAACCTCATCATCAATTCGAGTGCTGTAAGGAACGAGCATACACATGAATATATACAGCACGGAAAGACTGAAATGCAATAGTAATCAGCCGGCCCCGGTGGCGCAGTGGTCTAAGTGATGGCCTCTGATGATTCGTCCGAGAGGGGTCCGGGTTCGAATCCCGGTGAGGCATGGATGTTGTGTTTGTCTTACGGCACTAGCACTCTCCCTTCCCTGGAACCAGTGACCCTAAATTAGGGAAGGGCGACTGCTTGTAGCCCATTGAGTTGCTCATGGTGGTCGTGAAACCTCGAATTAAAATTTAAAAAAAATAGTAATCACAAAAACTGTTGCCAACGGGTGAGTTTGAATTTGGCGAATAATTCTAATAATTTTAGCATGCAGTTCAGACACATCACTCACATAAGATTGGTACGTAATTAAAGATATCCATGGGTATGGGATATTAAATGGCACCCCATCGTTACAGTATACAGCACGGCATTTCGAGATATATAGACTTTCTGTAAATAAGGCAATAACTTTATTAATAGCAAAGGTGAGTCCCTTGACTTGATCCCATTCCGGGGTGTCACAGTCCTGGCGAGTGCAGTGTTTGTTAGGCCAGAACGAATAGAGTATTTATGTTCAGATAAACGGACGCCAAAGTCCGCAGTGTAGATCCTATATAAATCTTGTCAGGCTCCGTTATTGAGTTAGACTTTAGAGGTTTGCAATACACCCATGTCTATTCATGGGATGAACAGAATCTCTATCTCATAGTTGTGTACTAGCTCCAGACATTATATCTCGTTCTTGACTTGTCAAACATATACATGTCATTCGCTCTTGACCTGAAGACTGCTGCCAACATAACATTCAGTAAGTGGGAAAGTATAACGTTAACGTTGAAACACAAAGAGAACGAACTCAAACTTTGCATAGACAAAGACAAATGAAAGTTAAATTAGAGTATACATCATAATCTATACAAAGTAAAACAATCATTGGACAGCTTTCCTATTTCCGATGCAAACCCAGACAACGTAAAACTGTCACAATTACGTTTTGGACTAGAACTACGTAAAACTGCCACATTTACGTTTTGATAAATGGTTCGAGTTTACCAAGAAACTCGGGGGAGATACGCGTAGCTTAGGTGTAAGGAACGATAACGTTATGTGGATACGTAAAAGAAAAAGCACAAACACATTTCTTACTAGTGCAAAAAGCCAGGATCAATAATCTACTGGGTGGCCTGCAACTTTTAACATAATCATGCCTTCACAAACTTGACTTATACACTGAGTTAGCTTTGCATTAGGAACACTTTCCGTTTTACATATTCGGAGCGAAAACCAAGTACCACTTGATGTTAAATTCACGTGCGGCTACTATAAAATGGGCACACCTATCCTCTGCACCTAATTAGTAAACGTAGCGACTTAAGCCAATTTGACCGCAGCCAGGCAGTTGGGGCCCGGAAGGCAGGTGCCAGAATTTCGGAAATAGCCACATTTGTTGGCTGCTAACGGACTACTGTAGCAAGGGTGTGCCAAGACTGGATTAACAATGCACAAACATCCAGCACAAGGGCTCACGTTGGTCAAGACTCAAGACATCCAGCACAAGGGCTCACGTTGGTCAAGACTCAAGACATCCAGCACAAGGGCTCACGTTGGTCAAGACTCAAGGCATCCAGCACAAGGGCTCACGTTGTTCAAGACTCAAGACATCCAGCGCAAGGGCTCACGCTGGTCAAGACTCGAGACATCCAGCACAAGGGCTCACGTTGGTCAAGACACAAAACATCCAGCACAGGGGCTCACGTTGGTCAAGACTCAAGACATCCAGCACAAGGGCTCACGTTAGTCAAAACTCAAGATATCCAGTACAAGGGCTCACGTCGGTCAAGACTCAAGACATCCAGCACAAGGGCTCACGTTGGTCAAGACTCAAGACATTCTGCACAAGGGTTCACGTTGGTAAAGACTAGAGACATCCAGCACAAGGGCTCACGATGGTCAGACACGTGCAGTTGTTCCCATAGGCGAATGTCGGGTGTCACGACTGATATCTCAGCAACGTCTTGCAACAGCTAAGTCGCTGCAAGCTGTTGTACTGGTGTGTGAGTTGGGACTTGCCCACCAGTACAACAGCGGGGATGTTCGACCTATTCCCACATGCATTATAACCTTGTTTCACCTGGGGTTTTACATCCGGAGACCAATGAGGGAACCCATGATGACGCTCAATCATTGGTAATAACGCCTCGCGTTGGACAAGGAACCTCAGTAATGGACCCTCTACAGATGGGAGAAGGTCGTCTGGATAACGAGTTTCATTCCCTTCTTCACTAAATGGATGGCCGGGTTCGCATACGGCGTAAACAGCATGAACCCCTATCCCCTTGTTGCACAGTTGGGGTTCAACAGGGTGGCGGAGGTGATGTTCTAGTCTGGAGTGCTTTCTCGAGAAGACCCTAAATTCTTGGTTGTCATCCCACTTACACTGAATGGCGGACGCTACAGGGACCTATTAGCCAACAACCTCGATCCATATATGCAGGACTTTTACCCGGACCACAATGTCATCTTTCAACAGAACAACGTACCGTGGCATCGGTCTTGCATAACTAGTGAGTGGTTGGGTGAACACGACAAAGAATTCGCCACACTTCCTTGGCCCTCAAACTTCCCTGACTGTAACCCACCTGAACATTTTGGAGATATGCCAGAACGGGGTGTGAGAATTGCTGATTTTCCTCCACGGAATGAACGTGAACTGGCGGAGCTGCTGAAGCGGACATCAGTCAAGTTACGCATGGAGGATTTTTGTGCATTCACGGGCCGTGAATGCACAAAAAGGTGGACCAGCGTGTTATTAGGTAGGTGTTTCTAATACAAAGCTTGCTCAGTGTGTAAGTAAGGATGTCATTTCCGATGAGAGAAAATGTCTTAACATAAGCTTCTAACAGTCGAGTTACATTATTGTAACCACCTCCTACTTTTCCCGTCAACAGCGCGTGTCGTGAGCTGACTTGGTGGGTATATAAGGTGTGCTGTAAGCATTCTGAAAACATATCACTCGTTGCTGTCATGGATAAAAGGAACGATTTATCAGATTTGCAAAAAGAAATGATTATCGGCTTTCGGACCAAAGGTGGCAGTATTTCTGAAACAGCGCATTTTGTGAACTGTTCGTGTACTGCTGTGGTTAAAGTGTATAGTGATTCGAGAAATGGCACCACTGCGAATAAGCGACGTGAAAACTGTGGAACACCACGTGCCATTGATGTGAGAGGTGAACGTCGGCTGCGAAGGTGCGTGAGAGCCGATCGTCACGCTACAGTGGAGAAAATCACTGGCCGAATGAACCAGGGGGCTACCGGAAGTGTGTTTAAAACTACAGTTCAGCGAACCCTGCTGCGTATGGGACTCCGATGCAGACGGATGGTTCTTACACCTATGATAAGGTGCATCGGCAGAAAAGGCTTACATTTTTTTGCAAGGCAGTAACGGAATTGGACCTCCGCTGATTGGCAAAGGATTGCCTTCTCCGATGAGTCACATTTTCTGTTTCATCGAACGGATGGCAGTTGACGTATAAGGCGAGAAACATCGGAGAAAAAACACTCTTCAACCATTGCTGGAAGATCACAAGCTGGTGAGGGCAGCTTTATGGTCTGGGGAATGTTTCCGTGGCATTCTCTGGGTCCACTCATATTTGTGAAAGGCACTATGGACCGAATTCGTTATGAATCCATCCTTGCAGACCACGTACACCCATACATGCTGATTGTCTTCCCTGGGGTGGATGGGATCTTCCAGAACGACAACCCGACGTGTCACACAGCTAGAAATGTCCGAGAGTGGTTGGAAGAGCACGAAGAAAACTTCAAAGTACTTCCCTAGCCTCCTAAGTCCCCAAACTTAAACGCAATTAAGCATCTGTGGGACCATCTCGATCGTGTTGTTCGCTCCACGCACTCTCCAGCAGCTGTCAGATGCACTGCAGTCAGCAGGGCTTCACATACCTGTGAACACCTTATTCAGCCACTCCCAGCTCGTCTATCTGCTGTCCGCGCTGCACACGGCGGTTTTTCTGGATAGTAGCTGGCGGTCACAATCATGTGACTCGACCGTGTATTTAATGTGCCAAAAACCCCATTCAGAATGGCGAACGACACCGAAAAACATCAAAAATATATTTTATTGCTTTCGATTTCAGTCATCATTGTCGTAATTACTGTATATGGCAGTCTGCTTTTATTTTTAAACGACTTTTTTGACCAAAAATAAAGCTGTCAGGTTGTTCTAAGTTTTAAAAAATAATAACAAGAAAGTTACATGTAGACGTCATTCGAGCGTAACCGTTACGTTGCTGTTTAACTTAATATAGTATATATTTTCTTTCGGAGTTAACAACCCCCATGAACGTTTCTAAGAGCTATAACAGTAGCGTGTCCCTAATTTGGCGCCACTGGCTCCAGGAAAGGGAGAGATCCAGCATCGTAAGCCAAGCTTACCACTAATGCCGCATTCGTGACTCGAATCCAGACTCACCTTGTACGACTAATTAGAAGCCTATGCCTCTAACCATTCGGCTACCATGAGTGAATAATTCAGTTTAATTTGATTTTTAACTCAAAAGATTTGCTTTGTTGGTAACATAGATGTTGTTATTCACATTTTTCTTAATCTCCCAGTTCACATTTTTCTTAATCTCCCAGTTAGGTTTACAAATAACTGAGCGATAAACTCTTGCAGTGCAGCGAAATCAAGGAAAAATTGGATAAAAGTCTCAGAAGTAGCCCTAGAAACAAAGAGGACTTTCAGACTTCCGGAGTTAAGAATATAACCGCCTCTGATTTTGCCATTCGTCAAGTACGGCGTATGCCAAGTAAAAACACGCCCTTTCGTCCTTCGGGAAAAATGACTTTGGTGATTGGTCCTTGTCTTTTCGTTCAGCCATCCTTCTTCTTTTGCTCCTTTTCGTAGGAAAACGGAAGAAGAAAAAGGAAAACCTATTTTTCCGGACAGTGCTCGCCATTCGAAATCAATGATTTTTCCTGTTCTTTCTGGGTTTTTCAGATTCAATCGCTATCACAGCGAGTACTACCCACTTTACGCAGTAAGGCTACATAAGCTGATAAAATGGGGAAATAATTTCGCAACACAGAAACATTTAAAATTTACTGGTTATAGGTTGATACTTTGCAACACAATTCTGATATCTTCAAAATATTAAATTATATATGTCCACAAATATGTGACTCGTATGTATTGGTTGCAAATGGAAAGTATTCAGATAGTCGTATATTTTGTACTGTGTCACAATAAGAATGGTATTTGAACTTTCGGTGCTGTTTGTTTTTTTACAGCTTAACGATCTGTCGCTCATTGTTTTTTTTTTTTTGTTGTTGTTGTTGTTGTTTGATTTCCGGGTTTAACAACAATGATGATCATATGATCATATGTAGAGGATTTTAGGAAGGGAGTGTCTGACCCCAGGTCTTAAACAACCCTTAGAAATACGAAGCTAGGAGATTTCGGCTAGAGTGCCCGATAGGAAAGTCACACGGAAGCGAAGTAGAAAGGGGGAGGAAAACGCCCTTATTTATTACCGGGGGCCAGTACCCAGGGTCCGACGGCTTAACGTGCCCATCCGACGCACGGCGGATATTTAGTGGATCGAGCGTTCGTACCTGCCTGGGATCGAACCTGAGGTCCATTCCGTGGCAGTCACGAACGTTGCCCACTAGGCCACCAGCGGCCAGAACGACAACGACGAACAACTCTGATGGCTTTAAGTAGTCGCAGACGTCCCTAATTTAGAACCACTGGCTCCGTGGAGGGGATAGAGGCAGCACTATCAGACAAATTCACCACTGATGCGGGTCTCGAACAATTGGTCGGAAGCCAGCGCCTCTAGCCGCTCGGCCATCGAGACTTCCCTCTAGCTCATTCTAAGCTAAGAATAGACAACTAGGTTGCATCAAACGCATCGTAATATAAGAAATAATTCGTTGGTTCCATATACGCGTGGTTCTTTCTTTCAGTTAAAACCTCTAAATTTAAAACCGTTGGTTCCAGGGAAAGAGAGGGAACCAGAGCCGAAAGAAACAAGTTTGTAAAATCATGCAATGCATTGATTATGATACGCTTTCCAACAAACCAGAAATCATTACTCAAGTTATTATTCAAGTGATGAGGATAATGGCTGTCGAATAAATCTCACTCCTGTGCCGTGACTTTTGACCCCATTCGATGATATTAAACAGAACCGGTTCAGTATACCTCCGGAACAACATGATAAAGTTTTGTCGCAATCGAAGCATTTTTACGTAAGTTATGGCACATAAGGGCGATGGAATGGAACCCGCTCCTATGTCCTGACCTTTGACCCCATTTCGCTCATTTTCAATAGGGTTCGTTCCCAAGTTGTTCCCTACCACATACTAAAATGTCATCGGAATCGAACCACCATTTGTATGCGAGTTATCGTGCGGACGGATGGACAGACAGACAGATGGACAAAGCTGGGGCATGTACGCTTCGTCAACCTACGGTTGGAAAGCGTAAAGAACACTGTTCATGCCTCACACGGGATTCGAACCCGGACCCGTCTTGGGCGAATAATCAGAAGCCAACGCTTTCTACCACCCTGCCACCGAGGTGGCGCCTTCGATCAAACAACTATTTGCCTCAAATCAAACTTATAATATGATGTGATCAGAGCATCAAAGTGATATCAAAGATCTATGGAGCCGGTGAAAACTTTTTGGAATACCCATGTCTAGAGCAGGGGCGGCAAGTCTATAGCACACGTAACCAAAGTGACACGCGAAAACATTTTGTTGGCACGCGGCATTCTTGTTACGGTGTGATTCTTTAAATCACACCGTAACAAGTAAATAAGCAATGACTATTATCATTACTGCTAAATGAATCAGTTGTTACTAAGAGATATTTCCTAGTTTCGAATGTCTGTGACAGCTTAGAAAATTTCCATTATTAGGAAAAGGGATTTGTTTTAGATAAATGCGTCTGCGGAGGGAAGTGTCCCAAAAGAGAGCCTCCAGTCAGACAACGAGAAGATGACAGTTCGATAGGTTCGTTTAAGAAGGAGAAAGAAAAGATTCTCCATGGTCGTAAGAGCGGAGGGTTCAATAGACACCGATCACCTCTCTCTCCGGATCAGTAGTAAAGGAGACCAGCTGTTTTACCTCCGCTTCTTACGAGTGCCGACGAAAGTGTTTACAGGAGTCTCACGCACACTTGGGCACACTCGTGTGGTTATGAGGACGTGTGACGTCGTATGACATGTTTTAAAATCCTCGCAGACCCAACGCACACTTCAGTATTTGGATAATATTGGAAGTAAATGTTTGGCATTTACTTAGCTCTGCTAGTATATTTCTTCTGTTGTTTGTTCAAAACAACAGAAGAAATCAACAGAAGAAAGTATATTTCTTCTGTTGTTTGTTCAAAACAACAGAAGAAATATACAAGCATACAAATTTTGAAGATGACAATCCATTTTTTGGTGTAAATATAACAAGAATGGTAAGTTCAGATAATATCCGAAAACTTAAAAATTTCATCGTCCTGGAGCGGGACTCGAATCCGCGTCTCCCAGATAGCGCCCGGGTGTGCCAACCACTACAACACCCAGAACGACCGAAAAGTTTTCAAGTTTTCGGATATTATCTGACTTACCATCCTTCTCATATTTACACCAAAAAAAGGATTGTCATCTTCAAAATTTGTATTGTATGTTGTAATCCCGTATTCCATTCATGATATACAAGCATTTATTCATCCACTGTTCACAGTGGATGAACATTGTAATATGCTGCTAACAATTTCCATGGGCACGCGAGAATAACTTTTAGAAGATCATTGCAAAAAACAACTCTTGAAAAATTTACAATTTTTAGAATTGCAAAAATTTAGTGCAAATTTATGAAATGAGAGAAATTAATTTAACCGAAAATTAATATGTATGTAATTACTTTCAAATGGAAGAAGCATTTTTTTTTTCTGTAGCTCAGATATACTTTCCGAAACTGCAGTTCAATAATTCTTGAAACTATAATATTCAAAACGTTGTAAATTAGATGCAGATCTCGTTAAAAAGAAAAGACACATACGTATATATATATGTAAAGCAACCCAATGTATAGGAGAGACTCAACACGTTAACGTATGCAACGAGTTTCGAGATTCTATCAGTGATTATTGACAGTATGTTTGATTATATTGTATTGATTACTCAACTGCAACTTAGTAGAAGCTGGTTAAGGCACAAGAAATTATCTGAAAAGGACAGAGCTTAACTTTGAAAGTCGAGAGAGCAGGGGGAGGGGGGTTATTTAATACAGTGTATGGCTCAACAGGATGTTTACTACATAATTTTGTTTTTCCCCTGAAGCCATCAATGGGGCGAACAGACATTGCCGTTTTAGCATACTATACTGTGCAAATTCATTGGGACAAAGTACAAAATCACTCTCTTTTCCAAAACTATGCCTTTATATCATTCTATACCTTGATATTCACTGATAAATACCTGTATTAGTATGAAGTAGAAGTACCTCCTCTTTTAGTAGAAATGAACTCTTGAGTTCGTTTTGGCATTGACTCCACTAATTGAGTGCACATATTTTTGACTTCATAATCGTGGAACCACACTTTTATAGCATTCGTTATCATGCGTTCTTTGGTTGTACAGTCCATTTTAATTAAACGTCTCTTCAAAATATTCCACAAGTTTTCTATGGGATTTAAGTCTGGTGAATTTCCAGACCAATCAAGCAAATGAATTTGATTTTCCAGCATGAAATTCTTAACCAATTTCGAATTGTGACATGGGGCCAAGTCATGTTGAAATGTCCCGTCAAAAGTTTGCAAGAATGGAACAATCCAACGTTGTAATATTTCTACGTACTTGGCTGAATTCATCATAATTTGAACAGGAACTAAGTTTCCAGTGCCATTTGATGTAAAAAAAAACCCCAAAACAACTGTTTCAGAGGGTGTTTTACAGTTTGTTTGACATGCTCAGGTCTTAAGGGTTCACAGTTGCTTCGTCTAACGACATTTGCTTGGTAACCCTGTACAAATAAATGAGTTTCATCACTGAAAATTACATTTTTCAAGACGTCAGCAGTCCATGATTTATATTTTTTGGCCATTTCTAAACGTTTTATCTTCATTTTCGCATTCAAATATTGTATTTTCGTTAGTCTTCTTTCCTTCCGCCCAACTTCCAGAAGCCTGCGGCGTACAGTTGAATCACTAACATCACAATCACTAGCCAATAAAGCTCTTTGAAGGTCTGTGCTTGTTTTTTTTTTTTTGTTTTTTTTATTAATTTTACTATTTCTGATTAGATATTTATCGGTTCGTAGAGTTGTTTTTACGTTTTCTTCCACATTTACCTTTCCTTTTTGGAGACGATGATCCAGATGCATTGTATCGCGTAAGCAGTCTTGATACACTTGATTTGCCTACACCAACTGCAGAACCGATATCTCTCACTGTCATAGAAGTGTGATCCTTCAGAGCAATTATTTTTGCACGCTGCATTGGGGAAATATCCATTTTTCAATACACGAAAGCAACACGTACTCACAGAGAGCAAAAACTAACATCCACCTGTCAAACACGAAAGCTCACAACTGAAGCTGAAGTGCCTATTTCCTGTTTAAAAAAACCCTATTTCCCTATAAACTAGTTCCTATAAATCCGGTTTACGTGGGTATCCGACATCAACTGGCGATCGCATTACAATTCTGAGAATAAAATAGCTTGCCCCCCAATTAATTTGCACCGTATAGCTTGGTTTTCTTCTTTAAGGATGGTGAAATTCAATTATACAAAGGCCGTTTCATAAAAACTGAGAGTATATTTTTTTGAGTTGGCAACAGCGCGAAGTGGAAAAATAATCATGCAGACGACAGACTGAATTAAGGAAGTATCTGCGGCAATAGTTATTAGCCGTGACAGACGATTCGGGTTTTGTTATTGCGCAGTTGTTTAAGATGTTTCTGCATTTCGCCATACAGCTATGGAGGTGACTGATTCAGAGTTAAGAAGTGAAACGCATTATGCGATAAAATTTTACTATCGTTTGGGTAAAACTGCTCCAGAAACAATTGATTTAATGAGAAAAGCTTACTAAGATAAATGTTTGGGTGAGTCAATGATTTTTAGATGGCATGATCTCAAAAAAGGGAGTTTGTCTGCCAAACTCGCTCCTAGGCCCGAGCGACATGAAAATGTTGTTACGGAGTGTATTGTTAATACTGTTGGGGCAATCCTGCAAGAAGATCGATGAATGATGTACGAAGACACAGTGGCGTCAACTAATATTTCAAAAACGTCAGCATTCCGCATTCTACGCGACAAATTACTGCTGCATCGTGTGTGTTCCAGATGAGTACCTCATCACCTGACGAGAGAACAATTGTTAACCAGAGTTCAGGTGTGTCATAAGTGGAAACAAATGATTGCAAAGGATCCAAATTTTCTAAACACAGTAATAACTGCCGATGAAACATGGGACAACTATTTCGACCTCCTCACGAAGCCAGTAACGAGTGTCTGGAAACACAGAGGCTGGCTTCCTCCGAAAAAGTCCGCCAAACCAAATCAGCTGGAAAGGTGGGAATGATAGTTTTCTTTGATCACAAAGGTGTAGTCTACCAGCATCTCGTTCCTCCACAAATTACTGTCAAGGCGGAGTATTACATTTCAGTCTTGGAGCGTCTGCGACAACACATATCGATTAAGCGACTGAAACTGGTGGGCAAGTGGACTCTACACCATGATAACGCCCGTCCACATGTGGCTGCTTGTGTTCAACAGTTTCTTACTAAATGCAGTATTGAAGTCATGCAACGGTTTTCCTACAGTCCTGACCTCTCCCCGTGCAATTTCTGGTTGTTTTCAACAATGAAGCAGAAGTTCCGAGGCTCAAAATTCAGCACAGACGCTGACATTATTCAAACTGTATAGAGGTCGCTAAAGCAGTATTCACAAATTGCCTTCGCCACACGCTTTTGAAAAGTGGACTAAACGATGGGACAGGTTGTATATCATCCGAAGGAAGATACTTTGAGAAAAAATAACATATATTTTATTGTACCTATATTTCTTCATTTTGTGTGATTTTACTCTTGGTTTTTATGGAACGGCCGTTGTATATCCACCTTTTTCTTTTCTTGAGTAAGGCCTACCGACTCAGAATATAGTGTCCGACCGGGAATTATCTCGGTGTCCTCGGCGGCCCTGTCCGCGCCTGTTTTACGTAGATACATGATTGCGGAAGGTGATACGGTTCCAATCCATTTTCTAGAATACTTTGCTCTTATCAAAATCAGTTACATTCATTGAATATAATGAGAATTCTAAATCTGAAAAGGATTTCTTAAGTTTGTTTGCTTCCTTCAGTTTTATTCATATTTTTGGTGCGATGATAATCCAGAACATTTCTGTATACTGAAAAATGTCGTGTATATTATTCATAGTACATTCTAGAAAGTACTGACAAGTGCTCACAAATAATGATTATGATAATTCAATCATTTTCTTGTTGTTTCAATCAACCACGAAGAACGCTGTCAAACGTGGACTGCGTTCTGTGACCATCAGGATTGCTGTGCATGTCTTTAATACAGATAATTGACGTGGATTAGGAATATGATAGGAAAGAGCGGTGACTTATGGATAGGAAAGATCGATGACTTATGGACTGGAAAGAGCGATGACTTATGGATTGGAAAGAGCGATGACTTATGGATTGGAAAGAGCGATAACTTATGGGTTGGAAAGAGCGATGACTTCTGTTTGAACGTCTTTTTCGAGCTTGGTACCTCACGAATAAATGTAATCATCTATCCACAACTACGCACGAAAGCAAGCTGGAAGTCAAATGAAAGTAATCAGACAGTGCAATACTCTCCGCATGTCACGAACTTAGCACCTAAAACCTTTCATCTATTTGGTCTTTTAAAGAACGCATTCATTGAGCAGCAATTTTTTATAATGATTCCTTGATGCGACTGACGAAGGACGAGTATAAATTCATAGTGGCTTTACCAATTCTTTTACGTGGGCGCTTGCATTTCGAAGAAGGTTATAAATTATAGTAAATGAATTAGTCTGTAATGTGTTTTAAATAACTTTTCAGTTGCGCACGCACGCGCGCGCGCGGACACACACACACACACACAAACTGCGGTTGCTATAATTCCATTCTAAACTGGTATCTCTCATATGTATCCAAGGTGGAAGAGCAGTGTCACACAGTGCAGTGTCATTAATCGATAATTAATCGATAATAGGAGAATGTTACACCAAATGATAGTATGGGAGCATACAAAAACCTACACACTTCGATATTCCACTATGATAGATGCACGTAGGACAGCCTTAATGCTTCAAATTCCAGAACAGCAAAAAATATTTTGCCACCTACAGAAAGAAATTATTAAAAACATACTAAAATAATTTACATTCTTATCATTATAAATTGTTATGATAAGTTTAAAGCTTATCAGAATCATGTGATTATTCAACCGAGATGGGCCTGCTTCGAATCCCATGAGGTATGAATATTTTTTCTGTCTTACGGTACTGGTTTTTTCCCTTCTCTGAAACCAGTGACCCTAAATTCAGGATGGGTAACTGCTTATAACCCACTGAGTTGTTCACGGTAGTCGTTAAACCCAAAACAAAAATCAAAAACCAAAAATAAGCTTATGAAGAATGTATTCATCAATTCGGAAATATTTGTAATGATGCAGTAAGTACGTCATATGAATTCATCATCATCATTGTCAGCCATTATCAATCCACTGCTGGACGAAGGTCTCTCCAAGCCTCTTTCACAACGGTCTGTCTTGTGCCAGTCTCCTCCACGTTACCCGCACGGGGATAACTGGTTTTCCAGTTATTTGGGGAGCGGCGCCCCCACGGCCCGAGCTGACCTTGTGACGGATCCATTTATATATTTCGTCTTGAACGATTATGTAACCGAAGGGACAGCTGTTCATCCAGCTGATGGGGGATGGCGTCCCCACGGCCCGAGCCAACATGTACTATATGTGATGATTTTCACATTTTTTATGTTTTTTCACTTTACATGAACCCGCCTCAGTTGTAGGTTGCTGAGGTTGTGATTATGCGCCAGCTCAGGATTTTAGTTTCTCGTTTTCTTTCCTGTCTTCTCCATTTCATGTTTCTTTCTTTGTTTTTCCGAGCTGGTTAGCTAGACCTACCTGCACGTTTGCCGTGTGTGGTGACCCGTAAGGTGGAAAAGGGATGCTGGAGGCTGAGGTTTCTGGAGGCCTGGGTGTTGTTGTCGCCAGTTGCCAACACTCCTCTTTGCCCCCTGCTTCACCCTAAACGGGCGGCTGGGAACTAACCCACTCCTAGTCAATGAGGTCTGTGGCCGAGTGGAGCCCAGACCTCTAACGGCTTGTCGTCTCGTACGACAGGGTGAGTCTGGGGATAGGGTGGGCATGCCAAAGGGTGTTCCCCAGGCATGGGAAAGTCTGGGTGCTCGCCGAGCGCATGTCTGCCCTATCAACTTGCTATATCCGCTTGCTATCCCTAGAGCCGTGTCCTGCGTCCACTTGGGCTTGCGGACCTCCGGTTCTCCCTTGTTGGGCTCGATTGTGGGTGGGGAAGTCGGCGGATGAATCCTTTAAATTTTTTCATGGCTCTCAATGAAATTTCCCATGAACCCAAAACTAAAAGAAGTATGGAGGAAGGTTCAGGTCCTTCCGCCAAAAAATTTGTCGCTGATGTTTCCAATGCTAGATTCTTTTTTGTGCACTCATTGGACCCTTCAAAGCCTTTGAGTGCCAAAAGTCCATTTTGGATCCATAAAGCACTGCAATCAATTGCAAGCTCTCCTAAAAGCGTCAAGAAGCTCCAGTCTGGAGATCTTCTTGTTGAGATGTCTACTGTGGCCTACAGTTCCACACTTATCAACACCAGCATGCTGCTTGAGACTCCGGTCAAAATAACACCACACGGTTACCTAAATTCATCTCGAGGTGTTGTCTCCTCTCGGGATCTTATTGATTGCACTGAGGAGGAACTTCTCGAAGAACTGAGGAGCCAACATGTTACGGGTGTGCGGCGTATTTCTTTCAGGAGGAATGGGCAGTTTGTCCCGTCCTGGAACATTATCTTGACATTCAACTGCCCTTCCCTGCCTACATCCATCAAGGCAGGGTATCTCCACCTCGAGGTACGACCGTACATTCCTAACCCGTTGAGATGTTTTGGGTGCCAGTCGTACGGCCACTCTCAGCAGTCATGTAGGAGTACTCCTGGGTGTGGACGCTGTGGTGCCACAGAGCATCTACTCTCAGAATGTGTGGCCGAGGCCGAGTTTTGTGTGAACTGCAAGGGTTCACACCCAGCATCGGCCAAAGATTGTCCCAAGTGGAAGGAGGAGAAGGAAATCCAAAGGCTCAAAACGGTGGAAAATATTTCCTATCCTGAGGTAAGAAGAAGAGTGGTTCCCGTTACATCAGATCGGCGATCATACGCTTCAGTGGTGGTTGCCAAATCTACGGTTGGCATTCAGACCGACGTTCAGATCTCCCCTAACTGTCCATTCAATATGGAGGAAATCATCGCAGCCGGACTGGAGGCACTCCGGTCGCGAGCTAGGAGTCTGAAAGCGGCACCCGCCACTTCACCGAAGCAGACTCACTCCAACACCAGCAAGGGAACTCAGTCCACTTCTTCTGGCAAAAACGCCAACACTAACACCAACACCAAGGTCAAGGATAAGAAGAGCATTTCTTCTCCTTCAAAGTCTCAGCCAAACAATCAACGGCGAGCAAATCCCGCCAAGACACTTGGGACAAAGCATTCACCAATCTTGGCCCCTGGTCACACACCACCAAATCTGGGGGAACGCTCACCAGAGGAAATGGAGGCTGACCAAGTTTAATCATTTCCTTTTTCATTTCATTTTTACCCATGGGTTCAATAATTCAGTGGAACTGCCGAGGTTTTCGCACCAGTTTTGATGACGTGAAACATCTGCTTTATTTGTACTCTCCGGTGTGCCTTTGTCTTCAGGAGACAAAGCTTAAACCATCGGACCTGCTTTCAGTTCGAGGCTACAGTGCATTTCGGACAGACCACTCGTCTGGAAATATAGCCTGTGGGGGTGTCGCTATTCTCGTCCCTCACAGGGTTCCGGTATCTTCCGTCGCGGTTTCCACAACTGTGCAGGCCGTGGCGGTTCGTATTTCTATGCCTGTGCCTCTTACTGTTTGCAGTGTTTATCTACCACCGGATGAGGATGTTAGCGTCTCTGTTCTGGAGAGCTTGATTGATCAGCTGCCCTCTCCCTTCCTTCTTTTGGGTGACTTTAATGCTCATCATCCTTTGTGGGTAGTGTCAGCGCCAGCGCTAGAGGTCGTCGCATAGAGTCTCTTCTGTGCTCGGCCTCTGTGTGCCTTTTAAACACCGGTGCTGACACTTACTTCCATGAGCCGACAAGATCCTTCAGTGCGATCGATTTGACCTTGGGTTCACCATCGATCATTGCTGACTGGTCGTGGACGGCGTGTAAGGATCTTCCACGGGAGCGACCACTTCCCAATCGTCCTCTGGCACCATGCAAACGTACCATATTCTGCCTCCCCGCCCACCTCGATGGAGGATGGATTGTGCCAGATGGGAGGTCTTCACATCGTCCGCGGTGATATCTTCTGAAATGGTGACCCAAGAGTCAATCGACGCAGCTGTACTTAAAGTCACAACTTGTATTCTTCAGGCAGCTGATCTTTCAATTCGTAAGACATCTACGAAGCTCCCCAGAATTCCGAAACCTTGGTGGAACCCTAAATGCGCAGCGGCTAGGAGAGCTCAACACAAGGCCTGGTCTACTTTTCGGCGTTATCCAACCGAGGCTAATCTCATTGCTTTTAAACGTGCTAAATCCTATGCTCGGTTGGTGCGTCGACGTAGCAAGAGGGAGTCTTGGATCCAGTATGTATCATCTCTTACCTCACGTGCCAATTCGAAAACTGTGTGGGAAAGGATTCGTAAGATCCGGGGAACCTACAGTTCACACCAGATTGCCATTCTCGAGAGTAACGGCTGCACATATGCTGACGTCGGGGGGATTGCAGATTGTTTGGGGGAGGCGTTTGCCTCCGTTTCGAGTGATCTGGCGTATCCGGCCTCCTTTCATAGGATTCAGTCCTCCGCGGAACGCCAGAGAATCTCTTTTGCGCCGTATACCGACACTGGTTATAACTCCCCCTTCAGCATGTGTGAACTTCGGGTGGCTCTGCATCGGTCCGGGGCTACTTCTGTCGGTCCCGATGACATCCACTACGACATGCTCCGTCATCTCTCCCAGTCGTCTCTCGAGAACCTTTTAATCTTATACAACCGCATCTGGTTAGAACACAGTTTCCCGGAGTCTTGGCGAAAGGCTTTTGTTCTACCTTTTCCGAAGCCTGGCAAGGATCCTAAGTCTCCTCTAGTTATCGCCCAATTGCTCTCACTAGCTGTCTGTGTAAAGTTCTCGAACGCATGGTTAACTCACGATTAATTCATTTTTTAGAACATCATCAATTACTTTCACCATCACAAAGCGGTTTTCGGCGTCATCGTTCACCTCACGATCATCTCCTGCACCTTGAGACATCTGTGCGCGAGGCGTTCGTGCGTAGGCAGCACCTGGTTTCTGTATTCTTTGACATCGAGAAAGCTCTGATCGTGCGTGGCGGCACGGGATTATCCGTGACCTCCACGCATGCGGATTGCGAGGGAATCTTCCGACCTTTATTGTAAATTTTCTTCGCAATCGGGTGTTCCAGGTGCGCCTGGGTACGACGCTATCTGCAACATTCCATCAAGAACAAGGTGTTCCTCAAGGTTGCATTTTATCTGTCACATTGTTCATCCTTCGCATTAATTGTCTCCTCACAAATCTTCCTCCTGCGGTTTCGGCTACTGTGTATGTCGATGACTTGTACATCTTCTGCTCGTCATCGAGCATGCGTTTCATTGAAAGGCAGTTGCAGTCTAGTATTAATCAGATTTTTAAAGCGGCAAATAGCAATGGTTTCGTTCTTTCTCCCGACAAGACAGCGTGTGTTCATTTCTCGCCGGAGGCGTGGCCTCCATCCTGACCCCGAGCTGTATTTGGACCGTGCAGCCATTCCAGTTTTGCCGGAGACCAAGTTCCTTGGACTAACCGTCGACCGTGCGCTTACGTTCCGTGTGCACGTTCGGCGGCTCAAGATTTCCTGTCTGCGTGCTCTTTCTATTCTAAAAATCCTTTCGAGAGTTTCGTGGGGCGCAGACAGGATCTCTTTGTTTCGCATTTACCACTCCTTAATTCGGTCGAAACTGGATTACGGCTGTATCGTGTATGGCTCGGCTCGTCCTTCCGTTCTCCGGCCTTTTTGGACGCTGTTCATCATCAGGCACTGCGTCTTTGTACGGGAGCATTTCGAACATCTCCGATTCCCAGCCTTTACGCTGATGCGAACGAACCATCGCTTGAATTACGCCGTCTGCAGCTGTCTGTCCACTTTTACTTAAAACTTCGGTCTCTTCCAGACCATCCTTTGTACGGTGCAGTTTTCCATCCTCAGCATGCTCGTTTATTTGCGAACCGGCCCTCGTGCGTTCCAACCTTCGGTCTTCGTATGGCGGCCGTAGCTCGTGATGCAGGGCTCGACTTGTCGCTTGTTGCAGCGATCAGGGGCTTTGGGGATCCTCCATGGCACCCACTTGGTGTCATGGTTGATACCACCTTTACGTCTTTCGACAAATCCTCAACCCCTGCGTCAGTGTACCAGCAGCTCTTCGCTGAGCATCGTGCCCTCAAATCTGAATACACTCCCATTTTCACTGATGGCTCCAAGATGCATGGAGTCGTTGGATCCGCAGCTGTCTGTGTTGATGACGTGTCAGTAGCGCGGATCCCAGCTGGGGCCACGGTGTTTTCGGCGGAGATGCATGCTGTGTATCTTGCACTTCTTCATGTTCAGTCGAGTTCTCATCATAGTGCTATGGTCTATACGGATTCATTAAGTGTCCTGCAGTCTTTGTCATCGCTGGACTATTGTAATCATCCTTTTCTTTTGAACGTACGAGGGCTTCTTCGTTCCTTGCTCGAGGCCGGTGTCCAGATTCAATTCGTCTGGATTCCTGGGCATGTTGGAATCTCGGGTAACGAGTGTGCTGATGCGGCCGCTAGATCTGCTTCCTCTTTGGTCGTCACACCCTTGCCACTCTTTCATCGCGATTTTCGATTTCTTGTTCGTGATCATATCAAACGAACGTGGCGGGGTCTGTGGGATCAACAGGTTGAAAATAAACTGCATCGTATAAAACCTATTCTCGAAATCTGGAACTAATCATCTCGTCGGAACCGTAGGGAGGAAGTGGTGCTTGCGCGTCTCCGCATTGGGCATTGTCGTTTCACTCACCGCTTTTTGCTGTGTGGCGACACTGCGCCGATGTGTGAGACGTGCAACTGCCGACTCACCGTCACTCATCTTTTGTGTACCTGTGTTCGTTTTCGTGATGTACGTTTTCATTTCTTTCATTCTCATTTGTTGAACGAGGACGTTGCCACACTGCAGCGGCTCCTCAATGACCACTGCAATCCTGTTGTTGTTTTTTCATTTTTTAAGCAAATTGACTATTTTAAACGTATCTAGATTTTAGCCCTATCATTATACTCATTTTTCAGTTTTACTGAATCAGCTAGATTTTAATATTTGTATCATGTTTTTAGTACTGTTTGTTTCATTATCTTTTTTAGCCCTTTCATCGTTCTCATTCTTCAGTTTTATTTGATCAGCCATATTTTAAGCTTCATCGCACGTTTTTAATACTGTTTGTTTGTCTGTCTGTCTTGCAGTTTTTACCGTATTCATTTCCATCTTTCACTTTTACCGCTTCATCCTGTTTTTAGCCTTGTGTACTTATTTTATTGATTTTGTTCTCTTTTGATGTCTTTTGTTTGGCGCTCTTTGGCCAACCATGGCCCTTGCGCCAATAAAATCAATGAACCAACCAACCAACTCCTCCACGTTACTCCTGCATACTTTCGAATTCCATCCACCCATCTCTTATGTGATCTTCTTCGGGGTCTTTTCCTTTCCCTTGGAATCCAGTCTAAAACTTCGGCTGTCCATCGATGGTCTCTCCTTCTGGCAATATGTCCAGCCCATCGCCATTTCAGGGATTTTACTCTGATCATGGTGTCTTCCACTCTTGTCATTTTTCTGATCCACGAGTTCCTCTTCTTATCTCTCCTGTGTTACACCAAGCATGCATCTCTCCATGCTTCTTTGAGTTGTCTGTAGTCTGTGTATGCCTCTTTTAGTTAAGGTTCACGTCTCTGCACCATACGTAAGCACTGGAAGAATGCATTGATTAAACACTATTTTTTAAAGACATAATGGCATATTGCTCTTGAAAATTATGCTGTTTCTTCCAAAAGCTCTCCAGGCAAGTTTTATGCGTCGATTAATTTCTTCATCAATGTGACCCTTACTTGATATCTGCTGTCCAAGATAAATGTAGGTGTCTGTTATCTCCAGCTTTTCTCCATCAATCGATAAATCTTCATTTCTTGTAAAAGCATTGTACATCACTTTTGTTTTCTGAAAGTTCATTTTTAATCCCACTTCTTTAATCTTGTGGAATCATTTTGGAAGGGTTTCGCCATAACTCACCACGCTGGCCAAGCGGGTTGGTGAGTGTGGGATAGCATTTCCTCTAATCCCGATGGTATAGTTATACCGCTACTGGCGGTCGTCAGAGCCCCTTTAATGGGAACAGGATGCACCACGACAAAGCGGGGTTGACATGTGTCAAGGACAGGATGTGGTATGTTGCGCATCACCTGACCTTTCGGCATATGAATTACATTGCATTAAAGGTTAAAATGTATACTGTAATTTAACTTTCATTTTTAGTTGCCTTTCTCTTTGTAAATTTTGAGTTTATCCTCTTTCAGCGTTTCAACCTTTAAGTTATATTTTCTCACTCACTGAATATTATCTGGCAACAGTCTTAAGGTCAGGGTGCGTGACGTGTGTGGGTAGACATGATAAGAATGACCTATATTATGTTAGAGCAAGTAACGAAAAGTATGGTGCGTTAGTGGTAGTCGTGGAAGATGTCCTACGCTGAAGCGGTCTGCTCTTTGAGTTTCCGTGTTAGGATGATGTTATAATCAATTATTATGCTGTTAAGAATTAATTTCATGAGTATTATATATCGAGTGAAGTGCTTATGAGGTATTGACGGAATAAAAAAGAACAGTAAGTAATTATTCATGAACTTTATTGGAGTGATCCATCTTTTACTCTAAGTGAGTGAATAAGAACAAACTTTACGTAGTATTTCGTAAGCCACACATGCACGTTTCAATTAATAAAGAACGCTACAAGGTGCATATTCCATTTGCATAAATCGAAATTTATATAACGGTGCAATACATCAAACAAAAACCTTACCACAAATTCCTGCTATATTTCATTAGGAAGGATCATGGATAGGTAGATATGATTTTTTAGAAGAAGGTAGTTTATTAAATCTGTACAACATTACGTTCTAAATATCTGACTGCTATGCGTAATGCTTCCCATAAACATTCCTAATGTTCAGTACTAAAAAAAATTAAGAGTTACATAGATACTTATGATAATTTAGTAAATTATTGCTGCTAAAAGGACGAAAGCAGCAAAGCGTCGTAAAAATGTCATGCATACATTTCAGTCGATTATCAGTAGAATATTCATGTTATTCTGGTTTTCTTGCTGAGCTAAACTTTGGAAAACCCCAAGAGAACAGGGACAATTTTTAAGGGGTCGCTGCTCCGTGTAGAAGAAAGTGTCTTTGATCCTTTCCGGTAAAAGTATCATCGATCCGGACGGAAACAGTCTGTTCGCTACTCCCTTGTTCTTACTGGAATCGGAAATACATTTGCTTTACGACTTTCTGTTAGGCTCATGTCATCGGTGACTATATTTCCATATTTATGACCCCGAAGTCATTTTGGCGTCCACGCGAGAGTTGGATGATGAGGACAGATGTGCGTGAGAAGACGAAAACATGTTCCTTCCCTGCAGTAATTCTTCGCGACCTGTGACTCCCATGCTGACATAACGTCGGAAGCAAATGGTCCATTCATCATTAAAACTCGCACTGTTCTTCCGTGTATCGGCATATTCATGCTTGGATCAATTCATCTTTTCATTCGATGCTCACTCACTTCGACAGTTACAGAATGCTTGAAATTAAATTTATAAGATCCATCTTTTAAAATGAATGCCGCTGTGAAGCAGAGGTATAGCAATTCATAATATTTCCTATGTATTGACTTCATCAACATATTCCTAACTGAACCCCTGAGGGATAATCATTACCTTTAAATTTATCCCGGAGTACAAAGTTCGTATAAGGACCCACTTATGTGTTAGCACTCTTCACAAAGAAATATCGTCCACAGTCATTCCAAAGCCAAGAACTGCGACTGATAATTTATTATCTAGCGGAGCAACTTAAGACTCCACTTCTAATTCAGCATGAAACTAAGTGTTTTGAATTACCTAATACCCAGTTCGAAATAATGGATTGCATATCACCAAATATTTTCAAGTTCTCGAAATTTCAGTTTAAATGTAATTTGTTGATTCCTTCACGATCTTTTGCAGTTTATTCTTTGTCCTCAAGGATTGATATAACGAATTCGACACCCTCATATGAATATATCATAACGAAGCAACACTACATCTTTATTCGGGAAAGGAAATCATTTGCGAATAAAAAGCAAATACAGTGAAACCTGTCTAAGGCGGATTCCAAGGAACTGGAACTATTTTCCGCTTTATACATGTACATCCATAGAAAACATCGAAATGTAAACATTTGAATTTTTGTCATCAGGGTCAGCCTTACTACTTCGGCTGACCTAAGCAAAGGTTTACTTCGGCGGCCTCTAATAGTATTTTTTACTGAAAAACGTGCATGATGCTTAATTATTAAAATATCAGTTTTCAATCATATTTGAGTAACGTATTTTTCCCTCAATGACAGGAAACTAAAATTTTAAAAAATGCACAAACATGTTATTGAATATATGGACTTAAATTAAAGTCTTACCTGAAATTTTCTGAACTTCTCCATTCGAATACTGCCCACAATATGTTTATTTGTAAATGTCTTTGTAGCTTGCTGTTGCGTAATTATTAATGCATAAACTTTTGTGCACATAACTTAAGGTTTAATGCTGATCACACTGTTTACAACTGTTGTAGAAAACTCAAACGAGAAAAAAAATGCTTTCCTAGAATGTAATAATTTTTATAATTCGTTAAAATTATATTAGTCAAACGATCTATTGTAGTCAAAAGTGTAGGAATTGTAATCCGGTTAAATTAGCAAATTTCAGACGTTCTGCTTTTCACTCAACCCCGGAAATTTTTGTTTGGCGTTTTATTTACTGCCCACACATTCCTTTTTTGTTATTACCGTTTTACACATGTGTATATGTAAAGCCGGCGGAAAAGAAACTAAAAATTCACTGCAAAGCATAAAGAAGGGGAACAGCTGTTTTTATATAGATTCACTTAGCGGCATCCCCCCAAAAAACTCGTGCGGCAAGAGAAAATGTGTACTTCGACTGTTTATCTTTTTTAGTGATTTTATTTACTTATTTTTTTAAAGATAATATAGATTAAAAATTGGATGATGGCAGAAAATCAACATATGATTAAAATTCGCAGCCCTAGGCAGCCGACTTGCTCGCCTATGCTAAAGGCCGGCCCTCTTTGTCATGCTAATAACAGATTCTACCTAATTTGTGATTACACTGGACAACAATTTTTGACGAAGTTCATGCTTCCGAGATGAAAATAGCCATTTCTTAATGAATTCGATGTGCTGAAACAGAATATGACCATAAAATAGTTGAATTGGCTACGGGTTGTTTGTAATATGCAGGTACACTGGTTTACTATTGATCAGGAACACGTGCATGCTATTTCAATGGGAGAGAAGCGTATAATTTGCCTGCAACTCTCGATGCGCTTCCCTTATAAATATTTGTTTATGCTGCTAATTAAACAGTTTCAAACACTTAACAAAATCAAAAATCATAATCAAAATATGTGTTTCTAACAAATTTTCTATGTGTATATGAGGAAATTTGCTATTCTAAATCAGTTTTTACGACATTTTGATTTCAGTCTGCCAACCTTTACACCAAATCTCTCCCATTTAAATAGCATGCAGGTGTTCCTTAGCAATTGCAACCAGTGTTTATGTACGTCTTCATATATATATATATATATATATATATATATATATATATATATATATATATATATATATTGCATGCGTTACATTACACTTCTTTTGAAGAAAATACAATCCGAAACGGTAAGTGTAATTTTTTATAGTACAATTAAAAATAGATAGTGTAATTCTTTTTTTTTTTTTTACATTTGTATGAAATGTAGTTTTGAGATATGTACATGAGTTTTTCATGCATAGATAGAAATCAGTTACCAGTTCATGACGTTTTACTTCTCCTTGCTTTTCGGTTGTATTCCACCAGAGGGGCATCTCTGTCCAAACGTAATCTGCGAGCATCAAAGCGTACCACTTTCCCTGGTATCTTTGCTCTATTACGGCCATATCTTGATTAAACCGTTCACCATGCTCATCACTAAATTTGCCACAGTTATCCGGAAAGAAATCCAGGTGAGAATCCAGGAAGTGGAGTTTTAAAGACATATTACAGCCAAATTTTTTATACAGAGCAAGCAGGTCGGTAATGAGATCTTCGTAATTTTCAGCCCTGGAATTCCCCAGGAAGTTTGTTGATACTTGACAAAAGGCATCCCACACTTCTCTTTCATGACACTGAAGCATGTCCTCAAACCGCGAATCTTGAAAGAGCTGTCTGATAAGCGGACCCACAAAAATTCTCTCTTTTATTTTTGCTTCGCTCAGTCGAGGAAATTTGTCATGCAAGTACTTGAACGCTGGTTTAGTTTTGTCAATGGCTTTAATCAATTGCTTTACAAGACCGAGTTTTATGTGCAGAGGGGATAGTATGATTTTCTGAGGATCTGTCAGTAGTGGGTTCTGAACATTCATTTGTCCAGGTGTCAAACACGTCCTAGGAGGCCAGTCTCTATCGATGTAGTGCAGACATGTAGCTCGGCTATCCCATTGACAAAGAAAACAGCAGTGCTTTGTGTATCCCTGCTGAAGGCTCATCAACAGAGACACTACCTTCAGGTCAGCACACAGATAAGCCAACCATAATTTTTGTAATTAAATCTGTCCAACAGCTGTTTAAGGTTGTTGTAGGTCTCTTTCATGTGCACCGCATGTGCAACTGGAATGGACGGTAGCTGATTCCCGTTATGCAGCAAAACCATTTTAAGACTCAACTTGGAGGAGTCTATAAATAGACGCCATTCTTGCGTAACATGTTGTATTCCTAGTATTTGCATTAGGCCGTCAATATTGCAACAGAACACAAAGCTTTCACTTTTTTGGAAGAATTGCACAAATTGTCGGTGACGAATACGAAACTAACTCACTCGAACATTTTGTTCTAGAAGATTCCATTTACGAAGCCTTGACGGTAGTAGCTCTGCTTTAACTTTGGTTAAATTCAAATCGCGAACAAGGTCGTTGAGTTTATCTGATGTAATTTTATGTGGCATTCCTGGTCTGACGGTGCCTAAGAGTACGGAAAACGCCGTACGAACCTGATGTTCTTACTATGTTTTTATTTCAGTACCATTTTAATATACATTTAATAACATTTATTATATTTATCATAAATTTATTAATATGTAACATAAAAGAAATATTACTCGTTATACCTACTTTTTTACTAAAAATCACATTTTTAACGTTCCATTAGCTGTATTTCCGAAACAAGAGCCAATGAAAGTTTTTCATGGTGATATTCGTGTTTAGTGGGTTAATTCCATACAGAATCGCACACTTTCCCGTCAGAAGCAATTTCATTGTTGTCCAGTGTTATTTAAGAGAACGTAGTACCTTAATCAGCTAAATACACAAACTTCTTTTTTTAATAATCCAACATTTTTGTACAGTAAAACAATACGACTCTCACAGCCCCGCTGGAGCAGTGGTCTTAAGGCTGTCTTATGACCATTCATCCGAGAAGGGTCAGGGTTCGAATCCCGGTAAGGCATGTATGTTGTGTTTGTCTTACTACACTGGCCCTACTTCTTTCTTGTAACCACTGGCTGTAAATTAGGGAAAGGCGACTGCTTATATCCCATTAAGTCGCTCACGGTGTTCGTTAAACACGCAAATGAAGAGAAAAAGAAGCTACAATTCCATATTTCAAGAGAATATGTGACTTACAGCACTAAATAATTTTCCTTTTGAGTTTCTGTTTTCTTATGTAAATTTTGTTATTATAAGTTAAACGTTTTTCTTCACTCAACGGCACAGTATTTCTCCGAACAACTTTTACAATTTGACAAAGCTGGCAATGCGTCACAGCAAGATAAAATGACAACATTGAGTGCAGTAAGATGATGTCGGTAGAGTTGTCAATATGTATTTACGTGGAGTTGTAGGGATTACGAGTAGGTTGTTCAAAGTTGAAATATAAAGCTTGTTGAGATCTACTATAGCTCCCATTGGACTGAATTTGTGCGAAGGCCAGAGAGTCCTGTTGTAACCTGGGCATCCATATTTATCAGAAGTCTAGTAGCCATTTTAGAGATAGTAAATTGTAATAATTTTTCTCCAATTCCCGCTATTTTGATGAGCTGGGCAACGAACGGTCAAAGTGCGCTTTTTCTCACGCGTCTCTTCAAATGAGAGGGTGTTAGATTTATGGTTTCGTGGACGTGAGAAAAGTAGAACACGACATTACTGCTCTTCAGCCGTCCCAGGCGAGGGAAAAACGCAAGCGGAAGATGCTCGAAGGGGACGCTCTTAGAGGGGTTATTGAGAGAAAGCAGTTTTAAGGGGTGTCCGCGCTTTCTTGAAAGGCGTTGGACTTCACTCTTCATCAGGGGATTCGGTGTTAAGGAGGAGAGAGGAGGTGTGCAATCTCGCCGGTCAGGGGGAATTAGAAAAAATGCGGAGAATCGACGGAAAATGAGAAGGTGCGAGGCGAAGACTGGTCGGGAGAAAAAAAGGGCAATCAAGTAGTTGATGATAATGGAGAAAAGGAGATCTGGACAATGATTTGAGACATTCCCCGTAATATTTTGAATAAAAATCTTCCTCACTGCAAGAGCAAAGTTTAACTTTAGTCGATTCTATTTTTACCTTGTATTTTATTTATTTGCTCCAGTCGCGAGATGTACGGGTTAAACCCCGATACAGAACACGAAGCATCAAACGAATCCTCCACACAGGGCGCTGTAATATAAGTCAGCACCAAGCCCTGTAACACTGTTGTATTAGTGGATCTCACTTTTCAGTGAATGAAATAATAAGGCTGTTTATTGGTTATGTAAGTCTCTTATGCTGATTCTATTCTCTAATCTCTAGCAGCTAGAAGCAGAGTTGGAAACAGGTCAAAAATTTTAGACCCGCACTTGGACTTTGCATAATTGTACCACACACACACACACACACCCGCACACACCCGCACGCACGCACACACACACACACACACACACACACACACACACACACACACACACACACACACACACACACATATATATATATATATATATAGAGAGAGAGAGGGATGTAAGGTCAGGTGATGCGTAACATCACAGCCTCTCCTTGACAAATGTCAACCCCGCCTTCTCGTGGTGCATCCTGTTCCCACTAAAGGGGCTCTGACGACCGCCCATAGCGGTATAACTATACCATCGGGATTAGAGGAAATTCTATCCCACACTCACCAACCCGCTTGGCCAGCGTGGTGAGTTATGGCCAAACCCTCCAAAAATGACTCCACAACTTAAATCTTGGCCCTCAGTCTCCGGCAGCTGAATGTACATGCACAAGGCAGCGGCCAGTGCGACATGAAGGCAGAGGGTGCTAAGAATCCCCGGAGGACCGGACTAGGCTGCCATCTGATGCTGACCTTGGCAACGTACAATGGACGCTCCCTATCTTCTGATTCAAGGCTTCTTGAATTGGAAGAGGAACTACAAAGGATCAAGTGGGACATCGTGGGCTAAGTGAGGTAAGGAGAAAAGGAGAAGATCTCATTGAACTGAAAAGTGGACATCTCTTCTACTATCGTGGGACAGATACTGGCAGAACTAGTGGTGTTGGATTTATAATAAACAAGAAACTGAAGGATAAAGTGGTAGAAGTTGAAAGTTCCTCTGACAGAGCTGCACGACTCGTTATCCAACTATCGAGAAGATACCAGGCTCAGATTATTCAAACTTATGCACCCACCACAAGTCATCCTGAAGAAGAAATTGAAGAATTTTATGAGGAAATTTGTCATCTAAATAATAAAGGTAAGCAGCACTTGAAAATAATTATGGGAGATTTCAATGCAAAAATAGGGCAACGGCAACAGAATGAAACTTCAGTAGGTAAATTCGGTCACGGCAACAGAAACCAGCGTGGAAATACTCTCGTTGAGTTTGCAGAGGCAGAAGGGTTTTTCATCTTGAACTCCTTTTTCAAGAAAAAGCCACACAGAAAATGGACATGGAGACATCCAAATGGGACGACAAGTGAAATTGATTTTATTATGTGTAACAAAAAAATTCGTCATAGAAGACTGCAGTGTGCTAAACAAGTTCAACACAGGTAGTGACCATAGATTGGTGAGATGTAAGATGCACTTCAACACTAAACTTGAACGTGGCAAGCTCATAAGACAAACAAAATCTATTGACATAACCAACCTTAAAAAACACCATAATACCTTCAAGTTGGAACTGAAGAACAGGTTCTCTGCTTTAGAAGGCCTAACATCGGAAGAAGTGGACATCTCTGAAGTTAACAGAAAAGTAACCAAAGTTTTATGGAAACAGCAACAAAATTAGCTGGGTCTAAGAACAAGTTGCATGTAAATAAATTATCAGGAAAACGAAAATGTTGATGCAAAAAAGAAGAGAGATGAGGACAACTAAAGAAGATGTGACTTCCAAAGTGGAATATATAGAGCTATGCAAGACAGTACGAAAAAGTATCACTGAAGACGTAAGAAAATTCAACTGTGAACTAGTGAGGAAAGCAATTGAAAACAACCAAAGCCTAAAGATAGCAAAGGGACATCTCAGTAAGGGAAGAAAACAGATTATGGCACTGAGAAAAGAAGATGGTTCTGTAACAAGAAATAGAGGCGAAATTTTGACAAGAGTGAAAGATTTCTACTCCAAATTATATGAAAGGGATGATACATGCACTCCAGACATCATGAAAGATACCAGTACCAGAGTTCCTCCAGTCCTTCCAGCAGACGTTGCACATGCAATCAAGAACATGAAGCAGGGAAAAGCTCCAGGAGAAGATGGAATTACTGTAGACATCATACAAGAAGAGAGTGGAGAAATCGAAACAGTACTCGCCCAAATTTTCACTCGATGCCTTAATGAAGGAAAGATTCCTGAGGATTGGAACACCGCTACAATGATCCTGCTACATAAGAAAGGTGACATTGAGGATCTCGGAAACTACAGACCTATCAGCCTCCTATCAGTAGTTTATAAAATCTTCACTAAAGTTCTTTCACACCGCTTGAAGGTAACACTGGACATGGCTCAACTGAGAGAACAAGCTGGATTCAGGAGTGGCTACAGCACAATAGATCATATCCATGTGCTGAGAGAACTAATTGAAAGAGCGAGGGAATATGAACTTCCATTGTGCATGGCTTTTATCGATTATGAAAAGCCTTTGATTCGGTGAAACCATCAGCAGTTACAATGGCTCTGAAAACCTGCGGTATTGAAGATGCATACATTAATATTATTAATAACATCTATGAAAATGCAAGTGCAAAGATTAGGCTGTTTGAAAATACAACACACATAAAAATTGGAAAGGGAGTGAGACAAGGTGACACCATATCTCCGAAGCTCTTTAATGCCACATTGGAGGGTGTTTTTCAGTCACTGAGCTGGGAAAACAAGGGGATAAAGATTAATGGAGATTATCTAACCCACCTTCGTTTTGCTGATGACGTAGTCATTTTTGCAACTAGCCCATCAGAGCTGCAGAGTATGATCCAGGAACTTGCTGGCGACAAGAGTAAAGAAGTGGATTAAAAATGAACTTTCAGAAGACAAAAGTGATGTTCAATGCTTTTACAAGAAATGAAGATTTATCGATTAATGGAGAAAAGCTGGAGATAACAGACACGTACATTTATCTTGGACAGCAGATATCAAGTGAGGGTCACATTGATGAAGAAATTAATCGGCGCACAAAACTTGCCTGGAGAGCTTTTGGAAGAAACAGCATAATTTTCAAGAGCAATATGCCATTATGTCTTAAAAGAAAAGTGTTTGATCAATGCATCCTTCCAGTGCTTACGTATGGTGCAGAGACGTGGACCTTAACTAAAAGAGACATACAAAGGCTGCAGACAACTCAAAGAAGCATGGAGAGGTGCATACTTGGTGTAACCAGGAGAGATAAGAAGAGGAACTCGTGGATCCGAAAATGACAAGAGTGGAAGACATCATGATCAGAGTCAAATCCCTGAAATGGCAATGGGCTGGACATACTGCCAGAAGGACAGATCATCGATGGACAGCCGAAATTTTAGATTGGATTCCAAGGGACAGGAAAAGACCCAGAAGAAGACCACATGGGAGATGGGTGGATGAAATTTGAAAGTATGCAGGGGTGACATGGAGGAGACTGGCACAAGGCAGACCGTTGTGGAGGAAACTTGGGGAGACCTTCGTCCAGCAGTGGATTGATAATGGTTGACAATGATGATGATGATGATATAGAGAGAGAGAGAGAGAGAGAGAGAGAGAGAGAGGGGAGAGTGAACTGAAAAAATCTAAATTGCAAAGAATTAAAATTCCATAAAGAATACACAAAAAATCCAAAATGGAAGTTCAAAATTCAAAACTGAAACATAAAAAACAGAAAACAGGTTGCCGTCATCAGGAGAGCATCAACCAGCGGAAGTGGCCTTTCTAGTACCAACAAACGACAAGGAGAACCAAAAATGTCAGTTGGTCATATTCCCTAGGCCACCAGACCAAACGCCAAAACAGACACAGGAATTCAAAAAACAAGAATGATTAAAAAACTTACCGGCAGACCAGATAGGTCAACGCCATGAATGAAGATCAAACTGAACTAGACCAACGACCCACAAGTACCCAAATATATATGAAAACGTTAAAGTGGTCGCGGTTAGATAATATCCTAGCGAGCCAAAAAAAAAATGTGTGAAATGACGAGATGCAAAACTGTGTATGTAAATAGAAATCTTCAGCCACTAAGGACCCACCAAGTGGTACTTTATATTGCCTGATTTACTTAATATTGCTAGGTCCTGGATTGGTAAAGCATGTCAATGTGTAATTTGAAACTCTTTGAAACCAAATTAAAATTCAAAATTAAGTGTTTTAAATAATGTTTCAAAAACTTATTAGGAAAGTTGTTAGAATGCAGTTTAGGAAGACGTGTTTGAAGATTTTTTACAAGCAAGAACTGTGTGGAACATAATTTTGCTGTTCTGTGAAATTGAGAAAGTAGATTACGATGTACTTCTTTAGAAATGTTGGAGGCCTAATGAGTGTAGTAAATGATATCGAAATCAAGAGCATTTCTTTTATCATTAAGATTTACCACACCTCTTGCCCCCTCGTCCACCTGTACCTCTAAATCGAGGTAACAAACGTAAGTAGATGAACTTTTAGTTTTTTCTAAGGTGAGGTCTTCAGGATACATACAAGTCAGCAGCGCATTGCAAAACGTCTGGTATGTTATTAACAATAATATCATCAACATACCTCAGAACGATACCAGGCAAAGGGCAAGTAGCAGTGAATCTATCTTCAAACAAAAAAGTTGACACCGAATTTTCTGGTTTAATAAGCACGTCTTTTGAATCCGTTCTGACGCAAATTAAATTTATCAAAGCTATTAAAAGTCAATGGAACTGGTATGGAAAACAATAGATCTGACCAAAAAAGAAAATTTTCAATCCGGTTTTTAATACTTCAGATATTGCTGTAAACGGAATCGTGAGCTTACGAACTCTTAGAAACCGAGATATCGACAAAAATAAGATGTGACTTTACGTCCCCTGGTGGGAAAACCGTGCATTATTTTAGGAAGAAAATATTCTCAAAAGGTTTATCCGTATAAGCGGTATCGGTTGAAGAAAAAAAAATTAGTCGAGTTTTCGCAGGAGCCCAGATTTTGCAACAAATACTTCAGAAGCAGAAATTAACACTATGACCCCTGGTGCCTAAACCATTCCTTACCGAACATTAGAAATTATGTGAAAAATATTTTCCACCAGGTCTCGTATGCGATACAGGAAGAATTTTTCAAATCAGAGCTTTAGGAGCAGAAATAACGCAGAGGACGCAATTTACCTATGTGCCCCCTAGCGGAAAGTGTATCATTTACTTGAAAATTTTGAATTTATAGGAAAAACATTTTGCATTGGAAACACTATCCACCAAAGGAGGAATTTTTCAAATCGTACTGTTAGAAGTAGAGATATTGACAAAAATAAGATATACATATACGCCCCCTGACGTAGAAAACATGCATTTTTTCAAGAAAGTTTTCCTAAAACGTTTGTCGACATGAGTAGTATCGGTCAACAAACGACGTTTTTTTCAATCGAGAATTTAGAAGCTCATATTTTGCTGCAAGTACAACAGAAGAGAAAATTAAGATTTACGCCCCCTGGTGGCCAGACTATATTTTTTTACAAAAATTAGAAATTATGTGCAAGCGATTTCCCATCAAGAGCTGTACCCGGTGCAGAAAGAATTTTTCAAATCGGAGATTTAGAAGCAGAAATATAGAGGGAAACGCAATTTACCGCTACGCCCCCTAGGGGAAAGTCTATGATTTACTTGAAAATTTTGAAATTATATGAAAAACATGTCACACGGAAAACACTATCCAACAAAAGAAGGAATTTTTCAAATCGGACGCCTAGAAGTAGAGATATTGACAAAAATAAGATGTACGTCTACACCCCCTGGCGTAGAAACCATGTACTATTTGAGGAAGAAAATGTTTCTAAAAGATTTGTCGACATGAGTAGTATCGGTCAACAAACGACGTTTTTTCAATCGAGAATTTAGAAGCTCATATTTTGCTGCAAATGCAACAGATGCGGAAATTAAGATTTACGCCACCTGGTGGCCAAACTACTTTTTTACAAAAATTCGAAATCATAGGCAAACGATTTCCCATCAGGAGCTGTAAATTTTCAAATCGGAGATCTACACAGAGATATAGGGGGAAACTCAATTTACCGCTACGCCCCCTAGCGGAAAGTCTATGAATTACTTGAAAATTTTGAAATTATATGAAAAACATGTCACACGGAAAACACTATCCAACAAAGAAGGAATTTTTCAAATCGGAATCCTAGAAGTAGAGATATTGACAAAAATAATATGTACATATACGCCCCCTGGCGGAGAAATTGTGGAATATTTTAAGAAGAAAATATTTCGAAAATGCTTATCGATGTGAGTGGCATCAGTCCACGAAATAATTTTTTAATCGATATTTTTGAAGCTACGATTTTGCCGCCCCGGTGGCGCAGTGGTCTAAGGCGTTGGCCTCTGATCGTTCGTCCGTAAGGGGTCCGGGTTCGAATCCCGGTCAGGCATGGATGTTGTGTTTGTCTTACGGCACTGGCTCTCTCCCTTCCCTGGAGCCAGTGACCCTAAATTAGGGACGGGCGACTGCTTATAGCCCATTGAGTTGCTCACGGTGGTCGTTAAACCTCCAATCAAAAAAAAAAAAAAAAAAGAAGCTACGATTTTATGGCAAATACATCAGAAGCAAAAATTAACACTTACGCCCCCTGGTGGCCAAAGTATTCTTTACCAAAAATTTGAAATTATATGCAAAAGATTTTCCACCAGGAGATGTATCCGCTGAAGAAAATGTTTTTCAAATCGGAGTTTTAGAAGAAGAGTTATAGGGGGAAATGTAATTTACTTTTACGCCATCTAGCGGAAAATCTGTGTAATTTGAAAAAAGTAACTATATCTAAAATACTTTTCGACATAAATGGAATTGAAAGCTATACATTTTTTTCAATCGGATGTTTAGAAGCAAATATGTGGAATAAAACGTATTTTTGAATTCGACATAATCTGCATTTACACCCTCTACCGGCGAAATTGTACATCGCAAAAAAAAAAAAAACGATATAAAAGATCATCATTTGCATATTTCAAGCTTCCCAATGCAAAAAGAATTTTTCAAATCGGACTAATAGTTGCTGAGATATCGTGGGTACGGACGGACGGACGGACGGACAAACCGATAACAGAAGCACGACCTTTTTCTACAAAAGACGTGCTAAAAAGTTCAGATAGAGATTGGCTAAGCTACTTGAGAAACGAATGTCCATCGGAATACCACGAGTTTGGAGGTACAGCCCATCGCCCACGGTAACGAAATTGTTATTAATACAGAAGTCCACTAGAAACTGCCAAAACTGTTCTGTAATCCCGGACTCAAACTTCGTGTGTAAATTTAAGGCCACCTGCTATAAACATTTCAATGAAATCGAAGTGAAAAGGTTTTTAAAATCGTAGGTATCAACAGATGAGACAGTCGTTGAGGTCAACGTCTCTAAAACTATATCATTGTTCCCGATAATCGAGGTCGAATCTAGTTTGCGAAGCACTGCAGACAAGTACCTCTGAAGCAACCCATCCGCTCTACTATTGTAACAGTTGCGTCCACTGGTTATGAAACGAAAAGAAACAGGTTTCTTATGGAACTTTAAGAAACCTGTTTCTTTTCGTTTCATAACTAGTGGACGCAACTGTTACAATAGTAAAGCGGATGGGTTGCTTCAGAGGTACTTGTCTGCAGTGCTTCGCAAACTAGATTCGACCTGGATTATCGGGAACAATGATATAGTTTTAGAGACATTGATCTCAACGACTGTCTCATCTGTTGATACCTACGATTTTAAAAACCTTTTCACTTCGATTTCATTGAAGGGTTTACGGCAGGTGGCCTTAAATTTACACACGAAGTTTGAGTCCGGGATTACAGAAAAGTTTTGGCAGTTTTTAGTGGACTTCTGTATTAATAACAATTTCGTTACCGTGGGCGATGGGCTGTACCTCCAAACTCGTGGTATTCCGATGGGCATTCGTTTCTCAAGTAGCTTAGCCAATATCTCTATCTGCACTTTTTTGAAGATAGATTTACATAGATTTACCCTTTGCCTGGTATCGTTCTGAGGTATTTTGATGACATTATTGTCATTAACATGCCGGACTTTTTCGATGATCTGCTGACTTGTATGTATCCTGAAGACCTCACCTTAGGAAAAACTAAAAGCTCGTTTACTTACGTTTGTTACCTCGATTTAGAGGTACATGTGGACGAGGGGGAATGGGGGAAGTAAATAATTATGATAAAAGAAATGCTTTTGATTTCGATATCATTTACTGCACTCATTGGTCCTTCAACATTACTAGAGAAGTACATCGCAATCTACTTCTTTCTCAATTTAATAGAACAGCAAAAATATGTTCCACACAGTTCTTGCTTGTAAAAAATCTTAAAACGCTTCTTTCTAAACTGCATTCTAACAACTTTCCTAATAATTTTTTAAAACATTATTTAAAACACTTAATTTTGAATTTTAATTTGGTTTCAAAGAGTTTCAAATTACACATTTACATGCTTTACTAATCCTGGACCTAACAATATTAAGTAAATCAGGGAATATAAAGTACCACTTGGTGAGTCCTTAGTGGCTGAAGATTTCTATTTACATACACAGTTTTGCATCTCGTCATCTCACAATTTTTTTTAATTTTTTTTTTTTTTTTTTTTTGGCTTACTGGGATGTCATTTAACCGCGACCACTTTAACATTGTCATATATATTTGGGTTCTTGTGGGTTGTTGGTCCAGCTCAGTTTGATCTTCATTCATGGCGTTGACCTATCTGGTCTGCCGGGTAAGCCTTTTTTATCATTCTTGTTTTTTGAATTCCTGTGTCTGTTTTGGCGTTTGGTCTGGTATCCTAAGGAGCATGACCAACTGACATTTTTGGTTCTCCTTGTCGTTTGTTGGTACTAGAAAGGTCACTCCCGCAGGCTGATGCTCTCCTGATGACGGCCACCTGTTTTCTGTTTTTTATTTTTCAGTTTTCAATTTTTAACTTCCATTTTGGATTTAATTGTGTATTCTTCATGGAATTTTAATTTTTTGCAATTTTGATTTTTTACAATTCACTCTATATTTGCTACTACATGAGGTACTGCTGCCTTTGGCTCCTCTCATGGTACTAGCTAAATTTTTGTGTTTTGTTTTTCCTTTATTATTTTTGCAAATTTAAATATATATATTATACTGTCTGACGGAGAAAATGCCACACCACGAAGACATGAACGTTGCGCCATGCAAATTGAAGGATGGGTGCACACGTACAAGTTATGCAAATGATTGCATTTGCAGGCCAATCGCACGAACGATGCGCGGAATATAAACGGACAACCAGCCCGTAAGGCCATCAGTCGAGAAGTCGTTACGGCCGCGAGAAGCGAGTGGTTCTGCTGCAACCGTGTCTAGAGAATGAAAAAGCGGTACCAATGCCGTCAAGACGCCGTCGTACGTGATTTCGTCAAACGAATGAGTTCACAAGAGGTGTCATCGTAGGTCTTCGTACCGCCGGACGGTCTTTGCTTCGTATTGTGGAAGAAACGCATCGTGATGTCGCAACCGTCGGTCGCATTTGAAGACAGTGGTCCCACGAAGGATCTGTGCAACGTTGTCGGGGGTCCGGAGCACGGAGACGGACGTCCGAGCGCACTGATCGTCGCATCCGACGTCATGCGGTATTGGACCCACAGCCTACAACGGGATACATTTTGCGGAGTGTACGACGAGACTTGTGTGATATTGACGCGGGCAGTGTCACGTAGATTGGCTGTGCCTAGTTTGCTGTCCACCCGTCCGTTTCGAAGGCTACCCTTAACACAGAGCCATCGTTGACGCTGCTTGGCGTGGTGTCGCTCCAGAGCTGCGTGGGGTGTCGAATGGAACGGTATGGTGTTCAGCGACGAATCGCGGTTCTGTCTCACCACGGATTATCGCCGTGTGAGAGTGTGGAAGCTACGTGGCCAACGGGCGGATTTCTCCGCCATGGTGGAGCATCACAAGGCCCGGCAACCAGGAATCATGGTGTGGGGTGCTGTCAGGGCCAACAGCCTCTCACCACTGGTACGCATTACGGGCACATTGACAGCACGCCGCTATGTTGACGAGGTGCTGCGGCCTGTGGCACTATCGTATCTGCAGGGCATCCTAGACGCCGTTTTTCAACAGGATAACGCACTGCCGCATACCGCTCGGATCAGCCTCAATGCTTTACACGGTGTGCGGATGCTTCCGTGGCCAGGACGATCTCCCGACATCTCGCATCTGCAGGACAGGATTGGTCGTTCGTTGAGTACCCACCCACCATCGCAAAATGCAGATGAACTGCGGACTCGGATCAACACCACATGATCCATGATACACCAAGACTGTATTCGGACACTCATTTCCTCGATGCCACGTCGGATTAAACGCTGTATCGCCCAAAATGGGAACCACACTCTTTATTGATCATCCGGTATATTCGGCCACTGGAGCGTAGTTTGTATGTGATAACGAAATCATTTGTTCAGGACCTGCTTGGTTATTTATATGTGCAGTTTGGTCCGTTTTCGAGCATTTCCTCATAGTGTGGCATTTTCTCTGTCAGGCAGTATATATATATATATATATATATATATATATATATATATATATATAATATATAGATCTATGCAAGACAGTACGAAAAAGTATCACTGAAGACGTAAGGAAATTCAACTGCGAACTAGTGAGGAAAGCAATTGAAAGCAACCAAAGCCTAAAGATAGGAAAGGGACATCTCAGTAAGGGAAGAAAACAGATTATGGCACTGAGAAAAGAAGATGGTTCTGTAACAAGAAAGAGAGGTGAAATTTTGACAAGAGTGAAAGATTTCTACTCCAAACTATATGAAAGGGATGGATGATACAGGTACTCCAGACATCATGAAAGGTACCAGTACCAAAGTTCCTCCAGTCCTCCCAGCAGAAGTTGCACATGCAATCAAGAACATGAAACGGGGAAAAGCTTCAGGAGAAGATGGAATTACTGTAGACATCATACAAGAAGCAAGTGGAGAAATCGAAACAGTACTCGCCCAAATTTTCACTACATGCCTTAATGAAGGGAAGATTCCTGAGCATTGGAACAATGCTACAATGATCCTGCTACATAAAAAAGGTGACATTGAGGATCTCAGGAACTACAGACCTATCAGCCTTCCTATCAGTGGTTTATAAAATCTTCACTAAAGTTCTTTCACACCGCTTGAAGGTAACACTGGACATGGCTCAACCGAGAGAACAAGCTGGATTCAGGAGTGGCTACAGCACTATAGATCATATCCACGTACTGAGAGAACTAATTGAAAGAGCGGGGGAATATGAACTTCCATTGTGCATGGCTTTTATTGATTATGAAAAAGCTTTTGATTCGATGAAACCATCAGCAGTTACAATGGCTCTGAAATCCTGCGGTAATGAAGATGCATACATTAATATTATTAATAACAGCTATGAAAATGCAAGTGCAAAAATTCTGCTGTTTGAAAATACAACACACATAAAAATTGGGAAGGGAGTGAGACAAGGTGACACTATATCTCCGAAGCTCTTTAATGCCACATTGGAAAATGTCCTTCAATCACTGAACTGGGAAAACAAAGGGATAAAAATTAATGGAGATTATCTAACCCACCTTCGTTCTGCTGATGACGTATAGTCATTGTTGCTACTACCCCATCAGAGCTGCAGAGTATGATCCAGGAACTTGCTGACAAAAGTAAAGAAGTGGGATTAAAAATGAACTTTCAGAAGACAAAAGTGATGTTCAATGCTTTTACAAGAAATTAAGATTTATCGATTGATGGAGAAAAGCTGGAGATAACAGACACCTACGTTTATCTTGGACAGCAGATATCAAGTGAGGGTCACATTGATGAAGAAATTAATCGGCGTACAAAACTTGCCTGGAGAGCTTTTGGAAGAAACAGCATAATTTTCAAGAGCAATATGCCATTATGTCTTAAAAGAAAAGTGTTTGATCAATGCATCCTTCCAGTTCTTACGTATGGTGCAGAGACGTGGACCTTAACTAAAAGAGACATACAAAGGCTGCAGACAACTCAAAGCAGCATGGAGAGGTGCATGCTTGGTGTAACCAGGAGAGATAAGAAGAGGAACTCGTGGATCAGAAAAATTACAAGAGTGGAAGACATCATGATCAGAGTTAAATCCCTGAAATGGCAATGGGCTGGACATACTGCCAGAAGGACAGACCATCGATAAACAGCCGAAATTTTAGATTGGATTCCAAGGGACAGGAAAAGACCCAGAAGAAGACCACATGGGAGATGGGTGGATGAAATTCGAAAGTATGCGGGAGTGACATGGAGGAGACTGGCACAAGACAGACCGTTGTGGAGGAAACTTGGGGAGACCTTCGTCCAACAGTGGATTGATAATGGTTGACAATGATGATGATATATACACTACAAAGCAGAGACTGTTATAAAAAAAATTATTTAACAAGGACAAAAACAACAAAGAAAGCCTCAAAACCCAACAGGCATGAGTACAAAATTAAAATAAAGTAACACCAAACCTGAATGTAGAAAATGTCGAGCCTTGGCTTTATCAAGGACCAGAAAAACTCTGCATTTTCTCACTTCCATAAAGACCTAGATGTAAATGGGTTTTTGCAAAGCCATAGATGCAAGTTTAAATCCCTATAAAAATTTTAATTAACATAACCGCCCTAATAGGTGCGTGAACAATAATTTAGTAGAAGTTTTTGCATGCATCTATAACTTTCCTGGCATAACCCATACTCGTCATCTGTCACAAAAAACAGAAAACGATTTCAAAAAATACACAAGTTATGAGAAGGTTTGAACAAATCATCAGAAATATTCAGCTAAAACACGTGCTTGAGCAACCAAACAGCCTGAGAGAGAATTTGAACGTGAATCACAGTACTAAAAGTACTACAAATCTTATTCCTTGTGGTAAAAAAGCATTTCCGAAAATGCCATAAAATTAAAAAATAAAAGAATAAAAATTACAACAGACTTGAAAGTAAATAGGATTTTTGTACCTACAACTTCCACAAAAACGGACGTCATAAGAACAAAAAAAAAAACAAACTAAATGATGCTTTGTAAAAAATTACATGAAATTAACAATTGGTTGCAATAATTACAAAATATTCCAGGAGTGCTTTAAGAGTGTAATAATGAAGTTTTTATGCACCTACCAACAATGAAAAAGCATCGTTGACAACTAGTTCGATAAAATGGCTAACTACTCAAACTAAGTGCTAATAAACGCACCTAATTTCCAAATTTAAGTGAAAGAGAAAACTCATAAAGTTAGAAAAACAATTTTCACCAAAGCCTAATAAGAAAAAATATATATATTCCGCTTTTTACGTACACTATTAAACCTAGAAAGAAAAATGCACAAGAACAAAGGTTAGAGCTTACCTTCAATGCCTCCTCCTCTTAACAAGTGACTTAAGATGGCCACCAACTTTCGCAGCCGCACCCAAGTAGGAGGGGGAGGGGGAGGGGGGACGGTCCCAAGTCTTCTCCGCGGAAAATGACGCAACCCGTTAAATTTCCTCCAAGAAAATCACATAACTTAGAATGAAGTCCTGCTTGTCCAGATAGAGTAGAATAACTCCGGAATACACGAAAAATATTATCAAATATACTAGTGGTGTATTTAATAATCTTTATATGTATTTAATTACCTTAGTGTACTTCTACAGAAACAACCTGTACCTATTTATTTCAACATAAGTTTTACCATTTTTAGGTTAGCTATTGTAGAGAGAGAATACCTAGTTGACTTTTCATTTATTTTTCTATTTTACTTTTTAATCAAATTGTAAACTTTTTTGTGTGATTTTATTTGCATTACTTTATTTTTTATTTTTAATAGGTCTGTCCTGTCCATAGCCCTAAAGGTTCCTTTTGTTAGTTAATATGCATCATCCAGACCAACTTCCAAGAAGGCTTTCATTGGCCAGAATCATTTTATTAACTGTGTAGAAATTAAAACAGATCTGCTAACCTAACCCTATTATTCAGAACAATTTTTCTTAATATTCTTTTAATAAAAGGAGCTGGAATCTTGTTTTTTAGAAAACTGTTTAATAAGATTCTAATGTGGTTATTGAAATCAAAATTGTTGCTGCAAATTCTTGAAATTCTAAGTACCTGAGAAATCAGTACATTCTCAATTACTTTGGTCGAGATGTTATTATTCCAGTGCAGATATTTTATTACTTTGAAAGGAAAATTTACTCTTTGATCAAAAAGGCTGATTGTCGGGTTACCTCTGTTACGTTTAATGCTTAAGTCTAGGAAATCTAGTTCTTGATTACTCTGGTTAGTTTTACACAATATAAGAGAGATATTTGCAAAATCACTTTCTATAACTTCTGAATTATTCACACAAAGTAAATCGTCAATATATCTATAAGTGTATAAGTAGTTATCTGAGCTCGAGGAGCTATTTTTAATGAACTTATATTCCTTAAAAAACAAGAATAGATTACAGACGCTTGTAGAATGAGATACTCCCATATGTATTCCGTTTACTTGCTTATAGAGAGTATTATTATATAAAATATGGTTATTGTTTATGCAACAATTGAGATAAGAGTTCCAAGCACCTACATTAACAAATTGGTTAAGCTTAAATTCCACATACAGTTCTTTAAAGGTGGTGATGATATCTGAAAGAGGCAGATTAGTATATAGGTTCTCGAAATCATAACTATTAATATCTATGGGATTTATGCTGAGTATAGTGGAAATTACTTCTGAATTATTATTTATTATCCAAAAATCTCTGTACTGCATATTAGTACAGTTACTAATGAGTTTCAAGACCCTCTTCAAGATTGCCTCAAAGGCCTGATCAATTTTCTTTTTATGACTCCTAACTCCTACTAACTATGAACCTAAACTTTACCGGATCTTTATGAAACTTAACAGTTGCAAAAAGAAAGGGAAACTCAGACAATGCAGAGTTTTGCTGGTAATTGATAAAGCCAAGGCTCGGCATTCTCGGCACTTTCTACATTCAGGTTTGCTATTACTTTATTTTAATTTTTTACTCATGCCTGTTGGGTTTTGAGGTTTTCTTTGTTGTTTTTGTCCTTGTTAAATATTTTTTTTTATTACAGTATCTACTTTGTAGTGTGTGATTTCTGAATATTCATAACTGCTGCGCTCCGCGTCATGATCTTCAGATAGTATGTTAAACTAATTTGGTTTTAAATTCTTAGGTGTAAATTAAGTCTTTGACTCTGCTCTTGGGTATATATATCCGCAGTGGGTATCGTAGCTTATATAGAAATCCTATAATAAATATATTAAGGAAACGTATAATTTACTCACTTAATTACAAAAACTGTTGAAGCTGTCCTTCTTCACATAACCTTACTGTATTTTACTCATATTTTCAAACACATCTACAAGAATGAAAAAGTCCGTCCGCAGTAATGGCAGTAAAGTTAAGACTGTTCCACTTAATTTTAATGGCGCTACAGTCAAAATATTTGACTTAAGTAACTTGTATGTTTAATTTCAGTTTTTGCTGTTTTCTTGATAACATATCAACATTCAGAATGTGTTTCACAGCAACACCAATTTTCACGAGCTTCTGATGAGTTGAAAATTTCCAAAATGTGGATGCTGATTTCATCATTGCCCCTCAAAAGGAAGGGACACTCATGAAATCAACATTCGCATTTTTGAAACTTTCAACTCATCACAGGGAAAATTGGTGCAGCCGTGAAACATATTCTGTTTTCTTAACGAGACGATACAACTTCCAGCATTCACTCTTCCCCGTTTTGTTTTCAACAAGAACGTTTTTGTTGGCCTCGACACCTTTTTCAATCTCTTTGACATTAAATAAATCCATATTAAAAAAGAAGGCATTAATTCTGACATGACATGCAATGGAACGGGATGTTAGCACGTGAAACGAAAACTTCTGAATACTCAATGCAAAAGATGTGATATCAAAAGTAACTCTTAGTCTTACAATGTGACCCGCAGGGTGTGAGAGAATGAATCACTAGAGAAGCATGCGGCAGGCGTTTGCCTGTGTCCTGCTCCGAATAGTCGCACTGAAAATAAACGCAAAGAAAGTATCTTTTGCGATATGGTATCGTCGGTCAGTGGAATTCTTCTTTGTTTTAAGATAGAGACGGTAATATTTTTACATGATAAATCATTTTTCACTCCACTGGCACCAGCGACGAGCACACAATTCGAGAGTACGCTTTTTTTTTTTTTTTTTTTTTTTGAAGTATTTTTTTTTTCTTTTAAAAAATAAAACGGAAATGAAACCGGATCGAAATCGGGTCAGGAACACCTTGACCCGATCCGTTTGACCCGCAAGAAATTGTAAACCCGTTGTCTCCTACCCGTGGCCAACTCTGGTTAGCAGTAAATTAATTATTCAAAGAGTTCGAATTTATGTTCTACGAAGTTCTCTAAGAACCTTTAGCTAAGGACTGAGTTAAGGAATTAAGTTACAATTATCAAAAGCTTAAAAATACAGCAAACAACTAGCTTAAAAGCTCTATAAGAATGTCATCATTACATCATCCAAGGCAATTTATTTCCCAACCCCTGAAGTCTATGGAGCTGAACAAACATCCACTGCCGTGGGCTTTAACGATTAAACTTTAATTAATTTCCCATATTTCGTTAAACCTTTAGAAACAACGCATTTTGCAGTCGCAACGAAACATAGCTGTTGTGTTTGAGTTAGACATGGAGCTCGCTGATCCTAATATCCAAGTTTGTATATCCATTACCGATGACAAAATTTCTTAGTCTGACACTTACGATATACCTAAAGAGGAAAGGAAAGGGAAACATGACGATAAAATCGCGAATTCTGGTTAGCGAAACGCAAACTTATGAAGTTATTGTGACCCAGAAGAGAACGTCGAAAAACGTGCAGTAACAGGAATTTAAAATCATCCCAACGCTCGTAGATTTTATTTTGTTAGTCTGAATCAAACTAAGATAACTATACAAATTTGGAAGTTGTGAATCCGTTTATTGGTGTAAATATGACATGAATGTTAAGTCAGATAATATCTGAAAACTTCAAAATTTCGTCGTCCTGGAGAGGGAATCGAACTCGCGTCTCCCGGATAGCGCCTGAGTATGCTACCCACCAGTGGCGTAACCATGTTTCAAAATCCTCGTGAGGGGGGGGGGGTCAGATCACACATACACACATTTTATGTATACATACACTGAAGAACAATTGAAATAGAGATACCTGTCTAGCAACGTGTAGCACCACCTTTCGCCCTGATGACGACGGCGATTCGTCTCGGCATGGACTCGACAAGACACCGGAAGCGTTGGGAAGCCATACGGAACCACGACCATTGAACAAGCTCCCACAGTTCACGAAGATTTGATGGAGGGGGTCAGAGCCTCGAACATCTCTCTTGATGGCATCCCAGATGTGCTCGATGGGATTGAGGTCAGGTGACCTAGCTGGCCAAGGAAGCGAGGTCACGTCGGTGGAGTGTTCATCCAACCATTCGGATACAATTCGGGAGCGATGGCACGGTGCATTGTCTTGTTGCAGGATACGGTCCCCAGTGGTATGTTAAAGACGCACAAACGGGAGCAAATAGTCGTCCAGGATATCCCGGTAACGTTGACCTGTGAGGGACGATGTCACGCGCACCAGGGGTCCCATTTTAGTCCACGTAAACAGTCCCCAGATGAGTATGCCAACCCCACCAGCTTGAAGAGTACCCTGCTGGCAAGAAGGATCCATCGTTTTATGTGGTTTGCGCCGTACTTGCTTCTTTCCATTTTCATGTACCAACGTGAATCTCGACTCATCAGTCCAGGAAACATTTTGTTCACATGTCTACAGTCCAGTGGCGATGTTCCCGCGCCCATGCTAATCTTTGCACCCTGCGATGTGCGGTCAGCAGCTGTACCCTCGTGGGGCTATGGCTTCTGTACCCCATAGCGAGGAGATGGCTCTGGATGGTGTGGCTGCTTACACGTTTTTGCGCACCAGCGTTAAATTGCCGAGTGATTTCTTGAACTGTGGCCCGTCTATCAGCTGTTACAATGCGAGATAGCCGACGATGACCCCGCTCATCCACACGCTCTTGTCCACGGCAGTTAGCCCTTGCAGGTATGGTTTTACCGGATTTGATGTACTCACGGCGCACCCGTGACACAGTGGCTCGTGAAAATCCCAGTGCGTGCACGACTTCCGAGATGGAGTGACCTATTCGTCGGGCCCCGACAATTTTCCCACGATCAAATGCGTTTAGATCCTTCGTCTTACCCATATTCTGCGTCCGACTCTTACTGATTCCCGTCGCATCACTCCTTATATTGTCGGATCGCTGCATACGTCATGTTGGTTCCGTTTACAGGGCCGCCCACAGCGCCACATTTGCATAACGCCAGCTGTCTCTAATTCAAATGCTCTTTTTTTTTTTTTTTTGATTGGAGGTTTAACGACCACCGTGAGCAACTCAATGGGTTATAAGCAGTCGCCCGTCCCTAATTTAGGGTCACTGGTTCCAGGGAAGGGAGAGAGCCAGTGCCATAAGACAACCACAACATCCATGCCTGACCGGGATTCGAACCCAGACCCCTTACGGACGAATGATCAGAGGCCAGCGCCTTAGACCACTGCGCCACCGGGGTGGCTCAAATGCTCTTTAGTGTGTATATGCAATATTATATGCATACTCTATAAGATAGAGTTTGGGACCCCCTACACACGCACGCACGCACGCAGAAGCAAAGCAGTTGCTGAAGTGCGATCTAACGGGCACAACATAGGAGCCTCTGTTAACGAATTGTGGAACTCAGCGAACACAACTGTAAAACTATGATAGATGGGGCAGAAATGTCAGTTGCAAAGTTGTAGAACTGATTTTGCTTATTAGGAATCGTTATCGCTGTTTTACTAAGTACACATTATACACGTGTTTTCATTCTACGAAAAATTACAACTTTATGTTATTAAATTTAGTTGGTTCACATATAAAAAAAGTGTGAAATTTTTTGGGGGGGTTGGGGTCCTTTACATTGGGGATCCTTGACTCTGTAAATCTGGGAGGGTCCTGACCCCCCTACCCCCAGTGGTTACGCCTATGCTACCCACTACACCCAGAACGACCAAGTTTCCGATAAATTGAAGATAACCGTCTCAGAATTCGCTAGTCGAAGCAACCGGCATTCATACATAGCGAATCTGGAGGTTTAGAATTGAAATTTGGTCGTTCTGGGTGGTGTAGTGGGTAGCACACTCGGGCGCTATCCGGGAGACGCGGGTTCGATTCCCGCTGCAGGACGATGAAATTTTTAAGTTTTCGGATATTATCTGACTTAAGATTCATGTCATATTTACACCAATAAACGGATTCACAACTTCCAAATTTGTATTGTACAATGGGGTTATCCCGTATTTCATTTATATAATTTATGCTTTATATTCCATAAAGTTGATACGTTTTGTTGGGTATTCTCCAACGTACGTCGTTTTAGTTCTTCTCCTTATGCAAATCCCAAGTTGAAATTTATGCATATAACATAAAGCAGTTTTTTCACGTTTCATACTCTGTTATTATTTCTTCCTACAAAATACTAACAGAATGTCTTAATTGAATAAATTAAAAGAATCAAAGTAACATTTCCCAACATGATCACAATAAACGGTTTTTGACACAAAAACTGTACGAAAGAATTTGTTTTCCTATTCTGAAAAATAACCAATTTACCGCTTGGTTTTTGAAACATGAATCAAATTTTCCAAACCATGAGCAAAACGTTTTGGGACAGCGCCTTTTTTTACTCCAATTAAAGAAATATCAACACCAAAAATTCCGCTGATGATCTCGAAATAACCGTTTTCTTCCAAAGAAGTGTATTTAGTGTGTTTACTTTCTTCAGAATTATTTCATTATGGTAAAAGTCACGACAAAATATATTTCTCCTAAAAAACTTTACGTATTAATGGTTCACTCCGCGCGCAAAAAAATCCTCTTTTCCGAAATTTTTATTAATCCACGCTTATCAGCTGCCCTGGTAGTAGAGATGCTTATGCTTCTGAGTTTGCTTGAAGCAAAACGTTAGGCAATAAATGAGCCATCTATACGTCTCATTCTTTCGAACAACCGAATTATATGGGGAGTTTTTTCTCTGCTTATGTCAGCACAATTACTTTTCAGCCATAGGATGTGTGTTAATATTATAAAAAAATGGGTTTCATTTTCATTTCGAAGATTATTTCCTTCCCATCAACTTTCCATCACGTGTGTGTATGAACACCTGCTAAATCCTCACCTCGAGAGTAGCTGTTCCTAAACAAAAAAAAAGTAGCCAGAGAAGTTCCTCAAATGGCAAGATGCTTGTTTTCTACTATTATATGACCCATACGCTCAGGCATTTCTTCCAATGTTTTCTTTTATGGAGGCACTTAAACCTATCAAAATAATATGCGCTTTCCACAAACACGGAAAGTTTCACGGAAAAACTCAGTATCATTTCCAACCGTGGCTGAACTAAGTTTTCTTTTTTTTTAAGCTTGATGATGATGAATTTTTTTCCGAACACATTTATTCGTGATCCACTTTTTCTACTCCTTTTCCATCTCATCTCTTCTTTTTTTCTTTGCTCTTAAATTAAAGCAAGACGAAAATGACCGTGCTAGTAGTCTTTTAGAGCGTCTTGTGTCTTTGAAGCTTCATAAAACCTACGATTACGTTTCTTCTAAAAAATATCATTCTCCGGAATAATATATTCTGACTTCTTTTTCTTCCAGCCGATAAATATGAGAAAAGGAATTAAAGTTAAGCGTTTCAGGAGCTTGGTAAATGGGAGTGTTCTCTCGCTGGTACCACTTTCCGATGAAAAATCGATAGAAAAGTAATTTTAAAAGAGCAGTTGTTCATATATATATATTTTTTTTATCTCCTGTGTTTTCCTACTGATCTGAGGGACTGCTTCCCTAGAGGCATTAGTTTCTTAATCATGTCCATCAATTATTAATGTTAAGAATCTCGTCTAATAACTGGAACTCCTGAAGATGAAGCCCATTTTCCTTCCTATATTTAAGGGGAAACCCGTAATCTCTTGATGACAGTTGGAAATGCTGCTTTTTTCTTTCGTCTGGCGTATTTTTGAGTAGCAATCGAGTTAATCGAAGGTTCACCATTGCCTTCTGCTTCAGGATACGCGTACGCGGTGTCTCGAAGTATTAAAGAATCATGGGAAAACGATGTTAGAGAAAAACAGGCAGTTTTGATGGAAATTGCTCTTTCTTCTTTAGTCGTAGCCATCGGCACAAAATCGCCGGGTGGAATGAATTCCTGTAACACAAAGTAGCTCACTTTCACACCTTAACGTTGCCTTTGGGAAATAGCGCTTTTTTTGTATTTATTTAATGAGAAATACATGTTCCCATTACAAAACAAAGTCTTGATTCTAGCCGAAAGATTGCTAGCAGTATACTTTTTATGGGTATGACTCTCATCTGCTTTCATGAAGAATGTTTCACATCTTATCTACAAGGTGTTAGAAATGTCACTGCGCACTTTCTATATTGCAATTGTGCTTGTTTCCACACTAATATTCTAGGAAGTCACAAAAGGGTGTCTCTCAATTTTCGTGTAGTTTAAAACGAGAGTTTCCGGCTCTACGTACTGACGTGGGTCGAGTCTCATGCAAAACCTGAAAGTTACGTTCGTTCACCTAGCACTGGATCTACCACTTTCGTATAGCCAAAATGCCACCTCGGTGGCGCAGCTTTCCAAGCGCTGTTTTTCCGCGACGGATCTGGGTTCGAACTTAACTCGATATTTAGGCCGAACTGGGTTCGAGTTCATGTGACGCATGGATGTTGTGTCTGTCTTACGGCACTGGCTCTCTCGCTTTTATGGAACCAGTGGCCCGAAATGAGGGACAAGTGACTGCTTGTACCCAATCGAGCTGCTCACGATTGTCGTTACCCCGCCCCACCAAAACATAAAGTCAATGAACCTAAATTAAGAGTGGACGCCTCTTCTTATCCTTAGATGCACATTGGCGTCGTTAAACACCAGAAAAAATATAATAAGCATGAAATTCACCATCTGCATTTAATGACTGTTTACGATCGTTATTGAGCAAGGGTTCGTTCGGTATATAACTGTTTGTTATGCCTGCAGTTTCGCATCTTTTAAATTGAGCATGTTTTCTGTCAATGATATGTAGGCCTCCATCTCTGATTCGCTGAAGGACTATGCTCAATATGTGTACTTATGAAATACTCCACTGAACTCTAATTCAATAATAAACTCCAAATAGTAGTAAAATTATAGTCGCGCATGCATAATAATGCGTTACCCAAGCTCTATCACATTACATATAGCAGAAAAATAGGAAGAAAGCAATTAGTTTAAGAGCTACAGTGATGGACGGAGAAAGTGATGCTATAAGCAAGGATTTTTTTTTTTTTTTTTTTTTACGGCAGATGTGCTAAAAATTCCCGAAATATCTTTTGTATTGAAAACTATGAGATAGAAAAAGAATTTTTCAAAAGCGACTTTTAGAAACCGAGACATCAGAAAACTGCTATTCATGCAAACTCCTGACAGAAAAACTGCGCAATATTTAAGGAGATAATGTTCTCAGTCTTTACCATAGCGAATGGCACGCAGGACAGAAAGTATTGCTTCAATCGTATTTTCGGAAGCGGAGATGAAGTTGTGAAAACGCATGCATACGTACGCCACCAGGCAGCATAGATATGAATCAATAAAAATTCCAAAAATATATGCAAGATGTTCACCACACTGAATGGTAGCAGATGCAAAAATAATTCTCAAATCGGAATTTTAGAAGCGATATCTAGAAAAATGGAATAAATTTTTACGCTCTCTAAAGAGAAAAGATGTACATTATTTTGAAAAGAAAAAAAAATATGCCTAAAATGTATTCTTTTAATAGGGTTTGTAGACTTGCAGATACGGACAGATATATGCACTTACGTCACAAAGAGGCAAATAGTGTTTTTATTCATGGATGCTATATTCTACGCAAAAACAATTTTTCAGATCGTAATTTCAGGAGCAGAGGTATGGGGAAAAATTCAATGTGCATTTACGCCCCCAAGAGAGAAAAATATAAGTTATTTGAAGTAGAGGATGTATACATATTACATTATTTATATGTGCTATATTTTAAATTCGATAGCACCTACATTAACGCCCCTAGCGGTAAAATTATAAATCAGAAATGGAGTAAAAAGCACGGATCACCGTACTTAAAGTTCAGGCTTCTCAATGATAAAGGAAATTTTCAAAGTGGGCATATAGGCGTGGAGATATACAGTATATTGTTCACAGTCAGACGAAAGAGAGTAGTGATACTATCGGCAGAACTTTTTTTTTTTTTTGTTGCTGTTGTTTTGTTTTTCACGTTTTCTCTTCAAACGACGTGCTAAAATACAAAGCTAGGGTTAAAAGCTCAGAAAGCTAAACTCACTCTCTTACTGATAAACAAAAGCTTAATCCATTCTTTATTATTGATCATTTGGAAAACTCACGTGCCTTCTCTCATTTTCACCACGTCTTTTAAAAAGAAAGCTTGCTTATGTTTTCACCATATTAGTTCGTCCGCCCATTTATGGATACCAAATCTTTGCACCTGTCGGTCCGATTTCAAAAATTCGTTTTTTGTTGGAAGCCTGAACTGTAAGAATGATGACCTTTGGTCTTTTTGCGACTTCGCACTAGGGGGAGTATTTGTAGTTGCTACCGAATTCAAAAAAATATTTTCTTGCTTGTCATTGCCTCTAAAAATCCGATCAAAGCAATTCTTTCTTTCCTTCGGTACCTTTTATAACATAGACCGGTTTGCGTAAAGATTTTTTTTTTCAAATAATGTAGTTTTTCTTTCAAGGAAAATCTGTGTGTTAAAGTTCTAATGCATATCCACCGGTATCGGTTATTCTAAAAGCCTCATTTAATTTTCTTTTTTCGTCGTATAGAGTTCGTGATATGAATATTTTGCATATTATTTCTAATTTTTCAGTACAAAAATCTGTTCGCAAGTGGACGTAACTGTGTATATATCTGTTTCCCATATATTTCCAGCAGTATCTGTGTTTCTTAAATAGACTCCGTTGAAATAATTTTCCTTTCGGAGAGATACCTCTCGTGACGAATAACATTTTGTTCATACTGTATTTCCTTCTTAAAATAACACACAGTTTTTCCGCTGGAGCATAAGTGTATACTTTATTTTTCTCGATATCTCTGCTTCTAAAAGTCTGATTTCATATGTGTGTATACGTGCGCGTATGTGTGTGTTCGTGTTCGTGGGGAAGAACACACACACACACACACACACAGAATACTTTACGTGTGATTTGTAATTTCTCTTAGCACACAATTTGGCCACTACAGCGCAAAAGTGCACATTGCTGGCTAAAAGTACGACTGAAAAGATTTATATTACCTAAGATACCGCTCGGCAGGAAAGGTTTTTATGAGCATTAAATGCGCAAAATAGCAAGGAAGATACTAAAGAAAACAAAGGAAAGAAAGAAAACAAAAGTCAAGAAATAAAAATACTAACAAAATAAAGAAAGGCAGAGCAAAATAAGTAAAGAAAAGAAAAGAACAGATAGCCCATACATCCGATTCGAATATCAGCATATTTAAAAGTTCGGATCTCGAATATCACATCCGAATTGTGGATTTCAACATATCCGGATTTTGATAGTACTAATCGTAATCATGGCGTTATAAACATTGACCGATTACGATCACTACTTTTTTTAAACAATACCACTATGTTTCTGCCATCTAAAGGAAACATTTTGCACTAGAAAGAAACAAAAGTTTTGCAACTTGCTTTACCTCTCGGGTATCCCTAAATATTCATATCACCGAAGGGTCGTTTCCTCGAAAGTTTTGTTTTACCGAAGAGTCATTTCGTCGAGAGGTTCATTTCAGCGATAGGTCACTACTTCGAGAATCGTATCTTTACTGAAAGATAATTCTATGCTGTTTTGGAGGATATTATACGTAGTTGCAATTGTCAGTCTGATTAATTTTCTTCAAAATGCAATAACACAGAACATATTCGTTATATACGTATTTGGCGTAACTAACTAATTTTGCAGTTCCTAAAAGTAAGTAATTTAGCTAAATGTTTAGTTAATATTAATTCATAATAACTGAAATAATTTTTTAAATTGAGTTGTTTTAAATAAAAAGCACTCCCTCTGTCCATTTTACTTGAAGTTACCGGCTTAAGCCAAGCTCTAAAGAATCTGCTGATTGTTTTTTATTTATGTTTCAGGGCACCATAATCAACTCTACGGGTCATATGTAGTCCGTTCCTAATTTACGGCAAATGATTCTAGGGAAGGGGCAGATCCAGCACCATAAAACAAGCACACCACTCGTGCCTCATCTGGGACTCGAACCTATCTCTGACGAACGGTCAGAGATCAGAGCCTCAGACTACTTGACCATCTGGCTGCAATCTTTGATTCAAATAAATTGCAGAAAAAGAAAATTTCAACATAATCTACGAAAACATTTGGAGAGACGAATCAAAACTTGGAAAAGTGGTTTGTAAACATCTCCCAGAAAGCACTGAACTTGAATGGCTTATTTAGTAAATTACGCAATTTCCAAAAAAAATGACCTTCAGTGAAATGGCCTTTCGATGTAATGAACTTGTAGTTGAAGTAACCCTTCCATGAAATGAGCTGATCATGACCTGTCTGTGAAATGAACAATTCGCGTCCTCGGTGGGCGGGTGGTCTGAGGTGCTGGCTTCTGACCAGTCTTCCGAAATGTTTCGAGTTCTGGATGAGGAATGGGTGGTTGTTTTGCTGATGGGGCAGCCTCCTCTGTCTTTTTCCTTAAAGCAGCGGCATTAAATTAGGGACGCGCGATTACTTATAGACCTCTGAGTTGATCTTGGTGGTTGCTAAACCCCGAAACAAAACGTAAAAGAAACTAACAATTCGGTAAAGTGAACTTTTCGGTTAAACAACTCTTCGGTAAACCGATCATTTCGACAGAATTGACGTTCGGTAAAGTGAACTTTTTGGTGAAACAACTTTTCGGTAGACTGATCATTTCGACAGAATTAACGTTCGGTAAAGTTAGGAATTGGCTGCATGGACATCTTTCAAAGAGGTGACAGAACAGTTTTTAGGCAGTGTAAAGTCATTGGCTGCATGGATATCTTTCAAAAAGGTATCATAAGTCCGTAAGATGGGCTCAGCTAATAAGACGTCTCCATCTGGTGGGCATTAACGGCACTCGCTATATATTAATTATATCAATTATTTCAAAATATACTTTATTGGCAAAAACATAAGGGGATACAGGCGTACCACATATGGCAAAATAAAATACACAACAATAAGCGAAACTCATGAAAAATTACAGGTGAATTTGATACGACAGTCAACTAAGGATGACAAAATGTTAAAATCACTAATCAGGAACAATGCATGCTCGAAGAAGATGATACACAAGCAAAAGTAATGATTATTTAATAAAGCAGGCGATGACGTGCACAGTGGGAGCAGAGCACAAAACAACAGGTAAATATATTAATAAGAATATGGCTGTACAACGCAGTGCACAAAAAGAAGGGAACATGTAGAACACAGCAAACGCATGTACTAAAATAAAGGAACAGAACTTCTCACAATCGAGAAAACCACACGTTATGTGATAAAAACATGATGTGTATTAGAGAGCATAGTGAGAACTTGAGCAAACTCCCCAAATGAAACACAAAGATACACAAAAATGCAAACAGCAATTCAAACAACACAAAACAAAGAGAGACATAGGTACCCGGGGCAGTAGAAGTGTAACACCCAGGGATACCAAACACCACACGCTCCGGTGCAAAAGGCAGCAAGAAAACACATCAAGGGTCCAAGAGTCTACTAGCCTTGAACACAAAAAAATCGTAAAATCCAGAAGGCACAATGCGATGAGTGAGGTACAGTAAATAAGACGTCAAATAATGTGAAAAAATGCAAGATAATAATAAGGCAGAAAATAAAAGATACAACACACTGCAGCAAGAAAAACAGAAAGAGCAAAGTCTCACAGGGCAAGACCTCTCGTATTGCTCCTAGCAGGTAGTAAGGACAGGTGCAACGAAGAAGCAAAAACAGCACGGTACATGCACACGAAGAACCCAAAAATTGCAGAAAACCCCTACAATACAAATCATAAGCAGTTAAATGACAATCGTCCAGCAGACGTTGTGACGAAGCACCAGGAAGAGGGAACACAAAATCTCAACTGATGCATTCAGATCTTCGAAGCTGGGAAAAAAACAAAACATCAGAAAGAAAGATGAATGGAAGATCCAGTGGTTTCGAACCAACCGGTTCCCTGAGCCCAGGTAGACCGGAAAGAGGCTTGAGATTGAGGGGTGGAAGCAGCAAAGTTCTCCAGGCTTAGTCGAGACACGATGCGATTCCTAAAAATCGACCGTAAGGCCGAGCCAGCAAAGAGAATACTAGGTGTGGTAGCAGGAGAGCGGAGAGATTGATGATAAAGAAAAACGACATGTTTGACAAGTACGAAGAGATAAGCACAGGCATCCGGCAAAGTAGCCGGGGGATGTTTGGTAAGCAATAGCCACTCGTACGCTAGAAAAGGGATGTCTCTGGAGCAAATGGTGCCTACAAGACGAAAGGCAGTATTGCGAAGTGGAAGGAGAACGGGGCAGTGACAGTAGACATCAGAAACATCACCTTCAACACCACAAAGCAGCAGAGAGAAGTAGAAGAAATAGACATGTGAAAGAGAGAAGAAGGAACAGGAAGGTGGCGGTGAAGAAACCGCTAGTGGATGTTTCGCTTTAACGGGGTAGAAAGGGGAGAGAAAGAGGCCGACCAGATAGACAGCAGAAGAGAAGGAAAAGCATCAGGAAGACCGTGCGGAGAAGTGAGGGGCGCACGGAGGAGCGCATAGATAGAGGCAGTGGAAAAAGAAGAAATGGGAGCAACAGAGGCCCGAAAGGAAAGAAAGAAAGGAAGAGAGAGGCTCGGCCCAGAGACAGAAACAAGGCCAGTGTCAGAAACCAGAAGTGGGAAGAGGGTACGGAGAGTGGAGCGAAGAAGGTCATACTCCTCTTCCAAGGTGGAAGAAGGGTCAAGAAAAAGAGAAGAGAGGGGTTTCCAGGTCAAATCGGAAGTTAATAAAGCTTCAACTGTGAGAATTCCTGAGCGGAACCAAGGGGGAAAGAAAGTATGGTTGATCGGGTGGATGAATCTGAGTAGAAAAGAAAAGAGGTTCTGCAAGCAGGTCCAGGGTGGTAGAGGGAGGAGCGCGGAGTATCGGGAGAGAATGAAATACCGTAGAGCGTCGAAAAGAAGTTGTGGTAGGCGTTTAGAAGTAGAAGGAGAAGAATCCATCCTAAGAAAAAGGAGAAAAGTGAAGGATGGATCATGAAGAGAAATAAGAGTATTCAGGGTAGAAGAAAGTGCAGGGGACGGCGAAAGGAGAAGACTAATGAAGGAGACGATTCGGTGAGCTCGATATTATGTTCTGACATCCGGAAAATGAAGACCACCAAATGATGTTGGCAGACAAAGCGTGGCAGCAGAAATCCAATGTCTAGATGACCATATCACTGAAGTGAAAATACTATTTATGGCAGAGACATGATGCGATTTAAACACACAGGAATCCCAGGGATGGAAGCATTGTGAGAGAAGATATCGATGAACAATTTGAGCACGTTGAAAGTAAGAGAAAAAGGAAACCGTAAATCGCCAAAAACCAGCCGTGCGATGAAGTCGTGGGAGGAGAGCTTGCCAAGTAACGTTGCCCGCGGTAAAGGAGTGTCCAAAATGAGCTCCAAGAAATTTTTGGGTCGAAGAGGACCACACTGCTCTCCACGGTGAGTCAGGGCGGCCCCTCCAATAACCACACCACAGGCCAGCACTCTTCTGAATATTCAGGGCAGCACCAGAAAGAGCAGCATACTGTTCATAAGGGGCAAGAAGAGTATCAAATTGGTCATCGCGGCGAAGACAAAGGGTAACATCATCTGCATAAGCAGAGACAAGAAAACGTTGGTGCCGAGTACTAGAGACAATCGGTCCTACCGCAGGTAAGAGAGACGCCCGACTTGCAATCAAAAAGGGCTCAAAGGCGAGAGCAAAGAGCTGTCCTGATAATGGACAACCTTGTCTAATGCCAGATCGAAAAAGAATCGGGGCCGTCTCAAAGTGTGGCCGTCCGAACGTGCAAATGGGCGCTCCTGTAAAGGCTAAGGATGAGAGAAACAAAAGCGGGAGGAAAACCAAAGTGAGTTAATACGGCAGAAAGGTAAGTGTGAGAAACGTTATCAAAAGCGGATTTCTGGTTAAGATTAAACAAAGCTAGCGGTTCGGAATGTTTTAGTGCAAGAAAGGAAAGGTTATGAAGAAAGGAGATATTGTTAGAAATAGAATGACCAGACACGGTATATATCTGGTCGGGGAAGACGAGGAACGGAAGAACAGAATTTAGGCGGCAAGAAAGGAATTTAGTGAAGAATTTGTAATCCAGGTTGAGAATGGAGATGGGGCACCAATTCGACAAGTCCAGAAGGTCACCCTTCTTCGGCAGAAGGATGACATGTGCAACTGTTAATTCCGGCGGAAGCGCAGGAGAAGAAAGAGCACACGAAAAAGCGGCAGAGAGAAAAGGCAGGAGTGACGGAAGAAAGGCCCGATAGAACGACAGCGGAAGGCCATCAGGTCCCGGGGAAGAGTGAAGATTGAGGGAGTCCTTTCAGGCAAAGGAAAATCAGCAATGAGAGGGGCGCAAAGAGAAGACGGGACCTGAATGAGAGAAGAAAGAAAAGAGGAGGAAGAAAAAAAAGAACCCTGCGCAACCGCTCGGAACTTCTCCTGAAATAAGTGACGGACACGAGAGCAGATGAGAGTTGTGTTGCCAGTAATAGTGCCATCAGGCAATCAGAGATGTCTGATGGAAGTTGACGTGCGTCGCATGGATTCCATCTTCGAAAGAATGCGTCGATGGTGAAATACGTAGGAGCCGAAGACGACGGACTGCTTGCTGAGCAAACGGTTCGAAGCAGGCATGAGGTTCATCACGGACGGAGGCATAGTGCGGGTCAGACATTGGCGCGCGGAGAGAAGTCCTCGTAGGTTACTCACCTCCATCGAGCGAGTGGTGGAAATAGTAAAGGAGAGTTGACGAACGAGCAAGAGAAGATCCCGTTTGACATCAAGCCACAAACGCAACGCGCTTGGGGTCGTTGTGAGCAGCAGCTTTAGATCAGAAAGGAACTTCTCAACTTCTTCACAAAAAGAACGGTCTTGCAAGAGTGTCATCAAATGTCCAATGACGGCGAGTAGATGAAGAGACACAAATTGATAGTGAAACGCCAGAATGGTCGGAAGAAACAGTAGGTGAATGTCGGGCAGCAGTGATAGCAGGGAGTAAGGAAGCAGAAACATATATACGGTCCAACCGCGCAGCAATAAAACCGAACGTCGGCGGATTACACCACGTAAAAGAAATGGAATCTGGATTTAGTCGTCTGAAGGAATCGACAAGATGAAAATCATCAAGGAGCTGAGTCAGCTGTGAAACTAAATCCATGCGGTATTCGCCATAAGACGAATTTCTGTCAATAGAAAGCTGCAGCGTGCAATTAAAATCCCCCCAAGAAAGAAATAGTCCCCGGGAGGAATAGCTGCAATCGCTGCACGAATATCACGGAAAAGAGAAGCAACATATATTTCATCAGTGGGGATATATACATTAAAGATGTGAAAAGTAACATTATGCACACGAAAGGTAAAACACTGAAGAAAATCAACGTGCAAATTTGTCACAGAAATAGAAGTCAGCTGAGTCAAAAACCGCTGACGCACACCTACAGCTATACCATCATACCGCGAGAGGCGATACGAGTGGTAAAAGGTGTACGGCCAGCGTCTCCATAGGTGAGTGGGAGTATCACTAGAGCAGTGAGTTTCCTGGAGAAGGAGAACATCTTTAACAGCGGCTGAAATGTCTTTATAAACGAGAGAGTTCAACACTGATGTCGCGAACCCGCGACAATTCATGGAAGTCCCAGTGAAAGTGCCAAGTCTCTAGTGGCAGAGACAATCTTCTCCAAATGGGAACGGAAGTTGTTGTACCGTCGTTGGATGCACTTCTGAGTGGCAGCATCCTCGGCAGATGGACTCTTGATATTATTGTAAAGAGTTAACAGTTGTGCCAGTTGATTCTCAACTGCTGGGTAGCGACCTTCAAATCGGTTGACATAGGTGGGTAAGTTAGGAAGAAGAGTCTTGGCACAAGCAAAGTCGTGCAATTCGTCATAAGGGAGAGGAGTGTCCGGAAATACATTCATGTGTAGTCGTGCGGAAAAAACCTCAAGAGGCAGGAGGTAGATGACTGGCTTGGAAGACTTCTTGACAGGGCGACTCGAAGCAGTTAATCCAGCAGGCGGAGTCGGAGAGGCTTGAGTAGAGTGGCCAGATTGTCGCCGTCGTTTCGTAGAGACGCGAGAAGGTTTGGCATCCCTTTTGTCATGACCCCGGTCCGGAGGTAGCCCTCCGTCCCATCACTCATCGTTTGGTCGCTGACGCTTTGATAGGCTGTATTGTACACTGCCGGACAATTGCTAAGGACGGATGACAATTGCAACGATAGCAACCATAAAACGGAAGGCAGGAAAATGTGGAAATTAGCATAAGTGCGGGATACAGCAAGACGTGTTGTGCGTATGCAAATTTTGGATTGCCGAACTTGTTCGTGACGTCATAGCGCTGATAAGAGATATAAAGGATTTGACGCGTATTGACAGTTGTTGTTCAAACGCAAAGTTGAAAGGGAAAGAATCAATTGACGAACTTGCAATTTTCAGTATGTCTTCCCGACATCACCTAGATGATTTTACGCGTGGCCGTATTATTGGCAAGATTGAAGAAGGGCGAAAAATAACAGATGTTGCCAGGGAGTTCGACGTCAGCCACAGTGTTGTTTCAAGGATTTGGAAATCATTTCAAACAAATGGAGAGTGTAGCAAACGTCACGGGGCAGGTCGTGTTCGCAGTACGACACCTGCAGAAGATCGGTACATAGTGCTATCAACAAAAAGACACCGGCGCAGCACAGCTAGCGAGGTAGCAAATCAGTTTATGGCTGCCACTGGCAAGCGGATCTCCCGAAAAACTGTCGCCAGACGTTTGCATGAAGGAGGACTATACGCCCGCCGTCCTGTTGTGTGCATCCCATTGTTCAGATGTCACCGTACCGCCCGTTTGCAATGGTGCCATCAACATCGCAATTGGACTGATAACGACCGGTCTGCTGTTCTCTTCTCAGATGAGAGTAGATGCAGTCTATCGTCTGATTGTCGACGACAACTGATCTGGCGTGAGAGTGGTACTGCATATTGTCCAGCAGACGTACAGGAAAGGGACCAATATCCGACATTTAGTGTCATGGTATGGGCTGGCATCATGATCAATGGCCGTACGTCCCTCTATGTGCTTCCAACTGGGACTATGACTGGCCAACGATACATTAATGATGTTCTGCTACCTCATGTTCGCATGTTCCGTGGTGCTGTCGGTGATAGATTCAGTTTCATGGACGACAACGCAACATGACATCGAACAGTCGCTGTCCAGGAGTGTCTTGAGAGCGAGGTCATGGTGTCTTGTAGTGTCTTGGCCAGCACGTTCTCCAGATCTGAATCCCATTGAAAATGTGTGGGATGCTTTGGAGAGGAGTCTTGCTGGTCGCCAATGCCCTCCAATAAACAAGGAAACCCTCATCCGTGCACTGACAGAGGAATGGGATAAATTACCCCAACAGCTGCTTGATAATGTTGTGCAAAGCATGACACGACGTGTGGAATCTTGCATCGCCCTCCATGGTGGCCATATCCCGTATTGACATCTTACGCCGGAACGCCTGCGGACGGTAATTGCATTTTTTTCACGTTTACGTATTCTGCACAAAATGGCCTGTTTGTCCCTTGAACACGTTCCAAAGCCTTCTGGATTTCAGAGCACAATAAATTGTCTTTCTTGTAATGTCCTGGCATTCTGACATTATTTTGTTCCACTTGGCATCCAACCGCACTTACGTTTTTATGCTCTATATAGCAGTTTGTGATCAGTCCTTAGCAATTGTCCAGCAGTGTATAATCAGCGGTCGAGGTCTCGGTATCAGACTGGTCAGTCTCAACGGACTCAGCAACTGCTGTAGGGTCCGCAGGAGCACGAAAAGATGGTGAAGATAGTAAAACTGGGTAGTGTTCCTTGGAGAAAGAAGGTGGGACAACAATTGGCGCAGAAGTTGCCACTGAAGGTAGGTTCTTCGCAGGAACGACCGTAGGTGATGGAGCGCTACTAGGATCTTGATGAGAAGACGTCGGTGAAACGGGCGAAACAGACTTTGCTGGAGCAACTGGATACTGCTTATAGTAGTGACCAACCTGGTGACATTGACTACAATGGAATTCCGTCAGGAAGTTTATTTGCCTGGCCTGATCCTCGCACCGAACAGTGAAGTGTGTTGGAAGCCGTTGGATTGCTTCTTGTGATGGAAATATGACCCTCGTAACACGGCGAGCACCTTGGATCGACGTATGTCGTGGATCACGTAATGGGTCGTTCCGTGCAGCAAGATGCGTTTGTATGACTCCAACTACCCGACCAACAGAAGATAAAACAGCATACAGCATGAGATCTGTCACTTCCAACGGGACCGGGTAGAAAGAAACATTAATGGGTCTTCGGCCCACCGGTTCTGCAGAAAGATGTCTATCACCAATTGTGAGGCCAGATATTAAGAGAGATTTTGCCATTTCACCCGTGGCCAGATAAAAGACCCCAAATCGTCCTCTTCGATACATTTGCGGAGTAGATTAAGATGGGAACCGCTGTGCAATGGCATCTGCATATACTCGCAAAGGAGTGTCCGGAGGGGCTTCGAAATGGACGCCTTACGCAATATTCTCAGTGAAAGCTGTGCCAGCTGGAGAGCTGGCTGGGATATTAAGCACGATATTATTGCCACCTTGGGAAATGCAAGATTTCAGCTGTTCAGCGCCAACATAATTACTCTTGTATGCTGGACGAGAGACTTTTGAGGCTGCAACAGAAGAAAACGAAGGTAATGACACGTTGGGCTCGGCAGTGCTAGAAGAGGCTGCATTTCCAGTGATGTCCATTGCGTCATCACCGATAGCGGAAGCCGGAGATGTGACGTAGCTGGGGAAGGCAAATTGGCACCGCCACGAGCGGACGCTTGCGTGGTAACATCCCCATCTGGGGCATCAGAAAAGGAAGAGAGATTAGGGCTATCACTATCCCTACCGGAAGTCGCCATCTTTAATGGCGGCGCCCAGTAGCGAGCTTGGCGAGCTCGCCAAACGTAAACAAGATTAAATACAACAAAATAGGCACTCACCGCGCTCGGAACGAAGCAGAATGAAAGACGATACCTTTATACTTAAGGTGAACGTTAAATTAAGGAGCGAAGAGTCCAATAACACACCCAAATCAGAAGAAAATCGCGGAGCAACAACACGCTGCTCAGTTAAATCCAAAGCGCGAGTTCCAAAGTGAAAATCCTCCAAATACGTAACGTCAGTGAATAGGCCGTGCGGGGTGTGTCCGAAAATAATCTTAGCAATCCATCTTCCAGAAGCAAAAGAATCGCAAAAAATATATATAAAAACATGTATGTCATGTTTATTATGCATCAGACGAAGAACAAAACGTGAAAAGCATTGGTTAGCTTCTTCCAAAAAGTTTTTGAAGCCTCTCTAGAAACTCTTCCAGTGAGATATAAACTTCTTTCCTAGCTCTTCCACCTTCTGAGAAAGCTTTCAATGAGATATCATTTCTTTCCGTGCTTTCCAACCCTCTCTGGAAGATTTCAGTGAGCTGTCAGCTTCTTTCCAATCTTTTTAAGTTCCTATGAAAGTTTACAGAAAGATATGAGCTCCTTTCCAAGCTTTTCAAGCCTCTCTGAAAGCTTCCAGCGACATGTACTTTTCTTTTCAAGCTTTCATCTTGGAAGGAAGCTGATATCTCTGTGGCCCAAGAAGAATCTTTATAATAAGACCCCTGGAAAGTGAAACAATGATCGAAACCCAAGCATATGGACAGAAAAATAAGTAAATCAGGTTTTTATGTACACCTAATTATTTCAGAAGATCTTAAAAAAATCTTAGATATCTCATTTTCAAATTATAAAAATGTCTCTCTGTTCTTTCACATTCCAAACATCCGTCTCTTCTTAATCGAGGATTTACAATATTTTTCTAATCCCATTATTTTTCCTTTCAATAAACTCTGTGTCTCTCACAAAAGTGCATTTTTCCAACGGCAAAGAAACCTGCCGCCCCTTAAATGTTTCTGTTAGAGTGATTTCACAATCTTTATTCATTAGAGCAGATTTTTCTGGGCTCATAGAACGAATTTAGTTGAATTTGTGCAATTCTTTAACAGCTGAGTCCAGTTTATTTGGAGCTTTCATCTGAACCTTAAATACAGTATTTGAAGAAATTTCCTCTCATCCCTGCATAGAGAACAGCTACATCATTTTCAAATGGGATTTCTCCCTGCTTTTGCGATTTGTGAAACCGGAGAATTTGCTGAAATAATTGTTTTATTCATTTGCATTGTAATATGTGAAATCTCACGAATCCTAGCTTTTAGGAACTCCTCAAGCATGAGGTCACTGCTATTATGTTACCCTGAACAGCTAACAAAAGGCAGACAACCATTTTTTGTCCATACATGCTACATTGCGTTGACATTCTATAGTTCTTAATCAGTCACCACGTTTTTAATGTATTTCGTTTCTCCTTTGTTTCTATAGGTAAGTCTTACCTGACCGTTTCTCCGAATCCCTTAGCAAAGTTCTTGCTTCCAGCAGATAGGTAGTTTATGCTTCTAACTTCTGCCTTCTGCGTTTCCTTAGAATCACCCTTATTTTGTTATGTCACATTTATGTACGAAGTAATTACAAATAAATACAATGATCTTCAAATTTTTATAGAAAGCATATAAATGTAGCTTGATCAAATTATAAACATTTTAAAAGGGAAAATATAAAAGTTTGTGTCACAACTTTATGCGGTTGAAACTGATATCATCACCAATAAATGACAGCACGTTGTTACGTAGCAATAGCTACGTATATTTTTCATCACCTAAAGATGGTGACGTTTGTAGCCATCTTTCAAACATGAGCTTTTTGAATACTATTTCCCCGTGAAACGCCATCTCCGATTAATGGGCATCATACTTACAGAACAAAGTTCAATAGCAAACCTCCTCTAGTGAGGTTTTTTTTTATTGAAGGTTTAACGACCACCGTGATCATTTCGATGGGCTATAAGCAGTCGCCCGTCCCTAATTTAGGGTCACTGGTTCCAGGGAAGGGAGAGAGCCAGAGCGGTAAGACAAACCTCACCGAGATTCAAACCCTGACCCTTGGATTTGAACTTGGACCCATGCCTCACCGGGATTCGAACCCGGACTCTGTCTCGGACGAATGGTCATAAGCCATCGCTTAGACTGCGCCGCCGGAGCGGGGCGGCTGGAAATTTCATGTATGCTGTTTAAAATGTTCCACGATTGCACATTTGTTTAAAAAGCATACATACATCAATGAAAAAACAGTGAGGAACGTTCTTTTGTCCTTCATAAGATGAGCATGTAAGCAGTGGGGGCGCCAGAATTTATTGTTTCGGTGGGCTAAGAGTGAGTCAGCAAATATTTGGATGGACCACGTTTTTTGAATTACATAAAGTAGCCATGAAAAAGTACTAACCTTATATAATAAAAATCAAGGCAAGTTAATATACACTGAATTTTATTTCATTAAACAGACTAAGACTAGGTACTTCGAATTTAATTAAACAGCACAAATATAGGAAACATTCATTTGGGTGTTAAAAGCACAGTTTGCGAATTTCAACTCAGAGAAGACTCCTTAAAGTTTAAAAATCTGGTTAATAGTTTTACCTTATTTATGCTCAGTTTTCCGCACTTGAACATGGTACGTTCGCTTTGAATTTCTTTTGTTTTCCTACCACACCATTCGGAAAATGCGCACTAATTGTACCTGTACGCTTTAGCAAATCAGCCATACGCATAGGCCAACACACAATGACACCACAATTGTACCAGCATGCTTTAGCAAATACGTTACACATAGGCCAACACACAACACCACGCACAAATTGTTCACCGGACGCAAGGTAACTTACTCAACAGAAAGATCTGCTCGAACTGCTGCTAAAACATTAAGTACGGTGTACAGTGCCAGTCATTTAATTTAACCACTGTCACCGGCGCTGCTCCTGATAAAAATGTCGTGCCGACTACTGTCTGACCTGCAACTTCACTTCCGCCTTTCTAACTCAAAGCATTCCCATACCGCACTGCCGCTCTGTATAAATGGAAAGGCAAATGCCGATTCTTGGTGTTGTCACCAATGAACGATAAATGTTTGCGGTTATCAAATTCTCAGCACCAGTACGCTGTGCCTTAGCTTTCTGGTTCTTAGAACTCATTAAAGACCGTTTGCGTTAGTCGTGAAACATTGACTCTATATCAAATGTCACCTTATATGGAGTCAATGTTTCACAAATAATGCAAACGGTCTTTTATGACATGTCCCACAGAGGACCACCCAGTGTTTTCAGGACTTTTTGACCGGGGGGGGGGGCAAATGGAACATTAGAAGGGGCAAGTTTTCCATTTGATATAAATATATATAAGTGAGGTAAGGAGAAAAGGAGAAGATCTCATCGAACTGAAAAGTGGACATCTCTTCTACTATCGTGGGACAGATACTGGCAGAACTAGTGGTGTTGGATTTATAATAAACAAGAAACTGAAGGATAAAGTTGTAGAAGTTGAAAGTTCCTCTGACAGAGCTGCACGACTTGTTATCCAACTCTCGAAAAGATACCAGGCTCAGATTATTCAAACTTATGCACCCACCACAAGTCATCCTGAAGAAGAAATTGAAGAATTTTATGAGGAAATTTGTCATCTAAATAATAAAGGTAAGCAACACTTGAAAATAATTATGGGAGATTTCAATGCAAAAATAGGGCAACGGCAACAGAATGAAACTTCAGTAGGTAAATTAGGTCACGGCAACAGAAACCAGCGTGGAAATACTCTCGTTGAGTTTGCAGAGGCAGAAGGGTTTTTCATCTTGAACTCCTTCTTCAAGAAAAAGCCACACAGGAAATGGACATGGAGACATCCAAATGGGACGACAAGTGAAATTGATTTTATTATGTGTAACAAAAAATTCGTCATAGAAGACTGCAGTGTGCTAAACAAGTTCAACACAGGTAGTGACCATAGATTGGTGAGATGTAAGATGCACCTCAACACCAAACGTGAACGTGGCAAGCTCATAAGACAAACAAAATCTATTGACATAACCAACCTTAAAAAACACCATATTACCTTCAAGTTGGAACTGAAGAACAGGTTCTCTGCTTTAGAAGGCCTAACATCGGAAGAAGTGGACATCTCTGAAGTTAACAGAAAAGTAACCAAGGCTCTTATGGAAACAGCAACAAAATTAGCTGGGTCTAAGAACAAGTTGAATGTAAGCAAATTATCAGGAAAAACGAAAATGTTGATGCAAAAAAGAAGAGAGATGAGGACAACTAAAGAAGATGTGACTTCCAAAGTGGAATATATAGAGCTATGCAAGACAGTAAGAAAAAGTATCACTGAAGACGTAAGAAAATTCAACTGTGAACTAGTGAGGAAAGCAATTGAAAACAACCAAAGCCTAAAGATAGCAAAGGGACATCTCAGTAAGGGAAGAAAACAGATTATGGCACTGAGAAAAGAAGATGGTTCTGTAACAAGAAATAGAGGCGAAATTTTGACAAGAGTGAAAGATTTCTACTCCAAATTATATGAAAGGGATGATACATGCACTCCAGACATCATGAAAGATACCAGTACCAGAGTTCCTCCAGTCCTTCCAGCAGAAGTTGCACATGCAATCAAGAACATGAAGCGGGGAAAAGCTCCAGGAGAAGACGTAATTACTGTAGACATCATACAAGAAGCAAGTGGAGAAATTGAAACAGTACTCGCCTAAATTTTCACTCGATGCCTTAATGAAGGAAAGATTCCTGAGGATTGGAACACCGCTACAATGATCCTGCTACATAAGAAAGGTGACATTGAGGATCTCGGAAACTACAGACCTATCAGCCTCCTATCAGTAGTTTATAAAATCTTCACTAAAGTTCTTTCACACCGCTTGAAGGTAACACTGGACATGGCTCAACCGAGAGAACAAGCTGGATTCAGGAGTGGCTACAGCACAATAGATCATATCCACGTACTGAGAGAACTAATTGAAAGAGCGAGGGAATATGAACTTCCATTGTGCATGGCTTTTATCGATTATGAAAAAGCCTTTGATTCGGTGAAACCATCAGCAGTTACAATGGCTCTGAAAACCTGCGGTATTGAAGATGCATACATTAATATTATTAATAACATCTATGAAAATGCAAGTGCAAAGATTCGGCTGTTTGAAAATACAACACACATAAAAATTGGAAAGGGAGTGAGACAAGGTGACACCATATCTCCGAAGCTCTTTAATGCCACATGGGAGGGTGTTTTTCAGTCGCTGAGCTGGGAAAACAAAGGGATAAAGATTAATGGAGATTATCTAACCCACCTTCGTTTTGCTGATGACATAGTCATTTTTGCAACTACCCCATCAGAGCTGCAGAGTATGATCCAGGAACTTGCTGACAAGAGTAAAGAAGTGGGATTAAAAATGAACTTTCAGAAGACAAAAGTGATGTTCAATGCTTTTACAAGAAATTAAGATTTATTGATTGATGGAGAAAAGCTGGAGATAACAGACACGTACGTTTATCTTGGACAGCAGATATCAAGTGAGGGTCACATTGATGAAAAAATTAATCGGCGTACAAAACTTGCCTGGAGAGCTTTTGGAAGAAACAGCATAATTTTCAAGAGCAATATGCCATTATGTCTTAAAAGAAAAGTGTTTGATCAATGCATCCTTCCAGTGCTTACGTATGGTGCAGAGACGTGGACCTTAACTAAAAGAGATATACAAAGACTGCAGACAACTCAAAGCAGCATGGAGAGGTGCATGCTTGGTGTAACCAGGAGAGATAAGAAGAGGAACTCGTGCATCCGAAAAATGACAAGAGTGGAAGACATCATGATCAGAGTTAAATCCCTGAAATGGCAATGGGCTGGACATACTGCCAGAAGGACAGATCATCGATGGACAGCCGAAATTTTAGATTGGATTCCAAGGGACAGGAAAAGACCCAGAAGAAGACCACATGGGAGATGGGTGGATGAAATTCGAAAGTATGCAGGGGTGACATGGAGGAGATTGGCACAAGACAGACCGTTGTGGAGGAAACTTGGGGAGACCTTCGTCCAGCAGTGGATTGATAATGGTTGACAATGATGATGATGATGATGATATAGAAGTGATTACTATATATCTAGCACAGCGGCGCATTTAGAGCCCCCCCGGAAATTGCTTCATTCTTTTGCTTTTGGTTAAAATGCGCCTTACATTAGAAAAAATGCCTTAATTAAAAAAATGTATCGACATACATTAGAAAAAAAAAATGCTTTAATTTTTCTTCAATTTTTCAGCAACTTTAACTTTGTTCCAGATGGTGGATTTCAAAAACTTCCTTTTTTCGCCCCCCCCCTTGTACAAAATTCTATATACATACCTGATACAGTAATTACTTCTTCAAACATTTCAGGAATAACAAACTGTTTTCAGCTAAAGGAGGAAAGGGGGAGGTTCCGCAGGCTTGAAATTTTTATCTGTTAAAATGCATTCAACGCACTCTTGTTCCTGAATCACGATTCCCAGACAATTAGGTATGATTAGTCTACTTATTATATTTTGAAGAATACCATGCGTCGTAGTACACTTTTTAATAAAATAAACTATAACTAGTACCATTTGAACAAATATTTAAAAAAATAAAATTGAAGAAATATTTGTATCATAAAAAGAAACGAAGCTTCCTTTTTCAGCATAGCCTGAATTTATTAAAATTTGGCTCGGTAACCTAAAATGCCTCCGGGGGAGGGGGCGAATGGTCGTTTACGGGAGGGCTTCGCCCCCCTGGATGTATGCCTGAAAGAAACACTGGGACCACCGGTAGCGCCTCCCCTGCGTGTAAGACAATCAAGAGAGCATACAAAGTATTCGGTACATCACAGTGGTTAGTTTTGAAAACCCATTTTTAAAGCTTTACTGTATGAAGAAACAATCGGCAAGGACTGCATTCTGTTGAGCAGATAAGTGTCGAAACCCTGTGAAACTTGCTGTGTTTTCCAGCAGAAAGCAGGACTCGAGAACAAAAATCTTGCTATAAGGTTAGTTAGTCTTCCCCTTTGGAGCTACCTATCATGTTAACGGTAAGCTCAGTAGCACCGAAGTTTGAATTTGGAGTACTAAAAACCATTATCGAAAGATGGCTAGAATTAAGGAGTTTCGAAATACGCTTTTTATACATATAAAGGTCGAACTGAATCATACTTCCTTCTAAATTTCAAATTAAATTCTGAAATTCTAGCAACATTCTAAAACAAGAAACGGAAGCAACCCATAACTATTTTATGGAAACAAGTCCAGGTTGATATAGCTTTAACAAGTTAGTAAAATCATGCAATGCATTGATTACAATACGCGTTCCAACATACCAGAAATCATTACTCAAGTTATTACCCAAGTTATGAGGATAATGGCTGTGGAATAAATCTCGCTCCTGTGCCACGACCTTTCATCCCATTTTGATGATATTCAACAGAACCGGTTCAGTATACCTCTGAAATTTGCATGATAAAGTTTTGTCGCAATCGAAGTATTTTTACGTAAGTTATGATGCATAAGGGCTATGGAATAGATCTGGCTCCTGTGCCCTAACCTTTGACCCCATTTCACCAATTTTCGGTGGGATTCGTCCCCAGGTAGGTCCCTACCACATACTAAAATTTCATCCAAATAGAAGCATTTTTACGATAGTTATGACGCATAAGAGCAGTTAAATGGATCCCGCTCCTATGCCCTGACCTTTGACCCAATTTCGTTCATTTTCAATAGAGCTCCTTCCCAGGTGGTCTATCACATACTAAAATTTCATTGAAATCGAACGATTGTTACGCGAGGTATCATGCGGACGGGCATACGCACACAACGCGTGACGTAATGAGGCAGATGGGAATCGCGACCATCTGCTCGAAAGAGTGTGGCGTCATAAAACTTTAATAGGATACACACACAACGCGTGACGTAATGAGACAGATGGCGTGACCGCGCGCCAATATCTGAATCGGGAGCTTGTGACGTCATAAGATTTCTAAGCATGGGGTAACATTAATGGAACGACGCCATGACACTGAAAACGTGGTGATTCGAGGTGGTTATTTAACCCACCAAACGAATTTTCCTAAAGTCGAGATCAAGCTAAATCGATTTCTAGTACCAGAAAGGGTAGGTTAACGACTTTCATCAAAATCCTTAGAGCCGTTTTCAAAATAAAATTTTCATAGATACAATAATTGCTCCTTTAAGGTGGACGTCAAGTAATTTTGCTTCCTATACTTCCAATGGAAAAACTTCTGTACACATTTTCTTCACAACTAATGCGTTCCCAAGGATGATAATTTGAACATCGATTATATAGCTTCATTTTATAACTTGGAATACTTATTTTTTCTAAAACATAACCATAATTATGCAATCCAACATTTATTTGTCTACTGATGTCATCAAAGTACAGGTCGCGTCATCTTATTTTCTGGTTTCAACACCACCAAACGAAACGTCATTGTTTTTTAATATAATAATGGTTATGTTTTAGAAAATGTTAAGTATTCCAAGTTATAATATGAAGTTATTTTAATCGATGTTCAAATTTCCATCCTTGGGAACACATTAATTGTGAAGGAAATGTGTAGAAAAGTTTTTCCATTAGAAATATAGAAAGCAAATTACTTGACGTCCATTAATAGTATGGGATAAAGGCGATAGAATGGATCCCGATCTTATGTCCTGACCTTTGGCCACATTTGTCCCATTTTCAATAGGGTTCCTCTCCAGGTGGTCCCCTACCACATATTAAAATGTCATCGAAATCGAACCATTTTTACGCACGTTATGACGCATAAGGGCAATGGAATGCATCCCGCTCCTATGTCCTGACCTTTGACCCCACTTCACCCATTTTCAAGAGGTTTCGTCCCCAGGCGGTCCCCTGCCTCATACTAAAATTTCATCGAAATCGAATACTTTTTACGTGAGTTATCGTGCCGACAGACGGACGGAAAAAGCTGGAGCATATACGCTTCTTAAACCTACAGCTGGAAAGCGTAAAAAAGGGTAGCCGATCAATGCTTAGTTACAAGCTATATCAACTTTACTAGACGAAGAAGAAACTCTAAGAAATAAATATCGGAATTTCGCTGTATTTTCCTGCTTCATACATAAATATGAAGTATGAAACACAGCAAATAGCAGAAAGCCGATGAACCTGCCTGGGTAATCTTATTTTTGTTTTACATTTTTTAGCACAAATGTAAAAAAAAAATAAGAATATCCCAGGAAGGTTCAACGGCTTTCCAATCCCCGAACAACCCTCCGACCTTTCTGTCACTTTATGTAAGAACAAAATCAGTCGTGGGATCCAACGAGAGCCATCGCACTTTTTATTCGATTCGTTCCTTCAGATACAGTCAGTCCCACGTTTTTTAAATGCAGCTGAATAAGGTGACTTCTTCTGACAAACCAGGACCATACACATAAAATAAGAGTCAAGACTCCTCACGTCCAAAATTTAATAAAATCATTTAATGGATTTTCCAAGCACCATTAATCTAGCTTCAGTACTTATAGTTCTGCTGGCTAATTGAGAAACTTCAGCTGATTCTTTTTCATGAGGCCACGTCCGCTATTAACACTAAGGACATCGACTATTCCTTAACGTGAGCTTAATCCCTTTCGCCTGCACTTTGCTGTGAAGCGCTCAAGAAAATGCCCTCGGCCGGCAGTCTCAAGAGAGAGCGTTGCGTCTTGGCTTCAGTTCAAACGACAACCGAAACTTCCCTCTTTTGCTCATTGCACACATTTAATAGATCAACTTGATCATGATGGGACGAGACTACGACAGAAAATTCACCAGGATCACCACCAACACTGATTCAACGATCAGTTAGCACGGTTTACACCCAAAAATAAGGATTCGCACGACTTACCTCCGTCTGTACAGCCTTTTTTTTTTTAGACGCGCACTAGAACCTGCCATTAGGTGGCTCATGATATGAAATTTGGTGGACAGGCAGAGAGAAAGCAGAATGCCTAGTTACTAGCGCGCGACTAACGTCAGAGTACGAGCTAACATTTGGGGAAAGAGAAACGGGTGGGGGCCAGTACCGCAGCAGATTCCCTTATTTTTAACTAAAGAAGTACCCAGTCTGATGGCTTAATATACGCATCCCGCCCACGGTGGATATCTTGTGGTTTAATATAACACAACCTACCTGGGATCGAAACCGAGCCCCTTCGGACGTGAGGCGAATGTATTAACCACAAGACAATGCACGGCATATAACCCCTAACCAGCCAAACAATGCTTTTATGCCTTCCTGAAGCCTTAGAAGTGTTTAATCACTTTGATTACCTTAAGAAGTTAATCTTTTCGCCAGTCTTAATTTGAAGATCTGAACCAAGTCCATTTCATTCATCCTCCGACACAGTACGATAGTCATCTGCTCACAACATCAGCACAATATATTAGGAGAGAAAAAAAGGGCTAACTTTTTCGATATACTCAAGCATTGTTCATCTGTTTATCAAGATTGTTAATCTTTTACTGTTCTGCGCCAGACTGACCATAGACCTTTCTTGTCTCACAGACGCTGCTGAAAATGGCGCACACAAACTTCACGAGTGAATATGTGAATATTACACCGTATGACTTGAGAAATATTCGTGCACTTTGTACTTTGAAAATAAACGAGGAGCAAGCCATCGTTGCACGATATATAAAGACAAGCGGTCAGCGATGGATAAATTTAAAACAATTTATTTACAATTAAAATAAACGAATAAAATGACCACTTAAGATCTTTCGACCACCACTTTGGTGTCGTTATCAGATGTCTGACAAAAGAGTGGAACGGAGACCGTCATTAAATAGAGAAAGTATGTAACATGTGGCCAATACAATTGCATAGAATAATTTACATAAAGAGTCAAACATTCATAACATCAATAGCTGAGTTTTGTCCATGAGGGATCGGTGATCTCCAAGTTTGTGATACATAATTAGGCAAATTATCATTACAACAAAAGGAAATATTGGCTATAATATGTAAACTTCCGCATAAGAGTAAGGAATTATTATTGGATTTTCTTTGCAGAACAGCTGCTTCCTTCCACGGTGGGTAATGCTGTCCTTCCTGAACACAACGGGCTAAAGCCGTAGTTAACTTACCATTATTGAGATCATACTTGTGTTCATTTATTCTAGTCTTTAATGTCCTCCTAGTGGAACCGATGTATACTTTCTTGGTTTGCAATGGGTCATGAGGAAGTAGAGTAATAGAATAAATTCCATGCATGTTTTTTCCTCATGCACCTTGTCACGATCATTCTTAATCAGATGTAACAGATTAAAAGCATTTGAATCAATGTCATGACTTCTCCACAGGTTCTTTAACACTGGAGTTGAACTTAGGTCGTAATCGAGTGAACCAACACACCTCCTTTGTGGTGTATCAAGAGTTAAGGAACATTCCCGTGAGAACAGGATTTTATTGTAGAGTTTGTCTACAGTAGTATTATTGAAACCAAACAAGGAGGCCAGTTCTTTTATCTTTAAAAGTTCAGAACAACTGAGCAATGAGTTAGTGCTCGTCTAACTATAAACGAGATTGAGGCTAACTTATAGTTATTCGGATGAAAATAATCCTTAGGTATCATCGTAGGCGATGAGGTTGGTTTTCGATAAACTGTAAAACTAGGTTGATGGGTATCAGGGTTGCGTATTAAGCTAAAATCCAGAAATGGCAATGTGTGGTGTTCTTCATATTCCACTGTAAAGGATATAGTAGAATATTGTAGTGATATATGATCCCGAAAATCAATTAGCTTATCGTATGAATGAGGCCAGATGACTAAAATGTCATCAACGTATCTTATATATAACCGTGGCTTGTACACTATCTACCAACAAGTAATTGTACACCTGTGATAGCAAAGGAAAACGAAGTTTATTCACCTTCAATAGTTGGTGGAGCCACCACGAGTGGCTATTACAGCTGCGACCCTCCGGGACATACTCTCAACCAGGCGCTGTACGACGGCTAGCGGTATTTTCTTCCACTCGGCTTGGAGAAGACAGGTCAGTTCCTTCACGGATTTCGGACGGTGGGGACACCCTTAAGTCGACGCTCTAACTCGTCCCAGAGGTGCTCCATAGGGTTGAGGTCCGAGCTCTGCGCAGGCCAGTCCATTCGATTAACCCCATTGTCACCAAACCAAGCCATGGTGGACCTCGGAACATGACAGGTGGCATTGCTATCCTGAAAGTAACATGGGTCCACCCCATAAAACTGCCACAACGTAGAAAGCGCATGGTCATCCAAAATGGTGCAGTAAACCACGGCGTTGAGTCTACCAGAAATTGCGACCAAGGATCCCGTGCCATACCAGGAGAAACACCCCCATAGCATAATTCCACCGCCGCCGAACTTCACAGTTGGCACAATACATTCCGGCAGGAGGCGTTCTCCAGGCAGACGCCAAACCCAGACCCTGCCATCCGAACGGTAAAGGGTGAACCTTGATTCGTCGCTCCAGAGAACCTGTTTCCACTGTTCAACGGTCCACTGTCGACGTTCTGTGCACCACGTTAGCCGAACAGCGCTATTGGACTTGGTGATCAAAGGCTTGTGGGCGGCAGCACGTCCATGATAACCGAGCAGATGGGCTTCCTTACGGATGGTATTCATCAAAAGAACACTCCTGGATGCCAGATGAAACTCCTCGCGGATGTGGCCTATCGATTTGGGGCGGTTCTTCCGAATTTCTCTGGCGGCCAGCACCCGTCGGTCTCTAACTCCCAGTTTTGTGGGTCTGCCGTGTCGGGGCACATTCTGACAGTCACCTCTCATTTTCCACTTGCCAATCACGTAGGCCACTGTCGATTTTGGGTACCTCAACTCGCTGGATATGTCACGTATGGATCGGCCATTTCTGTGATACCCGACGATTACACCTTTCTCGAAATCAGAGAGCTCCGAACTGCGTGGCATCTTGCATGCGACTGGTTGCGTTGTTGTTTCCCACACAATATTTAACGGCGGCGGCGGCGTGACGTGTATCAGGACCGCAGATATCGTCGATTGCAGGGGTGTCCAATTACTTGTTGGTAGATAGTGTAGCTGCAAGTTTCCAAAGCGGTATTTCCTAGATGTTGGAGGAAAATTTCCGCTAGGCATGCTGACAGGGGGGAACCATGGCGGCCCCCTCTGTTTGTCTATATATTGCATCCTGATAACGAAAGTAAGTACGTTTATGAACAAGTTTTAATGCGGAAATGACTGAATCGGTTGAATCGGAAGTCAAGCCAGAGTTAAGAATTTTTGACGAATAATCATGTGAGTCTCAGAAATAGGCGCGTTATGATATAAAGAAACCACATCGAATGAGGCTAAAAAGAAAGGTGTATTGCCCAAATTTGTAGCCTTTATCCGGTCAAGGGCTTGCGTCGAGCGTTGAATAGAGTAAAGTGAGCCAACGAGGACGGGGGCAAGAAATCTGGAGAGAGCTCTTTCAAGGAGTCTCATGGGACTTATTCATTTATTTTAATTGTAAATAAATGGTTTTAAATTTATCAATCGCTGACCGCTCGTCTTTGTACAGTATAGCGTGCAACGATGGCTTGCACCTAGTTTATTTTCAAATTACACCCTATATACTGCTGGCTACCCAAAATGCAACACCAAGAATGACACGAGATAGCAAAGCCAGATTTACTAGACACATAACAACAGATACAAAGATGAAACGATTCAGCTTACAGGCCCGTGAGACTTGGGGAACACGCAGACATCAATAGTTCGTGTCGCCCCCATGGCTGGCAATAACGGCCGCTACACGCCGCAGTATCGAACGAAAGAGGCTTTGGATGTGGGCTTGGGGTATGTCGGTCCAGGCTGCTTCAGCACGTTGCCACAGTTCATCAGGCGTAGCCGCGGGTGGTGCTTGCCCGGCCACTCGGTTGCCGATCAGCGACCAGACTTGTTCGATGGGCGACATATCGAGAGAACATGAGGGCCACGGCAGCATTGACACCTGGTGGGCCGTGCAGAATTGTTGCACGATGCGTTCCACGTACGGGTGCGCATTGTCCTTTTGAAACGTGGCCGCTGGCAGGTCCTGCAGGTAAGGAAGGACTACAGGCTCCAAAACGTCGGAGATCTAGCGGTGGCTGTTGAGTGTACCGGCGATGCGTACCAGAGGAGTGCGGGTGTCATATCCAATTGCGCCCCAAACCATAACGCCAGGTGACGGACCGGTATGGCGATGCATAATGCAGGCGTCATACAGTCTCTCGCCGAAGCGCCGCCACACGCGGATCCGACCATCGTGGTGTTGCAGGCAGAAGCGGGATTCCTCGGGAAAAAAAATGTCGTGCCATTCCGTAGTCCAGGTGCGGCGTTCAACGGCCCACTGCCGCCGCACTCGCAGGTGGTGTAACGTCAATGGTAATCGGAGCAACGGGCGCCGTGCGACAAGTCCCGCTCCTGCAGACGGCGTCGAACGGTACGTGTTGACACAGGTTGTTGCGCAATACACCCTAATTCGTGCGCTAACGTTGGTGATGTGGCGGTGTGTGCCATCAATGCCCGTCGCACAACATTCCGATCCTCTCGTTTGATGGTGTGCCGCGGCTGCGGCAATCGCTCACGTCGGTCCGTCCGTCCCTCCGGCACCCACCGAATCCATACTCGCCTCACTGTGGCTGGATGTCGTCCCACACGGGTGCCGATGTCTCGGTACGATAAATCGCTGTCGCGATAAGCCACTATTCGTCCTTTGTCGAACTCCGAAACGTGCTGGAATGACTGCCGTATTCTGCGACGAGGCATCAGTAAGCTTCCCACGCACAGGTCCGGCAGCACAACACACCTCCACTACTTACACCCCGCCTTCTGTGCACCCTTGTTATAGTGCTTCTCGGTGGCATGCCGGGCGCACATGATTTGCATATGCCCTGGAATGCTAGTCGTTTGCATGTCCTCTCGCGGGCGATGCATGCTGCGAATTTCAGGCCAATCGGAAGCTTCCTTCTTGGTGTTGTATTTTGGGTGGCCAGCAGTGTATTACAGCTTCTCGATGGATACACACACACACATACATACATACATATACAGTATATATAACTAAGCAAGATAAGATGAGAAATCCGTGGGTAAGGAAAATGATAAAAAGTGGAAGACATTATGACCAGAGTAAAATCCCTGAAATGGTAATGGGCTGGACATATTGCCAAGAGAACGGACCATCGATGGACAACTGAAAGTTTAGACTGGATTCCAAGAGACAGAAAAAGACCCAAAAGAAGACCACGTGGGAGATGGGTGGATGAAATTCAAAAGCATGCGGGAGTAATATGGAGGAGACTGGTCCAAGACAGACCGTTTTGAAAGAAACTCAGGGAGACCTTCATCCAGCAGAAAATCGATAATGGTCGAGGAGGATGATGATATATATATATATAGATATATATATATATATATACATGTAATAATAAACATGACAGGCGTCTCTTTAACTTTTCTAACCAAAATATCTAATATCGCGGAATACATCGAAATTGTACCCCAGTGCTCGTTACCCGTATTGCATCGATCCTATAATATTTTACCCTGTTTTACGGTCAACGCTGGAAGCTCTTTCTTGAAATTTTGCCAACGATAAGGTAATTCAGAAAAGTAAGCATATATTTCTTGAACAATGCTGAAAATGTTCCCAATCTGTAGGGAAATGTTTTCGTCGTCATTTACGACCAGATTTAAAGTATGAGCCGCTCAAAATACATAAAATGCGTAAGGTAAGGGTCTTAAGTCGACAAATTATGTTTTTTGAAGTCCATTGTGTTTTTCCTACATATTGGCACCATTTATCATAACGCTGTCCACGCCATTCATGAATGCTGAATCCTTCAAGATTTAAAAAAAAAATTAGAAAAAGAATGTTCAATCCTTTGCCCGCGGTATCTGTAACTGAACAAAACAGTAAAAATTATTCTCTGATTTCAAGACGTTTTCTGTTGAATTATAAACGAGTTATTTTTACTAAAAAAGGAAACGTTCCTCTTAGCATTGCGATTTCTCACAGTATAACGTTTATATAACTTATCCCATGTCACTGATATTAATTAATTCATCAACCAAAAAAATTGATTGTGGGTCCTTCCGCCCCGAAATGTGGCGTCCGGGTGCTGAGCACCGTTTGAACGCCGCTTGGCGCGTCCCCTGACCAACACAACTTATTTCTCAGTTCCACTAATCGGACGCTCAATCGGGCTGGTCCGGGCCGAGCTGGCCAAGCCGACCTTTTTTTTTTTTTTTTTTTATCGCAATGGTAAAGAAAAGAAAAAAAAACGTATTTCCCAATCTCCTGGTCTGTTTAGCTGTTTTCTTCGCTTTATTTACTTCCATGACATAGCCGAGGGCGTAGTCACAGAGACAAGGAGACGCACTCCGAGTGTTTTTACCAACTGTAGGTATTAAGTTGGTAAAAACATTTTGCAGCTATTTGAAAATAAAAATAAAAAGATTCGACCCCGAGGAGAGTGCGTGTGTTGTGTCGAATGGGAGGCGGGGGATGTTTGCAGTGGGGTGGGGGTGTGTGTGTGTGTGTGTGTGTGTGTGTGTGTGTGTGTTTGTATGAGAAAGCGGGAGGACATCGATTCACTATAAGGATTAACTTTTGTAATGCTACCGCTTGCTAGTTTGGAGAAAGAGATAGTTTATTACCTTCCTGCGACATCTCACTCGAAAAACTCATCCGCAACAGACCCCTGTCGACGTCTTCATGTACTCATAGTTACAAATGTAACAACTTTTACCGCAGAATTAAAAGAAATCATAGAACTGCTCGAAAAAATTGCCACAAGAGAATACATCCCAACTGAAAATGCAAGTGGCAAAAGTGATATTTGGACGTGTTTGAAATAGCTTGGCAATGCAGAAACCTTCAGCCGAAAAGCTTTGTATTTTTGTTTATGTACTGCATAAGAGGAAATCTCTCCTGTTGTAATCAGGTATGCTAATATACTTAAGTGTTTTCCGAGTTTCTCAGAGGATATTCGCATATTTTTAGAACGATTTTCAAGAAGTATAGTTAATGTTTAAAATAAAATTATTACTTTTTACCACGTCTTTTGTAAAAAAAATATCGTGCTTATGTTATCGGTTTGTCCGTCCTCCTGTACCCACGATATCTCTGCAACTGTCAGTCCGATTTGAAAAATTATTTTTGCATTGGGAAGCTTGAAATATGCGAATGATGATCCTTTATTTATTTTTTTTTTTACGATGTACAATTTCGCCGCTAGAGGGCGTAAATACAGATGATGTCGAATTCAAAAATACGTTTTAATCCACATATTTGCTTCTAAACATCCGATTGAAAAATCTTCTCTATTTCGATTCCATTTATGTCGAAGAGTAGTTTAGATATAGTTACTTTTTCGAATTACGTATAGATTTTCCGCTAGGGGGCGTAAAAGTAAATTACATTTTTCCCGATAACTCTTCTTCTAAAACTCCGATTTGAAAATTTTTTCTTCAACGGATACACCTCCAGATGGAAAATCTTTTGCATATAATTTAAAATTTTCGGTAAAGAATTATTTGGCCACCACGGGGCGTAAGTGCTAATTTTTGCTTCTGATATATTTACCATTAAAATCTGAGCTTCTAAAATATCGATTGAAAAAATTCTTTCGTGGACTGATGCCACTCACATCGATAAAACATTTCGGAATATTTTCTTCTTAAAATATTCCACAGTTTCTCCGCCAGGGGGCGTAGATATATATCTTATTTTCCTCAATATCTCTACTTCTAGAAGTCCGATTTGAAAAATTCCTTCTTTGTTGGATAGTGTTTCTAGTGTGACATGTTTTTCATATAATTTCAAAATTTTCAAGTAATTCATAGACTTACCGCTAGGGGGCATAAAAGTAAATTGCTTTCCCCCTATAACTCTGCTTCTAAATCTCCGATTTGAAAAATTCTTTCTGCACCGGATACAGCTCCTGATGGGAAACCCTTTGCACATAATTTCAAATTTTTGTAAAAAATGGTTTGGCCACCAAGTGCCGTAAGTCTTAATTTCCGCTTCTGATGTATTTGCAGCAAAATATGAGCTTCTAAAATCAGGATTGAAAAAAGTCATTTGTTGACCGATACTACTCATGTCGACAAACCTTTTAGGAACATTTTCTTCTTAAAATAATGCATGGTTCCTACGCCAGGGGCATAGAAACCATCTTATTTTTGTCAATATCTCTACTTCTAGGAGTCCGATTTGGAAAATCCCTTCTTTGTTGGATGGTGTTTCCAATGCGAAATGTTTTTCCTAAAAATTCAAAATTTTCAAGTGAATCATAGACTTTCCGCTAAAGGGCACGAAGGCAAATTGCGTTTTATGCGTTATTTCTGCTTCTAAAACTCCAATTGGAAAATTCTTCCTGTATCTCATACAAGACCTGATGGAAAATATTTTTCACATAATTTCTAGTGTTTGGTAAAGAATGCTTTGGCCTCCATGGGGCATAAGGGTTAATTTCTGCTTCTGATGTATTTGTAGCAAACTCTGGGCTCCTGAAAACTCGACTAAATTTTTTTTTCATAGACCAATACCACTCATATAGAAAATTCTTTTGAGAATACTTTCTTCCGAAAATAATGCATGGTTTTCCCACCAGGGGACATAAAGTCACATCGTATTTTTTTCAATATTTCTGTTTCTAAGAGTCCGATTTGAAAAATTATTTCTGTGTTAGAGAGCGTTTCCGGTGCGAAATGTTTCTCATATAAATTCATGTTTTTCTTAACGCACAAGTCTACAACCAGATGGCGTAAGCTCACTATCCCGTTTACAGCAAAATCTGAGGGATTAAAAACCCGATTGAAAAATTTCTTTCTTCCGTCAGATACTATTGTTTTCCATACCGGCTCTATTGACTTTGAATAGCTTTGATAAATTTAATTTGCGTCAGAACGGATTCAAAAGACGTGCTTATTATACCCGAAAATTCGGTGTCATGTTTCTTGTTTAAATATTCTATTTGATAGCCCTTTCTCAGGATATCAATTTACTTATAGATTTCCAAGATAACAGGGCATTTCTTAAAATTGTTAGTTGTATCTTATTCCACTACTTTCCATAGTCCAATCATTGTTTTAGCTCTGCGTTTAGAAAGCATCCTTTTTGGCAGTTCTAAAGCACAATTTCCCACCAAGGGACTTTTAAGGAACATGAGCAAAGGGTATAATAGACTTGATACACGTCCCTGTTTTCATTTTTTCAAGAAACAGATTTGGATGTTACTTATCTTGATGGAGTTCTACTCTTTGAAGGCTCTTTGGATAAAGGAATGATATTACCAATTTAAATATAGGAGTTAAAACATTATTTTGGTATGTGTAGAATTAATTTTTACATTCTTTTCAACTTTTCTTAACTTTAATTTCCCATTGTACGAGAAACCAAGAATAATCATAAATCTTTTACTGAAACTTCCTTTCGATTCTCGGAACCATGTTGTTAGTCATTTTTCTGTACTTTAGCGAGAGTAAATAGCTATTTTTTGTTACAATCGTTCAGGTAGATCCATGTTTCATCAATAGTCACATTAAATTTCCATCTGTCCGGCTAAGTGATTTTCATAAAGAAGTCTACACCGTGTTCTGCACTTAGCCACGTACCTAGGCAAAAGGCGGTTAACATTATGTGTTTTTTTTTTGTGTTTTTTCAGATTCAATCTTTGTTTAAATACCTTGTTTATAGTTGATACAGAGATTTTTAAGGACTTAGAGATGGCTATTTTGGTCGGTGGATTTTTTCTTTCTAAGATTAGAGACCTTACTTTGGAAATAGCCATAAAAGCACATAACTTCTTTGGATATTCGTTTGGTGTTCTTTTTACTGTTAAAAACAATGCTTAAAGTTCCCTCTATTATTAATAAAATTGCTTATTTTACACTTAGAAAAGATAACTCCATGATTTTCACATCGTTTTTTAATGACAGAATATGAATATTTCTCTTCGTAAAGAGCAAAAACATAATCTTCTACGCACAGCTTTTTTACGTGGACCATTTCTTAGTTGAAGATATTTAAATGCAGCAGATGTTTCTTTTGTGTTCATCTAACACAGTGTTGTTAGTATCAATCCTTTGAACCTCTTTTTTTCTTATCAAAAACGTTCAGAAAATGTGTGAACGTCCTTCAAAAAAAATTAAATCGTTTAATCTTATTAAAACTTTAAGTTTATGAATTAACTAGTGTTTAGACTAATGTTTGGAAGCATTTCAAAGACGAGCTCTTTTTTTTTCAAAGTGCGCTATACTTTGAAAATTTATTTTGAACTCGTTTAGTCTTTTTTCTCTTTCTCTTTTAAGATTATATTCTTCGGTAGTTTGTTAATATTTTTGGGCTTACATTTAAATACATATTTTCAATAATATCTCAACTCATTGTTTAATTTTCACAATTTAATAAAATACAAAATTTGTACATCACGGACCGGGCCGAGTGTCTGTTATCTGAAACGGTCTGGGGCAGGCCGGGTCTTAAACGCACGGGCTTGAGCCGGGCCGGGCTCACCAAATAAGATCCAAGCAGTCCTCTATAAAGCGCTACAAAAATGAACGACATTATTGCGAAAAAAGAAACCTCAATACTCAAGAGACGCATATAGCGTATTAAATCCGTTTGTTTTTGTGGTGTAGTCAGTACAAAGATTCGCCAAGCTTTCGCACTCCACTGGGAGGCTTTTTCAAGGCAATGGTAGACATAAAAATGCAGGGAATTGGAATACGTAAAGAACGAAGATAATTTTTAACGTGGATGACACCACGAGCATATTACATGAATTTTTATCACGCAATTATACTGTGCTTTGCGATGTGTTTCCATTTTTTATTAACCTGTAGTAGCAAAAAGTAAGTCTCCTACTTACATATTAGAAAACTTCCTAGCTAAAATCTTCTCTGAACGTTAAAAAAACTCGGATTACGTAATCAAGTCAACAAAAGAATTTGTGGAGCTCGCAAGAAGGTTAAATATATGATAATGATATAATGCGAAGTTTCAACGTCGTGTCTTTATATCCATCTATACCTATACCAGAGGCTGTTACAGACCTTGAAGAAATAATCGTCACTTGCTGCGAATTCACACTGACCTAAAGTCACAACTATTTTAAGTTGGATGAATGCATCTATAAACAAACTAAAAGAGCACCGATGGGCTCACCTCTATCTTCAGTCCTTGCGGAAGCAGTACTTAGACCGCTAGAAGACCTCATCTTTTTAAATTGTATCAAGAAACCGCGAGTGTGGATCCGCTACGCTGATGACATATTCTTCATATGGGAACATGGAGTAGACGAATTAAATGATTTCATGTACAAGACAAACAAACTACACAATGCAATAAAGTTCACCATGGAGCTTGAAAAGGATGGGACATTGAATTATCTTGACGTCGCACTCAGAAGAAACAGAACATCTAGCTTTTATTTTAACTTTTATTATAAATCGACCGCAGTGCCGAACCTTATCCCTCATGATTCGCACTGCCCAAAAGAGTACAGACTTTCTGCGTTTAGGGCAAGGCTCTATAGAACATATAACGTATGCAAACCCGACTACCTAAATAATAAAGAAATCGATAATATTTATAGCAAAGGTCTGAAGGCTGGATATAAGAAGGATGACATGGACAGAATACATAGGACTGTAAGCAATCGTATAATGTCAGCAATAACAAAATCGCCTAATAAGACGATGAGATACGCAGGATCCATCACATATGTCCTAGGCTTTACATATCGGTTGAAGAATTCATTACGTAAACACAACATATTAATATCAACAAAGTCCCTGACCCTGTCATCACATAAAATATCAAGTTGCAAGGAGGGACAGTGTGAGAAAGAAAAGGCAGGTGTGTACGCTATACCTTTGGTATATCCTGACAACACGGAAAAGGTATATAACAGAACGAAAAAGCGATCCTTGGATACTAGATGTAAAGATCACGTACGAAGTGTCAACCAGGACGTGCAGAATACAGCCCTCGCCAGAGAAGTTATGCATTGCTCGGCCGCGCCTGTGTGGAATAGTATTGGAAGAATTGCCCCTTACACGAACTTTAAAGGGTCTGCCATCAGGGAAACGATCGAAATCCTATCCAGCAAACTGGCGTGCAATCATATGGTCTCAACTGAACTGTCAATGGTTTGGCATGGGTTATTAAAAGATGGAAACATATCGCAAAGCACCGTATAATTGCGTGATAAAAAATTATGTTATATGCACAGTGGTGTCACCCACGTTATTTTCAAAAATTATCTTTGTTCCTTACGTATTCCAATTCCCTGCATTTTTATTTCTACCAATGCCTTGAAAAAGCCACCCAGTGAAGTGCGAAAGCTTGGCGAATCTTCGTACTGACTAAACCACAAAAATAAACGGATTTAATACGCTATATGCGACTCTTCAGTATTCACAATCTGGTGTATTTAAAGTAAAGAAACCTCAAGCTTCAAGAATTCACAGATATCGAGAAGAATCATTATTTTTCAGCTGCTTTCGTAACACTTTGCCGTGACACTCACAATGGGCTATAAGCAATAGCCCGTCCATAACGTGGGGCCACTGGTTTCAGAAAGAACGGACAGCCGGTTCCGTAAAGCAATCTCACCATTCATGGTTTACCAGGAAATCGAACCCGGACTCATCTCGGACGAACAGGCAGACGCCAGCGCTTAGACCACTACACCCCATGAGCCGCTAAGGGTTTATGATGACAAACAAGGAGTTCATTACAGAAAATACAACCAGATGCAAAGAGAAGTTTTTAAATCAATCATTTAAAAACCGTTTCAAATGGAAATATTCCTTTGCAAACCGTTTCAAACGGAAATATTCCAAGCTGGATTGCTATCCACGCAAAGTAGCATTCAAAATGAAATCTACCCGAAACAAGAAAAAAATATTTTTTATCAGACTTTCAAAAAGACATATGTTAGCAAATAAACACTATCACTCTTACTAAAACAATGCGCTTCATTAGAAACAGGAAATGCACGTAAATATCCAAAACAATGACTGACATCCTATGCGAAAAAGAAAATATGTTGATCGTAATTTTAGAATCGGAGCTCTGTATTCAGATTCAAATATGCATTTTCGGCCCTTAGCAGCAGAACTCCGCAATTTGGTAAAAGTAAAACATGCAAACGAAATATTTCTCGTAACAAGTGCCGATGTAAAAAGAGTTCTCCAGATCGGAATTTTAGAACAGGGGACACCAGGATGCTCCGTGGGACGAAAACAAAGTAATAGAGGAAGTGAAATGCTTTTAGCAATGTTTTGCTGAGAATCACTGGGTCCAGTCATTCATGTTCAGGAAACTATGACGTGTACCATCTACCTAAACATCATTACAGACCAGGTACATCCTTTCATGGCAACAGTATTCCCCTCTAGGAGTGTCTTCTTTCAGCAGAATAATGTCCCACACTGCTGGGATTGTTCGAGAATAGTTCGGGGAACGTGAAGAAAAGTTTCAGGTATTGTCCGGGCCCCCAAATTCTCCATACATCAATCCAATCCCAATGAAGCGTCTGTGGTTTGTGTTGGGGCAGTAAACTCGAAGTGAAAATCCTCCAAATACGTGGCGTCTGTAAATAAACAAATGCATCGCTCTTTGAACAAAACAACTTCCGTTTTTGCACGATATTCAATAAGATATTATTTAAAGCCACTGACTTACTAAAATCTTTAATTTACAATTAAACGACATAATATTATCGTAGTTTAAAGCCATAAGACATTTCAAGCTCGCTACGAGATCATCCTCAGATGGGGAACTACAAACTAATGGAACTGGTGTTTAAATATCAAATTATCCGTCACATGATTGAAAGATGCGCGACAAATATGCGTGTAAATAATCAATGAAAACTGCAAAAATGTTCTAGTGTGAGTTGTCGCTTGAGTTCGAATGGTCACTCCAGACAGCTGGTATCCACGAGTCTGGGATATAGCAAGGGGTTTCTTCATTACAACTGGACAGGCCATATCCACGGATAAAGAAACTTTACGCAAAGAGTGTGGTGAATTTCGTATTCGCAGTGGTAAGGACACAGGAATCCTCCCAAGTTCGTACATGAGTTCCTTTCTAAGTCAGTCTGGATAATGCCGTTGTTTGCGCACCCATTTTGGCATTGTATCTGTGTATATCCCAAACTCGTGGATACCAGCTGTCTGGAGTGACCATTCGAACTCAAGTGACAACTCACACTAGAACGTTTTTGCAGTTTTCATTGATTGTTTGCACGCATATTTGTCGCGCATCCTTCAATCATGTGACGAAGAATTTTATATTTAAACACCAGTTCCATTAGTTTGCAGTTCCCCATCTAAGGATGAGCTCGTAGCGAGCTTGAAAGGTCTTATGGTTTTAAAACTACGATATTATTATGTCTTTTAATTGTAAATTAAAGATTTTAGTAAGTCAGTGGTTTTAAATAATGTCTTATTGGATATCGTGCAAAAACGGTAGTTGTTTTGTTCAGATTGTACAAATCGGCACGAAAAAAATAGATTTTCCTACATCGCTCTTTCCACGTTCCAGAAACACATAGCAACCGAAAAATTGTTATTCGGTCACCGCCAGGAAACAATAACAATTAAAACAATATTTCCCCAGTGGTGACCGAATAACAATTAAAACAATATTTCCCCGGTGGTGCCCGAATAACAATTTTTCGGTTGCTATGTGTTTCTGGAACGTATGGTGCATTTGTTTAATTGCAGTAAACTCGATCTTCAGCGGGTTAAGCACAGCACTTAAGTTGCAAGAGTTAAATGATCTGTTAGTAACGTGTTGGTACCAGATACCGAAAGGCACATTTAGAAATCTTGTAGCGTCCATGCTTTGCCGGGTAAAAGCTGTTTTGTCGGCACGTAGAAGACCAACATCATGTTTAAGCAGGTGGCCATAATGCTTTGGCTCTTCTGTGTATATTCAAACTTTTTCTCATCGCGAAAGATATCGGGTGTAATTTAATTTTTTTTTTTTAAATCGGGGCTGTTTGTTTGTGGGGTTTGACGACTACCATGAACAAATTGAAGGACTATAGGTAGTCGTCTGCCAGTTTGTGGGGCCACCGGTTCTAGGAAATCGAGAAAGCCAGCGCTCTAATGCCAATACATCACCCATGATTGTCAGAGACTGGAGCACGGGATCAGCTGGACCGATTAGTCATATCGTTACGCCTCTGATCAGTCGGCTACTGGAACGGCTGGGCTGGGCTGGGCTGGGCTGGGCTGGGCTGGGCTGGGCTGGGCTTTAGAAGCAGAGATATCGAAGACCTGTCAGACCCGTATCTCGAAAACTGCGAATTATTTGAAGAAGGAAACGTGCACGAAATGTTTCTCTCTCTGAAGACTACTTGAACATGTTTTTCCATAAGAAGTTCTACTACCTCCTTTACGGGATACCTCTATTTAAGGAACAGTTCTCCTAGTCCCAGTCCCTTAGTATAAGGATCCTAATATACATTGAAGAGCAATTGAATTAGAGACACCTGTCTAGTAACCTTTCGCCCTGATGACGGCGGCGATTCGTCTCGGCATGAACTCGACAAGACACCGGAAGCGTTGGGAAGACATACGAATCCACGACCCCTGAACAAGCTCCCAAAGTTCACAAAGATTTTATGGAGGGGGTCAGAGCCTCGAACATCTCTCTCGATGGCATCCCAGATGTGCTCGATGAGGTTAAGGTCAGGTGACCTTGCTGGCCGAGGAAGCGAGGTCACGTCGGTGGAGTGTTCATCCAACCATTCGGATACAATTCGGGAGCGATGGCATGGTGCATTGTCTTGTTGCATGATGAGGTCCCCGGTGGGATGTTGAATACGCATAAACGGGAGCAAATGGTTGTCCAGGATATCCCGGTAATGTTGACCTGTGAGGGACGATGTCACACGTACCAAGGGTCCCATTTCAGTCCACGTAAACAATCCCCAGACGAGAATGCCACCCTTACCAGCTTGAAGAGTACCCTGCTGGCAAGAAGGATCCGTCGCTTCATGTGGTTTACGGCGTACTCGTATCCTACCATCCGCATGTACCAACGTGAATCTCGACTCATCAGTCCAGGCAACATTTTTCCACATGTCTAGGGTCCAGTGGCGATGTTCCCGCGCCGATGCTAATCTTTGCATCCTGAGATGTGCGGTCAGCAGCGGTACCCTCGTGAAACGATGGCTTCTGTACCCCATAGCGAGGAGATGATTCTGGATGGTGTGGCTGCTTACATGTTTTTGTGCGCCAGCGTTAAATTGCCGAGTGATTTCTGGAACTGTGGCCCGTCTATCAGCTGTTACAATGCGAGCTAGCAGCCGATGACCCCTCTCATCCACACGCTGTTATTCTCGGCAGTTGGCCCTTGCAGGGATGGTTTTACCGTATTCGATGTACTCATGGTGAACCCGTGACACAGTGGTTCGTGAAACTCCCAGTGCCTGCACGACTTCTGAGATGGAGTGACATATTCGTCGGGCTCCGACAATTTGCCCACGATCAAATGCGCTTAGATCCTTCGCCTTTCCCATACTGCGTCCGACTCTTACTGATTTCCGTCGCATCACTCCTTATATTGTCGGATCGCTACATACGTCATGTCGTTTCCGTTTACAGAGCCGCCCACAGCGCCACATTTGCATAACGCCAGCTGTCTCTAATTCAATTGCTCTTCAGTGTATCTACCCCCGAAAAATGGTCACTTACAGAAAGGACCGTTGCATAAGTGCATTTTAAATGTCGGTGATAGTGAAGGTGTGAATTTAATTAATAAACCTAATATTCATGTGAAGAAACATGCTTATCAATTGAAAGCTTCAAAACAAACTCTTGTGTCAGGTTATTTAAAATAAATACGCACAGTATTGTACATACTGTCCACTGCTTCATACACAGGTACTGTGCTTTTATACATGTACCGTATTTCTGTTTTATACACACTTTTTTTATATTTTTATCGTATTTAAGATTTACTGTTATTTACATATAGAATTTATTTTCCTTATTAAAATTAAATGTCTGTTATGTATTTATTTAAGACTTATTTTGTTAGGAACCTCCCAAGAAGGGACACCACTATTTAAAAGACAAAATTTACGGTTCCATGGGTGCTCTTTATTAACTCACGGCAGCGGAGCTTTTCTTTGATCCAAAATTGTTTCCTTAGATCTCATGACTATTTGCTTAGAGCAGTTTTTTTGTTTTTGTTTTCTGTTATCCCACCCGTCCTTTATTTTGGTAAAACAAATATGCAATAACAATTAATATTACTATTTAAATTAAATTTTTGCAAATATTGTAGTAAGGCCTAAGAATCCGCACAAATTGCAAGCAATCCGTAGAATTTGGCGTTTTTGAAAATGTTTCTGGAAAACTGAAAATCAAACAAAAGCTGTAACTAATGAGCTTGGCGCAAGGAAACTACCGTATCCGATTTGCAAATTTATTATGCTACCGAATGAGAAACAATCACTTGCTGTGAGTAGCTCGGCTAGCTTCCTATAAGCCATAGCCTATAACATCGAACTAGAGGAATTGAAGCCAATAAAACAACACAAACACGCATGCGCACTCTCCTCCGGCATCAGCATGTATGTTGGATTCTGTGCACTGTATCTTGTAATCCAGCATATTCGGCGCTATTTACGTCTCGCCGAACCTTAATTTCTTCTCAGTTAGATATTCTTTGGTACTTCTGTATTAGAAATGCATGATATGGAATAAAATATTTATAAATTAAACTCCTTTGGCGTATAAATTATGCACTGAAAAAAAAGCAGAAGAGTAGATCTCACAGTTTGAGCTTCTCAACGCAAACAAAGAATTTTTCAATTTGGACTAATATTTTCACATACACTATATAGACAAAAGTCACCGTACAACCCTTCAGAAGCAAATGAGCGGATCCGCTGCGTTGTTAAGATGCGCGGTACAGCTGCAAACGGTATAAAAACAAGCATGCAACTGACCGCGATTGTATCGCACTGTGAGGTTGAGTAAAAATGTCGCGGCGGGAGAGAACTGACTTTGAGAAAAGAAATATTCTTGGGTGTTATATTAGTGTGATGTCCATAAGAGAACCCGAGAGGCGTTTAAACATACCCAAGACAACTGTTTTGGATGTACTGAATAAGTGGAAGAAACATGGCGTGCCTGAAGCAGCAAAACGTACCGGCAGACCAAAGAAAATCAGTGATAGAGGACGTCGAAGCCTCTGGAGAGTCGTTACAGCTAATCGACGGAGTACTGCACAAGACCGTAGTGTACAGGAGAGTAAAAAAGCTGGAACCTCGGTATGTACACGCACAATTCGCAGAGAACTTCATTCCACGGGTTACCGTGGTCGTGCGTCTGCACACAAGCCTTTCATCTCCACTCGGAATGCTTCTCGTCGTTTAGCATGATGTGAAGAACATTTCACGTGGACCGTATATCAATGGAAACGGAGCCTATTGACTGATGAATTCAGATACACGATCCATCAGTCTGATGGCCGTGTGTGGGTATGGCGGCAGCCGGGTAAACGCTATTTACCACAGTTTACTGTTCCTACGGTCAAGTTTGGAGCTGGCAGTGTACTCGTGTGGGGGTGTTTTTTGTGGTATGGTCCCGGATCATTCGACGTGTCTTCCTTCTATCGTGGACAAACCTGTTAACCAGCACGTCTATCTCGATAATCTGGACAATTATGCCCTACGAACTCTATGGCAATACTTTGGAAACCAGCCTTGTTGGTATCAGTAGGATAATGCACCGAGCCATAAAGCAAGGACTGTTACGGCGTGGTTTGGCGATAATTCCGTATCGTGTGTGGACTGGCCAGCACAGAACCCTGATCTTAATCTCACAGAGCACCTATCGAATGAATTATAGCGCCGCATAAGAAGTTTGGGACCAAAGCCTACTACAAAGCAACAGTTAGCGGCAGCATTATGCACTGAATGGAAGCGCCAACCTATCGCTGTGTTCCAAAACCTTGTCGAAAGCATGTCTCGAAGGGTCAGGCCAAAGTTGGACCGACACCGTACTAATGTATGTCAATAAATGCTATGTTGTGTTTCTCTTCTAGGTGTCCGGTGACTTTTGTCAATATAGTGTATATTGTGCCGATAGACAGATGAATACTAAAACCGAGTGTGTTTTTTTTTCAAAAGAATACTAAAACGTAGTTTTAGAAACCATTTAATATCATTTGAAAAATGACGTTTTCTCAGATTAAGGACAGCTGAGATGAAAGCGAAAGTACAATACCTTTGACTAAAAAGACAGTCATTCGACGTGTCTTCCTTCTACCATGGCGCAGCCAATTAACGAAGTGCCTAGGGACCTAGGGACCATGACGGGGGGGGGGGGGGCACAAAAATAAATAAAGCAAGTACAAGTTTGTCGATTGCCGTAAACACATAATATAATGGCAGAAATTTGAGAATTTTCGCATCATTTGTCAAATGATCGAACTTCATGGAAAGTTAGTGAATTAGCACAGGAATCGTTTAGAAGATTGCACGACGCAAAATTTCTATTTTTGGTGCAATTATGAGAAGTGGAAGTCACAAAACTATCTGTAGCTTTTGGATCTTGGAGCAGCTTCTTCGTGAAATATCTGGGAAGTATCTGGTTAATTGAATTATTCGTTCAACATTCAACCTACATAAACAAGCATGAACCTACACACACCGGCCACTGAATTAAAAACCTTCGTGCAGATGTACGTAAGCGTCACTTATGCAGCGTATATGCAAAATAAGTGGTCACGTGTGTCACCACAAGATATAGGCAACTGTTTAAGATTGCTGCGCTTCAGTTATCTATAGTAATGTTAATCTCACTAGAAAAAACATAGAATCTTTCGGAGTTCGTTAAAGGGTTTATTGTTCATGCCCTTTCGGCTGCGGCGACAATTTTGAAAGCCGCCAAGCTGATTGGTTTCTCAAAAGGTAAGACATCCCGGGTCTTTAATTTGTGGAAAAATAAACCCCGTTGCTTGTCTAAGTGGCGAAACTGTGGCGCCACGACAATCTGTTAGGAACGAGAACGCTGTCCTCTGAGATTTCTCATGCAAAGAAATAGGACTTCCTGCTAGCAGGAATTGACCAAAGCATTAATTGACGGAGCCGCTGTCAGTGCTACCAAACTTAAAAAGCACTTTGGAGGAAATAATGTGTCGTTAAGTCAGAAAATATTTAACGAGAAGAAAGTAATTTTACATAAGAACACAGAAACTTAAAAGAAATGTCAACCTTTGTGTGTGCGCGTACCATTTTCTACCACGAGCGGGCGGGCATAGTATTTTTTACGAGAAACGATTGCTGACCTACTATGTGATACACGATCAATATACACTAGCGTGCAAAAATTAAGGACGAGAAGGTTTTTAGAATGTAACGTCGTGCAGAAGTGCTCCACATCGAGTCAAATCTTACCATAAGATCCCCAAGATGTAAGAATATGGGACAAGTGAGCAAAACCGTCCTAACAAGAAATCCAAAGGATACAAAGGCACTTTTTTGAAAAGGTAGCTTCGAGCACAACTGGACAGAAGACAGAAACGTCCATGTGACAGGCAGCTGCCAAGAAAAATCCTGTCTTTAGTAGGGGATATGATCACCCCTGACTGTCTTGCAGGATTTACAACGTCTGTCAATGCTGAGGACGAGGTTGTCAAGGAGCTGTTGAGGCATCTCGGCCATTCCTCTTGTAGCACCAATCGCAGCTGCGGAATCGTTGCAGGCGGCTGGTGACGTACTGCCAAGCGTCTTCCGAGAAGGTCCCACACGTGTTCGATTGGATTTAGGTCCGGGGACCATGCGGGCAAATCCATGCGTTTAATATTTTTACTCTCCAACAGCTCTGCGACAGCCAGTGTACGATGAAGTGTAGCGTTGTCGTCCATGAAGAGGATCTCAGGACCCACAGCACCTCAAACCAGACGCACGTGATGCAGGAGAACCTCGGTACAATAGCGGACACCAGTCACTGAACCTCCTTGGAAGATGTGGATGTCAGTACGGCTACAAAGCATGATACCGCCCCAAACGAGAACTCCGCCACCTCCAAACCGGTCCCTTTCGATGATGCTGGAGGTGTGATTGCGTGTTCCCTGACACATCCAGAATCGCTCGTCAGACTAAATCGGCTCTCATCCGTAAAGAGAACTTGACCCCATTGCTGATGTGCCCAGTTCTTGTGTTCCTGGCACCGCAGAAACCGCCGTCTCCGATGAGCAGGCGTTAATGGCACACACCGTACTGGTCGTCGTGCAAATAGACCACCTTTGTTCAGCCTCTTGGCCGCGGTAAAACACGATAATGGACGTCCAGTTGTATGTTGCATGTGCCTTGCGATATCTCCCGCTGTCTGCCGTCTGTCTCTTCTCGCCTGTAGGACAATATACTGGTCGTCCACCGCCGTGGTTGCTTGTGGACGACCACTGCTAAACTCTCGGACAGTTGTTCCTATCGTTTGAAATGCTCTCCAAGCTCGTGAAACGATGCTGTGAGCGATCCTGAGCTCCTCGGCCACATTAGTCACACTTCGACCTTCTTCCAACTTCCCAAGTCATCCAGATGTCGTCTACTGGATTGCCTGTTGGCCATATCACACGGTGGCAGCAACTCGACGTCGTTCAAACCGATGTACACCGTGCAATATCTTCCACCGAATTGCTGAGCGTACACCGCCCGTTTGCTTTATACCCTTTCGACACTCCCCCTACGTCATGCTGCATATATGCTCATGCCCTACCGTACCGGACCCTAGTCTATCTCCTGAGTGGTCTTTCGGCGGTCCGTTCTGCCTGCTCGTTTCGCTGTTATGCTAATTTCTCCTCTTCGTCCTTAATTCTTGCACACCGGTGTATGATATCAAACAGTTACTGAATGTTATTGTTTAACAATTAAACCTTCAAGAGAACTATTGAAGTAAGTCATTTTATTTGCCGAAATAAACAAAGAAATCCATAAATGAAAACCCTGGAAAACAAATAGCAGTAAAATAAAATATTCGTAACGTAACAGAAGTTTTTTACTATGATTACGAATTGTCATGTGCGTGATATGTAGAACATAAAATGTTGGTTTCGGAGTGGCGTTTACCAGTAAATGCATTACAATTGTGACATTTCATTGACGTTGACGTTCTTTTCTTGTCCATGACACACAAACGACATACTCCGCGTCGTAGCTTCGGTTGCTCTTCATTTAGTTGATTTACCGGTTGTCCGTAATTTACTTTGAGAAATGCACTGAAATCGGATGGTATGTTTGGAAGCTTTTGCTCTATCAGTAAGGTAGTTCATAAGACTGAGAGACAATTTTTTGAGACATTTTCTGCGGTAATTCGGACAACTTGTCGGTTTGGCAACAAAATATACACTGAAGAGCAATTGAATTAGAGACAGCTGGCGTTATGCAAATGTGGCGCTGTGGGCGGCCCTGTAAACGGAAACGACATGACGTATGCAGCGTCCGACAATATAGAGAGTTTTGCGACGGGAATCAGTAAGAGTCGGACGCAGTATAGGTAAGACGAAGGGTCTTAGCGTATTTGATCGTGGGCCAATTGTCGGGGCCCGATGAATGAGTCACTCCCCATATCGGAAGTCGTGCAGGCACTGGGAGTTTCACGAGCCACTGTGTCACGGGTGCACCGTTAGTACATCGAATCCGGTAAAACCATCACTGCAAAAGCCAACTGCCGTGGACAACACAGCCTGTGGATGAGCGGGGTCATCGTAGTCTAGCTCGCATTATAATAGCAGATAGACGGGCCACAATGCAATAAATCACTCGGCAATTTAACGCTGGTGCACAAAAATGTGTAAGCAGCCACACCATCCAGAACCATCTCCTCGCTTTGGGTACAGAAGCCATCGTCCCACGGGGGCACCGCTGCTGACCGCACATCACAGGGTGCAAAGATTAGCATGGGCGCGGTAACATCGCCACTGGATCCTAGACATGTGGGAAAATGTTGCCTGGACTGATGAGTCGAGATTTGCGTTGGTACATGCGGATGGCAGGATACGAGTACGGCGCAAACCACATAAAGCGATGGATCCTTCTTGCCAGCAGGGTATTCTTCAAGCTGGTGGGTGTGGTATTCTTGTCTGGGACTGTTTACGTGGACTGAAATGGGACCCCTGGTACGTGTGACATTGTCCCTCACATATCAACGTTACCGGAATATCCTGGACGACCATTTGCTCCCGTTTGGGCGTCTTCAACATCCCACTGGGCACCTCATCCTGCAACAAGACAATGCAGCTCCTGAATTGTATCCGAATGGTTGGATGAACACTCCACCGACGTGAACTCGCTTCCTTGGCAAGCTAGGTCACCTGACCTCAATCCCATCAAGCACATCTGGTATGCCATCGAGAGAGATGTTTGACCCTCCATCAAATCTTCGTGAACTGTGGGAGCTTGTTCAGGGGTCGTGGATCCGTGTGGCTTCCCAACGCTTCCGGTGTCTTGTCGAGTCCATGCGGAGACGAATCGCCGCCGTCATCAGGGCGAAAAGTAGTGCTACGCGTTACTAGACAGGTATCGCTAATTCAATTGCTCTTCAGTGTAATACCTGGGAATGTATTAAGGAATATAATACACGATGAATGAAAATATGCGATATTTACGTGGACGAACGCGCGTCGTAAACTTTACATGAAACTCTCTTATCACATCTAAGTCTTCTCACAGACTAAATAAAAGGTCCTGGCACTAACTTGCCCCCACAGTAGCTTCCATAAACGTTTTTCTAGGAATTCTTTCAGCGTATGGGAAAGCTGAGATTCGCAGAAAATTCTTACTCAGGAACAATTACAATACATTTGTTGTACATTTTGCAACAGCGCGCCCGCTTGAAGGTTAAATTAGAGATATACGTCACAAACCTATATGTTTAACTTTCCTTTTAAGTTTCTATCTCTTATGCATGTTTTAGTTTTTTCTCGGTTTAAGATTTTCTTACTGAAGGCACATTACTTCCCCGAACAGCTTATACTTTTTGGAAAGACTAGCAGTGAGTCAGAAGCATGGGCACCCATAGCTTAAATTTCAGGAGGGGCCAGATAGAAATTGAAGGGTTTGCTTCAAAGAGGGCACAGCTTCGCTTTTGGGGTGTTTTGAGTTACTCATCCCTTGATGCTCAGAAACATTGCTCTTTGTATTGGCGCAAGACCGGCACAGCTCCGAGGCTTATACGCACATATTCTCAACAAATGGAACTAGTTGTCTTGTTAGGTGGGCGCAAGAAGGGCCTAGCTCCCGGAGCTGGCTCCTTCTTGCCCCAAAGAAAGGTTACTGTCCGACGTAACATAACATTCCCGACAAGTTGTGCTTTGACCGCGTTTTGTACATTTGTGTCGTATTCAATGAGTGTTTATAGTTCGTTTTTCTGGTAAAACAATGAGTGACATCAAACAAAGATATTCGCTCTTTCCACGTTTTTAAGTGAGTCACGGAAAAATTCTCATTGGCCGCCACCGGGAGTCGAACCCAGGATCTTCCAGTTACGCGACGGATATGCTTCCACTATACCACAGCGGCCTCGAATTCCTCCAGACTCACACATGCTAACTGCCAAGCCAAGTCGGCAGGTTGCTTCTTGAAACCCCGCACAATGCTGGGGATTCACCAAAGACTACTTACGTTGACTGCCAAGCCAAGAAGCGACCTGCCAACTTGGCTTGGTAGTTAGCGTGTGTGAGTCTGGAGGAATTCGAGGCCGCTGTGGTGTAGCTGAAGCCTATCCGGGGCGTAAGCGGAAGACCCTGGGTTCGACTCCCGGTGGCGGCCAATGAGAATTTTTCTGTGACTCACTTAAAAACGTGGAAAGAGCGAATATCTTTGTTTGCTGTTTCTGGTCCACGTTAAATTTCTGTATCAATGAGTGACATCGAGTCCAGTGAACATGATGCTTGTAGTTTGGGTTCCTCCCACGAATATCAGCCAAGTGAAGGTGAACTTACGAGCAATGATGTGGACAACAACGAACCAACACGAAAGAACAGGAAAGCTCTGAACCCTAGCCTATGGAAACTAAACGTGTATAAACGAGGCAGGAATGAATGGAAATGTTACACATCTACACAAGATAAAGTTGTTGGACCTCGAAATACGGGGCCTGATATCAAATGCAAGTACTACAAATCTTTTGCTGAGATTGGTGATGATTCAAAAGAACGCTTACTCGATGATTTCAATACACTTGGGATTAATCACACTCAAGTTGTTTATCTGGTGGGTCCAATAAATATTGGACATGTCGTGAGGAAGAGGTCAAAAACAGGAAGTCGACCGTCCAGGGCTTTTTCAGCTGTTTATAAACTTCGATTAGGTCAAGTAAGTAAACGAGTTTGTGAGAAGGCCTTTGCTTCTTTTCATGGCATTACCATCAAAAGAGTAACTTTGATAACAAAACAACTTTCAAACGTTACAAATGGGAAGCTGACGCCTCACGATGACCTTAGAGGAAAACATACCAATAGGCCTAACAAAATAACTGCAGACGTCCTTCATAAGATTCATGAGCACATTCAGAGTTTCCCAACAAGGGAATCACACTACAGTAGAAAGGACAATGATCAACGTACGTACTTGTCTCCAGAACTGAGTATAAAATAAATGCACACACTTTTTTTGACAAAACATCCAGACGCAACTCTTACACTGGATTTCTTCTTCCGATACTTTAAGGCGATCTTCAATTTTCGCTTTGGTCATCCTAGATCTGACAGTTGTGAGATGTGTGATAACATTGCAAATGAACTCTAGTTGATATCCATATCAGATGAGTGGCGCAGGGAGTTGTAACTGAAGAGGACTATTCATCAATGTAAGGCAGATACTTTTTATCAAGGCATAACTGAGATGTCAACATTAGCAAAGTAGAATGATGACTTGGAAGCACTGTTCTTTGATTACCAACAAAATATACCCCTACCAAAAGCCCCTTCAGGTGACACCTTTTATAAAAGGCAATGCTTTGTGTATAACTTTGCTATTTCTTCCGCAAAGCATGGCAAACAATTTCTATGTCTATGACGAAACGGTGGGGAAAACAAATAGCACCAAATGAGCCCATCAGCTTTTTACATCACTATTTCAATAATGTATTGGACTCACAAATAAAAATCCTGTACTTGCTTTCGGATAACTGTGTTTCCCAAAATAAGAACCACCCGTTAACCCAGTATTTATTTTACCTTGTGCAAAGTGGACGACTGACTAAAATCGCCCATAGGTACCCAGAACTTGGACACAGCTTCATGCCATGCGATCGTGCTTTTGGAACAATAGAAAAAGTTGAGAAAAATAGATAGAGTTTTTCTTCCAGCAGAGTACGCAGATTAGATTTAATTGCAAAAACTAGCAGAAAAAAGTTTACCTTAGTTACAGTAGAAAGAGAACAGATTTTCAACTTTGTGGAACTTTTAAAGGGCTTTGTTTGAAACAACCTTGCGTGGCACAAGCGGAAATAAAAGGAAAATATTTCATTACGAAGTACCGAGTGTTCTTTTACGGCAATGAAACGATCCAAGAAGGAATTATTCAATGTTCAGAGACTGTTGGATTACCTGTACTACAACGTGTTAAGATGAGGGACACCAGGAATAAGAGGAATAAGACACCAATATCATTAGCCGCTCTTCAGCCAACTTATGGGACCTTCCTTCCACTGAAAGCAGCAAAATACAAGGATGTAATGGAGCTTGTAGGAAAGTACGTTTCAGAAAACGAAATGTGGTTCTACAATATATTGAAATCAGACAACATCTCACCAGATGATTCAGAGAAAACCGAGCGCTAATTGTTTGATCAGTTATGTTAATATTTTTTTATTTTGACCTTGACAGTGGTTAGCAAAAACAATGATTTATAAAATTTTGGTACTTAGAATGTTACAATAAATCATTTACATTTTGAAACGGGCAGTTTTACGCTGATTTGAGCAATAAGGGCACAGCTCCAAAATTTAAAATGTTCTGTAGCCTTACGAAACACGTATTTTTCCATGATAGCGATGCTAAATCATGTGACTATACGTAGACAAAAAATGGGGTGAAAGGTGTGCTGTCAACTTTAAAATTAACAATTTTGAACAGTTTTTTTCTTCAATTTGCCAAAAATCAGGAAAAGTGGAGCGCTGTCCTTTTTTAAGCAAACCCTTCAATTGTAGCTAGAAATAACATGCACAAACACCATATACTCACGTACAAATTTAAACAGCAAACGTAATTTTTGCGTTATCACAAACAACATGTAAGTTCAGTCGAAAACCAGAAGATCCAAAATCTATGACACATCGATTAATGAAATTATACAGCTTGTTGGTACAATAAGGAAATTTCTTCTTTGCTTTTTGTAGCCTTGCACTTTTCGACCACTTGGGTTCACGCTAAAGATGGAAACGGGTCCACGGCTCATCGGGTCGACAATTTCTTGCGAGTCAAATGGGTTTGGTGAATGTGTTCCTGACCCGATTTCAACCCGGTTTTATTTCCGTTTTATTTTTGGAAACGAAAAATATATTTCAAAGAACCCTTCAGAGGTTTTTGAAATAATACTTCAGAGCTGCAGAGTTTGATCCCGGAGCTTTCTGAGAAGGGTAAACAAGTGGGTTAAAACTGAACTTTCAGAAAACAAAACTGGAGTAAAACCCTTTTACAAGAAATGAGGATTTGTCGATTGAAGGGGAAAGCAGGAGATAGCCAATGCCTAAATTTACCTTGGACAGCAGATATCAAGCACAGGTAACATTGATGAAGAAATTAATCGCCAAATAAAACTTGGTTGGAGAGCTTTTGGAAAGAAAAGTACAATTTTTAAGAGCAATATGCCATTATGTCTTAAAAGAAAAGTGTTTAATCAATGCATCCTTCCAGTACTTCCGTATGGAGCAGAGACGTGGACCTTAACTACGAAAGACATAAAAAGATTGCAGACAACTGAAAGAAGCATGGAGGGATGCATGCTTGGTGTAAACAAGAAAGATAAAAAGAGGAACTCGTAGATTAGGAAAATGACAAGAGTGGAAGACATCCTGATCAGAGTAAAATCCCAGAAATGACAATGGGCTGGACATATTGCCAGGAGTAGGAACCACCGATGAACAACCAAAATTATAGACTGGATTCCAAGGGACAAGAAAAGATAAGAAGACCACGTGGAAGATGGGTGGATGGAGGAGACTGGCCCAAGATAGTCCGTTGTTAAGAAACCTTTGGGAGACCTTCATCCAACCAATAAATTGATAATGATTGATGATAATGATGATATATTCGAATTTATAGTTCAAAGCAGATTTGAAATTCGAAAGCATGCCGGAATAATATGGAGATGACAGACTCAAGACAGTTGATGCAGAAACTTGGGGAGGCCTTCATCCAGCAGTGAATTGATAATGATTGTCCATGATGTTGATGATATATTCGAATTCACAGTTCAAAGCAAATTTTCCCGGTTCAGTTCCAGATCGCGTAGGGTCCGGGTGCAAATTTTTTTGACCCGTTTCCAATTCTGGTTTACGCGATAACTCAATCGGTCATCAAGAAGGGAAAACTACCCTCAACGCAAAGTTCGAGGGGGAAGGGATGTGAGATCTTTGTCCAACAGTGAAGGTCTACTGAAGAGAGTAGTATCGTATTTTTCGTTCCTTCCCCTTTCATGCTTTTCAAGCTGTAAGTAAATACACTATGTTTCAATATTCAATACAAAAGTTCAATGGTATTACTTCCTACTATAAATTCCCAACGTTTTCCCGATATTTACCGCTTACACACACACACACACACACACACACACATCCAGAAGCTCAACACAAACATTAGCAATCAGAATGAGCATTATCGCGAAAATCCTTGTTATATTTTCCAAGAACAGAAATAGCGCAGTCAGATTTCCAGGGGAGGGCAAGTGACCCTCTTGCCACAGCCCCATACGGCCGTCCACGGCCAGTAGAAAATAAGCAGATTAAGTTGAATGTTATAAGTGGAGATATAGGTGAATCAGGTAGTGTAGTAACGAGAAGACGAAAACCTTTTTGTGATGAATAACGTGACGTAACAATATGGTGGAAATTTCAATGTGCATATAAGCAGTCCCCGGATTATGAACAAGTTCCATTCCTAAGTCTCTCTGAAAGTCGAATTTGTACGTAAATCCGAACAGTTAGGTACGGTTCGTATATAATGTCAGTTAGTCAAATGCATGTTTCGAGCAAACCTTTCCATGCATAAAAAAAAACATTAAAAAAACCCTTCCAGATAACTAAAACATTTTAAACATACTAATGTTATAATAATAATCCAAATGTTTTCAATGTTTGTTGGTATATCGCCTTTTTTTGATCGCTTTTTATTATTTCCGTTTTAGTCTCAATCGTCATCATTTTCTTTTTTCTCACCATCATCACTTGCACCACATTTACGCTCTGGTATTATGGTTACGAGAGTAAAAAGAAAAAAAAATTAATGCCAAATAGAGTAACACACACGAGACACTGTTAACAGCAATGTGGCCCCGACTGAAATGTTTAAAATCTTTGCCTTAACTCGATCCCAGCCGCCCCGGTGGCGCAGTGGTCTAAGGCGCTGGCCTCTGATCATTCGTCCGTGAGGGGTCCGGGTTCGAATCCCGGTGAGGCATGGATGTTGTGTTTGTCTTACGGTACTGGCTCTCTCCCTTCCCTGGAACCAGTGACCCTAAATTAGGGACGGGCGACTGCTTATAGCCCATTGAGTTGCTCACGGTGGTCGTTAAACCTACAATCCAAAAAAAAAAAAAAAAACTCGATCCCACGAGCAGAGATGGTCACGGGTCGGGTCAAGGTTTTCCTGAACCGATTTTGACCCAGTTTCATTTCCATTTTATTTTTTAAAAGAAAAACAATATTTCAAAAACAGATATGCGTACTGTGGAACTTTGTGCTAGATGCCAGCGGAGTGAGAAATGATTTGTCATACAAAAATATTGCAGTCTCTTTCTTAAAGCAAAGAAGATTTCCACCGATCGAGGATGCCATATCGTAAAGCCTTCTGGTGATTTCTTTGCATTTGTTTTTAGTGCGATTGACCCGAGCAAGATACTGGCAACTGCCTGTCGCCTGCTTTTCTGGTGATTCATTCTCTCACACCCCGCTTGTCACATTGTACATAAGACTAAGAGTTACTTTTCACATGGCATCTTTTGCATTGAGGATTCAGAGGTTTTCGTTTGACGTACTAAGATCCCGTTCCATCGCATGTTGTGTCGAAATTATTGCCTTACTTTTTAATATGGATGAATTTAATATTAAGGAGATTGAAAAAGGCATGGAGGCCAACAAATATGTTCATGTTGAAAAAAGAAAACGGGGGGAGTTAAGAGAAGAGCGAATGCTGGAATTTGTTTCGTCTCATTAAGAAACCAGAATATGTTTAACAACAACACCAACTTTCACATTTGCTGAAACTTGATATGTTTATCAAGAAAGCAGCAAAAATTGAAATAAAACATACAAGTCACTTAATTCAAAAATTTTGATTATAGCAGCATCAAATTTAAGTGAAAAAGCCTTAACATTACTGCGGAGGGACTTTTTGACTTCCGCAGATGTGCCTGAAAACATGTGTAAAACAGTTAGGTTATATGAAAGACGACAGTTTCAACACTTTCTGTAAGGGAGTCAATTACACTTTTCCGTAATACTTTTATAAGATTTCTAAATAACCTTCAATACCCATTTCGAAAAAACGTTTTGAACGCCCGGTGTATATATATATATATACACACTATAATCACAAAAATCACCGGACACTCCTTCAAAAGCAAATGAACGGATCCGATGCGTTGTTAAGATGCGCAGTACCTCTGCAAACGGTCTAAAAACAAAGGTGACCGCGATCATATCACACTGTGAAATTGAGTGAAAATGTCGCGGCGGGAGAGAACTGACTTTGAGAAAGGAAAGATTGTTGGGTGTTATATTAGTGGATTGTCCATAAGAGAAACCGAGAGGCGTTTAAATATGCCCGGGTCAGCTGTTTTGGGTGTACTGAATAAATGAAAGACACATGGCGTGCCTGAAGCAGCAAAACGCACCGGCAGGCCAAAGAAATTCAGTAATAGAGGACGTCGAAGCCACAAGAGAGTAGTTACAGCTAAGCGACGGAGTACTGCGCAAGACCTCAGTGTACAGGTGAGAAAAAATGCTGGAGCCTCGGTATGTACACGTACCATTCACAGAGAACTTCATTTCATGGATTACCGTGGTCGTGTGGCTACTCATAAGCCTTTCATCTCCATTCGGAATGCTACCGTCGTTTATCATGGTGTAAAGAACATCAATCAGATGGCCGTGTGTGGGTATGGCGGCAGCAGGGGACGCTATTTACCAGAGTGTGTACTGTTCCTACGGTCAAGTTTGGAGCTGGCAGTGTACTTATGTGGGAGTGTTTTTCGTGGTATGATCCCGGCCCATTAGTTATCTTGGACAAACCTGTTAACCAGCACGTCTACCTCGATATTCTGGACAATTATGCAAGGACTGTTACGGCGTGGTTTGACGATAATCAAGGACTGTTACGGCGTGGTTTGACGATAATTCCGCATCGTGTGTAGACTGGCCAGCCAGCACAGAGCCCTTGTCTTAATCCCATAGAGCACCTATGGGATAAATTAGAGAGCCGCATAAGAAGTTTGGAACCAAGGCCTACTAGTAAGCAACAGTTAGCGGCAGCATTATGTACTGAATTGAAGCGCATAACTATCGCTGTGTTCCAAAACCTTGTCGAAAGCATGTCTCCAAGGGTCAGTGCATGCATTAAGGCCAAAGGTGGTTTCAGAATCGATCGTTTTAATGTAACAAAATAGAGAAGACGAGCAACATGGAATCGTCTCAAAGAAAAAAATAAGAACAGGAATGATACAAATTGATAAAAGCGATGATATATACATTGAATGAGTAATGGCAAATTTACAACGTGATGCAAACAGAGCAATGCTTGAGGAAGAACAAAATGATCACAGGCGGGGCACCGCGGTGCGAAAGAACATCAAAAAGTTAATGCAGAATCTTAACTCACCGTGAGATGTAACGGACTTGGTGTGACAACGAACTACGGGATCACTGGCGACCACGAAGCATAGAAGGAGCGTTCACGGCATGCGGAGATGGCAGACTGATACTCCTGCTGTAAGCGAGAGAGGAGGCGATTGCTGAAATGTCAGAGTATGGCAGCACTGGCTTTAATGGAAGATGCAGAAGGAGGTAGACTGCGGAGTTGCGGATAATACACGTAGATGACGTGTTTCACCAACACCAACACGTAAGAACCTACTAGTGGAAGGAGCAAAGGCGGATGAGCCCAGAGGAGAAGATGCTGGTATGCTGCAAAAGTGAGGTCAACGGTGCAGGAGCGACGAGCGATGGACAACGCCAGATGTAGCAGAGGTAGTACCACAGGGCAGTAAATGTAGACGTGCCGAACGTCCGCCTCCTGCGCGCAGAAGGAGCAAAGAGGGGAAGAGAGAAGTGTCATGTGGTGGGGAAGGGATGGAACGGGGAGCCGGTTATGAAGGAAGAGCCAGTAGGTATTGAGTTCAAGCGGGGACGAAAGAGGGAGTGGGTTGCAGCCCAGACAGTAGAAACAGTAGCAGGGGGAACACCGTGGATAGGAAGAGGTGAAGGGGAAGCAGAGAAGGAGAGAAACCAATAGAAGGATTTAGTAGAGAACGAGAACAGAGGAAGAGACAGGTCAAAGACACGCAGAAAGAAGGGAAGTGGTTGCGGAGCAGAAAGTACAAAGACAAAGCCAAGAGAATTTGCGACATCAGGAAACTGAGAAACGATAGCAGAACAGATAGAATCGTAGACGTAGGGAGCTGAAGGAGAAGAGAGAATAGCAGGCGGAAGACTAGAAATGAAGCGCCAAGAGAGGTCAGGGTTAGTAAGGTCGCGGACCGTTACTACCCCAGCACGAAGCCAAGAGAAGGAAGCAAAGCAAAGCAGAGAAGATGAGAGGGACAAAGTAGCGAGGAGAAGAAGAGAAATTCTGAGAGAAGGTCGAGAGTAGAAGAGGTAGGGGAGCGAATATGAGGGAGAGAACGCAGGAAAGTGAGGGCCTCAGAATAGGCAGAAGGTAGTTTGGAGGGAAGAGAAGGAAAGCAATCCATTAGTACAAGAGAGGAGAAAGCAAAATGAGGGTTGTGCTGCGAGGTGCGGACGTCGCGCACAACGACGGCCGACGGAACAGGAGCAGTGAAAAGACGGAGGAACATGACGATGCGGCTGGCTCGACAGTAGAGCTGAACACCAATGAGCCCAATTCCAATACGAGCTGGAGGAAGACAGAACTTGGTGACAACGACCCAGTGATGACCGGACCACACGACACGGATGAGGCAACTGATGATTTCTCGGATGCAGTAAAGTGGAGGAGATGAGGTAATCCAGGAGTACTGACACAGAGAAATAAGATGGGTGCGTGCAAGGTTGGCTCGTTGATAAAACGACGTGCAGAACTGGGCACGGCGCCAATAGGCAGTTGCTCGAATGAGACGTGGACGAAGCGAACTACGGGTGCTGTTAAAGAAGCATGAGGTGAGCCGAGAAACACCCCGAGGAAGCGCTGAGCCGACGATGACCAGGTGGCCCCCCACGAGTCTAGGCCAAAGGTGGACCGATACCGTATGAGGTGAGCCGAGAAACACCCCGAGGAAGCGCTGAGCCGATGATGACCAGGTGGCCCCCCACGAGTCTAGGCCAAAGGTGGACCGATACCGTACTAATGTATGTCAATAAATGCTATGTTGTTGTTCTCTTCTAGGTGTCCGGTGACTTTTGTCAATATAGTGTATATATATACACGTATATATATATATATATGATTATGTATTATAATTATACATGATTATATATAATTATAAATTGAGTTTCGAATTTATAGTTCAAAACAAGTTTTCCGGGTCAGGTCCGGGTGGGATACAATTATGTGACGTCCGGGTCTGAGTCGGGTCCGATTCCAAAACTTGTGACCCGTTTCCAACTCTTCCCACGAGCAGACGAGCTGTAGACGCGCAATGTTTTGATGCGCGTAGCAAAATAGCAGCTGTTTGTTATTACGAAGTATTGTATGTAACTCGATTGTTTAATATAATAGGTTTTGCGGGGGTTCGTTCGTAACTACGGGTTCTACGTAAGTCGAACATTCGCAACCCAAGGACTGCCTATATATGCTATTGATTTTAAGTCATTTTGATAAATCACTACTGGAGAATAGTAAACTGAAGTGTAGAGGATACTGAAACATCCCTTTGTGGAGAATAAATAGTTGAAGTTAATTAAGTGTTTGGTCCTTTCATCCATGCCGTTTTATTCACTTATTTATTTCTAGAACACGATTTATCTTCAGCTAGTTGAATAAAGACACTAACTAGTTTAATCGACTTCTTAAAACAATGTGGAATTAATAAAAACACTATTATGTTTTATAGTTTTCTTTTAAAAATTCTGCATTTCGTTTTGTTTACCGAATTCATTGAGATTATTCTCTATAGTTTTATTAATTTTCCTCCTGCATATCTAAAAAAAAATGTCTGATTTCTCTTTTCTCTACCTTTAGGTTATTTACTTATTTATCTATTCATCGTTTGAGATATCTGTTTTATGATTTCGCCTTCCCTGATTTCTCCTTTTTTTCTCTCACTGTCTTACTTTCTGTAGCACGTACATTCTCTTTGTGAGTGTGTGTATTTTTGTTTTCCAGATTATAGAAAGCGAATTCCGTGTGCTTTTGCTGTCTTCGATGAAGCTGCTATGTGGTTACCTTTGGTAGAAGGAAAAGTGCTCATATTGGTAAGTGTGGCTAACGGAAAGACCTCGAAGGTAATTCTGTGTTGTGGTACTCAAGGGACTTAGCCTGGCCTTTCTGACGTTCCCGGACACCATGGCGCAGAAGACAGAGTGAAGTGAATCGCAAAGAAAACGTGTTTCCATCGCAGAGAGCAATCTCTTGTGAGTGCTCCTTATTGACTGAGCCGAAACACAAGATAGTTGATTAGCATTTCCCTGAGAACTGCGGTTTGACTCCCGGCATACTTTCCATGAATCAAATGAGAGACTCTAGACAGTTCGTGCGCAAAAAAAATCTGTATCAATGTTATCTTCTTCCATGGAAATGGTTTAAAGCGAACAATACTTAAAAAAAAAAGTTATTAAAATCATGAAATGCATTGATTATGGTTCGCTTTCTAACATACCGGAAATCATTACACCGGTTATTATGAGGATAATGGCTGTGGAATAAATCTCGCTCCTGTGTCCTGACCTTTGACTCCATTTCGATGATATTCAACAGAACCGGTGCGGGGACCTCCGCAACAACATACTAAAGTTTTGTTGCAAGCGAAGCATTTTTACGTACGTTATGGCGCATAAGGGCGATGCAATGGATCCCGCTTCTATGTCCTGACCTTTGACCCCCATTTCGTCTATTTTCAATAGGGTTCCTTCCCGGTTGGTCCCTACCACATATTAAAATTTCATCGAAATCGAACCATTTTTACGCGAATTATCGGGTGGACGGACGAACACACAGACGGACAAAGCTAGAACATATACGCTTCTTCACCCTAAGGTTGGAGAGCGTAAAAAAGCATCAGGTATATAGCCACACTCTAACCCTATAGCTTTGTTATTAGAACGATAATGAAGCATCAGTGGTTGTTACTGTTTACCTGAAAACACAACTCCATGAAATTAAATTCGTTTCAACTCGATACATTTACAGGGATTTAGATCAGAAAAGTATCCAGACTGGTTGCATAAGTTCGGAATCGCGTAGAGGCGCTTTAGAACAGGTTGACTTTGGAACCTACTACGCATTTATCGTGAGTTACGTCTCTCCTGCTTGTCCAGTTATTTTACAGTAGCGGAACAAGAGTTGTACGTACTGGAGGAAACGAGTCCTTCTATCATCCTCAAATGTGGTTCAATGAATTTGTTTGACCTTCGTACAACTCTTGTTCCGCTACCATTCATCAAATTTATCACAGATGGCTAGTACGTAGAACTCTTGTTCCGCTACTGTAGTACAACTCAAAACTAGACCTTTAATGATTAGAAGAAGGCGCCTGGTCCGACGAATCTCGTTTCCTGTTGGACGAGGGTCAACAGGAAACAAGATTCGTCGGACCAGGCGCCTTCTTCTAATCATTAAAGGTCTAGTTTTAGTTGTTCTAACAGGAAACTAGTTTCGTCGGACCAGGCGCCTTCTTCCAATCATTAAAGTCTAGTTTTGAGTTGTACTACAGTAGCGGAACAATACTTGTACGTACTATAATACTACTTCCAGCCCTGTTCAATTCTGTTCTTATGTATGTGAAGCTCTTCGTCGCATTTGTCATGCCAGAAAAAAATGATCAACGAATTTGCATCAGATTTTGTGGAAAACTTGGCAAAACTAGCAAAGACACATGCTTAAAGTTACACAAAGTCTAACAGGAGGACAGTATAAATCGTGCACGTTTAAAAGACTGGTCGTGAAAATGTTGATAGTGGTGAGAGGCCTGCAACCTGCAAAAGCGAATTCAACGTCTAATTTGTGCGCGGAACTGTGAGGGAAAATCGACGTATCACTATTCGTGAGTTATCTGAAGACTTCAACATTAGTTTCGGTTCCGTTCAATCGATTCTTAGAGACAATTTGGGTATGAGATGCATCCAAGCCAAATTAGTGCCAAAACTGCTCTCAGCTGAGCACAAACAGGTACGTGTGTTTCAGCTGCTAGAGACCAGTTTAAGTGCGTCAAAAACGACGAAAACTTTTTTACGCTTTCCAACCGTAGGTTGAAGAAGCGTATATGCTCCAGCTTTGTCCATCTGTCTGTCTGTCTGTCTGTCTGTCCACACAATAACTCGCGTAAAAATGGTTCGATTTCGATGAAATTTTAGTATGTGGTAGAGGACAACTGGGAACGAACCCTATTGAAAATGGACGAAATGGGGTCAAAAGTTAGGACATAGGAGCGGGATCCATTCCATCGCTCTTATGCGCCATAACTTACGTAAAAATGCTTCACTTGCGACAACACTTTAGTATGTTGTTGCGAAGGTACGCTGAACCGGTTCTGTTGAATATCATCGAAATTGGGTCAAAGGTCAGGGCATAGGATCGAGATTTATTTCGCAGCCCTTATCTTCACAACTTGACTAAAAATGCTTGTATTGCGACAAAACTTTAGTATGCTGTTCTGGAGGTATACTGAACCGATTCTGTTTAATATCATCGAAATGGAGTCAATGGTCAGGGCACAGGAGTGAGATTTATTCCACAGCCATTATTATCCTCAGAACTTGAGTAATGATTTCTGGTATGTTGGAAAGCGTATCATAATCGGTGCATTGCATGATTTTTCTAACTCGCTGAAAACTATCATAGTTGGTGATGAATCGCGGGTTTATGGGTATGACCTGGAAATTAGGAATTACTCATCACAGTGAAAGACCCCAACTTTTCAAGGCACAAGACAGCAACCAGCAATGTCACGACGATGATGACTGTTCTTTTCAATCATGAGGGAATTTTGCATCATGAATACGCTAAATCAAACCAGACAATCAACAAGGAGTACCACTCAAGTTCTGCAGCTTTTGAGGGACGCGGTTCCTCGCAAAAAGCCGGCATTACATGAGAGCGGCAAGTGGCAACTCCTCCGTAACAACGCGCCTGGCCATGCATAGCAACTTGTGCAGACGTTTCTTGCTAATCACGGCACTGCACAGGTCCGACAGCCACCCTTTTCACCAGATCTCGCTCCCTGGGACATTTTTCTCTTCCCAAAAAATCAAATACCACTTGAAAGGAAAATCATTTCAAGATATTGAGAAGAAACAGCTGAATGCGACGAAGCAGCTGCTTGCTATTTCAGAAGGTGACCTCAATGCTTCGAGCAGTGCAAACAGCGCTGCTCGAAGCAATTTTTGTGGACTACTTTGAAGGCGATTAAGTTTCAAATCTTGTTATTTTTTGTTTTTGTAATAAATCCAGTGTAGAGTACTTTTGATCACATCATGTATATACACTGCCGGACAATTGCTAAGGACGGATGACAATAGCAACGATAGCAACCATAAAATGGAAGGCAGGAAAATGTGGAAATTAGCATAAGTGCGGGATACAGTAAGACGTGTTGTGCGTATGCAAATTTTGGATTGCCGAACTTGTTCGTGACGTCATAGCGCTGATAAGAGATAGAAAGGATTTGACGCCTATTGACCGTTGTTGTTCAAACGCAAAGTTGAAAGGGTAAGAATCAATTGACGAACTTGCAATTTTCAGTATGTCTTCCCGACATCACCTAGATGATTTTACGCGTGGCCGTATTATTGGCAAGATTGAAGAAGAGCGAAAAATAACAGATGTTGCCAGGGAGTTCGACGTCAGCCACAGTGTTGTTTCAAGGCTTTGGAAATCATTTCAAACAAATAGAGAGTGTAGCAAACGTCACGGGGGAGGTCGTGTTCGCAGTACGACACCTGCAGAAGATCGGCACATAGTGCTATCAACAAAAACACACCGGCGCAGCACAGCTAGTGAGGTAGCAAATCAGTTTATGGCTGCTACTGGCAAGCGGATCTCCCGAAAAACTGTCGCCAGACGTTCGCACGAAGGAGGACTATACGCCCGCCGTCCTGTTGTGTGCATCCCATTGTCCAGACGTCACCGTACCGCCCGTTTGCAATGGTGCCATTAACATCGCAATTGGACTGATAACTACTGGTCTGCTGTCCTCTTCTCAGATGAGAGTAGATACAATCTATCGTCTGATTGTCGACAACTGATCTGGCGTGATAGTGGTACTGCATATTGTCCAGCAAACATACAGGAAAGGGACCGATATCCGACATGTAGTGTCATGGTATGGGCAGGCATCATGATCAATGGCCGTACGTCCCTCTATGTGCTTCCAACTGGGACTATGGCTGGCCAACGGTACATTAATGATGTTCTGCTACCTTATGTTCGCATGTTCGGTGGTGCTGTCGGTGATACATTCATTTTCATGGACGACAACGCAACATGTCATCGAACAGTCGCTGTCCAGGAGTGTCTTGAGAGCGAGGATATTCAACGCCTCGTGTGGCCAGCACGTTCTCCAGATCTAAATCCCATTGAAAATGTGTGGGATGCTTTGGGGAGGAGTCTTGCTGGTCGCCAATGCCCTCCAATAAACAAGGACAGCCTCATCCGTGCACTGACAGAGGAATGAGATGAATTACCCCAACAGCTGCTTGATAATGTTGTGCAAAGCATGACACGACGTGTGGAATCTTGCTTCGCACTCCATGGTGGCCATATCCCGTATTGACATCTTACGCCGGAACGCCTGCGGACGGTAATTGCATTTTTCACGTTTACGTATTCTGCACAAAATGGCCTGTTTGTCCCTTGAACACGTTCCAAAGCCTTCTGGATTTCAGAGCACAATAAATTGTCTTTCTTGTAATGTCCTGGCATTCTGACATTATTTTATTTCACTTGGCATCCAACCACACTTACTTTTTTATGCGCTATATAGCCGTTTATGATCCGTCCTTAGCAATTGTCCAGCAGTGTATATTCTCCCTGTTGTAAGATGATAGTTAATTTAAGGATTTGTTTGTTGGTGGAAATAACTACTCTGAAGTCAAACGTTTCTATAAAGTGCTACACAGAAAGTTACACGTAAACGTACGGAATTTTACGTTGAACCAGCAGAGCTTCCCTTCTCGTTGTGGTTGAAATCCTTAAACACGAAAGAACTGAATTGGCATTATAAGTATAATAATGTAAAGCAATATTCATAAGCCAGTATTTATAAGGGTCCACATCTTTATTTGCTTTTATCAAAAAGTATGTCACGCGTCAGGCACTTTGCTCAATTAATAAATAACTTGGGTCACAGAAAATTTCCAAGCAGAACACAATCTTCTCTAGGCTCAGCAGTATACAATAAATATTGCGCTCACTATTGTACAATCGTAAGTAGCAAATCGTAACGACTCAAAATATCGTGATCGTAAAATATGGACAGTGTCTACCAAATACACCGAAGAGCCAAACCATTATGACCACCTTCCTAATAAGATGTTGGTCCTCCATGGACTGCCAAAACAGCTCTTTCCCGACGAAGCAGGGACTCTACAAGACTTCTAAATATGTCTTGTGGTATCTCTTACCAACACGTTACCAACAGATCCTTTAATTCTTGTAATTTATGTGGTTAGCCCGCTGAAAAACAGATTTCCTGTTCCAACCCAAACCACAGATGTTCGATTGGATTGACGTCCGGGGAATTTTTAGGTCAAGACAATACCTGGAAGTCATCCTCATGTTCTGCGAAACATTCTTGAACAATCTGGGTACTGTGGAGGCCCTGCTAGAGAAGAATGCCATTGCCACGAGAGGAGGCACCTGGTCTACAATGATGTTGACGTCATAGCTTCCTGAGCATAAATGACTGGTTCTAGGGTTGACCAGTAAAACATTGCCCAAAGCATTACACTACATCCACTATCTTGCTTTCATCCCACGGAAAATCCTAGTGCCAACACTTCTCCAGGTAAACGACGCATACGTACCCAACAAGATTCACCGGACCAGTTGACCTTCTTCCAATCATTCAAGGTCAAGTATCGGCGCTCGCGTGCCCATTGTAGGCAGCTTCGACGGTGAACCAAGATTAGTATGGGCAGTTGGAGTGGCCTGCGGCTAAGCAACCCCACTTTCAGCAGGGTTAGATTTACTGTGTGCTGTGACACAGTACTACCGTCACCAGCATTCAAATAAGTGGCGAGTTGCGCCACAGAATCTCTTCTGTTGGCTCGTACCATACGGGGTAGCCTTTTTGCTCACCTCTAGCATCGATGAGGTGTGTTCGGCATACACCTTGCCAGCAGTTCGTTGTTGTTTTTTCTCTTCTCAGGCCACTTTTTGAAGATACCAATCACGGCTGATTGACAGCACTCCAGAAGCCTTGCAGTCTCGGTAATGCTCTGACCCAGTCGTCTGGCCACTGCGTTTTGACCTTTCTCAAAGTCCGCTGCTTTTTTCATCTGAAGAACAAGAATAACACTGATTAACAGAGCTCAGTACAGTTGTTATTTATACCCTTTCATAACCTTCAAACGCTTCGTCGTTTACCTGCAGTTGCTTCGATTTTCATAAATACGCGCTGGTCATAATCTTTTGGCTCTTCGGTGTACAAGCGAGTCTGAAAAAAGTGAGCGAGAAACACAAGTGAGACTGTTACATTCAAAACAGAAGCTCTTGTCTCTAGCTTAGGCATACGCCATTGACTTCTGACCTTGCCAAACAGAAATTTGTCAGTCAGGAATCAGTGGCTTTAAGTTTATAAAAACGTTTAACGAGAATAAATTAAATTTGCATAACAAGACAGGAACTCAAAATGAAGGTTAAATTAGAGTTTACGTCACGCTGTGTGCGACAGTTTCTTGCGTTTTTCTCAAGATTTTCCCTACAACATCTGCAATTTTACTATTTCGATCGCTTCCAAATCTTCAACGGTTAATCCATCTAAATTAATTTAAACTTTGGAACAAATTGTTGTGCAAGATCTGGAGTATACGACGGGTGCATATATTTCAAGCTGACGTAATCCAAGCATTATGAGTGTGATGTTGTTCTGAACAAAACAAATGTCTCTGATTACCTTGCATATATTTCTTTTATCGTATTACAACAAGCTGTAAGGCTTTTGTTCGTGAATGTTTCTATTTTAAACTTTTCTTAGAACCTAAAGCACCGTAAGACGCACCTGCTAGCAGGATGCACACGACATAAAGGCAAATAGCAGTCAGAACGAACGTCCGCGTAGCTCAATTGGTAGAGCGACTTATTCCGGAATGAGGAAATCCGGGTTAGAGCCCCGGCGTGGAAATGACTGAGAAATTTATTTCGTTATACTTCGTTGCCATAGAAACAGCAGCTTGGCAGTTGCAACTCATTTACTCTATACAAGTAATGTGCTTTGTCGAAACTCGTGTTAACTCGAGTTTCGATTTGTTCATTCGTCAATTTTTGCTTTCTTGCGTTCGATAAAAAAATATGGCCTTTGTGGAACATAGATACATACGCACTTTATAAAGAACAGACGTTGTATGTAATTGAACAAACATGCCAAGCCTTGTGCACGAAGTTTCGTTTGGGTAAGAAGACGCTTGAAGTTCCGTTCTGAACGCCCATCTGAAGTGTGTTATGAAGAAATATTGGCAATAGTTGTGTCTAACCCTTATCAAATCTACGAGGATACTGCACATGAACTCCCAGTTCGTCGAATAGATGACTGCCACAAGAAGAATTCATTCAGGCTACTGGAATGGTCCGAAAACTAGATCAATGCATACCACATTAACTATCGGACTGGCATGAAGTGTATCTATGGAAGCCCGATACAAAACCGATACGTTCTTGGATGGATGGTAAATTCTAAAAGCTGATCTTCACCCAAAGAATGTCATGCTCCGTGTCTGGTGGGATTGTAAGAGGATTGATTATCCACCATGAGCTGTCGGCACATAACAGAACAATTACTGCTAGTCAAAAATTCTCAGTAACTCAATAGAGTAAATGAGACCTTAAAGTCCCAGTTTGGTGCATCGGAAAGATATCTCCCATTAGCAAAATTCTCGGTCACATGTGGCTATGGTGAGACATCACAACTTGCAGGAACTTTGCTGAAAACTTTTGTCGCATTCACCATATTCATCGGACTTAGCACTAAAACATTTTCACTCGTTTGAGTCATGGGGAAAACTATGCGGCTGGTAAAACCATGAAAGATCACAATTGAAATGGGGATTCAAAACTTATTTTTGACTACAAGGACGCTACTTTCTTTGTTAAGGGAATTTGAAATCCAGCTGAACTATGGGAATATGTCGTCACTGATACTGGAGACTATACAATGGATAGAAATTATTCATTGTGTAAGTAAAAAAGAACAGATTTGTTGTCCATGTATGTAAACGGGTAGAATTTTTGTGCTTATCGAATAAACAAATGTCCCATCGTGATGGTAAGACGTGTAAGACAGCAAAGAAGAAGTCAAGGTCCTGTTGGTGCAGCCACGCTGTTACAGTCTGCCTCACATTTCCGTCTGTAGGCAAAGTTTCGCAGGCGGGCTATAGAGGGCTGTAGGGCGGGATACTCTAAATTTCCCAACCATATCGCAGTAACTACTAAGCCGTGCATTGGGTCTCACGTGATCTGGCGTTATTATGCAACAGTACAGTATCTCTGCAGGGCAATCCAGGTCTTTGTAGGGGGGATATGGTGCAACGTGTGAAGTATCTGACAATTCAGTTAGGCAGTCGTACTTGTGCCACGGGCAAGGAAGTCAATCAGAAAAACACGTTGACAGTCCTAAAAAACAGTTGCCATGATATTGCGTCTGGATGGCAAAGTCGACGTTTCTGAAGGGTGGAGATGATGGGTGGTCTCACGTTATAGATGCTCGTCTGCTTTTTGATTTTGCATGACGCAGCCAAATTTCGTCTGCCGTGACGAGGAAGAGCAGTAGCGTAACTACCACCCCCGCAGCCCCTGTAGCTGCGGGGGGAGGGCGCAAGTAACGAAGGGGCGTACTGCAGCTGCCAGTTATAGTTTTATGAAAAAATTTGAACACGCATAATAACTAACTCAAAAAATCATATTTTGCTTTAAGATGTATATTTAGCTTTGCCTAAATAAATGCCTTAGTTTCACTTTTAGGACATTGAAAGTGTTCGGCTCTTTGACTGCAATGGGTTGTAAATAATACGATCGCTCTCTAATTACCCTGTCTCTCTGCGCTGCTGCGGAAAAGCGCGAGGCCACAGTGGGATTCCCCGTGGAGAATGCGAGAAAACAGTCAGTTACCTAGGATTACGTGCACGACAGGCGTCAACATTTATTCACAGCAGCCGCAGATATGCCATGTGGAAGAGTGGTTTATTTTCTAGTGGTTTATTTTAGTTTTGGAGAAAGCAATTACACGTATTATCAAATTTATTACGCAAAAAGTCAAAACTACAGAGCCCTTGGTACCATAATTACTTTTGCAGACACTCTCCTTGACTTCCTAATAACTCCCATCCCGTACCCGCCCACCCCAATCACCACACACACACCGCAAAAAAATGCCTCCTCCCACGTGTTCGAAGTCCTGGGAAAATTACTGTGCTTAGGGGTGCTGAAGTAAATCTTGCGGGGGACGGGAGGGGTGTGCGCACGTTGTGCTAGTTACGCCAGTGAGGAAGAGACCCATTCACCATATTCATCGGACTTAGCACTAAAATATTTTCACTTGTTCGGGTCACGGCAGAATCATGTGGCTTGTAAAACTATGAAATATCACAATTGAAATAGGGATTCAAACGTTATTTTTGACTCCAATGACACTACTTTCTTTGGTAAGGAAATTTGAAATCCTTTCTTTGTTAAGAGAATCTTTTAGTGCTAACCCGTTATGTTCTTCTGTGAGATTCTTAAGCACTCCGCTGGTGCAAACTTTCCGATAATTAAGTCAGTCATGCACAACACTGTGGACACAACCAGAAATAAGCCCGGGCTTAGCGCTGGTTGAGCATTAGTGCAAATTGTGCCTATGTGAATAAGGGAAAAATGAAGCATATTGTTTTACTGCTATTTATATTTTCATCATAAAAAAAGGGAGAAAGAGAGAAAGAAATATTATTATGTGCATCATAATCAGGTAACAAAATGTCATTCATTTTGTTTCCCAAGTTTATCAAGTTAATTAGGTTACCTCGGCTCACGTTCATGTTTTCACCTAATGACTGAAAGTAATCATTTTTCATATTGTAGCTAGCAGAACTTTAAATTTTAGTCGCTAGAAAACTTTATACTATCCGTTTTCATCGCATCTAAGAAATAATACGTAGTTGCTGCTTTAAACATTCACAGACGTTTTAGAGTTACGAAATGCACGTGAATCACAAAATAAACAACAATTAAGAATTTTAGGCAAAGAACAAAAGAGAGACTAATCATTCAGCTGTGCGTTTCCCATTGCGTTAATTAATTCGGTTAGCAGTTTTAAATAAAATTAATTTAAAAAGTGAACGGAAAAATTAACTTGAGTCCGGCCGGGGTTTTAGTCAAAATTTGATGAAAGGCCTGGCCCGGATCAGAGATGGAAGCGGGTCACGGGTCAACGGGTCAGCAGATCAACGGGTCGACAAGTTCTTGCATGTCCAACGGGTCGGGTAAATCAAGGTTTTTGTGACCCGATTTCATTTCCGTTTTACTTTTGAAAAGCAAAAAAAAAATAATTTTTCAGATAAGAATACGCACTTTGGAATTTTATACTCCATACTGGTGCCCGCGTACTGAAAAATGATTTGTCATGTAATACAAAGGTAGAGTGTCCTCATAAGGAAAAGTGTTCCCTCCTTCTGAGAGGCAATGATGAAAACAAACATCCACATTTTTGGAAACTTTCAAGTCATCATAAACCTTTGAAATTTGGTGTTGCTGTGAAACATATTCTGAAGCTTGCTGTGTTATCAAGAAAACAGCAAAAACTGAAATAAAACATACAACTTGCTTAATTCAAACATTTTGACTGTAGCACCATCAACATTTGGTGGAATAGCATTAACATGACTGTGGAGGGACTTTTTGACTTTCGCAGATGTGTTTGAAAACATGTGTAAAACAGTTATGTTGTCTTGCAAATGAAGGACTAAAGTTTCAATACTTCTTGTAAGTAAGTGAGTAAATTATAAGTTCCTACAATGCATTTGTTTGTTTTCCATATAACCTAAGATACTCATTGCGGGGAGATTTTTTTTAACGCCCTGTATATATATTATACACTGGCGGAAAGTGAAAAAAGAAAACCAAGAAGGAGACGTCTGATACCAACGAAATTTATACAGCATAATAACGGAATACAGAGGATAACGTGATCAAAACATTATGGCAAAATACAGCTGTATTTGCTGGTAAACTGAAAAATAACATTTCCATGTAACATGGTTAGTACGAGGTTGAACCGCCATGAACTGCGTCACACTGTGCAATTCTGGCATGGAGTCTGTCGTACAGATGTTGGATCCAAGTTTGGAGTATTGAGTTCCAAGCATCTTCAACCTGGACGTGTAAATCGGGGATGGTCGTGGCTGGCCGTGAAGACCGGATAAATCGTTGTCCCATAAAATCCCACACGTGCTCAATGGGGGACAAATTCGGTGAACGTGCAGGCCATGGAAGTTGTCTCACACCCTGAAATGCATGTTGCGTTGCACGTGCCGTGTGCGGGCGTGCGTTATCTTGCTGTAAAACACGATGGACCGACCTTACAAATGGCACAACAACGGGCTGAATGATGTTGTTGATGTAGGAGGTGCTGTTTAGCGTACCCGGTACAAACACTAGTTGTGTACGGGAGTGATAGCTGATTGCTCCCCACACCAGGAGACTTAGTGCAGGCCCTGTGTGTTGCTGGCGGGTGCAAGAAGGGTGGAGACGCTCCCCTGTGCGTCTGCGAACACGCATACGGCCATCGGAGGCTCCCAAGCAGAATCTGCTTTCATCGCTGAACACGACAAATCGCCATTGCGTTCTCCAGTGCAGACGTTGGCGTCACCACTGCAGCCGTTCCTGACGGTGGGCTGGAGTCAGAGGTACACATGCCAGAGGCACACGTGCACGTAGTCCTGCATCCAGTAGATAATTGCGGATTGTTCTCACAGTCACCTCAGGTGCCACGGCAGCTCGGATTTGCGTCGCAGTGGATATTCTGCTTGACAACGCCGTTCTTCTTATGCGTCGATCGGTCCGCTCATCAGTCCCTCTGTGACTCCCGGTTCCACGTCTTCTCGTGTGGGAATGTTCCTTGGACCATCTACGCCACCATCGTACCACCACCGATACTTTCCGTCCCATTCGCTCTGCAATGAGACGATACGACCACCCGGCCTCACGGAGTCCGACTAGACGACCTCGCTCAAAGTCCGATAACTGCTGAAATCGTACACGTCTTCCATGTCCAGGCATTGCAGCTTCTTCAGGGTCTTCGCACGTGTCCGTACGCCGCCGACTGATTATATTCACTTCGCCGTACTCCTTAAATACCACCGACGATAATTTGCATATTATGCCGTGTTGTGGCGTTAGTGCTCACCGGTTGCTCCCGACATTAACATCCCACCTACGTAATCTCGACCACATTAACATATGTAAATTTCATGATCGTCCGCCAATTCCTTCTTGGTGTTCTTTTTTCACTTTCCGCCAGTGTAGTTTAAAGCAGGTTTGTCCGGGTCGGGTCTGGGTCCAAACTTTTGGCCCGTTTCCAACTCTGCCCCGGATTCGTTACCGCACTTTCTGTCATAGCCTGGGCCCGTGCTCATGCCTAAACTCTACCATCTGAAATTCGCAGTTCGCGGGTTAGTTCTCTCGCTATAATGCCCGTATTGTCATGAATGTGAGTGTCATCCTGCGGCACAATGCTTTCTCGAATGGCGGTGGTTGGGCGTCCATGTTGAGGTCTGTCGCGTCAGTCCTGGTCTTCGCAAAGTCCTGGCACCGTTTCCACTCGTATTCTTCTGAAACGACCATTTCGCTCTATACTCCTACCAAGTAGCGATGGATTTCCATTGGAGCAACACAATTCAAATGGAAAAAAAAAAAATGAGTCACGCGTCTCTCCTCTTCGTGTGGCCATATTGACAATAACGCAGCCATCTTTCATCAACTATTCCTAGTAAATGAATGGACACAGAGCCCTCTGGTGGCGATATGATGCTCCTAGTTCCTTTTTTTTTTTATTGAAGGTTTAACGACCACCGTGAGCAACTCAATGAGCTATAAGCAGTCACCCGACCCTAATTTTGGGTCACTGTTTCCAGGGAAGGGAGGGAGCCAGTGCCGTAAGACAAACACAACATCCATGATTCACCAGGATTCGAACCCGGACCCTTCACGGACGAATGATCATAAGGCAGCGCTTAAACCACTGCGCCACCGGGGCGGGCTAGTTCTTTAGGCGTCCGCACGCTCTTAAATTCGTCATTATAGAGCGTGCGGATTAGTTTAGGCGTCCGCACACTCTTAAATTCATCATTATAGAGCATGCGGACTAGTTTAGGCGTCCGCGCACCCTTAAATTCATCATTATAGAGCGTGCGCACTAGTTTAATCGTCCGCACACTGTTAAATTCATCATTATAGAGCGTGCGGACAAGTTTAATCTTCCGCACACTCTCAAATTCATCATTATAGAGCGTGCGGACTAGTTTAATCGTCCGCACACTCTTAAATTTATCATCATAGAGCGTGCGGACTAGTTTAATCGTCCGCACACTCTTAAATTCATCATTATAGAATGTTCGGACTAGTTTTGGCCTCAGCACACTCTTAAATTCATCATTATAGAGCGTGCGGACTAGTTTAGGCGTCCATACACTTTTAAATTCATCATTATTTTTATAGGAACTTTGATGCTGGACGTCTTGTTACCTAATTTATTGCACAAACGTTACATAAATATGCACAATACGCACACACACAGTTGTACTCACATAGAACCCTTGTCAACTTAAATGTAGATGCCGTTACATTGACTAAATTTCAGTTTTGTGAATAGAAGAGGGTTACTAAAGTGGACTTAATTTTCATTTTTATTTGCAGAAGCATTTCTAAGGAACTAAATGCCGTGGTTAAATAAAACTTTAATTATTTATATCAATATATTTGGAAATGCAGGCACAACAAACAAGAAATCTAGGTAAATGCGAATATGTAAAGCTCGTTGCACATTCCGTCGGTCAGTAGGCTTTAGTTAGAGCACAGTGCCTTCTGTTGAGTAGAGTTAAGTCCTCTTTGAAATTTATCACCGATGAACAAACGGCAGACCGGAAAAGATAATACCTGATTGAAAAGGAAACAACCATCAGGAGGTTTCATAATAACACCAGATTTTATTTTAGGGGTTTAAAGACTCCCACGAGCATCTAAAACTGTAAGTAATCGCCAGTCCTTAATTTAGAGCCACTGCTTTCATGGAAATGACTTCATGAGATCCGAAGTGTAAACGAAACACACTGCTTCATCCAGGACTCGAAATCGAGAATTAGCCAGAAAAGCAATTAGCCTCTGTCCGCTTGGCCTCCGGAGTACCCGACATTATTTTTGTTTCCACATGCCTTTTCAAATTGATGGAAACATGTTTTGTTAATTTTCATTTGATTCTACAAAAGAAGTAGCGGAAACGTATGGGTATTGGGAGTGACGTAGACAAAAACACACAGTATTAATAATGCTTTACTTAATATGAAAACGTTAAAAATATTTGGACATTAGTCAACAGCGAAACACAAAAATAATAAACTTGGGCATTACTTTTCTTCAGAAAGGGCAAGTAGAGTAATTATCGTCACTTTACGTCTCCATCCCCGCGTGTTAACCGCCATTTGCTTTTAACCGATATCCTAAAAGCAATTTATTATACAGTTTCTAACACACGCTAAAAGAAATAAAAGGTTGCACTCTAGATTGAAAAATATGGCGGTAGCTTATCTCAGGTAATTTAATGCCAACCGTTAGTTATCTTATAAGATGAAATGCATTTTATATTTTTCCCCTAATCAAGAGCTATTTTTCTTTGTTTTGTACTTTTATTTCTTTCATATAAAATCGATACTGAAATTTATTCTGTAATGAAAACCCTTTTAAAACAAGCGCAAGGAAGAAGGCAGAAAATAAAATAAAGTTACAAACTCATTAAATGGGACTTAGAGACAATTTTTCTGGAAAGTATTTACTCGAGATGCATCTCGATGACAGCATCCACCATGTGTGTTAATCCATCGGATTTATAGTCTCAATTTTTCATGGCTCAGTGATGAGTTTCGAGGTGAATAACGTCACCAGATGGTTTTAAAACTCAATATATTACTGAATAATCATTCTACGAAGTCATGAGCCTTGGAAATCTTCATTTTCACATTATGATCTTCTTTTTTTACTTCCATTTTCTCCGTAGTTATTTTCTAGTCCGTACTGGTGACACGTCAATAAATGAATGAGAAAGTAAATTTTTCACTTTGTGCCAATTTGAAATTCTTTCGATGAATTCTGAGAAACTTCGAGGTGAGCTTTCCATTAATTTCTTTCTTACAGGTAAAATAAACAGTTTACTACTTCATGCTGAAAATCCCATGAAAGAAATATAAAGCCAGGTTGTTCCAACAATCAAGAGCCTCTGAGGTATTGGGAGGAGTTAAGCACTCAGCTTTAATTATCTGAACGAATCAGACTTCTCAGGATTTCTTCTAATTTACTGAATGTGAAGAAGAAGGAGCTCACAAACAACACGCTTTTTCATTCTTCAAATTAAACCTCAAAGCTCAATAAGAACAAACTTCTGGCTGCCGTCATCAACTTCTCAATTTATAATTACCCACCAGTGTTTCACCTGAATGTCGCTAGTTTGAATTGCCTACGGTTAAAAATTCTGCTGGCATTCCGCCAAGTAAGTAATTTAGAATATATTTTATGTTTCACTGCATGTTAAAGTTATATTACTAGCAAACAGTTATGCGGATACCTTTTTGATAGTGTTACCAGAAAAGTTCAATGGGGAGTGTAAGAGGTGATGTATGAAAGTTAAATACTAATAAATTTTTAATTACTAAAGCTGAGACTTTCTTTGATCTGCAGGATTTCATGTGTTGCTTCCTCGCAGGTTCTTTTTTTAAGCACAAATCTCCACATTTCTTTTATTTTAAAAAGCTGTATTTGTCTCTAGAAAAGAATAAAACAAGCACTTTAACTAACGCAAGCAGATTGACTCACGACATTAATATTCGGAGGGTTTGACTTAGCTGAAATGCAGCCGTTCAATGAATATTAATGAATGAAATACGGGATTACACTATTGTACAATACAAATTTGAAAGACGTGAATCCGTTTATTGGTGTAAATATGGCATGGATGGTAAGTCAGATAATATCCGAAAACATGAACATTTCGTCGTCCTGGAACGGGAATCGAACACGCGTCTCCCAAATAGCGCCCGAGTATGCTAACCACCACACCACCCAGAACGACCAACTTTCAAGTTTTCGATGAATTTGAACATAACCATCACAGAATTCGCTAGTCGAAGCAACCGGCATTCATATACAGCGAATCTCTAGGTTTTGAATCCATTCGCGTGATTTTCCGGAGGAGCAGAATATCCGTTTATTGGTGTAAATATGACATGGATGTTAAGTCAGATGTTCAAAACACAGCCTGAATACAGAAATAAAAAAATAACCATCTCAATAATAATAATAAAACAATCGTTACATGGTAGGTAGTTCGCAAAATAAACGTGAGAAAAGCACTGACATCAAAGCAGGAAAGAAATAATTCACAACCTAAAAGGCGCCATATAGGCACATCTTGCAGTGATGACATCGAAAGTATGCTCTGTGGGTTAGAGACCGTCCGAAGGCTCGTGCATTCTTTTCGGCTTCGCGAGCAAGCGCAGTCTGCAGAACTAGCAGTGTTTCGTAACCACTATCTGAAGTGAAAATCCACGCCTGCCTGCCCAACTATATGCTCAATGAAAAGACAGTCTGCCTTGTGAATGAGCAGGGCAGATCGGTGCACGGTACCATTCGACGGCCAACCTACTTCATATGTACAGAAGAACTTCAGTTATACATTTTTCACTTTTATACGGATTTCTGCGACAGTTTCGATATTTTACCGTAATTTCGATCGGTTTTTCAATTCTGTTATACGTATTTTATTTACTCCATGCTTTTTGCGATTATAAGTTAAAATATGAATTTCAGATTATCCAAGGTGCACGTTTGTTGGATTCTTTTATACGCAACTTGGTATGTTACAACTCGATGGGATCGAGACAACGCTACTGTGTGGTGCAGTCAGAGTTGAACCTTGATCTCATCAGAGGAGAGTGTAATGTTTACGTTCGATTTGTATGAAAAATTGGCTTTGCGTTTCATTATTCACACGCATATGCACTATTTTTTTTTTATTTTTTTTTTTTTATTGGAGGTTTAACGACAACCGTGAGCAACTTAGTAGTCTATAAGCAGTCACCCGTCCCTAATTTAGGGCCACTGGCTCCAGCGAAGGGTGAGAGCCAGCGCCGTAAGACAAACACAACATCCATGCCTCACCGGGATTCGAACCCGGACCCATCTCGGACGAATGATCAGAAGCCGTCGCTTAGAACACTGCGCCACCGGGGCGGCCCGCACTATTTAAAAATTGATAAATCACAGGGACGTAACCTTGTGGCTCCACCATTTCGTGACGTAGGAGAATAAAATCCTAAATGTATCACCAATATTACACATTCCAGTTGCAAATGGATGTACAGAAAAAAAAAGCCGTTTGCTCATGTGTTGCACATTGAAACCCTGGTCTCTGATTCTTAGTTGTGAGGATTTCACTTAATATGGACAGATAGAGCTATCAAAAGAAAAATTTGATTTTCATAGGCTTTTTGATTTTTGCAGTGCGATAAAGTACCGGGTGATCATAATTAAAGTATCCCTATTTAACGTTCTCTGGAGAGATATCTAGCAGTCCAAAAGCAACCAAATTAGGTATGCTGACAATTCAGGACATGCGGAAGAGGTTTCCGAAAAAAAAAAAAAAAAAGAGTTCTAAAAGTCACCACTAGGGTACTTCTGGCGCTGCAAGCTGCAATAATATAGATAATTTTCGGCTCTACGAGGGAATTGAGTCCTTGTGGCGCTACGAGCTACCAGAAAGCGTATCATTTACATAATGCACTCCTGCTAAAGGCGACTCGTGGGTATAAAACTGTCCTAGGCATGGTGAATGCGATTCGCATTCATCAACCGCAATGAGTATCGCCTTGCCGGGCCAGAACGCCCTCTTCTTGTGAAGCTGTTTTAAGCAGAAACCAACGCAACACGTGTGTTGGTTTCTGCTTCGATTTTTGTGTCGTTTCTCTCGTAGAGCCGAAAGTTGTCTATATTATCGTAGCTTACAGCGCCAGAAGTCCCCTAGTGGCGACTTTTGGAACTTTTTTTTTTTTTTTATCGAAAATCTCTTCCACATATCCTGAATTGTCAGCATACCAAATTTCGTTGCATTCAGACTGCTAGATATCTCTCCACAGATTGTTGACTAGGGATACTTTAATTACGATCACCGTGTATATTGTCTTGTGAAATCCGTAACGCTTCTTTTTCCATTTCGCTGCCAGTTTGACTTAAAATAAATCATTATTAAAACATACCTTGCGCTCCTTCAAAACAGAATTTTTTTTAACATCTTGAAATTGCCTTTCTATGTTTTATTCTTTTTTTACATTTACTCGTTTTTTTAGGGGTTTTAGGGCCGTCTAGAAAAACGCATAACCGGACTTCCACTGTAATTTGCATCGCTTCCTAATTCATATTCGAATAATTTATTTTTATGTATTTAAGACTTCTTCCAGTGCTTTTAATGGAGTGTTTGTTACTAGCACGCTTCGCTCCATGTGACAAACACTGTCGAAAACTGAATGAGCGGAGGCAAATGAAACACACTGTGGAAATGTTTTGTCCTGGCAGGATGCCATTTAGTTCTAGCTGGCTAAAACAAAAACATTATTTCTGCCTTATAGAGGGAGTCAACACATAATAATATCGTCAAGGTCTACCATATTATCGTGAGGCAGTGATTCTTTCAGACATACATCCAGGGGGAGGGGGCGAAGCCCTCCCGGAAACGACCGTCCCCCGAGAGACATTTTAGGATACCGAGCCTAATTTTAATAAATTTAGGCTAAGATGAAAAAGGAAGTTTCGTTTGTTTTTATGCTACAAATATTTCACCAATTATATTTTTTTTAATATTTGTTCAAATGGTACTACTTTTAGTTTATTTTATTAAAAAGTGTATTACGATGCATGGTGTTCTTCAAAATATAATAAGTAGACTAACCATACCTAATTGCTTGGGAATAGTGATTCAGGATCAAGAGTGCGTTGAATGCATTTTAATAGATGAAAATTTCAAGCCTGTGGACTCCCTCCTGTAGCTGAGGAAAGTTTGTTATTCCTGAAATGTTTGAAGAAGTAATAACTATATCAGAGATGTATATACAATTTTTCTTAGGGGGGGACGAAAATAGGAAGTTTTTGAAATCCACCATCTGGAACAAAATTAAAGTTAATGAAAATTTTAAGAAAAATTAAAGCATTTTTTTTTCAATGTAAGTCGATACATTTTTCTTAAATTAAGGCATTTTTTTCAATGTAAGCCGAAACATTTTTTCTTAAATTAAGGCATTTTTTTCTAATGTAAGTTGCATTTTAACTAAAAAACAAACAAATAATGACACTTTTTCCGGGGGGTGGCAAGGCCTTCTCTAATGCGACCCTGTGCTAGAAATATAGTAATTACTTATATCTATATAAATATAGAAGTTAAAATTATATATATATATCATCATCATTATTGTCAACCATTATCAATCCACTGCTGGACGAAAGTCTCCCCAAGTTTCTTCCACAACGGTCTGTCTTGTGCCAGTCTCCTCCATGTTACTCCCACATACTTTCGAATTTCATCCACCCATGTCCCATGTGGTCTTCTTCTGGGTCTTTTCCTGTCCCTTGGAATCCAATCTAAAATTTCGGCTGTCCATCAATGGTCTGTCCTTCTGGCAGTATGTCCAGCCCATTGCTCGTTCGTGATAGACGTAGTGTTGGTGGCTCCAATATTTTATGCGTTTTAGTGTGGAATACCTTGTCCCTCACTTACCTGTTGCGTGGCCCGGCTGTCTAAAAGTACTGTGTACGTTTTGAGCTACTTTTCTAGCGTTCTCATCCTCATATTAGTTCATATTCATCCGTTTTCTTATCGTTTGCTCGTTTGTTTACGTTTGGAAGCTGCCAACATGGCGGCTTCCGGTATTTCGTTATCATCTATGGGCGTGGCGGATGCACGTCACGTCACACTTCCCACGTCCATGGAAGTTAACATACTCTCGCCCTCAGATGTGTCTGCTCAGTTGCCTTCCCAGCTTTCTAGTACTCCTGCACCGCTGCCTTCACTGGACTTGGCTGCGCTTTCTTCTTCAGCTCCTGCATCTGTCTCGGTGCCCTCCCTGGGAACTACTGATTCTACTGCCTTGCCTTCGGCCTGTGCTTCTCTTCCCTCACAGCCTTCTGTGCCTGTCAGTTCCGAACAGACTTCTCTTCCGAGGATGTCATTTGCCTCTAAAGTGCAACGAGGCGCTACTTCTACGTCCGATTCCTCTCAACCAGATGGTCTTTTGCAAGCAACACCTATTATTCAGGTATCCAACCACAAGGTGAAGGTAACGATTGATGACAATTAGCAGATTGGCCGTGAGTTCCATAACCTCCTGGATAGAGGTGTGCTCTTTCATGCTTTACCAAATACTCCATTGCCACGCTACATGGAAGCCCTCTCTGTACATGTGTCGTCTGCGTCCATTGCAGGAATTTCCCGTACTCCTCGGGGTATTTCGGTACAGTTCAATCACAAGGAGGATGCTGACTTTTTTCAAGCTAACGGACTTTCGATTGGGACAAACCATCTCATCCCGTCGCCTCTTTCCAAGAGACCGGTGAACATCACGTTCTATCCTGTTCCACAGGAAGTGCCGGATACTGCACTTCCTCTTCTTGTCAGTCATGTTTGTAAAATTGTTGGTAAGGTCCGTCGCCTTTCTGACGCTCCCCGCGGAACTCGATTTGCACATGCTACAGGACCTCGCCGTCAGTTATTGGTCGTCTTTCCCACCGAGAAAGCCTTGGCGGATTGCCCTACAGAAGCTACTGTTGAAATTGGCGCACGAACGTACAGTTTCAAGATTTTCACTGCTCACTATTGTACACACTGTTTAACACAAAATCACACCACTGCCTCCTGTGACCGCGTTCGACGTGGACGTTCATCAAGTTCGCATCCCACTGCTGACCACATTGGTCTTTCTACTATCCCCACTACCGGTAGTTTGCCTGACGCGAATTCTTCGTTTCTCCGTCAGACGAACATTTCCGTCACGGACAATGCTGCCTTTCCTCCTCTCCCGACCCGTACGATTGTGCATCCACCTTCAAGATTGGCAGAGTTGTCTTCGACTACAGATGTGTCTACAGCGGAGTGTTCCGATCCGGGTGTGTTGAGTGGTGGTTTGGCGGATCGGCCGTCTGGCTCTTCTCCTAGCCTCTCGGATATCGGATCTCCATTTGCAACCTTGTCTACCATACCCTTGTTGCAACATCTTCCTGAAGCCTCGGCTGTTGTACCAGTCTCCACTAAGGCAGCTCAGCTACGTACTGCTTCTTCGGCGACGTTCGTTTCCTCGTCTCCTGACTTGGGAGGTGAGCCTGATCCACTAATGGATACATCCGCCTCAGCTACTTCTTCGAAGCGGATTGGAACTTCCACAGGCGCTGTAAAACAGAAAAAAGTTAAAACAACTTTCTGTGCCACATTCTGAGGATTCATCTAGTATTCCCGAGGTTTCCGGTTCCGGTGTTTCTCCACCTGATGTTTCTTCAAACAGTATGCTTCTCCGCTCAGGTCCTGTCAATCCTCTCTCTGATGCTGAGGTTCTACAGGCAGTTGATACGTTTCCTCCAGTTCTTGGCCCACTGTCCAGACAGCAACTTTTACGTCTTTTTCAACCTGCACGTACGATTGTTGGTTCTGAAGAATTCCTTCACTCACCTGATCTGGACCTGTATGCGGCGGTAACGCAATTCGAAGCTTATGTGTCACTTTTTAAATCTCTGTGTGCCACCGATCCTCGGTATCAGCCTTTTTTGAGACGTTACACGCGCCGTCTCGCCTCCTTGAAGGAGCTCGTTGAGAAGCATATATGTGATACCTTCTATCCTTTGACCGATGACCTTTAGCTCTCTTCCTCACACCGATTACTTTTTGTTCTCTCAATGCTAGAGGATTTGCGAACCCGTTCGCAGATTCCCTGGTTTTGCAGACTTAGTGCATGTTGATTCTGATGTTTTCAATGTGTGTTTTTACTGTGATTCACAAGCCATGTATTGTAAATTTGCTTTATTTGTGTGTTTGGCTGTGTTTCACAAGTAATGTATTTTAAATTTGCGATAATTGCGTGTTTTTGCTGTGTTTTCACAACTAATCGGTCTCGTTACTTGTGTGATCTCCTCATTATCTCATCATTATCTTATCTGTTGTTTCCTGAATTTGTGCCTGTTTTTAAATTCCCTATAATTGTGAGTGTTTGCTGTGTTAGTGCTTTCCTCTATCGCGGATTATTATAGTGGTACGTTTGTTACCTTTGTTATTTTTATATAGTTGCTGAGGTACTCCATGTTGTTTTGCTCTCTAACCACAATTCAGTTCCGTTCGGTTGATTTATGATAGCATAGTACATTTCATGCATTTGTGCACATGTGTTATAGTGTTTGACATGCCGTTCGGTCTTTCATTGTTCGTGTGCATATTCATTTCCTTTCTGTGTAACGTTGTGTTGCATCGTGGATATACTTACTTTCCACACTGTTGTTTTCTGTACGGCAGCTTTTAATGAATCTCCTATGTCTGTATTTCGTTATAGCAATAAACTGGGTACCACTATGGTACCCACAGTTACCAATACCAATACCATTGCCATTTCAGGGACTTAACTCTGATCATGATGTTTTCCACTCTTGTCATTTTCGGATCCACGAGTTCCTCTTCTTATCTCTAATGGTTATACCAAGCATGCACCTCTCCATGCCTCTTTGAGTTGTCTTCAGCCTTTGAATGTCTCTTTTAGTTAAGGTCCACGTCTCTGCACCATACGTAAGCACTGGAAGGATGCATTGATCAAACACTTTTCTTTTAAGACATAATGGCATATTGCTGTTGAAAATTATGCTGTTTCTTCCAAAAGCTCTCCAGGCAAGTTTTGTACGCCGATTAATTTCTTCATCAATGTGACCCTCACTTGATATCTGCTGTCCAAGATAAACGTACGTGTCTGTTATCTCCAGCTTATCCCCATCAATCGATAAATCTTCATTTCTTGTAAAAGCATTGAACATCACTTTTGTCTTCTGAAAGTTCATTTTTAATCCCACTTCTTTACTCTTGTCAGCAAGTTCCTGGATCATACTCTGCAGCTCTGATGGGGTAGTTGCAAAAATGACTATGTCATCAGCAAAACGAAGGTTGGTTAGATAATCTCCATTAATCTTTATCCCTTTGTTTTCCCAGTTCAGTGATTGAAAGACATTTTCCAATGTGGCATTAAAGAGCTTCGGAGATATGGTGTCACCTTGTCTCACACCCTTTCCAATTTTTATGTGTGTTGTATTTTCAAACAGCCGAATCTTTGCACTTGCATTTTCATTGATGTTATTAATAATATTAATGTATGCATCTTCAATACCGCAGGATTTCCGAGCCATTGTAACTGCTGATGGTTTCACCGAATCAAAGGCTTTTTCATAATCGATAAAAGCCATGCACAATGAAAGTTCATATGCCCTCGCTCTTTCCATTAGTTCTCTCAGTACGTGGATATGATCTATTGTGCTGTAGCCACTCAACTGTGAACTAGTGAGGAAAGCAATTGAAAACAACCAAAGCCTAAAGATAGAAAAGGGACATCTCAGTAAGAGAAGAAAACAGATTATGGCACTGAGAAAAGAAGATGGTTCTGTAACAAGAAATAGAGGCGAAATTTTGACAAGAGTGAAAGATTTTTACTCCAAATTATATGAAAGGGATGATACATGCACTCCAGACATCATGAAAAGTACCAGTACCAGAGTTCTTCCAGTCCTCCCAGCAGAAGTTGCACATGCAATCAAGAACATGAAGCGGGGAAAAGCTCCAGGAGAAGATGGAATTACTGTAGACATCATACAAGAAGCAAGTGGAGAAATCGAAACAGTACTCGCCCAAATATATAGCAAATGGAAAACTTGACCCCTCTATGGTTCCATTTGCCACCCCCGGCCAAAAAGTCCTGAAAGAAACACTGCTCCTAGGTTTGTATTTTCAAGCCACCCAGAAGCTAAAGTGTAAGCAACAGTAAGACGTTTGACAACACATCCTTTATTTATTTTATTTTTTTATTACAATGGTAACAAAAAGTCAGGGATATAGCGGTTTCGAAAAGAAAACCTAGGGATATGAAAATCTGGCGACAACTGGAGAGCGGTTATTAGCGTGCGTGGGTACTTCATATGTAAATTAGCATCATGACAATACAGAAGGTGGCGTGCGACAAGTGGAATGTATTGTGTATAATCTTCAGTGTGAGATTTACCTGAACTGATGTCCAGACAACTCTTTTTTTTTTTTAATTTGGAGGTTTAAGGACCACTTTGAGCAGCTCAGTTGAGGGCTATAAGCAGTCGCCCGTTTCTAATTTAGGGCAACTGGTTCCAGGGAAGGGAGACAGCCGGTGCCGTAAGACAAACACACCATCCATGCTTCACCGGGATTCAAACCGGAACCCACCACTGATGAATGGTCATAAGCCAGCACTTAGACCACTGTGCAACCGGGGCAGCCCAGACGACGTTTAAGCGTTGACAACAGAAATAAGTTGCTGGCATGTTACAGGCCGGCGTACGTCAGATCGATTTGGCTATTGCTTTAGGAATTCCGCAAAGCATAGCAAGACGGCTACATACAAGATTTCTCCGACATGGAAATGTTGCAGATCGACCCAGGAATGGTCGTACGAGTATAGCCACCAGGGGGACAAGATCGTTATCTGATAAAAAGTGCTGGGAGAAGGCCTCGTACCACCAGTGGCCAGCTCCGAGAATTCCTCCGAGCTGCTTCCGATGTCACTGTATGTCAGTATTGCAAAAGGTACGAAATCGTCTTCATAAGTGCGCACTCAAAGCGATGAGGCTGCTGAGATATATAGCATTGACAGCAGCTCACTGTCGTCAAAGATATACCTGGGTCCAACAGTACACAACATTTAATACAGAGAGGCAGCATGTGCGTTTCACAGACGAATCCCGTTTCGCTCTTTATCCAGATGCTCGACGAGAACACGTGTGGAGGAGAACCAGCACACGAATGCAGCAACACTATGTGCAGTCCGTCCACCCTTACCAGCGGCAGTCAGTTCTGCTCTGGGCAGGGGTGTGTTTTAATGGCTGTACTTACTCGTATGTTTATCTAGGCAACATGAATGCCTCAGTGTACCAAAACCAGATCATTGTGACCCTATTTCACACTACTATTGGACAGTAATTTCGTTTTCTCGATGAAAATGTAACCAGTCACCGTGCATGGAGGGTGCTTCAAGAGCTGGAAAATCATTGGATGGAATCGTTACGACTGCCTCCGAGGTCTCCTGACTTTAAACTAATGAGTTCATTAGGAATGCTGGGACAGCTACGTTTGGATAAAAAATGTTCCATGCCCCAGTAGATTGGCAAACTCCGTACGGTGTTGCCTGTGATATGGGACGATCTGCTCTGTGCACTCATGAATAATATCATTGCAAGTATGCCTTTTAGGTTTCAAAACGTTCTTCGACACAGATTTGTGTTACCGTTTACTGAAACCCAGAGGTATGGACATTCTCCGAATTTACAATTTTGTCTATATTGCAGTGCTACTTTACAGGGTGCAGAAATTGTGCAATAAATTTTTATCTAAACGTACTGTAACAACGCTATGTAACACAAATGACTTATCGTTTGTGTTATATAGCCTCACTGATGTTATTTCTACCATGATGTTATTCAATGTCTGCTACTTGAGTCAGATACATATATCATCAAACGATTTATCGTTTGTGTTACGTGGCCTCACTGATGTTATTTCAATGCGTGCTACTTGAGTCTGATACATATATTATCAAACGATTTATCGTTTGTGTTACATAGCATCACTGATGTTATTGAAATGCGTGCTACTTGAGTCAGGTACATATATCATCAAACGATTTATCGTTTGTGCTAAAATGCTTTGTGTTATATAGCCTCAATGGTATTATTTCAATGCGTGCTACTTGAGTCATACATATATTATCAAACGATTTATCGTTTGTTCTAAAAAGCTTTGTGTTATATAGCCTCAATGATGTTTTTTCAATGCGTGCTACTTGAGTCATACATATATTATCAAACGATTTATCGTTTATGTTACATAGCTTTGTCTTACATAGCCTCACTGATGTTATTTCAATGCGTGCTGCTTGAGTCATGCATATGTATATTATCAAACGATTTATCGTTTGTGTTATATAGCATCAATGATGTTATTTCAATGCGTGCTACTTGAGTCATACACATATTATCAAACGATTTATCGTTTGTGCTACACTGCTTTCTGTTATATAGCCTCAATGATGTTATTTCAATGCGTGGTACTTGAGGCATACACATGTATATTATCAAACGGTTTATCGTTTGTGCTACACAACTTTGTGTTACATAGCCTCACTGATGTCTTTTCAATGCGTACTACTTGAGTCATGCATATATTATCAAACGATTTATCGTTTGTGTTATATAGCCTCAATGATGTTATTTCAATACGTGCTATTTGAGTCAGATACATATATCTTTCATTTCATGCAATATCCCTAACTTTTTGTGACCAGTGTATTTGGGAGTTTGACGACTACCGAGAGCAACTATATTGGCAATAAGCAGTCGCCCGTCCGTAATTTATAGCCATCAACTCCAGAGAACGGAGAGCCAGTGCCGTAAGACAAACCCATGCCTCACCTGGATTCGAACCCATACCCATGTCGGACGAATGGTTACCAGCTAGCGCTTATACCAGTGTGACACCTGGGCGACCGTACATCATTTATCTTGTATACTTTTAATTTACTTTTGCCAAACCTTACGGTAATACTGAGACGACGACTTTACAAAAAGCTCACTTGTTTTTAAGGCCATCCGAGCCGAAAAAAAAACAAAAACAAGAAAAGATGACACCGAATTTTCTGTTGTAACGAGCACGTCTTTTGAATCCTTTCCGACGTTAATAAAATTTACCAAATTTATTCAAAATCAATGGAACCAGTTTGAAAAAAAATTTAACCGGATTTCTACAATGGATAAAACATCTAGAAATAGAAACAGCTACTTACCTCCACAAGCGGCTGAAAAATATGATACGAAATTTAACAAAGGGAGCACAAAAGGTTTCTCGTAGCAGAAGAAAGGTATCAGATAAAAAGAGATGTTTAAATCGGAAAGAAGCGATATACCATAAATGGAAACATAATATAATTCTACAGCTAGAAGCCGAAGAATTATATTAAGAATTTTGCATAATGGAAAAGTTGAAAATAAGCGAAAAGTATTCTTCACGCCAGAAGCTATGCTAAGGAAGAGAAACTTTTCAAATACGTCTCCCGGAAGCAGCGATAGTAAAAAAATATTTTAGACCTTTACGCCCTCTTGCGGAACAGCTGTGCGTTACTTAAATAAGATAATGCTCCCCATCTTTATTGTAGCAAATGGAATACAGTGGAAAAGAAATTTCTCAATGGGGTTTTTAGAAGCTGAGATACAGCTGCAAATACAAAAACACCACCTAGCAACGTATCTGTGAACTACAAAACTCCATAAGTACAAACCTAAAGTGTTTCACTAGGAAAATAGCATCCGCAGTTCAAATATTTTTTTAAATCGCACATTTTGAAGCAGAGATATTGAGAAAAACAGAACATTTCCGCCCCCTGCTGCGAAATTGGGCATTATTACAAGAAGAAAATAAACACGAAGGGTTTCCATAGTTAGTAGTATCTGACCGAAAAAGCTTTTTTCAATCGGATTTTTTTGTCCCGCTGATATTTTTGTAAAAGTAAACATGAACCTGCGCCCTCTAGTGGTACACTTGTGGGTTAATAAAAATTTGAAATTATATGAGGAACATTTCGCACCGGAAAACCTTTCCAACAAACAAAGAATTTTTCAAATTGGACTCTTAGGAGCAGAGATATTGACAAAAATAAGATATATATCTACGCCCCTGGCGGAAAAACTATGTATTATTTTAAGCAGGCGGTAGTCTCAAAAAGTTTTTTGAGGTGAGCGGTACCGTTTTACGAAAAAATTTTTCAATCGAGTTCTCAGAAGCTGATTTTGCTGCAAATACATCAGAAACACAAATAAACACTTACGCTTCCTGAAGGTCGAACCATTCCTTACCAACAATTATATATTATATGCAAAACATTTTAACATTTCACATTAGGATATATATCCGATGTAGAAAGAATTTTCAAATCGGACTTTTAGAAGCAGAGGTATCGGGGAAACGCAGTTTACCTTTATGCCCATAGCGGAAAATCTATGCATTACGTAAAGGGTGTACCTAAAATAGTTTCCGTATAAATGGCGTCGAAAGGAAACACAATTTTTTAATCGGATATTTAGAAACAAATATATGCAATAAAATTTATTTTGAATTTTATATTATCTGCATTTACGCCCTCTAGCGGCGAAGTTGTTCATCGGGAAAAAACTGGAATGCAAGGTTCGTCATTCTCATATTTTAAGCTTCCTACGGAAAAAAGTATTTATTTTTCAAACCGGATTAATAGTTGCAGGGATGTGATCTCCGCAGGCAGACGGACGAAGAAAATGAAAACACAAGCCCGATTTTTTTGTTTTTACAAAAGACTTGGTAAAAAGCCGTTGGCGTATGGAATAAAGCTGCATTGTCTCAGGAATAGCGGAAAAAAAATCAAAATTCTTTTTCCAATGGTCACATTTAACATTCTACATAGTGAAATTCCAACAAACGGAGAGAAAAAGAGAGTACTCTGTGTGCTTTCGGTTGTTCTGTAGCCTTCCAAGGGACAAATAAGAAAGTTCCTGCAGATGATTCGTTCATTTCAATCAAACTTGTAGAATTAAAGACTGAGCTACGAATTTTTGTATATACGTTGACACAATGTAAAAAATAAAAAATAATAATGCGCAGATCTTTCAACTCCTCTACTACAAAAGGGAAACAAAGAAACGACAATATGAAAGAATCTTTTCGGTTTAGCAAAAACGCTACCAGGGTTCTACGTCTATAAAAAGAAGTTTTCTTGATTTTCATAATGCATGATATTTAAAACCCATACGTAAAAACAAGAAATACTTAAATAATTCAGAACTACAATCTCGCAAAAGGAGATAAACTCATCGCAAGAAAAATGGCGAAAGTTATTTATTCTTTGGGAGACAATATTATTCAGGATGCAGTAGGAGTCAAAATTCTTGAGAAGAAAACATTTTTTTTTATTGGAGATTTAACAACCGCCGTGAACAGCTTGATGAGCTATAAGCAGTCGCCCATCCATAATTTAGGGCCACTGGCTCCAGGGAAGGGAGAGAGCCAGCGCCGTAAGACAAACACAATATCCATGCCTCAGCGGGTTTCGAACCCAGACCCTTGGCGGACGAATGATCATAGGCCAGCGTTTAGACCACTGCGCCACTGGGGTGGTAACAAGAAAATATTATACAGTAGTCCCATGGCAGTTTCGTCTTTTTTTTTTTTTTTTTATAAGATACTAGACGTGCTATGTTTATGTCTTTTATTAGGAGGGAGAGTCATCCACTTCACAATAATAAAAAAAAAACATGAAGGTATAGAATCGAGTAATTTGAGGACTGAACGTTTCTTAGAGGGAGGAACAGAATAAGAGGAAAGGTCGCTTGTTGAATTTCCCTTCACTCAGAGGTCCCGTGCAAACCCAGCAAGGCCATGAATAACAGCAAACCCAAATAAGAAAGCAAATGCCAAAGAACAAAAACGGAAAAAAAAGGACAGACATAAGGAACGGCACAGGAAGCAATTTCTGAACCCAGAGTACTGAACTCTAACCTTAGAAAAGCAACTTTCAGAAGAGATTGAGGGAAAAGAACAGTTGTCGAATTTCTGCTCACGCAGCGTATTCTGTTGCAGCGAATTTCTGCAGCAAATTTGTTGCAGCGAATTTCTGTTCACATACCCAACAAAGCCACAAAGAACAGAAAACGTAAATAAAAAGGCAAATGCCAAAGAAGAACAAAAAAATAAAAAGACAGACAGACGTAAGAAACGTCACAAGAAGCAACTTCTGAACCGTTTCACGACAAAAGAGCGATGCGCCAGAAGGGCGCACACCAAAAAGGCGAAACAACAAATGGGCGATACGACAAATGGGCGGTACGACAAAAGTGCGATACGAAAAGGGCGCACGACAAAAGGGCGAAGGGAAGTAAAGGCCCAACGACAAAAGAACGAACCCAAGCACGGGCTTGATATTTTTCTTCTTCAACTGCAAGATTTCTAAAAAACATTATTTCCAAAAACGGCACCGGGGTCCCTTTGAGCAAATTACATACTTCTTTGTGTATTCAAATCCCAACTGAAATCAGACGTCTCATCTTATATACACTGGTGTGCAAATATTAAGGACGAAGAGGAGAAATTAGCATAACAGCGGAACGAGCACGCAGAACGGACAGAAAGACCACTCAGGAGATAGACTAGGGTCCGGTACGGTGGGGCATGAGCATATATGCAGCATGACGTAGGGGGGGGTGTCGGAAGGGTATAAAGCACACGGGCGGCGCTCGGACCCAGCAATTCGGTGAAAGCTATTGCATGGTGTACATCGGTTTGAACGACGTCGAGTTGCTGCCAACAGGCAATCCAGTACACGACATCTGGATGACTTTACCCGAGGTCGTGTCATTGGGAAGTTGGAAGAAGGTCGAAGTGTGACTAGTGTGGCCGAGGAGTTCGGCATCGCTCACAGTATCGTTTCACGAGCTTGGAGAGCATTTCAAACAACAGGAACAGCTGTCCGAGAGTTTAGCAGCGGTCGTCCACAAGCAACCACGGCGGCGGACGACCGATATATTGCCCTACAGGCGAGAAGAGACAGACTGCAGAGAGCGGGAGAAATTGCAAGGCACATGCAACAGACAACTGGACGTCCATTATCGCGTTTTACCGTGGCCCGGTGGCTGCACAAAGGTGATCTATTTACATGACGACCAGTACGGTGTGTGCCATTAACACCTGCTCATCAGAGACGGCGGTTTCTGTGGTGCCAGGAACGTAAGAACTGGACACATCAGCAATGGGGTCGAATTCTCTTTACGGATGAGAGCCGATTTAGTCTGACGAGAGATTCTGGACATATACACATCTGGAGAAAGTAGGGAACACGCAATCACACCTCCAACATCATCGAAAGGAACCGGTTTGGAGATGGCGAAGTTCTAGTTTGGGGCGGTATCATGCTTGGTAGCCGTACTGACTTGAACATCTTCCAAGGAGGTTCAGTCACTGGTGTCCGCTATTGTACCGAGGTTCTTCTGCCTCACGTGCGTCTGTTTAGAGGTGCTGTGGGTCCTGAGTTCCTCTTCATGGACGACAACGCTACACCTCATCGTACAGTGGCTGTCGCAGTGCTGTTGGAGAGTGAAGATATTCAAAGCATGGATTGGCCCGCAAGGTCCCCGGACCTAAATCCAATCGTACACGTGTGGGACCTTCTCGGGAGACACTTGGCAGCACGTCACCACCCGCCAGCAACGATTCCTCAGCTGCCTTTGGCGCTACAAGAGGAATGGGCCGCGATGCCTCAACAGCTCCTTGACAACCTCGTCCTCAGCATGGACAGACGCTGTAAATCCTGCAACGCAGTCAGGGTTGATCATATCCCCTACTAAAGGCTGGATTTTTCTTGGCAGCCGTCTGTCACATGGACGTTTCTGTCTTCTCTCCCGTTGTGCTCGAAGCTACCTTTTCAGTAAAGTGCCTTTGCATCCTTTGGATTCCTTGTTTCGACGATTTTGCTCACTTGTCCCATATTCTTACATCTTTGGGATCTTTTGGTATGATTTGAGTCGATGTGGAGCACTTCTGCACGACGTTACATTCGAAAAACCGTCTCGTCCTTAATTTTTGCACGCCAGTGTAGAAAGCTTTCTAAACGATGTTATTTTCAAAAATTCCCCAGTGCCCTTTCAGTAAATTCAACATTCCTTTGCGTATTCAAATAATCCCAAATGAAATCAGATGTGTCATCTTGTGGACTCTATGTGAAATCTGTACAGAAGGATTTCTAAAGGATGTTTTTTTCCGAAAAAGGCCCTAGGGCACTTTCAGTAAGTTCAGTATTTCTTTGTGTATTTATATAATCCCAAATGAAATCAGACGTGTCATCTTTTGCATTTTAAGTGAAATCTATATAGAAGGCTCCCTAAACGATTTTATCATCAAAAAGGCCCCGGGGCCCTTTCAGTAAGTTCAGTATTTCTTTGTGTATTCAAATAATCCCAACTGAAATCAGACGTGTCATCTTTTGTACTTTAAATCAAATCTATGTAGAAGGCTTTCTAAAACATGTTTTTTTTTTTTCAAAAAGGCGACGAAGCCCTTTTCGGAAATTGCCTTCGTTTTACATTCAAAGCTAAATTTTACGCATGCATTAAAGTTTTTGTGCTTCAACTGCAGCCTGCAAAAATGGCCTAAGAGATATTTCCAAAAGGGCCCCGGAAACTTTATTTTGTTTCATTTCTTGTTTTTAAGAAAAAGATTTTGTTCATTTTCCTTCACCAAAAAATTTCCTTTTCTTTCCATAAAATTGCACTATTTGTTTTCAAGTCTTTCATACATACAATTAAAGAAATAAGCAGTTACTCAAAGGGCTCTTTTTTAAAATAACATCGTTTAAAAAGCCTTCGGTATAGGTTGTATTTCAGTACAAACAATGTCACATCTGCGCTCAATTGGAATTTGAATACACAAAGAAATAAGTAATTTGCTTGAAGTCCTCACTGGCCATTTTGGAAATAATATCTCTTTGAAAGCACTCCCTATAGGTTACTGAAGTACAGAAAAATTATCATTTGCTTTCAGTTGGGATTTGAATATACAATGAAATAAGCAATTTGGGAATTTATATCTTCATAACGTTTCTTGCAAATTGGTTAAATAGTTCTCCTAGTTTAGTGAATCGTTAATCTGGTAGTTGTGCGCCCTTCTGTCGCTGCGGCCTTTTGTCGTGTAACCCTTCTGAACCTAGGGTAGTGACTTCTAACTCCAGAAAAGCAACTTTCAGAAGACGTCCCATAGCTATAACGTAGTAACTATGGGAATAGAATAAACATCATTTACAGACAACAATAATTTCAGAGCGTTGCCTGTAATCACATTAATGCTTACACACCAAGGATGAATATTTTTTTTTTTGATTGAGGGTTTAAAGACAATCGTGAGCAACTCAATGGGCTATCAGATTGCATGAAAGAATGCCCACGGGAAAAATCGCTCACGGAAAAAACGCCCACGGAAAAAACGCCCACTTTTCGAAAGTAGGAAAAAACGCCCACGGAAAATATGCCCACAGAAGAAATGTTGACGGGAAAAATATGTGATCGACTGATAAGTTCATATGTCTGTTATAAACGGTGTTCGGACAACTGGTCACAGGCTGCTGGCCAAAAAACCGTTAGGGGTCATATAAAAATTGCGGTTTGTTGGCCACCTCACCTACATAACGCGAATATGGGAATGACGGAATGAAAACTTTTAGAAGGGCCTAAACGTTAGTCCTAATATTATTTTCTGCCTGAGTAATACCGCAATATTAATAATTTGATGTGTAAAATATTTTCTGCAAACCTTACAAATACGAGAGGAAAGTTCGGATTGCACTGATGGATTGTAGAGGTTGTATGGTGTTGGCCTGAAAGCCGTGGTAGTCTTATGCAACATTTATTTAAAAACATACTAATGATTCACCGGTGTCTTCAAGCCAACTGCTATACGATATTTTTCTAGAAACTACAGATAAAAAAATTATCTGCGAGTATGTGCAAACCCAGGAAATTTGTCGGGGGAGGGGGTGCTTAAAATCTAAAATATGAAATATAAAGAATTTCTGGTCCGATCGGGAGATTTCCAGCGTTTACAAGCTACAACTCATCGAATTATCTGAGGGTATCTGCTGCCTCAGGAAACTAGTTGGGGTGGGGGGGGAGAGGGAGGTAATACCAAAATCGTAAAGGTAATACCAAAATCGTAAAATATCAGGAATTTCTCTTCCGATCGGGAGATCTTCAGCATTTAGAAACTGCAACTCGACAAATTTTCTTAGCGCATGTCACTCTCTGGAAACCTGTCGGCGAGGAGGGGGGTGTAATACCAAAAGTTTAAAATATGAACAATTTCTCGTCCGATCGGGAGATTCTCAGCAATTAGCAGCTACAACTCGACACATTATCTGAAGGCATGTGAATGATGAAAATCTCCGGGTCGGAAGAGAAATTCTTCATATTCTGCACTTTTGGTATTAACCCCCTCCTCCCCCCAAAGTTTCCTGAGAAGGCACATGTGCTCAGATAATTTGCAGACTTGTAGTTTTAAAACCCTTAAATCTTTTGCTGAGATGTAGATCATAAACATTTGTTATAAAGAATTACATTAATTATCGCAATTAAGAAAAGACGAAATGACGGAAACTTTATATGACTCAGATGACCAAATTACCAACCTCTGAGGGGATTTAAATTCTGGGCGCAAGAAGTAACTTGATACTGCCGCAAGTTTCGAAGCAGCCGATAAATTTAGATGACATATATGTCTTGTTACTTGAGGTGGGTGGGGTCATGTCGCTCTGTGAGTTCCGTTGAATTATCTATGTCCCACCTGCGGAGCTGGAAAGCAATCAACTTTGACGAAAAGCAGATGGCCCATCCCGCTGTAGAAGAGAGAGAGAGGGAAGGGGGCGGCCTCGTTCGGTGATTGATTTCATACAATCCGTTCTGTGGCCATCAAGCAAAGAAATTACAGTTATATCTGTACATATGCGGCTTTTACACATACATATAGAATGCATATTTTCTAGAAACTACAACTAAACAGGAGTTGCGGTAAACATGCATAGTTTCATAAAAATTAACACCTTACTTTAAAAAATAAGAATAGTCACAAATTTATTACAGTAAAGCCGAACTGGAATTTTTTCATTTAACAGTTTTTATTCTAACGTTTTTATTCTAACGATTTTATATTCATAACTTTTACGTAACACATCAAATTATTAATATTGCGGAATTACTCAGGCAGAAAATAATATTAGAGCTAACGTTTAGGCCCTTCTAAAAGTTTTCATTCCGTCATTCCCATATTAGTAAAATTTACATAACAAGTATTGTCAATAATCAAAAAGAAGTCATCGCTCTTTCCACGTTTATAAGTGAGTCATGGAAAAATTCTCAGTGGCCGCCACCAGGAATCGAACTCAGGGTCTTCCAGTTACGCGCCGGATATGCTTCCACTGCACCACAGCTATTCCTATTCTACGTCAAATGTCTGTATTAATTGTCAATAATATTGCGCTTCTACTTATGCACCATACATTCAATCCATACATTAATTAATAGGCCGTAGGAATAAGCCTTTTCAACACTTTTTTCTTCACCTGTGAATTAATTAAGTAAAAGAAAAATATTGCAAACTTGACATGTTATGTAAATATTTAGTACCTACGTAAAAGTGCAGCGTTATTAAAAAATCCCACTCTAAGGTGCTTTTCCGAACATACATGAATTATGCTGTAATTCTCGCTTGGCTTACATAGAACGTTTTCTCGAAATTTGTTTGGAGTTCCCAATTCAATTCTCAATGTAGGCCAAGAATCGATAATACCGAGCGGTTGATATTACCGCGAGGAAATAGGAGGGAGAGAGGACGATACCTCTTTTCCTGGTGCTAGATTCCACGTAAGAGAAAGCCAGTATCCTGGAGGTCACACGATGTGATGGAATTACAGCCCCGAATGACGGAGATGCCGACCGGTGATGTATGCGAGAATCACCTTTGGAGAGACGAACGGATTCTTCTACACGTCAGCGGCTTCGTTCCACCACGACATTGGTGCGCATAAATGCGTACATGATTTAATGCAGGTGAATGCAGTGCACGAGAGAAAGTGGGAGATGGGGTTCGACTCCTCTCTCCATTGGTTATAGTGCCCGCTGTGAAATGGGCGTGTCATCACACAGGTGCGCTTCGAATATAAATGCATCAAACATGGATAACTGAGGAAACAGCATATCTGTAAGTACAGAACTTATGTATGCATGCCAGTTGTGATTAGATTGGCTCCGGTCAGCCAATAGACTCTCGTCGGCTAACAACTGTTTTTAAAGTCGGACTGTATAGGCCAATAAATAATCATTGACTTTAATGATAAATTCAGCCTCAGAGCTATCCCGAAACGGGCGAGTCTACTTGACGCCCCTCCTTCACAATCCTCTGTACATAGACGCCTTCATCATTATCCTCATATTTTGTTGTTAATTGATGAAATGTCTGTTGTCTCGTGCCAGTCCTGAAGTTGCATGACTAATTAATGAGTGTCAGAATTTCTTAGTTTTGATTGGCTAAATTGCAGGATAAATTCTTTTCACCAGTACATAAGGTTTCGGCGATAAAAAGAGCTCACAAATATTTATTCTAAATTCTAATGTCTAACTCCGGGTCGTCAGCCATTGCCTGACATCCTGACATCTAAATTCTTAAAGCTTATTATTTTTATCCGATAATCCGGCGACCCGGGGGTAGCAACAATTGGTGTCCAGAAGTGGGGTATCGCTAGGTGTGTGCTACATTAATTGATGGATAATATTTGGATATCGCTAAGCTTAGTCAAAATTAATTTTGTAGCAACGCCGATAGAAATTTTAGGTGAAAGAATTTTTGTTTAATATCAAAATTCAAGAGCCTAAATTCCTGACACTGTATTCTAACCGCAGTAGAAACATTAAAAAAAACAGAATAATGGCAGAACTTACAGAATCAGAAATTGAAGAATTAAAATTCATGCTGAAAGAATTGCTTGATGGCTTTGATGCCACGAGCAAAGTAATTTCGGCTATGAAACTGGACTTGGCCCTTCAGACGGAGACACAGACTAAAAATGTTGAAGCGTCACAAGAGGTACAGCAGGTTGAGTTCACTACAGAGATATTGCAGCACAGAGAAGAAGCAAATTCTGAGCTCAGTGTAGGTAATAAATATGCCAATGATAATGAAATTAAATTGAATGCTGAAATGCACGATGCATGTCACACTCTGCGTGAGGAATTTGCGGTGCAGGGATCCATAATGAAAAGAGAATTCACTGAAGATAAGAATTTGGAAGGGAATGAGAATGCGTTTTTACTGACGGGCGTAAGGTTAGAATCCGGATTGGGAGGTCCACAGAGTAATGGGAAAGTTATCTGTGAGGGAATTTCTGAACTCAGCTGTGGGGAAATTATCCCGGGGATAAAGGGGGTAATAGGAAAGCAGTCATAATTGAAGGTGTGCTCCCCGGGTTGAAGGATTCAACCTGTGAAAATGAGATGAGTGGTAGCAGTGACTTCAGCGAAGCCCCAGCCAATGAAAGTGACTTTTGGGAGAGGGGTAGACGGAAAAAGAAAAACAAAAATTCAGTTGGCTGTTTTTCTTGTCACGTTGGTGTCAGTAAACATCGCGAGGGTGATGAAACGAGGTTAGGGTTCGATCAGTTCATGCGATGGAACGTGAAGAGGGTCCGTCGGAAGAAATGTTTCAAAGGAAGAAACTGATGACTGATAAAAGGTTTATCCTTCGGAACTGATGCGGACCGGGAAAGGGATTACGATTTTGGAATATCGAGTTGCATCGAATGAGGCGTTGTGTGTTAGGCTTCGTGTGTAAATATTTGCTTTGATAAATATTTGTGATTTGTATTTTGTTTGCTGTTGTAGGCAAGTATCTCACGTATGTCGCGGAGCGTACGCAAAGAGTTTAATTCGGAAAAGATGGCGCAGGGGCTGGGACTATAATTTTTTCAGGATAATCCGGGTAGTACTAAAAGATGTACTGAATGTGTTGTAAGCCTAATGTGTATGAGTTATGTATACAGGAAGGGGTCAGTTTAACCCGAAGAGTATTGCGAACTATGTGAAGGCATAGCGTTTATAGCGAGTTATGGTTTCGGCTTGTTCGACGCAACAGGTGTTCGTCTCTGAGCTGTGTTGTTGGCCCCTTTCGACGTGCTGCGCACACGGCGACTGTGGAATGCTCGGACGAAAGAAATTTCCATGCGCTGAAAATGGCGTCGTGTGTATTACTGATAGACATCGACCTATCCTGCCAATCCTGGATTGGTCAAGACTTTTCTCCGTGTCGGAATGGTGGACGCTTGGACCTTCAGCAAGGAAATTCTGTACACTGATGGATCAGGTAGAGGTTTCCCTCGTGAGCATGGTACAGTGGCTGGGTCGGAAGGAGACAGGTGTTCTCGGTAAGCTGTCGAAATTTCGATACGAGCGAAGTTAACGGATATCGATGCCGTATCTACCGCACTACTAAATTTTGTTCAGCCGTAGACGTTGAGTCTGAAACATACCTAGCAATGTGCTTGTTGTACATGGGTGTTTACAAGGTTTTCAGGGAGTGAGCCCTGTGTAAATTTTGATGTCGAAAGCATCCTGGTATTAGGCTGTTAAGGAAATTGGGTTGATTTCCTTGGGGTGGCCATGTGGTTTGCCAGGTGTTGGTAATGTAGCTGTTGCGCCAGTAGTTCAGCGTAGGTACTGTGGGGAACCGAATGTTTGAATTTTTCCCTGATGGCTCCGGAGGTGAAGGCGTTGAGATGAGGAATCCCAAGCAAAAAGGAAAGCGTTTCTTTTCTGGGGCGTGATATGAACTTGGCCTAGTGTGGTATTTGCTTTCAGTGTTGTTTGTATAGTGCAGGTGTAGTGCTTGTATAGTGTTTGTGTAGTGGTAGTGTAGTGCTTGTATGGTGCTGTGTTTTATGGTGTGGTACCACTTCAACGTCAGTTGAAGGGGGAATTTGTGAATAGATCTTGGTAGCCTTGGAAAGAATTTTGGGGGCGTTCCCCAAATTACGAAAACAATTTGGGAGGAGCCGCATGTGCCCAGAGTGAAAGTGATAACATGGTGTGAGGACTAAAATGAAGGGATTAGTCGAGCCGTGTGAATTGAATTAACAGGCTCCACCCTTTCAGAAGGTAGCACCCAATGGTTGGCGCCTGAGTGGTCAGAGGTAGACCTATAGGCCGAATGGGGACATTCGCTTGTTTCGTTGGGGGCAGTGTTACGACTTTTAGGTACGGAAATGAATTCGATTAGCAGGTTTTGCAATAGGCGGGAACAGCATCAATTATGGGGTGAAAATTAACAGCTAGTGGTTTCCCGCATTGCAAAAGAGGAGAACACAGATAAGAGTCCTTTTTCTTGGAAGGGAGAAATCTTAGCCTGGTGTGGGGAACGCGATGCGTCGCCACCTAAGAGCGTGTCGGTCAGTTTGGGTGACCATGCACGTGTGAGATGGTGGGATGTTTGGGGAAGAGTGTCAAGAGAGCTGAAAACTTATAGCGTTTGCTACTCCGAACCTTGACAGGACAAAGGAGTGTTAGTTAAGTTATGTGTTTTTCGGGGAGTGGACCCACCACATATTCCGAATGCAGAGGCATGTATTTCATACCACTTCACCGCGCCAAATGCTTTTAGGCTGACAAGAGAGTTTAAACAGACCCCTAAGAAGGAGAACAAGGAATTTGTTGACGATGTAAACAAGCGAAAAAGGATAGTCTGGTTCCGAACCGTGAAGGGACCGAGTCTCAGTGAAGCGGACCCAGCTCGGAGGAAGAGCTTCTGTCCGAAGATGCCGGCCAGCTATACAAGGAGCGGCCGAGCGGTTGATATTACCGCGAGGAAATAGGAGAGAGAGAGAGAGGACGATACCTTTTTTTCCTGGTGCTAGATTGCACGTAAGAGAAAGCCAGTATCGCGGAGGTCACACGATGTGATGGAATTACAGCCCCGAATGACGGAGATGTCGACCGGTGATGTATGCGAGAATCACCTTTGGAGAGACGAACGGATCCTTCTACACGTCAGTGGCTTCGTTCCACCACGACATTGGTGCGCATTAATGTGTCCATGATTTCATGCAGGTGAATGCAGTGCACGAGAGAAAGTGGGAGATGGGGTTCGACTCCCCTCTCCATTGGTTATAGTGCACGCTCTGAAACGGGCGTGTCATCACACAGGTGCGCTTCGAATATAAATACATCAAACATGGATACCTGAGGAAACAGCATATCTGTAAGTACAGAACTTATGTATGCATGCCAGTTGTGATTAGATTGGCTCCGGTCAGCCAATAGACTCTCGTCGGCTGAGAACTGTTTTTAAAGCCGGACTGTATAGGCCAATAAATAATCATTGACTTCAATGATAAATTCAGCCTCAGAGCTATCCCGAAAGGGACGAGTCTACTTGACGCCCCTCTTTCACAGTCCTCTGTACATAGACGCCTTCATCATTATCCTCATATTTTGTTGTTAATTGATTAAATGTCTGTTGTCTCGTGCCAGTCCTGAAGTTGCATGACTAATTAATGAGTGTCAGAATTTCTTAGTTTTGATTGGCTAAATTGCAGGATAAATTATTTTCACCAGTACATAAGGTTTCGGCGATAAAAAGAGCTCTCAAATATTTATTCTAAATTCTAATGTCTACCTCCGGGTCGTCAGCCATTGCCTGACATCCTGACATCTAAATTCTTAAAGCTTTTTTTCTTTTTTTTTTGATAATCCGGCGACCCGGGGGTATAGCAACAATATTTCACAGCGGTCTGGCTACGTGCAAGAACAAAAAAGTAGCAGCAGACATGGGTACAGTGCTCGGGAGAAAAACTTGTGTTTGAAAGGAAGCGGTAATCTAAGAGATCATGTTGCAGACCATGAATGTAATACGGGAGATGATAGTAAACAGCAATTGAAGGAGTTGACAAGGTATACATATGAGTGGTGTCACCAGTTGAATAACAGGGACGACAAAGTAGAAATGAGATGATGCTGAATCGGTGGAGTTGCGTTTCAGTGGGAAGACGGCTGACCGCTGTGTGACGGCGCACATGAAGGAAAAGCAGCACTGATTTTCAGAACGAAACGCTCACTTAGAGGGTGAAAGGGGTAATGGACACAATTCCAGGAGTTATCTCTTGTTCCCCTCATGCCACATTCTCATTCGATTATCCTGTATTCTTTTCTGCTCACAACAATCGTCACCCAAAAATCCATTTAATGCATGTGAGTGAACACCAACCATCCTCTTTTTGCCTAGGAGTAAGAATCTTGTTTTCAGCTCTGCTGGGGCGGTACTCCCAAGCTATTACTCCTTAGAGCGAATGGAGGAGATTCTCTTGCATAACTCTCTTGTTGAGCATTTGATCTACTCCCTCCCCATTGCTTTTCTATCAACATCCTTCCGCTAGCACACCAAGATTCCCCTACGATGTTCAAGTGTTTTCCTATATGCCACCATTTCTGTTTCTCCATTCCAGGAGAGTGCGCAACAGATTTTCTTTGTCACGTTAAATATGGAATTTTATTAAATGTTGTTACCTCGCTAGTTAAAATTTATCTTGTGAAGTATACTATAAATTAGCCGCCCCGGTGGCGCAGTGGTCTAAGCGATGGCCTCTGATCATTCGTCCGAACGGGGTCCGGGTTCGAATCCCGTGAGGCATGGATGTTGTGTTTGTCTTACGGCACTGGCTCTCTCCCTTCCCTGGAACCAGTGACCCTAAATTAGGGACGGGAGACTGCTTATAGCCCATTGAGTTGCTCACGGTAGTCATTAAACCTCCAACCAAAAAAAAAAAAAAATACTATAAATTAACTTTCATTTTCAGTTTTTTTCTCTATTTAAATTTGAGTTCATTCTCTTTTAGCGTTTTCAACCTTAACGTTATATCTTCTCTCTCGTGGAATTAGATTGGAAACAATTCTGAGGTCAGAAAGTGTGACGTATGCATGTTGACATATAAGAACTAGAGATATATAATTTTGAAACAGGAGCCAAAAGTGTGGTGTGGTGTGATGCTATAATTGTGGAAGATGAAACTGTATCTATTTGAAGGTTGCTTATTAGAGTGGTGCTGTTATATATTTAGCATTTGGAGTTAATCTAGTTTTCTGCTTTTTTTTTTTTTTTGATTGGAGGTATAACGACCACCGTGAGCAACTCAATGGGCTATAAGCAGTCTCCCGTCCCTAATTTAGAGTCACTGGTTCCAGGGAAGAGAGAGAGCCAGTGCCGTAAGACAAACACAACATCCATGCCTCACCGGGATTCGAACCCGGACCCCCTACGGACGAATGATCAGAGGCCAGCGCCTTAGACCACTGCGCCACCGGGGCGGCAGTTTTCTGCTTACTCACTTTAGTTAATTGGTTTTGAAGTATTACTGCTATTGTGATTAGTTCCTCAAATATTTTGGAATTTTCAAGTATTGTGCCCATATACTATACTGATGGAATAAAAGAGTTAACAGTAAAACTTTCTGAAACTTTGAGTGACTTTTGTTTCACTTCGAGAGAGAGAGTAAATAAGAAGATGAATTCATAAGTAGTGTTCTTGAGACTACATACGTTTCAAACAATTAAAACCGCTACAAATTGGCGCCCGAACGTACAAATGGATCTGCTGGCCGTTGGGTTCTTCGAAAAATGTCTGATGTTCATTCCACACACCGTTTGGAATTAATGAAAGAAAGGTTCCTTTTTCACTTCACACACACACACAAAAAAAGAGGGAGATGCGGTGACGTACTACAGAGGTGAAGCACGTGTTAAGAGGACAAATCTGCAGCCATAGATTCCGCCGGTGTAGCTTAGTTGGTTATAGCAGTTCACTCCGGAGCGAGGAGACGCAGATTCGACAAATCCCTGTTTTCACAATCACCTTAACTTTTCTCTCCTTTTTTAAATTCGAGTATTTCATTAAATTTTGTTCGTTACAAAAATAGCTTTGAGTTAACATTATACCAAACAAAAGTTCCTGTTCTTCTCGTTAAGTTCGGGATCTTGGTAAATACAAAAAATAGCTTTGAGTTATCATTATACCAAACAAAAGTTCCTTTTTTGCTTATTAAATCGGGCATCTTGGTAAATACAGGTTTGTTATGAGCGAGATCTACTATATTACATTCGGCCTGTTTATTTCTTCTTTATATCTTTGCCTGCCTAAAACAACACACTTAAATCGTATTATTTATTTAAGAAAAATTACTTGATATCAGTACCATCAATTGGGTTCTTTCATTCATTAGCACGTATACTCTGTTTTGGCTCTACTTATCTTCATCCTTCTGTCTTCTAATGCATTTCTCTAGCATCCTACCTATTAAACTTTTTTCTTTTTTACTTCTGACGCGGAGCTCTACAATGAACTGCAAGTGATTCAGTAAATTAACCATACCGTGATCTCACAAATCGCCCCCTCATGACTACATTACCCGTATGATCAAACATTGGATTGGATTCGCAACAACGCCGACTGCCAATTTAATGCAACCGGGAAGAACACATCATTACTTTGAGAAATTTTCAATTAATAATGGATCCGATGGATTAAACCTCTCAAAGAAAATGAAAAATGCCCATAATTGTGGTTTACGAGCCATTTCTTTACCCCGTGAGCAATTAATGAAACCAGCATCGAAACAAACAGCAATAAAATGCAAATTACTGTTGTAACGTGAATAGAAAATCTGCGAGGAACTCATTTCTCCTCCAGAAGCGCGGAAACCGAACTTCAGGTCTCGTTATTTTGGCACTCAAGTGCGGTCAAAAAGCACTTGGGATCGATTTAAAGAGAAAAAAACTGTCACACTATTCTATCTTTCGGTACTTCTTTAATGAATCTCCTAGCTTAATGGTTCCGATAAGGAAATACCTTAATCGCCGTTCATGTTCCCTCCAAAGAACACAGAACACAGAACACGTGAACAGATTAGTTCAAATCAGACCGCTGAACAAAAACCGATCATTCTAAGAGGCAGAGGAAGCGGGCGAAGGAAATATCTCTGTCGAAAGTAGAAATGATGTTTCGTCCTTTTCTCGTGCCGTATACACGAAAGGATACTTCGTTTGGCCTTCTCACGTATAATGAGCATAACTTTAGTGGATTTACTTTGGGACGTAAGAAACCAACCAAAGAGAACTAATCCGCTTGACATATCAGCTATGTATCTAAACAAAACGATTCAACTTTATTACCTACACTAGGTGAAAGCTTATCAATAATGACGGGGGAAAATAGGATGAGTAATATTTTAATAAAGGTATTCTTATTGTTTGTGATGTTCAAATGTGAAAATATGTTTCACGAACATTACAACAATAAAGGAAATACAATAAAGATGACACCGAATTTTCGGTTGTAATGAGCACGTCTTTTGAATCCGTTCTGACGCGAATTAAATTTATCAAAGCTATCCAAAATCAATGGAGCCGGTGTGGAAAACAATAGTATCTGACCACAAAAAGAAGTTCTTCAATCGGGTTTTTAGTCCCGCAGATATTGCTGTAAACGGAAACGTGAACTTACGCCCTCTGGTGGCAGACTTGTAAGTTCAAAAAAATTTGAAAATATATGAGAAACATGTCGCAGCTGAAACGCTCTCCCACGAAGAAAGATTTTTTTTTTAAATCGAACTCTTAGAAGTAGTGATATCGACAAATATAAAATATGAATCTACGACCTCTGGTGGGAAAACCATACATTATTTTAGGAAGAAAGTATTCCGAGTAGGTTTATCTATGTGAGTAGTATCGGTCCACGAAAGAATTTTTTTCAATCGACATTTTAGAACCTCAGATCTTGCTTCAAATACATCAGAAGCGGAAATCAAGGCTTATGCCCCCTGGTGCCTAAATAATTTTTTACCAAAAATTATATATTGTATGTAAAACATTTCTTACCAGGAACTGTATTCGATACAGGAAGAACTTTTCAAATCGGAGTTTTAGAAGCAGTGATATCGGGTGAAACTCACTTTCCTTTATTCCCCCTAGTGAAAAATATATGCTTAAGGTGGACGTTAAGTAATTTTGCTACTTATACTTCCAATGGAAAAACTTATGTACACATTTTCTTCACAATTAATGCGTTCCCAAGGATGAAAATTTGAACATTATTTAAAATAGCTTCATTTTATAACTTGGAGACCTTAATATTTTCTAAAACATTACCATAATTATGCATTCCAACATTTGCTTGTCTACCGACGTCGTGAAAGTACAGGTCGCGCCATCTTTTTTCTGGTTTCAACACCACCAAAGGAAAAGTTATTGATTTTTAATATCATTATGGTTATGTTTTAGAAAATATTAAGTATTCCAAGTTATAATATGAAATTATTTTAATCGATGTTCAAATTTTCATCCTTGGGAACACATTAATTGTGAAGGAAATGTGTACAAAAGCTTTTCCATTGGAATTATAGAAAGAAAAATTACTTGACCTCCACCTTAACTTGAAAAAAATTACTTTACCTAAAATATTCTTCGACACAAATGGAATCGAAAGGTAAAATATTTTTTTCAATGGGATGTTTATTAGCAAATATATGGAAAAAATATATTTTGAATTCAATATCTGCATTTACATTTGATATCATCTGCATTTAAAAGCATGAAATGTAGCGACGAAATTGTTCATTGTAAAGAAAAAACGAAATGAAGGATCATCGTTCGCACATTTCATGCTTTACAATGAAAAAAATAATTTTTCAAATCGAACTAGTGATTACTGATATATGGTGTCCACAGACGGAAGGACAAACCGGTAAATAAGCACGATCTTTTTTACAACAGATGTGCTAAAAAAGTATATTGTTGTTGAGGCAGGGATTCGACAATTAGAACAAGCAAGCGCCCGCATTTTCACAGTGTTCGTTCGCCGCACATCAGTTGTTTCTATAGGCAGCTCAAGAAATATCGAACACAAATAACAGCAGCCAGTCGCAATATTTTCGACATTGTTTTTTTTTAATGTAATCTTTAGAAAGCAAGCCTTGTCAGTGGTTCCGGTCCTTCAAAACTCCTCAAAAAATGCACAGTGGCCCTAAAGCGCGAATTGTTTTGTTTTTTTTATGTAAAAAAGAATCAAGCAAATGGCAAAGCAACTACGTTCTCTTGTTCCTGCTGTTGCCAGATTGCAGAACAGTGTTAAAATAGTAAAAGCATTTTCGGAGACTTAGAATTGCGCAGTTGCAAATGTTAAAATGTTATGGTAATTCATGTGCAGAAGCACAACCAGTATTTTTTCTTTTCTTTCTTTTACATTTCTTCTACAAACATAAATAAAAGAATATCTGGTTATATTCTGCGAAAAAAATTAAGTTATATTCTAAGATTTTCGTGGTTTAAGGAAAACAAAAGTTCCCAAATCATATTTCTTCAGCATATGCATGAAATAATAATAATACACTGTTACCTACTGTATTGAAACTCTCAATTTTCAAAATTAAATGAGTAAACAAACTGGTTTGACAATCTAAAACAATCACTTTAGGATGTCGTTTTCGATTCTGCACGTCGTTTTCGAACGACAAAATACAACCAAAATTCCTGACGTAACGTTTTCCTATTTTTAAAGAGTTAATCATGTAATGTAAATCGTGTGACCTAATGCATCTCCGACGTCATGTCAGAATAAGATGACGTCACACCAGCACCTGTGAAAAATTGGTCCTTTTTGCTATGACAACAAAGCAAAGTGGTACATGCGTGCACTGGGACAAACGTTCAGATAAAGGAAATTATACTGTTTTGGATTCCTAGGAAAAAAGTAAATTCCGAAATGTGATTCTGCCTTAGAATTATTCTGCATCTTCCCAAAAAAGAGAAACTACAGTATGATTCAGAAGTCATGCTACTCGCAATTTACGCGCAAGAAAATTCACGACAACAAAAGAATTATTTGTTGTCGGTTCGTGGTACTGTGTGTGTGAGCAGTGGCTGAAGGTTAGCAATTTTATTTTATTTTGCTTGTTTTTTGTTGGTGGTCCATGCGGGGAGAAAGTGGTTCAAGTAGTGCTACCAAAATCCTGAGTTATGTAGCAAAAAACCGAAATCCTGTGAAATTGAACTGTGGATAATAGCATGAACATCGGATATTCGAATATTCGAGGATCCGGACACTCAAATATCTGGATTTTGAATTAAAAAAAAAAAAAAGAAAAGATGATTGGCTGATCTCTTTCATTTACTACTTTTTCTTTTTTCTTCACTTATTGTGCTCTCTTCTTCTTTATTACGTATGTTCTTCACATTTTTTAGCATTTTTTCTCCTCCTTATCGTTTTCTGTATGTAATTTTTCTTCGGGTCTACATGGCACTCTAGAATTTGTATGCGATTTTATCAGATCTTCCAGTGTCAGCTGTGGTAACACAGAAGTCAGTATAAATGCCATCCGCTTGAAACGTTTAGTAATAATATTAAACCAATCTTTCTTTTGTTCTGTCTTTAAAAATTGTGTTCGCTTTTTTTTCGCCGTATTAAATTTACCACACCTGAAATGAAAACACTGTGGAAATAGAAAAACGTCCATTGTGTATTGTGAGTGTGTGCTTTTTAAGTTCCAATTAATGATTAAAAACAGCTAATTGCTTTCCTTCGCCCTGTTTTCCTGTTGCACAAAAAGTTTCATAAAAATCTTTTGTTGTTGTTGTTGTTGTTATTCTTGTTGTTATTCTTGTTTTTCACTCAAAGCACCAGTTGTGTGAGCCCTATAGTGCGTCCAAGGAACTTTATTTTTTCAGACATAGTAGTACTAACACAATTTTCGTGGTTCAATGGTAAAAAACAAGAGAAAAAAAAATTATTTGTGGTGGATGGGTTTAACGACTACAACTGTTTCCCGTCCCAAATTTTTTGCAAAACTTCATGACTGCCACGGAAAAGTCTCACGATCGATCCCAGGAAGATACGAACGCTCGAACCGTTAAATATCCGCCTTCAGTTGGATGGGCACGTTAAGCGGTCGGATCCGGATACTGGCCCCCGGTTATGAATAAGGGCGTTTTCCTCCCCTTTTCTACTTTGCTGCCGTGTGACTTTCCTGTCGGGCACTCTTGCTCAAATCTTCAGCTTCTTCTAAGGGTTGTTTAAGACCTGGGGTCGCACATTTCCTTCGTATAAATCCTCTACATAAATCTTTAATCTCTCTAATTTTGAGCCGCCAGCTTTAGGGAATTGAGTAAACAAGAGCCTTGAGGCGAACACGGCACCCATATCTCATCCAGAACTCGAATTCGGACCCAGTTCGGAGGACTAACCAGAAACCTCTTCTAACCGCTCGGCCAATGGCGCTGTTGAATTTGTTTAGATGAACATGACCTAAAAATACTGAATTCTGTGCTTTATATACACGCATACTGGTATCTTAAACGGATGTTTATGTTTAAGAGATGAGACGAAAGAATCGGACCACGAAATTGGGCGTCTCTCTAAACACAAAAGTTCTAGTCTAAAGAAAGTGGGATGTCCTTCGACAAAAACTCTGTCCCTAAAACAGTCACTAGAAGTGATTTTGCATTTTGTTAGGACTGCAATTCTAGGTGATAAAACAGCAGAGAAAAAATAAGCAATCGTAACGTGTGAGTGACACTTGTGAAGGGCATTTCTACTGTACAACTCGCTACCCTCGCTACATCCGACAGGCTGCAATGCAAGCTATCCCCGGAGTTTGAAAGAAATCTGCTGCCACCAACTCATAATTTTAAGAAAGACGACGTAGTAGTTGCAATGAATTGACGTGACTATATCAATCATACATATTAGTTACAATGAATTGACGTGACTATATCAATCATACGTATTAGTTACAATGAATTGACGTGACTATATCAATCATGCGTATTAGTTATAATGAATTGATGTGACTATATCAATCATACATGTTACCATGAATTGATGTGACTATATCAATCATACATATGTTATAATGAATTGATGTGATTATATCAATCGTACATATGTTACAATGAATTGAAGCGACTACATCAATCATACGTATTAGCTACAATAAATTGACGTGACTATATCCATCATACGTATTAGTTACAATGAATTGACGTGACCATATCAATCATACGTGTCAGTTACAATGAATTGACGTGACTATATCAATTATACGTATCAGTTACAATGAGTTGACGTGACTATATCAATCATACGTATTAGTAACAATGAATTGGCGTGACTATATCAATCATACGTATTAGTTACAATGTATTGATGTGACTATATCAATCATACGTATTAGTTACAATGAATTTACGCGACTATATCAATCATGCGTATTAGTTACAGTTAATTGATGTGACTATATCAATCATACATATGTTACAATGAATTGTTGTGACTATATCAATCATACATATGTTACAATGAATTGACGTGACTATATCAATCATACGTATTAGTTAAAATAAATTGACGTGACTACATCAATCATACGTATTAGTTAAAATGAATTGACCTGACTATATCAATCATACGTATTAGTTACAATGAGTTGACGTGAATATATCAATCATACGTATGAGCTACAATGAATTAACGTGACTATATCAATCATACGTATCAGTTACAATGAATTGTGCGCTCTTTGGCCAACCATGGCCCTTGCGCCAATAAAATCAATCAATACAATGAATTGACGTGACTATATCAGTTATACGTATTAGTTACAATGAATTGACGTGACTATATCAATCATACGTATTAGTTACAATGAATTGACGTGTCTATATCAATCATACGTATTAGTTAAAATTAATTGACGTGACTATATCAATCATACGTATTAGTTATAATGAATTGACGTGACTATATCAATCATACGTATTAGTTACAATGAATTGAAGTGACTACGTTAGTCGTACGAATTACTGAACAGACTTGACTACATCAGTCATGCCAATTAGTCACACTAAATAGACTCGACTACATCGTCATACGTATCAGTCAAGCTGAATAGATGTGACTGCAGTATGTCAGTCATATGTACACTACTGTTTATGAAAATTGCAAAAGTAAGGAAGAATCGCGCCATTCAAATGAAATTTATATGACATTCTTGATGTTGCAGGAGATAACTGATTACATTTGTGAAGCTATACAAAAAATTTTCGCTTCAAAATTCACTATCGTATAAAGCCACCTCGAGCAGCAATAACAACCTCTACGCGGCGTGGCATTAAATGGAAGAGGTTTTTGATATTATACGACGGAATAGTCTGCCAGGCTGCTTCTATGCGAAATCAGAGCTCATTTATGGTGACTGGCGAAGGTGCTTAAGAGGCTAATCGCTTAAGCTTCCATGTCCCAGACGCTCAGGCCAGGCAACAAGCGGTATCTGCCGTGCATGGAAGAGGTCTTGGACATCCAGCGATGTATGTGGCCGAGTATTATCATGCAGGAGTATAATGCCAGGACAACTCTGAAAGAACGATATCACTTCTGCTTATAAAACATCCCTGGTGTATGGCTGGCTGTTGAGTCTTCCTCAATTCGTATCAGGTGAGATCACGAATTGAACCGAATGGCGCCACAAACCATGAAGCTGCCGTTTACCACGATGTCTTCGAACACATGTGCTACCACCATGGTGTATCAAATTGAATCCTGACTCGTCGGAAAACACGATCTTTTGCAAATCAGCGAGTAGTGCTTGGGTTCAAGACGCTGATTGCAACCTGGTTGATAGTCAAAGGAATACTCAGCGGTATGCTGTTAGCGACTAGTCCTCTGTTAAACAGACGTCGTCGAACTGCGCTGGAGGACAAAACCTGACCAGTGAGAGTGCTTTACTGCTGTGCGATCGGTCAATGTCATGCGGTAAAGGTGTCTGTCATCCCATGTAGTCGTGCGATTTTGCGGTCTATTTCCCGGATATCTGCTAGTCGGAGTCTCATCTGTCCACTGGAATCGAAAGTCAAACGATTCTAGGTTTGCCCATAAAGCAAATACACGCATTAACCATTAGAGGTTGGCTGAACAAGGATTTTCCTGTCACAGTGACATCAGTGACAGTTCCACGGAAATAACGGTGTCTTTAGTGGTGAAAAGATCACTGTTTACGACAGTGGTAACGAGCTATTAAGGAACCAGAACTGTAAGTCACCTTATTACTTGTAACAGTGACAAAATTGCAGTTTGCGATCGATACAATATGAAGCAGGTACAGAGAAAAAAACACATCGGATCAGCAAGCTTTAAATTCATTGTGTACGAGCGAGTGCACAGCGAATGCCAAAACAAACACTATCTATCTTCAGTTTGGGAAAAATGGGAGACGGAAAGAAAGGACATATCACTAATGACGTCTATCTTAGAATATGCTGATACGATGACCGAAGCTGGAAATAGTAACAGTAATTTTTGAGCCCAAGCACTAACCTGATGAGTTACGGTGATATCCTTTTTTTTATTGGAGGTTTAACGACCACCGTGAGGAACTCAATGGGCTATAAGCAATCGTCCGTCCTTAATTTGGGGTCACTGATCGGACGAAAGTTGGGTGGAGTTGTGACGACGACATCATGAGGCCACGGGCCATCGTGCCAGAACATCTCGGTTCAAAGCAGCGGTGGCCCTGTAATGGTTTGGGGAGTCTTCTCGAGGGACACATTAGGTTCCTTAGTGTGTCTGGAGAGGTCCTTAACCACTGCTAGCTACCAGCATGTGGTCCATGATCACCTACACGCTTTCATGGCTTCCGCGCATCCTGCGCTCGATGCTCTATTCGAGCAGGACAATGCCCCTTCCCCCGGGCCGCAACCAGCCAAGCACGGTTTGAGGAACGCTCATCTGAGTTTGGAATCATCCATAGTGTCTTCAAGGTCCGCGGATTTAAACCATTTGGAAGCTCTCTGGGATGCCGTGAATCCTGAATCGGGCGGAGTTGTGGACATATCGGGCGGAGTTGTGGACAATGCTGCAACAGGCATGGCTGGCTTTATCTCCAGAAGCCCTCCAGATTCTGATGGAGTCGACGCCTCGGCGTGTACAGGATGTTATAAGAGGACCAACACAGAATTAAGGAGGTAACTCAAAGGTTTCGTCTCTTCAGTGCATTTGCACTTCGTTAGTTAATCAGCATGAACAAGGACATAGGGCACTCCATGTACGGAAAATAAACGCAGCGTCCCCATTTAAATTGTTGAACTCTGAGATCTGCGACTCCAATCAATGGCCCTGCCGTTGGTGGGCTTTTCTCCACAGCCACAATTGCACAACGTAGCATCATCTGTCCGTGATTGGAGTTAACTTCCAGCGTTTACATGTAACAAGTAAACCACAAGTACTTCACTAAATAAGTTTCTTTTCCCCGGTAAAATCAGCTAGTATTGGCAAATCATCTTTCAAAAGGAAAAAATCGAAATGAAAACTCACATTCCGTTGAATAATACCGTTTTTCCTGGGGAAAGAAGAACATATTTATCGGCGTCACTTGTTTACAGCTGAAAGAAACACAATACGGCAAAGTAAGCATTTTGTGTGATGATCAACAACTGCCATGAGCAACTCAGTGAGCTACAAGCAGCCTCCAGTCCCCAATTTAGGCCACTGGTTCCAGGGAAGCAGAAGAGAGAGAGGGAGAGAGAGAGAGAGAGAGAGAGAGAGGGAGAGAGAGATTAAGTGCTATCAGACCAGCCTATCCTCGTCTGGGACTCAAACCCGGACCTATCTATTACGAATGAATAGAAGACAACGTTTCGTATCACTCATACACCGGGGTGGATAAGTAAACACTTGAAAACTTTTCTGTTTCATCGAGAAAGCAAGTCAATTCTTTTCGGAAGGTAAATCAAATTAATTGTTACATTATACTAAGTAATGCTAAAGCTTTCAGAACACCGTTGCAGTACAGTTCTTGAAAATGCAACGACATCACTTCGGAACAGTTTCTTTTACCACGGATTAGATACAAATATGTCCTAATAGAGAAATTCACTTCCCGGTAAAAGTGCCAGATGCATAGATTAGTGAATTAACAAACCACATCTCGCTTCACAGTAAAAATCTGCTTAAAATTATAAAAAAGTCTCACATTTTTTTTTCTCAGAATAGGTTTTCAGATCAGATCATATGTAGAGGATGTTAGGAAGGGAGTGTCTGACCCCAGGTCTTAAACAACCCTTAGAAATAGGTAGCTAGGTGATTTGGAATAGAGTGCTAGATAGGAAAGTGATACGGAAGTGAGGTAGAAAGGGGGAGGAAGACGCCTTTATTTATTACCGGGGGGCCACTACCCGGAGTCAGACGGTTTAACGTGTCCATCCGACGCACGGTGGGTATTTAGTGGTTCGAACGTTCATACCAACCCAGGATCGAAATTGAGGCCATCTCCACGGCACTCACGAACGCTGACCACTAGGCCACCCGCGGCCCTCAGAATTAGTTTTAAACTGCTGTTTGAAAAAAGACAAAAACATTTTCAGAAATTTACTGGAATTTTAAGCTCCCACCTCCAACGGAAAACGAGACGTGATAAAGTGTAGTGATCAGCTGATCATTACTTTCAAACCGAATGCAAGATTGAAATGCTGTGTCGAATTCAGAGCTGTTAAAAGTGAAGGGTAAGCAGAAAGAGAAAAAATATGAATTTTATTAAATATAAAACAAACACGCACGGCCGAAGTCGTTCAGCTCATTTCTGGGTCCGCAAAATATGACTATGATAGATGAAGACGTTTTGATGCAGTGTATAATACCAGAATTTCTTTTCAGTTTTAAGCCAGTGTTTCGACATCATATTTAACTCAGTTTCTTCACCGAGGTTTGTTCAAGGAAATTTAATTTAGAATTCATGCAGCTCATCTTACAAGATTTAATAAGGAAGCATTTCTCGCAACAATAACTGAGAAAATGCATACCCCTTCCCCGTCAAGATTAATACCGTCTTGCACAGCGAGTGTCATTGTGAGTCACCGACAGGACAGAATGCATATTAATGCCACTGCTTTAATCCTCATTACTAACGCTACAATTTATTTTCGAGTATAATTATAGGAAATCCCTTGAAACAGTCGCAAATGCGACGGGTTCGTTTTGTTGGAAGATGATGAATTTCTATCTCTCATGAAAATGAATTTCTCACTGAAGCCCACGCTGAGTTACTAAATTTAATGAAGACGGTCACCGCAGATTTCCCGTCATAATTTCTGTCACTTAGCAACAAAGAACTGGATTTTGAAGGATCAACGGCTACGTTGGCACAATGGACATCGGCTTTGTCTCTCTGCATTCTGCCTGCCGCTTTTGCTTTTATATCTATTATCGCAAAATCCAGTCTCATTTATCTATTCTGAAAGAAACGTAGACATTCTAGACCGCACTGCCGTGAGGACATATACACAGATTCAACACTATACTGCAACAAAAAGATCTGAAATTCACGAAGCATTTTCCATGATTCATTTCGTGAATCAATTAAGCGTATTTCTGATGCAACCTCTTCCGTGAAATAGCGAGGGCGAAAACCTGAATTTCACGGATATTTCGTATGCCAGGAAAATTCTGAATTTTCAGAAACCTTTCCGGAATTCCTTTCGTACATATTGACGATGAATTCCTTTCGTACATATTGACGATGAATTCCTTTCGTAGATATTTGCTTTTAACAGACATTAACAAAAAAATCTGAATTTTCAGAAACCTTGGCACTTCTGTATATCCACGGAAAAATTATGTTATCACTTTTTCCATACCATGCAACATTTCCGATAATATGAGCGATTCGCATTTTTGAGGTTTGATTAACTATTAAATTTCAGTCGTCTATGGGAGGTGTGAAAACAGAAATTTATCAGTGACTGGGATCGAACCCGTGTTCCCTCACTCTGGAGTGAGTTGTTCTAACGGACTGACTATACTGACGGAATGTCTCACTGCAGATTTGTCGTCTTGACACGTGATTCACCTCTGTAGTACGTCACAGAGGATCTGATTTTCAACTTCTGTTGTGAGATCGGATATTGTGGATAGCATATAACATGAATTTTGGTTATTGTGGAACAGGATATTCCTTTCCCTTTTCCCCGTTTTGTGCACTAGCTACTGTATATTGTCTTACGGTTCTCAAATTGTTCCAAAGGTGATTGTACGATGTCTATGAATCAGTCTGCAGTTCCTTAAGACAAAAGCTATTTACTGCACCTATTCAAGAGTAAATTTTATATTTAAGATTTTATTTTAATGAGAGTAATAAGAACCTTACCTTTGCTAGAAGGTCTGCTCTAATTTGAAAAACGTACATTTCTCTGCACGTTTTTTCCCATTTTGAGTTCTACAGTTGGTTTGGGCTTCTGGTGCGGCGATTTTACGTTGTCTTCAACTCGTTCTTTATTTGACAGAATGAGTAATTCTTTAATCCGTACTGCGGCAATGATACTTGGTCTAAGAACCTCTATTTGACTTAAAAACCTATTATTTCACTGACGTTATATAACCCTAACCGGTAGTTAGTTTAATTGACTTATAAAACTTACTATTCAGTAAACCCACATGCGTGCTGCCCCAGTGGCGCAGTGGTCTAAGCGATGGCCTCTGATCATTCGTCCGAAAGGGGTCCGGGTTCGAATCCCGGTGGGGCATGGATGTTGTGTATGTCTTACGGCACTGGCTCTCTCCCTTCACTGAAACCAGTGACCACCCTAAATTAGGGACGGGCGACTTCTTATAGCCCATTGAATTGCTCACGGTGGTCGTTAAACCTCCAATCAAAAAAAGAAAAAAAAACCCACATGCGTGAACATTCACTAACATAAATTAACTTCTTATTTACAAACACCAAAAACTTCTAACTAAAAAATTAAAAACTAATTTACAATTATTTACACAAACTGCTAGAGGCAATCTACGTTGGGAATGGCAGAGGTGTGGTGTATGAATGAGGTAGAAATTTGTTCTGAGGAATGAAATAATGGTATAGAGGGCAATGAGATGAGTTTGTGTAAATAATTGTAAATTAGTTTTTATTTTTTTAGTTAGAAGTTTTTGGTGTTTGTAAATAAGAAGTTAGTTTATGTTAGTGAATGTTCACGCATGAGGGTTTACTGAATAGTAAGTTTTATAAGTCAATTAAACTACCGGTTAGGGTTATGTAAACCTCAGTGAAATAATAGGTTTTTAAGTCAAATAGAGGTTCTTAGACTAAGTATCATTGCCGCAGAACGAATTAAAGAATTACTCATTCTGTCAAATAAAGAACGAGCTGAAGACAACATAAAATCGCCGCACCAGAAGCCCAAACCAACTGTAGAACTCCAAATGGGGAAAAACGTGCAGAGAAATGTATATTTTTCAAATGAGAACAGACCTTCTAGCAAAGGTAAGGTTCTTATTACTCTCATTAAAGTAATTCTAGGCACGTAAACTTTTGAATGGTTATAGTAACTCTGTGACTCTTCAAACAATGAATTATACACTGCTGGCCACCCAAAATGCAACACCAAGAAGGAAGCATCCGATTGGCCTGAAATTCTCAGCATGCGTCGCCCGCGAGAGGACATGCAAACGATTAGCATTGCAGGGCATATGCAAATCATGTGCGCCCGGCACGCCACCGAGAAGCACTATAAGAAGGGTGCACAATAGGCGGGGTGTAAGTAGTGGAAGTGTGTTGTGCTACCGGACCTGTGCGTGGGAAGCTTCCTGATGCCTCGTCGCAGAATACGGCAGTCATTCCAGCACGTTTCGGAGTTCGACAGAGGACGAATAGTGGCTTATCGCGACAGCGATTTATAGTACCGAGACATTGGCGCCCGTGTGGGACGACATCCAGCCACAGCGAGGTGAGTACGGATTCGGTGGGTGCAGAAGGGACGGACGGACGGACGGACCGATGTAAGCGGTTGCCGCTGCCGCGGCATACCCCCGAACGAGCGGACCGGCATGTTGTGCGGCGGGCATTGGCGGCTCGCACCGCCACAAAACAAACGTTAGCGCAGGAATTAGGGTGTGTTGCGCAACAACCTGTGCCAGCACGTACCGTTCGACGTCGTCTGCAGGAGCGGGGACTTGTCGCACGGCGCCCATTGCTCCGATTACCATTGACGTTACACCACCGGCGAGTGTGGCGGCAGTGGGCCGTTGAACGCCGCACCTGGACTACGGAATGGCAGTACATTGTCTTCTCCTACGAATCCCGCTTCTGCCTGCAACACCACGATGGTCGGATCCGCGTGTGGCAGCACCGCGGCGAGATACTGTATGACGCCTGCATTATGCATCGCAATACCGGTCCGTCGCCTAGCGTTATGGTTTGGGGCGCAATTGGATATGACACCGGCACCCCTCTGGTACGCATCGCCGGCACACTCAACAGCCACCACACCATCTCCGACGTTTTGGAGCCTGTAGTCCTCCCTTACCTGCAGGACCTGCAAGCGGCCACGTTTCCACAGGACAATGCGCGCCCGCACGTGGCACGCATCGTGCAACAATTGTTCACGGCCTACCAGGTGTCACTGCTGCCGTGGCCGCCTGTTCTCCCGATATGTCGCCCATCGAACACGTCTGGTCGCTAATCGGCAACCGAGTGGCCCGGCTAGCACCACCCGCGGCTACGCCTGATGAACTGTGGCAAGGTGTGGAAGAAGCCTGGACCGACATACCCCAATCCCACATCCAAAGCCTCTTTCGTTCGATGCCGCGGCGTGTAGCGGCCGTTATTGCCAGCCATGGGGGTCACACGAACTATTGATGTCTGCGTGTTCCGCAAGTCGCACACGCCTGTAAGCTCAATCGTTTTATCTTTGTATCTGTTGTTATGAGTCATGTAAATCTGGCTTTGCTATCTCGTGTCCTTCTTGGTGTTGCATTTGGGTGGCCAGCAGTGTATTTAAGAGCTTTGTTAAATACTGTAAAGCAGCACATTTCTCCTTTTCTTAAAGGTAACTGAAAGTCATTTTCAGTTTAAAAAGATTTCAAGTTCCAAAACAGTTTGTTGCTTCGAAAATTCACTATGAAAAAGATACTTAATATGTAATAAGACCACCTACAGAAAAAAATGAAATTACTACAAACCTATTCAGAAAAAATAATAAGGTCCAACAGAATATTAAATGGCTAATTCACCTGCATTAATAGCAAAAAACATTTCATCTTCGCGCGATTCGAATTCTACCTTATACGTGACTGTGCGTTACGTGTGTTTCTAGGTGAATGGTAGCACGCTGCTGTATTTGAGCACGAACCCCTTTTGAACTCCACCAGGGGAAGAAGATTCGTACGTCAGGAAATAAGAATATATGGTAAAAGGGCTGGAAAAGTCAAAATCGAAGATTTCTGTATAAATACAGGAAAACCGAAAATGGAATTTTTTTAAATAAACGGAAATACAGACTACGCAAATCTATCGAAATACTGAAGTTAAAAGAAACGGAAACTTTTGAAAGCGGAAATTTCGTAAAAAGACGGATACCTACTGATAAATTTGCTGCACGTTTTTTCCAGGAATTTTCCGTGAATTTACACTACTTATTTCTTATAGTGCACTGTTGTTATTTCGAGACTGATATTGCACATGAAAGAAGTGCATAACATCGTTTCAACAGGCCATAACAACCTATTCGTAATTGGAAAATTAAGCAAAAAATAGCGATGTATCGGTGAAGGAAAAAATACCACCCAAAATAATTAAAATATTAATTCCTTGTAGCGAAATTTGTGTATATGTCCTCACGTCAGTGCTGTCTGTAATGTCTACGTTTCTTTCACTAACGTAGATATTATAGACCGCTCTAACGTCCGTTGTTAATACGTTATGGGAAGCACGACGATAACCGAACACATACATCTTGAAAGGATGTAACAAACAAAAATGTAAAATGTATTTATTAATTTGAAATAATAATTTTTACTAAATTATCACATCTGTTCGGCCAATTACACAATCGATTATGTTTAACATGATCACTTCAGAACAAAGATATTTTAATAAAAATGCCCGAATGATAATTGGCCGGTGAAATAAAAAAAATCAATAATCCACAATAAACGTTTATGAATCGGATCATAGCACATGAAATTTTAAAAACTTAATTTTTGCACTTAGGTATTGGCCTATTTAAAAGCACTTGAAGAAAGAAATAAGAATGAATTAGAGCCCATATTAGAAAAATTCATTTATACCTGAAGTTCTAGGATTTTTTCGTTGTGCATATCGGAATAACCTCATTCGTAGAGTACTGCACAGTGTGAAGAATTTCTCTCATGTCAGTATTTGTTGAGGGCTTATAGGTTTCATGATTTCAATTTATATGTGTGCATATACATGTATACCAGGCGGTTTTAAAATAAATATCCCTATTCTCGGGTATCTAGAAAAGCGAGGAATGGATAAATCGCCACGAAACTCGATAGGTCGCCTATTCAGGGAAAACGATTTGGCTTTGGACTAGTTCAAAATTGAGCCACTAGCGAAACAATGTCGCTGCAGACCAAAGAAAATAATTGACATATGCTTGAACTTACTGGTTATTGATAGCGTAATCGTTTCAGGTCAAAATCTGCTCAGTATGCTGGTCATCACGAGAGATTACCTGTGATGGCTGGCAGAAGCATCACTGCTGAAATCCAAGAAATTGTAGGTCGTCCACATGGAAAGATTCGTGTGCAAATGTTCACATGCAAATTTGGCATACGGCTTCTGGCAGGATAAAAATGGCAATGATCAGGCTTTCCGTAGTCATTATGGCTCTTGTAAAGAAGGAAAGCTCGCTACTGGAAAAATTTTATTATCAAAATCAGAACAATTCCAACTGTGCACTACGCCAGTACCGACGAATCAAAGGATTAGGACCTCGTAACGACTGAAATGGAAAACTCAAGACTGGAGGCATGCCAATGGTTGCTTGCTCGCTATGAAAAATATGGAAGTGATTTTCTCCAGAGCATTGTGACTGGTGATGAGAGTTGGGTTTTTGACCCAGAATGGAAATTCAATCGCTGGAATACCGACACCCATCTTCTCCTCGAGCGAAAAAACTCTAAACTCAAATTTCTATTGATAAGTGCAAAAAACATTGAAAGCATAAAAGCATTCATTTCCTGAGATCAGTATTTGATGTGTTAGTGACATCGAATTATTCTTCTGATTAACAATGGATCGTAACCTGACCGACATATGTTGAGCATTTTATTAAATGAGCTTGATCTTACGCACGAAAGGAATTAAGACTACAGATTTTTTATGAGTTTCGACTAACAAAATAAATGCCTGAATGACATTCTTTCGAATTATCGCTCATTGAGTCCGAAAATCATCCAACTTGCGTCTGTCATAATGAAACATATATGTATTATCTTGAGTACGTCAAACATATCCGTTCCGCATTTGGTTTCCTCGATGATGTATGAAACGTCGACTTCAAAACAATTGGGAAGATTAACGGGAGATCTGTAATTCAATTGAGATTGCCTCCGTCTCTCAGCGACTGTAACATTGATATGCCTTTATTTAATAATCGAAACAGCAGGTTTGTCTGAAGATCTGACTTCTCATTACTATATTTCGAAAGACTTAACGAAATATCGAATTACCTACCTTTCCTATTGTGTACATGCATGGTTCCAACACTTTTTAAAATATTATTTCAAACATAACTCATGAATGCTACTTACTTTCTGTCGATTCTATACATCTGTTCGCTGCATTACTTTCTATCAATATTTCATATACAGAATCTATTTAATACTTTTCTTTCTGTTAATATTCTGAATTTCAGTTCTGTAAATTACTTTATATCGCTATGTACATAAAATAAGTTCCTCATTAAAAATGCAGGAAGAACAAAAATGATACCAAATTATTCAGCATATCATGACTTTTGACATCAAAAAAACTATACTGATAAGCCATCACATTATGATCACCCTCAGCCTAGAGAAAAGAGCGCGCCTGGAGACCAAACGGTGGCGCAGGTGAAATTCACAGAGCAGTGTATATACAACCTGAGGATCGGCTTTCAGTTAGTAGAGTGTTCGGAGTCAGAATTGGAAAAGCTGCCGATTTATCGGAGTTTGATAAAGGGCAAATTGGGGCGGTACTGCGCCTCGGAACTACGATCTCGGAAACGGTGCGACTTGTTTACGTGCCGCTGTGGTGAGTACGTGTCAAAAGTGGTGTACATAATGCCAAACGGCGAACCATCGTCCAGCCGTGTGTCGTCCGCATCTCATTGATGCCAGAGGGGAGTAAAAACTGTCGCGCTTTGTTCACAGCGACAGCAGGGCAACAGTGCGACAAATCACCCGCAGCTACAACAGTGGTAATCACAATACATCGCAGTCTTCTGCTCATGGGCCTGCGTAGCCGTAAACCTAGACAGGTCCCCATGTTCACTGCACATCCTCGCCAACAACGCATGAAATGGGCCAAAAATCACCAAGATTGGAACGCGGATGACTGGAAGAAAGTGGCCTGGTCTGACGAATTAAGATTCCTGGTGCATCAGGAAGAAGGCCGAGCACGGATACGCAAATTACCAACGAAGGCTATGGCACCTGGATGCACTGTTGGGCGGAAACAGGCCGGCGGCGGCGGCAGTGTTATGCTGTAGGCGATGTCTTCTTGGGACACTTTAAGCCCCATTATTCCAATAGCACAATCTCTGACATATCTGAACATCGTAGCGGACCAAGTTCACCCATTCATGGCAACGGTGTTCTCCGCTGGTGATGGACATTATCAACGGGATAATGCACCATGTCACACCACCAGAATCTTCAAGGAGTTGTTCGAGGAAAATGGTGGGGATTTTGCTGTTAATGCCCTGGCCTCCAAATTCATCTGACATGAACCCAATCGAGCATTTGTGGTTCGACTTGGAAAAGCGGGTTCGCGCTAAATCACCACCACCCCGAAATGTACGGGAACTGGAGGACTTGCTGTTGACAATATGGTACCAGATACCCCAGAATACCTATCGCCACCTCATCGAATCAATGTTTCGCCGAGTGGCCGCTGTTTTGCGGGCTAAAGTGGGTACTACAGCTTATTAGGTATCTGGTCATAATGTAATGGCTCCTCGATGTAGATTTTCTATAACATATTCCTGAATAACGCATCTTCCTGGAAATTACTAGGTAATTCCCTTTCGAACTAGGTGATGCTTTTCTTTGAATAACTTTTGAAAGTAAACACAAATCAAACCTTTGTCCAACTCTAGAATATTGTTCCCGTATACGAGTTAATTCACTGAAATCGCCCCCAAAACTCTGAAGCTACGCAGAAGAGCTGAGTGGGTCATTATAGTACGTATGAAACCGAAACAGAAAACTGCCACAGAGGCTGTAAAGGTACTTTTACTGGTATTGTAACGAGAAGACTGATTCAGTAGACGGCGGCGTTGTCCTGTTTTCCGGCTCTGTACAAGAAGACCATTTACTCAAGAAGTACTGTATTTTGCTTACAGCTGAATAAATGCCGCATTATTCACGTTTTGTCAGTCATTCACTCCCGCCACATCGAAGCTTCTAAAATCTTTACCTGTTTATACATTACTCCCTGAAAAATTGCACACTGACATAGAAACTGCAACACCCAAAGGTGTTGGACACTCTAAACCTTTGGCTTTCTAAGCATTAAGTGCGGCCTTTTGAGTGAATCCAAATTTTGCCGAACAAATCTTTTAATATGTATTATGTTTTTGTTCGTATTTTATTATTTTTAGTTTAATCTTAAAAGGACCGTATTTAAAATGCCAAAGAGTAAAAGAATATTCAACGAAATAATGCTCTCAGACTGACGGCCATAATTAAAACATCACTTCTTCAAAAGGAAATTTCGGATGAACATTTTCTCCAGTTAGCAAAAGTCATTAATGAGCAGGAGAATTCATACGAATCATTTGAAGAATATGTAGCTTCAAACAGAGGTCATCGCTTTTTCTACGTTTATAATTGAGTCACGGAGAAATTCTCATTGACCGCCACCGGGAATCGAACCCAAGGTCTTCCAGTTACGCGCAGGATATGCTTCCGCTGCCCCACAGCGGCCTCGAATTCCTCCAGACTCACACACTAACTGCCAAGCCAATTTGGCAGGTCCCTGACTCACTTATAAACTTCGAAAGAGCGATGAACTCTGTTTGATGTTCCTAGTCCACGTCAAATGTCTGTTTAATTATTTACTTGCCTTCTAATTATTTGTTCAGTTGCTGCTTACTATCTTTGGCGAATCCCTAGCATTGTGCGGGGCTCCGACAAGAAACTTGCTAAATTGGCTTGGCAGTTAGTGTGTGAGTCTGGAAGAATTCGAGGCCGCTGTGGTGCAGTGGAAGCATACCCGGCGCGTAACTGGAAGACCCAGAGTTCGATTCCCGGTGGCGGCCAATAAGAATTTTTCCGTGACTCACTTATAAACGTGGAAAGAGCGATTACCGCTGTTTGATGTTCTTAGTCCACGTCAAATGTCTGTATGATTATATAGCTGTTATAGAGTTATTAACTGGAGCATACAGTGAAAATTTCACTGACTTTAAGAATCATGACATCACATTCAAGTTAGCATTTCAACCTCATCTGGTTGATATCCTCATGGCTCCTAAAGAACAACAGATGGAATTGATTGAGCTCTCAGAAGATGACATTTTGAAGTCCTTATTTGACGCTAAGAAGAATCCAATTGAAATATGGAAAAATGCAATAGAATACCCACGCCTTAGGCAACATGCAAGCAAAATGCTTTCATGCTTTTCTACCACTTATTGATGCGAATCTACTTTCCCCTACCTAAACAAAATCCAGACGCCCTTAAGGTCACAAATTAGAGATACCCATCTAGCAGATCAGCTAAAACTGCAGTACTCCACGTTGCAACCAAATATTCAAATACCTTCCAACAAAAAGCAGTCACACCAAAGTCATAAAAAGGCTAGTTAACTTTAGAATTAACACTTTTTTTCATTTTTGAAGTTAGTTAGTACATAGTAGTTAGATTTTTACAAAATAATGTACACTTTGAAGTACACTAGCGTGCAAAAATTAAGGACGAGACGGTTTTTTCAATGTAACGTCGTGCAAAAGTGCTCCAAATCGACTCAAATCATACCATAAGATCCCCAAAATGTAAGAATATGGGACAAGTGAGCAAAACCGTCCAAACAAGGAATCCAAAGGATACAAAGGCACTTTATTGAAAAGGTAGCTTCGAGCACAACTGGACAGAAGACAGAAACGTCCATGTGACAGGCCGCTGCCAAGAAAAATCCAATATTTAGTAGGGGATATGATCACCCCTGACTGTCTTGCAGGATTTACAACGTCTGTCCATGCTGAGGACGAGGTTGTCAAGGAGCTGTTGAGGCATCGCGGCCCATTCCTCTTGTAGCGCCAATCGCAACTGCGGAATCGTTGCTGGCGGCTGGTGACGTGCTGCCAAGCGTCTCCCGAGAAGGTCCCACACGTGTTCGATTAGATTTAGGTCCGGGGACCTAGCGGGCCAAACCATGCGTTGAATATCTTCATTCTCCAACAGCTCTGCGACAGCCACTGTACGATGGGGTGTAGCGTTGTCGTCCATTAAGAGGAACTCTGGACACCCAGCACCTCTAAACAGATGCACGTGAGGCAGGAGAACCTCGGTACAATAGCGGACACCAGTGACTGAACCTCCTTGGAAGATGTGGAAGTCAGTACGGTTACCAAGCATGATACCTCCCCAAACGAGAATTCTGCCACCTCCAAACCGGTCCCTTTCGATGATGTTGGAGGTGTGATTGCGTGTTCCCTGCTCTCTCCAGATGTGTATTCGAGCAGAACCGCTCGTCAGACTAAATCGGCTCTCATCCGTAAAGAGAATTCGACCCCATTGCTGATGTGTCCAGTTCTTGTGTTCCTGGCACCACAGAAACCGCCGTCTCCGATGAGCAGGCGTTAATGGCACACACCGTTTTGGTCGTCGTGCAAATAGAAAACCTTTGTGCAGCCTCCTGACCACGGTAAAACGCGATAACGGACGTCCAGTTGTCTGTTGCATGTGCCTTGCGATTTCTTCCGCTGTCAGCCGTCTGTCTCTTCTCGCCTGTATGACAATATACCGGTCATCCGCCGCCGTGGTTGCTCGTGAACGACCACTGCTAAACTCTCGGACAGCTGTTCCTGTCGTTTGAAATGCTCTCCAAGCTCGTGAAACGATGCTGTGAGCGATACCAAACTCCTCGGCAACACTAGTCACACTTCGACATTTTACCAACTTCCGAATGACGCGACCGCGGGTCAAGTCATCCAGATGTCGTCTATTGGATTGCCTGATTGCCTGTTAACCATATCACACGGTGGCAGCAACTCGATGTCGTTCAAACCGATGTACACCGTGCAATAGCTTTCGCCGAATTGCTGAGCGTACACCGCCAGTGTGCTTTATACCCTTCCGACACTCTCCCCCCCCTACGTCATGTGGCATATATGCGCATGCCCTACCGTACCGGACCCTAGTCTATCTCCTGAGTGGTCTTTCTGTCTGTTCTGCCTGCTCGTTCCGCTGTTATACTAATTTCTCCTCTTCGTCCTTAATTTTTGCACACCAGTGTATATCTAATCGAAGTTTCTTGAATGCGGCCTTATTAGATAACAGCTAACTCAATGCGGCCTTCCAACATGCCCACCTCTGGTCTGAACGCTCAAGCAAGGCAGCTTAGAAGAAGCGCTATTAACATTTTTCGAATTATTTGAAATCCTGATACTTCGATATGCGAAATTCGAACCTCCAGGGTCCGAATAGTTCGGATATCCGGATTTTAAACACAAATATCTAGATATATGAAATTCGAATATCCAAAATCTGAATATCCAGATATCTGAAGTGCAAATATCGGGAAATTGAAATTTCTTGTTCCAGTTCCGAATGTCAAAAGCAAACGATACCTGCTTGCTAGAGGTCATCACGGACATTATCTGAAAGCCCGGGTCGGCTCGAAATTTACAGTGTACGGCCCATCCTGTTTCAGAATTTCATCAACCGTTCTCTGTCACTTATTGCAAATAACGCAAGGCTTTCTCTAGGGCGAGGGTCTTCAACCCGTGACCTCGGACCACTTTTTTCATCAACCGTTCTCTGTCACTTATTGCAAATAACGCAAGGCTTCCTTTAGGGCAAGGGTCTTCAACCCGTAACATCGGACCACTTTTTTCATCAACCGTTCTCTGTCACTTATTGCAAATAACGCAAGGCTTCCTTTAGGGCAAGGGTCTTCAACCCGTAACATCGGACCACTTTTTTCATCAACCGTTCTCTGTCACTTATTGCAAATAACGCAAGGCTTCCTCTAGCGCAAGGGTCTTCAACCCGTGACCTTGAACCACTTTTTTCATCAACCGTTCTCTGTCACTTATTGCAAATAACGCAAGGCTGCCTCTAGTGCAAGGGTCTTCAACCCGTGACCTCGGACCACTTTTTTAACTGCCAGCGAGACCTCGCAAAGGAAATTCTAAAATAGGAAAAAATATGTTTCAGAAATGCAGATATGAATATCCCGGTACCTGGGGTCCATGGACTTCGAATTCCCAAATCTCCCAAAAGCTATGCTTCTATAAATTATACGAGTATAACTGAAATTTTTAAATAATACTGAAAAACATAGGCATATCAAAGCCAACTTCGGACATGTTCGTAACATACAAAGACCGTTCCATAAAAATTGAGAGTAATTTTTTTTGAGTTGGCAACAGTGCGAAGGAGAAGAAATAACCACGCAGACGACTAACTGAATTAAGGAAGTATCGATGGCAACAGTTATTAGCAGTGGCAGACGATTCTGGTTTTGTTAGTTCGCAGTTGTTTAAGGTACGTCTGCATTTCGCCATACAGCTATGAAGGTTACTGATGATTAAGAGTTAAGACGTGAAATGCGTTGTGCGATAACATTTTGCTATCGTTTGGGTAAAACGGCTCCAGAAACAGTTGATTTAATGATAAAAAGCTTACAAAGATAAATGTTTGGATGCGTTAACGATTTTTAAATGGCACCATGATTTCAAAAAAGGGCGTTTTTCGGCAGAACGCGCTCCTAGGCCTGGTCGACCTGAAAGTGTTGTTACGGAGCATATTGTTAACACATTTTGGTCAATCCTGTGAGAAGATCGACGAATGACGTGTGAAGAAATCAACTAATATTTCAAAAACGTTGGCATTCTGCATTCTACGCGACAAATTACGGCTGCATTGTGTGTATTCCAGATGGGTACCTCATCTCCTGACGAGAGAACAATTGTTAGCCAGAGTTCAAGTGTGTCATGAGTGGAAACAAATGATTGCTGTGGATCCAAACTTTCTAAACACAGTAGTAACTGCTGATGAAACATGGGTCCACTATTTCGATCTACTCACGAAGCGCGCAGGCTCGCCTCCTCTGAAAAACGTCCACCAAACCAAATCAGTTGAGAAGGTTATGATGATAATTTTATTTGATCATAAAGGTGTAGTCTACCAGAAGTCCGTTCCTCCACAAATTACTGTCAATGCTGAGTATTAAATTTAAGTCTTGAAGCTTCTGAGACGATACATATCGATTAAGAGACCGGAACTGGTGGGCAAGTGGATACACCATGATAACGCTTGTGTTCAACAGTTTCTTACGAAATGCAGCATTGAAATCATGCCACAGCCTGCATACAGTCCTGACCCGGTGCGATTCCTGGTTGTTTCCAACAATGAAGAAGAACTTCCGTGGCGCAACATTTAGAACAGATGCCGCCGCTATTCAAGCTGTACAGCGGTCACTAAAGCAGCTTTTACAAAATGCCTTCTGCACATGCTTTGAAAAGTGGACTGAACGATGGGGCCGTTGCACATCATCCGAGGGAAGATACTTTGAGAAAGAATAACATATATTTTGCTGTACCTATATTTCTTCATTTTGTGTGATTTTACTCTCAGTTTTTATCGAACGGCCGTTTTAGATAGCATGGTAACTGCGTCGTTTCTTTTCCCGAAAGTTAAGTTCTAGGTTTCAAAATCTCTCTGAAATAATCGATTTCATGACAAACACATGTATTCTTAGTTTTCTTTTTCAGTGGCCCTTGAGTGTTATTCCATTTTGTCATGTTGTCCGCGATTCAGAAAAGGCTGAAGACCTTCTGCTTTAAAGAAATAAAGCTGCTCTATTGAACCGACTTAGTAGTAAAAGGAATGTAAAGCAGAGAGCCTTGCCATTTCTCGTAGGAATTTCTTCCACAGATGAGATACATACTTCTGTTATATATATGCAAACGTATTTCTTCTTCTGTGTTTACGTATAAAGAAGGAAGCACTAGTCCCCCAAATAGATAAACAAATACTTCGAACTTCCTCATCTTCGTTGTAACAAAGAATGGTGCTAGAAGTTTGTCTTGGTTTTGGTTTCGTGTAGCTGTAAACTCGGCTGATGTTAACCTTTCTCGAAAAAGAGAAAATACACGTGTTTCAGTAGCTGTAGCCAACGAAGTGAAATGGGAATTGGATTTCAACTCTTTAAAGAAATAAACCGTCTGCTTTCAAACTCTCCCAGTTTGTTGGGTTCAGTTGTAATTAATCAACGCATCCGGTGTAACCTGGGTATCGCCGTTTGTCAAGAGTGAAGTTAGGAGCCATTTTAAAGATAGTGGATTCTGGGTTGTAATCATTTTCCTGCCATTTTCGATGAGCTGGGCAGTGAGCACGGCTTTCACTTTCCCATGCGTTCCTTCACAAGGAAAGTTAGATTTATGAGTTTCGTCGTGGTGCGATAGACGAATCGTTGAAGGTCTGAGGGTGTCACTGAGGAAAGGAAAGAAGCGCCTTCTAACGAGGGGACGCCTTTTGGGGGTGTTTCTCAGCAAGAGGACGTTTCTCTCTTCTGTAGGGGATTTTGTTGGAAGTGACCGGAGAAGGATCTCGTAGATTTTCTCTGGTCAGTGTGAACAGAGATAACCAAAAGACAATGAGCGTTGATGATTAGGGAGGAGTACTGTCTGCGCGAGAGAAGGGGATTCAGGGTGTTAATAAGTAAGAGAACGGATGGAAATCAGGACAATGCTTAGAGACGTTCCCCATATCATCTGAATAAACACTTTCCACACTGCAAGAACAAATTATAACTTTAGTCGATATTTTACTTATATTTATCTGCTCCAGTCGGGTAAAATACGGGTTAAACTCCCTATATAAAAATTATCTGCAAGCGAAGCAGGGCACTGAAATATAACTCAGTACCAAGCCCTGTAACACCGGTGGCTGAGGGGTAGTGATTTATTCATTGAATCTCGCCATCTAGTTATTTAACAAGTCAATCTTCGCTTTTTTACACGAAAATATTTTTTTAATGAATGAGCAAATTACAGTACAGGCCACGCTAGGCCCAGCCTGAGCCTGGAAGTTTTCTTTTAGCTGATGAAAAAAAAACCCGGCCAGGCCTGCGCAGACCACTACTCCTCGTACCCTCACAGTCAATATATTCATTTCCGCTTATTTGGCATAAAACCTATATAATAGTCTACGTCTGAACCTAACGCTCTAACGTCATTCACTAATTGCAGCGCCTTCTGCTTTTATCCGGTGGACGAAATCGGATCGCTATCGCACGCTACGTGAAATCAAGGAGAAATACCGGAAAATAAAATAAAGTTAGTAAGATAAACGACTTCATCGGTGGCAACACGTACGTGCTCAAACAACTGTCTGCAACATTTGTTCTGTTACGTAGGTGTTATGTCGTGTTTCATTTCATTTTCTTCGCATTGCAGAGTATTTTCCTAAAAAGTAATCAGCGTTATTTTATTTCATAAAAAGGTATTCATAAAAGGAATCAGCGTTATTTTATTTCATAAAAAGGTATTCATAAAAGGAACCAGCGTTATTTTATTTCATAAAAAGGTATTCATAAATAAGGAATCAGCGTTATTTTATTTTATAAAAAGGTATTCATAAAAGGAATCAGCATTATTTTATTTCATAAAAAGGTATTCATAAATAAGGAATCAGCGTTATTTTATTTCATAAAAAGGTATTCATAAGAGGAATCAGCGTTATTTTATTTCATAAAAAGGTATTCATAAAAGGAACCAGCGTTATTTTATTTCATAAAAAGGAACAAGTAAAATTGTAAGAAACTGACTGTAGACGTGGTTTTGATTCACTGTGAGGGAAATTTAAAAAAAATTATTAGTTCCGTTCAATTTCTTCTTTGTAGTACAAGATGGAAGAAGATAAAGCTGAAAGGAAACGTCTCTCAAATAGAGAAGGATAATGGCGTGCAAACCAAGCTTCTAATACTTTGCATAATGAACGAAGGTAGAGCTAATCGCGACGAATTCAAACTTTTGAAGAAATTAAGTACATACACTATCTACCAAGAAGTAACTGGACACCTGTGATAGCAAAGGAAAACGAAGTTTATTCACCTTCAATAGTTGGTGGAGCCTCCACGAGCGGTGATTACAGCTGCGACCCTCCGGGACATACTCTCAATCAAGCGTTGTACGACGGCTAGCGGTATTTTCTTCCACTCGGCTTGCAGAAGACAGGTGAGTTCCTTCACCGATTTCGGACGGTGGGGGCACCCCTCGAGTCGACGCTCCAACTCGTCCCAGAGGTGCTCGATAGGGTTAAGGTCCGGGCTCTGCGCAGGCCAGTCCATTCGATTAACCCCATTGTCACCATACCAAGCCATGGTGAACCTCGCAACATGACAGGTGGCATTGTCATCCTGAAAGTAACATGGGTCCTCCCCGTGAAACTGCCACAACGTAGGAAGCGCATGGTCATCCAAAATGGTGCAGTAGGTCTCGGCGTTGAGTCTACCAGGAATTGCGGCCAAGGGTCCTGGGTCATACCAGGAGAAACACCCCCATAGCATAATTCCACCGCCGCCGAACTTCACAGTTGGCACAATACATTCCGGCAGGAGGCGTTCTCCAGGCAGACGCCAAACCCAGACCCTGCCATCCGAACGGTAGAGGGTGAACCTTGATTTGTCGCTCCAGAGAACCAGTTTTCCCTGTTCAAAGGTCCACTGTCGACGTTCTTTGCACCACGTTAACCGAGCAGCGCTATTGGACTTGGTGAACAAAGGCTTGTGGGCGGCAGCACGTCCATAATCACCGAGCAGATGGGATTCCTTACGGATGGTATTCATTGAAAGAATACTCACGGATGCCTGTTGAAACTCCTCGCGGATGTGGCCCATCAATATGGTGCGGTTCTTCCAAATTTCTCTGGCCAGCACCCATCGGTCTCTAACTCCCAGTTTTGTGGGTCTGCCGGGTCGGGGCACATTGCGGCAGTCACCTCTCATCTTGCACTTGCCAATCCCGTAGGCCACTGTCGATTTTGGGTGCTTCAACTTGCTAGATATGTCACGTATGGATCGGCCATTTCTGTGATACCCGACGATTACACCTTTCTCATAATCAGAGAGCTCCGAAGTGCATGGCATCTTGCATGCGGCTGGTTGCGTTGTTGTTTCGCGCACGGTATTTAACTTCGGCTGCCGTGACGTGTATCAGGACAGCAAATATCGTCGATTGCAGGGGTGTCCAATTACTTGTTGGTAGATAGTGAATTAGCCTTATGCGGTAAGTGCACATAGTGTTACAAAAATTATTGGCCGAGGTTGCATTTTTGAGGCGATCTTTAAGAGCGGAAAAGTGGACGCCGGAAAACACATCCCGCGAAAGAAGTCTTCATTTTTAAGCCCCTTTGCTCCCAGACAGAATGCGTAAGAAACTGACTGTAGACGTGGTTTTCTCTCGAGGACCCAGGGCACAGTAGTAGACGGCACGTAATGTGGCCAGAGGGTAATAAACCAATTCTCGAGTGTGTTGCTGTTGACAGATCAATCGGAAGAGAGAGGGGTGAAGGAATATCGAGAGAAAGGCAAAGTTGCTGGGTACCGTCTAAGAGGCCAGACGTGCACAAAAGGGGGATCCCGCTGTCCTTCGACTATCGAAATCACTTGGACAAGAGTTGGTTCCCCTGTATAACTGAAAACAACGGATAGAAAGCCATAGATGGATCATCTTCTGGCCTGATAGTCGCGTTAAGCAATTGGTGGCAAATTAAAGAACAGAAGAAACAAGTTGTGACGTATATTCTAAATTAACTTTCCGTTTTAGTTTCGTTCCATATGGAAATCTTGAGTTATTCTCAGTTATACTTCACACTTAACGTGACATCTTTTCTCTCAAACGAATACCGTTGGCAACATAATTGAGGTTGAATGAACGTGACGTATGCCTGTTTGATAAGAACCAGAGATATAAACTTTGGGTAAACTGTTGCTTGTGGAGCGTTGTGTTGGAGAGCGATTAATGTGGAACGTAGCGTTGTTGGTGTGTGGTGTGTTTAATGTTGATACCGATTTGTTGTGAAGTGCTACATCGAGAAATAAAGCATCATTTCCGTAAGTTTGACTTCTGCTTTTTAAATGCTTCGTCTGGCCGTTAAGGTTTAATTTAGGAACTTTTTCATCGTATGGTGATGTTTTGAAATAACGTAGCAATACAAGATATTTATGTTATAAAGTGTTTCCTACGAGGAAGCTGAGCACAAGCGAGACTTGGCCGTAATAAAGGTGCTTTTCTCTATAAACATTTTTGAGACAGCACTCATCGAAAGAGCTCACAGAGTAACTGCTGGAGCCCCCAACAGAATCTTCACACAGCCTAAGAAGTAATAAACCAGTGAACGGGCTTAACACGGCTACTGTTGAGGAACGCCATGTTCATCATAAAGGGAGAGTGGATTCATCTTCCCCACCTTTCAGACTTCACCAAAAGAGTAGCTGCCGACTGACTCCACCATGGCTGCGCGGGTTTGATAGTGGATTACGAAACACTGCTTCGACAACCGAAAGGGGCCGTACTCCTGCCTCCTGTGAAGGAAAATTCTGTGCTCGTATATGCCGAAATCAGGGCCGGATTAAAGCCTGGGTGGCCCCTTAGGCTAAGGTATTTGAGTGGGTTCTTAGTCTAAGACATGTGAGTGGGGCCCCAAAGAACTTTACTTAACTATCGGGGAATCAAGAAGTCCGTTAAAACACGAAACTGTAGTTTGTGATAATTAATATACGTAATGTATCCTTCAAACTAATAAATGATCTGCATTGGTTTCGTAGAAAGTCCCTGTATTTTCCATTGATCTCATAAGAACATGATTTAAAAGCTTAAGATTCCTAGATTTTGTTTTGGATTTTCTAGCGATTTAGAAAATCCAACGACAAATCTGGGAATTGTATACTTTTATTCGTGCATCACTTTTTTACGCAATGCGAGGCCGCAAGGGATTTCGACCATGTTCCTAGTGCAAATTAGGAGGTGTAGGTGGATGGTAATGAGAAAGCTGAAAGTGTCTCGACGACCCCTCTGCACACAGCGACATTTACCTTTGGTGAGTCACTACCTTGAAATCTGTTCGTCTTCCAGCCTGTGTTTCTGATCAAGTGAAAATCATACGAGACAAAACTAAAACTATTTCATGATCCTCTTTCTCTCTCTCTCTCGTTGTGTTATTTGCCACGGTGTGTCTCCTGGGCCCTTGGTAATTATAGGCCCAATAACACCCCCTCCCCGTATTAATCCGGCCCTGTTCGGGTTTACCAGAGGCAAGCTCCAGTGCTGTGGTGCCTCTTGGGAAACCGCCTGATTTAAAACCCAAAACACACCCAAGTCGAGGATACATCACTGGATTACCTGGGCTCAGAGAACAGCATGTAAGTACCATTTCGGACATACACTGCCGGACAATTGCTAAGGACGGATGACAATAGCAACGATAGCAACCATAAAATGGAAGGCAGGAAAATGTGGAAATTAGCATAAGTGCGGGATACAGTAAGACGCGTTGTGCGTCTGCAAATTTTGGATTGCCGAACTTGTTCGTGACGTCATAGCGCTGATAAGAGATATGAAGGATTTGACGCGTATTGACCGTTGTTGTTCAAGCGCAAAGTTGAAAGGGAAAGATTCAATTGACGAACTTGCAATTTTCAGTATGTCTTCCCGACATCACCTAGATGATTTTACGCTTGGCCGTATTATTGGCAAGATTGAAGAAGGGCGAAAAATAACAGATGTTGCCAGGAAGTTCGACGTCAGCCACAGTGTTGTTTCAAGGCTTTGGAAATCATTTCAAACAAATGGAGAGTGTAGCAAACGTCACGAGGGAGGTCGTGTTCGCAGTACGACACCTGCAGAAGATCGGTGCATAGTGCTATCAACAAAAAGACACCGGCGCAGCCCAGCTAGTGAGGTAGCAAATCAGTTTATGGCTGCTACTGGCAAGCGGATCTCCCGAAAAACTGTCGCCAGACGGTTGCATGAAGGAGGACTATACGCTCGCCGTCCTGTTGTGTGCATCCCATTGTCCAGACGTCACCGTACTGCCCGTTTGCAATAGTGCGATCAACATCGCAATTGGACTGATAACCACTGGTCTGCTGTCCTCTTCTCAGATGAGAGTAGATACAGTCTATCGTCGGATTGTCGACGACAACTGATCTGGCGTGATAGTGGTACTGCATATTGTCCAGCAAACATACAGGAAAGGGACCGATATCCGACATGTAGTGTCATGGTATAGGCTGACATCATGATCAATTGCCGTACGTCCCTCTATGTGCTTCCAACTGGGACTATGACTGGCCAACGGTACATTAATGATGTTCTGCTACCTCATGTTCGCATGTTCCGTGGTGCTGTCGGTGATAGATTCATTTTCATGGACGACAACGCAACATGTCATCGAACAGTCGCTGTCCAGGGGTGTCTTGAAAGCGAGGATATTCAACGCCTCGTATGGCCAGTACGTTCTCCATATCTGAATCCCATTGAAAATGTGTGGGATGCTTTGGGGAGGAGGAGTGCTGGTCGCCAATGCCCTCCAATAAACAAGGACACCCTCATCCGTGCACTGACAGAGGAATGGAATAAATTACCCCAACAGCTGCTTGATAATGTTGTGCAAAGCACGACACGACGTGTGGAATCTTGCATCGCCCTCCATGGTGGCCATATCCCGTATTGACATCTTACGCCGGAACGCCTGCGGACGGTAATTGCATTTTTTCTTGTTTACGTATTCTGCACAAAATGGCCTGTTTGTCCCTTGAACACGTTCCAAAGCCTTCTGGATTTCAGAGCAAAATAAATCGTCTTTCTTGTAATGTCCTGGCATTCTGACATTATTTTATTTCACTTGGCATCCAACCACACTTACCTTTTTATGCGCTATATAGCCGTTTATGATCCGTCCTTGGCAATTGTCCAGCAATGTATTTGTAGACGCCGTTCGGGGAATAAATCCGATGCATACATTCCTGCTCTTGGATCAGTTCAGTAGGACTTATTCCAAATCGAATCTCTATGGCCCCAAAACAATAGTGCCGGCTGGTAAATTAGAAATGATAAACAGCACAGAGAAATCCTACCTATTTAAATTTTTACCCAATAACAATAAGTAATATTATGTTAATAATTTTTCATCAAAAGTCTGTGCTTGTCTTTTAGACACTACCCAGGTTTTTGTTTCCCAGACTTGCTCAAATCTTAATTGATTCAGTTCTGTCACCTGCTATATCTGGAAAGAACCCAGCATGCGATCCATTTGCAGCACCGGTCATAACAATAGTAAATGTAAAGAGAGTTTTCAAGCGCATCGGGCCTATCGGTTCGCGATTTACGAGAGATACGGCACCAAAAAGTAACTTGTATCGTAAAGTAGACGAAACCAGGTGTGGCGCTATCTTCTTCCTAAAAGATTTTGCGCTTTCCCGGAGATGGAAAAAACGGCTTAAGGTAGGGTAGGATACTGTGAGAATAGAAAATGGCGTTCTTTTATTTTGGGTTTAAGCGAACACCGTGTGCAACTCGGAGGGCTATAAATAGTCGGCAGACTCTTATTTAGGACGACTGGTTACAGGGACTGGAGAAATCTAGCATCATCGGACAAACATACCAACTATGTCTCATCTATAAAGTAACTTGTATCGTAAAGTAGGCAAAACCAGGTGTGGCGCTATCTTCTTCCTAAAGGATTTTGCGCTTTCCCGGAGATGGAAAAAACGGCTTGAGGTAGAGTAGGATACTGTGAGAATAGAAAATGGCGTTCTTTTATTTCGGGGTTTAAGCGAACACCGTGTGCAACTCGGAGGGCTATAAATAGTCGGCCGACCCTAATTTAGAACGACTTGGGCCGCGGGTGGCCTAGTGGTCAACGCTCGTGACTGCCACGGAGAGGACCTCGGGTTCGATCTCAGGCAGGTACGAACGCTCGAACCACTAAATATCCGCCGTGCGTCAGATGGGCAGGTTAAGCTGTCGGGCCCTGGGCACTGGCCACCGGTAATAAATAAGGGCGTCTTCCTCTCTCTTTCTACCTCGCTTCCGTGTCACTTTCCTATCGGGCACTCTAGCCCAAATCTCCTAGCTTACTATTTCTAAGGGTTGTTTAAGACCTGGGGTCAGACACTCCCTTCCTAAAATCCTCTACATATGATCTGATCTTTAGGACGACTGGTTATAGGGAATGGAGAAAGCTAGCATCATCGAACAAACATACCACCATTGCCTCATCTTGGAATCGAACCCGGGCCCATATTGGAAAAATGATCCAGACCACTAGGCCATCGGTACTGCACACTGTTTATAGTTGTACCAGATGTGTCCGAATGGTACGCAAAATTCACTACCGGCCGTTTCATTTCGAATTATCTGACTCTGCGGGGAGCCATGAACAGCAACAGAAAACCAACTTGTGTTTTTGGAAAGCCTGGGCTAAGAAACATCAAGGGGAAAAAGTAGCATTTGTATCTCCACGATGCCCACTAAATAGTTGATATTTTGTGTCACTTTGATTGTGGCTAGTGAAGGAATAATAAATTGAGTAGCAAAAGGTTTTTTTCAGTGACAAACGATCACATATTGAACGAAATCCATAGTGTAAATCAAATAATTAACCGAATTTTGGGAACTGTTGTGCTGAGTCAAAATAACTCAGTTCCAATTTTCGAAAAAATCGAAACAACAACATTTTTCTGTTTCGAAGACAATTTCCCATTTCCTCGTTTTACCCCACTGAAAGGAGAAAATGTGTTCCTCTGTCATGGGAGGAATTATGAGCAAATATTAAAAAAACTTAAGAGCCCAAATTTATTGTGAGTGTGAAAGAAAGCGGTTTTTTTATTCCTCTCAACTCACAAAGTTATTCTAACTCACTATGGCAGCTCATAACCAGTGATTAAATCAGATTTGCTTTATTTTTTCGGGAAAAGGCATGAAAATTGAGGGGACACTGCTTGCCAGATAAAGAATGTAGGAATGTTTTGCTTATTATCTGATATAAAATTACTTATAAGAATATACAATTGCAGCAGTATTGCTGTGTTTATCATATACACTAGTTTCTTGTACTTTGGCAGAATCTGAATCGATGTGCTGGAAACGGTTCGGGCGACCGCGTACATAAAAATTTATGACGGTTCGCCGAACCAATTTCTAAAAATTAAAAGCGAAACCTCGTTTGAATGAAAGAATAAAACAAAGAAAAAGAAAGGTTTGGTTGGCTATTAATACTAAAAGCCTCAACCGGAAGCCATTTATGCTCCAGAGCAGAAAGCGGACTAGACAAAAAATTACATAGGGAAAACCATAAAATAAAGAGCGAAAGAAGATGATAGAAAAGTAAGAGGAATATGAAACGAACGAATAAAATAAAAAGGATAGAACAGAATAAGTAAGGAACGAAAGAAAACGTAGTGAAGGAAAATAGATAGGCCAAATATCATATTCGAATGTTCGGATTTTAAAAATCCGAATATTCATGCTGTTATCCGGAGCTCGATTTTATAGCATTTCGGATTTTTTTGCATTCCGAACTTGACAGCACTATGTAGGATATGAGAAAGAGAATCATAGCCAAAGGGAGGTGCTTAGGGGTTTTAACCCCCTCTTCCCCTACATTTTTCTTCCGCAGTACTTTTTTATTGTTTTCATAGTCATTTCAAAATACGTACTTCTTACGACATAATTATAATTACATTAATTTGTGTTTACATTGTTTTTCTCCTCAAGTTTGAAAAATTTATCCGATTAGTTGTAGTTATTAGAACTGAATTTGAATATACGTTATGTTTATACGTTCAATATTTTTTCTGGTCATTAAACTTTTTATGTGTGTTGTCTTTTTTCTGCTTCTCTCTTTCTCTCTCTCTGTCTGCTCTTGCGGAAACACAGCGGTCTCTGTGCAGTATCTGTAAAGTATCGCTGTGGACAAAATAATTTACTACATCCCTTAGTCTTTTTTTTAATTTGCGGTTCTACAGTAAATCTTATCTGGTGGCGGTTAATTAAAATTTGCTTCAACTCATTAATTTCCCTATTTTTTGCAATTTAATGGGAATATTTTTTTCGAGAAGCTATGTGAACTTCTTGCACAGGTTCATCATCATCATCATCATTGTCAACCATTATCAATCCACTGCTGGACGAAGGTCTCCCCAAGTTTCCTCCACAACAATCTTTAGTCTAATCACTGTATGTAGGATTCGTTTAAAAGCTTTTTTTAAAAACCTCGTCTTAGGTGTAAACATAATGTAAAAGCAAACTATAAAAAATTTGATGTTCTAGAGAATACTAGATACTACGGGATAAATTCTGTAATAAGAATACTAGATATACGGAATATATTCTGTAATTGCTTTCGATCCCCATTTAACTTTCAAAACACATCAGTAATGCATGTACAGTAAAATCTGCTTAAACAGGAACCGCCACCCTGGTGGCCCAGTGGTCTAAAGCGATGGTTTCTGATCATTCGTCTGAGATGTGTCCGAGTTCGAATCCCAGGTGAGGCATGGATGTTGTGTTTGTCTTACGGCGCTTGCTCACTCCCTTCCCTGGAACCAGTGGCCCTAAATTAGGGGCGGACGACTACTTATAGCCCACTGAGTAGCTCATCACGGTGGTCGTTAAACCTCCATTAAAAAAAAGTAAACAGGAGCCTGTATGAAGAGGAATCCTGTTCAAAAGAAGAAACATTTTCGGCCCCCGCCAAAATCAATAGCATGTGTCATATTACGTCACTGAGGGATCCAGCATTTACTTCCGGTGGAGGAGAGAACAGAGTGGTTAAGCAAACGCCCATTTTTTACTGCTGATATATAATTTTTTTTTCCTTTTACGTTCTGACAGATTATCAGTTGATAAAACTGAACGCCGCAATCGAGCTAAAACGCTCATGCACAGGTAAAGGACGCCGCGCAGTCATCTTGTTGCACGATAATGCCAGACCACATGTCGGTGCCACCACGAAATCAACGCTTACACAGTTACACTGGGAGGTTTTACCGCACCGGGTTTCCTTCCCGGATATTGCACCCTCAGACTTTCATCTGTTTCGCTCGGTGGTACATGCACTAGCGCAACAGCGGTTCACCACAGTTCCAGAGGTGGAAAATTTCATCACTGCGTTTTTCAGCTCAAAACCCGAATCCTTCTATCGCAGGGTCATTCATTTGTTGCCTGAAAAATGGCAAAAAGTCATTTTTGCTAACGGCCAATATTTCGTTGAATAAACGTGCACTATTTTCCTGATTGTTCCTGTCTCCTTTCTCCTTAAAACCCCTAATAATACCCCTAATAATTGTGCCGTCATTACTGGCAGGAAGGAAAGTGCTGCAAATGCTACCGAGTTAAAGAAATCGACAATTGATATGTCACTCAAGGGTATATTGCAAAGTGAAGCCAGGTACAATGAGATATTGTGCTTCCAAAGCGCTAAATTTCCTGGAGTAAGCAATTCTAATGAAGCATCAAGGGAGGTCCAAAATTGGCATCTTACAAACCGCATTAGAAATAATTAAAGTGTGAGGGTGAATATGCAGATTTCAATGCTTGTACGTATAATTGAAGCTCTCGCAGCAAGTTTAGACAGCACATCTAAGAGGCATCAAACGACTAGCAGCAACGGCGATGATGAAATTACAGTGAAGCTCCACTGCATTAGAGATACATAGTAGAAGTTATGCAGATGTTTGGCTGCTACTCTCGCATTATCGCGCATGCCATGCTGAAACTGTAGTTAAATACAGCCACCACCCACAGCTTTCCTAATGGTGATCGATTACATGAGTGATGGGTAAGACACGTGACTCTATTTCGGAAGTCGTCACCACACTAGTGTTTTCCGTGCTACAATGCCCAGAGTGTTTTGGAATACGAAAATAATTCTGGCAAAAGAACAAGATTCCGAATGAACTGCAGACGTGTACCCTTGACAGTGCGTGGTTTATAACGTTTTGAGCCACAGTGTTTGAACTGAACGATGTCTTAAATCGCCACCGATTTAAAGAGTGGAGGGAGTTGCCATGTCAGTGTAAGAACAATTCAACGTACATTTAAACGTCGAGGGTTGGGTACCAGCCAGCCAACAAGAGTCCCACTGCTGACGGCACGACACCGGACTCAACGCCTTGCCTGAACATAAGCACATCCACACTGGACTACAAAGGACTAGAAGCGGATAGACACCGGGCTCAACGCCTTTCCTGGACATAATCTCATCGACACTGAACCACAGAGAGATACCGGATTTGTTTTCTTAATTGGAAATGCATATACACCGTGCTGAACGCCTTGCCTGGACATAATCTCATCGACACTGAACCACAGAGAGACACCGGATTTGTTTTCTTAATTGGAAATGCATAGACACCGTGCTCAACGCCTTACCTGGACATAATCTCATCGACACTGAACCACAGAGAGACACCGGATTTGTTTTCTTAAGTGGAAATGCATAGACACCGTGCTCAACGCCTTGCCTGGACATAAGCACATCGACAGTGGGCCATAGAGGACTGGAAGCGGATAGACACCGGGCTCAACGCCTTTCCTGGACATAAGCTCATCGACATTGAACCACAGAGAGACACCGGTTTTGTTTTTTAATTGGAAGTGGACAGACAGCGGGCTCAACGCCTTGCCTGAACATAAGCAGATCGACACTGAATCACAGAGAGACACCGGTTTTGTTTTTTAATTGGAAGTGGACAGACAGCGGGCTCAACGCCTTGCCTGAACATAAGCAGATCGACACTGAACCACAGACTACTGGAAACAGATAGCCAGGAGTGATGAATCCAAATTTAAAAGTCATCGACGTGACGGAAGAGTGCGGCACTGGCGTCAATCTCAGGCAGCCATGGGCATGTAAAGTTGGAACAGTACAGGCTGATGGTGGCTCAGTGATGGTATACGGTACCTTCAGCTGGAATGTTTTGGGAACTTTAGTATACGTGTACAGTCGACTTTGGAATATGTGAACATCCTAGCCTACAATTTACACCCATTCGTATCCAGCATGCATTCCAGTGGTAATGGCGTATTCCAGTAAGATAGCCATCCCACAGGTCCCAAGATGCCCATCCCACAGGTCCCTCCTGGCTAGTGCATGGTTACAAGAGTATTGTATTGAATTCGAACTATTTCAGTGGCCACTTAGAAGCCTGGATTTAAACACCATCGAACAACTTTCGGAAACAGTCGAAAAGGCTGTTCGAGAACGTGTCTCATCTGCTACGAACCTAAGCCAATTATGGACAGCTTTGGAGGAGGCATAGTTGGTGTCACCTACAGAGCATTTTTGTCAGCTCGAGTTGGATTCCACGCCGTGTCGTGTACCTGCCGTCATTAGAACAAGAGGCGGCCCAACACCTAAGTGTCTCTAATTCAATGGCACTTCAGTGTACACCCACTAACGGAAAAAAAAAAAGAAAAATGAGTAAATATTAAATGTTAGGTTAAAGGTGAACAAAGAGTATCGTACCTTCAAGAATTTGTGACCCACCAAAGTGACACAAACTGTAAAAAATTCTAAGCACCTGGTTACTTTTGACTGAGCATTGCATCATTAGCAAGTTGTCTATAAACCTCTCCTTGATCATTTGAAAAACACTTCTCAGTAAGCATTCGAAAATAGCACCGATTAAAAACTGTGAATTTTGTGAAATTTAAACATTTATTTATAAATGATTCTGCATTTTTGGGAAAGTAGTATGATACTTATTTGTGTGATAATGAAATACATTTTCATTCGAAAAATAAATATGATGGATTTCTTTCTTCTATGATCGCCAGCACTACATATTCTGCCGTTATGGCACTTAACACGATGTTTAAAGTTTTGACGATATGCAAAAAGAAATACAACACAATTTAAATTTTTCTGAATTAAAATTTGTTTCTCTTTCTTTCAACACTGCATGATAATTATAATATTAAGTAGCCTGAATTTGTATTTAAAGTATCATATTGAATAATTTGAATAATTTTCGGAATATTTCGGAATCATTTCTTGTAGCTAGGTAAGAGACTGGCTTTGCCTGGAAAGCAATATTGTTTCGTTGTTTGAAAGAACCTTTGTGAAACAGAAACTTGTACAAGACGGGACAATTTTTCTGTCCCTTTCAAGTTCCGCGCCTTTACAGGTGTCATTGTACACTGATGTCCAAAATTAAGGTCACAAACACATATTCTGTGATATCTTGAAAACTAAATGGTTTACTGCAATGAAATTTGTTACACAGATACCTCATACTATAAGACATGCAATAGCAACATAACAAAATGAAAAGAAGGTAAATTGCGTGTGATATGCAAATTAGACCAAAAAACGGTCAAAACATGATGCATCATATCTCGAGAATGGTCTGGCTAATAGGGAGTGTGGCCACCCCGCACAGCTTCACAAGTCGCACAACGATCCCTCATACTGAAAATGAGGTTGCTGATAACAACCTGTAGCAACAAATTCCATTCTTCTAAAAACGCGGATTTTAACGCCTGGAGGGGATTCACGTCGTGCAATGGCTCTTCCCAGAGCATCCCAAACATGCTTTATAGGATTTAGGTCCGGCGAATTCGCTGGCCACCTACGGCGAATATCCTCTCCCTTCAGAAAAACGTCGACAAGCTGAGCTCTGTGGGGCCTCTCGTTATCGTCCGTAAAAATGAAGTTCCGTCCGACAGCTCCCTGGAAAAGCCGCACATAAGGTTCAAGGACTTCATTCCTATAGCGCTGTGCCGTCACAGTGTCCCTTCCCTTCGAAGACGACCTGTGGTGGTGTACGGCCATCCAACATGATACCTGCCCACACAAGGATTCCACTTCCATCAAAGTGGTCGATTTCCCTTATGGTGAAGGGATGATCGCAGGCCCCACGCTGTCTCCAGATGAAGACTCGTCGAGAATCGCTTTGTATACTGAATCTCGACTCATCACAGAAAAGTACATGGCCCCAATCTTGCTGTGTCCTAGAGAGATGTTTTTGACTCCACGAAAAACTGGCTTTCTTCTGCGATCTGGTGACGGTGACACACACAATTGGTCGACGGGCGTAAAGGGCCTTCTTTGCTAGGCGTCTGTATACAGTTCGCCTCGAAATTGTTGTTCCAATCGCAGCGGTGAGGTCCTGGGAGACGTCTCTAGCCGTCATCCATCTATGGCGTTTGATAGTTATGCCACGTAACTATCTTCCGCAGATGTTGCGGCTCTTAGACGGCCTTGGTTGGGCCTCCTGGTGATGGTACCCGTTGTTTGGAATTTCTGCCATAATCTGGATACCACCTTTCGTGCAACCTGTAACGAACGACCTCCGCTTGAGACTGGTCAGCTTCAAGCCTGCCAATGCCTTTCCACCTTAGTCTATCGTCTAAATGAATCCAAGCACTCATTCCAACTGATATCAGTCAATCTTGTAATTTTTCTTGCAAGAATCACAACTCTGAGGACGAAATTTGCAAATGTAGAAAACGGTCACTTTCACATTCTCTTACCAAACTCACCCTGTTAACCGTTTAACAAACAGTGGATGCTTACAGTAGATTCACTGTTCCCCAAAACACGATAGCACGATATTTGAAGAAGTTTTAGGAAAGGAGTGTCAGACCCCAGGTCTAAAACTACCCATAGAAAGAGGAAGCTAGGATATCTGAGTAAGGAAACTCAATAGGAAAGACAAACAGAAAAATTGAGTGAAAGGAGAGGGTAATGCATCTTTCAAACAGTGAACCGTAACACCAGTCTAGTGGGAAGGGGAGCAAGGGGAACCAAGAACCGCACAACATCACAGAGAACCACAACACCACCCTGCCGACGACACACCAGGGGTTCACTGCAACTCAACGAGACCAAATCCAAATGCCCGAGCAGAATCCATTTTTACCGTCTCGATGCAAATCTGAAAAAGAAGGGGTTGGTGGTCTGTCTAACACCCACCAGTGTTCACATACTTACTCTCTCCGTCAAGGGGGTCAACAATCGCCGCCATAGTTCTGGGGTATCTAAGGAATTCGCTGGGATTGTTATCAACCGCGCCCCTAACAAGTCCATTAGGGTGGGTTTCCGCTTTCTTGAAGAACTTCTTGGCGAGTCTGGTGGAAAACTCGTGTACCTTCTCGATTCCAAGTCTGTTCCTCAGGTTCCGAAGTGGGGTCCAAGGGATCATTCTAAGTGCTCGGCTCTGCACCCTCTCGATTCTCTCTCGCTGATTCCTACTAATTCCAACCAGATGGAGGAGGCGTAGGTAAGCACCGGTCTGACGACCATCTTATACAGCAATACTTTGTGTCGTGTTGTAAGGAAGCTTCTCCGGTGGAGTAGTGGAGCTAGCGGCCCAAAGCATTGTCTAGCTTTATTCGTGTGATAGCTGGTGTTCGTCACCCACGAAAGTCGACAATCGAGTTGAAGCCCTAGGTACTTACTGTTCCCCAAAGTATATATGACAGCAATTTTAAACATTTTACTGGTTGCTATTTTGAATTATTGCAAAAAAAAATGTGTTTGCAACCTTTATTTTGGACATCAGTGTATATTAAATCATCTGGCTCTCGCGTATTTGGTTCCAGATTTACCACTGTCTCAAGTTCTTCTATCTTTCTGAAATCTCGGGAGGGCTAAGCTACAAAGCACGATTCTCAGCCATATATCTGTGTCGCAGAAGAAATAAATCATCATCAAGATTTTTTTGTTTTTAATTGTAACGATCAGTCTTATCCAAATCCCGTGAAACTGTCTCGGCTGTCTGTTCACAAGTGTTAAAAACAATTTCCTGTTATTCACCGCTTTTCTACCCTTTCTCATATCGTTTTTTATCACAAATTCGTTTAAGTTAAAAAATCAGGTACACGTTTCGTGGAAGGGAATTGGAGGAATCCTCTATTTTTTTTATTGGAAAACTCTTATATTGTTCTGTCAGAAAGTAACTAATAAGAATTTCATGAAGACAGAAAATTCCTAAAGAAAATGTTTCTGAGTGTAATAAATTCATTCATTGCATTAAAGTTCAAATTACAGTAATAACAATTTTCACATGAGTTGTTTAAAAATCATGTATAATATAATATTAGTCTTCTTTCTTTATCACACAATTTTCATCTTAAATTTACATCTCGACCATTTGACTTAAGCTTTCCTGATGGATTGCTGTTTTCTAGCTCAATTGTCTTCCATGGGGAAAATTGCCACTTACTCTTTAAAAAAGCTCCAAAAATCAGGCTATATATCTAACCAGCATTAGTTTTTCCTTTCCCTCTGCTGTTGTTATCGGTGGTATTACGATTCCGATGCAGAAAAAAAAATAAAAGAGCCAAAAAATGCAATTATTTCTTCTCACGTTCTCTAAACAAAATGAAAAAGTTGGGAACGGCTTTTATATTAACAAGAAAAAGAAATATTTTTCAACGTGCATGGTTCACTTAAAGGAAAATACTCTTCATGAACGGCAAATCTAAAAAAAAAGAGAGTATATACTGCATATGCGTGTGTGTGTGTGTGTGTGTGTGTGTGTTAGAGTCAGGAAATATCCCAGTTTTAAAAGAATACCGAACATCGCGAAAGTAAATTATTTGAATAAGAACAGGATCTTGATATTTTACGGGTATTTTTTGGAAGTAACTACGCATGAATTTGCATTTATTTTCAAAGATACGGTATTGTAATTTCTGTGATGTGTTTCCACATTCTGCAATTTCGATTGTGACCAAACCGTGCGTAGCCGCAATGAAAATGGCAAAAACAATTCGTATGTAAAGAAGAACAAAGGTGGTAGAACAAAGATAAATGAAGGCCTTACAAATAATTAACTAAATTATTTAACTCTCTTAAGAACGTCTTCAGAGACAGAGAAAAAGAGAGAGAGAGACGCATCTGTGGTTCGCACGAAAGTAAAAAGGCAGAATCTTTACGTGGTGTGAAAAATGGAAAACGAAATAGACACCAGAAAAAATAATATCTGACTATATTACTATAGTTCTTGTTTCCTGTGAGATTCTACCCAAGTATTCGGAGGCTATTAAAAGTTCTGAGTTTGCTGCCATTTTCAACAGCAAGTAAACTGCCTTTTTCGATGGTTCAAAGAACAAAACTGGGCAGCAATGACTGTATGCTGTGTGACTTTTCTTTCAGCGCATTCAGATGTTCTTCTTAGTACAAACGAAGTCTTAGATGACATGTCTTTCCACTCGATCTAGTGGTAATTTCTAGGGAGCTATTAATAATGCAAGGGAGGCTAGAAACAATTTAGTTACTTAGGTATATTAATTTTAACCCAAAATAGCAGTATTTACTGAAAAAATAATAAGCACTGCCATGCTGTTTTAAGGATATATGTATAAAAAAATAGTATATATTGCTTCTTTTTTTTTTTCGGCTGAAATGACTCAAAAACCAGTCGAAACAAAATTGAATACCTTGAAGATTTTGTTTAAAAAATGTTGATAGCCGGTTTGGTTGAAATTGAGCAAAGTATTGTTAGGACAGGGGCTGCGAATTGGTCGCACTCCGGGTTCTTTTATGGATACTTCAGGTGAGTGGACTGAATAAATGACTTAGGCCACTTGAAAAAAAATTGGTATCGTTCAGGACAAGCACAGACTTTTAATACAGATAATTAATTATTAGCATACACTGATTGGTAGATGGTAAAATATTTAACATAAGCTATGACATTTTGTGCTTGGATGTAAATTTCAGTAACATTGGGCTGGATTTTTGGCTATTTAATATTCCTAGTCAGACTCACCAGCAAATCTTTAACTCATGCAAATTAGAGTTCCTGAACTTCAGCCCCTGCATTCTGTAAAGCACAGGATGACAAACAGTACTTACTCACTTGGAATCCTGGAGTTTTTAATCCACCGTTCTTCTTCGGCATTTATCTTAGGGAGAGCAGGCTTTTACAATCCACCGTTCTTCTTCGGCATTTATCTTAGGGAGAGCAGGCTTTTAATGGCACTTTTTCGTCCCTCACCCAGGTGAAAACAAAAACACTGGGAGCACACCACTTATGATAATCAGCAATAAGCTGATCTTCCGCACGTTGTCATTACAGCCGACACTTCGCCGTGACCGGATCTCTCACTCTCAACACCGCTCGTCTGTCGGAGAGGGGGAGGAAGTTGTCCCGTGAACAAGATACCGTTGGTTCCCAAAGCACTGGGACGGAATCAGCCTAAATCGAGTAATCGAGCAGGTACGTTGGGGTCAGTTGACAGCTACTTTTTTGGCGAAGTTCGAGGAGGAAGGTTCATCCTTCTCCGATGTCCAGCCAGGTCACTTGTTGATATTCCTGGAGCGTATGCGAAGAAGTTGGGAGGCTCCAGCAGTAGTTGTCCGGATGACTTCGATGTGTGCTGTCTCAAAGATTCGTATCGGGCAAAAGAAAACCTTTCTGATTGCTGAGCCTTCCTTGTTCTTTCTATTTTTCTCTAATTCTTTTTTCACCATCAGCTCAATGCGACTGTGAGACCAGACTCGGCATGTTTTCTCTGTTATGTAGGGGAACCAACTCTCGTCCGAGTGGCTTCAATAATCGAGGGTCAGCAAGCTCCCTCTCTTTTCTTGGACGCCTGGTCTATTCAACGGTACCCAGCAACTGACTCCTTTTCTTTTCTGTCCTAGACTCATTGAATTCCAGACGCATTTTTGTCTGAGTGAAGGGGGTGGAAATTGGGGACTTCGTTCGCAGGATGTTTCTCATTGCGTTCATTCGGAGCTTTTAAAAAGCGTCCCAAAAATACAGTTTTGGCCACATTATTTTCGTAACAATACTCTCCCCTTCAAATAAGGAGAACGTCCTCATTCTGTCCCATAGGGCTCCATCTGACCTCTTCGGGTCCCACTTGGGTGCCTCCTCTCCACTGGGTGGAGCCCAGAAGCTTTCCCAAGCCGAAAGCTGATTTACATACACGGGAATGTCCCCTATTCCTTCTGGGTCCACGCTATTTCTTAACATCTGAAAGATACTCCTTCAACTTTAACCCCATTGGATAACGGTTAGTGCTCACTGACGTAACAAATATCCGTTAAGCCCCGCGAGTATTCTCCCTCACAACGTAGTGTCACTACTTTCGGGCCTCTCTGGCCGCATGCCTGAAATTTCGTAAAATTCGCTATTCACAGCAGCGTCTCCACCTAAAGGAACGCCTCCTTTCTCTGGACTCAAATACATTTACATAATTATTTAATACCTTTTTCCCCAAAATACCAAAAATGTGCTACACTATAGAAAACCCAGAAGACTAATGTACATTCCTCAAATTCCACGAACACTAAGCACAACCACTAGCACAACAACAACAACAACAGGACGGTCTATGCAAAAATTAGACAAATTGAATTTCACGATTTCCTTAATTCACGCCCGTACGCCCGAAAATATTATAAAAATGGGCTACGCTGATGAAAATTAACTAAACTAATCTACATGCCGCAAATTCCACAAATACCATGCATTTTACAACAAAAATAGCAAGCAATATATGCAAATCTAGGCAAATCAAGCTCCATGGTTTTATTAATACACGGCTTTACGCCCGCAATTGCTAATTACAAATTTTCACCGGATCCTTGATTTCGATCCCGGAAATTATAACACTCCAACCTTCACAAAGGCACACTAACCGGAGTCCACCTTTCAAGGCTCCCAAAATCTGATTGGCTCTTTCGGCTCTGGGTCATCCTTCTGAAACCCACATTTTTTCTAATCTATGAACCTTCGACTCTCACTTTTTCTCGTGGCTCCGTTACAACCGGCGGCCTGGCAGCCTCATTAACATCCCGGTAACCACGTGGACGGCCAAAACAAATTGAAACATTCAATTCCTGAAATTCCATAAATTCCAAATTTTCTACAAGGAAAACATTCAAACCTGCAATTATCCATGGGCAAAAACAAACCACTGAAGTGGGTTCTGACACAACGAATAACGACTAAACAGAAAATTTTAGAGATCGCTGGGTGCGCCACGCATATTTGTTAATTATCCCCCGGCGAAATCTCATTTCCCCCAGCAGAACTCCCATCTCCGTGACCTCAGCCACCAAACACACCCATGGAATTTCAAGCTACCGGTCTCCGCATCTGAGCATCTCGCCGGACGGAAAACCTTGACCAACACTTTGGCAGAAAAAATGGGTGTCGCTTCTCTACAGACCTGACGCTTATTTTCCATCGACTGGAACGTTTCCTTCGCTCGGAGCAACCATTTACCATGGGCTGTTTGCAGGACATGTTGCCATCCGGACTACAGAAGAATCCAGCTGCGTCAACTATCAAACCCAAACCAAGTCATGATTACGCCGCCCGTTGCTGTCTCTTCGCCCGCATCAAGCGATGCATTCCTACCGCCATGTGTAACCGTACTTTCCACGGTAAACACAATTTTCCAACTCCAGGTTTCCCATTTTTTCTGTGGAAATTTTCACAAAAAATATTATCGTTGTCCTTTCCCCAATTTTTTTCTGGAATTTTCCCGTTTCCCTTTCCCGATGCCAGTGACGAACGTGATATTTTACCAACATGACACATTCAACACATTGTTTATGTGCAAACTCAACATGTTATTTACAATTCAAAATCACGAATCATTTCCGTTTTCAATTCCCGTCCGCAACCTGGGGTCTTGCCGAATGTTAAAAATCCCTATCATTCAACTGCTGTACGCAAGCCTTTCTTGCTACGGACACCTTTCAAGTTCCACAGCAGGAACTGAAAGCACCCAAGGGTTATAGCATTAACACCTGTTGCATAAACGCATCTGAAACCTAACAAAGCAAGATCAAATTTTCTCCTATCCCGAGTTACAGTAGAGAAATCAAACCCATGCATCTTTCCTTCTCATAGAACTCGCTGATTTTCCACCTCTGAGAACTTCTGTGCAAAAACACACGCACAACTTTCTTTGGCACACTCGGGGATTGATTAATTTCAGTTTCTCCCACAACCATCTCATTTCCCAGTTTTTCATCCTCATGCGTCCCGAAATCCCTTTCTTTTGCTTCCCTGCATTCCACTCGGGGCCCTGCTTCATCATGTAGCTGAAACTGCGGCTCCCGTTTCACCTCATATGCACTCATTTCGTAAAGTCCCAAAATCGCATCAGTGCATGGGCTACTGACGACATCCCCTACTATCTGACCTGCCTCCTGCACGATCACTGCTGACCCTAGCCCCTCCTTCCTGTGCAATTTCCTGCAACTCTGTGGCAACACTTTGCCCCAGCTCCTTAAATTTACATTGTATTGCAGTTCCCATCATCTGGGACTGAACCTCGAGCTGGTTGGTGCCATTGCTAGTCTGAATATCTAATGCGGACTGAAAATTTTCCGTCTGTGTTTGTAGCTGACTGGCCATCTCTTCTGTGTTTTAATTTCAGGTCATTCAATTTTGGTTTACCTCGTCTAACGTTCTTGTTAAACTTTTTCTTTGATCATCTAATTTTTCTGTTAAATATTTTCTCTGCTCTACTAAATATTTTGTTTTGCTCATCTAATTTTTCTGTTAAGGCTGTTATCATTGCTTTCAGTTCTTCCATGTTTCTACTCTCTGCTCTTAACTTTGGCACGGAGAACTCAGCTTCTAACCAGGGCAAGGTAAATTTTGAAGTCCCCAATCTCTCACGAACATCAAATTGATGATATAATATCCCACCGCTGCCACCAAATGAAATGTTACGACCGGGGCTGCGAATGGTAGCACTCAGGGTTCTTTTACAGATACTTCAGGTGAGTGGATTGAATAAATGACTTAGGCCAGTCTAAAGGAAATTAGTAGCGTTTAAGACAAGCACAAACTTTTAACACAAATAATTATTAGCATAAACTGATCGGTAGATAGTAAAATAATTAACATAAGCTATGACATTTTGTGCTTGGATGTGAATTTAAGTAACGTTGGGCTGGATTTTTGACTATTTAACATTCCTTGTCGGACTCACCAGCAAATCGTTAACTCATGTAAATTAGAGTTCCTGAACTTCAGCCAATGCATTCTGGAAAGTTTAGGGTGACAAACAGTACTTACTCACTTGGGCTCCTGGAATTTTTAATCCACCGATCTTCTTCGGCATTTATCTTCGGGAGAGCAGGCTTTTAATGGCACTCTTCTTCATCGCTCGCCCAGGTGAAAACACAAACACTGTGAGCACACCACTTATGATAATCAGCAATAAGCCGATCTTCCGCACGGTGTCATTACCGCCGACTCTTTGCTGTGACCGGATCTCTCACTCTCAACACCGCTCCTCGGGAGGGAGGGAGGGGAGAAAGGAAGTCATCCCGTGAACAAGATGCCGTAGGTTCCCAAAGCACTTCGACGGAATCAGCCTAAATCGAGAAATCGAGCAGCCACGTTGGGGTCAGTTGACAGCTACTTTCTTGGCGAAGTCCGAGGAGGAAGATGCATCCTTCTCCTTTGGTTGCTCGTTCCTCCACAGCAGCGATGTCCAGCCAGGTCACTTGTTGATATTCCTGGAGCTCCTGCGAAGAAGTTGGGGGCTCCAGCAATAGTTGTCCAGATGCCTTCGATGGGTGCTGTCTCAAAGATTCGTATCGGGCAAAAACAAAAACTTACTGATTGCTGAGTCGTCCTTGTTCCTTCTATTTTCCCCTAATTTTTGTCACCATCAGCTCAATGCGACTATGAGGCCAGACTCGGCACGGTTTCTCTGATATGTAGGGGAACCAACTCTCGTCCGAGTGGTTTCAATTATCGAGGGTCAGCGAGATCCCTCTCTTTTCTTGGACGCCTGGTCTATTCGACGGTACCCAGCAACTGACTCCTTTCCTTCCCTGTTCTCACCCCGACTCACTGACCAGTCAAAACAAACAACTTGTGAACTGGTTCATTAGGGTCTGACCACATCACGTGCAGTCAAGGAACAGATTTCTAGACGTATTTTTGTCTGGGTGAAGGAGCGGAAATTTGGGACTTTGTTCGTAGGATGTGTTTCATTGCGTTAACTCGGCGTTCTTAAAAAGCGTCCCAAAAATACAGCTTTGGCCATATTGTCTTCGTAACAGTATCTTTCATATAATACGATACCGTTGTTTGGTTCCGATGATTTTAAAATGAAATTCGGGCGAAATGTTTTTGAGAACTCAAAACGAAAATCATTCTCGGAAGACAGAAGACATCATACTGATGAATTTTCGTACGATGAGTAGTTAGTGAACTATTAATTTCAAAATGGTATTAATGGATATTCAACAGAATTTAATTTATTCCACTGAGGAACGTCTAATAATGGTATCTTTTGCATTACGTTTATGTTTAAACTTTTGAGACATGTTGATGCTCCTCCCTTCATGCCATAACTACAGTATGTATAGCTATACCTACTGCATGTATTGTTTTTCCAGAGTTTGAAGTGTTTCACTTGCTTTTCGATGTCTGTGTTCCTTTCTTTCGTATTTTTACGTTTCAGCGTCGATATTTTTTTCCCTAAAATTTTGCGACGAACTTCTCTGAATGCAAAGCATTTCAAAAATGAGTAATCGTAATGAGTTAGGGGAAATGAACGGGCATACGGTGTGCGATTGCAACAGTTTGTCATGGAAATCCGAGCAACAAACTGATCTGCGAATCCTCCGTGAGGGTCTTCATTGTTTAAAAACTTTCGATTTCTATATTGACAGACCGACGGACATGATCTTGAATCAGCTGTTTCACGGGCTTTTCTTCTCAGTGGATACTGAATTTTTTTTCCATTTGATTTTTTTCCAAATATGGCATGTGCCATTATTACGTTTGCTTAATCTTTCGTAACGGAGACTGAGCCTCCCTTGGTGGTCCCCAAGCTACTGCCTACCAAGGTATCTCCTTATTGCTCTCTAATAAAATAGTTTTATGGTGATAGAAAGTTTTCATATATATACAAAATGAACACACCCACACACACAAACACACGTTAGTCCGATCCAAAAAATTATTTGTGCCTTCAAAAGCCTAAATTGAGAGAACGGTGATCTTTACCTTTTGCTCTTTTTTTCACGCATACCTTTGCCCCAAAGTTGCGCAAAAATACATGCTATCGAATTCAAAATATATTTTATTCTATATCACTTCTTCTAAAAATCTGATTCAACCAATTCCAGCTGTCCTTCGGTATTTTTTACAACAACAACAACAAAACAGTTTACAAGGTTTCGTCTTAAAATAACGCACAGTTATCCCGCTAGGGACGTAAAAATACACATCTTAGTTTTATCTATGTCTGTGCTTTTAAAAGTCGGATCGGAAAAATTCCTTTCGTGTCAGACAGCATTCACGGGGGAAAATATTTTGCGCATAACGTGCAATTTTTTTTTAAAGTACAATTTTTGCTGCTAGAGAGCTTAAGTGCACATTTCTGTTTACAGCATATTTATAGATGTAACTGCGCGTCGAAAACCCCAATTGAAAGATTTCCTTTTCGATCAGATACCGCTGACTACGAAAATATTTGACCCGCGTTTCCTGCAAAACGTAATGCAAAATGTATCCTCTTGGAAGTGCAAATGTATATTCTATTTTGCTCGATATCTCTGCTTCTAAAAGTCCTATCTTATTCAAAAAAATTCTTTTAATATCGGATGCCCTGGCACATTTTGCATATAGTTTTGGATTCTTTCACTTAAACAATTTTGACTCTAAGTGGCGTTAGTGTGCATTTCCATTTGAAGCTATAGTAATTTTTTTTTGTATGCCGATCGCAATGCTATAGGTCACGAACATTATCGTCTTTAAACAATACACAGCTTTCCCGCTAAGGGCTAAAACCTTTTTTCTTGATATTTCTTCTTCTAGAAGCCGAACTTAAAAATATTTGCCGTGGTATAGCTTCACCTATACAGAATATTTTCCGCATTATTTGTACTTTATCATCATTTATAGTTCTACTGTCAAGGAGCGCTTTCACGTATTTTAATGTGAAAGGTTATTTTTAATCCTAAAAATTCCTAGGAAAAATCTTTTCTTTATAGGATTTCTTTGATAGCATACCTTTGTTCCTAATGAACGACATACAATTTTTCCGCTAGGATGCTTAAAGTTTCAACATGTTCTATACTTTCCTTCTAATTGTTGGAGGCCAACAGGGGCGGCCTCCCAGAATTAGAAGAATCCTGAGGCGTTGGCTTCTTATCTTTCGTTCGAGAGGGGCCTGCGCTCGAATACCGCACGAAGCATGGTGGTTCTTTTGTTACTGCTCTGGCTCTCTCCATTACCTGGAACAAGTGACCCTAAATTAAGGAAGGGAGACTGCTTATCGACCTACTGTTCACCGCTATCGTTAAACCCCTAAACAAAAAATAAAAATATGTTGGATTTGGAAAATTCCAATTGCTTCGCATTCTTTCCACTATGAGAATTATTTTGCATACACTTCGCAACTTTTCGCATCCTACATTTCTACCGCTAGCAGCTATTTTTACTTGTAAATGTTATACTGATTTTATAAATTCGGTTGATTTTTTTTTTCGTAACTGGTTCTATTCACAATGACGAACACTGTACAGATAGTATACTTTAAATAATGCATATTTTTTCCCACTACGGATTACAAGTGCGTTCTCTTTTTCTATGTTTTCTTTTTTCGTATTCTAATAATTTACTTCGAAACATTCTTTTTGTGCTGGAAAGGTTTCAAAAGAAGTATTCCTTTCACTTGAAAATTGAACGCCATGTTGTTTTATTTAGCGACAGTTCATCTGTACATCCATCTTTGTGAAGAAATCTTGGAGGCTACTTTTATCGCAACGCCATTCATCGGAATCCTAGCCCAGATGACATGACAGTTTCCCAGAAAAATGAAAATCTATCTCAAAAAGGCGATTGATTTACCGATATTATACGTTTTGAATGCAAAGTAGCTCGAGCAAGCATTTCGTTATATTTATTCCCCATTAGCAACAATGTAATATTTTGTTTTCTGACGTGCGTAAGAATATTTAAGTACGCACTTTACAACTGGACATTGTATTAAGCGAATGATGCTGTCTGTTATGTTCATGGTGCTCTTCGTGCGTTGAATGAGGTTTTGTTTCTCGGGCTTCAGGAGAGTTAGCTCAGCCGCTCAACCGCAATGAGAAAAAGACATCTGTTGAGACGAAGTTTGTGTGCTTCGAGTCGGTGGGAACAGATTCGAGGTGTCCAGTGAGTTGGAACGGGCGAGCGGGAGCACGGTCACTGATGAATGGGTTTCTTGCATGTTACATTACATTACCCCCTACGGAGTGGGTTGAATGGGAGAACACAAAGATCTGGGCACATGGGAACTTGAAGGCCTAGACCCCACTCTACGTCATAATTTAATTAACTGATGATCACCGAACTGTTTCTAATGCTGGATAATTAATCGAATGAGATTAATTGTGTTGTTTCGAGTACAGAAATTAGAGACCTTGGACTGTCAGGTGTGATTTTCAGGCTCTCAAAGGTCTCTCGATTGCACCATGAAACGTTACCTGAGAAATGCAATTAAATGATTATACATTTTTTTTTTCTTTTGATGCAATCTTGAAGTTGAATGCGTTTAAAATTTTCATCAACTATTCTCAGTCTACGGCTGGTCTCCCCATTTTTCATCCACAAATCTGTGTCGAACAAATTTTTATGTCTTGGTCACTCTTACGAATTTCATCTACTTATCACCCACGTGGTCTCCTTCCGAATATTTTCCTGTCTCTTGGTATCCAGTCTAGTATTTCAAATATGCAATAGTGTTAAATTCCACTAGCCGCCCCGGTGGCGCAGTTGTCTAAGCGCTGGCTTATAATTAGGGCAGTAATTTTATCGCGGAGGGAAAAAAGGCAAAATTCGCGGGACGGTCGCGGGATAGATTATGAAATTTCGCGAAAAATTCCCGGCCGATTATATACACTAACTTTCCACAAAAAAAAAGTCTACCAAGTTACGAAGCAGTAATATAAATGATTGGTACGTAACTAAATAAGCATATACTTACATTTATAAACCCTTTAAATTCTGGCAATGTTAACAACGCCGTTACACGATATCTAGATTTCCATTTAAGTTGACGGCATTTTGATACATATATTATACATACACAGATTTCCTTCTTTAATGCTGTGTCTCTTGTCCTGCAACACGTTTTTAAATTTAGAAAAGGATCGTTCAGCATCGACACTGTTTGTGGGTACTAACAGACAACGGATGACGACCCTATGTAGCTTAGGAAAACGACCATTTTTTGAATTTTTGTATTATATTTTTGCATAAACCTTCGCTGAAAAAAGATTATTTTTACACTCGCTTTATATGAAGCAAATTCACATTTTAGTTAGTCCTCATCTTCGGACATAGGAGTGTGGCTTAAAACAAACAAATCTTCTTCGTCGTCTAAAAGGTCCAAGGACATAAATCGATCAGGATCAAACACCCTACATGCTCAAAATAGTATAACTATACTAATAACCCGAAATTTCTTGGAGTAGAATAGAAATAAAACTTTCAAAGCTTTCACACATCAACCAGATGGCTTTTTCAAAGAAGATAGACAGCTTTCTTGAAAAACGATGTATTTTTCATATGGCCACACGGAAAGGACTCTCTCTCGTTTTTCCTCGATAAAATGAATTATATACACCCTACGATCAATTTCACCATGTAGCTTGAGCACAATGGTACTTTACCTTATCCCGACGTTTCAGTGAGCAAGTCGCATGAAAACCGTCTTCATACAAAAGTCCATTACAAACCTACCTCCGTTCTCAACCTGATGCTCTGCACTTCATTCTGCCCTGATGATTACAAGACGGCTTTCTTCCGTTCTCGAATTAGAAGAGCCTTCGCTGTCTCATCCGATGTCCCTTCTAGACAATCTGAACTAAAACGCATTGTCAATTGGCCACTCAGACAGGATATACATCGAACCAGATGCAGAACTTTATCGATAAAGCCAGAACCAGCCGTGCTAATACACTGGCGGAAAGTGAAAAAAAGAACACCAAGAAGGAATTGGCGGACGATCATGAAATTTACATATGTTAATGGGGTCACGTTTACGTAGGTGTGATGTTAATTTCGGGACCAACAGGTGAGCGCTTACGCCACAGCACGGCATAATATGCAAATTATCGTCGGTGGTATTTAAGGAGTACGGCGAAGTGAATGTAATCAGTCGTCGGCGTACGGACACGTGCGAAGACCCTGAAGAAGCTGCAATGCCTGGACATGCAAGACGTGTACGATTTCAGCAGTTATCGGACTTTGAGCGAGGTCGTCTAGTCGGACTCCGCGAGGCCGCGTGGTCGTATCGTTGTATTGCGGAGCGAATTGGACGGGAAGTATCGGTGGTGGTACGATGGTGGCGTAGATGGTCCGAGGAACATTCCCACACGAGAAGACGTGGAACCGGGAGTCACAGACGGACTGATGAGCGGACCGATCGACGCATAAGAAGAGCAGCGTTGTCAAGCAGAACATCCACTGGAACGCAAATCCGAGCTGCCGTTGCATCTGAGGTGACTGTGCGAACAATCCGTAACCGTCTACTGGATGCAAGACTACGTGCACGTGTGCCTCTGGCATGTGTACCTCTGACACACCGTCAGGAACGGCTGCAGTGGTGTCGCCAACGTCTACACTGGAGAACGCAATGGCGATCTGTCGTGTTCAGCGATGAAAGCAGATTCTGTTTGGGAGCCTCCGACGGCCGTATGCGTGTTCGCAGACGCACATGGGAGCGTCTCCACCCTTCTTGTATCCGCCAGCGACACACAGGGCCTACACTTGGTCTCCTGGTGTGGGGAGCGATCAGCTATCACTCCCGTAAACAACTAGTGTTTGTACCGGGTACGTTAAACAGCACCTCCTACATCAACAACATCATTCAGCCCGTTGTTGTGCCATTTGTAAGGTCGGTCCATCGTGGTGTTTTCCAGCAAGATAACGCACGCCCACACACGGCACGTGCAACGCAACATGCACTTCAGGGTGTGAGACAACTTCCATGGCCTGCACGTTCACCGGATTTGTCCCCCATTGAGCACGTGCGGGATTTTATGGGACAACGACTTATCCGCTCTCTACGGCCAACCACGACCATCCCCGATTTACGCGTCCAGGTTGAGGATGCTTGGAACTCAATACCCCAAACTTACATCCAACATCTGTACGACAGACTCCATGCCAGAATTGCACAGTGTGACGCAGTTCATGGCGGTTCAACCTCGTACTAACCATGTTACATGGAAATGTTATTTTTCAGTTTACCAGCAAATACAGCTGTATTTTGCCATAATGTTTTGATCACGTTATCCTCTGTATTCCGTTATTATGCTGTATAAATTTTGTTGGTATCATACGTCTCCTTCTTGGTGTTCTTTTTCATTTTCCGCCAGTGTATTTCTATGCCACAACTTCGCCACTTGGGCTCAATTCCCTACATACCAACAGTTTCCTATAAAATCAAAATCGCGCTCAGGAGGATGAACTTCGGTGTCAGCATAAGGTCTCCGGCGTCTTCGTATACGATGCTTAAGAGAAATATTGACAAGCTCCCTCCTCTCAATGAGGAAGGTGTTTATGCCATTCCACTACAATATCCGGACGGCTCCAGACGATACTACATTAGAGTGACCAAACGTTCGTTTGGAATTAGAATCAGCTAACATAAAAGGGATACGAAAGACGGAAAAATAACCACTGCCCTATCAAGAGAAGCCAAGTTCAAATGCGCCAATCCTACATGGAGTGATGTAAAGAAATTAGCTTCATACTCCACATCCAAATCTACTGTCATTCGCGAAACCTTGGAAGTCTTGACCAGCTGCGAGGCTTGCAATGATAGCTTCTCTCTGGAGCTACCACGTATTGGGAAACAGTTCTTCAAATAATGCTGCGTTTCCTACCATGGTACCGCGTGCCCAACCAACGTGACCTCGTTTCTTCGAATTATCACGTTTGAGCCTATTCATTTATTGTCTAGTCAGTCACCGTGTTCAAATTGTTGAAACGTTCTATTGTCCACATTGCAGTTAGCTGCTTACCTCCCTTGAAAAAGCCATCTGGTTCATGTGCGAAATCTTAAAAAGGAAGTTAGTTGTCTACCTTCCTTGAAAAAGCCATCTGGTTGATGTGTGAAAGCTTGGAAAGTTTTATTTCTATTCTACACCAAGAAATTTCGGATTATTAATATAGTTGTACTATTTTTATTATAATTGGTGCACAGTTCCTACTCATTGAACCCTACATGCTTTGAAGAAATTTGAGGCTGGCTGACAAAATTGATGCTTTTCATCTTCAAAAAAGTAATGCTTGATTTTTTCATTATAAGCGGATAATGCTCTTTTTGCAGCAACGTGATCGCAGCCTTCACTCTTGCTAAGAAAACTGTTGGCGGTGTTCGACATTTCATTATATATTTTGTGCGCGGAAATTCGCTGTTTTTCAAATAAAGTGAGCTGTGCGGAAATATACGGCGCATGAACCTCAACCTGCTTCAGGTTTTCTTTTAAATCCCTATCTTGACAAAACCCAGTAATTTTATCCATAATACAACTGCTATTGTTGTCTTCTGTTTTTCAAAAAACTCTGCGTAGTCTTCTAAACGTTTGCAGTGAAAAAGCACGATCTCAAACCAACTGTTCCACCTTGTGCTCGCAGGTACTGGTATTAAGCAAGGTATTTTGCCCTTCTCTTGCAAAAATAGTCGAAATCGTTCTTTACGGGTGGGACAAGCTGTGAAGGCACGTTTAACAGCAACTACTAAAGAGGTAACATTTTCAAATTCGTTCTGCCAAATTTCGCCCAAAAGATTTAAAAGATGCTCATTTCAGGTGACGTGAACACCATTCAAAAATGCGGCTTTCATGGTCTTTCCCCACGCTTTGGACATGTAAGATGCATTGTCTGTCACAAGAGCGGTTATATTAGCAAAAGGCATTTCATACTTATTAACGCACTGAAGTATTGCCTCGCTGACTGCTTTAAAATTTACGGATTTCAAAGCGATGCACTCAAGGAAGATTGCAGTCAAAGAGGTTTCATCATTGCAGCTTTCATCATTCGGTTCAGCTGATGGAACAGCAAGAATATTCAAAATGTATCTATCCTTCTGAATCAATTGTTACGTCTGCTTCGATGCTTACACCGGATACTGATTTTAAAACAGCTTTCACTTGTTGCTTGTGAATATCATATATTTTCGGCAAATAACATTTACGCATCGTGATGAGAGATGCACGCCGGACACCCTGCATCTCTCATCTTGACGATACGGCCTCGTTCAAACTCCGTCAGTTGCCCGTATGCACATCTACGGCGGCTCCTCGGCGTGTCTATTGCTCAGAGATCTCACCTGACTGTTACCGTGCACTTCGGCACGAATGTGGAGTCCCCTGCGCGGTGCCTTATAAGCCCCAAAAATTGCGATTGCAGCGCCAGTCTTGAATGCACGGGCATGCAGAGTTGCACGAAACTTTAATCATTTGCATATCTGCCCTCCCTGTAGCTATTGATTGAGTTTCGCGTTAACCGCGCGGTTTTTTCATGGTGCGCGGATTTTAATGACAATGAGTGTATACAACCCGAGGACTGGCTTTCGGTTAGTTTAGTCAGAATGGGAGAAGCTGCCGATTTATCGGTGTTTGATGAAGGAAAATTGTGATTGCACGGCTCCTCGGAACTACGATTTCGAAATCGGCGCAGCTTGTGGGTTGTCCAAGTGCCGTTGCAGTGAGTACGTATCAAAAGTGGTGTACAGATGGCCAAACGACGAACCGTTGTCCAGCCGTGTGTCGTCCGCATCTCATTGATGCCAGAGGAGAGCGGAGACTGTCGTGCATTGTTCACAGTGACCGCAGGGCCACAGTGCGACAAATCGCCCGCAGCTACAACAGTGGTGATCAGGACAATGTGGCACAGCACAGAGTTCATCGCAGCCTTATGCGCATGGTCCTGCGTTGCCGAAAACCTAGCCGAGTCCCCATACTCTATGCACGTCATGGCCAACAACGCATGAAATAGGCCCAAGATCAACGAGATTGGACCGTGGATGATTGGAACAAAGTGGCCTTGTCTGAATACTCAAGATTCCTGGTGCATCACGTAGACGGCCGTGTGCGGATACGCCGATTACTAACGGAGGCCATGGCACCTGGATGCACTGTTGGGCGGAAACAGGCAGTAGGCAGCGGTGTTATGCTGTGGACGTTGTTTTCTTGGGACATTTTAGGCCCCATTATCCCAATAGGACAATCTCTGACAGCTGTCAGGTATCTGAACATCGTTGCGGATAAAGTTCACCGATGCATGGCAACTGTATTCCCGGTTGGTGATGGCCATTACCAACAGTATAATATGCCATGCCACACTGTCAGATTCGTCAAGAAGCGGTTCGAGGAACATACTGGTGACATTCTGTTGATGCCCTGGCCTCCAAAATCACCTGACATGAACCCAATCGAACATTTGTGGTTCGACTTGGAAAAGCCTGTTTGCGCTAAATCACCTCCACCCCGAAATGTGAGGGTACTGGAGGACCTGCTGTTGACATTATAGTACCAGATACCTCAGGATACCTATCGCCACCTCATCGAATCGATGCCTCGCCGAGTGGCCGCTGTTTTGCGGGCTAATGGGGGTCCTACAGCTTATTAGGTAGGTGGTCATAATATAATTGCTCATCGGTGTATATGCGTATTTACAGTTGAGAATTATGGTTTGTCTCCGATTTCGGCGGATTAAAGATATGTGGTAGTGAAAGACTTAATGAATACAGTAGGGACATATCAACTGAACCAAACTAGGGGGCTCTAAGTTATATGGGCCTCCTACAAAGTAATTTCTGATTTTTACTATTGAATTTTAATAAATGGAATTTCATTACATTTTGTTACTTTGCTTGTTTAAAATGATAATTAACCTTAGCCAATCTCTCTCTCTCTCTCTCTCTGTCTCTCTCTCTCTCTTGCTACACCGGGAATTTCATTAAATTTTACGTCGCTTTTTAAAATTCATACATTCATACCTACATATCACTAAACTGCTTTTTGAGATTCAGAGGTTAGCTCCACAAAGAAATACAAACTACAAGAAAAAGGTTTTAAAAGAATATTTACTTACTGTTGCTGTAGCAAACTTCTCCATTTACAGCATTCTTGACACATAACTCGAGCTTCACTGACACCTCTCACACGACATACACAAGACATTCTATATTTCATACTCATAATCATTTTTTCATGCAGACACTCCTGAATCTGATCCTCCCATGACTTCCTTGGCCTACCTCTGCCTTTCTTTCCTGCCACTTGGGCTGAAAACTTTTCTTAGTAAATTTCTCATCAACGTGGCAAATCACCTAAAAATATTAGTCTCCACCTTACTAACAACATTTTGCCTCACATTACACAACTGCATCACATCTTCATTCCTCACTTGATCAGAACGTGTCTTGCCACAAAGTCCCCCGTAAGTAAAGCATCTTTCCAGCACACAAACGACTCCTATGTCGCTTCGGCAATACCCAGGTTTCAATGCCATACATCAGCGTAGGAACAGTGACACTGATGTATGGCAGTAATACCTGGGTATGTTAAAACTCACCAACTTAGCTTTTCCCTGTGTCGTTAAAGCTGGGGACTTCATTAAATATTATTCGTTAAAAACGATCAAATTAGTATTGAATTAACATTATACTAAACAAAGGTTCCTGTTTTGCTCGTTAAATCCGGGTTCTCGTTAAATACGGATTCGGCATTGTCGGCTCTGATGTACATGTCTAACGAAGTTCTGTACGAATATTAGCCAGCTACATAAATAATCATTTAAATTACTGCATATCGAAAGTTAAGACTCCATAATTCATAGTCGCCCGTGATTCCTATAACCGGGCTTCATCAGCTTGTTGATCTCAAAGACTACAGTCTTGTGACGATTATATATTTATTAAGATAATACACTATCTACCAACAAGTAATTGGACATTTGTGATAGCAAAGGAAAACAAAGTTTATTCACCTTCAATAGTTGGTGGAGCCTCCACGAGGGGCGATTACAGCTGCGACCCTCCGGGCATACTCTCAACCAGGCGTTGTACGACAGCTAGCGGTATTTTCTTCCACTCGGCTTAGAGAAGACAGGTCAGTTCCTTCACCGATTTCTGACGGGGGGAGGGGGCACCCCTTAAGTCGACGCTCCAACTCGTCCCAGAGGTGCTCGATAGGGTTAAGGTCCGGGCTCTGCGCAGGCCAGTCCATTCGATTAACCCCATTGTCACCATACCAAGTCATGGTGGACCTCGCAACATGACAGGTGGCATTGTCATCCTGAAAGTAACATGGGTCCACCCCATAAAACTGCCACAACGTAGGAAGCGTATGGTCATCCAAAATGGTGCAGTAGGTCTCGGCGATGAGTCTACCAGGAATTGCGACCAAGGGTCCCGTGCCATACCAGGAGAAATACCTCATAGCATAATTCCACCTCCGCCGAACTTCACAGTTGGCACAATACATTCCGGCGGGAGGCGTTCTCCAAAGAGACACCAAACCCATACCCTGCCATCTGAACGGTAGAGAGTGAACCTTGATTCGTCGCTCCAGAGAACCTGTTTCCACTGTTCAACGGCCCGCTGTCGACGTTCTTTGCACCTCGTTAGCCGAGCAGCGCTATTGGACTTGGTGACCAAAGGCTTGTGGGCGGCAGCACGTCTATGATAACCGAACAGATGGGCTTCCTTACGGATGGTATTCATCGAAAGAACACTCCCAGATGCCTGCTGAAATTCCTCGTGGATGTGGCCCATCGATTTGGTGTGGTTCTTCCGAATTTCTCTGGCCAGCACCCGTCGGTCTCTAACTCCCAGTTTTGCGGGTCTGCCGGGGTGGGGCACATTCCGACAGTCACTTCTCATCTTCCACTTGACAATCACGTAGGCCACTGTCGATTTTTGGCACTTCACCTCGATGGATATGTCACGTAGGGATCGGCTATTTCTGTGATACCCGACGATAACACCTTTCTCAAAATCAGAAAGCCCCGAACTGCGTGGCATCTTGCACGCGACTGGTTGCGTTGTTGTTTCCCACACGATATTTAACGGCCGCAGCCGTAACGTGCATCAGGACCGCAGATATCGTCGATTGCAGGGGTGTCCAATTACTTGTTGGTAGATAGTGTACAACGTAGTTTGTCACAAATATTTATTTTTTCAAGCTGACCATGGTTTCGCTGCGTATTGACCTAGCTTCATCGGACGAATGGCACGTAAATCTTCAAATTTTATTTGATATCATAAATGGTGTTTACAGTCACGTGTTTTGGTTAGATGCTTCTACGCGCTCGATAAAAATGGGATGGATACCATGTCATTAACAAGTTGCGAAGACTTCTGATATACAGGGTGCCCAGTAAAGTCCTTTCTCAGTCCCGTAATTTTCGATCGCCGACAGCTATAGCCATAAAAACGGTATTTAGATCTAGCAAAGTGGCTATGTGCTATTTGATGAGACCGCTTACAGCGCCTCCTAACGGCAAAGTCAGGATTTAGCGTACCGATCTCGAAATCTATACAAAGTACGGGAAAATAGTCAAGTACAAAGTTGCAAAGCAGCATCGATTTAGTACGAAAAGACACCTTGTGCACATGAATGCTAAGAATAGAACGCGTACAACGCTCGTTTGTTTGTTCGCGACGTCGTATACTGTTACACTGTTACGTCACGAAACGCGTCAGAAAGGAGCAATTAGTTATCACTAGGCACATTTACCGTCGGTGCTCAATGTGCTCTCCGTCCGCCACAATACACATTTGGACTCTAGATTGAATCACACGCTGCTCTTTTTGCAGCATGTCAGGTGACACGCTGGATCAAGCATCAGGTATACGGTGTCGAACGTCCTGCAACCTTTTCGGAGGGGTCTGATACACATGCTATTTGATGTAGCCCCATAGGAAGAAGTCAAATGGGGTGAGGTCCGGTGAGCGTGCCGGCTACTCTACGCAACCACCATAGCCGATGATTTGTTGCTCGAATGCCTCGACCAGGTACCTTCTTACGTTTCCTGGCTGGTGCGAAGAGGCACTGTCATGTTGACACCAAACATTCCGCAGTTGAGTCGGGCTAGTGCTTTGCGGAAGGCGATATTATCTCCTTTCTGACGCGTTTCGTGACGTAACAATGTTTGACATCGCGAACAAACAAACGAGCGTTGTACGCGTTAAATTCTTAGCATTCATGTGCGCAAGGTGTCTTTTCGTACTAAATCGATGCTGCTCTACAACTTTGTGATGGATTATTTTCCCGTATCTCGTACAGTTTTCGAGATCGGCACGCTAACTCCTGACTTTGCCGCTAGGAGGCACTGTAAGCGGTCTCATCAAATAGCGCATAGCCACTTCACTATACTTAGACACCGTTTTTATGGCTATAGCTGTCGGCGTTCGAAAGTTACTGGGCTGAGAAAGAACTTTACTGGGCACCCTGTATATGGAAAGCTTCCAAAATATTAAGTTTGGTGGTTGCATCTGGCTTGTCAATTAGTTTTCCTTCTTCAAAGAGAAATGTGTGGTCCTTTTCGTAACACTGTTTAGCCATCGATGACTTCTTTAGGTCACAATTCCGAATGTAGATTTTCTGCTCCTTTAATCGAAAACGCAAGGCTCTACGGGTCTGTTATATATACGAAGCGCCACATTCACATGGAATTTGATAAATTCCTCACGAGTTTCTGTCTTCAACATAGTCCTTTGTTCCTAAAAAGCTCATTTTGTTTATGGGTTTCAAAATCACCTTAAAATTAAAGGTTTTGAGAATTTTTGAAATTTTAAAGGCAATATCACGGTAAAATGGAATAATGGCAACATTCTCTCGCAATGGGCGCATCACAGGAGTCAACGTGGAGATAGGCTTCGGTTTCCGGATTTTTTAGAGCCTTGTCTATAATGGAAGGGCTGTATCTTCGCTGTACTGCAACACGTTTAAGGAAATAAAGTTCTTTTTTCCAAACTATCTTTATCTGAACATATATCTATCGCGCGGTAAACGCAACTGTAAAAGGCGCTGAGTTTTTGTTACCAAGGGTGATTGGACTTAGCATATGGAGGTGAGAAAACAGCGAAAGGCTTCCTATAAATTGTTAAATTGTGGCTGCGAGAGATCCATTTGAACGAGTTGTGACCTAAAGAAGTCATCATTACGAAAAGAACCATACATTTCTCTTTGAACAAGCAATACTAATTGACAAGCCAGATTCAACCACCAAAACTTGATATTTTGGAAGCTTTCCATATATATCAGAAGTCTTCGCAACTTGTTAATGACATGCCATCCACCCCATTTCTATCAAGCGCGTGGAAGCATCTAATCAAAACACGTGACTGTAAACACCATTTATGATATCATATACAATTTGAATATTTAAGTGCCATTCGTCCTGATGAAGCTAGGTCAATGCACAGCGAAACACCATGGTAGGCTTGAAAAAATAAATATTTGTGACAAATTATGTTGTATTATCTTAATATACACTGAAGTGACAGAAAAACTGGTACCCCAGTCTAATACTTGGTAGGTCCCCCACGGGAGCGCAGGACTGTACAAATACGACGGGGTATAGACTCCACTAGCTTCTGGAAATATGTTGTAGGCAATGCACACCATACTTCCTGCAGAGCGTTCCACAATTCGGGTGTATTCCAAGGTCTCGCATTCCTGTGTTTGATAGTGCGTTGCATGGCATCCCAAATGTGCTCTATCACGTTCAGATCTGGGGACTTGGGTGGGAATGGCAACACCCCAAACTCAGATGAATGCTCCTCTAACCACAATGTGGCGTTACGACACTTGTGTGAGGTGCATTGTCCTGTTGGAACAGGCCCAATCCATCAGCATGAATGCAGGACATGAACGAGTGTACCTCGTCAGAAAGGATGCTCACATAGTGTTGGCCGGTCACAAACATTTGTAGACGTACCAGGGGTCCCAGTGAAGTCCAGATAAACACACCCCACGCCATTACGGATCCCCCACCAGCCGGTACAGTTTCCTGTTGACAGGAGGGATCCATGGCTTCATGGGGTTTGCGCCACACACGAATCCTTCCATCTGCCCGATACAGTTGGAAACGTGACTCATCAGACCAGGCTACTTGTTTCCAGTCATCAAGTGTCCAGTGGCGGTGTTGCTGTGCCCAAGCAAGGCGCATAGCTCTGTGTCGTGGACCCATCAAGAGGACTCAAGTTGGGCAGTTTATCTTGCAGAGTACGTTGCACAGTCCGGACGCTGATGCTTGTTTAAGCTCCAGCATTGAATTCCGATGATACCTGCGAGAGTGTTGCACACCTATCATGTGAAACGATTCTTGACAGCCGACGATGGTCACGTTCACCCAATGTCTTTTTACGGCCACACTGGTATCGTAGTTGGAGCTTTTGCCGGAATTCTTGTAGTCGCAGTACACCCTTGCAATGGTCGTCCGTGAAAATCCGAACTTCATTTCTACCTCCGAAATACTATGGCCCATCTCACCAGCGCCAACTATGACACCGCGTTGAAAATCGCTTAAATCGTTATTACTTGTCATTCTCATGCCAAAAACAGCTCTGACAGCTGGCAAGGATGTCTATCGCTTTATATACGCACTGGCGGACGCAACCGAGTACGCGCATAGGTGACGTTGCTATGTATTTTGCATAAACTCGTCTGCACCAGTTTTTCTGGCACTTCAGTGTATATACATCAGCTTAGTTTGCAGACGAAGAAAGCATTAACACTTCTTTTCGTAGCCTTGTAACCGAAAAACTTGCGATCAATTTCTGGAAAAATAACAACAGTTTATGTCGCTATTAAAAATGTAAAATTAAAACATTTAAAAAATAATGAACATTTTCAAATATACAGAAGGTTTGTGCTCCCGCTGCTGTTTCAAACCTTACAGTACTAATTGCTATTTATTTAGCTATCTAAAACACCGTACAACGCCTTTGTTTAAATCTTTAACGACCATGGCCCAAAAATCTTGTATCACTCTAAATACCATAACGCCCGAAACTGTCTGTTGGTTAACTTGTTTTTTAATAACAACAATATTGACTGAGGGTGACTTCTGCTGGTTCCTCATAGGTCGAAAAATTTGAAGAACAAGCAAGGGCAGGAAATCTGACTCACTCTATGAAGGCGTTTCGGGTGGCTATGGCCGTTTGTACGTACGGGCGTTCTGGGCAGTATGGTCGCTAAAGGGTTAATTGACGCTCATGGCAGAGGCCACACTGGCCATAATCTAGTTAGGCCAATAAGAGTCTTTGCTCTGATCATGATGTCATCATCTCTTGCCATATCAAGTGTAGCATGCTTTGAAGAAAGTTAGAAAGTCATTAATATTTTTAAGTATGTTTTGACCACATCTATGAAACTTTACTCTAAAAAAAATAGATTTCAAAGAAAGAACACCTGTTGAAAAATTCATTTTGGAACTACCACGAAAGTTTACGCAGAGAAAGAAACATACAGTACACGTACCAAGGATTTTTTTAGTATACACTACTGTTTGTGAAAATTGAGACTCCAAGAAAAAATCGCCGTATTCAAATGAAATTGATATCACAGATTCGTCATGTTACAAAAGATAAACGATTACATTTACTAGATTTTTTCGCTTCAAAATTCAGTATCGTATGAAGCCACCTCGAGCGACAACAACAGGCTCTATACGGTGTGGCATTGATTGGAAGAGGTTTTTGATATCGTCCTTGGGAATAGTCTGCCAGGCTGCTTCTATGCGAGACCAGAGTTCATTTGTGGTGACTGGCGGAGGCGCTTGACGGGCCAGTCGCTTAGCTACCATGTCCTAGATATATTGAATAGATATCGTCCTGGGGAATAGTCTGCCAGGCTGCTTATATGCGAGACCAGAGTTCATTTGCGGTGACTGGCGGAGGCGCTTGACAGGCCAGTCGCTTAGTTACCATGTCCCAGAGATATTGAATAGATATCGTCCTGGGGAATAGTCTGCCAGGCTGCTTCTATGCGAGACCAGAGGTCATTTGTGGTGACTGGCTGAGGCGCTTGACGGGACAGTCGCTTAGCTACCATGTCCCAGATATATTGGAAAGATATCGTCCTGGGGAATACTCTGCCAGGCTGCTTATATGCGAGACCAGAGTTCATTTGTGGTGACTGGCGGAGGCACTTGACGGGCCAGTCGCTCAGCTACCATGTCCCAGATATGTTAAATGGATATCGTCCTGGGGAATAGTCTGTCAGGCTGCTTCTATGCGAGACCAGAGTTCATTTGTGGTGACTGGTGGAGGCGCTTCACGGGCCGATAGCTTAGCAATTATGTCCCAGATACGTTCAATCGGAAATATATCCGGTGAATATGCAGGCTAGGGAAGAAGCAGTATCTGCAGTGAATAGAAGAGATATTGGACATTCCGGACCATATGTGTCCGAGCATTGTCCTAGTGGACAATAGCGCCAAAACAACTCTGAAGGAAAAGTATCAAGTGTACCTCTAAAACGTCCCTAATGTGTCGCTGGCTATCGAGGTTTCCATCAATTCGTATCAGGCGCGATAGCGAATGAAACCCATTCGGGCCGGCAGGTGGCGCAGTGGTCCAAGAGCTGGCTTATGACCATTCGTCCAAGATGGGTCCGGGTTCGAATCCCAGTGAGACATGAATGTTGTGTTTATCGTACGGAAATGGTTCTCTTCCATCCCTGGAACCAGTGTCCTTAAATTAGGGAGAAGCGACTGCTTGTAGCCCATTGAGTTGCTTACGGTGGTCGTTAAATCTTCAATCAAAAGAAAAAAAACCAACGGTGCACCGAACCATGACGCTTAGCGTTCGGATCATATGATGCTGCAAAATGCACGTTGCCGTTTACCACGATGTCTTCAAACACGTATGTAATCGTTATTTGTACATCAAGCTGAATCATGACTCGTTAGAAAATACGCCAATTAGTGCGCCAATGTCTACGTTCGAAACCTCAGTGCAGCCAGAGACGTCTATGGATGAGGGTCAAAGGAATACGTAGCAATGGGCTGCTAGCGACCAGTCCCCTCTTAAACAGACGACGGAATTGTGCTGCAGGACAAAGCTTGATCTGTGACAGTGCTCCACTGCTGCGCTAACACCTTGGATGTCACTGTGCGATCGGGCACTCCCATCCGGTAGAGATATCTCTCATCCCGTGCAGTCGTGCGATATTGCTGCCCATTTCCTGAATTTCTATGCGGCCGAGCATTATCTGTCCACTGCCGATACTTCGCATCACTGTTCTGGCGGTTCGTCCCCTATACGTGTTGTAATCTCGCGGTAGGAAAATCCAGTTTCTCTCATGCCAACAATCCTCCCTCGGTCAAAGTCGGTCAGGTGTTCATAATGCGATATCTTCAGTGACGGGGCATAGTGAGACACAGGAAACACCCTTTCTAATCAATGTTGGCTCTTCACCGATTGCAACATCGCGTTTGAGCCAACTCCTTTTACCCAAGACCGGACAGTTCAGTGGAAGCAGCTACGAATCTGCATGCGCATTTTTCGCCGTCATTTTAATCATTTGCATGTTCTAGCCTGCTGTACATACCTGGTAAGTTTCAAGCTAATACCAGCAGTCTTTCACGGTGTTGCAATTTTCACAAACAGTAGTGTATATTTCTGCACTTCATATAAAACCAGATGGCATGTTAATGTGAGAGTAATTCTACACTGCTGGCCACCCAAAATGCAACACCAAGAAGGAAGCATCCGATTGGCCTGAAATCCGCAGCATGCGTTGCCCGCCAGAGGACATGCAAACGATTAGCATTGCAGGGAATATGTAAATCATGTGCGTGCGGCACGCCACCGAGAAGCACTATAAGAAGGATTCACAGAAGGCGGGGTGTAAGTCGTGGAAGTGTGTTGTGCGGCCGGGCCTGTGCGTGGGAAGCTTCCTGATGCTTTGCCGCATAATACGGCAGTCATTCCAGCACGTTTCGGAGTTCGACAGCGGTTTATCGTACCGATGTCTCGGTACGATAAACCGCTTATCGCGACAGCGGTTTATCGTACCGAGACATCGGCGTCCGTGTGGGACGACATCCAGCCACAGTGTGGCGAGTATGGACTCGGTGGGTGCAGGAGAGACGGACGGACCGACGTGAGCGATTGCCGCAGACGCGGCACACCACCGAACGAGAGGATCGGTATGTTGTGCGGCGGACATTGACGGCTCGCACCGCCACATTACGAACGTTATCGCAGTAATTAGGGTGTGTTGCGCAACAACCTGTGCAGCACGTACCGTTCGACGTCGTCTGCAGGAGCGGGGACTTGTCGCACGGCGCCCATTGCTCCGATTACCATTGACGTTACACCACCGGCGAGCGCGGTGGCAGTGGGCCGTTGAACGCCGCACCTGGACTACGGAATGGCACGACATTGTCTTCTTCGACGAATCCCGCTTCTGTCTGCAACACCACGATGGTCGGATCCGCGAGTGGCGGCACCGCGGCGAGAGACTGTATGACGACTGCACTATGCATCGCCATACCGGTCCGTCGTCTGGCGTTATGGTTCGGGCCGCAATTGGATATGACACCCGCACCCCTCTGGTATGCATCGCCGTTACGCTCAAAAGCCACCGCACCATCTCCGACGTTTTGGAGCCTGTAGTCCTCCCTTACATGCAGGACCTGCCAGCGGCCACGTTTCAACAGGACAATGCGCGCCCGCACGTGGCACGCATCGTGCAACAATTCTTCACGGCCCACCAGGTGTCACTGCTGCCGTGAACTATTGATGTTTGCGTGTTACGCAAGTTGCACGGGTCTGTAAGCTCAATCGTTTCATTTTTTGTATCAGTTGTTATGTGTCCAGTAAATCTGGCTTTGCTATGTCGTGTCCTTCTTGGTGTTGCATTTTGGGTGGCCAGCAGTGTATGTAATTAACAACAGAAATAGAGAGTTTGCTGTCTACCTTTCTTGAAAGCCATGTGGGTGATGTATGAAAGCTTGGAAACTTTCTTTTCTATTCTACGCCGAGAAATTCTGATTACTAGAACAGTTATACTATTTTTAAGAATTCTAGTAGTACCTTAGACTCTCTGTCTGTTTTGTTGGAACTTCCAACAGCAATGTGAAAGCTTTAGATTTTGAAAAAAAAAAAGGAGGAGCACATGGTAATATTATACATCTTGGTATAAATAAATGCTCACGAAAGAAGTTAATGTTATTATCATAATGATGATCCACTTCTGCAACGAATTACTTATGGAAAAATGTAGATAACGGCGATCGTATTTAAAAGTTGAACTTGCAACTTATGAATTCGAAAAGACGATAAACATAAATTATCTCAAATGAATGTAAAGTGGGTAGTCCTTTTATCAGTTGAATGTCGTTTTTAGTTGAGATTAATTAGTATCTTAAACTAAACTGGCTGATGAGTAAATAGAAATAATATCCTTAATTAATTCGTTCAACATATATCTCACACTGCAGAATTTGCTACGTAAATAAAACGGCCGTATCGGCTGCACATCACCTCAATAATGTGCAGCACATGCCAAAAATATTCATTTAAAAAACCTATATTCATTCATGAACCAGATTATTGCAATCACCCTCATCTCCAAGAGTGGATGCGTTCTACAGCACATACTAATGCCCTCACCGACCAATACGAAATATCTCTATACAGACGGCACCTGCACGTAGATTACAGTTTAGCTCGGGCAACGGGGAAAGGGAAAAACTAGGGAAAACTAGGTTCGGCCAGTGAAAGGCGGATGCAAGCATCTCAAGCATCTCAACATTAGCAACGGCAAGCATCTCAACATTAGAAACGGCAAGCACCTCAACATTAGTAACGGCAAGAATCTCAACATTAGCAACGGCAAGCATCTCGACATCAGCAACGGCAAGCATCTCAGCATTAGCAACCGCAAGCATCTCAATATCAGCAACGGCAAGCATCTCAACATTAGCAACGGCAAGCATCTCAACAGTAGCAACGGCAAACATCTCAACATCAGCAACGGCAAGCATCTCAACATTAGTAACGGCAAGCATCTCAACATCAGCAACGGCAAGCATCTCAGCATTAGCAACCGCAAGCATCTCAACATCAGCAACGGCAAGCATCTCAACATTAGCAACGGCAAGCATCTCAACATCAGCAAAGGCAAGCATCTCAACATTAGCAACAACAAGCATCTCAACATTAGCAACGGCAAGCATCTCAACATTAGCAACGGCAAGCATCTCAACATTAGCAACGGCAAGCATTGCTGGTTATTCGAGGAGCCGCTGCAGTGTAATGGGAGTAGTCAAAAGAGTGACGCACTTACATCTAACGTTCAGGAAAGAGAAGACACGCCTGATTGACACCCGAGATAAACTCAGGTTGGCACGTACTTTCTGTTACAACAGACAGCTCACGATTTCTCAATTAACGACACGGTACAGCCAGGGAACATAGGAAAAGCTTTAAGTGCACAGAATCCAACGGACATTCTTGCAGACGGAGTTATGGCTAAGAAGGCAGCGGCCCGTTCATGTGTCCATGTTTTTCTACCATATTCGATAGCTCAGACTGCAGCAGTCTTGGAAGCACCGTAAATGAACATTAAAACACAGCCGCCTGGTCCGATGAGTCCATATTAAGCTCAGACATGCCTATGGTAAGGTCCATATTTGGCTTCACGCAGGTGAACAGCTACAACTAAACTACAATTTTGGACAGAAACACAGGGCGACCGCTCGATCAAGTTAGGCAGATTCTTCTCCCGGTAATCACTGGATCCCCTCATCCCAGTTGAACAGACTTTCACATCCAAGCCCTACCGAAACGTTGTTTCCGAACAATTATTGCCCTGTGTGGGGATCATATACCCAGATGGCACTGAACTCTTTGAGAAAGAAGACTCTCCGCGCCGCACGGTTGGTATTGTACAGCGATGGTTGGGAGATCATGAGTAGTATGGGCGGCGGAAGCGGCGGAAGCGACGTCACGTGTGGGCGTGGTCAACTTCCGGAAGTTGACCGCGTCCACCTGTGACGTCACTTCCGCCGCCCATACTACTACCATGTCCAAGCTCTTCGTGGGCTTCCCTATCCTCGAAATGTCTCCCGAATTTAATCGCATTGAATATTTGTAGGATGCAACAGAACGCAGGATTCGCTAGTCCACGCTAGGGTCTCGCTCCATTTTCAAACACCGGGAGGTCATTCTGTCCTGCTGGAGTAGAACACCTGAGTACACCTTCTGAGGTCTAGCAGAGTCGATATCACGCCGGGTGCAAGCCGTCATAGTGGCAGAAAGCGGCCCAACCCGATATTAAGGTAGCTGGTCATAAATGGTTCGGGTGTTTGTCGGAATAACTGACTCTAATTTTAAACTTACTTCAGCAAGATAGCATGTATGCCACCTTAGAAGACATAATTTGAAACTTTCAGGCATATATGAGTGTCCTAATTGGCTCACAGAAAGTGAGGTCGTCGCTTTTCCAGAAGAAAGATGCACTACTGTGTAGTTTTTAGGATGCTAAGTGCTTAGGACCTTAATAACTTGAGCTGTGTGTTTAGTCTAAAGTCTCAAGTAAAACAAGCGAGGTTTCTTTGTTACTAAATATTAGCTTTCTACATATTTTGGAGACCATAACTCTAAATTAATTCTTGGTAAAACCTGTCAGATTTATCTAAGAAACGGGATGCTGAGGTGAACAATAGTTGTGATGTCATTGTTACGTATCAATAATTTAATCATTTTTAAAACAACAAAGTATTTAAAAAATGATGCTCCCTGGAAAATCCTAAGCCCTTCGAAAAAATTGTAGAATCCATTTTCCACATCTGAGTCATATAAATTACTGACTGGAACGGCTTCCTCATTGTTGTGGACTTAATAGTCGATGGCGTTGAAAGAAAAGGAAATGTACTTTCTGCCTGATAGTAACTCGGCGTTTGTGACGGAAAGAACTTGAAGGAAAAACATTTTAAAATATTTTATGCAGAAACAATATCTACGCGCTGATATTAAAAGCGATTATCAAGAGCTCATTTTAATTTAGCTAAACTGAACATGATCAGTTATATAAATTTTTCAGTACCAAATTGTTTTCATGGTTTTTGAAAATTGCATTCACGGATACTTATTGTTTATTAACCAGATTTTATTCTCATTAAAGTAAGCATATTTGCTGCAAATGATCATCGTAATTAAGCACACGTGTGAAAGAAACGTACTATACATAGAACCTTAGCCTTCCTTACTGAGCATTTCGAAATACCTGTCAAAAAATGTTTTGATGCAAGGATTTTGCTTGAAGAGAGATATACCTGCCAGTGCCAGAGCTTCAGATTCACACAATTCGTCCGCTTTACAAATAATTAGACAGTTTTCTGCTTTCCATTTTTAAATTAATAAAAAATACAATTTAAAAAGGATTCAAATACAATTAAATACTTTTTAAATACTAAAGGAATTTAAAATATTAAGTAAAATAAAAAAAATGTTAGATACAATAAAAAGTTTAAAATATTAAATACAATTTCTTAAAAAATTAAATACTAATAAAAAAATTATACACTAGGTAATTTAAATACAATTTAATAAAAAAAATTAGAAAAGTATTTAAGAAATACTCAAGAATGAAAAAAAAAATTAAGAAGTATTGTTCCTTGGCAAATCCCGATCTCTTCGAAAAACTTGTGAGATCCACATTCCACATCTGAGGCATGTAAATAACGGACTGGAACACTTTCCCCTGCTATGGCAATGGCGGACTGCTTTGAAAGAAAAAATAATAGTTTCGGTCAGATTGACTCGGAGTTGGTGATGGAAAGAAAGAGGCAACATTAAGTTGAAAACACATGGAATAATTAATACAGACATAAGTCAATCTTCTCTCTCTCTCTCTCTCTCTCTCTCTCTCTCTCTGTAACATAACCAAATTTCTGTGGTGAACAGCTTGATTTATGTCTGTATTAAATGGCAACATTTTTAATACATCTTGCGAAAATAAAATATCTAATAATTCTTAGCATTAACTGGCAATCATCTGTCTTTTCTGCTGCTTTTTCAAGTATTTGCTTCAACATCCCTAAGCAGAGCGTTCTGGTCAACTATAGAAAGCCTACCCGAACCTTAATTCTCTCTCCAAAATCATGTCACCAGTTGCAAACTTTTTGAACTAGGTTTGTGTAGTTCATGTGATCGTATAGCCTTCGACTTTCATTTTTGGACTGCATCAGCTGCTTTAAGGCCTTGCTTCTAATAATGGAGAACCAATATTTCAGACTATGTACAATGCGATAAACGTTTCATTCCCGTTTCGAGACACGTGTGTGATATGTGAACTGGTTCCTCACGAAACGAGCTTTTATTCAATCTGAAACATCTACAACCTATTCCGCTGAAACTATGCAAACCAGCGGCATAAAAGAACATAATGTAAAAAGGCAATTCCATCCTAATAAATTGAACGTAATGAGGTTGAACGCAGTAATGTTTAGATAACTAGTGGTCTGCCTCGGTAAAGCAGTGGTTTAAGCGCTGGATTCTGACCATTCGCCCGAGATGAGCCCAGGTTCGAGTCCCTGACGTGGCATGGGTAGTGTGTTTGTCTTACTGCATTGGTGCAATTCCTTCTCTGGAAACAGTGGTCCTAAATTAGGGACGGGAGAGTGCCTATATCCCTTTGAGTAGCTCATGGTGGTCTTTAAACCATGAAATTAAAAAAAAATAGTTAGTGCAGTTTTAGAGCCGTAAGGGAGAGGTATTTTGAAACTTGAATTATTTAGGGCTCATAATTTTAGCATGATGGTGGTAATTGGTTAAAACTCCCGTAGAATGAACTGCAGATTTGTTATACGTATGCTTTTGGGATATATTCTGTTCTTTCGAGAAATGAGTTTTTTCTTTCTTGCAGAACTGTTTTGATTATCAAAACATACTGTTTTTTTATTATTTTCAATCCGGTTTTTTGGGGGGTGACATAAATGGGGAAGAGGTAATTTCAAAAGTCTGCATATCCGGTGATTTCCACTATAAGTCCGCCACACCAATTAGAAGAAAAAATTCGCTTTAATTCTTTTCTTATTTTCCACTTCCAGAGATATCGGAATTACCTAGCTGAAAATCTCCGCTGGATAAACGCATAGATATTTTAAAACCCCAACACGTCAGGATGAACACCGCCGTTTTAATGGGTTCATCTACAATGCCGAAAAAAATCATCACCGTTGTTTCAAACAAAAAATTCCTTATGAAAAATCAAAAACTTGTTTTAAAAAATTGGCTATGCGAAAAACTTTACCTTCCGGTTCGTCTAATCTTTAGAACTCTTTTCCAGAAAACGAAAAACAAAAGATAGCTATAAAGCCTTATTTATTAGCTTCCAAGAAATTCATGTATTATCCCACTAATGCAAACATACATCGCCTACAGAGTATATTCTTAGTTTTATTAATAATCTATTATTCACTATCCATTCCATTTTGGCTTCACTTCGGGGCAAAACGAACAAAAGGGAGGGAAAAAAATATGTTCCTTTCATTACCTGTCTCGAAGTCGGACCAACTTAGTGTTTTGAGTCTTTCAAGTGCAATTAGTGAATGGAAGTTTATTCCCTTGCCTCAGACAAAAGCGCGGCAGTTTTCCCTCGAACTTGGACCGTAACTTCATATACATCTGCGGTTTGCTTTTCATTAAGCTCTGTGTGTGTGATATGTTTGTTAGTTTAGCGAAATTTATTAATGGCGTTTTGATAAAGGAGGTGTCGTTTCAGAACTGAGATGCGTAAATATTTGCATGAAAGGTGTTTGTTTGTGATTATGCAAATGTCCCACGGAACGAACGAGCGGGGTCTAAAGCGTGCTCTGATGCTAATCTCTCGAGCGGAATATGTTTCGAAACCAACAACAATACGCAAGAAGCCTTCATCTGAGAGAAAAATTGGAGATGAAACCGCGTTTAAAAATATTCCTCTGGAGCCGAGAGAATGATGATTATATTTCCTTTACAAACATGCTGTATAATTTTTGAAATGATTAACATGAAAGTCAATATTTGTCTACTTCTTGCTGAACGAATTCAAATCTCAGGTAAGCAAAACGAAAGCGAAAAGCTGAAGTTTGCGATTTCTCACACAAAAAGCCCGGAGGACTTTTAAAATCAAAAATATCTGTAGTTTAATGGCTGCTGGGGAAAACAGGCAGCATGTTGCCGTCTTGTTGACGCCCAAAATTTTCGAATTCTTTATACATGTGCTTGCATGAGCAACAGCACAATATTCATCCTTTGATATTGTGTAGCAACCACACAGTCAAAGGCAAAAGAAAGCATTTTAGGGAAAATTTTGTTAAAACACGTTTTATAATTTCTGCTAGGAAAATTTAAATTCTACGGTTAGACCAATAGAAATTCGTTGCATTTCTGTTTCACACGTTTGTCCAATATAAAGAAGTGACACTCCGGAGTACTTTTTTTGTGTTACACACATCTGTGATGAATACGGTATTAAGCCTTAAGCTAAATGAACACCCTGAATTAAACCAAATTAAATACAGCCACTATGCAGCCATTATACCAAACTAAGGTGAGCATATATACTAAACAATTTAATCAAAAGCATGATATAGATATCCTTTGTATGTATGTGTATATTAATGCAGGGTGATTCATAAAGAAGTATACAGTTTCAACGCACTGTAAAACAAGAAGAATGTAAGATATTTTGTTACCTGTAACAGAATTGTAGGGGAATGCTTCAAGTTTTTCTAGAGACAGTCACAGATGTTCTATGCGTGTACCCTTAGTCACACGACACACATCGAGCTGGTAATCCATTTCCGCCCAAACGCGAGGTAAGATATCTGATTCAAGTGCAGTGATAGTGGCTGTGATACTTTGTTTCAGTTCCTCTAGATCAAAAAATTCTCCAGTGGGCTGTGAAATCTGCATTTCACGATTCACCCTCAGCGTTGATTTTCCTGGGTTTCGTTGAAAGGCGGTGCAAACACTATCGACGACTTCTTCCGATACACGCGGTCGTCCAGGGCTTTTAAGTTTGCACAAACAGCCCGTAGTTTCAAATTTTTTATGCCAATCGTAGATAGATTTTCTGGTTAAAGGTTCTTTTCCGAATCGTGATCAAAAAGGCCGTTACACAAAAGCTACAGATTCCGTTTTGCCCAATTCAAGAACACAAAACGCCTTCTCCACTGCAGACGCTGCCATTTTGGCTGGCTACGTCACTTCCCTCAGTAGCGGGACACAAACTTTACGAGTACATCTACCTAACGGTTCACAGTTGTAGTCCGTGTCTTACTGTTTTACGACATCTGGAAACTGTATACTTCTTTATGAATCACCCCGTATAGTAATACTGTATATACATACACTGGCGGAAAGTGAAACAAGAACACCAAGAAGGAATTGGCGGACGATCATGAAATTTGCTTATGTTAATGGGGTCGAGTTAACGTAGGTGTGATGTTAATTTCGGGACCAACAGGTGAGAGCTTACGCCACAGCACGGCATAATATGCAAATTATCGTCGGTTGTATTTAAGGAGTACGGCGAAGTGAATGTAATCAGTCGTCGGCGTACGGACACGTGCGAAGAACCTGAAGAAGCTGCAATGCCTGGACATGGAAGACGTGTACGATTTCAGCAGTTATCGGACTTTGAGCGAGGTCGTCTAGTCGGACTTCGCGAGGCCGGGTGGTTGTATCGTCGTATTGCGGAGCGAATTGGACGGGAAGTATCGGTGGTGGTACGATGGTGGCGTAGTTGATCCGAGGAACATTCCCGCACGAGAAGACGTGGAACCGGGAGTCACAGACGGACTGATGAGCGGACCGATCGACGCATAAGAAGAGCGGCGTTGTCAAACAGAACATCCACTGCGACGCAAATCCGAAATGCCGTTTCACCTGAGGTGACTGTCCGAAAATCCGCAACCGTCTACTGGATGCAGGACTACGTGCACGTGTGCCTCTGGCATGTGTACCTCTGACTCCAGCCCACCGTCAGAAATGGCTGCAGTGGTGTTGCCAACGTCTGAACTGGAAAACGCAATGGCGATCTGTCAATGAAAGCAGATTCTGCTTGGGAGCCTCCGATGGCCGTATGCGTGTTCGCAGACAAACAGGGGAGCGTCTCCACCCTTCTTGTATCCGCCAGCGACACACAGGGCCTACACTTGGTCTCCTGGTGTGGGGAGCGATCAGCTATCACTCCCGTACACAACTAGTGTTTGTACCGGGTACGTTAAACAGCACCTCCTACATCAACAACATCATTCAGCCCGTTGTTGTGCCATTTGTAAGGTCGGTCCATCGTGGTGCTTTCCAGCAAGATAACGCCCGCCCACACACGGCACGTGCAACGCAACATGCACTTCAGGGTGTAAGACAACTTCCATGGCCTGCACGTTCACCGGATTTGTCCCCGATTGAGCACGTGTGGGATTTTATGAGACAACGACTTATCCGGTCTCCACGGCCAGCCACGACCATCCCCGATTTACGCGTCCAGGTTGAGGATGCTTGGAACTCAATACCCCAAACTCACATCCAACATCTGTACGACAGACTCCATGCCAGAATTGCACAGTGTGACGCAGTTCATGACGGTTCAACCTCGTACTGACCATGTTACATGGAAATGTTATTTTTCAGTTTACCAGCAAATACATCTGTATTTTGCCATAATGTTTTGATCACGTTATCCTCTGTATTCCGTTATTATGCTGCATAAATTTCGTTGGTATCAGACGTCTCCTTTTTGGTGTTCTTTTTCACTTTCCGCCAGTGTATATTCATTTACAATCCTGTACGACAGTGTTGACGAAAATATATGTATGTATTCAATTGGAATCCATGTCATGCTTTTTGATTAAATTGTTTAGTATGTACGCTCACCTTAGTTTGGTATAATGGCTGTATAGTGTCTGTATTTAATTTGGTTTAATACGGGGTTTAGCGTAAGGCTTAGTACGGTATTCATTACAGCTGTGTGTAACACAAAAAAAAGTAATCCGGAGTGTCATTTCTTTATATTGGATAAACGTGTGGAACAGAAATGCAACGAATTTCTATTCGTCGTAACCCTAACGTTTACTTCCACGTAATTCAGCATTAAGAACAGCTTGTGTTCTTGAGCTAAATACATAAATTTAAATTCACTTACTACAGTTTCCAACATCTATAAAAAAAAAAAAAAAAAAAGAATACAGTGTCGTGAACCCAGGGATTTAATCATTTTATTAAGTAGTTCTAGACATTATTTGCAAAAGTTCCAATATATTGCTTTGGAAAGAAAGTAATGTCAGATGACGAGGTACTCCAAGTCGGCCACGACGTACATTGGCTATTGAGATTGCGCAGTTGGCCGAACAGTTGGGGACTACCCACTCGAGCATTATCACGCACCTGCATCAACTTGGGGAGATGCACAAGAGGAGAGTTTGGGTACCCCATCAAATTACAGTGGAGCAGAAAGCAAATCGCATGAGTGAATGCTTTTCGCTTCTTGCACGTCACCACGTTGAACCGTTCTCGGTGACAGAAAATGTGTCCTGTATGACAATGGTGAAGACAAATGGGTCCTGTGTGACATTGTCAGCGCCCGGAAGCAGTGTTCGAACATACATATAAGCCCATACCGTCCCTCAATGCCGGCATACACCCACGCAAGGCCATGCTGTTTGTTTGGTGGGATATGCGGGGTGTAGTGTTTGTTTGAGCTGCTGCTGCACAACACTACTATCACCACCGATGTGTACTGCCGTCAGCTCGACGATCTGCACGAATCGCTCAGGTCGAACCGACCAGCACTGCTGAACCGCAAGGGCATCCTCCTACATCACGATGGAGCGACACCACATAGAGTACGGCTGACGTGTCTCAAGATCAGGGACCTGGGCTGGAAGCTGCTGCCACAACTAGCCTATTCCGCGGACATTGTCTCAAGTAACTACCACCTTCTTCGGTCGTTGCAGCATTTTGTGGACGGACAGCGGCTCACCAATCAGGACGATGACGAACGCGCCCTTATTTTATCCTCCCGAGACCTGCGATGAAGTTAAACACTTGAGTTTTTAAAACAGGTTTGAAAACTTATGTTCCCTGCATTGTAAACCGAAAAAAAAAATCTTTAATTTTTCATGGAAAGGAGTGAGGGGGGGGGTGTTACGGGGATTGTATCACATGTGATACATCAGGACCGAGATGCTGTAATTGTAATATTGAAGAATTCGAAAATTCCTGGTGTAATTACTCGATTTTCAAGTTTTGTTATGCAATATTATAATACACTCCATTGACAAAGGTCACCGGATGTTCCTTCAAAACCAAATGAACAGATCCTCTGCGTCGTTAAGATGCGCGGTACGGCTGCAAACGGTATGAAAACAAGCCTGCAGATGACCGCGATCATATCGCACTGTGAGGTTGAGTAAAAATGTCGAGGAGGGAGAGAACTGACTTTGAGAAAGGAAAGATTGTTGGGTGCTATATTAGTGGGTTGTCGATAAGAGAAACCCAGAGGCGTTAAACATACCCGAGTGAACTGTTTTGGATGTACTGAATAAGTGGAAGGCATATGGCGTGCCTGAAGCAGCAAAACGTACCGGCAGACCAAAGAAAATCGGTGATAGAGGACGTCCAAGCCTCTGGAGAGTCGTTACAGCTAATCGACGTAGTACTGCACAAGATCTCAGTCTACAGGAGAGTAAAAATGCAAGAACTTCGGTATGTACATGTACCATTCGCAGATAACCTCATTTCATGGATTACCGTGATCGTGAGGCTGCTCATAAGTCTTTCATTTCCACTCGCAATGCTACTCGTCGTTTAGCATGGTTTAAAGAACATTTATCGTGGACCGTAGATCAATAGAAACGGGTCCTATGGACTGATGAATTCAGATACACGATCCATCAGTCTGATGGCCGTGTGTGGGTATGGCGACAGCTGGGAGAACGCTATTTACCACAGTGTACTGTTCCTACGGTCAAATTTGGAGCTGGCAGTCTACTCGTGTGGGGGTGTTTTTCGTTGTATGGTCCCGGCTCATTGGTTATCGTGAACAAACCTGTTAACCAGCACGTCTACCTGGATATTCTGGATAATTATGCCCTACCAACTATGTGGTAATACTACGGAACTGAGCCTTGTTGGTACCAGCATGATAATGTACCGAGCCATAAAACAAGGGCTGTTACGGCGTGGTTTGACGGTAATTCCGTATCGTGTGTGGACTGGCCAGCAGAAAGCTTTGATCTTAATCCCACAGAGCACCTATGGGATGAATTAGAGCGCCGCACAAGAAGTTTGGAACCAAGGCCTACTACTAAGCGACAGTGAGCGACAGCATTATGTACTGAATGGAAGCGCGTACCTATTGCTGTGTTCCAAAACCTTTTCGAAAGCATGTCTCGAAGGGTCAGTGCATGCATTAAGGCTAAAGGTAGACCGACACCGTGCTAATGTATGTCAATAAAAGCTATGTTGTGTTTCTCTTCTAGGTGTCCGGTGACTTTTGTCAATATAGTGTATATCATAATTTATTTTTCATGGATCAATTTTAAAGAATTTCTGCCGCCATTGAGACACATGAAAATCTTACAATCTGAACACCGTACTGTATTTAACTCATTGCACTTTGAATTTCGGCATCTCCTTCTGAGGACGCTGTCTCCAGTCATCTCAGGCATGTGTCTTACATGCTTATTTCGTGCTCAATCTTGTGGCATAGATGTAGGAATAATTCTACGTTTAGGAAATGGTTTGTTATCATCTGAAATTTCGTCAGAAAAAATGAATAATATTATTATAAGCGAAAATTTCAAATATATTTATTAAATATTACATAGATTGTAAATATTTTATTTACAAAAATGAAAAACACCCGCTAAAAAATAACTCACAGAAATTTTTCCGATTACTCACAGAAATTTTTTAAACATTTTTGTATCCCCAGTGATACAAAAATGTTTAAGTTACTACTATCTAATATGTCGACGAAATTAAACTTATTTACTTTAAATAACTAGCCTATACTTCCTAATGGAATGTATATACTTAAATAGATATAACATTTTTAATTAAGTAGTTATAAAACACTTATCAGGGGCATGTGAAGTCATCGTGTTTTTCTTACAAGACGGCGCTACAAGTCACGAAAGTTGACTTTTTCTGCCATTTATTGACGATAAGAGAAATTTTAGAAGGTATTTTACATAGTTGTACATGTGATACAACCGGTTCTGGAAGATTTTCTGCCATTGGGCATTTTAAAATTGTGAAACCATTGTATCACATGTGGTACATGAGAACCGAAGAGGTTATTTGCGTCCAAGGCTCAACAATTCTACAGGAACAGTATCCAACAGCTGCCCAGACGATGAGAACAGGTCGTGGAAAACGATGGCGACTACATTTTGGACTGATATGTACTATAAAGGTCTGCACGTGCCAGGGCCGGGTCGGGCCTTTGCTCGTTTCTAAGTCGGGAAAACTGGCGAGGCCCGGGCCTTTGCTCGTTTCTAAGTCGGGAAAACTGGCGAGGCCCGGGCCTTCAATATTTAATGTAAAACAGACACGGGCCAAGCAGGTTTGTTTGTTTTTTATGAGCAAAACAATCGCTGTACGGTGCCTTTCCTGTTTGCAAATCTCGCAACATACAGCAGTAGGATAAGAATGAATAATTTCTGCTGTTGGAAAAAATCGAAGTTTTACGACATCCTCCTTTCCTACAAAACAACTGAAGTGGGCCAGCTCCCTTAGTTTTTCAATGTGAATGTGGTCCCTTTCTCTCTCTAACTTTCACCCTCCTCTCACGTATCAGGGCAGGCTATTAACTGCAGCATTTATAAACAGAGCCACCCGCTCGTAGACGATCTTTTTCATTGTTCTGGTCGGTACTTTGTTCTCTAGATGTGTGGAAAGCATTTAAGTTGTCTTAAATGGCACGGGAGAAATGGACTGGAAGAAACTTACTTCTGTGTATAAATATGTGCCGTATGTTTCCCATTTGTACTCTCAGGAAGTTAACAAATGATAAATGAACCCTTAAGTATCCCAGCCCAGCAGTTTTCAAAACTTCTGTGACACTGGTTAGCTGGGCAGTGTGTCGTTGTTTTCACTTAGCATATGCTCAGTTCAGTGTTGCTGATAAATACTCTTTCATACTTATTATGGAGTTTAAGAAAGCGGAAGATTTTCGCGAAAAAATCGCTTCCGGAGAATATGTGCTTGTAGACAATGTAAAGTAGAACGATCGGACTCATAATTCTGGATATTTCGTACTTTTCGAATTAACCCCCTCCCCCTCCTTATCCCCACGGATATTCCTGTTCCGGAGGTAGGCAATGGTAATTTGAAAACCCAGAAAATTTGAGAGGCATGGAAATTGTCGTTTACGTGTAATATTTTTTGTATACAAGCCCCACCCCCTCCTAAGACGTCACGTGACTTATACAGAGTCACAGAAAAATTCCGAATTAACGTTTATTGTAATAGGATACCTGTAGCAATTAAGAAAACGAAAACTCTTCAGGAGTCGAATGACCGAGTGCTCTAGATGTCAAATTCGTGTTTTATTAATTGTTGAAAATTTACGGGCTGGGCCTTGGACGTGCTGGCTTGGGCCAAACCGGGCTTTTCAAATATAGGACCGTGCAGACCACTAATATGTACTTGTATATATGATATTTAGCATTTTTCTGTTTGCTTGCATTTGCGGACATTAATTTCTTTCCAATGCAGTACATCGATTTCTCGTAATGTAACGACTAAAACCTTCATAAATGTTTTCAGGCAGCTGACGTACCACTACATAACATAAAGTTCATTGCTATGTGGTAGTACTACGCGGTTAGTCTGACGGGGAGGGGGAAGTGTGGAGAGTATGACCACCGTGAGCAACTCATTGGTCGTTAAGCAATCACCTGTTCCTAATTTTGAGCCACTGGTTCCAGGGAACGAAGAGAGCCAGTGCCGCACAACAAACATACCATCCATACGTCACAGGATTCGAACTCGTATTCGTCTCGGAAGAATTATTAGAAGCCAGCTCCTTGTACCATTTGGCCACCGTTGTGGGTGGATTCTTTTTCAGCATTTAAGCATGAGACAAGGTGTTGCTTCCATCTAGACAGCAGCAGCACACTTTTCAAATTTGGGACCAAGAGATATGAGCTGGATTTGGAGCCCCTAATTCTAAAAAGGCGGAGGAGTTAAAACATGTAGACTTAGTACTAAACTACTGAGTATTGCGGAATAATTTGCATATACAGGGTGATAAAAAATCACACACGAAAGGTATTAATTTTGTTTTCATAAACTCAGAGTGGTGATGACGAGGCGTCGTTATCTCGCTGCAGCCAGTCAAATAACGTGAAACTGTAAAAGATGGAATACACACAAAACAGTGATCCAAAGACATTGATACATAAAAAAATATTTGATTCTTGATGCGTATGTATGTAGGATAGGCGTTCATAGTTTGACTGGGGAGGGGAGTGATTCTAAGAAAGTAAGAAAACAATATTCGTGCAAAGTAACTATACTAATAAACTGAATACCGTCTGTGCACGATATAAACCAGGGCTCGCCGTGGAATCTCCGGTTACGTTTAATTAAAATGCACTGAGTATAAAAGAAACGTATAAAATCTTTCGGACACCCACCATCTGGTGTGTAAACCAAACAAATCGATTACAATACAATATGTATTGTAATCGATTTGTTTGGTTTACACACCAGATGGCAGTTTGCAAATTGCGTCACATGTGAAATTATAAATTGTCTATATCCAGCACATACTACCTCTGTTTTATGTATCTGATGATGGATCCCGGTGCGGGGTGTCCGAAAGATCTTATACGTTTCATTTATACTCAGTGTATTTTAATTAAACGTAACCGGAGGTTTCACGGCGAGCCCTGGTTTATATCGTGCACAGACGGCATTCAGTTTATTAGTGGTGTGATTCTAACTCATGAAGCAGGACTAAATTCTTTTGTAACAACTGAAATATCGTTTAATGGACAAACAGTAATAATACAGGCGTCGTTGAAACGGAACCAATCATCGTATTTACGGCATACTTTCTTTTACTCGTGCACACAAGTTTTAGCTTCGTCTCCCTTCGTCGTATCTAGGCTAAACTGGATCATCTACCCGTATTCGTGGGGTAAAGGAGGTGAGCTGCTCCCTCGCGCGGTATCGTTGCGCGAGGGAGCAGCTCACCTCCTTTACCTGCAACAGTTCAAAGGGCGGGCGACTGCTTATAGTTACTGATGGTGTTCGTTACACCCCTAATCCCTCCTCCGCCCCACCCTCCAAAAAAAAAGAAGATGAAGTGCTGTACCAGATAGATATTTTCCTTTGAAACATTTGGTTTCCACACAAAAATTAATCACTAATCTCTTAAAGATCCCATTTCCAACTAAATCACCTTGAAGTCCATTCTGGAAGTTAAAATGTGCACATGCGCACAAAACAATTTTCCTACGCAATTAAATTTTATATTTTGGGAGGTCAGTGATCGCCTACTGAGAAATGGCACTGGTTTCTGCTCCTTGAGGGTCGATTCATTATTTTAACTCATCAAACCCCAATTTGTCCTCATGTGACGCAATGCTAGTAAATTGTTTTTTTTTTCTTTTAAGGTAAATGCGAGTGGTACACCGATTATGCGCTATATTTGTAAGTGCGATTTTCGTGCAAGTTGAATATCATGTTATTTCCGCATAAGTGGATTAGAACTTCCTAACAAAGTGCATGTGCCATACAGGTTTAAGAGGGAGAGGGGTTCAAAAGGGAATGCGCTTACAGGTAAGAAAGTGATCTGAGAAAAAAAATCGAGAGAGTACCCTGGTACGCTTCGTAGATAATTTGTGCTATGCAATTTTCGCATGTCAAGATATTTTTGGGTGTGAAATAAAACGAGCGAGTCCAGAGTATACATTTATTTATGTACAACGCATTGTGTTTATTCGCGTCACTGACGACCACACCGAGCTACAGTCCAGTACATACTAAATGAAATAAAATCATAACAACAAACAATAAGATTTACTAATTCCTGACATTGAGGGGTACTTAGGTAGATGGATTAATGAATGTTATTTTCGAAAAAAACAATGAAAGAAGATACAAGAGTCATAAAAGTAAATATTTACTAGATCATGACGACGGCAAAAGTAAGTATTTCGACTGTTTAGTTTTTCATTAAAAAATATTTATTATTATTATTATTATTATTATTATTATATGTGTTATATTATTATCATTGTTTTTGTTATTATCATTATTATTATTATTATATGTGTTATATTATTATCATTGTTTTTGTTATTATCATTATTATTATTTTTTGTTTTTGTAATTATCATTACTATTATTTTTGTTATCATATTATCATTATTATTATTGTTTTTATTATTATTATTATTTATTATTATTATTCTTGTTTATTATTATTATTATTATTATTATTATTATTATTATTATTTTGTTGTTATTATTATTATTATTATTATTATTATTGTTGTTGTTGTTTTTGTTATTATTTTTTTTATTCGAAATATACGAATCACAGCCTCTGACAAACAAAATAAACAGCAAATTATCATTGCCTGGTATAGTTGAACTGACACGAGTTTCCACCGGAGACCTAAGTATCAGTCAAGAATCGGCGTAAAATATATGATGTCCCAAGTAAAGCTGCCTTTTGCAGTTCTGTAGGTGGCATATCAGAAAGCTGCAATTTTTCAAAATGATTCATAACATTTTTTGACATTGTTCCAAGTGCCCCGATGACAATGGGGACTACCGTTTTGTGTTTAGTCCATAACCGGGTAACTTCTATGGCCAAGTCTCTAAATTTAGTCATTTTTTCCAATTCTTTTTCATTGACTCTGGCATCTCCAGGGATCGCTATATCAATTAGCCAGACTTTCCGATTTTCTATGACTGTTATGTCTGGTGTATTATGTTCTATGTGTCGATCGGTTTGAATTCTGAAATCCCACAAGATCTTGACTTTATTATTTTCTATGACTTTCTCAGCCTTGTGTTCCCATGAGTTTTTCGATATTGGCAGATTGTGCTTTCTGTATAATGACCAATGAATCAATTGTGCAACCCTGTCATGTCTAACTTTGTAATCTGTCTGTGCAATTTTGCTACATTCACATATTAAATGAGACACAGTTTCATCTTTTTCTTGACAAAGTCGACACTTTGGATTATCACTGACTTTCTATATTTTAGCCTTCATAACATTTGTTTGCAATGCCTGTTCTTGTGCAGCAAAAATCAGACCTTCTGTTTCTTTCTTGATGGAACCCGATTTCAGCAATGCCCAAGTCAAGTTGTTGTCACTTTTCCCATCAATATTCTTTAGAAATTGTCCATGCAGTGGCTTGTTCTTCCAGCCGTCTAATCTGCTTTCAAACTGTTTCCTCTTGTATTCAGCCTTGTTTTCTGTTGTTTTAAAGATATTTTCATTATTCACTGCCTGAAGTAGCTTTTCTCTGCTTCTGTTGACGTAATCATTCAGGCTTCTTTTTTCTTCCTCTACTACCTGTTGTACTTGTAGTAGCCCTCTGCCTCCAATCTTCTGAGGTAAATACAATCTGTCAGCATCACTTTTTGGATGGAGTGCGTGATGCATGTTCAATAACTTTCGAGTTTTCCGATCCAGTATTTCTAATTCATTTTGGGTCCAATCAATTATTCCAGCTGGGTATCTAATTACTGGAATGGCCCATGTATTTATGGCTTTGATTGTATTTCCACCCTTTAGTTTTGATTTCAATATTTTTCTTACTCTCTTGATATACTCACTCTGACTCAGACCTTTGACTTTTGTATGTAAGATGTTATCTGATTCAAGAATTCCAAGGTATTTATAATTTTCATTATCTGACAATGATTTCATTATATTACTATTTTCTAGTTCTATTCCATATATAATTGTGGACTTTTCCCAGGTACATGGGTAGTACTGCACATTTTTCCAGTCCAAATTCCATCTGTATATCATCACTAAATATTTGCACTGTATGCAGCAATGTTTCAAGTTCGGCGGAACTTTTTGCATACAATTTAAGGTCATCCATATAGAGCAGATGGTTTATTTTTCCATGTTGGTCCGAAATGTGGTAGGCTATTTTTGTTTTGTTCAAAATCATTGACAATGGAATTAAAGATATATTAAACAATAAAGGCGACAAAGAATCCGCTTGAAAGATGCCTCTCTTGATATTAACTTCTCCGAGTTCTTCACCATATGCATGTAACACTGTTTTCCAGTTTTTCATATTTTCTTTGAGGAATCGGCAGATGTTTTTGCTAACTCCAAATAGTTCCAAACAAGTGTTAATCCAGCTGTGGGGCAATGGGTCAAAGGCCTTTTTATAATCTATCCATGCCATATTCAAATTCGTTTTTCTTCTTTTGGAGTTTTTTAGTACCATTTTGTCAATTAGCTGCTGGTCTTTTGTGCCTCTTGACCTTTTGAAGTTCCCCTTCTGTTCTATTGGGTACAAATTGTTTCCCCATAAGTAGTCATATATTGATCTTGCTAGTACTCTTGTGAAAAGTTTGAATGTTGTTGGAAGGCATGTAATTGGACGAGTCAGTAGGTTCATAGCCTTTTTCTTGATCTTTCATAATAAGGAAAGTGCGGCCTGTTTTCATCCAATCTTCTGTGGCAGAATTCTGTAGCATTATATTGAATTGCATAGCTAATCGTTGATGAAGACTTGTAAGATACTTCAAATAAAATCCATGCAATTCATCTGGCCCAGAGCGCTCCAGGCTTTCACATTCTTTACTTGCTGTGTAATCATATCAGTTGTTATCATCAGATTATCCATGTGTATTCCTTTCAAATCTTTATGAACATTTTTTATTCACTAGGCACTTTTATTATGTTCAACTGGGCTTTCCCAAATTCCTTTCCAGAATGTCAAGGCATCTTTCATGCATAGGCTGATGTTAATTTGGATTGCCTTTTGTCTCAATGATTTATAAAATACTTGTTGCTATTTTTTGCAGAGTCCATCTTTTATTTTTCTACTTTTAAGCTTCCCATCTTTCAGGCATTTTAAGTTACTAATGTCACTACGGAGTTTATTTATTTTATTTTCTAGCCGAATTTTCCACTTAATAGTGTCAGGCATGTTCTTCTTCGGCATCTTGTAACCAAGTTCCATGGTTACTATGGCAGCTGTACTGTACATGAGCTGGCTGTTTCCTTTAAAGTATGAGTTGGAATTTTGTCCACGACATCATTTGTTGCAGTTTTTAACAAATGTTTCACTTGGTTGCTTCTTATTTTGCGAATTACAGGAAGTCTTTGTCGTTTCTCACCTTACATCATATGGATTAAAATTTTCTCTTTCAGGAGATTTTGCTGTTGTGTCAATTCATGGTTGTCATGTTTTTTCACAGATTGTTCTTCAGGTAATATATTTTCTGCTACTTGATCTTCAGGATTTACCAGCACAAAGTTTTCCACGACGTGGTCCTTATTTTGTGTTGATCCTTCTTTTGCCAATTTCACCATCTTTTGCAATTCCAGTTCTGTAAATACCTTGTTCCTGATGATAAACCTTCTTTGATTCATTATTCTTTGTTCTGTTATTCCACTGTCTGGATGTTTTCCTTTCCAAATTTGCATCATTCTTTTTTGAAAACCGCGGGCTGGTGGATTTGCCTGGTAAAAGCATTTCACAGTTTCTCGATTTTCAGCAACTGTCCAAGTTTTCCGTTTCTTTTGTTCCAGTAGCATTGCAGCAGCCTGTCCTGGTTCATCAACAGGATCTGCTGAGCCCTGAAGCCCATTTGTCGATAGGTGACTAGGAGCCATAGCACCTGACGCGGTCCTTGTTGACCCGGGCGACGACCAATCCGGTATGGAATTCTTTCTCTTTCGTCTCATCATGATTAATGGTTGTTGGGTACTCTTAGTCTGGCTCCTCAGTCAAGACCTGTCTGGATTGGGTGGCCCTGCTGGTAGCTATGCTACCGCCAGCATAGCTCTCAACCTCATCGGGACACACAAGCCCCACCACCGTGACAAGGTGGCACCCTCGGTGGGGTGTTATTATTATTATTATTGTTGTTGTTGTTTTTATTATTATTATTATTATTATTATTATTATTATTGTTATTATTAATATTATTTTTCAGGTTTAGGAAGCGACTCTGACGCCGGTGAAATGTGATGTAGCTACAGAAGTACATCAGTGCATGCAAATGTTAAAATATGACCGCAAGTTAAAAAGAAGAAACGAATAATAAGTGTATTAGTGAGGGCGGATGGTAGCTTTCGGTCTACGATATCTACAGGTTATACACTCCATCGTGTATATATCAAGAAAAATATCGTTTCAAATTCGTGTTATAAAAGTATACATAAAAACGTGATCCACAGGCTGTCTTAAGCACGATAAAATCCCTTCATTGTGATTTTATCGTGCTTAAGACAGTCTGTGGATTACGTTTTTATGTGTATATATCATTTTAAAGTTCTCGTCAAAAGAAGACAACCCCCACCTCGCGGGAGTCGAGAAGAAGCAAAATTTCGCAACGATCCACCGTTTTCATGGCATCAAAAATGCGTTTTTGTAATACCTTTCATCATATTTAGCATCAGGTTCTTGTAATTTATGCAGACTGAAATGAGATATTGTTATGTTTATGTGAAACATGATATGAAATAATGATGGGCATAAGTTCAGTAAAGCATATTGTTGAGTAACGATGAAATAAACTCTTGTTGCATCACTTCATGGGACAGCATGCGGTACAGTCAGATTTCAGCAATGGTTTTGACTACTTCCGTTACCCGTTTTAGTTACATAGATTTTTGTTTACTTAGGATTTATTTGCTACTGTCAGAAAAGATGCATAGCATCAAAAAGGAAAAAAACAGTCTTAATACTTGAAACTTCTAAAGGTCTATCAATGAGGGAAAATTTATTCTTCATAATGCATGGGAAATCGATAGACAAAGCAACCCGAATATAAATTCTGAATTTGCTTGTAACACTTACTTGGTCATTCATGTAACACCTCTCAGAAAACTTGAAAATGACATTGCAGGAATCGAACCCGCATCTCCCGATTTCTGTTCGTGTATGCTAACCGTTACACCACCCAGGACAGTGAAGTTCCAAGTAACTGATACTAAGCAAACTTAGCTTAGGAATCAGAACATCCTCAGATTTTCGCTAGTCGAAGCATCATTGCTTCCTCATAGCATTTTGACCAAACTCCCATCCGGATGGGAGTTGAGTCAAAATCCAGACTCGCATTCGGATTTCGACCAACTCCCTTCAGCGTTTTGATCCAACTCACACGCGAATGAGAGTTGGGTCAAAACGCTATGAGGAAGCAATGATCCTTCTGTTACCGCGGGATTTTCTATATCCCCGTAACATTTAAATTTCTTCCGTATAATTCTGCTTATTTATTATTTTTTTATTTTTATGCTAAAGCGGTAGGAAATAAATATCTAAATTGCCAAAATAGAATATCATTGATTAAAATTACTTTCCGCTGAAGCTGAGCCAAGCTACCCGAAAGTTTCGGTTGATAATTAGAACAGTCTTAATTGCACTCAAGCCAAAAGAAAAGGGGAAAATTATATTTTTTTCTCGGAAACTTGATGAAAATACCCGAATGGGAAGGAAAAGAAAGGAAGACACTCACGGTTCCTTTTTTTCTCACGGAACGCACGAAGGAAAGCATAATAGCAGAGTCTCGTCGTTGAAGCCGAGATAAAAGCAGGAGCGCAATAATTCCTTTTGGGGGCGTCACCCCTTTTCTCAAGCAACGCTTGCGAGCATCTCTGTATTGTCCGGGGTAGCGACGAAATTCGGGATAAGTCACGTCGCCGGAAATACCTACGTGACAATCTTCGCTTCTAAGTAACTAGGTGCGGTCAATTAGCAAAAAAGGTGTGAGAACATGTTGACTGCTGAAAGAAGACAAATTTTGGGAAAGTGACCCGAACTGAACGGATGGCAAACGTATCGCATAGCAGGTCTATCTGTAAGGGCCAATGGCATGACCAGACGCGATTCGAACGGCCGGGCCATTACGCCCGAAAGATGAACACCGGACACGAAAAAACAGAAATATTAACTGAATGAGGAATGAAGAGGACAGACTAGAGATTAGAGAATCGAAGAGATAACGACGGACTCAACACTCGAGAACTGCAGTCTGAGTAGAAGAGAGGTCTCAGCGTTTTCGGAGAAGGGATGTTTCCACGACAGAGGATGAAGTAGTTAGGAGTTTAAAATAGTCTACGACCAGCCGGCAACCCAGTTTCACGATCGGGGCTTCCCAAGGAAAAGAGGGTATGATGAATTTTATCTTACGCATTTCTGATACATGCCTCATAGCTTTGCATGTGCTATGCAGGACTAGTTACCCGAAAGTCTCTCACATAGTGCATTCATAATTTTCCTCTGGCGCACCGCACCGTGTTTTAAACCAGTAACTAAAGTTTAAAGTCAATAATATTTAAGTGCATTATACTTGTTTGAAATAAATAACTAAACTGTTTAGCTAAAACAAGCAACCTCACCGGTACATTGTACCTAGCTTTAAGACCATCTTCTAAAATAAATAAACAGTTAAATTTAATTCACGTGTCACTCAGATAATTTCTCCAAAAGTCATTAGAGTTCAATAAGTTATTTTCTTATTGTTATTCATGCAACTTTTTATTTTAACTTCTTTGCGGCATATGAATAAGCATGGAAACCCCATGCTAATTCATATGAAACACAACGCGATGCCTTTGTCGACCCTGAGCTTGGAGACCCTTATTTAGGGAATCCAAATTCATTGTTGACACCAGTAGGCGAAATTTTGGGGGTGAATTGTTTAGAATTGAAGTTTTGACCTTTTTAACTTTTTCCCCCTACGGCGAATAAGACGTAGTAGTGGTTCGCTGATACCCGACAGGGAGCGGTAATACTTCGACTAGCAAAAATCTGAGGATGTTCTGATTCCTAAGCTAAGTTTGCTTAGTATCAGTTACTTGGAACTTCACTGTCCTGGTTGGTGTAACGGTTAACATACTCGAACGGAAATCGGGAGATGAATGTTCGATTCCCGCAATGAAATTTTCAAGTTTTCTGAGAGGTGTTACATGGATGACCAGTACGTGTTACAAGCAAATTCTGAGTTTATATTCTGTTTGCTTTGAATATTTTATTCTAAAGATCTTTTGTGCGTATCTCACTTTTCAAGGTTTATATAATTGTTACTGCCCTTACCATATTCGGTGTGGACATAAAGACGAACGACAGTATCTAAGCAACTTATCTGAAGCACGAAATGGGCTAATTATGCAAACATCAGAAGCCAGATAAGCTGGTTTTTCCAAAATAAGAACATATTTCTTCACGCACACTGTATTTTACAACATGTGTACATTAAATCGGAGGCCTCGGAAAAAAGAGACGTCTTAACTAGTACAAAATTCCGAACACACACTCTACATCATACAACAGTGAGAATTTCTTGTTCCAATCATTATATTCAAAACAAAAGTTAATTATTAAGGAGGAATTTCTTAAAGATCGAGAAATTATTTACCTTTTATACAGTAATCTCTAGGTATTGTTGTTCTGTAGAGTGAGGGTCCAACAGAACAATGTATTTTTATGCTTTTCTTTCTTGTCAAAAGTGTCATCTTTTCCTAAAATTTAATATTTTATTCTATGTGTATTCAGTTAATATCAATCATATCTACATTAATGTTCTTACATGAATTAAGTTTGTATATCTGTCAGTATCAGAAATACAATATCACCCTTCCTCCTAAATCACTTTTTCAGAAACCTGTACAGAACCTATCCGGAGAACCTCGCCTTGTAAATCCTGTGCTGCAAGTCCAACGGCATACGTCAAACTGTAGTTAGCTTTAGCTTAATTAATTTATAACATCTTAATTAATTTATGATACTCTTCTCACAGGTAAGAACAGAGAATTTTTGTATGTCATTTCAGAGCAAAGGCCTAACATATAGATAGAACACTTTTTTTAAGGAAATAATTTTACAAATATATATAACGCGAAAAAATGAAGGTAACGATTATTACATTAATAATTACGAAAATAATTATTCATTTTTTCCAAAAAACCTAGACAAGAAGAATACGAGAAAGTGAACTGGCTGTCGGGTAGTCTACCGAAACTGTCCCAATGGGCCAATCGACTCCTGGTGGACTGGATTATTATTGCCTCACATTCAAGTGAGAGTCGCTTTACCTCGGAAAAGAAAGGTACCGGATTTCGAGTTACTTGTTCTGTAGGGTGTGGCTATTTAGATTTAAGTTTTTGTTCCCGTTTCTTATGTAAATTGTGTTTCTCTCTCTCTCTCTCTTTCTCTCACTCGTACACTTCTGCACTTATCTTACCTGAACTCCCGATAATTTTCTCCATGGGGCAACTCTGGTATCTCCAGTGTTGTTACGCTAACAGTTATTGCCGTTAGTATTTTGAAATTTTCATCTAAGTGTTAATTATAACTCGTGTAGCCAGCCAGCGTTTCTGTCATAAATGTGTGTGTGACAGGTACAGCCAGTGGAATAAACGAAGATTATCTACGATAAAGTTGTAAGTGCATTTTCATTTCTAGATTAATTTTGAGTCCCAAAACGCTAGGTTAAGTGCTGAAATAAAGTAAAAAGATTAAATGTACTGTTCTTCCACTTAATTAATTGAAAACACCACAAGGTGAGTGCAACATGATTTTTTTCAGATCGCAGTTGTCAGAACCGAAGCGAAGGTGTCTGGCGCCTCTGGACAAAGCATATAATTTGCATCCCCTTATAAATAAAACAACACCCTAACAGATCTTTCTGTTCGTTTTGGAATATTAATTTGCATCTCTAAAACTAGAGGAAGTGTAGCTCGTGCGTAATTTATTGCCGCTGCTACCAGAAAAGCGATACAATAAAGGTTGTAAGAATAAACACAACACCCCCCCCACGTGGCAACAGGATTCGAACCCCAGGTTTGCTAGTACGAAGAGTCAGAAGCCAACTTGATGTCACACATGCGATGAATGACAGAGCAATTTCAGAAAGTGACTTGAATACCTACGAAAAGTAGACACCGTAGACATTCAAGGGATACCAAAAATGCTTATATCAAATCGAGCCGCAATTACAAAGCAAATAAAAGATGCCTAACTACGGCGCGAAGAAAATATGTCGGGAACGAGATTGCCGTCGTCTGAGAAGGCTTGTATGGAGAAACTGAACTTCCTGTGTGCAGAAATTGGCAGAAGCATTCAATGATGGCTGTTCCAGACCCAAATCTCAGGGAACTACGCTCAGAGAATTGAAGGGCATCGGTATTGGTAGTAATATGCTTATACGGAACCACTGATTTCTGCGAAGAACCAAAAATTGTGTCAACAATGGAGACAAGAACACTGTGATTGGGCACTGGAAGACTTGAAAAAAAAAGTCATGTGGTCCGATGAGTCGAGACACACCTTGTTCTGTACCGACGGTAGTCAGGGAGTTTGGCGAGAGCTCCCATGAAACAATGGGCCCAGCTTTCCTTGTAAGCACAACTCAAGGTTCTGGAAATGGTGTCAAGATTCGAAGCGTGTTTTGTTGGAACAGAAAGGGCCCACTTTTATTGTTGGAAGGTTGGGTGTTCTCTAATGATTATTTGAACATTACTGCCGTTCAAGTCCATCCTGCAATGGTGACTTTTCATCCAGCAACGGTCCCCTGATATTGCTAGAAGGTCGGGTGTTCTCCAAGGATTATCTGAATACTGTTGCCGATCAAGTCCATCCTGCATTATTAACTTTTCATTCATCAACTGGTCCCCTGATATTGCTGGAAGGTCGGGTATCCTCCAAGGATTATCTGAACACTGTTGCCGATGAAGTCCATCCTGCAATGGTGACATTTTATCTAGCAGTTGACGCCTGTTTCATGGAATACAATGCTGCTGTCTATCGCTCAAGATGTGTTTTACAGTGGTTCATCGAGCATCACAGAGATTTCCGCCATCTTCCCTCGCCACCAAAAAACCTGGGTCTGGACCCCATTGAGAACATACTGGACATGTTAGAAAAACAGATCCGTGAGAAAGTCACCTTCCATCAAATTTGAGCCAGTTAAAGGACTCTCTGGTGTACGCTTGGTATGTTGTAGATGCAGATTCCCTCAACATCTTGTGGAATCTATGCCAAAGCGCATACGTGGTGCAATTCGGGATAAAGGTGTTTCAACCAGGTACTGAATGAAAGTTTTTAATTCAGTGGCTGGTTTGTGTACTTATGTTAATACTAGAAATGCTTTCGAAATATATTTTCAGGGCTGGAATTTTGAGCATATCTGATTAAATTCATACTATCGATTACGAATTCGTACATTATTGTTAGTATCATCAGTGTCGGTTTTCACGGTGAAATACGCAGTTGCATGCATTCACTCTTCCCCACCGAAGTAACTTTCAAGAAATATCCCTCCTCGCTAAACTTTTCGTCTTCCAGAAAAAAACTTCTTATCAAACATTGCGTTTTCTAGCGTGGCAACGGAAAAATTGCCTGTTTCCTTCCTTCCTTCCTTCCTTTAGATGCTGCCAGACGTGAAACTCAGTCGAAATCACCAGTAGTTTCGTTGTCGTTATTTTTTCTTCTTTTTTTTTCTGCTGCTGTAGTCAATTTCTTTCTAAGAACCTCGCATTCCTAGTTTCCTTACAGACGCTCTTTCTCGTGATGGCTACAGACGGTTACAGCTAGAGCCTAAAATTCGATGTTCGGAGACGAGGTTTATTACTTATTTACCGTCTGCCGGTGTCTTTTACACTAGAGTGAGAAATATACACATATCCGTATACACCGCTGGGAATGGAGTGAAGTCCTTGTTTCATTCGCTGAGAGGGAGCGCATTTCCGATAAGAGGAATCATAGACTGGGGCGTATGACATCTCCAAGTTGATGTGGGGTGTAAATCGTCGGGCAGGAACTCATCAATATTAAACCACCGGGGTCACTTAGAGTATTCAGTTTCGGAGGGCGATAGACGAGTTTTCAGGAGGCACGTATCTCCTCTTGAGAACGTGACCAAATGAAACGGAGAACAAAATTCCTACGCAAATTTTCTAAATATATGTAGCAATGTCTCGATGCTTCGAATTTCTCCTGACAACAAACCTGTCCTGGTACGAAATTATTCATGGACGAGCATGTGAGTGTTGATTAAGCAAGTGCTTGTTAAAAGTGGTAGCGAAGATCCGTGCACCAAAATTACCGAACACTTCCACCTCAATTTATCAGAACGTGGAATCTGAGCTTAGAAATACTCAGAAGGATATTTCCGTGGTTAAAGGTTCCGCACAACTTAAATTCGCTCTAGGTGTAATTACAGAATCGAACTTAAGTCGCTTATTCAGCATAACTGACAGCTGTAAAATATGGATGCCAGCTAAAGTAATCGAGAAATGATTCTCAAGAGACAAAATGTTGAATAACTAAAGATACCAGTAACAACAGTGAGGTGTACCTCTATTTAACATTCCTTTTGAGTTTCTGTTTTCGTATGTAAATTTAGTTACTTTCTTGGTTAAACGTTTTCTCGCTGAACGACACATTACTTCCCAAAACAGCTTTCACAATTTGGCAACAATGACAGTGAGTCAAAACAATATAAAGTTACTACAGTGAATACATATAGGATGGAGTGAGTGTGATGTTAATGGAAGTGTACAGATTTCGAGAGGTTACCTACGTCAGAAAAGTTCCAGGACTGACCTTATAACTGACGTAACAGTAGTGGGATAAAAGTATCACGTGTATGCCAGAAGACAGAAGATCTTGGCCAATCAGCGAACAACTGGAAACCAAATCATGCCGGTACCGACAGGCGCAGACGGGCATTAAGGTAGTTACAGCAAGAGCTCTCGTCCCATTTCATTTCAGTGATGGAAGAGCAGAGAGTAAATAGCCATTTTTGTTGGAAACTTAGTAAATCAGCTACTGGAACGCACAGAATGTTAAAAGAAGCGCATGCATTATCCCGCAGCATAGTTTTCCAATGGTATGCACAGTTTCGTGACGGGCTTGAATCCTTTGAGGATGATGAGAGATCTAGCCGTTCCTCCAGTGGGCGGAGTACCAATCTGGCATTAAAATTTCTTTTTCTCAGATCCTTGTGTAGAATCTCAGGACAGATATACTTACTGATGACCATCGACTCAGCCAAAAGTCTCACTGTAATTCGACGATCTTTCTTTAACTGATTCCGCACCTTTTCGATTTTTTCCGATGTCCGCACATTTGAGGGGCGACCAGATCTCGGATCATCAACAAAGGATTCCCACCCGCCATGTACCTGTGCCTACCATTCAAAATATATGCTGCGAGATAACGCTGTGTCTTCATACGCTTCTTTTAACTCTCTATAAGTTTCAGTAGCGGATTTACCAAGTTTCCAACAAGAACGCATGTTTACTTTCTGCTCTTCCGTGGCTAAAATGATATGGGACGAGAACGCTTGCTAACGCCCGTCTGCCACCTCTCGGTACTGGTATAAACCGGTTTCCAGCAGTTCGCTGATTGGCCAACTGCTGTCTTCTGGCATGCACGTGATATTATTTTCCCACTACTGTTACGTCAGTGATGCGGTTGGTCCTGGAACTTTCAAGACGTGGGTTGTAGATTGTTAAATGTTGATATAAAACTTTTTGAGATATATGTGATCGAAAAAGGGGTTCCTGTAATAAGATTGATATCTGTGTTAAACCTAGCAAGGTCTGGCAGTAGATTGTATAGATGTCAACTTGATCTTTTCGTGAGTGGAAAAGTAAAAGGAAATAGTTCGTTAAACCGAAAATGCTGATTCGTATCCAGGACGTTGAGACTTATTGATTCTAGGTTCCGGAATTCGAACCCGGACCTACCTAGGTCGAATGGTTAGAGTCCAGTGCCTCATATCACTCGGCCACCGGCAGACAAAAATTTTGTTGCAGACACTGGTGCGTAATACAAATAGTCATGTGAGACAAAATTTGTAGAGTAATACAGTCATTTGCAAAAGATTAAGACCACCTGTTAATTTATTGAAAATTAGTATTTGAAAAAAAACCCAACTAGCTACTAATCAGAGATATTTGAAAAAATGACACCACAGAAGAATACTTACATTCCTTAGAACACAAATAGACCGAAACCAGTACTTTGTGTGGCCACCTTTGATTTTCATAACAGGCAGAATACGATGTGGCATACTTTCAATAAATGATTTGCAGTAGTCACTTGAAATGTCATTGCGCCGCACGTACTTTAGCGCGTCAATCAAAGCTTGGTAATTTGATAAAGTAATATATGTAATTTGATGGTCCACAAATATTTGATGGGGTTAAGGTCGGTACTATTATTACCTGGCCAGTCAAGCACAATTATGTTTTTCCTCTGTAGATAGTCCTTTACTGTTAACAGCTTCTCACGTGACATTTCTACATAAAAAGGACCAGTCATGGTAGTGCCTGTCGGCAAAAAGGATAATGAAGCAGTACCGGATGCTGACATAGCACCCCATATCATCTTGCTAGGCTGACGTCTCACGGCGCTAACGCTGTATTTTTCATCAAACCTTTTGCCTTTTGGTCGTCGAGCATGTGCTTCACGTGATTCAAATTAATGCACTGTTGATTCACCGGAAAAAAGAGCTTGGCTCCAATTTTCAGCAATCCGCGATTGATGACGCTTCGCAAACTGGAGTCCCTTCTTTCTCATGACAAAGGTTACTCTAAGTTTATGTGCAGGTTTATAAGACTTTAATCCAAAATCTTTGCTAAGACGTCAGGAAACAGTGCTGATACTAATATAAAACCCTTTTGAAAGGCCTTGATTTTCTTGCACGAACTACACGGAAAACGTATAGCTATTCACCTTATGGTATTGTCATGACATGGGGTTGTTTTCCTTGGACGTCCACTTCTCTTTCGGTCGCTAAATTCACCTGTAACTCGATATTTCATGATCGTATTATTAATAGCACTCTTGTTTACATTCATCTTTCTGCTAATGTCACGTTCAGAATATCCTTCATGATATAAAGTCCTATTTGTGCCTTCTGAGTAAACCTTTATGAAACTTTTTGCCCATTTTTCGCTGTATAGAAAATACGTACAAAACCTCTCAGTATGAAAACTAGAAGCAAATTGATGTTCGCACGCTTCCCCAACTCTATCAACAGCTGCCGCTGTAGGATGATGTAACACCGACAGGAAGTTAAGTAATACAGCTGACACAATCGGGAGAAATCTCCTAATACCAACAGGTGGTCTTAAACTTTTGCCAATGACTGTAAGAAAAAGCAATTACAATAGTTCGGTCTCGCTTATTGCATGCTACTTTCAATCATCTATCAAAAGTATTCAAAGTTTCAAAGGAAACACACAAAGAGGCAGACCTACAGCTGAAAGGATTCAGTGCCAAAAGACTGAAGAATTTCCGGGAAACCGGATTACATTACAAGAGACCATTTATCGAGAAAAATGGAAATACGTGATCACTGTGGGACTCAGCCCTTACTAGAGTTAAGGAAAAGTAGTTAAAGCACCTGCTTTACAAACTGACTAGGGTGAGACACCAAATTTAACATGTTTTAAAAATGTTTGGATAAATCAGGCATGGTACCGTACAGGACAATATTTTCGGTACTCGTGAATAACAAAGGTTTATTTTATAATTTGTGTACTTAAAATCTGAATTATGGAATGATGCTATTATGTAAGTCAGTTATTGCATAAATTATGTACTTAAAGATCTTGGATTATTTCCATAGTAGCGCTAAAATTATTCAATTTATTTTAATCAAATAGGAAATCTGCACATCTTGCAATTTCTGGTTTTAAGGTCTATATTTATCTTTCAGATTCCAACTGTACATGCTGTACGAAACAGTGGAATTATTAATATCCTTATTTACGCCATTTTACTTTTAAAAAGTAATCAGCGAAATATTAGGTTATTTCCGTTAAAGATAAAAAAACCAGTATGGCTGAAGATCAACATTTCGCTTTCCTTCTTATTTTATTTACCTAATTTACTGGTTGATGTACTGGATCTTTTCATATCTTTGATGGTGTCATGTTTACAAAGGTTTCAATATATTCATAAGCGAAGCGTCAACTAATTTTTCAATACTTGCCACAAGTAAGACAGCGAAATCAGCAATTAGTTTCTTCTCTACCCGCAGACGACTTTTAGAGTTCAAGAGGTACTGGTTGTATTGGGACTGGTAATTCAACCAACAGAAGAGAACTCACAACTTCACACAGGCAGACTGTACAAAGAATTTACCATGTTTTCCTTGATTGACTGCGAGTAATAGCAGTTAAGAAAAATGAACGAATAAGTGTTGTGCGTGTAACTAAATTTATATGGAGCTGACATGGAGGGCAAATCGCTGACCACTTTAAATTATAATTACAGTACAATCTCAGCTCAAGCATCAAACCACGTTTGTTTTTTTCTTCTTTCCTTTTTTTATTGAAGGTTTAACGACAACTGGGAGCAACTCGATGGGATATTAGAAGTCGCTAGTCGTTAATTTAAGGCCACTGGTTCCAGGGAAGGGAGAGAGCCAGTGCCATATGAATTTGAACCCGGACTCATCTCTGACAAATGGTCACAAGCCAACGCTTAGACCACTGCGTCACCCGGCGGCAAATCGCCTTTAAAGTTATGATGACGATGTCAAACATTGAAAAGTCGCATGACACATAGACGATGTGAAGCGTTGTCTTAATATTTAAACGAGAAAGAAGATTGTATCGTATAGGTGCTTGAGCACACTCGTTTTACTTAATTTATTCAAAATCTTATTCGGATCAATAAATATTCTTCATCAAAGTTTCAAGAAGCATGGTACGTAGCCTGACAAAAAGTACTGGGAGTCAAAGTGTGTTTTATTGCATGCGAATGCAAGTCAATTACTCTCGCAGAATGTAGTGCATAAGTTCAGGCTGAAATTTATATTTGAAATGAAAGAGGACTGCCTTAGTTGAAGCAAAAGCATTCTGACAAAAAGTGCCATTACAGAGACTCATGGGGCCAAACAAAACCAGGCGAAGCCCTCCTTCCATAAAAAAAGGTACATAAATTTAAGCCGAAAACCTATAAATTTTAAATATATTCTTATTTTCCAAAAATATATTCTTATCTTTCTACCGGAATAAGTGTGGCTAATGCATAATAAAGTATCACACAGACAGACTGATTAATGAACATGAGGGATTGACACATAGAACGGACGCATGCTTTCCTCCGTCATATACAGAAAGGATTAATTTAATCCGACTTAGAAAAGTGTCAAAAACGTTTCTAAAGAGACAGGCAGATATATAGACAAACGGACTAGGGGATGAATACAGGGGGACATATCATAAACTAACTAACTTACTCCACTAGCCTTTCGAAAAAGTCGGTCTAGTGCCTCACTTACCACCCTTCTCCATTCGGATCTATTCACGTTAGCACCAAGATTAAGCTAAATTCCATCCAGATCTTGTTTCCGATAATCCGTTCATGTTACTCTTGGTCGTTTCAGGTAATTCATCCATCTTACTACTCGTCGTTCCAGATAATGCATCTATCTTATCACCCATGGATTGGACGAGCTGCGGACTACAACATGCCACTGACCTAATGGCCAGTCAGAAGTCCTGACTTAACACCTTGTGACTTTCCTGTGTGGGTACGTAAAGGACAAGGTAATCTCCCCTCCCCTACTTGTTGATCGTTTCAAATAATTCACCCATCTTATCGTTCCGAATAATCGTTTTGGATAATCCATCAATCTTACTTTTGATCCTTCTAGGTAATCTATCCATCTTAAAATTGGTAGCTCCAGATAAACCACCCATTTTACTATTGGTTGTTCCAAAAAATCCGTCCATCTTACTATTGATGGTTTCAGATAATCCATCAATCTTACTATTGGTCGTTCCAGATAAAGCATCCATTTTGCTATTGGTCTCCAAATAATACATATGGTAGTTTCAAATAATCCATCCTATTCTTAGTCGTTCTAGCTAATCCATCCGTCTTACTATTGGTCATTCCATATAATCCAACAGTCTTACTATTGGTTGTTCCAAATAATTCATCCATCCTACTCTTTATCTCCCGCATGGCTTTTTCCACACGACTCTTCTCTCCACGATGTCTTCCATTATATCATCAACCTTTCTCATTACGTATCCATATCAAAGCAATCTTTTTCTCTTCATCATAGTTGTTGCTTCTGCCGCCGTAATTCTCAATTCCCTTTTTTTATTCATCTCTATTCGCCATTTTCTTTAATTGGCTCCAAAAATTTGTTTCAATACACTATTTTCAAAAACCATTAGTTTATTTTCCATCTTTGTCAATGTTGCATCTTGCGTTAATTTTTTCTTTATTTTGAAGTGGAAGTCACTTTTTTCTCACAGACAGAGGAATAAAAGCAACCAAAATAACATACTTCGTTTATCGAAATTCTATGTACACTAACAAAATTGTAGAGAACGAACTGACGCTACACTCATTGAGTCCAGAAAAATTATTGTATAGCCCGGAACCCGAATGTTATTCTGTACGGATTTAACAACAGCCGGACTGTTTCAAATTATTTATACCTCAAATCATTAGAAATATACTACTGTACAGTACAGGGTGATTCCTAAAGAAGTATACAGTTTCAACGCACTATAAAACAAGAACAATGTAATATATTTTATGTTACCTGTAACAGAATTGTAGGAGAATGTTTCAAGTTTTTTTTTATAGACAGTCACAGATGTTCTATGTGTGCACCCTTAGTCATACGACACACATCGAGCCGGTAATCCATTTCCGCTCAAACGCAAGGTAACATATCTGAATAAAGTGCAGTGATAGTGGCTGTGATACGCTGTCTCAGCTCCGCTAGATCAACAGGAAGGGGAGGGACGAATACCTTGTCCTTTACATATCCCCACAGGAAAAAGTCACAAAGTGTTAAGTCAGGACTTCTGGGTGGCCAGTAGGTCAGTGGAATGTTGTAGTCCGCGGCTCGTCCAATCCATCGGTGAGGAAGATGTTCATCGACTGACTAGTCACGTGAAACGCGCGTTATCGGTTACGCCACTTCCCTCAGTAGCGGGACACAAACTTTATGAGTACATCTACCTAACGATTTGTATTTGAAATGACGTACTTCAACTGTTACTGTTTTACAACATCTGGAAACTGTATACTTCTTTATGAATCACTCTGTGTAATCAATTTTGCTGATTGTACACTGCCTTAGTGTATTAGACTAGTATGTCTATTCAAATGCAAATTAACCATGGAAATTTAAACACTTCAGTGGATTACTTCATATAATCAAGAAAAGGAAACTACAAGAAGTATCTATTGAGCCACTACTTAGGCAAAACGGTACTAGTCCTTATTTCACGAAATCAAATTTTTACCTTGAATTATCGAAAGCGCTATTTATGTGACTGATTTCATTTTATTCTAAATCTCATTATTAGCTACTTTATAAAATAATATCTCAGTGTGTTCCACGGCAACCCAAAAACTTTGGGAAAGATCAAATCAAATGTTAAGCGTAGTCTTCTTTAATCAAAGTGACTTTCTCCAAAGTGCTATGACAAACTTCGAGATGGGTGCCTTCAGGACTTTAAAACAGTATGAAACAAAACGCAGCCATTTCGGAGAGGCCAAGCCTTTCAAAATCAGAGGCAGTCAAATTTATTTTAAAGCGACATCAGGTTAGTTTACAAATTACACAGAGAGATTTATTAAAGAAAATGTTTTTATTTGAAATGACGTACTCCTTGCTGATTTACATGAAAACGTAGAATTTTTTAATAAACGGTGTATGAAACGCTAACATTTTGTTGAATTTTTCACATAACACAGAGTTTTCCTTCTTTTTCCGATCAATGGAGTTCTGTATAGCTGACATGAATATATTTTCACTTCTCCTCAGATGAGTTTATTATCGGCAAGCAGATCCCTTCTTTTCTTTTCTTTTTTTTTTTTTTTCGTTTTACATTTAATGACTGTTATGCGCATCAAAGTCTAGGTGAGTCACTAATTAGGGCCGCAAATTCCAGAACAAGGTGAAAATTAGTGTAGCAAAATTAACATATCTTTGTCTTCTTGGGATCCTCACCTTGACCCAAAAATACGAACAAGGAGTATTAACTTTTATGCTCTCCGCGTGCATGAATTTTTTTCTGTTCTGCTTTCATCTTATATTAACAGTTATGCTAATTTCCCTATTCACTGCTACTTCAGTTACAGTAAACTACTTGAACCCTTTAAAGCTCGAAAATGTTTTCAAGGGGATAGTTGGCATATTTTCCAGGACGCTCATTAATAATAACTTCCCCGTACTAAATGCCAGCCAGATTTTCACAAATGATGTGTAATTTTCATTACACGGGCGCCGCCAAGGAGGATTTTCATCACACGGGCGGCGCAAAGTAGGGGTCGCCCACCCTTGTCGGATGGAAATCGTAATAAAAAGATACATGTAGAGGAGAGTGGGGTTGTTACAAGTGGTAGCGAATGTTATTTTCAAAATACTGGTTTTTGCCTTATACTGAAAATTCTATATCCACCTTACCTTACTGAGCTTTTGCATTTTATTTCTACACTGCTGGACAATTGCTAAGGACGGATCATAAACGGCTATATAGCGCATACAAAAGTAAGTGTGGTTGGATGCCAAGTGAAATAAAATAATGTCAGAATGCCAGGACATTACAAAAAAGACAATTTATTGTGCTCTGAAATCCAGAAGGCTTTGGAACGTGTTCAAGGGACAAACAGGCCATTTTGTGCAGAATACGTAAACGTGAAAAAAATGCAATTACCGTCCGCAGGCGTTCCGGCGTAAGATGTCAATACGGGATATGGCCACCATGGAGGGCGATGCAAGATTCCACGCGTCGTGTCATGCTTTGCACAACATTATCAAGCAGCTGTTGGGGTAATTTATCCCATTCCTCTGTCAGTGCACGGATGAGGGTGTCCTTGTTTATTGGAGGGCATTGGCGACCAGCAAGACTCCTCCCCAAAGCATCCCACACATTTTCAATGGGATTCAGATCTGGAGAACGAGCTGGCCATACGAGGCGTTGAATATCCTCGCTCTCAGGACACTCCTGGACAGCGACTGTTCGATGACATGTTGCGTTGTCGTCCATGAAAATGAATCTATCACCGACAGCACCACGGAACATGCGAACATGAGGTAGCAGAACTTCATTAATGTATCGTTGGCCAGCCATAGTCCCAGTTGGAAGCACATAGAGGGACGTACGGCCATTGATCATGAAGCCAGCCCATACCATGACACTACATGTCGGACATCGGTCCCTTTCCTGTATGTTTGCTGGACAATATGCAGTACCACTATCACGCCAGATCAGTTGTCGTCGACAATCAGACGATAGACTGTATCTACTCTCATCTGAGAAGAGGACAGCAGACCAGTCGTTATCAGTCCAATTGCGATGTTGACGGCACCATTGCAAACGGACGGTACGGTGACGTCTGGACAATGGGATGCACACAACAGGACGGCGGGCGTTTAGTTCTCCTTCATGCAAACGTCTGGCGTCAGTTTTTCGGGAGATCCGCTTGCCAGTAGCAGCCATAAACTGATTTGCTACCTCACTAGCTGTGCTGCGCCGGTGTCTTTTCATTGATAGCACTATGTACCGATCTTCTGCAGGTGTCGTACTGCGAACACGACCTCCCCCGTGACGTTTGCTACACTCTCCATTTGTTTGAAATGATTTCCAAAGCCTTGAAACAACACTGTGGCTGACGTCGAACTCCCTGGCAACATCTGTTATTTTTCGCCCTTCTTCAATCTTGCCAATAATACGGCCACGCGTAAAATCATCTAGTTGATATCGGGAAGACATACTGAAAATTGCAAGTTCATCAATTGATTCTTTCCCTTTCAACTTTGCGTTTGAACAACAACGGTCAATACGCGTCAAATCCTTTATATCTCTAATCAGCGCTATGACGTCACGAACAAGTTCGGCAATCCAAAATTTGCATACGCACAACACGTCTTACTGTATCCCGCACTTATGCTAATTTCCACATTATCCTGCCTTCCATTTTATGGTTGCTATCGTTGCTATTGTCATCCGTCCTTAGCAATTGTCCGGCAGTGTATTTTGAGCATTTTGTGTGCATTATTTTAATGAAATGATTTCTTTTATATGATTTCATTCGAAATTAGAGTGACCTAAGAATTGAAAGTGACCTAACGGAACAGAAACTGCAGTCTTCGTGGCTGCAGAGAAAACTTGTCCACAGCTTTCTGTATGAATTGTTTTAAAATACTGTTCACTGTTTCTCGATGAGCCCTTAGTATGAAGAGTCCTGAGAGTATCTGATTAGTCACTGTTGATCTTACCCAAGTCTTAACTGTGCGTAACGTAACTAATATATTCGAAATTTGCCGTATTTGCACGATCTATACACAAGATGAAGGCACTAAGTGATCTTAAATGTGGTGTTTATTTCGTAAAAATGATAGGTTAAAAACATATTTACAATTAAAACCACTAGATCTTTCAACCTTACGTTAAGGTAATCTTCAGATGGGGACACCATTGAAAGATATATGCAAGGAACTTCGTTATAAATACTGTCTAGATAAGAGTTTAAGTGACGTACGTACAAGTGTGAGGCATAGGTAATTCTGCGCAGAACACATGTGCGTGAGTAAAACCAGGAATTTCTTAAGATCTCCCCCCCCTTTCACCCTACTCCTAAGAAACTCCCTACAAAATATAGTCCAAAACAGTTAAAGCATACCATGTATTACATACTTCCCCTCTCCCTCCACCTTCCCCCACCCCTTCACAACCCCCTCCCTCAAAATACCATAAGACAGAGGGCAATAACAACATAGAATTACAACAGTAAATATGCGAGCAAAAACTAAGTGAGATAAAAGAGCATTACTTTTTCCAAAAAATAATAAAAGTTGTAATTAAAAGTGCGTTTTCACAGGACATGTTGCCATGGCAGCGGGATTTGACAAGACGTGTCAGCATTGCAAGCTTTCTTCTTGAACGTATAAATGTAAATTCTCTCAGCAATAAGCGTCTGGAACTTATTATATGCTGTGGTCAAAAGTTTGGACTCCTTCCAGTCTGGATAGTGAATGCCCTTACTCGATAGTCGAGATAATGCGGTCGTCTGGGAACCTGTCTTAAGGTTATATCGATGTTCTGTGAATCTAGTTCTAAGGGTTCTCATAGTAGACCCGACAAAAACTTTTGTTGCGGTGGGAGTTATCGGTTTTAGTGGAAAGAGAATATACTCCATGGCCGTCTTCTTTCTTGATTCGATCTCTATCATTCTTAACTCTGGATAAAATATTTGTAGTGCGTACACCGGAATCAAGCTGTTCCTTTCGACAGCTGTTCTTTAGAACACTGACGATTTCTGTAATAAAGGTAGTTGATCCCACATAACATTTATTTATATTTTCAGGCGTAAGGTAGTGCAGAATTTCCTCCTAATTTTATCAACTATTCTTGAAGTAATACAGTTAGAATACCCATTTTGTGACGCTAAGTCCAAAATCCTAGAGATTTCCAACTTGCGTGCAGACGAAGTGGACGAGTGTGTGAAGGCACGTAGAAGTAAAAAGTAAAATACAGATAATTTATAATTAAGTGGGTGCGAGGAATTCATCAGGATAACAGATGTAAAATAAGTTGGTTTTCTATGAACAGTATATGATATTTGATTTGTCTTAGGGTGTCTATGGAGGGGTGAAATCTAAGAACGGTAAAGAGTAGTTATTTTAAAGTTCTATAGTAAATATAATAAACGTTATGTGGAATCAACTACATTTATTCCAGAAATAGTCAAGTTCTAAAGATTAGCTGTCGAAAGACCTAGGTTTCGGTGTACGCACTACTAATATTTTATCCAGAGTTAGGAATGATAGAGATCGAATCACGAAAGAAGACGGCCATGGAGTATATTCTCTTTCCACTAAAACCGATAACTCCCACAGCAACAGAAAATATTTATGTCTGTTCTACTATGAGGACCCTTAGAACTAGATTCACAGAACATCGATATAACCTTAAGACAGGTTCCCAGACGATCGCATTATCTCGACTATCGGGTAAGGGCACTCACTGTCCAGACTGGAAGTAGTCCAAACTTTTGGCCACAGCATATAAAAAGTTCCAGACGCTTATTGCTGAGAGACTTTACATTCACACTTTCAAGAAGAAAGCTTGCAACGCTGACACGTCTTGTCAAATCTCGCTGCCATGGCAACCCTGTGAATACGCACTTTTAATTACAACTTTTATTATTTTTTGGAAACAGTAATGCTCTTTTATCTCACTCAGTCTTCGCTCGCATATTTACTGTTAATTCTATGTTGTTATTGCTCTCTGTTTTATGATATTTTGAGAGAGGGGGTTGTGAAGGGGGTGGGAGAAGGGAAGTATGTAGTACATGGTATGTTTCAACTGTTTTGGACTATATTTTGCAGGGAGTTTCTTGGGGGAAGGGTAAGAAATTTCTGGTTTTACTCACGAAAGTGTGTTCTGCGCAGAATTGCCTATGCGTCGCATTTGTACTTACGTCACTTAAACTCTTATCTAGACAGTATTTATAATGAAGTTCCTTGTATATATCTTTCAATGGTGCCTCCATCTGAAGATGCCCTTAACGTAAGGTTGAAAGATTTAATGGTTTTAATTGTAAATATGTCTTAACCTATTATTTTTATGAAATAAACACCTCATTTAAGATCACTTAGTGCCTTCATCTTGTGTATAGATCGTGCAAATGCGGCAAATTTCGAATATGTTAGCTACTATCAGCACGAAATAAAACTCATGTGCGTGAAGTACTGAACGATCTTTCCACTGTGCAGGTTGTAGCCGAAAACGTCAGAGCCATTTGCAAACCTTTAGACACTATAGGGAAGAACTTGGCATGGTTTAATAAATCAATGAAATGAAGTGTTTTCGTATGAAGTTTATCTGTTATTGGAGGAGAAATTTTCCACATTTCAAACCAGGTTTCCACTTCACACGAAATGTTTTCTAAATGGTCGCAGTAAAAACTTTCAACGCGCTTCATTTTTTATGCTTTCCAACCGTACGTTGAAGAAGTGTAAATGCTGAAACTTTGTCCGTCTGTCTGTCCGCACGATAATTCACATAAAAATGGTTCGATTTCGATGAAATTTTATTCTGTGGTAGGGGACAACCTGGGGACGAACCCTATTGAAAATGGGCGAAATGGGGTTATAGGTCAGGACATAATAGCGAGATCCATCCCATCGCTCTTATGCGTCATAACAAGTAAAAATGCTTCGATTGCCACAAAACTTTATCATGTCGTTTCGGAGCTATACTGAACCAGTTCTGTTGAATATCATTGAAATGGAGTCAAAGGTCAGGACACAAGAGCGAGATATATTCTACAACCATTATCCTCATAACTTGACTAAAAGTGCTTCTATTGCAGCAAAAACTGTAGTATGTTGTTCCGGAGGTACAGTGAACCGATTCTGTTGAATATCATCGAAATGCGGTCAAAGGTCATGGCACAGAAGCGAGATTTATTCCAGAGCCATTATCCTCATAACTTGAGTAATGATTTCTGGTAGGCTGGAAAGCGTATCATACAATCAAATCATTGCATGAGTTTACTAACATGTTTTAATAAAGTCTGCGGGACAGATTTTTTTCATCGTTGTTGGATGAAATAAAAAAAGGTGAGGATGCAGGGTATAGGGTTGTATAAGGGCAACGCCGGAAAAACTTTCCGGGGCTTCCAGACCATTGTGCCTCCTAGATACGCCTTTGCAATGCCCACTCTTATAAAAAATTCTGGCGGTGCCTCTGATCTATTATTTTTTATTTTATTTTTTTCATTCAACAGAAGATATTTAATATTTTCAAAGCGGACGTCGATTAGAAATGAAACAAGAAAAAAAAAAGAAGTTTTCAGTCGTAACGAGTACATCTTGAATCCTTTCCGACACTCAAAAAGACATTTCGGAAAAGATTTTTAGAAATTCTAAAAAATCGGCAAAAAAGAGAATACACTTTCACCATCTAAGGAAAAACTACACATAATTTAAAATACTTAGTGTGATCGGCGTTATTTATAGTTGATGGAACCGGTAACAAAAAAATTCAAACAGATTTCTATAACTGATTAAACATCCACGAATGGAAACAGCTACTCGCTACCACTAGTGGCTGAAAACTGTATTATCCAGAAAAACACATTAAATATTTGTGCCCAGTAGCAGGAAAAGCATTGTATAATATTATAGGTAGAGGGAATGCTCATACAATTTTTCCGTAGTAAGTAGTATCTTAACGAAAAAGATTTTTTTTTTTTTTCAATTGTGTTTTGGGGTGCACAGATATTGCTGCAAATGTGCTATAAACGGAAACAAGAACTGTTTCCGTTTATAGCACATCCGTTTATAGCACTGTTTCCGTTTATAGCGCAATGGAAACAGGAACTGTTTCCGTTTATAGCCTTGTTTAGTTTGTTTGACTTTGTTTTGTTCTGTGTGTGTGTTTTTTATTTTTTTTTGTTGTGTTTTGTTTTGCTTTCGGTGTTTTTTTGTTTTGTTTTTTTGTCTGTTTTGTTTTGTTTGGCATCTAACGAACACCGTGCGCAACTCTATAATCAGTCGCACTTATATGCCTTGTACAGGCAAACTTGTGGGTTAAGAAAACTTTGAAATTATGTGCAAAACATTCCGCATCATAAACGTGGTCCGACAAAGAAAGAATATTTTAAACCGGACTGTTATAAGCAGAGACATTTCAGAAAAATAAGATACCTATCTACGCCCCTGGCGGAAAAGCATGCATTATTTAAGCAGAAAATATGTTGTACAGGGTTCTCGCGGTGATCGGTATCTGTCTACAAAGGAATTTTTTCAATCGAGTTTTAGGAACAGGAGACATTGCTGCAAACACATTGGCAACAGAAACATACGCTTGCGCCCCATATTGGCGAAATACAGTAGTTCTTCCCCAAAAGTTAGATTTTATATGAACAGCACATCATTTCGCTTTCAAAACTTTATTCTATGCAAAAATAATTTTTAATATCGGACTTTTAGAAGCAGAGATATCGCAGTTTACTTTAGTACTTCATTGCGGAAAAACTAACATTACTTGAAAAATAAAACTATGCCCAAAATAGTTTTCGTTACAAATGTTATCGAACGGCAGAAAAGATTTCCTGAATGTCATATTTAGAAGCAATGATTTGAAGTGCATTTTAAATTCGGTGTAATCTGCCTTTACCCCCACTAATTGTGTCGGAAAAGGGCCAAAGAGCAAGGATCATCGTTCTCAAATTTTAGGTTTTCCAATGCAAAAATAATTTTTCAAATGAGACTAGTTGCAAAGATGTGGTGTCCACAGCCCGACGGACAAAGGGATGCTATGAACACGTATTTATTTTTTAAAAACATCAGTCACGTTTACATGAAACAGAAATAAACGTGACTGATGTATTTTAAAAATGGGAGAATCCACTTATTTTTAAAAACGTGGTTCAGTCACGTTTATATGAAGCAGCGTAGCGACGACTGATCAACAAAGAGTGGATTCCCCGATTTGTTATAAAAGCTCAAGCTTCTCTAAAAATTAGAATTCATAGCTAGCAGTTCCCTTGAAGCTAAATTTAAAACCTGAAAAATCTGCTCCTAATAAATATTGAAGTTCACGACACGGAAGCAAAGCTCAGTTTTAGTTTGTATTGTTTCTTTCCATTTCGTAAGGATTAGGTACTAGATTAGAAAAATGGCGTTCTGCTTGTAAATTTTAAAGTGACAGCTTTTTTTCTATTCTCACTGAATAAATACTGACAGAAGAAAAGTAGCTTATACCCTATCCGTGCAGTTGCTGTTAAGATGAAATTTAAAGACTTCCACACTGAATGCTTTCATTTCGGCTAATACTTAGTTTTCAAAGGAGACGCGTTAGTTCATGGTGCTTTAGGATGGTCCGAAGCTCCGTTTCCAAATATAGCTATTGTAACTACAATCCATTCCATCAAACTGTTTGGTTCAACGTTCATTTTCAGGACGTCGGATTAAGAATTGTTTGTAATACGGAGTGTCGGAAAACAAACTGAATATTCATTTTCAGAGCGTATGGGGGATTACGTATTATTCGAGATACAAATATGAGAAGATGAAAATGGAAAACGAGTGAAGGACGAACAAAATATATCCTTTGTTACTGAAATGAATTCAAGGCATTCAGTTTCTTGAATTTAAAAATTTAAAGCAGCTCTGCATAAATCAACGTACTAACGAAAAAATTTTGAAGACTTTTTATATAACTGATTTTTATCATAACGAACATAACTTCAAAGATAACTTAGAAGCACCGACATGCCTTCAGCTTTTACGTAGAAGAATCGTGCAGATCCGGCAATTATATTAAAACAGCTGTCAATCATTCCAAGAACGGCACAACATTTTCGGAATGACTGTTTTCTTCCGAGATGGGTTCGGGTTCGAATCAGGGATGAGACATGAGTGGTGTGTTTTTCTGATAGCGCTGGCTCTGTCTCTTCCCTGGAACCAGAAGCCCTAAATTAGCGTCAGGCGACATCTTTTGGTTTAAGACAGAAAACCAAAGACGCGAGACTGAAGAGCTCTCACTGTTGTAAATCTGGCAATCTATAATTTCATTTTTTTACATTTGTTTTTCTCTTATTTCCTTTCTAACACTTTAAGATTCTTCACTTCATAAAAGCATGCACTGCGCGAAATCGCCTATTTATTTTCTCACAAAAATACGATGTCAGAAATAAAAATCACATACAAATTGAGAGCCAAGATATGAATCCTTGACACTTAACCCTTTAGCCGTGTGGAACGAATTAACTAGGGGTTAATATAACACTCTGAAATCCGCTCGAAAGAATATTTTTGCTGTCTACGAAGAGCGCCAAACGCGCCAGGAACAAGTGAACATGTGCATCAGAAAGCTTTACTTTACCTTAGGTTTGTCATTCTAAGTGGTACGAAAATTGTCATTAATCCTTCCTTACTTATTACCTTTTGCGCTAACAAAACTATAACAAGAAAGATGACACCGAATTTTCGGGTGTAATAAGCACGTCTTTTGAATCCGTTCTGACGCAAAATAAATTTATCAAAGCTGTTCAAAGTCAATGCAACCGGTATGGAAAACAATAGTATCTGACGGAAGAAAGAAGTTTTTCAATCGGGTTTTTAATCCCTCAGATATTGCTGTAAACGGGATAGTGATCTTACGCCATCTGGTTACAGACTTGTGCGTTAAGAAAAACATGAATTTATATGAGAAATATTTCGCACCGGAAACGCTCTCTAACACAGAAAGAATTTTTCAAATCGGACTCTTAAAAACAGAAATATTGACAAAAATACGATGTGACTTTACGTCCCCTGGTGGGAAAACCATGCATTATTTTAGGAAGAAGGTATTCTCAAAAAGTTTTTCCGTATGAGCGGTATCGGTTAAAAAAAAAAAAAAAAAAAAAAAAATTTAGTCGAGTTTTCAGTAGCCCAGATTTTTCTTCAAATACATCAGAAGTAGAAATTAACTCTTATGCCCCCTGGTGGCCGAACCATTCTTTACCAAACATTAGAAATTATGTGAAAAATATTTTCCATCAGGTCTTGTAATGGGATACAGGAGGAATTTTTCAAATCAGAGTTTTAGCAGCAGAAATAACGCAGAAAACGCAATTTACCTTTGTGTCCCCTAGCGGAAAGTCTATGATTTACTTGAACATTTTGAATTTATAGGAAAAGCATTTCGCATTGGAAACACTATCCATCAAAGAAAGAATTTTTCAAATCGGACTCCTAGAAGTAGAGATATTGACAAAAATAAGATATACATCTACGCTCCCTGGCGTAGAAACCATGCATTATTTCAAGAAGAAAATGTCCCTAAAAGGTTTGTCGACATGAGTGGTATCGGTCAACAAACGACTTTTTTATCAATCGAGATTTTAGAAGCTCAGATTTTGCTGCAAATACATCAGAAGTGGAAATTACGACTTACACCACCTGGTGGCCAAACCATTTTTTACAAAAATTAGAAATTATGTGCAAAGCATTTCCCATCAGGAGCTGTATCCGGTGCAGAAAGAATTTTTCAAATCGGAGATTTAAAAGCAGAGAAATAGGGGGAAACGCAATTTACTTCAACCCCCTAGCGGAACGTCTATGAATTACTTGAAAATTTTGAAATTATATGAAAAACATGTCACACTGAAAACACTATCCAACAAAGAAGGAATTTTTCAAATCGGACTCCTAGAAGTCGAGATATCGACATAAATAAGATATACGCCCCCTGGCGGAGAAACTGTAGAATATTTTAAGAACAAATTATTCCGAAAAGGTGTATGGCAAGTGGCATCTGTCCACGAAAGAATTTTTTCAATCGATATTTTAGAAGCTCAGGTTTTATGGCAAATACATCAGAAGCAAAAATTAACACTTACGCCCCCTGGTGGCCAAATCATTCTTTACGAAAAATGTCAAATTATATGCAAAAGATTTTCCATCAGGAGCTGTATCCACTGAAGAAAAAAATGTTCAAATCGGTGTTTTAGAAGAAGAGTTAGCGGTAAAATGTAATTTATTTTTATGCACCCTAGCGGAAAATCTATGAGTAATTTGAAAAAGTAACTATATCTAAAATACTCTTCGACATAAAGGGAATCGAAAGATAAAAAGTTTTTTTCAATCGGATGTTTAGGAGGAAATATCTGGAATAAAACGTATTTCTGAATTCGACATCATCTGCATTTACGCCCTCTCGCGGCGAAATTGTACATCATAAAAGAAACGAAATGAAGGATCATCCATTCGCATATTTCAAGCTTCCCAATGCAAAAAGAATTTTTCAAATCGGACTAATAGTTGCAGAGATATCGGAGGTACAGACGGACGGACGGACAAACCGGTAACATAAGCATGATCTTTTTTTTACAAAAGACGTGCTATAAACGGGCGTTGAACCTAAAAAAGAAGAGAAAATATGTTTGAGTTATTTGTGTCCACCCAATGGCATGATGTCCATGTGCAAGGGACTACTTCTTTTGAATCATTCCTTTGGAAATGGTACTGAGAATAATGGGCAATAAGGGAATCAGTCGATACTCCCAAGATGAAATAGGGAAAGGAATTGTTTTGCCATAGCTTTCGTATAACCCGGTCGCTATGAAAACAATTCTGTTTGAGGAATGCAGGAAAATTCGAGAAACTTTTGGTTCAGGTACATCGGCCGCTTAAAGGGTTAAAGACGTTTTATTTCTTTATTTAAAGTACTTCCATTAGCATCTAAGGCTAGAATGAGCCGCTCTTTCCTAATTTAGAGACAGTATTCCTGTCATAACATCTATGAACACACAAATGCGAAAGTTCTACTGTTGGAGTACACAGCACGTATCAAAATCGGAAACAGTGAGACAATGTGACACCATATATCCCAAGCTCGTCAACACATATATTGCAGTATGTCTCTCAAGGATTTAACTAGGAAGGCAAAGTGATAAAGATTCATGAAGATTATTTAACCTTCTTCGTTTTGCTAACGACATTGTCATTTTTTCAAGTACTCCCTCAGATCTTCAGATTATGCTCCTGAATTTGGAGACAAGAGTAAAAAGTGGGATTAAAGATCAACTTACAGAGAATAAAATAGCTTCACAACGCCTTGACAAAAACTATTGTTTCAAGGGTTAAATTTAGGAATTACTCATCTTTACATCTACCTTGGGCAACAAACATCAAGCCAGGACCACATCGAAGAAGAAATTAATGGGCGTATAGCGTAGCATTCAGCTGGGGGGGGGGGCTTCAGAAAGAATATAATACAATTTTCGAGAGCAATGTCTTATTTGTATTATGTCTTACGAGAAAAAAATGCTTAATCAATAAATCTATCTACACTGCTGGCCACCCAAAATGCAACACCAAGAAGGAAGCATCCGATTGGCCAGACATTTGCAGCATGCGTCGCCCGCGAGAGGACATGCAAACGATTAGCATTGCAGGGCATATGCAAATCATGTGTCCGCGGAACGCCACCGAGAAGCACTGTAAGAAGGTTGCACAGAAGGCTGGGTGTAAGTAGTAGAAGTGTGTTGTGCTGCAGGACCTGTGTGTGGGAAGCTTCTTGATGCCTCGTCGCAGAATACGGCAGTCATTCCGGCACGTTTCGGAGCTCGACAGTGGACGAATAGTGGCTTATCGCGACAGCGGTTTATCGTACCGAGGCATCGGCGCCTGTATGGGACGACATCCAGCCACTGTGAGGCGAGTATGGATTCGGTGGGTGCAGGAGGGACGGACGGACCGACGTGAGCGATTGCCGCAGCGGCGGCACACAACCGATCGAGAGGACCGGCATGTTGTGCAGCGGGCATTGACGGCTCGCACCTCCCCATCGCGAACGTTAGCGCAAGAATTAGGGTGTGTTGTGCAACAACCTGTGTCAGCACGTACCGTTCGATGTCGTCTGCTGGAGCCGGGACTTGTCGCACGGCGCCCAATCCTCAGATTAGTATTGAAGCCACACAACCGGCGAGTGCGTTGGCAGTGGGCCGTTGAACGCCGCACCTGGACTACGGAATGGCACGACATTGTCTTCTTCGACGAATCCCGCTTCTGTCTGCAACACCACGATGGTCAGATACGCGTGTGGCGGCACCGCGGCGAGAAACTGTACGACGCCTGCATTATGCATCGCCATACCAATCCGTCGCCTGGCGTTATGGTTTGGGGCGCAATTGGATATGACACCCGCACCCCTCTGGTACGCATCGCCGGTACACTCAACAGCCACCGCTACATATCCGCCGTTTTGGAGCCTGTAGTCCTCCCTTACCTACAGGGCCTGCCAGCGGCCACGTTTCAACAGGACAATGTGCGCCCGCACGTGGCACGCATCGTGCAACAATTCTTCACGGCCCACCAGGTGTCACTGCGGCCGTGGTCCGCCTGTTCTCCCGATATGTCGCTTATCGGCAACCGAGTGGCCCAGCAAGCACCACCGCGGCTACGCCTGATGAACTGTGGCAACGTGTGGAAGCAGCCTGGACCGACATACCCCAAGCCTACATCCAAAGCCTCTTTCGTTCGATGCCGCGGCGTGTAGCAGCCGTTATTGCCAGCCATGGGGGCCACACGAACTATTGATGTCTGCGTGTTCCGTAAGTCGCACGGGCCTGTAAGCTCAATCGTTTCATCTTTGTATCTCTTGTTATGTGTCCAGTAAATCTGGCTATGCTATCTCGTGTCCATTTTGGGTGGCCAGCACAGTGTAGCTCTTACTCATGGATCAGAAATATAGACCTTATGTAAAACAGACAAACAGAGGGCTACAATACATACAACCATAGGCACCCATAGCTTAGTTTACAGGAGGGGCAATCAGAAATTGTAACTATGACTATGCTTGATCACAACGGCCATTTCAAAAAACTGAGAGTAAACATGTACAAGCATCATATGCACATTTTTACTGCCTTCTTGTTATTAAACCGTTACCGAACTCTCAACACATAAAATTAATTGGAAACCAGAAGACCCAAAAACTACATAAAATAGATGGATAAATGAAATTTAGCAGCATGTTAGGGCAATGCGGAACTTTTCTTGTCGTTCTTTTGATCATTTTCTTCACATGCTCCACGAAACCCCAGAGATCACTCAATAGGTCATCAAGAATGAAAAAATACCCGCAAAATCAATTTCGAGAGATTTTTGTCCAACAGTGATTAGTTGCTTCAAAGGATGGTATATTTTTCATTACTTCGCCTTTCATACTTTTCCATTCTGTACGTATGTACGTTGTTCTCCAAAATGCTGTAGGAAATTTCACTCTTACTTTCGACTGCAAATTTTTGCTTTGTCTACTGGAAATTTTCAACACTTTTTTTTTCAATTTTTACTGCGTGCATACACATTAAGAAGTTCTACAGAAAAATTAGCAATTGGAATTAATGTTATCACTGTAGTACTTTCCAAGAACAAAAATGGCAGGGTCCAATTTCCAGGAGAGGGCAAATGCTTCTTCTTGCCTCCTTATATAGGCGCCCATGCGTGCAACTCGAAGAAATATGGAGTTTCTTTTCTTGTCTTTCTGGGTTACACCAAGAACAGAAAGGAAAAGGAATTCATAGATCAGAAAAATGGAAAGAGTTGATGACATCATGATCACAGTAAATGCCCCAAAACTAACAATGAATTGGATCATTGCTAGAAGAACTGACCACCGTTGTACAATTGAAATACTAGGCTGGACACCAAGGGAGAGGAAAAGCCCCGAACAAGATCACTTGGGAATAGGTTATAAAATTTGAAAGCATGTCGATGTGATATGACGTAGAAGCTCCTCAACTAACTTCTTACCAAACAAAATCGGTACTACGTTTGATTCTAAAATTACTTGAAAATTCTACGAAATGTCAACACAATTCATCACAACCAAACATTGCGCCATCACTACACCATACCCTCTATCAGCGTAATTCTCTCATCTTAATGAGTTAGAAATGCTATGCTTGATCTACAACTGCCGTTCCATAAAAACTGAGAGTAAAATCCCACAAAATGAAGAAATATAGGTATAGCAAAATATGTTATTCTTTCTCAAGGTATCTTCCCTCGGATGATAGGCAACGGTCCCATCGTTCAATCCACTTTTCAAAGCATGTATTTTGTGGAAGCTGCTTTAGCTGCCCCTGTACAGCTTTAATGACATCAGCATGTGTGTAAAATATTGCCCCACGAAACTTCTCCTTCATTGTTGGAAACAAACCAGAAATTGCACGGAGCGAGGTCATGACTGTAGGGAGGCTGTGGCATGATTTGAGTACTGCATTTCGTAAGAAACTGTTAAACACCCACATGTGGGCGGACGTTATCATTGTGTAGGGTCCACTTGCCCACCAGTTCCGGTCGCTTAATCGATATGTGTCGTCGCAGACGCTTCAAGACTGAAATGGAATACTCAGCATCGACAGTAACTTGTGGAGGAACGACATGCTGGTAGACTACACTTTTATGATCAAAGAAAGTTAACATCATCACCTTCGCAGCTGATTTGGATTGGCGGACTTTTTTCGGAGGAGGCGAGCCTGTGTGTTTCCAGACACCCGTTGCGCGCTTCGTGTGGGGGTCGAAATAGTGGACTCATGTTTCATCTGTAGTTATGAATGTGTTTAGAAAATTTGGATCCTTTGCAATCTTTTGTTTCCATTCATGACGCACCTGAACTCTGGCTAACAATTGCTCTCTCGTCAGGTGATGTGGTACCTATCTGGAACACACACGATGCACCAGTAATTTGTCGCGTAGAATGAGGAATGCCGACGTTTTTGATATATTAGTTGACGCCGCTATGTCTTAACACGTCATTCGTCGATCTTCTTGCAAGATTGCCCAAACAGTATTAAAAATACGCTCCGTAACAACACTTTCAGGTCGACCAGACCTAGGAGCGAGTTCATCCAACAAACGCCCTTTTTTGAAAGCATAGTGCCATCTAAAAATCGTTGACTCGCCCACAAATATTTATCTTTGTTAGCTGTTTTCATTAAATCAACTGTTTCTGGAGCCGTTTTACCCAAACGATAGCAAAATTTTATCGCACAACACATTTCATTTCTTAACTCTGAATTACTCACCTCCATAGTTGTATTGCGAAATACAGACGTATCTTAACAACTGCGCAATAACAAACCAGAATCGTCTGTCACAGCTAATAACTGTTGCCATAGATGCTTCCTTAATTCAGTTAGTCGCCTGCGTGGTTATTTTTCACTTTCGCACCGTTGACAACTCAAAACAAATTACTCTGTTTTTATGGAACAGCCTTTGTATATATACGTTTGTATTCCTTTTTTTTCCCGCCTTCGTAAGTTTGGAAACAGAACTTAAATAAGGATTAACAAACATAAATACGTATGCAGCCATGATTAATTCTTTAAAAGCAAAGCTGCCGTACAACGAAAATACTGTAATTACTTAGATAGAGAGTTTTAGAAGAAATTTTAGGCGTTTAGCAATTCCACTCCTGCATTTCTCACTTGTTTCGACTTCTAAGAAGCGAACTCTTTTGTTTTCTGTTCACGAACATCCAATTCTGCTCCTTGTGAGGTAATTCGTCAAACAGAACAACCGGCCAGCCTTGCATGTGAATTGAGTAGCGTTGCATGCAAGTCAATCATTCAACTCGATGTCGTGAATCTAGAATAATGGGGGAATTGTAAGTTATTTGCCAAGTAAGGAAAAAATTGCTGAAATGCTTGTTGTTCACCTTAACTTCTTCTTTAGGTTCTCCCTGTTCTTGCTAATAGCTAATATTGCAGAATCAGCAAAAAAAGGTAAATATTTGTAAAAAATGTGTTTTTTATTAGGTAAAATTTTAATATCTGCATGCTAACGTATACGAAGATGTTTGAATTTGCTCTTACAAAATTCTTAATAAGGTTTAATAAGGTATTCTAGCTGGCAGTCCACACTGGAAGAACGATGAGGCGATGCGCATATTTCGTGGTCTCAGTGTGTCATCAAGTTTGTTGAAGAAATTCGTGCCAATAACACTAATTCTTAGAATACCGTCGTTGCACGATATAACAAGAAATTCAAATGTAACGATGAAAATGACTTTTATTTACACTGAAGCAAAAGTTGAAAGTCAAAATCACATCGCCAAATCTTTCGTGCTGGCTCCCAGCACATCTTCAGGTGAATTGTAAAACAGATATTGTGAAAATTTGAAAACGAGACCACCGTGGAATGGTACTCTTGTTTGTATACACCGCGTTCAGCTCCCGAATGACTTCAAAAAACGTCCCCCCACTCTGACTAATGATTGTTGTGTCTCAATTGTTATTGGGTGAGATCTGAAATAAAGTTTGAGTTAGTGGTTTATTTGCTACTTGTTATTCGAAATTAACTGTATCAAAGGTGGAGGTATGAATCTGGGTACACTTCATCGTTACAACGTTTATCAGTGTTATTGACGATGTGTAAACTCTCCGCTAGCAAAGTCGCATTTCTGTTGTTGTGAGAAGAAATAATCCTTGCCTCATTCCATAGAGACATCCATAGAGGAGCCTTCTCACAACAACAGAAATGCGACTTTGCTAGCGGAGAGTTTACACATCGTCAATAACGCCGATAAATGTTGTAACGATGAAGTACCCAGATCCATACCTACACTTTGGATACAGTTAATTTCGAACAACAAGGAGCAAATAAACCAATAAATCGAACTTTATTTCAGAACTCATCCAATAACAATTAAAGCACAACAATCATTAGTCAGAGTGTGGTGACGTTTTTTGAAGTCATTCTGGAGCTGAACGCGGTGTATATAAACAAGAGTGAGGTTCCACTGTAGACTCTTTTTCAAATTTTTACAATATCTGTTTTAGAATTCACTTGAGGATATGATCGGAGCCGGCAGGAAAGCTCTAGCTACGTGATTTTAACTTTCAACTGTTTCTTCAGTGTAAATAAAAGTCATTTACATCGTTAAATTTGAATTTCATGTTATATCGTGCAACGATGGCATTCTAACAATTAGAGTGTCATCAAATTATCTTTTCGACTAATGGTCCTCAATATGATTGCGCCAAATGAAAATCAAAGTACTTAAGTCATATATGTGATACCAGGATGTCAGACCAAGCGGCATTTGCGTATGTTTAACCTGAGTGTGTCTTCTCGGAGAAACAAATAATACGTTACAACTTTTTGTTGTGTCGGAATGTCGTGCTAGATGACAGTTTTCATTCAGATGGCCGCTATTTCCCCAAAACGTGGAGTACTGATTTATGTCTGTTGTCCATTTTTAAGCAGTCGGTCTTGTTCTTCCGAAGAATATGGAGTATTCAGTTTTTTTTTTTTTTTTTTTTTTGCAATCCTAATATGTCAAAAGGAGTAACATCCACTGTATGGCATCTGAATAAGATTTCGTCTCCGCAGCAAGTTAATCATCTAAAGAGATTGATTCCCCCCGTGGGGTTTTTTTTATCTGGGAAAAGCTGCATACAGCACTCATCTGCCAATAAATCACAGCTTGGCAATCTCGGAATGCAAAAGCCGTAGGATACTAGAATTTCTTTTCTTTTTTAATGTAGAGACGCCATGTTCTAAATGCATTTAATTCGCAGAAAAAAATCGTAGTGATGCCATACGGATCGGCCTGAAAAAATTCCTAACAAATATTAACTATTCATTTTTACATTCTGAAACAAGAATATGTTGCAGATTATTCTCGATTTAAAACCCCAATGTAGTCGAAGTACGCTGCAACTGTTCCAGCAGAAACAATGGTGAGGAACTTTTGTTTCTACTTTTTCGCTGCTCCTGTGTAAAACGTCGCACTAAATTATGATCTAAAGTTAAATTTTGACTCTAACTCTTCAAAAAACATTAATATTAGCTTAATTATTATTTCATTAAATTAATTTCTTCAATTTCTTCACTGAACTGTGTTATCTGCATTTCTCTAAATCCTCTACAACTATGGATAACTTATATTACTTTACAGCATTTAAAAAGCAAATTATTTATCACAGCATGACTTTAAGACTATATAGCCAGTTATTATTGACGTTTTCAAAGCAGACCTTAAATGCTCAAAACTGAAGTATTTTCCCTTTATTTTCACCCCACTTCCTAGAAACCAATAACTGCACTCGATGCGTAATGGCATTATAAAATGTTTTGCTGTAATACGATAAAATGAGGGGGTTTTAGTTACAGAATAACAATAAACGCACTCAAGTTTTTCTCGACGAGAAAATAAGTCATATATTGAAATTATTAGCTTTTTTTGACATTAGTACAAACAAAACCAGTACCTTATAATCTGCTGCGCATCGTAAATAAGTGTCTTGCTTCGCACATCGCCCTGGTATGTTATTTCATTTAATACTGGCATCGCTGCTATGACCAATAATGCTTTCAAGAAACAAGTACGAATCTCCAAATTCTACTATCGTCTTAAAGCTAACCCATGAGTTAGCTAATTTGCTTCCCTTCGCCATGAACGCCAACCAAACAGAAATTAGGGTGTGGCGCTTCAAACGAAAAACCGAATGACTTTCATAAAATTGTAAACAGGGTGAAAAAACGAAATACAAACGTATATACATTTTACCAGAAACTGATTTATCCGACAAGACGTGCAATATGAAAAGTTTCATTTAGGCTTTATGTGTGTGTATGTGTGTGTATGCAGGACGTTTTTCTTTTTCAATTTAACGGTCAGTCAGCCTAAACGATTGGTGCACAGGAGATGAGTTATGCATGGGACAGGATTTTTGGTGGTCCGCAATATGATCTGTGCATAGAAACAGACTTTAAAGATTTTATTGATAACCTCTAAAACGTTTAAGGCACAAAAAGTCAGATTAATTTAATTTGTAGTTGTTAGACACTTATCCGTTTTTGTAATGGAATCTGGAAACTGGCGGCTCGTGAGCACAGAAACAGGTGAAGTGTTACAAAATGAGAATCCATGCAAAAAATGCATGTTTCATGTAAAGGAGGTCAATTCTCTTATCTTTTAAAGAAGCGTAGCGGTCTGTCTAAAATGGATCCAGAACGTATGGAAAATAATAAAGAAACAGCACTTAATTCATTTTTGCAGTTGCTGTATAAACACGGCGGATAAAACTAGAACAATCGAAACTCAAAATCGCACTTCGGGAAAGTAGCGGCTATTGTCACTTCACCTCCATCCTTGACGTCATTGGTTGCCATAGCAATTCACTTATTCAATGAAGTCTATGTTCCTACTCCAGCGCTCTTCACAATCCCGGAGTGAAGGGATTTGGCACTGCGGCTCTTATCTCTCCACATATCCTACGCACAGCTACAATTTCGTCTGTTCATCAGTTCGTAGCGCCATTTGAAACGGGAGAGCTTTCATTTCAAACTACATCATTTTTCAGAAATCATTCTTGTAAATGAAAAAGTGACTGATTTATAAAGTGTGCCTCATCCCGATTTAGTAACCACTGGTTTCATGGAACGGACAGAAACAGCGCTGTAGCAATGAACACAACTACACAACTCCACTTTGTACAGTGGAGTTGCGCAGTTGCTGCGTGACATGATGTAGATGACGTACTATTGAGATGACGCATGAGTCAAATCCACAATGATGCAGCGATAAGCCAACCAGTATAGCTCAGTTGGAGAACAGCGGCTTCGAAGTATGAAGACGTTGCTTCGAATTCCACCAACGGCAAAGAAAGGTTGCAAACAGGATTCGAACCCTAGGCTCATCTGCACGAACAGCCGGAAGATTACGCCCTAAACTACACAACCACCAGCAGACGGAAAAGAATGTAATTGATTATCCGCTTGGTTTCCGAAAAAGGTATTTGAACAATTTCCGAAACTCTTTACGTCACCCGCTTGTCGTTGACTAAAGAACAGGTTTCTGGCTGCTCACAATTTAAACCTGAGTTTGAATTTTGATTTCGATTGTCGTTCGCTTTAACAGCACTGGCTCACTCCCGCTTATAGGAAGAATAGTTTAAATTAGGGATGGGAGCTCATAAATTCTGTTGAAACATAAAAAAAGATTTTAAAAGTTTTATTGAAACTCTGTGTGGTCAGTAAACACGTTCCTAAATAGTTTTGAGATGTTTCAAAAGTAAATTCGTGTGAGTCAACGAAAGATACTCCTGAATGATTGTGACAAATTTCTGATGGCAAAATTTAAGTCAATCTTTAATCATGTTATCGGAACAATAATTGCATTTTGAATTAAAATCGCCAGAATCGTAGTTCGGATTTTTGAGTTTATGGCCATTCATGAAAAAAGTGCCGTAATGAAAGCATTATCAGTTTAATAAAAATTCATAATGTTTTCTTTACGGCACTTTTGAAAACATCGCAATTATAATAAAATAACATAAGTGTTACTATGAAATATGACTCATACAAAAAAAACAGTATTATCTTCTAAACAGTATAGTTTTTAATAATGAAAATACTTTGTTCCTACTTTCAGCCAGTGGCGGCTTGTCGGGTGAAGTGCCACTTCAACAAACATTTATAAAAAAAACTTCTTCGGATGGTTTGGCGGATTCTTAAAATCAGTCACTTTTTCGTTTACAAGAATGATTTCTGAAAAATGATGTAGCTTTGAAATGAAAGCTCTCCCGTTTCAAGCTAGAAGTATGAGCACCCCGTCTCAAATGGCACTACGAACTGATGAACAGACGAACTTGTAACTGCGCGTACGACATGTGGAGCAACAATTCCCAATCCTTCACTCCGGGACTGTGAAGAGACCCGGAGTATGAACGTGAACTTCATTGAATAAGGGAATTGCTATGGCAACCAGTGACGTCAATGATGGAGGTGAAATAACAATAGCCGCCACTTCCCTATAGTGAGATTTTGAGTTTAGACGGTTCTTCTGCTTTCATCAGCCGTGTTTATACAGCAGCTGCGAATGTGAATTCAGTGCTGTTTCTTCATTATTTTCCATGCGTTCTGGATCCATGTTAAACAGACCGCTAGGCTTTCTTAAAAGATAGGAGAATTCACCTCCTTTACAAGAAACAGATGCATTTTTTGCATGGATTTTCATTTTGTAACACTTCACCTGTTTCTCTGGTCACGAGCTGTCAGTTTCCAGATTACATTACAAAAGAAGATAAGTGTCAAACAACTACAAATTAAATTATTCTGCCTTTTTGTGCCTTAAACATTTTAGAGGTTATCAATAAAATCTTTAAACTCTGTTTCTATGCACAGATCATATTACGGACCACTAAAAATTCGGCTCTTCTCTCTGTCACGTGCATAACTCATCCCCTCTGCACCAATTATTTAGCCTGACTAACCTCTGGCTCAGAACTTGAGCATCCACCCAACAACCTCCCCCACCCCTCCTCCTCCCTTGTCATGGAATACAAAATATACGCTCGCTCGCGGTTATTACGTGCGTCCATATCACTTTGATTCGACAGACAAGAAAAGGATTAACAGTTTTTTAGGGGTTTTTTTGTAGCCTTGTAACGGAAAGACTTGAAGTCAACTTCTTGAGAAATAACAACAGTTCATGTTGCAACTAAAATGCAAAATTCAAGCATTTATAAAACCAATGAAAATATTCAAATACACAGAAAGTTTGTGCTCCCGCTGCTGTTTTAAATCATGCAATTATTAATTACTATTTATTTAACTACCTTAAGAACCGTAAGGCGACTTACTTTAATTGGCGCCAATAGTAGGGCCATACCCTAGTTAAAGCCCCAAAAATTGCGGACGTACTAGCGATATGTTTATACGAAATCGGTTCAATATATAATTTCCGATGGCCGTTGGCAGTGGAACAGAAACTGTTTCTCTTAACTGCATTACACTCTCCTAATGTCTCCTAACGGCTTACACTCTCCTGTGTCTCCTAACGGCATTACACTCTCCTTCCACTCGGGTTATTACACTCCTAACCAGGGGGCGTTGTTTGCTACAGGAGTTTAGATAAAAAGGCAACGTACTAGAGGACAGAATCAAGAGAAAATGACATCCCGTCAGGAAACAGTCTCATTCGGAGATACGAAAGGGAACTAGGTTTAAATAAAAAGGCAACGTACTGGATGACAGATTCAAGAGAAATGGCAACCCACCAGGAGACATGGTCTCATTCGTAGATACGAAAGGGAATTAGGTTTTTCTGTGCACGGAAAACTTTAGCAGCAAAGATTAATGTCCAACTGCAATAAGTTCGTGTAAAGGTCAGCGCGGACCTTATAAAGGAAAGATCGGCCAGGCTCAGAATTTCTATATTACGGCCCATCCCGACTCGGTTTTCCTTTTTCTTTTTTTTTCTTCTTTTATTGGAGGTTTAACGACCACCGTGAGCAACTCAATGGGCTATAAGCAGTCGCCCGTCCCTAATTTAGGGTCACTGGTTCCAGGGAAGGGAGAGAGCCAGTGCCGTAAAACAAACACAACATCCATGCCTCACCGGGATTCGAACCCGGGCTCTTTACGGACGAATGATCAGAGGCCATCGCTCATACCACTGCGCCACAGGGGCGGCCCGACCCGTTTCATGAAACATTCTCAACCATTTATTGCAAATAACGCAATTCTTCCTTTAGATCAGGTGTTTTCAACTTGTCGCCCGCGGAGCACTTTTTTATATTCCACGAGACGTTGTTCCACGGAGGAAATTCTAAAATGGAAAAAAATACATTTTCGAAATGAAGAAATTAAAATCCAGGTACTTTGGGCACATGGACTTTGAATTTCTAAATCTGCGGTAAATTATATAATTGTATTTTTTTAAGAGTACTGAAAAATATAAGCGTATCACATCGGAATTATTTGCAACATAGACTACATCACGTTGATTGCATAGTTTCTTTTTTCCGGAAGTGTTTAGAATTCAAAACCTTTCTAAAATGATCGATATTCATAGTAAACACATTCCTTTTTACTTTTATTTTTCATGCTCCCAGTAAGTCCTATTCCGTTTTGCCATATTGCCCGCGATTCAGAAAAAGGCTGAAGACCACCTGCCATAGAGAAACAAAGGTACAGAACAAATATACGTTAGTAGTAGAGGGAATGTCTTGCAGAGAGACGTGTCATTTCTCGTACGAATTCCTCCTGTAGGTAAGGTTTAGGCCAGACTACATACTTTTGTTGCAAATGTAAATGCTATTCTTCTTCTAGCCTTACATACAAACACGTCAGCCCTCGATTCTCAAAATGTAAACGAATGCTTGTAGCGTCTGCATTTCCTTTGCAGCAACGGATGGCGCCAGAAGCTGGTTTCGGTTACGAGAAGCTGAAAACTCTGTTTATGTAAACATTTTTCGGTAAAGAAAATAAGCCATGTGTTTTAGTTGCAAAACCCAACGAAGTGAAAACGAAATGTGATTTCAACTTTTAAAAAAAATAAACCAACCCATTTCAGATTCTTAGCTTACTTGTCGTTTTCAACAGTAACTAAACAATGGCCGCCTCGCTGGCGTAATGGTCAAAGCTCTGGCTTCTGACCATTCGTCGGAGAGTGGTACGGGTTCGAATCCTGGAGAAGGGTGGATGTTATGTTTGTCTTACGGCACTGGATCTCCCCTTTCCCTAGAACCAGCCGTTCTAAATTAGGGACGAGCGACTGCTTACAGCACATAAGTAGCTCACGGGGGTCGTTAGTCTCCCTATCCCCAAATGATCAATGCATCTAGGGAGAGATTCGTTTCACTCTTCGCCATCTAATTATTTCCCCAGTTAGTCTTCATTTTGTGAGACGAAAATATTTTTGATGCTGGTGCAAAGTGTTAAACCTTTTATTGCAGGCCAGCCCCGGCCTCAGGCCGGACTTTTTTACTTAAATATGAAAAAAAAAAAAAAAAAAAAAAAAGATGGGCTGTGCAGACCTCTGGGGTAATGGTCCTCAAGATATGGGAGTCCGGAGCACGTCAGAATGGTGTCAAAACTCTGCATACTCTTGCAATACGTTGCCGCATGAGAAGCGCAGCGCAGAAGTCTAAGCGCTGGCTTATGACCACTCGTCCGAGACGTATCCGGGTTCAAATTCCAGTGAGGCATGGATGATGTGTTTATATTACGGCACTGTCTCTCTCCCTTCCCTGGAACCAATGGCCCTAAATTAGGGACTGACGACTGTTTATAGCCCATTGAGTTGCTCATGGTGGTCGTTAAACCTTCAATAAAAAAAACACAATGATGTGTTTTAAACATCGGTAAGACACAGCGTGTGTGAAGGCTCTGATGCAAGAAGGCAGACGGGTGAGTTTGCGTCAGACTGCTTCAAATGGAGATGTTTCTTTCGGTACGGCTCGTGAAATCGTTTACGATGTGCTGGGGTATCCAAAAGTTACAGAGAGATGGGTGCCCACACTATTGCCAGCAGAGCAGAAAGCATTCAAATGGAAAGCTACGCGGAAGAAGGTCAAGAACCCTTTGGCCGCATTTTCACCAGTGAGGAAAGTAGGTACACCACTTTGCTCCGAAGTCAAAGGCAACGACAATGGAATGGAATCATACATCGTCTTCCGTGTGAAAGGAATTAAAGACTGTGCGATCCGCTGGGAAAGCGATGTTGACAACCTTTTTGGTATGCACGGGACATTCTCATCTTAAATTTCCGGGGCCACAAGGCAACCATAACTGCTAACCAATATTGCACCATTCTGTGGCTCTTGAAGGAAACAATCCGTAGACGATGCCCAGGCACAAGAAAGTTGATCCTTTTGCATGACAACGAGCGCTCCATACCACAATTGTGGCAACTCACCTCGTGGAGAAGTCCTGTCTCCTCATTCCCCGTACTGCCTGGGACTTGCACCCTCAGACTTCTACATGTTCGACTGTACTGCCTGGAATTTGCACCATCAGACTTCCACATGTTCGACTGTCTCAAGAAGTGCCTTGAGGGAAAACGTTTCAGCAATGTCTCCGAAGTGGTAGCTCAGGGGAAGCGTTGGGTGGGGACACTAGACGCTCAATTCTTCGCCCAAGTTTTCCAAAAGTTGGTGTAGGTAAAACAAGTGTATTAACCAATTCGGTGATAATGTGGAAAAGTAATATCTGTGTTTTATATTCATTTCCCTAGCTCATTTGTGTGTGGCCATAATACAATCTTTGTAACTTGGTATCAGAAATTATTTATTTGTCCAGCCCCCAGTAAACAGTCAGTCATGCAAATTATTTTTAGCAAACAAGTTCGTTTGTTTCTGCTAACATGTATCAAGAACGTTTCGAATGTTTATTAATCAGAAATGTGTCCAAAACTGCAAAGAGAACAGTTTAAGATAAACTATTATGTAGGTCTATATCAATTTGAATACGAAAAGTTTCGGGCTAAACCCTAATGTGGGTAAATAGAACGTGAGTTTAAATAGCTTTCAAGGATTTTTAATCAATTGGATATCTTTCTTTCAAATGCTACACCAACAAAACTTTTTAGCAATTCGTTGTTGCTTAATGTTGTATATAACCGTGTTATTTTCAACTCGATTTCAGTAAATGCGAACGTCTTGTTTTCCATTTCTGAAACAAAAGTATTGCACTCTGTCGCTATCAGTATATTCGAAGATTTCAGTTTCTATTTGTTGGTTTAATGTGGTCTGAGACAATGCTATCGTCCTTTAACTACCACGTAACACTAAAGAAATATTTTCATTTCGTATTCAAGTAATGCGGGTGCATTTTACTTGAAACATACCATCTGAACACTTCCTCACGTGGTAAAGCTTCACAAGAACTTTCGATACACTCTACTCTAGAACACGGCCGGTCTTCAAATTCCGATGAATCATGCGCATGCTCACTTTTATAGCACTCATTTGCTTCCTTCCCTGAGAAAATTAATCCCGCATTACAGTTCGTTGTCTGTTTGGTGAGAGGATAGCGTCTAACGATCCACCAGTTTTATTAATGTCTTGCAGTTTTCTCAACCCAGAGACAAGACACCCTCTTCCCTTCCCCTCTCCGCTGAATTATAAAATTACTCCAAAAACCAACCAAAATATTTAACAGATGAATCCTCTTAGCCTCATATACTGTATCTATAAGAGTTGTTAAATTCCAAAACGTTAAAAAAATGGGGGAAATGGCATTAAAATAATTCACTGTGGTTTGAAAAATGAAAGGTAATATCTTCGCCGTCAACAAAAAGTTGATGCCTAGAATTTCATCTGTTCTTCTTGCGGAGTCCATTTCTTTTTTATAGAAATTCATCAAATCCTTGCCATAATGAAACTCGGACGTATTTCCTCAGTAATAATTTACTCCGAATAAAGAACTTTAATTCTCACGACCAAACATTTCTTACTGCTAACCAAAATTTAATTGGCACTGCTCACTTCTTACATCAGGTAGGATTTCACTTAAAAGGCAATTGAAAGAAATGCTTCAAAAGTTTGAAGAAGCAGTTTTCCTTTGTTGTTGCAAACAGTGTCGCGTGTGGTTATAAGTTATCTGAAGTGGAGACGATAGGTAATAGTTTTAAAAAAGAGAATTTTTCAGAAAAGAAAAAAAAGTTAAAAATTAAATTCTTCGGAACATGACGAATTTCTCAAAATTAAAACTGGATATCGCTGTTTTAAGAGGACTAGGTAGGTTCGAAATATCGAATTGATTTCTGGGGGTTTTTTGCATATTTTGATAGTGCAATGCTTTAAGAATATCTTCCCGTTTGAATTTTCGAAAAATTCACAAAATTGTGGCCATTGGATCATAAAGCGTGATGTGGCGCGCGGCTGGCCAAACGTATAGGCTCAGCCAGGGCTACCTCCCTTACACGAGTAGAATAGAACGGTCCTGTAAGATTTCAAGCAAAGTGCCGGAATTCTATAGTGCAGAAAATTTTTAACGCGTAAGTACGACTGTTCTAACATAAATATTGTACCGAATATTTGAACGTGATTTTCTCGAAACTACATTTTTTGACGGTTTTACCACGATATCTCGAAAACCGCTGGAGATATCAACTAGACATTTATACCGGAGTTGTAAAACAGGATGACGCATTAATACCACCTGACATCTGATTGAATAAAAATGTTTTCACCATTTTATAATAACAAATAACTCGCATTTTCACACACTTTTCGTTATCTGGACGCCATTTTTTTGCATTTTGTTTTCATTTTCAAATTTTCAGGTATAGTCAATAGAGTGAAGCCTAAGAAGAACAAATATCCCTGGGATTTCCCGAAATCTTCATCCATTCGACTGTAGTCATGGTAAAATCGGATTTTACATAGTTTGTCTCATTACGTTAGAGCACCAATATTATTCACCTGGGAATCAATATCGCGACATTTTCTTATTTTAGCATTTTATACTACACAGTCAAAACGTTTTGTATTCATTCGCGGCCTTGTTATAAACAAAAAAGTGGCTTGCGTTTAGCAAGCCACTTTTTGAAATGTCAAACCTCCCTAGTCCCCTTAAAGAAAAAATCTTGTTTCAGATCTGCCAATTTCTAGAATCTGAGTCTTTGCAAACGAATATTAAAACTTCAATTTGTTTAAAAAGAAATTAAAACACTACTTACTTAACAACTCACATCCATTTATTAGTACAAGATGGGAGGTTGATTGACAGGGATTATTCGACTGAGGGGGAATGCAAGGGACTTACCAGGTGAAGATTCGGTAACCAAGGATCTATACAATGAGGATTGGGGAGTGGGGAGGGCCAACTCATGTTTTCCATTTTTTTAATATTATTTTTCCCTTGATATGATGTTAATTAAATATTATGATTAGAAGTTTAGTTTGATATTTGTCTCCTTTTTTAGCACGTCTTTTGTAAAAAAAGGTGCTTATGTTACCGGTTTGTCCGTCCGTCTTTACCCACGATATCTCTGCAACTATTAGTCCGATTTGAGAAATTCCTTTTGCATTGGGAAGCTTGAAATATGTGAATGATGATCCTACATTTTGTTTCTTTTTTTACGATGTACAATTTTGCCTTTAGAGGGCGTAAATGCAGATGATGTCGAATACAAAAATACGTTTTATTCCACATATTTGCTTCTAAACATCCGATTGCAAAAACTCTTATCTTTCGATTCCATTTATGACGAAGAGTACTTTAGATATCGTTACCTTTTCAAATTACGCAGAGATTTTCCGCTAGGAGGCGTAAAAGTAAATTACATTTTCCCGATAACTCTTCTTCTAAGACTCCGATTTGAAAAAAATTTCTTCAGCAGACACACCTCCTGATGGAAAATCTTTTGCATATAATTTCAAATTTTTTGTAAAAAATACTTTGGCCACCAGGGGCGTAAGAGTTAATTCTTGCTTCTGATGTATTTGCCATAAAACCTGAGCTTCCAAAATATCGATTGAAAAATGTCTTTCGTGGACTGATGCCACTCACATCGATAAACCTTTTCGGAATATTTTCTTCTTAAAATAGTCCACGATTTCTCCGCCAGGGGGCGTAGAAGTTCATCTTATTTGTGTCAATATCTCTACTTCTAGGAGTCCGATTTGAAAAATTCCTTCTTTGTTGGATAGTGTTTTCAGTGTGAGATGTTTTTCACATAATTTCAAAATTTTCAAGTAATTCATAGACTTTCCGCTAAATGGCGTAGAGGTAAATTGCGTTTCCCCCTATATCTCTGCTTCTAAATCTCCGATTTGAAAAATTCTTTCTGCACCGGATACATCTCCTGATGGGAAATCTTTTGTACATAATTTCTAATTTTTGTTAAAAATGGTTTGGCTACCAGGTGGCGTAAGTCTTAATTTCCGCTTCTGATGTATTTGCAGCAAAATCTGAGCTTCTAAAATCTCTATTGCAAAAAAAGTCGTTTGTTGACCGATACTACTCATGTCGACAAACGTTTTAGAAACATTTTATTCTTGAAATAATGCATGGTTTCTACGCCAGGGGGCGTAGATGTATATAATATTTTTGTCAATATCTCTACTTCTAGGAGACCGATTTGAAAGATTCCTTCTTTGTTGGATAGTGTTTCCGATGCGAAATGTTTTTCCTATAAATTCAAAATTTTCAAGTAAATCATAGACTTTCCGCTAGGGAGGACAAAAGTAAATTGCGTTTTGTGCGTTATTTCTGCTTTTAAAACTCCGATTTGAAAACCTCTTCCTGTATCGCATACAAGACCTGATGGAAAATATTTTTCACATAATTTCTAATGTTTGGTAAAGAATGGTTTGGCCACCAGGTGGCATAAGTGTTAATTTCTTCGACCGATACCGCTCATATGGAAAAACCTTGAGAATACTTTCTTCCTAAAATAATGCATGGTTTTCCCAACAGGGGACGTAAAGTCACATCTTATTTTTGTCGATATCTGTTTCTGAGAGTCCGATTTGAAAAATTCTTTGTGTTGGAGAGCGTTTTCGGTGCGAAATGTTTCTCGTATAAATTCATGTTTTTCTTAACGCACAAGTCTGCAACCAGAGGGCGTAAGCTCACGATTCCGTTTACAGCAATATCAAGACGATTAAAAACTCGATTGAAAAACTTCTTTCTTCCGTCAGATACTATTGTTTTCCATACCGGTTCCATTGACTTTGAACAGCTTTGATAAATTTAATTTGCGTTAGAAAGGATTCAAAAGACGTGCTTATTACGCCCGAAAATTCGGTGTCATCTTTCTTGTTGACTCTGTTGCTGTTATATCAATGTTCTTGTCTTGACTTAAACCTAGGGAAATCAAGGGTAGTCAGGTCTCCTCGAGGTCTTTTCCTTGATCTTCCCTGCGGTTATTTTTATGTTTATGCTTGACTATTTAGAATTATTAATTTGAAAATGTAACAGCAAGATCAATAAATGAAATGAAAAATATTTTGAAAACAAAACCTGTTTCCAGTAGACGGATATTAATCCCGATAATGCCTCTCAAAAAGAAACATAACTAAACACTGATAACTGTGAGAAGTTGGATGATAGAACAAACTGTCAAGAATCCCATTTGTATAATATACACTCTTTGCAAAAAAAAACTCACACAGAAAGAATCATACAATCAAGACGAAAATTGGTATGTGCAATGTACATGTATAGGGGAAAAAATTATTGCAATAACAAAGCTGTTGGACCATTTATTCGAATAAAACAGGTACACGAGTAGATCAAGTCACTATCTTGTAGCCACACCTTTGGCTCGGATACAAGCAATTACCCGGCGTGGCATAGACGCTTACAGTTCACGGATACTGTCACTAGGTATAGCATGTCAGATGGTGTCCAAATTGCCGGCCAGTTCGCGGACATCCCGGGATGGGCGTAGATGGCGTCCCATCTTGTCCCAGACATGTTCTTTCGGTAAGAGGTCGGGCGATCGGGCTGGCCATGTAAGGGTGCCGACATTACCTAGGCAGTCTTAAGAAAGCCGTGCCGTCTGTGGCCGGACATTATCCTGTAGAAAAATTGCTCAATGATTCTGCGACAGGAATGGCAATAAAACACGTCGTAGAATGTCGTCGACGTACAGTTGAGCCGTGAGATAGGACTATCAAGGGTGTCCGGCTACCGTAGGAAATGGCTCCACACACAGTCACTCATGGTGTGCAAGCTGTGTGTCATTCCACGGTAAATGCAGGATCTGTGTGCTGGACGGCTCATCAGTCATCTCCAGACATGCATGCGCTGATCATCGGCACCAAACGCAAACCGTGGTGACTCTTCGCTGAATACAGTACAACGCCACTGGACACTGTCCCACGTTGATCGGGGCCGACACCACTGCAATCGGTGCCGACGATGCTCGCTGGTCAGAGGACTACGTTGAAGGAGGCCACTCAGGCCGGGCGGCGGAGCGGTTTCTTCGAATATAATCCCCATGCTTACAGTCGTACAGATGGTCATTCCCTACATGTAGACGACGCAACATGGCCACGGATGATTGAGGGCAACGAATTCGGTTTTGTTCGTGCGGCCTTTACAATCACTCTCTTCCCGCGTTCTGCCGTTGCCCTCGGACATCCACTGCCCGCGCGCCGCTGGGTTGTGCCGCTCCGAACAAAATGTCTGACGATACGGCGACTTGACCAACCTGCTTCTCTCAGCCTAATTATACGTCCTCCCTCAAACTCTCTCAACTGCTTGTATTGTGCACGGACCCTTTGTCGAGGTATATTCGGAGTCCGTGGAGGATAATGCAACCGCAATCCTCTGTGACAATTGTCCCTGAGTGCGAGCTTTGCTCTTTATACGCCCTCCTCGATGGGCGGCTCCCATGTTCTGTGGGGGACCACTATTTAGTCATTGGTCGTTATTGTTTAATAATTTGCATATTCGGCCCTGAGGTAATTGCATGCGGAGTTTCATCAGACTCCAACGACTTTCCCGGGGTACTTTGTTCTTTTTGGCACAGGGTGTATGTATGTTTTCGTAAAAAATTACAAGATCACACTTATTTTTTTAAATTTCTATTGTTTCTTTTTTTCTTTTCCCAGGGTTCAGTTATTTCAGGCGTTATAAAATATTTTTTTATACGTTGCGAAAACACAAGTTTGTCCACGACAGGCATCTCCCAACTGACAGAATGTCTCGCTGCAGATTTGTCGTCTTGACACATATTTTCACCTCTGTAGTACGTCACAACGTTATATTGAATATTTAGGTGAGTAATTTTTTTTATTCTTAAAACACTTTGAAATGTTTCTTCTTGTGCCCGAGGAGGTTTTTCTATGCTATAAGATTCATAAAATGAAAATTCACGATACATTTTTTAAACATCGAATTGCTCAAACGTTTATTAAGTCTTCCATATCAACAGCTGAAAATTTTAATGCACAGCAAACATTTAACCAGACGAAAGGTTCCGTAGTCCTAATGATGCAGAAATAAATCAGTTGTGAAACTAAAGCCCCATTTCTGGCGGTGGTGGAACTCGAATACTCATCTTCTCCCTACTGAGCTACACCGACCTTGGCTTATCGCTGTAACCTTTTGTTTTGACCCTTGTGTCACTTCAGTTGTACGTACAATAAATATCATACCAAGCCCTTAGTGGAACATTTATTCACCTGCAAGGGAAATGCAGGTCAAGTGAGCCTGCTTCTCGTGGCGTTAAAGAGGAGCTGGGAGATGTTGGGAAGATGATTAATAGGTCTTACAATGCTTATGCCGTACAGGTAAAGACGTTAAGATCCTACTGCTCACCTATCGAAAAGGGACACAAAAATATCGCAGAGTGCTAATCAGGTAAATATTTGTTTTCTGCAAAGTATCAAGAAGGTTTCGGTTTGGCTTCGGCAAGGGACTTCTTTTTTTTTTTTTTTTGATTGGAGGTTTAACGACCACCGTGAGCAACTCATTGGGCTATAAGCAGTCGCCCATCCCTAATTTAGGGTCACTGGTTCCAGGTAAGGGAGAGAGCCAGCGCCGTAAGACAAACATACCATTCATGCCCGACCGGGATTCTAACCCAGACCCCTTACGGACGAATGATCAGAGGCCAGCGCCTTAGACCACTGCGCCACCGGGGCGGCACAAGGGACTTCAGTAGCACTAGTGTGTCATAACACTTATCTGAAGATTTCTTAAATGAGTTTTTGTTTCCATGCAAAATGACGGTGAACTTTCGTGCTGTACTTCGTACTTTGCACGGGAGTTTTCTATATATTTTGTAATGAATTTTCTTGTCAAAAGTGTTAAATATATCTCACATGCCTTGGAATGAAGAACTGATAGGTTTGTTGGAGTTGGACTGCATGCTAAAAAGTTTTAAATCCATTGATGAATATAATCTATATAACATACATATACATAAAATATAATAATCGGTGGCACGTGCCAGTATGCTTCTTGCACTTGCGGAGTCATGTTGACTACGCAGGGTCGTGACATGGATTAGTTCAAACATGCCCAGCGATAAGTTATGCAATATTTGACGGCAGAAGGGGTTAGTGGAGCCGAAATTTATCGTCGTATGAAATGAGTGTATGGGAATCAGTGTTAGTCATGGTGTACAGTGTTCCGCTGGTGTAGTGAATTTCGTAAAGGACGTGTGAGCACGGAGGGCATGCCGAGACCTGGGCAAGCTCACGTGGCTATCACCATGGAATCGATTGCTGCCGTGGACAACCTTGTGAAGGAGAATAGCCGAATCACAACCCGCGAGTTTGCGGCAAAATTGTCCGTGAGTAAGGGAACTGTTAATACCTTTCTCCATCGCCGATTGGGATACAGCAAAGGTTTGCGCACAATGAGTCCCCAAATATATCCAGGAGAAGCAGAAGACCCGGAGAATGGGTGCTTGCCTGAAACATCTGCATCGCAATCACGCAGGAGGGTGGGGCAGTTTATTTCCAAGATTGTGGCAGCAGATGAAACTTGGTGCCACCACTTCGTTCCTGTTACAAAATGGATGAGTATGGAATGGCAGAATCCCAACTCTCCACGCCCGAAAAAAGCTCAGTCCTCCTTAAGAGCTGGAAAAGTGATGGTCACGGTTTTCTTCGATGAGAATGGTTCATTGCCGTTGGATTGGCTGGACACAGCAACCACATACTGCAACACGTTACGCAACCTCAAAACGGCCATCAAGTGTAAGTGACCCGGTATGTTATCAAATGGGATTATTCTGCTGCACGACAACAGACACCCGCATGTGGCAACAGTGTTCCAATATTTGCTGCGGAGCTTCCCCAAGGAGATCTTCGGCCCCCCCTCCACACCAGCCCCGATCTGTCGCCTTGCGACTACCACATCTTCCGGCCACTGAAGAAAGCTCCCAAGGGCCGCCGGTTCGCTAACGACGCTGAGGTCCGGGCCGCCGTTGAAGACGGGTTCCACAGTCAACCACGGACGTTCTTCGCTCAGGGTATCTCGTGACGTGCTGGGACATTTGCTTGAACCGACAAGGCGACTATGTGTAGCGGGTATATAGCCCATGTATCACTCTTACTTCCTGTATGTTCACATACACTGAAGAGCAATTGAATTAGAGATACCTGTCTAGTAACGTGTAGGACCACCTTTCACCCTGATGACGGCGGCGATTCGTCCCGGCATGGACTCGACAAGACACTGGAAGCGTTGGGAAGCCATACGGATCCATGACTGCTGAACAAGCTCCTACAGTTCACGAAGATTTGATGGAGGGGGTCAGAGACTCGAACATCTCTCTCGGTGGCATCCAGATGTGCTCGATGGGATTGAGGTTAGGTGACCTAGCTGGCCAAGGAAGCGAGATCACTTCGGTGGAGTGTTCATCCAACCATTCGGATACAATTTGGAAGTTGCATTGTCTTTTTGCAGGATGAGGTCCCCAGTGGGATGTTAAAGACGCACAAACGGAGCAAATGGTCGTCCAGGATATCCCGGTAACGTTGACCTGTGAGGGACGATGTCACACGTACCAGGGGTCCCATTTCAGTCAACGTAAACAGTCCCCAGACGAGAATGCCACCCCACCAGCTTAAAGAGTACCCTTCTGGCAAGAAGGATCTATTGCTTCATGTGGTTTGCGCTGTACTCGTATCCTGTCATCCGCATGTACCAACGTGAATCTCTACTCATCAGTCCAGGCAACATTTTTCCACATGTCTAGGATCCAGTGGCGATGTTCCCGCGTCTATGCTAATTTTTGCACCCTGTGATGTGCGGTCAGCAGCAGTAGCCTCGTGGGGCGATGGCTTCTGTACCCCATAGCGAGGAGATGGTTCTGGATGGTGTGGCTGCTTACACGTTTTTGTGCACCAGCGTTAAATTGCAGAGTGATTTCTTGCACTGTGGCCCGTCTATCCGTTGTTACAATGCGAGCTAATTGACGATGACCCCGCTCATCCACACGCTGTTGTCCACGGCAGTTGGCCCTTGCTGGGATGGTTTTACTGGATTCGATGTACTCACGTTGCGCCCGTGATACAGTCGCTCGTGAAACTCCCAGTACCTGCACGACTTCCGAGATGGAGTGACCCATTCTTCGTACCCCGACAATTTGCCCACGATCAAATGCGTTTAGATCCTTCGTCTTACCCATACTGCGTCCGACTCTTACTGATTCCCGTCGCATCACTCCTTATATTGTCGGATCGCTGCATACGTCATGTCGTTTCCGTTTACAGGGCCGCCCATAGCGCCACATTTGCTTAACGCCAGCTGTCTCTAATTCAATTGCTCTTCAGTGTATTCCAACCTATAAACACTTACGGCAAAAAACCAACAGTCTCAGTTTCATTTGGGCGACCCTTATGATATAATAATATAAATATATAATATAATTATATAAATATACAATATATAGGTCCGACATACGCGAATTTTCCTGTTGCATCTTTTAAAACAGGAAACTTTTTCTTGGTACTTCTTTCAAATAATTAATTCATTTCCTTTTTATGGAGTTTTCTAGGAGTGTGGATCCTAACGGAATCTGTTTCATGAAATTATTTTTACATTCCATATTCAGATGGTTTCGGTTTTGTTTAGAAAATCATGTAAATAAAATCAAGAAAACAATAATTGATTTCATTTCGTGAGGGAACTTTCCTAGTGTCTATCAACCACTGGTGAGGCCAGACCTTTTTAAAACTGTTGCCAGAATCCTACAATAGAGAACATAAGAGGTAATAAAATTCTATTTAAATTGTACAGTATTTTACTATGATGTTAAATTTGTTTTAATTACTAAAGTTGAGAGTTTCGTTTTTCTGAAGATTTTTTATGTAATTTCTTTCCTGGTTTTTTTTTTCATTTTAAGCACAAAAACTATATGTTTTCCTAGAAAAGTACAAAACATGATCATTCAAGCACTTTAACTCATGACATTAATATTCGAAGGGTCCGACATATACGAAGTAATACAGTTCATTCTGATTGCTCCAGACACAGCTTCAAGATAGAATGAAAAAAACTCGCTGAATAATAATAATTAAACAGTTTTTTACATGTAGTAGGTAGCTAATAAAAATATATGTGGGAAAAGCACTAAATCAAAGCAGGGAAACTACTCACCATGTAACCAAATCATTGAATGGTGACAAGCGATAGCATGAACTCTGTGGGTTGGACGATCTGTGCGTATGTACCTTCTCCGGCTGGGTGCGCAAGCGCAGTTGATAGAGCATGCAATGTTTCTTAACCACTATCGGAAGTGGAAAGACACATGACTGATTTTGCCAATGGATCCACTATCTGTACATTCACAAGGCAGACCGGCGCTCGCTATCTTTCGACAGCTAATAGGGAATAAACAACTTCGTAGGTAATTTGCATCGCATTATTGTTTTCCCTATGAATAAATTATTTTCATTCATTTAAAACTGTTTTCATTGAAAACACTGGATACTTGCACGCTTCCTCCCTGCTGTCAACACTGATTTGTGATTGTTCCACTTATAGCTCTAACGGTTTTATAATTTTTTTAATGTGCAATAAACATGCTACTATAGGCTGAGCTAACAACTACAAATTTTGTTTTGTTTGGCAATTGGAAAAATCGGCACGAAAAGTTGTATCTGTACAAAAAGCATCAAAGAACGCACTCTCAATCAACTGGAAAACCACCTGACCACTGCGGTTGAATTTAGATTTTCTTTGTTAAAACGTGGAATTTCTCGAAAGTTGTTTATATTCTTTCGATTTAAGTCGCTCAAGATTGTAATGTAAAGAAGGAATTCTAAAATTTTTATTGCAGCTGGGATGAATAGGCTGCACTGTTTTTAGACTAACGACTACGTGAGCAACTTAATGGGCTATAATAAGCAGTCACCCGTCCCTAATTTGAGACCACTCAGTCCAAGGAGGGGAAAGAGCTAGCTAGTACTATAAGACAAACGCATCACCCATACTCATTCGGGACTCGAACTCGTACCCACTCGGATGAACTACCAGAACCCCGCGCTTAGACCACTTCGCCACTGGGGCGGATTAGAATGAGCACCAACGCGATTACTGCGGTGTCTAATCAAATAGATATAAATAAAGTACGTGTTGTGTGATAGTGTATCTTGTAGTGCGACCGACACTATGGTAGATAGGACAAGGGCCGATAGAAAATAATGTGAATGACAGCAGAGGCAAAAAGGTACACAGCGCAGTTGCTGTCAGTTAGTGAGGAGTGGATTGAAGCAAACCATTGAGTTCCTGGCGAACTGCTGAGTTCTGTACTGCATCAAGTAATTTCGGTGTTCGTGTACCGCCTTAAACGTGATTATACATCTGCCTAGGAATGCACAGATTTGTGATTTACATAATTGGAGAGTTGTTTAGAAAAAATAGTAGAGAACAGCTGGAAAGATATCTTGTCTTTTCTTCGGACAATTTAGAAATGGAAGAAACATTGTTATACATGGAATAGACAAATTCTTATATCCCAATAGCAATATGCAAAGCAGAAGTATGGCATCCAGTCACGTGGTACGCGAAAACTGCAATGTCTAAAAATAGAGCATATATCTACGCATTGGAAACTAGTCATGGAAAGATAATGGAGCAAAGTCAGCGACGTAGGAGAGTTTTATTCTGGCCAGATAGTAGCTGAGAGGAAGGCTATTTGTTTAATGACCGCAAATACTGAACTGTTGGGATTTCCACGTCATACCCTCGCACGTGTATACCAAGACTACGTGAAATACGGCAAAACTTCCAATCAACGGGATAAATGTGGCTGTGAACGTGCAATTGCCTCTCGAGCTGAGAGAAGACTGTCCCGCATCGTTACAAGTAGATCGCGTGGGAATTTAATGACGGCACATCCACAAGTTTACGCACAAAGACTATCCGTTGTACCATGGACAAGATAGGGTACAGTAGCGAAAGTCCACATCGTGTGTCCTTTTTGACTGCAAGGCACGGAAAGATTAGGATGCATTTCGTAAAAGCCTGTTGCAACTGAAGAGCGGAAGGTTGGAAACACGTGATCTGGTCTAACGAATCACGGTTTCAACTTTACCACGCAGATGGGAGGGTGCGTGTTAGGCGTAAACCACATGAAACGACGAAACCACCTTGCAAAGTTGGGGTCGTGCAGGTAGGTGGAGGCTGTGTAACAGTTTGGTGTGCGTTTACGTAAACTTCAATGGTGCTCCTCGTATTCGTGGAGACTTTGGTCACTGGCACAAGATTCTCTTTCCACACCATAGCACCCTATTTCAACAGATCAAAGCCAAACCACGTACTTTCCGGATAGCAACACATTGGCTCCAGGAGCATTCGAGTGAGTTCACCACGCTTGAATGACACGTACCCGTGGTCGCGCACTTGTGTGTGTGTGTGAGAGAGAGAGAGAGAGAGAGAGAGAGAGAGAGAGCTGGGACTGTGAGGACGCCAGGTCTCAGTCAAATGGAAAAACCAGCAGACCCCATGCGGATTTGCATTCTAATTCATGGAACTCTTTGGTAACAAATATTTTTCAGAAGTGATTATTTTCATTTACGGAGAGGTTTGTCATCAACTCTCTGTTTTTCCGGAAATTGACAATTTTTCATGAATGCGCACGAAATTTGGACATGAGTTTGAATAGACAATACGTACTTCATTCGTCCATGCATGAGAAAAATTGCGATAGCTTTTACACTTTTAACTTTGTAATTTTAAAGTGCCGACTGAACCAGGACTACCTCATTCATGTATAAGAAATCTCTCTACCAGTTTGTATTCCTCTTGGTACAAAGAATTTCATTTATCCGTTGTTGAAATTCGATCATACAGAAATAATTTCAACCCACATTGCTTTCGCTCGTGAACATGCATTTACACCTGAGAAAATATTAACAATTAATATAAGTTTCTTTTCTATTAATTTAACTTATCGATAGTTCTGCACTTAAATGCAAAAAAAATTGTTATCAATTTGAATTCATTTTATGCCGCCAATTTCATTTACTCTTAGCTTTTCCTTTGTGCATGAAATAGTTAACTTGTTTATGCATTTCTTTTTGTTTTGTTAATTTGATTTGTTGATAATTTCTCATTCATTTGTGAGCTGAAAACTTGGTCATTGATTGAAATTCCTTTATCACATTAATCTGATTGATTTTTTTAAGATGCTCTTCAGCACATAACTTTCTTACCTATCCTAACATGAAGTAAAATGATTACTTTTTACTCTAATATGAGTAATTACTGAGTCACATAATGAAAGCAACGCTGTTATCATCTCACGTCTACAGGAAGTGGTCCACACGTGCTGCGTGACACAAGCATAGCTCCAGTGGAGAGCTCAGAGGCATACAAAAGACAAACACATTCATTAATATGTCGAAAGCAAACGTGAGAGTCAAAAATCCGATCATATTAATGAGACGTTGATCCAAAACGTGCATATTTTGCTTAACAGAAAAACCATCCATCAAATGAGTAATTATATAAGTTATTCTGCTATCATCCAATAGTGTCAGTTCTCAAGCGAGACAAATGATACATTATAAGTAGGCAATAGGTTCTTCTAAAGCTTCGTCTTTCTTACAAAATATGGCTGAACTTTAGATGGAGAGGAGCTCAGCTTGAAGTCAGATCAGACAGCAAACAGACAATGAATGACCCTGTACAGGGATTTCCAACCTGAGACTCGCTAGTTAATTTAATCCGGTCTGCAAGAACAGGCCGAAGAACTGTTTTGAAATTTATTGAGTTTATGCACGCAAATCCACAACGAATCGGTATACGAGTGTAAAGCAAGAGTGAAAACAAAGTTAAACTTACATAACAGCACATGACGAAGTAAATTTCTCCATCGCCTTTGTCCACGCAGGGCATCGATTACGGGTCCCCTCACTCCGGAGTAAGTCGCTCTCCCAACTGAGCTACGCGGACGTATGCTCTCGCTGCTATTTGCATTTATCTCATGTGCGTCCTGCAGCGCAGGCACGTCACAAGCAAATATGTTATATGCATATAATACAACTATATAACTTATATAACCACTTATATAACTGTATTTCAAGGTAATCTCCCTGCAGTTCCACATTCTTTTTGTAACCATCCACAGGCTGCTTCCTCTTATCAGAGAAGATTTTTCCGCTGTCCCTGAAGCGATGAGTGCACCGCTACATTCTATACCAAACTACCAACTGCGTAATACTACTTTGAGTGGTTGGTTGGTTGGAGGTTTAACGACTACCGTGAGCAACTCAATGGGCTATAAGCAGTCGCCCGTCCCTAATTTAGGGTCACTGGTTCCAGGGAAGGGAGAGAACCAGTGCCGTAAGACAAACACAACATCCATGCCTCACCGGGATTCGAACCCGGACCCCGTTCGGACGAATGATCAGAAGCCATCGCTTAGACCACTGCGCCACCGGGGCGGCGCTTATTTGAGTGGACCGAGGACAGATGAAAATCGCTTTGTACGCGATCCGAGATGTAAAGTGGATGTGGAAGAACTTCTGTCTTTAGATTTTGAATTGTCGCCTATAGCCGTTGTATGGGGACGGGCATTGTCGAGGTGCAAAAGAACACTTTTTGACATCAATTTTTTTTTTTTTTTTTTTTGTCAATTGCAAGTTTCAGATTGCCCTTAAGAATTGCTGTATACAGTATGTTGCATTGTTAACAACAGGTTGTCCGTGTTCCTGATAGTATTCCAAAATAGATCCATGCACATTCCAACACAAGGTTAGCAAGGTTTCCTTGACAGAGGTGAAAGCTCCTTTACTTCGCTTTTTTCTGGAGATGAAAGATGCCTACTTTGTTTCTTACTTCTAGGATCCAAATGGTGCACTCATGTCTCTTTCGGTTATTTGTTTGAGGGTTTAACAACCACCGTGTGCTTTAGTGCAACTGGGTTCAAGAAAGGCAGAGACCCAGTGCCGTAAACAAACACAACATCCATGCTTCACCGGAATGCAAACCCGTACCCATCTCTATAGAATGGTCAGAAGATAGCGCTCTTCCACTGTGCCACCGAGACGGTACCCAGGTCTCGTTTCCAGTGAAAATCGTTTTCAGTAAATCTGGATATTTTTTATAACGCTGCAAAAACTGGATTAAAATATCCATACATTGTTATTTGTGTTGTAGTGTTCAGCTGTTTCAGGACACATTTAGCACACACACACTTTCCGGTATTGCAAGTCTTCATCCACCATTGCATAAGCAGAACAATAACTTATGTCTAACATATCAGCTACAGAAAACTCTGAAATCTGTCGGTCTTCTTCAATGAGAGAGTTCAGGCGATCGAACATTCACGGGCTGCCTGATTGAGTTCAAATGTGTTTTATTCTACAAAGGCAAAAGCATTAATACAATATGCAGATGACGTATGATGAATATTTACATAATGAGTATATTACAAGTGAGATTAAGAAAAAAAAATATTTTTGAAGGTTACAGACATTATCACGCTGAGGTTACAGTTTTAGTTTTTCCAGTACTTGTGTGTTTCATGAACAGAAAAACACTTGACTTTCATATATGTTAGTCCAATACATAGGGAGGTTCCGAAGAGTCAAAAATTGTTCAAAGTAAGAAAAAATCAAAAATTAAACACAAAAACTGGAAGAGGATGTTTTCAGTTGGGCGACCTGATCGAACTTAATATCCACACTTGTTCTCAAAGATTTAAATCACCTTTCTACTAATTTATAAACTTTTCTCCGTTATTCTGTAAATTACAGCGCGAGCTTGACCGATTCTACTCAAAGAAACCTTATTATAACAAGTTGTTAAAAAATCTGAAATTTATGTTATTGTGTTTTACAAACGCAATAACATACTGTTCATTGTTTAATTAGATATCAGACGTATGATATTAGATATTGTTTAATTAGATAATTCGAGAAGCCCTGAAGTATTTTAAATGCCAGAATTTTCCTCAAAACTGTGATATCATTATATGCAAAGTGCATCACTGATTCATACACTATCTATCAACAAGTAATTGGACACCTGTGATAGCAAAGCAAAACGAAGTTTATTCACCTTCAATAGTTGGTGGAGCCTCCACGAGCAGCGACCCTCCGGGGCATTCTCTTAACCAGGCGTTGAACAACGGCTAGCGGTATTTTCTTCCACTCGGGTTGGAGAAGACAGGTCAGTTCCTTCACCGATTTCGGACGGTGGGGGCACCCCTAAAGTCGACGCTCCAACTCGTCCCAGAGGCGCTTGATAGGGGTAAGGTCCGGGCTCTGCGCAGGCCAGTTCATTCGATTAACCTCATTGTTACCATACCAAGCCATGGTGGACCTCGCAACATGACAGGTGGCATTGTCATCCTGAAAGTAACATGGGTCCACGCCGTAAAACTGCCACAAAGTAGGAAGCGCATGGTCATCCAAAATGGTGCAGTAGGTCTCGCCGTTGAGTCTACCAGGAATTGGGACCAAGGGTTCCGTGCCATACCAGGAGAAACACCCCCATAACATAATTCCACCGCCGCCGAACTTCACAGTTGGCACAATACATTCCGGCAGGAGGCGTTCTCCAGGCAGACGCCAAACCCAGACCCTGCCATCCGAACGGTAGAGGGTGAACCTTGATTTTCGCCCCAGAGAACCTGTTTCCACTGTTCAACGGTCCACTGTCGACGTTCTTTGCACCACGTTAGCCGAGCAGCGCTATTGGACTTGGTGATCAAAGGCTTGTGGGCGGCAGCACGTCCATCATAACCGAGCAGATGGGATTCCTTACGGATGGTATTCATTGAAAGAACACTCCCGGATGTTTGTTTAAACTCCTCGCGGATGTAGCCCATCGATTTGGTGCGGTTCTTCCGAATTTCTCTGGCCAGCACCCGTCGGTCTCTAACTCCCAGTTTTGTGGGTCTGCCGGGTCGGGGCACATTCCGACAGTCACCTCTCATCTTCCACTTTCCAATCACGTAGGCCACTGTCGATTTTGGGTATTTCAACTAGCTGGATATGTCACGTATGGATCGGCCATTTCTGTGATACCCGACGATTACACCTTTCTCGAAATCAGAGAGCTCCGAACTGCGTGGCATCTTGCATGCGACTGGTTGCGTTGTTGTTTCCCACGCGATATTTAACGGCGGCGGCAGTAACGTGTATCCGGACCGCAGATATCGTCGATTGCAGGGGTGTCCAATTACTTGTTGGTAGATAGTGTATAAGCACACCGGATAAAAAAATTAGTATCCCTAACAGAAATGACAGTAGGAAGATATCGGTTGCACATAGGGCGCCGTGATAGTATTATTGAGAGATAAGTAGCACTAACATGGTCTACAGGATCATTTCTGTCTCGTGCGGTGGTGAAGAGCAACGTGTGTGTTGAATTCAGTCTGCAATATAGGTCGCAAGACAGACGTTACTGAGTGGCAAAAAGGAACCATCGTGTTTGGCCGTACCCACGGACACAAAATGGATGAAGTCGCTCAGTTTGTTGGTGTGTCGAAGCGTACTATCCAGCGGGTCTACAAACAGTGGTGTAGTTCGTAGTCAACTAAAAATCGGTGGCTTTAACAGTGGCCGGAAGACGATTCTCATCAACAGGGACCGCTTCCATTTTTCACGCCTAGTAACTGCAAATCGGTTTCAAACCAGGCAACAATTGCTCCAAACAGTCAATGAAATTGCACTCCAACTAATATCTGAAGGTACAGTGCTACGAGAACTGCATGCGATGGACATCTGGAGCAGAGTACCACGGAAGAGGACTCTTTTAAGAGCAAGAGTCACGAAGTCGCACGTTATCAGTGGACTCAGAGGCACCAAACAACCTTTACTGTGGAGTATTAGAAACGAGTAATTGGGTCTGATGAGTCTCGTTTTTGTTTGTACTCCAATGATGGGAGGCAACGAGTGCATCGTAGACCCAATGCGGCCTTTAATCATGATTGTGTCGAAAGTGTTGTTCAAGCAGGAGGGGTTGCTGTGATGTTCTGGGGATGTTTTTGTACCACGAAATGAGCCTTCTCTTTGCAGTGACGATGAATTTGAACCAGCATGCATACCTCCGCATTCTGAATGCTGAAGTGTTGCCCTTTGCCCAACATCTCCAGGAGCAGTATCACATTGCCACTCCTATCTTCCAAGACGACAATTGCCGTATTCACAGGGCTCAAACTATTTATAAATATCACGACGAACAATCAGCAACACCGTCTCATCTCGACTGGCCCGCCAAATCCCAGATTTAAATCCTGTTGAAAATCTGTGGGATCATTTGGAACAGAAGGTGAAACACCGGAATTGACACCCTCGAACTCTGACGGAATTTCGGAACCAATTGACGCACGACTGGCTGCAAATCGATGTTCAATACATCCACAACCTCATGGAGTCTCTACAACACAGGATTCATGCTGTTATCAAGGCAAGAGGTGCCGTCACCCGTTATTAGGTATTTTCTGACAGGGGTGACTAAATTTTTTCGGTATGCTTACTCTAACAAAGCGTCAACACAATGCAGTGCTGTGCTGTAGTGCTGTGCTGTGATTGATGCCCTTGTTACTTTCTTCTTCATTCTCTACCTATTCGAGTCCAGCGGCAATGATGTCTCCATCACTCATATGGTATTCACATGAATTATTTTGCAACCACTGATTGAGACTTTCGACATTTTCAAAACCGCTTAAATTATTTATTAAATTCTTTGTCTCAGACATTTCGCTCCCTTCTTAATAGATCATGCTCTTCATCAAGAACAATTTTCCTCCATGATCGATCAAGTGCTACTTGTTTTGCACTGGACCACGCCTAACATACACTATGCATGATACAATTGAGTACTGTGTCATACAGGGAGGAAGGGCGTTCGCAGGTGTCCAAGGAAGTCTAATCGTCATGAAATGACGTCTAAGATTTATGTGAGTCACACAGAGAAGCAATTGGTTTTATATCTCTGCTTTGTGTACATTAAGGTGATTGAAAAAAGATGCCGTCGTACACGATTGATGATATTACACGTATCTACACACAGATTAAAACGTTTAATTACTTAAATTGATAAAATATAAGATCTTTCAGAGTGCTCCATCCTCAGGTAGAAAGACCAGTGGTAGGACCAAACGCACGAATTATATACACAAAATCACAGGTCAATGACGTAACGAGGTGAGTGTGCGCAAGCGTGAATCAAGTCTCATAATCGATAACGGTATTGATTTGCTACAAACAGGAATATAATCTTAATCGAATGAGTGCGAAAGGAAACAAATAATTGTGACATGTTTTTTTTTTCCTTTTGCACTCATTCGATTAAGACTATATTCCTGTTTGTACCAATTCAATACCGTTATCGATTATGAGACTTTATTCACGCATGCGTACACTCACCTCGTTACGTCATTAACTTCTGTGATTTTGTGTATATAGTTCGTGCGTCTGGTACTACCGCTGGTCTGGGCCGCGGGTGGCCTAGTGGTTAGCGTTTGTGACTGCCGTGGAGATAACCTCAAGTTTGATCCTGGGCAGGTACGAACTTTCGAACCACTAAATACCCGCCGTGGGTCGGATGGGCACGTTAAACCGTCGGACCCCGGGTACTGGCCCCCCGGTAATAAATAAGGGCGTCTTCCTCCTCCTATCTACCTCGCTTCTGTTTCACTTTCCTATCGGGCACTCTAGCCCAAATCTCCTAGCTTCCTATTTCTAAGGGTTGTTTAAGACCTGGGGTTAGACACACCCTTCCTAAAATCCTCTACATATGATATGATCTGATCTACCGCTGGTCTTTTTACCTGAGGATAGAGTGCTGAGCACTCTGAAAGATCTTTTATCTATTTTAAATAATTAAACGTTTTAATCTGTGTGTAGATATGTTTAATATCATCAATCGTGTACGACGGCATCTTTTTTTAATTAGAAGATAGCACAATAATTTTCACTTTCATACATTTTTTGGGTTGGGTTGGAGGTTTAACGACCACCGTGAGCAACTCAATGGGCTATAAGCAGTCGCTCGTCCCTAATTTAGGGTCACTGGTTCCAGGGAAGGGAGAGAGCCAGTGCCGTAAGACAAACACAACATCCATGCCTCACCGGGATTCGAACCCGGACCCCTTTCGGACGAATGATCAGAGGCCATCGCTTAGACCACTGAGCCACCGGGGTGGCTCATACATTAAGGTGGTTCTACCTAAACATTCTACGCTCTGTTTGCAATTGGTAAAATCTTCTGTAGACATTTTCTTCACAATTAATGTATTCCGCGAAGATGAAAATTTGTACATCCCATCGATAAAAATGACTTTAAATTATAGCATGGCATACCTAATATTTAATAAAACTTAACCATAATTATATTAAAAATCAATCATCTTTTCTTGGGTAATGCGGAGACCTGGTAATAGATGATGTTACCTGTAAACTGATGGCATCAGTGGACAAACAAATGTTTGGTGGTAGTTTCGGAATTCGAAGCCAAAATATCTACAGTACTGATGATTTTCCTTCATTAATTTTATTAATTTTCAAAATGGAATCAAAATTAGTCTGTCCATGCGATAGCCTGGGATGTTTGGAATGGTTTGCTGCTTAGGTTAAATGTTCTGGCAACAATTTAGCTGAAAATGTCAACAGAACTGCAGATTTCTAATTCCGAAACATTTGTTTGTCCGCTGGCGTCATCAGTGTACAGGTAGAGCTATCTATTAACAGGACTCAACATTATCCAAGAAAAATGATTGATTTTTATAATGTAATTATAATTACGTTATATCAAGTATTAAATATGCCATACTATATTTTATTTATTTTTAGCGATATGCAAATTTCCATCCTTGGGAATACATTAATTGCGAAGAAACTGTCTACAGAAGTTTTTCACCACTGGAAACATTGGGTATAATTTTTATGTCAATCAATAAATAAAATTTATGCACAGATAACCCTCACCTGGATAACTGAAGGTACAGTGAACTCTACGAAACTCAAGAGCGGAAATACTTTCTGAAGAGGACATTCAAAAGTATAATCTACTAATGTCGTAAATAAGTGCCACGCGCTCTTACGATTTGAACTCATCGAATTCTGATTTGCAATATTAGAGATCTGACCAATACCAGTTTTTGAGTTTTTGACAGCATTTGTTTAGATTGGAGGTGGCAAACTCAGTGCCACTTCTTGATTCTTTAAACCAAACCCATAATATATCATCATCATCATCATCATGGTCAACCATTATCAATCCACTGCTGGACGAAGGTCTCCCCAAGTTTTCTCCACAACGGTCTGTCTTGTGCCAGTCTCCTCCATGTCACTCCCGCATACTTTCGAATTTCATTAACCCATCTTCCATGTGGTCTTCTTCTGGGTCTTTTCCTGTCCCTTGGAATCCAATCTAAAATTTCGGCTGTCCATCGATGGTCTGTTCTTCTGGCAGTATGTCCAGCCCATTGCCATTTCAGGGATTTAACTCTTATCATGATGTCTTCTACTCTTGTCATTTTTCGGATTCACGTGTTCCTCTTCTTATCTCTCCTGGTTACACCAAGCATGCACCTCTCCATGTTACTTTGAGTTGTCTGCAGCCTTTGTATGTCTCTTTTAGCTAAGGTCCACGTCTCTGCACCATACGTAAGCACTGGAAGGATGCATTGATCAAACACTTTTCTTTTAAGACATAATGGCATATTGCTCTTGAAAATTATGCTGTTTCTTCCAAAAGCTCTCCAGGCAAGTTTTGTACGCCGATTAATTTCTTCATCAATGTGACCCTCACTTGATATCTGCTGTCCAAGATAAACGTACGTGTCTGTTATCTCCAGCTTTTCTCCATCAATCGATAAATCTTCATTTCTTGTAAAAGCATTGTACATCACTTTTGTCTTCTGAAAGTTCATTTTTAATCCCACTTCTTTACTCTTGTCAGCAAGTTCCTGGATCATACTCTGTAGCTCTGATGGGGTAGTTGCAAAAATGACTATGTCATCAGCAAAACGAAGGTGGGTTAGATAATCTCCATTAATCTTTATCCCTTTGTTTTCCCAGTTCAGGGATTGAAAGACATTTTCCAATGTGGCATTAAAGAGCTTCGGAGATATGGTGTCACCTTGTCTCACTCCTTTTCCAATTTTTATGTGTGTTGTATTTTCAAACAGCCGAATCTTTGCACTTGCATTTTCATAGATGTTATTAATAATATTAATGTATGCATCTTCAATACCGCAGGATTTCAGAGCCATTGCAACTGCTGATGGTTTCACCGAATCAAAGGCTTTTTCATAATCGATAAAAGCCATGCACAATGGAAGCTCATATTCCCTCGCTCTTTCAATTAGTTCTCTCAGTACGTGGATATGATCTATTGTGCTGTAGCCACTCCTGAATCCAGCTTGTTCTCTCGGTTGAGCCATGTCCAGTGTCACCTTCAAGCGGTGTGAAAGAACTTTAGTGAAGATTTTATAAACCACTGATAGGAGGCTGATAGGTCTGTAGTTCCTGAGATCCTCAATGTCACCTTTTTTATGTAGCAAGATCATTGTAGCGTTGTTCCAATCCTCAGGAATTTTCCCTTCATTAAGGCATCGAGTGAAAATTTGGGCGAGTACTGTTTCGATTTCTCCACTTGCTTCTTGTATGATGTCTACAGTAATTCCATCTTCTCCTGGAGCTTTTCCCCGCTTCATGTTCTTGATTGCATGTGCAACTTCTGCTGGAAGGACTGGAAGAACTCTGGTACTGGTACCTTTCATGATGTCTGGAGTACATGTATCATCCCTTTCATATAATTTGGAGTAGAAATCTTTCACTCTTGTCAAAATTTCGCCTCTATTTCTTGTTACAGAACCATCTTCTTTTCTCAGTGCCATAATCTGTTTTTTCCCCTTACTGAGATGTCCCTTTGCTATCTTTAGGCTTTGGTTGTTTTCAATTGCTTTCCTTACTAGTTCACAGTTAAATTTTCTTACGTCTTCAGTGATACTTTTTCGTACTGTTTTGCATAGCTCTATATATTCCACTTTGGAAGTCACATCTTCTTTAGTTGTCCTCATCACTCTTCTTTTTTGCATCAAGTGTTGTGGAATGATATTTGAAACAGGTTCGTGCGCATCGAAGGTAAGTGCTCCAAAAGAAGGCCTTAGGCAACGAGAAGACAGTTGGCTGAGTTCGTCAAAGAAGGAGCGCGAAAGGAATCCAACTAGTCGTAACTCAATGGACATAAGTAAACAAGCAAAGAACGGAGGGTTCAGTGACTACAGTGCACTCCCAATCACATCTCCTTCTGCACTAGAAGTAAGAGGGACCTATTGTTTTACCCCCGCTCCTTTTGAGAGCCGACGAAAGCAGTGAGAACTGTTAACAAAAGACATTTCACGCCGGCTTGGCTCTAGTTGGGCGACTGGGAGAACATGTGACACGTTTTGAAATCCTCAAGAACCCAGTGTACATATTTCTGGTAATAACAGAACGAAACGTTTGGCATTGGCTTCAGTCTTCTTAAATCTTCTTCTGTTGTTAGTGTGTTAATAGTGGATAAGTAACAAATTCTAACCTGCTCTCAGGCACACGAGGGAAATTTTTTGAAAATTACCTCCAATTTCGACACATGCTCTCACAAAGGTTTGATACCACTTGTTCAGGGATCAGAACATCATCGGCTTGTATTCAAATGTCTCAGGCATAAAAGCCACGAGATGTATTGAATGCTGTTGAAGCGGAATTATTTGCACATACGTGATAGGAGAAACTCAGTATGACATAGAAACACCGATGAGTCTGTTGAATATCTCTAATTTTTACCTTCTATTGGGTTGGTGCGAATAAAATGTGCGGCAAAGGACCAGCACACGTGAACGGCGAGAACGGAAAAGCAGGACAACTTACCTAGGCAAAATAATCCCCCTCAACATCGACACATAGTTGCCGTCTGTTCGCCAAGGCCATGATCCCGGAACGAAAAAAGTCTTGTGGCTGGGACCCAAAGAAGTCATCAGCTGCACGTTGAACCTCGTTGTCTGTCGTGAACTGTTTCCCGGACAGGAAGTGATCCAGGCAACGAAACAGATAATAGTCTGTCGGAGACAAGTTCGGGTAATAAGCGGGATGAGACAATGCTTCATAGCTCAAGACAGTGTCGGCATCGTTCGTTGTGCGACATGAGGGTGGTCGTTTCCTTGGAGTAGATGAACACCATATCTGTTGGCCAAATCCGGTTGTTTCTGCAGGAATTTCCGGTGCATCTGCTGTAATTCAGCGCAATAACGTTCTGCAGTGATGGTTTGGCTTCTTGCCAAGAAACTCCGATGAATTATCCCTACTGTGGACCACCAGACAAGGAGCATCATCTTCTTGGTGTGTAGAGGTGGCTTAGGATGCGGTTCAGCATGCTGTGCCTTGCTTAATCATTGTGCAGATCGTTTCCGACTATCATAAAAGACCCACTTCTCGTCATAGATGACGATTCGATGCAGTAGAGGTTTCTGTTTATTCCTGGCAAGCTGCGACGTGCAGACTTCCAAACATCTAGTCTTGTTGACAGTTGTCAGCTCATGATGCAGTCACATGTCCAGCTTTTTGACCTTACCCAGCGGAGCCAGACGCCGAACAGCTGTCGTGTGGTGGACACCTACCTCTACCGCTGTCGCACGACACGTTTTTCGAAGGGGTCCGCTTCAAATACGTGTAACAAAACATCGTTAGAAACAGCAAAAGGTCGATGATCACGTGCTTCGTTTTGCAGGTAAGTATCTCCGCTTCGAAACTTCATAAACCATCGCCGAATGGTTAGTTTGTTGGCTGTATTAACTATACCATCGGGATCAGAGGAAATGCTATCCCACACTCACCAACCCGCTTGGCCAGCGTGGTGAGTTATGGCCAAACACCTCCAAAATGACTCTACAACTTAAATCTTGGCCCTCCGTCTCCGGCAGCTCGAATGTACCTGGCCAAGGCAGCGGCCAGTGCGACATGAAGGCAGAGGGTGCTAAGAATCCCCGGAGGACCGGACTAGGCTGCCATTTGATGCTGACCTTGGCTACCTATAACGGACGCTCCCTATCTTCTGATTCAAGGCTTCTTGAATTGGAAGAGGAACTACAAAGGATCAAGTGGGACATCGTCGGGCTAAGTGAGGTAAGGAGAAAAGGAGAAGATCTCATTGAACTGAAAAGTGGACATCTCTTCTATTATCGTGGGACAGATACTGGTAGAACTAGTGGTGTTGGATTTATAATAAACAAGAAACTGAAGGATAAAGTGGTAGAAGTTGAAAGTTCCTCTGAAAGAGCTGCACGACTCGTTATCCAACTCTCGAGAAGATACCAGGCTCAGATTATTCAAACTTATGCACCCACCACAAGTCATCCTGAAGAAGAAATTGAAGAATTTTATGAGGGAAATTCGTCATCTAAATAATAAAGGTAAGCAGCACTTGAAGATAATTATGGGAGATTTCAATGCAAAAATAGGGCAACGGCAACAGAATGAAACTTCAGTAGGTAAATTCGGTCACGGCAACAGAAACCAGCGTGGAAATACTCTCGTTGAGTTTGCAGAGGCAGAAGGATTTTTCATCTTGAACTCCTTTTTCAAGAAAAAGCCACACAGGAAATGGACATGGAGACATCCAATTGGGACGACAAGTGAAATTGATTTTATTATGTGTAACAAAAAATTCGTCATCGAAGACTGCAGTGTGCTGAACAAGTTCAACACAGGTAGTGACCATAGATTGGTGAGATGTAAGATGCACCTCAACACTAAACTGGAACGTGGCAAGCTCATAAGACAAACAAAATGTATTGACATAACCAACCTTAAAAAACACCATAATACTTTCAAGTTGGAACTGAAGAACAGATTCTCTGCTTTAGAAGGCCTAACATCGGAAGAAGTGGATATTTCGGAAGTTAACAGAAAAGTAACCAAAGCTCTAATGGAAACAGCAACAAAATTAGCTGGGTCTAAGAACAAGTTGCATGTGAACAAATTATCAGGAAAAACCAAAATGTTGATGCAAAAAAGAAGAGAGATGAGGACAACTAAAGTAGATGTGACTTCCAAAGTGGAATATATAGAGCTATGCAAGACAACACGAAAAAGTATCACTGAAGGCGTAAGGAAATTCAACTGTGAGCTAGTGAGGAAAGCAATTGAAAACAACCAAAGCCTTAAGATAGCAAAGGGACATCTCAGTAAGGGAAGAAAACAGATTATGGCTCTGAGAAAAGAAGATGGTTCTATAACAAGAAATAGAGGCGAAATTTTGACAAGAGTGAAAGATTTCTACTCCAAATTATATGAAAGGGATGATACATGTACTCCAGACATCATGAAAGGTACCAGAGTTCTTCCAGTCCTCCCAGCAGAAGTTGCTCATGCAATCAAGAACATGAAGCGAGGAAAGCTCCAGGAGAAGATGGAATTACTATAGACATCATACAAGAAGCAAGTGGAGAAATCGAAACAGTACTCGCCCAAATTTTCACTCGATGCCTTAATGAAGGGAAGATTCCTGAGGATTGGAACAATGCTACAATGATCCTGCTACATAAAAAAGGTGACATTGAGGATCTCAGGAACTACAGACCTATCAGCCTCCTATCAGTGGTTTATAAAATCTTCACTAAAGTTCTTTCACACCGCTTGAAGGTAACACTGGACATGGCTCAACCGAGAGAACAAGCTGGATTCAGGAGTGGCTACAGCACAATAGATCATATCCACGTACTGAGAGAACTGATTGAAAGAGCGAGGGAATATGAACTTCCATTGTGCATGGCTTTTATCGATTATGAAAAAGCCTTTGATTCGGTGAAACCATCAGCAGTTACCACGGCTCTGAAATCCTGCGGTATTGAAGATGCATACATTAATATTATTAATAACATCTATGAAAATGCAAGTGCAAAGATTCGGCTGTTTGAAAATACAACACACATAAAAATTGGAAAGGGAGTGAGACAAGGTGACACCATATCTCCGAAGCTCTTTAATGCCACATTGGAAAATGTCTTTCAATCACTGAACTGGGAAAACAAAGGGATAAAGATTAATGGAGATTATCTAACCCACCTTCGTTTTGCTGATGACGTAGTCATTTTTGCAACTACCCCATCAGAGCTGCAGAGTATGATCCAGGAACTTGCTGACAAGAGTAAAGAAGTGGGATTAAAAATGAACTTTCAGAAGACAAAAGTGATGTTCAATGCTTTTACAAGAAATGAAGATTTATCGATTGATGGAGAAAAACTGGAGATAACAGATACGTATGTTTATCTTGGACAGCAGATATCAAGTGAGGGTCACATTGATGAAGAAATTAATCGGCGTACAAAACTTGCCTGGAGAGCTTTTGGAAGAAACAGCATAATTTTCAAGAGCAATATGCCATTATGTCTTAAAAGAAAAGTGTTTGATCAATGCATCCTTCCAGTGCTTACGTATGGTGCAGAGACGTGGACCTTAACTAAAAGAGACATACAAAAGCTGCAGACAACTCAAAGTAGCATGGAGAGGTGCATGCTTGGTATAACCAGGAGAGATAAGAAGAGGAACTCGTGGATCCGAAAAATGACGAGAGTGGAAGACATCATGATCAGAGTTAAATCCCTGAAATGGCAATGGGCTGGACATACTGCCAGAAGGACAGACCATAGATGGACAGCCGAAATTTTAGATTGGATTCCAAGGGACAGGAAAAGACCCAGAAAAGACCACATGGGAGATGGGTGGATGAAATTCGTAAATATGCGGGAGTGACATGGAGGAGACTGGCACAAGACAGACCGTTGTGGAGGAAACTTGGGGAGACCTTCGTCCAGCAGTGGATTGATAATGGTTGACAATGATGATGATTCTTCCCAAACGCTTTGTTAATGTTTCGAGCGGCAATTCGGGGTCTCCATGTTTCCTTTGCACGCCACGTTACGTCCAAACAAACCACACCTGAACCTTGTTCTTCACACACGTGCTAGCTATTTATAGTAACTCTGTGACGTAATACCCACAACACCTGTGGGTGGTTCCATTCCGCTGTGGTGGGGGTCTGTCTCCGCTGCTCGTTTCGCGCCGGACACTTCATTCGCAACAACCCAATATTTCAGTTTCTATACTCATGTAAATATTGTTCTCTCTTCTCAGGTAGATTTTTCTTTCTGAACGGCACATTACTTCCCCGAATTTCCTTATAAGCTTGGGTAACATTGACAGTTGGTCAAAAGTAAATAAATTCCACGTCGAGAGTAGAAAAAAGTTAGTACGATTATTAAAGATTACTGACTGAAATAGATCGGCGTGTTAACTTGATAAAGTGCAAAGTTTATGTGTTGCATATTATTGATGGTATAGCGAAGTTTCTACAGTCGTGTGACTTCGACATTTGGAAGGAATAAAGTTTCTTGAATCTTAACGTAAATGGCTCTCATTCATAAGAATTTATTTGTTCATATCAGAGTGAGACTGTGTGATTTTACGATAGGTTAGAACTTCAAAGCAACAGAACGTGACAGAAGAGTTTTGAAAAGAACTGTCTGCTCAGAACGCCAATCAACGTTGCCTGAAATCATGCAAACCTCATTTGAGACTATTGGGACTGATACTAAGACCAATACAGTGCGTAAAACGCTGTATTGGTCAACGGTCGAACAAGCAGTTCACAAGCCGCTAATTATTTCGACTAATTCCACACGTCGATTAGCGTGGTGTAAGGAACTTAGATCTCGGACTGTGGACCGTTGGTAAACTGTGCTTTGGACGGACGAGCCAGTTTGATGTCCCTTCCTGGGTGTGGTTTGTATTGTGCAGACAATAAAGTTTGGTGAAGGTATTGTGATGGTATGGAGCTATTCTTCGTGGTTCGGCTTGAGTCCATTAGTCATTTCGGACAACATCATGGATGTTAAGCTCTGCATAGATGTCCTACACAAGTATGCTCTACCAATGTTGGGCAGTACTTTGGGGAAGGCCCATACCTCCATCAGCAAAAGAACGCTCCCTGTCATACTACTTACGCTGTTACAGATTGGCTTGAGCACATGGACGTCGAAAAGTTGGTCGGCTAGCCCAGAGTATGAGCCTGAACCCTATAGAGAATCTCTGGGACGAATTGGATCTTCGGTGTGCGGGGAAGAAGAGATCATCCAACAAACAAAGCTGAACCGGTCACTGCTTTGTAGGCCGAATGGCGAAATATATCGCCGAACATTTAAAAAAAACTGGTGCAGAGGATTTCACAAAGACTAGAGGCAGTCATAAAGGCTAAAGGTTTTAGCCCAGAAAATTACGAGGCGTTTTCAATAATGAATACCTTCACTCAAGTGTCTAGAGTATCACTTGCTGCCTAGCAACTAGTCAGACAGCAAACGATCATTTGTGTCATTATCTTCCTTTTACTGCGTAATAGAACTCCGTACATCTATTTGTTCGTATTTCATTGCATTTAAAATGGATAATCTGTTGCAACTGTTTCTACGGGTGTCAATCAACGATCAGTTAAAGAGTTTCTAACTCATGAGTACGTACCTCACAATGAAATTCACGCTACATTAACGGCATGTTCTGGAACTTTGGACATAAGCACTGTTCGTCGTTGGGTGAAAAAATCAAAGTACAGAGGAGGAATGTTGGCCGTAAAGGATCAACCGCGAAGTGGGAGTCCCTTAACCGCAACTTGCTACTTGAACAGGCAAGAAGTTGATGGGCTCATCAGCGAAAATCGGAAATTAGCTCAGAGAACGATGGCAGGTAAGCTTAACATAGTTTAGGTTGTGTCGATGACATTATTAATGATTTAGGATATAACGAAGTGTGTGCTCGTTGGGTAGCGCGTCACCTAACGTTTGAAATGAAGAAATCAAGATTTGAAACATGCCAAAGGTTTCTTGCTCACTATGAAAAATATGTAAATGATTTTCTCCAAAACATTGTGACTAGTAATGATATTTGGGTTCACCATTGTGAGCCAGAAATGAAAAATCAATCGCTGTAAATCAATCTTCTTCTCAAGCGAAAGAATTTAAAACTCAAATTTCTGACGATAAGTGCATACTCATTGTGTTCTGGGACTACAGAGGCATTATTCTTCAGAAGTACATGATCAAAGATAAGATTATCAACTCCGAGAGCTGCATGCATACCTTCAAAGGTTAAAACAAATAATAAACCCCTCATGTTGGGGGAAAAGCCAATGATTCTGCAAAAAGACAACGCCAAATCTTACGCTAGTGCTTTCACTTCAGAGGCCGTACAGAAAATTGGATTTGAAGTTCTTGAACAACCCTACCTACAGTCCAGATTTGGCGCCGTCCGATTTCTGGTTGTTTTCTGCTCTCAAGAAACATCTAAAAGAAATTCAGTTCACCGGTGACGTTCAATCCGCTACGAGGAAATGGTTCGATTTTCACAAAGACGAGTTTAAAAACTTGTTAAACGTTGGTCTATCTGTATCGAGCATGCTGAAAAATAAATATGTGAATTAAAATAGAAATTGATCTTGTTTTCTTTCAATTTGATAGCTTGCTACCGGGCTTGGATATAAATATGGAGGCATTACTTTCTGAACATCCTTTGTACATTTTCTATAAATAAATATTATATATTAGATATGTAGGCGTCGGATATCTTTGGTATAGCAGTGTATGTGCTTAAGTTGGAGAGAGTGCATGCGGCAAAATGAAGTCGTCAAAGGACGAAATTTCGGTTTTCTAAAAAGTACGAAACACCCATTTCTCCAAGGTGTCAATGCTACCGCGAGTCATATTTCTTATGTCAATAAACCAAGATAGCAACGGGATAAAAATAAGCGGGGATCATTTAATCAGCCTTCATTTTTCTGATAGCGTCATTATTTTTATAAATTACAATTGACACTGGTGCACCATGATCCAAGAAATCCAAAGGGGAAAAAATAAGGAAAGTGAGATTGCAAATTATCTTACAGAACATGAAGCTCACGTTCAATACTTTCTTGAAAAAAAGGAAGAAATGTCGATGCAGTGAAACTGGTAGTGATCGATGTCTGCGTATTAAATCAGATGAAGATACAACGATATATCATCATCGAAGTAATCGATAAGCGTATAAAACTTGAATCAGAAGTGCGATTTCACAAAGTAAGGCAATCCTGAACTTTTAATATTCCCATGTCGTTTAGTTAAATGGTAAATTGCAAGCACTAAATTTGTGTGCAGATTTTTTCACTATAATGTCTTTCACATGAACATGTTATTTCAAGATTTTGCTTAGCTTAGGACAAGCTTTATCGTACAGGGCATGGAGTTTAATTTTTGTATTCAGTGCACGTAATACATACACTGAGGAGCCAAATTATTATGACAACCTGCCTAATATGATGTTGGTCCTCCACATGCCACCAAAACAGCTCTTACCGGGAGAGGCATCGTCGCTACAACATTTCTAAGGGTGTATTGTGGTATCTGGTGCCAACAAGTTACCACCAGATCATTCAACTCTTGTAAGTTACCTGATTCAGCCGCAGCATATCGGATTTGCAACTCAGATATAAACCACGGATGCTGGATTGGATTGATATCTGGGGAATTTGGAACCCAGGGCAACACCTGAAAGTCTTACTCATGTTCCGCGTACCATTCTCGAAAAATCCGGGCAGTATGGCATGGCGTATTATTCTGCTGAAAGAAGGCACTACTAAAGGGGGAAAGTATTGACATGAAAGGATGTACCTGATTTACTGTGATGTTTAGGTAGGTGGTCGACGTCATAGTTTCCTACTCATGAATGACTGGACCCAGGGTTTCCCCAGCAGAATATTGCCCAAAGTATTACGCTTACTACACCGACTTATTTTCTTTTGGTGCATCTTAGTGCCAACACTTCCCCAAGTGAACGACACACACGTACCAGGTCGTCCACATGGTGCTACAGGAAACGATATTCATCGGACCAAACGACCTTTTTCCAATCATTCAAGATCCAGTTTTGATGTTGGCGTGCCCATTGTGGACTCTTTCAACGGTGAATCGAGGTTAGCATGGGCCCTTGGAGCAGACTCGGCTATGCAGCCCCATTTCCAGCACGTTTTGATGTACTATGTGTTGTGACGTAATACTTACGTCATCGGTATTCAAATATCCTGCAAGTTGCGCCATAGTATCCCTTCTGTTGACTCGTACCATACGGTATAGCCGAGCCGCCTTCTCTGACCTCTAGAATCAATGACACGTGGTCGGGCCACACTTTATCAGCGGTTCGTGATTTTTCGTTCTTCGGACACTTTTTGAATGTAATGAGCACCCTAGAAGCCCAGCCGTGTCATAAAAGCTCTGACCCAGTCGTTTTGGCCTTGGTCAAACTTGCTTAAGTCCACTGTCATTCCCATCTGAAGAGCAAGAATAACGCTGATTAACAGATCTCATATCAGGTGTTATTTATAAAGTGTCATAAACTTCACATGCTCCGTCGTTTACCTGCAGTTATTTAGATTTGCATAAAGACACCCTGGCCATAATCTTTCGGCTCATTGGTGTGTACAGTAAAAACAAAAGCGCAAAAAAAAAAAAATTGAAGAAATCTCACCTTTCACGTTTCTCACCGATATTCTGTTTTTTTTTTTTTTTTTGTTATACGAAAGACGTCATTGCAAGGGGGATTAGAACGATCAATTCAGTACAGCGACCCACTACGAAAACATTCGTACCTACAGTAGAATACCTCATAAACTCCGTCACGGAAAACATAGATCCTGGATGAAAGAGAACTGTTAAAATATGCACTGTAAAACGGATTCAGTCGTGAGCAAATTTCAACAATTAAATGGTGAAAGAGTTTTAAAAACACGCTCATAATTACATGCGGCATGAAACCAAGCTCAAAACTGGGTGTTGCGCCAGAAAATGATTTTCCTTCGAAAATTTTGCTTTTGATAAAAAATAAATAAATCCCTAGTCTCTTAAAAACCTCATTTCCAACAAAATCACCATTAAGGTCATAATGGAAGCTGAAATGTACTCATATCACAAAGCAGTTTCCTTCTCAATTAAATTTTATAATTTTTCGGTCACTGATTACCTACGGCTCAATGGTATTAGTATAACCTCCTTACGTGACGCGTTTTTAAAGTCCATACATTATTTTAACTCATGAACTAGTACTGACAAAATGTTGTTTCTACTAAGGTAAATGTGCGTGGGGCACATATTTCGGAATATCTCTGCGGTAAAATCGTTATGGTAGTATGTGGAAAATTGTGTAGGAATGATGGGCGATCACAATGGGTACTAGTATCTTCTTCAAGATTGCAGAAGAAGGGTAGAGCCTACTAATGACCCTGAGCTTGACGTCCTGTGACCTACGTCTAACTGTATAGTAAGGTTTTGCTTAATTATTTATAAGAGGGTGCTTGCTCCTCCGGCACTTTTCTTACATAAGTGCAAATAACTTTTGCGTCATTTCAGAACAAACGCTCAACGTATACACTGTATTATCAAAAGTATAAGGACACCACAATGTTTTGGAACAAAAGGCTGTGTTATTGCAACTGGTAGTTAGTCGGTCCATCTTTTGCTTCTATCCGACGCTCCAGTTCATCTCAGAAGTGTTCTATAGGATTAAGATCAAGACACTCAGCAGGCCAGTCTAACAATACCATTTCATTTTCAAAACCAGTCCTGCACACTTCGTGCAGTGTGGCAGGGAGCTCGATCGTGTTAGAAGAAGCAACGGTCATTTCCATGATACTGCAACATTGTTGGTAGGGAAGAATTTTCCAGAACGTCGAGGTACACTTCAGAGTTCATAATTTGTGTCATAATAACCAACGGGCCAAGTACCATTCCACATTAAGTCACTTAATATGTAACGACTTATGTTGTTTGTTCATTACAATGGAATTTCAAAATGCTTCCTACAAGGGACGGATGACAGGTTGATATGAGGACATGACCCTTATTGCAACATCCCGCAAAATGACGGATGCATAAATCTCGATTACTGCAATATGTTCTTTGTTGTATCTTCAGATGAGAACTACACAACTAATTTAGTTACATACTAACTTTCCTTTATTTTTAAAATGCAGTATTGTATGTATACCTGCATGCCATTTTTTCTTTATTTCATGATACTTACCACAATGTTTTGACAACTTGAAGCCACGTGACATTGTATCACATATTAATATCCGATGCCTATATCATGTCACGTAACATTCTATTTAAACGTATTCCTTCTTCTGTTTATGTATCTGACTATGGGTTCTACGGAAACCTGAAAGTTCTTATACATGTATATACAATAAAAGCTTTAAATTCAGCCCATGAATTTGAATTTGTATTGTGATATGATTCTGTGACGTACCTGCCAGCAGGACGCACACGACATAAAGGCAGATAGGACTCAGAATAATTGTCCGCGTAGCTCAATTGGTAGAGCAACTTATTCCGGAATGAGTGGACCCGGGTTCGAATCCCGGCGTAGACCAAAAATGACGGAGAAATTTACTTCGTTATAATGGCGCCCGAACTATCCAGATGACCCGGCCGTTCAAAATCTCGCATTGGTGTGATGTTATTTCCACACCGCGAGACAGGAAAAATCAGAGAATTCCTTCTCCAGCGCTTCGAAAAATAAAAATGTGTGATGTTGCATTCCACACAGCAGATTGACTGGGAGTTCTCAAGTGCACGTTCTACATTGGATGGCTGCCTGCAACGATTCATGGTCACGGCTGACCCGTGGGCCATGCCCCCGGCCCTCTTTCGGGGGAGGGGGATGTGACGTACCTGCCAGCAGGACGTACACGACATAAAGGCAGATAGGAATTAGAATAAGCGTCTGCGTAGCTCAGTTGGTAGAGCGACTTGTTCCGGAATAAGCGGCCTCGGGTTCGAATCCCGGCGTAGACCAAAAATGACGGAGAAATTTACTTCGTTATAATTCTTCTTATCAAGATCGTGCATCTAAGGCAAACTACCTCGATTACTTTTGACTATCTCTCTGCACGAATTTAAATCTTCTAATTTTTTTACGATGGCTCTTCTGCCACGTTATATCAGTTTGTGCGGCCTTCCTGAATGTTTTTTTCTGCAGTTACAACGTTCTACTTCCATCTCTTCACAACATCACTCACAGTCGATTTTAGTATATTTAGTTTAGCTGCAATGCTCCGTATGGAAATCTTACTCAAATGACATGACAAACCCACGTGGGAACTCGGAAAGTTCACGTCCACGCCGCATATCGGCTTCAAACTTAACTCGTAGCACGACGGAATATCTCAGCTTTATATACGTACCACCCCACTCACAGCGCACCTTTCTGCGCAACCGTACTTTGCACTTATGCAAATATTTTGTAGTGTCCGAATACTTTTTATAACATCACTACAATCCTTAAAACGTTCATAGAAACTTGCTAACGACGAAGCATGTTGCTATGAATGTTTGAATATGTTCTTTATAGTATACAGTAATGTAATTTTCACTTCGGTTCTTCTATTTTTGGTTTATTATTAAGTATTTGTAATTAACTGCGTGTAACATAGCATATAAATAAACTAAACTAAACTAGACTGCAGGAAAAGCTACCCCCCCCCCCTTTTTTCTTTTACGGAAATGGCTTTTAGGCAGATACAAAGCTCAAAGAAAATTAACGATTGTTACGCATTCATAAATACCAAAATAACTATTCGTTCGAAACAACAAAAAAAACAGAAAAAAAAAATACGAGAAAGTGAGCCATTTCTTGAGTGGTCCACTTCTCGGTTAGCCAATACACTCCTTCTCGAGAACAATATACTGGAAAATAATTTTAAAATTTGTACGGTTCTAAATTTCTTGATTTTATAAAAAATAAACTAGGTTTACCGTTTTATATTTACTCTGGGATGTAAGGTCAGGTGATGCGCAACATCACAGCCTCTCCTTGACAAATGTCAACCCCGCCTACTCGTGGTGCATCCTGCTCCCATTAAAGGGGCTCTGACGACCGCCAATAGCCGTATAACTATACCATCGGGATTAGAGGGAATGCTCACCAACCCGCTTGGCCAGCGTGATGAGTTACAGTAGCGAACAAAAGTATTTGGCAAAACACTTTTTCGACCATATTTTTTTTCTGCTGGACCAAATCAGGTCATTTTGGAATATGATATGTATTATTCAGTTGTAAACATGACCCATATGCAGATGGATCGGAAACCTTAACATTGATCAGGTACCAAGCTTAATCGCAAAGATCATACAAATTGACCAACAAAGTAGGTGTGTATCACATTCATTTAATGCAACGATAACAGAAAACAAGTAAGAGAAAACGGCAAAACAATAACTAATACTTAGTGGTATAACCACGAGACTTAATAACAGCTGCACAACGAACCGGCATAGAGTCCACTAGCTTCTCGACGGTGACCTGCAGAATTCGCGCCCATTCTGAAGACAGCTGGTCGAACTTCTGAGCCCTATTCCGGCAGGTTTTCTTCGCACATCGTCTCTCCAGCTCCTCCCACATGTGTTCGAAGGGGTTGAGGTCTGGAGATTAGCTTGGCCAGTCTAGAAGTGTGACCTGTTGCTGCTGGAAGGCTGTCTTCGCTATTGTGGAGGTGTGCTTCGGGTCAATGTCTTGCTGCATGATCCATCCGGGTGGCATGTTCTGGTTTGCCCATGGGAAGACATCGTTGATGAGCATGTTCCTGTAGCTCTGGCCGGTCATTATTCCGTCAATCTTGATGATTGGGCCCATCCATTGCGAGAGAAGGCGCCGTAAACCATGAGCGATCCTCCTCCGTGCTTGACAGTCGGCTGAATGAACTGGGGGTTGAATCTCTGGCCACACGGACGTCGTACGTATCGGATGACATCACTTCCGAACAAGTTGAACTTGCTCTCGCCGGTGGAAAACACCTTACCCCAGTCCGCCGCGGTCCAGTGTCAATGATGGCGCGCAAACGCGATTTTGCTCGTCGATTCTTGACTGAGATGAGTGGTTTTTCTTGGCGGGGCGTCTTCCATTCAATCCACCAGCAATGAGACGACGGGAGATGGTCATTCGGCTAACGTTCAGGTCGTCGCTGTCGCGGAATTCGGTGGCGATGTCCACAGCAGTCAAGGTGGGATCAGCACGAGATCGACGGAGGATGCGTCTATCCTGACGCAACGTAGTGGACCAAAGCCTACCACATCGCGGGCTGTTATCGACGGTCCCAGTCTTCTTATAACGTTGCAGGATAGTTGAAATAGACTGGTGTCGGATCTTCAGGGCCCTCGGAATGTCGGTGACGCGCATTCCGGATTCCATCATGTTCACGGCCGCCTGGCGAGCTAAAACAGGGATATCCGCCTTTTTACCCATTTCTGAAAACCTAAGATTGACTTATTATCACACTACACATCACGAAACCCACAAAAGTCGGAAGAAAAACATTAATACATGCAGCAAACAAATGGTTAATAATTGGCGACTCTTGAGTATGGACCATTTCGAACGACAAATTCGCTCTGAGCGAAATACAAACTACGCGGTATTTTAACCCACGAATCAACACATATCATATCCCAAAATGACCCGATTCGGTCCAGCAGAAAAAAAATTATGGTCGAAAAAGTGTTTCGCCAGATACTTTTTTTGCTGCTGTATGGACAAGCCCCTCCAAAATGGCTCCACAACTTAAATCTTGGCCCTCAGTCTCCGGCTGCTGGAATGTACCTGGCCAAGGCAGCGGCCAGTGCGACATGAAGGCAGAGAGTGCTAAGAATCCCCGGAGGACCGGACTAGGCTGCCATCAGATGCTGACCTTGGCTACGTATAATGGACGCTCCCTATCTTCTGATTCAAGGCTTCTTGAATTGGAAGAGGAACTACAAAGGATCAAGTGGGACATCGTAGGGCTGAGTGAGGTAAGGAGAAAAGGAGAAGATCTCATTGAACTGAAAAGTGGACATCTCTTCTACTATCGTGGGACAGATACTGGCAGAACTAGTGGTGTTGGATTTATAATAAACAAGAAACTGAAGGATAAAGTTGTAGAAGTTGAAAGTTCCTCTGACAGAGCTGCACGACTCGTTATCCAACTCTCAAGAAGATACAAGGCTCAAGTTATCCAAACTTATGCACCCACCACAAGTCATCCTGAAGAAGAAATTGAAGAATTTTATGAGGAAATGCGTCATCTAAATAATAAAAGCCAGCAGCACTTGAAGATAATTATGGGAGATTCCAATGCAAAAATATGGCAAAAGCAACATAATGAAACTTCAGTAGGTAAATTCGGTCACGGCAATAGAAACCAGCGTTGAAATACTTTCGTAGATATAACGAAGTGAATTTCTCCGTCATTTTTATCCGCGCCAGGATTCGAACCCGAGTCCACTCATTCCGCAATAAGTTGCTCTACCAATTGAGCTACGCGGACATTTTATTCTGATTCCTATCTGCCTTTATGTCGTGTGCGTCCTTCTGGCAGGTACGTCACATCTCCTGGTACGTTACATAGAGTTTGAAGAGGCAGAAGAGTTTTTCATCATGAACTCCTTTTTCAAAAAAAAGCCGCAAAGGAAATGGACATGGAGGCATCCCAATGGATGGACAAGTGAAATTGATTTTATTATGTGTAACAACAAATGTGTCATGGAAGACTTCAATGTGCTGAACAAGTTCAAAACAGGTAGTGACCATAGAATGGTAAGATGTAAGATGCACCTCAATGCTAAACTCGAGCGTGGCAAGCTCATAAAACAAACAAAGTGTATTGACGTCACCAACCTTAAAAAGCATCATAATACCTTCAAATTGGAACTGAGGAACAGATTCTCTGCTCTAGAATGTCTAACATCAGAAGTGGATATTTCTGAAGTTAACAGAAAAGTAACCAAAGAGCTCTTATGGAAACAGCAACAAGATTAGCTCGGTCTAAGAACAAGTTGCATTTGAACAAATTATCAGGAAAAACCAAAATGATGATGCAAAAAAGAAGAGAGATGAGGACAACTAAAGAAGATGCGACTTCCAAAGTGGAATATATAGAGCTATGCAAGACAGTACGAAAAAGTATCACTGAAGACGTAAGGAAATTCAACTGTGAACTAGTAAGGAAAGCAATTGAAAACAACCAAAGCCTAAAGATAGCAAAGGGACATCTCAGTAAGGGAAGAAAACAGAATTATGGCACTGAAAAAAGAAGATGGTTCTGTATCAAGAAATAGAGGCGAAATTTTGACAAGAGGGAAAAATTTCTAATCCAAATTATATGAAAGGGATGATACATGTACTCCAGACATCACGAAAGGTACCAGTACCAGAGTTCTTCCAGTCCTACCAGCAGAAGTTGCACATGCAATCAAGAACATGAAGCGGGGGAAAGCTCCAGGGGAAGATGGAATTACTGTAGACATCACACAAGAAGCAAGTGGAGAAATTGAAACAGTACTCGCCCAAGTTTTCACTCGATGCCTTAATGAAGGGAAGATTCCTGAGGATTAGAATAACGCTACAATGATCCTGCTACATAAAAAAGGTGACATTGAGGATCTCAGGAACTACAGACCTATCAGCCTCCTATCAGTGGTTTATAAAATCTTCACTAAAGTTCTTTCACACCGCTTGAAGGTAACACTGGACATGGCTTAACCGAGAGAACAAGCTGGATTCAGGAGTGGCTACAGCACTATAGATCGTATCCACGTACTGACAGAACTAATTGAAAGAGCGAGGGAATATGAACTTCCATTGTGCATGGCTTTTATCGATTATGAAAAGCCCTTTGTTTCAGTGAAACAAACCATCAGCAGTTAAAATGGCTTTGAAATCCTGCGGTGTTGAAGATGCATACATTAATATTATTAATAACATCTATGAAAATGCAAGTGCAAAGATTCGGCTGTTTGAGAATACAGCACACATAAAAATTGGAAAGGGAGTGAGACAAGGTGACACCATATCTCCGAAGCTCTTTAATGCCACACAGGAAAATGTCTTTCAATCACTGAACTGGGAAAACAAAGAGATAAAAATTAATGGAGATTATCTAACTCACCTTCGTTTTGCTGATGACGTAGTCATTTTTGCAACTACCCCATCAGAACTGCAGTGTATGATCCAGGAACGTGCTGACAAGAGTAAAGAAGTGGGATTAAGAATGAACTTTCAGAAGACAAAAGTGATGTACAATGCTTTTACAAGAAATGAAGATTTATCGATTGATGGAGAAAGGCTGGAAGTAACAGGTACGTACTTTTATCTTGGACAGCAGATATCAAGTGAGGGTCACATTGATGAAGAAATTAATCGGCGTATAAAACCAGCCTGGAGAGCTTTTGGAAGAAACAGCATAATTTTCAAGAGCAATATGCCATTATGTCTTAAAAGAAAAGTGTTTGATCAATGCATCCTTCCCGTGCTTACCTATGGTGCAGAGACGTGGACCTTAACTAAAAGAGATATACAAAGGCTGCAAACAACTCAAAGTAGCATGGAGAGATGCATGCTTGGTGTAACCAGGAGAGATAAGAAGAGGAACTCGTGGATCAGAAAAATGACAAGAGTGGAAGACATCATAATTAGAGTAAAATCCCTGAAATTGCAATGGGCTGTACATACTGCCAGAAGGACAGGCCATCGATGGACAGTCGAAATTTTAGATTGGACTCCAAGGGACAGGAAAAAACCCAGAAGACCACGTGGAAGATGGTTGGATGAAATTCGAAAGTATGCGAGTGTAAGATGGAGGAGACTGGCACAAGACAGACCGTTGTGGAAGAGGCTTGGAGAAACCTTCGTCCAGCGGTGGATTGATAATGGTTGACAATGATGATGATCATGATGATTTACCCTCATGTTACTCTAAAGTAAAAAGCTAATAATCTGTCTTATTGTAAAGTATCTGTACAAGGCAGGAAATTTCACTTTACCAAAAATAGCGCATTTTCCAAGCTAAATTTAAGCAGTGAGTTAAAAACATTGTCCTTTAAGCTGATGTGCGCTACATCGAACAACACTCTTACGGTGATTTCTTTCAGATTTTCGTTGTTACCATTTTATTTTTACTTTCCTTTTTTTTTCTCTTCCCTTTACTTTTGTATTTTGGAAACTTTATTAATTGAAGTGCTCTTATCATTAAAGGCCAAGTCCAAAAAACTTCAGCTTTTTTTCTGTTTCGCTCAAAACGACACCTTTAATTACAGAGCTATTAAGAAAATCTCGAAGTTCGGCACCCTTCATACCTTTTTTTTTTTTTTTTTTATCGTATGCCCTTCGGAAACTCTAAAAGTGATTTAAAAAATAACAGCGACAAGAAACTTGCGTCTTACACGAAATCACATGCATGCTAACAAAAACAGGATATTTCGGCTTGTTGTTTTCGTTCGGTACAAAACCGGTATTTTCTTAATTTATCATTTTATTACTTCTATTTGGTATGTCTCATTATTTTTTAAGCCTTTCTTTCTAAGGAAACCATGCATCAATTAGGAAAAGCGGATGCTGAAATTTAAAATAATGTACCAGAGCGTAGACTTTAGTTAATTACATTGTGGTAATTTGTACAGGGGTTTATTTTTATATTCTTCAAGATTTCAGAGTGCAATATCCATAGCCAGCAGTTGTTTGGCATTGTGTTAGTTCATCGAAACACTATTAACTCGAAGTGGTCATGGATATAATAGATTTTAAAGTCAACTATACATAAACTCCTGGTTTTTTCCAAATTTTTTCATGTTCAAAGGGTGATATTTTCTCCAGGAATTTACTGCCTACTCCTTGACAAGGATCATCATCATTGTCAACCATTATTAATCCACTGCTGGACGAAGGTCTTCCCAAATTTCTTCCACAACGGTCTGTCTTGTGCCAGTCTCCTCCATGTTACTCCCGCATACTTTCGAATTTCATCCACCCATCTCCCATGTGGTCTTCTTCTGGATCTTTTCTTGTCCCTTGGAATCCAATCTAAAATTTCGGCTGTCCATCGATGGTCTGTCCTTCTGGCAATATGTCCAGTTCATTGCCATTTCAGGGATTTTGCTCTGATCATGATGTCTTCTACTCGTGTCATTTTTCTGATCCACGAGTTCCTTTTCTTATCTCTTCTGGTTACACCAAGCATGCACCTCTCCATGCTACTTTGAGTTGTTTGCAGTCTTTGTACGTCTCTTTTAGTTAAAGTGCACGTCTCTGCATCATACATAGTAAGCACTGGAAGGACGCATTGATCAGACACTTTTCTTTTATGGCATACTGCTCTTGAAAATTATACTGTTTCCAGGCCAGTTTTATACGCCGATTAATTTCTTCATCAATGTGACAAGGATATACACCCAAATTTGTAATAATGATCGTATGCCCCTTGCATTTCAATTTTTCATGGGGTCTCTCTTTGCAAAATAACGGAACAGTTAACTTTTAAATCTCAGTAAGCTTTTTCTTCATTGTCTTTTGGTATTATATTTAAGGTTTTAACATCCAACATGAGTAAATGAGGGCTATAAGCAGCCACTCAATCCTAATTTGGGGTCACTGGTTTCATGGAGGAGACAGAATCAGTTCCATGAGATAGGCGTGCAGCCCATGAATCACCCGTGAACCGAACCCAGCCCATTTCGGAGGAGTATTCAGAAGCTGGACTACGGCGCCATCAGATTGGGGGGAGGAGTTAAAAAGTTGGCAAAAACTCATTACATATTCCTTAACTTAATGGCACATTCTCCTAAATTTACTTGAGCTCAGTGACCTTTATAACTGTCTTCCTCGAGTTAAAAATGATCACCATTCCTTAATACACTGCTCGACATAGAAAATGCAGTACAATGAAATAATGCACGAAATGAGTCTAATAATATAATCTCACTTGCAGGTACTGACTTAGACAGTTTGGGGCCCTGGGCAAGAGGCTTTCAGGGGGCCCCTGGAATCCGTGTTATGTGCATGCCTGATTGAAAACCGGTTTCATACACTCATCGTCAAAAAAGTAGTTGCACTCAGAAGGAAGCAACTGACAGGAATGAAACATGGTGAGTAAGTTTGACATCGTGAGGCATACAAATGATTTAAGTATCACGCTCGGCCGCTTATGTGACGCAAGCAAGGAGGGGTCGTAGCACTGTGGCTGACCGGCTATATAAGACCGTCCGGTTGCGCGTGCTTGGTATTCTGACTCGTGATGCTGTGTTGGTTACATCTTTTGCAAGTAAGTATACCTACGATAAAAATTCGGAAGCAATTCGAGCAGTTGGTGGAGTTCGACAGCGGCCGCATCGTCAGTCTCCGGGAAGTGGGGTGGTCTTATCGCCGAATTGCGCGCCATACCGGCTGTGCAGATATCACCATACCACGCTGTTAGCGGCAGTGAATAGAACAAGGCACGCAGCAGCGACAGGAAGGGTCTGGGAGACGTAGCCGAGCCACGGAGAGAGACGACCGACGGGTTGTCCGACATGTTGTTCGACCCGCGATTGCGGATATTCAGAGCGCAGAGGTACACTTCATGCATCTAGTGCCAGCACCATTGGCAGACGGCTACACGACGTAGGACTACACGCACGCCGACCGTTACGACGAGTGCCCTTAACACCATTGCCAAAGACTGCAATAATGTCGTGCCAGTCTGTCATGGAGCCACTGAGAATGGCAGCAAGTGATCTTCAGTGACGAGTCCCGCTTTTGTCTTGGAGGAGACGACCACCAAATCCGTGTGTGGAGGTACCGTAATCAGTGCCAAGATGAACGGTTTGCTGTCGAGCGTCATACGTCCAGAAGGCCTGGAGTCATGACGTGGGGTGCAATTGCCTACGATGCCAAATCACCTTTGGTGTTCATTACAGGAACTTTGGCAGCCCAACTTTACGTTGATGAGGTCCTGCAACTAGTGGTCCTGCAACTAGTGGTCCTGCCTTTTCTCAACGCTCACTCCGGTGCGATTTTCCAACAGAACAACGCTCGTCCACATGCAGCTGCTGTCTCGAGAGCTTACTTTCAAGGCACTGACACTCTGCCTTGGGCAGCCGCATCGCTAGACTTATCGCTGACTGAAAATGTGTGGGATGCTATTGGATGAGCTATCCACACTCCACCCCTACCGCACAATCTGCATGAACTACGTGAGAAGATTCAAGCTGCATGGGATGGCTTATCGCAGGACACCATTAGAAACCTATACAACTCCATGCCGAGACGTCTGGCATGCTGTGTGAGCAAACATGGCAGCCCGACGCCATACTGAGAGACACTACTTATTGACGTGTAGCACAATAAATATTGCCCATATCAGACGTAATGTTTAATCATTTATTGTTCCTGGTAGCCTTTACCTTCCGCCCGAATTGCATTGCAATCCGACACATCCTTCTGGGTGCAACTATTTTTTTTACGATGAGTGTAGTTATTATTATCACTAATATGGTGTTCTGTACATCTGTGGAAATTATAATTGTCATTTCCATGTGCTCAACGTACAATTCTGAAATTACCCTTTTAACTTTTTTCAGTGGATGAACATTGCGAATGAGTTTGATGCAAAGCAAGTAATCATCATCATCATCATCATTTTCAACCATTATCAATCCACTGCTGGACGAAGGTCTCCCCAAGTTTCTTCTACAACGCTCTGTCTTGTGCCCGTCTCCTTTATGTTATATGTGTCTATATTTTGGGTGATCCCTCAAAGGTAGGGGCCCTGGGCATGTGCCTCGAATGCCCTTCCGTAAATCAGGCTCTGCACACATGTAGTCAAGTAGGTGGGAAAGACGTGATTTACTTTCTGAAGGATTACATGAATGCGATGGGCGAGGAGACAGTTTAATGTGGCCTGAGTCGGTAGATAACATGACCGCCAAACTCGGTTATATATTCGGCAACAAAGCGTGGCATCGATTGGGAACATTTCCCGAACGGTATCATGTGGAATCGCTGACAATGCGTCCTTGACCTATTTCCATATTTCATAGATACTGTGAGAGACTTAGAGCGATTTACGTAGAGGATTTTAGGAAGGGAGTGTCTGACCCCAGGTCTTAAACAATCCTCAGAAGGAGGAAGCTTGGAGATTTTGGGATAAAGTGCCCGATAGGAAAGTCCCACGGAAGGGAGGTAGAAAGGGGGAGGAATACGCCCTTATTTATAACCGGGGGCTAGTACCCGGGGTCCAACGGCTTAACGTGCGCATCCTACGCACGGAGAATATTTAGTGGTTCGAGCGTTAGTACTTTCTTGGGAACGATCTTGACACTACGAGAGAATCTGGCGCAGGCGTTATGTTGTCTAACAACAACGTACCACACGTTTTCTATTGTGGAGAAATATGGAGATAGTGTTCCAATGCGTCCAGCGTGGGCAGTGCTATCTGCTGTTGTGAGGGCGGGCGTTTTCTTGTTGAAACTGGACATCAGGGATTCCGTGTGATTGTAGGATTCCTGATGACGTCTCCCATGCATTCTTATTGCTGGCATGTATTTTCGCCACTAAAATCACTCCAACGCAATGGTCCAAACGCCTAGGAGAGGACGACCTAACGAGCCGTTTTATCCCCCTCACTTGTCACGTGATTGGTTCGCAACTACAATCATTTGCATAACCCAACTGCCGACATATACCCATTAATTTGCATCGCACTCTGACAAATACTTCCATTTGTGACAATTTCTATGGCGAGTAATATGGTAGAATGAGATGGTATAGCATTTCCATGAATAGCCATATGCACATTCGCCACGCCTTACGCCAAGTTCAGAGGAGTGCCAAGCTAAGCTATTCATTTATTTATTGTGAAATGGTAGAGCATATAACAAAAGAAAAAATACCTTGCGAGTACTGTAATTCTAGACGATGAAATGCCTCGCTGTCACTGGAAACAATCCGAATCATCACAATATTGTTACAATTAAGTGCAGAAAATGATTTTTTTTTGGCGTTGACACTGGGATCAACGCGGGAGACACTTAATTTATGTTGTATATACACTGAGTGGTCACTCAATTATGACCACCTACCTAATACTTCATAAGTCTTCCTTTCGTGCTCAGTACAGCAGGAATCCGACGTGGCATCGATTCAATAAGATGCTGGAATCAGTTGGGAGGTATGACCAACCAAGATGCGTACAATACGGTCTTCAGCGCAGGTATGGAGGTGGTTAGTGCATTCAGACGCCTGACATGCCATTTCATTCCCCAGTGTCCCACAAATGCTCTATGGGATTGATATCAGGGGAGTTCGGAGGCCAATCGATATGCTGGAGCTCTGAAATGTGTTCCTCAAACCATTACTGCACAACATTGGACATAAAAGTGTGTCCATAAAATTGTAACATTGTCGGGTGTACCCAATCAGCAAGCAATTCACGATAATGGGCACCAGTCATAAGTTGCTTCACATGCACTAGAAGCCTAAGTACCTGCCAGGTAAACATGCCCCACACCATAAAAGCGACTCAACTGGCTTGCGATGCAGGATGGATCGAATGCCTCCTGTTGCTTGCGCTAACGTACACGACCATCCACGGAGTGGAGTAAACAACGCGACTCGTCAGAACAACGCACTTTTTCCCCCGTCATCCGAAGTCCAGCTTGCATGATCTTTGCACCAGGCGAGTTTTTTGCGCCGATGAACCGTATTTAGGAGAGAATGTCGTCAGGCCGTCTGGTGTAATAGCCCATACGTGCGAGCATCCGACGTATGATCATGACAGATACTGTTCTGGGTTGACCTCTGTTGTACTGAGTAGTCAACTGTTGAAAAGTGCTGGGTCTGTTGACCTGTACGAGCCCTCGGACCCGGTGCTCACCTCTCACAACAACCTTTAGCTGTCCTCTGTATTTTTACCTCCGGGTCGTTGTTTGACCATTTTCACGCCAGTCCTGATACACTTTAACTACGGCGGCTCGCGAACAACCAACCAGTTCAACCGTTTGAGAAATCAAGGCACCTGCTTTCGGGACTCCCACAATCTGTCCTTTTTCAAATTCCGATAAATCCTTCCGTTTACCCATTACTCTCCGAATTTTACTACCTACTTCTCCACTTACACCTTATATATGCTACGTCGGTCGACTAATCGTGGGCTCTTGGAAATCACGTGATGAACGGGCAGCATCCTCTTTTGATAGGGGTGATCATAATTCAGTGATCACTCGGTCTATTTCACACACACACACACATGTACAGGGGTTGTTCAAAATAATGAAAACACCTCGCTGAAAACTGTGACTTTGGCATGTGCTGCTTTTTGAGTAAAACTAACATGTAGCTACAATTGTTTTTGTAAAAAGTTTTGCTTATAGTCTCAAGGGTCTGTGTGATTGCATTGTAAATCGGTGTTTGCATAATTTCGTTACAGGTGAAGGCACAATGAGTGACCTATTGGAGTTTCAAAGAGGGCATATTGTAGGAGCCCGTATGGTTGGCGCGTCCGTGACAACAGTGGCACACGGGTATTGGGGGTATCAAGAGGTACCGTGTCTAAGATCATGACAGCATACAATGTTCACGGCACAACATCATCTGCGAGACACAACTGTGGAAGGAAAACCGAGACAGGAGGACATTAAAGAGGATTGTGACCGCAAGGAAGAAGACCACAGCGACGAAAGTGACTGCTGAGCTTAATGCACATCTCCGAAACCCAGTGTCGGCCCATACCGTGTGAAGGGAATTGCACAAGCACAATATTTACGGCAGAGCTGCGATTGCAAAACCCCTGGTGTCAAAAGTGAATATAAGACGGAGACTACAGTGGTGCCAGGAACATAAAACGTGGACTGCAGATCACTGGAAACATGTCTTGTTTTCCAATGAATCAACTTTCTCACTATTCCCCACCACAGGACGGGTTTACGTGTGGAGATCCCCGCAGAAGCCTACAATCCAGACTGTCTCGTTCTAACAGTAAAGCATGGGGGCGGTTCCGTAATGGTTTGGGCCATGATCTCGTGGTTTACAGCAGGTTCCATTATCACCTTATACGGACGGATCACTATCAGAGACTATGTCACTCTTTTGGCCGATCATGTGCATTCAATGGTGCAGACATTGTTTCCGTCAGGGGATTTCACCTTTCAAGATGATAATGGCCCGCTTCACAGACGTCGAACTGTTCAATCATGGTTTGAGGAACATATGGATGAAGTTCCATACCTTCCCTGGCCTGCACAATCACCGGACTTAAACGTCATTGAGCCCCTGTGGAATGTGTTGGAAAACAGAGTGCGATCCCGTTATCCTCCTCCGGCGTCTCTCAAGGAATTGGAGCAGTTTCTGCAGGACGAATGATACAACATACCACTTACCACCATCCAGGACTTGTATGCCTCCATTCCAAGGAGGATTCAAGCAGTTTTAAATGCCAAGGGTGCTCCCACACCGTATTAGGTGCGTAAAACCTATTGCTTCAAGGTGTTTCTAGCATTTTGGACAACCCCTGTATATATAACAACGCTCCTTTGAGATGATGCAATGGGCCGTGGGTGGCCTAGTGGTCAACGTTCGAGACTACCACGGAGAAGACCTCGGGTTCGATCCCAGCAGGTACGAACGCTCGAACCACTAAATATCGGCTGTGCGTCGGATGGGCACGTTAAGCCATCGGGCCCCGGGTACTGGCCCTCCGGCAATAAATAAGGGCATCTTCCTCCTCCTTTCTAAGTGATGATGCAAAAGTGACAAACAACCTGAAAATCCATCGCTTTAATACATCGTGCTTTTGATAAGCCCTTCTCTAATTGATAATCGACCAAAGGTGTCTGGTTAATTATGAATATGCTTAGTGTTACCTTGATTTAATTATGTTAATGGAACAGCAGTTTCAGAGATCTTCACAGAAAAAAATTCCTATCGTACTGAAGGGAATCCCATGTTTGAAGAGAAATCTGTCCTTTATCCATAGCGAAATGTAGTTGAGATACTTGTAAAAATGTTGATCTGAAACATTCGATAGTTGCTCCTTTACTGGTCGCCGGCACACAGGGATTGCGTTGAATTTGTTTCTCCCTTGTGTTGTTCAAACATGCGGAATTTATGAAATAAGGCGGAAATATTATTCGGCAATGTTTGAACAAATAACACTGAATCCGATGTATAAATCCTACTGCTGTATTATCACTGGAGGAATTCTTACGTCAGCTTATTTGTGCGAAATACGTGTCGTAGTACTCACAAACAAAAGAATAAAACATCAAGTAAGCATCGGGGAATTACATCGTGTTTTTACTAGTTCTTTTACCTCTGGTGACTCCTTGTTACAATGTGAACTCTTAAGATCGTTGTTCCGTGCTTCCATTCCCTTTGATCCAATGCGTAAATAATGGGAGTATGGGAAGCATGGTTGCGTCCCAGAAAAAGAATTGCAACGTGGAATTCCCCTCTCAAAAAAATCTTAGTGTATGAAAATAGGAACATATCCACAGACAGCATATGTCTTCCATTCCTTTAACACGCCGTTTGGAAAACAAAAGGGAAGTGCTTATCTTATCACTAGGTCCGTTCGCCCACCGATCTCTCTTTGTGGGCGCCATTCTCTCTGTACCTGTTTGTCCGATTTGAAAAATTATTCTTACATGGGGAAGCTTGAATTGTGACAACGATGATCTTTGCATTTTGGTCTTTTTCTGACGCACAACTTTGCCGCTGGTGGGCGTAAATGATATTCAATTCCAGATACACTATATTAACAAAAGTCACCGGACACCTCTTCAAAAGCAAATGAACGGATCCGCTGCGTTGTAAAGCTGCACGGTACAGCTTCAAACGGTATAAAAACAAGCCTGCAGCTGACCGCAATCATATCGCAATGTGAAGTTGAGTGAAAGCGTCGCAGCATCAGAGAAATGACTTTGAGAAAGAAAAGATTGTTGGGTGATATATTAGTGGGATGTCCATAAGAGAAACCGAGAGGCATTTAAACATACCCAAGTCAACTGTTTTGGATGTACTGAATATGTGGAAGACACATGGCGTGCCTGAAGCAGCAAAACGTTACGGCAGATCAAAGAAAATCAGTGATAGGTGTCGTCGAAGCCTCAGGAGAGTCGTTACAGCTAATCGACGGAGTACTGCACAAGACCTCAGTGTACAGGTGTGCAAAAAATGCTGGAACCTTGGTATGTATATGTACCATTCGCAGAAAACTTCATTCCATGTGTTACCGTGGTCGCGCGGCTGCTCATAAGCCTTTCATCTCCACTCGGAATGCTACTCGTCGTTTAGCATGGTGTAAAAAACATTTCTCGTGGAACGTAGATCAATTGAAACGGGTTCTATAGACTGATGAATCCAGATACACGATCCATCAGTCTGATGGCCGTGTGTGTGCATGGAGTCAGCCGGGGTAACGCTATTTACCGCAGTGTATTGTTCCTACGGCCAAGTTTAGAGCTGGCAGTGTACTCGTGTGGGGGTGTGGTCCCGGCCATTGGTTATCGTGGACAAACCTATTAACCAGCACGTCAACCTCGATATTCTGGAAAATTATGACCTGCTAACTCTGGGGCAATACTATGGAACCTAGCCATGTTGGTAACAGTAGGATAATGCACCGATCCATAAAGCAAAGGACTATTACGGCGTGGTTTGAAGATAATTCCGTATCGTGTGTGGATTGGCCACCACACAGCCCAGATCTTAATCACATAGAGCACCTATGGAATGAATTAGATCGCCGCATAAGAAGTTTGCAACCAAGACGCACTACTAAGCAACGGTTAGCGGCAGCATTATGTACTGACTGGAAGTGCTTACCAATCACTGTGTTCCAAAACCTTGTCGAAAGCCCGTCTCGAAGGGTCAGTGCATACATTAATGCCAAAGGTGGACCAACACCGAACTAATGTATGTCAGTAAATACTATGCTGTGTTTATGCTCTAGGTGTCCGGAGACTTTTGTCAATATAGTGTATATTTTGTTCCATATCATCATCATTGTCAACCATTATCAATCCACTGCTGGATGAAGGTCTCCCAAAGTTTGCTCCACAACAGTCGGTCCTGAACCAGTCTACTCCATGTCACTCCCGCATGCTTTCGAATTTCATCCACCAATTTCCCACGTGGTCTTCTTGGTCTTTTCCTGTCGCTTGGAATCGAGTGTAGAATTTCGGTTGCCCATCGGTGGTCCGTTCTCCGGCAGCATGCCCAGCCCATAGCTATTTCTGGGATTTTACTCTGATCACGATGTCTCCCACACTTCTCATTTTCCTTATCCATGAGTTCCTCTTTTTATCTTTCCAGGTTGCACCAAGCCTGCATCTCTCCATACTTCTGTCAATTGTCTGAAGTCTTTACACGTCTTTTTTATTTAATGCCCAGTTCTCTGCTCCATACGTAAACACTGGAATGATGCATTGATTAAACACTTTTCTTTTAAGGCAATGGCATATTGGTATTGCTTTTTAAAATTGTACAGTTTTTCTCAAGAGCTCCCCAGCCAAGTTTTATACGCCGATTAATTTCTTCCTTAAAATACGACCTTTGCTTGGTATCTACTGTCTAATGTAAATGTAGGCATCGATGATCTTCAGCTTTTCCCCATCAATCAATAAATCTTCATCTCTTGTAAAAACTTTGTACATGAGTTTTGTCTTCTGTTTTGTTCCATATAACTGCTTCTAAATATTGGATTGAAAAAATTCTATACTTCGTTCGATAACATTTATAACATAGACTATTTGAAGTATAATTTCTTTTCCAAATAGTTCAAAATATTCTTGCTAGGAGGCGTAAATGTAAATTGCGTTTTCCTCGACATCTCTGTTCTGAAAGTCCGATTTGAAAAATTATTTATGGGTAGGATAAAGTTCATGGTGGTGAATGTTTTGCATGTAATTTCTAATTTTTTTCCTAAAGAAGAGTCCGATTTCGTACTTCCACAAAATGCTGCTTCTTCGTAGGTTGACTGCGTAATTTTGATTCAAGAATTTTGTTTTTAAAACTTGGTCTATAGACGACTATGCACGGTACATGTTCATAACAAAAAAGTCTAACGACTTAAAATAACTTCCAAGCCACGGATGGTGTTTGTCTGCAGCGAAACTAACCAGGAAGCCTCTTGGGCCCAGCATCTGCGCTATCCACTACGGTTATTAACCAGGAAGCCTCTGGGGCCCAGCATCTGCGCTACCCACTACGGTTATTTTTTTCAAGATGAATAGCATTTCGTATTCTCATTTATGATAATGATACGAAGTTTTGAGTGCGTTCGAAAAGCTCTTGACATGCATCTGCAGGAGAAAACCATTGCACTTACTTCAATAAAAACTTTACTGTCCTTTAAATCACTCTCCTCTGGCATCTATGTGAAGTAGCAGGTGTCTGCACCAATTCTGGAACGCTATTGGATATTCCTGTTTGGAAATAGTCCGCAAATGTTAATGAATGCATTTTGCAAGGTTTGCTCCCTTGGGAAAGACTCCTCATCAAGTTTGTTTTTAATTTCAGGAAGCAATCAAATACCACATGATGCGAAATTTGCTTAATATGCAGGTTGTGGTGGCTGTTTGATTTTCCTGCTCAAGACAACCGTAATTTGCCGGGTTTTGTGAGCACTGGCACGAAGAAGGAGGATCTTTCATACGTCTGGTGTTGAATGCTGCTTCTTTATTTCTTTGACTGTTTGAGAAAAAATAATGTTGGGGTAGTATTAATTATTTATAGTCCCTTTTACTGGTAAGGCGTCCGCAGATACCACTGCTTAATAATAGAAAAATATTGTGAACATGCTCTTCCTTGGACAAAAATCTCGTCGGAGAATATGAGGACGTGGTTCATCTTCCGCAACCCAAACATTGTTTTCCATCTTTTTGAAAGCTGTTTAGTAACCACGTCTCATCACTTGTATTAGTATTTGTTAAACCATGAAAACACTTGTTTCAAGCGTAGCAGTATATCTCTGCAGGAATTAACATTAACCATTTGTCGTTGTTATATCAGTTTATGGGTTACGCATTTGGCGCAGATCTCGCAAAACTTTTAATATTGATGAATAAATGTTTCTACACTACCAGTTGATACACTGACATTTAAAAATATTACCTAAATGAATTCTTTGAGTGTCAGTGAGGCATCTAGTGCATGCAAAGTTTCCCTTTACACAGTGTCAACGACGTGTCTAGCGCGTGCAACGTTTCTCCAGGTCAGTGCCATGGACGAAGTGTCCATCGCTAACACATTGTCCATGACAATAAGTTTGAGAAACGTTTGCACGCGCTAGACGCGTCACTGACACTGGGTAAAGGAAAGCTTTACACGCGCTTGACGCGTCGCTGACACTGGGTAAAGGAAAACTTTACACGCGCTTGACGCGTCCCTGACACTGGGTAAAGGAAAGCTTTACACGCGCTTGACGCGTCCCTGACACTGGGTAAAGGAAAGCTTTACACGCGCTTGACGCGTCGCTGACACTGGGTAAAGGAAAGCTTTTCACGCTCTTGACGTGTCGCTGACACTGGGTAAAGGAAAGCTTTGCATGCGCTGGACTCGTCGCTGACATTCAACGGATTAATAAGTTTACAAACAGCAACGATGATTCTCTCGTTCATGACCTCCGAAGAAGGAGGATCTTTCTTCCTGCAAGAGAGAGGTTTTAGAAGTTTTTCCGTGAGTTTCTGAATTGGCGCATTCATTCCGCAACTGTACCATATGAACTGGAATTATGCCCATATACTTGTGATAAGTCGGCCTGATATTTCATCTCGTCGTCATCAAGCTGCATACTCGTGAAAATTTAAAATATTTACCTGTCTTTAGTAGGTTCCATAGCAGTGTTTCTCAATCTTTAGTAGGAACCATGGCAATAGTTCAGGCTCCATAGCAGCGTTTCTCAACCTTCAGTAGGATTCATATCAATGTTTCTTAATCTTTAGTAGGCTGCACGGTAGTGTTTCCTAATCTGTAATAGGCTCCGTAGCAATATTTTCCTGTCCTTAGTAGGCTTCATAGCAAAAACGTGCAAATTTCGCTGATCAGACTTCACGCACCGCCAGCAAAGAAAGAAAGGGTGATATGTGTTTCTAACACGCAATTGCAAATTTAAACAAGCTTTCAAATAGGTTATATCTTATAACTTTGCAGGAATGACTACAAATCCTCAGGCACGTGTCAAAAACTTCTTCAACGTTCCTTGTACGATTCGTGCTACAGAAGATAACCCATAAACGCAACGGAATTATATCAGACGGTGATTAAGATGTAATTATACTTCAAATGTTGTGTATAGTGTACTCTAATAATTTCACGAAAGCCATCTTTAAATTATGTCATTTTATTGAAGTTTTGTCTGTCTGCATGATATCGAGGTTTCCAGAAAATAAATCAGAATGCTCTTTTAATTTCTTTTTAAAGAAATAACATATCCCTTAGACTTTTCATACAACTGAAATATCTGTGCCATTCTTTTTGTGCCGAGTTTCATTTAAAATATTTTGAAAATTATGTCTTAGGGAGCACTCAATCGATTATCATGAAGAAATTATTTACTGCATTACTTCCTATTTGTCGAAATGTTTCTTTAAATTACTGCCTATTATTCTTGCGAAAACAAAATAAAGCAAGCTCGACCGAAGTGAACTTAAAATATTATATTACTTCTAATTATTTTCTGAAACATGTTTTGACAGTTGTATTAATTCATATCAAGTTGTCCCACTATTCCTTTTTATTTAAATATTCAAAACACACCGAGCTCAATAACAATGTGTGAAAGTTTTTAAGCTGAATAAGAGCGTTCTTTTCGTTTCAAAGTGGGGCACGTTTTTTTTTTGTAATCCCGGTAGCCACAGTTTGCAAAGCTAATCACGGTACGTGTTACTTAATTTCACCGCTTAAAAGAAACACAATGGCATCCAATCAGAACTCTGAAAGCCTGCTTCTTCCAATTCCAAAACGAATTCAGATATTCTAATGAAAATCGATAGTTGGTTTTGTTCTCAAAATCTTGCGTGTTTTAGCACAACAATGCCTAAGTTCCGTGTTCACTGACAATGTTGAAAATTTGGGTACTAGTTGTCATGGCAACGGGACAAAAAATACAGTCGGAAACAAATTAGCTTTCATATCTTCGAACAACAGGAACGAGAATGTCCGAAAGCGACTTGTTTACCTGTCTATAAACTTTCCACTACTGATATTTAGTTTCCATTACATCTCCGTTTTCTTACCCCCCCCCCCCTCCCCACTTCCCATAGGATAGCACAAAGGCTTCTTTTTTAATGAGTTAGAAGAGAGAAAATCTCCAGATGAATCGTTTGTGAATTGTACCGAAAAAAAAAGTGACTTAAAAATTGGAAGCAATTTGCTTCCTTTTAAAAACTGAAATATTTCTACCATTTTAAAATTACAGTGAAACCTTCTTTAACAGACACCTGCAAACACCTGATCGCTTTAACAACGGTCAACGGATAGCTAGGCAGTCTCAAAGGAGGCCAAATGTCACCTTGTAGGCAAACCTATGATTTACGTAGTTCGTCCAGTTAAGGAAAGACGTTTCCGGCTGTTCTTATTGTGTTACTTCGGCGGGAGAGAACGTTGATTACTAAATGTTTTCCTAAAAGAACGTGTGACGAATATTCTAAATTAGCTTTCATTTTTAGTTTCTTTTCCTATGTAAATTTGAGTTTATTGTGTTTATACTTCCAAACTTAACATTATATCTTTTCCCTCAAACGAGAATGAGGTTGGCAACATTTGAGGTCAGAGTGAACGTGACGTATGAATGTATGAGATAAGAACGATGGATAAAAGGACGAGATAACATTTGCTAGTGTGGATATGTGGCTGATGTGAATTACGTTTATTTTTCGAAGAGCGATATTGTGCTATTGATATAATGGTGGAATAAAAAAGAATTACCGTAAGTTGACTTCTGTCTTATGTTTCGTCTGGCCGTGAAGATTTAATTAGGAACTATTGCATCGTATTCTTATCTAGTGGTTTAGACATAACGTAAGAACCAATATCTCTCCACGAAAAAGACAATTACGTTATAAACGCTTCTTTGAGCTAGTTAGGTTGGAATACTGGGCAAGGGTCAGTTGCGCTCCCCCTAATTCCTTCTCGTTTTCTGATGAGTCAGTTGCAGTCAGAAGAGAGAAAACAGTACAAACCCATACCCGATAGCTGTTGCAGTCAGACAACAGCTACCGGGCATGTGTCTGTTGCACTCACCCAAACCTCTTATCCTTATCTAATAGGTCAGTTGCACACAAAGAAAGACAAAAATAACGATCTACTACACTTACCCAACCCTTGCTTATTTAGAGGGGGAATCTGAAACTCCGGTTGTTGGAACAGGGTCCCTCAGGCATAAGATGCTCTCTGCTAGACAATGCTCCACCGACTCTCTAAAAAAACAATGGTATCAATGCATTAAATAGGTATTATAGAGATAACATGGAGTTTATGTACAGCGAAAAAGGTGGAAAAACTATTGATACATTCAAGACACAAATTCTATAAAGATCGGGAAGCAGAGATAGGATGGATGTGGTGGTGTGGAGTATGCAAATGTTCGGATCCTTATTTCCCGACAGCGAAACAGACCGAGTTTGTGGAAATCTCGGAGTGCAGGAATCCTTCACCAGGAAGAAGCTCGGTGGTGGTGGTGGGGGATAGGGGCATCTCTTGAGTGCAATTTGTACGTGGACCGGTGGAGGCTCTAGTACAACTGACCCTTTTCGCACTTTCTTGTGAGCAATTGATCCACACCCCAACGATCGACTCATGCGGCCCTTTAGGTGGAATGTGAAAAACCGGAGAATCTTACCTGGAGGATTCAATGTCTGAAAAACCTGCAGCTAATCGAGTTATTAATTTTCATGATTACTTAACGAAGACTTATACTACGGAATAAGCACATTTTCTTCCTTTCTTTATGACCATCCTCAAGAGTTACATCCGAAAGGACTACAAATGCATGTGAATCGTTTCACTTAAGATTTAATGGCAACTTCAATGTACCATATCCAAAGATATTTGTTTTACGCTCTTCGGCCAGCTGAGACTCTTGTCCAATAAACTCATATCAACGAACCAACCAAATATATTCACTCTTGATAACGAGGAACAGTACACCAATTAAGTACGAAATAGTAACACTATACTAGTGATCAAATTTATTGGCGTGGGAAATAGACACATAAGCGTTTTCAAGCTTTCGCACATCAACCAGATGACTTTTTCATCTGGTTGATGTGCGAAAGCTTAGAAACGCTTATGTGTCTATTTCCTACGCCAGTAAATCGGATCACTAGCATAGTGTTACTACTTCCTATATTCATTCTTATGGATATAATCAAGCAAATAGAAGTTGATATATGCATATACTATTAAACAGCTTGCTGGAAAAGATGTAGATCACAAATCTGAAACATATGGAAACGGGAGAAGTTCTTGAAATGTGTGCCAAACCGCTGCAGGAAATGATTTTTACTAGATGTAAAAATAAATGGTAACAATTACTAGCATTTAAATAAGAAAAAAATTAGATTTTTTTTAAAAAAAGCTAAAAATATGCAGAAAATTAAAATGAGAAAATAAAATTAAAATTAAGAAAAAAATTACATAGGATGTACAGCCAATCTCCAACCCTGGGTAACTCTAATAGACTCTAACTACTTCACTAGATAGCAATAGAAGCCCACGTATTATATATACAAATACACTCGAAAACAGATATAACGAGCTCGCATAATATGAAGTTCCGTATAAACCGAAGTTTCTAAAGATCTCTTGAACTTCACAATATTCTCATTGAAGTACGTAGTACCTCCGTGAGCTATGACTATATAACTGTCTTGCCATCTCTGTGGTCGACTGGGCGGAAGCTTAGTCCAAAAGTGCTTGCAAAGCAGTAATCATTATCTCCTTCGGCAGTCCGCTGCTCTGCTTGTCCTCTTCGCTGGAATTACCACTTCTGAACCTCACAAACCACTCATGATACATGCCTGCACCAGGAGCTTTCTTACTGTATGCCGAACAAATCCACTCTGGTGCTCCTGCAGTGATTTCTCCGGGATTAAGCATGAATACGCAGTGACGAATATGCACCTTGTCGGTCGCCATGTCCTAGTTCAACTAACTGCATTCGTGGATTTTCCGCCAACACGTGTCCACCACAGTACGAAATTCTGACAAAAAATTCCACAATTTCGTTTTTACAGTGCGCTACGAAGAGCCTAGAAGCTTAAGCATAGACCTAATAGAAACAAGAAAGATGACACCGAATTCTCGATTGCAATGATCACACATTCTGAATACTTTCACGCACAAAATAAATACTTCAAAGAGGATTTCTAGGATGAGAAAAGGTCAGCAAAACAGCAAATGCATTTACTTTCCCCACAGGAAAACCCGCGATTTATTTAAAATACATAATTTTCGCATTTTTTTATAAAGAATGGAAACTGTTGCAAATATTATTTTTCCAAACAGATTTTTAGAATTGGTAGAACGTTTGCAAGTAGAAATAGCAATATTCATCCACTAGCGGCAAAAAATAGCATTACGAAAAATCTCAAAATGTAGGCAAAATTTACTTCATATCGAAAGGTGTCCGAAGCAAAGAGAATTTTTCAAATCGAACAATTAGATGAAGAAATATGGGGGGGGATGTCATATAAATTTCACTGCGCGTTATTTGAAGAACAAAGTGGATCAAATGTTCTTTATTGTGAAAAGTGCGGTACTAAAAAAGGACTGTTTCCATCCGATTTTTACAAACCAAAGTATTCTACCAAACAGAAATATTCATTGAGGCAACCTAACTACAAAACTGTACATTATGAAAAAGTATGAAATACTCGCAAAATCTTTATAGCGAGAACTACGATATTATAAAAGACCTTTCAAATACAATAAGTCCTCGACTTACGCGGTTTCGGCATATATAGTCACTCAGCGTCATTTTCTTGTAGGACTTCCGTCCACAGGTAGTAGAGTTTAGGTCCCAGCCACCTACAGCGAGATCGCCTTTCGGGCAGGACACAGAAACGGAAGGAATGAGAGCAAGTCTAGCGACTTTGACAGAACAGTTTGTAGTAAGATTGGAGTACAGTAGATGGCGCCACCGTACAAGTACGATATTGCACATAGAGGGGTGAGATAATTTCAGGTGGGGTATAGGAAAGGATACCCATTTAACCAGTGGGTCCAGCCTGGGGGCCGTCACTTAACGAGCTCGTCCGATGCACGGCGGATATTCAGCGATTGTTAGTAAATCACACCATCTCTGAAAGATCAGCCCAGGCTTGAACCTGGGGACCCAGCATCGACAGTCTGAAACACTAACCACTAAGCCATCCGCGGCTCTTACGCGGTTTCGGAGTTATGCGGTTGCATCTTGTAGCGCATCTTCCGATTACAACTACGAGATGGCGCTGGTGAGCTGGGCAGTAGGAAAACGCTGGATGGGTTGCCCGCTGGATGAGTAAACAGTGAGCATCATGGGATCGCTTAATCGACGGCGTGCATCGGCACACAGTTACTCCATTTTTGTTTTCATTTGTCCGACTTTGTGTATTGGTTGTTCATTTAAATAGTACCTACCATGAATGTCTTAAGGAAGAAACTGACACCACAGTTTATTCAAAACGCTTCGGGTTCTGAAGGAAATTAGGACATATTCAGAGAACTTGTGGAAATAACCAAAATCTTGGAAATGAATTTAGAAGAAAAGAACTTTAGTGAACTGTTTGCTGCAAAGTTAAACAAGAGGCCTAAGCAGCGAAGAATTAATAGACTTTGAAGAATAAAGAAAGGAAGTCGCCATATCAGAGGACGAAAAAGAAGCTGATTCACCCAAACGATCGGAAACTAAGCGGATGTCAGAATGCTTCAGAATAATCGACGAAGGGCTGGCAGGTATTAAGGCTCAGGATCCAGATTTCGGAAGGATCGCGAAAGTGTTTGGAACAGTGCATTATGCCCTTGTTTGCTTCAAAGTTATTTTCGACTAGGAAAGAAAGGCGACTACACAGATATCCTTGTACAAGTATTTCAAAGAGTTCTCGACATCGACGGAGCCGGAACATGTTAATACATAGTTTGTAAGAGTGTAATGTCCAAATACATACACTAAATTTACAAAGATCACCGGGCACCGAGAGCATAAACACAACATAGCATTTACTGACATACATTCGTACGGTATCGGTCCACATTTGGCCTTAATGCATGCACTGACCCTTCGAGACATGCTTTCGACAAGGCTTTGGAACACAGCGATAGGTATGCGCTTCCATTCAGTACTGTTGCTTTGTAGTAGGCCTTGGTTCCAAACTTCTTATGCGGCGCTCTAATTCATCCCATAGGTGCTCTATGGGATTAAGATCAGGACTCTGTGCTGGCCAGTCTATACACGATACGGAATTATAGTCAAACGACTCCGTAACAGTCCTTGCTTTATAACTCGGTGCATTATCCTGCTGGTACCAGCAAGCCTCGGTTCCATAGTATTGCCGCAGAGTTGGTAGGGCATAATTATCCAGAAAATTGATGTAGACGTGCTGGTTAACAGCTTTGTCCTCGATAACCAATGGACTGAGACCATACCACGAAGAACACCCCCACACGAGTACACTGCCAGCTCCAAACTTGACCGTAGGAACAGTACACTGTGATAAATAGCGTTCCCCAGGATGCCGCCTTACCCACACACGGCCATCAGACTGACGGATCGTGTATCTGGATTCATCAGTCCACAGGACCCGTTTCCATTGATCTACGGTCCACGATAAATGTTCTTTACATCATGCGAAACGACGAGTAGCACTCCGAGTGTAAATGAATGGCTTATGAACAGCCGCATGACCACGGTAACCCATGGAATGAAGTTCTCTGCAAATGGTGCCTGTACATACCGAGGTTCCAGCATTTTTACTCACCTGTACACTGAGGTCTTGTGCAATACTCCGTCGATTAGCTGTAACGACTCTCCAGAGGCTTCGACGTCCTCTATCACTGATTTTCTTTGGTCTGCCGGTACGTTTTGCTGCTTCAGGCACGCCATGTGTCTTGCACTTATTCAGTACATCCAAAACAGTTGACTTGGGTATGTTTAAATGCCTCTCGGTTTCACTTATGGACAATCCACTAATATAACACCCAACAATCTTTCCTTTCTCAAAGTCAGTTCTCTCCCGCCGCGACATTTTCACTCAACCTCACAGTGCGATATGATCGCGATCAGCTGCAGGCTTGTTTTTATACCGTTTGCAACCGTACCGCGAATCTTAACAACGCAGCGGATCCGTTTGTTTGCTTTTGAAGGGGCGTTCAGTGACTTTTGTCAATATAGTGTATGTTCTAATATGTTGTATATATACAACATGTTTAAAGTACTTCAAGTGGCGCACTGCATTCAATTGAAAGGGATATAAAGTGGTAGTCGTTGCTGTGAACATCATTGCACGTCGTCGTTCTGTTTGTGGTTGGGACGCCTAAAAGCTGATCAATCACAATTGGCTAAAAGGAACTTTTGCTTTACGAGTCTGAACACGGCCATAAACTCTGCTTAAGCAACATGAAACATTTGTCATGCGAAAGCAGAAGGTTCCGTGGACCAAGGCACCGCAACCAGATGGTTCAAGAATGACAGAAACCTTGACGATCAGCCAAGGTCAGGTAGGCCGCGAACCGTGGATTCGGAGGCTGTGCGCCAGGTCGTAGAGGCACATCCGACAACCAGCACTCGGAGATAATCAGGCGAGCTGGGAATATCACAGACCACCGTGGTTCGTCACCTTCAGGACATCGGTAAAGTCCACAGAATCTGCCGCAATGTCCCTCACGAACTGACGCTAGCTGAAGCAAACCGCGAAGTGAAAGTGTGCACAAAAATCCTAGAAATCCCGCGCAATATTCGTTTCAATGAGAGAATTGTTACGTGCGATGAAAAGTGGGTCTATTTCCGTAATCCTAACACACAATAGCAGTGGTTGAGCCCGGGCCAGCTTCCTGAATCTGTTGCCAAACGTGGGCGCTTCGAGCACGATGTCATGCTCTGCGTCTGGTGGAATTTCGAGGGGATAATACATTACGAATTTTTTCCAGACCGTCGGACCATCAACGCCATCCTCTACTCTGAACAGATGCAGCGAATCTGTGCCGTTTTGTAGGAGAAGTACCCGGCACTGGTGAACAGAAAGCGAACTCTCCTACAGCAAGACAACGCTCGTCCACATACCGCGCGAACGACCCGGGCAAAACTCCAGGAAATTCAGGGCATCGAACTGATGTCACACCCACAATATTGTCCGGACCTTGCCACGTCGGATTATTACTTGTTCCGGTCCATGGCCCACTTCTTTCGCGGGCGGCACTTCAACAACCAGCAGGAGGTGGCAGCTGGGGTGAAGGAGTTCTTCGCCTCGAAGGAAAACAACTGGTACCCCCGCGGAATCGAAGAACTGGCGGTAAAGACGGTGCTGCACGATATCCTATACTTTGAATGCTAGTCAGCTTTCGTCGTAAAGGTACGTATGAAGACAAAGTGATGCAAATATTGCAAAACTTTGGACTCCCCATCTGTATATCCCTGTGGGCTTGCGAGCAGTAGCGGCGGAACCGCCCGGGCCCGGTCAATAATTTCAATAATTTTAGCCAAGATTTTTATTTCTATTTTCTTTTTTTTTTTATTTGGCGAATGTGCGCTTTTTTGTTGTGATGTGCCTTAGAAAGTTTCTCTAGGTAAGAGGCCGTCCATAAAGTACGTCCGAGATTACAAGGGGAAGGGAGTTTCTGACAACCAGACCAAATGTGACATGGGGGAGGAGGGGGAGGTGTAGTAATTCGGGCAACCAGCGTCAAAAATATAGTGAATGGTATGTCTTCGTTTTGTTTTCTCTTCTTTGAATAGTCAAAGATTTCTGATGATATTTAGCTAAATCAGAAAATTAATATTAAGTTCTCGTATTTGTACTACCAAATCTATCGTTTTTGTGGATGCTATGATCGGGAGTGTTGAAAACCTTGAGTGCGTGCGTTCATTTGTAGATCTTTATTTCAGAATGATAAAGTTCGGGTGGCTTTTGGGAATAAATTAATGCCTAAATAATAAATATTTTCTGGAGAAAAAGTCTAAATATATAGAAGATTCCTTTAAATAATTACATGTTTTCTTTCTGTTTCTCAACGGACTTCTAAAAGCAGTTGTCAAAAATAAAGGGGGTAGCGGAAATTAGGACGTACTTTTTAGGGGGGGGGGTTGTCAACAATCGGACAAAATGTGGCATGGGGGAGGAGGGGGAGAGTCTAAAAATAGTAAAAATTCCCGGACGTACTTTATCGACGGCCCGAGATTTTTCTCATCGTTTATCTAACACAAGAGGTCCCTAAGTGGTCAGGTGGTCCTAATCCCTAACAAAGCTCCTTGGGCATTGTTTTTCTTCTGTTTGTTCTGGGAAACGGGAAGGGAGGGGGTTGCACTACGATTCGAAATATCGGGCCCGGTCAACGAACCTCACTTTCCGCCACCCCTGCTTGCGAGGGTTCCTTCAGTTACTTGTGCTCCTATATTTCAGGGTTAATTTGCTTGATCTATCGATATACAGTAGTAATGGTTTAGCTTTAAGTATCTCTTGAAAAGAACGTGCATGTCGACGATTCGCCTTAATTAGGGACTTTTCAATTTACGAGGAAATCTTCGGAACGAATAAACCGTGTAAACCAGGGTGGGAGGGGGGGTGTACTGAATTACTGTACATTTAAAACCCGAGACATCAATAAAACAGCTTATACATTTGCGCACCCCAGCGGGAAAACTTTGTATTGTTTGAAATGTATAAATGTTAGCAATCCCTAGAATAGAAAATGGCATACAAAACAAAACAATTTTTCAAAAAAATGTTCTTTTTTTCACGGATTTTTAGAAGTGGAAAGGCAGTTTTAAACTGAAATACGTTCTTATGCCACCTAGTGCCCAGAACTATGCATAATGAAAAATTCCAAAATATGGGCCACAATGTATGATACGTCGCAGTCAATGAATGATATCAGATACAAAGAGAGTTTTTCAAATCTTATTTTTAGAACAAGAGATATTGGAAAAAATGAAATATGCGCTTACACGCCCTTAGTGGGAAAACAGTTATTCTGAGCTGAAAATATGCATAAACAAGTTAGTAAAATCATGCAATGCATTGATTATGATACGCTTTCCAACATACCAGAAATCATTACTCAAGTTATCACTCAAGTTATGAGAATAATGGCTGTGGAATAAATCTCGGTCCTGTGCCCTGATCTTTGATTCCATTTCGATGATATTCAACAGAACCGGTTTGGTATACCTCCGAAATAACGTGATAAGGTTTTGTCGCAATCGAAGCATTTTTACGTAAGTTATGATGCATAAGGGCTATGGAATAGATCCTGCTCTTGTGTCCTAACCTTTGACCCCATTTCGCCCATTTTCAATAGAATTCGTTTCCAGGCAAGACCCTACAACATATTAACATTTCATCCAAATCGAAGCATTTTTACGTAAGTTATGACGCATAAAGGCGATGGAAGTGATTCCGCTTCTATGTCCTGACCTTTGACCCCATTTCACCCATTTTCAATAAGGTTTGTCGCCAGGTGGTCTTCTACCACATACTAAAATTTCATCGAAATCGAACCTTTTTTACGTTAGTTATGACGCATAATAGCAGTGGAATGGATCCCGCTCCTATGTACTGACCTTTGACCCCATTTCGTTCACTTTAAATAGGGTACCTTCCCAGGTGATCCCCTACCAGATACTAAAATTTCATCGAAGTCGAACGATATTTACGTGAGTTATCGTGCGGACGAACATACGCACAAAACGCGTGACGTAATGAGGCAGATGGGAATCGCGACCATCTGCTAGCAAGATCTGACGTCATAAAACTTTAACAGGATCCACACACAACGCGTGACGTAATAAGACAGATGGCGTGACCGCGCGCCAACATTCTCAAACGCAGCGAGATTGTGAGGTCATAAGATTTCTAGGCATTGGTGACATTAATGGAATAATGGAACAACGCTATCACTAAAACCGTTATAATTCGGGGTGGTTATTTACCAAACTGAACGAATTCTCCTAAAGTCGAGATCAAGCTAAATCGATTTCTAGTACCAGAAAACGGTAGGTTAACGACTTTCATCAAAATTCTTAGAGCTGTTTTCAAAATAAAATGTACATACATACATACAATAATTGCTACTTTAAGGTGGACGTCAAGTGATTTTGCTTCCTATACTTCCAATGGAAAAACTTCTGTACACATTTTCTTCACAATTAATGCGTTCCCAAGGATGAAAATTTGAACACCGATTAAAATATCTTCATTTTATAACTTGCAATACTTAATATTTTCTAAAACATAACCATAATTATGCAATTCAACATTTGTTTGTCTACTGACGTCATGAAAACACAGGTCGCGCCATCTTTTTTCTGCACAATTAATGCAGAAAAAAAGATGAAAATTTGAAAACAAGGATGAAAATTTGAACATAGATTAAAATGGCTTCATTTCATAACTTGGAATACTTAATATTTTCTAAACCATAACCGTAATTATGCAATCCAACATTTTTTCCCCACTGACGTCATCAAAGTACAGGTCGCGCCATCTTTTCTCTGGTTTCAACACCACCAAAGGAAAAGTTATTGATTTTTAATATGATTATGGTTATGTTTTAGAACATAAAGTTTTCGAAGTTATAATATGAAGTTATTTTAATCGATGTTCAAATTTTCATCCTTGGGAACACATTAATTGTGAAGGAAATGTGTACAAAACTTTTTCCATTGGAAGTATAGGAAGCAAAATTACTTGACGTCCACCTTAATAATATGGGATAAGGGCAATGGAAAGGATCGCAATCCTATGTCCTGACCTTTGACCACATTTCGTCCATTTTCAATAGGGTTCGTCCCCAGGTGGTCTCCTACTGCATACTGAAATTTCTTCGAAATCGAAACATTTCTTCGCAAGTTATGACGCATAAGGGCAATGGAATGCATCCCGATCTTATTTCCTGATCTTTGACCCCACTTCACCCATTTTGAATAGGGTTCGTCCCCAGGCGGTCTCCTACCACATAATAAACTTTTATGGAAATCAAACCATATTTACGCAAGTTATGACGCATAAGGGCAATGGAATGATCCCGCTCCTACGTCGTGACCTTTGACCCCATTTGTCCCATTTTCAATAGGGTTCGTCCCTAAGTTGTCCCCTACCACGTAGAAAAGTTTCATTGAAATCGAACCATATTTACGCAAGTTATGGCGCAGAAGGGCAATGGAATGATTCCGCTCCTACGTCGTGACCTTTGACCCCATTTGTCCCATTTTCAATAGGGTTCGTCCCTAGGTGGTCCCTACCACATACTAAAATTTCATCGAAATCGAACCATTTTTACGCCAGTTATCGTGCGGACGGACAAAGCTGGAGCATATATGCTTCTTCAACCTACGGTTGGAAAGCGTAAAAAAACGTCTCTAAACCTAGTAGCACTTCTGAGTCCTTTTGTCATGGGTTACATTTTTATCAGTTTGTTATACAATCATTCAAAATGGTAAAGTCTCGTCGCCACTCCATAATGACTGTGGTACATGAAGAAAATTAAAAAAAAACATTATTGTACATTCTCCAAACCCAATTAATACCTACCAAATAAACACTCACACGAATTGTTTTATCTGCATTCGCATAAAATTAAAGGTCCGATGCCTGAATTATTTTTTTATTGGAGGTTTAACGACCACCGTGAGCAACTCAATGGGCTATAAGCAGTCGCCCATCCCTAATTTAGGGTCACTGGTTCCAGGGGAGGGAGAGAGCCAGTGCCGTAAGACAAACACAACATCCATGCCTCACCGGGATTCGAACCCGGACCCCTTTTGGACGAATGATCAGAGGCCATCGCCTTAGACCACTGCGCCACCTGTCTGAATTCACATAGCATTAATAAAAAGACCGATATCTTCATGCCGTCCTCTCGGCAGATGGCATAGAGCAGGAACAAAACCGTTGAACAAAACTTTCTTTCTCTCGATTCTTATTTTCTAGTAATTTCGTGCTGAACTGTTGCCAACAGATAAATGAATAAATGAAAAAAACAGTTTACGAGTTTAACAATACAAAATTATTTCAAGAATCAATAAAGAACGCAAATCCGACTACAGCATCCGTAAAAATTAGGCTGTTATTAATTTTTTCTAACAGACGGAATTATATACGCATATCCTAATAAAACCAAGTTAACCTGCTTTGACATGCTAATACCATCTGCTCGCCTGCTCGCAGTACAATGACGTAGCTACAGAAAAACAGGTTCATTAACTTCTGTTGCGTAAAACATCTGCGCTGCGTCGTGGGTGAAACATCTGCTGGTCTTAAGGTGGACGTCAAATAATTTTGCTTCCTATACTTCCAATGAAAAAACATCTGTACACATTATCTTCACAATTAATGTTAACAAGAATAAAAATTTGAACATCGATTAAAATAGCTTCATTTTATAACTTGGAATACTTAATGTTTTCGAAAACATAACCATAGTTATGCAATCCAACATTTGTTTGTCTACTGACGTCATCAAAGTAGATAGAGGTCGCGACATCTTTTTTCTGGTTTCAATACCACCAAAGAAAAAGTTATTGATTTTTAATATAATTATGGTTATGTTTTAGAAAAATTTAAGTATTCCAAGTTATAATATGAAGTTATTTTAATCGATTTTCAAATTTTCGTCCTTGGGAACACACTAATTGTGAGGGAAATGTGTACAAAAGTTTTTTCATTGGAAGCATAGAAAGCAAAATTACTTGACGTCCACCTTAAGGTGGTTCCACCTAAAATCTCTGGCATAAGTTTCCAATGGTAAAATTTCTTTACATATTTTCTTCGCAATTAATGTATTCCGAACGCTGAAAATTTGCACATCGGTAAAACTAATTTTAAGTTTTAGCATGGGGTACTTAATACTTGCTAAAACATAACCATCCTTATATTAAAAATCAATCATTTTTTTTTTAAATAATGTTACACCTATTAATAGATGGCGCGACCTCTACTTTGATGACGTCAGTAAACAAACAAATGTTGAATTGTTTAATTATGGTTATGTGGTTATGTTTTATCAAGTATTAAGTATCCCGTGCTATAACTTAAAGTTAGTTTTATCGATTTGCAAATTTTCATCCTTGGGAATACATTAATTACGAAGAAAGTATGTAAAGAAATTTTATCACTGGAAACATAAGGCAGAGAATTTAGGTAGAACCACCTTAACGCTTTAGGAAAATGTAATGCTTCTCGTATATGTTGAGTTATGTAAGACAGTTTTCAGCCATTTTAAGTGAGAATAGTTCCAGAATATACCCAAACACCACAAATTGTCAGCGTAAAAATCGAATTATTTTAAGTGACAATGCAAGAGGACAAAAGTATATGATTCGTCCTTAAAATAATATAAACCTTCAAAAAATATATTGTATTGACTAATGATTCGATTTTGACGGTTTCTTTGCACTTCCCTACGCGTGGTTCCCCCAGTTCGCCCATTTTCAATAGGCTTCGTCCTTACGTGGTCCATTACCACATACTTAAATTTCACTGAAATCGAACCATATTTACCCAAGTTATGACGCTTAAGGGCAACGGAATAGATCCCGCTCCTATGCCATGACCTTTGACCCCAGTTCGCCCATTTTCAATAGGGTTTGTCATTATGTGGTCTCTTACCACATGCGTAAATTTCATTTCACTGAAATCGAACCATATTTACGCACGTTATGACGCATAAGGGCAATGGAATGAATCCCGTTCCTATGTCGTGACCTTTGACCCCAGTTTTCCCATTTTCAATAGGATTCGTCCTTATTTGGTCCCTTACCACATACTAAAATTTCAGTGAAATCGAAGCATATTTACGCAAGTTATGACGCATAAGGGCAATGGAATGGACCCCGCTCCTATGTCGTGACCTTCGACCCCATTAACCTCATTTTGAATAGGGTTCGTCCCCAGGTGGTCCCCTACCACATACTAAAATTTCATCGAAATCGAATGATTTTTACGCGAGTTATCGTGCGGACGGACAAAGCTGGAGCATATACGCTTCTTCAAACTACGGTTGAAAAGCGTAAAAAAGATCCGTAGTAGCACTATCTTACTAAAAGGGAAGCTTTGGGATTGGGTTTTCCGACGCCTATATATTTTTTAGCACGTCTTTTGTAAAAAAAGACCGTGCTTCTGTTATCAGTTTGTCCGTCCGTCCGTCTGTACCCACGATATCTCACCGTTAGTCCGATTTGAAAAATTCTTTTTGCATTGGGAAGCTTGAAATATGCAAATAATAATCCTTTATTCCGTTTTTTATTTACGTTGTACAGTTTCGCCAGTGGAAGACGTAAATACAGATGATGTCGAATTCAAAAATACGTTTTATTCCACATATTTACTTCTAAACATCCGATTGAACAAAAATTTATATCTTTCGACTCCATTTATGCCGAAGAGTATTTTAGATATAGTTACTTTTTCAAATTACGCATAGATTTCATGCTAGGGGGCGTAAAAATATATTACATTTTCCCCGATAACTCTTCTTCTAAAACACCGATTTGAAAAATATTTTCTTCAGCCGATACATCTACTGATGGAAAATCTTTTGCATATAATTTCAAATTTTTGGTAAAGAATACTTTGGCCACCAGGGGGCGTAACCGTTAATTATTGCTTTTGATGTATATGCCATAAAATCGTAGCTTCTAAAATGTCGATTGAAAAATTTCTTATGTACATCTTATTTTTCTCAATACCTCTACTTCTAGGAGTTTGATTTGAAAAATTCCTTCTTTGTTGGATAGTGTTTTCCGTGTGACATGTTTTTCATATAATTTCAAAATTTTCAAGTAATTCATTGACGTTCCGCTAGGGGGCGTAGCGGTATATTGCGTTTTCCCCCTATATCTCTGCTTCTAAATCTCCGATTCGAAAAATTCTTTCTGCACCGGATACAGCTCCTGATGGGAAATCGTTTGCACATAATTTCTAATTTTTGTAAAAAAAATAGTTTGGCCACCAGGGGGCGTAAATCTTAATTTCCGCTTCTGTTGTATTTGCAGCAAAATATGAGCTTCTAAATTCTCGATTGAAAAAAACGTCGTTTGTTGACCGATATTACTCATGTCGACAAACTTTTTAGGAAAATTTTCTTCTTGACAAAATGCATGGTTTCTACGCCAGGGGCGTAGACGTATATCTTATTTTTGTCAATATCTCTACTTCTAAGAGTACGATTTGAAAAATTCCTTCTTTGTTGGATAGTGCTTCCGATGCAAAATGTTTTTCCTATAAATTCAAAATTTTCAAGTAAATCATACACTTTCCGCTTCGGGGCACAAAGGCAAATTGCGTTTTCTGCGTTATTTCTGCTCCTAAAGCTCTGATTTGAAAAAATTCTTCCTGTATCGCATACAAGACCTGATGGAAAATATTTTCACATAATTTCTAATGTTTGGTAAAGAATGGTTTAGCCACCAGGGGTCATATGTGTTAATTTCTGCTTCTTTTTTTTTTTTTTTTTTGAGGTTTAACGACCACCGTGAGCAACTCAATGGGCTATAAGTAGTCGCCCATCCCTAATTTAGGGTCACTGGTTCCAGGGAAGGGAGAGAGCCAGTGCCGTAAGACAAACACAACATCCATGCCTCATCGGGATTCGAACCCGGACCCCTTTCGGACGAATGATCAGAGGCCATCGCTTAGACCACTGCGCCACCGGGGCGGCAATTTCTGCTTCTGAAGTATTTGTTGCAAAATCTGGGCTCCTGAAAACTCGACTAATTTTTTTTTCTTCGACCGATACCGCTTATACGGATAAACCTTTTGAGAATACTTTCTTCCTAAAATAATGAATGGTTTTTCCACCAGGGGACGTAAAGTCACATCTTATTTCTGTCGATATCTGTTTCTAAGAGTTCGTAAGCTCACGATTCCGTTTACAGCAATATCTGACGGATTAAAAACCCGATTGAAAATCTTTTTTCTTTCGTCAGATCTATTGTTTTCCATACCGGTTCCATTGACTTTGAATAGCTTTGATAAATTTAATTTGCGTCATAACGGATTCAAAAAACGTGCTTATTACGCCCGAAAATTCGGTGTCAACTTTCTTGTTTTTTATGTGTGTGTATGTGGTGGTGGTGGGATGGGTTACGACTATACCATGAGCAACTCTATGACCTATACGCAGCCGTCCGTCCTTAATTTAGGGCTACTGGTTCCAGAGAGGGGGAGAGCTAGTGCTGTAAGACAAACACACTACCCATTGTTCAGCCGGGATTCAGACCCTGAACAATCTCGGACGAATGATCAGATGCCAGCGCTTAATACCGCTCGGTTATACGGCACGGCGACGCCCAAGTACAGTTGCCAATATGTTGTAAACAGAAATATGCACTAACGCCCTCCAATAGAACAAAACTATGCATTATGAAAAATTGGAAATCATATATCTCACATTTTGACGTAGAACTACATCTTATGATACAATACGGATTAGAGGTGGACGCGACACAATTGTGTGACCGATTTCAACTCGCAATAACTCCGGGTTATCTGGAGCGTGGCAACGGCGCTGCCTATCGTTTCATAGCGCATAGATGACATTTAGTGACAAATTATAAGTGGTGGGGTCAAACGTGCGTGCTGCCACGGAGGAATCTCAGGTTCGATCCCGGGCAGGTAAGAACGCTCGAACCACTAAATATCCGCCGTGCGTCGGATGGGCACGTTAAGCCGTCGGACTCCAGGTATTGGCCCTCCGGTTATAAATAATGGAGTCTTCCTCTCCTCTCTACCTCGCTTCCGTGTCACTTTTCTATCGAGCACTCTAACCCAAACCTCCTAGCTTCTTATTTCTAAGGGTTCTTTAAGACCTCGGGTCAGACACTCACTTCCTATAATCCTCTACACATGATTTAATCTGATCTGATCAGTGGCAGTTCGTGACAGCGTGCCGAAGTAGATGGTCATTTTTCTGCTGTGCGCCGCTTGTAAACTTTTGTTTTCGTTTTCAATACTTCGCAGCGAAAGGTGATTAAACATTGATTTTGGTATGTAATTAATGTTAACATAATGGACTAGTCGTGTGAATTGAAAAAAATACAATTGCGACTGTTAACAATAAGAGTAGATGGTAATTTAACTGTACTTTGTTATTATTGCTCTGCTTAAATGCTTTTAAATGATCCCACCAAATCTGGTGATCTTGCAGGTCATTTATATCATTGAAGTGCCATAGACTAGTGTTCCGCAATTTTTTCTACTCGCGGCACACCATTACCCATGATTCAACACGGCACACCAAAATGTTAATCTCCTCAAAAGCGTATGTTATGACACTATTAATATAAATACGTAATGTTATCAACTTATTATTATATTATCATTATTCTATTCTATTATTATTAAACAGAAATTGACTCGTGCATTTATTAACAATTTATTAACTTTAATTCGCTGTAGAAAATACAAGAAAATACACTTTTCTATTACTATTAAAGTAAATAATTCTGCTCATACCTTCAATGTGATACTTGAGCCTGCTTAGCTACTCACAGGCGGCTGATCCGTGGCGGAATCGTTGAGAATGCAAGTTTCATTTCTTCATCGACGGATTTGGGTCTCTCGCTCTTTGATGTTTTAAATTAAGTCAACGTCGAGAAGCCCAGTTCACACAAATATATGCTTGAAAATGGCAATAACATATTAACTGCCATCTCGGAGATAGCCGGGTATTCACTCCTTATTGCCAACCAAAATGTGTCCAAAGGCACTTCGAGAAGTCTTAATTTCGATGTTCTGCCTGCTTTTAAATCTGAGAGTTCCTCTTGTAGATTAATCGGAAGAGGTTTTGAATTCGCAACGAATGGATCATGGATATTGAACACTCTCTTTAAAATACTTCTTGAACTTCTGCTGCAAGATTTCTAAATGTTCTTTAATTAAGTCCGTCACAACTTTATTACCGTCAGTAAGTGGCCATACAGTCGGGAACGTCTCAAACGACCCATTTTCAATTCTCTGTATCCACACATTCAGCTTATTCACAAATCCTTAAATTTTATCCATACTAGTCAGAATATTTTCATTAATACCTTGCATATTTCTGTACAGCTCACTAAAGTGTACGAAAATATCGGAAAGAAATGCCAACTTACATACCCATTCATCATCTGCAAATAAATCCGCATACTCATGCTCCTCATCAGTCCAAAATGCATGTACCTAAAAGTTCAAATATTCGCTTTAGCACTTTCTTTTTCGTGATAACCACCGTACTTCTGTATGTAGCAGGAATGTAGTGTGTTCTGATCCCATTTTCTGACACAAAACGTTAAAAAGCCGCGAATTTAGAGGCTGCGATTTGATGAGGTTCACCACTCTTACTACTTCGTCCAGCACAACTTTCAGAAAAGATGAAAAAAACTTAGCAACAATGGCTTCACGGTGAATGAGACAATGATCGCATCGTATGTTAGGATTTATTTCGCGTATTTTAGCTACAAATCCTTTCACTCGGCCTGTCATAGAAGCAGCTCCGTCTGTACAAACACTAACGCAATCCTTCCATTTCATATCGTTATGGAGCACATATTCATTAGTCACACGAAATATTTTTTCGCCGGTAAGTTCTTTGCAAAAAACGAAATTAGTTGCAATTACATCTCCATCGATGTGCCGAATGTAGGCAAGAAGTTGTGCGTGACCGCTAATACCGGTGGACTAGTCAATCTGAAGTGAGAACTTCTGACTGCTGTTGATTTTCTCCTTCAGAATGTCTTCAATGTCATTGGACATGTCACTAACTCGGCGACTGATTGTGTCAGCAGTGAGAGGAATTTTTGAAATTTCACTAGTAGCTTCTGAACCCAGGACTATTTTTACCATCTGTTTACAAGCAGGCATTAACAACGTTTCAGCTATTGTGTGTGGCGTTTTTTTTTTTTTTTTTTTTTTTTTGGTCTTTACGATAAGTTCGGCTACCTTATAGCTAGCTTCCTGTACTTTTTCCGAAACACGTGCTGTCGCAGTCATGTTGCTTGTTCTTTTGTTTTGTTCCAACAACCAAAGAAAATAATTGATATCTTTGCTTGACAGAGAAGAATGTTTTGTTGACAAATGTAGTTTCAATTTACTGGGAACCATAGCAGTATTACTGAGTTTTCCCCCCACAAACGATACACTCGGGGATTGGGCATGTTTTATCACCACACCAAGAGAAAAACCGTAAGATAAATAATTATCACTATACTACATGTGCACTAATTTTTGTTTCTTTTTTTCGGGCTCAATCCTTTCACTACTTGCGCTCGTGGACGGAACGCTCCGTACAAGGAGCTTGTCCATCTTAAAAAAATAAAATACCGTAGTTTAATAGTAATAGAAAATAGCAAGACTGACTAGCAATCACAATAATTGAAATCATTGTAAGACGCGGGACCTATACTCTTCAAAGGGAAGAAGGGACACATATACAGACTTATTTAAAATAAAGTCTAACAATGGGTGTGTGCATAGGTACAGGAAAAAAAGTAATAAAGTTGAAGAAGCACTAGCAAACAGGGACAAATACCAAAACAACATAATAAAACAATAAACGACAGAGATAGTTTTGCTAATTCTCGCACTTTTAGGGAAAAGCTTACACAAAACATGCGGCAGGTGTAACAAAGAAACCACACAGCGCAGCGGTAGAGGCGAGAAATACAAATATATCAACAAGCAAAACTACGATATAACAGCAACTGTGAGTAAATAATTCACATTTAATTTTTTAGAATAAATAAAAATTCGCGGCATGTAATAAAGTATAAACAAGCATCATCTTATTTAATCACTGCAGCCGCAGAAAATGGAAAATACAAGCATATGAAACATAGTAACTAGGATAAAATTAAAAATAAAACTCTACAATTAATTTCTTACAATAGGATAACAGGTAAAAGTTCACGTCACATCTTTCATCTTGTGGTGGGCACACCGGTTTCAGAACACTGCCATAGACCATAAAGGTGCATAGTGGAAGGGGTGGGGGGGGGGGGGAATAAAATGCTACGAAAAAGCGAAGTTGAGCAAAGAAAGGAGTTGCGGAAACTGAAAAAACTGGCAAAACAGGAAATTTGTGCACTTAAGAAACCCCGAACTACCAATGCCGTGTGCTGAAATTTTTATCACGATCTTATCATACACGCAAGACAGGTCATACATAAGGCATACGTTTAAACACAGCCGGAAAATCCCTTTCGGCTCCATCGGTTGGTTTTTTTGGGGGTTTTTTTTTCACGATGTGAACGCTATCTATCCGTTACAAAAAATTTTAAAAACGGAATTTTATAAGTCGAGATATTTTTTTTTTAAAGTTCATGTACCGTAAGCCCCTCTAGCAGGAAAACTGTGTATTGCTTTGGTTATGTGTCTATTCGTCGCTTACATATTCGTCGACTACGTCAATTCGTCGCGGTCAAATTCATCACCTACGTCAATTCGTCGCGGTCAAATTCATCACCTACGTCAATTCGTCAACATTCCCAAATTTCAGTTACATGCAAATCGCATGCAGAAAAACGTACGATTTCGGTTTTATTTTCTCTCGTCTCCCCTCCCCTGCAAGAAAGGTATTTTAGCTTCGAAATATTAATCTGCTCCTTTTTCTTTTTCATGGACGGAAAGAACTGTATAAGTTTCCAGACATCATTCCTTTCGTTTTTTTCCCCAGTCAGTTTCTCTGTGCGTACGTCTACAGAATGATATCTCTGTTTCTAATGGTCAGGAAAGAATTTTTTTGTGATTGATACATGCAGGCATGCGTGGAAGACTGTCGCTGTGTATCCATACGTTCATTCGTCAGTCCGTCCATCAGCAAAAGTCATATCTGTCCTTCTTACGATCAGCCTGAAGCAACTCTTTCTATGATTTACTGAGAGCGGTAGGCAAGATTATCGTTGTCCGTTCTTCTGCTTCCGCCTGTCCGCCTTCCGCCTGTCCGTCCGTCTGCAGAAATGATACTTTCGCTTAGGAACATCATTCCTTCCATCCATCCATCCAATCAGCCATTCCTCAGTTAATCTATCTGTCTGCCCATCCTCAGAAATTCAATCTGTGCTGCTGATGGTCAGATCTAAGAAATTCGTTCTGTGGCTTGTAGTGCAAAGCATGAGCATAATATTACCAATGTCTGTCCATCCGTTGATCGGTTTGTCCATTCGCCAGTAGGAACGATCTCTCCACTTCTAATTATCGGATTGAAGAAATTCTTTCTTTCCGCTGTAGGGGAAAACGTAAGCGTAAGATATCCTAAATTGCTTCCATCTATTCTTTCCACAGTTTTCCTATCTGTCGGTCCGTCCGTCGGCAGAACTTTAACCTGATTTTGACGGCTGGATCGAAGAAATTCGTTTCGCAGTTTATAAAGAACGGCCTGAGCTTGGTATTACCATGCCTGACCATTCTTTGCTCAGTCTGTCCGTCAGTCAGTACAAACGATATCTCAGCTTCTAATTATCGTATTGAAGAAATTATTTCTCTGCACTATAGGGGAAAACGTGAACGTAAGATATCCTAAATTACTCTTTCTTTCCATCCATTCTTCAGTTGGTCTGTCTGTCAGTCTGCCCTTCCTCAGAAATACAATATCTGCTCTTGACTTCCAGAGCGAAGAGATTTGTTATCTGCCTTAAACGAAAAGGTATGGTATTACCTATCAATACCTGTTCCTCCTTTTCTTGGTCGGTCCGTTCGTTCGTCTGTCCGTCCCTCCGTCGGCCAACCTAATTAGTTATAAGACCCCCTTTAGCTCGCAAAACAGCAGCCTCTCGGCGAGGCATCGATTCGATGAGGTGGCGATAGATATCCTGAAGTATCTGGTACCATAATGTCAACAGCAGGTTCTCCACTTATTGTACATTTCGGGGTGGTGGTGATTTAGCGCGAACCCGCTTTTCCAAGTCGAACCACAAATGTTCGATTGGGCTCATGTCACGTGAATTTGGAGGCCAGGGCATTAACAGAAAGTCACCAACGTGTTCCTCGAACCACTCCTTGACACTTCTTGCAATGTGGCACGGCACATTATCCTGTTGGTAATGGCCATCACCAGAAGGGAATACAGTTGTCATGAATGGGTGGACTTGGCCTGCAACGATGTTCAGACACTGTCAGGGATTTTGTGTTATTGGACTAATGGGACCTAACGTGTGTCCCCCCCCCCCCAAAAAAAAACCTCCCACAGCATAACACCGCCACTACCGCCGGCCTGTTTCCGCCCAACAGTGCATCCAGGTTCCATAGCCTCCGTTTATTAATCGGCTTATCCGCGCTTGGCAGTCTACGTGATAAACGAGGAATCTTGATTCGTCAGACCAAGTCACTTTTTTCCAGTCATCTACGGTCAAACCTCGATGATCTTGGGCCCATTTAATGCTTTATTGGCGATGATGTGCAATGTACATGGGGACCCGGTTGGGTGCCCATGCGCAGAAGGCTGCGACGAACTGTGAGATGTGACACATTACCCTGATCACCACTGTTGTACCTGCGGGTGATTTGTCGCACTGTGGGGCTGCGGTCGCTATGAACAATGCGCTACAGTCTCCGCTCCCCTCTGGCATCAATGCGCTGCGGACGACACACGGCTGAACGGTGGTTCGTCGTTTGGCCATCTGTGCACCACTTTTCATACATACTAACTACAGCGACACGCGAACAACCCACAATCCACACCATTTCCGAGATCGTAGTTCCGAAGCGCCGTGCCATCACAGTTTGTCTTTTATCAAACTCCTATAAATCATCAGCTCTTTCCAATAATTTCAGAGACGCTGATTCCAACGGTGGTCTTACTTTTTTGTATCATCAAAACTTTTCTAGTTATCTTAAATTTTGCGTTTTTGTTAATACACTGCCATTCGCCTTTGTTACAGGATATACATGGCCACGACAAGAGGTTGTAAGCTCTTCGTGGACTCTTTCTGTAATGTCTGTGGGTAGTGGGTACTGTATTGTTTTTAAGCAAGTCAAGCATAAAATTACCACAGGGACTAAGTCTCCGGCAGTTAATTTCCCGAAAGAGATAGGGTGTAGCGAAGCTACTTGCAGCACGACGTGAAGTGGAGCGGGTGAGATACGAAGGAGCTATTATCGAACTAAGAACTGAGTCTTTGATGTGGAAATATCGATGCTGACAGCATCTTAGTTAGCCTTAAAATAAACTTTTGTTATATTTGCTTTAAAAAAATGTATGGATTTCTTCAAGGTATGAGAATTTGTAAATTCATTCACCTCTCCTCCCTTGATTAGCAGATTCCAATATTAAAGCTGAGGGAACAGTTCGCCTGTTCAACCTATTATCGGTTGTATCAAATCCCACGAACCTATCCTATTGTTTGTGGGGTAAATGCTCCCGTAGCTGAGCTCTGATTAAAAAGCCATGTGGACGTAAGATTCACATAAAAAAGAGGGAGCATTAAAAGTTCACCCCTACAGCACCAATGTCAAATTTCTTCTGGAAAATATAAAATGTCATGAATACAATTGGTATTTCTGTCCTGACTTTAAGATGATGGTGTTCCTTTTATGCGTCTAACCTGGTTTTACAAAGTATTCTTGTTTTCTTTGCTTGTGGGATAGCAGAACAGCCATCAAACATTACAAAAGAATGGCTTCCGATAGTTGAGTTTCAAGCTAGAATACAGGTTTTGTATTCAGCACAGAATATGTTTCTGTACTGATTTTAAGATGATGGTGTTCCTTTTGTGTCTATAACCTGGCTTTACAAAGTATTCTTGTTTTTTGTTTGTGGGATAGCAGAACAGACAGCAAACATTACAAAGGAATTACTTCCGATAATTGAGTTTGAAACTAGAATACAGGTTTTGTATTCAGCACAGAATATATTTCTGTGCTGATTTTAAGATGACGGTGTTCCTTTTATGCCCCTATCCTGGCTTTACAAAGTATTCTTGTTTTCTTTGCTTGTGGGACAGCAGAACAGCCAGCAAACATTACAAATGAATGACTTCCGATAGTTGAGTTTCAAACTAGAATACAAGTTTTGTATTCAGCGCAGAATATATTTATGTGCTGATTTTAAGATGATGGTGTTCGTTTTGTGTCTATAACCTGGCTTTACAAAGTATTCTTGTTTTCTTTGTTTGTGGGATAGCAGAAAAGACAGCAAACATTACAAAGGAATGACTTCCGATAATTGAGTTTGAAACTAGAATACAGGTTTTGTATTCAGCACAGAATATATTTCTGTGCTGATTTTAAGATGACGGTGTTCCTTTTATGCCCCTATCCTGGCTTTACAAAGTATTCTTGTTTTCTTTGCTTGTGGGATAGCAGAACAGCCAGCAAAACATTACAAAGGAATGGCTTCCAATAGTTGAGTTTCAAGCTAGAATACAGGTTTTGTATTCAGCCCAGAATATATTTCTGTGCTGATTTTAAGATGATAGTGTTCCTTTTGTGCCTATAACCTGGCTTTACAAATTATTCTTGTTTTCTTTGCTTGTGGGACAGCAAAACAGCCAGCAAACATTACAAAAGAATGGCTTCCGAGAGTTGAGTATCAAGCTAGAATACAGAATTTCATACACAAGGCCCTCGTTCCAGTACAAAGCAATCTTATTACTCCCACTGCATATTAAGTTGGGACTGGGGAAGCAGTTTGTGAAAGCACTGAACCCTGATGGACAAACATTGAAGTTCATGTGCTTAATGTACCCAAATCTCTGGGTTGCCAAAGTAAAAGGTTGTATATTTGTGGAGCCACAGGTAAAAGCAATGAGGATCTCAGAGGACTTAGAGAGCAAAATGACTGATGCTGAAAAAGATGCCTGTCAGTCATTTCGTCTTGTTGTGACTGAATTTCTCTAGAAAATAGGAGGAGCACCAACTATAAGCAACATGTGGAGAATAGTAAACAATTCTAGAAGAATGGCGTGTATAATGTCAGTAAAATTTCATTACTTGCATTCACGTCTCGATTTTCTCAAAGAAAATTTGAGAGCAGTTAATTGTGAACATGGTGAGAGGTTTCATCCAGACATGCAAACTATGGAAAAAAGATATCAAGGAAAATGGGTTAAAGTCATGATGGGAGACATCATCTGGAATTTGGTGCGTCATGCTAATAGTGTTCATAAGAGACAAATGCGATCCAAAGTTTACTTTTTACAAGATATATACTTCTTGCTTTCAATTGTTTCAATTCTTGCTGTGTATTGATAGTTTTCATGGTTTATACTCTCTTACATCCCCTGTCCTATTGCCAAATGCATTGTAATGCACGTCGTATATTATACAACTGCTGCGGCCCCGGTGGCGCAGTGGTCTAAGGCGCTGGCCTATGATCATTCGTCCATAAGGGGTCCGGGTTCGAATCAGGTCTGGCATGGATGTTGTGTTTGTCTTACGGCACTGGCTCTTTCCCTTCCCTGGAACCAGTGACCCTAAATTAGGGACGGGCGACTGCTTATAGCCCATTGAGTTGCTCACGGTGGTCGTTAAGCCTCCAATAAAAAAAAATATTATACAACTGCCTAGATTTTGGAGTAGTGTAAATTATGGCTAAACTATTGTTGCTGTGCCAAAAACAGAGGTACTATTTAAATCCTCTCTCCAAAATTAATAAAAAAACAACATCAAAATATTCAGATAAACACGAAATTTATGAGTGAAATACGGGATTACACTATAAAATACAAATTTTAAAGATGACAATCCGTTTTTTGCTGTAAATATGACAAGGCTGGTAAGTCAGATAATATCCGAAAACTTGAAAATTTCGTCGTCCTAGAGCGGGAATGGAACCCGTGTCTCCCAGATATCTCCAGGGTATGCTAACCACTATACCACCCAGAACGACCAAGTCTCAAATTTCCGATTAATTTGAATACACGGGCGCTATCTGGGAGACGCGGATTCGATTCCTGCTCCAGGACAACGAACTTTTCAGGTTATCTGACTTACCATCCTTGTCATATTCACACCAAAAAATGGATTGTCATCTTCAAAATTTGTAAACACGAAATTGTTCACATTTTGTTGCGCAGTGTTATTTTTGTATCATGAAGGATTGAAAAGATGTGTCGTCCACTATACACCAGATAATTGTCTTATTTTCCATTCACGTCTCAAATTTCTCGCACATGGACGTAAATCGTTCATATTTCTTATAATGTGTTTCATTATACTGAAAATTTTACTTGCACTTAGTATTAGAAACTGAATATTTAAAACAGCGAGATTTTTACTTACGTCGCAAATTTGCCGTTTCGCTCGTTGAAACGGTAATGCTTTAAAACGACATTCCTATTAAATAAGCTGTTTGCTGTCCGTTGATCTGTGGGATGATGCTCTACCGAAAAAAAAAATATTTCTCCTTCAGACATTTAGTGTTTTTACATTCACGGTGCATTGTTTTTATTTATATCCATCAGGACATGATGCATTATAAAATATTAACCAATCTATACACTGAGTTAGATTTGCATTACGAACACCTGCCTAATAGCGCGTTGGTCCACCTTTCTGTGCAATCACGGCTCGCAGATGCCTAGGAACAGATTCTACAAAGCGTCGAACATCTTCCACGAGTAACTTGACCCATGTCCGCTGCAGAAGCTGTGTCAGCTTACGCTCATTCCGTGCAGAAGGATCAGCAGTTCTCACATGCCGTTCTAGCATATCCCACAAATGTTCAGCTGGGTTACAGTCAGAGGAGTCGGTTGGCCAAGGCAACGCGGCGAATTCGTTGTCGCGTTCTTCCAACCACTCGGTAGTTATACGAGTACGATGACGCGGTACATTGTTCTGTTGAAAGATGGCACTCGCGTCCGGGTAAACCTCCTGCCAATGTGGATGGAGGTGGTCGGCTAACAGGTCCATGTATCGTCCACCATTCAATGTTTGTGGGATGATAAACAGCGGACCTAGGGCTTGCCTGGAAAAAGCTCCCCACACTAGAATCCCACCTCCACCAGCATGTTGGACCCCATGGCAAACGATGGCAAACGATGTCTTGGCCCACGCAAGATATCGTTTGCCATGACTGGGCGTCATCATGGGTACCATCCTTGGTCGCCGACTGTGAAATCCCAGGAGAAGCAAAGTACGGTGGATGGGGCATGTGGAAATAGGTCGAATTGCACCGCTGTTGTACTGGTGGGTGAGCTCGATGACTGTTGCACGTTGAGAGACCAGTCGTGACACCAGAAACTCACCACTTGGATCAACCACGTGAGGCTAAACGATGTGAGCCCTTTTGATTGATGTCTGTGAATAATAACTCTTGTCCTGGTACACCCTTGACACAATAGTACAGGCGCAGCCAACAATTGCGACTGATTCCGAAATACTGGCACCTGCTTTCCCGGCCACAACTACCGGCTTCAGTCAAGTTGGCTTACGTCACTACGTTTCCCAAGTACTAGCAAACGTTTAATGATTACATACAGAGGATAAGTATGCACAATTTATGGAAGGCGAGCCGAACGTTTTGCAATATTTGGTTCACTATATGTTTTCATACATACCTTTAGGTATAAAGACAGAGTACAGCACCGTTTCTGTCTGTCAGTTGTTCGATTCCGCGGCGGTACCACTTCTTGTCATTCGAGGCGAAGAACTCCTTCACCCCAGCCGCCACCTCCATCTGGTTGTTAAAAGAAGTGTGCCATGGACCGGAACAAGTAATGATCCGACGAGGCAAGGTCCGGACAATATTCTAGGTTCGATACCCTCAAGTTCCTAGAGTTTTGCCCGGGTCGTTCGCGTGGTATGAGGACGAGCGTTGTCCTGCTGCAGGAGAGTGAGTTTTCTATTCACCAGTGCCGGGTACTTCTCCTCCAAAACGGCATACATCCACTCCAGCTGTTCAGAGTAGAGGTCGGCGTTGACGGTCCGACGGTCTGGATCAAATTCGTAATGGATTATCCCCTCGAAATTCCACCAGACGCAGAGCATCACCTTGTGCTCGAGGCGCCCACGTTTGGCAACAGATTCAGGAAGCTGGCCCGGGCTCAACCACTGCCGTTGTGTGTTAGGATTACGGAAATAGATCCACTTTTTCATCGCACTTAAATATTCTCTTGATGAAACGTACACAGTGCGTCAAAGAATTTTTAAGAGTGGCGCTAGATTTCAGCCTACGGTGGCGTCACCAGTGTAATCCCGAATGCGTTATAAACCGTGACCATCTGCTTGCTTTCTGCCAAAAGTACTGCGCAGTTGTTAAAGTAACTCAAACGAAACTGCCGTTCATTAGAGAAGTAAAATTTTTTTCATGTTGAATTATTAAGATGGAACAAAGGGCTGTTATTAAATTTAACACAAAACTTAGTAAAAGTGCCTCGAAACGTACCAAATGATAAAACAAGTTTACGGTGAGTTTTGTTTAAGTAGATCAAATGTTTTCCTGTGGCACAAACGTTTTTTTGGACGGAAGAGATACCCCAGAAGATGATAAGCATACCGGATGACCAAGTTCATCTAGGACACCTGAGATTATTGAAAAAGTGTGTGATTTCGTGGCAAACAATCGATGTGCGTCACTAAGAATGATGAAAGAGTCTTTAAACATCAACAAAGAAACGATTCGAACCATCCTGCATGAAGATTTGGGCAAAACAAAAGTCTGTGCTAAATGAACAAAAATCAAGGAGAAGTGCACATTGCAGAGAAATCATTTCAGCAGCTGAAAATGATCCAAACTTCTTAAAATCGATTGTTGCAGGTGATGAAACATGGTGTTTTCAATATGATCCTAAAACAAAGCGACAGAGTGCGGAATGGAAGTCAAAAAACTCGCCACAAGCCAAATAAACAAGAAAAGTTCCATCGAAAATCAAAACAATGCTCATTACATTCTTCGATAGTAATCCACAAAGAATTTGTTCCAAGTGGACAAGCAATTACTGGTGAGTTTTATTTAAATGTTTTGAGGCCTTTGATGGGCAGAATTTGTCGCATTCGTCCAGAATATCGGGATGAAAACAGTTTGCGTTTGTTGCACGATAGTGCACCCAGTCACACCTCACTTCTTGTTCGTAGATTTTTGGCAAAAAATAACATCTGTGTGTTGAATTATCTTCCGTATTCGCCTGGTTTAGCACCCTGCGACTTTTCCCTATTCCCAAAACTTAAAATGACTTTTAAAGGGTGTTATTTTGATCATATTTTGATCATACAAACAGCTTTGACGCATGCTTTGGAGGCAATTCCGCAAAGTGAACTGGAACAGGCATTCGAATCATTACTAAATCGCTGTAACAAGTGTATTGAAGCCGGAGGGACTTATTTTGAAAATACAAACCAAAAAAATTATAATTTCTTACTTCTATTTCATTTTGCAGACCCAGTCTTAAAAATTCTTTGCCACACTGTGTATATCGCGCGGGATTTATAGGAGTTTCGCGTGCACACTTCCAATCGGCGGTCTGCTTCAGCTGGCTTCAGTTCGTGAGGGACAATGCGGCAGCTCCTATAGACCTTGCGAGGTCCTGAACGTGACGAACCACGGATGCCTCTGATATGCCCAGCTCGCCTGATAATCTCCGAGTGCTGGGTGTCGTATTTGCCTCTACGGCCTAGCGCACGGCCTCCGCATCCACGGTTCGCGGCCTACTTGACCTTGGCTATTCGTTGAGGTTTCTGTCACCTGAGCGAAATTTCTTGAACCATCTAGTTGCAGTGCTGTGGTCTACGGAAACTTCCCATTTCGCATGAGAAATGTTTCGTGTTGCTTCAGCAGAGTTATGGCAGATTTTTATTTTTTTTTGATTGAAGGTTCAACGACCACCATGAGCAACTCCATGGGCTATAAGCAGTCGCCCGTCCCTAACTTAGAGTCACTGACTCCAAGGAAGGGAGAGAGCCAGTGCCGTAATACAAACACAACTTCCATGCCACAACGGGATTCGGACGAATTATCATGGCAGAATTCAAACTCGTAAAACAAAATTTCCCTAATTGTCCGGTTGTGGCTGTTCATCTTTTAGGCGTCCCAACTACAGACAGAACGACCACATGCAATGCGGTTCACAGCAACGACTACCACTTTATATCCCTTTGGACTGACTACAGTGCGCGACTTGAACTAGTTTGAACATGTGACATACCCGCCGCAGCACATGCGCAAATATTGCAAAACTTTCGACTCACCCTCTGTATAGAATCTGCACGTGACGTTGAGATCACGTGGTGCTTCGTTATTGCTCCGCATATGTAAAACACTTAATGTGAAGTTAACTCAGTGTACGTAGTGCTATTTTTAGCACGTCTTTTGTAAAAAAAGATCATGCTTCTGTTATCGGTTTGTCCGTCCGTCCGTCAGTCCGTCCGTCTGTACCAACGGAATCTCTGCGACTATTAGTCCGATTTGAAAAATTCTTTTTGCATTCGGAAGCTTGAAATATGCAAATGATGATGCTTCATTACGTTTTTTTTTTTACGATGCACAATTTTGCAGCTAGGGTAAATGCAGATGATGTCGAATTCAAAATTACGTTTTAATCCACATATTTGTTTCTAAACATCCGATTGAAAAAATTATTTTTTCTTTCGATTTCATTTATGTCGAAGAATGTTTTAGATATAGTTTCATTTTCAAATTACGCATAGATTTTCCACTAGTGGGCGAAAAGTAAATTACATTTTTTCCGATAACTCTTCTCCTAAAACTCCGATTTGAAAAATCTTTTTTCAGCGGATACATCTCCTAATGGAAAATCTTTTGCATGCAATTTCAAATGTTTGGTAAAGAATACTTTGGCCACCAGGGGGCGTAAGTGTTAATTTTTGCTTCTGATGTATTTGCCATAAAATCGTAGCTTCTAAAATATCGATTGAAAAAATTCTTTCGAGGACTGATGCACTCACATCGATAAACCTTTTCGGAGTACTTTCTTCCTAAAATATCTCACGGTTTCTCCGCCAGGGGGCCTAGATGTATATCTTATTTTTGCCAATATCTCTACTTCTAGGGGTCCGATTTGAAAAATTCCTTCTTTGTTGGATAGTGTTTTCGGTGTGACATGTTTTTCATACAACTTCAAAATTTTCAAGTAATTCATAGGCTTTCCGTTAGGGGGCGTAAAGGTAAATTGCGTTTCGCCCTACATCTCTGCTTCTAAATCTCCGATTCGAAAAATTCTTTCTGCACCGGATACAGCTCCTGATGGGAAATCGTTTGCACATAATTTCTAATTTTTGTAAAAATGGTATGGCCACCAGGGGGCATAAATCTTAATTTCCGCTTCTGATGTATTTGCAGCAAAATATGAGCTTCTAAATTCTCTATTAAAAAAAACGTCGTTCGTAGACCGATACTACTCATGTCGACAAACCTTTTAGGAATATTTTCTTCTTAAAATAGTGCATGGTTTCTACGCCAGGGGGCGTAGATGTATATCTTATTTTTGTCAATATCTCTACTTCCAGGGGTTCGATTTGAAAAATTCCTTTTTTGTTGGATAGTGTTTCCAGTATGACATGTGCTTCATATAATTTCAAAATTTTCAAGTAATTCATAGAATTTCCGCTATGGGGCGTAAAGCTAAATTGCGTTTCTCCCTATATCTCTGCTTCTAAATCTCAGATTCGAAAATTTCTTTCTGCACTGGATACAGCTTCTGGTGGAAAATCGTTTGCACATAATTTCTAATTTTTGTAAAAAAAAATGGTTTGGCCACCAGGGGGCGTAAACCTTATTTTCCGCTTCTGATGTATTTGCAGCAAAACATGAGCTAAATTCTCGATTGGAAAAAACGTCGTTTGTAGACCGAAGTACTCGTGTCGACAAACCTTTTAGGAACATTTTCTTCTTAAAATAGTGCATGGTTTCTGCGCCAGGGGGCGTTGATGTATATCTTATTTTTGTCAATATCTCGACTTCTAGGAGTCCGATTTAAAAAATTCCTTCTTTGTTGGATAGTGTTTCTAGTGTGACATGTTTTTCCTAAAAATTCAAAATATTCAAGGAATTCATAGCTCCCAAAACTCCGATTTGAAAAATTCTTCCTGTATCGCATACAAGACCTGATGGAAAATATTTTTCACATAATTTCTAATGTTTTGTAAAGAATGGTTTGGCCACCAGGGGTCATAAGTGTTAATATCTGCTTCTGTTGTACTTGTAGCAAAATCTGGGCTCCTGAAAACTCGAATAAATTTTTATTTCTTGAACCGATACCGCTCATATGGATAAACCTTTTGAGAATACTTTCTTCCTAAAATAATGCATGGTTTTCCCACCAGGAGACGTAAAGTCACATCTTATTTTTGTCGATAACTCTGTTTCTAAGAGTTCGTAAGCTCAAGATTCCGTTTACACTAATATCTGAGGGATAAAAGACCCGATTGAAAAACTTCTTTCTTCCGTCATATACTATTGTTTTCTATACCAATTTAATTGCCTTTGAATAGCTTTGATAAATTTAATTTGCGTCAGAACGAAGTCAAAAGACGTGCTTATTACACCCGAAAATTCGGTGTCATCTTTCTTGTTTTCTTTTTAAATTGCCTAAGGTTTCTGCAGCCCGATGAAGTGTGTGACTCTGGGAATTCGCCTCTGCGTTAAACAACGTTAAACGAATGAGAAATATCTAGCAATGAAGAAGTAAAAGCTCATTGATCTAAAACTGATATCTCTTAGACTAATTGTAATGTAGCACTAACTGCCGTGGTATTTTTTATATCACTTCTTATCGCTTAGATGCAGAAATTTTAACACACGATGCTTTGATCATATCGCATGTTTCTTCGCTTTCGCAAAATCAGTGGATCACGGCTTCAGCAGGGGATAATATTTTATGCTGACACTGCGGCATTTCCGCAAGCGTCGCCCGAACTGCATAATTAAAGATAATGGCTGTAATTAAGCTATTAACATACAACTAATGCGTCAATTATCTCTGGAATTGAGGGAAAGTAAATCGTTATTGCAATGCCCAGAGTCTTTTCTCTTACCCAGTTACATCAGAAAATAGAATCGTAAACCACTTTTTTTTTTTTTTACTTTTCATAATTCTCTTTTTTTTTTATTTCACGAAAGACTAATGATCTAATGCACATGTTGGGTGTTTCGTGGACTTGCATTTATTTTAAGTAAAATATTTTAAACCTTAAAGTCAGAGACGACTTTAGACTTTTTGGGGCCCTCGATGCTAAAAGATAAAAGATTCAAGGGCTCCTTCTCCCTTCTTATCCCCTCAGAAATTTTCATCATTCAAATTAACAAAAAAAAAAATGTGAAGTCCAGAAAAAAGTTTTTACGCTTTTTAAAATGCCATTCTATCTTCCTATTATTAGAACGTTTTGTAAGAAACAGTGCTAGTATATTCACTTTGTCTGTCCGTGCACATCGAACTTTTTGTTTTTAGATATATTTAAAAAATTATTTTTGCGGCAAATAGGAAATCAAAGGATATTAAGTTTGGCACTTTTAATATCCCATATACTTCATGAATTTACCGCTGAAGGTTGTCAAAATAAAATATTCAGAAGTTCTGTTGTGAAGAAACAATTCACTTAAAAGAAAAAAATATTTTCGTGCATCTCCGATTAGGCTTAAGTGCTCCTTCTCAAATATTTAAATTTTCCAATTAGTTCTTGAATTTCCTGCTAGAGGCGCTGAAGGTCAAAAAATTTGGTTTTTAAAGATTTTTGAAATTTTATTTTTCCGAATTGTAAGGCATAAAAGTTCATTAAAATTTTCCCATTTTAAATTTCACTTCTAGTTCATACATTTCCCGCTAGGAGTTCACAAATTGGAAATTTGGTGAATTTTAGCTCTACGCTACGAACAGACTACTATTTCGGTTATAATAAAAGTTATTTTTCAATTTGATGCGTTAAGCAAAACTGATTACTTTAGCTCCTTTTCAGTTGCAAGTTGCTTGGCAAATTTAACGCTAAGGGCGTTGAAAATGGAATTTCGCTAAATTTATCAGTACATTGAGCGTAAATTGTCATAAAAATTGGAATGAGTTTCAATTACAGAACGTGCTCCTTCCATTGCTTCAGCTTAGAAAAATCCTATACTTTATGTTATCAGCAAATTAGTAGACAACGTAAAGCAAAAATAAAATATTCAAAACACTGGCAACCGGAAAAGTCTTCCACATTAGAAAATACGGGTAAAATGCAATTTGTGCACAGTACTTTACTTGAAAAAGGTGGATGACTTTTCGTGGAGGAATTTTCCTATGGCAAAGGAGCCGCGGGTGGCCTAGTGGGCAACGTTCGTTACCACCACGGAAAGAACCTCGGGTTCGATCCCAGGCAGGTACAAACGCTCGAACCACTAAATATTCGCCGTGCGTCAGATGGGCACGTTAAGCCGTCAGGCCCCGGGTACTGGCCCCTCGGTAATAAATAAGGGCGTCTTCCTGCCCTTTTCTACCTTGCTTCCGTGTCACTTTCCTATCGGACACTCTAGCCCAAATCTCCTAGCTTCCTATTTCTAAGGGTTGTTTAAGACCTGGGGTCAGACATTCCCTTCTCAAAAATTTCTACATCTGTCCTGATCTGATCGTATGGCTAAATGGCCACGGGTGGCCTAGTGGTCAACGTTCGTGACTGCCACGGAAAGGACCTCAGGTTCGATCCCAGGCAGGTACGAACGCTCGATCCACTAAATATCCGCCGTGCGTCGGATGGGCACGTTAAGCCGTCGGACACCGGGTGCCCCCCCCCCCCATCGGTAATAAATAAGGACGTCTTCCTGCTTCTTCCTACCTCGCTTCCGTGTCACTTTCCTATCGGGCACTCTAGCTCAAATCTCCTAGCTTCCTATTTCTAACAGTTGTTTAAGACCTGGGGTCAGACACTTCCTTCTTAAAATCCTCTACATATGATCTGTTCTGATCTGATCCTATGGTGAACACTTCCCTGATTCGAAGAGACACAGCCGTCCATTAGACGAATGCCATGACACCACACAACTGCTTCTTTTCCCAACAAAACTTCTACATGATGTCACAGCGCTGAGGAAATTTCCTGAACAAATCCGGCAAATCCTCCAATGGATCTAACTGGCGTCGAACGAAGGACTGCTGGTATGCGAGGCGGATGCTCTAAGCGCTAGACTAGTTCGCCACGCGTTACCATCCCCTCGGAGGAGAGGATCTCTCCTCTTCTCTTTTTTAATTTCGCAATACTGCGAGTTCATTTTCGTAAATGTACGTTTCATATAATTCATAAATTTATTATTTCAACGTTACGATTTTTTTATTTACTTTAAGGGAAGTTCACTCACTTTCAAAGAGCGTATTGACTTAATAAAGACGTTTTCCAAAGTTTTGTGCTGTCCTTCTGGTCTTGAAAGACGATTGTTTAATTTATTACACATTCATGTCACATTCTGTTACATTTTTCTCGTTGCATCTTTTCTTTTTTTTTCACGGTCTAAAGCTACATTTGTTCTAAATGGGAATTATACAGTATTTTATTTTACTTCCGGTTATTTTTAGCAGCGAATTCCTCCAATCTTGTGTATACAACGCATGAACGAATACATTATATTCACACGGCGTCGCTTTTTTTTTTTAAATACTAGATAATTTTTTAACGAAAATATCTATTTTTTACTCGTATAAAATTTTTCCAACACAACGATTTTTAATGTCTTTCCGGGACTTCTGTTTGAAGCGGTTTAGTGTATGAAGATTATACAGAAATTATTTTTTGTTATTCATGGGAATGGAGTGAGTGTGTTTCATGGCTGTTTGTATTCTCGATTCTTCATGTGTTAGTGCGGAAAAACACACGAAGAATCCACGAAATTGCTACGAAATCAGTTTCTATAGATACATGAGATTAATTGTCTATTTCTTAGAGGTTATTAATTACTTATATAATTTTCCCGCGACGGTAATCTTATCAACGCGGTATTTCATTAGGAAATTGATCCGTCTCTCCACATTTGGCTTTTTTTTTTCTTTTTTTAACATCCACTAAAGCAACACGATGGCGAGGGCGTCGTCTTCAACTAACTGGTACCACGAAAGACTGCGCACGTGTTGCTTTAGTGCATGCGCAGTCCCGCTGCTTCCACCTCCTGTTGGGCTTACTTCGGTTGCCAGCTACGGGCCACTAGAGACACTTGCGTGGAGGCCCATAGTCCACGGCGATGCTGCAGGGCCATCAATGGCTGCCAACTGATGGCACTGCAACCAACGGATCACCACCGTAACGTGAGTGGCAAATTTTAGCCAGCAGTGACCCATCACTGCCAGCTGGTGGCCAGCAGTTTTCCAACACTTCTGTTTTTGCTGGGAAGCAGAGGTATCGGCAAAACTAAGATATGCAGCTGTGTCCCATGGAAGAAAACTATGTATTATTTTAAGAACGAAGTATTCTGAAAAGATTTTCCGAGATGAGCGGTATCGGTCTACGAAATAATGTTTTCAGTCGAATCAATGCTTCCGCGACCACCGAAGGGACACTTTCGTGCTCTGGGCTCACAGTATCAGCACTTGAAATAGTCGTAGGATGTTGCAGCTCATTCGCGACATGGTTCGATGCATGGTTCTATCGGAGATGACCTTTGGCACATCAGTTTTGACTTCTGCAGTGATTCAATATCAGCACTCGACATAGTCGTCGGACGTTGCAGATCATTCGCGACATGCCCGCTTGCACCATTCTCGTGAGTCTCCTTTGAATGCTTTGGCCAACCAGTTGTTTTCATACATCGCCAATTGCTGCATATGTTTTCACGCCGCGCCATTAACGATAAACCCTTGCTACGGCTGTACGCGAAAATCCTAAGAGGACGGACTCTTGGAAAAGGCCCTAACCTGCACACCCGGGGCCAACTATCATGTCCCGTTCAAAGACTCTTAGATCACTCGTTTTGCTCACTGTGGCCTCCACTCAAACTCTAACGCTTAATAAGCTGGTCTGCCTGACTTATATCGCACATTGCGCTCGGGGTCCGATGTACCTGTTGAAGTGAACCACTTTTGGGAGAAGGCTAGTATGGCTAACAAAATGGCATCTCAACGTGATCGCACTCACTGAATTAGCAAATTATTGGGAAAACCTACATTTTAACATATCTACATATTAGCAAAATTATTGGGAAAACCTACATATTAACCATGGCCATCAAAACAACCTCGATTCGATGCCTCAGGGTTTCAATGAAGAACTGATATCGTTCGCCAGATGTGTTCAGCCAAGCGGATGTAATGGGGTCCATTAATTGCCGAACGTTCGCTTGAGGAGGCTCTCTGTTGCGGTATGTTCTCTCAATATCATCCCACAATTATACAATTGGGTTAAGATCTGGGGACAAAGAGTATCAATTTAGCACGCTGAACCACTGTCTTGCTCTTGGAACCACTGTGTGACGATGCAAGACTTGCGGCATGGCATATTAACTTGCTGAATGTAGTCCACCCCATCAGCAAATACCATGCACATGTAAGGATGTGCCTTCTGCGCAATAATGTTAAGAGGCCTAGTGGCATCCAAATTGTCTTTCAGAGGTGTCAAGGGACCCAGTGCTTTCCATAAAGACACTCAGACAATTACACCGCATTCACAAGCTTGTACAATTAACATTAAGCAGCTAGAATCCATCGATTCATGCTAGGATACATCGATTCAGCTAGGATCCATGGATTCATGCAACTCACACCATTGTACTGACCCGTGTTTTAACTGAAACGTTGTTCATTCGACAAGGCAACCTTTTTCGAGTGCTCAAGGTCCAGTTTTGGTGATTCCGTTCCCAGTGCAAGCCAATTTGTCTGTTTTCAGCATAATGAACAACGTGCGACATCGTGGATCCCGTCTGATACCTAATACAATCGTTTCTATCCGCCGTTGCCCTCAAACATTGACCAGTAGGTTACGCCCAGAGGAAGACCAGCGTGGGTCTTTTCCTGTGCCTTTTTTTTAATTAGGGGTCTAACGACAACCGTGAGCATCTCAGTGGGATATAAGCAGTAGCCTACAGTGGGATATAAGCCGTCCCTGATTTAGGGCTTCTGGTTCTAGGGAAGGGGGTGAGCCAGTGCCGTAATGCAACACAACATCCATGCCTCACCGGGATTTAAACTTGGGCCCATCTCGGACGAATGGTAAGAAGCAAGTACCACGAAATTCGTTCTAGTTACATTAAGCAATGTAAAAAGAGCTGTCTGAGCACGATACAGACTAATGCATTTTAGCTTTGCCAATTAACGGATGAAATTTATTTACAGCTAAAAATTACACAAGTTAAAATAATAAAAGGCAAGATCTTCCGAGGTTACTTTAAGCTCATCACCAGGCCAAGTACTGTAAGGAACGAGGAAACACGTGAATATATACAGTATGGAAAGACCGAAATGCAGCAGTAATCACAAAAACTGTTGCCAACAGATAAGTTTGAAATTGGGTGAATAGTTGTACTTATTTAAACATACAATTCCGACACACCACCAACATTAATTACATACCAACGCTATGTGAGTGGTGTGTCAAAAATGCATGATTAAATGAGTACAACTATTCGCCCAACTTATAACTTATCTGTTGGCAACAGTTTTTGTGATTACTATTGCATTTCGGTCTTTCCATGCTACACATTTTCATGTGTTACTTAACTCATTCTTTACAGCACTTGGCCTGATGATGAGGTTGAAGTAAACTCGAAAGATCTTGCCTTTTATTTTTTTAACTTGTGTAACTTTTAGCTGTAAATAAATTTCATCCAAATGAAATGAATACCTCACAGTCTATGTACGATATTTAATAAAATATGAAAGATATTTACAGTTAAAATACCCCCCCCCCTAGCACTTTCGGGGTAACATTTACCCCATCAACAGGTGGAACAGAGGCAATGTAGTACTCTTTTATATAGTGGTGCAACGATGCATTATTGGTATAAGTCATCAAACGTCGCATGGGTCGTGACCGTTGCCATTATACCTGGTATAATTTCACAAGTTATTAGTTCAACAAGTCAATACAAGGATTCGTTACGAATACAAAGTTATGATCAATTTTATATATTGTTGGAATTGGAAATATGCATTACTATAATTTCAAGTTGTTGTTGTTTTTTTTAATTGGAGGTTTAACGACCACCGTGAGCAACTCAATGGGCTATAAGCAGTCGCCCGTCCCTAATTTAGGGTCACTGGTTCCAGGGAAGGGAGAGAGCCAGTGTCGTAAGACAAACACAACATCCATGCCTCACCGGGATTCGAACCCGGAACCCGTTCGGACGAATGATCAAATAATTTCAAGTTCAGGTTGGTAATATGCTCTTTCCAAATTCTTGATATGTCCACAGGCAAGTAGTCATTAATTTCATCCGTTAATCGGCAAAGCTAAAATGCATTAGTTTGTATCGTGCTCAGACAGCTCTTTTTCATTGCTTGAATGGTCAGAAGCCATCGCTTAGAAAACTGCGCCACGGGGCGGCCTTTTCTTGTTCCTTGGTATCAGTGGCGTATGTTCGAGGCTATCCAGGCTAGCTGCGAAGCGCAGAGAATGCGCAAAAAAACTGAATTAAATATACACAAATAAAAGTCAATTATCAACGATATTAAAATATGCCGATGCATTCGGTACGAAAAAAAAAAAAAAACGCGTGCGGTTTCGCTTCTTTGACTTAGTCTGGCGAGAGAAAACTAACGGCATAAAGCAAGCAACTCTTCCAGAGTCTTCGCAGTTCTGACTTCTGATACGAAAACCTTCCGTACAACCGCAATCGCCTGCTAGCGTTTTCATGACAACATGAATCAGCTAGTAGAGAGGAGTGAGCCATTGCTTTTGGAAACGGTTCGCTCAGAAAAAAGAAGAGTTAGACTATCTCAGTCACTCGCATACTCCCGCCCATAAGTGTTTCGCGGGAGTTGTTTCGCGCGAGTTGTTTCAGTTTTTGTGAAGTGTCAATTAATTAAAATCAGAGTTATTATATCTTAAATTCGTGGCTTTTTTGGATTCGAACTGTTTTGATAAATTTTGTGAAAGCTTCCCTGAACGTCTACTGTCAGAACTTAAATTACTGTATGCTTCAAAGTTTGATACAGCTCGACAAAAAAATGAACTGAAGATGTTTTATTCCTTTGATGAATACAAAAACAAATCAGTAAGAGGCATTACGTGCTACATAAAGTTCAATAAGTTGGACATAGTGTTTAGTAAGTTATACAAATTAGCAGACCTCATATTAAACTTCCCATCAACAACTGCAACTTCCGAAAGAATTTTTTCAGCATTAAAAAGAATCAAGATATATCTTAGAGCCACACAAATACATGCACATCCGAAAAACTTGGCTGTTTTGTCAATAGAGAAAAACGTTATTTTTAAATATGAAAAAGTACTCGGAAGAAACATTTTACGAAACGTAGAACTCAAGTTCACACAAAAGGAGAAGAAGAATGGAGTTCATGTACAAATAAAGTATTCAGGAGAAGAATAGAGTTCGTGTACAAATAAGAGTTCAAATCCTAATCCTCATAATTATTTGGTATCATGGTAGCAATGGCATGTACCTAAAATTTAGAAAAAAGTTAAGTAATAGAAGTAACAATTAAAAATTAAACTTTGCAATTTAAACAAAAACAACACTGGGCCAACCAGTCGCTAATTTCCATTAGGCTCCCAGCCTAGAAATTGCTGCTTTATCCCGCGGATATAGACATTCCGCTGTCTTAATGGCAAACTGGCCTCTCCTGATGCCTCGAGTACCTGTTTCTCCGTTTCTTACAAAATGCAGATGGTTCGCTGCTTCATTTTTCCCCATCACATAGCAGCATCCAGGAATCTCACCTTTCCCATCGGAGAGCGTACCAACAACTGAACTTTTTTTCTCATTTTCAAGCCAAAATGCGCCGAATCTTGTTTAGCTGCTCGGACCACACCAAAAAAAGAGAGCAATTGTTCTCGAAAATGCTGTAAACGATCGACGAATTTACGATTATTCGGTCAACCTCTTGTCCCTCATGTTCATTCATTTCTACATTTCTTCTTGTTTAGACTGGCGCGTCGGCTGCGACCTACGATTTATGACCTAAAAGCGCCAAACTCCCGACTACCCAAACAGAGGGAGAATTCTTCGTCTCTTTTCTGTCATATCCCCAGATAAAACTTTATCTTCTGTTTTCACTTTTAAGCTCCAATAAAGCCTCGAACTTAATTAATACTTAATAAATTTCATATCTCCACCACACCCATTAATTCCATAATTAATGGCTAGGGGTGGGTCGTAACACCGGCCCCTCCTCAAGAAATCCAGAAGTCCTCTTCTGGGCCTATCGTTTTGCTCCTATCAATTCCCAAAGCAACCATTGAGTACTACCCTTCCTTCACAGGTGGAGCCCACTAATTTAATTACCCTTAGTCCAACCAGCCCTAAAGTTGCAATCTCCCCAATCACCTCATTCGCTCACATTCGGGCACCTACAGCTCCTCCCCAAATACCTTCCGTAATTTTGACACGTCCCACCTGAATTCTTTCCAAGGTCATCTGACCTACAACAACAACACCTGCCCTTCGTACCAGGACTGTGGTACAAGGCACTAAACAGTAAACTAACACTAAACCATTAACTTACAATACACATTCCACAAATTCCACACCAACACTGTACAGGCACTGTACAAATACTTATTAGTACTACCCGAATACCGCATGAATACCAATCAAGTAATGCACAAATTCTACACGTGTATTGCCCTAAACCTATGAAATTTAATTCACATGCCGTGAATTCCACATTCCATGATGACCACATCAACAATCTGGCAATGTATAAAATATGAAAATTCAGGCAAATCAAATTTCGTGATTCTTTTAATTCACGCCCTCACGCTAGCAACAGAAACCCATCATCAGCCTACACCGGAACAGGAATTTCAAACGTACAGAAATTTATATCAATCCCGATTTCCGCAAGGCACACTAATCAGAGCTCACCTTCCGTGGCTCACTGAATCTCATAGGCTCCTTCCATTCCAGGTCAGGCTCCTGAAATCCGTACTTTTCGAGCCTATAAACTTGCTTAAAGTTCTTACATTTCCTGTGCCTTCGTTACCACTGTCGGCCTGGCAGCCTCATTAACATCCCGGTAACCACGTAGAGAGCCAATAACAATTCAAACATTCCATTTCTCAAAATTCCAGGAATTTCATAATTTCCCAAATTTTCATAAATTCCAAACTCCATGCAATGCCACACCTGAGCAAAAACACATCACTGAATTGGATTACGAAACAACGCATTTCGGCTAAACAGAAAAATTTAGAGATCGTTAGGTGCGCCACCCATATTCTTTAATTATCTCTCGACGAAATTCCAATTTAAGCCTGAAGATCTCCCGTCTTCCTAATCACGCTGCCACCATACGCCCATGGAATTTTTCGTTGCTGTTCAGCACTTCCGAGCATTCCGCCGGAGGAAAGCTTTTAACCAACACGTTGGCAGAACAGGTGAGTGTCGCTTACCTATAGACCTGACGCCAATTTTCATGGCATAAAAATGTTTCGTTCGCCCGGGGGCAACCATCTGCTAAGGCCTATCGCAGATGATTCACCGTCCTGCTTGCTAAACGATCAAGCTGCATCACACCAAACCGAAACCAAATCATTCGCAGCTCGTCGGTATCTCCTCGCCCGCATCAGTCTATACATTCCCACTGCCATGCAATTACACCTACCTCAGTAAACACAGTTTACAAAAATATGTACCTCAAAATCCAGCTTTTATTTTATTTATTTACCCCGAAAATAAAAATAATAAAGTCACGAAAACTGCTGCCGATGTCCTTTACCAACTTTTCTCAGGAAATTTTTCTTTTCCCTGTTACCAGAGGCTAACGTGAGATTTTGATTACATAACACATGCAACACATCTTTATAAAAACGCAACATGCTATTTACAATTCCATAATCACAAATCATGTCCGTATTCCATTCCTGTCAGTAACCTGAAGTCTTGCCGAATGATAAAAATTTTTATCACTCAACTGCTACACGCAAGCCTCCCCTTGCTGCGGACACCTTTCAAGTTCCATAGCAAGAACTGAAAGAACACAAGCACTATTGCATTTAACGCCTGTAGCATAATCACACATGCCACATAACAAAACACGATCAACTTTTCCTGTGTCCCGAGTTCCAGTAAAGATGCTTAACTCTTGCGTGTTTCCCTCTCACTGAACTCGACGTTTTCTCCCATCAGAGAACCTTTTTGCAAACATACATGCAAAACTTTCTTTGGCACACTCGGGAAAAGGTTGACTTCTTTTCTCCCACAACCTTAACATTCCCAGTTTTCTTCTTCTCATTCGTGGGCAAATCCCTTTGCTTTGCTTTTCCGCATTTCACTCTGAGCCCTGACTCGTTGCGAAACCTCAACTGCGGATCCCATACATCATCACATGCACTATTTTCTTCAATCTCTGAAGCCTCCCCAGCGCATTGGTTGCCAATTACCTCCACTGCTACTTGATCTGCCTTTTGAGCTAACACTTTTGCTCTCAGGCCACACGGATATTCTTTATCCCGACCCGCTCCTGCTTGTTGCTTCCTGACCACCATAATCTCTCCCAACTAAATTTTCCTTAACCCCCAACATTGTTTGGTTAACTCCTGCCTTAGCATACTACCAATTTGCTCTGTCTTTGTGCGAGTCCGGCTCGCTTCGGGCTCTCCTGTTTTCGATTTAATCAACCTTTCTTCTTGAGCTCTAAATTTCTTGCCCTTCTCACTTGAGATTTCATTCACCTGTGTGATTACATTCGGTAACTTTTCAGTTAGCTGTGCCCAATCTTCTCGTTGCTGTACCGAATCCTCGCACTGTGCAGTTAACCGTTGCTCAAGTGCAGCGAACTTCTCATCTACTCAACGAATTCACCATTTAATCGATGAGTTAATTCAGCATTCTGTTCCACTACAAATTCTTTCATATCCTTCAGAAGAATTTTCAATGCTTTCATTTGTGCCATTGTTATACAGCAGGATCTAATCCCAATCTGCGCTGTCAAGAGCTTCTTAATCTTGTTCTTCTTTTACTTTAACGTTTAAGTGCCCCCAGTCTTCTTCGGCCTTAAATACTTGGCTAAACTTGCATTTATCTTCTATCCATACGCCATCCCATAAGCTGCCACCAAAATGTCACTACCTCGGCCGCTGCCACCAAATGTAACGACAGTGGGCTCGATCCCACAGCTGACCATCAATGTAACGGTCACGGTCGCTATCTCGCCGCGGTTATTTGACGCGAAGACTGTATTATATGGGCATAAACTTAAACGATTTGAACCAATCACATGCGTACACATAAATAATGTGTTCTATAAACGCGCTGACTGCACCAAACAAACATTTAATTGGCTATAAAAAATTAACAATGGCTCACATACGAATAAAAAATTAGTTGCCTTGTTATGGGGTCAACTTTGACCTAAATCTGTTCCAGCTAGACAGTTTTAATGAACTTAAATTCCCCAGTTCAGTTCTTGCAAATTCTCAGTTCAATTCCTCAAGTAATCACGTGGTAGTGGTAATAACAAAAACAAAGATGATTCTACTTACATGGATGCTCCCAAGAAGATATCCATAAATGCTTTCACCTATAAATTGACACACTTCCTTTCACATTGAAGATTTCATTTCTGGAGCTGCGTCTCCCTTGCTCTGACGCTTAGTTTGCACAACTACCGTACTCACTCACTCACTCACTCACTCTCTCTCACACACACACACACACACACACACACACACACGCTTTTGTTGAGGGAGCCTCGCTTCGCCTCGTAAGATAAGCTCGCCTCTTCACTTCCTCCAGGAGGGGATGAATGGGAATGATGATTCCACACTGCCGTAGTTGGACTCGAACCCGCACTTCGTCTTGGCTTCTCTTCTCCTTGGAACGACCGACGTCCAATCGCCGTCTTCTGAACTACTCCGAAGCGTCGCTTTCCACTGGGTGAACCAGTCGCTAAATTTCCATTAGGCTCCCAGCCTAGAAATTGAAGCTTTATCCCGCGGGTATAGATATTCTGCTGTCTTAATGGCAAACTGGCCTCTCCAGCAGCCTTGAGTAGCTGTTTCTCACAAAATGTAGGTGGTTCGGTGCTTCATTTTTCCCCTCATCACATAGCAGCATCAAGGCATCTCGCCTTTCCTATCAGAGAGCGTACAGACAACTGAACTTTCTTTCTCATTTTCACGCCAAAATGCGCCGAATCTTGTTTTGCTGCTCGGACCACATAAAAAGAAAGAGCAATTGTTCTCGAAAATGCTCTAAACGAACGACGAATTTACGATTATTCGGTCAGCCTCTTGCCCCCATTTTCATTCATTTCTACAAGTAGCCCGCTTCGAAACGCAGTTCTTTCCCTGTTTAGACTGGCATGTCGGCTGCGACCTACGATTTATGACCTAAAAGTGCTAAACTCCCGACCACCCAAACAGAGGGAGAATTCTTCGTCTCTTTTCTGTCCTATCCCCAGATAAAACTTTCACTGCTGTTTTCACTTTTAAACTCCAATACAGCCTCGAATTTAATTAATACTTAATTAATTTCATACCTCCATCACGCCCATTTATTCCATAATTAATGGCGGGGGTGGGTCGTAACAATATATATATGGCGACCCATGCGTAACAGGGTTTGCTCTACTGTTACCCGGGACACGTAAGTGGATAACAGTGACACGTATCGACGCGCAATTGCTGCACTGTTGCGCGTCGGTTGCCTTTTGCCAGTCGAGGGAAGTGACGTTCTCCTCTGGGGTCGATGGCCTTTGGGGCTCCACAGTTATGACGTCAGGAGATACTCGGTGTGCCAGAGGTCCATTCTTGGTACTTCCTTACTACAGCGCCTCGCGAACAGTCCACGAAGTCTGCTGTTTCTGAGATGCTTCCACCCTTGACGCAGTAGCCGATGATCATTCCTTTCTGAACATCCATCAAATCACTAACTCTGCCTACTGTACTCGCGTAACGCACTGTGGCTCATCTGTCCTGGCTGGAGGCTTATATCCCCGTGTGGTCGACCTTGTAACGTGCACTCTGTGACGCACCGGGGTGGGTACACTGTGATTTCGGGGGTCGTCATATTATTCTGATAAAACTGTGTATTATATCACTGTATATGGAAATCAGCACACATACGCGCTAAGTTAATATGTATCAGAAAAAGGGAACTTCCGTTTAAGGGAAAAAATTTGATGTTCGAGGAAAAAGTGATATTCCATTTACAGAATAAAATGCGATGGAAATTGAAGTATAGAGAATAGAAAGAAAACAAATTTGATGCTCGGGGGAAAGTGAAATCCGGTTTAAAAAATGGCGACGATACAAGGGAAATTCCGTTTATGAAACAAAATTTAATGTTTGAAGAAAAGTGAAATGCCGTTTTAAAAAGAAAATAAGATGGCAATTTTAAAAGAAAACAAGATGAAGATAAACAATTCCATTTAAGTAACAAAATCAGACGCAAACGGACAGAAATTTCGTTTATGAAGCACAATTTGATGTTCCGGGAAAAGTGAAATTCCGTTTGTAAATCAAAATCAGTTGACAATAGAAGTGAAATTCCGTTCACAAAGAAAAATTCAATTGGTAATAGAAATGAAACTCCGTCTAGAAAACGAAATTTAATGTTCAGGGAAAAGTGAAATTCGGTTTACAAAGCAAAATCGATTGGTAACGGAAGTGAAACTCCGTCTAGATAACAAAATTTGATATTTGGGGAAAAGCGAAATTCCGTTTAAAAAAAAAAATCAGTTGGCGATGGGAGTGAAACTCCGTTTAGTAAACAAAATCACATGGCGCTGGGAGTGAAATTCGGTTTACTAAAAAAAATGAGATGGCGCTGGGAGTGAAATTCTGTTTAGCAAACAAAATCAGATGGCAACAGTAGTAAAATTCTGTTTAACAAACAAAATCAGATGGCAACAGTGGTAAAATTCTGTTTTAGAAACAAAATTTTATGTTCGGGGAAAAGTTAAATTCCGTTTACAAAGTAAAATCTGTTGGTAACAGAAATGAAACTCCGTCTAGAAAACAAAACGTGATGTTAGGGTAAAAGTGAAAATCCATTTACAAAGCAAAATAAATTGGTAAGAGAAGTAAAACTCCGTCTAGGAAACAAAATTTGATATTCGGGGAAAAGTTAAATTCCATTTACTAAAGAATATCAGAGGGTACATGCTGGGAGTGAAATACCGTTTAGCATACAAAATTTGATGATCAGAGAGAAGTGAAATTCCGTTTGTAAAACAAAATCAGATGACAATGTTTCCGAAACAAAATATGATGCCAGAGGAAAAGTAAAATGCCGTTTAGGAAACAAAATATGATGCTCGAAGAAAAGTAAAATACCGTTTAGGAAACAAAATATGATGTTCGGGGAAAAGTGAAATTCCATTTACTAAAGCATATCAGATGGTGCTGGCAGTGAAATATCCTTTAGCAAACAAAATTTGATGATCAGAGAGAAGTGAAATTCCGTTTGCAAAACAAAATCAGATGACAATGTTTCCGAAACAAAATATGATGCTAGAAGAAAAGTAAAATGCCGTTTAGGAAAAAAATATGATGCTCGAAGAAAAGTAAAATACCGTTAAGGAAACAAAATATGATGTTCGGGGAAAAGTGAAATTCCATTTACTAAAGCATATCAGATGGTGCTGGCAGTGAAATATCCTTTAGCAAACAAAATTTGATGATCAGAGAGAAGTGAAATTTCGTTTGTAAAACAAAATCAGATGACAACAGACAGTGGGGGCGGAACCACGCAGAGCCCGGGCCCGGTCAATAATTTTAGCCAAGATTTTTATTTTTATTTTTTTTATTTGGCATATGTGCTATTTTTTGCTGTGATGTGTCTTTTTCTCTAGGTAAGTGGTCAGGTGGTCCTAATCCCTAACAAAGCTCCTTAGGGATTATTTTTCTTCTGTTTGTTCCGGGAAGTGGGAAGGGAGGGGGTGCACCACAATTCAAAATTTCGGGCCCGGTCAAAGTACTTCACTTTCCGCCGCCCCTGACAATATAAGTAAAATTCCGTTTTCGAAACAAAATTTGATGCTCGAGGAAAAGTAAAATTCAGTTTAGGAAACAAAATATGATGCTCGAGGGAAAATAAAATACCGCTTAGGAAACAAGGTATGATGTTCAGGGGAAAGTGAAATTCCATTTACTAAAGAATATCAGATGGTGCTGGGAGTGAAATACCGTTTAACAAACAAAATTTGATGATCAGAGAGAAGTTAAATTCCGTTTGTAAAACAAAATCAGATGACAATAGAAGTAAAATTCCGTTTTCGAAACAAAATTTTATGCTCGAGGAAAAGTAAAATTCCGTTTAGGAAACAAAATATGATACTCGAGGAAAAGTAAAATACCGTTAGGAAACAAAATATGATATTCGGGTGAAAGTGAAATTCCATTTAAAAGCAAAATTAAATGACTATAGAAGTTAAATTTCGTTAAGCAAACAAACTTTGACTTTCGAGGAAAAGTGAAATTCCTGTTACGAAAACAAATCTGACGGGGGAAAATCACAATTCTGTTTACGAAACAAGATACAGTGGGAGTAAAAAGGAAATTTCTGTTTACGGAACAAAATTTTATGGTAGCCCAGAAGTGAATTTTCGTTTATGGAACTTGATGCGAATGAAAGTGGAATATCGTTAGGAAACAAAATGTGATGGCAGTAAAAGTGAAATTACATTTATGAAACAGAATCTGTTTTAAGAAAAAACGTGATCCTCTCCGTGTAACAATTTCAATATCAGTCGAATAGCGATCTTTTGGCGTAATAACAGTTTTATGAATCATATTGCTCCCAAGCTTTACGGGAACCTACTAGAAGGCAAATATTCATGCATATAATTGCAAAAGTGGCTAACGTTTCTTTAAAGTGGCACTAATTTACTATTAAAATAAATTATAATTTCCTATGTAATAATGTTGACCCTTCTTATCTTGAAATAAGCACCTTTTGCAGTTTCCAATTTTTCTCTACACTCTTGCTGCACCGTTTTTATGAGTACATCTGGACGTACATGAAATGCAAACGTACAAATGTAATTTAAATATTAAATCGATCACATCCTCAGTGCGAAATAACCCTGTAAATAGGAATCATGTACGTCAACGTTAATGATAAAAGAATCATTAGAGATAATGTTGTTTCGAATACCCTATTTTGTCATATCCGATGTCGCATGTTACAAAAAGATTTTAATAACATATTCTATTCATTTATTAAATATGCAAATTTCAATTACAATGATTTCCTAATAGCACTGTGGGTCAAATAACTGCAAACGAACCACTGTTGCCGCAGCTATCAGTAAAGTTCATGTTATGTAATTAAAATCATCTGTAACTTGTTATTGGCACAGATGGCGTCCCAATGCGAGTTATGGCTGGTGTAATTTTAAAGTGCTTCCATTCATGGAAACAATCTAATTTGTTTACAACATAGAACTTCGACGTAATCTCCCACAAAATTTTACAATGTATCTGAGAGTATGACTAAAAAATGAATGAATGTACAGCTCAACATAAATCAGTAAATTATTGAAATCTGTAAAATCAAATGCACGCATTCTAATTCAAAAATATTTATGTGTGTCACAACAGGGAGTAAAAAAGAAACAGCAGATTACATGTAGGGAAACTGCTATATCTGTATATTGTTTATTATTCTGATCGATATAAACCCGAAAATAAAAGATTTACTGTTTAGAAACACGAATGTTGCGTTTAAAAGTGTTTACCTTTGACATACATTTTCCATTTTAGGCGAATGTTATTTTGTTTCTTTACTTCGTATGACATAAAAACTGGACTTTAAAAAGGTACGAATGTCGAAGAATGTGATTTAATGCATACAAATTTTTGCAGCCCAAGAATTTCTGAAAAGAAACTGAGCTCAAAATGTCGCAGTTATGGTAGCAGTAAATGTATTTCGAAGTGCCCATCATTAATATAGTGCTGGGGTTAGCAGCGTAAAAGATTTATTTGTAAAAGGACACACCATGTTTATTGATTTAGAAATTGGGGAACATTTCTGAAACACGGTAACGTCGCGTGATTTACAGTTTTTGAACACCGAATTTGTAAAGACCATTGAATCATGAATCGACATGAGAGCTACTGTTGTTTTGTACTCGTGAGCACTGATCTCAGAATCATACACCATTCTATGTATCATTTGGTTACAGACCAAAGAGGCCATGGCTCTCATAATTTCAACCACGACACACGACAGTAGCTACTGTAAATCTCCATTTCCGCGAAAGGTTTCCTGACATAAAAGAGCCCAGAAATATCGTAGTACTCACTTCCCCTGGGGAATTAATTATATAACTTTTATGGAACGCACAGCGATATTCATTTTAAAAAAAAAACAACTTTGGCTTAGAACGATCACACAACCCAACAGCAACAAGAAAGATGACACTGAACTTTCGGTTCCAATGAGCACGTCTTTTGATTCTTTTCTGACGCGAATAAAATTTATCAAAGTTATTCAAAGTCAATAGAACCGGTTGGGGGAAATCAACCGGAATTCAAAAAATAAACTGCTACTTACTTCCACGATCGGCTGAAAAGTATATTAGTATATTACGAAAGTTTACAAATGACGCACAAAAATATTTTCATAGCAGAAGGTATCAGAGAGAAAAAGATTTTCATAACAAAAGGTATCAGAGAGAAAAAGATTTTCATAACAAAAGGTATCAGAGAGAAAAAGATTTTCAAATCGAACATTTATAAACAATATACAGAAGGAAACATGATATAACTGTACGCCTTCTAGTAGAAAAAATTTGCCAGATGGAATTTTGAAAATAGCAAGTATTCTTCACTGAAAAAGCTGTGCTATGGAAAAATAATTTTTCAAATAGGTCACCCAGAAGCAGAGATAGTCAGAATTTGTTTTTACCTTTACGCCCCTAGCGAGAAATTTTTGCAATATTTAAAGAGGATAGTACTTCCGATCACTATTATAGCGAATGGCATACAGTAAAAAAGAAATTATCAATAGGCGTTTTATAGAAAAGATACAGGTGCAAACGGAAATACACAAACACCACCTAGCGACAGTACTCTGAAGAATAAAACTCCCCATATAATAACCTAAAGTGTTCCGCAAAGTAAGTGGCATTCGGTGTTGAAAGATTTTTTTTTTTTAAATTGTACATGTAGGAGCAGAGATGTTGAGAAAAACAGATTGCACATTGGCTTTCCTGGCGGCGAAACTGTGCATTATTTTCGGAAGAAAATACGCACAAAGAGTTTTCACAGTAGCATCTGACCGAAAAATAATTTTTTTATGTCCGGTTTTTAGTACCGCAGATATATGCTGAAAACGGAAACGTGAACTTACTCCTTCTAGTGGCATTCTTGTGCCTTAAGAAAAATTTGAAATTATATGAAAAACATTTCGCACCGGGAACACTCTCCAACGAAGAAAGAATTTTTTTTCAAATCGGTCTCTTGGAAGCAGAGATATCGACAAAAGTAGGATATACATCTACGCCCCGTGGTGAAAAAAAATATGCACTATTTTAAGAATAAAGATTTCTGAAAAGGTTTTCCGAGGCGAGAGGTATGGGGTCGCAAAAGATTTTTTCATTCGAGTATTCAGAAGCTCAGATTTTGCTGCAAATACATCAGAAGCAGAAATAAACACTTACACCCACTGGTGGCCAAATGGTTCTTTACCAAAAATTTGAAATTCTATGTGAAACATTTCGCATGAGAAGCAGTATCCGATGCAGGAGAAACGTTTCAAATAGGTCTTTTAGAAGTAGAGACATCGGGGGGGAAAACAATTTAGCTTTACGTCGATAGCGGAATGTCGATGCATTTCTTGAAACAAAACTGTGTCTAAAATAGTCTTCTTTAAAAAAAGCATCGAAAGGAAGAAATGTTTTTTTTTTGAATCGGTTATTCAGAAGCTAATATAGGGAATAAAATTTATTTTAAATTCGATATGATCTTCATTTACCCCCTCTAGTGGCAAAGTTGTAAATAGGAAAAAGACAGGAATGCAAGAATCATCATTCCCACATTTCAAGCTTTGCAGTGCGAAATGATTTTTTTAAATCGGACTAATAGTTGCAAAGATATTGGTGCCCACAGGCTGTCGGACAGGAGGACGGAAGGTCAAAGTTATAACATAAGCACGCTCTTTTTCTACAAAAGACGTGCTAAAAAGGGCCGCCACTTTCTTCGAATGTAGACTATCCATCAATTTGGCAAAAACAAAATCACAACGTTGAAAATACACAGAATTATACCAGATAAATGTGGTTGGGGAAGAACGTTCGACAGAGAAAACAGAGTATACGAGGATATTATACACTGAAGAGCAATTGAATTAGAGACAGCTGGCGTTATGCAAATGTGGCGCTGTGAGCGGCCTTGTAAACGGAAACGACATGACGTATGCAGCGATCCGACCATATAAGGAGTGATGCAACGGGAATCAGTATGAGTCGGACCCCGTATGGGTAAGACGAAGGATCTAAGCGCATTTAATCGTGAAAAAATTGTCGGGGCCCGACGAATGGGTCACTCCATCTCGGAAGTCGTGCAAGCACTGGGATTTTCACGCTCCACTGTGTCACGGGTGCAGCGTGAGTACATCGAATCCGATAAAACCATTCCTGCAATGACCAACTGCCGTGGATAACAGCGTGTGGATGAGCGGGGTCATCGTCTTCTAGCTCGCATTGTAACAGCTGATAGGCGGGCCACAGTGAAAGAAATCACTCGGCAATTTAACGCTGGTGTATAAAAACGTGTAAGCAGCCCCACCATCCAGAACCATCTCCTCGCTATGGGGTACAGAAGCCATCGTTCCACGAGGGTACCGCTGCTGACCGCACATCACAGGGTGCAAAGATTAGCATGGGCGCAGGAACATCGCCACTGTACCAGACATTTGGGAAAATGGTGCCTGGACTGATGAGTCGAGATTCACGTTGGTACATGCGGATGGCAGGATATGAGTACGGCGCAAACCACATGAAGCGATTGATCCTTCTTGCCAGCAGGGTACTCTTCAAGCTGGTGGGGGCGGCATTCTCGTCTGGGGACTCTTTACGTGGACTGAAATGGGACCCCTGATACGTGTGACATCGTCCCTCACAGGTCAACGTTACCGGGATATCCTGCACGACCATTTGTTCCCGTCGTTTGTGCGTCTTCAACATCCCACTGGGGACCTCATCCTGCAACAAGACAATGCACAGTGCCATCGCTCCCGAATTGTATCCGAATGGTTGGATGAACACTCCACCGACGTGACCTCGCTTCCTTGGCCAGCTAGGTCACCTGACCTCAATCCCATCGAGCAGATCTGGGATGCCATCAAGAGAAAGAAGTTCGAAGCCCCCCCCCTCCATCAAATCTTCGTGAACTGTGGATGCGTGCTCAGGGGTCGTGGATCCGTATGGCTTCCCAACGCTTCCGGTGTCTTGTCTAGTCCATGCTGAGAAAAATTGCCGCCATCATCAGGGCGAAAGGTTGTGCTACACGTTACTAGACAGGTATATCTAATTCAATTGCTCTTCAGTGCAGTATGCCAGTGAATTTAGCTTTGAAAGTCATACTTGCATTAGAAGAATTACACAGAACAGAACATTTGTCAAAGAGATCCCAAATAAATGTCTATAACAGTGTAATGTTTTTCCGAAAAAGAGATACAGAAGTCGCCTTTGAACTGGAGAGGTGAGTTACTTATAGGTATGTGGTGGAAAGAGTCGTTTTTATTACAATGAGTGGCAAATGTGTGATGTGAAGCACAACCTACGACCAAAAAGTTCCAGGACTGATATAATCAAGAACACAAAAGTACCATACTCACAATTAATGCTGATCACCTTCAAAGTACCGCCCCCTGAGTCAACACACAGTTTCCAGCGTTACTGCAGATCCTGAAGACAGTTCTAAAAGGGACTTCTGAGATGTTCGCAAGTTTTGTTACGGTTGCTTGGATAGGTGTAATATGTCCATGATACTACCATTTTAGTGCCAGTTCTATCTTGGCGAACAGGAAGAAGTCACAGGGTGATATATCAGGGAAATGCGGCACATATGGCAACACAGTGATTTTACGGTGAGACAGAAACTGTTGAACTAACAGCGCGGTATTTGTTCTTACGTTATTATGGAGTAAGAATCAATTTCCGGGTGCCTCTCCGATCTGCAATTTGCCGAACGGTTTGCGGATCATACTTCAGGCGCTATGTTTCATCTCCTACAATAATTCTGGACCAAAACTTAGAATCCTCTGCTGCAGTGCTCAGCAGATCGGAACAGATTGATGAACGAATCTCCTTGTGGTCATCCTTCAGAATGCGGGGTAACAATCTGGCATTAATTTTTCGTTTTCACAGATCCTCGCGTAGAATCTCATGACAGATGGGCTTACTGATACCCACTGACTCAGCCAAAAGTCTCACTGTAATTCGGCGATATTTCTTTAACTGATTCCACACCGCTTCGATTTTTTCCTCTGTCCGCACACTGGAAAGTCGCCCAGATCTCGGATCATTGTCAAGGATTCCCGCCCGTCACGAAACCGTGCGTACCATCCGAAAACTCTGCTGAGGGATAATGCTGTGTCTCCGTACGTTTCTTTCAACATTCTACAAGTTTCAGTAGCTGATTTACCAAGTTTTCAACAAAAACGGATGTTTACTCTTTTCTCTTCCATGGCTAAAATTAAATGGGACGAGAAGGCGTGCTATGACTTAAGATTCATACTGCTACCTATTAGTACCGGTATGAATCTGTGTTGCAGCTGTTCGCTGATTGGCCAAAGACTGCGGTCTTCTGTCATACACGTGATATTTCTATCCCACTACTGTTATTAGGTGCTTGAATTAATTCTCGCTGTTGGCCAATAGAGCGCAGCAATGGCGCTTTGTGACCCGGGCCACACGTGACCTCCCTTGCACACGCAGTCTGGGCGAAGCCGTGTGTAGTCTGGGCGTCCGTAGTCTGGGCGAAGCAGGGTGTGACACGCGATCGGAGGGCACAGAACACGAGTTTGTATCGCATTCACGATAACGGGTTTCGTACCAAAAAAGTAGCCTTTGCGAGAAGCATTACTCTTCTGCTTTCATCTCAAGAAATCTGCAGCGGAAAGTCATCGTTTGCTAGTGCAAGCCTATGGGGAACATGCCCTATCGGAAACAACGTGCAGAGAGTGGTTCCGACGCTTCAAAGCCAACGAACATGACGTGAAGGACAGAGAGCGCCCTGGGAAGCCAAAAAAGTTCGAAGATGGCGCATTGGAGGCCTTATTGGACGAGGATTCGTGCCAGGCACTCCACGAGTTGTCTGAAACACTACGGGTCAATGAATCAACGGTTAACAAACGTTTAAATGCAATGAGAATGATCCAGAAGCTCGGAAACTGTATCCCACATGACAAGGTTATTCTTCACCACGACAACGCTAGACCTCGTGTCACCAATTCCGTGAAGGAACTCTTGGAGGTACTTGGCTGGGACTTCTTACCCCACCCGCCTTATTCCCCGGACATTGCTCCCTCGGACTTCCATTTGTTCCTGTCGCTACAACATGGCCTGTCAGAGCAGCACTTCCTTCCTATCGCGGATATCCAAAAATGGCTCGATGAATGGTTCGCCTCGAAAGAACCTGCATTTTTCTACCGCGGAATCCATTTGTTATCCCAACGGTGGGAAAGGTTCGTAGCTGCCAACGGACACTACTTTGAATAGAGTATCCTGTACCGTTCTGTGGCAACACGGAGGTGTTTGGGTGGCAAAAAAACAGCGGAAATTGATTCAAGCACCTAATACGTCAGTTATGCAGTCAGTCCATGGAACTCTTTGGACTTAGGTTGTAAAATGCTGTTAATAGGCTGGGGATAAGATGCACCGAAAAGCTAAAACATTATGACCAGGGCGTCTTTATGCAGATCGAAGAAACTTCAGGTAAACGATGACACGTGTGAAGTTCATGTAACGGTATAAATAACATCTGATACTGAGCTGTGTTAATAATTATTCATGTTCCTCATATGGAAAAAGCAGTACACTTGAGCGAGTTTGACGATCCCAGTAAACCGCGGTTTCTGTTTCGACTCACGTGCAAAAACGCAGTGCGAAGCCGGTAAGGCAGTTGTTTCAAAGACACAATGGAATAAGGAGTTGTGATTTATTTGTACTAAAGTTTGTGTGTCATCGTACGTGCATATTGGTGCGTAAAAGAAAACATTTTAGCACCTAGTAATCTCATCCTCGTCGCACCACATTTGTCGAAGAGACTCCTCAAAAAGTAAGATTTGTACTATCAAACAGATATCCGAATCATTTTGGCACCCATGGCGGGACAACTGTAATTAATGTTATTCGTACCTGAGATTAAGATATACAGAATTTTCGAACATGACGTCTGAAGCGCAGAAAAGGGCTCTTGAGAAACTAAAGAGAAAAAGAAGTACAATTAAGTCACTTACTGCTAAACTTCTGAATGAAATCACAGAATTATTGGAACGAGAACAAGAAGAAATAAATATTGATGATTTAGAAGAACTACGCGCGCAGTTACGCAATAAACGAGAGCACATAATTCAGTTAGACAAAGAAATTGAAGAGGGAACTGAGGATTTAAATGGAATTGAAATTGAGAACAGTCAAGAATACAAAGACCGTATTATCAGCTGCAATGCTAAATTAGATAAATTGTTGCATGGGTTGTCTAAATCTGGGAAATGGAAGCATTTCGATTAAGCCTGATACATCTGTGCCGGAGAACATGGGTATGATAAACTTCCAAAATTAGTTTTCGAAAGGTTTAGTGGGGATTTTGAAAGCTGGCAAGCATTTTGGGCACAATTTGAAACTGTTATTCATCATAACAAAACATTGACTAAAATAGACACATTTAATTATCTGAAAAGCCTCTTGAAGGGTCCAGCATTAGTTCGATATAAGGGTTAGTGATTTGCGAAAGGAACTACGATACAGCAGTGAAAATATTGAAACAGAGATATGGAAGAAGAGCTGTAAACATCAGGACACATGTAAATAAACTTCTCAGTTTGAATCATGTTCGTAATGAATCACATACACTGCTGGCCACCCAAAATGAAACACCAAGAAGGAAGCATCCGATTGGCCTCAAATTCGCAGCATGCGTCATCCGCGAGAGGACATGCAAACGATTAACATTGCAGGGCATATGCATACCATGTGCACCCGGCACACCACCGAGAAGCACTATAAGAAGGGTGCATAGAAGGCTGGGTGTAAGTAGTGGAAGTGTGTTGTGCTGCCTGACCTGTACGTGGTAAGCTTTCCTATGCCTCGTCACAGAATACGGCAGTCATTCCAGCACGTTTCGGAGTTCGACAGAGGACGAAGAGTGGCTTATCGCGACAGCGGTTTATCGTACCGAGACATCGGCGCCAGTGTGGGACGACATCCAGCCACAGAGAGGAGAGTATGGATTCGGTGGGTGCAGGAGGGACGGACGGACGGACCGACGTGAGCGATTGCCACAGCCGTGGCACACCACCGAACGAGAGGACCGGCATGTTGTGCGGCGGGCATTAAAGGCCCGCATCGCCAGATCGCGAACGTTAGCGCAGGAATTAGGGTGTGTTGCGAAACAACCTGTGTCAACCCGTACCGTTCGACGTCGTCTGCAGGAGCGGGGACTTGTCGCACGGCGCCCATTGCTCCGATTACCGTTGACGTTACATCACCGGTGAGTGCGGCGGCAGTGGGCCGTTGAACGCCGCACCTGGACTACGAAATGGCACGACATTGTCTTCTCCGACGAATCCCGCTTCTGCCTGCAACACCAAGATGGTCGGATCCGCGTCTGGCGGCACCGCGGCGAAAGACTGTATGACGCTTGCATTATGCATCGCCATACCGGTCCGTCGCCTGGCGTTATGGTTTGGGGCGCAATTGGATATGACATCCGCACCCCTCTGGTACGCATCGCCGGTACACTCAACAGCAACCGATACATCTTCGACGTTTTGGAGCCTGTAGTCCTCCCTTACCTGCAGGACCTGCCAGCGGCCACGTTTCAACAGGACAACGTGCCCGCACGTGGGACGCATCGTGCAACAATTCTTTACGGCCCACCAGGTGTCACTGCTGCCGTGGCCCGCCCGTCTGGTCGCTGATCGGCAACAGAGTGGCCAGGCAAGCACCACCCGCGGCTATGCCTGATGAACTGTAGCAACGTGTGGATGCAGCCTGGACCGTCATACCCCAAGTCCACATCCAAAGCCTCTTTCGTTCGATGCCACGCCATGTAGCTGCCGTTATTGCCAGCCATGGGGGCTACACGAACTATTGATGTCTGCGTGTTCCGTAAGTCGCACGGGTCTGTAAGCTCAATCGTTTCACCTTTGTCCCTGTTGTTATGTGTCCAGTAAATCTGGCTTTGTTATCTCGTGTCCTTCTTGGTGTTGCATTTTGGGTGGCCAGCACTGTATTAAAGAATTACGTGAATTATATGATTCGTGTGAAGTTCAGATTCATAGTTTGGAATCCCTTGGTATGACACTGGACAGTTATGGAAATGTGTTGTTCCCATTACTGATTAAATTAATTTCTGATAGTATTGTTTTAAAATTCAATAGAGCAAAGAAGGGTAATGAGGCTTGGAACGTGTCAGAACTCCTTGACTACCTGAAATTTGTAATTGAAAACAGGGAATGTTCCCTTTTAACTCCTAATAAAATTGAAGAAAGAACAAAAAATTCTGGGATTTATTACTCATTTAAAAAAACACTCGAATCGAGGCTTCCTTGCAAGGTGAGAAATGTACGATAAAGGAGATGTGGAAATTTATAGGAGGGTTCCTACTACTATTGCGCTCAATGCGGCTGTCCATAGCGAATGTTTATTTTGAGCGGATTCTGAGCACTCATCGGAAAGTTGTCCACATATAGTGATGGAAAGAAAAACATAATTATGAAGCAGGGTAAATGTTTTAACTGTCTCAAGAAGCATAATCGTGCAAAGACATGCTTATCGAAAACTCGGTACGAGGATTATAAGCGAAAGCATAATACATTAGTTTGCGAGTGCACAGAAATAAAAGTGCCGGATTCTCTGAAATCAGAAGCACTATTTGAGTCAGTATCACAGAATAATAAAATTAATAAAAGGATGCTACTACAAACAGCTACGGCTGTAGGGAAAGGAGAGAAATGGAATTCGCGTTGTTTGCTCGATGGTGGAAGTCAACGTACATTTATCTTTGAAAGCATTTCTCGAGAAATGAAGTCTGAAGCAGTGGGCGAAGATGTTGTGAACCATTGCTTTGGATCTAGTAAGCCTAGCGTCCAAAAGAGAAGACGTGTAAGATTAGTGCTGAAAGATCCTCAAAGGTTTAAGCAACGTATAGTAGTTGAAGCGCTGGAAACGCCGAATATTAGTAATGCCTTGATTGACGTCCCCGGTAAAAAACAAATAGGATCTCATTGCGAGGAAAATAATCTGCAACAAGTTGATAGAAAATGTACCGGACCTAACACTATGTCTTTGGCCGTAATAGTTGGATCTGATTACTCTTGGGTTGTGGCAACTGGAAAAATTAATAGGTTATCAAGATCTTTTGTGGCCCAAGAAGCTATTTTTGGATGGACAGTAAACGGCAGCATTGTCAAACAAGACAATAGAACAGTCAGTGATTCGTCTTTTGAAGTCAAAAACGCAAATCTCAAGTACTGATTCTCAAAGTGAAGAGATGCGCTCTGAGGAATTTCTAGGAACTAGAAACTTTGGGAATTAAAACTGAAACAGAAAGTGAAATAGAACATCAGAAAATTTTAGAGAACTTCAGTCTGTCTACCAAATTAAAAGGGAATCGTTATGAAGTTAGATTTCCGTGGAAAGAAAAAGGCTGCAGAGAACTGGGCGGTAACCACGATATAGCACAAAGTCGGTTGCGGAATTTCAGTCGAATGCGACAAAAACTTAGGCTATGAATGGAAGAATGAAGAAGATTCAAGAGAATCCATAACTTTATGATCGGTTTCGAGATGTAATTGATCTATACCCACAAAAGGGGATGGCTGACGAAGCAGACGAGGAATTTAGCCCGATGAACATCGATGTTGGCGGCACCAGGCAATAATTCGAGATGATAAAACTACCACCAAACTGCTCGTTGTTTTCCATGTATCATCTCACTCCGATAACACCGTTTCGCTGAACGACTGTTTAACTGCGGAACCAAACTTTAATCTAGATCTTCTAGGCTTGTTAATTAAATTTAGACAACACAGAATAGCCTTGACTCTGACATTCAACAAGCATTTTTTACGCTTTCCAACCGTAGGTTGAAGAAGCGTATATGCTCCAGCTTTGTCCGTCTGTCCGCACGATAACTGGCGTAAAAACGGACGGCTCGATTTCGATGAAATTTTAGTGTGCGGTAGGGGACTATCTGGGGACGAACCCCATTGAAAATGGGACAAATGGGGTCAAAGGTCACGACGTAGGAGCGGGATCCATTCCATTGCCTTTATGCGTCATAACGTGCGTAAAAGGGTTCGATTTCGATGAAATTTTAGCACGTGGTAGGGGACCACCTGGGGACGAACCCTGTTGAAAATGGACGAAATGGGGTCAAAGGTCCGGACATAGGATTGTGATCCATTCCATCGCCCTTATCCCATATTATTAAGGTGGACGTCAAGTAATTTTGCTTCCTATACTTCCAATGGAAAAACTTTTGTACACATTTCCTTCACAAATAATGTGTTCCTAAGGATGAAAATTTGAACATCGATTAAAATAACTTCATATTATAACTTGGAATACTTAGTATTTTCTAAAACATAAGCATAATTATATTAAAAATCAATAACTTGTCCTTTGGTGGAGTTGAAACCAAAAAAAGGATGGCGCGACCTGTTCTTTGATGACGTCAGTAGACAAACAAATGTTGGATTGCATAATTATGGTTAGATTTTAGAAAATATTAGGTATTCCAAGTTATGAAATGAAGCTATTTTAATCGATGTTCAAATTTTCATCCTTGTGAACGCATTAATTGTCCAGAAAAAAGATGGCGCGACCTGTATTTTCATGACGTCAGTAGACAAACAAATGTTGTATTGCATAATTATGGTTATGTTTAAAAAAATATTAAGTATTGCAAGTTATAAAATGAAGATTTTTTAATCGATGTTCAAATTTTCATCCTTGGGAACGCATTAATTGGGAAGAAAATGTGTTCAGAAATTTTTACATTCGAAGTACAGGAAGCAAAATTACTTGACTTTACCTTAAAGGAGCAATTCTTGTATGTATGTAAATTTTATTTTGAAAACGGCTCTAAGGATTTTAATGAAAGTCGTTAACCTACCGTTTTCTGGTACTAGAAATCGATTTAGCTTGATCTCGACTTTAGGAAAATTCGTTTTGTGGGTTAAATAACCACCCCGAATAACCACGTTTTTAGTGTAGTGTCATGGCGTCGTCCCATTAGATGTTGGAGCGCCGTCACGCCATCTGTCTCATACGTCACGCGTTGTGTGTGGATCCTATTAAAGTTTTATGACGTCACACTCTTGCGTGCAGATGGTCGCGATTCCTATCTGCCTCATTACGTCACGCGTTGTGTGCGTATGTACGTCCGCACGATAACTCGCATAAAAATCGTTCGATTTCGATGAAATTTTAGTATGTTGTAGGGGAGCACCTGGAAAGGAACTCTATTGAAAGTGTATGAAACGGGGTTGAAGGTCAGGACATTGGAGCGGGATCCATTCCACTGCTCTTATGCATCATAACTAACGTAAAAAAATTCGATTTCGATTAAATTTTAGTATGTGGTAGGGGACCACCTGGGGACAAACCTTATTGAAAATTGGCGAAATGGGGTCAAAGGTCAGTACATAGGAGCGGAATGACTTTCATCGCCATTATTCGTCATAACTTACGTAAAAATGTTTCGGTTTGGATGAAATGTTAGTACGTTGTAGGGGACGAATCCTACTGAAAATGGGCGAAATGGGTCAAAGGTTAGGACACAGAAGCGGAATCTATTCCATAGCCTTTATGCATCATAACTTACGTAAAACTGCTTCGATTGCGACAAAACTTTGTCATGTTATTTCGGAGGTATACTGAACCAGTTCTGTTGAATATCATCGAAATGGGATCAAGGTCAGGGCACAGGAGTGAGATTCATTCCACAGCCATTTTCCTCATAACTTGAGTAATAACTTGAGTAATGATTTCTGGTATGTTGGAAAGCGTATCATAATCAATGCATTGCATGATTTTACTAACTTGTTGCAAGTAGCGTTGGCCCCAGGAGATAGAGCTGCCGTAAGGTTTATGTGGATTGACTGTCCTCGGGGGCCAGATAGGCAACTTAGAATAAAATTACTACGCATGAGAAGAGTAATATCTAAAACAGCTTCAAGTCCTTTTTTATTGGCTGCAACAATGAAATATTATGTAAATAAGTACAAATTAGATTATCCGAAAGCATTTCATATACTAAGCAGCTGTTTATATGAACGTTTTTAATCACTATTTTTTAATTCTGGTTTCTTTTTTGGTATCGTCAGAAAGGGCGCAGAAAAGTTAGCGGTCATGGGCCTTGGTTTGCAATTTACATATAGAGTTTTAATTTTATATCGCAATTTACACTGAATATGGAACATTACAGAGAAAATAAAATTGGCCCCTGCGCAAGGATGACAAACTAGTCTTGTTGTTGTCGTGAATACATTGCTTTAAATTGTTTTACATTATTTTAATGATAATTTTTTCATACCGGTTTATTTTTTGATATCTTTAGAATGGGCGCAGAAAAGTTGGTTCGCAATTTACACATAGGGGTCTTGAGCCTTAGTTCGCAATTTACATATAGGAGTTGAATGAGGTCCGATTTTGGTTCTCAATTTACACGCTCCGGTTTAAATACCGAAGAGATGTGAATCAAATAATTCATTTGGGGAGGCAGTTGTACCCCAGAAAACTGAAATTTTTCCAAGTGTTCATGAATGACGCGAAATGCCCGCACAGCAATTTAATGATCGATCTGAAACTTGAGACAAAGGAAGATTTAATATTGCATTCCAATATACTTCCAGGAGATATTCAAATAATTTACCAACCTATAGATGAATTTCTCAACTGTCTTAAAAAGGTAAGCGAAGGCTATCCGTATGATAAGAGCCAACACAAGGAATACTGTTGGGAATGCAGCCGCAAGCCGCTCCAAGTGTCCATGCTAACATCGGTTCGTTGATGAAGGCCCTTACAATCGGCACGTGAACATCAGAACTGGACCTTGGATAACACTGGTAAACACGTGTTTTGTCCCAGACATAATTTTTTTTCATTCTTTAATATTTTCGTACGAGGAATCCAGATTTGCTATCATTTTGCTATCACGTATAGTTTTAGAAATATAAGAATATGTTTTTTTTTTAATTTTTTACGTTAAAAATAGCTGGGTTTTTTTTTTTTTTTTGAGAGAGAGAGAAATAATTCCAGTATTGACTTGGAGCACATAGCATCATTTATTCGTATAAGAAAATAAAATTAAAAATAAGCTGCAGTCGACATACAGACTATGTTGTTTTCGTGTTTTATCAAAGGGGGGGGTTCCTGTCCGCACGTGCGAATGAGTCAAACATCGCGCCACATGCATCCTTCCCGGCTGCTCACTCGACTGCTCGACTACGTCTTATGTCTCAGTTCTCTGTAGAGCCGAAGTGAATGCTGTGCTATCTCTCTTTATTAGTAGCTTTTGTTTGTGTGTGAAAACTGAAAAATGCCACGCAAGTGCCTCAACCATCCGGATACGTGTTTTGTGTTGTGTGCGGTGAATTGACATTCAAACCTCAAAGGCGGAACTTAAGCCAGTTAAAACGAAATAAATTTTTCCGTCATTTTTCTCCACGCCGGGGCTCGAACCCGGGTCCCCTCATTCCGGAATAAGTCACTCTACCAATTGAGCTACGTGGACGTTCGTTCTGACTGCTATCTGCCTTTATGTCGTGTGCGTCCTGCTGGCAGGTACGTCGCATCTCCCTCCCCCGAAAGAGGGCCGGGGGCATGGCCCACGGGCCTGCCGTGACCATGATTCGTCGCAGGCAGCCATCCGCTGTAGAACGTACTTGAGAACTCCCAGTCAATCTAGTGTGTGGAATGCAACATCACACACTTTTTATTTTTTTTGGAAGCGCTGGAGACGGGATTCTCTTATTTTTTCCTATCTCGCGGTGCGGAAAGAACATCACACCATTGCGAGATTTCGAACGGTAGGGTCATCCGGAAAGTTCGGGCGCCATTATAACGAAGTAAATTTCTCCGTCACATTTGTCCAAGCCGGGGCTCGAACCCCGGTCCCCTCATTCCGGAATAAGTCGCTATACCAATTGAGCTACGCGGACGTTCGTTCTGACTGCTATCTGTCTTTATGTCGTGTGCGTTCTGCTGGGCTGGCACATCACACCGTTAATACGAAAGTGTTACCAGCTTTACTTTGGTTGCAAAGTAGGAGATCAGGACAAGAGTTGGGCCCCACTATTTGTTGTGTTCCATGTTCAAGGCTTTTAACGGAATGGGTAAGATGTTCTCGCCATATGCAGTTCCCGTGGTGTGGAGAGAGCAGACAGATCATTCTTCGGACTGTTATTTCTGTATAACAAATTCAAATGAAATCACACGTAAGTCGAAGCACAATTTAAAATATCCGAACTTACCTTCAGCAATGAGACCTATTCCCCGCCAGTGATGACATGCCAATACCACCTGACCCAGTATCAACCGATATAAGTGAAAATTCAAGCTCTGAAGAGGATCAGAATAAAGATCACGCTGATCGATATGAAGAATGTTTCGACTTTTCTAATGAGCCTCATTTATTGACACAAGAAGATCTAAATGATTTAGTGCGTGATTTAAATTTATCTAAAAAATAGGCAGAACTTTTGGGATCACGACTAAAAGGGTAGAACCTTCTTGATCGCGGAACTAGGGCATGCTGCTTTCGAAATCGTCAAGATTTCAAGGAGTTTTTCTCGCAAGAAAGAGATATAGTGTACTGTAATGATATTCCATCAGTGATGGACACTATAGGACATGCTCATTCCTCATAACGCACGGAAATAGCGTTTGTTTAGAGATTCATCAAAAGTTAGCCTAAAAGCTGTCCTTTTGCACAATGGAAACAAATTCCCATCAGTTCCACTAGCACATGCTATTAATATGAAAGAAACCTATGAAAATATGAAGATTATTCTAAACAAGATACAGTATGAAACATTCATTTGGAACATATGTGGAGACCTCAAGGTGATCGCTATGATGCTCGGGTTACAGTCTGGATACACAAAATTTTCCTGTTTTTTTGTGCGAGTGAGACAGCCGGAATCGTAAAAGTCATTTCAAAAGGAGGACATGGCCTTCACGTAAATCTCTTACACCTGGTGAAAAAAATGTAATGAGTGCTCCTTTAGTTGATTCCAAAAACATCTATCCCCCACTTCTTCATAATAAATTAGGTTTGATGAAAAATGTTGTGAAAGCCATGGACAGAAATGGAAGTGGTTTTTGTACTTGAAGAAAAAGTTTCCCAAAATTAGCGATGCAAAAATTAAAGAAGGAATTTTCGTAGGACCACAAATTAGAGAACTAATAAAAGATGAAACTTTTCAAGGTCGTTTGAATGACTTAGAAAAAAGCGCATGGGTTTCTTTCAAGAATATAGTGAAAAACGTTTAAGGCAACAAAATGTTTAACAACTATACGGATGTTGTACACGAGGTGCTAAAATGATATGAAGACTCAGGCTGCAATATGTCTCTAAAGATCCACTTCCTTCACTCTCACTTAGATTTCTTTCCCGAAAACCTGGGCGCGGTAAGTGATGAACAAGGTGAACGCTTTCATCAGGACATTTCAAGCATCGGGAAAAGATATAAAGGAAAGTGGAGTTCAAGTATGTTAGCAGATTACTGCTGGAATCTCAAAAGGGACATTCCTGAGGCAAAGTATTCCAGGAAATCTTCAACTAAGACCTTTTAGGTACGTTGAACAATAATTACCTTCCTTAGTGTACAACTGTACATGTTATTAATGTAAAATATTTACGTAACTGTCACACAAAAATCTTACGTGATAGAGAAAATTGGTTTCCATTATTGAATTCAGCGCGACAAATACTATAAAGATTGGCCAATAAGAGCTTTGGGACAGATTTTTTTAGACCAGCGTAAATAGAAGAACGTCGTGTAGTTCGATGAATATCGCTTCTTATTGTACCATGCGGACGGGCGGGTACGTGCACGTCTTTTACCTGGAGAAGTGTTGGCAGGATGCACCATGGAACGAAAAGAAGCCGGTGGAGGAAGTGTAAAGCTTTAGGTAATATTCTGCTAGGAAACACCGAATCTAGTCATTCATGTGCAGGACATTATAAGGTCAATCATTAACTAAAACATCATTACAGACTAGATACATTCTTTCGTGGTAACGGTATTCCCCTCTAGTAGAAATTTCTTTCAGAAGGTAATGCGGTATGCTACATTGCCCGGATTGTTCGGTAATGGTTCGCGAAATATGAGGATGATTCCCGGTAATGCCCTGGCCTCCATATTTCGCAGACATCAATCCAGTTGATCATCCGAGGTGTGTGTTAGAACGGAAAATCCAAACTGCGGCGGCTCAGCCGTGTAACTTACCAGAATTGAACGATCTTCTGGTAATGCGCTGGTACCAGGACACCTTTAGAAATATTTTATTATCCAAGACACCCTTAGAAATCTTGCACGTTCATGTCTTTTTGGGCAAGAGTTGTTTTGGCGGCACGTGGAAGACTAACATCATATTACGCAGGTGATCATAATGTTTCAGTTCTTCAATGTATATAATCTACACTGCTGGCCACCCAAATTGCAACACCAAAAAGGACACGAGATAGCAAAGCCAGATTTACTGGACACATAACAACAGATACAAAGATGAAACGATTGAGCTTACAGGCCCGTGCGACATGCGGAACACGCAGACATCAATAGTTCGTGTGGCTCCCATGGCTGGCAATAACGGCCGCTACACGCCGCTGCATCGAACGAAAGAGGCTTTCGATGTAGGCTTGGGGTATAACGGTCCAAGCTGCTTCCCCACGTTGCCACAGTTCATCAGGCGTAGCAGCGGGTGGTGCTTGCCTGGCCACTCGGTTGCCGATCAGCGACCAGACGTGTTCGATGAGCGGCATATCGGAAGGCGGGCCACGGCAGAAGTGACACCTTGGTGTGCCTTGAAGAATTGTTGCACAAGGCGTTCCACGTGTGGGCGCGCATTGTCCTGTTGAAACGTGGCCGCTGGCAGGTCCTGCAGGTAAGGGCGGACTACGGCCTCCAAAACGTCGGAGATAGTGCGGTGGCTGTTGAGTGTGCCGGCTATGCGTACCAAAGGGGTGTGGGGGTCATATCCAATGGCGCCCCAAACCATAACGCCAGGAGACGGACCGGTATGGCGATGCATAACGCAGGCTTCATACAATCACTCGCCGCGGTGTCGCCACACGCAGATCCGATCATCGTGGTGTTGCAGGCAGAAGCAGGATTAGTCGGAGAAGACAATGTCATTCCCTTCCGTAGTCCAGGTGCGGCGTTCAACGGCCCAATGCCGCCGCACTCGCCGGTGGTGTAACGTCAATGGTAATCGGAACAAGGGGAGCCGTGCGTGAAGTCCCCGCTCCCGCAGACGACGTCGAACGGTACGTGCTGACACAGGTTGTTGCGCAATACGCCCTAATTCCTGCGGGCAACGTTGATTGTTCGTGATGTGGCGGTGCTAGCCGTCAATGCCCGACGCACAACATGCCGGTCCTCTCACTCGGTGATGTGCCGCGGCTGCGGCAATCGCTCACGCCAGTCCGCCCGTCCCTCCTGCACCCACCGAATCCATACTCGCCTCACTGTGACTGGATGTTGTCCCACACGGGCGCCGATGTCTCGGTACGATAAACCGCTGTCACGATAATCCACTATTCGTCCTCTTTCGAACTCCGAAACGTGCTGGAATGATTCTGCGACGAGGAACAGGAAGCTTCCCACGCACAGGTCCGGCAGCACAACACACTTCCACTACTTACATCTCGCCTTCTGTGCACCCTTCTTATAGTGCTTGCCGTGGACAACAGCGTGTGGATGAGCTGTGTCATCGTCGGCTAACTCGCATTGTAACAGCGGATAGGCAGGCCACAATGCAAGAAATCACTCAGCAATTTAACGCTGGTGCACAAAAACGTGTAAGCAGCCACAGCATCCAGAACCATCTCCTCGCTATGGGGTACAGAAGCCATCGTCCCACGAGGGTACCGCTGCTGACAGCACATTGCAGGGTGCAAAGATTAGCATGGGCGCGGGAGCATCGCCACTGGATCCTAGACATGTGGAGAAATGTTGCCTGGACAGATGAGTCGAGATTCACGTTGGTACATGCGGACGGCAGGATACGAGTACGGCGCAAATTTCATGAAGCGATGGATTCTTCTTGCCAGAAGGGTACTCTTCAAGCTGGTGGGGGTGGCATTCTCGTCTGGGGACTGTTCACGTGAACTGAAATGGAACCCCTGGTACGTGTGACATCGTCCCTCACAAGTCAACGTTACCAGGATATCCTGGAAGACCATTTGCTCCCGTTTGTGCTTCTTCAACATCCCACTGGGGACCTCATCGTGCAACAAGACAATGCACCGTGCCATCGCTCCCGAATTGCATCCGAATGGTTGGATGACCACTCCACCGACGTGACCTCGCTTCCTTGGCCAGCTAGGTCACCTAACCTCAATCCCATCGAGCACATCTGGGATGCCATCAAGAAATATGTTCGAGGCTCTTACCCCCTCTATCAAATCTTCGTGAACTGTGGGAACTTGTTCAGGGGTCGAGGATCCGTATGGCTTCCCAACGCTTCCGGTGTCTTGTCGTGTCCATGCCGAGACGAATCGCCGCCGTCATCAGGGCGAAAGGTGGTGTTACACGTTACTAGACAGGTATCTCTAATTCAATTGTTCTTCAGGGTAATATGAAGTTATTTTTGATCTATGTTAAAATTTTCATCCTTGGGAATGCATTAATTGTGAAGAAAATGGCTACAGAAGTTTGCCCATTGGAAATGCAAGGCAAAGATTTTAGGTGGATCCACCTTAAATCACGAATCTTTCCCATATTCCCGTTTTTACGCTTTGTTGTCATATGCTCATAAAGCTATCTCAAAGTCATATTTGCATCGCTAAGTCAGGATGGCACGTGCATGATTGCTATTGGACGTTCTTTACAATTTATTGCTTCAGTATACGTCGTTGTTTTGTTAATTTCATAATTCAAGTTTTTCAGTCTTTGTGCTCAACAAAACGTATCATTCATAAAATGTGGTGAAATCGTACCATAAAGAATCCAATAAAGCAGTTCGAGAGGATATTTCTTGTAGGTAACTTCTTTGGTTACTTTCATTATTATCTAATGCGCATATGAAACATTACAACTGGAATTTTAAATCAGTTTTTCAAGTGAGAATTCAGCGTTCTTTGTCTGAACTGTATTATCCCTACGTCAAAGTTAAAGAAAAAGCAGAAAATGTTATCCAAATTGTACCAGCGAAAACAAAAGACCTGGCGAATTTTGTTTCTTACACATTCGTTTCCAACTCATAATTTTTAGCTGCCTGCCTCTTGTTTAAGCGCATGAAACCAGAGCCGTTTAAAGCAAGCATAAAAACCATTTTGTTCCCTGAAATCTTTTTCCCATTCCTGTTTACTTTTGTCGGTACTAATGAGAATATCTGATGTACCTATCGTTTACTGTCTTCATTTATCTGTCGTCTATTGACTCACCACGGGTTAGTGATTATTCAAATATGGTAATTAGATAATGTTTCGCTGTAGAAACTTTTGCAGTCACTGAATTAGAAGAATTTTCTGAGTTCTATTCTTTCTGCATGTTTTATGTTTACTCACCTTTGTGTTCACGCAATTTCTTCGGTCTGTAGCGTTCCTGTTAAAATGACTTTTTATGACGCTGGACGGAACCTAAATATCAATTCACTGGTTGTTCTAATCGATTTGATGACCTAGTTAATTAGTTACGAAGCCCCTTGTTACTTCGGAGAGTATTTATTTTGTGAATTTGCAACTCGAAAATTTCATTGATAATCAATGTATCATAAACTGAAGAAATTCGTTCAGGATACAGATGTACCAGGTGCTGGGCAAAAGTAATCAGAATGTTCATACAGCATTGAAGATAAGATAAAGGAATTTTCCTTTAGGTGGCGTTGAAATTTTATGATTGAGTTTTATGCCACCTGCCATTTTATGCTGCGTCGTGAGTGTGACTAAATCTGCAATTTTTACATCATTGACTCGACAGCGAAAACATTCATTCCATTCCAGGCTTAGTAAAAGAGCTTCAGGCAAATGGGAGAACAGTTCCCATTGTTGAGAGGAGGTAATCTTCACAACGGGCAGGACCGACTGCATAGGAATCATTCTTTGGAACTCTTGGATAAAATGACGTCATCCGTGATATGTTTCTCTGGTTCTATAGAGAAGCAAAACCCAGTACATAGTAGAATTTATATACTTGCCAAATTAATTATACAACGCTCGTGTTTCCGAAAAACTGAAGTTGAAGGAATTGTTCTCTCTTTGCAACTCTAATATTTTTTTGCTTCTCTCACTTTGTCTCTTTCGTCTTGCCTCACTTGCTTTGCTCTGTCTGTCTGTCTGTCTCTCTCTCTCTCTCTCTCTCTCTCTCTCTCTCTCTCTCCTTGTATAGAGAAAGGAGAAGTTCCGCAGAAACATTTTTTCTGTATTATTTTAGTGATACTTGTACGTGCTGCAAAAGCTGATTTTATCTTGCCATTCAGTTATTCCATCCTTTTTCTCCCCAATTCTCTCCATCTCTGCATGTCCCTTATAGTGACGTGGTTTGAAGTAGGAATCTGCACTGACCTTAATTTGATACGCCTTGCCACTTTGAGACCTACAGCACGGCCGTTATAGACTCGAATGTTCGACGACTGTTTCAGGCTTAAAAAAGCACGTAACGTTCTAGAATCGAACGTTCAAGGCCCGTTCAAGACTTACAGCTCGGCCGGTTCTAGTCTCGAAAGTTCGAGGCCCGGTTCAGACTTAAAATATGGCCCGTTCTAGGCTTGAATGGTTCAGACTTAACAGTATATGGCCAGGTGTACGATCGAACGTTCAAGGCCCGTTTTTGAATTAATTATAGCAAGGCCAGGCTCACCGGAACTGACGGAAGGACTAAAACTGTTCTCAGAATGTTTGGGAAATTCCATCTCCAAATTTCAAAGAAAGAAAAAAGGAAAAGTTCCACTATTTCTCATGGAAAACAGTGGCAAAATGAACCTCGAAACTCATAATTTTCCCAAGCGTGGGCTCTTCACAAGAACTTTTGCTTTCTTGCTCCCCTGGGCATGGTACTTTGATTTCAGTTGTAATTAATCACGCCCTGTTGATGTTGCACTCAAATGTCTTCTGTTTCATTTCGCGAGCATTGTCATCCATCTTCTCCTTCTTTAGGGGAACTAAAGACAACTGAAAATATAACAGAGTAAAAAATGGAATTTTATTTCAACGTCTCGCACTTAAGTGTTTTACCTGGATGAGAACAGAAGTATGGTGATGATGGGTGAGGGAGAGACCACTGCGTTTCTGTTAAAAATTATAAATGTAATGTCTCTTAAAATGATTAAAATGTATGTATTTGGTCGGAATCAACTTTCGAATGTAGATCGATTTTTTTAGGAACCGAAATCTGATTTAATTTTATTTTTAGATTAAAACTAGGGGTATGGAGAGGAAACATCAGGGCAAAGACAATTACGTCACATGTCATTCTTTGTTTTGCTAGCCGAACTGGGTTTTTTTTTTAATCCAGCAGGAAAACCACAAGACTGCTAATCCTCCCAGTCCGATCCTAGACTTGATTTACAACCGATGAAGAAAAAATAAGCTTGGGCCGGGAACTTCAAGCCCTTGTAAACCTCTTGTTCAAGGTTTGCTTCTGCAATATTATACTACGGAAACTGTTTTATTATCTTAGGCAAGATACACAATCTAAACCAGCTCAGGAGAGAGAAGTGTGATCTAACTCTCAAGATAAATCCTTTCTGCTTTGAAGCATTGTTTGAAGAATTGCATTTTGATATAAAAATCTGTAGAAATATTTATGGTATAAAAGTTTACATCGGAATTTTTAGTACTCTCAAACGAAGTATAGGTTCCACACAATTTAAACACATTGGCTTGTACGTTTACGTCCTGAACCCTATAAGCGGCTGATGTACAAAATCAAATAGTTCCCAAAATTTTCTGCGCAGCACAACCAAATATTTTCAAAATCGGCAGAGTTTGGCAGAACAATTCCTTTCCCCCTCTCATCTTAGCATTACCAACTACAAGCTTATAACCGGTGAAAACCACTCGCTGCTGGTAATTTATTCTCAGCTCCTTGACCCAAGGCATGATAAAAGGGCTACTCCCCTGACACGGACATCATGTTACTGCGTAAAACCTAGTGACTCAAACACCTCTCTCCTTCCTTAGATTCGTCTACATTGTTTTAGCCCTTTTATCAGGTAATCAGACAGAGAGAATTAGAACCAATCATCCTCTTTAATGATAACTTTGAATAGTAATGTTATGGGGAAAGCAGCCCTTCCTGATGCGCAGGCTCACTCGTCTCATCCTCTTTCGGCCTATTTCTTAGACGGCGAATATATTCGTTCAGTTGATTTCAATCCAACTTGCTAACCCCGATTTAATTCGCTCTAGCCGGTTTAAGGATTAATTATGTGTATTTGGCTTGGCTTGTGCTTGTAGTGAAATTTGTGAACTTACAGTGTATATTTTCTTCAGTAACTATCACCTACCAGGGTAAAATAATCAGCTCTTACTATTTAACGAACGCTTCGCTTTATTGTTCCACGCATGGTACGGTCCAATCAATGTTAATATAGACATTAATATCACAGTGATTATACTGCTTCGTCAATCAGATAGATCTCAGTAGTTTTTATAACAACGTTTAACAATCTACTCTCCTACAACAACTCTCGTAAGAAAATCTCGTCTCTCTATCGTACTATATAAATCTCTCGAAACTCCACTTATTTTAAATCTATAAATTTTCTCATAGACAACTATAATGAAGTAAGTTTCTCCGTCATTTTTGGTCCACGCCGGGGATCGAACCCGAGTCCACTTATTCCGGAACAAGTCCTCTACCAACTGAGCTACGCAGACGTTCGTTCTGGCTTCTATCTGCCTTTATGTCGTGTGCGTCCTGCGGGGCAGGCACGACACACAACTCACTTCTAGTCCACCTTATACATTGAATCTAATCATCATGTTGTTCTGACTCACTGTCAGTGCTGCCAAATTGTAAAAGCTCTGGGGAAAGTAATGTGTCGTTCACAATGAGAAAACGTTTAACTCAGGAGAAGTAACTCTAGTTACATAAGATAACACAACCTCAGAAGAATGATTAAATAAAGGTATACTCCGCAAAAGCTTTAATATCTTTTTTAATAATTATTATACTCATTATTCTGCACTTTAACCAATCCTCCATTCCTTTTGAAGTTAGTTTTGATTTTTCAGCAGTCCTGTAATATCCGATTATTTGCTCACTGCAGTTCAATTTAACTTCCGTTGAGTTCCTCAGCATGTTGGCATTTTAGATGAAGAAGAACTAATGTTTCGAAGGAGTTGATAGTTGTGTTCAGGATAGAAATTTCGTTATCATCCTCCCGCTCAACTTAGAAACAAGCTTGACAGTTGCGGCGTCATAAAATCGAACCCACAACTCCAAATTTCCGTTCTGTCATGTTACAATCACCCTACGGGGAAAATGTTTGTTAAACAACTGAAAAATTAGAAGTGTTTCTAATTAACTGAAAACGTGGAATCCAGCATGCGAGTTAGTTTCCCGCTCCAAGAATTTTCCAGTTTTCTGAAGAGCAAATGACGTGTAATTATAGAAGGTGAGTCGAAATGTTTTGCAATATTTGGATCATTTTATGTCTTCATGCGTACCTTTCCGACAAAAGCTGACTAGCATTCAAAGTATAGTCCATCGTGTTGCACTGTCTTTAGCCATCGGTCAGCCAGTTCCTCGATTCCACGGAGGTACCAGTTCTTGCCCTTCGAGGCCGAAGAACTTCTTTGCCCCAACTGCCACCTCCTCCTGGTTGTTGAAGTGCCGCTCGCGAAGGTAGAACGGAACAGGTAAAAATTCGATGGGACAAGGTCAGGATTATGCACTATAATCGACGATATCTGTGGTCCTGATACACGTCACGGCCGCCGCTGTTAATTATCGTGTGGGAAACAACAACGCAACCAGTCGCATGCAAGATGCCACGCAGTTCGGAGCTCTCTGATTTCGAGAAAGGTGTAATCCTCGGTTATCACAGAAATGACCGATCTATACGCGACATATCCAGCTAGTTGAAGTACCCAAAATCGACAGTGGCCTACGTGATTGGCAAGTGGAAGATGAGAGGTAACTGTCGAAATGTGCCCCGACTCGGCAGACCCACAAAACTGGGAGTTAGAGACCGACGGGTGCTGGCCAGAGAAATTCGGAAGAACCACACCAAATCGATGGGCCACATCCGCGAGGAGTTTCAACAGGCATCCGGGAGTGTTCTTTCGATGAATACCATCCGTAAGGAAGCCCATCTGCTCGGTTATCATGGACGTGCTGCCGCCCACAAGCCTTTGATCACTAAGTCCAACAGCGCTGCTCGACTAACGTAGTGCAAAGAACGTCGACAGTGGACCGTTGAACAGTGGGAACAGGTTCACTGGAACGACGAATCAAGGTTCACCCTCTATCGTTCGGTTGGCAGGTTCTGGATTTGGCGTCTGCCTGGAGAACGCCTCCTGCTGGAATGTATTGTGCCAACTGTGAAGTTCGGCGGCGGTGGAATTATGCTATGGGGTGGGTGTTTCTCCTGGTATGGCACGGGACTCTTGGTCGCAATTCCTGGTAGACTCAACGCCGAAAACTACTGCGCCATTTTGGATGACCATGCGCTTCCTACGTTGTGGCAGTTTTACGGGGTGGACCCATGTTACTTTCATGTTGTCAGTGCCACCTGTCATGTTGCGAGGTCCACCATGGCTTGGTATGGTGACAATGGGGTTAATCGAATGGACTGGCCTGCGCAGAGCCCGGACCTTAACCCTATCGGGCACCTCTGGGACGAGTTGGAGGGTCGACTTAAGGGGTGCCCCCACCGTCCGAAATCGGCGAAAGAACTGACCTATCTTCTCCAAGCCGAGTGGAAGAAAATACCGCTAGCCGTCGTACAACACCTGGTTGAGAGTATGCCCCGGAGGGTCGCAGCTGTAATCGCCGCACGTGGAGGCTCCACCAAGTGTTGAAGGTGAATAAACTTCGTTTTCTTTGCTATCACAGGTGTCCAATTACTTGTTGGTAGATAGTTTAATTCGATGCCTTCAAGTTCCAGGAGTTTCGCCCTGGTCGTTCGCGCCGTATGAAGCCGACAGTTGTCCTGGTTTAGGAGAGCCCGCTTTCGGTTCACTAGTGCTAAATACTTCTCTTCCAAAATGGCATACATCCGCTCCAGCTATTAAAAGTAGAACTTGACGTTGATGGTCCGACAGTCTGGAACGAATTTGTAAAGGATTATCCCCTTGAAATCTCACCAGACGCAGAGTCAACTTGTGCTCAAAGCGCCCACGTTTAGCAACAGGTTCAGGAAGCTGACGACGGGCTCAGCGACTGTTGTTGTGTGTATGTTAGGATTATGGAAATATACCCACTTTCACCGCACGTAACAATCCTTTTGCCGACCCGGTAGCGTAGTGTTCTAAGTGCTGGCTTCTGATAATTCGTCCGAGATGAGTCTGCGTTCGAATCAAGGGTAAGGCATGAATGTTCTGTTTGTCTTACAGACCTTATTCTCTCCCTTCCCTGGAATCCATGGCTCTAAATTAGAAACGGGCGACTGCTTACAGCCCACTGAGTTGCTCACGGTGGTCGTTGTACGTTTCATCAAGTGAACTGTTTTTGTTTTTTTTTCAATTAAAAAAAAACAGTTCTCTTGATGAAACGCACATCGCGCGGGTTTTCTAGGAGTTTCGTGCACACATCCACTCGGCGGTTTGCTTCAGCTGGCGTCAGTTCGTGAGGGAAAATGCGGCAGCTCCTGTAGACCTTGCCGAGGTCCTGAAGGTGACGAACCACGGTGGTCTGTGATATGCCGAGCTCGTCTGTTAATCTCCTAGTGCTGGTTGTCGGATTTGTCCCTACAGCCCGGTGTACGGTCTCCCTCCGAATCCACGGTTCGCGGCCTCCTGACGTTCGTTGGCTGACCGTTGAGGTTTCTGTCATTTGAGCAAAATTTCTTGAACCATCTGGTTGCGGTGCTGCGGTCCACGGAACCTTCCCCTTTTGCATGACAAATGCTTCGTGTTGCTTGAGCAGCGTTATGGCAGAGTTCAATCTCGTAAAGTAAAAGTTCCTTAATCGGCCAGTTGTGGCTGTTCATCTTTTAGGCATCCCAACCAGACAGACAGAACGACGACACGCAATGCTGTTCACAGCAACGACTACCACTCTGTATTTCTCTCGACTAGCTGCAGTGCGTGACTTGAACTAGTTTAAACACGTGACATATCCGCCGCAGCACATGCGTTTATGCAAATATTGCAAAACTTTTGACTCACACTCTGTAAGGCATAACGTGTTTGGTTTTTTCTATCATCACGACAACGAGCCGAAACCGATTAAATTTCAGTTCTATAACGCTAATCATGTACTTCGTGTGTGACACATGCACGTAAATGACTTCCTTTCACAATGACTCATGCATTATTAACAGCCAATCGCATTTTAATATGAGAGGGGGAAAAAACCTTTTTATAGATGTGTAGAAATACTCGCAAGAATAAAGTTGTTTTAGTAGCGAAACGTAAATAAAGATGAGATTTTGCTTGTTTTTTTAAACTCAAAAATTCATTAGCAGTTTTCAAAGTTGAATTAACATCCGAAAGAAATTGTCGCTTTTAAAGCTCCGTCGGTACAAAAGAACGGCAGCGGATTTTTTCATAGAAATTTGTCACGTTTCTTTCTCTTCTTCGCGACACAAAAGGTTTTTCTGATGAAGATGTATTGCCTTTTTAGACAGCAGAATAATATATCCACAAAGAGAGGAGGCTATGAGTTCGATTGCACCATTGTATCCTTTGAAAGGCCTTCAGTTTCCATCGTGGATGAAGATTCACTTTGAAACGCGAGGACAAGAAACGGAATAAAATAAAAAGCTCGGGGGCAAAAACAGGGTGACACTTTACAAAGACAAAAGAATAATCACGAAAACAAAACCAAACAATCCTTCGAAGCATAGAAATTCAAAGAAAATCCTTTTGTTCAGTTTCGATAATATTTTTTATATCATCTCAAAAACGAGTATTTAACCCTGGATTTTTTTTTTCGTATCTTTTCCTGATCGCTTTAAAACTGAAACTCAATCTATCTGGATGTTTTTAATGAAAGTTCTCGACAGCTGAATCTACGTACTACTAAGAGAGCATCAGATTTTTCGCCTCTTTAAATTTTTTTCGTATCACCGCGCGTGAGACGAAAAAATACAGACGTTACAATAATGCATATCTAGCATTGTAATTGGAAATAATGCATGCATGTACATGTTTATAAACGTTTAAATGCCTCCCCAGTGGAGCAGTGGTATAAGCGCTGGCTTCTGACCATTCGTCTGAGATGGGTCCGCGTTCGAATCCCGGTGAGGCGTGGATGTTGCGTTCATCTTACGGCACTGGCTCTCTCCCTTCCCTGGAACCAGTGACCCTAAATTAAGGACGGGCGACTGCGTATAGCCCATCGAGTTGCTCACGGTGGTTGTTAAGCACACAGATAGAGTAACCCTTTAATCAGCCGGAACCAATTAACTTGGGGTAAGCAAAATGGGCTAAAATCAGCTCGAGCAATATATTCGCGATCTAAGAAGTGGGACGAACGCGACTTGGACGTGTCAACTTGAGCATCAGAAATCGTGGTCACTTAGAGGAAAGATTGACGCTAATCGTTTCTGACTGACTACCTGCTAAAAAGGGCTAAACAATGGAGACGAATCTAAGAAAAGAGAGACAAGATGTTTGAGTCACTTGAGGCAAGATGTTTGAGTCTCTGCTGCATAATGTGCATATTATGCCGCAGAGATTCAAACATCTTGTCTCAAGTGACTCAAACATCTTGTCTCAAGTGACTCAAACATCTTGTCTCAAGTGACTCAAACATCTTGTCTCAAGTGACTCAAACATTTTGTCTCTCCTAACAAACATCTTATCTCTCCTGACAAACATCTTGTCTCTCCTTTCTTGATGAATCTAAGAAAGGAGAGACAAGATGTTTGAGTCACTTGAGGCAAGATGTTTGAGTCTCTGCTGCATAATGTGCATATTATGCCGCAGAGATTCAAACATCTTGTCTCAAGTGGCTCAAACATCTTGTCTCAAGTGACTCAAACATCTTGTCTAAAGTGACTCAACATCTTGTCTAAAGTGACTCAACATCTTGTCTAAAGTGACTCAACATCTTGTCTAAAGTGACTCAACATCTTGTCTAAAGTGACTCAACATCTTGTCTAAAGCGACTCAACATCTTGTCTAAAGTGACTCAACATCTTGTCTAAAGTGACTCAACATCTTGTCTCAAGTGACTCAACATCTTGTCTCAAGTGACTCAACATCTTGTCTCAAGTGACTCAAACATCTTGTCTCAAGTGACTCAAACATCTTGTCTCTCCTTTCTTGATGAATCTAAGAAAGGAGAGACAAGATGTTTGAGTCACTTGAGGCAAGATGTTTGAGTCTCTGCTGCATAATGTACATATTATGCCGCAGAGACTCAAAAATCTTGTCTCAAGTGACTCAAACATCTTGTCTCAAGTGACTTAAACATCTTGTCTCTCCTAACAGACATCTTGTCTGTCCTTTCTTGATGAATCTAAGAAAGGAGGGACAAGATATTTGAGTCTGTGCGGCATAATGTGCGTTTCAGGGGACTAACCTTTTTCCATCATGCCTTGGTTCATGGAACAGAGAATAAGGAACTAGAAAGGAGCGCTTGTCACCGGTAACAGTTTTATGGTCGGTAGGGCTGAAATGAGAGGGGAGAATGAATTGTTCCGCCGTAGCTTTTGTAATGCCCATGAAAATTTCTGTTTGGGGAGAGTAGAAAATTTTGGACACCATTTCGTTCGGGTACATCGACTACTTAAAGGGTTATGCAACAGTAGGCCGAGTGGTCAGAGGTGAAGGTTTAGTCAGTCGAGCTTGGCCCGTGTCCGACTACGGGATGAGTAACGAGTTTGTCCTATGACACTGACTCTTACCCTCCCCTAAGACCAGGGCCACTAAACTAGGAACGGGCGACTGCTCATATCCCTTAGAGTTGCTCATGTTTATTGTTATACGCCGGAACAAAACAAAAAATTAATAACACTAGATGAATGTTTTATACAAAAATTAATAACACTAGATGAATGTTTATACATAATGTTAGGTATGTGTAAAGCATTCATCTAGTGTTATTGTTATACATAATGTTAGGTATGTATAAAGCATTCATCTGCCTTAATTTGAATAGCAAGAGACGAGGACGATGTTAATTCTGTTAACAGTTTCGGGGCTTGCGATTTCTCCGTGCAAAGGGGAAGAATCTTAAAAGCAGCATGTTGTTCCTATAGAGGGTGCGAACCATTGAGTTTTCATTGCGTGCATACATCACTCCTATCCATGTAGTACTGGCCGCCATAAGTCACCTCCAGGTTGAAAGTGACGTCACATCCAGGCAAAGGTGCTGCTTTTTTTTTTTTTTTTGATTGGGGGTTTAACGACCACCGTGAGCAACTCAATGGGCTATAAGCAGTCGCCCGTCCCTAATTTAGGGTCACTGGTTCCAGGGAAGGGAGAGATCCAGTGCCGTAAGACAAACACAACATCCATGCCTGACCGGGATTCGAACCCGGACCCCTTACGGACGAATGATCAGAGGCCAACGCCTTAGACCACTGCGCCACCGGGGCGGCGGTGCTGCTTTGAAACCAATAGAACAAAAGCTTTGAGGTGTATAGACAACTAAAATGAGGAATTCAATTATCAATTATGCAAGCTTACTGTTTCATCAACTGCATAATTTAGTTCGTTTTTGCCTGTATGTGACGTCACGCCAAAGATTATTTTTGACTTTTGGCGGCAGAGTCAGTGGTGTCTCCATCTAATTATAAGCTTGCGGGTGCGAACACGCAGAGGTGATGCACTTGTTAAGCGAGTACGTCACGTTTCTGGGAGATAAGCCGTTAGTTGGTCATCAATGGAGCTGAGATTCTTATTGTACCAGATGTGGGTAGCTATTAAAATTGTCAAGCGCAAAAGTTTAGAAGAAACCTTATAGAGAGTTCGGAGAGATAATGACAGCACAAGAAAAAGTGAGGACAAGAATTAACATGAAGTCACTAAAAGTGGTCACGCAGAGGGTTACGGCAATATATTTCGAACGAAGTGTGTGTCGTTACCACCATACGCTTTAAAGCTTTGAACTAGTTTTAAAATGACAATTGAAAGAAAACAAAGCCCTAGCAACAAGAGAGAAGCCAAGTACCAGGAAGCAAAAAGTGAAGAGAGAAGAAAAGGAGGAGTCAGACGGTAGTTTCGAGAGTCTTTGTACAGGAGCCAAGAGCTCTGATAATACGGCTGGAAAGAATGATAGTAAGGGGAAGTGGTTGGGGGGACCACATTATAATGTGCCAAAGGAAGTAGTTTGCATCAGTCTATAAGAAAATAAATAAACGAAATTATTCCGCATCCATAGGAAGGGCAATTTCGATAAGCAGCGGCAAGAACTGTTGACCAGGGAAGCCGCGACAAAAGAAAAAGTGCCAGCAATAATTGCACGATAATTAATGCATATTCCTAGAATTAACAGTATCAACATTAGGCAACGGCAAACAAGCTGCTCGGCTTCGGAAAGAATAGTAAAGTCCGTACCTGTCGAAAGGGACTAAAAAGTGTCAGTTTGTGACATAAGGGATCGTCGGAAGGCCAACGATATCATCCCATCTTCAGGGGGAAACCGCTTTCTTCTACACCATCCACTAGTCTATCATAGAAAGAGTAACCACAGACTGTGATTACGCCGAGCTAGTATAGAGCCTTCCTCGAACAACTTGTATGTGCTTGCATATTTATGCAAGTTTTTTTTTGTTTTTATTTTATTGGAATTTTAACGACTACCGTCAGCAATTCAATGGGCTAAGAGCAGTCGCCCATCTCTAATTTAGGGCCACTGGTTCCAGGAAAGGGAGAGACCCGGTGCCGTAAGACAAACACAACATCCACGCAACCCCGTTATTCGTACCCGGACCTCTTTCGGAAGAATGATCAGAAGCCATCGCTTAGACCACTGCGCCGCCGGGGAGGCTATGTAAATAGTATTTCGTTCATTCACCTGCGAAACAGCTTACGCATTGTGAATCTGATTTTAACCCTTTTAGTGGCCGATGAAACTAAACCAAAATCTGCGCTATTTAAACAGAAATGTTCCTATAGCTGCAGAGTTTTATGAAGGTTGCGACAAGAAAATTATTTTCCTGCTTCCAGTCCTTGTCTCTCTGTTCCATTCTTCCTTTATTCTCTGCTCCATTTTACAGACCTTATTCTCAGCACTTTCTGACTTTCTCTATTCTCTGCTCCATTTTACAGACCTTATTCTCAGCACTTTCTGACTTTCTCTATTCTCTGCTCCATTTTACAGACCTTATTCTCAGCACTTTCTGACTTTCTCTATTCTCTGCTCCATTCTAGATACTTTTATTCTCTGCTCCATTATATACTCTTTTATTCTCTGCTTTTATGATAGAAAGCATAAAAAGCCGAAGAGCAAGTTCCCCCTGACACAGACATCGTGCCACTGGGTAGAAACAAATGACTCAAACACCTCTTTCCTTTCTTAAGTTCGTCGACATTGTTATAGTTCTTTTTGCAGTCAGAAAGGATTAGTGTCAATCGTCTCCCTTAAATTACCACTTTAAAAAACAAAGCTAAGAGGGAAAGAAACGCTTCCTAGTGCACAGGTTTACTGATTCCAGCCGCGTTCAACCCACTTCTTAGACAACGAACATATTCATTCGAACTGATTTCAACCCATTTAACTAACCCCGAGTTAATTCGTTCCAGTTGGTTAAAGAGTTAATATGCAAGAAAAAATCAAACAGGTGGTGATATGCGTGAAACCCAAGATACGTGCTCTAAAAACGTGATGTGTATTATGTATAAGGATTAGTGATCCCAAGAAAAGATCTGTAAGTAGAAACGTTTTTACTATGCGTGTTTTTGACATGTCACATCCATTTTAACTACGTACTAGGATGGTAGATGTGAATGCATATTGGGATAGAGTACCATACAAATGCTGTTACACACGTTACTGTACAGGAGCCCAAAAACGACCAGTTGACATCAATGTTAATGAAATATTATATCGGAACTTAAAAATGTCGCTACATATTCAACATATTTCCTTTAAATTTTGTAAGTTGATATTTCAGCCAGCAGGACGAAACACCAATGAAACTTTTTGAGCTACATATATTATGCTCACATACCGGTAAACTATTACATACCGGGAATCATAACAAATGATTCTGTCCACCCTAAACATTATAAGGAGGCTGCCTTTCGTTCATATATACACTATAATGACAAAAGTCACCGGACACCCCTTCAAAATCAAATGAACTGATCCGCTGCGTTGTTACGATGCGCGGTACAGCTGCAAACGGTATAAAAAATAAGCCTGCAGCTGACAGCTATCACATCGCACTGTGAGGTTGAGTGAAAATATCGCGGCGGGAGAGAACTGACTTTGAGAAAAGAAAGATTGTTGGGAGAAACCGATATATATTAACGGGTTGTCCATAAGAGAAACCGAGAGTCGTTTAAACTGTTTTGGATGTACTGAATAAATGGAAGACACGTGGCGTGCCTGAAGTAGCAAAACGTACCGGCAGACCAAAGAAAATCAGTGATAGAGGACGTCGAAGCCTCAGGAGAGTCGTTACAGCTAATCGACAGAATACTACACAAGACCTCAGCGTAGAGACGAGTAAAAATGCTGGAACCTCGGTATGTACAAGTACCATTCGCAGAGAACTTCATTCCATGGGTTACCGTGGTCGTGCGGCTGCTCATAAGCCTTTCATCTCCACTCGGAATGCTACTCGTCGTTTCGCATGGTGTAAAGAACATTTATCGTGGAGCGTAGATCAATGGAAACGGGTCCTATCGACTGATGAATCCAGATACACGATCCATCAGTCTGATGGCCGTGTGTGGGTATGGCGGAAGCCGGGGGAACGCTATTTACTACACTGTACTATTCCTACGGTCAGGTTTGGAGCTGGCAGTGTACTCGTGTAGGGGTATTTTTCGTGGTATGGTCCCGGCCCATTGGTTATCGTGGACAAACCTGTTAACCAGCACGTCTACCTCGATATTCTGGACAATTATGCCTTACCAACTCTGTGGCAATACTATGAAACCGAGCCTTGTTGGTACCAGTAGGACAATGCACCGAGCCACAAAGCAAGGACTGTTACGGCGTGCTTTATGGCTCGAACTGGCCAGCACAGAGCCCTAACCTTAACCCGATAGAGCACCTATGGGATGAATTAGAGCGCCGCATAAGAAGTTAGGAACCAAGTCCTACTACTAAGCAACAGATAGCGGCAGCATTATGTACTGAATGGAAACGCATACCTATCGCGGTGTTCCAAAACCTTGTCGAAAGCCTGTCTCGAAGGGTCAGTGTATGCACTAACACGTCCGCTGCGTTACGACCCACCCGTGGGTCGTAACTCGTTAACTTCTACATTTTTCAGAAGAGGAAAAAAAAGTTTATATACATAAATCTGTAGTGGATATCAGTCACCTTATGTATATATCTTTAAATGACCCACCGGTGTGTCGTACAGCACTGTATTGAAACAGTTACGACCCCACCGGTGGGTCGCAACGTACTACAAAAAAATCGCCGGAAAACGTTGCCGCATAGAACGTGTTAAGGCCAAAGGTGGACCGACACCGTACTAATGTATGTCAATAAATGCTATATTGTGTTTCTCTTCTGGGTGGCAGGTGACTTTGGTCAATATAGTGTATTCTAAGCTACACTATCTACCAACAAGTAATTGGACACCCCTGCAATCGAGGATATCTGCGGTCCTAATACACGTCACGGCCGCCGCCGTTAAATATCGTGTGGAAAACAACAACGCAACCAGTCGCATGCAAGATGCCACGTAGTTCTGAGCTCTCTGATTTCGAGAAAGGTGTAATCGTCGGGTATCACAGAAATGGCCGATCCATACGTGACATATACAGTAAGTTGAAGTACCCAAAATCGCCGATGGCCTACGTGATTGGCAAGTGGAAGTTGACAGGTGACTGTCGGAATGTGCCCCGACCCGGCAGACCCACAAAACTGGGAGTTAGAGACCGACGAGTGCTGGCCAGAGAAATTCGGAAGAACCGCACCTAATCGATGGGCCACATCCGCGAGGAGTTTCAACAGGCATCCGGGAGTGTTCTTTCGATGAATACCATCCGTAAGGCAGCCCAACTGCTCGGTTATCATGGACGTGCTGCCGCCCACAAGCCTTTGATCGCCAAGTCCAATAGCGCTGCTCAGCTAACGTGGTGTAAAGAACGTCGAGAGTGGACCGTTGAACAGTGGAAACAGGTTCTCTGGAGCGACAAATCAAGGTTCATCCTCTACCGTACGGTTGGCAGGGTCTGGGTTTGGCGTCTGCCTGAAGAACGCCTCCTGCCGGAATGTATTCTGCCAACTGTGAAGTTCGGCGGCGGTGGAATTATGCTATGGGGGTGTTTCTCATGGTATGGCACGAAACTCTTTGTCGCAATTCCTGGTAGACTCAACGCCGAAACCTACTGCACCATTTTGGATGACCATGCGCTTCCTACGTTGTGGTAGTTTTATGGGGTGGACCCATGTTACTTTCAGGATGACAATGCCACCTGTCATGTTGCGAGGTCCACCATGGCTTGGTATGATGACAATGGGGTTAATCGAATGGACTGGCTTGCGCAGAGCCCGGACCTTAACCCTATAGAGCACCTCTGGTACGAGTTGGAGCGTCGACTTTAGGGGTTGGTTGGTTGGTAAATAAATTTTTGTGGCGCAAGGGCCATAGTTGGCCAAAGAGCGCCAAGCACAAGACACACAAAAGGAAAACAAAAGTACATAAAACCGTACACAAAGGTTTAAAACAGACTGATGGTCTAAAAGTGAAAGATGTTCATGAGCAGAGTAAAACTAGATTTGATGAAAAAGATCGACCGCAAAAAAGACAATGAAACAAACAGTATGAAAAACATGGTACAATGGTGAGAAACAAGCCGATTAAGTAAAACTGAGGAATGAGAATGATAAAACACATCACGAAACCGAACACAACTACACATAGGATGAATCACCAGGAGGGGGTCGAACTGTCACTCTCCTCCCCCCACGCTCCTCTGCAATGCTGGCCGAGGGCGGGGACGAACTGTCACTCTCCTCCCCCTCATGTTCCTCTGCAATGTTGGTTGAGGCTGGGGACGAACTGTCACTCTCCTCCCCCCTATGTTCCTCTATAATGTTGGATGAGGATGGGGACCTCGCTGAGGCTGAGACAGTTGCAATGGTGGTCAGTTGGACCGCGACAGTTGGATGGACACTGCACACCTTTGCGGATTGAGGGCCGGGTCTTCCGCACGGGCAGGCTTTCTGCTGGGAACTGGAAGAGTCGGTCGTCTTCAAAAGAGAAGGCGCAGACTCAGCTATTCGAAAAATCTGGAGCTCGGGGAAATCCACCTGTGTCGCTTGTTCAGCTGTAGATCGCTTGGCAAGTGCGGCGAGAGCTACAGGGCGCGGAACAAAGGGCTGCACGGGTTGTGGCAGAGACTGAACTACTGCGGCAAACGTACGCTGTCGGTTGGTGGGTATACCCAACTTGGCCTTGGCAGCAGGGTACGAGAGGCCTTCCAGGGTCTTGAGGCGCTGGATCGCCATCTCGTCCTTCCATTTCATACAGTTGCGGGAGTAAGCTGCATGGGCCTCACCACAGTTAACACAGCAGGCCGCAGAAGTGCAACCTTCCCCGTCATGTTCACTGGAGCCACAATTTGCGCAACGAGCGGAACTCTTACAGAAACGTTGTGAATGCCCGTACCTCTGGCACCTGAAACAGCGCAGAGGACTGGGAATGTACGGGCGAACTCCACAGACCAAGTAGCCAGCCTTGATTTCGGTCGGAACTTTCGGGGAGTTAAAAGTCAAGATAACATTTTTAGACTTAAGCAAAGAACCCTCGCGCCGGAACATCATACGACGTGCAGCAATAACACCTTGGTCTGCAAGTTCAGTCACCAATTCGTCTTCACTGCATGGCAAGAGATCAAACTCCGAAATAACACCCCGAGAGGTGTTAAGAAACGCGTGAGGTGACACTTTGACAGGAATGCCTTGAAGACTAGTGAGGTGCAGAAAAGTGTTACTCTGAGAAACACTGCAAGTTTGGACAAGCAGGTCCCCAGAGCGAAGCTTCCTCACAGACTTCAAGGGGCCAACCGCAGCGTCCAAAGCTTTAGAAATGAAAAAGGGAGATCTGGTGGACAGTCTCTCATTCGGATCGATGGATTCTACAACTAAGTGTGTAGCATGCGTAGTCACAGCAATCGAGGGGAGACGACGTTTCGGAGCGACTGGTACAGCTGACGAAGAAGAGGTTCCACGTTCTTGGTCCAGGTCATGGTCTAAAGATCGTTTAAGGGTATGAGACTTGGTAGGTTGAGAAGACGAAGGAGAGTCGTTGGCAACTATCATTTTCTCAGGTGACTTAAATTTGGAGTTTTTGTTTTTGGGTTTACCCATCGAAAAAAATGAAGGAAGATTCGTCTGCAAACTACTCCACCCACCACCGAGCCCTACAAGGGAGAACTGGAGGTTTGCAAGCCAAGAAAATGACGCTGGACACAGTCCTGGAGCTTATACGTTGCAGATATAGTCCGTTGGCTGTGATCACACGCACTCGGCGGACACTTCGGCCTCCGGGTACCGTCATGCCAACGCCTTTGGCATGATCCCACAGCCCCCGGGCTTACCCTGCCGTGCTATACGACAAAAAAGCCGCTAAAGCCCTGTACACAACTTGGTACAAGACTTCTGACTAGAGGTGGGTTAGTGTCTAACCTCCCGTTTACAGCGAAGCCGGGGTCGAAGAGGAGTGTTGGTACACAGGAGGCACATCTCCGGTCTCCTGCGACCTCAGCCGCCAGACATCCCATTTCCGCCTCACGGGTCTCCGCACGCGGCAAACATGCAGGTAGGTCTAGCACCCAAACCAGCTAAAAGGAAAAAGAAAGAAATCCAAAGAAGACAAATCCTGGAAGGGAACCTAAACGGAATCTCAGCAACCTACGAACTGAGCGGTTAATATAAAACAGTTAGTGGTGGAGGGTAACAAAACCACAAGACCGGGGTGTTAGTACATAACGTGGTAGCGATTAGGTAAAGTATACAACAAGGGCAACTAGCCAGTGGAGAAAATAAATAAAAACAAAAAAGCGAGACACAAGACCAGCTCGGGATCGTGGGGCCGCGACTCCCCAACAGCTGGATGAACAGCCGTCCCTGCAAACACCATCAGCACCAAAATAAAAAACAAGCGGTGGCATGACATCAGATGTTGACCAGTCACAAGGTCAGCTCGGGCCGTGGGGGCGCCGCTCCCCAAATAACTGGAAAACCAGTTATCCCCGTGCGGGGCGACTTTAGGGGTAACCTCACCATCCGAAATCGGTGAAGGAACTGACCTGTCTTCTCCAAGCCGAGTGGAAGAAACTACCGCTAGCCTTCGTACAACGCCTAGTTGAGAGTACGCCCCGGAGGGTCGCAGCTATAATCGCCGCTCGTGGAGGCTCTGCCAACTATTGAAGGTGAATAAACTTCGATTTCCTTTGCTATCACAGGTGTCCAATTACTTGTTGGTAGATAGTGTATATGACCACTTCAAACGTGTCCTCAGCTCCTAACAGCACGAGTTTGTGTAAAAACGCTCAAAGCTTACCAACACTTTCCGCATCATGAAGGATATTTCGTCATCTATTGACAGAGGAACACAGCTAGATATTATTTACGCTGATTTTACTAAAGCTTTTGACAAAATTCATCATGGCATTTTGCTCATGAAACTGAACTGTCTTGGCGTTAATGATAATCTGCTTCCCTTGTTTAAGTCCCATCTTTTCAACCTATCCCAGTCTGTTATTTATAACAAACATGTTTCTGATCCCTATGTTGCTACGTCTGGAATACTCCAAGGCTCTACTTTAGGGTCACTTTTTGTTTTCCATATACATTAATGTCCTTCCTTTTTACATTAATGACTCTTGTTCGCTGATGATCTCATGCTTTATCGCAGTGTACAGACTCCTGATGACTGTCTTGCTCTTCAAACTGACGTCAATAAACAGCTTCAGTCGTGTACGTTAAACCATCTCCAAGTATCATGAAGTTTCCTTTTCGCGGAGAAGAAACCCAATTCATTTTTACTACAAAACTGGTGAATATTCTTTTAGCCGGACAAACGATGCCCAAGACTTGGGAATCACATTTGATTCGAACTTTAAAAGTTATATTAAAAGAACTGCACGTAGAGCGTATAGAAATTTTTGATTCATCATGCGACGTTCCAAGTATTTTTCGAATCCTCACACTTATTCGCATTTTTTTATACTACAGCCAGATCCTTACGGCGATCATATGGAGCCCTACTTCGTAGCTCTAGTAAATGAAATCGAGAAAGTTCAAAAAAGATTATTTGACACCTTTCTTACAAATCGATTGGTGTTTATATCGCAAATATCCCGACGACTGACCTGTCATTCTTCAAGATGTCTTCTTCAAGATGACCTCTCTACAGTAGAGAAGGAAGGCTCTCTAACTTAAGTTTCTGTACTGTATCATTAATGGAGAGACAGATGATACTCAAATTGTAAAGCAATTTATTTCCGTTTATTTTTACGTACACCAAGGACAAAATGTGAATTATTTGCAGTGCCATTCTGCAGGACTGATGCTGGAAAAAATTATCCGTTATGCAAATTGTACGGATTTCACAACTCACTTGAAGAATGCCGCGATATTTTAAAAGTAAGTCATATTTTGTTTTCATAAAGCATGTTTTGCAAGATTGTAATTATCACTTTTAATGCACTACGATATTAACGCACAACGATGTTATAGCAATTCCCCTAACTAGATCTATAATCTGTTGGGATGTGCTTACAAATAAATAAATAACGATTTGAGCAGTGAACTAACTATGCCCTTATATCGAGCCTACATATCGAATGAAAGGTAATGCACTGAACCTCCTCCTTTAGGAATTGTTGATTGGGTGTTTCTAGAAAACGACGTCTGCGTCATTCATGTTTAATTGCATGTTAACCAATTGAATGTTGAGTTGTTTCGCGCTAAGTCCTTCCAATATATGAATATATATATTTGAGTGTGTGGTTCCCAGTATTTGCTCTGAAGTCACCTCATTTCCTGTCGTTCAAATAAAAGCACCAAATTTGTGCTCTATCGAAAATCGAATACATGCTCGGATACATTATGTTGTACATAAAATTCGAATTTTTTTCACGCTAAAAATCGTATGGCGAATTTCATTTAGGATTTCGCTTGTTCGATTCAAAAGTAATTATTCTACAGAATGCGCCACCTGAATCCCATACATTCGTGCCTAACTTAAACATTACATCTCGTGGAAAAATCATTTAATGGAAAACATACTAGAAAATGCATGGAGAACTTACGGTACTATTACTTCTGTCCGATACAAGACTAATTTTTTACATTTCGTCTCCAAGATGCAGAAATGATGTGGATGTTGTAAGTTGCATCTGTATTTACAAGTGAAAAGTTACATCACCTTGCAAAACCTGATATTTTCATGAAATACTCCAGTTCTGCTTACATTTAAACAAGATGAAAAGAAACTTTCCTTCCCGTACTTTAGGATCAAAAATATCTCAATATACACCGATGACCCATTCCATTAGGACCAACCCCAGCCTAGAGAAATGAGCGCGTCTGAAGACTAAACGGTGACGCAGGTGAAGTTCACAGAGCAGTATATATACAACCCGAGGACCGGTTTTCGGTTAGTCGAGTGTTCGGAGTCAGAATGGAAAACAACTGCCGATAACCGACGAACCGCCGTCCAGGCGTGTGTCGTCCGTTGTTCATTAATGCCAGAAGAGAACAGAGACTATCGCGCATTGTTCACCGCGACCGCAATGCCACAGTGCGACAAATCACCCGCAGCTACAACAGTGGTGATCAAGGCAATGTGTCCCAGCACACAGTTCATCGCAGCATTCTGCGCATGGGCCTGCGTAGCCGAAGACCCAGTCGGGTCACCATGCTCACTGCACGTCATCGCCAACAACGCATGAATTGGGGATTGGAAGAAAGTGGCCTGGTCTGATGAATCAAGATTCCTGGTGCATCACGTAGACGCCTGAGCTCTGATACACCGATTAGCAACTAAGGCTATGGCATCTGTATGCACTGTTGTGCTGTGGGCGATGTTTTCTTGGGACACTTTAAGCCTAATTATCCGAATAACACAATCTCTGACGGCTATCAGGTATCTGAACATCGTTGCGGACCAAGTTCAACCATTCATGGTAACTGTGTTCCCTGCTGGTGATGGCCATTACCAACGGCATAATGTGCCATGCCACACTGTCAGAATCGTGAAGGATTGGTTCGAGGAAAATGCTGGTGACTTTCTGTTAATGCCCTGGCCTCCACATTCACCTGACATGAATCCAATCGAACATTTGTGGTTCGACTTGGAAAAGCGGGTTCGCGCTAAATCACCACCATCCCGAAATGTTCGCGAACTGGAGGACCTGCTGTTGACATTATCGTACCAGATACCACAGGACAAATATCGTTTTGCAGGCTTAAGGTGGTCCTACAACTTATTAAGTAGGTGGTCATAATGTAATGCCTCATCGTTGTACCAGCTTAATGATTACGCCTTCTCTCGTCACATAAATGACCCACTCCAATTCGTAAGATGGCACGACAGCGCGGTGTGAGGTAAATATCAGACGGTACTTCGAATATAAATTTTCTAGTACAAATCTTACCTTTTGAATTAGTCACTCCGACAAAATGTTAGGCGACGAGGATGAGATTGCTAGAGCCATTTATTCATATGGTACACGAATACACTGAAATGGTATACGAAAACACACATTCCCACCTAAACGTTAGTACAATAAATCACATAAACTTCTTAGTCAATTCTCACTTCGCATCTGTTCTTCCTCGCACTTCGTCTCCTTCTTCCCATCGAGTCCAACCAGAAACAAAACCACCAGCTTGCCGCGGTTGAGGTTCTCGCGTCACCTACTAACAATAAACAATCGCCAGCGGCTTGTCTACCTCTACTAAGTCCAAGCTCCAGCAAACGGATCAGCTCGTCGAGTATCAGCCAGAGTTTGATTGAGGGGAATAATGGTCAAAACGAGTGACCTGAGTTACTTTGAACGAACCCTGATAGTGTCAGGTGTGGCTATTCCAGAAGATACTGGAATAGCCACATCTTCTAAACGGCCGTTCTCCTTGGCTATTCACGCACAGCCCTAGCACGTGTTTACTATGAATGGTGCAACACGGGGAAAAAAAAAAAACTTCCAGCAATCGGCGAAACGAAACCACCTTGTGGATCATATGAGTCGAAGAATACTGGAAAGAATTTAACAAGCAAACAGACTAGATACAATTCAGCAAGTCATTGCAGATTTCAGCATAAGAATGCATCTCCGAACGCACCACATATCGTACTTTGTCGTGAATAGGTTACAACTGCCGATTCGTACAATCAAAACTCATTCCTAACACCAGCTGAAAGGTAACTGATGCCCGTCGAGTTAGTCTGCCTAATTCATATAGCAGGCACGCCGGCTCATAGGCCATTTTACGCGTTGGAGTGTGACGAAGGTAGGCGTTCCTAATAAACTTGCATCTGAGCGAATACAAGGGGCATTCCGAAAGTAATGCCTGCTCCTAACTTTTGAAGTGATTTTAATGAAACTGCACTGGCATGTACTACACTGCCGGACAATTGCTAAGGACGAATGACAATAGCAACCATAAAATGGAAGGCAGGAAAATGTGGAAATTAGCATAAGTGCGGGATACAGTAAGACGTGTTGAGCGTATGCAAATTTTGGATTGCCGAACTTGTTCATGACGTCATAGCGCTGATAAGAGATATAAAGGATTTGACGCGTATTGACCGTTGTTGTTCAAACGCAAAGTTGAAAGGGAAAGAATCAATTGACGAACTTGCAATTTTCAGTATGTCTTCCCGACATCCCCTAGATGATTTTACGCGTGGCCGTATTATTGGCAAGATTGAAGAAGGGCGAAAAATAACAGATGTTGCCAGGGAGTTCGACGTCAGCCACAGTGTTGTTTCAAGGCTTTGGAAATCATTTCAAACAAATGGAGAGTGTAGCAAACGTCACGGGGAGGTCGTGTTCGCAGTACGACACCTGCAGAAGATCGGTACATAGTGCTATCAACAAAAAGACACCGGCGCAGCACAGCTAGTGAGGTAGCAAATCAGTTTATGGCTGCTACTGGCAAGCGGATCTCCCGAAGAACTGTCGCCAGACGTTTGCATGAAGGAGGACTATACGGCCGCCGTTCTGTTGTGTGCATCCCATTGTCCAGACGTCACCGTACCGCCCGTTTGCAATGGTGACATCAACATCGCAATTGGACTGATAACGACTGGTCTGCTGTCCTCTTCTCAGATGACAGTAGATACAGTCTATCGTCTGATTGTCGACGACAACTGATCTGGCGTGATAGTAGTACTGCATATTGTCCAGCAAACATACAGGAAAGGTACCGATATCCGACATGTAGTGTCATGGTATGGGCTGGCATCATGATCAATGGCCGTACGTCTCTCTATGTGCTTCTAACTGGGACTATGACTGGCCAACGATACATTAATGATGTTCTGCTACCACATGTTCCGTGGTGCTGTCGGTGATAAATTCATTTTCATGGACGACAACGCAACATGTCATCGAACAGTCGCTGTCCAGGAGTGTCTTGAGAGCGAGGATATTCAACACCTCGTATGGCCAGCACGTTCTCCAGATCTGAATCCCATTGAAAATGTGTGGGATGCTTTGGGGAGGAGTGCTGCTGGTCGCCAATGCCCTCCAATAAACAAGGATACCCTCATCCGTGCACTGACAGAGGAATGGGATAAATTACCCCAACAGCTGCTTGATAATGTTGTTCAAAGCATGACACGACGTGTGGAATCTTGCATCGTCCTCCATGGTGGCCATATCCCGTATTGACATCTTACGCCGGAACGCCTGCGGACGGTAATTGCATTTTTTCACGTTTACGTATTCTGCACAAAATGGCCTGTTTGTCCCTTGAACACGTTCCAAAGCCTTCTGGATTTCAGAGCACAATAAATTGTCTTTCTTGTAATGTCCTGGCATTCTGACATTATTTTATTTCACTTGGCATCCAACCACACTTACTTTTTTATGCGCTATATAGCAGTTTATGATCCGTCCTTAGCAATTGTCCAGAAGTGTATGAAATGTTACCAATGTGGGTACAATTTTTTTCCAGAATAGGAAATAAAGATCATGAATGGCATCTGTAGAAAGAAATTTTCAATCAGCAATCTGTAAACAGAATTTTTTTAATTCCGTACGATGCGTGGAAGAATAAGTACAAATATTTTTTTATCCTCAAGTTTATATCTGTTTGGGTGCCAATACAGCGTAAAGCCTTTCTGACGGAGGTGGTTTTCGAACTCACGTCTTCGTACCCCGGAGACTGCTATTCTCGTAATTGAACTACGTCGGTAAGGCTTATTACGCTGGAAACTCATCGCAGTAGTTTACAGATAGATTTGTGAAAATTCTAGGTTGTGCTGGGTTTTTGTTTTCTTTTGAAATGTCGTTTCCTGATGACTTACACGAAACTCAAACCTGCAACAACTGAAGCATTTGTATCCAAAAAATAGCTCTTCACAGAAGTATGATTTTTGCAGGGAGACAAATACATATTTAGAAATTACCAAATACTCTACACCATTTATATAACACACGACTCACATGAGCTTAATTAATACAAACACTCAATATTTGCAGAACTTTCGCACTTCTCTGAGAGGCTTCAACTAAGCTAAATTCTCAGAGCTTAGAACAGTCACAGCAACGCTGAAACAATTCAAAAAATTTTGGATTGTTTCAGTGTTCATAAGTAGGAACCGTACACCAATTATACTCCAGATTGCATAACTATACTAATAATCCGAATTTCTTGGCGTAGAATAGAAATCAAAATTTCCAAGCTTTCGCAAATCAACCAGATGGCTTTTCCAAGGAAGGTAGATAGCTAACTGCAAACTGGATAATAGAACGTTTCAACAATTTGAACGCGGTGACTTGACTAGACAATAATTGAATTGGTGCAAATGTAATATAAATATATAGGTGCAAATGTAATATAAATATATAGGTGCAAATGCAATATTGCCCGACGCTTTGCGTCTATCACTGACAGAAAAGAAATTGAAAGTGTTTTCTCACTCTTCATTTGTGTGCATGCCTCTTCGGACTGATGATTAATTATCACGAGATCAGTTTCGGTTGTGATGCAAAGAGCACCCACGCACTTCTTCAGCGGTTTAAGCCATCCAACGATATCATGATCACTTTGTATGGGGGGGGGGGCACTATTGGCTGTTCCACTAGTATTTGTTCAGAAGATTTCCCCATGCATGTGACAGGTCCAAGGACAGGCATTCGTTGCATGGCTGCGGATGAGTTATGATTTCAACACTTTTCCGCATAGTTGTGTCAATATAGTTTTCTGTAAGGTGCTAGTCTTTTCATCCTGTTCCACAACGGGTTTGTTCCTTCTTAAATGGCCTCCCTGCATAGTTCGGTTGTCGTTTTTCCACCTTTTATATATCTTTTACGAGGTATGTTCCTTGTTCCTCATCAGAAGATATCTTTTTGTCAACCCTACGCACGATTTTTTGCTACCCTCTGTTCCTCCAGTATTCGTTTAAAGAAATTTTCTGGACAAATACCTGAGGTACAGCCAATTATTTCCCCCATATTACGTGAGCATGACATCTCAACCACGGATTTCCCCGTGAAAGGAACAAGAAATTGTTTTAAAGTAGCAAATTTTTTCAATCGTTTCAGCTTTCTCTGTGGCCATTCTAAGATCTGAGAATGAAGCCCAGACGAAGCCTTTTAGCGGAGTGCGAAAGCTAGGCAAATATTGAGTGCTTATACACTGGCAGAAAGTGAAAAAATAACACCAAGAAGGAGACGTCTGATACCAACGAAATTTATACAGCATAATAACGGAATACAGAGGATAACGTGATCAAAGCATTATGGCAAAACACAGCTGTATTTGCTGGTAAACTGAAAAAAACATTTCCAGGTAACATGGTTAGTACGAGGTTGAACCGATGAACTGCGTCACACTGTGCAATTCTGGCATGGAGTCTGTCGTACAGGTGTTGGATGCAAGTTTGGGGTATTGAGTTCCAAGCATCCTCAACCTGGACGCGTAAATCGGGAATGGTCGTGGCTGGCCGTGGAGACCGGATAAGTCGTTGTCCCATAAAATCCCACACGTGCTCAATGGGAGACAAATCCAGTGAACGTGCAGGCCATGGAAGTTGTCTCACACCCTGAAGTGCATGTTGCGTTGCACGTGACGTGTGTGGGCGTGCGTTATCTTGCTGGAAAACAGCCCGATAGACCGACCTTACCTTGCTGGAAAACACCACGATGGACCGACCTTACAAGTGGCACAACAACGGGCTGAATGATGTTGTTGATGTAGGAAGTGCTGTTTAACGTACCCGGTACAAACACTAGTTGTGTACGGGAGTGATAGCTGATCGCTCCCCACACCATGAGACCAGGTGTAGACCCTGTGTGTCGTTGGCGGATGCAAGAAGGGTGGAGACGCTCCCCGTGCATCTGCAAACACGCATACGGCCATCGGAGGCCCCCAAGCAGAATCTGCTTTCATCGCTGAACACGACAGATCGCCTTTGCGTTCTCCAGTGCAGACGTTGGCGACACCACTGCAGCCGTTCCTGACGGTGGGCTGAAGTCACAGGTACACATGCCAGAAGCACACGTGCACGTAGTCCTGCATCCAGTAGACGGTTGCGGATTGTTCGCACAGTACCTCAGGTGCAACGGCAGCTCGGATTTGCGTCCCAGTGGATGTTCTGCTTGACAACGCCGCTCTTCTTATGCGTCGATCGGTCCGCTCATCAGTCCATCTGTGACTCCCTGTTCCACGTCTTCTCGTGTTGGAATGTTCCTCGGACCATCTACGCCACCATCGTACCACCACCGATACTTCCCGTCCAATTCGCTCCGCAATACGACGATACGACCACCCGGCCTAGCGGATTCCGACTAGACAACCTCGCTCAAAGTCCGATAACTGCTGAAATCGTACACGTCTTCCATGTCCAGACATTGCAGCTTCTTCAGGGTCTTCGCACGTGTCCGTACGCCGACGACTGATTACATTCACTTCGCCGTACTCCTTAAATACCACCGACGATAATGTGCATATTATGCCGTGCTGTGGCGTAAGCGCTCACCGGTTGATCTCGAAATTAACATCACACCTACGTAAACTCGACCTCATTAACATATGTAAATTTCATGAACGTCCGCCATTTCCTTCTTGGTGTTCTTTTTTCACTTTCCGCCAGTGTGTTTACGCCATTAAAGGAGATTTTAGACTCGTATGTATTGTGCGTTGTAACATATTTAGGAAATCCCCACATTAGTTCGCTACTTGTTTTCTTAATGCATGAAAAGCCGAACTGAAAATTTAACGTAGTGAAATTTAGCAAAGTGCCAATAGCTAAAGGAGTTGATGAGTCAGTGAAATGATAATGTCCTGAGAATTAAGATGCAATCGGAGCCCCTTACGTAGTTTCTAACTGAAAATATTTTAATAAATAATTCAGTTTCTTTTCTACTCGAGATGTGATAATATCCTTCATGTCGACATCTCGATGTAATCTGAAAACAATGTTATCGATTCAGCAGCGCTAGCGAAATTCGTAATTTCTTTATTTTTCAGAAGCGAAATTTCAAAGAAAACGAGGTAACGTTCTGACGTGTTTAATTTTGCTACTTTCATTGTGATCCGAGATGGAATACATTTAGAATAGAAACAATCATCTTTCCATTGCTTTCCCTAAGAATATATTAATGTTTCTCAGCACTATCAAACGCTTATACGACTGAAGCCTTAGCAAAAATACATAAATTAATTTCTAATAACAATACGCTTGATTTTCATTTGCATATAGCCATATGCAGAGTGCGCTTTACGACACATTATCTAACACAAGCACCACTTCAAGCACATTTTTGCAGTCTTCCAGTTTATCGCACAGCCAGCGGGAAAATTACAAATAAATTCAAGTTTCGAAACTGGCAATAAATAAAAAAATACTGCGCAATATTCTTTTTAAACATGTGTGGCAGGGGAGCATTTAGAGGGCACCCAAAGGACATTGGCTCCCCGAAAATGATTCATTTTTGTATACTTTAATTTAATAAAAATGCACCGACTTACATTAGAAATAATGATTTTTTTCTACTTTTTATTTTTATTTTGTTCAGGTGAATTTCAAAAACTTCCGTTTATCTCAGCCCCCTCCCCCCCCCCGCACACACACACACAGAGTTCTATATACGCCCCTCATATGTGGCAAACAAAAAATAGTTCAAATTTCTTGGGCCATAACAGATAATATACACAGAGTCGAGTCACATTGTGACCACCACCTACTTTTGACGTCCACAGTGCGTAGCCAATGAAAGAAGGCACGTGTCGTGAGCTGGCTTGGAGGGTATATAAGTTGTGCTGTAGGCATTTTGAAAACATATCACTCGTTGCTGTCATGGATAAAAGGGGGCGATTTAACAGATTTGCAAAAAAGGGATGATTATCGGCTTTCGGGCCAAGGGTGGTAGTATTTCAGAAGCAGCGTAGTTTGTGAGCTGTTCGTGTGCTGCTGTGGTTAAAGTGTACCGTGATTGGAGAAATGGCATCATTGCGAATAAGCGACGTAAAAACTGCGGAGCACCACGTACCATTAGTGTGGGAGGTAAACGTCGTTTTCGAAGGTGCGTGAGGGCCGATCGACACACTAGAATGAAGTAACTCACTGGCCGAATGAACCAGGGGGCTACCGGAAGTAGATCTAAAACGACAGTTCACCGAACCCTGCTGCGTATGGGGCTCCAAGGCAGACGGATGGTCACTGCACCTATGCTAGCGAAGGTGCATCAGCAAAAAATTCTTACATTTGCACGACAGTATCGGAATTGGACCTCCGCTGATTGGCAAAGGATTGCCTTTTCCGATGAGTCATGTTTTCTGCTTCATCGAACGGATGGACGTTGGCGAATAAGGCGAGAAACATCGGAGAACAAACACTTTTTTTTTTTTTTTTTTTAATTGGAGGTTTAACGACCACCGTGAGCAACTCAATGGGCTATAAGCAGTCGCCCGTCCCTAATTTAGGGTCACTGGTTCTAGGGAAGGGAGAGAGCCAGTGCCGTAAGACAAACACAACATCCATGCCTCACCGGGATTCGAACCCGGACCCCGTTCGGACGAATGATCAGAGGCCATCGCTTAGACCACTGCGCCACCGGGGCGGCACAAACACTCTTCAGCCATTGCTGGAAGAACACAAGCTGGTGGGGGAAGCGTTATGGTCTGGGGAATGTTTTCGTGGCATTCTCTGGGTCCACTCATACCTGTGGAAGGCACTATGGACCGAATTCGTTATGAATCCATCCTTGCAGACCACGTACACCCATACAAACTGATTGTCTTCCCTGCGGTGAATAGAATCTTACAGAATGACAATGCGACGTGTCACAGAGCTAGAAATGTTCGAGAGTGGTTGGAAGAGCTCGATGACATGACACCCTAATTCCCCAGACTTAAACCCAATTGAGCATCTGTGTGACCACCTCGATCGTGTTGTTCGCTCTATGGATCCTCCACCACGCACCTTCCAGCAGCTGTCAGCTGCACTACAGTGAGCATGGGTCCACATACCTGTGAACACCTTCCAGCACCTTACAGAGTCACTCCCAGCTCATCTAGCTGCTGTCCGCGCTGCACACGGCGGTTAATCTGTATATTAGCTGGTGGTCACAATATGTGACTCGACCATGTATAAAAGCACGATTAGCTTGGAAACTGATAAATTTCTGTGATCAAACGAAAAAATTTTCTGAGAGTTAAATTGTTTTGCGTTAAATGATTTTAGGAGGAGAAAGATGCCACCGAAATTTCTAATGTGACGATTTTTTTTTTATGAAAAATTAAAAGAGAAACAAAATATTCCCTAAAATTATTTCCTAATCGTGTGGAATATTTCAGAGAATTTCTGGGAAGCTAAGTTATCGTTCTCTAAAACAAATACAGTCAGCAGACAAATCAGTAAAAGATAGGGGGGTGATGATGGGCAGTTGAGATGGACACCCCCACGCGGTGTGGAACATTCCCAAACCGAACCAGGCAATAAATAGCAGGAGAGGAGGACTTCACAACAGTGTTAGGGCCGCGGGTGGCCTAGTGGTCAGCGTTCGTGACTGCCATGGAGATAACCTCAGGTTCGATCCTGGGTAGGTACGAACGTTTGAACCACTAAATACCCGCTGTGCGTCAGATGGGCACGTTAAAGCCGTCGGACCCCGGGTACTGGCCCCCGGTAATGAATAAGGGCGTCTTTCTCCCCCTTTCTACCTCACTTCCGTGTCACTTTCCTAACGGGCACTCTAGCCCAAATCTCATAACTTCCTTTTTCTAAGGGGTGTTTAAGACCTGGGGTCATACACTCCCTTTCTAAAATCATCTACATATGATCTTCGCAACAGTGTATCGCAATAGACGAACATGGGTAAACGGGGGATCTGAGCGACCCGTGAACGTATTGTCGGCGCAAGACAGATCTGTCAATCTATCGCTTAAGTGGTAAAAACTCTAGGGTAGTAGAGGTCAACCATATCAAAGGGACTGTGTATACCACTGATGGAAGTACCAACGCCCAGAGAGCAAGCGGTAGCCAACCACATGCAATTGATGATCGGGGTCGACGTAGACTATGCAAGCTCGTAGAGACTGATCTCTTGGCAACGGCGGCGCAAAACGCATCCAGGTTAAATGCCGGAGGTTCAAGCGGCGTCCGCAAGTGAACAGTACGGCGCATGATGCATGCCCTGGGTTACGGCAGCCGGTGCCTTACTCGTGTGCTACTGTTGATTGCTCGTCATCGGAAATTACGGCTCGCCTGGTGCCGGGAAAATCAAATCTGGATCTCGGCGGAGTGGCGCCGTGTCGTGACGTCACATGAATCTCGTTTTCAGCTGTACCGAACTAACGAGAGGGTGCGGGTGTGGCATCGACGGCATGATGCCATGACCCCGTCGTGCCAGATCGGCTCTGTTTAAGTGGATAGTGGCAGCATGATAGTTTGACGAGCCTTCTCATGGGACGCATTAAATCTCTTAGTGTGTCTGGAGAGGTTCCTGACCGCTGTGCGCTACCAGCATGTGCTGGCTAATCAGCCACACGCTTTTCATGGTCTTTGCACATCCTGCAGCAAATGATCTGTTCCAGCAGGGCAACTCGCCCCCCCCCCTCTCCCAACGGGCCGCAGCCACGCCAGAATGGCTTTAGGAACACTCATCTGAGTTTTGAACCTTCCAGTGGCTCCCCAGGGTCCTCCCGATTTAAACCCCGTGGCAGCTGTCTATGCTGCCGTGGAGCGGAACATCAGATCCATGGATTCTAGAACGTCTCGGGCAGAGTTGTAAACAATGTTGGCACAGCCATAGCTAGGATTACCTCCGACCGAAAACCCTCCGGCATCTGGTGGAGTCGATGAGTCTACGTGTTCAGCCTGTTATTCGCGCCAGACGAGGACCAACACGCTATTATATACGAAGGTATCTCTAATATTTTGACCATTGAGTGTAGAATATACACTGGCGGAAAGTGAAAAAAAACAAAAAAAAAACAAGGAGACGTCTGATACCAACGAAATTTATACAGCATAATAACGGAATATAGAGGATAACGTGATCAAAACATTATGGCAAAATACAGCTGTATTTGCTGGTAAACTGAAAAATAACATTTCCATCTAACATGGTTAGTAAGAAGTAGAACCGCCATGAACTGCATCACACTGTGCAATTCTGGCATGGAGTCTGTCCTACAGATGTTGGATGTAAGTTTGGGGTATTGAGTTCCAAGCATCTTCAACCTTAACGCGTAAATCGGGGATGATCGTGGCTGGCCGTGGAGACCGAGTAAGTCGTTGTCCCATAAAATCCCACACGTGCTCAATGGGGGACAAATCCGGTGAACGTGCAGGCCATGGAAGTTGTCTCACACACTGAAGTGCATGTTGCGTTGCACGTGCAGTGTGTGGGCGTGCGTTACCTTGCTGGAAAACACCACGATGGACCGACCTTACAAATGGCGCAACAACGGGCTGAATGTTGTTGTTGATGTAGGAGGTGCTGTTTAACGTACCCGGTACAAACACTAATTGTGTACGGGAGTGATAGCTGATCGCTCCCCACACCAGGAGACCAGGTGTAGGTCCTGTATGTCGCTGGCGGATGCAAGAAGGGTGGAGACGCTCCCCTGTGCGTCTGCGAGCACGCATACGACCATCCTAAGCTCCCAAACAGAATCTGCTTTCATCTCTGAATACGACAGATCGCCATTGCGTTCTCCAGTGCAGACGTTGGCGACACCACTGCAGCCGTTCCTGACGGTGGGCTGGAGTCAGAGGTACACATGCCAGAGGCACACGTGCACGTAGTCCTGCATCCAGTAGACGGTTGCGGATTGTTCGCACAGTACCTCAGGTGCAACGGCAGCTCGGATTTGCGTCCAGTGGATGTTCTGCTTGACAACGCCGCTCTTCTTATGCGTCGATCGGTCCGCTCATCAGTCCGTCTGTGACTCCCGGTTCCACGTCTTCTCGTGTGGGAATGTTCCTCGGACCATCTACGCCACCATCGTACCACCACCGATACTTCCCGTCCAATTCGCTCAGCAATACGACGATACGACCACCCGGCCTCGCGGATTCCGACTAGACGACCTCGCTCAAAGTCCGATAACTGCTGAAATCGTACACGTCTTCCATGTCCAGGCATTGCAGCTTCTTCAGGGTCTTCGCACGTGTCCGTACGCCGACGACTGATTACATTCACTTCGCCGTACTCCTTAAATACCACCGACAATAATTTGCATATTATGCCGTGCTGTGGGGTAAGCGCTCACCGGTTGGTCCCGAAATTAACATCACACCTACGTAAAACTCTACCCCATTAACATATGTAAAGTTCATGATCGTTCGCCAATTCCTTCTTGGTGTTGTTTTTTACGCTTTCCAACCGTAGGTTGAAGAAGCGTATACGCTCCAGCTTTGTCCGTCCGTACGATAACTAGCGTAAAAATGGTTCGATTTCGATGAAATTTTAGAATGTGGTAGGGAACCACCTAGGGACGAACCTTGTTGAAAATGTGCGAAATGGGGTCAAAGGTCACGACATAGGAGCGGGATCCATTCCATTGCCCTTATGCGTCATAACTTGCGTAAAAATGGTTCGATTTCGATGAAATTTTAGCATGTGGTAGGGGACCACCTGGGGACGAACCCTATTGAAAATGGACGAAATGTGGTCAAAGGTCAGGACATAGGATTACGATCCTTTCCATTGCCCTTATCCCATATTATTAAGGTGGACGTCAAGTAATTTTGCTTCCTACACTTCCAATGGAAAAAGTTTTGTAAACATTTCCTTCACAATTAATGTGTTCCTAAGGATGAAAATTTGAACATCGATTAAAATAACCTCATATTATAACTTGGAAAACTTAATATGTTCTAAAACATAACCATAATCATATTAAAAATCAATAACTTTACCTTTGGTTGTGTTGAAACCAGAGAAAAAATTGCGCGACCTGTACTTTGATGACTTCAGTGGGCAAAAAAAATGTTGGATTGCATAATTACGGTTATGGTTTAGAAAATATTAAGTATTTCAAGTTATGAAATGAAGCTATTTTAATCAATGTTCAAATTTTCATCCTTGTGAACGCATTAATTGTCCAGAAAAAAGATGACGCGACCTGTGTTTTCATGACGTCAGTAGACAAACAAATGTTGAATTGCATAATTATGGTTATGTTTTAGAAAATATTAAGTATTGCAAGTTATAAAATGAAGATATTTTAATCGATGTTCAAATTTTCATCCTTGGGAACGCATTAATTGTGAAGAAAATGTGTAAAAAAATTTCCATTGGAAGTATAGGAAGCACAGTTACTTGACGTCCACCTTAAAGTAGCAATTCTTGTATGTATGTACATTTTATTTTGAGAACGGCTCTAAGAATTTTTATTAAAGTCGTTAACCTACCGTTTTCTGGTACTAGAAATCGATTTAGCTTGATCTCGACTTTAGGAGAATTCGTTTAGTGAGTTAAATAACCACCCGAATTATAATGTTTTTAGTGATGGCGTTGTTCCATTATTCCATTAATATTACCAACGCTTAAAAATCTTATGACGTCACAATCTCGCCACGTTTGAGAATGTTGGCGCGCAGTCACGCGTTGTGTGTGGATTCTATTAAAGTTTTATAACGTCTCACTTGCGGCGAGCGATGGTTGCGATTCCCATCTGCCTCATTACGTCACGCGTTGTGTGATTGTGTCCGTCCGCACAATAGTTCGCGTAACAATCGTTCGATTTCGATGAAATTTTAGTATCTCGTAGGGGATCACCTGGGAAGGTACCCTATTTAAAGTGAACGAAATGGGGTCAAAGGTCAGTACATAGGAGCGGGATCCATTCCACTGCTATTATGCGTCATAACTAACGTAAAAAAGGTTCGATTTCGATGAAATTTTAGCATGTGGTAGAAAACCACCTGGCGACAAACCTTATTGAAAATGGGCGAAATGGGGTCAAAGGTCAGAACATAAAAGCGGAATCACTTCCATCGCCATTATGCGTCATAACTTACGTAAAAATGCTTCGATTTGGATGAAATGTTAATATGTTGTAAAGTCTTGCCTGGGGACGAATTCTATTGAAAATGGGCGAAATGGGGTCAAAGGTTAGGACACAGGAGCGGGATCTATTCCATAGCCCTTATGCATCATAACTTACGTAAACATGCATCGATTGCGACAAAACTTTATCATGTTATTTTGGAGGTATACCAAACCGGTTCTGTTGAATATCATCGAAATGGGATCAAAGGTCAGGGCACAGGACCGAGATTTATTCCACAGCCATTATTCTCATAACTTGAGTAATGATTTCTGGTATGTTGGAAAGCGTATTATAATCAATGCATTGCATGATTTTACTAATTTGTTTCACTTTCCGCCAGTGTATAATAGTCTAGATGCAAAATTCTATACAAATAAATAGTATGAAATATTTATCTTGCAACACTTGTACGCTTAAAAATCTTATGACTTAAATATGTTTATGTTTAACCAGTTAATCATCTAGAAAAATTTTATTTCACCATAAAATTTTTTAGCCTTCGAAAACTTTTCTTTCACGGACTCCCCATACCGATTTCCCATCCAAAATTTTTCAGCTCCAGCAATTTGAAATTTCTGGATAAACATCTGCATGCTGACTTTGCACCTCTGGTGTTATTTCCTTTTTTTTTTTTTTTTTTTTTTGGATGTTTGAAAACCACCGTGAGCAACTCAGTGGGCAGTAAGCAGTCGCCCGCGCCTAATTAAGGGTCACTGGTTCCTGGGAAGGGAGAGAGCCAAGGTCGAAAGACAAACACAACATCCATGCCTCACTGGGATTCGAACCCAGACACATCTCGGACGAATGAGCAAAAACCATCGCTTAGACCACTGCGCCACCGGGACGACCTGATGCTACTTCACTTTATTACAGCGGAAGCAAAATGTTTGAGAATTCAAATAACTTGAGTTATGACACCCAGCTGTTTTTTTTTCCTTTTATGTTTTAGGTTTAACGATCACTATGAATGACTATTAGGTATATGAAAAGTATCCTGTTCCTAATATAGAGTGCAGTGAATAGCAAAAGTCATCACATAAACACACCACCCAAGCCTTACCCGGACTCAAACCTCAAGCTAAGCTCAGAAGAATGGCCAGAATACAGTGCCTCAGGACTTCTATTCTCTAACCCTATGAAAACTGTTATCGCATATTTTTTCAAGAGGACGGAACCCTTTTTGTTGAAGAGGAGCTACTATATTTTTATTCGTTACGATACAACTGTCTTTAAAAAAATGACCCGAAAAATTCTTTTGGATCGGACATTGCCACAACTTTAGTTTTTCAGAATTTTTCCTTCTGGAATGAAATTAACGTATCGTATTATAACGAAGTAAATTTCTGTCCACGCCAGGATTCGAACCCGGATCCCCTCATTCCGGAATAAGTCGCTCTACCAATTGAGCTACGCGGACGTTTTATTCTGATTCCTATCTGCCTTGCATTTCGTCATTTCGATTACAGGAATGCCTTTATGTCGTGTGCGTCCTGCTGGCAGGTACGTTATTTCGATTACAGGAATGTTGCATCACTGCCAGTGAAATCGCAGCGATACTTGTATTACGTTGGCGAATCTGTCTTGCTTACACTTTTACGTCGAAATTATTGCTACGCTAGATTTTACGCTGTAATTTCTTCTTCTTCTGACAGTTTTTTTTAAAGATTATAAAACAAGCGTATAAACTCTGCAGTTATTACAAAAAACTGACATTATTTAAATGCAGTGAAATTCTAAAGAACGCGTGACTTGTTTAGTTTGTGTACATAAAGACGCGTTCACTTCGCACATCGCCATTACCACTCCCAGCATCTCTCTCTTTCTGAATACGGACTACCCTAGTGACGTCACAATCCGGTGCGTGGGCCTGAAATCTATAAGGGGTGATCCACTGGTTCCAGATACTGGAGGGCCGCGATAGTGGTCAGCGTTCGTGATTGCCGCGGAGAAGACTTCGAGTTCGATCCCAGGCAGGTACGAACGCTCGAACCACTAAATATCCGCCGTGCGTCGGATGGGCACGTAAAGCCGTCGGGCCCCGAGTACTGATAATAACTAAGGGTAATAAATAAGGGCGTCTTTCTCCCCCTTTCTACCTCGCTTCCGTGTCACTTTCCTATCGGGCACTCTAGCCCAAATCTCCTAGCTTTCTATTTCTAAGAGTTGTTTAAGACCTGGGGTCCGACACTCCCTTCCTGAAATCCTCTACCTATGATCTGATCTGATCCAGTGACGCAAGACAAACACAACATCCATTCCTCACCGGGATTCGAACCTGGACTAATGGTCACAAGCTGTCGCTTAGACCACTGCACGACCAGAATGGCAAATCAACTAGCGGACAAACTGCTTTGAAAAGAGATGTGCTTAGAAGCAAATACTGTGTAAAAGTATTGAATATAAAACATCGTATTCGGATTTACTACACAGTATTTCAAAGATAAAGGGGGAGGGGGTAATATATTGAAAGTGTGAAATGGTACAGAATTTATGAACCTAGTTTTTTAATGAAATTAAAATAAAAATAATTAATACGAAAGTCTAAACATACATAGGCTTGAGGTAGCAAACAAAGTACTCATACATATATGTCATACATTATAAATTACTGTAATCTGAAACTGCAAGATTTTGAATGCCCCCTCCCCTATTGGGGGGCATTCAAAATTTTACAATAATGTTTACCGTTTCGAAATCTCTTTTACACATTTTTGAACATTTATGTTTCTTAAGGCCATCCTCTAGAAAAACATAACTGAGATTCCGCTGTAATTAGTTTGATTCAAAAAATGTGTTCGTAAATGTCTCTTTCGATGACGAGATAACAGTGAGAAATCAAAACATTCCGCATATTAACATCATTTAAAATCTGTGATTCATGGAAAAACTATCAAAACATTTGAAACATTAGAGGTGTCTGTTCGTCCGAGATGTGTCCGGGTTTGTATCCAGTGAGGCATGGATGCTGTGTTTGTCTTACGGCGCTGGCTCTCTCCCTTCCTTGGAACAAGCAGCCCTAAATTATGGACGGGCGACTGCTTATAGCCCACCAAGTTGTTCATGGTGGTCGTTAAATCTACAACAACGTACGAGACGTTTGATCAAAAACTAAATGAAGTTCATTCATTTCAGACGTTTACTTGATATTTCTCTCACGTAAAATAGCGATTGTGAAAAACAGAGGAAGAACAAGATCAGTGGTATGCTTTCTTAAATGAAGGCCGATGGAGGAAAGTAACCAGCCTGTTAAACCGCAATCAAACAAATGCATCTCATATATATTCTATCTGAACAAAGCTATGTTTAATTCCTAATTCCTCTGCTCTTATATCTTGACTAATTTTCTCTCCTCCGGAAGAGAAGACAGATCGAGAGGCACATATCATGACGTGATAAATCTTCGCAGAGAAGCAGTCTTCTGCTAAAGTACTAATCAGATTCATTTGCACTCGGAGCAGAATGAATGCATTACAGTGAATGCGTCAAAGAGTGAACGCATGAAATGACTTCACTGTAAAAAGATCGCAAACGAAATCTGTTTCACGAACTTGCCAGATCAGTAAGTTAATGACTTTTCCTGATTATTCAGATAGTGCTACTTCTGTTATTACATAGGAACTTCAATTAAACTGAGAGAGCGCCTACGATTTTGAACTTCCATTTAAAAGAAGTGAGATATTCAGAACTGTCTGTTTTCCCTGTATCTGCTTCATTATGGGAGTCATGTTTCTTTCAGCATCTTAGCAGACTATTTTTTCTCGTCATCTCTAGTAGCGACATTGTTATAAGTACAGTTGCTTATTACAAGAAAGAGCAAGAAGATCAAATATTCTTTACCAAGATTTCGTGTTTACTTATAAAAATTTTCCTCATGCTGAGAAATCATATACACAGTCGTATCAGAATAATATCACCTACCTACCTACCTAATAATCGGAATTACCGCACTGTGGCCAGATGACAGCGGCGAGACGGCGTGGCATGGACGCAATGAGGCCCTGGAAGGTTGTCCGAGGCACATGTGCCCATTCGGACTGCAGCAGAGCACAGAGGTCTTTGAGTAACGTTATTTGTGGGTCGGCGCGTCGAACCTGTCCATCCAAATAGTCCCACAAGTGCTCTACGGGATTGAGGTCGGGCAATTTCGCCGGAAAAGGGAGAAAGGAGACATTGCTGTCGTGTTTCTGGAACCAGTCACGCAACCCCTTTATCGAAGGGCCACGGCGCATTGTCCTGTTGGTAAACAACATCACCACAAAGGTAAACGTTCAACATGAAGGGATACATGTGGTGAACGAGGATGGACAGGCAGCTATTAGCGTTCAGGGACCCGTCCAGTGGTACAAGCGGTCCCAGGTTATATCAGGAAAACATTCCCCAGACAGGAATATTACCATCTGTCCACCCTCGCTTGACCAACAATCGTGTCCGAGTGTTGGTTCTCGCCACCGTCCGTCACTTATGTGGAACAGGAACCTTGATTCGTCGGAGAATGCAACCCTTTTTACTCTTCCATTGTTCAATGACGGTAGTATTATGCGAACTGCAGGCGTCGTTGCCGATGGACCTGGGTTAACATGGGCGCCTTGACGTAGCGTCGACTCCGGAGACCCATGCGTAACAGGGTTCGCTCTACTGTTATCGGAGACACGTACTTGGGTGCCCACCGTTCATTTGCGTGCTCAATTGCTGCGCGTCGATTGCCATTTACCAGTCGACGGAGGCGACGTTCTCCTCTGTGGTCGATGCTCTTTGGGGCTCCACAGTTATGAAGTCGGGAGGTACTCTGTGTGCCAGCGGTCCATTCTTGGTACACCCTTACTACAGCACCTCGCGGACAGCCCACGAAGTCTGCAGTTTCTTAGATGCTTCCACCCTTGGCCAGGTAGCCGATGAGCATTCCTTTTTTAACGTCCGTCAAATCACTACCTTTGCCCATTGTGCTCTCGTAACGCATCTGTCCTGGCCTGCCGCTTATTATCTCCGTGTGGTCGACCTTGTCACGTGCACTGTGTGACGCGCCTGGGCGGGTACAATGTGATTCCGGGGGTGGTCACATTATTCTGATACCACCGTGTACTGCCGGTAAATATCACTTGATGCATCACTTTAGAACCGAACAAACCCCTCTGCTTGGATTTTTGCAATAGCAAGAACAGTGCTTCCACCCGCTCGCAAAACTTATAGCTATTCATCTTTTACTTGTTCAACTTAAATTTTAAAAACTATCAAAGCATTAGAGGGAAAGTTTTTCTGGTATGCCCTAGCACGAATTCTGAATTACGTCTTGCAGCGACTACGCTTCAGTGAACATCTGCTATTATCATTAATTTTTGGCAAAGGATACCAAGTTCCACTGTCCTCCACATGGATAACAACTGACGGCATTTCTAATAGTGACTGCTAGGGAGTTCATCATTCATGCAAAAGAATCATTCACGGAATATCATTGAAATGAGTAATCATCCAATTTCCACTCCCGGCTTTCACTAGACTCACTCAGTAAATCATTCGTTACAGGAATCCCGTATTAACGAGCGAAGCGATTTCAATGCCACAGGCGAAATTAGCAAACTACCCAAAAAAGAGGAGGTCTCCACCGTTCACAATAAATGATTCGCCACTAGTTAACAATACCATTCAAATGAATGGTATTCACGCATCATTCCCATTCTTAAGTTTCACGATATTTTTGACTGCTCATTGATCAGTCACATAACACTTGGTTTACGGCATTGCTTTTCGTATTGGGAATTCATTTCCGAACTCATCGGGATGGAGTAAAGTTGAATGTGCTGCGACTGCAGTGCATGTCGCAGCAATGGCGGATTGAATTATTCTCATCGGTGAGAGAGAAACAGTTCACCATTCACGGTGAAGAGTAATTTGCTGCGAATGAATTGTTCACGAATGGTCCACCACTAAATTCTAAGGCAGACAATAACCATATTTTTTTGAGATTCTTACGTGATTTGTGGATTGAATCTTATTATTTTTTTCTTTTTACGATGTACCTCTCTGCTAGAATGTTGTTGTATGCCAAAGTAGGGAACCACAAGTAAAGTTGGAGGATTTATGTCCAGCGAAAAAATTATGACCACTTTGCTTAACCAAGCACGTGACGTCACGAAGTGAGTCCTTTTAGGCATGTAACCCTGCTATTAAAGCACAGGCAGACATGTGGCGGCTTCTACGAATGTTATTGTTTTAACTTTTTTCAACTGGATTTATATCGAAGATACTTGTGTTTGCAAACGGTTAAAGAAAGTGTCTTCTAAATTCAGTACGTTCTTCTACGTGTAAACTTCCGGTATAACCTGCTTTGGAACAATTTATATTGAGCGTAAACCGCAGGTGTTTTTATCATACGGAAGTAGGGCAGATGTCATTTCAAATGTATGCTCAATACTAGATCTTGATATATAGGATAGCGTTCTTATGAACATGAGATAATCAGGTTCTTATCACTTGACATGGAAAGCTAGATCAGTGTTCTTACAGAAAACAAGCCAGTTTCCCTGACATTCCATGGCGTGTAATGCTTAATTTTCCTAACCACCGCAAACACATTTGTCTGTAACTTAGTAAACATGATTATATACACTGACGGGAAAAAATCCCAACACCACGAAAAAATAGTTGTAGAGGAATGAAATGGCGGCAATACATTTGTATAGGTAACATATTTAATCGATTAAGGTTTCAAGATCACAGCTTAATGTAAGCGCGAGAGGAGCCATTTTAAATGTGAAATGCTGGTACATTAATAACCGGTGCAACAGCCAGAATGTTGAATGCAAGCACGCAAACGTTCATGCATTGTGTCGTACAGGTGCTGGATGTAAGTTTGTGGGATGGAGTTCCATGCCTGTTGCACTTGGTCGGTCAATACAGGGACGGTTGATGCTGGTTGGGGGTGACGCTGGAGTTGTCGTCCAATGATGTCCCATACGTGCTCGATTGGTGAAAGATCTGATGATCTAGCAGGTCACGGCAACATATCGACACTCTGTAGAGCATGTTGGGTTACAACAGCGGTATGCGGGCGAGCGTTATCCTGTTGGAAAACACCCCCTGGAATGCTGTTCATGAATGGCAGCACAACAGGTTGAATCACCAGACCGACGTACAACTGAGCCGTCAGGGTACGAGGGATAACCACGATAGTGCTCCTGCTGTCATAGGAAATTGTTCCCCAGACCATAACTCCAGGTGTAGGTCCAGTGTGTCTCGGCCGCAGACAGGTTGGGTGCAGGCGCTCACTTGGTCTCCTTCTAACCAACACACGGCCATCACTGGCACCCAGGCAGAACCGGCTTTCATCAGAAAACACAACAGATCTCCACTCCGTCCTCCAATGAGCTCTAGCTTGACACCACTGACGTCGCAAACGGCAGTGGTTTGGAGTAAGTGGAATGCATGCTACAGGGCGTCTGGCTCGGAGCTGCCCTTCAAGTAACCGATTTGTAACAGATTGTTGTGTCACTGTGGTGGCAACTGCAGCTCGAATTGCTGCCGCAGACGCGGTACGATGCGCCACGGCCATACGCCGTACCCGCGGTCTTCCCTCTCAGTAGTGCAACGTGGCTGGCTGGAACCCGGTCTTCTTGAGGCAGTACCTTCCCTTGACCACCGCTGCCAACAATCGTGCACAGTGGCTACATTCCTGCCAAGTCGTTCTGCAATATTGCGGAACGAAGATCCACCTTCTCGTAGCCCTATTACACGACCTCGTTCAAACTCCGTGAGCTGTTGATAATGGCTTCGTCTTATTCAAGGCATTCTTGACTAACGTCAACACACTACGTCGAATCTCAACGATAACTAACGCTCACGAACGTTACAGCGCGTATTTACAGCAAACCTGCTTTGCATGTTCCGAGGGCGCTACTAGCGCCCCACGTATGCGCCGAGCGAGAAATTTGCATAGACGTCATCTTACAGATGTACTCTCACCGCCTACCAACAATCGTTTATTTAACACAACCCCTTCTTGGTGTTGGGATTTTTTTTTCCGTCAGTGTATATATAACTTAGTAAACATGATTTATACATAATACTTAATCTTACTTGTTTTTCTTTGTTACTGCTGTCGAATATTATACCCTAAGCCTAAGTACAAGTTTTTGAGCATAAACATTAGTAGATTTACTGCTGACGACATCACAAGTGATGAAAGAACCAAGTCAATCAGAATGCAGAAGATAGTTCTCCTCTGTTAATTGCAATGCTCAAACACATATCTGTATAATTCAATATGCAGAATGAATGCAAAAATGGTCATTTGAATTGTCCATACCAATTATTAACTTAGAAACTAAACAGTTTTGAGACCAAAGTTTTTCAATATTTGCATAAATGAATGTGCTGCGGCTGGTATGTCATGCATTTAAACTAGTTCAAGTTGCGTACTGCGGTAAGTCGAAAGGGATATAAAGTGGTAGTCGTTACTGCGAACAGCATTGCATATCGTCGTTCTGTCTGTATTTGGGACTCCTAAAAGATGAACAGCCACAACCGGCTAATTGAGGAACTTTTGATTTACGAGTTTGAACTCAAGCAACACGAAATATTTGTCTTGCGAAAGGGGAAGGTTCCGTGGACCACAGCACCGCAACCAGATGGTTTAAAAAATTTGGCTTAGTGACAGAAACCTCGACGATCAGCCAAGGTCAGGTAGGCGGAGAACCGTGGATTCGGAGACCGTGCGCCAGGTCTTAGAGGCAAATCCGATCCAGCAATTAGAGATTATCAGGCGAGCTGGGCATATCACAAACCACCCTGGTTTGTTACCTTCAGGACCTCGGCAAGGTCTACAGGAGCTGCCGCATTGTCCCTCACGAACTGACGCCAGCTGAAGCAAACCGCCGAGTGGAAGTGTGCACGAAACTCCTAGAGAACCCGTACGATGTACGTTTCATCAAGAGAATTGTTACGTGTTATGAAAAGTGGGTCTATTTCCGTAATCCTAACACACAACGGCAGTGGTTGAGTCCGGGTCAGCTTCCAGAACCTGTTCCCAAAAGTTGGCGCTGCGAGCACAAGGTGGTGCCTTGCGTCTGGTAGAATTTCGAAGGGATTATCCATTACGAATTTGTTCCAGTCGGTCGGACCATCAACGCCAACCTCTACTCTGAACAGCTGGAGCGGATGTGTGCCGTTTTGGAGGAGAAGCACCCGGCACTGATGAGCAGAAGGCGCGCTCTCCTACAGTAGGACAACGCTCGGCCTCATACCGCGCGAACGACCCGGGAAAAACTCCAGGAACTTGAAGGCATCGAACTGATGCCATACCCAGCATATAGTCCGGAACTTGTGCCGTTATATTATTACTTGTTCCGGTCTATAGCCCACATCCTTCACAGGCGGCACTTCAACAACCAGCAGGAGGTGGCAGCTGGGGTGAAGGAGTTTTTCGCCTCGAACGACAAGAACTGGTACCGCCGCGGAATCGAAGAACTGGCAGACAGATGGCTAAAGACGGTGCAACGCGATGGCCTATACTTTCAATGCTAGTCAACTTTCATCGTAAAGGTACGTATGAAGACAAAGTGATCCAAATATTGCAAAACTTTCAACTCACCCTCTGTAACATAACCCTCTACACTAACTTCTTATTAACCTATAAAATGAATTAGCGTTTTCTATATTTTAGAATTTAACTTCCTTATTATTGTAGTATTGAATAGAAGCAAACAAACATATCTTGAAATGTATTATATATTTGTATACATTTTTTAAAATATAATGAATGAGAAACGATTCATTTAGAATTCTGATAACACACCAAAATTCAAAATCCCCCAATAAATGTTTTAATGCAGCAATCATCATCATCATCATTGTCAACCATTATCAATCCACTGCTGGACGAAGGTCTCCCCAAGTTTCCTCCACAACGGTCTGTCTTGTGCCAGTCTCCTCCATGTCACCCCTGCATACTTTCGAATTTCATCCACCCATCTCCCATGTGGTCTTCTTCTGGGTCTTTTCCTGTCCCTTGGAATCCAATCTAAAATTTCGGCTGTCCATCGATGATCTGTCCTTCTGGTAGTATGTCCAGCCCATTGCCATTTCAGGGATTTAACTCTGATCATGATGTCTTCCACTCTTGTCATTTTTCGGATCCACGAGTTCCTCTTCTTATCTCTCCTGGTTACACCAAGTATGCACCTCTCCATGCTTCTTTGAGTTGTCTGCAGCCTTTGTATGTCTCTTTTAGTTAAGGTCCACGTCTCTGCACCATACGTAAGCACTGGAAGGATGCATTGATCAAACACTTTTCTTTTAAGACATAATGGCATATTGCTCTTGAAAATTATGCTGTTTCTTCCAAAAGCTCTCCAGGCAAGTTTTGTACGCCGATTAATTTCTTCATCAATGTGACCCTCACTTGATATCTGCTGTCCAAGATAAACGTACGTGTCTGTTATCTCCAGCTTTTCTCCATCAATCGATAAATCTTCATTTCTTGTAAAAGCATTGAACATCACTTTTGTCTTCTGAAAGTTCATTTTGAATCCCACTTCTTTACTCTTGTCAGCAAGTTCCTGGATCATACTCTGCAGCTCTGATGGGGTAGTTGCAAAAATGACTACGTCATCAGCAAAACGAAGGTGGGTTAGATAATCTCCATTAATCTTTATCCCTTTGTTTTCCCAGCTCAGCGACTGAAAAAACACCCTCCAATGTGGCATTAAACAGCTTCGGAGATATGGTGTCACCTTGTCTCACTCCCTTTCCAATTTTTACGTGTGTTGTATTTTCAAACAGCCTAATCTTTGCACTTGCATTTTCATAGATGTTATTAATAATATTAATGTATGCATCTTCAATACCGCAGGTTTTCAGAGCCATTGTAACTGCTGATGGTTTCACCGAATCAAAGGCTTTTTCATAATCGATAAAAGCCATGCACAATGGAAGTTCATATTCCCTCGCTCTTTCAATTAGTTCTCTCAGCACGTGGATATGATCTATTGTGCTGTAGCCACTCCTGAATCCAGCTTGTTCTCTCGGTTGAGCCATGTCCAGTGTTACCTTCAAGCGGTGTGAAAGAACTTTAGTGAAGATTTTATAAACTACTGATAGGAGGCTGATAGGTCTGTAGTTTCCGAGATCCTCAATGTCACCTTTCTTATGTAGCAGGATCATTGTAGCGGTGTTCCAATCCTCAGGAATCTTTCCTTCATTAAGGCATCGAGTGAAAATTTGGGCGAGTACTGTTTCGATTTCTCCACTTGCTTCTTGTATGATGTCTACAGTAATTCCATCTTCTCCTGGAGCTTTTCCCCGCTTCATGTTCTTGATTGCATGTGCAACTTCTGCTGGAAGGACTGGAGGAACTCTTGTACTGGTATCTTTCATGATGTCTGGAGTGCATATATCATCCCTTTCATATAATTTGGAGTAGAAATCTTTCACTCTTGTCAAAATTTCGCCTCTATTTCTTGTTACAGAACCATCTTCCTTTCTCAGTGCCATAATCTGTTTTCTTCCCTTACTGAGATGTCCCTTTGCTATCTTTAGGCTTTGGTTGTTTTCAATTGCTTTCCTCACTAGTTCACAGTTGAATTTTCTTACGTCTTCAGTGATACTTTTTCTTACTGTCTTGCATAGCTCTATATATTCCACTTTGGCAGTCACATCTTCTTTAGTTGTCCTCATCTCTCTTCTTTTTTGCATCAACATTTTCGTTTTTCCTGATAATTTATTTACATGCAACTTGTTCTTAGACCCAGCTAATTTTGTTGCTGTTTCCATAAGAGCTTTGGTTACTTTTCTGTTAACTTCAGAGATGTCCACTTCTTCCGATGTTAGGCCTCCTAAAGCAGAGAACCTGTTCTTCAGTTCCAACTTGAAGGTATTATGGTGTTTAAGGTTGGTTATGTCAATAGATTTTGTTTGTCTTATGAGCTTGCCACGTTCAAGTTTAGTGTTGAGGTGCATCTTACATCTCACCAATCTATGGTCACTACCTGTGTTGAACTTGTTTAGCACACTGCAGTCTTCTATGACGAATTTTTTGTTACACATAATAAAATCAATTTCACTTGTCGTCCCATTTGGATGTCTCCATGTCCATTTCCTGTGTGGCTTTTTCTTGAAGAAGGAGTTCAAGATGAAAAACCCTTCTGCCTCTGCAAACTCAACGAGAGTATTTCCACGCTGGTTTCTGTTGCCGTGACCGAATTTACCTACTGAAGTTTCATTCTGTTGCCGTTGCCCTATTTTTTGCATTGAAATCTCCCATAATTATTTTCAAGTGCTGCTTACCTTTATTATTTAGATGACAAATTTCCTCATAAAATTCTTCAATTTCTTCTTGAGGATGACTTGTGGTGGGTGCATAAGTTTGAATAATCTGAGCCTGGTATCTTTTCGAGAGTTGGATAACAAGTCGTGCAGCTCTGTCAGAGGAACTTTCAACTTCTACAACTTTATCCTTCAGTTTCTTGTTTATTATAAATCCAACACCACTAGTTCTGCCAGAATCTGTCCCACGATAGTAGAAGAGATGTCCACTTTTCAGTTCGATGAGATCTTCTCCTTTTCTCCTTACCTCACTTAGCCCCACGATGTCCCACTCGATCCTTTGTAGTTCCTCTTCCAATTCAAGAAGCCTTGAATCAGAAGATAGGGAGCGTCCATTGTACGTTGCCAAGGTCAGCATCAGATGGCAGCCTAGTCCGGTCCTCCGGGGATTCTTAGCACCCTCTGCCTTCATGTCGCACTGGCCGCTGCCTTGGCCAGGTACATTCCAGCTGCCGGAGACTGAGGCCAAGATTTAAGTTGTGGAATCATTTTGGAGGGGTTTGGCCATAACTCACCACGCTGGCCAAGCGGGTTGGTGAGTGTGGGATAGAATTTCCTCTAATCCCGATGGTATAGTTATACCGCTATTGGCGGTCGTCAGAGCCCCTTTAGTGGGAACAGGATGCACCACGAGAAGGCGGGGTTGACATTTGTCAAGGAGAGGCTGTGATGTTACGCATCACCTGACCTTACGTATTTATCGACAGCAATACATGTCGATAAATACAGAAATAAAAATTTGACAAGTTCTGCTTTGTTATTTTAAGCTGAGAATTAATTTCTGATTCATCATACCCAATTTCTTGTTTTACTCTGATTATCTTGTTAAAGCATGTAATTTTTTTTTTTTAATATAATTTCCATTTTTCGTGTCTTCCTGCATCAGTTTATTTTCTAAATATTCCGGATAACTTTTTGGCGGCTGTCGTATGTAATTTATCATCTTTTTTTTATTATTAATATCAATGTGCTGAATGCCACTTGCTCTGTTGAAAGCATCATATAAATTCCGCTGACGAACTTTAGTCTAAAATACGTATCGTGGTTAGGCTGAAATAACGATCAAAATCGATGTAATAGAAATATCAACTAAACGTCGATATGATATATCATCATCATCAACGACAACCATTATCATTCCACTGCTGGACGAAGGTCTCCCCAAGTTTCTTCCACAACGGTCTGTCTTGTGCCAGTCTCTTCCATGTTAATCCCGCATACTTTTCAATTTCATCCACCCATCTCCCATGTGGTCTTCTTTTGGGTCTTTTCCTGTCCCTTGGAATCCAATCTAAAATCTCGGCTGTCCATCGATGGTCTGTTTTTCTGGCAGTATGTCTAGCCCATTGCCATTTCAGGGATTTAACTCTGATCATGATGTCTTCCACTCTTGTCATTTTTCTGATCCACGAGTTCCTCTTCTTATCTCTCCTGGTTACATCAAGCATGTATCTCTCCATGCTGCTTTGAGTTGTCTGCAGCCTTTGTATGTCTCTTTTAGTTAAGGCCCTCGTCTCTGCACCATACGTAAGCACTGGAAGGATGCATTGATCAAACACTTTTCTTTTAAGAAATAACGGCATATTGCTCTTGAAAATTATGCTGTTTCTTCTAAAAGTTCTCCAGGCAAGTTTTATACGCCGATTAATTTCTTCATCAGTGTGATCCTCACTTGATATCTGCTGTCCAAGATAAATGTATAGGTATTGGTTATCTCCAGCTTTTCCTCATCAATCGATAAATCTTCATTTCTAGTACATCACTTTTGTCTTCCGAAAATTAATTTTTAATCCCACTTCTTTACTCTTGTCAGCAAGTTCCTGGATCATACTCTGCAGCTCTGATGGGGTAGTTGCAAAAATGACTACGTCATCTGAAAAACGAAGGTGAGTTAGATAATCTCCATTAATTTTTATCCCTTTGTTTTCCCAGTTCAGTGATTGAAAGACATTTTCCAAAGTGGCATTAAAGAGTTTGGGAAATATAGTGTCACCTTGTCTCACTCCCTTTCCAATCTTTATGGGTGCTGTATTCCCAAATAGCTGAATCTTTGCACTTGCATTTTCATAGATGTTATGAATAATATTAATGTGTGCATCTTCAATACCGCAGGATTTCAAAGACATTGTTTTCACCGAATCAAAGGCTTTTTCATAGTCAATAAATGCCACGCATAATGGAAGTTCATATTTCCTCGCTCTTTCAATTAGTTATCTCAGTACGTGGATATGATCTATAGTGCTGTAGCCACCCCTGAATCCAGCTTGTTCTCTCGGTTGAGCCATGTCCATTGTCACCTTCAAGCTGTGTGAAAGAACTTTCATAAACCACTGATAGGAGGCTGATAGGTCTGTAGTTTCTGAGATCTTCAATGTCACCTTTTTTATGTAGCAGGATCATTATTGCATTGTTCCAATCAAATCCTCAGGAATATTCACATTATTAAGGCATCGAGGTAAAACTTGGGAGCGGTATAATATAAGTATACGGTACTATATTAGACAAAAGTGCTGTACAATACTTTTACAAGAAACAAAGATTTATCAATTGATGGAGAAAAGCTTGAGGCAACCGATACCTACATTTATCTTGGGCAGCAAATATCAAGTGAGGGTCACATTGATGAGGAAATTAATCGGCATATAAAACTTGAATGGATAGTTTTTGGAAGATACAGTATAATTTTTAAGAGCAGTATGCCATTATGTTTTAAAAGAAAAGTATTTAATCAATGCATCCTGCTAGTGCTTACGTATGACGCAGAGGCATGGACCTTAACTAAAAAAGACATACAAAGACTGCAGACAACTCAAAGCAGCATGGAGAGATGCATGCTTGGTGTAACCAGGAAAGATAAGAAGAAGAACTTGTAGATAAGGAAAATGACAGGAGTGGACGACGTTATGACCAGAGTGAAATCCCTGAAATGGCGATGGGCTGCACATGTTGCCAGAAGAATGGACCACCGACGGACAACCAAAATTTTAGACTGGATTCCGAGGGACAGGAAAAAACCCAGAAGAAGACCCCATGGGAGATGGATGGATGAAATTCGAATGTTTGCTGGAGTGACATGGAGGAGACAGGCTCAAGACAGACAATTGTGTGAGAAACTTGGGGAGATCTTCATCCAGCAGTGGACTGATGATGGATGATGATTATCAAAAATAATAGGACACTAGAAAATATTAGCATAAGTGCAAAAAGCGGTTGTGGAGTACGTGCGCTGTGAGTGAGGAGGTACGTATATACAACTGAAACGCATATGCCACATGCACGTGAACTTTCCGAGATCCAACGTGGGCTGGTCATAGGATGTCATTTCGTTTTCGTACGGAGCATTGAAGCTAAACGAAACATACCAAAATTGTCTGTAAATGATGTGAAGAGATGGAAGCAGGACGGTGCAACTACAGAGAAAAAGCGTTCAGGAAGGCCGCACAAACTGACGGAACGTGACAGTTCTAGTATGTCTCCATATTAAAAAAATCACGTTCTTGCTCTTCCGTTTTCATTACTGCTGAAGTAGAAAATGCTTGTAATGGCTCGGTTAGTACCATAACTATCTACAGCAGTTGCACAGTGTGAGTGTTTATGGTAGAACAACGACACAAAAACCACACATCACTACCGTGAATGCAAACAGCCGTTTGGAGTGGTGTGGGTCTCCTGTCATTCTTGAAAGATATTCGTCGGACTGTGTTCTTCCAACTGCTAAGTTTAGCGGAGACTCCATCATGCTATAGAGTTATTTTTCGTGCATGGGACTCAGCCGGTTGGTTATCATATCACAATCCATGAACTCTGAAATGTTTCTTGACGTTCCGGATAATTCTGTATACCAACAATGTGGCAGTATTATGAAAATGATCGTTGTCTCTACCAACATGATCGAGCTCCCTGTCACACTGCACGACGTGTGCAGGACTAGTTTCTTGAAAATGAGGTGGAATTGTTAGACTGGGCTGCTGAGAGTCCTGATTTTAATTCCACAGAGCACCTCTGAGATGAACTGGAGTGACAAATACGAAATTGACCACACCGACCGTCTTCGCTGTCCATATTCTGGTAGTAGCTTTGCAGGAGAAGTGGCGAGCCATTTCTGTCGAGACCTACCGGAAATCGGTTGATAGTATGCCTTGAAGTGTTGCCGCTGTCATACAAGCAAAAGGTGAATCGACTAAGTGCGATAATCAAGCCATTTGGCCCAAAACATTGTGGTGTCCGAATACTTTTAATAAAACACAGTATTGTAAATATCGATTAAAAATTGATAACGGAAATAGGGATTAAAATTCGATATAATCGCTTGTTTGGCCAAACCTCCAATTTTAAAGCAATATTATAACGCTTAAATAGATTTGATAGCTTTTAATCGATAGTATCGGTTTTCAATTGATAACACCAACTTTTTTACGGATATAGATGATTTTTGTTGATTTATGAATGTTTTTTACACTTTTCCCTTTTTATCTCTCACCTTCCATCAATTCTCTGACTTTCTAAGAATGACCTTACTTTCTAAAGCATTTCTTTGACTTTTCCTGACTTTCTAATCATATTTCCCTAACTTTCTAAGCATTTCATTGACTTTCTAAGCATTTCCTTGGATTTCCCTGAGCAAAATCTGCACCCCATACTTTCCAGAATGCACGAATTCTGTACATAAGCACCGTAAAATTTAAAGCACTAATTGCGAACTACGTGCACTGATTAGCATTGATTTCTCATACAGCGAAATTCTAGAAATATCAAATTTTATCCCATATGGCTGGCCAACTTGACGTCAAGCCATCCAGCCCGCCCCATTAAAATGTTAATAACTTGCTTAGTTACGCATCACTAATTCTGCAATTCGGACATAGCACTAATTGAGTACTAAATACTGACAGTAGAAATTTTTGATGTGACACGCTCATACCTGTCCACCATTCCAAATCATGTTCTTCCGTTTATGTTGACAGTGTTTCCAGTCCGAGGTGAGATGTTCAACCAGGATAACATACTGTGTCATAAGACCAGCATCATTCAGAACTGGTTCAAGGAACAAGAGGATGATTTCCATTTTCTGCCATGGCCGCTCGTATAGCCTGGAATGAACCCGATTGAACACATATGGAGCTATATAAATCGGCAGCTGTCGCGTAAGGACCTCGCTCACCGTGTTCATCGGACGAGCTTCGGACTGCACTTCTGTTGATGTGGCACGGCATACTAGTGAATCGTAAAGTGTGGCTTACGGAGGACCTTCACAACGCTAAATAGGTGGTCATAATATTTTGCTCCAACACTGTACTTCTCTTTTTATTATGTTTTTCGATAAAATGCATCACAGAAATGACATTAATGAATGCGTATGCATTGAAATTGCACTACAATTATATGAATATTTTTAAAACCTAAACTGTTTTTTTTTCATACGACTTTTTTATACAAAAATTTAATGAAATCCAAGCTTTGGAGATTTAAAAAAAAACATAGCTACAAAGAAAGTTTTACATATTTATTAAATTATTGTGTTTACACAATATTTTCTTCTCTAATACAATATTAACAGCTGCAATACTTCCTGGAAATATTCCCTGTTTGAAAAAAATTTTTATAGGGGAAAACATGTACAGTTTCCTCCTGATTGCCCAGGTGCGGATTATCAGGTTTGCGTATTATAGATGCTCGTGCTTCTTTCTTTATTGATTCAGACAATTAAGTACTATAAAAGTGCACAAAATGCAAATATACAGGTGTTTATCAATATACGGAACACCGACTACGACAGGTGTACACGAAATGCGTCGTATGCAAATCACAGGGATGACGTCACATGCGATGGAGGTGTTACGGATAACTTTGTCCGTGTTCATTTCGTCCAACGTTCACTTCGTCCAACGTTCACTTCGTCCAACGTTCACTTTGTCCAGTGTTCACTTCTTCCACCGTTCACTTTGTCCAGTGTTCACTTCTTCCACCGTTCACTTTGTCCTCAGAACGAACGGAATATCGTCGCAATTTTCTGTTTTCATGGAGTTTTAGTTACAGTCAGAAGAAAAGGTCAGCGGACATTGCTTGCATGCGATTTTTTTTCCTGTCTGAGTTTCTCGATTAAAATAAAACGATTTTAAATGTTATTTAAAGTAAAATAAGGAACTTAACTATGAAGAGATTTTAAACTAATTTTTGTGTGATACGATGCCAATCACTACAGCATGACTCACGTTATGTTCAGAAAAGGACTATAGGATGTGATTTTTTAATAACACTGCACTTATACATAGGCACTAAATATTTACATGAGATGTCAAGTTATTAATAATTATCTTTTACTTACTAAATACTAATTACTATGCCTGATGTGTAAGCCCTTCCGACAGTTTTTATTCTGCCGATCTCATATTCATAACTTTTACATGACAAGCAGATTCAGTAATATTGCGCTTTTACTTAGACACTATAAATATTAATTCATAGGCCTTAGGCCTAAAACCTTTTAACTGTGTTTATTATACCGATGTTCTAGGGCCTAGTAATTAATATTTCATGCCTAAGTCAAAGATGCCGCCCCGGTGGCGCAGTGGTCTAAGCGATGGCCTCTGATCATTCGTCCAAAAGGGGTCCAGGTTCGAATCCCGGTGAGGCATGGATGTTGTGTTTGTTTTACGGCACTGGTTCCCTCCCTTCCCTAGAACCAGTGACCCTAAATTAGGGACGGGCGACTGCTTATAACCCATTGAGTTGCTCACGGTGGTCGTTAAACCTCCAATCCAAGAAAAAAAAAGTCAAAGACCAATATTGATAACTTGACATGTTATGCAAATGCTATGAATATTTAATGTAATGGATTAAAAACCATTAAAAAGGTCTAGGGTTTACTAATTAATGTTTGGAGCCAAAGTAAAGGCGCAACATTAATTACTTGACTTAATATGTAAGCGTTATGAATACAGCATGATTAGAATAAAAACTGAAAAAGGCCTAGGATATATGAAATAATATTTAGTGCATGAGCAAAAGAGCAATATTATTACCTTGACTTAAAACGTAAACATTATAAATGTGACATCCATAGAATAAATACTGTAAAAAAGGCCTAGGCTTATGGCCTATGAAATAACATTTATTGATTGAGCAAATGCGTAGTATTATTACATTGACTTGATACGTAAACATTATGAATATGACATTTGTAGAATAAATATTGTAAAATAGGCGTAGGCTTAGGGCCCATGAAATAATATTTGGTGCCTGAGCAAATGCGCAGTATTATTACCTTGATTTGATATGTAAGTGTTATGAATATGACGTGATTAGAATTAAAAACTGTGAAAAAGGCCTAGGCCTAGGGCATACGAAATAATATTTAGTGCCTAAGTAAAGCGCAATATTATTACCTTGACTTGATAGGTAAACTTTATAAATACGACATCCATAGAATAAAAACTGTTGAAACAGCCTAATCCTATAGGGATTATGAATTAATATTTCGTGCCTCAGTAAAAGTACAATATTACCTTCAATGGATATGTAAACGTTTTGAATATGACATCGGCAGAATAAAGACTGTTAAAAGGGCCTACACATGAGTCATAGTAATTAGTATTTAGTGCCTAAGTAAGCAAAAGAGAAATATTAATAACTAGACATCTTATGTAAATATTTAGTGCCAAGTAAAAGTGCAGCGTTATTAAAAAATCACACCTTATAGTCCTTTACCGAACATATCGTGAGTCATGCTGTAGTGACTGACATCGTACCACATGAAAGAGTTAAAAAGCTCTTCAAAGTTAAGTTCTTTGTTTTACTTTAAATAACATTTCAAATAGTTATATTTTAATCGAGAAACTCAGACAGGAAAAGAAATCGCATGCAAACAATGTCCGCTGACCTTTTCTTCTGCCTATAACAAAAACTCCATGAAAACAGAAAATTTCCAAGGTATTCCATTCATTCTGTGGACGAAATGAACGTGGACAAAGTGAACTGTGGACGAAATGAACAGTGGGTGAAGTGAACAGTGGACAAAGTGAACAGTGAACAAAGTGAACAGTGAACAAAGTGAACAGTGGACAAAGTGACCGTTGGACAAAGTGACCGTTGGACAAAGTGACCGTTGGACAAAATGAATTGGACAAAGTGAACGTTGGATGAATTGGACGAAGTAAACATTGGACTAAGTGAACATTAGACTAAGTGGACAAAGTGAACGTTGGACGAAATGAGCTAGACGAAGTGAGCGTGGACGAAATTGTTACAGTGGACACCCCCCCCCCCCCATCCTAAAACCTGAAGAAAACTCTAAAATTTGTCCGCCATGTCGCGTATGGTATGAGGTAGCTAGGAATCACAGTTCGGCAGGCTCACATGTTCTTTTACAGTTCAGTTTTTTTTATTTATTTCTCATTTACGTTGTTTTTTCTTTCGGATGTTCTCTAAATTAATTAACAAAATTGCGAGATAATTGGGAAGTCACTCCATTGCTTTTGAAGGCAAGAAACGCAATATTTTTGCCATTTTGAATTGCTAGACCTCACACATAGCCCTGAAGTGAAACATAAAAATTCCTATCTCAAGTGTCTTAGAGGGGCTGCAAAACGAACGAGGGAAATGTGCTTTCGAATGCGGATGGAAGCAGCAATGTTCGAAGTGGTTTTTCACTTTTCTTTCTTTTCTTCTTTTCCGCTTGTAGCTTAACGCTGTGGTCCGTATGTTTACTTCAGTGGGTGGGCCAAGAGACATTCAGCAGACACATAACTCTGTCAGCGAGAAAGATACTTTGACTGACGTATGCGAGGGACAATGGGCAATTAAGAGTTTAGAATCGCTGAAAAGAATAGGGGTGGATTCGAGCGTTGTTTTCGGTCAGCAGTTGCCGATATACGCTTAAGGTAAAAGCACGTCTGATTTCGCTCGGCCGAGAAAATTAATCTCAGGGCTGGCGGTCGCAACTCGATAAAAAAATGGAAACGAAACCTGCGAGTGACATATTTGAACTGCGTACTCAGGCAGGGTAGTTTTTTTTTTGCGAACGGAAAGGAACTGACTGAATTGGGAATGAACGGTCAAAAAGGACGGAAGGTAGCGACGGACGGAATCAACTATAGCAGCAGCGGAATTGAATGTGTCCCACTCTCCCAGCAGTCGACGTTCACAATTATTTCTTCACGACAACAAAAATCATTTCCCAGGAACACAGAAAATCAATCTTGGAAACCGCAACTGCAGATGTGAGAGGGCCTATTTTGCTTAACGGCCACCTTCAAATCGTCACGAGAATAGATCAGTGTGCACTCTAGTCATTGCAACAAAGGGCGGCGTGATATTACCATTTTTAATTGTGTGCTTCATTTACATCAAGCGTCAAAGTGAAGTGTTGAATCATCGGTGCTGCCACATGGTGCAAGTGTCTGTGTGTGTGTTTTTTTTTTTTTTTTGTCGTGTGATATTATGTGATGCACAACGGATTTGCACAGCAAAGTCATGAAACTGTAAGTAGATGAATATTTCCTTTTTCTTTCTTCGCACATCTGCGAACTTGTGCCATTCCGACATCCGAAGCTGCATGGACATAGATGCAGTAATGCTGAGTGACTGAACCTCAGAGGAAATACCTGCACATACAGATTTCAATTTCTTACAGGGCCCATTTCCTGATTACTTTTTTTACATGAATAAGGGAGAAGGTGTGGCCACAAATTCCGCTGGGCGGGACAGTTTCTTTTAACTTTGGTTCAGGGCCAAAGCGAGCGGAGAAGGGTTCTGCATGTGCATGCTTATTAGATTTAGTTAATTAACTTTGGCAGTATTTCGCACCTATAATCTTATACCGCAAATTAACGTGCTTGTGTATTTTGTGTCGCGAGTAATTTTAATGTGATCGTTTGCATATAATTTTTTTCATTCTCTAAGCAATTGTATATGAATATCACCTGCAGCTCTATTTAGTGTGTAAACGAGTAGTATCTCTTGTTCAGATAGTCCGGTGGAGACTCAGTCGGCTGCGTTATCCGACAGTAAAGTGTGACACCGTATGCTGCCCTCATAAGAGGGGCAATTGTCTATGCGCCTAGAGAGCGCCGTATCTGTTTAAATCTCGCAGAACGTTATTAAATGTTGTGTTGTGTATTTGAGAATCATGTGTTATTTGCGAAAGTGAGTGTTGTACTGGCTGGTTGGGGATTGAATGTACCGGAGTAAGATCCGACCACTACACTCAGTCACGAATTGGTGATTGCGGGTGAACCTCATCACAACTCTGATCCCAAAGTATCATTTTTTTTAGATTATTTTATTTTTTATTTGTTGTTGTTATTTTGTTCACAAGGTGGATTCACCCAAGCCTGTTATGCTTCGGGTCATTCTTCAACTTTTCATTTTTTATGTTCTGGTGTGAATCTTTGAGTGCAGCAGTGCACCTGAGATTCTCACCTGGTGCCGCGGCCAACTAAATTGTACTTCAGGTCTCAAGCACCGTTACCGGCAGACTCGGCAGGAACACTGCTAGTGCCGTGTAACAAAATGAACACAGACGAAGTGATAGGGAACCCGATGGAGGTACATAAGGGATGTAGTTCAAATTCGGCTATCACGTAGCACTGGAACAGTTGCAGGTGAATCAGTCATGTCAGATCTCAGCGCCCTCAAAAATTACATAATCATTTGTACGCGTCTTGTTTTTTTTTTTTTTTTTTTTTTTTGTTGGTTTTTTATTGAAGGTTTAACGACCACCATGTGAGCAACTCGATGGGTTATAAGTAGGCGCCCGTCCCTAATTTAGGGCCACTGGTTCCAGGGAAGGGAGAGAGCCAGTGACGTAAGACAAGCACAACATCCATGACTCATCAGGATTCGAACCCTGGCCCATCCTGGCCGAATAGTCAGAAACCATCGCTTAGGCAACTGCGCCACCGAGGCGGTGTGGGCATCTTTCAGGAACTTAGTAACTAGAACGGCACAAACAGTAGATGTAACACAAGGGACTGTATCGAAGATTATGACTACCTATCAAAAACAAAACGGTGTTGCCTTTTAAGTGCGAATATGTTAGATAGGGAATGGCAAACGTGATTGTACAACAGAAGCACAAGACCACGGCACCGCAAACAGTAGCAAAGTTGAACACTAGTTGGATACATTCATTTTTCGTCATAACATTTCGTCAGGAACTCCATCATGCTGGCATTAATGGCCGTGTTGCCGTTCTCAAGTCTCTAATTACCGACATCATTGCATAACAAGAAAGATGAAACCGAAATTTTGGTTGCAATGATCACGTCTTTTGAATCCTTTCTGACGCGAATTAAATTTACCAAAGTTATTCATGCAACCGGTTAGAAAAAAATCAACCGAATCCTACAATCGAGAAAACATCCAGAAATAGTAACAGATACTTACTTACAGCAGCGGCTAAGATACATGTTACGAAAATTAACAAATGATGCATAAAAAGCTTCTCATAGCAGAAGGAAGGTATCGGAGGCAAAATGATTTTTTTTTATTGGAGGTTTAACGACCACCGTGAGCAACTCAATGGGATATAAGCAGTCGCCCGTCCCTAATTTAGGGTCACTGGTTCCAGGGAAGGGAGAGAACCAGTGCCGTAAGACAAACACAACATACATGCCTCACCGGGATTCGAACCCGGACCCCGTTCGGGCGAATGATCAGAGGCCATTGTTTAGACCACTGCGCCACCCGGCACAAAATGATTTCCAAATCAAAAAGTTAAAAGAAAATATGTGGAAGGACACATAGTATAATTCTACCCCTTCTAGCGGAAGAATTTAGTATAACGGGAAAGTTGAAAAATAGGCGAAAAATATTCTTCATGAAAAAAGCTATGCTAACGAAAAGGAACTTTTCAAATACGTCTTCCGGAAGCAGAGATAGCGAAAAAAAAGGTTTTGACCCTTACGCCCTTAGCAAAAATTCTGTGCATTATTTAAAGAGGATAATGCTCCACATCTCTATTATAGCGAACGGCATACAGTTAACAAGAAATTTCTCAATAGGGTTTTTAGAAGCGGAGATACAGCTGCAAACAGAATTACACAAACACCACCTAGTGACAAAACTGTGAACTATAAACACCTCAAATACTAACTTAGAATGTTCCACAAGAAAAATAGCATCCGGTGTTGAAGAATTTTTTAAATATTTTTTTAAATCGCAGATGTAGAAGCAGAAATATTGAGAAAAATAAATTAAACATTGGCGCTTCATAGCGACGAAATTGGGCATTATTTTGGGAAGAAAATAGATAAAAAGAGCTTTCATAATTAGTAGCACCTAACTGAAAATGGATTTTTCAATCGAATTTTTAGTCCCGCAAATATTGCAGAAAAGGGAAATGTGAACTCACGCCCTCTAGTTGCAAACTTGTGCCTAAGAAAAATATTAAAATGCATGAAAAACATTTCTTTGCGGAAACGCTCTTCAACAAAAAAAATAATTTTCCAATCGGTCTTTTGGAAGCAGAGATATCGACAAAAATATGATATACATCTACACCCCTGGCGGAAAAACTATACATTATTTTAAGAAGAAAGTATTCTGAAAAGGTTTTTGAAGTGAGAAGTATCTATCTACGAAATAGTTTTTTCAGTCGAGTTCCTCGAAGCTTACCTTTACGTCCCCTAACGGAAAATCCATGCATTACTTGAAAAAGAAACTGTGCCTAAAATAGTCTTCGTTATAATTGACAACAAATGGAAGAAAGATTTTTTTAAACAGGATATTTAGAAGCAATTATGAAAATGCAAAGATTCGGCTGTTTGACAATACAGCACACATAAAAATTGCAAAGGGAGTGAGACAAGGTGACACCATAATCTCTCAAGCTCCTTAATGCCACTTTGAAAAATGTCCTTCAATCTCTGAAGTATGAAAACAAAGTGATAAAGATTAATGGAGATTATCTAACCCACCTTCGTTTTGCTGATGACGTAGTCATTTTTGCAACTACCCCATCAGAGCTGCAGAGTATGATCCAAGAACTTGCTGACAAGAGTAAAGAAGTGGGGTTAAAAATGAACTTTCAGAAGACAAAAGTGATGTACAATGCTTTTGCAAGAAATGAAGATTCATCGATTGATGGAGAAAGGCTGGAGATAACAGATACGTACGCTTATCTTGGAAAGCAGGTATCAAGTGAGGGTCACATTGATGAAGAAATTAATCGGTGTATAAAACTTGCCTGGAGAACTTTTAGAAGAAACAGCATAATTTTCAAGAGCAATATGCCGTTATTTCTTAAATGAAAAGTGTTTGATCAATGCATCCTTCCAGTGCTTACGTATGGTGCAGAGACGTGAACCTTAGCTAAAAGAGACATACAAAGGCTGCAGACAACTCAAATTAGCCTGGAGAGATGCATGCTTGGTGTAACCAGGACAGATAAGAAGAGGAACTAGTGGATCTGAAAAATGATAAGAGTGGAAGACATCGTGATCAGAGTAAAATCCCTGAAATGGCAATGAGCTGGACATACCGCCAGAAGGACAGACCATCGATGGACAGCTGAAATTTTAGATTGGATTCCAAGGGACAGGAAAAGACCCAGAAGAAGACCACATGGGAGATGGGTGGATGAAATTTGAAAATATGCGGGAGTAACATGGAGGAGACTGGCTCAAGACAGACCGTTGTGGAAGAGCCTTGGAGAAACCTTCGTCCAGCACAGGATTGATAATGGTTGACAGTGATGATGATGATATGCAATAAAATGTATTTTGAATTCGATATCATTTGCCTTTACGCCATCTAGCGGCGAAATTTTGCATCGGAGGAAACCAGAAAGGCAAAGATTATCATTCGTATATTTCAAATTTTCCAATGCAAAAAAAAAATTCAAATCGGACTATTAGTTGCAAAGATATGGTGTCCAAAGGCTGACGGGCAAATCAATTACATAAGCATGCTCTTGTTTTACAAAAGACGTGCTAAAAACGCATAAGTTGGAGCAAAGCAGATAAAAACTTGGATGCTAAAGGCTAGCAAAGTGTCATCTGCTCCGATGAATCATGCTTTACACTGTTTTTCTCCACCACTGGTAGAGTGTACATCAGGTGAAAAACAGCAGATGCGTAGCACTTCGACTGTTTGATTCCGACTGTGGAGCATGGAGGTGGATTTCTGATGTGGAGGTGCCAAATCATGACATTCCCTAAGGGTACTGTTTATTTTGGCAGGGTAGTGTCCCATCTGCTACGTACAAATTCTTTCTTGGGGACCACCTGCACCCAATGTTGCAGGCACTGTTCCTTAACGAAAGTCCCTGATTTCAAACAGATAATGAACCCATGCATTGCCCGAAACTAAGTTGCGATTTGCAGAGCATGAGGATTAGGTACAGCACCTAACATGGCTACCTCAATATTTGTGAACATTTGTAAGAATATTTGGTGCGAAAGATAAGAACACACTTTCCTCCTCCAACATCACTTACAGTTGGGATATTTTTTTATCAGAAGAACGGTCTCATATTCCATTTTCGTATATGCATGACTTGTATAACTTTATTCAAATTGCTCCTTTTCTGAAGGACTGAGGTGGTCCTACAATTTATCAATATAAAGTTCTGCGCAAACAGTGTCTCCATTATTTTGATAAATCCCTGTAAATGCGGATATGTTTTTGTATGACTCACGTGTGCGTCAAGCCCTCTCGGTGTTTTTTTTTTTTTTTTGATTGGAGGTTTAACGACCACCGTGAGCAACTCAATGGGCTATAAGCAATCGCCCGTCCCTAATTTAGGGTCACTGGTTCCAGGGAAGGGAGAGAGCCAGTGCCGTAAGACAAACACAACATCCATGCCTGAACGGGATTCGAACCCGGACCCCTTACGGACGAATGATCAGAGGCCAGCGCCTTAGCCCTCTCGGTGTGATTAAATCTCTTTGAGCACTTGCGATTTGCCTTCCCTTTCCGTCATGTGAAAGGGATGCTAAACGCAGTGTGTCTTAAGCGTGGCTTAATCGATAACACTTTCTTCCTCCATGGAGAAGAAAATTTATCGGGTTCTAACAAATAAGAAACAAGCCATGGATTTGATAAATAGTTTAGAAGGAATTAAAAATGGCAATAAAAGAAAATTCAACGAGTGGTTGCAAAGAGATTCATGTATAAACTAGAATTTCAGAGTGATGCAGATATCATTACAGCTTCTGTCAGTCAACCGGAAGAAGATGAACCCGAAGAGGAAGAGAACGAATAAAAAAATCAACAAGCGGTATCCAATCACATCATTGCCCTGCCTGTGTTGGCACTTTGGTGAAGAATATGAGTCAGTGGGGCACTTTGTGTATAATGATATCAGTAACAGTAAGGAAAATTAGAACTGGGGAGAAAAAAAAAGTCTCGCCGATTCTCAAGATTAAACAAAAATTGCAATATTTAACAATTTGTTCATATTGTTTGCGACACATAAAATATGCATTTCAGATTATCACCGTATTTTAATTGTTCGTGCATACCCCCTCTCCATTATCCCAGATAATCGAGATGCAGATTGTGAATCGGAGAATGTGACCTCACAAACAAGGGCCATGTTCCTTTTACAAAATGGCGGCTCCACCCCAACGAACTTTTTTTTTTTTTTGATTTTGAGTTTTACAACCACCGTGAACAACCCAATGGGCTATAACAGTCGCACGTCCTTAATTTAAGTCCACTAGTGTTCCAGGGAAGGGAGTGAGCCAGTGCCGCATGACAAACACAACATCCATGTCTCACGGGATTAGAACCCGGACCCAAAATTAGACGAATGATCAAAAGCCAGAGCTTAGACCACTGCGCCGCCGTGACGAATTGTATCAAAAATGTTCCAGGGTGATCAAACCTGGAGAGCTCAGAAGCCATTTTTCTCGGGGGTGGGGGTGGAGTTGACAACGACTGTGAGATTCTAAATGGGCTATAAGCAGCGCGCGTCCTTAATTTGGGTCTACTGGTTCCAGGGAAGAGAGAAAGAGCCGATGTCGTAAGACAAACGCAATATCCACTCCGCACTCGGATTCGAATCCAGACTCATCTCGCACGAATGGTCAGAAGCCCGCACTTAGACCACTGCGCTACCGGAGCAGTCAACAAAAAAATAATCTGGGATGTTCATCTTGTCATGCCTAGTAACATTTGTACAGTGCTGTTGGAACGCAACACCGCTGGCAGGAAATATGATCATGAAAGAGTGCAACTGATCTGCAATCATATTACAATAACTTTCACCTTTCATGCTGCTTTCAGTACACACCAGAGATCAATAAATGTTCTAGCTGAAGTCTTACAGTACCATAACATGAGCGCGATCTCTTTGGAAGGTCTTCATTAAGTTCATAAAGGCGACCTGTTTTCTCTAAAGGCTATTTGTGTGAGATAGCTGATATCTAGATTAAGGAAGACCAACAAGCATTTCACCAATTACGAAAGTACTATAGTGTATTGGTGCTCTTGACACCAATTCCACTACAGTTGTATGTGTGTGTCTATAAGAGAGGGCAAGATGCCTGATCAGTCTTCGAATCCTGTACTCAACCATTGCATATGCGGAATTTGGGCTATTGAGTCTCGCTAGTAGCTCTTCCAATGCTGTGCAAGCCCTAACCGTTTCAATGACTTCTTTGCCCGTTATGATTTTTTTTTTTTTTTTTATTGGAGGTTTAACGACCACCGTGAGCAACTCAATGGGCTATAAGCAGTCGCCCGTCCCTAATTTTGGGTCACTGGTTCCAGGGAAGGGAGAAAGCCAGTGCCGTAAGACAAACACAACATCCATGCCTCACCGGGATTCGAACCCGGACCCCGTTCGGACGAGTGATCAGAGGCCATCGCTTAGACCACTGCGCCACCGGGGCGGCCCCCGTTATGATCATTGCCCATTTTTGTTCACTATTTGATAGCCGCACCTTCATTTGGACGCTACGTGTCAGGCCTGCTAAGTACGAAATGGCAGCCGTAGTTTCGGCTGCCAATTTATAGTTCTTCTTGAGAATTTTTTCAAATTGCAGTTTTTCCACCATATTTCGTCCTACAAACTTGCCACGCCCCAAAGACTACTCGCCAACACTCTATTGCCGCAAATAAGACCTTCTACTTGCTTTTATTCTCGTATAGCGGATTTTTCCGAACGGTGGTCGAGTAGTCAGAGGTGAGTTATAATTCGAGTTAGGTCCGGCACAGAGTCTAAAATGACCTTTGCCTGGTAAGCTTGTCCTACGATTCTGGATATGTTCCTTCCCTGACATTAGTGACCCCAAATAAAGGATTAACGCCTCCTTTTAGCCTAGGGTTCGTTAGATGTTTTAGATATTTCAAAGATCGATGAAGGCCGAAACACGCTTGTCTACGGTGGCACTGTGGTCTAAACGCTAGCTTTTTCGCACGACTTTTGTAAAAAAAGATCGTGCTTATGTTACCGGTTTGTCCGTCAGCCTGTACCCACGATATCTCTGCAACTATTTGTCCGATTTGAAAAATTATTTTTGCATTGGAAAGCTTGGAAATATGCGAATGCTGATTCTTCATTTCGTTGTTTTTTTGTTTTTTTTTTACGTTGTAAAATTTCTAAGCCAGAGGGCGTAAATGCAGATATCTCGAATTCAAAAATACGTTTTATTCCACATGTATATCTTATTTTTGTTAATATCTCTAGTTCTAGGAGTCCGATTTGAAAAATTCCTTCTTTGTTAGATAGTGTTTTCAGTGTGACATGTTTTTCATATAATTTCAAAATTTTCAAGTTACTCATAGATTTTCCGCTAGGAGGCGTTCAAGTAAATTACCTTTTCCCCGATAACTCTTCTCCTCAAACTCCGATTTGGAAAAAATTCTTTCTTCAGCGGATACAACTCCTGGTGGAAAATCTTTTGCATATAATTTCAAATTTTTGGTAAAGAATAATGGCTTGGCCACCAGGTGGTGTAAGCGTTAATTTTTGCTTCTGATGTATTTGGAATATAATCTAAGCTTCTAAAATATAGATTGAAAAAATTATTTCGTGGACTGATGCCACTCACGCCGATAAACCTTTTCGGAATATTTTCTTCTTAAAATAATCCACAATTTCTACGCCAGGGGGCGTAGATGTATATCTTATTTTCGTCAATATCTCTAACTTCTAGGAGTCCGATTTGAAAAATTGCCTTCTTTGTTGGATAGTGTTTTCAGTGTGGTGACATGTTTTTCATATAATTTCAAAATTTTCAAGTAATTCATACACTTTCCGCTAGGGGGCGTAGAGGTAAATAGCGTTTCCCTATATCTCTGCTTCTAAATCTCAGATATGAAAACATTCTTTCTGCACCGGATACAGCTCCTGATGGGAAATATTTTGCACTTAATTTCTAATCTTTAGTAAAAATGGTTTGGCCACCAGGTGGCGTAAGTCTTAATTTCATCGTCTGATGTATTTGCAGCAAAATATTAGCTTCTAAAATCCCGATTGCAAAAAAGTCGTTTGTTGACCGATACTACTCATGTCGACAAACCTTTTAGGAACATGTTCTTCTTGAAATAATGCATGATTTCTACGCCAGGGGACGTAGCCGTATATCTTATTTTTGTCAATATATCTACTTCTAAGAGTCCGATTTGAAAAATTTCTTCTTTGTTGGTTAGTGTTTCCGATGCGAAATGTTCTGCCCATAAATTGAAAATTTTCAAGTAAATGATAGACTTTCCGCTAGGGGGCACAAAGGTAAATTGCGTTTTCTGCGTTATTACTGCTTCTAAAACTCAGATTTGGAAAACCTCCTTCATGTATCGCACACAAGACCTGGATGGAAAATATTTTTCACATAATTTCTAATGTTTGGTAAAGAATGGTTTGGCCTCCAGGGGGCATAAGTGTTAATTTCTGCTTCTGATGTATTTGTAGCAAAAATCTGGGCTCCTGAAAACTCGACTAAATTTTTTTCTTGGACCGATACCACTCATATGGAAAAACCTTTTCAGAATACTTTCTTCCTAAAATAATGCATGGTTTTTCCACCAGGGGACGTAAAGTCACATCTTAATTTTGTCGATATCAATGTTTCTAAGAGTCCAATTTGAAAACTTATTTCTGTGTTGGAGAGCGTTTTCTGTGCGAAATGTTTCTCATATAAATTCATGTTTTTCTTAATGCAGAAGTCTTCAAACCAAAGGGCGTAAGCTCACGATTCCGTTTACAGAAATATCTCAGGGATTAACAACCAGATTGAAAAACTTTTCTTCCGTCAGATACTATTGTTTTCCATACCGGTTCCACATTGACTTTGAGTAGCTTTGATAAATTTAATTTGCGTCAGAACGAATTCAAAAGACGTGCTTATTAACACCCGAAAATTCGGTGTCATCTTTCTTGTTTTTGTTCGTCCAAGTGGGCCCAGATAAGAGTCTTCGCGAATGAGGCATAGGTGGTGTGTTTATCTTACAGCACTAACTCTCTCCCTTCCCTGAAATCAGTGGCTTCAAAGGAGGGATGCTTGTAGCCTTTAGATTTGGGAAAGGGAGCGGAAGTTAACGACCACCGTGAACAACTCGATGGGCTATAAGCAATCGCCCGTCCCTAATTTAGGGTCACTGGTTCTAGAAAAGAAAGAAAACCAGTGTCGTAAGACAAATACAACATTCATAAATCACCGGAATTCGAACAAAGACCCATCTTGGACAGACGCCAGTGCTTAGACCACTACAAGACAGAGGAGGCCCCTTATATTCGTCAACAGTGGTAGTTAGAAACCTAAACAAAATACAGTAGAACCTCGTTTATGCGTTTTTAAGAGACCAGGTAAACTTAACACACAATTGAAAAAAGCGTATAAACGAAATTGGGAAAATTTATCATTAAGGACAGTTCTGAAGTTTAACGACATTTTACGTATAAATGAGGAAAACATATAAGTGAGAAATGTACAAACTAGATTCTACTGTAAAAATAACTTATTATAGGGAAAAAGGCAGGGTAACCATAATTTTCCGCTGAACTTAGGGTAATATATACTTTTTCACAATAGCATAATTTGCAGCATTTTCATACGGAATAATTTGCAACCTGAAACTTTCTGTAAGTCTGTTTTTTTTAACACAATTCTTTTAAACAATCAGAATCCACTGGTCGTCAAATTTAAGCAGGATCTTTATTAATAGAATTGATAATTTAATAAGATTTCGAATTGATCCGGCATCACTGATGAACACCTAACTTCTCAGAGTTTGAATCCGGGCCCCATTTGCATTCATTTTTAAAGTTTGTCATACGTTTGAAATACGTAATCAGGAACTTAATAAAATATGTTTGTAACGTTGCGGTTTTTAGCGTTTTGATGTTTTATTAAATACAGAATGTTAAAAAAATACTACAAATTACAGAAAGTTTTCTGTTTATTCACTGGAATCGAATTTTATTCTTAATGTCCTTTTTGAAATTATTGTATTAGACTTTCCTTAAAAATAACGCTTAATTTTTGTATTAAATTCTTTTCATTTTTTCTAAAACTGAAATGAAGCATCGAAAGTGATCTGATTTTATCAATTAGATAATTTTACGAAGAATTATTCGGTTATATTCAATCCAAAGTTAGAAAACCTGTATTATAGGTTTAAATAAAATGATAAAATTTAAAATTTTCACTAAAATGACCTTTTGCCAGACTTCATATATTTGCATGAATCTGAACTGAATAGCACGATATGTTTTCAAGAAGGCAGGAAATCGAAACGTTTGAATTGATACAAATTGCGTTTGAAAATGAAATAATGGCACGAGTCTCGAAAAGTGCTAGGAATTAGAAGAAGAAAGAATATCTGTCAAATGAAATGGGCGCTCTAGATGTCCGACAACAAATTATAAATACAACATCATAGTTGTTAACCCTATAAAAAAGGAAGCAGAAACCGAACTAACCTGAAAAAACTTTGGCAAATAATGGATACTCAACAACCAAAAGGGAAGAATCAATGAAAGGCAGAAACATTGGAGCCATTCAGCAGTGCTTCCTCTTTTTCAAAGGAAAGGCGTGTTGAATGTTTCCCCTGTTTCCACCCTGATCCAGGAGTTCGCGTTTCTGCCTCTGCTGTATGTTATAAGTTAATTTTAGATGAGGGTAAAAAGTTAATGTCAGAAACAAAAAGGTAAAAAGAATAGTCAAAAAGTTAAAGTTAATGTCAAAAAGGTAAAAATGGCAAAAACTGTTGTAGAATCAAATATCAATTTAACACAGCCACTTCCCGACCCAAAACAAGTCCAATGCAACGATAATACCAAAGAAAATACGTAATATAAGCACATTATTGAGATTTTAAATAAAAAAATCGTTCTAAGTAAAACCAACAAAAAACAGAACATATTAAGCAAGAAAGATTTAATAGCAGAGCTAGAAGGAAGGGTAAGCGCAACTTCAAGAATTGAAAAGCAAAAGGATAGCATTTGCAGATGAATTTTTAAAATCGATATGAATTTATTGAAAAAAGTGGGAGCTTCAGAACCCACAGGTGTAATATAGAAATTTACAATGAACTACTGAGGAAAGGATTTTCTCAAATGCGTAAGGAGCCTACCTTTCTTCAAGAAGGAGAGAGTAACATATGAGTCCAAGACAGAGACAAAAAGTCAGTAGATAGACCTAAGAAAAACTTCCAAAGGGAAGAAAAAAAGCCATTTCAAGTCAAAAGAAAACTGACAGGGAAAACAAAACAGAATTAGATAGAATAAGAAAAATTAAAGGAAATAAGAAAAATATAAAAGAATATACTAGATATATCCGAATATACACTGAAGAGCAATTGAATTAGAGACAGCTGGCGTTATGCAAATGTGGCGCTGTGGGCGGCCCTGTAAACGGAAACGGCATGACGTATGCAGCGATCCGACAATATAATGAGTGATGCGACGGGAATCAGTAACAGTCTGATGCAGTACGGGTAAGACGAAGGATCTAAGCGCATTTGATCGTGGGTAAATTGTCGGGGCCCTGACGAATGGGTCACTCCATCTCGGAAGTCGTGCAGTCACTGGGATTTTCACGAGCCACTGTGTCACGGGTGCAACGTGAGTACTTCGAATCCTGTAAAACCATCCCTGCAAGGGCCAACTGCCGTGGACAACAGCGTGTGGATGATCGGGGTCATCGTCCGCTAGCCCCCATTGTAACAGCAGATAGACGGGCCACAGTGCAAGAAATCACTCGGAAATTTAACGCTGGTGCACAAAAACGTGTAAGCAGCCACACCATCCAGAACCATCTCCTCGCTATGGGGTACAAGAAGCCATCGTCCCACGTGGGCACCGCTGCTTACCGCACATCACAGGGTGTAAAGATTAGCATGGGCGCGGGAACATCGCCACTGGACCCTATGGACCTTAGACATGTGGGGAAATGTTGCGTAGACTGATTATTCGAGATTCACGTTGGTACATGTGGATGGCAGGATGCGAGTACGGCGCAAACCACATGAAGTGATGGATCCTTCTTGCCAGAAGGGTACTCTTCAAGCTGGTGGGGGTGGAATTTTCGTTTGGGGACTGTTTACGTGGACTGAAATGGGATCCCTGGTACGTGTGACATCGTCCCTCACAGGTCAACGTTACCAGGATATCCTGGACGCCCATTTGCTCCCGTTTGTGTGACTTCAACATCCCACTGGGGACCTCATCCTGCAACAAGCCAATGCACCGTGTCATCGCTCCCGAATTGTATCCGAATGGTTGAATGAACACTCCACCGACGTGACCTCGCTTCCTTGGCCAGCTAGGTCACCTGACCTCAATCCCATCGAGCACATCTGGGATGCCATCGAGAGAGATGTTCGAGGCTCTGACGCCCGTGCATCAAATCTTCGTGAACTGTGGGAGCTTGTTGAGGGGTCGTAGATCCGTATGGCTTCCCAACGCTTCCGGCGTCTTTTCAAATCCATGCCGAGACAAATCGCCGCAGTCTCGGGACGAAAGGTGGTGCTACACGTTACTAGACAGGTATCTTTAATTCAGTTTCTCTTCAGTGTATATACATATATGTTCTTAAACCAATTTTGCCAAATTTGTCTTCAGAGCATCTTTTTTGTTGAAAACACTATATGATTTTAAGTTATTCAGTACTATGGAAAATAGAATTCCGAGAGGTACTTGGATTTCGAATATACCGTCCTGAAAGCTAAACATGAGTACTTCACAAATTTCAGAAAATAGTGTAATATGCCATAAAACGAAAGTGTCGAATAGTGATAAAGGAACACTTACTCTGTTAAACATAAGTTTTTAATTTCGCTCTGCTGGTATTATTCCCTGGTAGATTCAACATAAAAATTCCTGTACATGATGTTTAAGGAATCGTGCTGAACTAAAGCGCTTGTGTTTAACATACTGAAAAGTCGCACACATAGTTCTGTTTCATCAATTCCGTAGACTTCGTCATTTCTTAAGCTCTGCTTCCTGTGAACTGAATTCTTCCTATATGCGAGTCTCCCGCATAACATGCGAACTGCAGAGAAGCCATATTGCTAGAAATATCGTTCAAGCGCATGTCAGACTTAAGGGGGGAACACCATTTAGAAGACCAAACGTTAGCTGTTTTGTTAGTTTTTTTTCAAATAAAAAGGATTGTCTGACATTATTTCAACTTTGTACACTTTTTATTTCACATTTTGACTATTTAAAAACACGTTGTTGTTGTTGTTGCTGTTGTTGTTGTTTTAATTTAAAATGGCGGACATACAGCTCGGTCTGCTCGAAAGGTCACATCGTGAGTTGCAAAATTGTTGGCCTTCTAGCATCGGCTGTAATTGTCTGAAACAGATGAACCAAACATTGCATTAAAGTTTACATCCATACGCTGTCGGTGAACCAGAAGAATCAAAATATGTGAAAAATTCGCAAGCTAGCAACTTCAGGAAGTCAATGTTGCCATTTTTTTATGAAAGTTCCGCTACATTTTGCGAAGAAAGTATATGTTTGTATTCGAATTTCACACGTTTTTATAGTTCACCGATAAACTGACAGGATAAGGAAGATCTGTGGCAAATTTCTTGAAAATCGGGTGAATAGTTTTTGAGAAATCATGTTAACAGTTTGGAAAAATGCAAGTTTTGAGAAAAACGCGTTTAAAGTTTTAACAAGTGGAAACTGAATGATGGTGACATCTTATCTGCTAATCAGCTATTCCTGCGCCATACATTAGTCCTTCAGCTTCTTTATAATACTGATTTTCCTGTTGTTGTTGTTCTTTGCGTGCTTTTCGAGCCTCTTTGGACGAAAAAGAGCTGCGGCGCTCCTGGCGAGCTATGCGATGCTCATCGACTTTCTCGGCGAATGTCTTGGATTGCTTTTCAACATTGATCTCCCTAGCGCACATAATTCTCAAAATTGAAGAATTCCTCTCATTAAACATACTAGCTACCACATAAGCCGCAATTTCGATGATACTCGACCCGGAACGCAAATGTTTTGGAGCTAAGCGCCATATGGTGGAGTTGAAACTTTTATTTGCATTCTGCGTGTGGCCACCCAAGCACCTCTGCAATACGTCATCGTGAGATAAATCTTTATAAATAGGTAAAATATGCTTCTGGACATCAGCATGAAGAGGCTCGGACGTATACCTGCGGTCCCTCTCGGCTCGAACACTTCTGACGCTCATCCACAATAACATCGGAACTACTTGGAATTTCGTTCTGGGAATTTAATATCATTATTCTTACCATGTTTAGCTATCATTTTATGGAAAAAATTGTTTTTCGATTTTTTGAAGCTGGTAAATGGTGTTCCCCCTTAAGCGTTGGGGAAAACTTGGTTTGATGTTCCAAAAGGTTTAGTTTTTTGCAATATATCAGTTCATAACATATGTAATAGCGGCACAAAGTATTGTAAAATTGTGATGCATATCGTTTTTTACTGCAGTCAATATTAAAAATTTCTTACATCTGTTTAATATCAAAATGCACTGAAACAAGTTAGTAAATTCATGCAATGCATTGATTATGATACGCTTTCCAACATACCAGATTTCATTACTCAAGTTATGAGGATAATGGCTGGGGAATAAATCTGGCTCCTGTGTCCTGACCTTTGACCCCATTTCTATTATATTCAACAGAACCGGTTCAGTATATCTCCGGAACAACATACTAAAGTTTTGTCGTAATAGAAACATTGTCACGTAAGTTGTGACGCATAAGTGCGATGGAATGAATCCCGCTTCCATGTCCTGACCTTTGACAATATTTCTACCATTTTCCATAGGGTTTGTCCCCAGGTGGGCCCCTACCATGCACATACTAAAATTTCATCGAAATCGAACCATTTTTACGCGAGTTATCGTGCTGACGGACAGACAGACGAAGCTGGAGCATATACGCTTCTTCAACCTACGGTTGGAAAGTGTAAAAAGCGGAAGAGTAGGTTAATTTTTTTCCCGCATAACGCTATAATTTCAGAAAAACTATTTCCAGAAATATCATTCAAGCGCATGTCATACTTAACCGTTTTTGTAGGACATTTAATTTGATGATCCAAAAGTTTGTTTTTCTTGTTGTCTGTTTTGTTTTTTCCAGTATATAGTTCCGGATATGTTCAAGAGACCGGATAATCTGCACTAAAAAGCGGAAAAATATGCATTTTTTTTACTATTGTACTGAGGTATAGTCCTTAATGTTTTTCATTTTTTGCGCAGTGTGAAGTGCGGAATTTACATGTTGATTGATTTGATATTTTTTTTCGAAAGTGATAATTTTTTCACAAATCGCACAATATATGCAGCACTTTAATCAGTGGGTAAATTCCTTATAGTAGGAAATCTAAGCTTTCATTAAAGCTTTCTTGCTTGATTTAAGTTTAGGCATCTTTGGCGACTAACTCGTACTCTCAAAACTGCGTTTTCCAAAACACTCGATTATTCACAGATCAAACGCACGTCCCCAGAGATCTGCCATGTGTATCTGAAATAGCTAACATTTGGTTTGATGAAATCATAAGATTTGCAAATCAGTTCACAAACTTAATGTCGAATGCTGTGTTTGTGCGCAGCTCACTATAAATTTCGACTTAGTTTTCGTGTGAACTGAAAGGGGAAAAGTTCATTCAAGAGGATCAAACATCAAAGTAATCTTACAGGCAAAGGACATTTTTAATGTCGCGTTTTTTGCTACCACGTGTTGTGGAAGGAAGTTTATTGGGTTGTTTTTTTAATTCCTTTGGTTTCAATGGATTGCCGGCCCTTTGATCTACTGATTAACATAGGGGTCCTTTGAGTTTCGACTATCGCTTGCTTTTTTCATGACTCAGAAGATTCAAGCCCGTGTTTTTAAGTCAACTTGTAAACATACGGGAAAAGATCAAACCGTAAAATTTTGTTACTTGAAATATACAGTTTTACCGGTAATTTCCGCGTTTTAAGCATTTATATTCACTAAATTCAGAAATGATTAAAATGTGCAATTGCATATAATTTGGATTCTATTCATAATATATTTGGTAGTGGCATAAAGTACGGTAAGATTGTAATGACTAATATTATTGTTACAGATAGTAGAGCTAAGTGAAATATAAGTATAGACAAGCTTAAGCACAGTGCAATGATCTGTTTAATGTTTCTCCAATGTAAAACTCCCGAAATTATGCATGAAGAGATGAGTGTTGTAAATTCGTGTGAGGGTCTATCCTATATTTTCGTAGTGAGGTGGTGCAGGCTATTCAAACACGGACGAGTGAGCAACCACAACAAAAAAAGTCCTAGTTCCAGCAAACCAACAAAAGTGCGGAGGAGATTGAGTAACCGGTAAATTCCCCTACAGGTAAATTACCCCACCGGAAAATTCCCCCACATTCGGTTAATTGCCCCGTAGGAAAATTCCCCACCTTTTTCAGTCAGGGACCGTGCATAAATTGAATTTTACACAAAATATCGAATGTGGGGAAGATTTCCGGGTTTACCAATTCCATTTTCAAGCACTTCAAATCAAACAACAGCCATACAAGCTGCACAAATATGTGGGGCAAATTTCCGGGTTCGGCATTTCGATTTTTGCTGCAATTTACAGATGTTTTGCAAGTATTTTTGCTATGTGGGGAAAATTTTCGGGTTCGGCGTTTGCACTTTTAACTCACAAGGGGATCTTTACAGCTGACCACCCGCGGATTTCGATGATTTTTTTTTAATGAAAGTAGAGGCAAAATGAGGATATATGTGTCCCGGCATTTAATATACTGCCTCTTATTTTCAGAATAAAAAATCATAACGATCCGGAGGATATAACGAAATTCGTGATTTCCTGTAAATGATGCTTTACTGTACTGTCACGAGGTCCTACAGCAGTGCATTATAGCATACTTTTACTGTTATGGTGGCTAATGTCGAAAAGCGGAGAATGAACAGTGAACTATTAGTAGCAGCAAAGAACGGAATACCTGCATTTTCCCATCCTCCCTTAAAGTTCTCTCGTTCTCACTTTTAAGAATTCTGTAAGAAGTTACAACATTATTGTGTGATATAGGTAGATATTAAATGAAACATATGTATTTCTGTGCAATATTTGCATGAGCTAGCTATGTCGTGAGCTGTAGGCTTTGTAGTGATGTGGACCTTACACTTAACATTGTATTGTGTCATTGTCAATGGCAATTTGGTGTAGTTTCACTTACAAATAATAAAGAACTTTTAGAACTAATCGTTGAGTAATGGAGTTTAATAATAAATAGCACATATGGGGACAGAGGAATTGTTAGAAGAATCGAATTATCACATTTTAGCTTATAAAGTATAATTACGTACTTTTATTTGAAGACCTAACATATATGTTGTTAGGCATCATTATCGGAAGTTTTGCTATCGTTTATTGGTACACAAAGTTGCGGATGATAATTATCATAAAAACAATGAAAACATAACACTTCTCTACAACGCGAGCATTTGATAAAAGAACTGTTCGAGCACTTACATTTCGTTTGTCGAACGTCGTCAGTAAAACACATTTTGTTCACATTTCCAAGCAAACCAAGCGTACTGCAACATATTCTTGAAATTCGGCGCAGGAAGTTGATGACATAAGTGAATGGATCTTCGCTACATTTCCTCGCTTGTTTAAATGCCTATTTTTTTTTAAAGTTCGACAGAGTTTTGTAATTTTTTAATAAAATTTTTTACTTGACGGAAAAGGTACACATAACAAGGTTGACAGTATAGGGTACAATGAGGGGGAATAATTACATCAGTAGAAGAACAAGTGCCGTTGTCCTTTGTGAAGACATTATTAAAGAGTGCTGGACCTGTTTGATCTCCCCATGAATCCAAGATGAATAGAAACTTCTCTTTTTCACAAAATGGTCAGATAATGTTTTTTTACGAAACTGCTGAAATGCTCTTTCGTTAATTTCCCTGATTTTGACGATATCACGAATACATTTCCATATTCCGCAGTTAGTCCTTCCACAATCTTGGAAACGAGAGGTCCAAATTGTCCCCGAGGCTCTTGTATACATAAAAAAACTTTTGGAAGTAATGCTCTAGAAGCAGTCAATACATACTGCGCAGTGTAACTATGCGTTACTTTGTTAAAATCCCAAAAGAATGCCTCTGTTGTGTTTTCTCCACGCACAGAAATTGTCCTGTTCACATCGATTCTGTACTCACATCTTCTTTGATCAGTGTTAAGGACGTAAGTCAATGGAAACTCTTTGATCAGTCGTGAAAGACGTTTTTGGAATTTCCCTGCTTCCGCGATAATAGTTGACAAATGCAATTCATTTTGTGACCTGATGTAGTGCATCACTTTTCACTGGCGGGTGCCATTAACCAGTTTGAATTTTTCAACCACCCTTGCGATGCCATAAAACAAAAATCGTCCGATTGATGTTGCATCGCTGCAGCAGAAGCCCATTGTTATGTCATTTAGGTGGTTACCGGCTGTTTTTTCTCTCGAGCTTCACAAAATCGATCGCAGGTGCATTTGTTGATTATGTCATATTTTTTCCTTTAATCCACCTTCCCGTTCAATTTCTTGCTCCCATTCTGTCAGGTATGCCTTCCGTTGTAAAGCAGTACATCGTCGTCGGTGTAGAGCTTTTAAACTCCATTTTGGATGTTGTTTAGCAAGCTGTACGATTTTGATTTTCGTGTGGCTTCTGCTGCAGAGGTGCAACATCAATCGGACGATTTTCGTTTTACGGCAACACAAGAGTGGTTGAAAAATTCAAACAGGTTCATGACACCCACCAGCGAAAAGTGAAGCGCTACATCAAGTCACAAAATGAATTCTATTTGTCAACTATTATCGCGGAAGCAGGGAAATGCGCAGAATGCATTGACTGCTTCTTGAGCATTATTTCCGAACGTTTTTCTATGTATGCAAGAGCCTCAGGGACAATTTGGACCTCTCGTTTCCAAGATTGTGGAAGGACTAACTGCGGAATATGGAAATGTATTCGTGATATCGTCGAAATCAGGAAAATTAACGAAAGAGCATTTCAGCAGTTTCGTGAAAAACATTATCTGACCATTTTGTGAAAAAGAGAAGTTTCTATTCATCGTGGATTAATGGGGAGGTCAAACAAATCCAGCACTCTTTAATAGTGTCTTCACAAAGGACGACGGCACTTGTTCTTCTACTGATGTAATCATTCCTCCTCACTGTACCCTATGTTGTCAACCTTGTGATGTGTACCTTTTCCGTCAAGTAAAAAGGTTTCTTAAATAATTACAAAACTCTGTCGAACTTTAAAAAAAATAGGCATTTAAACAAGCGAGAAAATGTAGTGAAGATCCATTCACTTATACGTCATCAACTTCCTGCGCCGATTTTTAAGAATATGTTGCAGTACGCTTAGTTTGCTGCAAAGTTAATAAATGAAAGAAATATTTTTGGAAATGTGAACGAAATGTGTTTTCCGGACGACGTTCGACGAACGAAATGTAAATGCTCGAACAGTTATTTTATCAAATGTTCGAGTTGCAGAGAAGTGTTATGCTTTCATTGTTTTTATGATAATTATCATCCGCAACTTTGTGTACCAATAAACGATAGCGAAACCTCCGATAGTGATGCCTAACAACATATATGTTAGGTCTTCAAATAAAAGTACGTAATTATACTTAAAAGCTAAAATGTGATAATTCGATTCTCCTAACAATTCCTCTGCCCCCATATGTGCTATTCACTATTAAGCTCCATTACTCAACGATTACTTCTACAAGTTCTTTATTATTTGTTAGTGAAACTACACCGAATTGCCATTCACAATGACAATGCAATGTTAAGTGTAAGGTCCACATCACTACAAAGCCTACAGCTCACGACATAGCTAGCTCATGCAAATATTGCACAGAAATACATATGTTTCATTTAATATCTACCTATATCACACAATGTTGTTGTAACTTCTTACAGAATTCTTAAAAGTGAGAACGAGAGAACTTTAAGGGAGGATGGGAAAATGCAGGCATTCCGTTCTTTGCTGCTACTAATAGTTCACTGTTCATTCTCCGCTTTTCGACATTAGCCACCATAACAGTAAAAGTATGCTATAATGCACTGCTGTAGGACCTCGTGACAGTACAGTAAAGTAAAGCATCATTTACAGGAAATCACGAATTTCGTTATGATATCCTCCGGATCGTTATGATTGTTTATTCCGAAAAGAAGAGGCATTAGATCAAATGCCGGAACATATATATCCTCATTTTGCCTCTACTTTCATTAAAAAAAATGTCAACGAAATCAGCGGATGGTCAGCTGTAAGGTCCCCTTCTCAGTATATAGTAACAGACGGTCTGCCAAGAAAAATGCTCGCCTGGCATGGTAGGGGAAATTTCCGGGTTGGTATTATGCCTTTAACCGCAATTTAGAGATGTTTTACAAGCAGTATTGAGATGTGTGGGAAATTTCCGCGTCGGCATTTCGATTTTTAGCGCAATTTACGGGTGTTTTGCTAGAAGTATTGCGATCTGGAGGAAATTTCCGGGCTCGGCCTTTCGATTTTTACCCCAATTTACAAGTATTTAACAAAAACACTGGCGTGCGAAAATTTAAGCCGAGACGGTTTTTCTAATGTAACGTCGTGCAGAAGTGCTCCACATCGACTCAAATTATACCATAAGATCCCCAAGATGTAAGAATATTGGACAAGTGAGCAAAACCGTCCAAACAAGGAATCCAAAGAATACAAAGGCACTTTATTGAAAAGGTAGCTTCGAGCACAACTGGACGGAAACGTCCATGAGACAGGCGGCTGCCAAGAAAAATCCAGTCTTTAGTAGGGGATATGATCACCCCTGACTGCGTTGCAGGATTTACAACGTCTGTCCATGCTGAGGACGAGGTTTTCAAGGAGCTGTTGAGGCATCGCGGCCCATTCCTCTTGTAGCGCCAATCGCAGCTGCGGAATCATTGCTGCCGGCTGGTGACGTGCTGCCAAGCGTCCCCAGAGAAGGTCCCACACATGTTCGATTGAATTTAGGTCCGGGGACGTAGCCGGCCAATCCATGCGTTGAATATTTTCACTCTCCAACAGCTCTGCGACAGCCACTTTACGATGAGGTGTGGCGTTGTCGTCCATGAAGAGGAACTCAGGACCCACAGCACATCTAAACAGACGCACGTGAGCAAGGAGAACCTCGGTACAATAACGGACACCAGTGACTGAACATTTTTTTTTTTTTTTGATTGGAGGTTTAACGACCACCGTGAGCAACTCAATGGGCTATAAGCAGTCGCCCGTCCCTAATTTAGGGTCACTGCTTCCAGGGAAGGGAGAGAGCCAGTGCCATAAGACAAACACAACATCCATGCCTCACCGGGATTCGAACCCAGACCCCTTTCGGACGAATGATCAGAGGCCATTGCCCTAACCACTGCGCCACCGGGGCGGCTGACTGAACATCCGAAGATGTGGAGGTCAGTACGGCTACCAAGCATGATACCACCCAAACGAAAGCACCGCCACGTCCAAACCGGTCCCTTTCCATGATGTTGGATATATGATTGCGCGTTCCCTGCTCTCTAGATGTGTATACGTCCAGAATCTCTCGTCAGACTAAATCGGCTCTCATCCGTAAAGAGAACTCGACACCATTGCTGATGTGTCCAGTTCTTGTGTTTCTGGCACCACAGAAACCGCCGTCTCCGATGAGCAGGCGTTAATGGCACACACCGCACTGGTCGTCGTGCAAATAGACCACCTTTGTGCAGCCTCCTGGCCACGGTAAAACGCGATAACGGACGTCCAGTTGTCTGTTGCATGTGCCTTGCGATTTCTCCCGCTGTCTGACGTCTGTCTCTTCTCGTCTGTAGGACAATATACCGGTCGTCCGCCGCCGTGGTTGCTCATGGACGACCACTGCTAAACTCTCTGACAGCTGTTCCTGTCGTTTGAAATGCTCTCCATACTCGTGAAACGATGCTGTGAGCGATCCCGAACTCCTCGGCCACACTAGTCACACTTCGACCTTCTTCCAACTTCCCAATGACGCGACCTCGGGTAAAGTCATCCAGATGTCGTTTACTGGATTGCCTGTTGGCCATATCACACGGTGGCAGCACCTCGACGTCGTTCAATCCGATGTACACCGTGCAATAGCTTTCACCGAATTGCTGAGCGTGCACCGCCCGTGTGCTTTATATCCTTCCGATACCCTACCCCCCCCCACGTCAGGCTGCATATATGCGCATACCCTACAGTACCGGACCCTAGTCTATCTCCTGAGTGGTCTTTTGGTCCGTTCTGCCTGCTCGTTCCGCTGTTATCCTAATTTCTCCTCTTCGTCCTTAATTTTTGCACAACAGTGCAGTATTGAGATGTGGGGGAAATTTCCAGGGTAGGCATTTCGACTTTTACCGTAATTTACAGGTATTTCACAAGTAGTATAGAGATGTGGAGGAAATTTCCGGGTCGCTATATCGACTTTTACCGCAATTAACATATGTTTTACAAGTACTATTTAGATCTGGGGGAAATTTCCGGGTTTGGCATTTCGATTTTTACCGCAATTTACAAGTATTTAAGAAATAGTATTGAGATGGGAGTAAATTTCCGGGGGTTGCTATTTTAATTACCAGCAGTGTATACACAAAGTTAAAAACCCAAACGTCGAACCCGGAAATTTCCCCCACATGGCAATAATACTCGGAAATTTCCCTCACATGGCAATAGTTATTACGCTTAAGGACGATGGAATGGATCCCGCTCCTATAGCCTGACCTTTGACCGCATTTCGTCCATTTTCAATAGAGTTCGTCCCCAGTCCCCTACCCCATACTAAAATTTCATCAAAATCGAACCATTTTTACGCGAGTTATCTTGCGGACGAACAGACAGACGGATAAAGTTGGAGCCTATACACATTTTTCCAACCTACTGTTGGAACGCGTAAAAAAATGGTCTTCAGCACTTCATCGACGAATTATCGTGCTACCATGTAGCCACAGTGCGTACGAACAGTGAACAAATGTTGAAATGGATATCGCTGCAAACCATGACACCAGGCTGAAAAACAGGACAAGTAAGACGCTCAGGGATGGCAGTAAGATTCATCCCGGCGACCATGTCGTCTCCAGACTCGAAATCGGCGCTGAGACAGAAGCATACGTCTCGCTGAATACGACATGCTTCCATTCGTCCGGTCACGCATTTCTTTTTCTGCCTTGCGCGGCAATATTCTACGGTAAATGGTAGTCGTCGCAATGGCTGGCGAGGACGCAAGCATGCCTCAGGAAATTTGCGATGCCAAATCAGTTTCCATACAGGCAGTGTACACGCCTTGATTACCACGAATGCGGCAATCTAGGAATTCGGACGTCTGCATACCTGCGCCAGTCCAACTACGGTGACGCACGTTACCTTCCTATAACCACCATCGCCATATTCGGCTGACAGTTGTTACATTTCGATGCGTTTCCACCGCGATGCGACCAGTCGTATGTAGCTCTGCGTTTAGGAGTGTCATAAAGGTGACAACGGTAGAATACTGGAGGGCGTTACCCAGGTGCTTACACGTGCTTTCTCCACTGAGGTCGCTCCGATGAAAGGGTTCGCACGCCAAGATGAGGTCGGTCTAACGTTTTTCACTTTTATCTCCCTAGCCTATCATGTGATTGGTTCGCATCTACACTCATTAACATAACCCAATTGTTGACACGCGCCTACCAACCTGCATGGAACTCCGACCAATACCTCATGGTGTGGCATTTTCGATGTGTAGTAGTGTGCTTTCACCATAGCAAATGTGGATCATCTGAGTAGACGTGCTACTTATGTTGCAAGAGCCCCTGATTTCTAAGCATCAACAATCATACCTCGTTCAAGCTCAATAAATCGATACATTTGCCTATATATTGGCGTTGACGGAACTGTACCCAACATTTAGCTTTATCGAACACCAACCGGAACCTGTTTTTTTTTTTTTTTTTTTTTATTGGAGGTTTAACGACCACCGTGAGCAACTCAATGGGCTATAAGCAGTCGCCCGTCCCTAATTTAGGGTCACTGGTTCCAGTGAAAAGAGAGAGCCAGTGCCGTAAGACAAACACAACACCCATGCCTCATCGGGATTCGAACCCGGACCCCTTTCGGACGAATGATCAGAGGCCATCGCTTAGACCACTGCGCCACCGGGGCGGCAAACAACCGGAAGCTGTGTTCGCGCGCCTAGGCATCATTTAATCTAATGGTTTATATCTTAATATCTAATGAGTTTTACAGTACACTGTGTTTGAACTGTAGGTGAAATGCTGGAAGGCAAATTTTAAGTATCGTGCTTATAAAAATTATAATGTGGTGTTTCGAGTTTGGATGATCTTTAAAACATTTTTACTTGATATAATTTAAAGTTACAAACGTTTGCGTTGAAATTAGATACGAATGCAGGAAAACGGCAAAAAATCTAATACACTGGTGTGCAAAAATTAAGGACGAAGAGGAGAAATTAGCATAACAGCGGAACGAGCTGGCAGAACGGACCGAAAGACCACTCAGGAGATAGACTAGGGTCCGATACGGTACGGCATCCTCACATATGCAGCATGACGTGGGGGGGAGGGTGTCGGAAGGGTATAAAGCAAACGGGCGGTGTACGCTCAGTAGTTCGGTGAAAGCTATTGCACGGTGTACATCAGTTTGAACAACGTTGAGTTGCTGCCACCGTGTGATATGTCCAACAGGCAATCCAGTAGACGACATCTGGATGACTTTACCCGAGGTCGCGTCATTAGGAAGAAGGTCGGAGTGTGACTAGTGTGGCCGAGGAGTTCGGGATCGCTCACAGCATCGTTTCACGAGCTTGGAGGGCATTCCAAACGAAAAGAACAGCTATCCGAGAGTTTAGCAGTAGTCGTACACGAGCAACCACGGCGGCGGACGACCGGTATATTTCCCTACAGACGAGAAGAGACAGACGGCAGACAGCGGGAGAAATCGCAAGGCACATACAACAGACAACTGGACGTCCGTTATCGCGTTTTACCGTGGCCAGGAGGCTGCAAAAAGGTGGTCTATTTGCACGATGACCAGTACGGTGTGTGCCATTAACACCTGCTCATCCGAGTTGGCGGTTTCTCTGGTGCCAGGAACACAAGAACTGGACACATCAGCAATGGGGTAGAGTTCTCTTTACGGATGAGAGCCGATTTAGTCTGACGAGCGATTCTGGGCGTATACACGTCTAGAGAGAGCAGGGAACACGCAATCACACCTCCAACATCATCGAAAGGGGCCGGTTTGGAGGTGGCGGAGTTCTCGCTTGGGGCGGTATCATGCTTGGTAGCCATATTGACCTCCACATCTTCCAAGGAGATTCAGTCACTGGTGTCCGCTATTGTACCGAGGTTATCCTGCCTCACGTGCTTCTGTGGGTCCTGAGTTCCTCTTCATGGACGACAACGCTACACCTCATCGTACTGTGGCTGTCGCAGAGCTGTTGGAGAGTGAAGATATTCAACGCATAGATTGGCCCGCAAGGTCCCCGGACCTAAATCCAATCGAACACGTGTGGGACCTTCTCGGGAGACGCTTGGCAGCACGTCACCAGCCGCCATCAACGATTCCGCGGCTGCGATTGGCGCTACAAAAGGAATGGGGCGCGATGGCTCAACAGCTCCTTGACAACCTCGTCCTCAGCATGGACAGACGTTGTAAATCCTGCAACGCAGTCAGGGGTGATCATATCCCCTACTAAAGACTGGATTTTTCTTGGCAGCCGCCTGTCACATGGACGTTTCTGTCTTCTGTCCAGTTGTGCTCGAAACTACCATTTTAATAAAGTGCCTTTGTATCCTTTGGATTCCTTGTTCGGACGGTTTTGCTCACTTGTCCCCTATTGTTACATCTTGGGGATCTTATGGTATGATTTGAGTCGATGTGGAGCACTTATGCACGTCTCGTCCTTAATTTTTGCACGCCAGTGTATATACTATGACAAAAGGAAACTGAAGAAAATCACTTTATACTTTCATTTACTCTGAATAAAAGTTTCGGAATTTATTTTATGATTTCAAAAAACTTAATCTTCCTAGGATGTATGTGTGCATGTGTGTGTGTGTGTGTGTGTGTGTGAAGGGAATTGTTAAAGCTTTTTGGGCTGTAATATAAATAGTTATACAGATATATGAACCATTTTTTAAACAGCATCAACTGAAAGAAGGGTATGATACACTCACGTTCATAAAAAGCGTAACACGTGAAAGGAGCAGAGATAAGACTGATTTTTACAGGATATGTTCATTGGGCAATACAGAACAAAGGATTAGCATCTCGGCCACGTGCGTCGATGTAGCCAATAATCGGTATGGTCACCTCTGACTTGTATTACCTCCTGTACACGTTGAGACAGCGAATCAAATGATGTATGTATGGTGTCCAGTGGAACAGCCTTCCAAGCTGTGTTTACCCAAGTCCAAAGTTCAAGAGTTGCTTGCTAACAGTCTTACCGCTGAACTTGTCGTTCGAGCAAATCCCTGAGATTTTTTTATTGGTGATAAATCCAACGAACTAGCCAGTCACAGCAAAGTGGAACGTTGTTATCCCTGAAGAAAGCATATGCTGCCGCTGTAACATGCGGTAATGGCATTGTCCTGATGATATATGGCCGGTGACGTCCTGCAGGCATGGAGGGGCGACCGGCTGTCGAATGTCATTGATGTAACGGGCATTCGTTATGGTAGTAGAATCTCACGAGAGGTAATCTGTTTTCGTACCTGGTTGCACTTATGGCCATAATGCCTCGTGTTGGTGCGGTATGCCTGGTTCGAATACATTCTTCCCGACGCTATTTTCCTTTAATTGGAGGTTTAACGACCACCGTGAGCAACTCCATGGACTATAAGCAGTCGCCCGTCCCTAATTCAGGTTCACTGGTTCCAGGGAAGAGAGAGAGCCAGTGCCGTAAGACAAACACAACATCCATGCCTCACTGGGATTCGAACTCCGACCATTTTCGGACGAATGATCAGAGGCCATCGCATAGACCACTGTACCACGGGGGCGGCTCCAGACGCTTCAACCCCTGTGGTTGGCGGAAACAAATGCGACCATCATTTTTACCTAAACTGAAGCGCGTTTCGCCCATGTACATGATATTGTGCCATTCGTAAAGCCACTCCCGTCGTTCTATGCACCATTGCAGTCTGGCAGTCCGGTGCTGCGATGTCAAAAGTAACTTGTGGAGGGACCTACGCGGCTGGAGTCTTAGCTGTAACAACAGGGCAACGTACTGTTACAGCTGACATGAGGGAATGCGTCACAGTTCGCCATTGCTGCGCCAACGCTGTTGATGATGCAGAACGACATTCTCATGAGATGACGTTCGTCCTTTGGAATTGCTGTGGACGTCCACAAACGTGGCCTACGCCCTTCTTCGAACCTTTCCCTGTACACTCTTGCTACGACGGACACACTGCACCTTACACGGCCGGCAAACTTCCAGAGAGAATTGCATTCTCTCATGCCGATAATGCGATCTCTCTGGAACTCGCTTATGTGACTGTATGACTGTCTTACATGACGACGAGGCATCCTTACCAACTGCTGAGCAAGCACTGACATGCCAACCGAACCACGCGGAGCTTATAACAGAAAAACGGTTGGTTTCCAATCTGTGACCTCGCGCGATCTGGTTTGCCCAGACGCGGTACGCTTGCACCAATGGCGCCGAAATGCTAATTATTTCTGCGATATTGCACGATTAGCATATCCCATAAAAATCAAAGTTGTAGCTCGACTCCTTTTAGATGTTCCGTTTTTTTTTTATGAACATGAGTGTATTTTCTTCTTCACAAATACACTACTGGCCACCCGAAATGCAACATCAAGAAGGACACGAGAGAGCAAAGCCAGATTTACTGGACACATAACAACAGATACAAAGATGAAACGATTGAGCTTACAGGCCCGTGCGACTTGCGGAACACGCAGACATAAATAGTTCGTGTGGCCCCCATGGCTGGCAATGACGGCTGCTTCACGCCGCGGCTTCGAACGAAAGGGGTTTTGGATGTGGTCTTAGGGTATATCCGTCCAGGCTGCTTCCACACTTTGCCACAGTTCATCAGGAGTAGCCGCGGGTGGTGCTTGCCGGGTCACTCGGTTGCCGATCAGCGACCAGACGTGTTCGATGGGTGAAATATCGGGAGAACAGGCGGGCCACTGCAGCAGTGAGACCTGGTGGGCCGTGAACAATTGTTACACCTTGCGTGACACGTGCGGGCGCGCATTGTCCTGTTGAAACGTGACCACTGGCAGGTCCTGCAGGTAAGGGAGGACTACAGGCTCCAAAACGTCGGAAATGTTAGCGGTGGCTGTTGAGTGTACCGGCGATGCGTACCAGAGGGGTGCGGGTATCATATCCAATTGCGCCCCAAACCATAACGACAGGCGACGGACCGGTATGGCGATGCATAATACAGCCGTCATACAGTCTCTCGTCGTGGTGCCGCCACACGCGGATCCGACCATTGTGGTGTTGCAGGCAGAAGTGGGATTCGTCGGAGAAGACAATGTCGTGCCATTCCATAGTCCAGGTGCGGCGTTCAACGGCCCACTGCCGCCGCACTCGCCGGTGGTGTAACGTCAATGGTAATCGGAGCAATGGGCGCCGTGCGACAAGTCCCCGCTCGTGCAGGCGACGTCAAACGGTACGTGCTGACACAAGTTGTTGCGCAACACACCCTAATTTCTGCCGCACAACATGCCGGTCCTCTCGTTTCGTGGTGTGCCACGGCTGCGGCAATCGCTCACGTCGGTCCGTCCGTCGCTCCTGCACCCACCGAATCCATACTCTCCTCACTGTGGCTGGATGTCGTCCCACACGGGTGCCGATGTCTCGGTACGATAAACCGCTGTCGCGATAAACCAATATTCGTCCTCTGTCGAACTCCCACACGTGATTGAATGACTGCCGTATTCTGCGACGAGGCATCAGGAAGCTTCCCATGCACAGGTCCGGCAGCACAAAACACTTCCACTACTTACACCCCGTCTTCTGTGCACCCCTCTTATAGTGCGTCTTGGTGGCTTGCCGGGCGCACATGATTTGCATATGCCCTGCAATGCTAATCGTTTGCATGTCCTCTCGCGGGCGACGCATGCTGTGAATTTCAGGCCAATCGGATGCTTCCTTCTTGGTGTTGCATTTTGGGTGGCCAGCAGTGTATTTCAATCCTAAACGGACTGAATTATCACCCTGTAACTTCTTGTATTTATTTCGAGGTTTAACGACAGCCATGAGTCAATCATCCTTAATTTAAGACCACTGGCTCCAGGGACAGGAGAGAGCTAGTTATGTAAGACAAACCCACCACCTATGTCTCATCCGGAACTCGAACCCTGGCTCATCTCGGACAATTGGTCGGACACCAGCGCCCAGCCACTCTGCAACCTAGGCGGCACGCTGCAATTTAAGGAATTAATAGTTCATTATGTATTAAAACTTAAGTTAAACCTCCAAACAATTAAATCATATAACTTTGGGAAGCGTTGATTAAATGTTTCATGTAATGGCTACATAATTATATTATTACGCAAATTTTATGGAGAAAGAATCATTAGAGCTTATACACTGCCTGACAGAGAAAATGCAACACCACGAAGACGTGAACGTAGCGCCATGCAGATTGCAGGGTGGGTGCACGCGTAAATGTTATGCAAATGATTGCATTTGCAGGCCAATCGCACGAACGGCGAGCGGGATACAAAGCGGACAACCAGCCCGTGAGGCCATCAGTTGAGACGTCGTCACGGCCACGAAAAGTGAGTCGTTCTGCTGTAACCGTGTCTGGAGAACGAACAAGGGATGCCAATGCCGTTAAGATGCCGTCGTACGCAATTTTGTCAAACTGATGAGTTCACGAGAGGCGTCATAGTAGGCCATCGTACGATGACGCCTCATTCTTGCGTCGTATTGCGGAAGAAAAGCAACGTGATGCCACAACCGTTGGTCGTATTTGGAGATAGTGGTCCCACGAAGGATCTGTGCAACATTGTACGGAAACCGAAGCACGGAGACGGACGTCCGAGCACACCGATCGTCGCATACGACGTCATGCCGTAATGGGAGACATTTTGCGGAATGTACGGAGAGGTTTGGATGCTCCGACATCGACGCGAACAGTGTCGTGCCGATTGGCTGCGTCTGGTATGCTGTCCAGCCGTCAGTTGCGAAGGCTACCCTTAACAGCAAGCCATCGTCGGAATGCAGATCGTTGTAGTGCCTTCCGTGTAGAACTTTCTTTCCCCAAGCTTCTTCTTTTGGCTCCCTCGTTCCAATGTCGATGTTCTGAGTGGAGAGGTCTAGGGCTGTGTAGTTCTTGTCACTGGCTTATCGCTTGGGGAAGGGGACGCTTGCTCTGATGGAAACATTTTCTAAGGCTGCTGATTTCTTTGTCTCGGTGTTCCAGGATATCAATCATTCCCCGTCCTCCTCCTGCCAGTCCAGTTGTCATCCTTTCTGCTGCTGACTTCGAGTGGTGCTGGCGATATTTAATGAGGGTTGTCTTAGTATTGCGCATTATTTTTTCAACTCTGTGGAGGTCTACTTGACGATTTCGAAGGAACACGTGAGGATTGGAACTGCATATGTTTTGATAGCCCTAGTGTTGTTGCGGGCGTTGAGCTTGATCTTCATTAGTCTCCTCAGCCTTTGGTTGCATATGACGGCTAGATTGTTTTTGATTTCTTTGTGTTCTATGCGTTATGCCTGAAGCATACCAAGGTATTTATAAGACTTCTCCTTCCTCTATAGCTGCGATCTGTTCACCGGTCTTCAATTGGTAGCTACATGTATCGTGCTTTCCTGGGTTCATAATTTGTGTCTTGCATTTCTCTAGGCCGAATTCCATCCCGATATCATTGCTGAATCCCTCGGTGATCCGGATTAGCTGCTGGAGTTGGTTCTGCGGCGATTCGTACAGCTTGATGTCATGAATTATTATTATTATTATTATTATTATTATTATTGTTATTGTTATTATTGGTGGTGGTGCATGTATTGCTAAACACTTGGATTACAAGCTGTCCTAGTTTTGTTTCTAGTGGTATGTCTATAGAAAATTCGCATCACATCACAATTTCGAAACGCAGAACTTCGTACTCTTCTGAGGAAGATGGAGTTCTTTGAAAATGTATACAAGAAAACTCTATGACAATTTCAGTTCAACAGCAGAAGTTTCGAAAACAAGAAATTTTTAGACAGATGCGATTTAAGAATGCCCATTAGACTATGGTAGACTCTTATTATTTCAAGTTTGAGATAAGTTTCCCACAGTTGTAAGAACCATGTTGTTTTTGGCAATTTAAGAACTCTCAACTGCAGAGTTTTGCCGATTTTTTTTTATTTTTTTTTTTTTCAGTTTTCAGTCAAAAGCGCAAAATATGTACATCTGAACTATTTTCTTTGTCCTGTGCGTGTTCTTTCTCTCTCTCGCTCGCTTTGGAAGAATATAACTTAAATCATTATCATTTCAATTTAAAGATAGTGCGCCACAGACATGAAAAAAGCACTCTAGTCAAAAGACAAACTTCCTTACTGGAAAAAAATTATTTCACTGTGAAATCCCAAGAGAGCACATTCAAAAAGGAAAAGAAAAACTACAGCTTCTCCAAGTGAATTTAAGAGAACTTTTAATAAGTTTCCATAACGCTATTTTTATTCTGTATCACACATAACGAATGGGTAGCTTAAAATCGAAAACTGCATCCATTATTAGCTTGGCTTTGGGAAAGCAGCTGCATAATTCATGCATACGCTTCAGTAAGTAACTGAATAATTTATGTCATACGGCTTCGGGAATAACTGCTGTATAATATGTATAAACTAGTAAATTTAAAACATGTTTAATCACATAAAATGATTTCAGCATGCTTAGCCGCAACAAAGTCTAAATTCTCCTTTTTACAAGGCGCGTTATTGAACACAGATCTTGGTTGTAAAACCAAGTTAAAGAGAACTAATAAAAATAGATGGCCCTAGTTAAAACAAAATGATTAACGCTGAACAAAAAACACTAATATCCTTTCAAAAGCAAAAACATTTTTCAAAGAGCAGTGTGCTGGCTGTTTGCTTTAAGCAGTTTAAAAGAAAGTGAATCCAGTCTCTGGTGGTGTTTGCTCATTATGAAGATGATTTATGGCAAGATGTTCGAAACGAATTCTTTGTGTTTTTTCGGATCGACGAACATTCATTCTTTAGTTTTAAGCGAAGAACGATTCGAAACTAATAACATGTAAAAGACTTTTTTCTTTCGCAGTCAGAATCCATTTACGCATGTAAAAATGCGTTTTATAACTGACTTTTAAATTAGGATTTTTTCTCCCATCGATAACGGATGATTTACTTAAACGAACAAAATTATCTTGTTATTCAGAAAAGGTTATAGCAACTATACTTTGAAAAGCAGATTGCTCGAATTTTACTGCTCATCGAGCGCGATACATTTCTGTACGCGAATATTTTTTTAGTGAGCCTGCACTTCCGCAAAGGCGTGGAATTTAAATCGCTTAGTTATCCTTTTGATCTCTTGAGAAGTTATCGAATCAGAATATAAAATCAATGTAGGTGCATAAAATTCGTTTGGCCAATGAGGAAGCACTGAAAATTTAAATAATGCGAGAAAGCAAGCATTTGGGAAAACATTTTCGGCAGAAGGAGAAAAAAATTATCGGAGAAAAGCATAATGATGTCTCGTTTTAAACCAGCGTGTCAAAAGATGAGATATGGTAGTCCCTTGAGAACTGCGCAATGTTAGCTAACCGTATGTTCAGTAATGGGGAAACATCTGCTGTATAATATGAAAAGGCTTTTTTCATTCAGTGAAACCCTTCAGCAGTTATATCTTCGAAATCCTGTGGTATTGAAGATGAATACATTATTATTAATAATAACATCTATAACAAGATAGACAACATAGAATTTTCAGTGGTAATGATCAAGTCTTTTGAATCCTTTCTGATGCTTATTAAATAATATCAAAGTTGTTCAAAGTCAAAGCAACCGGCTAGAAAAAAATCAGCCGGATTTCTACAGTCCATAAAACACCCAGAAATAGAAACGGCTACTTACTTCTACCAGCGGCTAAAAAGTGTGTTACGAAAATTAACAAATGCCGCACAAAGAGTTTCTCATAGCAGAACGAAGGTCCCGGAGGCAAACAGATTTTCAAATCGAACGGCTAAAAGAAGAACCATAGAAGGAAACATTGTATAACTCTACCCCTTTTAGCGGAAGAATTTTGCATAATGGGAAAGTTGAAAATAGGCGGGAAATATTCATGATAAAAGCTATCCTAAGGAAAAAACTTGTCAAATACGTCTCCCAGAAGCAGAGAATAGCGAGAAAAAGGTATTTACTTTTACGCTACATAGTGGCCAATGGGTTCATTAAAGAAGATAGTTCTCCACATCTATATTGTAGCGAATGGCATTCCGTAAAGAAGAAAATTTTAAAGAGCATTTTTAGTAGCGGTGATACAGCTGCAAACAGAAGTACACAAGCACCACCTAGCAACAGAAAGCTGTGAGCTGTAAAACTCCTCATATACTAATCTAAAGTGTTTCGCAAGAATAATGGCATCAGGTGTTGAATTTTTTAAACAGCACATTTAGAAGCAGAGATATTACGAAATACAGGTTAAACATTTGTACCCACTAGCGGCGAAATTGTGCATATTTTTTTTTATTATTGGAGGTTTAACGACCATCCTGAGCAACTCAATGGGCTATAAGCAGTCGCCCGTCCCTAATTTAGGGTCACTGGTTCCAGGGAAGGGAGAGAGCCAGTGCCGTAAGACAAACACAACATCTCTGTCTCACCGGGATTCGAACCCTGACCCCTTTCGGACGAATGATCAGAGACCATCGCTTAGACCACTCCTCCACCGGGGCTGCTAAATTGTGCATTAGTTGGGGAATAAGATACACACACAGTTTTCATAGTTAGTAATATCTGACCGAAAAAAAACTTTTTCTTTACATCGGGTTTTTAATCCAGAAGATATTACTGTAAACGGAAACCTGAACTTACGCCCTTCAGTGGCAAACTTGTGAATTAAGAAAATTTTAAAATATATGAGAAACATTTTGCAATGGAAATGCTCTCCAACAAATAAAGAAATTTTCAAATCGGAATCTTACAAGCAGAGACATAGACAAAATAAAAGGTTACATCTACGCCCCCTGGCGGGAAAATAATGTACTATTTTAAGGATAAGGTATTAACAAAAGGTTTCCCGAGGTGAGCTGTATCGGTTCACGTAAGAATTTTTTTCATCGAATTTTCAGAAACTCATATTTTGCTGCAAATACATCATAAGCAGAAATTAACACTTATGACCCCTGGTGACCAAACCATTCTCCACCAAATATTATAAATTATATGCAAAGCATTTCCCATCAGGAGCTGTATCCGGTGCAGAAAGGATTTTCAAATCGGAGTTTTAGAAGCAGAGATATCGGGGAAAACGCAATTTACCTTTCATCCCCCTAGCGGTAAATCTACGTGTAACTTGAAAAAGTGACTATACCTAAAATAGTCTTCGACATAAGTGGAATCGAAAGCTAAAAGATTTTATGTATAGAAGCAAATGTATGGAAGGAAATGTATTTTGAATTCGATGTCGTCTGCATGTATGCCCTCTAGAGGCAAAATTGTGCATCGTAAAAAGAAAACCGAAATAATGGATCATCATTCGCACATTTCAGGCTTCCCAATGCAAATAGAATTTTTCGAATCTGACTAATAGTTGAAGAGACGTGGTGTCCACAGGCGGAAGGACAAACCGGTAACATAAGCAGGATCATTTCTTTACAAAAGACGTGCTAAAAGTTAATTTTCGTATATTGCACTGTTTTTTTTTTTGTTTTGTTTTTTTGAGGTTTAACGACCACCGTGAGCAACTCAATGGGCTATAAGCAGTCGCCCGTCCCTAATTTAGGGTCACTGGTTCCAGGGAAGGGAGAGAGCCAGTGCCGTAAGACAAACACAACATCCATGCCTGACCGGGATTCGAACCCGGACCCCTTACGGACGAATGATCAGAGGCCAGCGCCTTAGACCACTGCGCCACCGGGGCGGCATATTGCACTGTACCTATAAGGAATGAGAATAATGATTCTTCTTTGATTTATATTAGTCTGCCCGTCTGTCTCGATATCGTTCTGATCCGTAACTGTAAATGAAACAACCAATCTAAAAAATAGGTTCGGTGCAAAAAGAAAATTACGAGGAAAACAGTCTTATTAAGTTGCAACACCAGGCATTTACGAAAAGGCAATTTATTATACATCACCACCTAAACACATGCGAGTCCAAATTTGGCTCTTACAATATCAGCAGCTTCTCGTGGCATGGACTGTACCAGGGGATGGTAATAACGTTAGAGTGTTTCTGCTGCCCACGATTCCAAAATAACCATCGGTAAAGCAACGAGTGCGGACAGTGGTGAACTTCGAGCACGAGCTCCACTTCGTTCCACCAATGCTCAAGTGGGTGTAGATCTAAAGAGCTAGCAGCCATTCAGGATTCCGAACTCAATGGAACGTTCCTCCAGCCATGCTCTCGTCAAACGGAAGCGATTTGTTGTCTTGTTGCACGGGTAAAAAAATTCTAAAATTCACGTGCCGTTTTTTATGATTCCTTTCGTGCATTAACGAAACGTATTCTCGATAGAATCTTATCAGAGAAATGACACGGGGAAATCCTGAATTTCACGGATTCTTTGTACGCCAAGAAAGTTTTGTATTTTCAAAAACCTTTCTTTCATATAATATGGAAAAAATTTGTTCTCACATTTTCGTATCCTTACGACGGAAAAATTCCGGTAGTAGGAGTGATTTGCGGTAAAATGCTTGATTAACTATTAAATTTCAATCGTCTTTCGGATGACCTTGTTTTGAATTTCTTTACCGAGATCGGATATTGTGGATAGCATATTGCATGAAATTTGGTTATTGTGGAAATGTTGGTTATTGTGGCATCCTTCCTCTCTCCCACAGTTTTTTTCCATCAACAACTGTACATTGTGGTACCGTAAGAAACCAGGTACTTACATTATTGCCCAGGTAATTGTACGAAGTTCATGTATCAATCCGTGGAGTCCTTAAGATACAATTGTAAAAGCTATTATAAACGGTCGAGTCACATTGTTGTGACCACCAGCTAATATCCAGAGTAACCACCGTGTGCAACGCGGACAGCATCTAGACGGGCTGGGAGTGACTCAATAAGGTGCTGGAAGCTTGGAAGGGTGTGTGGTGGAGGATGCACAGAGCGAACAACATGATCGAGGTGGTCCCTCAGATGCTGCTCAATTCAGTTTAAGTCTGTGGAATCAGGGGGCCAGGGAAGTACTTTGAAGTCTTCATCGTGCTCTTCCATCCACTCTCGGACATTTCCAGCTGTGTGACACGTCGCATTGTCGTGCTTGAAGATCCAGACAATCAGCATGTACGAGTGAACGTGGTCAGCAAGGATGGATTCATAACGAATGCGATCCATAGAACCTTCCACAGCTATGAGTAGACCCAGGGTATGCCACGAAAACATTCCCCAGACCATAAGGCCGCCCCCATGACCTAGTGTTCCTCCAGCAGTGCTTAAAGAGTGTTTGTTCTCCGATGTTTCTCGCCTTATACGCCAACGTCCATCCGTTCGCTGAAGCAGAAAACGTGACTCATCGGAGAAGGCAATCCTTTGCTAATCAACGGAGGTCCAATTCCGATACTTCCGTGCAAACGTAGGCCTTTCCTGTCGATGCACCTTCGTTAGCATAGGTGCAGTGACCATCAGTCTGCATCAGAGCCCCATACGCACCAGGATTCGCTGTCGTTTTAGACACACTTCCGGTAGTCCCCTGGTTCATTCGGCCAGTGAGTTCCTCCACTTTAGCGTGTCGATCCGCCCTCGCGCACCTTCGAAGGCGACGTTCACCTCTCACGTCAATGTCACGTGGTACTCGGCAGTTACCACGTCGCTTATTCGCAATGCTGCCCTTTCTCCAATCACGATACACTTTAACCACAGCAGCTCGCGAACAGTTCACAAACTGCGCTGCTTCAGAAATACTGCCACCCTTGGCCCGAAAGCCGATAATCATCCCTTTTTGCAAATCCGATAAATCGCTCCTTTTATCCACGACAGCAACGAGTGATATGTTTTCAGATGATGATTGAATATTTTATGTAGAGGATTTTAGGAAGGGAGTGTCTGACCCCAGGTCTTAAACAACCTTTAGAAATAGGAAGCTAGGAGATTTGGGCTAGAGTGCCTGATAGGAAAGTGACACGGAAGCAAAGTAGAAAGGTGGAGAAAGACGCCCTTATTTATTACCGAGGGGCCAGTACCCGGGTCCGACGGCTTAACGTGCCCATCCAACGCACGGCGGATATTTAGTGGATCGAGCGTTCGTACCTGCCTGGGATCGAACCTGAGGTCCTTTCCGTGGCAGTCACGAACGTTGCCCACTAGGCTATCCGCGGCCTTATGTTTTCAGATTGCCTACAGCGCACCTTATATACCTACCAAGACAGCTCACGACACGTGTCTTCGTTCATTGGCTACGCGCTGTTGACCTCAAAAGTAGGAGGTGGCCATAATGTGACGCAACTGTGTAGCAGCTATCAAGAGTAAATTGCCTCCCCGGTGGCGCAGTGGTCTAAGGCACTGGCCTCTGATCATTCGTCCGTAAGGGGTCCGGGTTCGAATCCCGGTCAGGCATGGATGTTGTGTTTGTCTTACGGCACTGGCTCTCTCCCTTCCCTGGAACCAGTGACCCCAAATTAGGGACGGGCGACTGCTTATAGCCCATTGAGTTGCTCACGGTGGTCGTTAAACCTCCAATCAAAAAAAAAAAAAAAATAAAAAAAAAGAGTAAATTTTGTGTCACAATACTACAAAGTACATTTCATCTTTTCTTAAATATAATTGGAAGTCATTGTCCGTTTAGAAAGATCTCAAATTCCAAAGCTTTTCTTTTGCTTCGAAAAATCATGATGAAAAAAATAAGTAATTTATAATAAGTATTCCTACACAAAATATAAAGTCTTTACAAACTTATTCAGAAAAATAATAAGCTACAATACAAAAAAAAGTTGGCTAACTGATCCACATTAATAGCGAAGCAAATTTCATCATTGCGCGATTCGAGTTCTACCTGATACGTGACTGTGCGTTACGTGCCTTTCTGGCTCAACGGTAGCACGCGCTGCTTCCGTTGAAGAAATGAACCCCACCAGGGACAAACGGAAAGTTAACTTCGTACTTCAGGAAATAAGGATATGTAGTAGAAGGGCTTAAAAAAAGTCCGAAAAGGAGATTTTGCGAGATTTCTGTTTAAATACGGGAAAAACCCGAAACAGACTTTTTCTAAAATAAACGGAATTACTGACTACGGAAAATCTACCAAAACACTGAAATTTGGAGAAACAAACTTTTAAAAACCGAAATTTCGTTAAAATACGGACACCTGCCGGCAACTTTGCTACACTGCTGGCCATTAAAAGTGCAACACCACGAAAGCCAAGAGATATCATAGCTATATTTATTGTACAGAAAGCAGATGATACAAGAGTGAATCGTTTACAAATACAGCACGGTAAGACGAGGGGAACACATAACAATCAGTATCTGGTGTAGCCACCCAGGGCGGCAGTTACAGCTGCTACACGGCCCAGCATCGTGAGGAAGAGACGTTGGATGTGTGTATGGGGAATATCCGTCTACGCAGCTTCGATACGATGCCACTGTTAATCCGTTGTAGTTACGAATGATCGCTAGAGAGCAAGTCGTCCGACGATCATGGACCACACGTGCTCAATAGGCGTCATACGGGAACCGCGCTGGCGTAGAAATTGGTGGCATAAGGTGGCGATCCACCTTATGCTACACGGCCCACATCCAACGTCTCTTCCTCACGATGCTACACGGCCCAGCATCGTGAGGAAGAGACGTTGGATGTGTGTATGGGGAATATCCGTCTACGCAGCTTCGATACGATGCCACTGTTAATCCGTTGTAGTTATGAATGATCGCTAGAGAGCAAGTCGTCCGACGATCATGGACCACACGTGCTCAATAGGCGTCATACGGGAACCGCGCTGGCGTAGAAATTGGTGGCATAAGGTGGCGATCCAGGAAGTCTTGGACACTGCGTGCCACATGAGGTCGCGCATTGTCATATTGGTAAATGGCACCAGGCAGTCCCTGAAGGTATGGTACAACAACAGGCTCCAACACCTCAGTGATGTAACGATGGCTGTTCAACGTAACGGTAACGCTGATAACGCGCGTGCGGGAGTGGAATCCAATGGCACCCATACCACAACGCTAAGTTCCGGGCCGGTATGGCGCAGCATAATGCAGAACTCATTCAGTACGTCGCCGCGGTACTTCCAGACACGAATTCGTCCACCACGGTGCTGTAAACTGAAGCAGGATTTGTCGGAAAACACGGTGCTTAGCCATTCGCTCCTCCATGCAAGACGTTCTTGACCCCATTGCAGTCGCAGGTGGTGTAAAGTGAAAGGTAGCCGAAGTAATATACCCCGCTGCTGCAGACGATGTCGAGCCGTCCGTGCGGGACTGGGTGTTGTGCCCCACACCCCAACTTTTGAACTACGGTGGTCGATACGGCGGTGCGATCAGTCAGATCCATGCGCACCGCATGTTGGTCCTCTTGTTCGGTGATGTAACTGGTCCACTGGGATCCCGCACGTCGGTGTGTTCGTTCCCCCACTACCCACTGGCGCCATATTCTCCACACCGTGGCCGCATGCCGCCCCACACGAGCACCGATGTCTCGGAGTGATATACCAGAATTCTGCCGTCCCGCACGAGCACCGATGTCTCGGAGTGATATACCAGAATTCTGCCGCCCCGCACGAGCACCGATGTCTCGGAGTGATATACCAGAATTCTGCCGTCCCGCACGAGCACCGATGTCTCGGAGTGATATACCAGAATTTTGCCGTCACACACGAGCACCGATGTCTCGGAGTGATATACCAGAATTCTGCCGTCCCGCACGACACCGATGTCTCGGAGTGATATACCAGAATTCTGCCGCCCCACACGAGCACCGATGTCTCGAAGTGATATACTGGAATTCTGCCGCCCCACACGAGCACCGATGTCTCGAAGTGATATACTGGAATTCTGCCGCCCCTCACGAGCACCGATGTCTCGGAGTGATATACCAGAATTCTGTCGTCACACACGAGCACCGATGTCTCGGAGTGATATACCAGAATTCTGCCGTCCCTCACGAGCACCGATGTCTCGGAGTTATATACCAGAATTCTGCCGTCACACACGAGCACCGATGTCTGTGAGTGATATACCAGAATTCTGCCGTCACACACGGGCACCGATGTCTCAGTGATATACCAGAATTCTACCGCCCCACACGAGCACCGATGTCTCGGAGTGATGTACTAGAATTCTGCCGCCCCACACGAGCACCGATGTCTCGGAATGATATACCAGAATTCTGCCGCCCCACACGAGCACCGATGTCTCGGAGTGATATACCAGAATTCTTCCGTCCCACATGAGCACCGATGTCACGGAGTGATATCCCACAATTCTCCCACGATCAAAGTCTGAAACCTGCTGGTAGGGCTGCCGTCGTCTTTCACAGGGCATGCTACAGCTGTCCGTGATCAGGAATGGCGAGAAAACACAATTCGAGGGCTTAACACCGGCTCTTTGCTCACTCCTCTTATACGACTTCCAGCGTGGGTTACTGTCCCACATGATTTTCATACGTGCTGCCCGGTTAATCATTTACATGTGCGCCCGTGTTCCGCCAACTTTCGAGCCCCTGGCATGCGATCTTCCTCGTGTTGCACTTTTAATTGCCAGCAGCGTATATATGCTGGAAGAACTAACCACCGTTGGACAACTGAAATACATGACTGGATGCCAAGGGACAGGGATGAGTGGATGAAATTTGAGGAAATGCTGGAGTGACATGGAGGAGACTTTCTTTAGAAAGGAAGTTGCAGAAGAAACTCGGGAAGACCTTCGTCCAGCAGTGGATTGTTAAACTGTTGAGATGTAGAGAGTAAGATAAGTTTGTATTAACATATCCATTAACATTTGTTATAAGACAGATGTACAGAAAAATAATCATAACGAAAATATTAAAATTATAAAAATCTGTGCATAATTGTGTTCTTTTTTATTTAACCGTTGTCGAAGTAAGGTATATTGAATTCGCATTTGTTTTCATTTGATAAATGAAGAACAAGTGCATTCTTTGTGGGGAGGCTGGACCAGGCAGCCCTTACCCATGTGTGCGCCACTGGCTTCTACACAGAGTGATCACTGAATTATGACCACCTACCTAATACTTCGTAAGTCCTCCTTTCGCCCTCAGTACAGCAGCTATCCGACGTGGCATCGATTCAATAAGATTCCGGAAGCAGTTGGAAGATATGGCCAACCAAGCTGTATGCAGTGCGGCCTTCAATGCAGGTATGGAGGTTATTGATGTATCCAGACGCCTGATATGCCGTTCCATAGTGTCCCACAAGTGATCCGTGAGATTGATATCGGGGCAGTTCGGAGGCCAATCGATATGCTGGAAGTCTGAATTCTGTTCCTTAAACTATTCTTGCACAGCATTGGACATGTGGGCCCAGCGCACTGTCATCTTGGTAAACACCGCTGCTATTCGGGAAAAAGTTGGTTTAAAGTCTAATGCTTGTACAGAGTCAGCAGCAAAGGATTCACGACAGTGAGAACCAGTCCTACGTTGTTCCATATGCACTAGGGGTCCAAGTTCCTGCCACGTAAACATGCCCCAACATTCTACAATCGCCTTCACCAGTTTGCACTGTGAAGACCATGCAGGACGGATCGAATCACTCATGTTGTTTGCGCCAAATATCTACACGAGCATCCATGGAGTGGAGTTAAAAGTGGAACTCGTCCGACTGGCACACTTTTTTTCCAGTCATCCGACGTCCTACTTACATGATCTTTGCACCAGGTCAGTCTTGCGCAAATGAACCCTGATTGGGAGAGGATCTCCTCGGTGTCGTCTACTGTTACAGCCCAAACGTGCGATGCATGGTCATGACAGATACTGTTCCGGGTTGACCTCTGTTGAATAGATTTTTTATTTGAGGTTTAACGACCACCGTGAGCAACTCAGCGGGCTATAAGCAGTCGCCCGTCCCTAATTTCAGGCCACTAGTTCCATGGAAGGAAGAGAGCCAGTGCCGTAAGACAAACACAACATCCATGCTTCTCCGGGATTCGAACCCGGACCCAACTCAGACGAATGATCAGGAGTCATCGCTTAGACCACTGCGCCACCTGGGTGGCCTGTTGTATTGGATTGTCAACTGTTGAACAGTGGACCCGACGCTCACCTCTAACATTAACCTTTCGCTGTCCTGTGTAGTTTCGTTGTTTGGCCATTTTCACACCAGTTCCGATACACTTTAACTACGGCGGCTCGCGAACGACCCACCAGTACAGCCGTTTGGGAAATCGAGGCACCCCCTTCTCCGAGCTCTTACAATCTGTCTTTTTTCAATGTCCGATAAGTCCTTCCGTTCACCCATCATGCTCCGAATTTCACTACCTATTGCTCCACTCGCACCTTATATACGCTACATCGGTCGACTAATCACGCCCTCTCGTAAACCACGTGGTCAACAGACCGCATCCACCTTTGATAGTGGTGGTCATAATTCAGCGATCACTCAGTGTATCTGTTCTGTGAGCATCATCTTAAACATAGCTGTTTCATGGGTATCATCACATTCATAGGGAGACAATTAAACATTTTGCCATAAAGTGGGAAATAATAGTAAAAACAACTAATGGCAGAGCGCGTGCAAAGTCCAATAAATTTGTATCGGTCGAGAGAGTACGAATTTGTAAGTTAGTTCGATGTAACGCGGAGTTCATTATAATTTACTGCAACTCCGCTACGCTTGAATTCTTACGAGAGTGTAGTTTAATTTTTGTATGGAAGAAAAGGAGTCTTATTTTTCAAACAAAACAAATGCAAAAGCATTACTTTAAAGATATTAAACAGCTGAACAAACATTAATGTCAATACGACACGTCAGCGTCAGTTTATTTTAGATATAAAGGACATTGGCAGTCCTTTCGTGAAAAAGAATGAAATTCACTTTTGAAAAATACGGTATTGAAAATAAAATAGTTCGCCTTATGCTTTTTTTTTTTTTTTTTTTGATAAAATTCTAAGTACGTCTGCGGCTCGCATTTTATAAAAAAATAAATAATGGAAATAAGACATCCCGAGGGGCCCACTAACAGGTCATGGTACTTCAAGAACGGTCCATGAACCTTAAGAACGGTTTCTCTGATCTTTAAGCTAAGAACATTTTTTTTTTCTTTCGATTTTCGTGACTGGCGTTTTCACTTTTAAAGTTTGGATAGGTGGGAAAAAGGCAAAACCGTTAACATCTGCGCGTGACAAATTGTTTCCCCACCTTTCCCCCTCCATTCCTTGATCCCCTGGGGCATTCTTTTTCTCCGTGTTTCCTATGACTCCCAACAGAGCGTCGGAAAATATTGTTCTGGGCATTTTTCACCGGTATACGGCTTGGGAATACTAGTGCGATAGAATATGCGACCCACGTTGTGCCAATCTTCATTTAGAGCATAATGGCCCGTGTTATTCTGTGATGTAATCCAGGCAGAGATCTTGGCTTTCCTAATGGTCCCTTAATTAGCATGAAAGGAAAACTGAACCCCAAGAAAAAGTAAACAGATCTCAAATAAGCATCACATTTTCGTTGCTAGAGAAAGCAAATCTCTAGAGCGAATTATTTTCCTGTCACTATCTTTTCGAAATGCTTTTCAAGGATGTTATCAAAAACAAAAAAAGCTAAATGTTTGTCACTTCTCAGATTATTAATATACATGCGCAACTGTCCAACCCAAGTTACTATTTCTTAATTACCGTAATTTCCTTGCGTTAAAGAGCTTTCTCAACTTGTCGCGTTGTAATATCTCATTCTGTCTGTAACAGAATATTGTTACGGCAACTTTTGCATAAACAAAAACACAAGCCATTTTCCTGATAACATCCAAAGCCTTGCTAATCCGAAGTTCACTGCTCATCGGGAGAGTTTCCAATTAAACTAAAAATCCTATTTACGAAATCACCGGTTTTTAAATTTTATGGAAGTGTTGGTGCACCCTTAAAATTCTAAAATACACTTTCACCGTGTCTTTTGCGACACTGGAAGAAAAGTTCAAGTTGATAGATAATGCATAATTCCTTAACTTTTCCACGCGTGGAAATTGAAGTACAGTTTGATATCACTTAAACCAGAGAAGAGCAACCTCTTGTCTAAATGGCTTTGGGATTCGGATGCAGGGGCGGATACAGAAGTTTTCTCTAGGGGGCGGTTTTTCGGGTACAAAAGGGGGCCTGAAGCCATTATGATTTTTTTCTTTATATAACTTTATGATGTCAAAAATTACCCCGTATTAGCCAAGCGGCCTCCTCCCAGCCCACCCCAGCGGGGATGGACTTCGGAGTGGGTGGAACAACGGGAAGCTTCCATGAGGGAGCAGGAAAATAAGAAAATAGAAAGAAGTCCTAAAAAGACCATCTCGGAAGAAGCGGTGGGGACATTTTTACGAATTTTCTTTATGACCCAATTAAGATACTTACGTAGATCAGATTGTTATTCACAGTTTCTCCCACCTACTCTGATTTCAGTACCAAGCTCTGCCTTACCCTGTTTCGAGACGTTACAGATGCTAGACAATATGACAATAGCAAAGAACTAACAAAGAATATCCGCATGTTTTTAACCCCCAGTGTCCCTGTTTTTCCTTTATCTTTTGCGCTCTCTCTCTCTCTCCCTTTTTTTATTCTATTCCCTTCTTTTTCTTAACCTAAATCAATGTAATAAGTATTTTAAGTCCTCCGTACTAAATTTAATTGTTAATTTTTTTAGAAAAACTGAAAACAGATTATGCAAAGTTAATCATTTACGATCTTCGCTACTTTAAATATAAAAACTTCGTTAGGGTTTAGGGACAGAGGGCGATCGCCCAAGTCCCCCCCCCCCCTTCAGGGAAAAAAGCAACTAGAAACAAACACCACGAAAATATTATGTTCTGTTTTTTTGCGAAAATTTATACCGTCGAACCTCTGTTATAAATTTATACGTTTTTCTCTTTTGTACTATATATATAAACACGATATATAACTTGAAGAGGGTCGTTCAAAAAGTAACTATACTTTCGGAGTATTCTCCCTCTACCTGATTCCACCGCTCCCACCTTTCTATCCGCTTCCGGATGGTGTGTTCAAAGCCCTTCCTTGGCAAGTGGTTCAGGATACCCATCGCAGCATTGTTCAGTATTTGATGCAAACCGAAGCCCACGAAACTGCTTTTTTTTTTCACTTCAGGAAATCGGTGGAAGTCCACGGCACCAGATCCGGTAAATACGGAGGTTGCGCCATCATTTCGATGCGTAGATTTTGAATAACCTGTGGGTAAGCAAAGCACGATGCGCAGAGGCATTATCTTGATGCAAAATCCAATTCATACTGGGTTACAAAAACGCGTCTGAACTCTACATCGTCTACTACAAGAATGAACTGCCGAGCGCTGTAACGACGCGTCGTCACGTGACGGACCTTGCAGGTGTTCCAACATAGGCAGGGGAATTTTTCTGCGTGCATTTGTTTTGGCGCTAAGAGGTCAGTTTCGTTACGTTTTTGAATGACCTACGTAGTTCCTATCGCTTTTTTAAACTAGGTTATGCGTAACGCATTTATACGCTTTTTGCGATTATACATTAGAATGTGAATCTCAGATTATTATAAATACGCGGTTCCTTGATTCTTTTATTCGTAATCCGATATGTTACAGCTTTCGGACAGCGTTGTTGTGTTCCTTCTTAGTACCGCTAAAGTTGAACCTCGATTCTATCAGGGAAGGGTATATGTTGTTTACTTTCGGTTTGGATCAAAAACTGGTATCGCATTTCATGACTCACACAGATAGGCGTAACCACTGGAAGGGGGCGGGGGTAAGGATCACCCAGATTTTCAGAGTCGGTGATCCCCAATGTAAAGGACACCCCCCCCCCTTCAATGTTTGGGGAATATAATGATATAATGCACACTTTATGATGTAAACCAACTAAATTTAACAATATAAGAATGTGATTCTTCGTAGAATGCGAACACGTGTATAATGTGTACTTAATAAAACAGCGATGTCGATTCCTAATATGCAAAGTCAGTTCTACAACTTTGTAATTTATATTTCTGCCATACCTATCATAGTTTTACTGTTGTGTTCGCTAAGTTCCACAGTTCGCCAACAGAGGCGCCTATGTCGTGCGCGTTAGATAGCGAGTCAGCAACATCTTTGCTCCTGTGTGTGTGTGTAGGGGTAGGGCGTACCAAACTATCTTATACAGTATATATATAACATTGTATATACACGTACAGTATATTGTATACACATAATGTGTATATGTGTGATCGGACACCCCTCCCCCTCTTTTTAAACATGGTTACGCCACTCCACACACACATATGCGGTATTTGAAAATTGATAAATCTCTGAGACGTAACTTTGTTGCTCCACTATTTCGTGGCTTAGTAGAATAGAATTCTAAATGTATCCTCAATATTCAACACTACTTTCAAATAGATGCACTCAGGATCCGTAGAAGAAAAAAAAAACCTGATAATTCGTGAGCTCCATACAGAAGCACTGATCTCAGATTCTTAGTTGTGAGGATTTCGCTTAATCTAGAATCAGGATTTTTATAAACAGTTATAGAGTCGCCAAAACAGAAGTTTCATTTTTATAGGCTTTATGATTTTTGCAATGCGATAAAATGTATTATAATGTGTAGCGCTTTTTTTTTCGACGCCAAATCGACTTTAAATAATTTCTTTTTAAGGATCATCATTTTCTTCTTTAAAGCATAAATTTTCAAACAGTACTTAATATTTTGAAATTTCGTTCATAGGTTTTTACATTTATACGTTTCTCAAGTCCATCTCCTAAAAAAAGTACATATAACCGAGGTTTCACTGTACGGTTAATATAAACAAAACGAACGATGTTTCACTGTACGTTTAAATTACGAAAATGTAAAAGCTGCAGTTATAAAGATAATGCAATATTTGTCACAAGAAAATGAAATTAATTAGTCTTGTTAACACAGCGCACATAGACTATGTTGTTACGGCGGTAACAGCGGAGACTTCGTCTTCATTCCATTTTTTTTTCCTTCAAGATTATGCTTATTAGCTTCAAATCGGAAAGTTAATGCTGTCAAGTGAGCATGGGGTTTTGTCCTGTAAATATACACAGTCGTATCGAAAATAATATGACCATCCCGGAATCACAGTGTATCCGCCCATTCGCGTTACAGAGTGCAAGTGACAAGGTTGACCACACAGAGATATAAGCGGCCGGCCACAACAGATGAGCCATAGTGCGTTGCGTGAACACAATCGATAAAGGTAGTGATTTAACGGACATTTAAAAAGGAATGATCGTCGGCTACAGCGCCAAGGGTGCAAGCATCTCAGAAACAGCAGACTTCGCATGCTGTTTGCGAGGTGCTGTAGTAAGGGTGTACCAAGAATGGACCACTGGTACACCGAGTACCTCCCGACGTCATAACTGTAGAGCCCCAAAAGCCATCGATCCTAGAGGAGAACGATGCCTCCGTCGATTGGTAAAGGGCAATCGACGCACAACAGTGCAGCAATTGACCACCCAAATGAACGCTGGGGCACCCAGGTACGTGACCCAGATAACAGTAGAGCGAACCCGGTTACGCATGGGTCACCGGAGTCGACGATGCGTGAAGGCGCCCATGTTAACCCATGTCCATCGGCAACGACGCCTGCAGTTCGCATGGGACTACAGTCATTGGACGAGTGGAAATTGGTTGCATTCTCAGACGAATCCAGGTTTCTACTCCCGAGAAGTAACGGCCGGTGGCACATACGGCGTCAGACACACGAGAACGAACACTCTGACACGCTTATCGGTCAAGTACGGGCCGGCGATAGCAGCGTGCATGTCTAAGGGATGCCTTCCTGGTATGACCTGCGACCGCTTGGTACCACTGGATGGGCCCAAGAGCGCCAATGACTGCCTGTCTATCCTCGCTGACCACATGCATCTCTTCATGTTGGACGTTTACCCTGTTGGTTGCGGTGTCTACCAACAGGACAATGCTCCCTGCCATGTCGGTAGGAGACTGATTCCAGGAACACGACAGTGCTGTCTCCGTTCTCCCTTGGCTGGCAAAATCGCCCGAACTCAATCCCATAGAGCACTTGTGGGACTATTTGGATCGACAGGTTCGACATGCCGACCCACAACTACGTCATGTCCGGGACCTTCGTGATCTGCTGCAGTTCTAATGGGAACGTGTGCCTCAACCTTCCAGGGCGTCACTTCCTCCATGGCATGCCGTCTCGCTGCTGTCATCCGGGCCAATGATGGTTATTTCCGTTATTAGGTAGGTGGTCGTGTTATTCGGATACGACTGTGTGTATATATATATACTGTATATATTAACATTTGGGAGTTTAACCACCACCCCGTGAGCAACTCAATGAGCTGTAAACAGTCGCATGTCTAATTGAGGGCCAATGGTTCCAGGGAAGGGAGAGAGTTTGTGCCGTAAGACAAACAAAACATCCATGCCTCACCGGGATTCGAACCCAAGCCCATCTCGGACGAATGGTCAGAAGCCAGTGGAGCAGCAAAAAAAAAAAAAAAGTTATTACAGAAAGTTTTATTCAAAGTATGACCCTTGAGTATTTTTTTTTTTTTTTTTTTGCTAAATTGAACGTACGTACATTAGTACAAAAAAGTTGCTCCTCTTTCACATTTAAATTGTTGAAAGTGATATTTTTAGGCGGAATTGTAGGACAGGATTATCTAGTGGGTTTTTTCGGGGGGGGATTAATGACCACGTGAGCAACTCAATAGGTTATAAATACAGTCGCCCGTCCTTAACTTAAAACCACTGGTTCCACGGAAGGGAGAAACCAAAGTGGTAAGACAAACACAATATCCATGCCTCACCAGGGAGTCGAACTCAGACCCATCTGGGACTAATCATTGAAAGCCAGTGCTCATACATCCTAGTTCTTTAACCATGAGAATAAGACTGCTTGGGTACGCAAAGTTGCTCCCCATTCGCTGACGTCACACACTCCTAACCCGGCTCGGTCTCTGTGTTGCAAGTATCTCAATTCCTAATAGTGCCATTTTGGAAATCTAAACGCTCTTGTTCTTAGAATTTAAAATAGAACTGTAAAAATAAACTTTTTTTTCCAAAAAAAAATTAAAATTTTACGAGCTACTAAGTATAGCAAAATCTACTGCTAAGCAAATGCGATTTTATCCAGCTCGTCTTATATATTCTTAAACCTACCAGACTAAAAAAAAAAAAACTTGTACCGCTAAACCATTAACACAAAGATCCCAATGCTATCGAGAGCGTTTGAAATTCGCGGGGGAAAATAGAAAGAGTACCCTGGTATTCTTTGTAGAGAATTTATGCTATGTATCTTACGCATGCCAAAACCTTTGTGTGTGAACTGCAATGAAATCAGTGATTCGAAAGTGTACATTTATTTGCGTACAACACATTGCGCGTCATTACCAACCACGCAGCGCCACATTAAGGGGGAATTCTCATTTTTTTGCGCTAAATTTACTGCTTTTTTTTCGGAGTGTTTATTGACGAGACTATGCAATCAATTGATTCCAAAGTAGGTACATCTATTTATTATCGTTTCAGGTATTTACAAAACAATTTTTAATAAGTTTTATGAAGAATCACGTCCGCAAATCCCCCTCGACCATGACACTGCGAGAAGATCCGCTGTCCCTTGTTGGCATGATTTCTCCACTAAGGGTGATCTGAAACAAAAAACCTCGAACGGCGTTTCACTCTATACACAAGTAGTTATTGTTTGATGAACCAGAAAATATATATATATAACACACGTGTATATACGTATTTGAGGAAATGGTGGCTTGTCAAACTTAAATTATCAATTTCGCTCAAAAAATTTACAATGCTTTTTGCTATTAAAAAAAATATACATAACGTATCGTGTTTCTGGTTCATCAAACGATAAAAGGATGTTTGCTGAACATGCAGTTTTACAATTGAAGTTGATCGGTCCAATAGTTTTTGAAATATCATGCCAACCATTCGTGAAAAAGCTGTTTCGAGAAAAACCCATTTAAAGTTTCAAGTACAGTTTATGGAGGCATATCGAGTACTTACAGTATTTTTCTGCTAATCTGCTATACCAGAGCCATACAGTGTTCCTTCCTCTGCTTTGCAGAACTCGTTTAGAGACATTTTCTCGCTTCTACGCCTTGTACGAGTCTCTTTTGTAGTGTCGAGGCTGCGTCTCGACGATCTTTACAGACGCTGTTGGTCCCGCGCGTTGCCAAATATCTTAGTTTGCTCGCCAATAACGAACGATTCCTATCGTTGTCATCATTTTCAGGACGGCAGAAAAACCTTCATTAAAAATGCCTGCTGCTACATAGGCTGCCATTTCGATGGTTTTCGAGACACAGTGAAGATATTTGGGAGCGAACCGCCAAACAGTAGAATTCAAACTTTCGTTGTTTTGAGTGTCACCACCCAAACACCTTTCTAGCAACTCTCTTGATGACAAAACGTTGTAAATTGGCTTCATAGCATTTTCGACATCTTTATGAAGTGGCGGTTCGTGATTGAATTCTTCCGGAGTTTTCCCTCTGCGACTCCGCGGGAACTTAATAGATTATAACTTGGCCAATTTTGCGAATTTCCACTTGAAATTTGGTACACATATACTTAAAACCTGAAAAAACAAAATAACGTAAAAAAAAATCGATTTTTTTCACACACAAAATGAGAATATCCCCCCTCCCCCTTAAGTCGAAATAAATCATAAACAATAAGGTTTACTAATTCCTATCATAAAGCGGTACTTAGGTAGATGGGTTAATATGAATGTTACTGTCGTAAAACCAATGATCGGATCAGATCATATGTAGAGGATTTTAGGAAGGGAGTGTCTGATTCCAGGTCTTAAACCCTTAGAAATAGGAAACTAGGAGATTTGGGCTTGAGTGCCCGATAAGAAAATCACACGGAAGCGAAGTAGTAAAAAGGGAGAGGAAGCCGCCCTTATCTATTACCGGGGTCCGACGGCTTAACGTGCCCATCCGACGCACGGCGGATATTCACTGGTTTGATCATTCGTACCTGCATGGGATTGAACCTGAGAAGTCTCCGTATCAGGCACAAACGTTGACCACTAGGCCATCCGCGGCCCCGTAAAACCAATGAAAGAAGATATGTCAGTCATAAAAAGTAAATATTTACTAAACTACGGCGGCGGCAAATAGTATTTCGACTGTTTAGTTTTCCAAACACAATATTTGTTTTTATTATTATTAATATATATTATTCAGATTTTAGATGAACGTAAGAAGCGATCCTGATACGTATAAAATGTGATAGAGCAACGAAAATCCATCTACGCATGCGCAAGGTAAAATGTGACCTCAAAATGGAAAAAAAAGTTGAGTCGCAAGTATGTTAATGAGGGGGATTGGTAACTTTTGGTCTAGGATATCTACCCCGTCGTGTTATGCATCAGTTTAAAGCTCTCGTCAATAGCATCTAATTCGTTGAGCTAAATTTCCAAGCCGTACTTGTCGGCGAAGTTTCATACCATCAAAAAGTATTTTTGTAGTGGCTTTTATCACATTTAGCATCAGGTTCTTGTAATTTACGCAGATTGTAATGAGATATTGTTAAGTTTATGTAAAATATAATTAAATAATGTTCGGCGATAGTTTACGAAAATATATTGTTGAGTAATAAAGAAATTAATTGTTGTGTTACTTCAGGGGACAGCATTCAAATTCAGATTTCAACAATATTTTTTACTACTTCCGTTACCCATTTTCGTTGCAGTGAAATTTCTTGCTTGGGATTTACTCTACTACTTTCTGGAAAGATGCATAGCATTGAAAAAATGAAGCAGGAAGGCATTCAAGAATCATCGACTGGCACTTAATTATCATTAACTACTCCAATTCTAAAAGTTTGTCAGCAGCTAGCTGCCTTTGACTATTTTTAACTCCACACCACGCCGAAGTATGCGCGTTAGGTTACTCTTAGTCAATTTCTTAGAAGCGAAGTTCAAATTCATCAAGAATAAGATTTCGTTCGTTATAGAATATGAGTTCGTCAGTCTGGATCCTGCATAGATAGTGTTCACCAAAGAAGAACTTTAGTATCCCCTTGTTTAAGTTTCCTATTTTAACTGTCTCTTGCATCCACAGATTGATTGTATTTCTAAAATGGATTATTATATTGTTTGAGATAGCAATTTATAAAAAATAAAAACATTTTACACATTTACTCGTTTTGATTTTTGCGATGCATGCAAGATGTTTGACATAATAAGACTTCTTACGGAAATATCTTGTGCTCAATTTCATTTTCTTTTTTCTTCCTGTTCGTGCTAACTTGTTTTAAATATTAAAGGTAAGCAAAAGTTTTCACATCCCCGCAAGCGGGGGCTGAAAGGGTCTAACCGGCCGGCGACCTGTGCTGTGAGTTCGTACATAAAGCCAAGCATGTCGGTAGATAAAGTTCATTTGCGGCACTGTTTGTTTTCATGCTTAATTTAGGGAAAAGTGCGAGCGAAGCATACGGTTCAATATGTCAGGCATATGGCGAAACGGTTATGGGTGAGTGGGCGTGTCGAAAATGGCTTGCCAGGTTTAAGAAAGGTGATCTAAGCTTGGAAGACAAGCCACGTGCAGGTAGACCGCAGGAACTCGCAGACGAGGAGCTAGAATCACTGTTGCAAGAGGATGCCACACAATCGACCACGCAACTGGCGAAACGTTTGAAAGTTGCTCAGTTGACTGCGGTACGGAGTCTACAGGCCTTGGGGGGGCGGGTGAATATCCAGATGATTGATAAATGGATTCCGCATATTTTAACCGAGCGTAATTTTGGTCAACGATTGGGCATCTGCATGTCGTTGCTGGAGAGGTTTAAAGGGAAGAATTTCTTATGGAAGGTTGTCACCGGGGATGAAAAATGGGTCTATGCGACAATCCCGTACCCAAGCAATCCTGGATCGATCAAGGCCAGCCATCAACATCCACTGCAAAACAGGATATCCACAGGAAAAAGATGCTGTTGTGTGTGTGTGGTGTGATGTGATATGCATGGAATGCTGTACTTTGAACTGTTGAAACCGGGCGAAATGATCACTGCACAACGATATAGTGATCAGTTGGTATAACTGAACGCCGCAATCGAGCAAAAACGCCGATGGACAAGTAAAAGACGCCGCCCAGTCATCCTGTTACACGATAATGCCAGACCACATGTCGGTGCTACCACGAAGTCAATCCTTGAACAGTTTGACTGGGAGGTTTTACCGCACCAGGTTTACTACCCGGATGTTGCACCCTCAGACTTTCATCTGTTTCGCTCTATACAACATGCCCTAGCCCAACAGCTGTTCAACACAGTTCCAGACGTGGAAAATTTCGTCACTGCGTTCTTCAGCTCAAAACCAGAGTCCTAATCACAAGGGCATTCATGTTTCCTGAAAAATGGCAAAAGGTCATTGATGCTAACGCCAATATTTCCTTGAATAAATGTGTAATGGGTTCCTGATTGTTCCTGTCTCCTTTAAACGGCGGAAACTTTTGCATACCCCTAATATATTGCAAATAATCCTGCATCAAAGCAGAGTGACGAACTCCTATGTTACACAAAAGTGGTGATCGGCGTTTGCTTTGTAGCAAATTGTAATGATACGTCAGTCACTTCATCATCACATCGTATGCGCATCCATATTTTCATTCTGGATTCCCTGATCTTCAGAACTAATGAAATGTTCAAAGTAATCGAGGTAGTTGCCTTCAATGCACGATTTTAATAACAAGAGTCACTCACAATACAAATTTAAATTCGTTGGCTGAATTTAAAGATTTTATTGTACACTATCTACCAAAAAAGTAATTGGACACCCCTGCAAACGACGATATCTGCGGTCCTGATACACGTCACGGCCGCCGCCGTTAAACACCGTGCGAGAAACAACAACGCAACCAGTCGCATGCAAGATTCCATGCACTTCGGAGCTCTCTGATTATGAGAAAGGTGTAATCGTCGGGTATCACAGAAATGGCCGATCCATACGTGACATATCCAGCTAGTTGAAGTACCCAAAATCGACAGTGGCCTACGTGATTGGAAAGTGGAAGATGAGAGGTGACTGTCGGAATGTGCCCCGACCCGGCAGACCCACAAAACTGGGAGTTAGAGACCGACGGATGCTGGCCAGAGAAATTCGGAAGAACCGCACCAAATCGATAGGCCACATCCGCGAGGAGTTTCAAGAGGCATCCGGCAGTGTTCTTTCGATGAATACCATCAGTAAGGAAGCCCATCTGCTCGGTTATCATGGACGTGCTGCCGCCCACAAGCCTTTGATCACCAAGTCCAATAGCGCTGCTCGGCTAACGTGGTGCAAAGAACGTCGACAGTTGGCCGTTGAACAGTGGAAACAGGTTCTTTGGAGCGACGAATCAAGGTTCACCCTCTACCGTTCGGATGGCAGGGCCTGGGTTTGGAGTCTGGCTGGAGAACGCCTCCTGCCGGAATGTATTGTGCCAACTGTGAAGTTCGGCGGTGTTGGAATTATGCTATGGGGGTATTTCTCCTGGTATGGCACGGGACCCTTGGTCGCAATTTCTGGTAGACTCAAAGCCGAGACCTACTGCACCATTTTGGATGACCACGCGCTTCCTACGTTGTGGCCGTTTTACGGGGTGGACCCAGTTTACTTTCAGGATGACAATGCCACCAGTCATGTTGCGAGGTCCACCATGGCTTGGTATGGTGACAATGGAGTTAATCGAATGGACTGGCCTGCGCACAGCCCGGACCTTAACCCTATCGAGCACCTCTGGGACGAGTTGGAGCGTCGACTTAAGGGGTGTCCCCACCGTCCGAAATCGGTGAAGGAACTGACCTGTCTTCTCCAAGCCGAGTGGAAGAAAATACCGCTAGCCGTCGTACAACGCCTGGTTGAGAGTATGCCCCGGAGGGTCGCAGCTGTAATCGCCGCTCGTGGAGGCTCAACCAACTATTGAAGGTGAATAAACTTCGTTTTCCTTTGCTATCACAGGTGTCCAATTACTTGTTGGTAGATAGTGTATATATAAATATAAGAACTTTCGGGTTTCCCTAGAATCCATCATCAGATACAGAAGAAGGAATAAGTTTAAATAGAGTGTTACGTGACATAATATAGATATCAGATATTAATATGACATAAGAACCTTGTAATTGCTACTCAGAGACATTAATGCTGTAATGACAATGTTCCAGTATCTATACCTACAATCTGGAAACTATTTACAGGTCCGAATACGAGGCAAACTGAGGACAAAATCACTTAATCTCGATTTCTGCTATAGTGCTCCTTGTTGTATCTCCAGATGAGAACAACACAATTAATTATGTTACCTACTAACCTTCCTTTATTTTTACAATGTAGTATTTTATGTATACCTGCATTCCATTTTCTTTATTTCATGATACATGCCACGTTGTTTGACAATTTGATGCCACGTGACATTATGTCATATTAATATCTGATATCTATATTATGTCACGTAACACCCTATTTAAACTTATTCCTTCTTCAGTATTTGATGATGGGTTCTAGCGAAACCCGAAAGTTCTTATATTTGTATATACAATAAAATCTTTAAATTCAGCCAACGAATTTAAATTTGTATTGTGAGTTACTCTTGTTATTAAGATCGTGCATTGAAGGCAACTACCTCGATTACTTAGGACTATTTTTGCACGAATTTAATGAATTCTCCTAATGAAATGTTCGCTGCTGTCTACCGCGGACTGCCTCAAATACAACTAACATGGTGTATTGAGGACTCCGACTACCCCTTACATACAGAGGAACAATACTCTGTGATCTCAAATGTCGGAAATTATAAATATTCGTAAGGTATGAGTAGAGAAATAGGTTAAATATCATTCGCACAGTCTAAAATGAAAACATAGCAACAACAATCATCATAAAAGCATCCATTCGTAATGTGGAAAAGATAACAGGGCAGAAAAACTATCAAAAAAAAAAAAAAGCTTTGATCGTTTCATTTGATTCTGTGGGTCATTAAGGGGTTTTTGGCATTTCGATGGGCATTCGAATTTTACTAATAAAAGGCAATACAATACAGGTTTCTACTGTGTTGTAACCTAATGAATTCTACGAAAGATTTAATCTAAAGCTTTTCGGCTTCCGTTGCGGAACTATGACGCATTTCCGAAATATCTAAACACCGGACGCAAAACACCATTTGAAGGAAATCCCTTGACAAGGTGTGGCGGTAATAAGTGTGACCAGTTGAAGATTAATGAATTTTCTGAACTTTAACAAAGTGAGTTACCTGGTAACCAACAAGCTCGCTTCACGTTTGCGAAGGTTTCGGAATAGTCTTGCTTGGAAAGAAAAGAACGAATCGATCCCTTGCTTTGAGTTATTCTTGCACAGATAAAAGGCCACACAGGGAGAGGCAGGTGCAAATGATGGTTATACAAATTGGTAGACGACAGAGTTTCTCGCAGATCCGAATCTTTCTAGAGTATGGCAGCAACCTACAGTTACCATAACACTGTCTGGTTCAATATTTATTTCCTTTTCCTCGATTCCAAAGATACTCCTTTTTTAGCACGTTTTTAGAAAAAAAGTACTTGCTTACGTCATCTCTATGTGCGTCAGTCTGTAGATGCCATATATTTCTACACCTGTTTGTTGATATCTAAAAATTCTTCTGGCTTTGGAATGCCTGAGCTGTGAAAACAATGAACCTTATATTAATATTTTGGGTCATATCTAATGCATAACTGGAGTCAAATGCAGATGCTATTTAATTCGATATACAGGGTGTCCGAGAATTATTGGACACATTACAAAATTATGTACAAAAAAAAAACTATGAGCATTGTCTGTTTTTCTATATCACGTATTACTAACACGGTTTCTATATTTTTGTTTTGCAGAATTGTTATTCCCAGAATCCGATAGATGGCGCTAGGTGTGGCCTGATGATTAATGTATGAGAAATGCGCAATCAGTAATCATGCCATCCGTACAGCAGAAGGCGATGTGTGTGTGTTATGGCTTGCGGAATTAGTCTGTCATTAAAGTTAAAAAACGGTACCGTTTAGAGTATGGTTGTAATCCTCCGTCAACGAATTCAATTAAGCGGTGAAGGAAACAGTTTAAAGAAACTGGCAATGTGGAACATCGTGGAGAAGCTGGTTATGGCCTAGCGTCAGCGGTGAGACGGTTGACCAAGTTAATGAAAGTTTCCGACGAAGCCCCAAGAAATCCGTTCGTAAAAGCAAGCAGAGAACTGTGCATTCCGAAATCGACAGTTCACGATATCTTGCACAAGAAATTAAAGTTTCATGCTTATAAAATTCAAATAGTGCAAAAGATGCATGTAAATGATCACACTCTGCGATACGATTTCGCTGTGGATATGCTGAATTGAGTAGAAAACGACGGAAACTTTCTCAGTACTGTCATTTTTAGTGATGAATCCACATTTCATGTATCAGGTATTGTGAATCGTCACAACTGTAGGATATGGGGCAGTGAACCGCCTCATGCTGCTGTTGAACTGGAACGTGATTCTCCAAAAGTTAATGTGTTATGTGCCCTATCAAAAAGAAGTGATTGGCCCTTTCTTCTTCTGCGAAAAAAACATAAATGGTGACATTTACTTGGATATGCTAGAAAATGTCGATATACCCCAGATCAGAAAATATGATAACGTCGTTTTCCAACAAGACAGGCCTCCGCATTGGTCAACGTCTGTACGTAAGTGCCTAAATGAGCATTTTCCCAACATATGGATTGGGCGTGGTGATCCCATTTCGTGGCCTCCTCGCTCTCCAGTTCTAACTCCATTGGATTATTTCATGTGGGGTTATGTGAAGGATCGTGTCTATCAGACGCGTTGTACTGATTTGCAGGAACTGAAGCAGCGTATCACAGCTGCTATTAATTCCATAACTCCTCAGATGCTTGCCAATACATGGCATGAAATCGAGTATCGCTTGAACGTACTACGAGCAACCAAGGGATCTCACATCGAAATTTATTAACTTGTATAGTTACATTGTAAGTTAGTACAGTCAGTTTCTTTCTATCTGTTTAATATTTTGTTTTATGTAATTTTGTAATGTGTCCAATAATTCTCGGACACCCTGTATATATTTTTTATTCCATATCATTGCTTCTATTTCCGACTGAAACAATTCTTTTTACTTTCGATACCTTCCACTACAAAGACATTTTTGTACAGCATCTTTAAATATTGTAGTTTTTTCGCTAGAGGGAAGTAAATGTATACGGGTCTGATCCAAAAGTATCAGACAGTACTTTTTTCCTTCCTAAATTAGGCACATAACAGCGCCGAGACACATTGGCGTGCGACCTTCGACTTTACAGCGCCTGAGTGAATTTTTGTCACGCTGTAGGCTGACTCACTTCGTGCCTGGCAGTGAAGGTTTGGCGTTGTGAACACCGTCCCTTGCGCACTCTTGTCTTGTGCCACAATGACAGAGAGTTGAACAGAGAATCTGCATCAAACTTTGCCACACGTAAGTTGAAACAATTTAAATCATTAAAAAGGTTTTTAGTATTAAAACTATGAGTGCAACGCAAATCAAGGAGTGGTATCAATGCTTCAAAGACGTACGAAAGCCTATTGAGAGTGACGTGCGTTCAGAAAGGCCCTCCAAGAGCCGCAACCCTGAAATCATCGAGAAAGTGCGTATTGTAAACTACCAGGCATGTTCTCCGTCGCCTACGAGATGCAGTGCGGCACAAGGTGACTGGCCCCCGCCCCATTCTTCTCATCTCATTCAGGCTTTTTGGCCAAACATCAGATCCCACAAGTAAGGCAAACCCCATAATCTCCAGATATGGCTCTTGCGACTTCTGGCTGTTCCCGAAGTTGAAAATTCCTTTGAAGGGGAGAATATTTGAACGCACAGAAGAGATCATGAAGAATGCGAAGCAGCACCCTATTGGAGATTCCAGAAAGTGACGATAGTTCAAACAGTTTTCCAGCCGACAGCGTGGCAAAAATTCACGCATGCGCACTAAATTTCAAGGTCGCTATCTAGTTTAGGGGGGGGGGACGCAGTCGGGTACTTTTTGATCAGACCTATATTCCCTGTTTTCATGATATTTTTGCTTCTAAAAGTCCGAATTTTCTCTTTGTTACAGATAGCGTTCACAGCAAAGAACACTTTATCATTTGAAGAAGTTATTTTAAGAGTGGCACAGCTCCATTTTCGTTCATTTCAAGATATTGGGTTTTAAAGTTAAGTAAAGAAGACCTGCATAATATAAATGCCTGTATTGCGATGCACTTTGTTGGCCGTAGAAGGAAGTTGTAGGTATGCCAGGTGCAAAATAAGAATCCTCCTGCGTGATCCCGAAAGTGAGGTTTAACTGCAATTTCGACCGGTCGGCCTGATACCGAACCGGGGAACGAGTTTTGTGTGATTTGGCTGTGCTATACTGCGCTGCTTTAGCAGAACTGACGATCTAAAGCACGAGAGAGGGATTCATCCCACTCTCACGATTTTTCTTTTGAGAATTCTTCTCCCTTACGTTCCCTCAAAATCAGAGCAGTTACGGACTTAGAAAAACGCCCTTCTAAGGGCGAAGTTCCGTTCAGCCCACACAGTGACTTTAGTGTCAGACTTCGGGTACGTCGTCGCCGTTCTGGTCCCCCTGACCAAAGGACTCTTTGATCCTTGGTCAGGCCAAAGCCCGAGCGCCCAGATTTCTAAGGTTTGGCGTGAGTGGGAGAACCCCAGGGTGCCCACTCAGCCCTTACAAAAATCTCGTGAGTTCTCATCTCTCTCACAGAGTTGTCAGCTACCCACAAGGGTTTCCAAAGGGGTCAGTCCCTAAACCGTCCGAGTCAACCCGGACTCTGAAGGTAGTGGCCGAGAAACTACTTAGCCCTGTCGGTAGTTCTAAGGGGCCTTGGCCCACTTCCGAGACCAACCGGAAGGTAAAGCCCAGCGCCAGGTTGAGGCCTTCTTCGAAGACTCTTCCTGGTGCGAAGGGTTCAACGGCCACTACACCAACGAAGGGGCATCCCTTTCGACTGAGCCAACTCAGTCAAAACGTGGTGAAAGCACGTCTTTGCCACTTCCGCCCATGGCAAGTAAGGGGACATCATCGCTCCAACCCGAGTCCTCTCGGGTTTCTGAGGGGTCGTCTGCTGGCCCTCCAGAGGCAACTTTAGAGTCCGCTATTGGGGACTCTCGGGTCACTTCCCCAGGACGATAACAAATGGAAGCGGGCCTAAAGGAAATCCGCAGAGCTTGCGTCGCACAAGCAAATGAGACTGCAGCCTTAGAAGGTAGGCTGTCCGTTCTCCTGGAGTAGCGCTGCAAGGTCGACGCCAAAGTGACTTCCTACGCCGAAGCGGCTAGGAAAGGGTCTAGTACGGCGAAGGTACCTTCGCCCGCCCCAAGTGGGAGAAAGAAAAAGAAAAGGTCGGGGACAGGAGACACGTTCTCCTGGTCTATCCCACTGTCGAGGGTACGTCCTCAGAGGACGTAAAGAAGACCCTGCGAACTGCACTCAACCCAGCTGAACTGCAGTTAGGGGTCAAGAGCATTCGGAACATAAGGAAAGGTGGGGTTGCGGTGGAGTGTTCCCGTCCCGAGGAGGTCGACCGCCTCGCCCAGGAGTTGAGTAGCAATCCTTTGACCAAAGATTGCACGCTCCCCACAGCCCCACGAAAGAGACTTTCTCGGTTGATGGTTTACGGTGTCGACGGGGGATCTCTCGGGCAAGAAGTTCGAGGAAGGGGTTCGTGGGAAGAGGCCCGACCTCGATAATGGGTTTACAGCCCGTTTCCCTATCAAGAACAAGGGAGGCAGGGTCCACTGGGGGCAGACGTGGAGCCCAAGGCCTTCAAACTCTTGATGAAGCTGAAGTCACTGAACTTTGGTTGGTCAGTGCTCCGCCTAAAGGAGTATTTACGCGAAGTCAAATGCTTCCGGTGTAATGGCTTCGGTCATTTCCGGAGCAACTGTCCTGAGTCCAAAGACAGGTGTGGCAATTGCGGTGTAGTTGGGCACCAGCACCACCAGTGTGCAGCCACATCGAAGTGCAGCAACTGCTCAGCTGCAAATGCTCAGTTCCGCCTGAAGCTAGATGATGCTCACTTTAGCTTCAGTAAGACGTGTCTAATTCTTATTAGGGAACTTGATCAACGAAAAAGTCTGGTCAACTATGGTTGACAGATCGTGGTACCCTCAGAGGTACGTCGCTCTCGATCTTGAGTTTGTTGGTCTTTTGACCAAGGTGTTTCTGATTACCCTGGCCCGGGGTCATCACCACAACACTGGCCCTATTCCTGTGGACCATGTAAATAATTTTGTGTTTAATGTGATTCTGTGTTGAATATCTGTGAGAGGGGTGCATGAGACCCTCATACTATCAATGTGCATGTACTCATTTTGTTTTACTAGATACCAAATAAAGGACTCTTGTCTCAAAAACTCGCGTTGGCGGACGATTTCGCGACCACGAGATGAGAAAATAAAATTTATTGAAAATTTGTTTGCCCCGCCCATAGCACGTCGCACACACGGGCTATGATCGAAGGGTGCAAGGTACTGGTACCATGGGGAAGGCAGAACCTCACAGGTCCCTGGACCGATTCTGTCCGAGTGAAAGACTGGTTTCCGGTGTCTGGCGGGCTAGCTATCACAGCGCCGACAGGAATCTGATTAATTCCAAACTTGTGAGAGAGTTACACATTTCCCTGCGATGTTTGCAAAATAGACGGTACAGGTACAGTCATCAGCCTTAGGTTAACTGCAATTTCACAAAAGGTGAAGCTGTAGTACTATTAAAATAAAGCCTTCGTTTCTAGATTTGAGTAGCGCAAATTTTGCCACGAGAGGGCGTAAGTGGATATGTCTGTTCGAACTATAATAGCAGTTGTGTTTGTGTTTCTAAAAGTCCAATTGAGAAATTTCTTTTCGTTCAAGCATCACTTACTACGGAAAACGTTTTATATGCGAAATATATGAAACATTTTATATATAGAATTTTACGCAAATAATTTCAATTTTTCGTAATGCTCAGTTCTGTCGCCACCTGGCGTTAGGATGTACTTTTTTTGCAGTTGTATCTATCTGCTAAAAATTAAATTCAAAACATTCCTTTTGCACATTCCTTTTTGGCTCAAATCTCTGGTAAAAACTGCGAACATTACTTACTTTAAGTAAAACTCTGTTTCCCCTCTGTGAGGCGAATAAATAAAAATGTTTTTTTCTTTGCTATCACTGCTTTTAAAAATGTCACATTTAAAAAATTATTTTTCAATCGCATAGCTCCCGCTGTGGAGAATAGCCTTGTATCCTAGCTTGGCACACTTCCGGATGATCTTCACAACTCCGATGTATGCCATTCTCGCTCGGTAACCTCCCTTCTACAAGAAGGTGGATACTTCGCAGTTACACAACACGAGTACCAGACTTCAAAAATGAGAATTTCGGTAGAGATACATTCTCCCTTACTATCGGTCCCACAATATGTCCATAGCAGTCTGAAGCACTGCAAATGACAGAGTCATCAACTACCATTCGCACAGTTTAAATGTAAATATTCTTCAAGGTGTCGTAGTATGGGAAGAATCTCATCACATCAGGAGTCAACGTAAAGTTCGGAAAGTCAACCTGGTGCAGTTTGTCGACTAATTTCTCGTGCACGACGAGTAGGTCAAATTTATCCTAATTCCCACGCAGTGCTATAATTAGTATCATCCATCATTTCAGAAAGTCTTCAATATTTCAGAGGAAAGATATATTCTAGGAGTTAGCCGCCGCTTCTGAGCAATCATTCCGCACCAGGAATCCTGAAGACATACGGTAGCACGTATGTCCTCACTGGATGGTCTTTTTTGGGAGGATCCTTCAAAGTGCTGGAAATTACCTCCGAGTGAAATATGCATAGGCGTTTTATGATAAATTTATCTATCAACATCGTTGGGTCTGTCTCTCCCCATCCACCCACTCCCAGAAGGGCTGACAAGATGAATAATTTGATTTTTCAAAGGCAGTGTCGTTTCCAAATATGCAGCTATTTCCGAAGGCACTGTACTTTGTGGTACCTGCGTTTGATGCATCAAAATTCCGGTGCTATGAGTTTCTTGGTTCCCTCTAAAGAAATTGTGTGCATGCTTAAATATATGTCCGGAGGTAGGAGTGGTTTTAAATTTGTGATGTCTATTTTTCAGATCACTGAAATTGCTCTCCACAGATCCACTGCTGCAAGTCTAGAAACCGAAACTAGAAATTGGTGCCATCACTGCTGACCAAGAAGGCAACCATTTCACCACATCTGTGGAACGTTTTATTATAGCTGGTAGGAATCGCAAATTACCTAGATCATATTCCTGCCTAATTTTTAGCAGACCGTCATTGCTGAAAATCTTTACTAATAAGTCAAAGTCGGATCTGCTTCTGGTTAAGGTCTTTTTCACAGACGTGTATTTCAGATGAACTTTCGTTTGAACCTTCCAAGAAATGTTCAAAGTCAGCATTTCCAGTGGCAATACATCTTTTCAAATTAGGTTGTGCAGTTTTATAGGACGTCACTCTCTAATATTTGCTGTCGATCTCTTTAGTTTCATTCTGTACTACCGTAAATACAACTCTCAGAAGATCTTTGATGTCTTTAACATAATGGGACAGCAATATCTGGGCTGCGGTGCGAATGTAAAAATCTCGCGTTCCTTACTCAAAGAATTCTACACACCCACGATTTTTGTGATGTGAGTTATACCTAATTGGATGAAAGTACGAGGTTTCTGGACTTGCTTGCTCTGAAATATTAAATATGAAAACCAGTAGCTAAATAGTTTTTAACCCACAATACTCTGTAAGAATTTGAACAGAATCCGCCCATGTGGCCTTGGAGTTGAACCAAGGTATCTCCTTAAGTATACCCTGGTGGCGTCTTTGAAAGGCGAGCGAACGGTATATGATTTTGTCGGGCTTTTCTAACAACATATTGCTAACAGAAAACTGTTTCAGGATATCATTAACGGTAATGTTTTTCGAAAATTCATGGAACGATGTATTACTGCATGTTATTCAGAATCGTTAAGTTAGACTACTCGTAACATCCATGCTGACTTTTTGCATGTCGCCTTCTCACGAAGCCCGATAAACTTCAGTTTGTGGGGACATCATATATAGGACATAAGATCGATCGTAAATAATTTATTGAATGGAGACTTGGTATTTACTGTCGTACATCGTATTTTCATCAGTTGTATGGGATCTTCACAAGTGGCCGTCTCGGTGGGCGGCTGGTCAAAGGCTAGTCATCCAGGTTTGAGTCCCGGATCAGTTCTGTCCATTCCATGGAACTAGCAGCCCCAACTTACAGGCGTCTGCTTTATTGCTCTTAAAGTTACTCATGATGGTAGTTAAACCTTGACACAAAAAATAATATATTTATAAGTAATTTCTTTTATTAATTTTTAAAACGGAAAGCACTCGATGTAGGTAGGCAAGGGACTTGTTGAAGAATTGCTAAATAGCCTAGTTTTCCTCATTTCAAGCATTTGAATTGCTACTTCCCTCTCGAACCATATCCGTGGACCTAGAAGTTTGGGTGGTCCTACTAGTCGAAGTTTCAGAAAGGACTCACGATTAGAAAATTTTCCTCAGTACTCGCAGTATACGAGAACTCTTGGCCAGTCGGTGCGCACTTTCTCCGTACGAGACGCAATTCGAGCTGACACGCTGAATATTGCAGTTAAATTCAGACACATATCTCTTCTGCTGGCAGACCTTTAGCTCGGTTGAACATAAACACCATCTAAGAGATGTTGTTTTACGCGTTTACGTTTATTGTGGAGATATATATCTAAGAGATGTATATCTCCACAAATGCTGTCTTTCTGGCTTTTCCTTCTCGAAACCTTTGTAGTCTTTTACAGCCTCACATTTTTCTATTCTGCAGGGGGCAGAGTTATTTTGAATGTTAAACACTAACATGATGGTGCGTAATCCGAGAAAAAATATTCATAATATTCATCGCATGGAATATTCTGTGGTAGATTGCATTTTCATAAGCAACACCCAATAAATGCCTTAGATTATATCGATTAAGTTTCGCAAATGAGTGAGAACTTACTTGAATATTTAAATTCCAGATTTTCGTTAAGTTGCAAGCCAAACGTCTGACAACGAAAGATTAAACTTTCTATTAAGTAAACGAATATCATCCTTATCCTTTAGTGTCAAATCAATCAAATATAATTATATCTGCCCGTACAAGATCATTTAGGCACTTTAGAACGTTTTGTTTTCAGTGGTTTACCATCACACCGTCCTCTAATCGCCTAATGCACGAGAGTAAATTTTTCATGCGACTAAAGCCCTATGATTTTACTAATACGAAACTGGAAAACTTTCGTCTTTCAGGAGGCTACCATTAAAACTGCTGCCGAATTAGAGTTGATTTTCTATTTGACTGAACTGGCTTGGCTTTCAAATAAAAATCTGCCTTATAATACTCTAAAACGAATAATATGTATTCTCCAAAGGCCATTGTGCTTTCCTTTAAGCTGGCAATTGCACGAAATAAATTTTGGGAGAAAAGAGGTTTTTATATTTTATTCGTTTGTTCAACACGCGAATGTTGTAAGTTAGCAGTTAATTATTTTTATTTTGCCATCTGGAGTTCACCGACTGATACCACAAGTTGACTTCATAATTCCGAGATATGCGCAGTGACCCCTGAATCTATTCCGAAAACCGTAGCAGGTTTTCGGAATAGATTTCGGAATACACAGCCGGAGAAAGACGGTACTATTTAAACCCAGTGTATATTCCGCGACCGCACAAGTTAAAGACCGATACGGTTTTGATACATCCTCTTCTGATAAAATACTAAAGCAAATAGTTATTAGTAAATAAGTACATAAGAGTCTTTATATCGACGTATATGGAGGGGGTGTAACAAGTTTGTTTCGTCTTGTACAAGTTTGCGTCGAATAAGTTGATACACGAAATTAGCATAAAAATGAGTTAATTTTTCTTCGGGAACTTAATTACTACCACATTTAAGTTTAAAAAAGGAGGTATCCGTATCTTTTCTACTACGCGACTAAGATTTACTAACTTTCCAAAACAAGGCCACCCCAAAAAGGAGTTACAATATTATTAATGGGATTTGTTCATAACAGTAGTGACATTTACACATCACATGGCGCGAACGGAATTAATCTCCCCACTTTGAAAATTGAATAATTCGGTGCGAGTACGGTGTAATCAGGTACAAACGTAACACAAAGGTATGGCATGGTAGAAATTTCACAATTCTTAGGTGCTGTGAGGAAACGAAATGGTGCTCCCATTTTAAAATCATGAATGACACGGTACGGAAACAGTACAAAAGAAAATATTTGCTGTACAATTCGGTATCAAACGAATAGCATGATTGAAATGGGAAAATTCTGAAGTTGGGGAGCTGGAGAAATGGTGCTCTCTATTTTGAATAACTCGGTACCGGAAGTACAAACGAATGGCATGGTAGGATCCTCATATTTTCAAGGTTGACAGCTAGCAAAAAGGAGCTCGAAAAGCCTAACTGAATTGAATTGATCAAGTTCCGAATTTTCATAATTGGAAAAGCTTTCTACTTTGTTATTAATTATACGAGCTCACATACCTTCAACTTAGTAATAACATTCTCATCAACCAAATTCTCAGGCTCCACGGAAGATAGATGCCTTCAGAAATGAAAAATATGTTGTGACTTATATCCACTGGAATGCACATAGAAGCTCAAAATATCTTTCTCTTCACATCTTTGACTGCTTAAGGTATCTGGTCTCTTTTTCCAACTGAGACAGGAACTTTCTTCACATTCTTCGCTACACACTGTCCTTCCTGTTGGTCAGATACAGGTACCTACCCAGCACACGTCGATATACACTGTTTTTCATGGCCACTAGGAGAAACTATGTCCAGAATCTTGGCTGAATAGCAAGCGGCAGTCTTGTATCTCGGTTTGGCACACTTTCGGTTGGTATTAGCAACTTCGATGTATGTAATCCTCACTTGATAACTTCCTATATACAGGAAGATGGGCACTTCCTCCTTTGTGAGGAGCTTCACAACATGAGTAAAAAAGACACTAGAGCTCTTTGAATGACAGTTATAAGGCTTCGTCGTACGGCAAACTTGAAGCCTGGGTGGAAGCCAAGGTGCAGGCACAACTTCAACACAAATCTTAGGAAGAACTTCAGCCAAGGTGCAGGCACAACTTCAACACAAGTCTTAAGAGGAACTTCAGCCAAAGTGCAGGCACAACTTCAACACAAATCTTAAGAACTTCAGCCAAAGTGCAGGCACAACTTCAACATAAGTCTTCAAAAGCCTCCATCGCATAGGAAGAACTTCACCGCGGTAGGTGTCAACGAAAGATTCGATAAATCTGCTTGCTGCAGTTGGTGAACAAATGTATCATGTACGAAGGGCAAAGTTGTTCCCCCTTCTAAGTACTCTGTGGACCGAGTATTAGCAACAGCATGTAACACACTTTCACCAGTTAAACTGGTTGAATGACAAACATGAACTGGTCGCGATCGCCTAAGCTCAACCATGACTCTCGGAAAGCATTAATACCTAACCGAAGATTGCGCGTAGAAGCTTTTATAGCCATAAAGTTATTGAGAAGAAACATCTGATTTTTTACCGCGGACGGCTCTTCCAGGACGAATAAAGTCGTTTTCTCGTGTGCGGATTAAGTTCTGCTAATGAAGATACCTTGTGCTCCAGTAAGTGAACTGACATTTTCCCAGAACGTGGTAGAGCAATATAAGAACTGGATTACATATGAAAGTGCTAAAGGAAGAGATACGGCTCACTGAAGGAAATTTACAAACAGCACCTTAGAAAAGGTGCAGTTGGTCAGATTTATTAAGGATGTCCGCGTCGCCACAGCTTTTTTATATATATAACTCTTCTTATTAAGGAAAGAGTTTGTTCCAGCTTTGGATTTTATCTTCATTGAACGAGAGTGTCGCATAGTGCAGTTATGTTTTTTCTGTTGAGCTCTTTGCAATAATGTCGAAATATCTGTTGTTCGCTTTGTTTGATAAACATTTTATAGTCTTTCATTGTCTGGTTTTATATTCCTCTACAATATCGTCCTGTGTCTTAATAAAACCTTGTGGTTGACTTAACGTAGCGTACTAAACTTTTTTCACAATTAAAGTTCAAAAACAAAATAGCAAGCTGTTCTATTGCTAAGTCACTCAAACACACCCTCTTTTCAGAAAAAAGAATATCTGCAAAAACTTCTGGATTGATATCTTTTAGTAGGACAACGTACTGTGCTACAGAACGTTAAGAAATAATTAATTTCAACTATTTTGAGGCAGTCAATAGATATTTTTATTTTGAAAGGTTTCTGTACATCAAATAGTGTAAACGGGTCTGATTTCCCTAGAATGAAATTAAGATTTTTCAATTACAACACCTAGTTGCTCCAGTAAGTGGACTGACAAGTTTCCCAGTATGTCAACAATTGTTCTTTGTCATAATCCAGTTTTACTGGATTACGATAACGAACAAGTGGTGTGGCAAGTTTACCGTACTCTGAAAATAATTTTGCTATTTCCTGTTGAAATACTTCATTTGCCCACTGTTTCACATAAACAGTCATAATAGTGTTTTTAACTGGATAAAATTCCTAATCTGTGGCAACCACTCCAGGAAAATGATTTCAGACTTAGCATATATCAAGCGTTTTAAGATTTAACTCCTGAGACACTATACCCCAACGGCCGCCCTGCATCTCACGAATCAGGTAACTCAATAGCAACCGAGAGAATACAAAAACAAACTTCTTGTCGCTATTTCCACCGACCAGCTGGAACTTTATTTGCAAGCACACAGTGCCAAGATTTTGCAAAACCTTTCAAATGTCAAGTTACTACATAAACTAGACTTCACGTTCTTTCCTCGTGAATGTGCAGTATAATGTCATTTATTCTTGGTTAGACAAAGCCTCATACTAGGAAGACTATGGCCTTTTTTGTCAGGATCATCCATGTGAATCAACCAAACGTATTCGAGTTAGCGCTGGTTGAAAACTACAACTCGAGGAGAGTATGGAAAGTTGGGGACGCTAAAGTAAAACACTACACCAAGAGCTGCGTTATATCTTCAGTGAAATTATTAAATACTAATCGGTGCCTCTATAGCTTAAGGCTAAATAACACCAACTGCTTGGTTCACACGAAATTCACAACGACCATCACTTAGCTGACCAGATCTCGGGTAAAGTATCTATCACATGTCAGTTGCAATTTACTATACTATTGGTCAGCGGTTCTACCACCACCACCTCAGCGGCAATTAGAAGTGGTTTCAAGAGTAAGAAAACTGAAATTATCAAACTTATATCTCACTGATCCACTCGAAACGGTTTAGTTTAAAATTTCTAATACCTTTCACATACTCAGAGAGATTCAACTCAAATTTTTTCCGTATCGACTCACCGAAAAACTTGTACGACTCTTAAAACTGACGCTTAAACCAAATTGATTTGAAGACGCATGCTTGGCGTAAGCAAAAAAACGAGGAAAAGTAACTCGTGGATCTGGACAGCTGTGGATGGCATGTTGAAAGTGAAGACTCTCAGAGTGGCTACGGGCTGAACATACCGCTGGAAGAGCTAAAGCGTTGGCCAACTGAAACACTAAACTGGATAACAAAGTACAAGAAAAAAAAAAAAAAAACCACATTTTAGATCGATAGATGAAATTCGAAAGCGTGTCATATGTGAAACCTTTATCCAAGAGAGGACTGAGAATGGTCGATGCATTATTGATATTGTATACTATAATTTTCGATATTGTACACTGTTAAACATTTTGTGGTAGGTTGCATCAGAAAGTGGTGCTACACCAGCTGCAACACTTTCCAAGAAGAGATACACCATTGTGTGGTGTAAACAAACCCCAATAACATGTTTCAACTTTGCCCTATCTAGGTTGCACCGTGGTTGTACCATGTTGCTGGCAGTGATATAGAACGGGCTTAGCAGCGCTAAGGCACTTTTTCTCTAATCTTAGTGTCGCTAAGGCACTTTGCATGGCTACATGGTAAGAAAAGCAGGGCAAAGAAACTTTTTTGGATGACTTTGTAGGCAAAAATAGCGAATGTTGTTTTATGTCCAAGCGTATTCAAATATTAATCGAAGGTTCGTGTTACAGGAAGAGGTTAAACAGTATTTCAATCGCATAAATCGCAAGAGTTCTAGTGTGAAGAGAATGGTAACTGCATTGTCAAGGCCGCAGTTTTCAAAATGACATTACAGGGGAGCTGGCTTCTCCGTATGATAAAACTTCACTGATAGAATGGAAATCAACAAATAAAATCAAATAGGCATGTAGTTTGACTACCAATGTCTCATGTGTGCTGTGAGAATTTCTGCTAAAGCCACCATGAGCTTCAATAAAAATAATCCATTGCGCTCTTCCTTTGGTTCCTTACGGGTAACACAAAAGGGAGCTCTGGTTGACGAATGGTCAGAGGCGCTGTATTCTGGCTAATCGCTGGAACTGATCTCAGACCCGAGGACAGAATGGCCGTGGCGCTAGCCTGAATGCGAATGAAGCCAGCATCCTGAAGTCAGGGGCAGGTGACTGCCTATGGCCCTAGATGCTCACGGTGCTCGTTGTACCCCGAAACAAATAAACAAAAAGAAGCAAACCCCAGAAGATACCCATTTTTCTGCCCTAATAATCACAGGAAAAGGCGTTCTGTAAGTCAAATGTGCGCACTGTACCTGATTCGTATTATTCCCACTTAATATTAAAAATCGTTTAGAATGACTCCCACGTAACATTCTTTTTGTTTTAAATTACTTAAATTAAGCAATTTTAATTAAAATTTATAAAAATAATTAATAAGAATTTTATTGAAAATGATAAAAAGTAGTCAAACTTCGTAAGCTTTTGAAAGTCTGGAAGGCTCCAGGTTTGTTCCACCTGATCCATTGACCGCTAAGGTACTTTTTTATTTAGAACTACATCACTGGTTGCTGGGTTTTGTTTGCACTACACAATGGTGTATCTTTTCTCGAAAAGTGGTGCCGCTGGTGTAGCACCATTTTTTGGTGCAACCTACCACAGAATTTGTAACAATGTATATGTTAAGCAACTTAGAGCTAAAAGCAGTTGCCAGTCTCAAACTTACGGGTACTGGTTTCAAGAAATGGACACAGCCAGTGGCATTCGTACCTCTTCCGGGACCCGAACCAGGGCTTATTTCAAACAAATGGTCAGACGGCAGAGCCTCAGACCACACAGACACTGTCGGCTTTACTTCGCATTATCATCTAAAGCAGCGGCGTAACTAGCACAACGTGCGACCCGCCCCGCGAGATTTACTTCAGCACCCCTAAAGCACAATAATTTTCTCAGGATACATTTTTCGCGGTGTGTGGTGATTACGAGGGGAGGGATTAGGACGTCAAAGATAGTGTCTTCAAAAGCAATGGTGGTACCTAGAGCCCTGTAATTTTAACTTTTTAAGTAATAGTTTTGACAATACGCGTAATTGCTTTGTCCAAAACTAAAATAAATCACTTGAAGAAATCACCCTCTCACACGTGGCAGATCTGCGGCTGCTGTGAAGGAATGTTGACGCCTGTCGTGCTCGTAATTCTGGGTAACTGACTGTTTTCACACATCCTCCACGGGGAATCCCACTGTGGACTCGCGCATTTCCTCAGCAGCGCAGAGGAGAGAGAGCGATTGGAGAGCGATCATATTATTTATAACCCATTGCAGAGCAATCGTATTACAACCCGAAGTCAAAGAGCCGAACACTTTCAATCTGTAGGACATTGTGTTTTAAAAGTGAAACTAGGCATTTATTTAGGCAAAGCTAAATGTATCTTAAAACTAAATATGAATCTTTAGGTCAATTTATTGTGCGTGTTCGAAATTTTGCATAAAACTATAACTGGCAGCTGCAGTACGCCCCTTCGTTACCTGCGCCTCCCCTTCCCCGCAGGTGCGGGAGTGGTAGTTACGTCCCTGATCTAAAGCTGTTTTGCTGAGCGGGTGTTAAATTTTGGTCTTCAGAAACAAAGTGCGAAGTAGAGTTAGACAAATTTATGTTTGGTAAATATGTTTTTTTTTTGTTTTTATTTTAAATATGATTGTGGACACAAAGACTGCCAATGCATTTAATTCACACAAATTCCACACATTTGGAAAGGTATATTCACACAAATTCCACACATTCGGAAAGGTATATTTCATGACCTCTTAACATCCATCATACAAAGGATATAGCATTAATTGCTTATGGAAAAAAAGCGTTCCAAGTTCAGAACCGATTTTGCGCAAAAATCTGCACTGAAAATCTGCTGAACTTGATAAACTTTATAAAACATCCAGCAGCATAGGATCAGCTGTGATGATTAGATGGAATTTTCCCCTCTGTCCTGGTTGGTTGACTTTTATTGCATAAAAGCCTGTGAAGGCCATCGAGAGCTAACCGCAAGATTCAATTGGAAATAAAAAACATTGCAAAGTTTCAACATAATCAGCAATATATAAAATAGTAAGACTATACTAGTAATCCGATTTATTGGCATAAAAATAGAAATAAGCTTTCTGTCTGCCTTTCTAAACATCTGATTGATGTGCGAAGGCTTGGAAACGTTTATTTCTATTTTTATGCCAATAAATGAAATTACTAGTACAATCCTACTATTTTATGTGTAGTTGGTGTACAGTTTCTCGTTATTAATTAAATAATCAATCTATTTCTGTAATTATCTCTTCCGTTAAAATCTGGTGGACAGAAACGTAGCGGAAAAACCACAAGGTTCATGAAAAAAGTTAACAGCGTCAAGTCTTTTCGCACTTTCTCAGAAAGAGGCGATGTGGCATCATCCTTCAACTCAACTTCCATCATAGGCATGTGTCTTTAATATCACCCCACCCCTTTTTTAAAAATCGCTTTGAGATGGTGTTCTCACACGTGACCCTTCCTTAAACCTCATTATTATCTGTCACCACTCTGAAAGTTCACACAAGTTATAAATCAGGTCAAAAGAATACGAATTTAATCGATCATCTCATCCAACAGTTTGTCTTTTTTCATCCAATTTTTAAACGCATGCACTTAAGAATAAATTTCCCGCAGAAAATTTTCTCTTCATTGTTCTTTTAGTCAAATGTAACGCTTTAATGTAACAACATGGAATTATATTCGGGATCTTCGCGAATATTTTATCAATACTATAATGAAATTTATTTCTTTGCTTCGAAACTAACTTCCCATATAAAAAATGCAATGTACCTCTTTTAATAGATGAACGGATTAAACTACTTGCCATCCAGTATAAAACTTATCTATGAGCATGTAAAGATTACTTTAAAGAGGGAGATATTGTACAAACATGAACCATAGGAACTTAAAATTCTGTAATGATATTTACCGCATATACGAACACTGAATACTTTTTTTGCGCTTTAAATGAGAAATTATGTGTTTTGCCTTTTGTTTTGTGACAAACGGGTGGGATACTGAAGGCGCTCACCTGGTTCAGATGACACATGGATCGGCGTTATCCTTCCCACGTGGTAACGTCGTTCCGTGTTATCTGGGAAATATCTCCGCTGTTCAAGACACTCCGACATCCAACTGCACTTGATACGATCTCTTTCTCGCTGCTTCGTCCACTAGTTTCTCTTCAGCTTCTCTGCTTCGACAGCTAAATCTAGCGACATCTGGTGAGCAAAAATGTAAACCAAAAGCACAAGCAACTCTTGTTTTTTTAACCTTTGGTTCTTTGTTTCTCTCACTCTCTCTTTCCTTCAGGGGCGTATATAGAGGGAAGCCAAAAAGGAATTGGCCCACCCGAAAATATCTTTTTCTATGTTTATTGATTAAAATGCGACTTACATTAGAAAAAAATGCCTTAATTTAATAAAAATGCTTTAATTTTTTCTTCTATTTTTCATTAACTTTTATTTCTTTCTGGTGGATTTCAAAAACTTCCAATTTCCGTCGCCCCTCATCGAAAAAAATTCTGTAAACACCCCTACTTTCCTTAATGCTGACAATGAAAGGGGGGGGGGATATATTCTTGCGTTACGAACATTATGCGTTTGTATACTGCCCTATAAAAATGAGGAAATGAATAAAAATCTCGTCAGAAAAAGCTATGATGGATCTAAACATCGACTTTTTGTGAAGCATTTCAGTTTTTTTAACTCTCTAAATATTAAAAACTTGCAGAATAATAACAAAAGAAACCTAAAAATGTTTAGCTGATCATTCACAAGAATAGCCATCGTTTAAGGTAAATGGGACAGAAAACGCCTCGAATGCATGATTCACCAATAAAAATACAGCCTACTATTGTTCTTTTTTTGTCTTCTTGTTTCTGGAAAATTTTTGGTAAAAAAATTTCTTTTGATTTGTGACGAGCAACCAATAAAGAAAGGAATGGTAAAAAAATAAATGACTAATTTATGAAGTCTGAACAGTGAACCGAAATATTATAATGGCAGTACTCGAAAAAAAAATTCAAATCGAGTTCAGGATATGAAAAAATATCAAATTTATTTTGAAGCAAAACGAAAAAAACCTGTTAGCTACGTTTGTTACGGGAAGAAATGCTGCTTAATCAGCTTCTGCGTGATTCCTCCAATACGTCGTAAAAACAATCACATTGTTTTTCTGTCTCGTTGTAGCAAAAAGGAAAGATTTTGCATGAGCTGCCAATTATTCCTCTCTTCCCATTTTTTTTTTCTCTTTTATGATTAGAGCCTTCCGTTTTCCAATTCTTCCCTGTATTTTCTCCTTCACTGTTTTATCAGCACGGAATCTTTGCTGTTGTCATTTTAAATACTCCTTTCTAAAGAGCGTCTTTATTTCAACACCGTTTCATAAAATAAAATTCATTTTAGGAAGAAGTGCTGCATTTGTAGGGAACACATTAACACATTTACCTGCCCTGATAACTTAATGATATAATTAGTTATATGACTTGGAGTGGGCCCTTAGGCTAAGACATTTGAGTGGGCCCCAAGGCTAAGACATCTGAGTGGGCCCGCAAAGAACTTATGACGGAGAACTATTCCTTTAAAACACAAAACTGTTACTATTAAATTATCTGCAGAGTTTTCAAAATAAGTCCCTGTATTTTTCATTGCTCTCAGAAGAACATGAGTTAAAAGCTTAAAGATTCCTAGATTTTTTATGGATTATTTTCTCCTGATTTACCATTATATACCTTTCTTCGTTCATCTTTTTTGTTAAATGCAATATGAAGCCTAAGGGGACTTCGACAATTAACGGTTCCAAGTACAAATTGGGAGGAGGTGTATGTGGATGGAAGTGAAAAAGCTGAAACTGTCTCGCCGTTCTTGCTGTCCACAGCGACATGAAACCTTTTTCCCTTGGTGAGCCACTGTCTTGAAATCTGTTCGTCTTCTGTCCTCTGTTTCTTACCAAGTGGAAATTATACGAGACAAAAGTAAAACTATATTATAAATCTATGTCTCTCTCTTTCTATTACATGCCCAGGCATGCCTTTTGGGCCCTTGCTCGTGGTGGGCCCCAAGGCTATAGCCCTTATAGACCCTTTCTTAATCCGGCCCTGCTTGGAGATGCTCACTAACAAACTTCATGGCCATGCATATCAGAGTTGTCTTTTAACAAAAAAAGCTAAAAGTTTGAAAAGCTGTAGGCGTGTTAGCAGTAACCCCAGTAGCGATCTAGAAGCTCAGTTTAATGGGAGGGTGCTCCGGCTGAAAAACAAGATATTTTTGACACACACACACACACCACGCACGTGTCCAGGAATTTTGTTTGGGGGGGAGGAGGTCCGAGTCCGAGCAAAAAACTAAGGAAAATGTATATGTAGCAGACGTAGGCGGCAAGTTGTATCGACCATATGCTGTACTAACCTGTCGCATGCACAATGTAAATTTTACCATGCCACGTATCCTGAGATTAGAGAGACAAATCAAAAAGTTCCGAGACAAGGCTGATATACAACAAAGTACTTACGTTACTTAAGTCTGGCTATGATCTCCCTCAAAGTAGTCTCCTTGGGCAGCGATACACCGCTGCCAGCGTTTTTGCCACTGTTGGAACGCTTCCTGGAAGTCCTGTTCGCGAATCGTGTCAAGCACAGTCTGCTACTCGCGCTGGATCTCGTCCACAGTTTCAAAACGGCGACCCTTGAGCTTCAGCTTCATCTTCGGGAACAGAAAGAAGTCACAGGGGGTCCAAATCCGGCGAGTAAGGCGGGTGAGGAAGAGTAGTCATGCTGGCGCGGCTGCAAAACTGGCGTGTTGCTAACGCTCTGTGAGTTGCTGCATTGTCGTGATGGAGCAGGAAATCGCTCCTGCGCCACATTTTAGGTGGTTTGCGGCGAATGTCTTCCCTACGACGCCGCAGAACATCGCAGTACACGGTCTGGCCCTCCGGAACGAATTCACGATGCACAATCCCACGAATGTTGAAGAACACGATTAGCATGCTTTTGGTTGCGCGCCGGACCTGTCGGGCTTTCTTCGGTCGTGGAGAGGCCTGGCTCTTCCACTGCGACGACTGTTGTTTGGTCTTCGGGTCGTAACCGTAGACCCAAGTCTCGTCCCCAGTGATGACCCGCGATAGGAACGTTGGTTTATTCACTACCTGCTGACGAAAATCTTGACAGAATTCGACACGGAGCGCCTTCTGTTCAGGGTTCAGAATCTTCGGTACACACTTTGCAGCAATGCGGTGTACGTTCAAAACCGACGTCAGAATTTCTTGCACTGTTCCCTATGACACATTGACGATAGTAGCAATGTCTTGAATGGTTCTCCGACGATCCTCATGCACCAGTTCCCTAATTCTGTCCACATTTTCGGGCGGTTTGCTCGTGGACGGCCGCCCTGACCCCTCGTCGTCTTTCAGTGCCGTTCTGCCACTCTTGAGTGCCACTCAAACACCTCGCACAACTCATTGCTTCATTGCCATAAGCCTGCCCCAACATTCCATGCGTCTCCATTCCAGATTTGCCCAGTTTGACGCAGAATTTGATGTTCGCTATCTGCTCTAGTTTGCAGTCCATACCGAAATCGCAGCTGTGTTCTGCGCGTGGTCTCCATATATCGTGTAGCACAGCTCCCGATGTTTACAGAACGACGCCAGTCAGCACAATGACTCGTGAAGGTCACTGCTCTTGACCGCTGCTCGCGCATCCGCGTACTGCCATCTGTTGGTGCGCCACGTACCTAGTCTCGGAACTTTTTGATCGCACTGCGTATAATAGAAATAAAATAATAAATTAGGGTTGCTACTAAGAATAAATGAAAAGACCAAATGCGAAATTTATAGAAATATATAAAGCTGCCAATTTAAATTGCACAGAAACTTGCCTTGAAAATCATTCATAAACAAACTGTTCTATATTCATCTATTAATTTTAATAGACTACATAAAGAAGCTTAAAACGTTCTGTACAGCCTTTAATGTGCAGGTAGCCATAGGCACAGGCATAGATTCAGGGTAGGACTACGTGCGGAGAGCTCCTACCCAATTACAGATTTATTACTTCCTCTAAAATCATTTTGTGGACAATTATTTTAAAAAATAATAAATAATTCAACATTTTTTGTTGTTGTTAAGTAACCTTTGGGAGGGTCCGGACCTCCTGGGCCGCCCTTGTATACGTGCCTGATACACACTACAAACTAACAGCGCTGACATTTCCTATCATTGCCAGACTATTTAAACATATTCTATTAAAATAATTGTTCTAAATTTTTAAATCACAAACTGTGAACGAGAACAGAAAAATCAGTACAATTTTCATGGCATTCAATTGCTCACTTTTCGAGGAAACAAATTTGGCACCCTTTAAATCTCACGTCTAGGTAAAATCTTTTAAAATAAGGTTTGGTCCCTTCTATAAAGATGAGTTAATTTAATAGGAAAATTGCCAGCTTGGAAATTTATTACTAGCTTTTGTTGATTGCCCAATCAAAGAACACTATCTACCAACAAGTAATTAGACACCTGTGATAGCAAAGGAAAACGAAGTTTATTCACCTTCAATAGTTGGTGGAGCCTCCACGAGCGGCGATTACAGCTGCGACCCTCCGGGGCATACTCTCAACCAGGCGTTGTACGACGGCTAGCGGTATTTTCTTCCACTCGGCTTGGAGAAGACAGGTCAGTTCCTTCACCGATTTCGAACGGTAGGGACGAAATCGGCGAAGGAACTGATCTGTCTTCCTTAAGTCGACGCTCCAACTCGTCCCAGAGGGGCTCGATAGGGTTATGGTCCGGGCTCTGCGCAGGCCAGTCCATTCGATTAACCACATTGTCACCATATACCAAGCCATGAAAGACCTCGCAACATGACAGGTGGCATTGTCATCCTGAAAGTAACATGGGTCCACCCCGTAAAACTGCCAAAACGTAGGAAGCGCATGGTCATCCAAAATGGTGCAGTAGGTTTCGGCGTTGAGTCTACCAGGAATTGCGACCAAGGGTTCCCGTGCCATACCAGGAGAAACACCCCCATAGCATAATTCCACCGCCGCCGAACTTCACAGTTGGCACAATACATTCCGGCAGGAGGCGTTCTCCAGGCAGACGCCAAACCCAGACCCTACCATCCGAACGGTAGAGGGTGAACCTTGATTCGTCGCTCCAGAGAACCTGTTTCCACTGTTCAACGGTCCACTGTCGACGTTCTTTGCACCACGTTAGCCGAGCAGCGCCATTGGACTTGGTGATCAAAGGCTTGTGGGCGGCAGCACGTTTATGATAACCAAGCAGATGGGCTTCCTTACGGATGGTATTCATCGAAAGAACACTCCCGTATGCCTCTTGAAACTCCTCGCGGATGTGGCCCATCGATTTAGTGCGGTTCTTCCGAATTTCTCTGGGCAGCACCCGTCGGTCTCTAACTCCAAGTTTTGTGGGTCTGCCGGGTCAGAGTACATTCCGACAGTCACCTCTCATCTTCCACTTGCCAATCACGTAGGCCACTGTCGATTTTGGGTACTTCAATTCGATGGATATGTCACGTATGGATCGGCCATTTCTGTGATACCCGACGATTACACCTTTCTCGAAATCAGAGAGCTCCGAACTGCGTGGCATCTTGCATGCGACTGCTTGCGTTGTTGTTTCCCACACGATATTTAACGGCGGCGGCCATGACGTGTATCAGGACCGCAGATATCGTCGATTGCAGGGGTGTCCAATTACTTGTTAGTAGATAGTGTATATACTTCGCTCTATCACCCACACTATGTCACACAATTTCAAAGTCTACCCTACACTGGGACTTTCCGTGCTCCCAATTGCTAATGATGTCAGACAATACTAACTAAAAAAAAGAAAAAAAAAAAAAGCTCACCCATTGCTTTTAATGATCAATCAAAATCTCTTTTCACTTCCGCTCTCATCTTTCTCTAATTCTGTAATTCTGAAACCTCTAGTTTTTTTTTTTTCTTTTAACGCTTTCCAACCGTAGTTTGAAGAAGCGTATATGCTCCAGCTTTGTCCGTCTGTCTGTCTTTCCACACGATAACTCGCGTAAAAATGGTTCGATTTCGATGAAATTTTAGTATGTGGTAGGGGTCAACCTGGGGACGCTCCCTATTGAAAATGGGCGAAATGGAGTCAAAGGTCAGGACATAGGAGCGGGATCCATTCCATCGCCCTCATGCGTCATAACTTATGTAAAAATGCTTCTATTGCGACAAAACGCTATCATGTTGTTCCGGAGGTATACTCAACCGATTCTGTTGAATGTCATAGAAATGGGGTCAAAGGTCAAGGCACAAGAGCGATATTTATTCTAAAGCCATTATCCTCATAACTTGACTAAAAATGCTTCGATTGCGACAAAAATTTATCATGTTGTTCCGGAGGTATATGGAACTGAATCTATTGAATATAATCGAAATGGGGTCAAATGACAGGGCACAGGAGCGAGATTTATTCCACAGCCATTATCCTCATAACTTGAGTTATCATTTCGTATGTTGGAAAGCGTATCATAATCAATGCATAGCTTGATTTTACTAACTTGTTTTTTTTTGTTGTTGTTTTTTGCTGAAGCTAGAACGAAACATTTTATCTCCAGATTTACAGCAAATTTTAGTTATGAAAACTTTTACGAAAACCTGTGGATTTTTTACTATTCTTTTACGAAAATAAGCGCATTATTTATTCAGAAAAATGAAAAAACTGCTTCTGGATAGGGGGAAGCTAGCGTTGCAGGGACAAATGCACGCCCCATGCCTCATCCGGGTCTCAGTCTGGTTCGGATGAGTAATCAGAATCCAGTGCTTAGACCACTGCGCCACAGAGTCAGCCAGTGAGGTTTTAACAGAGTCTGTCTAGGTCTTCGTAGTCTATCTGAGAGACCGACAAGAACTAGAAATTTCCATTCGAATGTTTCTGTAAGCTGGGGACTACGATAGATTGCCTCACGAAAAGGATTTCTTGGCTTTTTTTTTTTTTTTTTTTTGGTATCCCTTTAATTCTTGGTATTGCTCATCAAAAATGGTTGTACTTCCACGTGACTATTGGCACATAGTAAAAACGAAAAGAGCAAATGACCAAAGTGTTCTCTAATGATATCAATAGCATAGAATGTCAGTGAAAAGCTCCGGAGATAGTTTCTACGAAGAATGGGAATTTATACCGGCGAAAAGTGGTGTAGTAAGAAAACGGCAGTAATATGTCCCAGGGGCGTATTTAGACGAAAGGCCCCAAGGGGCCGCGCTCCCCCATCTTCCCCGAAAATGTTTCCTTTTTTATGTTTTTGGTTAAAATGCGACTTACGTACATTAGAAAAAATTGCTTTAATTTAAAAAAAAAATTGCGTCAACTTAATTAGAAAAAAAAATGCCCTAATTTTTCTTTTACTTTTCATTAACTTTTATTTTGTTCTGATGGATTTCAAAAATTTCCATTTCTCGTCGCCCTCCTCCTCAAAAAAATACCCCATATAAGACCGTATGTTCCTGAAATGATGTAGACGCAGAGTGGCAGTACATACCTTCAGGGCAAGATATGGACAATAAATTGCAGAAAAAATGAGTAGAACATATCTGCAAAGAATGGCGACCAAAATAATCAGTAGAATGATATATTAATAGATACAGTGACAGCAAAAATGGTCAGGAAATAATGTAGGCTATGAAAGAATGGTAAACAAATGATCATCAGGTGATATCCGCAATGAAAGAGTGATTAAAAATCAACAGAGAATAATATTAACAAAGAAAAGCAATAAATGTAGTCAGGAAATAGCATAGACAGTGCTTTCTCACCTTAGACGGAAACCTCCCATCTTAAGTATTTTAGTACACGACATGGTAGTAATTGTGCTCACGCGCTTTCAAACTGTGGGACAACGTGGTCATCTAAAAAAATATAAGTTTATGCAAAGCAAAGATGCTTATTTTTCATCAAATACACAAATACGTGGGTTTTTTATACACATAAAGATGGTGTGACATGATTTCTGTGTAAAAAAAATGCGCAATTCCCTTCATTTTTAATTGCACGCATTTTTTTCTTCAGATAACGCACAGCTTTGCCACGCAGGAATGTAAATAAAGTTATTACATGTTTTATTCCATATATCTTGTATATCGTTCTGATTGTTCGAATGAAAAAATTTCTTTCAGCGCCTGATATCTTCCACTATGAAGAACATTTTCTGTACAGTTTGAGATCTTTCGGGACACACATATCTGCAGCTAGATAGCGTAAGTAGCTGTTTCTGTTAGTCGATGTTTTATCGACGTACGATCTTACTGAACCTTTCTTTTTTCTTTTCCTTTCTTTTTTTTTGTAACTGGTTCCATTTATTATAAATATTACTGATTACTCTATGTGTTTTATTAATGCGCAATTTTCAGCTAGAAGGCGCATATTCATTCCATTTTTTTTTCGCTGATATTTTGCTTTTGCTTTTTCTAAAAATCTACTTTAAATCTACTTTTTTTTTTTTTCGTGAAGTATTCAAAAAATGTGTTCATTAACTCCAAAAATTCGGTGTTATCTTTGTTGTTTCGTTAGAAAACACTTTCGTTCAACAGAAAAAGAGTTACATTAGATCTTAGTAATGCTATATTACTAAAGCCCGAATGTTGAAGCATTAAACCCTTCCAAAATAAGCAAGCATTTATGCACTAAAAGATCAAGAAGTATGCGCCAAAGTAGAAGAAATATGCCTTTAACAGTGGGTTCTTTTGAAACTAATTCTTTTGTGCACTTTTCCAACAAATGTTTTAAAAAGGAATGCTTTAACTTCCACAGCGGTATTCGAGGTTCGATAAAGGCCTTGCACGAACCCAGAGAAAACTCGACCCACGTGTGTACAGATGCAAAATTTGAAAATAGGCATATTTTTCCTTTGGACTTCCTGTTAGCCAAAGCCATGTTTGGCCGTCTCGGGGTGTAGAGAATCACTAAATTGTTTTTCACTGAAAACAGGATTTCACACACTTTACAAAACAATATTGTTCCATCTGTTGAAAACAGTACATCTTGACCAAAATCTGTCATAAACTTACTCAATCTCGTATACTTGCATGCTTTTACTCAGGGACGTACTGATAGACTCGCAGTGCGGGGTCTATCAGTACGTCCTTGAGTAAAGCCTCTAATCTGAGCAAAAAAAAATTACAAATTTTTTTTGCGGAAACTTCCTACGAAACTGGTTAAAGAAATAGCAAAGAATTAAGCCAGCTTTGAAGTTTTAAAAATAAAAGCATTTTTTTTTTCTTAGTAAATACGTAAACTCTTTAGAAATCATTTTCGCTGCTTTTGTTCATAAAAATCGGATGACAGGAAAGCAACTATTCTAAAGGACTTGAAGCCCCTTGTAGTAGCCCTTGCTGTTACAAGGGGCCTCAAGTTCATAGCCCTTGCAATAGTTTCTATGTAGGTTTCCTATCAGTTCCCTTGCAATAGTTTCCAATCAGCATTCCATTCCATTCCAAGAGAATGTGAAAACAATATCAGTTCAATAAGCGAAATTTTTATACCAATGAGAGTAAGGTGTTATGTATTACAGTTGTTTGCACATAACTATGCATCCCCAGAACAAAATGAACTGAAAGGTGTTCTTCGCGGAAGCGAAAAATCAGAGACCTGTGTCATTTTTTTATAACTGAGTCAAAAGATTTTTTTTACTAAGTGCAAAACATTGTGGCATTATGTTAAGTGTGTTTTTTTATATTCCAGAGTAAATAATTTAAGTAGTTATACGTTCTTTGTGCTACAGTTCTTAATCGTTAGTTAGTTATTTCTTCACTTATGTTGTGACATTTCGTATAAATCGGAAAATACATTAGACATTGTCATATGGCAGTTGTATGTTTTGTGTGTGCAATCGTGAGGCATTTCAAAGAGCAGGCCTTAGTTCTTTAAAATAATACATTTTGCATGATATGATTAACTTTAACGTAAGTATTTTGTAGTAATTTGTATCGAAAACCAGGTCTATCATTTTAATTATAACGTACACATGTGTTTCACGCAATAAAGTGAAATAATTTTGATTTTACGAAAAATACTCGTAGGTTCCAAAGAATTTGATTTATTAAAACACCCGTAAAGCCTAGTTAATAATTTGGAAGTTAAAATTTCGAGTAATTGAAAATTAATGGATTTTCGCAAAAGGGCCTCGAAAACATTTTTTTTTTTGGGGGGGTCTAGTTTTTCCGGTACGCCACTGTTTTTACTTTATGCATGGTCAACAATAACAGAAGTTGCCCGAAATAACAGCATAGAAGAACTATTTCGTCTTAATTTGGTGAATCAATGAGAATCTAAAGCTCGATTACACATTCAGTAGTTCCAATTGCTTGTTCATGAAATGTCAAAAGAAAAAACAAATAGTCACATGATCCTCGCGGAGTGCTTCGATGGGCAGCTTCCCATACACTCATGGAAGGGAGGTTCACTTACAACGTATAAACAAACGAGAGCCATGACATTAGCGGCCTTCGTGACTTTATTTCATCAGCCTATGGCAGGCTGACTTCACAGCGGATCCAGCCTTATACCATATGTCTATTAACATTGCCATGAGCTGTTAGCCTTCTATCTTGCTAAGAGTTTGATATTAATTTTGATAAACAGTTTGTCTGATAATTTATTTTGATTATCCCAGAAAGTTCAGTGTTAACCATTTCTAGCACGAACCATTACAAGTAGAAAATCAGAATTTCAGTAAAACTAGTTTCCTTACATAAAGAAAATCACGTTGCTGATGCAGTCGCTTGGTGAAAAGTAGACTAAATATTTCTTTTTTGATTGGAAGTGTGTTCGTTTGATTCTGTAATGGGGAGAATTTTTTAATAAGTGGTTTCGCTATTGTGCCACGACGTTCTTAAGAGTTGAGTATAAAAATCGATAATTCTGTTTTTCAAAAGTGCTTTTCTAGAAAATTTTCAGGATACATGCAAAAATACGCACTAAATGTAAAAATATGCTTTCATACCTCAGAGTGGCTGTATATGCAAAAATATGTAAATATAAGCATTTTGCTTGAAAATCCAAGCTTTACATGTTACACCCACCAGCCAGTGAATTAGAAACCTTTTTCGCAAATGTACGTAAACGTCACTTACGTCGTCACAATATGATCTAGGCAACCATTTAAAGCTGCTGCTCGTCAGTAATCGTCAGCAGTGTTGATCCCAAAGAAAAAAACAAAGCTGTTGTGGGAACCCATCTGGCTGGAGAGATAATTTTAGAAGCAGCAAGGCTGACTGGCTTCTCACTGTCTAAGAGACATAAATGTGGTGCGACGACAATCTGTCAGGAACGAGATCGCCATCGTCTGTGAAGACTTGTACGGAGAAACAGGACTTCCTGTGTGCAGCAATTGACCGAAGCATTCAGTAGAGGCTGTTCTCAAACCATATCTCAGCGAACTATGCTCAGGGCATTGAAGAGCATCGGTATTGGCAGTCACATGCCTACACGGAAACCCTGATTTCTGCGAAGAACCGTAAAGTTCGATCTACAGTGATGTTAGAAACACGGTGACTGGACACTGGAAGCCTGGAGAAACGTTATGTTGTCCGAGGAGTTGCGGTGCACTTTGTTCTGTACCGAGCTTCAACAATTTTATTTGGAGCAAACATGGACAGGAAGATACAGATGGCCTGTGCTTAACAGGTACCAAAAGATAAACAAGTAAATGACCTATTTACAATGACAATGAGATATTTACATTATGTGGATGCACTATATACAATGTAAGCAAATTCATAACACTGACAATACTGGACTGAAGGGTTGACTTACTCTATGTACATCATATGTTCTCAATGTGCATCAGCATAGTGCCATCTCTAACAGGTGAACACCAGTACAAGGTAGAACTATAAATTTTACAGTGCAAAAACAAACATGTATATTTTGAGCAATCTTGAAAAAAAGAAGAAAAGAGCAGAAGGTTTATACTTTTCAGTATCTGAAAGATAAGCGAATAAATGATCTATCCACAATGATGGTGTGAACTCTATACAAATTGAATGCAATATCTCTCGTGTGAAACGCTGTCAAATTACAAAAAGAACTATTACTTAGGCTTAAACAAGTGCCTCAATCACAGTGCTATAGATTAACTTGTAATGAACAACAACATATGTACACAACATGCAACGGCATAGGGAAGACACTAATCAGAAGTTACAATTCCATGGTACAACTGTAAGTTTCACAGCACAAAGAGTAAAGTATATTAGTACAAACAGAACTTGCGTTTTACAGAAAATTTATACTTCGGGTACAATACAAATAATGAAAATATGAAACTGACTCTTTGTACAGCAAATATGCAACACAGCGCAGAATATTATCTAATAGACTGATTATTTCCTGTGAGGCGCATGTGACATGAGAAAAACCACACTGTGTAATATTAACATATAATTGAAATCAAAGCGTTTGCTCCGCACCATGAGCATAAAACTTAAGACATGTAATCGTGACCCAACACGCAAAATGTGCCAAACATAAATTTTACAGTGCAATTAGGAAAGTACATTAGTATATACAAAACTGAGCTTTTGGCATAGCAACTATACTTCAGGTACAGTACAAATAACCGAATGATGAACAATTACCCCCTGCACTACAAAAGTACTAAACCTTGCAGAACATGGTGTAATCGACTGATCATATCCCTTTATGCACATGTAACATGATCAAAAACCACACTGTGCAAAATCAATAATACAATTTAAACACTATCAAACAGTTGCTTAGCACCGTGAGCAAAAACCATATATTATAAAGCCCGGCAGACATAAGGAAAGTGCCGAAAAAGAAAACAAAAAAACTTTAAACTTATTCTAAGTGCCTGTGGTATAACAAGAAACTCACCTACAGGACCTTGTTGGTGAGAAACATGCAAACGTGCAGTAACATTAAGAAGCAATGATGACAAGGGCACCTAAGAACACGATAATCACAAAACTATACTTCAATTAGTCCAAACAATTTCACAGAAGTCAGAACAAAAGTCTAAGGTCTTCTGATGGACCAGAAAACCATTGACGAAAAGGTGACCACACTGACATAAAGTGTGGGATTCGATTCGCTGCCTTAGCAACAGTGAAAGCAAGCCTCAAGCGTGAAATCAGTCTGTTCCGGAACTGATTGCACATCGCAGCTCCCGCCTGTAAGATGGTAGGCTGTATAGGGGTAGAACGTAGCTGTTGATAGTAGCAAAAAATCACATGTTTTGCTAATATGAATACATAAGCACATGACTCTGATATAGGAATAGGCGGAGTACTTGAACTGAGTAGCGTACTATAGGCTGAGAAGGAGAGATCATTAGTACTAAGGCACTGTGCAGTAGTGAAGGTCAGATGTAGCAAGGGAAGAAGCACTGTGCAATGTTGATACACATGATCTCTTGCCCTCTTTAATCTTGATCAAAGAGCTGCTTTCGACAATATCTCACATTCGTATCTTTCTGCTGTTCTTATTGCTTTCGGCTTTCCTTTTGCTTTTGTTACCTCTATTCTTGCCCTTTATCAGGACGCTGCTTTCCATGTCAAGACGGCTGCCTTCTTGACTGCACCTATTCCTTTTCGGCGAGGCATTCGGCAGGGTTGCCCACTTTCTGGGCAACTCTTTGCCATTGCTTTTGAGCCGTTTCTTCGGTCTGTCCATCGAGTCTTTATAGATGCACTGCCACCGCCTACTGCAAGTACTAGGCACTTTTCTGTGACATACTCTGCATATGCTGATGACGCGACCTTTTGTGTACGGACAGACGCTCAATTCGACATCTTGCTCCAGATTTACAATCAATATTCTTCATGTTCAGCGGCATCACTTAATACATCCAAGACTGCAGGTCTATGGAGCGGAGCGTGGGCCTCTAGGACTGACACCCCGTGGGGCGCCTCATGGACTGCTTCATCCCAAAAATTCCTTGGGGTCCATCTCGGGGTCCGTCTTTCTGCTCAAAATGAAACATGGAATGCTCTCAGAACACGCCTTACTCGAACTGCTGCCTTCTGGCGAGGTTCCCAGTTTTGTACTTCTTACTTCTCAAGAGCTAGAATAGCTCAGACTTATATTCTTTCACCATGCCTATATGCATGGTCAGCTGAACGTATGCCCATTTATCACCTCAATGAAATCACTCGAATCATCTCAACGATAATATGGAACAGGTACCATTGGATCCAGGTCTCCACTCTCTGTCGTCGAGTCACTGATGGAGGTATTTCACTGCTGGATGTTCGTACCTACTATAAAGCACATAAAGTGGTTTCTTTCCTGCGGCTACTAAGTGCACCAGAGTCGCCAGTTACGCTCGTTAGAGATGTCATGATATCGCCTAGGAATTCCCGAATCACTTTCATCATGTATCTTCTAATGGATCAATCTCCTTTTTCCATTCTAAACTTTCCCCTTTCTACAAAGAGGTCCTTTCCTTTCTCCGTTCTCTGCCCCTCTTCCGTGCTCCACCGGCTTCCACCACTGAACTATTAGCTGAGCCCCTGTTCTTTTCTTCCATCCTTCATCCCCCTAATGCTCCCTACTTTACTGACCTTTCCTGGCTCCCCGCCGGAATAGTATCTGTTCAGGATCTAATTTCTCCAGATCTTTCTTGGAAACCCTTCTCTGATCTTTCCCCCTCCTCCCCCTGCCTCTTCCTCTCTTTTGCTGTATGATTCCTTCCGTTCTTCAATCATTACCCTCTTCCCTAACCTTGCCTCTCAAGCTGGGTTAACTCTTGTTCCCTCTGCCTCTCTTCCTCTTCCCTTTTTCCTTTCCGTTCGGGGCTCATCACTTCCTCTCTCCAGTTTTTCTATCTCGTCTCTTTACCGTTGTCTCATTGATCCACTATATGCTACACCATTGATGATTCCAGATGTTCCGAATGTCGCCCTTTCACAAGTGTGGTCCATGTCTAATTCGCCACTATCTATTCCAGCAGAAAGAAACATCCAATGGTTGTTTCTTCATCGGCGGTTACCAGTTCCTACCAAATTATTCAGGATGACGCTTGTTGATTCGCCTAACTGCATGTTTTGCTCTGCGATTGCGGATGTTCTGTACCGAGGGTAGGCTGGGAGTTTAGGATGGGAGCCCCATGAAGCAATGAGCCCAACTTGCCTTGTAAACACAACACGAGGTTCTGAAGGCGGTGTCATGTGTGGGACACGCTCTGTTTATACGGAACGGGTCCCCTGTTGTTGCTGGAAGCTCGGGTGTCCTCCAAGGATTATGTGAACATTGTTGCCGATCAAGTCCATCCTGCAATATTGATTTTTCATCCAGCAACCGGTCCCCTGATATTACTGGAAGGTCTGGTGTCCTCCAAGGATTATCTGAATATTGTTGCCGATCAAATCCATCCGGCAATTTTGAGTTTTAATCCTGCAGGTGACGGCCGTTTCATGGACGACAATGCTGCTCTCCATCGTGCAAGATTGGTTCATGACAGCGATTTCCACCATCTTCTTTAGCCACCACAAAGCCCGGAATTAAACGTCACTGAGAATTATGGGACATGTTAAAAAACAGATCCGGGATCAAAGTCCTTTTCTGTCAAATTTGAGCCTCTTAGAAGACTGTCTCGTGAATGATCAGATCATATGTAGAGGATTTTAGGAAGGGAGTGTCTGACCCCTGGTCTTAAACAACCCTTAGAAATATGAAGCTAAGAGATCTGGGCTAGAGTGCCCAATAGGAAAGTGACACGGAAGCGAGGTAAGAAGGGGGAAGAAGACGCCCTTATTTATTACCGGGGGACAGTCCCCGGGGCCCGACAGCTTAACGTGTCCATCCGACTCACGGCGGGTATTTAGTGGTTAGAGAGTTCGTACCTGGCTGGGATCGAACCCGAGGTTTTCTCCGTGGCAGTCACGAACGTTGACCAGTAGGCCACCCGCCGCCCCAATCTCGTAAATGCCAGATATGCTGCAGACGTAGATGCACTCCAACACCTTGTGGAATCTGTAAAACCCATACGTGCTGTAATTCGGGCTTAAGGAGGTCCAACCCTGGATTGAATAAAAGTTTCTAATTCAGTGGCAGGTGTGTGTGTGTGTGTGTGTGTCTGTCTGTACATTGGCGACACCAGTCGCTCAGAACTGGGTAGGCTATTATGGGGCTAAGCATGATGGGGAGGTACACAAATTTCGAAGTGTTTGGCAGAATTTTTAGCAAAAAGTTCCGTTCATATACATTTTACCCTACGCTGATAATGTTATCCCTAGTAAAAAATAGTTTTCAAATGAATACTGTACGTAGTATTTATTCATTCTTTGTAATACGGGAACCATGGATACGAATCTCTATGGCAATTTTAGCTTATCTACGTCGTTTTTTTTTTTCATAAGGCTGTTTTTACGATTTAGAACAGCGTCGTGATGTCAATGCATACGGTGTGACGTAAAACGGAGCAAGCTTTAGCGCCCCTTAATTTTAAATCAAAATTTGAAATTTTCAAAACATTGTAGTGATTCTGGCAAAATTATCTTTAAACCTACCAGCATTCTGAAACAGTAAAGAATTTTTTTCTGTTTTCAGACTTTTTTCTAGGTGCAGAAGTAGTAGAAAAATTCAAGTAGACAATGTTTCAAAGCGCTGTTGTTGTGTTTTTTAGTTTTTTTGTTTTTTGTTTTTGTTTTTTTAGGGAGGTTTTTTGATTTTCGTGCATTTACAGGTATCCGGACTTTAAAACCTACCAGCATGCCAATTTTCAGATCTCTAGGTCATCTAGAACTGGTCAAACAATTAGCAAATAATTCAAGCAGGCAATTTTCCAAAGCCGACTTCTCTCCCCCCCTTTTTTTTTTTTTTTGGTTTTCGTACTTTTCTAGGTATACAGACCTTAAGACCTATATTCATACCAACTTTCAGATCTCTAGTTCATTTAGAAGTAGTCAAACAATTTACGAAAAATTCCAGCAAACAATGTTCCAAAGCCGCATTTTTATTTTGTCTTTGTTTTGTTTTCGTACTTCTCTAGGTATACGAATGAACCTTAAGACCCATCAGCATTCCAATTTTCAGATCTCAAGGTCATTTAGAAGTGGTCGAACAGTTCGCGGACGAACACACTCATATTTTTCCTCTTTGCTTTTTATATACAATTTGAAAGCCTATATTTACATAGGTATTCACATATGCCGGCGGAATACGCCGAACTTTAAAACCGTCCTACATCATTAAGCATGGCGTCATTACCGTTTTGATTGTAACCCGTTCTTTCACCCAATGAGAAGAGAGTGCTAAAAATAGCTGCGTCACCATGGCAGCAGGTCACGGGACCAAAACTTTCCTGTGTGGTTAACGCTAAAGACAGAATAAACCACTCGTTCATTTCCTTTGCGTTTTTAAAAAATGCTTAAATACCAGAAATTAACTTTTTCTTAAAAAACATTTTTGTAAAAGCGTAATGATAGTTATGAGTTTGTGCCGTAAAAATTGCAATTTGTTATTATTTATAGTTTGCCATATATCAGTTTTTTGAAATGAATCCCATCGCGAAATAGAGAATTTTTGAAATTTAAAAATTTAATTTCTCGTAAACTAAAGCGAAATTCAGAAAAAGGGCGACGAGGTGCAAAAATTCGGCCATGGCCCTACATGCTTACAAAGTTTCGTGGTTCTGTTGCTGTTAGTGTGTCCGGAACGCGAACTGATAGCATTCTTTTGCTTACCTTAATTTTGAAATGCAATAGTTCTTGAAGTATCGCCAGAATCGAAAAACGGTTTATTTTAGCGTGTTTTCCAAACAATTATCTACAAACGATGTAAATTTCGTATTTTTGTATTCGATACTTTTTGTGCTGCGAGCTAGAAAAGCGCGAGTGTCGCGAAATTTCTAAAACAGCGGCGGCAGCGGTAGTTACTTTTTTTTAGAATAGAGATATTACAAAAATGGTGTGTTTCTGCTGTTCACTTAGAAATTCGTTCAGAAAACTATCTCCGTTTTGCAAAAGTACAAACACTGAATTGAACAGAAAATTCATTTTATATAACAAAATTTCAGTGAATTCGGAAAATTCCCATTTCGTACAATTTCTCTAAAATTTTAGATAGCTGCACCCGCCATATGTCCTGTTTAAATATTTGGGTGGGGGTGGTTAAAGGGGCGGGCTTAAGGAAAATTTGGGTGGGCTTCAGCCCACCCGTGACGTCACGCCTGTATATATATACACTGACGGAAAAAAAATCTCAACAACAAGAAGGGTTTGTGTTAGATAAACGACAGTTGGTAGGCGGTGAGAGTACATCTGTAAGATGACGTCTATGCAAATTTCGCGCTCGGCGCATACGTGTGGCGCTAGTAGCGCCCCTCGGAACATGCAAAGCAGGTTTGCTGTAAATACGCGCTGTAACGTTCGAGAGCGTTAGTTATCGTTGAGATTCGACGCAGTGTGTTGATGTTAGTCACGAATGCCTTTAAGAAGACGAAGAAACCATTATCAACAGCTCACGGAGTTTTAACGAGGTCGTGTTATAGGGCTACGAGAAAGTGGATTTTCTTTCCGCAATATTGCAGAACGACTTGGCAGGAATGTAGCCACTGTGCATGATTGTTGGCAGTGGTAGTCAAGGGAGGGTACTACCTCAAGAAGACCGGGTTCCGGCCTGCCACGTGGCACTACCGAGAGGGAAGACCGCTGTGTACGGCGTATGGCCGTGGCGCATCGTACCGCGTCTGTGGCAGCAATTCGAGCTGCAGTTGCCACCACAGTGACACAAAGAACTGTTACAAATCGGTTACTTGAAGGACAGCTCCGAGCCAGACGCCCTGTAGCGTGCATTCCACTTACTCCAAACCACTGCCGTTTGCGACGTCAGTGGTGTCAAGCTAGAGCTCATTGGAAGACGGAGTGGAGATCTGTTGTATTTTCTGATGAAAGCCGGTTCTGCCTGGGTGCCAGTGATGCGCCTGCAACCAACCTGTCTGCGGCCGAGACACACTGGACCTACACCTGGAGTTATGGTCTGGGGAGCAATTTCCTATGACAGCAGGAACACTCTCGTGGTTATCCCACGCACCCTGACGGCACAGTTGTACGTCGGTCTGGTGACTCAACCTGTTGTGCTGCCATTCATGAACAGCATTCCAGGGGGTGTTTTCCAACAGGATAACGCTCGCCCACATACCGCTGTTGTAACCCAACATGCTCTACAGAGTGCCGACATGTTGCCGTGGCCTGCTAAATCATCAGATCTTTCACCAATCGAGCACGTATGGGACATCATTGGACGACAACTCCAGCGTCACCCCCAACCAGCATCAACCGTCCCTGTATTGACCGAACAAGTGCAACAGGCATGGAACTCCATCCCACAATCCAGCACCTGTACGACACAATGCATGAACGGCATGGAACTCCATCCCACAATCCAGCACCTGTACGACACAATGCATGGACGTTTGCATGCTTGCATTCAACATTCTGGCGGTTACACCGGTTATTAATGTACCAGCATTTCACATTTAAAATGGCTCTTCTCGCGCTTACATTAAGCCGTGATCTTGAAACCTTAATCGATTAACTATATTACCTATACAAATGTATTGCCGCCATTTCATTCCTCTACAACTATTTTTTTGTGGTGTTGGGAATTTTTTTCCGTCAGTGTATGATCCAGTATAGGACAGTCTTTTTTTTTATGGGCCGCGGGTCACCTAGTGGGCAACGTTCGTGACTGCCCCGGAAAAGACCTCAGGTTCGATCCCAGCCAGGTACGAACGCTCGATCCACTAAATATCCGCCGTGCGTCGGATGGGCACGTTAACCCGTCGGACCGCGGGTACTGGCCCCTCGGTAATAAATAAGGGCGCCTTCCTCCCCCTTTCTTCTTCGCTTCCGTGTCACTTTCCTATCGGACACTCTAGCCCGAATCTCCTAGCTCCCTATTTCTAAGGGTTGTATAAGACCTGGGGTCAGACACTCCCTTCCTAAAATCCTCTACATATGAAAAAAAAAAAGCTTTTCATAGGTTACCATGAGCTTATGATCACAACGAAAGGTGCACGTTTTACAAGATCCTACTGTTTTTTGTTGCTGTTTATTTTTTTGCTACTGCTTTTCTCCACACATAGTTTGTGCATACGGGGTGATTTCGGAGAATTTTTCGCAATCACAAATCTCTATGTTCACACAAAAATATTTTTTGGTTCATCGTCCGTCTCCTGAAAGCAGAAAGGAAAAGCAGAACAACGAGGTGAAATGCATGTTTATCTCTTGAAACATCAGCCATTTATCTTATTGTTCTTCTATTGAGAAGCTCACATTCACCGAAAGTACATCCTACTCAGTGGAGAAAAGAACATATGTCACTTTGCAAAAACATAAGCAAAGGCTAAACATATCGTGGGTGTAATGAACCTGTCATTCGACAAAAGAAGAAAAACAAGCCAACAAAGAAACAAATTCAGAAGATATTTCAGTATGGCTTCGAACCACCAGGAAAGTTCTACGGGAAAGGAAATTTGGTAGCTAAGATACGAACTGCGTTGTTTCGATGATACTATCCTTACGTTGCTGTCACGTACGAAAAAATCTTAGTAAGAAATATGTGAAAACTTTGTTCATGTTTTTAACTATATGCTTCAGAAAAATAATTCTTCCTGTCCACAAGCAGAGATATCTGAAAAGTCACACATACAATTTTTTCCAAAACGATTCCTGGAAACAGACATCGTGATGAATAAAAATGCATACTTACATGTCAGCGGAAATTTATTTGCCCGGAAGAGCTACAAAATATATTGTATGAGAGACGTCGCGCGTCGTAGTCTGAAATATTCTATGCAATCCAAGAAGTTTTTTTTTTTTTTTTTTTGGTACGTCTCTAAGAAATAGATTATTGCGAAAAAAGATGCTGATATGCACATAAAGTATCTTACTGTCAAATTATGTTCCAGAAAAAGGGGGAATTACTGAGAAAGCTTCAGGCACGTTTACTTCTATTCGTTCTAAAAAGAATTTCTTGCTGAATTGAGAAATGCATGATATGTCTGCAAAACCAAATATGAATGTTAATGGCGCACGGAAAACTAACTGTGAAAAAACAACAACTCGAAATTGAAATAACGAACACAGGAAGAACAGTGTTCGAAGTGGAGCGGGATGCCATTTTGCTCGTTAAAAAATATGAACAAAAGCACCGCGGTGGTTTAAAAAAGAGAAACAAGCAACCTTGTGGTCCAGTCTTCTTGTCCAAAAAATAAAATATAGTTTAAAATGAAAAATTATGAAATGAAGTTTACGTAAATTACTCTGTTACTTCTGAAAAGGGTCATTAAAAGAAATAATAGAACAAGATTTTAAGAAAAGAAAAAACGAGAAGGAAATTGCTTTTATTTCGTAAAAAAAATAAAAATAAGAAAAGAGGAGAGAGTATCAAATTTCTGAAATTGGAATTTGAGCCTTTTTAAATCATATCGCAAAAACGCGGTTTAAAACATTATTGTAAATTTATGCACATACATAAGCTCTAGTGTAGTGCTCTGTATCACAGAGAATAGAAGCGTCGCTCTCTCACTGTTAAAAATTTGCTACGCACAAAATCTATTCCTGTAATTTTTAAAGAAAACAAATATTAGAGCTGCAGGGAAAAGCAGGTGAAAATAAATGCAATTTTCATAATTTAGTTTGTCAGTACTTTCTTTTATGTTAGTACAAAAATAAAACGACGAGACTGTCACTTACAGTCATTTGCAAAAGTTTAAGACCACCTGTTGGTATTAGGAGATTTCTCCAGATTGCGTCAGCTACTGTCTGTGTTACTCAACTTTCTTTCGGTGTTGCATCATCCTGCAGCGGCAGCTGTTGATAAAGTTGGGGGAAGCGTGCGAGCGTCAGTTTGCTTCTGGTTTTCATGCTAAGAGGCTTTGTTCTTATTTTCTACATAGCGAAAAATGGGCAAAAAAAAAAAAAAAAAAAGGCGTCTCTAACTTTATATCATGACAGATACTCCGAACGTGACATAAGCAGAAAGGTGAATGTGAGCAAGACCGTTGTTCATAATACGATCATGAAATATCGAGGTACAGGTGAATTTAGCAACCGAAAGAAAAGTGGACTTCCAAGGAAAATAACCCCACGTGATGGCAATACCATAAGGCGAATAAGTCAATACATATTTACAATACCATAAGGGAGTTCGTGCAAGAAAATGAAAGCCTTTCTACATTCAAAAGGGTCTGATATTAGTATCACCACTCTTTCCCGACGTCTTAGCAAAGATTTTGGATTAAAGTCTTATAAGATTTTGTATTAAAGTCCTGCACATAACCCAAGACTAACCTCTGTCATGAAAAAGAAGACTCCAGTTTGCGAAGCTTCATCCGACTTGAACTGCTGAAAATTGTTGGAGCCAAGTTCTTTTGTTCCGATGAATAGGCTGTGCGTCAATTTGAATCACATGAAGCACATGTTCGACGACCAAAAGACAAAAACGTTTGATGAAAAATACACCGTTAGCACTGTGAGAGATCCAATAGTCAGATTATATCGGGTGCTATGTCAGCATCCCGTACTACTTCATTATCCTTTTTTGCCGACAGGCACTACCACAACTGGTCCTTTTTATGTGGAAATGTTACGCGAGAAGCTGGTAACAAGTGTACAGATGCACCATCTTTATGCATGATGGTGCTCCATGCCACAGATCAAAGACAGTGAAGGACTACCTGCAGAGGAAAAACATAACTGTGCTTGACTAGCCCGGTAATAGTTCCGACCTTAACCCCATCAAATATTTGTGGACCACTTTAAAAAGTTAAGTAGCGGAAAAACAGCCATCAAATTCCCAAGCTTTGATTGACGTAATAAAGTACGCGTGGTGCAAAGCCATTTCAAGGGACTACTGCAAATCCCTCACCGAGAGTATGCCACATAGTATTCTGTCTGTTATAGAAAAAGGTAGCTACACAAAGTACTGATTTCGGTCTTTTTCTGTTCAAGGGAATATAAGTATTCATCTGTGGTGTCATTTTTTTTTTCAAATATCTCTAACTACGTAGTAATTAGTTGTTTCTTTGAAAATCTTAATTTTCAATAAATTGACAGGTGGTCTTATACTTTTGCAAGTGACTGTAGTTCTTTATTTAAATTTTACTTGTTAAAAATCCCTTGCATATTTTAAAAACAATCATCGGGAATTTTCAGGGCACAAATTACACGATTAAATATGGTATGTGCTATTAAAAGAAGCAAAGGCTGGTGACAAAGAATTTGTGGCGTACAGTGCCGTAGAAATCGATACTATGACAGCTTCGATTTTTATGTAACATATTTCGGTTCGACTCCCCCACTAACATCAATAAATTGTTAATACTGTTTTTGTTGCCGCTGTTTTATGCCACGATGGAAGAATGTTTACGAAAGTACTAGTAGTTAAAGAAAGTACACGTTAGAAGCTAAAGAAATGAATCCTAGAACCAAAACGAGGTGAAAGTGGCTGTGAAGAAGTGGGTACAGCAGTCCACACCTGAATTTTTTCAAAGTGGATTCGAGAGCTGGGTTTAACGATGGCGCAAATGCATCGTTTGTGATGGAGACTATGTTCAATAGTACATTTGTATACATTTTCTCTACCAACATGTGCAATTTGAATGACGTCTGTCAGTTAATAAAGAAGTTATGACCACTTTTGCATTACTTTCGGTACAGTTCTCTTAGTTCACTCCCTATAAACATTGTCCTGGAATTTCTTAGGGTTGCGCTCCGGGTAGCAAGCATACGAAATTCCTAATTATAATTTCTAATATCAGTCTTGTTATTGGTATCCGGGTACTTTCAGTTCAACAAGGCATCAAAGATTTTCATCAGCAGTATATAACAGAGATACCAGCTCTACTTTACACTAAAGCCACAAATTGAACTTCTATATCTTGAGGCTCTAAAATCTCAGAACAAATGCAGCTTCTTTACATATAGCTAGTGGTGCAAATACAACCGCTCCGGTGGCGCAGTAGTCTAAGCGATGGCTTTGTAAAGGTTGTGTTGACCTGTGCTCCGTGTTTGACCTGCGTTTATTGGTGTTATTTTGTGTGTGTGTCGTCATTTTGTGTATCTTCTGTGTTGTGAACGTCTCCTGTGTCGATTGAGTCCGACCTTGACGCCCTGTAAGTAAAACTTTACTTGTACTAACTCTTTTTCAGTCCTTGCTTTGCCCAGGGTCGGGTATAGCAGGCCAGCCATTGCAAATGGCGGCGACCGCATCTGATTGGCCAGGTATGAAGCTTAATAGCAAAGCTCCGCACCAGCCTGGCCACATTCGGTCATCGTCACTACCACACGCAGCTGGTTTCCAAGCCGCGTTATCTGATGTTACCACCTCTTCTTCCAACTCTATGAATGTTGATTTCCCGACATTGTCCACCACAGTGACGTCATTAACTTCTTCAGTATCCGTTGCCTCTGGTACTTCATTTGCTGCTGCGAGCGCTGCGTCTCGAACTTCCCCATCTCCGCCTATTCCTACGGCAACTCTACCTTATGCTTCCGTTGTAAAGGGTACCAGTTCATCTTCCTCTACAGCGAAGAATCCATGTACAATGCCTCTTGATATGATTGTCACTAGAGACAACAAGAAATTACGCATCGAAATTCCGGAAACTTCAGCTGCTGAGCAAGAGGTTTTACGCACACAGAAACTTGGCATATGTTTTGATGCCCTCCCGGACACCAGCCTTAAGAAATACTCCTTAGCCGTACGCCAAATCCTCCCAAAGGGAGCAATCACCCATATGGCGAGGAAACCTAGGACTGTTCTCATCTATTTTGCGAAGCCAGAGTTTGTGGATCGCGTCTTATCTGACGGACTGCATGTTGGGGATCATAGTTTACTGGGAATTCCGCTCACGCAGCGCCGCGTACTTGTTACGTGCTATCCCGTACCACCAGAAATCAAGGACCATTACTTAATGGCGGCCCTTTCCCGTTGTGGAAAAGTAGTTGGTTCCATTTCCACTCTGTCTTCCGCACCAACAGACCCAGATGACAGGAACATCTTAGGTCTGCGTCGCTAAGCAAGGATCCTGTTCCCTACTGAAGATGCCATTGCTGACTGCCCTACTGATCTCACTGTGGTTGTAGGGAAGCAGATTTTCCGGATCGATATCGGTACTGCCTTGCATTGTTTTAAATGCAAGGCATATGGCCACATCCAATCACGTTGTCCACATGTATCTGCCAAGCCACCTATTTCCATACCGCCCGAAGTCAACACCCCACCCTCAACATCAGTTTCTCTGGCAACACCAAGTTCGGCTCCACAGACGTCCTTGATCCCTGCTACTGTTGTTCCAGAGGCTTCTCTCCCAGCAGATGATGATTCGTCAGCAGTCTCCAAGTCTTCGATCTCTACTACGGGAACCTTGGCCACCTCTCCATCATTGGGCCTACTTGCTGCTGTGGTACCCTACGTTCTTCGGAGGGTATTATCTCCGAAAAGGAATGGCAACCCCTCCGTCGTGTTACTTCATCTTCTTCCCTTGGATCCCCTAATGTAGAGTCAGATCTAATTGTCCTACACCCACCAGCTTCTCCCGGCGTTCCCACGTTGAAACGTACTAGACAGAGTTCAATCTCGCCGGTGACGTCTTCTCCACGCTGCTCTCGTTCCCGTTCGCCAATTCGACAGTCTTTCTCTCCAACTGCAGTTTCTACATCTCTTAAGTCCCGAGCTGTTCCAAAATTGTTGGATCAAAAAACTTTCGCAGAATATCTGGAAACCTTCCCTGCATTAGACGGGCCGCTGGCGCCGTCTGATCTTGCTCTCATCATACTCAATCAACCGTCACGTCCTCTCAAGCAGCTAGACTGCGTTCAATCACGTAATGCTCAGCTTCCTACTATTATCACCCAACTTCAGAATCTACTTGCTCTTTTGCCGAAAATTGACACAGTCACTAATGCGCAGACATCTAACTTAAAGAAACGTGTAACCAGTCTTCACAGAAGTGCTGATAGTAATATTCAACCACTACAACCTCTTTCAAGTTAAAATTACTTTCTTTCAATTGTAAGGGATGCTCCGTCCCTCCTACCAATGCGTTAGTGTTTGAAGACATTACACCGCATGATGTTGATATATTATTGCTACAGGAGACAAACTGTCATCCCAACACCCCATACCACCGGTGGCGAACTTGGCCATTTCAATTCTACCATGTCCATCGACTTAGTCTTCACGCAGGACTTGCGGTGGCCATCCATTTTCGTCTTCGATCCTTCATTACTGATATCACGGTCAAACCGATTTATCGTGACCTCCTGCAGCTTCTGTCCTTCCGACTTCACAACTTCCGATACCATATCTTCAGCATCTATGTTTCCGGCAATCAACAGTATGCAGACTGTCTTTTTGAGCATTTTGTTTCCTGTGTTCAAGGTCTTCCAGCCACTGATATTGTCATCTTATGTGGTGATTTTAATTGCACCCTTGACCCATCCCTCGACAGATCGGACGGTTCCACGGATACCAGGTATTTTCTTACCCAAGCACTTTCTACAGCTGTCAACCAGGTACAACTCCAAATTTCTTTTCGACACTTGCACCCATTTCTTCGTTCGTACACCTGGCGCTCCTACTCCACTTTCTCCCCTACAACTGCCCGACTTGACCGGTTTTATGTTTCTTCAATTCTTCTTCCTTCAGTTATCTCCCTTTCTCACACAGCAACAGTTTCTTCCGACCACAACTGTGTCGTAATGTGTCTTTACACCGGTCCATCTCCTCGGCAATACTACCGAACTTGGACCCTTGATGATGATCTTTTACTTGATTCAACCTACGTAAATTCCATCCAATCGCAGCTCCAACAAGCCTTATATATGCTCCCTTTTGCTTCTTGTCCCTTGCAACACTGGTTAAATGTCAAATCCCAAATTCTTCTTTATACCAAACAATATTCCCACGAAAAACGTACTACCGCCTCTATGAAGATTGATGATGCACGCTCGATTTTTTCCACCCTAGATCTTGATTCTCCGCTGTTTTCTCATTACCAAGCTGAACTTCGTGCCTTGCTAATTCCTGTCTCCCAACAAGCTCCTCACCGCCTCAAGCTCCTTTATCTCCAGCCAAATGACTATCTATGTGAACAGGTTCAACAACTGGAATTCCACAAACGTTCTGCTCATCACCTCCGTAATCTGAAGTTATCCGATGGAACTGTTACTAATGACCCCACTCTCATTTGCTCCGGCGTTAGAACATATTTCCAGTCACGTTTTGCTCAGTTCCAGTCAAGTTCTCCGCATGCTGATTCGATTCTTCGTGCCTTACCACATATTCCATCGCATCTTGTTTTATCTCTTTCTATGCCTATCACCCCAGCAGAAGTAGTACAGTCACTTGCCTTCGTCACCTGGTCCTGACGGGTTGACAGTTAATTTCTTTCGTACGTTTTCCTCTTTCCTACACCCTCTCCTATTGCCTTGCTTTACAGCTGCTTTTTCCTTATCTGTTCTTCCCCCCGCTTTTACTCTAGCTCACATAATTCTTCTTCCAAAAAAAGGGTGTCTGCTGGAGTTGGATAACTGGCGTCCTATATCCATCGTTAATGTTGACTACAAGATTTATACTAAAATATTCTCTCTTCGATTGAACCCTGTCCTTCCCACCGTCATACATCCCGACCAAACGTACACCATCCCTGGCCGAAGCATTCATACTAATATTAATCTCCTCCGTGACTCATATTGCTTTGCCCACCTTTCCTCCGAACCTTTAGCCTTCCTCAATCTTGATCAGAGGCAGGCCTTTGATAACGTGAGTCATTAGTGGCTTGCCTTTGTGCTCTCTGCCTTCGGTTTCCCATCTGTCTTCATCACAGCCCTCCTTGCCCTGTACCAGGACTCAGTTGTCCATATCCGGACGGCTTCCTTCCTTACAGCCCCCATTCCGTTTCGTAAGGGCATCCGCCAAGGATATCCTCTTTCCGGACAACTTTTCTCTCTAGTCTTTGAGCCTTTTCTTTGCTCTATCCGTTCTCTTCTACAACCTCCCCCTCCACCATTCAGCATAGCACCAGGCACCATTCTATCGTTCTTGCTGCCTACGCCGATGATCTTACAGTTCTCATCCGAGAAGAATGGCAATTCACAATTGTTCTTGCATGGTACCAAGTGTATGCTGCGGCTTCCGGCGCTTCGTTAAACCTTTCAAATTGTACAGGCTTGTGGTGTGGCTCCTGGAGACATCGCCCCGATGCACCGTGGGGCGCTCATTAGACTTCCACCAGTCAAACGATACTTGGGGTGCACATTGCCAGCCGGGTCTCAGCAGCGGCTGCCACCTGGAGACCCCTCGTCAGGAAACTACGTCACACCGCTGCTTACTGGTCCAAGCTGAAGTGCTGTTTGACCTACCACAGTCGTGCACGGCTTGCTGGCACCCACATTATCTCGTTAGTTTATCATTCCTGGATTGCACAACCGCCACCAGCCTACGTTCAAACTGCAACAACATCAGCAATGCTCAGCATTGTTTGGTCATCTACTCATTGGTTATCTTCCTCAGTATTGTCTCTACCTTCGACTTGTGGTGGCCTTAATATGCCAGAGATTACCATACGTTATAAAGCTGTAAGAATTTTCAATTTCCTCCGTTTGACAGTCCAACTAGACTCTTCCGCTTCCATTCTTCTGCTTAATGTTCTGACTTCCCCCCTTAATCCCTGCCTCACCGTCCATCTTCTTCTCAAGATGGATATTTACACTGTCACCCCCCCCCCGTTTTCCTCTAGTCTACCATGAAGCTGTTCAGTTCCTTCGTTCTTTACCGCTCATTCGTCAACCCCCTCTTCCACTCTTGATCTTCTTTCCGAGCCTCTTTTTTCTCCTCCGTCCTCCATCCCCCTACTGCCAACTTTTTCTTTTTCCCCGCATGGCTACACGCTGGTGTAGTCTCCGTTTCCCAACTGGTCCTCCCCGATTTTTCATGAAAACCCGTTTCCGACCTTTTTTCCACCCTCGCCCGAACTCTCTGATAACTTCCTCCAACTTAAACATGCTCTTCAATCACTTTTTCCTTCCCTAGTCGATTCCTCTGGTCTCCTTTCCGTTTCCTCTGCCTCTCTCCCTTTTTCGTTCTTCCTTCCCTTTTCCGGTGATCTCCTCCCTCTCCACAGTCTTTCCACCCGCACCCTGTACCGTTTTCTCCGTTCTTCTTCTGCGGTACCTTGCCCTATTCCCTCTGTTCCTTCTTTTGCACTAACCTTGGTCTGGTCTACTGCCCAATATTCACCGGCCCTCTCCTCAGAACTTAATGTGCAGTGGAGGTTTTTGCACAATCGACTGCCTGTCCCTTCGACTTTGTTCCGGAGAAATATAGTATCATCAGATCTCTGTCCTTTTTGTAACGTCGTTGGAGACATCTTACACATGTTTGTTTACTGTCCGACGCTGCTCCCACTATTTCACAGTATGTTTCAACTTGCACATCCTTCTTGTACCAGTGATCTCACCTAGAAGATTATCGTTTCCTGGGCCACAGTTCTACAAGTTTCACCTCTATTTTACCAGTTTGTTCGTATTTATTTATCCTAGCTAAATATATTATTTTCTCTCACCTGCTACAGTTACAAGATCCAGATCCTATCACATTCTCTACCTCCTTGGTTGCACACTACCGCAACAGGGTTAAAGCCAGACTCACCCTGGAATACTCCTTGGCGAATGACACGGCACGGTTACCTTCCTTCTTCAAAACATGGTCGCCGTGTCGTCCCTGGTTTCGGTTTTCAAGTGCCCAGACTGTTCATCTGCTGTTTTAATAAACCTACGTCGGAACTTTCAATTTTTACTATTCCCTCACCATGTTTCCACCTGGAAGTGGATTGTGTTTGCTTCCTGCTGATGTCACCTTTTGTACACAGTTCTCTTCATCCTCACGGTGACTCTCTGCCACTAGTGATTCCCATATCACTAGAACTGCACGGAATTTTTTTCTGTAAATTGTTTCGCTCCAGTGATGTTCCAAGACTTCAATGAACAATTATCCCAGAGCTACTGCTGTTTACAGCAAATAATGCAATGCCTGTCATTGCTCATCTGTACAATTATCATTTCATTGTAAATATCTACATTTTGTTTTATTTCTCCCCTTCTCTCACACTGCGTGTGAGGTTGGGGATGTTCTGTTGTAATTCTTTTAAGTGAATAAAAGCGAATATTGAAACTAAGCGATGGCTTCTGATCATTCGTCCGAAAGGGGTCCGGGTTCGAATCCCGGTGAGGCATGGATGTTGTGTTTGTCTTACGGCACTGGCTCTCTCCCTTCCCTGGAACCAGTGACCCTAAATTAGGTACGGGCGACTGCTTATAGCCCATTGAGTTGCTCACGGTTGTCGTTAAACCTCCAATACAAAAAAGCCGCCCCGGTGGCGCAGTGGTCTAAGCGATGGCCTCTGATCATTCGTCCGAACGGGGTCCGGGTTCGAATCCCGCGGAGGCATGGATGTTGTGTTGTCTTACGGCACTGGCTCTTTCCCTTCCCTGGAACCAGTGACCCTAAATTAGGGACGGACGACTGCTTATAGCCCATTGAGTTGCTCACGGTGGACGTTAAACTTCCAACCAAAAAAAAAAATACAACGTAAAGCAACGCTAATCTATCCACATCACACTTTTCGCTGCTTGCTCCATACATTATATAGATCGTTCTTATTTTGTCTACGCGCACACGTCATTCACCCTGAGCTCAAGACTGCTGCCACAAAAACATTCATTGAGTGAGAAAAATATAACGTTAAGATTGAAACGCTTAAAAAGAATGAACTCAAAATTTACATAGAGAAAGAAACCAAAAAGGAAAGTTAAATGGTGGATACGTCACATACAGGCGGCGTGAATTTCGACATATGGAAAAATGTCACGGCTTTCATTTAAAAAACTATCGGAGAACAAATATTCTGCATAATAATAAAAAGATCAGGTAAATTTTGTTAACTGATAGCAAAGGACTCTTTAAATCCTATATACGACCTTTTAAATTTGTTTTCCTCAGTCAAATTGTGAACTATTAAGATATCTCCTAAGAGAAAGACATTCAGATAGGCGAGCAAATTCTTCTAAAGCTCGTGGATATTAAAGAATATCTCTTCATTAAATGCGCAGTAAACTCATCCTCGTCAATGTATTCGTTCCTTTTTTTCTCTCTCAACATGTTATGATAGCTTATAAATATGCTAAAAGGGATCGTTACTTAAATAAGCATTCCGGTTTTTGAACACATTATTTAAGGCTATGAAGTTTTTCACTCTATTAATTAGTCATATGTCATTAACCTTATTTCATTTTTCAGGAAAACGCCCATTAAGAGAACACAAATTTCTTTCTTATTTTTTCAGATTTATTTTGCTGTCAAAGAGTTACATGCATTCTTACTTTGCTGAAGACATCATCGAGTTTTATAACTTTCGGAATGAGGGTGAGAGCAATGACATTTGAACGAATTTTTACTTTTACGACAAAATGTTGTTGTCTGTAAATAAGGCACGTCTGTTAATTCATTTCTATTTCCAGAAAAAAAGCCCTTCTTAATCTGAAAAAGAAATGGGTACGTGATTAATCAAGAATTTTTAACCGTGCACCATTTTAGATTTTTCTTTGAGGTATCTAAAGATCACAAAAGGAAAGAAGCATCTTTCTTTTCAAGAGCTGAAAAGATTTCTTCTTGGATTTTTTCAAGAAAAACAATGGAACTTTGTAGCTTAAAACCTTCTTGTGATACTCGCTTCATAACCATACAGTTTATAGGGCGCAGTTGTTTCTGATAGACAGATTACTCTAACAATAGTATGAATTACGCATTGTGAATATGAAGAAATGATACAAAAAAGAAGCACAGAAACACTGCATACGAAGAAAGAAGATCTTATTTTGATTTTAGAACATAAAGCAATTCGCGAAATGGGTGTTCCGACTAATGGCAGCAAAGAGTAATGGCATTTTGCAACAAAGAGTAATGACCTTTTAATGCTTTCGAACAAATTTCTTTACACATTTTTGTTACAGTCGCGTACCAATTTGAAAGACATTCGTTTGTTTTGGAAATACAAGGAGAGTTTTCTATCAGTCAAAGAACGAAATACAGGCAAAATAATATTTTTTTCTTTTGTGAAACATACTTTACTTTCTGTAATCAACTGAAAAACAAAACCATTTCTCTTTTTTTTTCATGAGTTTAATGTATGAGCAAACAATACAGATTTTCTTTTTTTACTTTTCTATGTACATCGGTACTGATTCTTAACAAATCAGTTTCAGTTCAATCCTTTTTTGTTAATCAGGGAAGAAGTTTTTGAGGACACTTCGCTAAGAACAGAGAGACATATCGTCTTCTTATAGCACACTATTATTTTTTAAATCAAAGCTTCTGATAAAAGAAAGCAGTTTCTCAATAAATAAAACTCCCGTTATGACAGTGTTTTTGACATTGAAAAAATACAGGGTGTCCATAAAGTCCTTCCCACATTACAAAAATTAATATAAAACAATTGTAACATATATTCTATTTGAACTTTCCTTTTGAGTTTGTTTTTCTATTTAAATTTAAGTTTGTTCTCTTAGACATTTTCAAACCTTAAAGTTATGTCTTTTCCCTCAAACGATAAAAACGTTAGATAAAAATGCGATGCAGCGGTTGCTTGAGGAGATGTTAGATCGTTGCTGAGTTTGATTGTACGACAGCTAATTAAGGTATGTGAAGTTGTGTGATGTTTGTTCCACACATTGTTTGGAATTAAAGAAAAAATTCCTACTTCGCTTCAAAGAAAAAAAATTAAGAGGGAGATAACGTGACGTGCTACAGAGGTGAAAACATGTGTCAAGACGACAAATCTGCTGCGAGACATTGTGTCCGCGTAGCTCAGTTGAGAAAGCGAAGTACTCCGGAGTGAGGGGATTCGATCCCCGTCTCGGACAAATTTGTGTTTTCACAAAATGTATTACAGGTAGAAGAAAGGAATTTCACGACAATGATGGTGCACAAGTAAAGTTTTTGTTCCAGTGTCAGTACACCACAGCATGGCCGCCATCTGTGGCCCGGAGGACATCTAAGCGATATTCGATTTCACGCCATGTTTTGTTTAACATCTCAGCAGAGACAGAAATAATGACGTCCGTTGTTCTGCCCTTCAATGTCTCGAGATCCGGAACACTGCTAGAGTAAATTTGGTCTTTCACATAACCCCACAGGAAAAAGTCTAGAGGGGAGTAAATTTGGTCTTTCACGTAACCCCACAGGAAAAAGTCTAGAGGGGAGTAAATTTGGTCTTTCACATAACCCCACAGGAAAAAGTCTAGAGGGGAGTAAATTTGGTCTTTCACATAACCCCACAGGAAAAAGTCTAGAGGGGAGTAAATTTGGTCTTTCACGTAACCCCACAGGAAAAAGTCTAGAGGGGAGTAAATTTGGTCTTTCACATAACCCCACAGGAAAAAGTCTAGAGGGGAGTAAATTTGGTCTTTCACATAACCCCACAGGAAAAAGTCTAGAGGGGAGTAAATTTGGTCTTTCACATAACCCCACAGGAAAAAGTCTAGAGGGGAGTAAATTTGGTCTTTCACATAACCCCACAGGAAAAAATCTAGAGGGGAGTAAATTTGGTCTTTCACATAACCCCACAGGAAAAAGTCTAGAGGGGTTATGTCGGGCGATCTAGGTGGCCCTGTCATGAGACCGTCGCAGCCAATCCATCTGTCCGGAAATGTGGCATTCAGGAACTCGGGAACCGTTATTGACTAATGTGGTGGGGCACCGTCTTGTTAGAAAATAACCAAAGGTTTGAATGCATGCAACTGAGGTGCTACAAAAAGTTCCAGCATGTCCAGGTACGCGTTATGTTACCATTGGCTCTGTAAAAAGGAAGGGCCCGATGATTCTGTCATACATCAGGCCGCACCATACGTTCACTCTCGGACTAGCCCTCTATTGTTCGATGATATAATGGGGATTTTTTTATCTTCAGATTTGCATATTATTCCTATTTACTGTACCAGCGACGTAGAATGTGGCTTCATCTGAGAAACAGACACGATGCAGATAATCACTGTGACGATCCATGCGCTGCAACATCTCCGTCACAAACGTAGCACGGCGAGGCCGGTCGTCAGGCAGAAAAGCTTGAGCGATCTGTACATTATAAGCAGACAGATGAAGACTTGTGTGTAGAATTTTGTGAACCGTGGCACGGGGAATCCCAGTTTCCAGTGAAGCACGACGAACGGATTTCCTGAGGCTTCGCAAAAATATCCCCCGAAACAGCTGCAGCTGTCTCTTGTGGAACCTGTGGTCGGCCCGCTCGTGGGGAGATCGCCAACACTACCCGTCGCTTTAAACTTTTCATACCAAGCTTTGATGCTTTTTTTGGTCCGTTAATGATCGTCTGTACTCTTTTCTGAAATGAGGCTGTACAGTAACCGTCGATTTGGTCTCATGGAACCACAACACGCACGCCGCTTTTTCTAGCATAGGAGACATTATCGATGAAATGCTCCTCTTATTCAGCAGTAGCGCTCACCTAAAGAACATAAAAAACTTTATGAGTGCTGCTATATTATGTTGCCAACCATTTTATTTTAACTTACATTGATTTTTATATCAATTTTTGTAATGTGGGAAAGACTTTATGGACACCCAGTAGAACTTCCGACGACATATATGCTCTCAGGAACAGTTTTTTTTTACTACGGAGACAAGACATATTTATCAGATTTAGTTAAGTTTGCTGAACAACATGGAAAATTTAATGGGTTGTGTACTAAGGACATTAATTACTCTTTTAATATTACTACCTGTCAAATTTTATTAGACATGAAAGCATACGTGTTGTGCGGTAACCAAAATCAAACAAGCGTTTCTCGATTTTCGTTCGACCGTACTGCTTACAAAACCAATAAAATGCAAAACATTAATTTTAAAAGCGATGAAATCGGTAGTTCCCCGGAGCTTATTTGAAATGGCGAATGCGTTAGGCTGTTTCTTCAAGTTTGTTTAGTGAATAGTGCAAAAATCGCTTTGTTTTGTCATAGCATTTTGCAACGGTAAAACAGAACTGTATTTCCTTGCAATCGTAGTGATGAGCACAAAGGAAAGCCTGTGGAAGATTCATTTCCAAGGAAATGAATCATTTCCATGCAATAATTTTTAAAATAATTTTACGATTTTTTTTTTTTTTTTGATAGTTCTAAGTCCGGAACAAATTTCTTATCCATGTGTCTTGAATAAGACATGTTTCAAAACCGAAGCAGACTTCTGATGCCGACATCAGATTAACCACCACTGATACCGTCACAGGACGATCGAAAATGTCAGTAGCTAAAAAATTAACCCAGAGCAGGAGAGTGGGGGAGTAGTAACGCCGCCCCGGTGGCACAGTGGTCTAAGCGATGGCTTCTGATCATTCGTCCGAGATGGGTCCGGGTTCGAATCCCGATGAGGCATGGATATTGTATTTGTCTTAAGGCACTAGTTCTCTCTCTTCCTGGAATCAGTGGCCCTAAATTAGGGACGGGCGACTGCTTATAGCCCACTGAATTGCTCACGATGGTCGTTAAACCTTCATTAAAAAAAAACAGTAGTAACATTTGATGAGCGCTGTTTCGAAAAAGTATCGGAGAATTCTTGAGATTAAGGCACTTCGTCTGCGAGATGTGAGTGCTTGCCAATACTTTTAAAAATCCTCTTGTACTTCATAAGAAAATAAATGTACTTCATTACAAAATAAATAAGTATTCAAACTGAATAATAGTCATTGTTTTTCAGCAATGAGCTTCTGAACTTTGAATAAGTGTTTGATGGGTATGGACATTTCAGCTAAGAAAACTGCCAAGTCAGGTGAGAAGGAAAAAGTCATCTGTCAAGAAAGCCTCGATAGAGAAAAAGAAAGCTGCTGTGAAAAAGGCCCTAGGAAGGAAAGCTACAGAAGCCAAGACTCTAACAACCGGTGAAAGCCACCGAGCCGAAAAGCCCCAAGCCCAAAAAGCTAAAACACAAAAGAAAGCAGCAGGTAAAATAACATCTGAGAAACAAATAATCTATCAAATGTAAGAGAGAGAGAAAGAAAAACGGCTCTTTTCAGAGCCAACAACGTTCTTCAAAACGGCATTCCAGTCGTACTTTCATAAAACAAAAAATTAAACTAATTCAACAAAATCCATGATACATCATATTTCATTTTTCTATCTATTACATTTATCTATAGAGTAATGATTAATTCAGTTACGTGAAAAATACGTTGCCTTTTTCGGTATAAAAATAGCAAGCACACTTCGCGATAGAAGTCGGGCAACAAAGTTTCGTATTCAGAATTTTAAAGTTGACTGCAAAATTATCATTTATTATAATTTCTAAAGGCACTAAAATATCTATATAAAATGCGATTCATTAACTAATGTATGGCTGTCTAACTCATGATTTCCACGTATTTTACATTCAGTGAGAAAGGAATCTAAGTTTCGGCGAATTTTGGGGCTTGAAGGAAACAGTAGAAACATATGCTCTAGAATTAGTACTGTTGTGGGGGTGGGAGGATACTAAATTAAAATGAAGTTGGCATATGCAAATTTAAATTTAAATTTCCACCCTTTCCCTCAGAGTATGGATATTAAAGTAGACAAGCAAAACTTATGGGTATTTCTAAATGAAGACCCAATTTATTCCCACAACTGATGACAATAATAGGAAATTAGTTGTTGCAGTACATGACAGTTATTTCCATTTTTATGGCCGAAAAAAAAAAACAACAAAAAAAAAAACAATTTGTGTTATTCAAGGACTTTTGCTGTCTGTGACGTGCAAAATAAATGGGCAGAGCCCCAAATCCGATCCACCCACTAGTCTAAGCTAATGTGGATACATGCTATTGACTAACATATATTAATCACACAACACATTACAAACTCAAGAAATCAATTTTGTAAAAGACCAGTCGGTCTGCATTTATTGGTAAACAATTTAATCAGTGATTTTAAATTCCCTTTCTATTTTGTAATTTGAATTTCTGCTTTGCTTTCCACAAACACACAGGAAGGTTACATAAATTTCACATTTTTGTTTATATTTTTACACAGCAATTTTTTTTTTTTTTTTTTTTTTTTTTTTTTTGATTCTTTAAGGACAACTTTGAGAAAAAAATGTTGTATACTTTCTAGCGTTATTCAATATATATATTTTTTTTTCAGGCAATTTTACTCTTACATAGGAGATGTTGGCCAAGATTCTAAAATCTAATTTTTTTTTTTATTTTACGTCACCACATTTTCTAAACTGACAGAAATATTACCTTGGGGAGTAACTCCCAGAACAAAGTAGATTTTTTTATTTATTTAGTTTAGTTGTTTGTTTGTTGTTTTTCAAATAGGCAGGTGGAAAAAAAAAGAAAGTCTCGTAGTGAGAAAAGAGTCAACTTCTGAAGGACCAACATGGCGGCTAGTAGGTTAGACGTTCGGTGTGACGAGGATGATTTAAAAATTTCTGCTTACCGCTTCCGGAATACAGCATACTTCTCCACGGTTTTTTTTCCTCTAGTCTCTGAAGAAATGGGTACCTCCAGTGTACAGGACTGGCACTTCAGGAATTTACTCGTTCGGACGGCAATGTGAATTTTTTTTTTTTCTGTTGATGTTCTAATTACATCTACCATGGGACTGGTAGTACAGCAGCAGTTCTCCTTCCGAGTAGCCCTCAGCACACATCCCAGGATGATAACCCTTTGTGTTTTTTTTTGAGTGATGAGTCGATGTGACGGGTTGATTAGCGAAATTGCCCGGTCGCTGAGGTAAGCAGGCTCTTCCAAGAACCGACGCTCCGGTTACAAACCCGCACATGGAGACAGGGAGCAAATCCCTTTTTTGTTAATCCTATGCTGCTCTTAGTTTTCGGTTTCCCTTTTGCCGTCGTTCATCTTTCATTTACCGGGCAGGATATAAAGGACTTCCCGAGGATTAGGGATATCTCGGGGACCACGAAATTTTCTTCATCTTCGGGAGAGGACTCGGTCTTAGCAGCCAAAAAAAAAGTAATCGAAGAGTCTCAAAAAAAAAAAATTTCAACTCACACGTCTTCTCCGAAGGATGCGAGAGTACGCCAGCGCCCTCTGCACCGACGCTACTTTCCTCCAATAAGATTGCCCCCATCCAGCTGTTGCGTGAAAAACGCGGTCGCCCCCCACACCGCTTACTAACGCTTGCGTCTTATGACATAACATGGAAAGGGCGATTCCAGATGCGAAATTTATCACCATACGCAAGAGAGGGAACGCATTCCAAAATGTGTAATCTGATACCACTCTGCCTTCAACGACTTTCTCTTCTCCTGGGAACGCAGGTGCACTGCTGGCCGGAAATGCTTGACCAACTTCTGGTCATCCCATAAATAAAGAGAGAGATGCTGCAAACCACCCCCTCTGCGTACCAGCAACACTTGGCAAACCCGAGTACGCGTAAAGCTTTTCCCTGTTACTGGGGCCGGAAGCAAGCTGAGCTTTTCTTTCACACCATCCCGTAAGAAAGAGGGGGGAAGCAAGGAACCTTTCTGGTTAACCATCTCTACGTGGTAGCTTCACTTCAAGACAGAAGACGGGGGAGGAATAAAAGAAAAAAAAATAAATCTCAAAGTTATCATGTACATTTATATGGCACCTTTATACATATATATCCATAATTCTACGCGGGGCAGACTGTTCCATACAACAAATACTTATTTCCTAATTATATTTGTAATCGACACAGAATTTTCTTTATAATGGTGGTTACATAAATACAAGTAGATGGTCGATCAACACCATAATTACTATACACACACATATACCTATATATATATATATTTCTCCTTTTTTTCTCTTCTTCTCCCAGAAAAATAAAAGAGGAAAACAAATTTATGAAATGACGTTACAACGATTCACCTAAAATACAATATCCTCACTCCGACCTACTGACAGCATAAAAAAAAGAACTACAGTTACCTAAAGTACACACACACACAGAGCACACTCACCAGAAAGATAGATTAATTTTGAAAGAGAAATTTCCGCGACAAGATTTCTGACTTTTTCTCAACTTTTTTTTCTTAAGAGGACATATATATATATATGGATATATACTATAAGGGATGTAAGGTCAGGTGATGCGTAACATCACAGCCTCTCCTTGACAAATGTCAACCCCGCCTTCTCGTGGTGCATCCTGTTCCCACTAAAGGGGCTCTGACGACCGCCCATAGCGGTATAACTATACCATCGGGATCAGAGGAAATGCTATCCCACACTCACCAACCCGCTTGGCCAGCGTGGTGAGTTATGGCCAAACCCTCCAAAATGATTCCACAACTTAAATCTTGGCCCTCAGTCTCCGGCAGCTGGAATGTACCTGGCCAAGGCAGCGGCCAGTGCGACATGAAGGCAGAGGGTGCTAAGAATCCCCGGAGGACCGGACTAGGCTGCCATCTGATGCTGACCTTGGCTACTTACAATGGACGCTCCCTATCTTCTGATTCAAGGCTTCTTGAATTGGAAGAGGAACTACAAAGGATCAAGTGGGACATCGTCGGGCTAAGTGAGGTAAGGAGAAAAGGAGAAGATCTCATCGAACTGAAAAGTGGACATCTCTTCTACTATCGTGGGACAGATACTGGCAGAACTAGTGGTGTTGGATTTATAATAAACAAGAAACTGAAGGATAAAGTTGTAGAAGTTGAAAGTTCCTCTGACAGAGCTGCACGACTTGTTATCCAACTCTCGAAAAGATACCAGGCTCAGATTATTCAAACTTATGCACCCACCACAAGTCATCCTGAAGAAGAAATTGAAGAATTTTATGAGGAAATTTGTCATCTAAATAATAAAGGTAAGCAGCACTTGAAAATAATTATGGGAGATTTCAATGCAAAAATAGGGCAACGGCAACAGAATGAAACTTCGGTAGGTAAATTCGGTCATGGCAACAGAAACCAGCGTGGAAATACTCTTGTTGAGTTTGCAGAGGCAGAAGGGTTTTTCATCTTGAACTCCTTCTTCAAGAAAAAGCCACACAGGAAATGGACATGGAGACATCCAAATGGGACGACAAGTGAAATTGATTTTATTATGTGTAACAAAAAATTCGTCATAGAAGACTGCAGTGTGCTAAACAAGTTCAACACAGGTAGTGACCATAGATTGGTGAGATGTAAGATGCACCTCAACACTAAACTTGAACGTGGCAAGCTCATAGGACAAACAAAATCTATTGACATAACCAACCTTAAAAAACACCATAATACCTTCAAGTTAGAACTAAATAACAGGTTCTCTGCTTTAGAAGGCCTAACATCGGAAGAAGTGGACATCTCTGAAGTTAACAGAAAAGTAACCAAAGCTCTTATAGAAACAGCAACAAAATTAGCTGGGTCTAAGAACAAGTTGCATGTGAACAAATTATCAGGAAAAACCAAAATGTTGATGCAAAAAAGAAGAGAGATGAGGACAACTAAAGAAGATGTGACTTCCAAAGTGGAATATATAGAGCTATGCAAGACAGTAAGAAAAAGTATCACTGAAGACGTAAGGAAATTCAACTGTGAACTAGTGAGGAAAGCAATTGAAAACAACCAAAGCCTAAAGATAGCAAAGGGACATCTCAGTAAGGGAAGAAAACAGATTATGGCACTGAGAAAAGAAGATGGTTCTGTAACAAGAAATAGAGGCGAAATTTTGACAAGAGTGAAAGATTTCTTCTCCAAATTATATGAAAGGGATGATATATGCACTCCAGACATCATGAAAGATACCAGTACCAGAGTTCTTCCAGTCCTTCCAGCAGAAGTTGCACATGCAATCAAGAACATGAAGCGAGGAAAAGCTCCAGGAGAAGATGGAATTACTGTAGACATCATACAAGAAGCAAGTGGAGAAATCGAAACAGTACTCGCCCAAATTTTCACTCGATGCCTTAATGAAGGAAAGATTCCTGAGGATTGGAACACCGCTACAATGATCCTGCTACATAAGAAAGGTGACATTGAGGATCTCGGAAACTACAGACCTATCAGCCTCCTATCAGTAGTTTATAAAATCTTCACTAAAGTTCTTTCACACCGCTTGAAGGTAACACTGGACATGGCTCAACCGAGAGAACAAGCTGGATTCAGGAGTGGCTACAGCACAATAGATCATATCCACGTGCTGAGAGAACTAATTGAAAGAGCGAGGGAATATGAACTTCCATTGTGCATGGCTTTTATCGATTATGAAAAAGCCTTTGATTCGGTGAAACCATCAGCAGTTACAATGGCTCTGAAAACCTGCGGTATTGAAGATGCATACATTAATATTATTAATAACATCTATGAAAATGCAAGTGCAAAGATTAGGCTGTTTGAAAATACAACATACGTAAAAATTGGAAAGGGAGTGAGACAAGGTGACACCATATCTCCGAAGCTCTTTAATGCCACATTGGAGGGTGTTTTTCAGTCACTGAGCTGGGAAAACAAGGGGATAAAGATTAATGGAGATTATCTAACCCACCTTCGTTTTGCTGATGACGTAGTCATTTTTGCAACTACCCCATCAGAGCTGCAGAGTATGATCCAGGAACTTACTGACAAGAGTAAAGAAGTGGGATTAAAAATGAACTTTCAGAAGACAAAAGTGATGCTCAATGCTTTTACAAGAAATGAAGATTTATCGATTGATGGAGAAAAGCTGGAGATAACAGACACGTACGTTTATCTTGGACAGCAGATATCAAGTGAGGGTCACATTGATGAAGAAATTAATCGGCGTACAAAACTTGCCTGGAGAGCTTTTGGAAGAAACAGCATAATTTTCAAGAGCAATATGCCATTATGTCTTAAAAGAAAAGTGTTTGATCAATGCATCCTTCCAGTGCTTACGTATGGTGCGGAGACGTGGACCTTAACTAAAAGAGACATACAAAGGCTGCAGACAACTCAAAGAAGCATGGAGAGGTGCATGCTTGGTGTAACCAGGAGAGATAAGAAGAGGAACTCGTGGATCCGAAAAATGACAAGAGTGGAAGACATCATGATCAGAGTTAAATCCCTGAAATGGCAATGGGCTGGACATACTGCCAGAAGGACAGATCATCGATGGACAGCTGAAATTTTAGATTGGATTCCAAGGGACAGGAAAAGACCCAGAAGAAGACCACATGGGAGATGGGTGGATGAAATTCGAAAGTATGCAGGGGTGACATGGAGGAGACTGGCACAAGACAGACCGTTGTGGAGGAAACTTGGGGAGACCTTCGTCCAGCAGTGGATTGATAATGGTTGACAATGATGATGATGATGATATACTATAAAGATACCTAAGCAAAAAAATACATATATAATTTTGACTCACATGGATATATATATCCACCACCTGCACAATGCCAAGAAAAGTGAGAGACCACCTAAAAAAATTATGATCACACATTTTCTCATTTTCTTTTATAGAAAATGCGTTGGATTGTTGTCAGTCCTGAATGAAAATTCACATAAATTGGCCAGATTTATGTGTTTCCAGGACTGAGCAACAGGACAATACATTCTTTCCCCAGGAATAAAAGTCGAAGATTCCCAGAGGTGAGTGCAGGAAGCACAAAAACTCGAAATCTGAACTTACTGTCAGGCATTCTGTGTACCTAACGACGTACAGCTAACACACACACACACACACACACACACACAAAAACCATTGGTAAGCAAACCCTACAACAGTCAAAAGGCATGAATGCACTGCTGTTGGACTAATCTGACCTTACGAATGCAATCTAATGAAATGGCGAAATACGAAATCTCAAGCACATCATACACCTACGTTGTACCCAAAGGCAAACACCGTCACATCATCAGACACTCAGACCCCTAGACTGTGAATCCGAATTTGGATTACCTCTTTTCTCACAACCCACACCCAAAATACACTGATGACAAAATTTACTACATATTCTATCAAATATCAAACTGACACACATATACAAGACGAACAAGAAACTACACTCCTACACATACAACACTCTTACCAAAACTATATTGAAAGAGAGAAGGAAGAGGCGAAAAAAAAATTAAGTATCCGAGAAGTTCAAAAGTTCCTTCTCTAACCTTGTTCACTCAAGAATAGGCTGCTTCACCTCACATAAACTAAATATCAATGCTAAAGCCCTACAACTAACTATTATTTCCCAAAATTGCACTCTGATCTTCAACACCAACTACTGCATGAAATTCAAGTCTGTCTCAAATTAAATTATGCCGTCTATTCACTAAATCATGACGTTGACTAGTGAGAAGCTATCCTTATACATGTGCCAAAGAAAAGTAAAGGAAGCAAAAATATCAGAACACTGCACATGCACACTACACTGGGAGAAGAGAAAAACTGAACTTTCTTATGACACCTAATGACAATACACAACAACAAAAAACCCAATGCAATTCTGCAATTTAAAGTATGTGTACTATTTCTGTGCACTCTTGTGGTGAGTGTATCACTCATGTAAAACGCGGTGAACAAGTGTCATAAATGTAATCAATGCAAACAAGTATCTATGTAAACAAGGTGAATAAGTGTCATATATGTTAACAATGCAAGCAAGTATCATATGTAAACAAGCGTCATATATGTAAACAATGCAAGCAAGTATCATATGTAAACAAGGTGAACAAGTGCCATATATGTAAACAAGGCAAACCAGCATCATGTGCAAACAATGTGAGAATTGTTATTAATGTACTCCTGTAACAGTACTACATATGAAACTACTAATTCAGAATTGTTGTACATATCATCATCATCATTGTCAACCATTATCAGTCCACTGCTGGACGAAGGTCTCCCCAAGTTTCCTCCACAACGGTCTGTCTTGTGCCAGTCTCCTCCATGTCACTCCCGCATATTTACGAATTTCATCCACCCATCTCCCATGTGGTCTTTTTCTGGGTCTTTTCCTGTCCCTTGGAATCCAATCTAAAATTTCGGCTGTCCATCGATGATCTGTCCTTCTGGCAGTATGTCCAGCCCATTGCCATTTCAGGGATTTAACTCTGATCATGATGTCTTCCACTCTTGTCATTTTTCGGATCCACGAGTTCCTCTTCTTATCTCTCCTGGTTACACCAAGTATGCACCTCTCCATGCTACTTTGAGTTGTCTGCAGCCTTTGTATGTCTCTTTTAGTTAAGGTCCACGTCTCTGCACCATACGTAAGCACTGGAAGGATGCATTGATCAAACACTTTTCTTTTAAGACATAATGGCATATTGCTCTTGAAAATTATGCTGTTTCTTCCAAAAGCTCTCCAGGCAAGTTTTGTACGCCGATTAATTTCTTCATCAATGTGACCCTCACTTGATATCTGCTGTCCAAGATAAACACACGTATCTGTTATCTCCAGTTTTTCTCCATCAATCGATAAATCTTCATTTCTTGTAAAAGCATTGAACATCACTTTTGTCTTCTGAAAGTTCATTTTTAATCCCACTTCTTTACTCTTGTCACCAAGTTCCTGGATCATACTCTGCAGCTCTGATGGGGTAGTTGCAAAAATGACTACGTCATCAGCAAAACGAAGGTGGGTTAGATAATCTCCATTAATCTTTATCCCTTTGTTTTCCCAGTTCAGTGATTGAAAGACATTTTCCAATGTGGCATTAAAGAGCTTCGGAGATATGGTGTCACCTTGTCTCACTCCCTTTCCAATTTTTATGTGTGTTGTATTTTCAAACAGCCGAATCTTTGCACTTGCATTTTCATAGATGTTATTAATAATATTAATGTATGCATCTTCAATACCGCAGGATTTCAGAGCCGTGGTAACTGCTGATGGTTTCACCGAATCAAAGGCTTTTTCATAATCGATAAAAGCCATGCACAATGGAAGTTCATATTCCCTCGCTCTTTCAATTAGTTCTCTCAGTACGTGGATATGATCTATTGTGCTGTAGCCACTCCTGAATCCAGCTTGTTATCCCGGTTGAGCCATGTCCAGTGTTACCTTCAAGCGGTGTGAAAGAACTTTAGTGAAGATTTTATAAACCACTGATAGGAGGCTGATAGGTCTGTAGTTCCTGAGATCCTCAATGTCACCTTTTTTATGTAGCAGGATCATTGTAGCATTGTTCCAATCCTCAGGAATCTTCCCTTCATTAAGGCATCGAGTGAAAATTTGGGCGAGTACTGTTTCAATTTCTCCACTTGCTTCTTGTATGATGTCTATAGTAATTCCATCTTCTCCTGGAGCTTTCCCCCGCTTCATGTTCTTGATTGCATGTGCAACTTCTGCTGGGAGGACTGGAAGAACTCTGGTACCTTTCATGATGTCTGGAGTACATGTATCATCCCTTTCATATAATTTGGAGTAGAAATCTTTCACTCTTGTCAAAATTTCGCCTCCATTTCTTGTTATAGAACCATCTTCTTTTCTCAGAGCCATAATCTGTTTTCTTCCCTTACTGAGATGTCCCTTTGCTATCTTTAGGCTTTGGTTGTTTTCAATTGCTTTCCTCACTAGCTCACAGTTGAATTTCCTTACGTCTTCAGTGATACTTTTTCGTGCTGTCTTGCATAGCTCTATATATTCCACTTTGGAAGTCACATCTTCTTTAGTTATCCTCATCTCTCTTCTTTTTTGCATCAACATTTTGGTTTTTCCTGATAATTTGTTTACATGCAACTTGTTCTTAGACCCAGCTAATTTTGTTGCTGTTTCCATAAGAGCTTTGGTTACTTTTCTGTTAACTTCCGAAATATCCACTTCTTCCGATGTTAGGCCTTCTAAAGCAGAGAATCTGTTCTTCAGTTCCAACTTGAAAGTATTATGGTGTTTTTTAAGGTTGGTTATGTCAATACATTTTGTTTGTCTTATGAGCTTGCTACGTTCCAGTTTAGTGTTGAGGTGCATCTTACATCTCACCAATCTATGGTCACTACCTGTGTTGAACTTGTTTAGCACACTGCAGTCTTCGATGACGAATTTTTTGTTACACGTAATAAAATCAATTTCACTTGTCGTCCCAATTGGATGTCTCCATGTCCATTTCCTGTGTGGCTTTTTCTTGAAAAAGGAATTCAAGATGAAAAATCCTTCTGCCTCTGCAAACTGAACGAGAGTATTTCCACGCTGGTTTCTGTTGCCGTGACCGAATTTACCTACTGAAGTTTCATTCTGTTGCCGGTGCCCTATTTTTGCATTGAAATCTCCCATAATTATTTTCAAGTGCTGCTTACCTTTATTATTTAGATGACGAATTTCCTCATAAAATTCTTCAATTTCTTCTTCAGGATGACTTGTGGTGGGTGCATAAGTTTGAATAATCTGAGCCTGGTATCTTCTCGATAGTTGGATAACGAGTCGTGCAGCTCTGTCCGAGGAACTTTCAACTTCTACCACTTTATCCTTCAGTTTCTTGTTTATTATAAATCCAACACCACTAGTTCTGCCAGTATCTGTCCCACGATAATAGAAGAGATGTCCACTTTTCAGTTCAATGAGATCTTCTCCTTTTCTCCTTACCTCACTCAGCCCGACGATGTCCCACTTGATCCTTTGTAGTTCCTCTTCCAATTCAAGAAGCCTTGAATCAGAAGATAGGGAGCGTCCGTTGTAGGTAGCCAAGGTCAGCATCAAATGGCAGCCTAGTCCGGTCCTCCGGGGATTCTTAGCACCCTCTGCCTTCATGGATATTAAAGTAGACAAGCAAAACTTATGGGTATTTCTATATGAAGACCCAATTTATTCCCACAACTGATGACAATAATAGGAAATTAGTTGTTGCAGTACATGACAGTTATTCCATTTTTATGGCCGAAAAAAAAACAACAAAAAAAAAAACAATTTGTGTTATTCAAGGACTTTTGCTGTCTGTGACGTGCAAAATAAATGGGCAGAGCCCCAAATCCGATCCACCCACTAGTTTAAACTAATGTGGATACATGCTATTGACTAACATATATTAATCACACAACACATTACAAACTCAAGAAATCAATTTTCTGAAAGACCAGTCGGTCTGCATTTATTGGTAAACAATTTAATCAGTGATTTTAAATTCCCTTTCTATTTTGTAATTTGAATTTCTGCTTTGCTTTCCACAAACACACAGGAAGGTTACATAAATTTCACATTTTTGTTTATATTTTTACACAGCAATTTTTTTTTCGATTCTTTAACGACAACTTTGAGAAAAAATGTTGTATACTTTCTAGCGTTATTCAATATATATTTTTTTTTCAGGCAATTTTACTCTTACATGGGAGATGTTGGCCAAGATTCTAAAATCTAATTTTTTTTATTTTACGTCACCACATTTTCTAAACTGACAGAAATATTACCTTGGGGAGTAACTCCCAGAACAAAGTAGATTTTTTTATTTATTTATTTAGTTTAGTTGTTTGTTTGTTGTTTTTCAAATAGGCAGGTGGAAAAAAAAAGAAAGTCTCGTAGTGAGAAAAGAGTCAACTTCTGAAGGACCAACATGGCGGCTAGTAGGTTAGACGTTCGGTGTGACCAGGATGATTTAAAAATTTCTGCTTACCGCTTCCGGAATACAGCATACCTCTCCACGGTTTTTTTTCCTCTAGTCTCTGAAGAAATGGGTACCTCCAGTGTACAGGACTGGCACTTCAGGAATTTACTCGTTCGGACGGCAATGTGATTTTTTTTTCTGTTGATGTTCTAATTACATCTACCATGGGACTGGTAGTACAGCAGCAGTTCTCCTTCCGAGTAGCCCATAGCACACATCCCAGGATGATAACCCTTTGTTTGTTTTTTTTGAGTGATGAGTCGATGTGACGGGTTGATTAGCGAACTTGCCCGGTCGCTGAGGTAAGCAGGCTCTTCCAAGAACCGACGCTCCGGTTACAAACCCGCACATGGAGACAGGGAGCAAATCCCTTTTTTGTTAATCCTATGCTGCTCTTAGTTTTCGGTTTCCCTTTTGCCGTCGTTCATCTTTCATTTACCGGGCAGGATATAAAGGACTTCCCGAGGATTAGGGATATCTCGGGGACCACGAAATTTTCTTCATCTTCCGGAGAGGACTCGGTCTTAGCAGCCAAAAAAAAAGTAATCGAAGAGTCTCAAAAAAAAAATTTCAAGTCACACGTCTTCTCCGAAGGATGCGAGAGTACGCCAGCGCCCTCTGCACCGACGCTACTTTCCTCCAATAAGATTACCCCCATCCAGCTGTTGCGTGAAAAACGCGGTCGCCCCCCACACCGCTTACTAACGCTTGCGTCTTATGACATAACATGGAAAGGGCGATTCCAGATGCGAAATTTATCACCATACGCAAGAGAGGGAACGCATTCCAAAATGTGTAATCTGATACCACTCTGCCTTCAACGACTTTCTCTTCTCCTGGGAACGCAGGTGCACTGCTGGCCGGAAATGCTTGACCAACTTCTGGTCATCCCATAAATAAAGAGAGAGATGCTGCAAACCACCCCCTCTGCGTAGCAGCAACACTTGGCAAACCCGAGTACGCGTAAAGCTTTTCCCTGTTACTGGGGCCGGAAGCAAGCTGAGCTTTTCTTTCACACCATCCCGTAAGAAAGAGGGGGGGAAGCAAGGAACCTTTCTGGTTAACCATCTCTACGTGGTAGCTTCACTTCAAGACAGAAGACGGGGGAGGAATAAAAGAAAAAAATAAATCTCAAAGTTATCATGTACATTTATATGGCACCTTTATACATCATCATCATCATCATCATTGTCAACCATTATCAATCCACTGCTGGACGAAGGTCTCCCCAAGTTTCCTCCACAACGGTCTGTCTTGTGCCAGTCTCCTCCATGTCACCCCTGCATACTTTCGAATTTCATCCACCCATCTCCCATGTGGTCTTCTTCTGGGTCTTTTCCTGTCCCTTGGAATCCAATCTAAAATTTCAGCTGTCCATCGATGATCTGTCCTTCTGGCAGTATGTCCAGCCCATTGCCATTTCAGGGATTTAACTCTGATCATGATGTCTTCCACTCTTGTCATTTTTCGGATCCACGAGTTCCTCTTCTTATCTCTCCTGGTTACACCAAGCATGCACCTCTCCATGCTACTTTGAGTTGTCTGCAGCCTTTGTATGTCTCTTTTAGTTAAGGTCCACGTCTCCGCACCATACGTAAGCACTGGAAGGATGCATTGATCAAACACTTTTCTTTTAAGACATAATGGCATATTGCTCTTGAAAATTATGCTGTTTCTTCCAAAAGCTCTCCAGGCAAGTTTTGTACGCCGATTAATTTCTTCATCAATGTGACCCTCACTTGATATCTGCTGTCCAAGATAAACGTACGTGTCTGTTATCTCCAGCTTTTCTCCATCAATCGATAAATCTTCATTTCTTGTAAAAGCATTGAACATCACTTTTGTCTTCTGAAAGTTCATTTTTAATCCCACTTCTTTACTCTTGTCAGCAAGTTCCTGGATCATACTCTGCAGCTCTGATGGGGTAGTTGCAAAAATGACTACGTCATCAGCAAAACGAAGGTGGGTTAGATAATCTCCATTAATCTTTATCCCCTTGTTTTCCCAGCTCAGTGACTGAAAAACACCCTCCAATGTGGCATTAAAGAGCTTCGGAGATATGGTGTCACCTTGTCTCACTCCCTTTCCAATTTTTACGTGTGTTGTATTTTCAAACAGCCTAATCTTTGCACTTGCATTTTCATAGATGTTATTAATAATATTAATGTATGCATCTTCAATACCGCAGGTTTTCAGAGCCATTGTAACTGCTGATGGTTTCACCGAATCAAAGGCTTTTTCATAATCGATAAAAGCCATGCACAATGGAAGTTCATATTCCCTCGCTCTTTCAATTAGTTCTCTCAGCACGTGGATATGATCTATTGTGCTGTAGCCACTCCTGAATCCAGCTTGTTCTCTCGGTTGAGCCATGTCCAGTGTTACCTTCAAGCGGTGTGAAAGAACTTTAGTGAAGATTTTATAAACTACTGATAGGAGGCTGATAGGTCTGTAGTTTCCGAGATCCTCAATGTCACCTTTCTTATGTAGCAGGATCATTGTAGCGGTGTTCCAATCCTCAGGAATCTTTCCTTCATTAAGGCGTCGAGTGAAAATTTGGGCGAGTACTGTTTCGATTTCTCCACTTGCTTCTTGTATGATGTCTACAGTAATTCCATCTTCTCCTGGAGCTTTTCCTCGCTTCATGTTCTTGATTGCATGTGCAACTTCCGCTGGAAGGACTGGAGGAACTCTGGTACTGGTATCTTTCATGATGTCTGGAGTGCATATATCATCCCTTTCATATAATTTGGAGTAGAAATCTTTCACTCTTGTCAAAATTTCGCCTCTATTTCTTGTTACAGAACCATCTTCTTTTCTCAGTGCCATAATCTGTTTTCTTCCCTTACTGAGATGTCCCTTTGCTATCTTTAGGCTTTGGTTGTTTTCAATTGCTTTCCTCACTAGTTCACAGTTGAATTTCCTTACGTCTTCAGTGATACTTTTTCTTACTGTCTTGCATAGCTCTATATATTCCACTTTGGAAGTCACATCTTCTTTAGTTGTCCTCATCTCTCTTCTTTTTTGCATCAACATTTTGGTTTTTCCTGATAATTTGTTCACATGCAACTTGTTCTTAGACCCAGCTAATTTTGTTGCTGTTTCCATAAGAGCTTTGGTTACTTTTCTGTTAACTTCAGATATGTCCACTTCTTCCGATGTTAGGCCTTCTAAAGCAGAGAACCTGTTCTTCAGTTCTAACTTGAAGGTATTATGGTGTTTTTTAAGGTTGGTTATGTCAATAGATTTTGTTTGTCCTATGAGCTTGCCACGTTCAAGTTTAGTGTTGAGGTGCATCTTACATCTCACCAATCTATGGTCACTACCTGTGTTGAACTTGTTTAGCACACTGCAGTCTTCTATGACGACGAATTTTTTGTTATATATATATGGATATATATATATATGGATATATATATCCACCACCTGCACAATGCCAAGAAAAGTGAGAGACCACCTAAAAAAATTATGATCACACATTTTCTCATTTTCTTTTATAGAAAATGCGTTGGATTGTTGTCAGTCCTGAATGAAAATTCACATAAATTGGCCAGATTTATGTGTTTCCAGGACTGAGCAACAGGACAATACATTCTTTCCCCAGGAATAAAAGTCGAAGATTCCCAGAGGTGAGTGCAGGAAGCACAAAAAACTCGAAATCTGAACTTACTGTCAGGCATTCTGTGTACCTAACGACGTACAGCTAACACACACACACACACACACAACAAACCATTGGTAAGCAAACCCTACAACAGTCAAAAGGCATGAATGCACTGCTGTTGGACTAATCTGACCTTACGAATGCAATCTAATGAAATGGCGAAATACGAAATCTCAAGCACATCATACACCTACGTTGTACCCAAAGGCAAACACCGTCACATCATCAGACACTCAGACCCCTAGACTGTGAATCCGAATTTGGATTACCTCTTTTCTCACAACCCACACCCAAAATACACTGATGACAAAATTTACTACATATTCTATCAAATATCAAACTGACACACATATACAAGATGAACAAGAAACTACACTCCTACACATGCAACACTCTTACCAAAACTATATTGAAAGAGAGAAGGAAGAGGCGAAAAAAAATTAAGTATCCGAGAAGTTCAAAAGTTCCTTCTCTAACCTTGTTCACTCAAGAATAGGCTGCTTCACCTCACATAAACTAAATATCAATGCTAAAGCCCTACAACTAACTACTATTTCCCAAAATTGCACTCTGATCTTCAACACCAACTACTGCATGAAATTCAAGTCTGTCTCAAATTAAATTATGCCGTCTATTCACTAAATCATGACGTTGACTAGTGAGAAGCTATCCTTATACATGTGCCAAAGAAAAGTAAAGGAAGCAAAAATATCAGAACACTGCACATGCACACTACACTGGGAGAAGGGAAAAACTGAACTTTCTTATGACACCTAATGACAAAACACAACAACAAAAAGCCCAATGCAATTCTGCAATTTAAAGTATGTGTACTATTTCTGTGCACTCTTGTGGTGGGTGTATCACTCATGTGAAACGCGGTGAACAAGTGTCATAAATGTAATCAATGCAAACAAGTATCTATGTAAACAAGGTGAATAAGTGTCATATATGTTAACAATGCAAGCAAGTATCATATGTAAGCAAGCGTCATATATGTAAACAATGCAAGCAAGTATCATATGTAAACAAGGTGAACAAGTGTCATATATGTAAACAAGGCAAACCAGCATCATATGCAAACAATGTGAGAATTGTTGTTAATGTACTCCTGTAACAGTACTACATATGAAACTACTAATTCAGAATTGTTATATATATATATATATATATATATATATATATATATATATATATATATATATATATATATATATATGTCCACACTGTGTTTGTGTTTAGGATGTATAACCTTGACACTATCAGGTATGTAAACACTGTAACCATGCTATACGTGTAAACACTATGTATCACTTATGCCGATGAGAGGATGTTATACATATAAAAACTTTGTGTCACACATGTAAACAATATTGATAAGTGTCAGGTGTAGTACACAGCTGTTTTCAATCACTCTAATTGTAGCACAACACAATAAAAGCATTTATCAAAAATTTCAGCATGCAAAACAGAAAAAGGTCAATGGGAGTTGGTGTAACCTGAAAACCTGCCTAAATGCCTCTGAGAAATAAATTCAGAACCTTTACTGTAAATTGCTTAAACTGGTGTTGAATCATTCGAACAGTCTGCCCTTACAATATGCCGAAGGCTTTTCATAGCCTTACACACTTTCAACTTTAAAATCTTATTTGGTAGAATATAATAACATATGTAAAGTCAACAGCATGATATCCTGTGGTCACGGCACCATTTATGTTGTGGGGGTGGGAGGATACTAAATTAAAATGAAGTTGGCATATGCAATTTTAAATTTAAATTTCCACCCTTTCCCTCAGAGTATGGATATTAAGGTAGACAAGCAAAACTTATGGGTATTTCTATATGAAGACCCAATTTATTCCCACAACTGATGACAATAATAGGAAATTAGTTGTTGCAGTACATGACAGTTATTCCATTTTTATGGCCGAAAAAAAAAACAAAAAAAAAAAAAAAACAATTTGTGTTATTCAAGGACTTTTGCTGTCTGTGACGTGCAAAATAAATGGGCAGAGCCCCAAATCCGATCCACCCACTAGTCTAAGCTAATGTGGATACATGCTATTGACTAACATATATTAATCACACAACACATTACAAACTCAAGAAATCAATTTTGTAAAAGACCAGTCGGTCTGCATTTATTGGTAAACAATTTAATCAGTGATTTTAAATTCCCTTTCTATTTTGTAATTTGAATTTCTGCTTTGCTTTCCACAAACACACAGGAAGGTTACATAAATTTCACATTTTTGTTTATATTTTTACACAGCAATTTTTTTTTTCGATTCTTTAAGGACAACTTTGAGAAAAAATGTTGTATACTTTCTAGCGTTATTCAATATATATTTTTTTTCAGGCAATTTTACTCTTACATGGGAGATGTTGGCCAAGATTCTAAAATCTAATTTTTTTTTTTATTTTACGTCACCACATTTTCTAAACTGACAGAAATTATTACCTTGGGGAGTAACTCCCAGAACAAAGTAGATTTTTTTATTTATTTATTTAGTTTAGTTGTTTGTTTGTTTTTTTTCAAATAGGCAGGTGGAAAAAAAAAGAAAGTCTCGTAGTGAGAAAAGAGTCAACTTCTGAAGGACCAACATGGCGGCTAGTAGGTTAGACGTTCGGTGTGACGAGGATGATTTAAAAATTTCTGCTTACCGCTTCCGGAATACAGCATACCTCTCCACGGTTTTTTTCCCTCTAGTCTCTGAAGAAATGGGTACCTCCAGTGTACAGGACTGGCACTTCAGGAATTTACTCGTTCGGACGGCAATGTGATTTTTTTTTCTGTTGATGTTCTAATTACATCTACCATGGGACTGGTAGTACAGCAGCAGTTCTCCTTCCGAGTAGCCCTTAGCACACATCCCAGGATGATAACCCTTTGTTTGTTTTTTTTGAGTGATGAGTCGATGTGACGGGTTGATTAGCGAACTTGCCCGGTCGCTGAGGTAAGCAGGCTCTTCCAAGAACCGACGCTCCGGTTACAAACCCGCACATGGAGACAGGGAGCAAATCCCTTTTTTGTTAATCCTATGCTGCTCTTAGTTTTCGGTTTCCCTTTTGCCGTCGTTCATCTTTCATTTACCGGGCAGGATATAAAGGACTTCCCGAGGATTAGGGATATCTCGGGGACCACGAAATTTTCTTCATCTTCCGGAGAGGACTCGGTCTTAGCAGCCAAAAAAAAAGTAATCGAAGAGTCTCAAAAAAAAATTTCAACTCACACGTCTTCTCCGAAGGATGCGAGAGTACGCCAGCGCCCTCTGCACCGACGCTACTTTCCTCCAATAAGATTGCCCCCATCCAGCTGTTGCGTGAAAAACGCGGTCGATCCCCACGCCGCTTACTAACGCTTGCGTCTTATGACATAACATGGAAAGGGCTATTCCAGATGCGAAATTTATCACCATACGCAAGAGAGGGAACGCATTCCAAAATGTGTAATCTGATACCACTCTGCCTTCAACGACTTTCTCTTCTCCTGGGAACGCAGGTGCACTGCTGGCCGGAAATGCTTGACCAACTTCTGGTCATCCCATAAATAAAGAGAGAGATGCTGCAAACCACCCCCTCTGCGTACCAGCAACACTTGGCAAACCCGAGTACGCGTAAAGCTTTTCCCTGTAACTGGGGCCGGAAGCAAGCTGAGCTTTTCTTTCACACCATCCCGTAAGAAAGAGGGGGAAGCAAGGAACCTTTCTGGTTAACCATCTCTACGTGGTAGCTTCACTTCAAGACAGAAGACGGGGGAGGAATAAAAGAAAAAAAATAAATCTCAAAGTTATCATGTACATTTATATGGCACCTTTATACATATATATCCATAATTCTACGCGGGGCAGACTGTTCTATACAACAAATACTTATTTCCTAAATATATTTGTAATCGACACAGAATTTTCTTTATAATGGTGGTTACATAAATACAAGTAGATGGTCGATCAACACCATAATTACTATACACACACATATACCTATATATATATATATTTCTCTTTTTTTTTCTCTTCTTCTCCCAGAAAAATAAAAGAGGAAAAGAAATTTATGAAATGACGTTACAACGATTCACCTAAAATACAATATCCTCACTCCGACCTACTGACAGCATAAAAAAAAGAACTACAGTTACCTAAAGTACACACACACACAGAGCACACTCACCAGAAAGATAGATTAATTTTGAAAGAGAAATTTCCGCGACAAGATTTCTGACTTTTTCTCAACTTTTTTTTCTTAAGAGGACATATATATATGGATATATATATATCCACCACCTGCACAATGCCAAGAAAAGTGAGAGACCACCTAAAAAAATTATGATCACACATTTTCTCATTTTCTTTTATAGAAAATGCGTTGGACTGTTGTCAGTCCTGAATGAAAATTCACATAAATTGGCCAGATTTATGTGTTTCCAGGACTGAGCAACAGGACAGTACTGACATCTTCAGAAACTACCGCCAAAATTATTCGAAACATCACGCAACAAAATTACTTGTAAGTATGAAAATTGTAACTGAAATCTAATCTTACAAAAACTAAAGAAGTCTTAACAGGAGGTGGAGCGGTAACAAAAGCATACAGTAGTGCCACGTTGTTGTTGACATGTCCGTGTTCGAGATGATCACATGACCTAACGTCTGAAGTGCGCCAATCCGCACCTCTCTCAGTTTCCTGTCAATGTGCGCAACTTTCATTTCTGAATCGATTCATGTATCACATTGCCTACCAACAAAAAAAGGGAAAACAACAATTACGGACGGCGTTCAGTAAATTCTAAGTTTGTGTATGAGGCAATGGCGAAGGGATGTTGAGAGTGCTAGGCAATATCGCATTGTCCAGTGTCAATATAGAAACGACGACGCAATTACCGGATATCGGTTGTCCGAGTGCAGCAAACGGTATGAGGAAAGAATGCCCACGGAAAAAACGCCCACGGAAAAATCGCCCACGGAAAAAACGCATACGGAAAAAACGCCCACGGAAAAAACGCCCACTTTTCGAAAGTAGGAAAAAACGCCCACGGAAAAATCGCCCACAGACAAAATGCTCACGGGAAAAATATGTGATCGACTGATAAGTTTTTATGTCTGTTATAAACGGTGACAGGACAACTGGTCACAGACTGCTGGCCAAAAAAATCGTTAGGGGTCATATAAAAATTGCGGTTTCTTCGCCACCTCACCTACATAACGGAAATGGGTGTAGGAGAATTGGCCACAAAAGTTCAAGGGGGGGGTTGTAAGTATTATCGATTTTTGGCCTACATTGAGAATTGAATTAGGAACTCCAAACAAATTTCGAGAAAACGTTCTATGTAAGCCAAGCGAGAATTACAGCATAATTCATGTATGTTCGGAAAAGGACCCTAAGGGGTGGGATTTTTTAATAACGCTGCACTTTTACGTAGGTACTAAATATTTACATAACATGTCAAGTTTGCAATATTTTTCTTTTACTTAATTAATTCTTTTTTTTTTTTTTTTTTTTTTTGATTGGAGGTTTAACGACCACCGTGAGCAACTCAATGGGCTATAAGCAGTCGCCCGTCCCTAATTTAGGGTCACTGGTTCCAGGGAAGGGAGAGAGCCAGTGCCGTAAGACAAACACAAAATCCATGCCTGAGAGGGATTCGAACCCTGACCCTTACGGACGAATGATCAGAGGCCAGCGCCACCGGGGCGGCACTTAATTAATTCACAGGCGAAGAAAAAAGTGTTGAATTGGCTTAGGCCTACGGCCTATTAATTAATGTATGGATTGAATGTATGGTGCATAAGTAGAAGCGCAATATTATTGACAATTAATACAGACATTTGACGTGGAATAGGAATAGCTGTGGTGCCGTGGAAGCATATCCAGCGCGTAACTGGAAGACCCTGAGTTCGATTCCTGGAGGCGGCCACTGAGAATTTTTCAGTGACTCACTTATAAACGTGGAAAGAGCGATGACTTGCCGCCCCGGTGGCGCAGTGGTCTAAGGCGTTGGCCTCTGATCATTCGTCCGTAAGGGGTCCGGGTTCGAATCCCGGTCAGGCATGGATGTTGTGTTTGTCTTACGGCACTGGCTCTTTCCCTTCCCTGGAACCAGTGACACTAAATTAGGGACGGGCGACTGCTTATAGCCCATTGAGTTGCTCACGGTGGTCGTTAAACCTCCAATCAAAAAAAAAAAAAAAAAGAGCGATGACTTTTGTTTGATTATTGACAATACTTGTATACTTGTTATGTAAATTTTACGAATATGGGAATGACGGAACGAAAACTTTTAGAAGGGCCTAAACGTTAGTCCTAATATTATTTTGTGCCTGAGTAATACCGCAATATTAATAATTTGATGTGTTACGTAAACGTTATGAATATAACATCGTTAGAATAAAAACTGTTAAATAGGCCAAGGCCTAGGACTTATGACTTAAGGGCCGCGGGTGGCCTAGTGAAGAACCAAATAAGATTGTTAACTTTCAACTTCCTACTGTAGAGTAGCTACTTTCTTAAAAAATTCCAGTTCGGCTGTACTATAATAAATTTGTGACTATTCTTATTTTTTAAAGTAAGGTCTTAATTTTTATAAAACTATGCATGTTTATTATTTAACTATATCAATTAAAAAGAAATCATTAAAAGTCAGATTATTTTATTTATAAATACTTTTACAGTTTAATGCATTTAATTGTAAAAGCGATTTTCGTAAAAGCCGCAGTGCACTGATATAACTTTGTGTAATGTGCTTTCTTTCCACTGTTGTCTGTTGAGTACGGCGAGCGGAAGGGGGGGGGGACATCTGTGTTTCGTCAGAGTGGTACTTTGCAGCTGCAGCTGGAACGTTTGCTAGCGACCGCACCTCAAATAACAAGCGATATATTTCATTTAAATTTATCGGTTGGCCACCGGTCGGGGTGTGTCTTCCCCGTGAGTAGTATAATCTCAAGTTACAGGCATACTTCTTTTCTTCCCAGTGTAAAGAAAAAAATACGCACTCATAGCTTCCTGGGAGTTTTCCAAAGGACAACTAAAACAGTTAATTTCTACATGACGGGTGTAGGAGAACTGGCCACAAAAATTTTAAGGGGCCGTATAAAAATAACGTTTTTGACCGCTTCGTGCCCACAACTCCCAGAAGTTGGTAATCAGAGTCATATATAGTTTCCGTAATTTCGTCTTTTCTTAATTGCGATAATTAATGTAATTCTTTATAAGAAATGTTTATGATCTACATCTGAGCAAAAGATTTAAGGGTTTTCAAACTACAAGTCTGCAAATTATCTGAGAGCATGTGCTGACTCAGGAAACCTGTCGGGGGGGGGGGGGGGTAATATCAAAACTGTAAGATTTGAAAAATGTATCGTCCCATCGGGAGATTTTCAGCATTTACAAGCTACAGCTGGACAGATTATTTGAGGGCACGTGCCTACTCAGCAAACCTGGGGGGTGGGGTGGGGTGGGGTGGGGTGGTTATATGATAATTGTGAATTATATAGAATTTCTTGTCCGATCGGGCGATTTTCAGCATTTACAAACTACAACTGGAGACATTATCTCCGGGCATGAACCTACTGAGCAAACCTGTCGGGGGGGGGGGGGGGGTAATACCAAAAGTGTAGAATATGAAGAATTTCTCTTCCGACCCGGAGATTTTCATCATTCACATGTCTTCAGATAATGTGTCGAGTTGTAGCTGCTAATTGCCGAGAATCTCCCGATCGGACGAGAAATTGTTCATATCTTACACTTTTGGTATTACCCCCCCCCCTCTTCGCCGACAGGTTTCCAGAGAGTGACATGCGCTAAGAAAATTTGTCGAGTTGCAGTTTCTAAATGCTGAAGATCTCCAGATCGGAAGAGATATTCTTGATATTCACGATTTTGGTATTACCCCCCCCCCGCCGACTAGTTTCCTGAGGCAGCAGATACCCTCAGATAATTCGACGTGTTGTAGCTTGTAAACGCTGGAAATCTCCCGATCTTACCAGAAATTCTTTATATTTCATATTTTAGATTTTAAGCACCCCTCCCCAGACAAATTCCCTGGGTTTGCACATACTCGCAGAGAACTTTTTATTTGTAGTTTCTAGAAAAACATCGTATAGCAGTTGGCTTGAAGACAACGGTGAATCATTAGTGTGTTTTTAAATAAATGTTGCATAAGACTACCACGGCTTTCAGGCCAAGACCATACAACCTCTACAGTCAATCAGTGCAATCCGAACTTTCCTCTCATATTTGTAAGGTTTGCAGAAAATATTTTACACATCAAATTATTAATATTGCGGTATTACTTAGGCAGAAAATAATGTTAGTACTAACGTTTAGGCCCTTCTAAAAGTTTTCATTCCGTCATTCCCATATTCGCGTTATGTAGGTGAGGTGGCGAAGAAACCGCAATTTTTATATGACCCCTAACGATTTTTTGGCCAGCAGTCTGTGACCAGTTGTCCTGTCACCGTTTATAACAGACATAAAAACGTATCAGTCGATCACATATTTTTCCCGTGAGCATTTTGTCTGTGGGCGATTTTTCCGTGGGCGTTTTTTCCTACTTTCGAAAAGTGGGCGTTTTTTCCGTGGGCGTTTTTTCCGTGGGCGATTTTTCCGTGGGCGTTTTTTCCGTGGGCATTCTTTCATACAATCCAGCAAACCGGTTCATTACTAACGGCTGGGTAAACCGTATATACGAAGCATCGGACAATGATAGAAATTTTTATCTACAGAACGAACGGCGCAGAGAAATAATCACGAGAGTGTGGTTAGAGTTTACAAGGGGGAAGAGTATTTAGAGTTTACAAGGGGGAAAGAGTGGTCAGAGTGCGGCATTCCAGTCGGTTTTTTTTTTTTGGTTTTTTTTTTTTGATTGGAGGTTTAACGACCACCGTGAGCAACTCAATGGGCTATAAGCAGTCGCCCGTCTCTAATTTAGGGTAACTAGTTCCAGGGAAGGGAGAGAGCCAGTGCCGTAAGACAAACACAACATCCATGCCTCACCGGGATTCGAACCCGGACTCCTTACGGACAAATGATCAGAGGCCAGCGCCTTAGACCACTGCGTCACCGGGGCGGCCATTCCAGTCGTACTTTCATTCCAGTCGTGCTTCTGGCTGATCCTCAAGAATACAGGTTCTAGTTCCGGATGGGGCAGGGACCGTATACTTATCCTACTGCTTTAGTTGTGCCCCTTTCAGGTACCAGTGGCCATAAATAAGGGACGGTGACTCATATACTCATCGTATTCATGGGGGTGGGGTCATTAATCCAGATTTAAAATAACAAAAATGTAAATCTGCACCATCTGTGAAGCCATAGAACATGCTTTATGAGTGATTTAAAGAGCCAGGAAGCCACTCAAAGGTAGTTTGTAGGGCATGATAATTACTGAAAACATGCTAACAGTAAATAATCTCTTTCAAGAAATTCGACTTCTGTTTTGTTTTTGTTTTTTATTGGAGGTTTAACAACCACCGTGAGCAACTCAGTAGGCTATAAGCAGTCGCCCGTCTCTAATTTAGGGCTACTGGCTCCAGGGAAGGGAGAGAGTCAGCTCCCTAAAACAAACACAACATCCATGCCTCACCGGGATTCGAACCCAGACCCATCTTGGACGAATGATCAGAAGCCATCGCTTAGACCACTGCGCCACCGGGATGGCAAAATTCGACTTCTCGAGATGAAAGTCGTGAATCCGTTTGTCTTACTGTTTTGTTCCTTTGCTGTTCTTTTCAATTTAATGACCTCCATGAGCATCTAATGCTCTAAAGGCTCGCCCGTCTCTAATTTAGCGCCACTGGTTCCAGGAAAGGAGCAGAACCCACTGCCGAAGGAAAAACACTCCACGTATCCCTCATACGGGACCCGAACTCAGAAGATTCTCCAGAAAGCAGCGCTTATGACCACACATCCACCGGGTGGCTGTCTCACATGTAGCAAATTAGACAAGTTTTCCGAATTTCGTGCATCAAAATGAGCGTTTGTGGGTCACTCACAGCTAGTAAAGAATAGTATCAAAAAATGAACTTTGATATACAGTACATAGAGAGATCAAACATTTTGAACATGATATCAGGTGAAAACAGGAATTCGTCGCACAGCAATCTATATAGAAAGACTTTTAACACAACTCAATACATCTTCAAAACTCACTAGAATAGGACTTCTCGGCCACCCTGCGTTCGTCAAAGCAAGATCAGCATGAAATCCCGGATGTTGCATGGGTGGTGCGCTTGCCCCACGCCACCGCGGTCGCTACTTTCCCCGGAATCAGCGGGAAAAGTAGCGAGCCGGTGGCATGGAGTTAATTACTCATGGTTGTGACTAAATCGCGAAAAACAAGTTAGTAAAATCATGCAATGCGTTGATTATGATACGCTTTCCAACATACTACAAATCATAAAATGCCTGTGGAATAAATCTCACTTCTGTGCCCTGACCTTTGATCCCATTTCGATGATATTCAACAGAACTGGTTCAGTATACCTCCGAAATAACATTATAAAGTTTTGTCGCAATCGAAGCAATTGTACGTAAGTTATGATGCATAAGGGCTATGGAATAGACACCGCTTCTGTGTCCTAACCTTTGACCCATTTCGCCCATTTTTAATAGGATTCGTCCCCAGGCGCAGGCCCCTACAACATACTAACATTTCATCCAAATCGAAACATTTTTACGTAAGTTATGACGCACAATGGCGATGGAAGTGATTCCGACCTATGTCCTGACCTTTGACCCTCATTTCGCCAATTTTCAATAGGATTTGTCCCCAGGTGATCCCCTACCACATACTAATATTTAATCGAAATCGAACCTTTTTTACGTCAGTTATGACGCATAAGAACAGTGGAAGGGATCCCGCTCCTATATACCGACCTTTGACCACATTTCGTTCACTTTCAATAGGGTTCCTTCCCAGGTGATTCCCTTCCACACACTAAAATTTCATCGAAATCGAACGAGTTTTACGCGAGTTATCGTGCAGACGAACATACGCACACAACGCGTGACGTAATGAGGCAGATGGGAATCGCGGCCATCTGCTAGCAAAAGTGTGATGTCATAAAACTTTAATAGGATCCGCACATTTGTTTGACTGCTGACGTCATGAAAATACAGGTCACGCCATCTTTTTTCTTCCCAATTAATGCGTTCCCAAGGATGAAAATTTTAACATCGATTAAAATAGCTTCATTTTATAACTTGGAATACCTAATATTTTCTAAAACATAACCATAATTATGCAATCCAACATTTGTTTGTCTACTGACGTCATCAAAGCACAGGTCGCGCCATTCTTTTTCTGGTTTCAACACCACCAAAGGAAAAGTTATTGATTTTTAAGATAATTATGGTTATGTTTTAGAAAATATTAAGTATTCCAAGTTATATTAAGAAGTTATTTTAATCGATGTTCAAATTTTCATCCTTGGGAACACATCAATTGTGAAGGAAATGTGTACAAAAGTTTTTCCATTGGAAGTGTTGGTAGCAAAATTACTTGACGTCCACCTTAATAATATGGGATAAGGGCGATGGAATGGATCGCAATCCTATGTACTGACCTTTGACCCCATTTCGCCCATATTCAATAGGGTTCGTCCCCAGGTGGTCCCCTACCACATACTGAACTTTCATCGAAATCGAACCATTTTTACGCACGTTATGTCGCATAAAGGCAATGGAATGCATCCCGCTCTTATATCCTGATCTTTGACCCCAATTCACCCATTTTGAATAGGGTTAGTCTCCAGGTGGTCCCCTACCACATTGTAAAATTTCATTGAAATCGAACCATATTTACGCAAGTTATGACGCATAAGGGCAATGGAATGTATCCCGCTCCTACGTCGTGATCTTTGACCTCATTTGTCCCATTTTCAATAGGGTTCGTCCCCAGGTGGTCCCCTACCACATACTAAAATTTCATCGAAATCGAACCATTTTTACGCCAGTTATCGTGCGGACGGACGGACAAAGCTGGAGCATATACGCTTCTTCAACCTACGGTTGGAAAGCGTAAATAAAAAATGGGCTCTTAATAAAAACAACTGCGGGATTATCGACAGTGAAGCAATCTGTTCTTTCTCTCTCTCCCTCTTTTTTACGCTTTCCAACCGTAGGTTGAAGAAGCGTATATGCTCCAGCTTTTTCCGTCCGTCTGTCCGTCCGTCTGTCGGCACGATAACTCACGTAAAAATGGATCGATTTCGATGAAATTTTAGTATGTGGTAGGGGACGAACCCTATTGAAAATGGGTGAAGTGGGGGTCAAAGGTCACGACACAACAGCGGAATTCATTCAATTGTCCTTATGCGTCATAACTTGCGTAAATATAGTTCGATTTCAATGAAATTTTAGTATGTGGTAGGGGACCACCTGAGGACGAACCCTATTGAAAATGGGTTAAGTGGGGTCAAAGGTCAGCACATAAGAGCGGGATGTATTCCATTGTCCTTATGCGTCATAAAGTGCGTAAAAATGGTTCGATTTCGATGAAATTTTAGTATGTGGTAGGGGACTACCTGGAGAGTAATCCTATTGAAAATGGGACAAATGGAGTCAAATGTCAGGACATAGGATCGGGATCCATTCCATCGCCCTTATCCCACACTATTAAAGTGGACGTCAAGTAATTTTGCTTCCTATATTTCCAATGGAAAACCCTTTTAACACATTTCCTTCACAATTAGTATGTTCCCAAGGATGGAAATTTCAACATCGATTAAATTGACTTCATACTATAACTTGGAATACTTAACATTTTGTAAAACATAAGCATAATTATATTAAAAAACAATAACGTATCCTTTGGTGGTGTTGAAACCAGAAAAAAAGATGGCGCGACCTGTGCTTTGATGACGTCAGTGGACAAATAAATGTTGGATTGCATAATTACGGTTATGGTTTAGAAAATATTAAGTATTCCAAGTTATGGAATGAAGCTATTTTAATGGATGTTCAAATTTTCATCCTTGGGAACGCATTATTTGTGAAGAAAATGTGTACAGAAGTTTTTCCATTGGAAGTATAGGAAGCAAAATTACTTGACGTCCACCTTAAAGTAGCAATTCTTGTATATAAGTATGTATATTTTATTTTGAAAACGGCTCTAAGAATTTTGATGAAAGTCGTTAACCTACAGTTTTCTGGTACTAGAAATCGATTTAGCTTGATCTCGACTTTAGGAGAATTCGTTTAGTGGGTTAAATACCCACCCCGAATTATAACGTTTTTATTGGCATGGCGTCGTTCCATTAATGCTACCAATGCTTAGAAATCTTATGACATCACAATCTCGCGTTTGAGAATGTTGGCGCGCCGTCACGCCATCTGTCTCATTACGTCACACGTTGTGTGTGGATCCTATTAAAGTTTTATGACGTCATACTCTTGCGGCGAGCAGATGGTCGCCATTCCCATCTGCCTCATTACGTCACGCGTTGTGTGCGTATGTCCTTCCGCACGATAACTCGCGTAACAATCGTTCGATTTCGATGAAATTTTAGTATCTGGTAGAGGATCACCTGGGAAGGAACCCTATTTAAAGTGAACGAAATGGGGTCAAAGGTCAGTACATAGGAGCGGGATCCATTCGATTGCTGTTATGTGCCATAACCAAGTACAAAAGGTTCGATTTCGATGAAATTTTAGTATGTGGTAGGGGACCACCTGGCGACAATCCCTATTGAGAATGGGCGAAATGGGGTCAAAGGTCAGGACATAGGAGCGAAATCACTTCCATCGCCATTACGTACGTAAAAAGACTTAGATTTGGATAAAATGTTAATATGTTGCAGGGGCCTGCCTGGGGACGAATTCTATTGAAAATGGGCGAAATGGGGTCAAAGGTTAGGACACAGGAGCGGGATCTATTCCATTGCCCTTATGCATCATTACTAACGTAAAAAGGCTTCGATTGCGACAAAACTTTATCATGTTATTTCGGAGGTATACTGAAACGATTCTGTTGATTATCATCGAAATAGGATCAAAGGTCAGGGCACAGGACCGAGATTTATTTCATAGCCATTATTCTCATAACTTGAGTGATAACTTGAGTAATGATTTCTGGTATGTTGGAAAGCGTATCATAATCAATGTATTCCATGATTTTACTAACTTGTTTTTTTTTTCTTTTGCGGAGTTCAACGACCACCACGAGTAACCCGAAAGGTTATAAGTAGTCGCCTGCTCCTCACTTGGGGCCACTGGATTCAGAGAACGCAGAGAACCGTCGCTGTAAGGAGACAAACGTTTTAACCACGCCTAAATCGGCACTCGAGCCTAGAGCGGGCGACAAGCCAGAAACTAAAAGAGAAAAACAAAACTGAGACTCGAGCATCTAAAACTCGAGCACACGGGTGGGCATCTGTTCCTTAAGTTATTGTTTAGCATACCGTATATGCTCGTGTAAAGGTCGACTTTTTTAATGGAATATTTAGGTCGAAATTAGGGGGACGAACTATACACGGAAGATATTTCTGATAGGTTGAAAACCAAAATTTTGATCCCTTATGAAAATTGGCTTACATAGTCCTTTGCGCCATCAGTTCATTTGCAGTTGTATATTTAGTCATTTTCCGGGTGTTACTGGTACAGAAGAAAATTATTGCTAAGAATTTTCTTGATTTTATATGTACGTGTTTGTTTTTTATTCACTAATAGAAAAAGGCATTTCACAAGGATGTCTCAAAGTTCGTTTTAGATCTGTTGATATGGCCTTGACTGCCTCGCTGGTAAATCACCCAGAGTAAAGAGGTGAACACCTCAGCCAGTAGTTTATAAGTTACACCGTGCCAAAGGTCACGACCGTCCTCAATTCTCTATGGGGGATATGAAGAAGGAAAAGAACAGACTATTGCAAAAGGAGACCGCTGCCCTTGCTTAGCAACGGTGGAGAAGAGAGACGTAACAATCTACAGAACAGCGGTAACTTTATCAATGGATCCCGAAAACAAAAGTGTTTAAACTTGGTCGATCTCTCAGAATAACATTGCCACTGATAGTAAAAAAGTGCATTAGTTTAACAGCCTACTTACGTTTGTTATTACATTGAGTGTGCCCCAGCTCTAAAAATCAAACAAAGAGCAACCTTTTCTGAAGACTAAGAGCGAGCAAAAAGGATTGCATCTTTACTGAATGGGGCGATGTTTGGTTTTGTCACTAAAGCCGATTGTTTGTCACAAACACGGAGGAGAGGGAGGATGAAACTCGGGAGTAGATAAACGACCGCTCTGTCAATCACACACTCGTCCAGCTCAACAGTTGACAGAGAGCAGCTATGCTGCACAGGGTAGTGGAAGAAAATTTTATTGAACAAATTTTCTTTACTGTGTCCACAATACATCAAAATAAATTCAATTTCAGGGTAGTGGGAGAAAATTTTATTGAACAAATTTTACTGTGTCCACAATACATCAAAATAAAAATTCAATTTAAATTTTGAAGAAATCCATTGAAAACTTTAAAAGTTACACATTTATTTTTTACGGCATGCATATTCTTTATGAGATAAAAAAAACTATCAGGTTGACATCAAGACCTATTTACGCTTTCCAAATATGTTTCAGGAAGGGTTTTTTTCTTTTTAAATAACGACGTGCCTTGCGACGTTTGGTAAATGCATCACGATTCGTTTGCTGCGGGTGCAAATGCTTTACTCTCCATGAATGAAGTAACTGCAGAAAACTCGCTCGCAAAAAGTGAGAGAAAGGTGTGGGGAAGGGAATATGTGCAAAAGTGGGTTCATATATTGTTAAAGTGTGTAATCTTCCCCTGAAAACTCTCTATCCTGGGTGGTGAGCCCTATCATCTCCCCAGAATTGTGCCTCAATTCCACCCACATTTTGCGGGAAACTGCCGCAAGCAACATTGCGAGAGCCAGCTGCAACAATAAATCGTAGGTTCACATTTCCGCATGCGGGTGCATCCTCGGAAAATATATATATATATATATTTTTATACACAAGATAGGTAGGTATACAAAAACTGCAGATATTCACATAAAAATCGGGGGTTGACTTATACACGGGATATAAAAAAACTGCAAATATTCAGATAAAAATCGGGGGGTCGACCTATACACGAGTATATACGGTAATCGAAGATGCTGATAGTTGCTACGTGTTTTTCTAGGGAGGTTTCAGCTGCTGCCCACGTGTTGAGTGTATGGTGGCGCGGCTGTCACCTTAACGAACACGAATATAAGTCATCACGAAAATCTTTGTAATTTTGATGTTGCTACCATAGGCGCCATATGGAAGGGGTAAAAGGGGTACTTGCCCACGTCTGAAAACATTTGACTCTTCTATCTCTGTTTTTGGAATGTTCTACAAAGATTTTCGTGATAGCTCTCATTCTCATTAATTTTTCTGTTGAAACTTCTGTAGGTGTGTACATACACTATATTGACAAAAGTCATCGGACACCCCTTCAAAAGCAAATGGAAGGATCTACTGAGTTGTTAAGATGCGCGGTACAGTTGCAAACGGTATAAAAATGTGAGGTTGAGTGAATATGTCGCGGCGGGAGAGAACTGACTTTGAGAAAGGAAAGATTGATGGGTGTTATTTTTTAGTGGGTTGTCCATAAGAGAAACCGAGAGGCGTTTAAACATGTTTTGGGTGTACTGAATAAGTGGAAGACACATGGCGTGCCTGAAGCAGCAAAACGTACCGGCAGACCAAAGAAAATCAGTGATAAAGAACGTCGAAGCTTCAGGAGAGTCGTTACGCTAATCGACGGAGTACTGAGCTAGACCTCAGTGCTGTACAGATGAGTAAAAATGCTGGAACATCGGTATGTACACGTACCATTCGCAGATAACTTCATTCCATGAGTTAACGTGGTCGTGCAACTACTCATAAGCCTTTCATCTCCACTCGGAATGCTACTCGTCGTTTATCATGGTGTAAAGAACATTTCTCGTGGACCGTAGATCAATAGAAACGGGTCCTATGAACCGGTGAATCCAGATACACGATCCATCAGTCTGATGGCCATGTGTGGTTATGGCGGCAGCCTGGAGAATGCTATTTACCACAGTGTACTGTTCCTAAGGTCAAGTTTGGAGCTGGCAGTGTACTGTGTTTTTCGTGGTATGGTCCCGGCTCATTGGTTATCGTGGATAAATCTGTTAACCAGCACGTCTACCTCGATATTCTGGACAATTATGCCCTACCAACTCTGTGGCAATACTATGGAACCGAGCCTTTTTGGTACCAGCAAGATAATGCACCGAGCCATAAAGCAAGAACTGTTACGGCGTGGTTTGATGATAATTCCGTATCGTGTGTGGACTGGCCAGCACAGAGCCCTGATATTAATACCATAGAGCATCTATATATGGGATGAATTAGGGCGCCGCATAAGAAGTTTGTAACCAAGGCCTACAACTAAGCAACAGTTAGCGGCAGCATTATATACTGAATGGAAGATCATAATTATCGATGTGTTCCAAAACCTTGTCGAAAGCCTACCTCGAACGGTCAGTGAATGCATTAAGGCCAAAGGTGGACCAACACCATACTAATGTATGTCAATAAATGCTATGATGTGTATCTCTTCTAGGTGTCCGGTGACTTTTGTCAATATACATAGTTTATGTATGCAGTAAAAACGCTGGGAATTTACAGTTGAAAGTAATAATACTGAATTTTTATAATGAATGAATCAGTGCAGCTTACATGCGTACATTATGACCGAGCATGACAGGCTAAGGAAATAAAAATATATCGTTCTCTGCAGCAGGCATTCACTGCTGAACGAAGATCACCCTAAGTTTTTCCCAGATTGTCTTGAGGGTGTTAATCCCTGATGGCCGATTGAATGATAGCTGGAACTGCATGGCATATGGGGCACAAGTTGCTAAAAGACGCAACTCCCCCTCCTTCCCCCCAAAAAAAAGTCCTGATTGTCTTAACAATCTGTCTAATTTCATTTGTACATACCTATTGCGCTATTTCTGGGTCTTCTGGTTTTCAGTTAAATTTGTGAGTTGAGTGTGTGGTAAAAACGGTTAGTTAATGAGAAGGCACAGTCCAATTTGCATATAGTGTTTATGTAAGTTACTTGTGGTTACAATTTCCTTTTTCCTCCACCTCAAAACTAAGCAACGGGAGCCCATGTTTGCAACTACGCAATTAGTGAGTTCCAAGGTAGATAAATAGAGTTTTTTGTATGTCTCTGAACGTCTGTATATACGTATTTCTCAGTTATCTTTGAATAATGCTAAAATTCTAAATAAATATCTGGTAGGATTACAAAGTAAATAATCATTTAGTAATTTAATTGATTTTAATTTAATCTAGGAAACCATACATCAACTATCAGTCACGCCACAAAGGCAAAGAACGGTCGTGTTCACGCCGCGTGATGTGTATTACAAACACAGACACGCGTTTGGAACAGGTGGAGCGTTGTCATAACGTTAAGTGGTAACAACTGCAAGAAAAAAGAAGCCGAATGAAACAAGTTAGTAAAATCATGCAATGCACTGATTATGATACGCTTTCCAACATACCAGAAATCATTACTCAAGTTATTACTCAAGTTATGAGGATAATGGCTGTGGAATAAATCTCTCTCCTGTGTCCTGACCTTTGACCCCATTTCGATTATATTCAACATAACCGGTTCAGTATACCTCCGAAACAACATACTAAAGTTTTGTCGCAATAGAAGCATTTGCACGTAAGTTATGACGCATAAGGGCGATGGAGTGGATCCCGTGCCTATGTTCCTGACCTTTAATCCCATTTCACTCATTTTCAATAGGTTTCGTCCCCAGGTATAGTCCCCTACCACGTACTAGTATTTAATCGAAATCGAACAATTTTTTACGCAAGTTATGACGCATAAGGGCAATGGAATGAATCCCGCTCCTATGTCGTGACCGTTGACCCCATTACACCCATTTCAATAGGGTTCGTTCCCGGGTGGTCCCCTACCACATACTAAAATTTCGTCGAAATCGAACCATTTTTACGTGAGTTATCGTACCGACGGGCAGACGGACAAAGCTGGAGCATATACGCTTCTTCAATCTACGGTTGGAAAGCGTTAAAAATGATTTCTTGTTCCTGTCAAGTAAAAACGATTATGCAGTTCTTCCAACATTAATGCCTTTCATTAACAAGAACTAAACTCAGGTGAAACAAAGATGCTCGAAATACGATCTAAAGTAGTAGCATATTATTTCCAAAATGCAGGAAGAAGGATTCTTGCAACTTACTGAATACCACATCTACTTACTACAATGAAATCTCCAATAATTTACTATTATACTGGGTGTCCGAGTATTATTGGACACATTACAAAATTATACAAACAAAACATTAAACAGATAGAAAGAAACTGACTGTACTAACTTACAATGTAATTACAGAAGTTAATAAATTTCGATGTGAGATCCCTTGGTTGCTCGTAGTACGTCCAAGCGATACTCGATTTCATGCCATGTATTGGCAAGCATCTGAGGAGTTATGGAATTAATAGCAGCTGTGAAAAGCTGTTTCCGTTCCTGCAAATCAGTACAAGACGTCTGATAGACACGATCTTTCACATAACCCCACATGAAAAATCCAATGGAGTTAGATCTGGACAGCGAGGAGGCCACGGAATGGGACCACCACGCCCAATCCATCTGTTGGGAAAATGGCCATTTGGGCACTTACGTACATACGTTGACCAATGCGGAGGCGCGTCTTGTTGGAAAACGAAGTTGTCATATCTTTTGATCTGGGGTGTAGCGAAATTTTCTAGCATATCCAAGTAAATGTCACCATTTATGGTTTTTTCGCAGAAGAAGAAAGGGCCAATCACTTCTCTTTTTGATAGGGCGCACCACACATTAACTTTTGGAGAATCATGTTCCAGTTCAATAGCAGCATGAGGCGGTTCACTGCCCCATATCCTACAGTTGTGACGATTCACAATACCTGATACATGAAATGTGGATTCATCACTAAAAATTACAGTACTGAGAAAGTTTTCGTCGCTTTCCACTCGATTCAGCATATCCACAGTGAAATCGTATCGCAGAGTGTGATCATTTACATGCATCTTTTGCACTATTTGAATTTTATAAGCATGAAACTTTAATTTCTTGTGCAAGATATCGTGAACTGTCGATTTCGGAATCCACAGTTCTGTGCTTGCTTTACGAATGGATTTCCTGGGGCTTCGTCGGAAACTTTCATTAACTTGGTCAACCGTCTCACCGCTGACGCTAGGCCTACCGGCTCCTCCACGATGTTCCACATTGCCAGTTTCTTTAAACTGTTTCATTCACCGCTTAAATTGAATTCGTTGACGCAGGATTACAACCATACTCTAAACGGTACCGTATTTTGTCTTTAATGAGCGACTTTAATTCCGCAAGCCATAACACACACGTCGCCTTCTGCGGTACGGATGACATGACTACTGATTGCGCATTTCTCATACATTCCTCATCAGGACACACCTAGCGCCATCTATCAGATTCTGGGAATAACAATTCTGCATTCAAGTAAGTTTATACAGTTCGAATTGAACATCTGTAAATATCACATGTAAATAGTCGTATCTTTGGTACGAGTTCATTGACATACAAGTTTCACACGCAAAAGGTTTCTGTTCGAAATATCACACACACCCATAGATTTCATTTTTCGAATATCACCGCACACGAAGAATAAGTTAGTAAAACCATGCAATGCATTTATTATGATACGCTTTCCAACATACCAGAAATCATTACTCAAGTATGAGGATAATGGCTGTGGAATAAATCTTACTCCTGTGTCCTGACCTTTCATCCCATTTCGATGATATTCAACAGAACCGGTTCAGTATACCCAGGAATAACATACTAAAGTTTTGTCGCAATGGAAGCATTTTTACATAACTTATGATGCATAAGGGCCATGGAATAGATCCCGCTCCTGTGTCCTAACCTTTGACCCCATACAAAAATATGGAAACCGTGTTAGTAGTACGTGACATAGAAAAACAGACAATGCTCATAGTTGGGTTGTTTTTTTTTGTACATAATATTGTAATGTGTCCAATAATTCTCGGACACCCTGTATATAATCGCTTATAAGCCGAAATTTTTAAGAAGAAATGTTTTGCAAAATAAAAAAACCGGTGTGGTGAGCGGTTGGCTTACGCTCCAGTCGTTTTAAAAAATGAAATGTGGTTTAATATTTTTTCATGAATTTTTTCATGATTTTTTTATGAATTTTCTTATGAAATAAAAGCTTTCCATTCTTTGCGTTCTCTTTTCCCTAAATGAGACAACGTAGCAAACATTTCCTTTTTTATTTTCAAGGGAAACTGAAGTTCCGAATCAGTAGTTCTCTTTTCCCTACATCAGGCAACATAGCAAAAATTTCCTTCTTTGTTTCCAAGTGAAACTGAAGTTCCAAATCTGTAGTTCTCTTTTTCCTGTATGAGACAACGTAGCAAACATTTCCTTCTTTATTTTCAAGTGAGACTGAAGTTCCAATTCAGTAGTTGCCCTTTTGATTATGCGATCGACAATACTGATATGAAGATATGAAGAAATTAACTCGTGCATCAAAAGCTATTAAATCGAAAACAAAGCCGCCTCCTGCACGATACACTTTAATGATAAAAAAAACTATGTACAATTAAAATAAATATGTTTAAGAACTTTCAACGCCACAACGGCGTCATCCTCAGAAACAGTGCAGCAGTGAGCACAGAAGTGAGTAGCCTATATACTTTACAAGACACATAGCAGTTAATGCGCATGCGCAATAATCGGCAAAGTCCAAATCACGTTCAGTGGGTACAAGCATAGTTGGTGGGCGTGACCTGGACCAAAAGTGTTCCCCAAGGAAGGGGGATAAACACGGGGGTTCATCGTTACAGCATCTTTCACCATTGACGAATATGTGAATACTTTCACAGAAAAGTGTTGGTCGACGGTTCCTTGGAGAATCCAGAAAAATGGTGACATTCCAACATGGCAGGTAAGAACCGTTTAAACAGAGTCTCGACAAAGATGTAGCACCAGAATGCGTCCTGAGATTATACTGATGTTCGTAAATGCGGCGCCTCAAATTACGAGTGGTAAAGCCCACATAACATAAACATATTCGTCAATGGTGAAAGATGCTGTAACGATACGATGAATCCCCCGTGTTTATCCCTCTTCCTTGGAGAACACTTTTGGGCCAGGTCACGCCCACCAACTATGCTTGTACCCACTGAACGTGATTTGGACTTTGCCGATTATTGCATATGCGCATTAACTGCTATGTGTCTTCTAAAGTATATAGGCTACTCACTTCTGTGCTCACTGCTGCATTGTTTCTGAGGATGACGCCGTTGTGGCGTTGAAAGTTCTTAAACATATTTATTTTAATTGTACATGGTTTTTTATCATTAAAGTGTATCGTGCAGGAGACGGCATTGGTTTTCGATTTAATAGTGACAATACTGATTTTTTAATTTTGTTTCACAATAAATGCAGGAAAGTACTTGCTCTCTTGATTGTTTATAATAACAGGGGACTATCAGAAACGGGGAAACTTACATTTTTAGTGAAAACAAACCACATTTAGTTGCATGCATTCTGCTGTGAAATCTGCGACAACTGTTTTTATTCTGCTATGAAAACAGCTTTGCACGTCATACTGGCTGTAGAACGGACAGAGTAAGTATCAGTTTCGAATTCTCATTTTTCTTTGAAAACAAAAAATATTACTTGCTTCGTTGGTTGACATAATTAGAAGAGACTAATGAGTAAGAAACCACCGATTTAATTAGGAAAATTCATTAGACATATGATCACGTAGCTTTGGCACTTCTGCAAATCTTCAATTTCACTAAATTTCAGGCTTCACAAACTTATAAAATCCGAGGCTCATTTATTACGTGAGTCCCGGTTTTTTGCTGCTGAACTCGGATAAGAAGGGACGTACTTACCAGAGTAAATATGGTATATACACGGTCGAGTCACATTATTGTGACCACCAGCTAAGTGACTCAATAAAGTGCTAGAAGGTGTTCACAGGTATGTGGAGCTATGCTGACTACAGTGCGTCTGACAGCTGCTGGAGGGTACGTGGTGGAGGATCCATAGAGCGAACAACACGGTCGAGGAGGTCCCACAGATGTTCAATTGGATTTAAATCTGGGGAATTAGGAGGACAGTGAAATACTTTGAAGTCTTCATCGTGCTCTTCCAACCACTCTCGGACATTTCTAGTTGTGTGACACGTCGTATTGTCGTACTGAAAGATCTCATCAGCCCCAGGAAAGACAATCAGCATGAATGGGTGCACGTGGTCTGCAAGGATGGATTGATAACGAATTCGGTCCATAGTGCCTTCCACAGGCAGGAGTGGACCCAGAGAATGCCGCGAAAACATTCCCCAGACCATAACGCTCGTCCCATTAGCTTGTGTTCTTCCAGCAATGGTTGAAGAGTGTTTGTTCTCCGATATTTCCCGCCTTATACGCCAACGCCCATCCGTTCGATGAAGCAGAAAACATGACTCATCGGAGAAGGCAATCCTTTACCAATGAGCGGAGGTCCAATTCCGATACTGCCATGCAAATGTAAACATTTTTGTGCTGGTGCACCATCGTAAGCATAAGTGCAGTGACCATCCCTCTGGATCGGAGCCCCATACGCAGCAGGGTTCTCTGAACTGTCGTTTTAGACACACTTCCGGTATCCCCCTTGTTCATTCGGCCAGTGAGTTGCTCCACTGTTGCGTGTCGATCGGCCCTCATGGACCTTCGAAACCGACGTTCACCTCTCACATCAATGGCACGTAGTGCTCCGCAGTTTCCACATCGCTTATTCGCAATGGTGCCATTTCTCCAATCACGATACACTTTAACCTAAGTAGCACGCGAACAGTTCACAAACTGCGCTGTTTCAGAAATACTGCCACCCTTGGCCCGAAAGCCGATAATCATCCCTTTTTGCAAATTTGATAAATCGCTTCTTTTATCCATGACAGCAACGATTGATATTTTTTCATAATGCCTACAGCTCACCTTATGTACCCTCCAAGCCAGCTCACGACACGTGCCATCTTTCATTGGCTACGCGCTGTTGACGTCAAAAGTAAGAGATGGTCACAATAATGTGACTCGACTGTGTATTTTGATTCTGTGAAACTGTTACAGAGATTTTATACAGGGTTTCAGGACTTCATATAAAATCTCCAAATGCAACCTTTTTCGATCTCGTGCTCCCCTTCCTTTGTCTCCACAAAGCGTAAGAGAAATTTCTCATTGTCAGTTCCCCATTTAACACCGGGTGCACGGTTATTTGCTAAGACAACAATGTGTCTGAGCTTAGTAAATGCACATTGTTTGTTGAATGGAGATTAACTCTATCGCGCCTCTTTTGATGCTTTTCAGGTTTCAATTTCAATGCGGCCGACTAATGCACTAGCCGCTCACATTTTACTTTGAGGTTTGAGATTTACCGAGGGCGGTGTGGCTGTTTCTCACGGAGAATTTTAGGATATGCTTAAGGGCATTTTTGGAGACAAGAGAAGGGAGGCGAGAAGACAGTTGTCTCTGGTCTAGGAGAACGAGCGGTCACGAAAAGTACGACGAGGTAATTGCCCCCGTGTAGGTCTTAAGTGGAACAGCACGTTAGGGGATTTCACGACAGCGCGAGAGATGATCGAAAGCGGGACTTAAGAAAAAGGAATAGGGAGTTTTAAGCAGGGGAGTTAGGAAATATAGCACAGCTGATGGACAACCTTTGCAGGCAATTAAATGAAGAAAATAATAAAAGTTTCTTGGACATATTTACGAATCGCAAGAATTATTTGCAAACAGTTATTATCATTTGGTTATTACGTGTTAATTACTATCATCATCATCCACTACGGAGTTATTAGCAATTACAAGTTAACAACTAGAACAAAGATACTAAAAGGAACTTGTTAACAGTTGGCGCCCAACGTGGGGCGCTACTCCGTAGTGGTTGATGATGATAGTAATTAACACGTAATAACCAAATGATAATAATTGAATGCAAATAATTCTTGCGATTCGTAAATATGTCTAAGAATCATGAAAGAAATACGGGATTACGCCATATAATACAAATTTTGAAGATGACAATCCGATTTTTGGCGTAAATGTACGCCAAAAATCGGATTGTCATTTTCAAAATTTGTATTATATGGCGTAATCCCGTATTTCTTTCATGATTTATCTGCTTCTCCGGGCAAACACGGGATAAGATTCTTAACCTCCAGATTCGCTAAACATGAATGCCGGTTGCTTCGACTAGCGAATCGTGTGATGGTTATATTCAAATTGATCGGAAACTTGAAACTTGGTCGTTCTGGGTGGTTTAGTGGTAGCATACCCGGGCGTTTTCTGGGAGACGCGGGTTCGAGTCCCGCTCCAGGACGATGAAAATTTTCAAGTTTTCGGATATTATCTGACTTACCATCCTGGTCACATTTACGCCAAAAATGGGTTTGACATCTTCAAAATTTGTATGTCTAAGAAACTTTTATTCTTTTCTTCATTTAATTGCCTGCAAAGGTTGTCCATCAGCTGAGCTATATTTCCTAACTCCTCCGCTTAAAACTCCCTATTCCTTTTTCTTAAGTCCCGCTTTCGATCATCTCTCGCGCTGTCGTGAAATCCCCTAATCTGCCGGTCCACCTAAAACCTACCCTGCGGCAATTACCTCGTCGTACTTTTCGTGACCGCTCGTTCTCCTAGACCAGAGACAACTGTCTCTCGCCTCCCCTCTCTTGTCTCCAAAAAATGCCCTTAAGCATATCCTAAAATTCCCCGTGAGAAACAGCCACACCGCCCTCGGTAAATCTCAAACCTCAAAGTAAAATATGAGCGGCTAGTGCATTAGTCGGCCGCATTGAAATTGAAACCTGAAAAGCATCAAAAGAGGCGCGATAGAGTTAATCTCCATTCAACAAACAATGTGCATATACTAAGCTCAGACATATTGTCGTCTTAGCAAATAATCGTGCATCCGGTGTTAAATAGGGAACTGACTCTGAGAAATTTCTCTCACGCTTAATGGAGACAAAGGAAGGGGAGCACGAGATGGAAAAAGTTGCATTTGGAGATTTTATATGAAATCCTAAAACCCTGTATAAAATCTCTGTAACAAAACCATCAGCTGTTAAAATGCCTTTGGAATCCTACGACATTGAAGATGCTTACGTTAATATTATTAATAACATCTGTGAAAACTCAAGTGCAAAGGTTCGACTGTTCGAGGACACAGCGCATATGAAAATTAGAAAGGGAGTGAGACATGGTGACATCATACCTCTCAAGCTCTACAATGCCACACTGCAGATCGTGTTTCAATCATTGAACCGGGAAGATAAGAGGATAAATATTAATAGAGGTTGTTTAACACATCTTCGTTTTGCTGACGACATAGCCCCTCAGAGGCGTAGATCATGATTCAAGAACTTGCTGACAATAGTAAAAAGTGGGACTAAGATGAATATACATAAAACAAAATTGATGCACAAAAGAAGAATATTTTGAAGTAAATGGGGCAAATCTAGAAATAACTGATGCCAAAATTTATCTTAGGCACCAGATGTCAGGCAAGGGCCACATCGAAGAAGAAATTACTAGCAGTATAAAACTTGGCTGCAGAGCATTTGGAAAAAGCAATAGAATTTTCATTAAAATATTTCGATATTAAGAGAATAATAAAAAAAGTAGTCTATTAATGTGGCAGCGATAGAACATGATACAAAGATAAGGGACGATAATATTCTAACCATCTTTTGCCATTTGAGCAAAATGTTTGTATATATGAAAAATTAAAATATAAAGATAATAAGAAAAGGAAATATTTTTATTTTCTGCTTTGGTTTAAACATAAAGACTTTGGAATTACCGAAAAATTGTTACTGTTTAACACAAAACCGGCGTTAACAGTTAACGTTAGCAAAACTGGAAACCACCTCGAACATCAGGTTCAGTAATGAGTAAATATCTGGCTTTTAATTACGTTAACGTGTTATGATCCGGCATTGTGAATTAACGTATGTCCAAAAGCTTATCTGTTGACTAATGCTCAAATGAAATTGCGAACATGTAAGGAGAAAAGAGAACTTTGAGTCAGTTATGAGATTCTATACAGCTCAAGAACCGATCATTGTGTTCTTTTCGGTAATGCAGCAGAAAACAAAACACCAGATAGTAACGAAGAACGAATTTGAAACTGGAACAAAAGATTAAGAAGAAAATAGACTAAAAATGTTAATGACAGTACTCGTACAGGAGTTGTTTTGGAAAATTCAGTCTCTCAAGATGTGAAGGTTGCGAATTACATTTCTCACATTTAGCACTAGTGACTTTCGCCCGTGAAATAAACACATGAAGACAAATAAAAATCAGTATCCAAAAGGCGAAAGTCAGTCTTTCATATTCATTGAGCGGAGCTCTCCTTACGAGACTCGTAACAATTAGTTGTTCGGGCATAGGTACGAGATGACACATCCGATCACCGTAATGTTTTGCGGGCGATTGGACATCGTCCACGGTCAGGTTTTGACGCCTTCCGATTCCCGACATTCCGTGTCATTGAGGAATAATCGTCCAAAAACTTGCATTTTTAAGGGGTTTGAGAAGGGTTCGTTTGTTACCTACCTCCTCCAAAGATCTTCAGCCGATCGCAGTGACACTTGCCACAGAGAAAGGGAAGGACATAGTGAGTGACATGAAGTTGGTATCATGGTGATTGGTCGTGTCGTAAATAAAAATAATGACCGTTAAAAGACTGAACAATTTTAATAATAGTTGAAAACATCCGCTCTCTATACGAGACTCGGGACAATTTGTTGTTCGGGCATAGCTACGACATGACACATCCGATCACCGTGATTTTTGGCATGCTATTGGACATCGTCCATGGTCAGGTTTTGACGCCTTCCGATTTTGCAATAGCTTCGCTCAAAATTTGCCAACTGTACCCGAGTTATCAGTTACCGTTGACGGCTTGTCCTAGTTTTAATCTTCAATATACAAACGAAAAAGGAAAAGGAAGAACTTAACATAATATTTAGTGGAAGAAATTGATGCGCAAATTTACAGACATTTAAAAAGGAGGTTATTCACTCCATTTTACTTGAGCAATATCTCAGCGTTTCACTAGTCATAAGAATATCTCTCTTTCTAAAGCACTACGCACAGAGAAGGGGTATGGGAAAATCATTTACGGAATTATTAATAGCAAGAAGAAACATCCTTTAAAATCATCGGTTATCAAGATCCAAAGTAATATTTGTCGTTGCTAAGCGATTGTCTGCAAGCTCGATGCAAGAAAACGGTCACGTTCATTTCACCCGTAGAGTATAAAGGCTCGCACGTGTATGTGCCGAATGTACCTTAGTTGCAATGACACATAATGATATGTAAGCTGAAATGAAAATGCGAACAAAAAAAGTTTTTGTTGCAGGCAAATAAGTTTATACAGTTCTTCTAACAGTTATAAAGAAATAAACATGATATAAACTGTCAAGTGTACTCAACACGTTCTTTAACAAAGAAGTCTCAAATTTGGGATGCTGCTCAGTATTCCAGATTCACGTGGAATATCTTAAAAATCACAAGGCAGTGGAGATACCGTGACCACATTAAAAAAATTTGCGGTATCTGTCGGCGTACTTGGAGTTCAAATATTGAGCACTGTATGTACAATAAAATTGAACCATCATGCTTTCATAACAAAAGAAAGGTATAGATTTTCGCATTCGACAGACTTTCGAAATTATAATGTTGATATTTTCTAATTACTGTTCTGTAAATTTATTTCTTAATATTCACACAATGAAAACAAAAACTGAATCATATTTTGCTACTAATGAAAAAATAAAACAATCGAAGGACGAAACTTTTCAATGAATGACGTCAGCCTCCATTCTGTGGCGCTTCATTTCTTTTTGGTTCTTTGAACTGGTCCAAAACTTACCATGATTTACCTTTATTATTAGGTTTCAACAGCGCATATGTCACAAAACATCACATGTAAATAGTCGTATCTTTGGTACGGGTTTATTGGCATACAAGTTTCACACGCAAAAGGTTTCTGTTCGAAATATCACACACACCCATAGATTTCATTTTTCGAATATCACCGCACACGAAGAACAAGTTAGTAAAACCATGCAATGCATTGATTATGATACGCTTTCCAACATACCAGAAATCATTACTCAAGTTATGAGGATAATGGCTGTGGAATAAATAACGCACCTGTGCCCTGACCTTTGATCCCATTTCGATTATATTCAGCAGAACTAGTTCATTATACCCCCGAAATAACATGATAAAGTTTTGTTCCAATCGAAGTACTTTTACATAACTTATGATGCATAAGGGATATGGAATAGATCCCGCTCCTGTGTCCTAACCTTTGACCCCATTTCGGCTATTTTCAATAGGATTTGTCCCCAGGCAGGCCCCTACAACATACTAACATTTCATCCAAATCGAAACATTTTTACGTAAGTTATGACGCATAATGGCGATGGAAGTGATTCCTCCTATGTCCTGACCTTTAACCCCATTTCGCCCATTTTTAATAGGGTTTGTCCCCAAGTAGTCCCCTACCACATAATAAAATTTCATCGAAATCGAACCTTTTTGACGTTAGTTATGAAGCATAACAGCTGTGGAATGCATCCCACTCCTATTTCCTCACCTTTGACCCAATTTCGTTCACTTTCAATAGGGTTACTTACCAGGTGTTCCCTTACCACATACCAAAATATCCCCGAAATCGAACGATTTTTACGCGAGTTATCGTGCGAACGAACATACGCACACAACGCGTGACGTAATGAGGCAGATAAGAATCGCGACCATCAGCTCGCAAGAGTATGGCGTCATAAAAATTTAATAGGAGATACAAACAATGCGTGACGTAATGAGACAGATGGCGTGACCGCGCGCCGACATCTAATAGGACGACGCCATGACACTACACTAAAAACGTGGTAATTCGGGGTGGTTATTTAACCCATAAGCAAATTTTCCTAAAGTCGAGATCAAGCTAAATCGATTTCTAGTACCAGAAAACGGTAGGTTAACGACTTTCATCAAAATCCCCTTAGAGCCGTTTTCAAAATAAAATTTACATACATACAAGAATTGCTACTTTAAGGTGGACGTCAAGTAATTTTGCTTCCTACACTTCCAATGGAAAAACTTCTGTACACATTTTCTTCCCAATTAATGCGTTCCCAAGGATGAAAATTTGAACATCGATTAAAATATCTTCATTTTATAACTTGGTATACTTAATATTTTCCAAAACATAACCATAATTATGCAATCCAGCATTTGTTTGTCTACTGACGTCATCAAAGTACAGGTCGCGCCATCCTTTTTCTGGTTTCAACTCCACCAAAAGAAAAGTTATTGATTTTTAATATAATTATGGTTATGTTTTAGAAAATATTAAGTATTCCAAGTTATAATATGAAGTTATTTTAATCGATGTTCAAATTGTTATCCTTGGGAACAGATTAATTGTGAAGGAAATGTGTACAAAAGTTTTTCCATTGGAAGTAAAGAAAGCAAAATTACTTGACGTCCACCTTAATAATATGAGATAAGGGCGATGGAATGAATCCCAATCCTATGTCCTGACCTTTAACCCCATTTCGCCCATTTTCAATAAGGTTTGTCCCCAGGTGGTCGCCTACCGCATACTAAAATTTCATCGAAATCGAACCGTTTTTATGCACGTTATGACGCATAAGGGCAATGGAATGCATCCCGCTCTTATGTCCTGACCTTTGACCCCCACTTCACCCATTTGGAATAGGGTTCGTCCCCAGGCGGTCCCCTACCACATAGTAAAATTTCATTGAAATCGAACCATATTTAAGCAAGTTATGACGCATTAGGGCAATGGAATGGATCTCGCTCCTACGTCGTGACTTTTGACCCCATTTGTCCCATTTTCTTTCTTTCTTTTCCTTTTTTTTTTTTTTTTTTTTTTTTTTGGTTTGGAGATTTAACGACCACCGTGAGCAACTCAATGGGCTATAAGCAGTCGCCCGTCCCTAATTTAGGGTCACTGGCTCCAGGGAAGGGAGAGAGCCAGTGCCATAGGGCAAATACAACATCCATGCCTCACCGGGATTCGAACCCGGACCCCTTTCGGACGAATGATCAGAAGCCATCGCTTAGACCACTGCGCCAGCTGTCCCATTTTCAACAAGGTTCGTCCTTAGGTGGTCCCCTACCACATACTAAAATTTCATCGAAATCGAACCATTTTTACGCCAGTTATCGTGCGAACAGACGGACGGACGGACGGAAAGAGCTGGAGCATATACGCTTCTTCAACCTACGGTTGGGCCGCCCCGGTGGCGCGGTGGTCTAAGGCGCTGGCCCCTGATCATTCGTCCGTAAGGGGTCCGGGTTCGAATCCCGGTGAGGCATGGATGTTGTGTTTGTCTTACGGCACTGGCTCTCTCCCTTCCCTGGAACCAGTGACCCTAAATTAGGGACGGGCGACTGCTTATAGCCCATTGAGTTGCTCACGGTGGTCGTTAAACCTCCAATCAAAAAAAAAAAAAAAAAAAAAAAAACCTACGGTTGGAAAGCGTAAAAAAAGCAAAACTTCTGCTTCTGCTCTGACGTCATAAGAAAACATCCAGGGTTGTACCCAGCATTCCTTGCGAGTTGCAGCTTGGTAACTCTGGTAACCTGTTCTCAAACAAACGGCCGTGCAGGTGCTTGACGTCATAAGTAAGGAGGCGAGCCAATAGTATCGTTTTTACGCTTTCTAACCGTAGGTTGAAGAAGCGTATATGCTCCAGCTTTTTCCGTCCGTCTGTCCACACGATAACGGGCGTAAAAATGATTCGATTTCGATTAAATTTTAGTATGTGGTACGGGACCACCTGGGGACGAACCCTATAGAAAATGGGCAAAATGGGGTCAAAGGTCACGACGTAGGTGCGGGATCCATTCCATTGCCCTTATGCGTCATAACTTGTGTAAATATGGTTCGATTTCAATGAAATTTTACTATATGGTAGGGAACCGCGTGGGGACGAACCCTATTCAAAATGGGTGAAGTGGGGTCAAAGGTAAGGACATAAGAGCGCGATGCATTCCATTGCCCTTATGCGTCATAACGTGCGTAAAAATGGTTCGATTTCGATGAAATTCTGTATGTGGTAGGGGACTACCTGGGGACGAACCCTATTGAAAATGGACGAAATGAGGTCAAAGGTCAGGACATAGGATTGGGATCGATTCCATCGCTCTTATCCAATATTATTAAGGTAGAAGTCAAGTAATTTTGCTTCCTATACTTCCAATGAAAAAACTTTGTACACATTTCCTTCACAATTAACGTGTTCCCAAGGATGAAAAGTTGAACATTGATTAAAATAACTTCATATTATAACTTGGAATACTTAATATTTTCTAAATCATAACCATAATTATATTAAAAATCAATAACTTTTCCTTTGGTGGTGTTGAAACCAGAAAAAGGATGGTGCGACCTGTACTCTGATGACGTCAGTAGACAAACAAATGTTTGGTTGCATAATTATGGTTATGTTTTAAAAAATATTAAGTATTCCAAGTTATAAAATGAAGCTATTTTAATCGATGTTCAAATTTTCATCCTTGTGAATGCCTTAACTGTCCAGAAAAAAGATGGCGCGGCCTGTACTTTCATGACGTCATTAGACAAACAAATATTGGATTATATAATTATGGTTATGTTTTAGAAAATATTAAGTATTCCAAGTTATAAATGAAGATATTTTAATCGATGTTCAAATTTTCATCCTTGGGAACGCATTAATTGGGAAGAAAATGTGTACAGAAATTTTTCCATTAGAAGTACAGGAAGCAAAATGACTTTACATTCACTTTAAAGGAGCAATTCTTGTATGTATGTAAATTTTATTTTGAAAACGGCTAGAAAGATTTTGATGAAAGTCGTTAACCTACTATTTTCTGGTACTAGAAATCGATTTAGCTTGATCTCGGCTTCAGGAAAATTCGTTTAGTGGGTTAAATAACCACCTCGAATTACCAAGTTTTTAGTGTCATGGCGTCGTCTCATTAATGTTATCCATGCTTAGAAATCTTATGACGTCATACACTGAAATGTTAGTTTGTTGTAGGGACCTGCCTGGGGACGAATTCTGTTGAAAATGGGCAAACTGGGATCAAAGGTTAGGACACAGGAGCGGGATCTATTCCATAGCCCTTTTGCATCATAACTTACGTAAAATTGCTTCGATTGCGACAAAACTTTATAATGTTATTTCGGCCGCCCCGGTGGCGCAGTGGTCTAAGGCGTTGGCCTCTGATCGTTCGTCCGTAAGGGGTCCGGGTTCGAATCCCGGTCTGGCATGGATGTTGTGTTTGTCTTACGGCACTGGCTCTCTCCCTTCCCTGGAACCAGTGACCCTAAATTAGGGACGGGCGACTGCTTATAGCCCATTGAGTTGCTCACGGTGGTCGTTAAACCTCCAATCAAAAAAAAAAAAAAAAAAAAAAAAAAATGTTATTTCGGAGGTATACTGAACCAGTTCTGTTGAATATCATCGAAATGGGATCAAAGGCCAGGGCACAGAAGCGACATTTATTCCACAGCCATTATCCTCATAACTTGAGTAATAATTTCTGGTATGTTGGAAAGCGTATCATAATCAATGCATTGCATGATTTTACTAACTTGTTTGCAACTATGATAGATGTTGCTGTCATTTAGAAGCAAACTTCTATTCTGAATAAAATCTGAAAATATTGGTGGCACTTTTCAACTAGATTTGTTTTCCTGAAACTCAGTCTTCTAAAAAATAAATTTAATAGAATACACAAAATCGATAGTAGTTACTCACCTCGCGAGAAAATTGTGTTTTGGAAGAAAGAGAGGCAATATGTGTAAGGTTTAGAATATGCTTACTAATATCCGATCCGAAAGGAATTGTTTTTTAATTTGCCTTCTAGAAGCGAGTTTGTCGTGACAAATGCCACTGAGTGAGAAAATCTGGTATCTGAAAAAGCATTACGTGTGTAAAATCTTTGTGATACAAAATTGTGTTATATGGTTGATAGAAGCTGAGACATCGTGTCACAGCTGAATGTACAAAACGGCACTGTTTGCTATTACGAGGGTTTAGGAGATTTTACAAGATTTTAGGATTAATTCTTTTGCAAGTAAGGCATATTTAGCGGTAAATCTTTTTCAGTCAGCATGGGAATGTTCGGAGAGGCTATCTATAGCGGCAAGGGTAATTAGCTACAGTTGTCAAAGAGTGTTCTCACGCAATCGCGCTATGTATTGATTCTTAAAACATTAAATTCTTTTCATGTTAATATTTGCCGTCGCAGGTTTTTGTACACTATGATCTGAAATGCATCTTAGACGGCTAAATTAGTTTATTGCTCAGGAGATGTCCCCTTCGAGCTAAGGGTCGAAAGATGCTCAGACGGACACAGAGATCAAGCTAAGAAAAGCAAGAATTTTGAAGAGAAGTCACGAGATGATGGTCGGAGAAGGAACACTTTTTCCGGTCTCCGGACAAGAAACAGCACTAGAGTGAAAAGTTCAGTAGAATTCAAGTAAGCGTGAAAGAGCGAATAATTAAGAAACAGAATAAGTAGCGAGAGAACTGAGAGACTCAAGTAATAATTTAGTAAGATAATTCTAGGATAATCAAGCACAATAAATTTAAGCAAATAATCAATTAATTTAAATTGCAACTTTTTCATCTATTTCTTCGTTATACAGGGTTACAAGGAAAGGCCGTGATCATGACAATAACTCACGAACTATGGCAGTTAGCGATTTACTTCTTGTGCAGTTGTATAGGAAACCCCCTATGGCGCTCACAATAACACTACGAAGGATCCCCTCGCTCTCTCCGGGGGGGGGCTATCTCGCCCTCTTTTGCAGATAAGGCAAAAAAGTCAATTAAAAACTTGTTTAGCATGGCAAAAATAATTCATTAATGTTTTCATCCCATAACAAAAGATGGAAGGGGACTCTCCAAATGCGAAAAATACGGAAAGCTGTCTAAGTCGCTGTGTCCGAAGCATATTTGCATGGATTTCAAATGTGCTTTCTGCTCCGTCGTCAGAATACAAAAAGTGATATGCGTGGTCGGTATGCCAACACTTCGTGAACCAGTGACGAGAAGTCGAACGCTTTGCCATGTACGCAAGTCAATTAGATGTGCGTAGAGTTTTCCTATTGGATGAGTATTTCGCCACTTTATGCTATTTCTCCTTCTCTCAGTGTATTTTTTACTGTGTTGGATATCAAAGTCCGATATTGAATATGTCAAGAAACTGCGTTTTATTTCAGAACAAGAACTGTTGTCTGTAAGAAAACTTGAAAAAAACTTAGGTCTGAAAACTTAAGAAAACTTAGGTCTGTAAGAAAACTTTTCCTTTGTGCTTTCATTTACTTAGAACTTACCACTTAAGAAAATTTCCAAGTAATAAGTTCTTGTCTAAATACTCGGTCGTTGCTTTCGGATGTTGGGATTCTCTTGGGGCCAAAAAAAAAACATTTTTGTACTATTTTTGCCTCGCTGAACAAGTTTGTAATTGACTTTTTTGCCCTATCTGCAAAGGGGGCGAGATAGCCTCCTCAACTCTCAACCCCCCTCAAAAGGGTGCGAGGGGATCCTTCGTGGTCTTATTGTGTGTACTATAGGGAGTTTCCTATACAACTGCACAAGAAGTAAATTGCTAACTGCCATAGTTCGCGAGATATTGGCCTGATCAAAGACTTTCCTTGTAACCCTGTATATTTCTGCAAAGAGGTGCGATTAGGTTAAGCATCGAACCCGAACGGGCTTCATAGAAACATTGCACTGTATCAAAAGACGGACAGAAATAGAAGCTAACATTATTTCTTGGACTTACTGTCATTAATTCAAATATGTAAAGCAAAATGAACCATAAAACCGAAAGCAATAAAAATCGGAAAATTGCTATCAAAGCTACTGTGCACGAAACTGAAGCGCGGTGATAAAAGTTTCTGGTAGATAGTTTTCTGTTTTAGAAATTCTACAATTTTAGTTTTGAGTTCCTTTTCACTAAACGAAAAGTGTTGCGGGATTTCTCTATTAAAGTAATTTCTTTTTAAAGGCATTTATTCTTTGCAAGAACTAGGACATCTGAAATATGGCAAGATAAACCAAAATCACGTGCCTTGAGGCCGATTGATTACGAACAGAATTTACAGTTCTGAACTAAGATTGCTCAAACTTACTTTTTTTTTTTTTTCTAAATTCCGGCGGTCTGAGAGAAGAAAACTAAATTCTGCAGCCTTAGGCATCTAGCTCACCTGTTTGGGGAAACGCCTGAAGCAAGGGTTTTCGGGAATTAGTTGAATCTCGGCAAGATAGTCCAATCTTATAGAAATGGTGGACGAATTGCGAGGCCGTGACGGAAATAAGCAATCTTGATGGTCTTCATCTCTTGCTTTCTATTATTGCTCTCTCTCTCTCTCTCTCTCTCTCTCTCTTATGATCAAGTGAAGAGAAAGGGGTAAAAGAGAAAGAAAGAAAGAATCAGCGGTGGAGAGCAAGTAAAAGTAAATCGAGAGGGAGAACGCGATTGAGAGGGAGAACGCGATTGAGAGGGAGAAATCTCTCATGGCATGTACCTAATCGAGACGAGCAGAAGGTCTGCACCTTCAGCAATCGTCATCGTGTAACTACGACGTGCTGCGAACACAGATGCCCCCTGGGGGCGCCAATTACGTGGACCCTGCCCGCAAAATGCAGTAAAGGGATCGATACAAGATATCTCACCACTACTGCCCTTACGCCCAAACACAAACACACATATATTCGCTCTTCTCGTTCACCCTGCATGTGTAGAGGTTACATCCGCAACATCCGCAATTTGTCTTTTGCTATGCTTTCTTCTTTTCTTTTTTTCCATCTCTCCAGATGTGCTGTTCTTGTTTTCTTTCCTTTAATGTTCTAAATGGGATATGGCTTTGAAAACAGAAAAGCTGAAATGGAATCCTTAACTGCAAAAACTGTTTCGCTCCACTTCTGTTATCTTTATAAACTGCTGATTTTCCTCCTTCGCTACCAGGGACTTGAGGATATTTATTGATAATCACGAAATGTTATTCTTATGACGATAGATCTTATTTCTGTTTTCCGTCATTATTGTCAAACCTCAAGCAGCCAAAAATCGAAGAAAGGAATTTCCAATCTTCGTTTTAACCCACTGCTTTATTGCGCTCAGTTAATTTTAGATTAATGTTTTTGGATTTTCTGTATTCAGTTTGATATTTATGAATGTTAAAAACAAACTTCTAGCAGTTAGAAGGAAAAACGAGTATTTCTGTGAACAAATTAAGGAGAATGCCAAACAGAGAGTGGTAAACTTTTGGAGCATCATCCGCAACCTCATTCAATTATCTAACGTCTTTCTATTGCGACAAGATATGTAAACTCATGAGGATACAAAGATGTACAGTATATGCCACGAGCTACCAGTTTTGGTAACATTCATGTGAATCACACGTGCGCCAAATAACCTCTTTGATTTATAGGAACACTTCCTTTACAAATTTAGCATATGAAGAAAAGCTTAGCTCGAGTACCACTGCATAGGTTAAAATTTCCCGGTACGCCTAATTCATTTTCTTCTGTGTTTGTCGTCCTAAGCGAGCATCTAAATTAAAAAGATTTGCCCAATTCCTAATTCAGGGCATTTGGAGCCGAGAAATGGACAGAATCCGCGTAGATGGGTTAACGCACTGTCTGCACACCATCCAGCAATTAGGATTGTGAAAAACTCTGACTACTCAGCAGCTATGCAGAACATAATACTACACAACCATGTGACGTTACGGTGAATGCCGTGGAAACAGCATCCAGTCACCTTGAATTCGGTCAACGATGAAATCTAGAAAGCGTAATGTCATTTTGGGGGATTTCTCTTTGAGACAAAGCTTGAAGCGTTCAGTCGTATTAACTAAAATTCTTACTGCTACTGGCTACGTGGATGCTCTGTACAGATTTTTCTGTGTTATGTTTTTTTTTCAAACATTAGTGAAATGTGGTTGCTGTAGTTTCTACAATGATAACAACCAATGCTAGAAAAAAGCACAGTGATAACAACCCATTGTACAAATTTTTTTATGCTCTGTTTTATGCACGCATTGTTGAAATGTGGTTGTTGTAATTTCTACAATGATAGCAACCAACGCTACAAGAAAAGCACAGTGATAACAACCAATGATACAAGAAAAGCACAGTGATAACAACCAATACTACAAGAAAAGCAGAGTAATAACAACCAATGATACAAGAGAAGCACAGTGATAACAACCAATTCTACAAGAAAAGCAGAGTAATAACAACCCATGGTACAGATTTTCTATGTTCTGTTTTTTGCAAACATTAATGAAATGTGGTTGTTGTAGTTTCTACAGTGATAACAACCAATGCTACAAAAAGAGCATACGGTAGCAACTCTTGGTATAGATTTTCTGTGTTCTATTTTCTGCAAACATTAGTGAAATGTTGTTGCTGTAGTTCCTACAATGATAGCAACATACGCTACAAAAAGAGCATATGGTAGCAACTGTTTGTATAGATTTTCTGTGTTCTGTTTCTCACAAACATTAATGAAATGTGGTTACTGTATGTAGTTCCTACAATGATAGCAACCCATGCTACAAAAAGAGCCTACGGTAGAAACTCTTGGTATAGATTTTCTGTGTTCTGTTTCTCACAAACATTAATGAAATGTGGTTGCTGTAGTTTTTACAACGAAAAAACCCATGCTACAAAAAAAAAAAAAAAAAACCAGCACATTAGATCCCGATGTCACGAACCAGTGAACTTTTTAAACGACGGTCATTAAACGAGCCTTCATAAAACGAACCGACATTTCTCATAGGAGCAATGCTGTGAATTGATACTCCCTTCTGGGAAATACCCTTCACACCACAAAATACAAAACTAACCACTAAAAGTAAGTGAAAGGAAAGCAATTTCTCTGATTACGAATGTGCCACAGATTATAAAAACAAACATTTAATACCAAATAAAAAAAATTCTAAGCATACATTCATTTCCTTTGGGTTTTTTTTTTTTTTTTTTTGTTCTTTGCTTTGCTTTATTTCGGACAAGCACAGACAATCGTTAAATGCCTATTTTCGTTGTTGTTGTTGTTGTTGTGTTTTGCTTTATTTCGAACAAGTGTACGAACAAGTAAAGCTACAAAGAGGTGCTCGTCCTACACTGTAAAAAAGTAAAAAATAAGTGGTGTGAATTCACGGAAAATTTCTGAAAATAACGTGCAGCAAATTTGCCGGTAGGTGTCGTATTTTTCAGAAATTTCCGGTTTTAAATGTGCTCGTTTAGTTTAACTTTCGTATTTTCACTGATTTTCCATAGTAAGGAATTCCGTTTATTTTAGAAAAATCCATTTCAGGTTTTCCGTATTTAAACTGAAATTCCGCAAAATCGAAGACCTGGTAATTTTCAGCACTTTCTCCAGATAATCCTTCCGCCACAGTCAAGATCGAACCTATTAGTAATATCTATGAAAATGAAAATGTAAAGCTTCCGTGCTTTGCACCAATAAATATTGTAAAGGGAGTGAGACAGGGTGACACCATATCTCCCAAACTCTTTAATGCCACATTGCAAAATGTCCTTTAATCAATGAAATGGAAAAACGAAGGGATAAAACTTAACAGAGATTATTAAACTCACCTTCGTTTGCTGATGATGTAGTCATTTTTGCAACTGCCCATTCAGATCTGCAGAGTATGATCCAGGAACTTGCCGAAAAGAGTAAAAAAGTGGGATTAAAAATGAACTTTCAGAATACAAAACTGATGTGCAATGCTTTTTAAAGAAATGAAGATTTAGCAATTGATGGAGAAAAGCTGGAGATAACCGAAATTGATGGAGAAAAGCTGGAGATAACCGAAACCTGCATTTACCTCGGACAGCAGATATCAAGCAAGGTCACATTGATGAATAAATTAATCGACGAATAAAACTTTGATGTAGAGCTTTTGGAAGAAACAGTGCAATTTTTAAGAGCAATACGCCATTATGTCTCAAAAGAAAAATGTTTAATCAATGCATCCTTCCAGTGCTTACGTACGGAGCAGAGACGTAAACCTTAACTAAAAAAGACATACAAAGACAGCAGACAACTGAAGAAGACTGGAGAGATGCATGCTTGGTGTAACCAGGAGAGATAAGAAGTGTAACTCATGAATAAGGTAAATAACAAGAGTAGAGAACTTCATGATCAGAGTAAAATTCATAAAACGATAATGAGCTGGACATGTTGCCAGAAGAACAGACCACTGATGGACAATCGAAATTCTAGACTGGATTCCAAGGCACTGGAAAAGATCCTGAAAAAGACCACATGGGAGACAGATGGATGAAATTCGAAAGCATGCAGGAGTGACATGGAGGAGACTGGCGCAAGATAGACCGTTATGGAAGAAACTTGAGGAGACCTTCATCCAGCATCCAGCAGGTAATTGTTAATGGTTGATGATAATGATCTATATATTTTATATTATACTAGGGGCTGCGTCTCTAGACTCGCTACGCTCGTTTTCAGAGTAGCGCTCGGGCTCTGAAGCCTAATCTCCGAGTATATCACATGAAATAAAAACCGGAAAATTCATATAAATTTCAATTTTTATTGCATGTCTAAGAAAATAAGGCTTGTTTTTCCGAAGTTTCAGAGTTTTTTCACTGTCGTTAATTTTTGGAAGGTCGGACTTTTGTCGTTTGGACTTATAGCACTTACTAAATTTACCACTAAGGAAAACAAAACCGGTCCAAAAAGCATTTCCGTAAACCGTAAACCGTTATGCTAAACCGTTAAGGTGGACGTCAAGTAATTTTGCTTCCCATACTTCCAGTGGAAAAACTTTTGTACACATTTCCTTCACAATTAGTGTGTTTCCCAAGGATGAAAATTTGAACATCGATTAAAATAACTTTATATTGTAACTTGGAATACTTAATATTTTCTAAAACATAACCATAATTATATTCAAAATCAATAACTTCTCCTTTGGTGGGGTTGGAACCAGAAAAAAGATGGCGCGACCTGTTCTTTGATGACGTCAGTAGACAAACAAATTTTTAAATGCATAACTATGGTTATGTTTTAGAAAATATTAAGTATTCCAAGTTATAAAATGAAGCTATTTTATTCGATGTTCAAATTTTCATCTTTAGGAACGCATTAATTGTGAAGAAAATGTATACAGAAGTTTTTCCATTGGAAGTATAGGAAGCAAAATTGATTGACGTCCACCTTAAACAACTGAGATAGCTTTACCAACAAAGAATATGCATAACAAATTCTCTGCGTCACCATGGCAGCAGGTCACGGGACCAGAACGTTCCTCTGTGGTTATCGTGATGACAGACGAGCAGTTCGTTTCTTTCCTTTGCATCTTTAAAAAATGCTTAAAAATCAGAAAATGACTTTTTCTTAAAAAAAAATTTGTATAAAAAGGGATGATAGTTGTAAGTTTATGCTGTAAAAATTGCAAAGCGTTATGATTCATGTTTTGCCCTATATCCGTTTTTTTTAAATGGGTCCCATCGCAAAATAGAAGATTTTGTGAAATTTAGAAATTTAATTTCTCGTAAACTAAATCGAGATTCAAAAAAAGGGCGACGAGGTGCAAAAATTCGGTCATGGCACTACACGCCTACAAAGTTTCGTGGTTCTGTTGTGTGTCAGGAACAAGACCTGATAGGGCTTTTTTGCCCACCTTAACTTTGAAATACAATAGCTCTTGAAGTTTCTCTAGAATCGAGAAACGGTTTATTTCAGCGTGTTCTCCAAACAATTCTCGACAAACGATGTAAATTTCGTATTTTTGTGTTCAATACGTTTTGCGCTGCGAGCTAGGAAAGCAAGAGTGTCGCGAAATTTCTAAAATAGCGGCAGCAGCAGCAGCGGCGGCAGTTACTTTTTTTTAGAATATATATATATATATATATATATATATATATATATGCATCACCTGATGTAAGGTCAGGTGATGCGTAACATCACAGCCTCTCCTTGACAAATGTCAACCCCGCCTTCTCGTGGTGCATCCTGTTCCCACTAAAGGGGCTCTGACGACCGCCAATAGCGGTATAACTATACCATCGGGATCAGAGGAAATGCTATCCCACACTCACCAACCCGCTTGGCCAGCGTGGTGAGTTATGGCCAAACACCTCCAAAATGACTCTACAACTTAAATCTTGGCCCTCAGTCTCCGGCAGCTGGAATGTACCTGGCCAAGGCAGCGGCCAGTGCGACATGAAGGCAGAGGGTGCTAAGAATCCCCGGAGGACCGGACTAGGCTGCCATTTGATGCTGACCTTGGCTACCTATAACGGACGCTCCCTATCTTCTGATTCAAGGCTTCTTGAATTGGAAGAGGAACTACAAAGGATCAAGTGGGACATTGTTGGGCTAAGTGAGGTAAGGAGAAAAGGAGAAGATCTCATTGAACTGAAAAGTGGACATCTCTTCTATTATCGTGGGACAGATACTGGCAGAACTAGTGGTGTTGGATTTATAATAAACAAGAAACTGAAGGATAAAGTGATAGAAGTTGAAAGTTCCTCTGACAGAGCTGCACGACTCGTTATCCAACTATCGAGAAGATACCAGGCTCAGATTATTCAAACTTACGCACCCACCACAAGTCATCCTGAAGAAGAAATTGAAGAATTTTATGAGGAAATTCGTCATCTAAATAATAAAGGTAAGCAGCACTTGAAGATAATTATGGGAGATTTCAATGCAAAAATAGGGCAACGACAACAGAATGAAACTTCAGTAGGTAAATTCGGTCACGGCAACAGAAACCAGCGTGGAAATACTCTCGTTGAGTTTGCAGAGGCAGAAGGATTTTTCATCTTGAACTCCTTTTTTCAAGAAAAAGCCACACAGGAAATGGACATGGAGACATCCAATTGGGACGACAAGTGAAATTGATTTTATTATGTGTAACAAAAAATTCGTCATCGAAGACTGCAGTGTGCTGAACAAGTTCAACACAGGTAGTGACCATAGATTGGTGAGATGTAAGATGCACCTCAACACTAAACTGGAACGTGGCAAGCTCATAAGACAAACAAAATGTATTGACATAACCAACCTAAAAAACACCATAATACTTTCAAGTTGGAACTGAAGAACAGATTCTCTGCTTTAGAAGGCCTAACATCGGAAGAAGTGGATATTTCGGAAGTTAACAGAAAAGTAACCAAAGCTCTTATGGAAACAGCAACAAAATTAGCTGGGTCTAAGAACAAGTTGCATGTGAACAAATTATCAGGAAAAACCAAAATGTTGATGCAAAAAAGAAGAGAGATGAGGACAACTAAAGAAGATGTGACTTCCAAAGGGGAATATATAGAGCTATGCAAGACAACACGAAAAAGTATCACTGAAGACGTAAGGAAATTCAACTGTGAGCTAGTGAGGAAAGCAATTGAAAACAACCAAAGCCTTAAGATAGCAAAGGGACATCTCAGTAAGGGAAGAAAACAGATTATGGCTCTGAGAAAAGAAGATGGTTCTATAACAAGAAATAGAGGCGAAATTTTGACAAGAGTGAAAGATTTCTACTCCAAATTATATGAAAGGGATGATACATGTACTCCAGACATCATGAAAGGTACCAGAGTTCTTCCAGTCCTCCCAGCAGAAGTTGCTCATGCAATCAAGAACATGAAGCGGGGGAAAGCTCCAGGAGAAGATGGAATTACTATAGACATCATACAAGAAGCAAGTGGAGAAATTGAAACAGTACTCGCCCAAATTTTCACTCGATGCCTTAATGAAGGGAAGATTCCTGAGGATTGGAACAATGCTACAATGATCCTGCTACATAAAAAAGGTGACATTGAGGATCTCAGGAACTACAGACCTATCAGCCTCCTATCAGTGGTTTATAAAATCTTCACTAAAGTTCTTTCACACCGCTTGAAGGTAACACTGGACATGGCTCAACCGAGAGAACAAGCTGGATTCAGGAGTGGCTACAGCACAATAGATCATATCCACGTACTGAGAGAACTAATTGAAAGAGCGAGGGAATATGAACTTCCATTGTGCATGGCTTTTATCGATTATGAAAAATCCTTTGATTCGGTGAAACCATCAGCAGTTACCACGGCTCTGAAATCCTGCGGTATTGAAGATGCATACATTAATATTATTAATAACATCTATGAAAATGCAAGTGCAAAGATTCGGCTGTTTGAAAATACAACACACATAAAAATTGGAAAGGGAGTGAGACAAGGTGACACCATATCTCCGAAGCTCTTTAATGCCACATTGGAAAATGTCTTTCAATCACTGAACTGGGAAAACAAAGGGATAAAGATTAATGGAGATTATCTAACCCACCTTCGTTTTGCTGATGACGTAGTCATTTTTGCAACTACACCATCAGAGCTGCAGAGTATGATCCAGGAACTTGCTGACAAGAGTAAAGAAGTGGGATTAAAAATGAACTTTCAGAAGACAAAAGTGATGTTCAATGCTTTTACAAGAAATGAAGATTTATCGATTGATGGAGAAAAACTGGAGATAACAGATACGTACGTTTATCTTGGACAGCAGATATCAAGTGAGGGTCACATTGATGAAGAAATTAAGCGGCGTACAAAACTTGCCTGGAGAGCTTTTGGAAGAAACAGCATAATTTTCAAGAGCAATATGCCATTATGTCTTAAAAGAAAAGTGTTTGATCAATGCATCCTTCCAGTGCTTACGTATGGTGCAGAGACGTGGACCTTAACTAAAAGAGACATACAAAGGCTGCAGACAACTCAAAGAAGTATGGAGAGGTGCATGCTTGGTATAACCAGGAGAGATAAGAAGAGGAACTCGTGGATCCGAAAAATGACGAGAGTGGAAGACATCATGATCAGAGTTAAATCCCTGAAATGGCAATGGGCTGGACATACTGCCAGAAGGACAGACCATAGATGGACAGCCGAAATTTTAGATTGGATTCCAAGGGACAGGAAAAGATCCAGAAAAAGACCACATGGTAGATGGGTGGATGAAATTCGTAAATATGCGGGAGTGACATGGAGGAGACTGGCACAAGACAGACCGTTGTGGAGGAAACTTGGGGAGACCTTCATCCAGCAGTGGATTGATAATGGTTGACAATGATGATGATGATGATATATATATAAAGAGAGAGAGAGAGAGACAGCTTTAGAGCTGGTAAAGGACCGATTAACCATCTGTCTACCCTTTTACGCTGAGAAAGCCTTGGAACTTGTTTCTTGTAGCTCATAATTATTTATGTAATATACTACCTTCCAAATTCATTGTATTAGCTGGAGTATCGTATCACTATACGTCGTCAGCTACTTTCTGAAAGCAAGAGCTTTCTGCTTATATAAGATAGTATAACTATACTAATGATTCGAATTTATTAGCGTAGATAAAAATCAAAGTTTCCAAGCTTTCGCACCATCTGGTTGATGTGCAAAAGCTTGGAAACTTTTATTTTTATACAGATTGCGTTCTCAAGAAAGGTAAACAGCAAGTTTGCTGTCTTTCTCAAGGAAGGTAGACAGCAAGTTTGTTGTCTACCTTCCTTGATAAAGTCATCTGTTTGATATGCGAAAGCTTGGAAACTTTGATTTTTATCTACGCCAATAAATTCGGATCACTAGTATAGTTATACTATCTTACATATAGTTGGTGTAAAGTTGCTTTTGTGTTATTATTTAGCTTTCTTCTTGATAATCAGTAATTTCTATTTCTGTTTCTTTTTCTTATTGGTGTTAATCAATAATGTCTCGTGCGTGCGTGAGTGTGTGAGTGAGAGAGAGAGAGAGAGAGAGAGAGAGAGAGAGAGAGAGAGCCTGCGTACGTGTGTTTGTACGGTCTTTCGTTTTGTTTCGGTTTTTTTCCGTTTTCTAAATGTCAACAAGTGCACTTTCAGGTAACATAAAAAGTTTGAAACGCTTCTCTAGTAAATGGAGAAGCATTGTCAAAACTTTTAGGAAATTATTATTTTAACATTGTAAAAATTTTATAGAATTATTTTTTTAACGATTCTGTATTATTCACGTGAAGAAAAACTGTTAGTAAAGAAACTGATGAAACACTCGATCAATAATCGGAAAGATCGCGAAATTGCATTTAGAGAGTGTGTCCACTTTTAGATAAAACGAATAATTTTCGGTCATTCATTGCTGCTTTTGCTTGTTTTAGCTGAAAACCGCTCCCGCAATAATTTCCAATCATGTAATCGAAACAAAAGCACATAAATATTACCTCCGGTTTTGTTTTAGTTTTTTATTCAGTGACGCATTAGACTAATTGACATATGATGGGAAAATGTGGTTATGTCTATCATACTTTTTTTGCATGCAAAGATTGCATGTCCTTTTCTTTGAAACACTACCTCAATCGACTATTAAACTGTTGTTAGTTAGGTGGAATGCCTAATTCTGTAAATATCTGTAAACGCAACAGTGCTAATGTTCTTTGTTTGCATGTCCTTTTCTTTGAAACACTGCTCAATCGACTATTAAACTGTTGTTAGTTAGGTGGAATGCCTAATTCTGTAAATATCTGTAAACGCAACAGTGCTAATGCTCTTTGTTTAGGATTACCCAAGAACAGAAACGTGTTTGTATGTTTGAAGCTTTTCCAAGAAAATTCGATAACAAATATGAACTGTGATGTTTTGTTTTTATTACTCATTAGCATACTTTTATAACCACCTAAAAGACTTTACCATTGTAAGATATGACAAGTAATAGTGAATATGTTTAGACTATCCTATGACATTATTTTACAATCATTTTTCCCTTATAGATAAATTGCATAAACAAGCGAGACATTTTCGAGCTGCATTATCACACTTTTTATTTCCAAAATCTTGTGCCTTTCATCATATTTTGATAATTCGAAAGCTTAGTATCATTCCAGATAATTAAGAAGCACCAAATTTTTATGTCCATTAAATCAGGAAGTATTAAATTCAAATTCAAACACTCGATGTGGATCAGGAACACCAAACAGAAATCCTCGCTCTTTTCACGTTACTAAGTGAGTCTCGGGAAAATTCTCATCGGCCGCCAACTGGTATCGAACCCAGGGTCTTCCAGTTACGCGCCGGACATGCTATCACTGCATCACAGGTGCCTCGAATTCTCCAGACTCATATGTGATTAACTGCCAAACTACATGGCAGGTTGCTTCATGGAGCCCTGCACAGTGCTGCCGATTCACCAAAGATGGAAAGCAGCAACTGAACAAATAACTAGGAGACGAATGGATAATTATTTCATCGCTCTTTCCAAGAGCGATGATTTCTTTTTGGTGTTTCCGACCACGTTGAGTGTTTGAATTAATTATCCATTCGCCTCTTAGTTATTTGTTCAGTTGCTGCTTTCCATCTTTGGTGAATCCCCAGCATTGTGCGGGGTTCCATGAAGCAACCTGCCATGTGAGTCTGGAGACTTTCGAGGCTGCTGTGGTACAGTGGTAGCATATCCGGCGCGTAACTGGAAGACCCTGAGTTCGATTCCCGGTAGCGACCGATGACAATTTTTCCGAGACTCACTTATTAACGTGGAAAGAGCAATGATTTCTGTTTGGTATTAAATCCAAAGTTTGAAATTTTTGTTTCCAAATATTTGAAAAGGGTTGCTCAGTTTATAAGTCTGAGTAAATGCAGGAATTATTTACATGGAAAATATCAAACACGCGCACATAAACTTGACTTCAATGCACTTCTTCAAAAGCAATTTTCTAACTATAGTGATCGTTATATGAGCAGTAGAAGAAATTATGTTCTTAGCTGGGAAGATATCAGCTTCGGCTAAAGTCTTTCCTTTGGTGCCCACCATTGAAAGAAAACAGCCCTAAAAGAAATTTTATATTCCGAGGAATGCAGGAATAGTCGGGGCGTGATCTGTGAAGTAAGAACTCCCTATGCCGTTCATTTTAAAGTCAGTATCACAACGGCTTCACAAATATCTGTTTTTATTTATTCATTTATGTTGTATTACAATTCAATTTGTTGCTTCGTGTCGAGCGAGCAACAATACCGTAACTTGCGGGTCGTCAGGAGAGGCTAAGCTTCCCCTGAAAAAGTTTGAGTCTCTCCTAAAAAATACTCAAGGCATGTAGTAATAATTATAACATGCCATATTTGAAGAAAATATTAACTGAAAAGAATTTAGTATCGCACTTAAAGCACTATATATCAATGTGACTGTGAGAAAAAGCCCGTAAATCAATTGACTCAATATCATGTTCGTCGAGTTACTAATATGGAAATTGGGAGTTTTGAAACACTAAAGTGTTTTTCCAAAAGCTTGTTTAAGACCCAGCAAAACAGTTCGTAGATCAGTTTGCTGCTCTGACTTCGATGATACAAAGGGTGAGTCGAAGGTTTTGCAATATTTGCATAAACCCATGTGGTGCGGCGGGTATGTCACGTGTTTAAACTAATTCAAGTCCCGCAATGCAGTCAGTCGAAAGGGATATAAAGTGGTAGTCGTTGCTGTGAACAACATTGCATGTCGTCTTTTTGTCTGTGGTTGGGCCGCCTAAAAGATGCACAGCCACAACCGGCTAATTAGGGAACTTTTGCTTTACGAGTTTGAACTTGGCCATAATGCTGCTCAAGCAACACGAAACATTTGTCACTGGAAAGGGGAAGGTTCCGTAGACCACAGCACCGCAACCAAATGGTTCAAGAAATTTTGCTCACGTGACAGAAACCTCGACAATCAGCCAAGGTCAGGTAGGCCGCGAACCGTGGATATTCGAAGGCCGTGCACCAGGCCGTAGAGGTAAATCCGGCAACCAGCACTCGTAGATTATCCGGCGAGCTGGCCATATCACAGACCACCGTGGTTCGCCACCTTCAGAACCTCGGCAAGGTCTACAGGAGCTGCCGCATTGTCCCTCATGAACTGAAGTAAACCGCCAAGTGGAAGTCTGCACGAAACTCATAGAAAACCAGCGCGATGTACGTTTCATCAAGTGAATTGTTACGTGCGATGAAAAATGGGTCTATTTCCGTAATCCTAACACACAACAGCAGTGCTTGTGCCCGGGTCAGCTTCCTGAACCTGTTGCCAAACGTGGCCGCTTTGAGCATAAGGTGGTGTTCTGCGTCTGGTGGAATTTCGAGGGGATAATCCATTATGAATTTGTTCCAGACGGTTGGACCTTCAACGTCAACTTGTACTATGAACAGCTGGAGCAAATGTACGCCGTTTTGGAGGAGAAGTACTCGGCACTGGTGAACAGAAAGCGATCTCTCCTACAACAGGCGACGCTGGGCATCATAGCGCGAACGACCCGGGCAAAACTCCAGGAACTTGAAGGCATCGAACTGATGCCACACCCAGCATACTGTTCGGATCTTGCCCCATCGAATTATTACCTGTTCCGGTCCATGGCCTACTTCCTTTACGGGCAGCACTTCAACAACCAAGAGGAGGTGGCAGCTGGGGTGAAGGAGTTCTTCGCCTCGAAGGACTAGAACTGGTACCATCGCGGAATCGAAGAGCTGGCAGACAGATGGCTAAAGACGGTGTAACACGATGATCTATACTTTGAATGCTAGTCGGCTTTAATCGTGAAGGCATAAAGTGATCCAAATATTGCAAAACTTTCGACTCACTCTCTGTAAGATGGTGCAATCGTACACTGCGTTGGAAATACAGGTTCTCCGTGCTAGAGTGCGAATCGTCAAAAGATCTTTCATGCGATCCTTATGGATTGCGTCATCACTCCGTGACTTACTCAGCAGCCGTTCACCCCTCGAAAGGCGAAATGTACCTTGGATCGCAACATCCGGAACTCTGCCTCTCTCTCTCTCTCTTGAAGCTGACGCTACGGAAGGGAACTTCTCTGCCATTACGTCTCTTGTGCTCTTTGGTGTATGGTTGGGTGTCGAGTGATGTTAACAGCGGGTTTTTGTTTGTTAATAGAACTGTTCCTTAGGGTGGGCCGTAAAAAGCTTTTTGTTTAATTTTCATATTGCCTAGTGCGGAAAAGTTACCATTTGAGTTAACAAGAATAAAAAAAGAATTTTTTTGAAATCGATTAATATCTTACATATCCGCACGGCACAGCAAGTTCGTGTTTTTCCGACTGCATTAGGCCGTAAGCAAAAACGTATGGGATTTTTTTGTAATTCAAATCGAGTAACCCCTAGCACGGAAAAGTGTCCTTCAGTGTTCTCAATAACAGCGAAAAAAAAGTTTTGAAGTTGATCAATATGCTATGTCTCCGCACGGCACGCGAAATTCACCATTTTTTTTTCCACATTTGGCTCGTAGGCCTAGGCTAAATAGAAACATCCTGGCATGTAGGTCATCGGAAAAATCTGTAGGAAATTGCACTGTTCTGAGTGCATCATGCGTGTGCATGTGTAGTACACTCAGTTTGTTTTGCGATGTGTAGCGTGTAGCTCTTCGCGTGCTTCCAATGTCACATGTAGAAACAACCCAGAACTCACCACCAGGAGGTGGCTACACTTCGGGTTCCTTCACCCTTCCTCCAGCAAATAATTTTATCTCTCCGTGGTATATCTTGTTCGCTAATCCGCTTTACTCGAAAAATGTGGCATTAATTGCCGTGATGCAACTGTTGCTCTTATGAACGAATCTCTAGCTTCAAATCCACACACCGAGGCAGCTGCTTCGGTCACCAGGTTCACGTAACGTTTCACAGCTTGCGTGTGGCAGGGAAACTTGGTTATTTCGTCGCCAGCTGCGGTAGAAGTTGCGATTAATCGATCCAGATCTTTGTCTGAGATGTGTTTTGTCAGGGGTGGTTCGGTTAGACGAGTTTTAGCCCAATCGATCATCTCATAATATTCATTAGCATCCAAATTTAATTTCGGCACTTCGAATTCTCTTATGACATTATTAATTTGTTGTTGTCTAGCTTTCCTTATTCTTCTCCATCCAAGAGCTCTAACGTGGGTGTGTTCGTTCGCAATTATACTTAGCAATATACAATGTATTTTCTGGGTGACTGAAGAACGCTTTTGTCTTGATCACTACATCAATGATTACTTTGCACTTCAAATCCATGAAGCGAGATAAGTTGATCAGTTTCCAAATGTGTTTGGCCCCTGCTCTGCACGAAAGCTTCTTCATGGAAAACCAGACCGGCGCATATGCCTTCATTATGTAAGTAGTTTGTAACATAGATCAAAGTTTGCGATGGGTTTTGAGTGGTGACATAGAGGCGCATGACTGTTAGCTGTCGTCAGCCACCGCGAATGTGACAGTGGTCCTGGATTTCTTCTAGAAAGGCTGACATCACAGTCTCCCTGTGACACGGCGCAACAGATTTCCAGTAAATACTGCTGGTCGGTACTCAGTTCACGTGTATCCTGCAATTCTTTCGTGTGCTCTGTCCATTCTACATGAATAGCTGGAAAGACAAATACTGGAAAGCTTTAAGAGCCGTCGAGAGCTGCCCCAATCTCTCCTGAACGAGTTGTAGAACCTACAACTCTCCTCAGTCACCCAGAGAATATATTGCTAAGTATGGCTGCAGACGAACGCACCCACGTTAGAGCTCTTGGATGGAGAAGAATAAAGAAAGCTAGACAGCAACAAATGAATGATACCATAAGAGAATTTGAAGTGCCGCAATTAAATGTGGATGCTAATGAATATTATGAGATAATCGATTGGACTAAAACGCGTCTTACCGAACCACCCCTGACAAAACACATCTCAGACAAAGATCTGAATCGACTAATCACAACTTCTGCCGCAGCTGGCGAACAAATAACTAAGTTTTCCAGCCAAACGCAAGCTGTGGAACGTTGCGTGAAACTGGTGGCCGAAGCAGCTGCCTCAGTATGTGGATTTGAAGCTAGAGATACGTTCATAAGAGCAACAATTGCATCACGGTAATTAATGCCACATTTTTCGAGTAAAGTGGATTACCGAACAAGATATATCACGTAGAAATAAAATTCTTAGCTGGTGGAAGGGTGGGCAGAACTCGAAGTGTAGCCACCTCCTCGTGGTGAGTTCTGGGTTATTTCCATATGTGACATTGGAAGCACGCGAAAAGCTACACTCTACACATTGCAAAGCAAACTGAGTGTACTACACATGCACACGCATGGTGCACTCAGAACAGTGCAACTTCCTACAGATTTTTCCGATACCCTACATGCCCGAATGTTTCTACTTGGCCCAGGCCTACGAGCCAAATGTGGGAAGAAAATGGTGAACTTCGTGTGAAGTGCGGAGACATAGCATATTGATCAACTTCAAAACGTTTTCTTCACTGTTATTGTGAATACTAAAGGACGCTTTTCCGTACTAAGGGTTACTCGATTTCAATTACAAAAACATTCCATCCGTTTTTGCTTGCGTCCCAGTGCGGTCGGAAAACCGCGAACTTAGAGTGCCGTGCGGAGACGCACGATATTAGTCGATTTCAAAAAATTTCTTTTGTTATTCTTGTTGACCCAAATGGCAACTTTTCCGCACTAGGCAATATGCAAATTGAAAATAAAAGGTTTTTTCGGACCACCCTACTGTTCCTATAAAAAAAAAAGAAGCAACTTATTTAATGACATATAGTGTTCCTAATCATTAGACTCAGTCATGTTTCACCATTTTGAACAGACTAACGTGTGTTCTTAGTTGTTAAGTGAGTATTTCTCGCAGCAATGTATATTTGCATGCAGTGCGCTTGACTGAAAACAATTTCTGCCGCCCCGGTGGCGCAGTGGTCTAAGCGATGGCCTCTGATCATTCGTCCGAAAGGGGTCCGGGTTCGAATCCCGGTGAGGCATGGATGTTGTGTCTGTCTTACGGCACTGGCTCTCTCCCTTCCCTGGAACCAGTGACCCTAAATTAGGGACGGGCGACTGCTTATAGCCCATTGAGTTGCTCACGGTGGTCGTTAAACCTCCAGTCAAAAAAAAAAAAAATTCTACAAAATGGCGTCAGTAGTAAATGCTTCTTAGTTTCGTGGAGCATCTGTGTGTTGTAAATATTTCCCCAAAGTTTGGATTTAACCCTACCTACATATCATCTTTTATAATCATTAAAACAGTTGAACGTTTTTGCATTTAACTCAGGTCTGTAAATGATTTATTATTTTAGTAATTGAATTTTGAATTGAATTTATTGTAATTTTTGCTACACCACACCAAACAGCATTAAATACATCAAACACCATAACAATACAAACTGGAAAGTGTCCAAAATATAATGTGAATACATCAAGATATCCAAGTCATTTACGACACTTATTAGCGAAGGAAATTACAAAAACTTAATGATAATATGATTTAGCTATAAGTAAAATACAATAAAAATAGTTGGTTCGTTTGTACCACAATCATAATAAAGGGGAAGGATCTATTAAAGTCAACAAATATTCACAATAATATCAATACAGGTACAATCAGAAGCACAATTTACGTACAGCGCAAAAACGTATGATACAGTATAGCAAAGGACCAGGGGAAAAGGCTAAATTATTTAGCCTGACGAGCCTCTGAACCCCAACGGATAATATGCCAAGTCAAGAAATCCTCAAATTCCGTTCAACTGCCGACTGGGTAAAAATAAACATTACTATGTTATCAAAACATTATTTAACCAAATAACAAGAAACGCCTCAACACTTTTTTAAAAACAGTGTAGTTTGTTATAGATTTAATATATAACGGCAACTGGTTCCACAAACGAAGGCAGGTTGCGCAGATTTTATTAAACAACAAATTTGTGTGTGCTCTAGGTATCACAAACTTAGTGTATCCTTGAGTATCATAAAGATGAGAAAAATCATGCAATGTTTTCAGATTAGAATATCTATTTGCATAAATTCTTTCATGCATAAATAACAAAAGTCTGAAATTGTATAATTTATCAATAGATGGTAGGTGATAACGAACAAAACGAAGTTCAACATCAATCGACAAATTTATCAAACGAATAAATTTTTTTGAAGAGCAGAAATTCTGTTAACATTACTCCTCGTTGTCTGGCCCCAACCTAGAATACGATAAGACAATAATGGATAAATAAATGAATAATACAAGGCCAACTTGATCTTAACCGACAAAAAGCTCGATATTCTAGCAACTACACTGATGCGAGATCTCAGACCAGTTGCCAAGTGATCAACATGCAAGTCCCAACGTAAGTTCTCATGTAAATGAACACCCAAGAATTTCATATGTATGAAAGACCAAGGGAATTCCATTCAACCATTCAAGACAACACCAGAATGAGTAGATAACCGAAATCTGCGACCCGAAAAGAAAACACAGTTTGTTTTAGTTACATTTTTGGTAAGAGAATTATAACAAAACCAACGAAAGTACTCCTGAGGTCCACATTAACACGAGGCAGCAACTCAGACACAATTAACACAAGGCAGCAACTCAGACATAATTAACACGAGGCAGCAACTCAGACACAATTAACACGAGGCAGCAACTCAGTCACAAGTAACACGAGGCAGCAACTCAGACACACGAGTCTTTTGCTCTGTTTGTCTACTAAGCAAACATGTTCCGCTACCCTGTCTTGGATGAAGATATAGTGCAATATTTCTACTATGTAATGAACCTTTTTTGGAGTGTTGGCGACGCATGTTTAATTATTATTATTTTTTCATCAAATTAATTGAGACGTCTGCGTACGTATCACTTTAATTCATATATTCTTTTTACTACACCTTCAAATAAGAATATCCAACACACTGTATGCCTGTCATTTCCCTGTACTCGTTTTTAAATCATTTTGTAGGTATTTAGAATCTTGCTCTCCTACTACATAAAAACGGGGATCTAAAGGATCTCAGCAACTACAGGCCCATCGGCTCTCTGTTACTTTACAGAATTTTCGCTAAGGTACTGTCACGCCGCTTGAAGGAAGCACTAAACAAGGCACAGCCAGTACAAGCCGTAATCAGGACTGACTACAGCACTATGGATCATATCTACGTACGTACTAAGGGAACTAATTGAAAGAACAGAATGAATATGAACTCCCACTTTGTATGGCTTTTATTATAAAAATGCTTTTGATTCCGTGAAACCATCAGCAGTTATACTACCTTTTATTTTTTGATTGGAGGTTTAACGACCACCGTGTGCAACTTAGTGGGCTATAAACAGCCGCTCGTCCCTAATTTAGGACCACTGGTTCCAGGGAGGGAGAGAGCCAGCGCCGCAAGGCAAACACAACATCCATGCCTCACCGGGATTCATACCCGGACCCATCTCAGACGAATGAACAGAAACCATCGCTTAGACCACTGCGCCACCGGGGCGGCTTTATACTAACTTTGAAATCCTGCAGTACTAAAGATGTTATTATTAATAATCTAATACGAATATTAATAATAACATCTATAAGAATGTAAATGCAAAGGTTTAACTGTTTCAGAAGACAGCACATACAAAAATTGGAGAGAAATGAGACATAGTGACAGCATATCTCCCAAGCTCTTCAATGCCACATTGCAGAATGTTTTTCAACAATTGAACTGGGAAGACAAGGATATAAAAACAAGTTAGTAAAATCATCCAATGCATTGATTATAATAAGCTTTCCAACATACCAGAAATCATTACTCAAATTATGAGGATAATGGCTGTGGAATAAATCTCGGTCCTGTGCCCTAACCTTTGATCCCATTTCGATGATATTCTACAGAACCGGTTCAGTATATCTCCGAAATAACATGATGAAATTTTGTCGCAATGGAAGCATTTTTACGTAAGTTATGATGCATAAGGGCTATGGAATAGATTCCGCTCCTTTGGCCTAACGTTTGACCCCATTTCGCCCATTTTCAATTGGATTCGTTGACCCCATTTCGCCCATTTTATAGGCAGGCCCCTACAACATACTAACATTTCATCCAAATCGAAAAAAATTTACGTAAGTTATGACTCATAATGGCGATGGAAGTGATTCAGCTCCTATGGCCTTACCTTTGACCCCATTTCGCCCATTTTCAATAGGGTTTGTCCCCAAGTAATCACGTACCACAAACTAAAATTTAATCGAAATCGAACTTTTTTACGTTAGTTATGACGCATAAGAGCAGTGGAATAGATCCCGCTCCTATGCCCTAACATTTGACCCCATTTCAATCACTTTCAACAGGGTTTCTTCCCCAGGTGATTCCCTTCCACATACTAAAAGTTCATCGAAATCGAACGATTTTTACACGAGTTATCGTGCAGCCGGACATAAGCACACAACGCGTAACGCAATGAGGCAGATGGGAATCGTGACCATCCGCTCGAAAGAGTGCGACGTCATAAAACTTTAATAGGACCCACACACAACGCGTGACGTAATGAGACAGATGGCGTGACCGCGCGTCAAAATCTCAAGCGCGAGATTGTGACGTCATAAGATTTCTAAGTGGCAATTCGGAGTGGTTATTTTACCCACTAAACGAATTTTCCTAAAGTCGAGATCAAGCTAAATCGATTTGCAGTACCATAAAACGGTAGGTTAACGACTTTCATCAAAATCCTTAGAGCCGTTTTCAAAATGAAATTTGCATACATACAAGAATTGCTCCTTTAATAGTATGGGATAAGGACGATGGAATGGATCCCGATCCTATGTCCTGACCTTTGACCACATTTCATCCATTTTCAATAGGGTTCGTCCCCAGGTGGTACCCTAACCCATACTAAAATTTCATCGACATCGAACCATATTTACGCAAGTTATGACGTATGAGAGCAATGGAATGAATCCCGCTCCTATGCCGTGACCTTTGACCCCATTTCGTCCATTTTCAATTGGATTCGTCCCCAGGTGGTCCCATACCACATACTAAAATTTCATCGAAATCGAACCATTTTTACCCGATTTATCGTGCCGACAGACGGATGGACAAAGCTGGAGCATATACGCTTCTTCAACCTACGGTTGGAAAGCGTAAATTAATGAAGATTATTTAAACGACCTTCATATTGCTGTCGACATAGTCAGTTTTATAAGTTCCTCCTCCTATCTCCAAAGGGTGAATCAAGAACTTAATGACAAGAGTAAAGAAGAAGGGCCCGGTGGCGCAGTGGTCTAAGCGATGGCCTCTGATCATTCGTCCGAAAGGAGTCCGGGTTCGAATCCCGGTGAGGCATGGATGTTGTGTTTGTCTTACGGAACTGGCTCTCCCCCTTCCCTGGAGCCAGTGACCCTAAATTAGGGACGGGCGACTGCTCTTATAGCCCATTGAGTTGCTCACGGTGGTCGTTAAACCTCCAATCAAAAAAAAAAAAAAGAAGAAGAAGGATTACAAATTAACTGACAGAAAACAATATCGATCTGCAATGCGGTTGACGACGCTGGCGAGCAACTTTCTTTTGTTTCAGCTTCGCTGTTAGTAATCAGGAGTATTCAACAGGAAAATACAAGCGCTATTGTTTCACTTTGTTGTGAAGAAATAGCGCATGCGCACCAGCCACGTACGTCTGATGGCCTAGATGAGCTGAAAAGCCGTCTGCTTTAGCTGTCTTCTTTGTTCCAGTAAAACAGTTGAATCATTTTTTCAGCGGAAAATATGAATATGACTGTCGTCTTACACTGAAGACCCAAAGCGTTATGACCAGCGCGTCTTTATGCAAATCGAAGCATCTGCAGGTGCGTGTGAAGGTCATAAAACGGTACAAATAACACCTGTTACTTAGCTCTGTTAACTAATGTTAGTCTTGTTCTTCAAATGGGAATGGCAGCGGACTTTAGCGAGTTTGACAAAAGACTGTAATATAACCTGACATCTGGGTCAGAGCATTTCCGAGACTGCAAGGCATTTGGAGTGCTTACGCTCAGCCGTGGGTTGCACCTTCAAAAAGTGGTCCCAGCAGGGAGAAACAACGAACTGCCGGCAAGGTGTAGGCCGACGACGGCTCATCGATTCTACAGGTGAGCGAAGGCTATCCCGTATGATAGGAGCCAACAAAAGGGGTACTGTGCCGCAACTCGCCGGTAATTTGAATGCTGGTGACGAGAGTAATGTGTTACAACACACACACAGCACATCGAATCCTGCTGAAAATGCAACTGCGCAGCCGCAGGCCGCTCCGAGTGCCCATGCTAACCTCGGTTTACCGACGGAAGCGCCGCCAATCGGCATGCAAGTATCAAAACTAGACCTTCAATGATTGGATGAAGGGCGTTTCGTCCGATTAATCTCGTTTCCGATTGCACTATGTGGACGGCCGGGATCATGTGCATTGTTTGCTTAGAGAAGTGTTGGCACCAAGTTGCACCGTGGGGCGAAAACAATCTGATGGAGGAAGTGTAATGCTTTAGGTAATATTCTGCTAGAAGACCCTGGGTCCAGTCATTCATGTGCAGAAACTATGACGTCTGCCAGTGGCGGATTGGCCCACCGGGACACCGAGACATTTTTCGAAGGACCCCTTCCGTATATTTTGTCTCTTTCTTTCTTACTTTCTTAAAAAGTTTTCAGTTCAGTTGTTTTAAACACACAACTGAATCACAACACTTTTTTTATAAACAAAAAAGCATAACGTAATTACACTGCTGGACAATTGCTAAGGACGGATCATAAACAGCTATATAGCGCATAGAAAAGTAAGTGTGGTTGGATGCCAAGTGAAATAAAATAATGTCAGAATGCCAGGACATTACAAGAAAGACAATTTATTGTTCTCTGAAATCCAGAAGGCTTTGGAACGTGTTCAAGGGACAAACAGGCCATTTTGTGCAGAATACAAGAAAAAAATGAAAAAGAAAAAAATGCAATTACCGTCCGCAGGCGTTCCGGCGTAAGATGTCAATACGGGATATGGCCACCATGGAGGGCGATGCAAGATTCCACACGTCGTGTCATGCTTTGCACAACATTATCAAGCAGCTGTTGGGGTAATTTATCCCATTCCTCTGTCAGTGCACGGATGAGGGTGTCCTTGTTTATTGGAGGGCATTGGCGACCAGCAAGACTCCTCCCCAAAGCATCCCACACATTTTCAATGGAATTCAAATCTGGAGAACGTGCTGGCCATACGAGGCGTTGAATATCCTCGCTCTCAAGACGCTCCTGGACAGCGACTGTTCGATGACATGTTGCGTTGTCGTCCATGAAAATGAATCTATCACCGACAGCACCACGGAACATGCAAACATGAGGTAGCAGAACATCATTAATGTATCGTTGGCCAGACATAGTCCCAGTTGGAAGCACATAGAGGGACGTACGGCCATTGATCATGATGCCAGCCCATACCATGACACTACATGTCGGATATCGGTCCCTTTCCTGTATGTTTGCTGGACAATATGCAGTACCACTATCACGCCACATCAGTTGACGTCGACAATCAGACGATAGACTGTATCTACTCTCATCTGAGAAGAGGACAGCAAACCAGTCGTTATCTGTCCAATTGCGATGTTGATGGCACCATTGTAAATGGGCGGTACGGTGACGTCTGGACAATGGGATGCACACAACAGGACGGCGGGCGTATAGTCCTCCTTCATGCAAACGTCTGGCGACAGTTTTTCGGTAGACCCGCTTGCCAGTAGCAGCCATAAACTGAATTGCTACCTCACTAGCTGTGCTGCGCCGGTGTCTTTTTGTTGATAGCACTATGTACCGATCTTCTGCAGGTGTCGTACTGCGAGCACGACCTCCCCCGTGACGTTTGCTACACTCTCCATTTGTTTGAAATGAATTCCAAAGCCTTGAAACAACACTGTGGCTGACGTCGAACTCCCTGGCAACATCTGTTATTTTTCGCCCTACTTCAATCTTGCCAATAATACGGCCACGCGTAAAAACATCTAGGTGATGTCGGGAAGACATACTGAAAATTGCAAGTTCGTCAATTGATTCTTTCCCTTTCAACTTTGCGTTTGAACAACAACGGTCAATACGCGTCAAATCCTTTATATCTCTTATCAGTGCTATGACGTCACGAACAAGTTTGGCAATCCAAAATTTGCATACGCACAACACGTCTTACTGTATCTCGCACTTATGCTAATTTCCACATTTTCCTGCATTCCATTTTATGGTTGCTATCGTTGCTATTGTCATCCGTCCTTAGCAATTGTCCGGCAGTGTATAACAATCGGGGCCGCCCCTGTGGCGCAGTGGTCTAAGCGATGGCCTCTGATCATTGGTCCGAACGTGGTCCAGGTTCGAATACCGGTGAGGCATGGATGTTGTGTTTGTCTTACGGCACTGGCTCTCTCCTTTCCCTGGAACCAGTGACCCTAAATTAAGGACGGGCGACTCCTTATAGCCCATTGAGTAGCTCACGGTGGTCGTTAAACCTCCAATCAAAAAAAAAATTAACAAGCAGGGGAAAAAAACTACACTGTTGGCCACCCAATATGCAACACCAAGAAAGACACGAGATAGCAAAGCCAGATTTACTGGACACATAACAACAGATACAAAGATGAAACGATTGAGCTTACAGGCCCGTGCGACTTGCGGAACACGCAGACGTCAATAGTTCGTGTGGCCCCCATGGCTGGCAATAACGGCCGCTACACGCTACGGCATCGAACGAAAGAGGCTTTGGATGTGGGCTTGGGGTATGTCGGTCCAGGCTGCTTCCACACGTTGCCACAGTTCATCAGACGTAGCCGCGGATGGTGTTTGCCGGCCCACTCGGTTGCTGATCAGCGACCAGACGTGTTCGATGGGCGACATATCGAGAGAACAGGCATGCCACGGCAGCAGTGAAACCTGGTGGGCCGTGAAGAATTGTTGCACGATGCGTGCCACGTGAGGGCGCGCATTGTCCTGTTCAAACATGGCCGCTAGCAGGTCCTGCAGGTAAGGGAGGACTACAGGCTCCAAAACGTCGGAGACGCTGCGGTGGCTGTTGGGTGTACCGGCGATGCGTACCAGAGGGGTGCGGGTGTCATATCCAATTGTGCCCCAAACCATAACGTCAAACGACGGACCGGTATGGCGACGCATAATGCAGGCGTCATACAGTCTCTCGCCGCGGTGCCGCCATACGCGGATCCGACCATCGTAGTGTTGCAGGCAGAAACGGGATTCATCGGAGAAGACAATGTCGTGCCATTCCGTAGTCCAGGTGCGACGTTCAACGGCCCACTGCCGCCGCACTCGCCGGTGGTGTAATGTCAATGGCAATCGGAGCAATGGGCGCCGTGCGACAGGTCCCCGCTCCTGCAGACGACGTCGAACGGTACGTGCTGACACAGGTTGTTGCACAACACACCCTAATTTCTGCGCTAACGTTCGTGATGTGGCGGTGCGAGCCGTCAATGCCCGCCGCACAGCATGTTGGTCCTCTCGTTCGGTGGTGTTCCGCGGCTGTAGCAATCAGTCCGTCCGTCCCTCCTGGTCCCACCGAATCCATACTGGCCTCACTGTGGCAGGATGTCGTCCCACATGCGCGCCAATGTCTCGGTACGATAAACCGCGGTCGCGATAAGCCAATATAACCGCGGTCGCGATAAGCCCTCTGTGGAACTCCGAAACGTGCTGTAATGACTGCCGTATTCTGCGACGAGGCGTCAGGAAGCTTCCCGCGCACAGGTCCGGCAGTACAACACACTTCCACTACTTACATCTTGCCTTCTGTGCACCCTTCTTATAGTGCTGCTCGGTGGCGTGCCGGGCGCACATGATTTGCATATGCCCTGCAATGCCAATCGTTTGCATGTCCTCTCGCGGGCGACGCATGCTGCGAATTTGAGGCCAATCGGATGCTTCCTTCGTGGTGTTGCATTTTGGGTGGCCGGCAGTGCATTTTAGATTAGGGCAAAACATTCCCTTACCAGGCAACTGCTGGAATCCCAACTACAATAGATGGGGGGGGGGGGTAGTTGATTTTACTTCCGTTGGTTGTAGGAGGCATTAGTGTTGTCCTCATAAGAGTTGAGTTCGGGTTCAATTTTAAGAACCCGAGCCCGAATTTTATATTGCAAAATAGAGCCCGGGCCCAAACGAGCCCGAACGAGCCCGAAAACTGTGATTAATCTGTTTAGGCATTAAAAAAAATATCTTCTTCCAAACTTCCACTCCTTCCTCCCCGTGCAATTAACCGATGTCTTTCTCAACTACGGAGTGAGGAAGTGATGTCTTTCTATTTTATCTATAATTTCTTTGACTATTTTATCCTGGAATGTTTCGAGGGGCCCGGCATCAGGAGAAATCAGTAGGCACAACAATCTACGTATGTTAACAGCATTGGGGTGGAGGCTGAACAGAGCTAAAAAAATTCACTGCTTTAGTTAAAGTAGTGAAAATACTCACCCATGTTTGATAAAGTTGCAGAACAATGCTGGATAATGGTCATTATGGGTTATACTATCCACTATATGACAACACAGAATTCAGAGTGAAAGCTAATAATATCAAGAATTTATTTTGAAATAACTGTGAGATTATTTGCGGGGGTGTTCATATACGATCCCTTTCCCCGAAATGTTCTACCTACGCAGCTTACACTCTTTGTGATAACTAACAAATGCTGCAGATGAAGGCATTTACGGAGATATCATTTCAACATGAAGTTGCAAAATGTTTTGTTTACGTTATTTAGTAAGGTGTCTTTATAATACATAACCGCAGCATAAAAGCATGTTTTGTAATTGAAACACATACGAATATATGATCACTAAATGAAGAATCTGTTCGCCACGATATTTAAAAATCTTTAAATTTCTAACTGTGATTGTCCGCAATAGAAAAATTACAAAAATTGCAGTACAAATAGAAAATTTTACAGTGTAAAAGTTCTGCATTTTTTTCTTTTATTTAAATTTAAAAATCATGTCTTATGCGAAAGGATTTTTGGTACAACTCCAACATAATTTTGGTAATAGCAGTTATCGCTCTCTCTCTCTCTCTCTTTCAAATATTTGCTGAAATTTCAGCCCACTTCGTTGAAAATTTAAGAACTGGAAGCTCAAAGGTATGAAAATTAAGATTAATTTACGATCTGTCAAACATCAAAAGGCTATATAAGCAATTTAAAAAAAAAATTTAATGCTCTTACTTCAGCGTTCTTAAGAGAAAATTTTGAACAAATATAAATGCTAAGCATGTAAAAAATTAGAAGCTTCTCCAACGCAGCTACATACATAACTAACTAAACTAGTGATTTAAACCTGGTTATTCGCTTTTTCCACCTCGATTAAGAGAGTTTGCCACGATATTTAAATATCTTGAAATTTCTAACTGTGATTGTCCACAACAGAAAAATTTGCAGTACAATTTTTCTGTGGTAAAATCTTGGCATGTGCCGATTAAACTTTTTCCGCAACACCCACTTCAATTTAAGGATGACGGGTGTAATTTTTAACCACCCCCACCCACGTACTATGCTTATCACTGTTTCCAGAGCAACTGTACTTTTTGTTTTGTTTCTTAAATAAAAAAAGTGATTTTCAGTTATGATACGATAGTACCGCAGAAAAACAACTGAACAGGTCCATTTGCAAAAGTTTTCCACGGCCCTTTTGGGACCGCCAATCCGCCCCCGCCGTCTGCCACCTACTTAAACATTATTGAAGACAAGGTACATCTTTTCATGCATTAGCGTAACCATGTTCCAAAATCTGGGGGAGGGGGCTACGATCACTCATTATATGTTTACATATACTGTATCATCATCACCGTTGTCAACCATTATCAATCCACTGCTGGATGAAGGTCTCCCCAAGTTTCCTCCACAACGTTCTGTCTTCTGCTAATCGCCTCCATGTCACTCCTGCATACTTTCGAATTTCATTCACCCATCTCCCGTGGGGTCTTCTTCTGGGTCTTTTTCTGTCCCTTGGAATCCAATCTAAAATTTCGACTGTCCATCGATGATCTGTTCTTCTGGCAGTATGTCCAGCCCATTGCCATTTCAGGGATTTTACTCTGATCATGATGTCTTCTACTCTTGTCATTTTTCGGATCCTATCTCTCCTGGTTTACACCAAGCATGCACCTCTTTTAACTCGTTTTTTAAACACAATGACTTTTTAAAACTCATCTAGCTTTTAAAACTGTTTCCTGCATCAGCCTGATTTTAACTATTGTGCCACGCTTTTAACGTCTTTGTTTTGTTGGTCTCGTGTCTGGCGCTCTTTGGCCAAACTTGGCCCTTGCGCTAATAAAACCCATCAACCAACCGACCATGCACCTCTCCATGCTTCTTTAAGTTGTCTGGAGCCTTTGTATGTCTCTTTTAGTTAAGTTCCATATCTCTGCAATATACGAAAGCACTGGAAGGATGCATTGATCAAACACTTTGCTTTTAAGACATAATGGCATATTGCTCTTGAAAATTATGCTGTTTCTTCCAAAAGCTCTCCAGGCAAGTTTTGTACGCCGATTAATTTTTTCATCAATGTGGCCCTCACTAGATATCTGCTGTCCAAGATAAAAGTACGTGTCTGTTATCTCCAGCTTTTCTCCATCAATCGATAAATCTTCATTTCTTGTAAAAGCATTGAACATCACTTTTTTCTTCTGAAAGCTCATTTTTAATCCCACTTCTTTACTCTTGTCAGCAAGTTCCTGGATCATACTCTCCAGCTCTGATGGGGTGGTTGCGAAAATGACTACGTCATCAGTAAAACGAAGGTGGGTTAGATAATCTCCATTAATCTTTATCCCCTTGTTTTCCCAGCTCAGTGATTGAAAGACATTTTCCAATATACCATTAAAGAGCTTCGGAGATATGGTGTCACCTTGTCTCGCTCCCTTTCCAATTTTTATGTGTGTTGTATTTTCAAACAGCCGAATCTTTGCACTTGCATTTTCATAGATGTTATTAATAATATTAATGTATGCATCTTCAATACCGCAGCATTTCAGAGCCATTGTAACTGCTGATGATTTCACCGAATCAAAGGCTTTTTCATAATCGATAAAAGCCGTGCACAATGGAAGTTCATATTCCCTCGCTCTTTCAATTAGTTCTCTCAGTACGTGGATATGATCTATTGTGCTGTAGCCACTCCTGAATCCAGCTTGTTCTCTCGGTTGAGCCATGTCCAGTGTTACCTTCAAGCAATGTGAAAGAACTTTAATGAAGATTTTATAAACCACTGATAAGAGTCTGATAGGTCTGTAGTTCCTGAGATCCTCAATGTCACCTTTTTTTATGTAGCAGGATCATTGTAACGTTCTTCCAATCCTCAGGAATCTTCCCTTCATTAAGGCATCGAGTGAAAATTTGGGCGAGTACTGTTTCGATTTCTCCACTTGCTTCTTGTATGATGTCTCGAGTAATTCCATCTTCTCCTGGAGCTTTTCTCCGCTTCATGTTCTTGATTGCATGTGCAAGTTCTGCTGGAAGGACTGGAAGAACTCTGATACTGGTACCTTTTATGATGTCTGGAGTACATGCATCATCCCTTTCATATAATTTGGAGTAGAAATCTTTTACTCTTGTCAAGATTTCGCCTCTATTTCTTGTTACAGAACCATCTTCTTTTCTCAGTGCCATAATCTGTTTTCTTCCCTTACTGAGATGTCCCTTTGCTATCTTTAGGCTTTGGTTGTTTTCAATTGCTTTCCTTACTAGTTCACAGTTGAATTTCCTTACGTCTTCAGTGATAATTTTTCATACTGTCTTGCATTGCTCTATATATTCCACTTTGGAAGTCATATCTTCTTTATATGTCCTCATCTCTCTTCCTTTTTACATCAACATTTTGGTTTTTCCTGATAATTTGTTCACATGCAACTTGTTCTTAGACCCAGCTAATTTTATTGCTGTTTCCATAAGAGCTTTGGTTACTTTTCTGTTAACTTCAGAAATATCCACTTCTTCCGATGTTAGGCCTTCTAAACCAGAGAATCTGTTCTTCAGTTCCAACTTGAAGGTATTATGGTGTTTTTTAAGGTTCGTTATGTAAATACATTTTGTTTGTCTTATGAGCTTGCCACGTTCGAGTTTACTGTTGAGGTGCATCTTACATCTCACCAATCTATGGTCACTACCTGTGTTTAACTTGTTTAGCACACTGCAGTCTTCTATGACGAATTTTTTGTTACACATAATAGAATCAATTTCACTTGTCATCCCATTTGGATGTCTCCATGTCCATTTCCTGTGTGGCTTTTTCTTGAAAAAGGAGTTCAAGATGAAAAACCCTTCTGCCTCTGCAAACTCAACGAGAGTATTTCCACGCTGGTTTCTGTTGCCGTGACCAAATTTTTCTACTGAAGTTTCATTCTGTTGCCGTTGCCCTATTTTTGCATTGAAATCTCCCATAATTATCTTCAAGTGCTGCTTACCTTTATTATTTAGATCACGAATTTCCTCATAAAATTCTTCAATTTCTTCTTCAGGATGACTTGTGGTGGGTGCATTAGTTTGAATAATCTGGGCCTTGTATCTTCTCGAGAGTTGAATAACGAGTCGTGCAGCTCTGTCAGAGGAACTTTTAACTTCTACAACTTTATCCTTCAATTTCTTGTTTATTATGAATCCAACACCACTAGTTCTGTCAGTACCTGTCCCACGATAGTAGAAAAGATGTCCACTTTTCAGCTCAATGAGATCTTCTATTTCTCATTACCTCACTTAGCCCGACGATGTCCCACTTGATCCTTTGTAGTTCCTCTTCCAATTCAAGAAGCCTTGAATCAGAAGATAGGGAGCGTCCATTGTAAGTAGCCAAGGTCAGCATCAGATGGCAGCCTAGTCCGGTCCTCCGGGGATTCTTAGCACCCTCTGCCTTCATGTCGCACTGGCCGCTGCCTTGGCCAGGTACATTCCAGCTGCCGGAGACTGAGGGCCAAGATTTAAGTTGTGGAGTCATTTCGGAGGGTTTGGCCATAACTCACCACGCTGGCCAAGCGGGTTGGTGAGTGTGGGATAGCATTTCCTCTAATCCCGATGGTATAGTTATACTGCTATTGGCAGTCGTCAGAGCCCCTTTAGTGGGAACACGATGCACCACAGAAGGCGGGGTTGACATTTGTCAAGGAGAGGCTGTGATGTTACGCATCACCTGACCTTACATCCCATATATACTGTATATACAATATTATATACATACTCTTATAAGATAGAGTTTGGAACTCCCTACGCACGCGCACACACACACACACACACACACACACACACACACGCGCGCGCGCGTAGGAGCAATGCTTTTCCTGAGGCGCGATCTAACGGACACGACATAGGCGCCTCTACTGGCGAATTGTGGAACTTAGCGAACACAACTGTAAAACCATCATAGATAGAGTAGGGGAACTTAGCGAATACAACTGTAAAACTATGATAGATAGGGTAGTAGACATTATATAGGTGTTTGCATTCTACGAAAAATTACAATCTTACTTTATTAAATTTATTTGGTTCACATCATAAAAAAGTGTGCATTATATCATTACATTCCCGATTTTTTTTTTTTTTTTGGGGGGGTGTCTTTTACATTAGGAATAGTTTTTTTTTCAGGCATACTTCCAGGAAACGACCTCCCCCCCCCTCGAGATTTTAGGATACCGAGCCAAATTTTAATAAATTCAGGCTATGATGAAAAAGGAAATTTCGTTTCTTTTTATGCTACAAATATTTCTCCAATTATATTTTTAAATATTTGTTCAAATGGTACTAGTTTTAGTTTGTTTTATTAAAAAGTGTATTATGACGCATGGTATTCTTCAAAATATAATAAATAGACTAATCATACCTAATTGCCTGGGAATCGTGATTCAGGATCAAGAGTTCGTTGAATGCATTTTAATAGATGAAAATTTCAAGCCAGCGGAACTCCGTCCTTTAGCTGAAAAAAGTTTGTTATTCCTGAAATGTTTGAAGATGTAATAACTATATCAGACATGCATATAGAATTTTTCTTCGGGGGAGGGGAACGAAAATAGGAAGTTTTTGAAATCCACCATCTGAAACAAAATCAAAGTTAATGAAAATTTGAAGAAAAATTAAAGCTTTTTCTTTTTCAATGTAAGTCGATACATTTTTGATAAATTAAGGCATTTTTTTCTAATGTAAGTTGCATTTTAACCAAAAAACAAAAAAAATGACACATTTTCCGGGGGAGGGGGCAAGGCCTTCTCCTAATGCGCCCCTGTTCTAGATATATAGTAATTACTTCTATATATATAAGTATAGTAGTTAAAATTATATACACTATCTACCAACAAGTAATTGGACACCCCTGCAATCGACGATATCTGCGGTCCTGATACACGTCACGGCCGCCGCCGTTAAATATCGTGCGGGAAACAACAACGCAACCAGTAGTATGCAAGATGCCACGCAGTTCGGAGCTCTCTGATTTCGAGAAAGTTGTAATCGTCGGGTATCACAAAAATGGCCGATCCATACGCGACATATCCAGCGAGTTGAAGTACCCAAAGTTGGCAGTGGCCTACGTGATTGGCAAGTGGAAGATGATAGGTGACTGTCGGAATGTGTCCCGACCCGGCAGACCCACGAAACTGGGAGTTAGAGACCGACGGGTGATGGCCAGAGAAATTCGGAAGAACCGCACCAAATCGATGGGCCACATCCGCGAGGAGTTTCAACAGGCATCCGGGAGTGTTCTTTCGATGAATACCATCCGTAAGGAAGCCGATCTGCTCGGTTATCATGGACGTGCTGCCGCCCACAAGCCTTTGATCCCCAAGTCCAATAGCTCTGCGCGGTGCAAAGAACGTCGACAGTAGACCGTTGAACAGTGGAAACAGGTTCTCTGGAGCGACGAATCAAGGTTAACCCTCTACCGTTCGGATGGTAGGGTCTGGGTTTGGCGTCTGCCTGGAGAACGCCTCCTGCCGGAATGTATTGCGCCAACTGTGAAGTTTGGCGGCGGTGGAATTATGCTATCGGGGTGTTTCTCCTGGTATGGCACGGGACCCTTGGTCGCAATTCCTGGTAAACTCAACGCCGAGACCTACTGCACCATTTTGGATGACCATGCGCTTCCTACGTTGTGGCAGTTTTACGGGGTGGACCCATGTTACTTTCAGGATGACAATGCCACCTGTCATGTTGCGAGGTGCACCATGGCTTGGTATGGTTACAATGGGGTTGGCCTGCGCAGAGCCCGGACCTTAACCCTATCGAGCACCTCTGGGACGAGTTGGAGCGTCGACTTAAGGGGTGCCCCCACCGTCCGAAATCGGTGAAGGAACTGACCTGTCTTCTCCAAGCCGAGTGGAAGAAAATGCCGCTAGCCGTCGTACAACGCCTGGTTGAGAGTATGCCCCGGAGGGTCGCAACTGTAATCGCCGCTCGTGGAGGCTCCACAAACTAATGAAGGTGAATAAACTTCGTTTTCCTTTGCTATCACAGGTGTCCGATTACTTGTTGGTAGATAGTGTATATAGCAATGGAAAACTTGCCCCCTTAGGGTTCCATTTGCCCTCCCCCATCCATAAAGTCCCGAAAGAAACACTGATTAAGGATCCCCGACTCTGAACATCTGGGGGGTCCTGACACCCCCCCCCTAGTGGTTACGTCTATGCTTTCATGGCAACAATATTTCTTTCAGAAGGATAATGCGCCATCTCACATTTTTTTTGATTGGAGGTTTAACGACCACCGTGAGCAACTCAATGGGCTATAAGCAGTCGCTCGTCCCTAATTTAGGGGCACTGGTTCCGGGGAAGGGAGAGAGCTAGTGCCGTAAGACAAACACAACATCCATGCCTAATCGGGATTCGAACCGAACCCCTTTCGGACGACCATCTCACATTGATCAGATTGTTCAAGAATGGTTCGCGGGACGTGAGGAAAACTTCCAGGTATTGCTCTAGGGTCCGAATTCCCCAGCCGCCCCGGTGGCGCAGTGGTCTAATCGGTAGCTTATGGTCATTCGTCCGTGAAAGGTCTGGGTTCGAATCCTGGTGAAGCATGGATGTTGTGTTTGTCTTACGGCACTGGCTTTCTCCCTTCCCTGTAACCCGTGACCCTAAATTTGGGACGGGCGACTGCTTACAGCCCATTGAGTTGCTCACGGTGGTCGTTAAACCTTCAATCAAAAAAAAAAAAAATTCCAGGGATATTAATCCAATCGAGCATCTGCGGTTTGTGTTGGAACAGAAAATCCTATGTGCAGGATGTCAACCACGTGACTTACAAGAGTTAAAAGATGTGCTGGTGACGTGTTGGTACCAGATACCACAAGACACCTTCAGAAATCTCGTAACGTCTATACCTCGCTGGGTAAGACCTGTTTTGGCGGTGCGTGGAGGACTAACATCATATTAGGCAGGTGGTCATAATGTTTTGACTCTTCGGGTTATTACTATTGTATTTTTATGGCATTCGAAGCATTATTTATTTGTGTATGTGAGTGGATACGGAAGTTCTTTTAGAGTGCATTTTAATATTTTTGTTTTGTACTGAAGCCATAGTTAGCGCTATTTTGCAACGTTACAATCAATTTTTGCTTGAAGGAAAGGAAATGGCTGGTCTATCGTTCCCTATCTCTTTCTAGATGACATGACGTCGGATTTTTTACTGACTTACTGACGTGCCGCAGAAGCTGTTGCTCATTGCAATGTTTCACTCAGAACTTTCACATTTATGTAAGATCAATTTCATTTAATTCTTGAAAAATGGGGAAATCGATGTGCGTGATGCAATTATTGTTGAAAAAAAAATTTCAGGATGAGAACTGATTTTTTTTAAAATAACACTGTAACAATCCTTGGAAATCCTGGACTGTATCATCCAGTGACAAAAAAAAAAAAACCGCCTCACCCAACTGATGCGTTGGTGCCTCTTGCAGTACGGTAGATTATCTTAATCGTTTCAGGACTCTGCTTTGTGTCGTATACTACCTATTTAACTTTCCGTTTTGATTCATTTTCTTTCATGCAACTCTCAGTTACCTCTCGCAACGTTTTCTGTACTGAACGTCACGTCGGAACTCCCAAGAGTTTGTTTGTTTTTTCATTTTTTCTTGTCGCATCACTGGCAATCAGTCGGGTCAAGCGGAATTGAATATAAATAGAACCGATTGACCGAACAGGTGCGTCTTCCATCCCTGGAACCCCACAAATCTTTGAGTTTCTCGTGTACTCAGTTATGATTTAGAGGTTTGTAAAGGCTGCCTCGGTAAGGGTATTCCGTCATTCCGTCTTCCTAGTCATTTCGAAGATCTCAAAGGGACTCGTCAAGAAGGCCCTGGAAGCTGCCTCCTTCCTCCTCAAATAAGAAAAATTGCGACGAAACTCTCCATAAGCAGAAGAAACTACATTCTCGCAGCAGACCGAGACGCTAGTCATCTTCTTGTCTACTGGCCTATTCCTTGGTACTTCTTTGGTTGGGGTTTTTGGGTAAGAAATTTGGCTGGGGGTCTGGCTCTCTTGTTTCTTTTTAACTGCTGAATTCATCTTTTTTTTTTTTTTTTTTTTGTACAGAGAGCCTTGTGTTTGCGCCTGTCTTGAACCCACTTTATTTAAACTTCATTTACTTAAATTTTTTATTGGGAAATTTTGAGGTTTTTTTCTTTTATGAATGGGAGGTGCAAGGAGAATCTCCGTTTTATTTTTAAAGTCCATTGCATTACATTTTGAGCAGGTGTGTTAGGTGTTCCAGATCTGTCATAATCAAATATACTGTACTAAATGCGCTGTACTAATGTTAGTACTAAGTCGTTAAGTTCTTTGTTGCTACGTTTAAAAAGTTGTTGAATTTAATGCTTAACTTTGTTGCTACTGTTGTTTGTTTTACGACCGTCTTTGAGAATCATCGCCTAATTCATTATAGTGGTATACCTTTCAAATTGAAAGAATCTTTCCTTGGATAAACTTAAGTTGTGATTTGTCATCGCCTTATTATAGTACATTTAATAATAGCTTATGGAACACTGAGTAATTTCACTATTTGATAGAAAGATTTAAGGAAATACTTGATTTCTGGAGTGGCCCAGGTGATCAAAGTCATATCATCATCATTAGTGTTCGTCTCTTGACAGGTCCAACGGTAATTCAGCAAGTTCTCTTCCTCCAGTTTCCTCTGTCCTTTGCTTCCTCCTTCAGCTCTTGATAGCTTCCCGTGCCCATTACATCAACAAGTATCATTAGCCGTCTCCTTCCTTTTGGTCACTTTCTTTCAATTTTCCCTTCTATCATTCTTTTCAACAGGCTGTCTTCTCTTACCACATGTCCTACCCTGTTATATTTTCTTTTTCTTGTGGTCTTTCTAATATTCCCTTCTTCTCCAACTCTTTGCAATACTTCATCATTGGTAATCTTTCCAATCCACTTTAATTTTTCCATTCTTCTCCATAACCACATTTCAAATGCCTTCAACATTTTAGATTCTTTCTTCCCAATTGTCCACTTTTCCGCCCCATATAAACTTATACTCCAAATATAACACTTAATAAACCTTTAAGTCATATACCAAAACGAAAATTACAGATAAATCACCTACGGAACTAATATACACACCTTAAAACAATTGATCCATCGAATAGATCATATTTTATCATCTTTACATTCACTTGTGCAAGATATCCGCTAGGAACGAGATGGATTTGCAATTAAAATTTTACCTTTCCTTACTAACCCTTTTACTGACTAGAGCGCATTACCTAAGGGCTAGAAAAATGGGCTGAAATCAGGTCGAACAGATATATTCGCTGTCTAAGAAGTGGGCCAAATGCGGCTGGAATGAGAGAAGCAGTGGGTCAGAAAACGTTGATTTCCTCTTAGCTTTGTTATTCAAAGTGGTTACTTAAGGAAATGATTGACACTAATCCTTTTTGAGTGATTAGCAGCTAAATTGGCTATAATAATTCCAATGGTCCTAAGAAAGGAAACAGGAGATGTTTGAGTCACTAATTTTTGCTCAGGGTCATGACGTCCGTGTCAGGGAGACTAGCCCTTCCCCAATATGCTTCGGGTCATGGAGAATGTGAACATTTATGTTTGGGAAATACGACGAAGTATATTTCTCCATCATTTTTATGCCAAGTGTGTTAGAATCTCAACTCTCGGCTCTGGAGCTCCGAGTTCTATCCACTACACTACACTGGCGTGTGCTCACACTGCTATCTGCCTTTATCTCACGTGCGTCCGGCGGGGAAGGCATGTCACAGAACTCAGAAAATTTTGAACGCCATTTGATATATAGGTTGATATAGGGTGGAGCTACTTCGGCAATAAATTTGAAACTATTACAGGTATGCAAAATTTTCCGCCGCCCCCGCTAGTGGGTGCTGTAGGGGTTTAACCGGCCGGCGACTCATGTTGTCAGTTCGTACATGAAGCTAAGCATGGCGGTAGATAAAGTTCATTTGCGGCACTGTTTGTTATTCATGTTTAATTTAGAGAAAAGTGCAAGTGAAGCATATAGTTCAATATGTCAGGCATATATGGCGAAATGGTTATGGGTGAGCGGACGTGTCGAGAATGGTTTACCAGGTTTAAGAAAGGTGATCTAAGCTTGGAAGACACAATCACGTTATCTAAGCTTGGATGCCACACAATCGACTACGCAAATGGCTAAACGTTTGAAAGGGACTCAACCGACGGTGGTACGGCGTCTACAGGCCTTGGGGAAGGTCCAGAAGATTGGTAAGTGGGTTCGTCATACTTTAACGGAGTGTAATATTGGTCAACGACTGGGCATCAGCATGTCATTGCTGAAGAGGTTTCAAGGGGAGAATTTCTTGTGGAAGATTGTCACCGGGGATGAAAAATGGGTCTATTGCGACAACCCCGTGCGCAAGCGATCCTGGGTGGACCCATGCCAGCCATCAACATCCACTGCAAAACAGAATATCCACGGGGAAAAGGTGTTGTTGTTGTGTGTGTGGTGGGATGTGCATGGAATGCTGTACTTTGAACTGTTGAAACCGGGCGAAACAATCCCTGCACAACGATATGGCGATCAGTTGATGAAACTGAACGCCGCAATCGAGCAAAAACTCCCATTGACAGGTAAAAGACGCCGCCCAGTTATCCTGTTACACGATAATGGCAGATCGCATGTCGGTGCAACCCTTGGACAGTTACACTGGGAGGTTTTACCACACCCGGCTTACTACCCGGACATTGACCCTCAGACTTTCATCTGTTTCGCTCTATGCAACATGCCCTAGCCCAACAGCGGTTCACCACAGTTGCAGAAGTGGAAAATTTCGTCACTGCGTTCTTCAGCTCAAAACCCGAGCCCTTCTATCGCATGTGCATTCATTTGTTGCCCGAAAAATGGCAACATGTCACTGATACTGACGGCCAATATTTCGTTGAATAAATGTGTACTGGTTTCCTGATTGTTCCTGTCTCCTTTCTCCTTAAAACGGCGAAAACTTTTGCATACCCCTAATATAATGACAACTGTCTCTCAGGGCGGCCGATCACTAGTATGTCTGCTTGTCTTGATGTTTGTTTCAAGAATCATTGTTTTGGGAGAAGAGGGCTAGTTAGGCCCATTCCGAATTCACTTAATCTATAAAACCTGTATGTGACGACTAAAATGAAATGAAATGATTCAGGTACATCTGCCGCTAAAAGGGTATGGAGAGGCACGCAGAGCTGAGATTACAAGACCGGTGCTTCCAAATAACCTAAGATTTTTTATGTGTGATTTCTAGAGATAGCAAAAAAGAATTAAAGTAAAGGTTTAGTAGCAAAGTAAATAAAATACACTGGCGGAAAGTGTAAAAAGAAAACCAAGAAGGAATTGGCGGACGCTCATGAAATTTACATATGTTAATGGGGTCGAGTTTACGTAGGTGTGATGTTAATTTCGGGACCAACCGGTGAGCGCTTACGCCACAGCACGGCATAATATGCAAATTATCGTCGGTGGTATTTAAGGAGTACGGCGAAGTAAATGTAATCAGTCGTCGGCGTACGGACACGTGCAAAGACCCTGAAGAAGCTGCAATGCCTCGACATGGAAGACGTGTACGATTTCAGCAGTTATCGGACTTTGAGCAAGGTCGTCTAGTCGAACTCCGCGAGGCCGGGTGGTCTTATCGTCGTATTGCGGAGCGAATTGGACGGGAAGTATCGGTGGTGGTACGATGGTGGCGTAGATGGTCCGAGGAGCATTCGCACCCGAGAAGACATGGAACCGTGAGTCACAGACGGACTGATGAGCGGATCGATCGACGCATAAGAAGAGCGGCGTTGTCAAGCAGAACATCCACTGCGACGCAAATACGAGTTGCCGTTGCACATGAGGTGACTGTGCGAAAAATCCGCAACCGTCTACTGGATGCAGGACTACGTGCACGTGTGCATCTGGCATGTGTAGCTCTGACTCCAGCCCACCGTCAGGAACGGCTGCAGTAGTGTCGCCAACGTCTGCACTGGAGAACGCAATGGCGATCTGTCGTGTTCAGCGATGAAAGCAGATTCTGCTTGGGAGCCTCGGATGACCGTATGCGTGTTCGCAGACGCATTGGGGAGTGTCTCCACCCTTCTTGCATCCGCCAGCAACACACAGGGCCTACACCTGGTCTCCTGGTGTGGGGAGCGATCAGCTATCACTCCCGTACACAAGTAGTGTTTGTACCTACCGGGTACGTTAAACAGCACCTCCTACATCAACAACATCATTTAGCCCGTTGTTGTGCCATTTGTAAGGTCGGTCCATCATGGTGTTTTCCATCAAGATTACGCACGCCCACACACGGCACGTGCAACGCAACATGCACTTCAGGGTGTGAGACAACTTCCATGGCCTGCACGTTCACCGGATTTGTCCTCCGTTGAGCACTTGGGAAATTTTATGGGACAACGACTTATCCGTTCTCCACGGCCAGCCACGACCATCCCCGATTTACGCGTCCTGGTTGAGGATGCTTGGAACTCAATACCCCAAACTTACATGTGAATTATTATTTTTATCTCCTACGGCAGACTCCATGCCAGAATTGCACAGTGTGACGCAGTTCATGGCGGTTCAACCTCGTACTAACCATGTTACATGGAAATGTTATTTTTCAGTTTGCCAGCAAATACAGCTGTATTTTGCCATAATGTTTTGATCACGTTATCCTCTGTATTCCGTTATTATGCTGTATAAATTTTGTTGGTATCAGACGTCTCCTTCTCGGTGTTCTTTTTTCACTTTCTGCCAGTGTATTTCATGCGTTCTGATGCAAGCCACGCACCCACAGTTTAAAAACAAGTTTATAAAACAACCACCAAAAAATCCATTTCACAGCTTGCAGTTGGATGAAAGTGCACAATTTGGAGAACTGGAATTAGAAGGATCTCCTTGGGGAATAAGTCAATAGTCGCAGGTTATTACCGTCGTAGAAGAGGGAATACCAATGTGGTACAAGGAGATGCCTCCCATGGGATTTTCTTTCTTTTACAAAACGCCATGTCTCATTCATTTCTTTCACAGTTTATTGGAAGTTGAGTAGATGTCTTGTGTATTGAATCCAAAATGCCTTTAAACCCCTATTCAGTGCCTACCTTTCGGTGTGAATTATTATTTTTATCTCCAAGATTCACCCCTCAACTCCATATACAGTTTTTTTTATATACTTTAAAAAATATCCGCGACCTACGTTTGTTGCTCTTCTGGAAAAAAATGGTATGATTTAATTTACACACAGAATGTTTTTTTAGGCATTCCGTAAAATTGAAACGTGTGCTTTCAAAAATACTATAGCTGTAAAACAAATTTTTGTTTAGTTAGTTAGTTGATTTTAATGGCACAAGGGCACAAGGGCAAAACAAATTTTTCAATTAATATTATTTAAAAGAGCGACAAAGAAGTTGCATAAAAATCGAGAGGGAAGTTGCTTTAAAAAAATCAGAAGAAGTTGCATTCAAAAAATATCAGTAGAAACGCAGAATGAAAAGAGAAACAGCACGGAACGAATGAGTATCAGACAGTGAGCATGAAGACACTTCCAGGGTTGGGCTTGGAAAAATTCTGTTGACTGTAAATTCTCAGGCTGGCTTTCTTCGACGGAACACAGATGCGTTCTGATGCAATCCACGCAGCCATATACAGATGACTAGTTAGCTCTTCATCATACAGAGTATTCAGGAAAGTCGAGGATGCTTGGTATATTCGCATATTGTTTTATATGCCTCTATCCGCTGTTTTGGACAATTCGTTTTGTGCATATGAGTAGCTGAACGGAATACTGTATGCAGCTAACTAAAGTCTTTAAGCGTCCGATGTAACTGAACCAAATGGTGCCCTAAGTTTCCGGCGCTCCCCAGAGAGAATTATTCACATGGCAGCTAGATTTTACAAAAGCTACGTCAAAACAATTCCTTTCCCTCTCCTCTCTAATCTCAGCAGCACCTGCCATAAACCTGTGGTAGGTGATAAGAGCTCGCTTCTGGCCCTCTACATATTCTCTGCTCCATGACCCAAGGCATAATAGGGCAGGGCCCCGTGACACGGACATCATGCCACTATAGATAGAAGCAAGTGTATTTAACATCTTATCTCTCCTTTCTTATGTTCTACGCCATTATTGTAACCCTTACAGCAGGTAATAATTAGTGAAAGAATTAGTGTCAATCATTTCCCTATTACCTCGCCCTTATTTAAAGGGTTTGCGAACCACTACTACGTCTTAGCCGCGGATGGCCTAGTGGTCAACATGATCATATGTAGAGGATTTTAGAAAGGGAGTGTCTGACCCCAGGTCTTAAACAACCCTTAGAAATAGGAAGCTAGGAGATTTGGGCTAGAGTGCCCGATAAGAAAGTGACACGGAAGCGAAGTAGAAAGGGAAAGGAAGACGCCCTTATTTATTACCGGGGGACCAGTACCCGCGGTCCGACGGATTAACGTGCCCATCCGATGCACGGAGGATATTTAGTGGATCGAGCGTTCGTACCTATCTGGGATCAAACCTGGGGTCCTTTCCGTGGCAGTCCGGTGCTCCCCAGAGAGCGTAGCCCACTAGGCCACCCGCGGCCTAGTGGTCAACCTTCGCGACTGCCTCAGAAAAGTCTTAGGATCGATCACACACAGGTACAAACGTTCGAACCACTAAATATCCACCGTGCGTCGGATAGGCGCGTTAAGCTGTCGGACCCCGGCCATTGGCCCCCGGTTATAAATAAGAGCGACTTTCTCCCCACCCCCACTCCCTCCCCCACCTCCTCCTTTTACCCCACTTCCGTGTGACTTTCTTGCCGGATACTCTAGCCGAAATCTTCTAGCTTCCTACTTCTAAGGGTTCTTTATGACTTGGAGTCAGACACTTCCTAAAATCGTCTATATAAATCTCTCTCTACTACTGCGTCTTATCCGCCGAAGTGGTGTTAAGCAAATCTTCTTAAAGCGTAAAAACAAGTCACACCCAAATTTCGTGCAATAGCGTCAACGACGAGGTTAGGTTTCCTATTTCAGAGTCTCCAAACTCAGAGTTGGTAAAAGTGCATTGTGTTGTGTTTCACACGGAACAGCTATGGATTTTCCACTGCCACGTGAGAAATTTATTAAAAAGAAAATATGCAGTCATTGAGCATCGTACGTAAACAATCTGAAAATTACCAAAAAAAAAAAAAAAAAAAAAAAAGGTGTTTGTTCATTAATTGAGGGGCAAAAGATGTTTGTTCATTAATTGAGGGGCAAAAGATGTTTGTTCATTAATTGAGGGGCAAAAGATGTTTGTTCATTAATTGAGGGGTAAAAGATGTTTGTTCATTAATTGAGAGGTGAAATATGTTTGTTCATTAATTGAGGGGTAAAAGATGTTTGTTCATTAACTGAGGGGTTTGTTCATTAACTGAGGGGATCGACTGGCCGTTGGGTTCTTCGAAAAATGTGTGATATTTGTTTCACACATTGTTTCGAATTAATGAATTCCTACTTCACTTCAAAGACAAAAAAAAATTAAGCGGGAGATGATGTAACGTACTACAGAGGTAAAAACATGTGTCAAGACGACAAATCTGCAGCAAGACATTCTGTCCACGTAGCTCAGTTGGGAGAGCGACTTACTCCGGAGTGAGGGGGACACGGATTCGAAGGCCGTCGTGGACTAACTTGTGTTTTCACACTTTACTGTATCAAAACCTATAGTGAAATTTGAATTTAAATTTGTCTGTTTGTTTCGAAAACTCTGGTGCGCTAGAGAAACACTTTAGTCGCTGGGACAAAAGGAAATTTGATCCTGCATAGCCATGAGGAGTGAGATATCTCACCCTTTCTCTTCCGGCGTCCTTCAGCTGGGCAAGGGCTCCTCGTCCTCCAACCTAACTTGTCCTAGCTTCTGTCCTGACGATCCTTCATCCTACTACGTACTCTTTTATTTTCATCTACTCTTTTTTTTTTTCGTTTCTCTTCTACATTTAACTTGTCCAGGTATTGACTACCAACTCTTTACTAATTATCTCGCTAGCTTATTTTTTTTTTTTTTTTTGATTGGAGGTTCAACGACCACCGTGAGCAACTCAATGGGCTATAAGCAGTCACCCGTCCCTAATTTAGGGTCACTGGTTCCAGGGAAAGGAAGAGAGCCAGTGCCGTAAGACAAACAGAACATCCATGCCTCACCGGGATTCGAACCCGGACCCCGTTCGGACGAATGATCAGAGGCCATCGCTTAGACCACTGCGCCACCGGGGCGGCCTCGCTTGCTTAGTTCTAAGACCTGGGAATACTGAACTGTTCACCTTTTTTTCTTGTTCTGTGCTGCCGTTATCCTTTCTCGCCTGTATTATCTTTCTGTCGTGATGGGAAGGAGTCCAAACTGACCAAGGGTAGCGTCTGACGTACCCATTGGTCACTCACCAACCACCTCGATGAGTGATACGTAAGCTCCCAAATTTTTTTGCTTGGGATTGCGGTCACCAACAGCTGCAAATTCCGTTGCCAGGACTAAAATATGGGGCTTTAAGTGTCACACCGCTTCCCTTTCAGAATTCCGTACTTTCCCTTTCTGAATTCCGTACTTTCCCTTTCTGAATTCCGTACTTTCCCTTTCTGAATTCCGTACTTTCTCTTTCAGAATTCCGTACTTTCCCTTTCTGAATTCCGTACTTACGTTGTCCTAGCAATTTTATATTTTAAAAACCACTGCCCGGCTTATCATGCTGAAATTCCTTCGCGTGGATTATTAGCAGGGTTCGCTTTTGACCCCTGCCCAGCGAATTGTTTCCGAAGGTGCTGCATTGTTGGGGGGGGAGAGAATAGGCGTAACCATTGGGGATCGGGGGTCAGGACCGTCCAGATTTCTAGAGTCGGGGATCCCAATGTAAAGCCCCCCTCCAATGTTTCGGGAATATAATGATATAGTGCACACTTTTTTAAATTTAATAACACAAGACTGTAATTTTTCGTAGAATGCAAACACGTGTATAATGTGTACTTAATAAAACAACGATATCGATTTCTAATAAGCAAAGTCAGTTCTACAACCTTGTAATTTACATTTCTGCCCTATCTATCACAGTTTTACAGTTGTGTTCGCTAAGTTCCACAATTCTCCAACAGGGGCGCCTATGTCAGGGCTCCCAAACTATATATATATATATATATATATATATGTATACATATAATGTGTGTATGTGTGATCGCCCCCACCCCCCAGATTTTGAAACACTGTTACGCCACTGGGGGGGGGGCGTTTAAGAAAAGTTTTATTATCTCCCATGGCTCCCGATGCTTTTTGAAAACACCGAGGACCTGATAATTACGCTTACGAAAGAATCTTTATCTCCGATTTTCCTTTTGCTGTATTCCAGAACGTGGGGGAGGAGGAAAATTCCCTGCATATCTGTAAGTCAGGAATTTTAATTAGATTGGATTAATTAATGCCGAAATTTGTATAATGCCTAATGTATTTATAATTATCATCAATATGAATTCCCAATGTTAGTCGAAATACGAAGAATTTCAGGTAAAACCTCTAAATGACCACTTTGATTAATTAAGCTACTAGGAAAGCAACTCTTTCTGATGTGCAGATTCACTCTTTGCAGCATTGTTCGTTCCACTTCATAGACAGCGAATATATACACTTGAGATGACTTCAGCCCACTTTTTCTAACCCCGAGTTAATTCGTCCCAGCCGGTTAAACTCGAGTGTATAACTATCATTTTGAGTTACAATTTTCAGTAAACTTATTTCACACTTTGAGCATATCTACACTGCTGGCCACCCAAAATGCAACACCAATAAGGAAGCTTCCGATTGGCCTGAAATTCGCAGCATCTGTCGCCCGCGACGGGACATGCAAACTATTAGCATTGCAGGGCATATGCAAATCATGTGTGCCCAGCACGCCACCGAGAAGCACTATAAGAAGGGTGCACAGAAGGCAAGACGTAAGTAGTGGAAGTGCGTTGTGCTGCCGGACCTGTGCGTGGGAAGCTTCCTGATGCCTCGTCGCAGAATACGGCAGTCATTCCAGCACGTTTCGGAGTTCGACAGAGGACAAATAATGGCTTATCGCTAAAGCGGTTTATCGTACCGAGACATCGGCGCCCGTGTAGGACGTCATCCAGCCACAATGAGGCAAATATGTATTCGGTGAGTGCAGGAGGGACAGGCGGGCCGACGTGAGTGATTGCCGCAGCCGCGGCACACCACCGAACGAGAGGACCGGCATGTGGTACGGCGGGCATTGGCGGATCGCACCGCCACAACACGTACGTTAGCGCAGGAATTAGGGTGTGTTGCGCAACAACCTGTGTCAGCACGTACCGTTCGACGTCGTCTGCAGGAGCAGAGACTTGTCGCACGGCGCCTATTGCTCCGATTACCATTGACGTTACACCACCGGCGAGTGCGGCGGCAGTGGGCCGTTGATCGCCGCACCTGGACTACGGAATGGCACGACATTGTCTTCTCCGACGAATCCCGCTTCTGCCTGCAACACCACAATGGTCAGATCCGCGTGTGGTGGCACCGCGGCGAGATACTATATGACGCCTGCATTATGCATCGCCATACCGGTCCGTTGCCTGGCGTTGTGGTTTGGGGCGCAATTGGATATGACACCCGCACCCCTCTGGTATGCATCGCCGGTACACTCAACAGCTACAGCTTCATCTCCGACGTTTTGGAGCCTGTAGTCCTCCCTTACCTGCAGGACCTGCCAGCGGCCACGTTTCAACAGGACAATGCGCGCCCGCACGTAGCACGTACCGTGCAACAATTCTTCACGGCCCACCAGGTTTCACTGCTGCCGTGGCCCGCCTGTTCTCCCGATATGTCGTCCATCGAACACGTTGTCTGGTCGCTGATCGTTAACCGAGTGGGCCGGCAAGCACCACCCGCCGCTACGCCTGATGAACTGTGGCAACGTGTGGAAGCAGCCTGGACCGACATACACCAAGCCCACATTTAAAGCCCCTTTCGTTCGATGGCGCGGCGTGTAGCGGCCGTTATTGCCAGCCATGGGGGCCACACGAACTATTGACGTCTGCGTGTTCCGCAAGTCGCACGGGCCTGAAAGCTCAATCGTTTCATCTTTGTATCTGTTGTTATGTGTCCAGTAAATATGGCTTTACTATCTCGTTTCCTTCTTGGTGTTGCATTTTGGGTGGCCAGCAGTGTATTCTTAACGCCCTTCGGAGCGTGAATTTACGCCCCCATACTCGGGGCAAACTCGGAGTTAGAAAAGTGTGCTGAAATCATCTCAAAACGGATATATTCGTTTTTTGGGGGTTGGTGCGGATGAAATGTCCGGCACACGTAGACGGCGAGAACGGAAAAGTAGGACAACTTACATAGGCAAAACACTCCCCCTCGGCATCGACATATAGTTGCCATCTGTCCGGTAAGGTCATGATCCCGGAACGAAAAAAGTCTTGTGGATGGGACTCGAAGAAGTCATCAACTGCACGTTGAACCTCGTTGTCTGTCGTGAACTGTTTCCCGGACAGGAAGTGATCCAGGCGACGAGACAGATGATAATCTGTCGAAGACAAGTCCTCGGAATAGGCAAAATGAGGCAGTGCTTCATAGTTCAAGGCACTTAATGTCAGCATCGTTGGTTGTGCGACATGAGGGCGGAAGTTGTCCTGGAGCAGAAGAACACCATGTGTTTTGACCAGAGCCGGTTGTATCTGCAGCAATTTCCGTTGCAGCTGGTGTAATTCAGCACAATAACGTTCTGCAGTGATGGTTTGGCCTCTTGCCAAGAAACTCCGATGAATTATCCCAGCTGTGGACCACCAGACAAGGAGCATCATCTTCTTGATGTGTAGGGGTGACTTAGGATGCCGTCCAGCAGCCTGTGATAATCATTTTTTTTTTTTTTTTCATTTTAAAGTTTCTTTTGTGGAGAACGTCTCGCTGACAACTAGAGAGTGTTCCGTGGGTCTCGGGTTGGAGACCTCTGCTCCAGAGGAAACCTTGCGTTATTTCCAATAAGTGGCGAAGAACGTTTGATGAAAGTTTGAAACGAGTCGGGTCGGGCCGGACTTTTCCAATTAATGCCAGAGCAGACCTCTAGAAGAAATTGCTCGTCGTTTCGGAAAACATTGAAGGTGTGCTCAACAAGTGCGGGGAAGAAAATTAATTTTCCCGCTGCCGTTTATTCTAAATTACAACCGAGATTAAAGATCTGAGGACTCGAGATCACTCGACAATGGGTAACTCACGAAATAGAATTCAACTGACGTCATGATTTTTCACAGAGATACATCTGTGGGAATATTTGCACCTTTTCTATTTTATCTTTCTAAACGGCAAATGCACCTTGAATAAATAAATGGGAATAAACTCTCCCTGGCCAGCAGGGACGGAGCAAGCTTTTTTTAGCTGTAGCGGGGCAAGACTTAAAATCACGTCCTTTTTTAGTTCAAAAGTTCCTCACTTCCATTCAAATAGTACGCAGATTTTATTTTCTGATGCTTTCCTTATAGAAAAAGTACTATCCGCCCCGATGGCACAGTAGTCTAAGCGTTGGCTTATGACTATTCGTTCAAGTGAGTCCGGGTTCGAATCCCGGTGAGGTATGGATGTTGTGTTTGCCTTACGGTACTGCCTCTCTCCCTTCCCTGGAACCAGTGACTCTGAATTAGGGACGGGCGACTACTTATAGCCTACTCAGTTACTCACGGCGGTCGTTAAACCCTCAAACAAAAAAAGAAAGTATTATAATCGTTCGAAGCTCGCAGTACCGGTGTTTGACATAATTTCACTGGAAATATGAAAACTAGCTAAATATCCAAGAGCCAACGGTTGTATATATCAATTAAAACTTACCGAAGAAATGCTGAATATAAAACGACACGGAATACGATACGTGACTAACTAAAGCTCTTGAAAAAAAAAAAAAAATGAAGTAGTGCATAACTTTCTTTTTTTTTTTTTTTTGAGTAAATTTATGCGTACGTTGTGCATCGCTCTATTTTAAACACCCCCTCAGAACATGAATTTACGCCCCTGGTGTGATCATTCCAGGAGGGTCACCCTCCCCCTCCCCCCTTTTCCCTGCTACGGTCTTGCTGGTAGGTGGAACAACTGCGTACACGCAACGTGAGACCACTTCGAGAAAACTGCCAAACACAAGTAAGATAAAATAATTTATTGGCACGCTATGATATATATAAGTATTTCAGATCATGATTGCTCCACGTCTGGTAAATATAAGTGTCCGTGCTTTTTATGCGTCCAAAGTAATTTTTATTGCTAAGTAAAATGTGTTTCTAGACGAATATCAATATCGTGTGGATCATTCACTAATTGGATTTATCTTTCATGTGATATAAGTTGTGTTTTTTTATCTGCGAGCGGTGGCATTGACCGGAATTATTTTATCTTATTCATCTTTGGATATTATACTTCATGATGCTTGCTTTCATTATGCGTTCGGAATAATTTTTTTTTCTTCGAATCTTGTTCTTCGTATTGCAGGGCCGGATTCCTTGGGGGTCTGGAGGGACTATAGCGTAGGGGGGGCTACCAGAGGTGTAGAAGAGCCTTAGCGCGCGGCGCTAAGCCACTTTTTCTGTAGGCTTAGCGGCGCTAAGGCACTTTTCGTGGTTAGTTGGGAAGAAAAGCACGGCAAAGAAGTTTTATTAGATGAACATGTAAAAAGAACACTGATTTATATGAAAGCATGCTCTTAGCTTAACAGAATGTTCGTAGTGTAAAGACGAGACTAAAATGTACGATCACGCAGTAAAGCGTGATCCGACTTCTAGGAGGAAAAGCAACACAGAAAAGTTAATGTAGACAGAGTGACCAGTGGCCGCTACGGTTGCGTAGGCTACTTCACTTTTTAAGATTTGCCAAATCATGGAGTCCGTCTGTTCTCTTTCTTCACAACGGGACGGGGAGCGGGAGTCGGTGGATGATTCTGACAGACTGTTAACAATTTGCATCGGTATCCGTCCTGCTTTAATTTCAGTACATACCTATTATATTGCCGTTGCTTTTATTTAAAGAGCCGAACCGTTTTATTTATGACCGGACTATGTTATGTACTCACGCCCATTTTTTACAGAAGGCAGAAATTCCCATTTGTGCAGAATTGGTTCACACAGGGACAGCCGGAGAAACAATCTCGATGTTCGCGCCGGTAACCGGTAAATTCCCCCGCAGGTAAATTCCCCCACCGGAAAATTTCCCCCACATTCGGTAAATTGCCCCACATTGGAAAACTGCCCTATAGGGAAATTCCCCCACGGAAATCTCCCCCACTTTTTTCAGTCAGGAACCGTGCACAAATTGAATTTTACACAAAATATCGAATGTGGGGGAGATTTCTGGGTTAACCAATTCCATTTTCAAGCTTTTCAAATCAAAAATGTGTTCCACATATTTGTGCGACTTACAAGTAGCACAAGTAGCACTTACAGGGACAAATTTCCGGGTTCGGCATTTCGATTTTTACTGCAATTTACAGATATTTTGCAAGTATTATTGTCATGTGGGGGAAATTTCCGGGTTCGGCGTTTGCACTTTTAACTCAGTATATAGTAACAGACAGTCTTACAAGTAGCAGCCTGGCAGGGTGGGGAAAATTTCTGGGTTGGCATTTCGCCTTTAACCGCAATTAAAGTGTTACCCCAATTTACAGGTATTTTGCAAATAGTATTGAGATGTGGGGGAAATTTCCAGGGTCGGCATTTCGACTTTTACCGTAATTTACAGGTATTTCACAAGTATAGAGATGTGGAGGAAATTTCCGGGTCGGCATTTCGACTTTCATCGCAATTTACAGACGTTTTACAAATACTATTGAGATGCGGGGGAAATTTCTAGATTCTGCATTTCGATTTTTACCGCAATTTACAGGTATTTAACAAATAGTATTGAAGTGGGTGGAGGGGATTTCAGGTTGTTGCTATCTTAAAGGCCAGCAGTGTATGCACGGAGTTAAAAATCCAAATGCTGAACCCGGAAATTTCCCCCACATGTCAATGATACTTGCAAAACATCTGTAAATTGCAGTAAAAATCGAAATGCCGATCCTGAAAGTTTGCCCGATATACACTGGTGGAAAGTGAAAAAAGAACACCAAGAAGGAGACGTCTGATACCAACGAAATTTATACAGCATAATAACAAAATACAGAGGATAACGTGATCAAAACATTATGGCAAAATACAGCTGCATTTGCTGGTAAACTGAAAAATAACATTTCCATGTAACATGGTTAGTACGAGGTTGAACCGCCATGAACTGCGTCACACTGTGCAATTCTGGCATGGAGTCTGTCGTACAGATGTTGGATGTAAGTTTGGGGTATTGAGTTCCAAGCATCCTCAATCAGAACGCGTAAATCGGGGATGGTCGTGGCTGGCCGTGGAGACCGGATAAGTCGTTGTCCCATAAAATCCCACACGTGCTCAATGGGGGACAAATCCGGTAAACGGGCAGGCCATGGAAGTTGTCTCACACCCTGAAGTGCATGTTGTGTTGTACGTGCCGTGTGTGGTCGTGCGTTATCTTGCTGGAAAACACCACGATGTACCGACCTTACGAATGGCACAACAACGGACTGAATGATGTTGTTGATGTAGCAGGTGCTGTTTAACGTACCCGGTACAAACACTAGTTGTGTACGGGAGTGATATCTGTTCGCTCCCCACACCAGGAGACCAGGTGTAAGCCCTGTGTGTTGCTGGCGGATACAAGAAGGGTGGAGATGCTCCCCTGTGCGTCTGTGAACACGCATACGGCCATCGGAGGCTCCCAAGCAGAATCTGCTGTCATTGCTGAGCACGACAGATCGCCATTGCGTTCTCCAGTGCAGATGTTGGCGACACCACTGCAGCCGTTCCTGACGGTGGGCTGGAGTCAGAGGCACACGTGCGCGTAGTCCTGCATCCAGTAGACGGTTGCGGATTGTTCGCACAGTCACCTCAGGTGCAACGGCAGCTCGGATTTGCGTCGCAGTGGATGTTCTGCTTGACAACGCCGCTCTTCTTATGCGTCGATCTGTCCGCTCATCAGTCCGTCTGTGACTGCCGGTTCCACGTCTTCTCGGGTGCGAATGTTCCTCGGACCATCTACGCCCCCATCGTACCACCATCGTACCACCACCGATACTTCCCGTCCAATTCGCTCCGCAATACGACGATACGACCACCCGGCCTCGCGGAGTCTGACTAGACGACCTCGCTCAAAATCCGATAACTGCTGAAATCGTACACGTCTTCCATGTCCAGGCATTGCAGCTTCTTCAGGGTCTTCGCACGTGTCCGTACGCCGACGACTGATTACATTTACTTCGCCGTACTCCTTAAATACCACCGACGATAATTTGCATATTATGCCGTGCTGTGGCGTAAGCGCTCACCGGTTGGTCCCGAAATTAACATCACTCCTACGTAAACTCGACCCCATTAACATATGTAAATTTCATGATCGTCCGCCAATTTCTTCTTGGTGTTCTTTTTTCACTTTCCGCCAGTGTATTTGTGCTACTTGTAAGGCTGTCGTTTGATTTGAAGTGCTTGAAAATGAAATTGGTGAACCCGGAAGTCTCCCCCACATTCGATATTTTGTGTAAAATTCAATTTGTGCTCGATCCCTGACTGAAAAAGGTGGGGGAGATTTCCGTGGGAGAATTTTCCTATGGGGAAGTTTTCCAATGTGGGGCAATTTATCGAATGTGGGGGAATTTTCCGGTGGGGGAGGAATTTACCTGTGGGGGGATTTACCGGGATTCGAAAAATGGCATGTTTTCAACTTGGTGAGTGCCAGTGTGGAGAAGACAAATTTCAGTCAACCCTTGCACCCCCTTGGCGACGTCCCTGTATACTACAAGAATTTTTTATCGTATTTTCTTGAGATGAAAAGAAAAAGGTATACCTGGGAATATTTTTGTATTTTAGATGATAAAATTGAATAATATATGTGCGTAAGTTCGCGTTACGGAAAGAAGGTGAGTCCTAGTGTCACAACGCGTCGGGGGTCTCAGAGGTTCTTAAAGCGCCCCTGATCACTCTTATTTGGCACATCTGTGTGACAATGTTTTTTGTTTTGTTTTTTCCTTTGCGCGGTAGCTTCTCCCACTGTTCGGTCGGAGGGAGGGAATACGGTATTGTCTGTCCGTAAGAAAAAATAAACTTACGAAATTAAACTTTTTTCGAAAAAAATTAGCACATTTCCTCACTTTCTCTTTCTTTTAATGTTAACTGGAACATTAAAAATATACTTACACAATTTCGGAACTCTAACTGCATTTGTTCTAGCCTCGTCTTATACTCAGGAACGACTTATCTATGAATGAAGATAGGCAAATTGAAAAATTTAACGCATTCCACTTATACTCCATATCCACTTATAAGCCGAAAAATACGGTATATATAGATTTTTTTAAACAAAAAGAAACTATTCTGAAGTAAAACTCTATGGAAATTTCAGCATATGTATTATTTAAAACTGGGCATGAAAATAAAAAAAATTAAATATCGTTTTTTTTTTCCGAAAGTTTAATTTTAAAACTAAAGTTGCATTCACAAGAGAAAAATCAAGATGGATAATGGAAATGCAGTTATGAAATTGAGAGGCCGGTGTTAATACGAGTACTATTAACTTTTTGCGATCAAAAAGGTAAACACAGAATTTCAGGAGTTGAAAATGCAATCATTTCAGAAAAAAATAGAACAACTGAAAGGAGCCGAACTGCCACTTTGATTTTTACAGGAGATGTTAATCAGGCAATATGGTTAGCAATTCGGCGTCACAGAAGCTTCCGTAAGGAGTCTAGGCAAATCAGATCGCGCAATGTCACAGCCCTGAAACCAGCCATTTTTTCTGTTATAAGCGCTGCCTGGCTCGGTCTGCATGTCAGTGTTTAGTTAGCAGTGGGTAAGGATGCCTCATCGTCGCGCAAGGCAGTCATACAGTCACATCCTCGAGTTCGACAGAGGTCGCATTATCGGCATGAGATACTGCAATGCTTCCCTCCGGGAGATTGACAGGTAGTGTGGGGCACAGTATGATAAGAGTGTGCAGGGAAATGGTACGAAGAAGGGCCTAGGACTCTAAGAGAAGGTTCTGGACCTTCTCTTAGAGTCCTAGGCCGTGCCCAAACAACGCCGAGGGACAACCGCCATCTCATGAGGATGTTTTTGAGTGACCGTTCTGCAGCATTAACGGCATTAGCGCAGCAGTGGTGAACTGTGACGCAGCTGTAATAGTAAGTCACCGGTTATTACAGTTCGGACTGCTGGCTCTTAGGCCTCTCCTCTGGCTACTATTGACACCACAGCAACGGACTGCCGGGCTGCACTGATGCATCCAACGGAGATGCGTGACGAATGGCACAGTACGTGTCTTTTTCTGGGACGAAACGCGCTTTTGTTCATGCGGAAATGGTCATCGCATCTGTGTCCGCCGACTTCAGGGAGAGGCATCGGGAAAAATTTATTCACACCAGGCATACCACACCAACAGGAGGTATTATGACCTGGGGTGCTGTCGGGTACAAAAGCAGATCACTTCTCGTGACAGTCCGTACCACCATAACGAGTGCCCGTTACGTCAATGACATTCTACAGCCGGTCGCTCTTCTGTACCTGCAGGACGTCCTCGGGGCCATGTTTCAACAGGACAATGCTACACCCCATGTTGCAGCGGCAACACGTTCCTTCTTCAGGAATAACACCGGTCCCCTTCTGCCATGGCGGGCCACATCGCGGGATTTATCACCCATAGAAAATCTCTGTGACATGCTCAAATAACAGATGCAGTGGTACGACCGTCCACTAACAATTCTTAACGAACTTTTGACCAGGGACGTCGCATCACTTCAAAATCAGGGTGGGCGACGGGTAGGCTGGTATCATTTTTTCTGGGGCAAGTTTGACGGCAACTTTCATTTACAAAACACTGAAAGAAAGAATTATTAATGTTTCTTACTGTCGGCGACAAAGGAATTCGGGTCAATTCCCTGCCTTGGATACGCTCACACATATCTATTATACATCAGATAGTAACGGCACTGGTAAACCAAGATAGCATGACAATGACTGATGGGTTAGTAGTGTAAAATACAAGTTTTGGCCAAATGTCGCCTTCGACTTTTTTCTTTCTGTGAATATCATAATTCTTTTCAAAATTTTGCATTTTTGCTTATGAAATTAGCACAGTGCTTATACAATTTCTTTAAAGAAAGGCGTTGTATTTGTTTCCCTAAATTAAACTTTAACGTCGTAACACGTAGACACATCTCTCTACTCCTTAACTCCCTTCCTTCAAGGCAGAAACATTACCTTTTACTACTGTCCTCTTTTCCTTCAAGCCATCGACCTTGCCGTGCACTGCTCTCCTCCAAAGCAGCCGTCAGAAGTCCCGCTCCCTCACTGCAGTTTGATTGATTGGAGGTTTAACGACCGCCGTGAGCAACTCAATGGGCTATAAGCAGTCGCCCGTCCCTAATTTAGGGTCACTGGTTCCAGGGAAGGGAGAGAGCCAGTGCCGTAAGACAAACACAACACCCATGCTTCACCAGAATTCGAACCCGGACCCCTTTCGGGCGAATGATCAGAGATCATCGATTAGACCACTGCGCCACCGGGGGGGGGGCTCACTACAGTGGGGCAGTCGGTATAGCTTGAGACTCCACTTTCTGTGTTGGAGTCCCTTACTTAGTAGATCAAAGAAACAGCAGCAATCAGTAATGGCCTCTATCAGTGAATTCTCATCCACCTTTCTTGTTCGCCCTTGGCCATGAACAAAAGCTTAAACTAAGGATTTGTAAGAGTGGGGAACAACTGAATTTTCATAGCCTTGCAGATGCTATGTTGATAACCTTTCTACGGAGAAATAAACAACGCGCTTCCTATGGGAAAGTACGTAGGGCTGCAAGACAAAAAAACACCACTCACTATTATACTAACGAAATCCAGATTATATTTTAATGTTAAGAAAATTGGAAAATGGCACATCTTGAACTGGGTGGGCAAGACAAATTTCAGGGTGGGCTCCCGCCCATCTTCGCACCCCTTTGGAGACGTCCATGCTTTGGACGCGGGTCAATACATCCTGGATGGCTATTATTGCACAGGACATTATTTGATTCAGTGTCTCAGCGCCTACAACAGGTGATACAAGCCAGAGGTGGCCACACCGATTATTGTCTACATCGATTCACCTGGTACACCGAGATACTAATCGTTTGTTCTGTGTTGGCTAACCAACATATCCTGTAAAAATCGTAGCTCGCCTCCTTTCAGATGTTCTGTTTTTTTGTTTTTTTTTTTTTGTGAACATGAGTCAGTTCTTCTAGCAGTATGTCCAGCCCATTCCCACTTGAGTAACTTTATTTTGATCATGATATCATCAACTCTTGAGATCTTCTTAATTCACAAGTTCCTTCTCCTATCTTTTCTTGGTTACTCCAAGCATGCATCTCTTCATGCTTCTTTAATTTGTTCACAACTTCTGTACACCGTTTAAAATTTTATGGTAGATTGCACCAAAAAGGGGTGCTACACCAACTGCATCATTTTCTGAGAAATGTGTTGCTCACGTCTCCATTTTTCCAGAACTCTGCTTCTGTCTCTTCTGACCATAAGATTTTCAGGGTCTCCAAAACCATTTTCTTCCACTGTCTGTAGTCCTCCTTCACTCTTGGACGATATCATATTGGAAGATATACATTTTCAAAGTCATGCTCATCAAATTATAAAAGCATCCGCAGACTAGATGTAGATCTTACCCAGTTATGGCTGTGAACGAAAGGTAAAATAAATTAATTAGCTAAAAGATTTTCATTCACTCTAAGGACTCTCCCTGTTGCACTGCCTTATGTCAATATTTCCTCTTGACTCAGCAGAACACGCAATCAGACGATAACAGCTGAGAGAGTTGTTGCTTCTCACTGCCAAGAATACTCCTCAAAGAATAAAATCTCTACTCCTTCAAGCCAAACCATCAAGTTTCTTTCTCTCTGTGGAAAAAAATCATCGCGTCGCAAAATAAAGCACCTCTCACCTTCTTTTTCCTGACCATTTCGTAACTTCTAACCTGCATGAACTTTGTGCTCTTAATTCACTCCTACTTTACGCTTCAATCCGCTGCCTAACATTCCGGACTCCTTCTCTTCCCTTCTTGAAAAGTTTTCTCAAGTTGTTCCTTATTACCAAGCTTTCCTGACTGCTCCTACTTCCCCTGAAAAAATTACTACCGCTTTTGTTAAACTTAACCGACCCGTCACCTTTGCGCCTGATGGCTTTCGTGTATCGTTCTATTTCGTCTACTTTCAAGACCTCTTCCCGCTTTTCACTGTTTGTCTCAAACTATGCTCTCAAAGCCATTCACAGTAGTCGAGTGAATGTGACGGATGAACAAGAAGTGGTCGGATGCAAGCGTTAATGTATTGAAATCTTGAGGCCGGGAAATATTTCCGCGTCCCCCATACAGTTCTGATTTGGCACCGTCGGACTACTTTCACTTCCTAAAACTGAAAAAACACAACAGAGGTCAGCACTTCGATTCCGATAAAGGTGTTCAAAATGGAGTCAAGAAATATGTACATGCCTAGAACCCCATGAAGGGCTTAACAAGTTGATACATCTCTATGATAAGTGTCTAAACAGACTTGGTAAATACGTGAAAAAGTAAAGATAATATGAGACTGTATCTCACCATGATGTTTTATTTTATTATTATTTATTTAAACAAAAATTTAGGTGCCTTACATTTTGAATTAGCTTCGTAATATACAGGGTAATTCAAAATGATTCATCGGTTTTCATTTGATCATAGCTCCGTAAAAATGAAGGTAAAAATAGCGTTCCCCGCATTAAAATAAAGAGAAACGCGCCGAGTTTGCGAATGCAACCGCTAGATGGCGCAGTGTAACCCGTGTATCTGCACCTGGACGAAAACTGTCATTGTTCTGTGTGGTTTCTCGTGCAAAGGTTTACGGCCCTTTATTTTTCCAGGAACAAACAGTAACAGGACAATCGTAGTGAAAATCCTCTAAATACGTGGCGTCAGTCGAAGAAATAAATCCATCGCTCTTTCCACGTTAGGCAACGCACACCAACCAAAAAATTGTTATTTAGCCGCCATCGGGGAATTGAATCCCGAATCTCTCGATATCTAGCCGAGCGCGTTAGCCTTACACCACAGTGGCCAACAAATCACGGCGCTATTTGTGTTTTCCTTTTCAGTCAGCATCTGACATCATAAATCCGTAAGATAGGCTCAGCTACTAAGACGTCTCCATCTGGTGGGTGTTAACGGCACTGGCTATATATTAATTATAGCAATTAAATCCAAGGGCGAGATCCAAAGTGATAATCCTCTAAATACGTATCGTCTCAGTAGCTGAGTCCATCTTACGGATTTAGGATGTCAGATGCTGACTGAAAAGGAAAACACACATAACGCCGTGAATTGTTGGCCGCTGTGGTGTAAGGCTAACGCGCTCGGCTAGATATCCAGAGATTCGGGATTCAATTCCCCGACGGCGGCCGAACAACAATTTTTCGGTTGCTGTGCGTTGCTTAACGTGGAAAGAGCGATGGATTTATTTCTAGGACAATCGTATTTAAATATGTTGGAGACATAGCTATTTCCGCAATTAAACGAAGATTCGCGCGACTATATCTTTCAACTTGATGGAGCTCCGCCGCATTGGCATCTAGATGTCCGCCGTTACTTTAACGAACAGCTCCCTAACCGCTGGATTGGTCGCTGTGGACACGACGACAAAGCGCTGTACAGGTGGCCCGCCAGGTCAACGGACACGTGTGCCACTATTCCTCACAACGCTAGATGAACTCCAAGTTCGCATTCATAGTGCTCTGCAGTCGTTGACAAGAGACATGCTTTATCACGTATGTCAGGAATTTGATTATCGCCTCAACGTAGTAGTTCTTGTGACCAACGGAAGCCACACAGAACATTTATAAGGTATAAAAACAAAATTTGGACAGTTTTTTCTTTATCCTATGTGCATTTAATCGCTGTATATTTAGAAACACATAAAACACAGTCATTTGAAAAACGGATGAATCATTTTGAATTACCCTATATTAAAGTTCCCGTATTATTGGAATTTTCTGAATTTTAACAGCTTGTCAATGTAGATATTGCCTGGTTGAATATTCCTGAAAATCTTACTTCCACTATTAGGTTAGGTCAATTTTATACACATAATATGAAAGTGGTCGAAATTAAATAAAGAGGCAATGTAGTTTCTCAGAATTATGTCATATATAGTTACTATATCGTGAAATGTCTGCTTCAAATAATAAAATGCGTGCTAGTCCGATTGATTGAAGCAAACACCAAAGACATCAAGTTTCATTTGCGTCAGGCGTTTCGGTAGCTTTGTCTGAATACACCTGCGCTTAAACAACAGCTCGAAGAGTTACTCGAGGCTTTTTCTTCTTGTCGTTCCATCTGCTCCTTCGCGAATCCTCCTCTCAATTTGTGTTCCATTGCGGAGACATGGCTTCGGATCCGCCATCTTGCTGTTGGCGTTGAAAAGGTGAAGTGAGAGGGTAAACCATTCTGTGTCGTCTGTCGGCGGTTAATCACGTTTAAAGCCCGGTTTCCGTACCGGCCGCCCGTTGTAACGGAGGTCGTATAATCCGGGAGATCCTTCTTGAAACTCATTAGGGTCGACGTCTCGCTCTCGGGGGAGTAGCACGGGTGATTCCCTCTGCCATCTTGATTGCATCTGCATGTTGACTTAGCTGACGAGATCCCTGTCGTTTCGACGGCGCTTGATCAACTTAAAGCTGCCATTCTCCGGGAAACAAAGTTAGGCAGTAAAAGGTGGGGCTCTTTTTTTTTCTCTCTCCTCCTTTCACGAGCTTCTTTTATCTTATTTATTTTCTTTTGAATTCGTAAGGAATTTCTCTTTCTTTGACTTTTTTTTATTAGTAGTATTACTATTCCTTTAAACGCTTTGAAAAACGTGAATTTAACGTCCCATGGTTTGGGAAAGTAGTTCTGCAAAGTTTTCACCACTTGATTTGAACCAAATTTTAAAAAAAAAGAAGGGGGGGGGGGGTATATATAAGATCTGGTTTATTTCGTATACTGCCAGAACAGTGGCGTATCTTGGGTCCGAGATCTGGGTTGTCCCCCTCCCCCAGTACTATTTTTTTTTAAATTGCAAAGTTTATTTTTCAGTTTATTAAGTAAGTAATTTTTCTAAATTTCAGGTGTATGCTAATGCTAACATAATACCAAATAATTTTGAGGATTAGAATTTTAACATTTTATCTTTTGAATACTTTATTTTACATGAACTCATTCTTCTTTCCTTCTGTGTGAACTTGAGTGTTACCTTTTCACAGAAGTTTCTTCCGAGTACTTTTCCCTATTTAAAAAGAATGTTTTTCTCTCTTGACAAAACAGCCAAGTTTCTGGAGTATACATGTCCTTGTGTGACTTTAAGATATGTCTTGATTCTTTTTAACGCAGAAAAACTTCTTTCGGCAGTTGCAGTTGTTGATGGAAATTTTAGTGAAAATATGTGTCAAGACGACAAATCTGCAGCGAGACATTCTGTCCGCATAGCTCAGTTGGGAGAGCGACTTACTCCGGAGTGAAGGGACACGGACAGACTTATAGTTTCACATTGGCGCCCGATTGTGAAAAATGGATCAATTGGCCGTTGGATTCTTCGAAAAATGTGTCATGCTTGTTCCACACATTGTTTGGAATTAACGAAAAATTCCTGCTTCGCTTCAAAGCAAATTAAAAAAAATAGTAAGAAGAGGGAGATGATGTGACGTACTACAGAGCTGAAAACACCTTCAGTTCATTTTTTAGTCGAACTGTATCGAAATTTGAAGCAAAGGTTCTTTAAGTTCTGACAGTAGATGTCCAGGAAAGCTTTCACAAAATTTATCAAAACTATTCGAATCCAACAAAGCCATGAATTTAAGATACTATATCACTGAGTTTAACTCATTGACACTTCACACAACTGAAAATATCTCTCGTGAAACACGCGCTGTTACGGGCGGAAGCATGCGAGTGACCAATGTAGTCCTAAGTCTTACTTTTTTTCTGAGCGAGACGTTGCCCAAAGCAATGGCTCATTCACCCTTCATCCGCTCAGTCATGTTGCCATGGAAACGCCAGCTAGCTATCGTATCGAAGGTCTTCGAAACAGAACAGCGAAAACTGGTAGAGCTGGGTGCGTTACGATGACATCATCCCTCCACTAGGTCTCCGTTGGTCGTCGCTCGCCAGATTGAATCTCTTAGTCAACGAAGCGAATCCGCACGTGTTTTTTTCGCAGCGAAAGCGTCGACATATCTTAATACCGATGATGATTGACTTTTATTTGTGTATATCTAATTGGACAGCAGGTATCAAGTGAGAGTCACATTGATGAAAAAATTGATCGGCGTATAAAACTTGCCTGGAGAGCTTTTGGAAGAAACAGTATAATTTTTAAGAGAAATATGCCATTATGTCTTAAAAGAAAAGTGTTTGATCAATGCATCCTGCCAGTGGTTACGTATGGTGCAGAGACGTGGAGCTTAACTTAAAGAGACGTACAAAGGCTGCAGACAACTCAATGGAGCATGGAGAGGTGTATGCTTGGTGTAACCAGGAGAAATAAAAAGAGGAACCCGTGGATCGGAAAAATGACAAGAGTGGAAGACATCATGGTCAGAGCAAAATCCTTGAAATGGCAATGGGCTGGACATACTGCCAGAAGAACAGACCATCGATGGACAGTCAAAATTTTAGATTTGATTCCAAGGGACAGGAAAAGACCCAGAAGAAGACCATATGGGGGAGATGGGTGGATGAAATTCGAAAGTATGCGGGAGTAACATGGAGGAGACTGGCACAAGACAGACCGTTGTGGAAGAGGCTTGGAGAGACCTTCGTCCAGCAGTGGTTAGATAATGGTTGACAATGATGATGATGATGATATCTAATTGAATTTTATTTGTGCATTTTTTTGGGGGGGGCTTCGCAGCTAGCCTAGCTAGTCTCGAATATGCGCCACTGTGCCAAAAATAATGTATCACTAATCCGAAACTATGCCTTTTTCGTGTGAGAAATTACTCATAAGAATAATAATACCGGAATTAAATCATTATAGAAGGATGCACTTGGATGTAAATTGAAAATTTTCTTCATTTGTAAATAGAAATCTGAAATTACAGTTCCTAATGCCTAAGAAAAAACAACAGAACGGAATCGAATAAGTTTTTTGTCTCGTGCGTTTATAAAGCAAGAAACTTTTGGAGAAATAATGACTAAAAAAATATCCTTACTTTTCATATTGCATGAATGTAAGTATCTATGGGGAGCATTAAATATCTGCTGGTTAGTACAATAGCATATTTTCAGACCTAAGACTCAATCTTGAATTATGCTTGTTTTTTTAATTCCGATATCGATTAAAATTCTGTCTTGCACACGTAAATCGTGCACAACAAGAGTTTCAGCTCTTTCTCGGAAAGAGCAGAATTTTAAACTTTTTTTGTATTGAGGTCGGCCAAATTCATAAAGCTTCGGTTCGTACGTTTCTACAATTCCGTGTTAAATCAATTAATAAATTCGTTTTCTCCATGTTCATATAATCCAAAAAGTAATTAAAGAAAACACGACTCTTTTTTTTTTTTTTTTTCCGATGTAACATCATATGGTTTTTCAAAATGATCACCGTTCAATTACTGTTAAATGACGTGTAGAATTTTACATGTTGGTGTCTCTGTAATTTGTTAAGGTTTAAAAATAACTTATCGACTTAAATATATTTGTTGAACTCTTAAGTTTAAACCTGATTCGTTGCTTCAAGAAGCTGCAGTTTCAATAGGTCAAACTTAACTACACACTTGAATAGCATTAATAGTAACTGTCCAGGTGTCAGGAATCAACAGAATAGATTACTTAGTGTTTCAATGCCCAAGCTTCATTCAGTAGATAGGTACGTCAAGGAAGAAAAAACGCTGAAGGTACTTCACTTCGCAATAAGAACATGATATAAATCAAGCACGTCAACTATATACTAACTCACTAATTCGACAAAACTCAAGTTAGCTCGCTATATGTTAACAAAGCGTAATCAACGTAAAGTATATTTGCTCGTAAATCAGTACTTACAATCATATCGATTGCTCTTAGCTCACTCAACTCGTATATTAAGTATTAATTAGTCGAGTTAAGACTTTGACTTTTACATGATATGTTCATTAGGCAATACAGAGCAAATGATTAGCATCTCGGTCTCATACGTACCAAGTGCGTCGATGTAGCTAACAATATAATCAGTGTGGTCACCTCTGGCTTGTATCAACTGCAGTATGCGCTGAGGCATCGAACCAAACAATGAGTAAATGGTGCCCTGTAGAATAGCCATCCAGGCTGTATTGACCAGCATCCAAGGCTGTATTGACCAGCGTCCAAGGTTGTATTGACCAGCGTCCAAAGCTGTATTGACCAACGTCCTAAGTTCATCAAGGGTTGCTGGCGGATGGTAGTGCAGACCGTTAGCTGTTTACTTCTTGTGCAGTTGTATAAGGAAACCTCCTATAGCGCACACAATAAAACCACGAGAGATCCCATCGCCCCCATTTTGAGAGAGTGAGGGGGCTATCTCGCCCACTTTTACAGATAGGGCAAAAAAGTCAATTACAAACTTGTTCGGAGAAGCAAAGATTGTACATAAATGTTTTTGTCCCGTAACAAAAGATAGAAGGGGACTCTCCAAATGCGAAAAGCTATCTGAGTCGCTGTGTCCGAAGCATATTTGCATAGATTTCAAATACCGTGCTTTCCCCCTTCGTCAGAATACTATTGGATGAGTGTTTTGCCCCTTTATGCTATTTCTCCTTGTTTTAGTGTGTTTTAACTGTATTGGACATCAATGTCTAATATTGAATGTGCCAAGGAACTGAGTTTTATTTCAGAAGAAGAACTATTGATAACGTTTGTAGGGAAAGTTTCCCTTTGTGCTTTTATTTACCTAGAACTTACCAGTTTAGAAAATTAGCAAGAAGCTCCCGTCAATCTGTAAACTTTTTACGTAAAGTACAAGCATTAATGTCGGTGTTTACGAACGAGTAATTGTGCTAAATGGTCCTGATTTATGGCGAGTGCAACCGGAATGCTCGTGCAGCGGCATGGCTGCATACAAAGCGGTTTTCCAATGCCAGACATCCGAATAATAGGACCATCAGACATGTAGTCCAACGCCTGCGTGACACGGATATAGTGTCAGCAACCGCTCACCTACAGGCAAGCCAAAGCGGGACAATACGGATATTCTGGCATACGTATTTGCACATCCCGACAGCAGCACAAATGAAGTTGCCCGGGAAATTGGATTAAGCCAACAGCGTGTACTAGAAATTTTGGACAGGAACCATATGCATCCATATTCGTTTCATTCGCAGCAGGCACTGTCTCCTGGAGATGCGGAGAAATGACTTGATTTTTGTAATGTCACGTTGAATGCTTTAGAAGAGGACCCAGAGTTTCTGTCAAACTTTTTATAGACAGATGAGTCACGCTTCACATGAGATGGCGTTGTGAATACGCATAATGTACACAATTGGGCACAGGAAAATCCCTATTAGACAAGAGACATACACCATCAAGTAAGGTGGTTCACCAACGTTTAGTGTGGCATTTGGGGGAACCAGCTTGTAGGACCTATTTTTCACAACGCAACTTTAAATGGTGAACGATATTTACATCTCCTTCAAACGGATGTAACGGATTTTTTGGACAATGTACCATTACAACCTTAATTGAACATGTGGTACCAACACGACGAGGCACCACCACATAGGAGTATCAAGATGGCTAAACGATGTGTTTGACCGGATTTTGATAGGACCAGGAGGTCCCGTAGCTTGGCCTCCACGCTCGCCAGACCTTAGCCATCTGAACGTTTTCCTTCGGCGCCATCTTAAATCACATGTGTATGCAACACCACCGCTAAATGTAGCATATCTTCAACAGCGTATAACATCCGCCTGTGCCTCTGTTGATGAGCATATGCTGCAACGCATGCACGGTCAGCTCGTAAAATGCTTGCAGGCGTGCATCGTTGCTGAAGGGCAACATTTTGAGTATGCAAACATGTAAATTGTATTTTCTAAACTAACAAAATCTCTACAGTATTATACATTCACAACTTGTAGCTTTGTCTAAATACTCGGTTGTCGTGATTTTCTTGGGGCCATATTCCCGGTCCCCTTCCATCTTTTGTTATGAGACAAAAACATTTATGTACTATTTTTGCCTCGCTGTGCAAGTTTGTAATTGACTTTTTTGCTCCATCTGCAAGGGGGCGACAGTCCCCTCATCCCCCAAAAAAGGAGGCGAGGGGATTTCTCGTGGTGTTATTGTTTGCGCCATAGGGGATTTCCTATACAACTGCACAAGAAGTAAATCGCTAACTGCCATAGTTCGTGAGATATTGGCGTGCTTTCCTTGTAACCCTGTATATATGTTCCTAACAATGCTGTTTATAGGGGGAGCTGGAATACCCTAACGCTGTGTTTTTCCAAGTGCCGCCCCTGTGACCCAGTGTTCTAAGCCCTGGCTTATGACCATGGGTCCGAGTTCGAATCCCGGTGAGACATGGATGCTCTGTTTGTCTTAAGGCACTGGCTCTATCCCTTCCCTGGAATAAGTGGCCCTAAATTAGGGACGGGAGACTGCTGAGTTGCTCGAGGTGGTCGTAAAACCCTCAATAAAAAAAACAAAAAGCATCAGAGCCTTCTCTTCCTCACTGTTTGGATCCAGCGCTGTTTCCTACCTGTGCATTACACAGTATAATCTGTGAAATCATTATAAACCCGTATAACAATTTCTTGAATCTGCCAGCAGTGGATTGCACTAGTGGAACAAAATTTTCGTATTTGATGCAACCTCAAAAGAAAACCCGCAAGATGCATCAACGAAGCTGCCATAAAGAGTTTCCCTCCAGGTCTGATCTATCAGTTGGATAGTTTCTCATTCATAAAATGCGGCAACATCATGATGGTGATGTGGAAGCATTCCATTCAGAAACCGAAAATCCATTTTACCTTCTAGAAGCTGTGGGCGTTAGCTGCAGTTTTAATATCGTGCTGCTGAATATTTTTCGGAAAGGAAAAATGAGCCGTACGTTTGCTCACAGATAACAGCCCAAATTGTGTGTATTTTTGAGATGTCTCTTATGAGTTCGACGAAGGTACGACGATTTTCTCCACCCACAAAGGAACGTTTTATCTGTTTATCTTTGCACCGGGGTGGAATGTTGCCTCATTACTAAAGCAAATTTTTGGCAGGACCGTGTCATCATCATCAAGAGAATCCATTTCCTGGTAGTAAAAAGAATAACGTTTCGTTTTGTTTTTCGCTATGATTTGCTGTAAGCACGGACGAAGACTTTTCTCAGAACTCATCACGTTTATTATATGTGGAAAATTACGTTCAAGGAGAAGATAAAAAAATGCGGAGACTCAACTGTTGCTTCACATGTGCTAATTCTTGATATTCATTACCAACTATGATTTTTTTTTTATTATTTGTTAGGGATTTATCGGCTCCCATGAGCATCTCACCGTTAAGTGATGTCTTCAGTCCCTTCCTAATTTAGGGCCACTGGTTTCAAGGAAGGAACAATAGGAACGCCATACGGTAAGCACGCCACCCATGCCTCATTTGGAACTCGACTAAGGGATCAGTGAGCAGAGAAGCTTTCACCACCTCCAACGAGATGGACCCACTTCGATCCTAAAGTAGGGGAAACAACTCAGCGTTCTGTGCAGCGAACATAAATCAGAGCCGATCAGTTACGACTACTTAAAGGTTTCCGAGTCCTTAGTTTTCCCTCCAGAAATATAAAATAACACTCCCCACCTACGTGAAACCAGCCAATTTACAGACACCTCACACCGGAGATCATTCGAAAATACGTCTTCCGAGAGAGAGAGAGAGAGAGAGACAGCGGAGGAAAAAAGGAGTTAGGGGAGAGATTTTAGTGGATTTCCCGGAATGTAAAAACCAAGGAGGTTATTTTACTGGAGACACCACTCCTATCCACGCAGCATTGGCCGCCATAAGTCACCGTCTGTGCTGCAAAGGACGTCATTTGCAGGCACGACGCAGCCGCAGAAGAGAAGCTGCTTGGAAACCAATGAAACAAAAGCTTCTAAGCGTATAAACAGATAAAATGAGTATATATATATATATCAATGATACACAAGCTTACTATTTCATCAACGGTATAATTTAGTTCATTTTTTGCCTGCTTGTGACGTCACACCACAGATTAGCTGTGACTTATGGCGGCAGAGCCAGTGATGTTTCCAGTAATATAACCTCCTTGGTAAAAACCAGAAAGTGCATCTTAAGACTGATGCGAAAATGTTACGTAGACATAACATTTTGAGTACTCTTTTCCCGGCTGTAAGTATTAATATGGCTGCCCCGGTGGCGCAGTGGTCTAAGCGATGGCCTCTGATCATTCGTCCGAAAGGGGTCCGGGTTCGAATCCCGGTCAGGCATGGATGTTGTGTTTGTCTTACGGCACTGGCTCTCTCCCTTCCCTGGAACCAGTGACCCTAAATTAGGGACGGGCGACTGCTTATAGCCCATTGAGTTGCTCACGGTGGTCGGTCATTAAACCTCCAATCAAAAAAAAAAGGATTAATATTTACAGTGGTTGGACAAAATAATGTGAACACCATGGTTATAGGGGTTAATGTCACTCGTGTAGACAGGGGTGGCAGCTTTGGTTTTTACGGAGTGGTGCAGATTCTTTCGTAGAGTAATCATTATCGATTATGTGAAATATGATATATTATCATCATCATCATCGTCAACCATTATCAATCCACTGCTGAACGAAGGGCTCTGCAAGTCTCTTCCACAACACTGTCCTGAGCCACTCTTCAATGTCACTCCTACATCATAACTTCGAATTTCATCCACCCATCTCCCCCATGACATTCTGGGTCTTTCCCTGTATATATACACTGCTGGCCACCCAAAATGCAACACCAAGAAGGAAGCATCCGATTGACCTGAAATTCGCAGCATGCGTCGCCCGCGAGAGAACATGCAAACGATTAGCATTGCAGGGCATATGCAAATCATGTGCGCCCGGCCCGCCACCGAGAAGTACTATAAAAAGGATGCACAGAAGGCTGGGTGTAAGTAGTGGAAGTGTGTTGTGCTGCCGGACTTTGCGTGGGAAGCTTCCTGATGCCTCGTCGCAGAATACGGCAGTCATTCCAGCACGTTTCGGAGTTCGACAGAGGACGAATAGGGGCTTATCGCGACAGCGATTTATCGTACCGAGACATCGGCGCCCGTGTGGAACAGCATCCAGCCACAGTGAGGCGAGTATGGATTCGCTAGGTGCAGGAGGGACGGACGGACGGACCGACGTGAGCGATTGCCACAACCGCGGCATACCACCGAACGAGAGAACCGGCAAGTTGGCATTGACGGCTCGCACCGCCACATCACGAACGTTAGCGCAGGAATTAGGGTGTGTTGCGCAACAACCTGCGTCAGCACGTACCGTTCGACGTCGTCTACAGGAGCGGGGATTTGTCGCACGGCGCCCATTGCTCCGATTACCATTGACGTTACACCACCGGCGAGTGCGGCGGCAGTGGGCCGTTGAACGCCGCACCTGGACTGCGGAATGGTACGACATTGTCTTCTCCGACGAATCCCGCTTCTGCCTGCAACACCACGATGGTTGAATCCGCGTGTAGCGGCACCGCGGCGAGAGACTGTATAACGCCTGCATTACGCATCGCCATACCGGTCCGTCACCTGGCGTTGTGGTTTGGGGCGCAGTTGTATATGACATCCGCATCCCTCTGGTACGCATCGCCGGTACACTGAACAGCCACTGCTTCATCTCCGACGTTTTGGGGCCTGTAGTCCTCTCTTACCTGCAGGACCTGCTAGCGGCCACGTTTCACAGGACAATGAGCGCCCGCACGTGGCATGCATCGTGCAACAATTCTTCACGGCCCACCAGGTGTCACTGCTGCCGTTACCCGCTTGTTGTCCCGATATGTCGCCCATCGAACACGTCTGGTCGCTGGTAGGCAACCGAGTGGCCCGACAAGCACCACCCGCGGGTACGCCTGATGAACTGTGGCAACGTGTGGAAGCAGCCTGGACCGACATACCCCAAGCCCACATCCAAAGGCTCTTTCGTTCGATGCCGCGGCGTGTAGCGGCCGTTATTGCCAGCCATGGGGGCCACACGAACTATTGATGTCTGCGTGTTCCGCAAGTCGCACGGGCCAGGAAGTTCAATTGTTTCATCTTTGTATCTGTTGTTATGTGCCCAGTAAATCTGGTTTTGATATCTCGTGTCCTTCTTGGTGTTTGTTGCATTTTGAGTGGCCAGCAGTGTATATATATATATACAATATATAGGGTTTTTTTTCTGTATATATATGTATATACAGTGGACAAAAAAAGTATTTGCACACATACATCTTTTCCTCGCCCCCTCCCCCCATTGCTGTCCAGCCCGCATACCGAAAGAAGTCATTGAAACTTTTGAAGGTAATCATCAAACAATGCTACCTGCCTACATGTTGCCGTAGCCTGTTAAGCCGCCCCTCCTTGAGCCACCCTCACCTCACTTGAAGGTTGCCTTTCGGGATCGGGGGATATTTGAGTTGGCGAACGGCGAATCGCTTGGAAATTGAAAGACCCTAGTTAACCCTCTAAAACAGAACGTCTACTAAGCTTAACATATTTTATTTTTCATTTTCTTAAAGGAAAGATTGGGCAAAACACACTACATCTCTATCTTTTCTTATAATAACATATATACAGTATAACACGATAAATGAATTTGGAGTGGTACATTGCAACACCCAAATTTTCTGGAGTGGTGCTAACTAGAGCTGAGTTCGGGTTCAATTTTCGGAGCTCGAGCCCGTCCGAGCCCGTGGTATATCAGCCTGAGCCCATTCGAGCCCGAATTTTATATAGCAAGATAGAGCCCGGGCCCGAAAGAGCCCGAAAACTGGCTAATCAGTTCAACCATTAATTAAAAAACATCTCCTTTTCCACACTTCCACTCTCTCCTCCTCCTGCAATTAACCAATGTATTTCTCAAATAGGGAATGATTGGAAGGGACATCTACCTATTTTTACAGTGTAACTGGACGATTTTCTTAGACCGTTCGTTTCCACCTGAAGTGCTCCGGGCGGGCGATCATCCAAAATGATCGAGCGCTGATGCAATTGTATGTTGCTCAAATAATGCTAATATTATCGCGCCATAGTGCGCTACAATATGTACGTTGCTAAATAGAATTAGCAGGAAGCTACTGCGTGGAGATATGGAGTAAATTATCGTCGGAATGCTATCAACTATCCAATATCTATAGTTCTTGAAAAAGCTTGTTCTTCTCTGCAGAAACACACTACTGTGCGGCCTATGGCAATTTTTTACCCAAGCCCGGAATAAATAGCCATCTCGAATGCCCGCTCCTTAACCAGAACCAGTTGCCGAAGAATTCCATTTACCGATTTTAAAGTGCCTCAAGTGCTAAATTATATAAAATCACATTTAAATATATAAAAAAAAAATTCTCTCCTTCTCTCTAAGAGCCCGAGCCCGAACAGCAGTAAATATGTTACAGCCCGAGCCCGATTCAGGCCCGGGGTTTCGGGCTCGGGCTCAGCCCGTCTCAGCTCTAGTGCTAACGCACCACTCGCAATACAATAGTCGCCACCCCTGCGTGCAGACTTCACTGGAAAAAGCAAATGTTGTGATTGTCTTTTGTGTATATTTTCATTGTATGCGTTCTCTAGGTTGTGTGCCAGTGTAGTACAAACTGTGCTCAGCCGTGCTTCGTACGAGCTTCCAGTGCAATTAGTGACCTGTCAGACTTCCAAAGAGGACAAATCGTGGGATCACGTTTCGCAGGAGCGTCTCTAACCATAAAAGTCAAATTCTTTGGTGCTTCAACAGCAACCGTCTCCACGGTTATGACTGCGTGCACAAAGCATGACAAGACTTCATCAGCGAAGAAGAATAGTGGATGAAAACCGACAATGAATGAGAGGGACCGTCGAACATTAAAAGGATAGTGTCCAAACTATACAGAACGACTGCAACAAAAGTGACAGCAGAACTGTTTCCATAAAAATATTCAGCAGAGAACTGGACTATTTTGTGAAAACAGGGCATGACAAGGCCAACATCCATGGAAGAGTTGCAATTTCTAAACCTTCAATCACAGAAACCAACGCTGCAATGCGAAAAAGATGGTGTCGGGAGCAGGCCCGCCCTTCTCCAAACAGGGGCCCGGGTGCAAAAAAAAATTGGGGCCCTAAAATAATCTAAATAATAAGAGATATAAACAAAATGAACAAAAATAATTGTATTCGAGGAGACTCGTTCTCAGTTTGGATGTGTCCAATAATTTGTTAAGAGCCATGATATATAATTAAACACCATTAAATAAATACTTTAGCATAAATGTTTTACAATTGTAATAATAACAATCAATACATAACAAAAAACACACATATGTGAATAGCATAAATACTCGCACACATAAGAACGTATTATTGAAATTTAAAATGAAATTAAGAAATCATATCAGATATCAAATAATAATTAACGTTTACTTAACGTTTTGAAATACATGACTTTTTTTATTGCCATATCGTTAATAATATTAGTAAGATCACAATCTTTAATAATGTCTTTCTCGATACGTAATATAGCAAGTGCGTTCAATCGTTCTGTTGACATTGTTGAACGGAAGTAATTTTTTATAAGCTTTAATTTGCTGAAAGAACGTTCTGCACTTGCAACAGTAATAGAAAATATGAAGAAAATTCGAAGTACAGTAAATACATTGGGGAAAATTTCAATGTAATTGATATTTAAAATATATTGCAATATATCCTGTGCTTAGTTTACATCCTTTTTATTTAAAATCAGTTCTTTTTATGCGGCGAAGACTGTGACGTCAGAATCGTGACGTTTCGCTGGCTTCATTTTGATCACTCTAGGAGAACGGCGGACCCTAACTCCATCTATTCTAACCTCCTTGGCTCACCCTACGTAATTTCAGAAAAAAGGGCATGGGGGCGCGTTAACAAACGCCAGTTCGGTTACGGGGGCCCACTGATGTTACAGCAATTCGCAATTCAGATTGAGGAGTTTATAACTTAATTTTAACCACTTAACTTCATTAAAATTCTTATTTTCAATTTTCTTCGGTTTCATTACCCCCCCCCTTCTTTTTCATTTTCCGGAGCCCCTGCAAATCCCGGGCCCGGGTGCCTTGCACACGCTGCACTCCCCTCCCCCCCTCTTGTGGCCGGCCCTGGTCGTGAGCGTAAAACCTGGGCAACTGATAGCTGGAAAAGTGTGATATTGTCCGATGAGTTCTCATTTACATTATTCACAACAGTAGGTAGGTCAGGTTTGTGTACCGAGAACCCCCAAAGAAGCGTACAATTCGGAATGTCTGGTTCCAACTGTCAAACATGAATAGCCCCACATGGTCGAGTTACTGTCAGCGAGCACTTCGGCATTCTAGATGACCAAGTGCATCCTATGGCTCCAAAGTTGTTTCCAACAATTATGCCTATTTTCAATATTATGATGCGCGCCGCCGATACACACAGCCACAACGGTTTAGTCTTCATTCGAAGAGCACCAAAATGAACTTCAACATCTGCTCTGCTCTGGCCAGCTTAATTACCTGTCTTAAAATATCATGGAACCACTGTGGGAAGTTTTGGAGAGCAGATCGAGAAGCAGATTTCCTTCTCCGACATATCTGAAGCAATTGGCTAATAATGTTCTGATCGACGAATGGTACAACATTTCACTGGAGACTTCAAAAACTGTGTGAATCTATTCCTAACAGGTTGGACGCTGTATTAAGGGCAAATCGTGGTCCAACACCTTATTAATAAACACATATCGCCTATTTCCCAGGTGTTCACATTATTTTTTCCAACCCCTGTAAATAGAAAAAGAAAAAGATTATAAGCCCTTTGACTTTTGGGTACTTTTTGGCGGGCGGTGCACATGTGCAAAAGTTTAGGTCGCATGCAGCGCTATCTGTAGCACGTGCAGTATCAGTTGGAGCTTAAACGGTGGTTTTAACGGGTAAGAGACGAGATTTGATATTTGACCTCCTAGGAAAAATGCATGGTCATCGGATGCCGAGCAAAGAACTGAAGTATCGGGGAAATGGCAAAATTTTCGAGCTATTCATGGGCTGCTGTAGTTAAAGCGTACAGAGAGTGGATGGAAAGAGGCGAAATGCATGATCAGCGAGTGAGTATTGGATAACCATGACTGTTAATGCTTGCGGAGAGCGGCGGCTCTTTGCTGTATAGTCAGGAACAATAGGCGTATTACGTTGACACAGTCTGGAAACAAGAAGCCCAGAGGGGTGTGTCCGCAGCTAAAGTGTAAAGATCCCTCCACCGTATGGGTTTACGAGGTACACACATGATATGATCACTGCAGTCCTTTACCACAGAAGGTCATCGGCAACAGCAACTCAACGACTGGAGCTGACCAGACAACGACTCAACGACAACATCGGGACTCGGTCGTGGAAGATTGGAAGAAAATTGTCTACTCTGATGAATCAAGTTTCCTATGGCATGAAGTGGATGTATAGTGGCTGGTAAGTCGATGAACTGTGGGGAAGATGGTACAAGATGCCGTGACCCCATGCGTACAGGCAGGTAGCGTGGGTGTAGTGCTCTAAACAATGTTTTCCTGGGACACTCTTCTCTCTTAAAAATTTTTACTTAGAAATAAGCAAAATGTACTCGTTCTTGAGTACATTCTGGGATTTTAATAGCTCCGAGTACATGTGTCTCGTTTTTGGAAAAGACACGTACTCATTTTTGAGTACATACAGGGAATCAATTGTGACTATTATAACGAAGCAAATTTCTCCGTCATTTCTGGTCTACGCCGGGAATCGAACCCGAGTCGGCTTATTCCAGAACAAGTCGCTCTACCAACTGAGCTACGCAGACGTTCATTTTGATTGCTATGTGCATTTATGTCGTGTGCGTCCTGCTGGCAGGTACGTCACATCTCCCCCCATCGAAAGAGGGCCGGGGGCATGGCCCATGGGTCAGCCGTGACCATGAATCGTTGCAGGCAGCCATCCACTGTAGAACGTGCACTTGAGAACTCCCAGTCAATCTGGTGTGTGGAATGCAACGTCACACATTTTTATTTTTCGAAGCGCTGGAGAAGGGATTCTCTGATTTTTCCTATCTCGCGGTGTGGAAATAACATCACACCATTGCGAGATTTGAACGGTCGGGTCATCCGGATAGTCCGGGCGCCATTATAACGAAGTAAATTTCTTCGTCATTTTTGGTCTACGCCGGGATGCGAACCCGAGTCGGCTTATTCCGGAACAAGTCGCTCTACCAACTGAGCTACGCAGACGTTCATTTTGATTGCTATGTGCATTTATGTCGTGTGCGTCCTGCTGGCAGGTACGTCACATCTCCCCCCCCCGAAAGAGGGCCGGGGGCATGGCCCACGGGTCAGCCGTGACCATGAATCGTTGCAGGCAGCCATCCACTGTAGAACGTGCACTTGAGAACTCCCAGTCAATCTGGTGTGTGGAATGCAACGTCACACATTTTTATTTTTCGAAGCGCTGGAGAAGGGATTCTCTGATTTTTCCTATCTCGCGGTGTGGAAATAACATCACACCATTGCGAGATTTTAAACGGTCGGGTCATCCGGATAGTTCGGGTGCCATTATAACGAAGTAAATTTCTCCGTCATTTTTGGTCTACGCCGGGATGCGAACCCGAGTCCGCTTATTCCGGAACAAGTCGCTCTACCAACTGAGCTACGTTCATTCTGACTGCTATGTGCCTTTATGATGTGTGCGTCCTGCTGGCAGGTACGTCACACTATATCTGGTATTTCTAATTTGAAATATATATACTCATTTTTGAGCTCATATATTTCAAATATATGTACACAAAAAAATCCATATATTTTAAATACATGTGCTCTAACTTCATTCAGTCTCTTTGCCCTTTCGGGCAGGGCACACAAACTGAAGGAAGTTAGAGCTAATCCAGCGATTCTGACCGGATAGTTTGTAAGTGAGAGAGAGCACACTAGATGGAGCCACCGTACAAGCTTACGATTTTGCACTTAGAAGGCAGAGAAAAATTAGGAGTGGGCTTAGGAATGAACATCTTTATATGTAACCGGGGATTTCTACCCGGGGCGCGTCACTTAACGTGCTCGTCCGATGCAGGGCGGATATTCAGCGATTATTAGAAATTCACACCACCACGCCAGGTTTGAACCTGGGGTCCCTCCATCAGCACTCTGAATCTCTAATCACTAAGCCATCCGCGGCTCGCTTTCAAATTTGGAATACGTGTACTCCATACATACTCATTTATTCATAGAACCAACTGGAAGTATATTATTGGATGGCACATCTGGGATAATAGATATACTCGTTTTCAGATGCTGGGAAAATGGACCGCACAATTTTATGACAAATATAGTGATGAAGCGACAATATATTATTAACGAGATTGACACAAATATAGTTAATGTAAAAACGTACACAAAGATACTTTATGCATAATTAAATTACTTGTGATCAATGACTTTGTTGTACTAATTATTTATGTGTGTCACTTTACACATTTATTAAACAATTTCTCTTGAAATCTCTATTATCTAAAATGAAGTAATACGAGATTATATTTATGTTTATTGACGCAGTTATTTGTAAGTACGTATGGTTAATTATACATATGCATTTGAGCATGTCATGTACTCGTTTACGATACGATTGTACTTAAAAAAAACGAGTAGGTTCAGGTTCTCATTTTTAATTAGATTTTTTTACCAGTGTTGTTTTCCTGGTAGCAGTGGATGCGATCTAAACTCCACAGCGTAACTGTCCATCATAACAGCGTTTCAAAAGAAGCAGATAAACCTATACAGACTAGGTTTATCCGTTCCTTTTGACAGTGTTTCCAGACCAAGATGGGGTGTTCCAACAGGACAACATCCCGTATGGCGTTCAGGAGTGGTTCGAAGAACACGAGGATGACTTCCATTTTCTCCCATGTCACCCAACATGAACCTAATTGAACATATTTGGGGTCATATGAATCGGCATCTGCAGCGTGTGGATCCTCCACCATGTTCATTGAACGAACTACAGGCAGCACTTACACGGATATGGTACGAGATATCAGTGGACTCTTTCCAGGGACTAGTAAGAGTCCATGTTTCGTTGCATGGCAGCAGTTTTGGCAGCTGACGGATGACCTACACAATTCTAGGGAATGATCATAATGCTTTGCTCCTATAATGTCATCATCATCATCATTGTCAACCATTATCAATCCACTGCTGGACGAAGGTCTCCCCAAGTTTCCTCCAGAACGGTCTGTCTTGCGCCAGTTTCCTCCATGTCACTCCCGCATACTTTCGAATTTCATTCACCGATCTCCCATGTGGTCTTCTTCTGGGTCTTTTCCTGTCCCTTGGAATCCAATCTAAAATCTCGGCTGTCCATCGATGGTCTGTTTTTCTGGCAGTATGTCCAGCCCATTGCCATTTCCGGGATTTAAATCTGATCATGATGTCTTCCACTCTTGTCATTTTTCGGATATACGAGTTCCTCTTCTTATCTCTCCTGGTTATGCCAATCATGCACCTCTCCATGTTACTTTGAGTTGCCTGCAGCCTTTGTATGTCTCTTTTAGTTAAGGTCCACGTCTCTGCACCATACGTAAGCACTGGAAGGATGCATTGATCAAATACTTTCTTTTAAGACATAATGGCATATTGCTCTTGAAAATTATGCTGTTTCTTCCAAAAGCTCTCCAGGCAAGTTTTGTACGCCAATTAATTTCCTCATCAATGTGACCCTCACTTGATATCTGCTGTCCAAAATAAATGTACGTGTCTGTTAGCTCCAGCTTTACTCCATCAATCGATAAATCTTCGTTTCTTGTAAAAGCATTGAACATCACTTTTAGCTTCTGAAAGTTCATTTTTAATCCCACTTCTTTACTCTTGTCAGCAAGTTCCTGGATCATACTCTGCAGCTCTCATGGGGTAGTTGCAAAAATGACTACGTCATCAGCAAAGCGAAGGTGAGTTAGATAATCTCCATTAATCTTTATCCCTTTGTTTTCCCAGTTCAGTGATTGAAAGACATTTTCCAATGTGGCATTAAAGAGCTTGGGAGATATCGTGTCACCTTATCTCATTCCCTTTCCAATTTTTATGTGTGTTGTATTTTCAAACAGCCGAATCTTTGCACTTGCATTTTCATAGATGTTATTAATAATGTTAATGTATGCATCTTCAATACCGCAGGATTCCAGTGCCATTGTAACTGCTAATGGTTTCACTGAATCAAAGGCTTTTTCATAATCGATAAAAGCCATGCATAATGGAAGTTCATATTCCCTCGCTCTTTCAATTAGTTCTCTCAGTACGTGGATATGATCTATAGTTCTGTAGCCACTCCTGAATCTAGCTTCTTCTCTCGGTTGAGCCATGTCCAGTGTTACCTTCAAGCGGTGTGAAAGAACTTTAGTGAAGATTTTATAAACCACTGATAGGACGCTGATAGGTCTGTAGTTCCTGAGATCCTCAATGTCATCTTTTTTATATAGCAGGATCATTGCAGCGTTGTTCCAATCCTCAGGAATCTTTCCTTCATTAAGGCATCGAGTGAAAATTTAGGCGAGTGCTGTTTAAATTTCTCCACTTGCTTCTTGTATGATGTCTACAGTAATTCCATCTTCTCCTGGAGCTTTCCCCCGCTTCATGTTCTTGATTGCATGTTCAACTTCTGCTGGGAGGACTCGAAGAACTCTGGTACTAGTACCTTTCATGATGTCTGGAGTACATGTATCCTCCCTTTCATATAATTTGGAGTAGAAATCTTTCACTCTTGTCAAAATTTCGCCTCTATTTCTTGTTACAGAACCACCTACTTTTCTCAGTGCCATAATCTGTTTTCTTCCCTTACTGAGATGTCCCTTTGCTATCTTTAGGCTTTGGTTGTTTTCAATTGCTTTCCTCACTAGTTCACAGTTGAATTTCCTTACGTCTTCAGTGATAATTTGTCGTACTGTCTTGCATTGCTCTATATATTCCACTTTGGAAGTCACATCTTCTTTAGTTGTCCACATCTCTCTTCTTTTTTGCATCAACATTTTAGTTTTCCCGATAATTTGTTCACATGCAACTTTTTCTTAGACCCAGCTAATTTAGTTGCTGTTTCCATAAGAGCTTTTGTTATTTTTCTGTTAACTTCAGAAATATTCGCTTCTTCCGATGTTAGGCCTTCTAAAACAGAGAATCTGTTCTTCAGTTCCAACTTGAAGGTATTATGGTGTTTTTTAAGGTTGGTTATGTCAATACATTTTGTTTGTCTTATGAGCTTGCCACGTTCAAGTTTAGTGTTGAGATACATCTTACATCTCACAGTCACTACCTGTGTTGAACTTGTTTAGCACACTGCAGTCTTCTATGACGAATTTTTTGTTACACATAATAAAATCAATTTCACTTGTCGTCCCATTTGGATGTCTCCATGTCCATTTCCTGTGTGGCTTTTTCTTGAAAAAGGAGTTCATGATGAAAAACCCTTCTGCCTCTGCAAACTCTACGAGAGTATTTCCACGCTGGTTTCTGTTGCCGTGACCGAATATATCTACTGAAGTCTCATTCTGTTGCTGTTGCCCTATTTTTGCATTGAAATCTCCCATAATTATCTTCAATTGCTGCTTGCCTTTATTATTTGGATGACGAATTTCCTCATAAAATTCTTCAATTTCTTCTTCAGGATGGCTTGTGGTGGGTGCATAAGTTTGAATAATCTGAGCCTTGTATCTTCTCGAGAGTTGGATAACGAGTCGTGCAGCTCTGTAAGAGGAACTTTCAACTTCTACAACTTTATCCTTCAGTTTCTTGTTTATTATAAATCAAACACCACTAGTTCTGCCAGTATATGTCCCACGATAGTAGAAGAGATGTCCACTTTTCAGTTCAACGAGATCTTCTCCTTTTCTCCTTACTCACTGAGCCCGACGATGTCCCACCTGATCCTTTTTAGTTCCTCTTCCAATTCAAGAAGCCTTGAATCAGAAGATAGGGAGCGTCCGTTATAGGTAGCCAAGGTCAGCGTCAGATGGCAGCCTAGTCCGGTCCTCCGGTGGTTCTTAGCACCCTCTGCTTTCATGTTGCACTGGCCGCTGTCTTGGCCATGTACATTCCAGCTGCCGGAGACTGAGGGCCAAGATTTAAGTTGTGGAGTCATTTTGGAGGGGTTTGGCCATAACTCACCAAGCTGGCCAAGCGGGTTGGTGAGTGTGGGATAGCATTTCCTCTAATCCTGATGGTATAGTTATACCGCTCTTGGCGGTCGTCAGAGCCCCTTTAGTGGGGACAGGATGCACCACGAGAAGGCGGGGTTGACATTTGTCAAGGAGAGGCTGTGATGTTACGCATCACCTGACCTGACATCCCTACTATAATGTATACTTCCAAAACTTACTATAATAAGGGTTTCATGCGCGATCTCAAGCGTTAGTTTTTTTTCCTGAATTAGAATCTGCAGTCTTCTAGTGATTACACAGCGTGAGCTGGGCTGACTCATGCTTGAGATTCCAACAACAACAGGAGATAGAACGTACAATCAGCAAAACGTGTACGTGTGGTCATATACGTGATTTTCAAGTTTGCAGCGTAAGAAATATGATTAAAACTAATTAGGTTTCTGTAAAATTATAGATATACCCTAGATCTCTATATTTTATTTTCCGTTGTCGCATATTGCGAGCTCCTGTTATTTTCCAAAAAAAAAATTGAAAATAAGTAAATGCTTTTCGTTTGAGCGCTTTATCTGAAATACTTCAGAAAACACAAATTGCTTTATGTTCGAAAGCACGATAAATTTAAAACATAATGAAATTCAATCCTTCAACCAGAGTCACTTAGATGGTATTCGAATCAGTCGTTTATAGGTTAATGCGAAGGTTGGTGACAACTGGTCGGCGTACATTCAGAATACTGGGATGTCTAACGTACAAGTTCGTCCGCGCCGGATATCGCATCCGGGTCCCCCTCGCTCCGGAGTAAGTCGCTCTCCCAACTGAGGTACGCAGACAAGTGCTCTCACTGCTATCTGTCTCAGGCACGTCACATCCCCCACCCACCCAACCACCACCACCAAAAGAGGGCCGAGGCATGGTCCTTGGGTCAGCCGGGACCATGTGCCGCTATAGGCAGTCATCCTACGAAGAACGTGCATTTGAGAAATCCCAGACAATTTGGTGTCTGGAACGTAACATCACACTGATTTATAGTATTAAAAGAAATCCGTCTTGTTGCACGATGATATTTATTCAGCTAAAAATCGAAATCTATATACAGTTTAAAACACATGAGCACTTTCAGTGTCACATTGACACCTTCATCAGATGTGATTTCACCATGTGGTTACATGCTGGTCTTAAGTACGTTAAGTAGATGCATCATGGGAAAGGTAATGTCAATGTCACATGATATACCAAATAACAAGACAACCAAAAAAAAAAAAAAAAAAAAAAAAAAAGCATAATTAGCCAATGAAGATCACTTAACAGAAACAATTGCTATTGTGCTGTCCTTCCCAACAAGATTGCTCCAAAGTTCAGGTGAAACATAAGGATAATAATCATTACAGCAACGTGTATTATAAGCCGAAATATAGAGGCTTTCTGTAAATAACAAGGAATAAACAGAGTTAGGTGTGTTTATGATCTTAGCGTTGTCCCAGTCTGGGATGGAATTTCCAGCACTTATGGTTCTTGCGAAAGAGGTGCTTTGGTGATTCATTTTTAGATCATATCTGTGTTCATTTAATCTCAAATCCAAATTTCTTTTGGTAGAACCCACATAATGATTATTTAGTTCACCAGAGATAATGTCGAGCATAGGAATAACATACACACCCCATTTTTTCCCTTTGTCAATTTTGTCACGATCGTTGCGGATAATGGTATATAGATTGCATGATCGTATTCCAAATTGTATTTTATGACGAGAACATATGTTGGTAAGGAGGTTTACAACATGTGGATTAAAATCAACAGATCCAACAAACTTTTTAGGCGCTTGTTCACTAATTAAAGCAGTTGACATAGAAAACCGTACTTTATTGTGCACCCCCTTAACAACGTTGTCCGGGTAACCATGGTTTTTAGCGAGGGATGATATCCATTGTAGTTCTTGAGCTCTGGCAAAATGGCTAGAAGAATGTGAATATGCTCTTCGAAATAGGAAGTACAGAGCAGAAATTTTATGCTGAAAAATGTGAGCAGAATTGTACGGAATTAGAGTGGGTGTGGAAGTAGGTTTTCGATAAACGGCAAAAGACAGGGAATTGTCAGAAGGGTTACGAGTAGTTTGAAAATCAAGATAAGGTAAGACGAAATTATTTTCAAGTTCTATCGTGAGTTTGATGGAGGGGTATTGAGCAGACATAGCGTTCACAAACTGATGTAACTGATTTATGGTATATGGCCAAATTACCAAGATGTCATCAACGTAACGGATATAGAGACTAGGTTTTTGTGGGAATTCTTGTATGACTTTATTTTCAATATGCTGTAGAAGAATTTCTGCTAAGACTGCGGATAAAGGTGAACCCATGGCTGTCCCATCGGTTTGTTGGTAAAAAATATTCTGAAATTTGAAGAATGAACGCTTTTTAATAAATATCATCGTGCAACAAGACGGATTTCTTTTAATACTAGTATTCATGCACGAATTATAGTGTCTACCGTCACACTGATTTATTTTTTTCGAAGCACTGAAGAAGGGATTCTCATTTTTCCTGTCTCGCAGTGTGGAAAGAACATCACATCGTTGACAGAAACTTAACAGCCGGGTCATCCTGGAAGTTCGGGCGCCGATATAACGTACAAGTTTGTCCGCGACGGGCATCGAACCCAGTCTCTTCACTCTGGAGTAAGTCGCTCTCCCAACTGAGCTACACGGACATGTGCTCTCACTGCTATCTGTCTTTATCTCACGTGCGTCCTGCGGTGCAGGCATGTCACAGATGTTTAGGCAAGATAGTTTACTAGAAGGGTGGTGGGGATCGAGAGAATACTCTGGTACTCTTTGTAAAGAATTTATGCTATGCATCTTTCGCATGCCAAGATCTCTGTGGATGTGAAATAAAACGAGTAATTCAAGAGTATATATATTTCTTTACGTGCAACACAATGCATTTATCCGCGTCACTCACGACCACACCGAGCCACAGTCCGGTACATACTAAGTGGAATTAAATCATAACAACAAACAATAAGGTTTACTAATTCCTGACATTGAGAGGTACTTAGGTAGGTGGAACAATGAATGTTATCATCGTAAAACCAATGAAAGAAGATAATGTGAGTCATACAATATTTACTAAGCTATTGCGGCGGCAATAGTAAGTATTTGGACTGTCTAGGTTTTCAAAAACAATATTTATTTTTATTTGTTATTCAGATTTTTTATTTTTAAATTTTTTATTTTAAATGTAGAGGATTTTAGGAAGAGAGTGTCTGACCCCAGGTCTTAAACAACCTTTTTAAATAGGAATCTAGGAGATTCGGGCTAGAGTGCCCGATAGGAAAGTGGCACGGAAGCAAAGTAGAAAGGGGGAGGAAGACGCCCTTATTTATTACCGGGGGGGGGCAGTACCCGGGGTCCGACGGCTTAACGTGCCCATCCGACGCACGGCGGATATTTAGTGGATCGAGCGTTCGGACCTGCCTGGGATCGAGCCTGAGGTCCCTTCCGTGGCAGTCATGAACGTTGCCCACTAGGCCACCCGCGGCTTGTTATTCAGATTTAGACGAACGTAAGTAAAAACCCTGTCGTCCCGGTGGCGCAGTGGTCTAAGCCGGTGTGCCTCCACAAGGTGAAAGGTGTGACGCGAACTTTTACCTATTATCCTATTGTAAGAAATTAATTGTCGAGTTTTATTTTTTAATTTTATCCCAGTTACTGTGTTTCATATGCTTATATTTAATTCTCTGACGCTGCTTTGATTAAAAAAGATGACGTTTGTTTATTCTTTTTATTACATGCCGCGAATTCTTATGTACTGTTGTTATATCGTGGTTTTGCTTGTTGATATATTTGTATTTCTCGCCTCTACCGCTGCGCTATGCGGCTCCTTTGTTACACCTGCCGCATGTTTTGTGTCAGCTTTTCCCTAAAAGTGCGAGAATTAGCAAAACTTTACCTGTCGTTTATTGTTTTATTAAGTTGTTTTGGTATTTGTCCCTGTTTGTTAGTGTTTCTACAACTTTGTTACTTTTTTCCTGTACCGATGCACACACCCCTTGTTAGACTTTATTTTAAATAAGCCCGTATATGTGTCCAGGGCCTGAATTCTACACTTGCACAGGGCCTCAGAATTTGGAGAGGCCTCCAAACTACCTTAATAGTAGTATAAATTTTCAGAACCAAAATATATTTTCCGTTATAGCACGAAATTATTATACGGTTCGGTTTCAAAATTTAGGATGAGATTTTGGAAATCAAATTATTATTGTTTCGTATAATAAAGCTCAAGCATTGCACTGAGCTGTGATCGGCTAGTATAACATCTTAACCTCACCCTTATTTGTAACAATCAGAATGCAGTGGGAACAGCGTATGTTCGGAGCAATACGGTATATTATACATGAAAAGCATTTCAGCAAACATGTAGAATTTGCTAAAAAAAAAATATTATTAATATTAGTCTTGTGAGAACAAAAATTGTGAACCAATATTCATAATTATGTAGGGTTTATTTTTACCTAAATAAAAATACAAAAAAAGTTCAACTGGCATTACTTTATTTAAAGACTGTTGTAATAATTTATATGGAGTGTTGGAATAATTTATCCCACAATGTATGTGATAAATTATGGTAAACTAGGTGTTTTAAATTATAGATAATGTTATTGTAAACTAGGTGTTTTTAATTAAATATCTGGGAGGATAGTTATTTGTTTCCATAAATAATACTATAAAACAAAACAAAAATATTTCCAGAGTAATTAATGTTACAGCTGTAAGCTCTGCGGAGAAGTACAAGCAGTGTAAGTGCTCGTCTATTACAAGCCACATTGGCTATAAAATTGACTAGCATGTGGGATGTGTTTTAATGTTTTTACAGCTAGAAAAACTGCTTGCAAACAAAATATTTACCAGTAAAAAATTTTTTTTTACTTTTTGACTGAAAATTTTAATCGAGGGGGCCCCAGACATAGGATGTGCACAGGGCTTCGACTGACCTAAGTCGGTATGTGTGTCCTTTCTTCCCTTTGAAGAGTATAGGTCCCACGTCTTACAACTATTTCAGTTCTATCACAGCTTTGCTCGGAAGTAGTCCAAAAATTGTGATTGCTAGTCAGTCTTGCTATTTTCTATCGCTATTAAACTATTTCATTTTTTCAGTCTTGCTATTTTCTATTATTGTTAAACTATTTTATTTATATATATAAATTGTAAATAAATGCACGCGTCCATTTCTGTCTAATAATAATATAACAGAAAAATATTATAGATTAATAATAATAGGTTGATTACATTACGTATTTATATTAATAGTGTCTTATTACACGTTTTTGAGAGGATTAACATTTTAGTGTGCCGTGTTGAGTCATGGATAATTTATGGTATGCCGCGAGTAGAAAAACGTTGCGTAACATTGGACTCTAAGCGATGGCTTCTGATCATTCGTCCGTGATGGGTCCGGGTTCGAATCCCGATGTGGCATGGATGTTGTGTTTGACTTACGGCACTCACACTGGCTCTCTCCCTTCCCTGAAACCAGTGGCCCTAAATTAGGGAAAGGCGACTGCTTATAGCCCAATGAGTTGCTCATGGTGGTTGTTCGACCTCCAATCTAAAAAAAAAAAAAAAAAAAAAAAACCTGACAACAATGAGATGTGATGTAGCTACGAAAGTCCATCTGCGCATGGGCAAGCTGAAATCTAACCTCAAGGTAGAAAGAAAAGCTGAATCGCAAGTGTGTTAGTGAGGAGGTTTGGTAACTTTTGGTCTTGGATATTTACACGCACTGGCGTATCATGGGTCCTAGACCTGGGCTGTCTCACCCCCTCCCCCTCAGTACAGTTTTGTTTTTAATTGCGAAGTTTAATTTTAATTGTTAAGTAACAGAAGTATTTTTTTCTAAATTTTAGGTACATGCCATTGCTAACATGATACCAAATAATTATGAGGATTAGGATTTGAACACTTATTTTGTACATGAACTATATTCTTCTTCTGAATACTTTATTTGTACATGAACTTCATTCTTCTTGAGAGTACTGGAGAGACACTAGGTCATTTTGGTCCTGCGATCGTAGCGATGCACAGGCTTTCGATGTGCTCGTGCGAGCTCAATACCCTTGGAAAGGGTCCACGCACAGTGGGGTATCATGCAGCCCTAACAGAACCCTAGTATTACTCCAGTACTCTCAAGTTCTACTATTCACGAAAACTCCCAGAAAGCAGCAGTATAACATAAAAGTAAAAAAAAATCCATTCTTCTATCCTTTTGGGTGAACTTGAGTCTTACGTTTTCATAAAAAGTTTCTTCCGAGTACTTTTTCATATTTAAAAAGAATGTTTTTCTCTATTGACAAATGAGCCAAGTTGCTCGAATGTACATGTCCTTGTGTGGCTCTAAGATACACTATCTACCAACAAGTAATTGGACACCTGTGATAGCATATTACGGGTGAAGCCTATATTCGCAGCAATACGGTATATTATACATGAAAAGCATTTCAGCAAAATATGTAGAGTTTGCAAAAAAATGTCTTTATTAATATTAGTTTTGTGAAAACAAAATTTGTGAATCAATATTCATAATTATGTTGGGTTTACTTTCACATAAATGAAAATACGGAAAAAGTTCAAATGACACTACTTTATTTAAAGGCTTGTAATAATTTACATGGACTGTTGCAATAATTTATCCCACAATGTGTGTTGTCACTTGTCAGCTGTAACATTTTGTGAGGGATTACTTCTTACAGCTTAAACTACCGTCGGTTCATCATTTCCATTAAATTTATGGTAGACTAGAGGTTTTAAATTATATCTCTGGGAGGATAGTTATTTGTTTTGTAAATGATACCATAAAACAAACAAAAAGAATTCCAGAGTAATTAATGTCACAGCTTCTGCGGATGCGGGGAAAGTACAAGTGGTGTGAATGCTAATCATCTATTACAATCCACATTGGCTAAAAAGATGACTAGCATGTGGGATGTATTTTATTGTTTTACTACAAGAAAAATTGCTTGCAAAAAAAATATATTTACCAGCAAATATTCTTCTCAACTGTTAGCTGATAATTTTAATCGAGGGGGCCCCAGACATAGGATGTGCACAGAGCCTCCGCTGACCTAAATCGGGCCATGGGTAAACCCCCGTCGTGTTATACAACATTTTAAAGCTTTCGTTAACAGCAGGTAACCTCCCCACTACCTCTCCTGGGGGGATCAAGGGGAAGTCGAATTTCGCTAGGACGCGTACTTGACTACTGTCGGGAAATTGCATAGCATCAGAATGCATACTTTTAACAGCTTTTAACATATTTAGTAAGTGTCTCGTAATTACGCAGATTGAAAATGAGATATTACGTTTGTTTAAAACGTAATGCAGTAATTTTCGGCAATAATTTAGTAAAATATATTGCTGAGTGAATGAAATTAACTATTGCTGCGTTACTTCATGGGACAGCAGGGGCCACGCCGCTCCGGTGACGCAATGATCTAAGCGCTGGCTGATGATCATTCATCTTCGTGAGTCCAGGTTCGAATCTCGTGAGGCATGGATGCCGTGTTTGTCTTACGGGATTGGCTCTCTCCCTTCCCTGGAAACAGTTGCCCTAAATTAGGGACGGGTGACTGTTTACAGCCCATTGAGTTGCTCCCGGTGGTCGTTAAAACTGCAAACAAAGAGTAGGAGCCACCATCAGATTTCAACAATGGTTTTGACAATGAAGCTCCGTTACCCATTTTCGTTACATTCTAATGTAACTTGATGCATCTTTATTAAATTAAGGCATTTTTTCTAATATAAGTCGCATTTTAACCAAAAACTAAAAAATTTAACACTTTCGGGGGCAAGGCCCTAAATATTCTCCTGTACTATACACTGCTGGACAATTGCTAAGGACGGATCATAAACGGCTATATAGCGCAGAAAAAAGTAAGTGTGGTTGGATGCCAAGTAAAATAAAATAATGTCAGAATGCCAGGACATTACAAGAAAGACAATTTATTGTGCTCTGAAATCCAGAAGGCTTTGGAACGTGTTCAAGGGACAAACAGGCCATTTTGTGCAGAATACGTAAACGTATAAAAAATGCAATTACCGTCCGCAGGCGTTTCGGCGTAAGATGTCAATACGGGATATGGCCACCATGGAGGGCGATGCAAGATTCCACACGTCGTGTCATGCTTTGCACAACATTATCAAGCAGCTGTTGGGGTAATTTATCCCATTCCTCTGTCAGTGCACGGATGAGGGTGTCCTTGTTTATTGGAGGGCATTGGCGCCCAGCAAGACTCCTCCCCAAAGCATCCCACACATTTTCAATGGGATTCAGATCTGGAGAGCGTGCTGGCCATACGAGGCGTTGAATATCCTCGCTCTCAAGACACTCATGGACAGCGACTGTTCGATGACATGTTGCGTTGTCGTCCATGAAAATGAATCTATCACCGACAGCACCACGGAACATGCGAACATGAGGTAGCAGAACATCATTAATGTATCGTTGGCCAGTCATAGTCCCAGTTGGAAGCACATAGAGGGACGTACGGCCATTGATCATGATGCCAGCCCATACCATGGCACTACATGTCGGATATCGGTCCCTTTCCGGTATGTTTGCTGGACAATATGCAGTACCACTATCACGCCAGATCAGTTGTCGTCGACAATCAGACGATAGACTGTATCTACTCTCATCTGAGAAGAGGACAGCAGACCAGTCGTTATCAGTCCAATTGCGATGTTGATGGCACCATTGCAAACGGGCGGTACGGTGACGTCTGGACAATGGGATGCACACAACAGGACGGCGGGCGTATAGTCCTCCTTCATGCAAACGTCTGGCGACAGTTTTTCGGGAGATCCGCTTGCCAGTAGCAGCCATAAACTGATTTGCTACCTCATTAGCTGTGCTGCACCGGTGTCTTTTTGTTGATAGCACTATGTACCGATCTTCTGCAGGTGTCGTACTGCGAACACGACCTCCCCCGTGACGTTTGCTACACTCTCCATTTGTTTGAAATGATTTCCAAAGCCTTGAAACGACACTGTGGCTGACGTCGAACTCCCTGGCAACATCTGTTATTTTTCGCCCTTCTTCAATCTTGCCAATAATACGGCCACGCGTAAAATCATCTAGGTAATGTCGGGAAGACATACTGAAAATTGCAAGTTCGTCAATTGTTTCTTTCCCTTTCAACTTTGCGTTTGAACAACAACGGTCAATACGCGTCAAATCCTTTATATCTCTTATCAGCGCTATGACGTCACGAACAAGTTCAGCAATCCAAAATTTGCATACGCACAACACGTCTTACTGTATCCCGCACTTATGCTAATTTCGAAATTTTCCTGCCTTCCATTTTATGGTTGCTATCGTTGCTATTGTCATCCGTCCTTAGCAATTGTCCGGCAGTGTATATATATATATATATAGTGATTACTTCTATATAGATATGTAGATATAGTAGTTAAAAATTATATATATATATGTATATATATAGCAAATAGAAAACTTGCCCCTCTAACGTTCCATTCGCCCCCCCCCCGGCCAAAAATTCCATGAAAGAAACACTGACTATGTCTTCTCTTAGAAAAAAAGAAAATTCTATTTCGGAGCAAAATGTCCTGGATTGGAAATAAAGCACCCTGGGTGTGCTGCAAAAGTCTGAAGAAGAGCATTTTCTTTCTTTCTTTTTTAACGAATAAATGTTCTCACACTCAAAACAAAGAAACGCAGAAGCAAGAGATTTCCGTTAAATGACTGGCGAAATCTTCCGTCTGTATTTAAGCGACACACTAAGACATTAATAAGGACATTTTTTATGCACGGGAGGGTTGGACATCTCAGGGCGACAGATCCCTAAGCGCGGAGTACAATCTCGTGTCAGCTGCTAAAAGTGTATTTTATAAAAATCTTTCAGCGCGGTAAGCAACTAGGGAATAAGGAATAAAGGCGTCTAGAATATTCTGCGAGCATCGCTTCCCCGCGACATCTCCAAGAAACACGGAAGTCGCATTAGCTCGTCAGCGATGAGTCGCCGGGTCAATTACGGGAGGTTTGTGGCACCATTTGATCTCGCAATGGTCGACCGCTCTCTGCTTGACAGACCCTAAGCACTGCAACGGTCTCTGAACGATGCCATGGGAAAACGAAGGCCTTAAAAAACTACAACACGGCCGGGAGTGAAGCCATTCATCTTCTCGACATTTTTAAGGAGATGGGAGAAAGGAGAAATACTCTCACCACGATCTTTTCTTTCTCCCCCACCCCGCTTTCCGGAGACGACAGTAATAGAGTTATGATCTGAACACACATCGTTTAAGACCTAGCTCCTCTTGTATTTTCTGATTTTGTGCGATTGGAAATACGACTATATTCGCAAGCAACTGGTTCTAGAAAAAGTATACGTTTCTTCTTCGGTTTCTAACAGTTCTTGCGTACTGTTCACGGGGGGAGGAGATCATGCAGTAATAATATTCTGTCACGGAAATATTTCAGCTATACACCTGAGAACTTTACAGGTTAGTATGGCAAACATTTTCCCTATTTATACACTGAGTGCACAGAAATCATGGGGCATGTACCTAGTAACGGGTAGTCCTGCTTTTTGCATGGATAAGACAGTCACACGGCAAGCCAGTGAGTCTACAAGGGCATGAAAGCGTTCCACAGGCATCCTCAGCCCATGCCTGCTGCATCGCTGTCCAAAATTCTGTCACATTCCTGGGTGGAAGCTCGAACGGACCTTCCCACCACATCCCAAAGATTTCCCACAAGGTTCGTGAACGGAGAGGCCATTCCAGGGTGGGAACTTTGGCGAAATGCTCTTCTAACCATCTAGTCAAGAATGTGTGAGGACGCGCCACTGTCCTGCTGGGACAGTCCATTGCCCTATAGGTCCATGATGACGATGAACAAATGCAGATGGCCTGCAAGGATGAATGAGTAGTGTGGACTGTTCAGAGATGCATCTAGACATACCAGAGGTCCCAATGTGCGCCAGTTGAACACGCCCCAGACAAATAACCGAGTCTCCAACAGCCTGAACAGTTACTTGCTGACATGCCGGATCCACCGCTTTGTGCACAAAGTGATGGATGGGACTCATCGGACCAGGACACCCGTTCGCAGCCATCCAGGGCCCAGTGCTTATGTTCTTTCGCCCAGCTGAGACGTACAGTCCGGTGATGTGGCGTTAGTAATGGAGCTCTGGTGGGTCGGCAGCTCCCATAAGCTACTGCGGGTAATGAACACCTGAGAGTCTTAATGGAGACGTTTCTGGAACCTCCCCCGTTAAAGTTGGCGGTGATTTGTGCCACTGTCGCTCTTCGGTTGGTTGCAATTATGCCAGATAGACGTCGACAACCACGATCATCTACCACCTTTCTACTCCCACAGTGTTGTCCACTATGCAATGTTGTTCCTGAAATAGCGAATTCTCACGGGTGGTGGAACCTATTAATTTCATGATGGGGAGTCCAGGGTCCAATTTCGCCGAGAGCTAAAAAAAAAAAGAGAAAGTGAGAGAACTGTAAGATATACACCGATGAAACATCACCTTGTGATCACCCCCAGCTGAGAGAAATGAGCGGGCCTGGAGACCGAATGGTGTCGCGGGTGAAGTTTACGGAGCAGTATATATACAAACCGAGAACCGGCTTTCGGTTAGTAGAGTGTTGAAAGTCAGAATGGGAAAAGCTGCCGATTTATCGGAGTTTGATAAAGGACAAATCGTGATGGCACGGAGCCTCGTAACTTCGACATCTGAAACGGCGCGGCTTGTGGGTTGTTCACGTGCCGCTGTAGTGAGTACATATCAAAAGTGGTGCACAGATGGCCAAACAACGAACCGTCGTCCAGCCGTATGTCATCCGCAGCTCATTGATGCCAAAGGGGAGCGGAGACTGCCGCGCATTGTTCACAGCGACAAATCACTCGCAGCCACAACAGTGGTGATAAGGGCAATGTGTCACAGCACAAAGTTTATCGCAGCCTTCTGCTCATGGGCCTGCGTACCCAGCCAGGTATCCATGCTCACTGCACGTCATCGCCAACAACGCATGAAATGGGCCCAATATCATCAAGATGGGACAGTGGATGATTGGAAGAAAGTGGCCTGATCTGACGAATCAAGATTCCTGGTGCATCATGCAGACGTCCAAGCAGGTACGCTGATTGCCAACGGAGGTTGTGGCACCTGGATGCACTGTTTCGCGGAAACAAGCCGGCGGCGTTATGCTGTGGGCGATGTTTTCTTTGGATACTTTAGGCACCATTATCCTAATAGCACAATCCTTGACAGCTGTCAGGTATCTGAACATCGTTGCGGACCAAGTTCATCCATTCATGGCAACTGTGTTCCCTGCTGGTGATGGCCATTACCAACAAGGTAATGCGCCATGCCACACTGCCAGAATCGTCAAGGAGTGGTTTGAGTAACACACTGGTGACTTTCTGTTAATGCCTTGGCTTCCAAATTCACCTGACATGAACCCAATTCAACATTTGTAGTTCGACTTGGAAAAGCGAGTTCGCGCTAAATCACCACCACCCCGAAATGTACTGGAACTGGAGGACATGCTGTTGACATTATGGTACCACATACTCCAGAATACCTATCACCACCTCAACTAATCGATGCCTCGCCGAGTGGCTGTTGTTTTACGGGCTAAAGGAACTCCCACAGCTTACTAGGTAGGTGGTCATAATATACACTAAAGAGCAATTGAATTAGAGACAGCTGCCATTATGCAAATGTGGCGCTGTGGGCGGCCCTGTAAACGGAAACGAAATGACGTATGCAGCAATCCGACAATATAAGGAGTGATGCGACGGGAATCAGTAAGAGTCGGACGCGGTATGGGTAAGACGAAGGATCTAAGCGCATTTGATTGCGGGAAAATTGTCGGGGCTCGACGAATGGGTCACTCCATCTCGGAAGGCGTGCAGACTCTGGGATTTTCCCGAGCCACTGTGTCACGGGCGCACCGTGAGTACATCGAAACCGGTAAAACCATCCCTGCAAGGGCCAACTGCAGTGGACAACAGCGTGTGGATGAGCGGGGTCATCGTTGGCTAGCTCGCATTGTAAATTGTAACAGCGGATAGACGGCCCACAGTGCAAGAAATCACTCGGCAATTTAACGCTGGTGCACAAAAACGTGTAAGCAGCCACACCATCCAGAACCATCTCCTCGCTATGGGGTACAGAAGCCATCGTCGTACGAGGGTACCGCTGCTGATCGCACATCACAGGGTGCAAAGATTAGTATGGGCGCGGGAACATCGCCACTGGACCCTAGACATGTGGAAAAACGTTGCCTGGACTGATGAGTAGAGATTCACGTTGGTACATGCGGATGGCAGGATACGAGTACGGCGCAAACCACATGAAGCGATGGATCCTTCTTGCCAGCAGGGTTCTCTTCAAGCTGGTGGGGGTGGCATTCTCGTCTGGGGACTGTTGACGTGTACTGAAATGGGACCCCTGGTACGTGTGACATCGTCCCTCACAGGTCAACGTTACCGAGATATCCTGGACGACCATTTGCTCCCATTTGTGCGTCTTCAACATCCCACTGGGTACCTCATCCTGCAACAAGACAATGCACCGTGCCATCGCTCTCGAATTGTATCCGAATGGTTGGATGAACACTCCACCGACGTGACCTCGCTTCCTTGGCCAGCTAGGTCATCTGACCTCAATCTCATCAAGCACATCTAGGATGCCATCAAGAGAGATTTTCGAGGCTCTGACCCCCTCCATCAAATCTTCGTGAACTGTGGGAGCTTGTTCAGGGGTCGTGGTTCCGTATGGCTTCCCAACGCTTCCGGTGTCTTGTCGAGTCCATGCCGAGACGAATCGCCGCCGTCATCAGGGCGAAAGGTGGTGCTACAGTTACTAGACAGGTATCTCTAATTCAATTGCTCTTCATCGTAATGACTCATCGGTGTATATACTCGTGCATATCGTCATCATCAGCAACGGCAGCCATTATCAATCCACTGTTGGATGGTCTCCCGAAGTCTCTTCCACAACTTCGTCTTGAGCCTATCTCTTCGGAAATCACTCCAGCATGCTTTCGAATTTCCTCCGCCAATCATCCACGCGGTCTTCTGGGTTTTTCCCTGTCCCTTGGTATCCTATCAAATATTTCGGTTATTCAACGGTGGTCAGTCAGTTCATGTAGCAATATGGTCAGCCCATTGCCACTTTAGGGTCTTCACTTTGATCATGATGTCATCAGCTCTTGACATTCCTCTAATCCATGCGCACCTCTTCCTACCCTTTCTGGTTGCAACAAGCATGCACCTTCCCATGCCTCTTTGAGTTGTCTGCATCCCCGGCATGTCGTTTTTGTTTTTTGTTTTTTTTACTGTCCGTGTCCCTGATCCATAAGAACTGGAAGTATGCATTTATTAAGCATTTTCTTTTAAGACATACTGATAAATTGCACTATTCCTTTCAAATGCTATCCAACAGAGTTTCATACTCTTATGTATTTCTTCTATGGCCCTCATTTGATATCTATTGCCCAAGGTAAATGTAGGTATCGGTTATCTCTAGATTTTTCTTATCAAGTACCAAATCTTCAGTTCTTTTAAAATCGTTGCGAATCAATTTTTTGTGAGTTTATTTTTAATCCCACTTTACCCTTGTCTGCAAGTTCCTGGATCATATGCTGCAGCTCTGAAGGGGTAATTGCGAAAAGGACTATGTCATCAGCAGAGGCGACTTTAGATTCAAGGGCCCCCTCCCCTTTCTTATCGCCTCAGAAATTTTCATTCGTCAGATTAACAACAAAAAAAGTTGTCAAGTAAAAAGGTCTTACGCGTTTTAAAATGCAATTCTATCTTTCTATTATTAGAACGTTTTAGAAACTGTGCTAATGTAATCACTATAGCCTATCTGTTCGTGCACATCGAAGTTTTTGTTTTTAGAGATATTTGAAAAATTATTTTTGCTGTTAATAGGAAAACAAAAGACATTAAATTTGGCAATTTAAATATTCCATAGACCATGAATATACCGCTAAGGGATGTCAAAGTCGAAAATTCAAAAAAATTAAAGTTCTGTTAAAAAGAAACTATCCGACTTAGAGAAAAAAGTTATTTTTGTGCCTCTCAGATTAGGAGACTTAACTGTTCCTTCTCAAATATTTAAATTTTCAATTAGTTTGCTAATTTCTTGCTAGAGGCGCTGAAGGGCAAAAAATTTGGCTTTCACTGATTTTTCAAAAATTATTTTTGCGAATGATAGGACATAAAATTTCATTGCATTTTGTCTATTTTAAATTTCACTACTAGTTCATAAATTTCTCGCTTGTAGTTCTCAAAGTAGGAATTTAGTAAATTTTAGCTTTACGTTACGAAGAGACCATTTCAGTTACAGCAAAATTTATTTTTGAGTTTAATACTTTTGGCAAAACTGGTTACTGATCACTTTTTCAGTTGCTAGTTACTTGACAAATTTAACGCTAATGGTGCTGAAAATGGAACTTTCCTAAATTTATCAATATATTTCGTATAAATTGTCAAGAAATTGAAATGCGTTCCAATTATAAAAAGTGCTCTTTCCATTGCTTCAGCTTTAGAAAATTTTCTTGTTTTTACATTACGGGCAAATTAGTAGGCAACCAGCAAAAAAATAAAATACCTGAAGACATTGGCAACCGGAAAAGTCCTCCACGTTAGAAAATACGGGTCAAATGCAGTTTGTGCGCAGTACTTCACTTGAAAAGAGATTTTTTCGTGGAAGAGTATTCCTGTGGCGAACAATTCCCTAAATCGAAGAGATTCAGCCGTCCATGGCATAGACGAATGTCATGGACCAAGAAAGTTGGACAGTAAGAATTTCATCGGTCAGTGCAGGAAAGCGAAAATGAGAAGAGTTTCTTGAAAACATTTTTCTTATTATTTTTACGGAGAAATTTAAAAAAGTCTGCATTTTTTTTATTCTATCAAAAAGATGCGTGTAGTTTTTAAGCACATCTTTTGTAAAAAAAGATCGTGCTTATCCGTCCGTCTGTAGACACGATATCTCTGCAACTAATAGTCCGATTTGAAAAATTCTTTTTGCATTAGGAAGCTTGAAATGTCCGAGTGATGATCCTTTATCTCGTTTTTTACTATGCACAATTTTGCCGCTAGAGGGCGTAAATGCATATGATATCGAATTCAAAATACATTTTATTCCGTATATTTACTTCTAAACATCCAATTCAGAAAATTATTTTAGCTTTCGATTCCATTCATGTCGAAGACTGTTTCAGGTACACTCACTTTTTCAAGTTACGTATAGATTCTCCGCTAGAGTACGTAAAAGTAAACTGCGTTTCCCCCGATATCTGTGCTTCTAAAGCTCCGATTGGAAAAAAATTCTGCAGGAGATACAACTCCTGATGGGAAATATTTTCCATATAAATTATAATTTTTGCTGTAAATCGATTTGGCCACCAGGGGACGTAAGTGTTGATTTCTGCTTCTGATGTATTTGCAGCAAAATCTGAGTTTCGAAAATCTTGATTGAAAAAATTCTTCCGTGGACCGATACTACTCACGTCGACAAACCTTTTTGGAATATTTTCTTCTTAAAACAATGCATGGTTTCTCCGCCACGGGGCGTAGATGTATATTTCATTTTTGTCAATATCTCTGCTTCTAATAGTCCGATTTGAAATATTTCTTCTTTGCCGGATAGAGTTTTCAGTGCGACATGTTTTTCATATAATTTTAAAATTTTCAAGTAATTCATTGACTTTCCGCTAGGGGGAGTATAGGTAAATTGCGCTTTCCCCGGTATCTCTGCTTCTAAAGCCCTGATTTGAAAAAATATATTGGTGCACCTGATACAGCTCCTGGTGGAAAATGTTTTGATTGTATTTCTAATTTTTTGTAAAATATTGTTTTGTCACCAGGGGCGTAAGCTTTAATTTCGGCTTCCGGTGTATTTGCAGCAAAATATGAGCTTCTAAAAGCTAGATTGAAAAAATTCGTTCGTAAACAGATAGCGCTCATGTCGATAAACATTTGAGATTATTTTCTTCTTAAAATAATGCATGGTTTCTCCGCCAGGGGGCGTAGACGTATATCTTATTTCTGTCAATATCTCTGCTTTTAAAAGTTGGATTTGAAAAATTCCTTCTTTGTTAGATAGCGTTTCCGGGGTAAAATGTTTCTCATATGATTTGAAAATTTTCAAGTAATGCATAGACTTTCCGATAGGGCGCGTAAGGTTAAATTTCGTTTTCCTCGATATCTATGCTTCTAAAATTCCGATTTGAAATTTTTTTCCTGTATCGCATACAGCTCCTGATGGGAAATGTTTTTCATATGTAGTTTCCGATATATGGTAAAGAATGGTTTAGCCACCAGGGGCGTAAGCATTAATTTCTGTGTCTCATGTATTTGCAGCAAAATCTGAGCTCCTGAAAACTCGACTGAAAAAATTCTTTCGTGGACCGATACCGCTCACATTGAAAAACCTTTCGACAATACTTTCTTCTTAAAATAATGCATGGTTTTTCCATCAGGGGCCGTAAAGTCATATCTTATTTTTGTCGATATCTCTGCTTCTAAGAGTCCGATTTGAAAAATTATTTCTTTGTTGGAGAGAGTTTCCGCGGGGAATGTTTCTCACATAATTTCAAACTTTTCTTAGCGCAAAAGTCTGCCAGCAGAGGGCGTAAGTTCACGTTTCCGTTTACAGCAATATCTCCGGGAATAAAAACCCGATTGAAAAACTTCTTTCTTCGGTCAGATAACACTAACTATACAAACTCTGTGTGTGTGTGTGTTTTCTTTCCAAAATAGTGCACACTTTTGCCGCTAGGGGCCCAAATGCTTACTCTGTTTTTCTCAATATCACTATTTTTACATGTACGATTTCAAAAATTCTTTCAACACCGGATGCCATTTCCCTTGTAGAACACTTCAGGCTAGTATATGAGAAATTTTGTAGTTCACGGTTCTGTCGGTAGGTGGTGTTTCGGCAGTTTGCAGCTGTATCGCCGCTTCTAAAAACGCTATTGAGAAATTTCTTCTTTACTGTATGCCATTCGCTACAACAGAAATGTGAAACATTGTCCTCTTTAAATAAAGCAAAGATTCCCCGCTAGCTGTGTAAAGGTCAAAACTTTTTTTTTTTTTAATTTTCGCTATAACTGCTTCCGGGGGGCGTATTTGAAAAGTTATTTTCCCTTAACACAGCTGTTTTCATGACGAATATTTTTCGCCTATTTTCAACTTTTCCGTTATGCAAAATTTTTCCTCTAGCAGACGTACACTTATATCATACAAATTTTGAAGATGACAATCCGATTTTTGGCGTAAATGTGACAGGATGGTAAGTCAGATAATATCCGAAAACTTGAAAATTTTCATCGTCCTGGCCCGGGGATGCTAACCACTACACCACCGAGAACGACCAAGTTTCAAGTTTCCGATTAATTTGAATATAACCATCACAGGATTCGCTAGTCGAAGCAACCGGCATTCATGCTTAGCGAATCTGGAGGTTAAGAATCATATCCCGTGATTGCCCGGAGAAGCAGGTAAATCCTGAAAGAAATACGGGATTACGCCATATAATACAAATTTTGAAGATGACAATCCGATTTTTGGCGTAAATGTGACAAGGATGGTAAGTCAGATAATATCCGAAAACGCCAAAAATCGGATTGTCATCTTCAAAATTTGTATTATATGGCGTAATCCCGTATTTCTTTCAGGACTTATATCATGTTTCATTCTATATTTCTCCTTTTAACTTGTGCGAATTGAAAATCTCTTTGTCTGTGGTACCTTCCTTGTAGTATGTGTAATTTTTTATTTGCCATTTGTTAATTTTCGCAGCATGCTTTTTAGCCGCTGGTGGAACTAAGTAGATGTTTCTACAAATTTTGTATTTCTGGGTGTTTTATCGATTGTTGGAACAAGTTGATTGTTTTCGAAACCGGTTCCATTGACTTTCAATAACGTTGATAAATTTAATTCGCGTTAGAACAGATTCAAAAGACGTGCTCATTACATCCGAAAATTCGGTTTCATCTTTCTTGTTTATGCCTGCACTGGAGTTATGAGGAACAGAGGCATAAGGATTAAATGCAAAAGATCAAGTTTAAAAATGGAAAAATAAGAACAACACCTTCTCGAGTAAGGACATCATTGAAACTTTTATTGCTTTTTTAAAAGTTAGTTTTGTGTCGATTTAAGGAATAGAGAAGTTGAGAATATTGATAATTATTAGTTTTAAACTAGGAGAGAAGTACGTAATGCGAAAATGTTGTTTGCAATACAATAGAAATTTCTTTTAACACTGTTAAATAAGAAAAAGATAACATTTTCGAATTTACTTTTTCATCCTAAATATTAGCTTTATGGGTTTACATTGGTTTAAAGAGATTAAGGCTGAGGAAGAACTTGATTATCCTACCCCAAAGGGTAGAGTAATTAAGTTCTTCCAGGGCAGTTTCTGCAAGCACTACCCATCGTAACTCAAGGGAAATGAGGAAAGGTTCAAACACAGATATTTCCCCTTTGCTGGAAGTAGCACGAAAGCAAATTATATCACAGCAGGCCAGTTAAGTATTCGCCTTAAACAGTGAAAAGTGTGGGAAGCGTGAATCATTCCTTCACCTACCACTAAAAGGAATTCTAAATTATTTTTACAGTTCCTTTCAAAACAAGTACTTCGATAAAAACTCCAAAATTTGGAGTATCAACAACAGCAAGAAAAAATATGTTACTAACATGAGAAAGTGAAAAATCAATTGATAATACGAATAAAGTGATCGTTTTAGGGATTGATTTGTTTTAGTCCGTGAAAACCAAAAGAAAACTGGCAATACAATTATAGGTTTTCGGGGGACCTAGGCGCGCGCCCATTAATCTTTTCCCCCTTGTTTTCCCGGTTCAATGATTGAAAAACATTCTGCAATGCTACATTGAAAAGTTGGGAGAGATGGTGTCACCTTGTCGTACTCCCTTTCCAATTTATATAAGTGCTGTGTTCTCGAACAATGAAATCTTTGCACTTGCATTTTTATATGTGTTATTAATTTATACATCTCAAATGCTGCAAGATTTCAAAGACATAACTGCTGATGGTTTCATGGATTCAAAAGCCTTTTTATAATGAATAAGTTACATACATAATGATAGTTCATACTCATTCACCCTTTCAATTAGTGCTCTCCGTACATAGGAGTGGACACAGCACTATAGATCATATCTGAGTGCAGCTTGTTCTCTTGGTTGAACATGTCCGATGCTTCCTCCAAGCAATGTGATAATTCGAGCTATGTGCTAATACCTTGGCGAAAATCTTACAAACAACTGATAGGAGGCTGGTGAGTTTGTGCTTCCTGAGATCATCAATGTCCTCTTTTATTATGTACCAGAATCACTGCACATATATACACAGTTAAGCTTTGCTTTAGGAATACCTACCTAATAAAGCGTTGGCCCACCTATCTGTGCAATCACGGCTCACAGATGCCTAGGAACAGATTCTACAACGAGTCGAACATCTATGCATAACTTCACCCAAATCCACTGCAGCAGCGCCATCAGTTCACGCTCATTACATGGAGGAGGATCAGGAGTTCTCACACCCCGTTCTAGCCTATCCCACAAATGTTCAACTGGGTTATAGAATCAGGGTAGTTTGGGGGGGGGGGCAGGCAATGTGGCAAATTCGTTGTCGTGTTGTCCCAATCACTCCGTAGTTATACGAGCCCGGTGACATGGTGCATTGTCCTATTGAAAGAGGACACTGTGGTCCAGGTAAACCACCTGCCGATAGTTGGCTAACAAGCCCCTGTAGCGCCTAACATTCAGTGTTTGTGGGATGGTAAAGCTTCCCAGACCAGAACACCACCTCCACTGGCCCGTTGAACCTCAACCAGGGGATAGGGAATCCGCAGTGGAGGTGGTTTTCTGGTCTGGGAAGCTTTATCATCCCACAAACACTGAGTGGTGGATGCTAGGTGCAGCAGGAGAAAGGTCTCATCACTCCAGACGACCTTCTCCCACCTGTTGAGGGTCCATAGCCAACATTCCTTGGCCTATGCGAGGCGTTGTTTCCAATGACTGGGCGTCATCACGATTATCCTTGTTGGTCTCCAGCTGTGGAACCCCAGGTGAAGCAAGGTACGGTGCATGGTGCATTTTGAATTACGTCAAACTGCACTGCTGTTGCATTGGTGGGTGAGCTGGGTAACTCAGATCAGATCATATGTAGAGGATTTTAGGAAGGGAGTGTCTGACCCCAGGTCTTAAACAACCCTTAGAAATAGGAAGCTAGGAGATTTGGGCCAGAGTGCCCGATAGAAAAGTGACACGGAAGCAAAGTAGAAAGGGGAAGGAAGATGCCCTTATTTATTACCGGGGGCCAGTACCCGGGGCCCGACGGCTAACGTGCCCATCCGACGCATGGCGGATATTTAGTAGTTCCAGCATTCGTTCCGGTAGGCGATCAAACCAGAGGTCTTCTCCATGGCAGTTACGAACGTTGACCATTAGGCCAAGCTGGGTAACAGCTGCACCTTGTTGCTAAAATAGCAATAGTGACACCCAACGCCCACCTCTAGAATCAACCATGCATGGCTGACCAATGTGAGCCCTTCTACTGGATGTCTGTACATGGTCAAACCAGTCCTGGTACACCTGTGATACAGTAGAATGGGAGCCACCAAAAAGGGAAGCTGTTTTGGATGTTATCGGTTTGTCCGTCCGTCCGTCTGTCTGTAAGCACGATATCTCTGCAACTATTAGTCCGATATGAAAAATTATTTTTGCATTGTGAAGCTTAAAATATGCGAATGATGATCCTTTATTTCACTTTTTTTTTACGATGAACAATTTCGCCGCTAGAGCGCGTAAATGCAGATGACGTCGAATTCTTTTTTTTTTTTTTTTTTTTTTGATTGGAGGTTTAACGACCACCGTGAGCAACTCAATGGGCTATAAGCAGTCGCCCGTCCCTAATTTAGGGTCACTGGTTCCAGGGAAGGGAGAGAGCCAGTGCCGTAAGACAAACACAACATCCATGCCTCACCGGGATTCGAACCCGGACCCCTTTCGGACGAATGATCAGAGGCCATACGACGTCGAATTCAAAAATACATTTTATTCCACATATTTGCTTCTAAACATCCGATTGAAAAAATTCTTTCATCTTTCGACTCTATGTCGAAGAGTATTTTTTTTTTTTGATTGGAGGTTTTAACGACCACCGTGAGCAACTCAATGGGCTATAAGCAGTCGCCCGTCCCTAATTTAGGGTCACTGGTTCCAGGGAAGGGAGAGAGCCAGTGCCGTAAGACAAACGCAACATCCATGCCTCACCGGGATTCGAACCGGACCCCTTTCGGACAAATCATCAGAGGCCATCGCCTTAGACCACTGCGCCACCGGGGCGGCCGAAGAGTATTTAAGATATAGTTACTTTTTTCAAATTACTCATAGATTTTCCGCTAGGGGCCGTAAATTACATTTCCCCCAATAACTCTTCTTCTAAAACTCCGATTTGAATTTTTTTTTCTTCAGCGGATACACCTCCTGATGGAAAATCTTTTAAATATAATTTCTAATTTTTGGTAAAGAATACTTTGGCCACCAGGGGGCGCAAGCGTTAATTTTTGCTTCTGATGTATTTGCCATAAAATCTGAGCTTCTAAAATCTTGACTGAAAACTCTTTCGTGGACTGATGCCACTTACATCGATAAACCTTTTCGGAATATTTTCTTCTTAAAATATTCCATAGTTTCTCCGCCAGGGGGCGTAGATGTATATCTTATTTTTGCCAATATCTCTACTTCTAGGAGTCCGATTTGAAAAATTCCTTCTTTGTTGGATAGTGTTTTCCGATGCGAAATGTTTTTCACATAAATTCAAAAATTTCAAGTAATTCATAGACTTTCTGCTAGGGGGTGTAGAGGTAAATTGCATTTCCCCCTATATCTCTGCTTCTAAATCTCCGATTTGAAAAATTATTTCTGCACCACATACAGCTCCTGATGGGAAATCCTTTGTACATAATTTCTAATTTTTGTAAAAAAATGGTTTGGCCACCAGGGAGCGTAAATCTTAATTTCCGCTTCTAATGTATTTGCAGTGAAATATGAGCTTCTAAAATCTCGATTGAAAAAAAGTGCAGCCCTGGTGGCTCAGTGGTCTAAGGCGTTGGCCTCTGATCATTCGTCCGAAGGGGTCCGGGTTCAAATCCCGGTGAGGCATGGATGTTGTGTTTGTCTTACGACACTGGCTCTCTCCCTTCCCTGGAACCAGTGACCCTAAATTAGGGATGGGCGACTGCTTATAGCCCATTGAGTTGCTCACGGTGGTCGTTAAACCTCCAACCACCAAAAAAAACAAAAAAAAGTAATTTGTTGACCGATACTACTCATGTCGACAAACCTTTTAGAACATTTTCTCCTTGAAATAACGCATGGTTTCTATGCCAGGGGGCGTAGACGTATATCTTGTTTTTGTCAATATCTCTACTTCCAGGAGTCCGATTTCAAAAATTCCTTCTTTGATGGATAGTGTTTCCGATGCGAAATGTTTTTCCTATAAATTCAAAGTTTTCAAATAAATCAAACTTTCTGCTAGGGGGCACAAAGGTAAATTGTGTTTTCTGCTTCTAAAACTCCGATTTGAAAAAATTCTTCCTGTATCGCATACAAGACCTGATGGAAAATATTTTTCACATAATTTCTAATGTTTGGTAAAGAATGGTTTGGCCACCATGGGGCATAAGTGTTAATTTCTGTTTCTGATGTATTTGTAGCAAAATCGGGGCTCCTGAAAACTCTACTAAATTTATTATTTTTTCTTGGACCGATAACCCTCATATGGAAAAACTTTCAAAAATACTTTCCTGAAATAATGCATGGTTTTCTCACCAGGGGACGTAAAGCCACATCTTATTTCTGTCGACATCTCTGTTTCTCAGAGTCCGATTTGAAATATTCTTTCTGCGTTGGAGAGCATTTCTGGTGCAAAATGTTTCTCATACAAATTCATATTTTTCTTAACGCACAAGTCTGCAACTAGGCGGTGTAAGTTCACGATTCCGTTAACAACACTATCTGTGGGATTAAAAACCCGATTGAAAACGTCTTTCTTCCGTCAGATACTATTATTTTCCATACCATTTCCATTGACTTTGAATAGCTTTGATAAATTTAATTTGCGGCAGAACGGATTCAAAAGATGTGCTTATTACACCCAAAAGCTCATTTGTATGTCAGAAACTAGCACACCAAGGAATTACTACTTTTCATTCTTACAAATAATGCACAAGAAAATGAAACAGTGATCTATAATACTACTGGTATGCTACCTATGACAAGTATATATATATATATATATATAAACAAAAGAAGACCAATCACATTCACTGTTAAAGGAAAGAAAGGAAAAATACTTAAAAAAAGCCTTTTATTGGTAACCACTTAAAAAGGAAGTCACAAATTTGAACTAAATTAAAAAAGTTCAAATACAACATCAAATAAAGTTTGTTCAACAAAATACTACTGAATAGAAAAATGTTCTTATATTAATTCTACAAACAACTGTGCAACCTAAGAAATTCAACAATTATGAACATTGTTTAACCTTAAGCATGTAAAACAAAATTTAATGTTCCAATATAACAGGCTTAACTTTGTAAAATGGCAAGTTATTAACAAGCACAATGTGACAAAAATTGCAGGTACATTTAAAAAAATAATAATTTCTTGCTTAAGAATAGCATCAAAATCACATGTATTGCAAATAAACTTGTGAAAAGTTTTATCATTTCAATTTTTTTCTTTACATTAATTTACAAAAGTATCAAAGCACATTCATACAAAAACACTAAACATGTGCAAACAGATTTATAAGCTGAATATAAAATAAACTATGTATCATGAAAATGAAGGTAATAATTGAATATGCAACAAAATATTTGTTTATCAAAGACCAATATATAAAAAAAAAAAGGTTTCAAGCATGATGAAACAGATTTCTTACTTGCCCCTAGTAAAAGTTTACAAATTTAAGCAAAATACTGAACATTTACACAATTTGCTCACTTTATTTTAAGAAACAAACTTCCTATTAAAGCATTAATATTTTCAGAACAACTTTTCAATAAAACTGCTCCCAGTTTGTTGCACATTTCAATAAAACTGCTTCTCATTTGATGTGGCTTGTAAAACTTGTTTTCAGTTGAAAAATTAAAAGCATAAGTTTTAGAAGCAAAAACCTGTCTTTTAATTTAGAGTTTTGAAAGTTCAGATCCTTTAATATCTAATTCAGCAAAAATTTAAATCCTAATCTTAAAGAGGAAAATTTAAATTAGCTATTTTTTATAACTCCAGTTTTATTTGCAGCAGAATTCTTGCTGTACACCAAAACTGATATGTCTGCACATATTAAAAATTCTGATTAGCACCACATTAATTTTCTTGTACATGCCCTAATATTTTAGAAAGATATAAAAAAAATGTCATGGTTAAATTCCACATCTACATACTTCTGTTTCATAGAAACTCTTAATAAAATCAAGTACAAAGAAAAGCTGGCAATGTTGTATTAAGATCCATCATATTAAAGAAAATACAGAATAAGAGCACAGCTGTAAAACAGATTCATATATTTTTCAAAATAATTACTTTAAATTTAGCTTAATCTACAAAAAATTAAGAACAAGTTTCTTTCTGTACTGTATCTTCAGAGTTATGCTAAAATAAACATCACACATCAAATCATGCTTACACTATCTGTTACGATTTTCAAAAATAAAAGCTTAGGTTATATATGATCTTTTGCCAAAATTTGACAATCAAGGGTGCTGAACTTCCAGTATATTTGTGATGAATTTTTTCCAACAGAAACAATACAGAATTATGCTATCATTGAATTCCCCAAGTTTCTCATTTCACATAAGAAACTTCCAAGTTGGTCTTCAATGTTGGTTTTGCCAAGGTACTAAATGTAACCCTTCAATAGCAATCCTTTTCACATTTTATGAATCTACAAGCTATGATCATTGATGAAATAGAGAACATTTTACATACTGTTGGCTCACTAAAGAATATTTACAGTAATGCATGCCACCAGGTAATCGAGAAGACTTTGAAACCATATCAATAATGAAATTATCAATAGGAAGCAGAAGAGAATATACATCAAAATTTTCTACTCAGATCCATAGTAGAGAGCAATCTATAATTAAAAGATAAAAATATGACAATATTGAACTTCCACGGATTATGTTTCATAAAACAACTTGCGGGATTCTGCAAGAGTTTAACACCAGCACACCAATAAATTTTCACTGCAATGATACATAGCTGGACCATACATTTGAACAAGATTAAGTGAAAAAAACTCATTAAATTTGTGAATTCAGATGTGTTTTTATAAATGTGCATCTCACATTAGTCATTTATTAAACACATTCTTCTTAACTGCTGAGAAATGGAAAACTACAATTAGGAAAACTAAGACATACATTCAAAACTAAAATGCCAGCCAAAGGAAGTAAATTTTCATTGTGTGTAATCACATGCACACATTTTAGTGAACATCCTGTTCAAATTAAGTTAACTTAGCCTTAAAACTTATATTGATCATAATTTTACCAATTTTCATGTGCTCATATCTATGACCACCATGAGATGGGCCTAAATTAGGTACTTTTGGTTAAACAAAAGCTTGTCATCAAGCAAATTATGACATTTTACAACTGACTGACAACAACCGACACTAAAACAACTGGAAAGTTAGAACTTTGTCAGATAGTGTCACATTTTTAGGGTAGAACAGTACTGCAAGACTCATTCCATGTTATTTAACACTGTTTAGTCTCTTTCCATCACTATTTCTTTATTAAGTAATGGTATCAAACAGTAACTTTAAATTATTAACAAATCATTCTATGAAATATTAAGTTGAAATTCATCAGGGTACCCAACAATTAGCAATTCAGTCTATCACTCTCATTTCTTAATCTGATCTTGTGGAATTTATCTTGCAGAATGACACTGCTTCTTTTCTGAATCTCCTACAATGTGAATTTACAATCCAAGTGACATTTGTTTGCCTCCTATTATTGTTCCAACTCATACTAAGGTTAATTTTACTATACATTTGGCACAGAAATTTTTCAGCTTCTTTGTTAGTGTAACTAGACAGCTACATTATTAATCTTTTTCTTACTTGCATCCCCCCCCCGTGACTTATAATCTGAATTCATCAGGGTACCCAACAATTAATATTAAAAAAATTAGTAGCATTTTTAAAAGTCACTGCTGATCACATGAAAAAAGTTCATTTGATGAATAAAAAATAATATGGAACACAAGTTTACAAAGAGTATTTTCATTGCACATGAAAACGAAATCTGGAACGAATTAAATCAAATTTAGCAAAATGGGCTGAAATCGACTCAAACTAATATATTCATTGTCTAAGTGAGCAGAATTCTACTAGAACGAGTGAGCCTGTGCATCAGGAAGCATCGCTTTTCCCTTAGTGTTGTTATTCAAAGTGTTCATCTAGGATGATGATTGATCTTAATCCTTTCTAACTGATTATATGCTGAAAGGGCTATGGAAGTGGTGATGAACCTAAGAAATGATAAAGATGTTTGAATCACTTTTTTCTACCCAATGACATGATGTCTGCATCAGATGGACTAGCCCTTTCCCATCATTTCCTTGGGTTGTGGAGCAGAGAATAAAGGACTAGAAGAGAGCATTTATGACCTGTGACTGGTTTATCAATACAGCTGAGATTAGAGGGGGAAATAAACTGTAGCTTTAACAAAATCTGGCAGCTCTGTGAACATTTCTGCTAGGGGTGCGTAGAAAATTTTAGGCACCATTTTTATGTAGTGACATTGGCTGCTCAAAATCTTGTATGAAAGATTTAAATAAATTCACTGTCTGAAGACATTTTTCCCATTAACAAAAAAACTACTAAAAACAAAGGTTGTATTTTTAAGCACTGTTAAATACTGAAGATTTCTATATTAATAGGTAACAAATAGGTTAATAATAAGTTTTAAAACGTGAATAAATCCCTGAGTCACATAACCATAAGTAATAAATATGTTAACTACATCAACATATTTATGGAACATTTGTGTCATGAACTTTTCTTTAAAAAACAAGAAAGGGCTATAACAAGAACTTTTTAGTGTAATAAAACATGTTAAAAAACTTTCTGAAATAAACTTCTGAAAACATAACATCAGAAAAAAATACTTCCAGACCATTTGAATAAAATATGCTAACAGTATGTATAAAAAATACTTTTTAAAACAAAAAGTGTTGAATTACAGTGCAAAAAAATTCATAAAAATCAACAGCAACCTAAATTGTCCACGTCCTCATATATTTTCAATAACAAATTGTCCACGTCCTCATATATTTTCATGAGAATCTTAATGAAAATTTATTTGACTGATTTCCTGTAAAAATTAACTAAATCATAGTCATTCATCATCTCCAAGATTCATGATACTATTTAACAAATTGGTCATTGCTACATTTTTAAGAGTCATTTTCTGTGTCTTTTAAGAAATTTAAAAATGTTCATCAAGAAAAGTGTTCGTATGTTATAGTCTACCTGTTCACTGTTCTCCTTTCACAAAATATCCCAGCTTCTAAAAAGTTGAATTGGAAAAATCATTTTGTGGATGAGCAAGTTAAGGATGACCATGATTTTGCATGCATCTTATGGTGCTAAAGATTCATAATTTCCCCATAAGTTTGCATATGTTTGTGACTTCATATTTGAACAATACTTTACCTTTGAAAGATAAATTCATAAAACCTTTTCTTTTTCGAACTGAATATATGTAAAGGTATCCAAGTTTCTTTCAAATATTTTGTCTTTTATGGAGCAAAAATTTCCATTATGTGTAGCATACAGATGCACATCTGTATTAGACATAGAACTGCTGTTTTTAGAAGTTATGGAAAAACTGTCTTCAAGACAATACACAAGCCATTAACTTTATGTATATCTTCCAACCAACCAGGTGGAAAAAATTCTTACTAAATGCAAATACAATAATTTTGCATTGTGTCGTAATATGTTATTCTAAAAGCGGGACTGTACAATTTTTCCTGTGCTAAACAGAACTAGGCATGGCCAAAATTTTGCATTTCTTGAGATAAATTTTTTCTACTAGATTACATTAAAGTACAGCATAAAAAAAAAAAAAAAAAAAAACTTGGCACACTCTGTCTCAGGCACAATACCTCCAAATCAAGGTTTCACATCATTTTGGAACATTTTAAATAAGTCATCCTTATTACAGTAGAAATTGCTGTGGCATCAGTTTTGTTTAAACTAGGGTATCTACAAAAGTCCACAAAGCTTTGAAAAAAAGAAACATGACACCAAAGTGTGTTTGTGTATATGATTGTGTGTGAAAGTTCTGAATTCCTAAACAGAATACATTGTAATGACACTTGATCCAACCAAGAATAATATATATATCTAAAATTGAAATATGGTGTACTGCTCCAAGAAAGAACTACTCAGATTTCAAGATGCTTGTAGCAATTTGCTACCATAAAAACATGCGGCACTTTTATCATAATATAAGGACTAAGTATTTTTGCTTTAAAACAATGTTGTCCTACAATGTTTGAGAAATACAATATTGCATAATATAAATATTTTCACTCCAGTGTTTTATCCCATATGTTTACTGCATTGTAAATTCTTGAATGATGGGACAAAACACAGAAGTGAAAATATTCATACTTAAAATGAACTTAGATGGCATCACAACCCTATTTCTCAACACTGTAAACCAAAAATGCCCAAAAGATGCCTTTATACTAAGGAAGTGCTCCTTTCTTTTTCCCCAATTTCAGTAACATTTTGTTTACTGAAAACAATTTGGTCAATTAAAAAATCTGTGAGTGAAAAATTAAAAATGCTTTTGCCATATGAATTTTCAATTAAAAAACTACAAGGAAATTCAATTTACATTTAAAAACAAAGCTTGTTACAAAAAAATCCAACCATTGCCAAATTTTGAAAAAAAAAGTGAGAAAAAAATATTTTTGCATAATTTTTTATAGGAATGAGACTGAATGAAATACCTAGAATCAAAAAAAATTGATGCAATATAACAGTTGACATTCTATCAAACCGAATTTAAAGTATAAAATAAAAAGAGAATGGGTTCTTGGTTTCAGCCTAAGTCTATCTTACCTAAATATTTGAGCAGAAACCTACTTTATAGATTTTTAAGTACAAACCACTACTAATTATATTTACTGTCCTTTACATGACAAAAAACAAGAACAAACATATTCTAGGGCATTTTAATTATTTGATGCATTTAACTGCCCCTTAAAGTATAAGACTGAATTATTTTTCTAAAGCAAAATATTTTTATAAAAAAATCAATAGTTAATATATGTCATATATCTATTGCTTTTCAAAATCGGATGAACACATCTGAAACACTGTTCTTTGAATTATTTTTTCATAACCAGAAAAATTTAAATTTTAAAATAACACCACTCAAAACAGTTTCTCATTCAGTACTTCTGTAGTAACGCTGCTTAAAAATTTAAGGAATGCACTTTTTAACCAGTGCAAGATATAACTATCTCGAAAAACTACTATTTCTTCTCTTTCTAATATTTTGCATTACAGACAATAACAACATATCTTGAATTTCAACAATTCTTAGTTGATGTGACTATTAAAAATTAACTGCATTACTTAAAGTATGAAAATATGCTTTTAAGTAGGATAAAGTGAATGCTGGAAAAAAGAAGGCACTCCTTTCTTCCAGCATGGGTTTTATTATGAACTAAATTAACTAACTTATGATGAACTAGATTTTTTTTTAAATAAGAACATAAAATGAAACCCATGTCCTCATAAGAAATATTTTTTTAAATCAGATCCTGTTTTTTCCCCACTTTAGTGCACTATGAATGTGAAACAAGCAAACTGCACAAATAGAAGTAAATCTGCAATAACTTTTCAAATGGATGGCATGATCATTTAATTACAACCTATAATAAATAGACAATTATAATGTAAATTTTTCAAAGTAAAAATTATGTCAAATAACCTTCTGACAATCTTAATAATTGTTCACAGCAATAATTAGTACACATATTTGCACAAAAATTATTCTGAAGCATAATCTGAAAATTCAGAATGACAAACAAATATCATAGCAGTGTGCAAAATAATACATCATATTTGCTACAAAATAATACGTCATATTTGCTGCATAATATGTGAAAAGCACATACATGGACAGTTTGTAAATGCTAAGAAAATCACAATTCAAATCTAGCACTGAAAAAGCAAAGTAGTTATATTTATATCTGTTCTGCACATATGGTTTTCAAAAGCACCTTAACAATTAAATATATATGTTTTGTTTTTTTTTCAAACACAAAATTTAAATCCACTACAAAAATTCTGTATATCACACCTTCAAAAGTTTTACAGTGCTTTAGTACAACAACAAAATAATTGTGTACCAAGAAAGCCTATTGTTTATAAAAATACATCAACAATGCTTTAGTTCCACATATCTCAAGAAAACAAAATCAAGTTTCACATTATTACATCTGTTGGTCTATTAAAGGAAGGCCTTTTTCTGTATCTTTCTCTTTTCATTGTAAGCCAATTTCACATGTGTGATGGTTTGACCCACTTGTATGTTCCATAAAATTTAAACCCATATTTTTCTGTAAGTTCATCTGCTTCCTTGGGTCCACGACTGAAAGAATAAAAATCACACAATTTAATTTAGGAAATAATGAAATGAGCATAATCAAAATAAACAATAGCCATGAAACTATGATTAGCTCCACAAATTTTAGCACACTGACCCACAAATGTTTTAATGCTGTCACATTAACAAATTGATGTTTATTTTCTTTTACTTCTTTTGTATGAAAGAAAAAAACAGGGTTGCAAACACTTAGAACATAATTTAAAATGTTACAGAATCAGAGATAATCATGCAAAGAGAAGATAGCAGAACTGATTTTAAAATATTATGTTCAATTTTTCATTTATCACACCATGCCATGTGCTTTATGGGAAAACAGACATGGAAAAAAAAAAATTTGTGATCATTTACTGAATGTGCTGAAATTAACAATTCTGCAAGTAATGTTTTCCATGGACTTTTATGCAACTGATATTATATTTGTAAATATGCATAATATTATAAATTCAACAAAGTATAATCATGCCAGATATATTTGTGAGAAACATCTTCTCCTTTAGAAGGAAACAAAACGAATTTTAGTTATTCACTTTCCTACCATGAAATAAAAGAAAAGTTGCAGTAATTTACTACTACTTCTTTCATATCAGACTTTTTCCCCGCCTAAAAATTCAATCATGATATTTAAAAATAAAAGACCAGATCTTTTAGAACCACACATAAAATGAGAATAATTACTAACTACAAGGTGAAAACTGTTTCATTCTACAAATTACTGAGACATAATCAACATACCATTTTGGCATGAAATACCAACCTGTGGCTAAAAATTTGATAGGGTGTTCCCTAAAACTACAGGGGCATTAAGATTTGATTCCTTACAGTAATATAAAATCAATTTCCTTCGGCATATTTTATAAATTTAAGAAATAGTTCTGTAGACAACCAGGCTGCAAATGGTGTACTGATGTCAGCCTACTCATCGGTACTTATCATACTCACCCTAATGCAAAACTTTCCATGTGATGAGTGCATGCTTGAAAACTTCAATGCCACAAATGAATTGCAAGTTCAAAAACTTTAAAATCCTAAGAGAACTAGTTGGAAGAGAGTAAAGAAACAAAGTCCTGCTGGTTTCAAAGAAAGGAGAAATGGAATGATGTTAAGATAAAGAGCATAATATGGATGCCTTGCCAGGATCAAAATTAAGTTTAACCCATTAGTCAGGTGGAACAAGTTAACTCGGGGTTAACAAAATGGGCTGAATTAAACTCCAACAAATATATTCGCTATCTAAGAAGTAGGCCGAACACTACTGGAACGAATTCATTCAGGGTATGTTTAGTGGTCCCAAAGCCGCTCGTATGAGTTACCTTCAAGACTAAAGCATAAAAAAAGTTGCTTTCGCCCTTAGATTTGTTATTCAGATTGGTCATTTAGGCGTATGATGGACACCAATCCCTTTTGGCAAATAAAGTGATAAAGGACTATAGCAATGGAGGCGAATTTAAGGAAGGAGAGAGAAAACATTTGAGTAACTTTTTTTACCCAGTGGCATAGCGTTTGCTTCAGTGAGGTTAGTCATTCCCTATCATGTTTTAGATCATGGAACAGGGAGTATAGGACTACATGGGAGGGCATATCACCTATGACATGTTTATTTTAGCTGCTACTAGATAACAGGGGGTAAAGATAAAATATTTTACCGTAGGTTTCGTAAACACCATTGGTATGTGAACATTTCTGTTTGGAGGCTACAAAACTTTTCGGCACTATTTAGTTCAAGCACAGTACATTAGCCGTTTAAAGGGTTAATACGTAAAACAAGTTAGTAAAATCATGCAATGCACTGATTATGATATGCTTTCCAACATACCAGAAATCATTACTCAAGTTATGAGGATAATGGCTGTGGAATAAATCTCGCTCCAGCGTCCTGACCTTTGACCCAATTTCGATTATTTTAAGCAGAATTGGTTCAGTATATCTCCGGAACATACTCAAGTTTTGTCGCAATAGATGCAATTTTAGTCAAGTTATGAGGATAATGGCTGTGGAATAAATTTTGCTGCTGTGACCTGACCTTTGACCCCATTTCGATGATATTCAATAGAACCGGTTCAGCATACCTCCGGAAACAACATGATTAAGTTTTGTCACAATCGAAGCATTTTTACGTAAGTTATGATTCATAAGGGCAATGGAATGGATCCTTCTATGTCTTGACCTTTGACTCCATTTCGCCCATTTTCAATAGGGTTCGTCCCCAGGTGGTCCCCTACCACATACTAAAATTTCATCGAAATCAAACCATTTTTACGCGAGTTATCGTGCTGACGGACAGACAGGCAGACAAAGCTGGAGCATATACGCTTCTTCAACCTACGGTTGGAAAGTGTAAATGACACACACAAACAGGAGTGCTTTTTGATCCTGTATAGATGCAAGATCTGCCAACTATACACATGCATTCCAATCACAATGTAGCAGAAAAACACACTGAATCATCCTATCTTGGCCAATGAGGGTTCATATGTTCATACAGCCAGAATTGTCCATCACTCCAGGCCTCCAAATCACTGAATTATACAAACCAATCATGGCTCTCGGCCCTCGCCAATGTTTTCCTTTTTCCTTGAACTTCTCTGTTTGGCACTAATACAAAATCAAACATAGTAATAATTTTTATATGATTTCGTTTTGTTTTGTTTTTTAGCTTCTTATCCCTTTGGTTTCTTTTAAAGAAAGGGAATTTTAAGCCATAACAAACTCTAAACACTGTTTTACCTGTTTTTTTCATACCTGTACTGCCATATTTATTTTATGATATCTTTTCACCTTTGAATTACCAAATATGCTAGAACTCAGTTCCAAGCAATAGATCTGGTTTTCTCTCCCTGTTCAAATCTTAGAAATCAATGAAGTGCAGTACAATACTTCAGGAAATGCATGCATTAAACATTGTAATGTAAGTAGCAGCATGCGATCACTAAAAAGAACTACATTTTCTTCTTTCAAATCTATGTGTCTGCTTTGAAATATGCATCGCCCCTAAATTTTTACACCAGAAAATTTCACCACGTCATGGAACGTTGAAGTAAAACTAATATACTTAAGCAAACTACTAAAGCATTTACAACACAATAGGTAACCTTCTCACTTGCATGTACTTGACTACTTTTGGCTTTACATTACATGAAATTCAAATAATGTCAAATAAAGTGAAATATGAAAATTTGAAAGTACATTTTGGGAAACTGTGAAATTCAAATAACATGTCAAATAATGAATTTCACATTTTTTTCAAAATGCGTTTTCAAAATTTCCAGCAAAATAGTGATAATAAACGTAGCTTTACACAAAATTAGTAATCTCCAATACAAAAATTTTGGAGTCAGAAAATTAGTTGTTTAATTGCTTTGTTGGCACCACCTTATGTTCCTTACTGATAAGCCAGTAAGTTATCAACAGCATTACTTGTTATTTCCCCACCCCCATTACCAGGGACACATTTAGACGAAGTGGGCCAAGGGGCTTTGCTACCCAGAAAGTATTTCATTTTTTTCAATGTTTTTTTTTCTTAAAATGCGACTTACATTAGAAAAAAAAATGCTTTAATTTTTCTTCAATTTTTCATTAACATTTCAAGTCCTGGTGGATTTCAAAAACTTCCATTTTTATCTCCCCTACTCCCAAAAAAAATTCTATATACACCATTCCCATTGCTGTTCTAAAATTATGCAGATACTAAAAAAAAAAAAAAAAAAAGCATTAACTGCACCCAGGTGGGGTTTTACTATCTATGCTTTGGATAGAGAATTTCAACTTTCTAAAGCCATAAGTGTATGCAAAACTTTGTAATTTGGTTAGTAAGAGAGCACAAACTACATCATAAATTATTGTTCAACTTGTAGCAAATTATGAGTTTCAGTATCTGCATAATTTTAGAACAGCAATGGGAAGGGGTGTATATAGAAATTTTTTGGGGAGTAGGGAAGATAAAATTGAAAGTTTTTGAAATCCACCAGGACTTGAAATGTTAATGAAAAATTGAAGAAAATATTAAAGCATTTTTTTTTCTAATGTAAGTCGCATTTTAAGAAAAAAACATTTTAAAAAATGAAATACTTTCTGGGTAGCAAAGCCCCTTGGCCCACTTCCTCTAAATGTGTCCCTGGTAATGAGGGTAGGGAAATAACAAGTAATGCTGTTGATAACTTACTGGTTTATCAGTAAGGAACATGAGGTGGTGCCAACAAAGCAATTAAAAAAATAATTTTCTGACTCCAAAATTTTTGTATTGGAGATCACTAATTTTGTGTAAAGCTACATTTATTAATCACTATTTTGCTGGAAATTTTGAAAATGCATTTTGAAAAATTGTGTATTTCATTATTTGGCATGTTATTTGAATTTCACATTTTCCCAAAATGTACTTTCAAATTTAAAAAAAAAAAAAAAAAAAGGATTAACTGCACCTGGGTGCAGTTATAATGCTTTTTTTTTTTTTCTAAATGTGTGCCTTCAACTTGTCATGTGCATTTTACATAGTCTTTTTTTGTGCTAAGTAAATTGTGTGGCTTAGAAGGTGACACATAATTCTGAGATGTTTCAGAAGCAATGCCCAAACTTCTCTGATGTCGTAACACACCCATGCCTACACTTTTCCAAGTCAAAACAGAAACAGGGCCCAGGTAGGAAGGGCTGGCAGGGGTGGAATTAGAGGTTAAATGCTATCATAATATTATTTTAATTGTGGAATAACTTTTTTACGGGTCTTATAGAGGTTATTTTTCATGAAAGTTGTTGTCAAATTTTTGAACTAAAGCCTAGTTCATCATCAGGACTATGTCACTGGAGTAGTTGCTGCCACTCAGTTGGAAGAGCCCAACCGCAATTATCGTTAATTGTGGTACTTTTTCTTCTTGCTATTTCGATCCCTTCTTCTAGTTTTCTCTTTACTAAGTTTGACTGGTGGGCGATTATTTTCACTGAGTTCCAATTTATGGAGTGTCCACTTGCTTGTATATATGTCTGTCTAGCCCTGTTTTGTTACTAATGTTCCTAATAGCTGCTTGGTGTTCTTTCATTCGGACCTTAATACTTCTCCCTGTTTCTCCTATATAGCTGAGTCCGCAGTTACAGTCGATGCAATAAATTACACTCCTTCTTGCAATGGATGTCCAATTCTTTCTGCTTTAAAGCTGGCAGGAATTTCTTTATTTTGTTATTAAGATCTGGAGCTAGCCTGATATTATATTTTGCTCCGATCCTTTTCAGTTTCTCAAAAAGTCCCTTGTGGTACGTAATTTTGCTGGCGAATTTGAAGTTGGTTTTCTCTTGCTTCTTTTTTGGCACTTGCCTAAATATTTTCTCAACAAATGGGGAGGGGTAATTGTTTTCTGCCAATATTTCCTTTAATTATTCTTTGTGAAGATCTTTTTGAGTATCTGAAGAGACCAGGTTTTCAATTTTTTCCAAAAATTGTCTGAGACAATTTTTATTTTAATTTCAAAGAAACTACCATAAACTGAAAAGGATCGGAGCAAAATATAATATCAGGCTAGCTCCAGATCTTAATAACAAAATAAAGAAATTCCTACCAGCTTTAAAGCAGAAAGAATTGGACATCCTATTGCAAGAAGGAGTAATTTATTGCATCGACTGTAACTGCGGACTCAGCTATATAGGAGAAACAGGGAGAAGTATTAAGGTCCGAATGAAAGAACACCAAGCAGCTATTAGGAACATTAGTAACAAAACAGGGCTAGACAGACATATACAAGCAAGTGGACACTCCATAAATTGGAACTCAGTGAAAATAATCGTTCACAAGTCAAACTTAGTAAAGAGAAAACTAGAAGAAGGGATCGAAATAGCAAAGAAGAAGTACCACAATTAACAATAATTGCGGTTGGACTCTTCCAACTGAGTGGCAGCAACTACTCCAGTGACATAGTCCTGATGACGAACTAGGCTTTAGTTCAAAAATTTGACAACTTTCATGAAAAATAACCTCTATAAAACCCGTAAAAAGTTATTCCACAATCACTATGAATAGAGGTGCCATAAATTCATTTATTTTAATTTCAAAGAAACTACCATACAATCACAGGGTAAAAAAATAATTAAATAAATGACTTGACTGTTAACTCAAAATATTTTTTAAAATTTGTGGAATTCCTTAATAATTGTGATGCAGTTAATGAATTCAAGGCAGCTAAAAGTTGTCTTAAGATCTGCTTTCTATTTACTTATTTTCCCTTTTTTTTAACAATGATGAACCATCTTTCCTTGCTATCGATCAACAGGCCAGATCAGTGGCATATCTTGGGTCGGAGACCTGGGCTATATCACCCCACCTCCTCCTGCTAACAGTATTTTTTTTTTTTTTTTTTTTTTTTATTGCAAAGCTTATTTTTCAGTTGTTAAGTAATAGAAGTAACTTTTTTTCTAAATTTTAGGTATATTGCTAACATGATACGAAATAATTATAAGGATTAGGATTTGAACACTTGTTTGTTCACGAACTCCATTCTTCTTTCCTTTTGTGTGGACTTGAGTGTTAAGTTTTCATAAAAGTTTCTTCCGAGTACTTTTTCATATTTAAAAAGAATGTTTTTCTCTATTGACAAAACAGCCAACTTGCTCAAATGTACATGTCCTAAGACATATCTTGATTCTTTTTAATGCAGAAAAACTTCTTTTGGTAGTTGCAGTTGTTGATGGAAACTTTAACATTAGGTCTGCTGATTTGTACACCTCACTAAATGCCATGTCCAACAATTTATTCAACTTTATGTAACAGGTAATGTCTCTTACTGATTTCTTTTTGTATTCATCAAGGGAATCAAACACCTTTAGTTCAATTTTTTGTCGAGCTATACTAAAATTTGAAGCATAGAGTTCTTTAAGTTCTGACAGTAGATGTTCAGGAAAGCTTTCACAAAATTTATCAAAACAGTTTGAATCCAACAAAACCACAAATTTAAGATACAATATCTCCGATTTTAATTCAATGACACTTCACACAAACTGAAACAACTCTCGCAAAACACATACTATTACCGGCGGGAGCATGCGAGTGATTAATGTAGTCCTAGTCTTCTCTTTTCTGAGCGAACCATTGCCAAAACATTCCCCTTCACCCGCTCCTTCATGTTGTCATGGAAACACTAGCTGGTGATTGCATTGAAGGTCTTCGGATCAGAACAGCAAAGACTGACTGGTAGAGCTGTTTGCATCATGATGACACCATCCCGCCACTAGGAGACCCATTGGTCTTCGCTCGCCAGACTGATACTCTTAGTCAAAAGAAGCGAATCCGCATGTGTGGTTTTTTTCACAGCGAAAGCAACGACATATCTTAATACTGTTGATAATTGGCTTTCACTTATGTATATTTAATTTACTTTTATTTGTGCATTCAATGGGCTTTGCAGCTAGCCTCGAATACACGCCACTGAGCCAGATCTATATGATCTGAAAATGATGTAGCAAACCCCTGGAATTAGGTAAAATTCCACAGTAAAGACTAACTATTACTGTAACTGAGAAGTGCCTATCATTTTAACTGTGCCTTCCTTCAGAAAGCTTGAAAATTGCATCACCCTGGAGCAAATATAAAACCTGCAACTCCCAATTTCTGCTTGAGTACACTACTGGTACACCATCAAGGACAATGAATTTCCAAGCATCTGAAACTAAGCAAATTTTGCTTACCTTAGAATCTGAACATGCTTTGGATGCAGGTTTGATTCCTGTTCCATGGTTCTGCAATTTTCAAGTTTTCTAAGGTGAAACTACATGGGAAACAGTTTAAATGAGGATGCTTCAGTGCCAAAATAATACACTTGCATGCTTTGCCATGTACTCAAGATGATATTTCCTCCATTGCTTTCTGAAACAGTTTCTCAAAATTGATGATGGTAATTGAGAAAGTTGGGCAGCAACACATAACTAAAATAAAGAATGTGAAGGAAATAGGAAATCCCGCTTTTAAGTTACATAAAAGTTATATTTCACATGGAAGCTTTTGACCTATGTCTTTAGTTTCAATCCAAACTCTGGCTGAAAAAGAACTAACGACACAGTTTGAATGCTTCAATATGAAATATGACTTTTGCATAATTTAAGCATGATTTTCTGTTTTCTTCACATTATTGATGATGGTAACATTTGAAGGAAGAGGATATCTAATTTCTATGATATTAACTCTTCTTTAACATGAACATGTGATTTTTAATGACCACCATGAGCAACAAAGAGAGCTATAAGCAGTCACCATTCCCTAATTTTGGGCCACTGGTTCCAGGAAGAGAACCAGTACTATCAGACAAACACACATCCATGCCTCATATGGGTTTAGAACACAGGCCCACCTTGGATAATCAGAAGCCAGACCCTCATACCACTTGGGCATTGGTGTGGTGAACATGTGAATAGATTTATTACACTTTAGTTTACCAAAACTTTTCACTCAAAGATACAATTTACAATGCTTGTTATATTTAAACTAAAGCCAACTTATGTTTAACATGGTAAGTTGTAAAAACTTTCAAGTGCTATTTTCATGTTATGCTGTAAACTACACAAGCAATAAAAACAAATTTTCTTACCCTCCATATTTATATGGTGCTGGCTTGGCCTTATCATTTTCGATCTGGTGCAACAATGGGGTGAATATACGCCAAGCTTCTGCCAGTTCATCACTTCGAACAAAATGAATCTGGCTTCCACAAAACACGTCCAATATCAAACGCTCATAAGCATCAGGCATCACCAAATTCTAAAACAAAAAAACTTTTATTTAATAAAACAAGGTGCCTGTCTTATTCCAGAATACATCTGAGCATGAATATAAAAAAGCAAAGGAATCACAGTTATTTAAGCTAAGACATATGTGGCAAACTCTGAAAGGCATTTTTTTGTTATCAATGACTTGTTTTTCTCTTAAGAAGTCTAGTACAGTAGCAACAAATATGGAATTGTAATATGGTTATCGATAAGTACAAATTAAACAACAATAAGCTAAAATCAATTTTTTTTTTAGTCCTTCATTTCCACAATTGGCCATAAAGTATTTCAACACTTCACAAATTCTCAGCATCAGACCACAAGTAAGAAAACAAAGGTACAGTTGATTTAATAATTACCCATCTCGATCAAAATAGCAGTATACAAGACAATACAAAAACACAAAATTTTTAACATACAACTTAAATATAACAAACTAAAAAGAAATCCTTTTTTATCTGCAAGGTAAAACCTAGTTACACATTTATGAAAAATAATATTAATGAAATGAATGCTTCAAAAATATATTCCCATACTTAGATCTAAGAAGCTGCTTACTGTCCGAGAACGGACTTCATCTGTGATCATGTGCTCCTGAAGTATATTTATATACTGTTATAGTGCAACAAAGCAGTTGTAAAACCATTTCATCATTAACTTTCCTAATCATCAACCAAGTTTGCTGTCAGTTATATACTTCATTATGTTATAAATGACCTTCAAGAGATATCTCCTGGTACTGCCTTATGTCAACAAGCTGATGCACACATAAATATCTGATTAACTCATGAGTCAATCTTATAAGATTTTATTGATATGCATTATTTGTGGATACCTGGGGAGCTTCAACACTGTGCTTATTTCATCAAAAGATTATGTCTCATTAAAGGTTTAAAAAAATGTTCTTGCTGGTGGGGTTTCCATATACAAAATAGTGAAAAAGTTTGATAATGAGAACTCTAATTATCATTGCTCTCTTTATGTTGGCTGTATTATACAGAAGCAGATGGAGTAACAGTGGTTACAATTTGCATTACCAAATATTTCAACAGCAATATGCATTTTTTTTAGTTTTTTCTATAATTACAGCTTCAGCATAATGAATAGCTTTTTCAGTAGGTTGCTTGCAAACTATTTCAATATCTTCAAAAACTGGAACTGCATTGTTTTTTACACAATACTGTACTAGTGCTGTTTTTTCTTCTCGTTTTTCCCAATTGTTTATATGTTGTAGTAAACGTTTTTGTAGTTGTCCCATCAGTGGCCAAGTCCGACTTTTGATACAGACTAAAGGTACGTTGCAATTTCATGTTTAAGTTGTTGTAAATATTTCTGATATTTAACACTTGAGAAGTGCATTGGTTGCCAAAGAAAATAACATGGAAACAGTTTTAACTGTTAAGCCATTATTACAAAATGGAACTTAGCAAATGTCATATGTTTTAACATGTTTTTATCTTGGTATATTGAGAATAGCATATACAAAAGAGTGAATCTTCCTTATTTCCAATTTATGTAGTACTCCACAGAGGTCAATGGTGTTAAATGCAAGACACAGGTTTATAGACAAGGTTTTAAATGTCTTGTATATTGTAAATGTTTTACATGTTTTACAATCCGAGAGAATGAAAACTGGGAGATGTGAGTTCGATTCCCACTCCAGGGAGATGCAGTTTTCAAGTTTTCTGAAGAAACTGTAAAACTGTAACAGTCACATACAGCACTTCTATACCAAAAAATGACAAACTTAAATAAGTGTACAACCTACGTGAAAAAAAAAAAAAAAAAACCACTGATGTATCTCCCTAAACACCAAAAGTAGCCAGCCACCACTGATTCATTCCATTTACTCCAGAACCCCAAAGCAGAATTGCGGCGACAAATGACGTACATCACAGATTTATTTTGGTCCTGTATTCAAAAACAATATCCCTAGAACCCTATTAAATCCTCTTGCAGACTTACGATCATGGATGCAAGTTTTCCGTCTTTCAAAATTTTTGGAAACGGAAATTAGACAGAGTGAAGGTTTCTCCTGCAATTGTAATTTTTTTTTTCTCATGATGCTTCCTTAATGTTCTGAGAGAAAATTGTCCAGTACTGTTGTTAAATATCATTTTATTGCATAAATGTTTGTGTTTCAGTTTGAAAATGGAAGCAACAATTTTCAAAAATGGAAGTTAGACTGAGCCCTGTAATCTTAAGTTCTTTTTCTCGTGATGATCCCTCTGCCCTTCATGTTCGTTAAATATCATTTTATTAGATATTTTTTTTTTTTTTTTGCATTTAAGACTGGAAATGGAGGAAGATTTTCCATAAATGTAAATTGGATGGAGCAAAAATTTCTCCTGTAATTGCAAAATGGAGACAAAAACTTTCGATAATAGAAGCAAAAGGAAACAAAGAGTTCTCCTGTACCCCTCACCCTACCCCCATCCTGTTGGTTTTCCCTGTACTTTATTATTGCTTAATCATCATTTAATTACATATGCATTTGTATTTGTGATTGAAAATGGTGAAAAAATTTCCCAAAAGAGAAGTAGGATGGAGCAAAGATTTCTCCTGTAATGTTTTTTTTTTTTTTTTTTTTTTCTAGTTATGCCTCTGTCCTTTATTGTTGTTAAATATAATTTTGTTCCATAAATCTTTGTGTTTCATCTTGAAAATGGTGGCAAAATCCTAGGAACAGAGGGCCAGAATGTTCTTGATCATAGTTATCATTGCAATTGTTGCAGTACCTAGGTGAGACATTTTTTTTAGGTTGGAGAAAATATAAGGTGGTCATTTCTTTTTTTTTTTTCTCTCTCTTTTTTTTTTTTTTTTTAAATTTCAACCTGTGCAAATTTTTACTGTTTTTTGTATCTAGTAGTTATATTGCTCCTTGACTACCTGCAGAATATTTTGTGGCAGCATGTTATCTGTTACAGGCTGACCAGGAACTTTCAGCTATGGGACTCCAGTATTGGATCTCCTTTCACGCTGTGTTTCTCATACTGAGGTTAAAAAGAAAGTAGCTCAAAATGGCAGTGTAGAAAATGTACTTTTGTCTCATTCTGCAATCTAGGTTTTTAAAACATGCTAGTAAGCCATCCCCAATTTTCTTGCAGTAATCCATGTTATTGTTGTCCAGAAAGTTTTCTGTAACATTATTTAATGCTAACCCAGGAAATGCTTTCTGACACTGACGTTTTGAAACTGGAATCTTGAATCACCTTTCTTAGCTGCAGACTGCTGCTCAGAGCTTATCAACAGGGAATTCTGAAGCAACGTAGTGGAAACTGTCTCAAAAAAAAAAGGCTAATTTAAACAAAAATTTTAGATATGCCTGTTTCCCTTAGCCTGAAATTATGTTTGAATTAGCCTATTTTAATTTTCAAAAAATAGGCTAATTCAAACGTAATTTTAGGCCAAGGAAACAGGCTCTATCTTTGTGAATGGCAGTAACCAACTATTACATTAGTCCCAGTTTTGTGTGTGCAAGCACAATATGAGGAGACAAATGAATCATTCAACACTTTTGCTTTCTAGTATGAGATTAGTTCTTTATAACCAATTCTTTCTAATCTAGCATCCTGTCTAGCCTTACTGTTTCATATGCAAACGGAGCACATAAATTTCATGTAAATAACTGCTATTCAAGAAAAATTGTCAATACTTTAAAATCACTACAAATAACTCACTCATGATCATGCTAATGAACCTTTCATAACAATAATTTCAAGGTGTTGTGCATTTCTCTTAAATGCAACAAATGAATAATGGGAGTAAGAGGTAGTACTTTCCCATTGTGATTTTTATGGAAAATCCATACAGAAGAATCATACATAATGCTCAATTACTACTGAAACCATCTGTGTTGATACAGAACATAAGTTCCCTTCTGTTGAACAAAAATGACAAGAATTCAATTTTTGCTATGACAGTACCACAAAAATAAAGTGCAGGTGCCAAAAAAATTTTCTCCAATCTGGAGCTCAAAAGGAGCTCAAAATCACTGTCATTATTTGTTTCACAATGAAATTCACAGTCTGTGCTGACACTGTTATGGTCCTGGGTTTAATAGGAATCGGTATATCATCACTATGAGGAATGGGACAAATTGCTGATTGTGATTTTGGATATTTTACTATACCTTTTTTACAAGGTAGCTTTATCCACAGTAGAGTAATATCTCAGTTCATGTAGTGCACCATAAACAAAATAAATAAACTAAATAACATTACAGAATTAGCATGCTTAATATTATTTACTTCAATAAAGCTGTGAATAACTGTGTGTCTGAAAGCCCCTGGGAAACACTTCCTAATGGACTGAATACCAGATCTCTTAGCATGTTATATAATGTATGGATTTTTTTTAATAATCAGGAACTTTTTTATATTTTACCGTATTTGGCGGTGTATAAGACACACTTTTTTTTCTGAAAAATACTGTCTGAAAATGTGGTGTGTCTTATACACCGGCAAATATATATTTTTATTTAGGAAATGCATAGTAAGTACAAAAGTTACGCACTTACTGTTTCTGAGATTTCAAGTGGCAGATTGCCTAGTTCTGAAGAAAACGTCACGGGTTCTGAGAGTGAAGATGATGGTGAGTAAAACATTCAATGGTAACCATATTGCTCTTTGAGTTTTTTTTGTTTTTTTTTTTGTGCGCTTGAATATTCTTTCTTTTTGTACCTAAATACATATTACACACCAATTGTATGAAAATTACGGTACTTTATTTTTTAATAAAGTAGATTATTTTACGTATTTATTCAATAAAGTAGATTAGAAATGTGCTAAAAAAAAATTTTTTTTTCAAAAGATGCCTGTGGAAAATGGGGTGCATCTTATACGCTGGCAAATATGGTATTTGACCTACTCATGACTGCATGATTGCATGTGCAAAAATTTCAATTTCAACTTTTCAATAAATTGGACATTAGATAACAAAGAAAATCTACGTACCTACCCCCCCACCAAAAAAAATTAAAAATCCCCATAAAAAATTATAAAAAATAAATTTTTAAATATGATGCCTCAGGAAAGGTGCTAGACTGAGGCTGCCTGCACTAGAAATAGAAAAATTAGAAAGTGAGCTCAGAAGTCTCAATGAATAACCAGAAAACGCCTAATGAAATGCAAACCAAAAAAATAGAGCCTACATTTTTTTTTTTGACAATTTAGACCTAACAAAAAGAATAGGCACCCCTCCTCCACTTAGCCAAAAAAAGAAAGAAATGAAACTAACAAAAAGCCCTTTCCCCTTCTTCTAAAAATCACCAAGGAATAACATTCAATATGCTCGTATGAGGTCTTGATTTTTCCGAATATCACTTCAAGGAAAAGGTCTTTTTAAAACATATTTTAGCAATCAACAAAGATGACTTCAATATAACACAAGCTCAATGCAAAATAAAATCAAAACTTTTATTAAATTTAGATGCTTCGTTTAATAGAATGGCTTACCTTATACCTGCTCCCATATGAAAGGTCAAGCTCTGTCTCTTCCATATCAAATGACATTCCTGGTTTCTTATTCATCAACTTAACATATACAGCTTCTCCAGGCTGTACTCGCATGACCAACTCATTTCGTTTACACTGACCATGAAATATATCGCCAGCAACATCACGGAACTGAATTCGAACTTCGGCTTTTCTTTCATTCAGGGCTAGAAGAATAAACACTTTGAATGCATGACATTTATCACATCAATATAATTAGTTTTTTGACATTGGGAATTATTAGCTTAAGTACAATATTTAATGAGGAAGTAATGAAGTACACATCACTATGTTTTAGTATGGGAATATTTCACATTCAGCAGCCCAATGATTAAAAAACACTTAATATGCATGTGCTTTGCATTTATACATGCTGATAAAAATACATTCAAAAGTGTACATAACACATACAAGTGAATAAATAAATGCATTATGAGATGTGAGAGTGATGCCACATTAAGCCATGTGCAGCTCCATAGGAGCTGAATGCATTAATGCTCCTGGGCTAAGGTGCCCAGTGAAATTCACCAATAGAAGCTGTTTACCCATTAAAAGTGATACTACAGGATAAAAAAAATCAATAAACTGAGAATTTTAAAATTTAGTATGCTGTACCAGATGGATATGGTACGGCATAACATTGGACATCTTCCAAGGATTCGTGGAGTTCATGCCTTGCCACGTGGATGTAGTGGTGGAAGCTCAAGGAGGATCTACACAATACTAGATAAATGGTAATAATATCTTGCTTCTACAGAGTACATAAAATGACAGATTTTAAGCTTTTTTAAAAGTCATTTACAGCAATGACTTTCTATGCCTTGAACTCCTTTGTTATCAAAGTTTAAGTACATAAACAGGGTTATAATCATGTTTACACACCTAAACTTATAACAGATCTTTCTGGGGGAGTTGTCTCTTCTCCACTGATACATGCAGGGTTGCCAGCCTATCACACCCAAGAAAATAGTTGCTTTAGTAGCTACTAATGGTAAAAATAGTAGCCTAAATATTAGCTTTAACAACTTATGTTAATGACTAAAATAGTTGCCCAAAAAAGTGTGAGTTTTAGAATGTAAGTGCTCCACACCAAAAAAAAAATTTTGTTAATTTTTTTTTTTATTTGTTTCAAACCACGGTGACAAAATTAGCACATGTTCACATTTTGGTGGGGGGAAAAAATTATATATATATATATACACAAACATCCATACACTACAAAAAGGGCATCATAAGTTTCAATATAATGCTACTCAAGACACTCAGAACTATAAAGGTTATGGAAATTACACCCCCCCCCCCCAAAAAAAATTATTCAATTATATATAAAAAACTACTTACATAAACTAACCTGATACAAACTTTGGAATTACAAAACACTTCCTTCTTTGTTATTGTTCTGGAGGTCAGATGTTCTCATCTGTATCAAGCCAGTACGGAGAGCTTTCTTCTCCGTTTGTGGTTGGTAAAAGAATGTAAGATTTTCCAAGTGGGCTTCATACATTGTGTTGAAAAACTTGTGTATTTCTTCTTTCAAAGGCCATAATTGTGGGTCATTCAGTGTTATGATGATCACTTGTTTTGTTCTGAACACATAATAATCATAGTTATCTGATATGAGGTATGTCAAGAATCTCATTTAAATAGACGAGCATTTGGAAATATTTCAAACTTGTCTTTTGTACAGCTATGACAATAAATATCAAACACTGTGAATGTGTTTAGTATGGAACAAAAACACGAAGCCTAGAACTGAAAAAAATGAAAACTTGTAGTTTATTATCATCAGGAATGGAATGGGTATAGTGTAATCTCCCTCTTCAATAATGGAAACTCTTTAAATCATAAGTAATAATAATAATGGTGCTCAACATGATTTTGAATTATGTTGTAAAAGAATACATTTTATTTTGATTCCCATATTTGAAAGGTAAACGTGAAAAACCTGTCTGAAACATTTTCATTTCATTAGGGCATGGATAAACTGTCTTACGATTCAAGCTCAAGTCTGTGTAGGTCAGGTATAATTGATATGAAGCATTACACTGATAAACACCTGACTTGATAATGTTACAGTCATTCTTCACAGTGTCCTTGATGCTTTTGAGAGACATAGAAAGAAATTACTTTATCCTGTAAAATTATTCCAACTCATAATTACAGAAATAAGAAAACAAAAAACTTGACTTTCTTCTAATTTGGGTTACTTTTATAACAGCAGACAGTTAAAATCCCTAGATGTTAACCATGATCAATTTTCAAAGCTCTAACAACAGTAAAACTAAGATTATCCTTACACCCACTGATGACAATAATAAAACCAAAGCTCAATTTTTTTAAAATGATTGTTTTATAACTCTTCTGAAAATTACTGTCATGGGACATCTAAAACTTTTATATGATGCCCCCCCCCCCCCAGCCCCAAATATGTATGAACAAACTGTTTTTTATCATTTAGCAATTCGGGGGGGGGGGTTCTTTTTAAAATTTACAATAGTTTTATACCATGGTAGCAATTTTGGAGGAGTTATATGCAGTAAATTATTTCAAAAAAATGAATTTGAATTTATACCACTGCCATCAGTGCATATAAGGGTAGGCTTAACAGAAAAGCTTCCTCATTAACCTTAGATTTATTGCTTTTTTTTTTTTTTTTTTTTTGAGGTTTTCTGCATAAATGCATCAATTAGAGAGGATTTTCTTTTATGAACTACCCTATTAATTTTTAATGCTTGAAGTTCATGTTGTCTTTCCTTTTGTCGGAGTTTCTCTGCTCCTTCTAGAATGTCATGTGCAACTCGTATTGTAGGTATCTTTAAGCACAGAGTCTGATGATTCTTGTACTTCTCTTTTTCTTGAACAAGAATTTTTATCTTATTTTCCATTTTTTCTATAGTTTGCTTTCTGCTCTTCAAATCCTTTATTTAGCCATTCTTGTTTCAATCTCTCAGCACTTTCTTTCTCTGCTTTCAGTTTCTGTTCCTTTACTCTCTGCTCCTCTTCCAAATGGCTGCTATATGACCTATGTGCATTAAGTGCTAATTTTTTTTAGTTCTTTGGTTATTAGCACCTTTGCAACTTGGTTGTTATACATTTTAATGCATCTTGAATTGTTAGTCTCTCATTCAACATCTTCTCAGACATAGATGCCTTCTCATCGGAAAGAACTCTTTGTGATACAGAAGAGCCTCTCTTTACACCGAAGTTGCCATGTGGCTAAAGTTGTGAAAGCATACAAGGCAAGCATGAATTTCACAACTTTAGCCAAAGATGGATATTTTCAGTCTCCAAATGTCTTTTGATACAATATGTCTCTCCAAAAATGATCAATCCTAATTTTGCTGTTTAGAATAAATTCTTATACATACAAGTACATCTATACCTAGACCCACGTGATTAGAGGAACGACGTACTCAAATGACAAAAAGTACTGTCTCGTTATTTTTAACAGATATGTAGAAATGTCTCACCAGGCGTTTTTTCAATTACCACTTAGTTTTTTCGTTATGAACAATTCCTAATTTATATTAAACAGTTTGTAGATAATGTAAAGTGGGTTTTAAATGTCTGTTGGCGAAAACATGCATTTTCCGTGTCATTCGGAAAATAAAGCTGTAAAAACAATCACGCAAATTTATTTCGAAGAAAATATCATTCATGAAATTCTAGGTACAAAATTTTTGACTTGAAATTGATACATTTAACTACAAATAAACTTCAGTAAGCACAGAAAACAACAGTCTTTAATATGATGAAGGCAAGATATGTGCTCGCTCCTGGCACTGCAGTATGGCAATCTCCGCCGTATTCCAAACAGAAAAACAAGACACTTTTTCAGCAGAATAATCAGCTATTTACTTCCACCAGTGGCTAAAAAATGTTATTAAAATTAACAAATGGTGCAAAAAACGTTTCCCATAGAAGAAGGAAGGTATTAGAGACAAAAAGATTTTCAAATTGATCAGTTAAAAGGAGAGATATAGAAGGAAACATGATATAACTATGCGTTTCAGCGGAAGAATTTTGCATAATGGAAAAGTTGAAAACAGGCGAAAAGCATTCTTCGTAGCAAAAGCCATGCTAAGGAAAAATAACTTTTCAAATACATCACCCGGAAGCAGAGATAGCAAGAAAAACGTTTTGACCTTTACAACCCCTAAGGGGAAATTTGTACATTATTTGAAGAGGATCTTCTTATTGTAGCAAAAATCTTATTCACTCTCCATCTTTATTATAGCAAATGACATACAGTAAAAAAAGAAATTTCTCAATAGGGTTTTTACAGACAGAGATAGCCTGCAAACAGGCTATCTCTGTCTGTAAAAACCAAACACCACCTAGTGGCAGAATTCTGAACCACAAACCTAAAGTATTCAATAAGGTAAATGGTATCTGGTGTTAAAATTTAAATTTCACATTTAGAAGCACAGATATTAAGAAAAATATATTAAATATTTGCGCCCCCTAGTGGCGAAATTGTGCATTGTTTTGTGAAGAAAATACAAATAAGGAGTTTTCATAGTTAGGTATCTGATCAAAAGAGAATATTTTTCAATCGGGTTTTTAGTCCGCAGATATTGCTGTAAACGGAAATGTGAGCTTACGCCCTCTAGTGGCACACTTGTGCATTATGAAATATTTGAAATTTCATGAGAAACATTTCGCACCGAAAATGTTCTCCAACAAAGAAAGAATTTTTTTCAAATCGGATTCCTAGAAACAGAGATATGGACAAAAATAAGATATACATGTACGCCCCCTGGTGGAAAAATTGTGCACTATTTTAAGCAGGAAGTATTCTCAAAAAGTTTTCCGAGTTGAGCGGTATCGGTTCACTGAAGAATTTTTTCAATCGAGTTTCCAACCCAGATTTTGTTGCAAATAAGTCAGAAGCCAAAATAAACATTTATGCCCCCTGGTGTCCAAACTATTCTTTACCAGAAAAGAGAATTTGTATGCAAAACATTTCAACCTCAAGAGCTGTATCCGACTCAGGAAGAATTTTTCAAATCGGAATTTTAGAAGCGGAGATATTGGGAAAATCACGATTTACCTTTACGTCCCCTAGCGGAAAATTAATGCATTATTTGAAAAAGGGACTGTAACTAAAATAGTCTTCGATATAAATGTCATCGAAAAGGAAAACGAATTTTTTTCAATTGGATATTTAGAAGCAAATATATGAAATGAAATGCATTTTAAATTCGATACAATCTCCATTTGTGCCCTCTAGCGCAAGTGGCGTAGCAGGGGGGGGGTCCGCCCCTGACGGCACATTGCTGCGGGCAGCAAATTTCGAATATTCTTTATTATTCAAAGATAATAATCCAGACGTTTAAGGTGATATATCATTGAAGAATAATCAGTGATTCACTTGTAAATATGAGTCAAAAACAAACTGCGTACTTACAGGTGCAACTTTTCCATTTACGTTTCGTTCCACTCTCACACTCGCTCCCACAGTCTCTGCAAGAGGCGGTGACCTTGCCAGAGTTCACGGCTCCAGCAAGGTCACCGTCTCTTGCAGAAGAAAGACTCAAAGTGTTTTCATTGGTTAGTTAAGGAGTAGCTCCACTGACCTCATACAGTCATACTCTTGCGAGCAGCGTTTGAAGTAATGTGTGCGTTTATTCCAACAATAACTACCTGCGATTGTGAAAGTTGACCGACTCTTGTAGAGTGTTAAGAGAGTATAATAAAGTTGTGTGAGAATAAAGTGGAGTATTTTGTATTTTCGTGTTTTTATTCGCACTCAGGAGGTTATAGTCATGATATCCACGACGTTCGTTAGCTTCGGTTAACGTGAACCACCAGCATTTTGTTTTATGTATGTTTCAATTTTCATTAGTAAACATTAAAGTGTTTTGCTATAGCACCTAAACATGAAAAGAGTAAAAGAAAGTGGGGCAGTGTATCAAAAAAAGAGGAGAGCCAAGGAAGAAAATATCAGAAAAAATGAAGGGGCTAAACTAAAATATGTGAAAGTTCCTGTTACGTCAGACTCTACATCAGGTGTAGGTTCTTCAGAGGCTGCTGCTCAAAACCAAAAAGAATTGAAGAAGTACGAGAACTTGACACTGATGACCTAGTACCTGTAATTAATACTTCGAGTTTGTCAGCTTCATGTGCTCCTGCTGGGAATGCTGAAATTGCTACACAAGCTGAAATTCCAACAACGTCTACTGAGTTTGAGTTTGCATCAGCTGCGTGTACAGAGATAGTTCTCGATAGCTCCGAGACTGGGACTGATGTGGCATCGAGCTGCTGCGCAGTACAGAGACTTAGATGATACTGGAAAATGGCCTGAACACATAAATGAAAACATGCGATTGCTGCTGACAGAGCAAGGTCCGGAAGGTGTTCAGCATATCAATATTAACTTCGCTGAAGTGTCAACAGTGACACGCTCGGACACGGACTCTACCACACCGAAAGGAGGGACAAGGCGGCTAACGCCAGACTGGTTTTACCTCACATTAAGTAATGGCGAAAAAGTTTTACATACTTGGATGACTTATTCTCCTTCTAAAGCATCATTGTTTTGCTTCTGTTGTCGTTTATTTGAGAACGTAAACACACCGAATGGATCGAAGTTTTGCTCATCCAATGGATTTAATACTTGGTGGAAACTGAATCCCAAAGCCGCCAGTCACGAATCAAGTGCTCTACACAGCCAAAATTTATGCAAATGGAAGGAGTTAGAAACAAGACTTCAAAAAGGACAGACTATTGACAGAAAAGAGCAAGAAGTCATGGCAAAAGAAACAAAAAGATGGCAAGAAATTCTTATCAGAATGTTAGATATTATAGGATTCCTGGCAAAACAAAATTTGGCCTTACGTGGCCACAGAGAAGACGATACCAGTGCAAATAGAGGCAACTTTTTAGAACTGGTGCATCTACTCGCAAAGTACAATCCTGTGCTTCAAGAACACCTAATGAGAATAAAAATGGGTAAAAAAATGTCAATCACGTATACGTCACCCGAAATTCAAAACAAGTTCATTGCAATTTTAGGAGATAAAGTTCGTCAACAAATTATCCGTAAAGTACAAAAGACCAAGTATTATTCCATTATATTCAACATCACCCCGGATATTTCTCACAAAGATCAAACAAGCCACGTATTGCGATACGTGGTGATTGAAAATCAGGAAGTACAAGTGGTGGAATCTTTTATAGATTTCATTGAAACAAAAAACAAAACTGCTGAAGGCATTTCTGACATGATTATTAGTAAGCTCAACGCTGATGGTCTTGATATAATGGACCGTAGAGGTCCAGCATATGATAATGCTACTGTCACGGCATACAGTAGTGCAGCAAAGAATCAAGGACATAAATCCCAATGCCGAGTTCGTACCTTGCTCAAACCATTGGTTAAACCTGGTTTGTTTACATGCTGCCTCAGTTGAGACAAATTCAGTAACTTTCTTCGGTACATTAGAACGTTGTTATGCATTCTTTTCCATGTCCACACACCGATGGGAAGTTCTGATTGCTGCTACAGGAAGAAGTTTAAAAAGGGTTCAGGACACACGATGGAGCGCAAGAGGCGATGCAGTAAATATGACACGGAATCATTACAAGGATATTTTGACAACTCTAGATAAACTGACAGAGACAGACAAAAGCTTAAACACACTAACAGCTGCAGGAACTTTGCTAGTCGTGATGTAATCATTTACGTTTCTATGTTTCTTGGGCCTCTGGCAACCAATGCTGCATAAAGTTAACGATGCCCAAAATTATTTGTAAACGGAGGGACTCAATGCGCATCAGTGTGCTCAGAAAATAAGTGCCTTGCAGACGGTACTGATAGAGAAACGAAAGGAATTGGTAGACAGCGCTTTAAGTTATGCTAAAGGTTTGTGTGAAGACCTTGGCATTTCCACAGAACCTCGAAGACGAATAACAAGGAGGCAAATTTTGGACAGCGGAAGTACAGATGCCGGCTTGTCCCACGAAAATTGGTTTAAAAGACAAATGTTTTCTTCATTAGATAAAATGATTGCAGAAATTCGTGAGAGGTTCCAGCAGCTACGGGATTTGGCGGAGAAATTTGCCTTTCTTACGCCAGCTAAACTACTGGACATTGACGACCACGAATGCAATCTAGACCACACTTCGGACGACATTGACAAAGAGGAGTTCAAGCTCGAGCGCATGTAACAATTAAAATAAAATAGTTAATTCAGGTCCACTTAGATTTTTAAAGTTTATTGTGCAATTCAAGCTGGAAGTTACCTTGCCCAACATAATAATAAAGCTCCGAATATTCCTCACAGCTGTCATAAGCAATGCCAGCTGTGAGAGAAGCTTTTCCAAATCGAAGTTGACTAAAGAGTATTTAAGGTCAACAATGAGTACACTGAGATTGACTAATCTGGCTACCTTGGCTATTGAGCTGGAAGTAACTAATGCGATCGACATTGATAGTGCTATTAAAGACTTTGCTCTGAGGAAAAGTAGGAGAATAAAATTTTAGTTTAAGAATGACGTTTTATTTTGAATCCTTCCAAAATGGTGACAGAGTTCTTCAGACTTTCTATCGATTTTTGAATCTTTTGGACCGAATTGCGAAAATAGGGGGGCAAATTTGGCCTCCGTCCCGGGCGGCAGAAACCCTTGCTACGCTGCTGCTCTAGCGGTGAAGTTGTGCATCGAAAAAAAACCCGGAATGAATGGATCATCATTTTTACAGTTTAAGCTTCCCAATACAAAAAGAATTTTACAAACTGAACTAATAATTGTGGAGTTATAGTCTCTCTGGCGGGACAGACAAAGTGATAACATAAGCATGACGCAAAAGATGCTAATAATGCAGCTTCAGTCTTTCTAAACAAGAAAACCGATAGACGACCCCCCCCCACACACACACACACACATTTTGCAGGGGGTGGAGAGGGAAATTTGTCAGACATAAGTTATATCAGTAGAAAAATCCTCAACTACAAAACATCGTGCAGGGACAAAAAGGCAGGAATGGATAATTTCAGGACCTGTAACAGAATTTCAGGACATTTCCAGGACTTTTCCAGGATAAAATGGAATTCTAGGATATGCACGAACTATGGATTCGTCATATACATATCGATATCAAAGTTGATATACAAGTGTATCAACATACTTGCCAATAATGGCAAGAGCTTTGTCATAAGTAACTAGTATTATTGCGCAGCATACATAGACGCTTTTTTACGAAACAATCCATCTCTTTGTGGAAAAGAAATCCGCGCCACAACAAAACGTTACAACAAACAAGGATATTAATGAAACAAACTAAAAAGTGCAAATCACAAAGTTAATTCCCCAGGCGAGGGCACGACAGGCAACATTGAGAGATTTAAGTTTGAAACTTCCACCAGTAAAAATCAGTCAAGTGCAATTCTCGTCATTCTAAAATCAGTCAGGTGATGATTTTATCCCTATTTCTTTGTTATTGCTTTTCTTTCTTTTCTTTTTTTTGTTTCATGCCCTCTGATAACAATAATTTTATCCATCATGCTGAAAGAAATTTCAGCCTGAGGACCCTGAGCACGTGATATCAAAGCTTTAATGAAGTTAGATAAATTGTGTAACTTTGAGAATATTTATACTTTTGAACACAAGGCATCAATTTTTACAAATTTTCCAGCTCTGTCACTTCCGTTTTCGAATCCCCCCTCCCGCACTTATCAAGCTTTTAAAATGCAAAAAGTTATGGGAAGGGAGATATTTAACAATGCAGAAGAGTGAGAACATCGCAGCTAAAGACTATTACGAGTGAAATCTTTGCTCCGTCCAAGTTCCAGTTTTGGAAATTTTCCCCTATTTTCAAGCTGAAATACAAATATTATTTATACAGCAAAATGTTATTTAAAAATGATTCTGGACAGATACAACATCGCGAGAAAAAGAAATTACGATTACGGAAAAAATCTGAAAACTCCCCCTTTACGAAACTTTCGACCTTCCTTTTTTGGAAAGTTTCGTAAGGATTGAATTCCGTCCTCCGAAGAACACCCCCCCGATTTCTGTTCACTTGTGCATCGATCTCGTAATGACCAAAATAATAACGAAAATAGGGGGTTCCTTGAATTCATGGAAGAAGCCTATGTCTGAATATTACGGGGAAATTTCCGCTGTGTCTAACTTTAGTTTTCGCAAAATGTTGCCTACAGTTCCAAGTTGAATTACAAATATTCATGCGATAAAATGATATTTAACAGTACTGGACACGAAGTCGGCATCGGGAGAAAAAGTTGCGATGTCGGCAAAATTTTTTACTCCAGTTAACTACCGTTTTCGGAAGTTTTGAAACACGAAATACCGCTCCCAGACTGAAAGCGACCCCCTCCCCCCACATTCTCTTCAGTTTCGCATTGATCTTGAGCATGATCTAAATGATAACAAGAAAGGTAAAAAAAAAAAAGGCGCAAGTCCGCGAATCCGCTAAGAATCTCATGTATATCATCAAATAATAGCAAAATAATAAAAATAAGCAACATGGAAATTCGCAGAATTCGTAGTTCCCACAGTGAGTTCCGTAGTTCCGTAGTCAGTAAATAAAATCCGTAGAAACTGCAGATATTCCATAGTAGTTGGCAGGTATGTATCAATATTAAAACTGATGTTATACAAGCACATCGATACACGCAACACAAATTACGTTTTGTTAAGAATACTAGCCTTACAATTAAAATAGTTCAAGGTTTTTCTGAAAATAGTTGCTTTTGGCTGTTTTTTGTAAGAAAAAAAATAGTAGCCATAGTTGCCTGTCATCAAAAATAGTAGTAATAGTCGCCACTGGCAGCCCTATACATGCAAACCAATCATCTCATAACAAAAGCTGTGTTTTGGTATCAAAGAGTGCTGTAACTGGCTAATTCTTCCGCTAGTCCTTCGAGTTAGTCTGCTATTGATATAGCTAACGAAAACTTACATGTTAAATCTTCTTATAATGCAAAAGCACGTACCAACCAACATATATTTAACTTTCAACAAAAAAGTATTTAAAGGTATTGGAACTGGTACTTCAGAGCAAATGGATGTGCATGCACCCTATGGCAATGAAAAATGAAGGATTGACTATTGAACCTACAATGTTGCTTTTACTTTCAGCATGAAAACATACTGCATCTATGTGCTGTTTAAAGAACCATCACATGTCACCAATTTATCATCACTGCACTTGAAATTTTATCATGAAAACTTATTAATAAATATTTTTAGATGAAAATGAAGAAATTTATAAGCTTACCTTTGCCACAGCGCAAGAAGAATGGCACCCCTTCCCATCTTTCATTGTTGATAAAAGTGGCTGCCATGGCATATGTGGGAGTTACAGACCCTTTCGGTACGGTGGGGTCATCTAAATACCCTAGTCTGGCATCACCTTGACCTTCTGGATCACCCACGTACTGACCAAGAACAACATCATCCAGTGTTATTTCAGGTACGTAACGTAATACCTTCACCTTTAAAGAAATGAATTGTCAGTTTGTGAAAATCATATCGCATACATATATGGGTTGTCCAAACGAAACACAGGCTTGGGTAGACGCATTTAGTTGGTGTGATATATTGGATGTGAGTAATATCAAAGGAATTTAAATGCTCTATCTCATGGGTACCTTCAAGTGGGCAAAGCGAGAAGTGATCCAATTGCTGACAAAAGAGGGAAGCAAATCGACAGAAATCTTATGATGCATGTAGGTGGTTTACTGGAATGCGTGCCTTGCATGCAGTATGGTTTTGAAATGGAAATGGTGCAAAGAATTGCAGGGTGAACATGAAAGCACTATGGATCTGCCAAGGCCTGGCCATGCACATGATGCCATCACACCATACACAATCGCAGCAGCGAATGAGCTGGTGAAAGTAAACCACAGAATAACAGTTAGTGAGTTGGCAGCTGCAATAGGAATCAGCAACTGCTCCATTGGCACAATTCACCAACAAGAACTGGGGGCTATTTTAAAATGTGTGCGCAGTGAGTTCCAGAGCACCTGACAGAGGATCCATGAACTTATTGTCCAATGAGACAGCTGCCTAAATGTTAGGGGTGCCTATTTCTAGTGCTATCAGCACCTGTGTTACGTATATATTTACCTGTGTAGATATTCTTATGCCGTAATAAAGTATACTTAACTCCAACAGCTAGTCTATGTTTCTCAATTGGATGACCTTTATATAATATTGATCATACATTCACATTACACCACCAGGAAAATGGTTAACTTCAGAAAGTATGCAAGTGTACAAAATTAACTGATCAAGCTCACATTTATATGATCAAAAAAAAAAAAAAAAACTAATTGTTCCAGTTGTTACTTAAAGTTTACACCTAACTCCAATAGCTTGTCCGTGTTACATTTGGATGACTCCTATGCAATAGGTTTGTCTTGAAAATTCATTGAATGAAATGTGTGAAAATAAAAAACACGGAAAAGAGAATCAGATTTATACATAGTAAGATTTTTTTCCCCTTGCTCTTAAATGTATAGCAGATATTGATTAGAAATATTGAGCCTAAGCAAATGCAATTTAAGAAAAGTGAGTAAATAAACTATTTAAAAATTTATAGACTGTATCTCACTATAGATGTATAAATGAGTAATAAAATATATTAATATATAACTACATTGATGTGCATGGGTGTACATGTCCCTATTAAATGTGCCATATGACACTAAGTACCTTACCTGGAAGGTGTACATTTCTCAAATGTGATGGAAAATCTTTGAAATTTTTATCAACTAGTGAAGAAAACAAAAAGATTCTACAACTAAAACTGCCTTCCACCATTACAGACCTACAGCTTGGTACACCCCATGGGTTCACTTAGGTTGACTAGGGCATGTATGTCATCCCTATGACCTAAGTTGGTATTTAAATATATGGTGTATATTGCAATGCTTTTTGATCAAATATGGCTCGTGCACCAGAAATTTCGAATTAAACAAACATTTCACTATCAGCTTAAATACAAGCATTATTCTTTCCTGAAACTATGAAAACAGTGATTAATCATCATGACTCCAAGTTAAAATTTTATCTTGTTATTTAAAATATTCACTACACCAATAAGAAGCATTAATACAGTACTTATGAGTGTTATCTTTTTTTTTGTTGTTGTTTGTTTTTTACCAAAGAAATTTGTTTAAATAAAATAAACTAATTTTCAGAAATAACTCATCTTCATCATCAAATCTTTTTCTAATTCTGTTTCAAGATTTAACAACCACCATAAACAACACATGGCTATAAACAGTCACCTATCCCTAATTTGGAACGATGATCCTAGGGAAGGAAGAGAGCCAGTGTCATAGGACAAACACACCATCCATGTCTCATCCAGAATTAGCTGAGATGACAAGCCAGAAACAAGCACCTCTGACAACTCAGCCACCAGGACAGCCTACTGCACTTTACTGACTCATTGGGGGGGGGGGGGGGACAGTTAGGTGCAATGAAAATCTGAAAAAACTGAGTAATACTCACCACGAAGAGTTGTGTCTTTTTTGGCCAACGTGCCAAGAAATGCTTGCTTGCGCGCACACACACAGAGAGAGAAAATAAAACTGCCATTTAAAAAACTGCTGAATAAGAAAATAGATACTAGGCAATAATTACTGCATACTGATAAAAAATAAAAAGCCAAAATCCTGCACTAGAAGATCTTGTATACATCGGATCTACACTTCAATTGCTGGAAGTCAGAATTAAATAACACAAATACAACATCAGAAGTGGAAGCTCCTCTACAACATTATCAAGATTAATTCAGCATGGAACTTACTTCCCCACGTGGGAAGATGCACATATCCTTTTGACCTTGGGGACTAAGAGACAGACTATATTTGCAGAAAGTTTGTGCATATATAACTTTCATGATCGCTGTTGTAACGACGAACTGCCTACAGCTATTCCTCCAGCCTGGAGACCTCTTATCCATTGAGCACTTTGTCAGAGCCTTGTACTTTACTTCCACCCTTACCACCTGTAAACTATAAATGTTTTATCATTTGTCTAACTTCATGAGTCTGCGCAGTTGATAATGCACAAGACCACAACACTTCGGTTTGTATACAAGGCTTCGTCCACCCAATTTTCATTCTTTTAACTGATTTTCCTGATGATGGACAATATGATTGTTTGAAAGATCTTGAACATATATTTTAATTTGTACATATGTGTTTTAACTTAAAACCTTTTAACCTGTGACCAACGTCAGTTGATCGCTGTGTCTTTTTGAGATCGTGTATCGACATAATTACTGAATCTTGACCAAGAAAAAAGATACCAGTCACATGCTTTTGGATTGATGTATCTAATGTTTACTTAAATACTGCTGTAGAATTACTTAAATACTGATATGAATTGGAAGTTTTCAGAACTTCCAATTCTTGGGCCATTGACAATTACTCAGAACTGAAACCCTTATACACATGGGAAGAGGGAGGTGAGCTGAAAAGGGATTACAAATGACTTGCAAAAATATTAAAAACATACTTAGTTATAAATAGTTTCTTGAAGATGAAACTTTTTTTCATTTGGTTGTTATATCGATCCAGATATCACTGAAAATATGATTATGACTTAAAATTTTTTAGTAAAATTTCTTACCAAATGAAATTGTTTTTGTTCCTTATAGGCCCTTCTTGCTAAAGCCATTACAGGTGAAAGCATTTCTTCTATCTGTTTTAGAGCACAATTTAAGTTGGAAATCGCAATTTAACCTGTGCATGCTAGAAATAGCACCATTTCTGTGACCTGTAGAGTTGTTTCTACAGCAGAGTGAGAAGTGGCATTTCACGCTTTAAACTTTAATTTCGCTGAAAATGAATGTCCTCCCATTAATTATTAGTCACTTTTATTAGTCACATGAGCTTCATTTCAAGAATTAAAAAATCTGTTATCTTTCTCTGTAGTACTCATACTATTCTTGTACCTACATGACTGTTACAATACCAGTTTCAAGACTTTACTCAAAAAAATTATCCTCATCATTACTGATTAAATATCAATTGATACTTTTAAAGAATCATATCTTTCTTTAACCCCTTCAACCTACTGATCCCTATAAAATTGCTCTTAAAGTTCTTAAGATACACAATCGGGGAGAGGATCAATATTCTCTGAAAAATTCATTTTTTTCTAAAAAGTAACATGAAATTCACCTAATTTTCTTTCACTATGATGGTAATTTTCTTCTAACTACACTTCTGAAAGGGAATTACCAGTTCATTCTTACCTGCTTATCCCCCATCATACTACCATACTATAATGATTCAAAATTATATATTTAAATTTATATCATTAGGTGGAATGATCGGTCCATTGTTATTTTTCACCAAAGCATTTTTCATATCTATTAAATTCTTAACATTTGCTCTATTTATGCTTCATGATCGTTTAATTCATATACAGACATTATTGCTGATGTCTTTCAAGATGTTATTTTTAAACTTACCACTTTAAAACAGAGGAGGTTCAACCAACTAAAACGTTTATAAACAGCATTTCCCTAATTGTGAAATATTTGTTTCCAAATGCTGATGATAGTATCAATTTCACTAGTTCTCTTACTATTTGATGCTCACACAACTGCTATTTTCTATTAATCTGGATGACTTAAGTCTTGTGAATTCATTTATTGTGCATCTCTTGAACAATTTTAGTACTGCAGTTAGTTGAGGAGCCAAGTATAAGTGAAGAATGGCAATTCAAGAGACAATGATATATACACCGCACCCAACAATGATTGTATTGGTGTTAATTACTATTTTAGTTGGATATGTATTGATAAGATCTTTATTGACTTTTAGATTTCATCGAAGAGTAATAGAAGGGCAGGGGAGGTTATCATATTTCTGGGTCAATAGAATGGGTGCACGACATCCCCCCCCCCGCATTAGATCACACTTTTAATCAGTTGACAGGAGTCGGGCGGTAGTTGCCAGTGTGAGGTTCTTTGTATTTTCAAAATGAAACACTGACAATGATATATAAATTCAAGAGGATGAGAAACACTGACAATGATATATAAATTCAAGAGGATGAGAAACACTGACAATGATAATATAGTTAGGTGATCAAATTAGATTATAAGGATACCACACAGTTGATGCAACAGCTGCATCATCTTTTTGAAATGCTGAATTAGCAAGTGAAGAATATTGTAACTAAATGAGACCAACATGATTTTTTTTAATGCTGATCTAGAAAGTGAAGAACATTGTAACTAAATAAAACCGACATGATCTTTCTAAAATGCTGAATTAGAAAGTGAAGAATTTGTAACAAAATCATACTAATGTGATCTTTTTAAAATGATGAATTAGAAAGCGAAGAAAATTGTAACTAAATGTGATCTTTTTGAAGTGCTGAATTAGAAAGTAAAGAATATTGCAACTAAATGAGACAGTGATCTTTTTTTTTTTCATTGCAACTGAATGACACCAACATGATCTTTTTAAAATGCAGAATTAGAAAGTGAAGAATACTGTAACTAAATGAGATAAACAAGATCTTTTTAAAATGTTGAATTAGAAAGTGAAAAACCAAAATGTTTGATTTCCAAAAGAGGAAGTTAAATGTTTTATGAATGTATGGGGAAAATTTTATAGTTCACAGGACTCACCTTTTCATCACGAATATCTTCTGCAGATGTGGATACAGGTTTCTCCATAGCAACAAGGCACAAAATCTGCAGCAAATGATTTTGCATGACATCTCTGAAACATAAATTTAATAATGCACTCATGTACTATAACAATTAAAAGTTTCCCATATTTCAAAATTCCATCGACACCAGAATTACTTAGACATAATCAAAATTCAAGACATGGAAAATGTAACACCCAAGTATGATAAACAGCATTTTGTAATTCCTGTATATTAACATTTAGCACAACCTTTAGGGAAATCATTAATAATTAAAATAATGCATTGTCATACTACTGAAAATTTAAATTTCAAACAGAACACGAGCATTCTATAACTATCATCTCACCACTTTTAGTCACTTAACAATTTAATTCAAGATTAAATAACATGATTAATAACACATACACACAAACATGTCATAAAATCATAGTTCATTTTGCCTCCACACATTTTGCAGATAAATTTTTTTGGAAAAAAAAAACAACCCTTCTGTGTTACATGCAGATTCAGTTAAGTTTACAATTGTGCTGTACTTCTTTCCAAAGAAATAGTTTGCATTATTTTACATACTGTGTAATGCATGAACACATTATATGAGAGCTTACAGCACTCACTGCAAATTTTTTTGGTCATTAGCAGATTCACCTAATTTAGAAAAAGTGTTATATCTCTTTGTGCCTTGACTTACTAACCACAAGATACAGAAAGCCAGGAAATTTAGTAAAACCTAAATTCCTCTTCATAAAGAAAAAAAAATCAGTAATTTAAAATACCATTTTATAATACAAAAATGAAAAAAAAAAATTGAGTTTGCCATGTTGGTCTTGGTCAAAAATTCAAGGTAAAATAATTACTTTAAAAATAATACATATTTTTAAAATTATATAAACCCCTAAGAAGAAGGAAGGTGACAAGCTAGTAAAAGTCACAATTCTTCTGAATCTTGAGAAAATGTTGTGCTAACCACAACTGTACAAAATCACATAAGACAATTAAACTCACCTTTCCTTTCAGTTTGGAAGGTTAGCTAGGCAAACATGCATGCAAAAAGTTATTACTTTACTACCAGCCACTAACGAAAGAAAAGCATTTTCCATTTGAAAGATTACCTCAAGGTCCCACGGTGTGGCATCTTTGGTTGTAGTGTGTTTTGCCAGAGTTTCAAGTCAGAGATACAAGTAGAACTATGAAACCATAGTTGCGCTGTTATTGGGTCATCACAATCAAATGTTTCCTTAACATGGTGACCAGATAAGTAATTTCCTTCAGCTGCTTCATTAATCGCATCATTTATAATGTTATAAAAAAAAATGCTTGCTTTTTCTCTTAGTAGAAGTCTACAATGAAATGCACAGGCATAATTAGAAATGCATAAACACTGTTTGCTATGCCAGAGTTGTTTCATCCATGGTTGCCTGACCATGAAGTCATGTGGAACAGGCAAAATGATGAGTGATTTTTCATTAACTCACTAGTAACAATTTTAGCTGCTGGTCGCATTGCTTTTAGTTAACAGAAATGACAAAAGGCAGTTGCACATCTACTCACTACCACACATGGGAGCCTTTGCCTACCTCCTTCCAGCCAATAATGTCTTGTGACTGTATGATGGGCTTACATCATTTACCAGCCTGTTAGTTCTGTCAGTTTGGGATTTTATCTGTATTTTCAATTTGTCATGAGCATGAAAGCTGAAAGTAGTACATCAATCTGTTAATTAGTACTTATTTTTGCAAAAAATTATTCTTGTCTGTAGAAATCTATTGCTCTCCATTCTTAATTGCACTGGCTGAGTGAAAATCTTATGAAGCACCAGGGCATTAATTAAAATAACTCTTTTACAGTTCCAATTTCTTTTCTTTCTTTTTTTATCTACTGTTCAAGGAATAAAAAAATCCCAAACTTTTATTTTACCAGATAACTGAACAAATACTTAGCTATAAAACTAAACATTAGAATTCAAAAAACATTTAATAAAATAGATATCAATAGGAAACAAATACCCAGAAAGAAATAATTCTTCAAAAAAACATAGAAAGCAAAGACAAATAATCATTATTGAGCCAAAGGTACTGTATTTTCACTATTACCCATGTAGTCATCTCTTAAGAAAACTTGAAAATTACATTTCCCTGCAGGGTTGGATTGGCAGATCGTGCAATGGGCCGCTGTTGGAGTTTTTTTGTTTTTTTTTAAATTGCATTATTTGAATTTGGTAAGCAATAAGTTTTCTCATAAATGTATGTGTGTGTGTGTGTGTGTGTGTGTGTGTGTGTGTGTGTGTGTGTGTGTGTGTGTGTGTGTGTGTGGTTTCAGACCGTTGGTGCAAGTTTTTCAGGCTGACATCTCTTGAAATTATATTATACCAACTAAGGATTTATGTCACTGTGAATGTGAGATGTTCTTCTAGCCCCTCATTCCATCTCTGGGTTGCTGATGCTCAATATGGAGTTTCACCTCTGACTCTTTCATTCTTATACACTCCGTAACGTCTGTAGTGGAATGCTGAATTATGACTAACCGTCTACCTCACATTCCTCCTTTTCTATAAACCAGTAGTACCCATCTAATGGTGCGGTCTCTGCTACGGGCACCGCCTGACAGGCAAAGACCTGGCTCGCACGATTTCGTGATTCATACGTAGGTTAAAGCTCAAAATGCCACGCGCAGAGGATTCAGTTTTCAATCCGCAAACTCAGAGGCGTCAGGCGTGGGCTGGTGGCAATAACATATAGAACTTACACAGCTTTCTCATTGCATTCAGCTGCTTGTGTTGCATGGCAGGAAATTTCTACGATCCCTAAATTTAAGATAGCTTTGGATTTAAATTTTTTTAATTCAGAAATTTGTTATTTTTCACAAAGAATGTGCAATCAAAATTGATTCCATCAGTTGAAATACTTCATTGTGTTCATTTTAAAAAATTGAAAACTGCAAACGAAAAAAGGTGGTGCAGAGAAACAGAGGAAAAAGAAACTCATGCTAGAAAATATGTAGTGCAATTTTACTAGTAATCTGAATATATTGGCGTAGAATAAAAATCAGTTTTTCAAGCTTTCTTACATTAACCAGATGGCTTTTTACAAGGTAGGTTGACAAAAAAGTACCGTAATTTTCGTCGTATTATCCGCACCGGCGTATAATCAGCAGACCGCGAAATTCACATTAAAAAAATTTTCCTTCGTATAATCCGCAGACTGCAATATTCAGGAAAAAAATCGCTGTATGATCAGCACATCATAGATGGTGAACCGGAAGTGAAATTTCCAACAGAAAAGTCGGTCACATAATGACCCATGAGTCTGAAGAAGTAAGAGAAAAAAAAACGATTTTATTAAATGAAGACATTCATTTTTAAAGGTTACTGTTTTATATTTTTATTGCTGGACAGATAAAGGGTGTGGCATCCATAGATCACGCCGATGCAGCTCCAGAGTATTTATTGCATTACACCTTGCCAATGACAAAAGGCTGATACAGAACAAGTTATAGAAATACCGTATGTACTCGCGTATTATAAGTCGAAAGTTTTTGGAGGAATTCCTGCTTTCAGAGTTGGGGGATCGGCTCATACATGGGCCAATAAAAAACTTCCGTGAATTTTCCCACGGAATTTACCGACGGATTTGTTTACGTTTCAGACCGCGGCACAGAGGCTTTCTGCATGTTACTGCACGATTGTGTTCTGACCTCAAAACTATCGCGCAGTGACACAATCATATCCTCAATTCTGTCCACCACTTGAAGTTTAAATTCGGCAGTGTAACTGAAATGTTTCCTTTTTAAAGACATCATGAATAGCAATGAAGGAAAATAGCAGCAACGACGTTGGTCAAAACAGCGAAAAACAAACTAAATACAAGGCAGCGCACATGAGATCCGAAAGGAGGAACGCATAGGTTCATGCAGCAAGCGCTGTGTGTACTTCTTTGGCTTTTTGCCAAAAACAGAGATGGCACGACAGTCAGAGCTGTGCTCAACGATAACAAAATGACCGCTGCCGTCCTTCCCCACAACTTTCCTGATCTTTCATTACGACATTCCTTCCCCCTCCTCCCCGACCTGTAAAAACTCCTGAACTGAGGAAAATTCTTCCGAGGGAGTTCCTTTTTCAATTATACCCCCTCCCCTGCACAATTACGCTGCAGATTTTTTTTTAAATCAGAGGGTCATAATTTTTTTTTTTTTTTTAAATCGGCATATAATCCGCACAACCTATATTTTTAACTTTTTTGACAGATAATCCGTGGATAATATGACGAAAATTACGGTAAATGACTTCCTGTTAACTAACACAAAACCAAGGGAATTAATTTTATCTCTACAGCCTGAGTCGAGCACTGGAATCTTACCTGTTTCAGTTGGGCAAACAGAAACAGCACCCAAAGCCCTAGAGCACGCTGAATCTTCCTGCGCACAAATTAAAAGGAAAGCCGAAGGGGTGGTAAATCTTATTCCGCTGAATTTGGCGCAGACTGATTTCGTAAAGCAAACTGAAATCGCTGACAACCAAAATTATTTGAAGCATGCTGAATTAAATTCCATTTTTGCCAAGTACTTCATTTTCGAAAGATCTAAGGTCTTTAACTGGATCTCAAATTATTTGTACGCAAAGTAGGCTACTAGCGAAAAAGTCCTCGACAAGGACAACTTATTTTCGAGCCTCTACTCGAATGAATTGATCAGCTTTTTTAATGCGCATCTGATTCAAACCCCTTATGTGATCATTTTTTGTTTTGTTTTTATGAGAACAATGTTAACGTTTCATAAAAAAAGATGGTACAAAGAGAGTGTGCTCATCATATTCAGAAGCTAAAGACGTAAATGCATTCGTTAATGAAATGGTGACTAATGGATGAAAGAAAATGCTGATTAACCAGCCTTTTTTTACAGAGGGATAAGGGGAGAGTGCATTGCTTGAAATTATGGTATACAACGGTGATCGAATTTATACGTGGAAAGTACAGGTAATCAATGCAGGAACGGAAGATTTAGAGTTGGTCACACAGATGATATTCACGTGGGTCCAACGTTCTAAATTTGAATTTATTTACTTTTCTCACTAGCTTTAGAAACTCATTTTTGGCCAAATATGCGCAGCCAGGAGCAGTAGTGTCTATATTAACATAATTAATAATATATATATGTGTGTGTGTGTGTGTGGACCGATCTGGATTGGATCACGCAGGCCGATCAGTCGTATCCAGTCCAACCCTGTTTCCCTGGAGCAGGAATCAAACCCTCATTTCCTGATTTCTGCTCAAGCATGCTACCATTACACCACTCAGGACAATGAAGTTTCAAGCAACTGAAGCTAAAAGCAGATGTAGCTTGGGAGTCTGAATGCCATTCAGATTTCCAAGCAAAAGTTACTAATGCATCAAATTTAGAGATGGTATAATTAATTGCTCCAAGAATCCCACACATTTCATAATCAGATTTTCCACTCACTTTCAAAATAAAATAGTTCCCAATGTGACTTCTTTTTCCAATGATAAAATCAAGGATCAACTTTTGAAGAAAAATAAATAAATTAAATGTCACTTAACTGTTTATGTTTTTAGGCTGGTCTTACAATATGTTGTTCCACCGAAAGTTGGATCATTTGATTGACTTAACTAGAATCACATTGAGTGAGCTCTGAATTGTATGGTGGATGTTCTAAAGCTGTTTTACTGACCTGGGTCAGTGTATCTATTGCCAGTCACTGATGATGAGTTTACACCTGTTTGGAATGAAGCAAAAGTAATTTCTAGGTATGCAGGATAGAAACTATCTCTCCTCCATAAATCTATTGGAATTTCTACCAATAATCAAGCCTGCAACAAGGACCCCTCTATCAGAATTAAAAATATCTGGGAAAACATCCTTGCTACATTTCGCCAAACTAAGTGCAAACAAACCAAATCTTCCAAAATTTTGATAGGATTGGACTGAAAGATAGCTGCACAAGACAGCAACACTGTGACAAGAGATTCGAAGATAACTCACAAGCAGAGATACAAGATCACAAGCAGAGACAAGTGTTTTGAAGACACATTGCATGTGCTTTGATGGCTGACAAGTGCCATAGTGACTGAACCTGTGGTACTAGTTAGTACCTTTTCTGGAATTTTAGAAATAAAATCATTTTGATTTTAAACAATGTTCCATGAAAATAATAACTGACCTGCATATTCACATATTCACATTTTACTAGTTTGCTCAATTGCATATGATACCATAGTCATACTTCGGATAATGAATCATATACTTAACAAAACTGCCAACACCTCAACTGCACATAATCTCACACAATACAATGCTGCAGAGCACTAGTTTAATTCATAATCCTTGGTCAATAGCTGGATAAAAGTCTGCAAGTCTTTCCATAGCTGTTTTGAGATTCCTTTCTAAATAATTCCATGTTTCCTTAATTGCATCTACCAATTTCCTATGAACCAATTACTTGCTTATGCCCACATTTCTTTTAACCCAGTTAGCTATTTCTGTTGCCCATTAATGCTTTGTTCTGTACTTCTCCTACTCTACAAGTCAAGTCTTGATTTATTTTTCCCTCCCCTTTTTAAATTTTTTTTTTTTTTTTTTGGTTGCACTAATCATGAAATCATCTCTCTACACTTCTGTAAGCCTGTCAGATAACAACAGCAACTTCATATCTTCCTTTCTCTTCTTTTTTTAAAAGTTTGGGTGATTTGTGCATTAGAACAAAATATATGAACTGGTTAAAGATTTTCCTCTTAACTCTTAAGATATACAACTGACTTGCATTTTAAAGTCACATAATTTCTTCTAGATCTGCTGCACCAAAGTTTTATACACCTATCATTTTCTTCTTGATAAATAACAGATATCCACAAATTTTAAATACAAAACATTATAATGAAAAATGAAAGCATAACACAAAATGTAAATGAAATGTGCTAAAAAAAATAATTTATATTTCTACCTGATAATTCCGAAGTTATCAAAGTAACCACCTCTACCTTGGGTTCCAAATGGTTCTTTAAAAGATATCATGACACTGGAAATATTTTCTCTGTTCCAGATTGGGCCAAAAATTCTGTTACCAAACCTAAAAAATATTAAATAAGTCATTACAAAAATTTATCCATTTCAGATTTTTTTAATTCAGATATTTAGTGTTCTAATAGAAATATATATAACAAAAACAGGGACTCTAACTGTCACTGGAAATTTTCAATAATGAACACTGTAAAAATCCAAAGCATTTAACGTTTCTCAGCAGTATATAAGGAATAAAACTGTACTACACACCATGTAACAAAAAAAAAATGGTGGGGCAGCAAAATAACAGCATAAATTCATAAAAAACATGAATTTTTGCTTAAAATATTGCCCATAACCTGAAGACTTCCTGTGAGAAGCACTAAGATGCTAAAAAAATGTTTTCTAGTTTTCCTCAAAAAATGAGAATCCTTTGGAAAACATATGTTTGAATGGAAATCTTGCAATAAACATAGTAAATGCCTACACACATTGGAATTTGCTCATGGTCATCTTTAAATCCCAAAACAACAAAATGAATAACCTAAAAAAACAATGTGGAAGACAGTCATCAGAAATGGTAATAGTGCACAGAAGTACATTGTATTTTTCAGAAAACTTTCCTAATGAAATGCACCTTTTCTTATTAATACAGCAATTTTTTTATACCAATCAGTGGAGCTACCACTTTTGTTTTTTATTAAGGAACAATTCAAATTAAAAACATTTATTTACCTTGTCCCTGCTACTGCACCATTTCCATGACTTGTACAGTTGTTTTCAAGGCAGAGTGAAGAACGTCATTATCACTTGTTAAACGTCAATTTTGCTGAAAATGCATGGTTTGGTTCTAGTTCCAGTTGAAGAAATTTTGTTTAATCTTCCTTCCCTCTGGATTCATTTGGATTTTTAGATTTCTGGCCTCTTGATTTTATTCAAGGCCTGTTCTCAATGTATAGAAAAACTAGAACCAAATTAATATATCTGGGTAAAGCTTTGAGTAAGTGATTTAATGCATGGTTTTCCATCACTTTTTGCTATATCAAGAAACAAAAAAATAAGCACTTTGACTTTTGTTTAAAAAGAACTTAAAGTTCAAAATCAGAACTTCAACTCTTTACCACAGTCTTTTATTCCCCATAAAGTTGTTTTCTCTACACAATGAGAGAATAATAGCAATTTTGGAATTTCACTTTCATTTTACACAAAAGAAATAATGCTTGTTCTGTACTTCGATGTTACAAGAAGTAATTAAAAACTAGGAAAACATGCTTTTTAAGCAAAATCAAATGTGAAAAATTGATATTGCATTGCTCACTCTGCCATGAAATAATGTTAAGCGTCACTGAAATTATGCAGATTCCACCATGAAGAGATTAAGTACCAGTTTTGAAATTTAATTTCACTTCAAAAAGGAAGGGATGGGGGCAAAAATGCTTGCTGACTGGTTTACTGACTGGTTTTGAAGATATTTCATTAGGAACAATTCTTTAAAAATACGAAGTTGCTCTTTTCCAACATACATACATATCGCTAAGCTGTTCTCTGAGATTCAGAGGTTAGCTCCAAAAAGAAATACAAACTACCAGATATTTTTACTTATTGTTGTCGTATCAAACTTCTCCATTTACAGCGGTCTTGACATACAACTTGGGCTTCACTGATATCTATTATACACCGTACACAAGATCTTTTATACTTCATACTCATAATCTTTTTCTCATGCAGACACTCCTGAATCTGATCCACCCATGTCTTCCTTGGCCTTCTTCTGCCTTTCCTTCCTGCCACTTGGGCTAAAAAGATTTTCTTAGTAAGCATCTCATCACTCATTCTTTCAACATGGCCAAACCACCAAAGCTTATTGGTCTCCACCTTGCTAACAACATTTTGCTTTACATCATTCAACTGCAACACATCTTCATTCCTCACACAATCAGACCGTGTCTTGCCACAAACACCCCATAAGTAACGCATTTCTCCAGCACACAAATGACTCCTATGTTTCTTCTGCAGTATCCAGGTTTCACTGCCATACATCAGAGTAGGAACAATTACAGTTTCATACACAGCCATGTGGGACTCTCTAAAGAACCCATCATTCCTGTGAAAACCTCCCAAAGCAGCTATGACTTTCAATGAAAAATTCACTCACCTACTAATTTCACCATCCAATTTGTTCTCTCTGTCAAACATGCTTCCTAAATACACAAACTCACTCACCTGGTCAGTAGAATATCATACTCTAAATACATTTTTGATGGGCTCAATTGCCCCTAGTATGTATAAAATTACTAATAAACTTGCAATAGCAATTATTTTTTTCAACAGATAATTCAATGAACATTATGTGGATTTCTTTTTAAAATTGGCACTACATGCTTATATAGTATGGAATTTACTAGAAGGCCCAACATGATTCTGGAACAAAGTAAAACATTTCAAATATGAGTGCCCTTTCCTTTCTTCCACCTTTTGTTTTTAATTGATAAATGTGTGCCTTATACTGAAGAACCACAATGACAATCCATCCTGCTTTTTGTAATGTAGAAAATCCGTGTAATATTTTCAATAACTACTTCCTCCACTAGACACCTCCTCTATCACCAAAAAAAGTTTTTAATGACACTGAATTGTTCTTTTAAACTCAAAAAAAAAATCTTGTTTTTTTGTTTTGTTTTTTAGTTTTGATGACATAAATATACTGCCACATTGCATCTTAGTATAGTAAAATACAAAGTGTTATATGAACATTACTTATTTTAAATACAATGAAATATTGGAACATATGAGTCTGTTGATTTGTGTGGAACTTTTTAAGGCACACATTTTTATCACCTATATAACATTTTTCAAGACAAAATTTTAAGTGAAAGAAATTGAACACTCTCTCTCTCTCTCTCTCTCTCTCTCTCTCTCTCTACTAAATATATCTACTTTTTTTCTTCCTCGTTCCCCTGCATTGCTGTGACATCTATGACCTAGAAGAGTGTGCAGCTGGGATAGCTTTCCCCAGGCAGATACAACAAATTTACTTGGCTGAATATTTTTTTGGAAAGCAAACACTCAAATTTTGATGTTTTGCCCTGCTTGCATCTATATTATTAAAAAAAATAGCAACTGAAGAACATCTCTTGCATGAAAGTATCTACATACCTCAAGGTCATTAAGTTCTGAACCATTTCTTTGCCAAGGTAGTGATCAATTCGGTAAATCTCTTCCTCTTTGAAGAGAGAGGAAAGATGATTTGAGAGCTCTGCAGAACTGTTACTATCACGACCAAATGGCTTTTCAATTATTATTCTAGTCCATCCCCTGAAAAGAATTAGTAGAAAACAAAACATGAGAACTTTCTAAGTGCAGATCCTTTGCCTACATTTCATTTCACAAATTCAGAGTAAGGAACAGTGGTAACAGAACAGACAATAACAGATTTTATATTTTGTTTTATTCATAATACATTTAATTGAAACAATTTTACATAACATTAATAACAACAATGACTTTTTTTTTTTTTTTTTAACTTCCAAAGAAACATGATGGTTAAAAGAATCCTCTGCAGTTTCACTTTCACTTATGGAATCATGCTTTACAATCATTAGAGGGAAAATCATTGCTACACCAACAAAGCCCCAACATCACAGCCAACACACGAAACGGCCGCTGTCAAAAGAGAGTGCTGCTGAGCCAATAGCCCCTGTCAAAAGAGAGTGCTGCTGAAACCAAAAGCCCCAACATCACAGCCAACACACGAAGCAGCCCCTGTCAAGAGAGAGTGCTGCTGAACCATGTGGCTATGCTCTTTGCCTCGTGATTAATAAACAAACAAACCAAGAAACAAAAAAGCTGAACTTTGTAACCAGATGAAAACTCTAGTATCAAAAGAGGTGCTTTGGAGATTCATTTTTAAATCATATCTGTGTTCATTTAATCTCAAATCCAAATTTATTTTGGTTGAATGCACATAATGATTATTTAGTTCACCAGATATAGTGTCGAGCATAGGAATAACATACACACCCTCATTTTTCCCCTTTCTTAATTTTGTCACGATCGTTGCGGATAATGGAATATAGATTGCATGATCGTATTCCAAATTGTATTTTATGACGGGAACATATGTTGGTTAGATGGTTTACAATATGTGGATTGAAATCAAGAGATCCAACATACTTTTTAGGCACTTGTTCACTAATTAAAGCAGTTGACATGGCAAACCGTACTTTATTGTGCACCCCTTAACAACGTTGTCCGGGTAACCATGGTTTTTAGCAAAGGATGATATCCATTGTAGTTCTTGAGCTCTGGCAAAATGGCTAGAAGAATGTGTATATGCTCTTCTAAATAGGAAGTGCAGAGCAGAAATTTTATGCTGAAAAGTTTGGGCAGAATTGTACAGGATTAGAGTGGGTGTGGAAGTGGGTTTTCGATAAATGGCAAAAGACAGGGAATTGTCAAAAGGGTTAAGAGTAATTTGAAAATCTAGATAAGGTAAAACAAAATTATGTTCAAGTTCTATCGTGAGTTTGATGGAGGGGTAATTGAGAAGACATAGCGTTGACAAACTGATGTAACTCATTTATGGTATATGGCCAAATTACCAAGATGTCATCAATGTAATGGATATAGAAACTAGGTTTTTGTGGGAATTCTTGTATGAATTTATTTTCAATGTGCTGAAGAAGAATTTCTGCTAAGACTGCAGATAAAGGTGAACCCATGGCTGTCCCGTCGGTTTGTTGGTAAAAAATGTTCTGAAATTTGAAAAATGAACGCCTTTTAATTAGATGAAGAGCATTCATTATGAAAGAAATATCATTAGCAGAAATGTTAGAATCAATGAGTAAAGCCTGAATTAACTGAAATGTAGCTTCTATAGATATATTCATGTATAACGAAACTACATCTAGGGATCCCAAAAAATAGGAAGTTGGTAGTGGCTGAATTAACTTTAACTTATCAATAGCTTGTGTGGTACTCTTTATTGAGTAGGAAGAATTCACAGTAAATTTGGTGAGATGACTTGCCAAAGCTTTTTCCAAAGGTCGGGTGGGGGCAATGCAACCTGACACAAGAGGGCAAATAGGGTACCCTTCCTTGTGTAGTTTTAATCTACCAAATAAATCAGGTACAAGGCAGCCAGGGGGTGGATTGAAGGCTTTTGAAAAGGAGTCCGGAGGAGCTGAAGAATTCTTAAGGCGGCTTAAAGCACTAACAGTAGCCCTGGTGGGGTCTTGTTTCACTATTACATGTCAATCCACCCCCGGCTGCCATGTACCTGATTTTTTTGGTAGATTAAAACTACACAAGGAAGGGTACCCTATTCGCCCTCTTGTGTCAGGTTACATTGCCCCCACCCGACCTTTGGAAAAGCTTTGGCAAGTTATCTCACCAAATTTACCGTGAATTCTTCCTACTCAATAAAGAGTACCACACAAGCTATTGATAAGTTAAAGTTAATTCAGCCACTACCAACTTCCTATTTTTTGGCATCCCTAGATGTAGTTTCGTTGTACACGAATGTACCTATAGAAGCTACATTTCAGTTAATTCAGGCTTTACTCATTGATTCTAACATTTCTGCTAATGATATTTCTTTCATAATGAATGCTCTTCATCTAATTAAAAGGCTTTCATTTTTCAAATTTCAGAACATTTTTTACCAACAAACCGACGGGACAGCCATGGGTTCACCTTTATCTGCAGTCTTAGCAGAAATTCTTCTTCAGCACATTGAAAATAAAGTCATACAAGAATTCCCACAAAAACCTAGTTTCTATATCCATTACATTGATGACATCTTGGTAATTTGGCCATATACCATAAATGAGTTACATCAGTTTGTCAATGCTATGTCTTCTCAATACTCCTCCATCAAACTCACGATAGAATTTGAACATAATTTTGTTTTACCTTATCTAGATTTTCAAATTACTCTTAACCCTTCTGACAATTCCCTGTCTTTTGCCATTTATCGAAAACCCACTTCCACACCCACTCTAGTCCCGTACAATTCTGCCCACACTTTTCAGCATAAAATTTCTGCTCTGCACTTCCTATTTAGAAGAGCATATTCACATTCTTCTAGCCAATTTTGCCAGAGCTCAAGAACTACAATGGATATCATCCTTTGCTAAAAACCATGGTTTACCCGGACAATGTTGTTAAGGGGGTACACAATAAAGTACTGTTTGCTATGTCAACTGCTTTAATTAGTGAACAAGTGCCTAAAAAGTATGTTGGATCTGTTGACTTCAATCCACATATTGTAAACCTTCTTACCAACATATGTTCCCGTCATAAAATACAATTTGGAATATGATCATGCAATCTATATTCCATTATCCGCAACGATCGTGACAAAATTAACAAAGGGGAAAAATGGGGTGTGTATGTTATTCCTATGCTCGACACTCTATCTGGTGAACTAAATAATCATTATGTGCGTTCAACCAAAAGAAATTTGGATTTGAGATTAAATGAACACAGATATGATTTAAAAATGAATCTGCAAAGCACCTCTTTTGCAAGAACTGTAAGTGCTAGAAATTCCATCCCAGACTGGGACAACGCTAAGATCATAAACACACCTAACTCTGTTTATTCCTTGTTATTTACAGAAAGCCTCTATATTTTGGCTTATAATACATGTTGCTGTAATGACTATTATCCTTGTGTTTTACCTGAACCCTGGAGCAATCTTATTGAGAAGGACAGCACAATAACTATTGTTTCTGTTGAGTAATTTTCATTGGCCAATTATGCTTATTTGACTGTCTTGTTATCTGGTATATCATGTGACACTGACATTACCTTTCCCATGATGCACCTGCTCCACGTACTTAAGACTAGCATGTAACCACATGGTGAAATCACATCTGATGAAGGTATCACTGTGACGCCGAAAGTGCTCATGTGTTTTTTAGCATGTACATAGATTTCGTTTTTTAGCTGAATAAATATCGTCATGCAACAAGACGGATTTCTCTTAATACTAGTATTTATCCACGAATTATAGTGTTTACTGTAGATGAAAACTCAGAACGCATGATGAGAAAGTGTGAATACAATAACTGTAATTTATTTATGTAAACATTAACTGGAGCACATCGCTGTATTCACAATATAAAATTATTGAATTCAAAACAAAAAATATGTTTCTTAAAGGCATTGCTTCAAACACAGTACTTTGTTTTGTGTTGTTGAAATACTTCAGCTCAAGTTTCCTATTGTATTGCTTTCTTCTCAAGTTCCATGGCCATATTTGTCTTTTCTTGACTCTGCAGCCATACAACATTCATTGCTTAATTTTATTTTCTGTTAATATTTAACAAAAAATAAAATCACCCATTTCTTCATTGTTCCTTTCCTTATCTCTTCCTTTTTTTTTTTTTTTTTTTGATTTTCACAGTCAGCCTGAAGACTGCGAATGCATATCACAGCTTTCACTATTTTAGACAACTTTGGGAATATGAATGCTTTGTACACAATGCATTACTTCTTACAAATCTGCCCTCCCTTATCAAGCATAAATGCAAACATTTATGGGCGAAAGTAACAATTAACAACAACACAAGATAGTGAGCACATCACAGCAGAAGGAGATTATGATAACGGAAAAAATCTTAGCTTCGTCCAACTTCTGTTTCCAGAAGCCTTTCCACCATTTTTTAAGTCGTGATACAAATATTTATGGAGTAAAAGGTTATTTAACAGCAATACTGGGCAGAAGGTACATCTGTTAAATTATGATTATGGGAGAAATCTTCACTCCGTCTAACTTCCGTTTTTGAAAGTTTCAAAAGACAAATTCCATCCTCAAACGGAAAACTAATCCCCCACTACCACCACCAATCCTCCCAAAATTTCAGTTCAGTTGTGCACCGATCTCAAGAATGCCCCAAATGATAACGGAAATGGGGGAATTCCTCGAATCCATGGCAGAATCTCATGTCTGAAGACTACAGGGAAATCTTCGTGCTGTCTTAACTTCCATTTTTGGAAATCACTGGCCGCAGATTCATGCTGAAATATAAACATTTATGCAGTCAAATGATATTTAATAGCAATACTGGGCAGAGGCAACATCGTAAGAAATAAGAAATTATGATTAAGTGATTAAGGAGAAATCTTTGCTCTGTTTAACTTTCGTTTTCAAAAAGTTTAAGATGCAATACTGTTCCCACCAGCTTTTAAACACCCCACCCCCTCCCCCCACACCCCATTAACCCCGAAAAATTTCTCTTCATTTTTGCATCGATCTTGAAAATGACCCCCCTACACCAAAAAAAAAAAGGCTGAATTCCGCGAATCAGTGGAAGAATCTCATGTATGTTAGTAACATAATTTGCAAAGGGAATGGATTGCAATGGTATTTCATAGTGTCTGTATTGTCTCTGGAAGAAATATTCTAACTGTAATTTCTTAGTTCCTTACAAATCTCAACAATAACACAATCTGTTGTAAAAAAACAAAAAAACATGCTTTTCTTTAATTTCACTAGAAAGCAAGAATTTTGTTTTTAGATCATTTTTCAATGTAAGAGAAAAAAGTTTATTTTCCCATAACTAGCAAAATCTGATGCTGGACTCATGTCACCGGAAATCTCACCTCTCTCTACTTACAGCTTTTATACCTAGCCATAGACAGAAAACAAGCATATGTTAAAAGGACGGTATCGGCAGCGTTTTTACGAAATTGCCTTTCTTCTCATGCCTGATGCCAGAAAATGAGGGTGGAGGTATGAGAAAAAAAGTAGTTTCTTTCTAGCCTTTCAAGAACCTTTTGTGAACTCCATTTTATAGACAGTGGACACTTGCCTGTTGTCATCCAAATGCACCAGTCATGTATTTTTAGTGTCCAAGCAAATAACTCAAATTTTGAAGAATTTCTTAATATCCTGTGAAAATCCTATTCTATAAATATTTGCATGTATTTTGTCTATGAATGTGACAAATAATTTTAGGTTTTTTACTTTGTTACTCATCATCGCAGGGAATCAGTGTATCTTTATTTTTCATTGCACTGTTGATAAAGTCATCTTCCACAAGTGGATAACTCACATGCAAGTTAGTGAAATTTTTCATGTAACACATTTTATAATTCCAACTGCTTGAGAACAACTGGATATTCACATACGTGCTCCTACTTTTACACCAAATTTGTAATTACTTCCAGAAACAACCCCTTATCTTAAGTTTCACCAGCACAATCTTGAATTATTCCTCGCTTAAAATTCAATCATGCAAAAAGTACTGTCATTAAACATGGAAAAAAATAGAATCTCAGAAAGGAAAGGAATTTCTGTTAAAGGAGGGTATCAGTGTCGAAAGGTGAGAATAAATGCAGATGGAAGAACGTCATGGAGGTGTACCAAAACAATTTGCAGTGGGTGTTTAAAGGTGTTTGATGAAATTACAATGGTCACAGAACACAATAGTGATCCAAACCCACCTAAAAGCTAGGTGCCCAAAGCTGTAACAAGCATCAAACATCAAGCATAATCTGGATTTGAAAAACCCAGACAAACTATTCAGCAGTGTACAAATGGACTTGCACTCGAGGCATCCATTCCCTTAACTGCACATACAGCTTTTCAAAGGACAATGGAACTCATTCAGTAGAAGACACAACAGCCATACCCTGATCCAACAAACATTTCAGCTGTTGCTAAACCTGCAGCTCTTCAAAATGCATCAAGAAATGTGAACATCATGCTGTGGGATTCTTGTGCAGATGATCCAAATCAAATATTGATGTTTGGTAAGGATGAAAATCCGGACATCTTGGAGTGGCATTGACACTGGTTCCTAGATGGAACATTCAAAGTCCCGCCAGTACTGTTTTTCAAAGCATTTACAATTCACGTGCTGGTAGAACATAACACAATGCCTTTGGTTTATGCTTTATCACAAGATAAAAGTGAAATAGTCTACATGCATGTATTTCAAAAACTTCGACCAAAAATCATATTTAAACTCTAAAATCAGATTATGAAAAGTCTGAAAAGATCATAAAGTCTCATAAATCTGTAACCGATGTAATAACAACAAATACAGGGTGTCCCACTCGCTACCGAACCCGGCATTTCTTTAATAATATTAACACCAATGAAGATATTGCAACGAAATTTGAAGTGGACTTACCTCATTGCGTGCGAAATGTGATGACATCCCAACATTTGCAGGAAGTGGCCACCATTTGCTTCCAGACAGCATTAACCTGGCGCCGTCCGCCAGCCAGCCGGAGTGCTCCTTAGTGGCAGACACATTCCTAAGTGTGACTTCACTGAGGAGCAGTCCGCCAGCGAGCCGGATGCACCTCTCTGCTGCTTCGTTATGCCACTTTGCTGAGCATGTCTACACAATATGGTTGTTGATAGTGGGTGCTCGTGCTTGTTTGCATACGTGTGAAATGTATCGCTATACTCTAGAGGAGTGAATTTTTATTGTTCGTACTGACTGGAAAATAGAATCGATAAAGTCTTGTCCACAGCTATTCCTGGAGAAGTTTCCAGGCAGGCATTTCTTCAGGAAAATCTGGGAATTCTGGACTACATGTGGTTCTCGAACGAGGCGTGGTTTCACCTGTACGGATACGTCAATTCTCAAAATTCCCATAATTGGACCAGTGAAAATACCAACACAATAAATGAAGAACCCCTTTATTCACAGAAAATTGGTGTTTGGTGTGGGATAACCTGGTGCCGCATAATTGGTTCCATCTTCTTTGATACAACCATCACAACAGCTGCATATATGGAAATCTTCAACACCTTTGTAAACCAACTGGACGACAAAGAACTCTCTATTGGATATTACCAGCATGATGGAACGATATCACACACCAGTATGGCCAAAATTCAGTCCTTTTTCAGCGCATCATTTTGAAGGGTCTATGGCCACCACGCTCGCCTGATTGACACCTTCTGATTACTTTTTATGGTGATATCTAACAGGGAGAGTTTACCAAAAGAAACGGCGAACCATAGATGCCTTGAAAACAAGCATCACTGAAGAAATTCAGGCAGTGAACAGTAGACGACGTACTGGCAAGAAATTTCCAAAATATGGTGTGCCGGGTTCAATGCTGTCTGGACACAAATGGTGGCCACTTCCAGAATATGTTGTGATGTCATCACATTTCACACGAAATGAGGTAAGTCCACTTCCAATTTTGTTGCAATATCTTCATTGGTGTTAATATTATTAAAGAAATGCCAGGTTTGGTAGCGAGTGGGACGCCCTGTATGTTAATTTGCCAAGCTTTCACCTGCCAACAGGAGGCCTTATAAAGGCAAATTACATTAGATTAACATATAACCTGTTTGGAGTTTAAAATTAAAATCTGGAGAACAGAACGAGGTTTTAAATCATATAAACATAATACTATAGAAACACATGGATTTGCAATGGTCATTATATGGGTGCAATGTTCACGTAATATGATAGGCAAAGATATCAAGTCATAGTCTTTGTTTGTCCGAGTTCAGTACCTGTGGAGGATGAAGTTCCACAGTCATGAAAGTTCAACGAATACACCATCTTTGCAGATATCAGCTCTTGTGACAATTTATATAGTCTGTCTAATTGCAGTTTCCCTGAAAGTTGTGAACCCACCAGTTTCCTTTCATTCCACAGTGGAACTGTTGCACTGTATAGTACTTCTTTAGCTAAAGAAGTTCTACTTCGCATATGTTCCTCATATGCTCCTTATGTCACACACACATAGAGATCTTTTCATCATGCTGAAGTGGGACTTGACTGAGGAATTTGAGTATTTGACAAGAATGGTATAGACACATGCAGCATAGTCTGCATGTGTCTATACCATTTTTGTCAAATAACTGAAACCATCAGCTGTGAGCTAATCCCCCACACTGGAGTACTTTCCTGGTTGAAAAGACAAACATAAAAATTTATCTGGTGGTTTGCATTTCTTTGTGGAGCTAACCTCTGAATCTCAGAGAACAGCTTAGGGAGGGAGGGAGGGAGGGAGGGAGGGAGGGAGGGAGGGAGGGAGACATGCATGCATGCATGGAATTTCTCATAACTTGATAATACAACTTCACTTGCTTAAAATCGTTATTATTTACTAGAAAATTACTTAAATCTGCAAAATTATTGTGCTACCAATATTTTGGTCTGTCTCCATGGAATTTCTTACAAAGCTGAAAATTTAATTTGATTAAAACACATTTTTTTTTACTGAAAATTGTTAAAATTCTTTTATTTTTTGCTAAAAATTGTTTAAATTCTTTTACTTTTTGCTAAAAGTTGTTTAATTTTTTTCCCTTTTTATTACAATTGGCAATTCAGTAGATGCACCTGCACATATTAGATATTGTGTATATGATTTTGTTTTGACAGGCTCTTTTGATAGGAGCTATTTTGTGTATTGGCTGTGTTGTCGGGGCTATATTAGTCTGGGCTATTTTGTCAGGTCACCAAAATTATTAATACCAAATACTTTTACCTAGGAGAACATTTCAGATAACTCTTGAGAAAAAAAGCCGCCCTGGTGACACAGTGGTCTAAGCGATGGCTTCTGACTATTAATTTGAAATGGGTCCGGGTTCAAATCTCGGTGAGGCATGGATGTTGTGTTTGTCTTATGACTCTGGTTCTCTCCCTTCCCTGGAACAAGTGGCCTTAAATTAGGGACGGTCGACTGCTTATATCCCATTGAGTTGCTCATGGTGGTCGTTAAACCCCCAATAAAAAAATTCCTTATAAGATTACAAGATTAAAGAGAAAAATGGATGAAGAAAAAAAGGCCGAAGGGGGGGAGGGGGGATCATGGACAGCAGTGTTTCCTAGCACTTAAAAGACATATAGCTTCTTGTTTATCTGTAACTTAGCCACTGTCAATAAATTAATTTACTTTTAAATGGCAAAGCATAAGTTTAACATACAAACCGCATATCTAAAAAAGTAACCACACAGCATTATTTTACAGATTCTCAGTAATACATGAAAAGGAAAGTTCATTTTAGACAGTAAGCATCTTTAAAACAATGAAGAATGCAATAAAGTACCATTTGTACAATAAAATAAGTCACCCCAAAATATGAGGTTAGTCCCACCCATTTTTCACTGAGAAAAGAAAAAAAAAGTACTTAATAAAAACTTGAATAATCAAAATTTGAAAAATACGACCTCAAATTGAGCAGTGTTCAATAATATAATGTTACATATACATGCATCACACCTGAAGAAATTTTATTCTTTGTTCTCTGTTAACAGTGCAACACTGATCTCAGTTTCTTCAACATCACTGGAATCATAGGTGCAATTTTCCATGGCATATCATCAATCCTGAGTAACATCTACCTTAATGAAAACCTGCAGTTCTTGAACTAATAGATTATTTAATAACTACACATCTAATTCATGAATGTAGCATTCATTCATATGATAATGTGACAGATGGTTTCTTTACTTGTCATTTGGAGGTATTAGGATGATTGTAGAATAAAATCAGTCATTCTGTTGCATTCAGACTCTGAAAGGCTTGTCTAAAATATCTAGCACTGGCAACTGGCCATTCAGTACTCTTGGGAATATTTGCTTCAGCAGCAATATAGTTCTTTAATTTTCCCCCCACAGTAATAACTGTGTGCTTTCTAAGTGCCTCCCAGTACTGTTTATATCATCTTATTTTCAGCTACCATGCCTAAAAAATTCTCAGTCAGTCAACAGCAAACATTTTCGCTCACCCATCCCATAAACTTTAACAATGACTCTGGCATCATTTCTACAAACTTTTTTGTTGTTGTTTAAAATTACATATGGAGGCAATGTTCAATGGCAGAAGAGGGAAGGATGAATTAGCCAGATGCTCTGCTTTTCTATTATCTGTAATAACCTCAACTCCTCAATTCATCACCATATTAATAAATTGGTATTTGAGACATGAACTTCTTCTCGCCTATGGGTATGTTTCTCTTCCAAATAGTGGTTGTGCTTATGAATGTGTGCCAGAGTCTTTATAAAGAAGTTTATGTTGAATGGATAGCATAAGGGCTAATGTGCTTTCGTGGAAAGTGACCTTCGTTGAGAATCATTTGATTTGATTGCCAAGGTAAACTATTTTTTTTTTTTGTTATTACATTGTATTCTGTTATTATTTGAAGATTGTTTTCAACACTGAAGAAAAACACTACTCATATTTGTTTAGGAGATGCAATAAAAGGTATAAAATATATTGTTCTTGAGAACTTGAGTAATAATAATTCTTTTTTTTTATTCATGTAGGTTCACAGTAGGGATGAACGGCCCAGACTATGAAAAAAAGCCCAGAAATGGATCCCGGCCTGCGCCGGGTGGACTCTTATATTAAGTATTTGACTAAAACTCGAGCCCTCACATTAATTTTCCCTTTCACTTTTTAATTAATTTTATTTAACATTGTTAACCGAATTAACTAAAGCAATGGAAAATGCACAACTGAATGTAACTTAGACGATAGTTCTTCTTTTGTTCTTTGCCTAAATTCATTGTTTATTGCGTTTTTCGAGTGCATTTTGTAACTCAAAAACGTCTGTCAGTGTTTTCAGTGACAGCCCCCATAGCAGAAAGTTCCTGGTCAGTCTGTGACAGACGTGATGCCACAAAATATTCTGCAGGTGGTCATTACGCAAAATTACTAAGTGCAAAAAACAAAAATTTGCTCAGGTAGAAATTTAAAAAGAAAAAGAATTGACCACCTTATATTTTTTTAACCTAAAAAAAATGGGTGTCTCTAACCTAGGCACTACAGAAACTGCAATGATGACTAGGATCAATAACACTCTGGCCTCTGTACTGAAAATTTTGCCACCTTTTTTCAAGTTGAAACATAACGACTTATGTAATAATATTATATTTAACAGAAAGACAAAGGCATCTCTATGAAAGATTAAAAAAAAAAAGTACCATTACAAGAGAAATCTTTCTTCTGTCCTACTTCTGCTTCCGGAAAAGTTTTCTCCGTTTTTAATCTCAAATACAAACATTTATGTAATTAAATCATGATTAAAAATAATACAATGAAGGGAAACACAGCAGGGGGGATTACACAAGAAATCTTCTCTGCCTTTAGGTTCTGTTGCTGACCTCCATTCTACGATTACAGGAGAAATTTCGCTCCGTCCAACTTTCGCTTCTGGAAAATTTTCCTCCATTTCCAATCTTAAATACAAAGATTTATCAGATAAAATGATATTTAATGACCATACAGGCCAGAGGGTACATCATGAGAAAAAGAATTTAAGATTACAGGGCCCTGTCTAACTTTTATTTTCTGAAGTTGCCTCCATTTTCAAACTGAAATACAAACACTTATGCAATAAAATTATATTTAACAATACCGGACAATCCTCTTGCAACATCGAGGGAGCACCACCTGAAACAAAAATTTACGATTATGGGAGAAATCGTCACTACATCTGACTTCCGTTTTCAGAAATTTTGAAAGAAGGAAAACTTGAATCCATGATAGAGAGTCTGTAAGGAGATTTAACAAAGTTTTTGGAATATCATTTTTATCTGTAGGACCAAAATAAATTTGTGATGTACGATGCCCATCACCACGATTCTGCGATGGGGGTGACAGCTATGTATTATTTCCTAGATACGACAAAAACTAATGATATAAATTTTGCTGGCGACTAAAATTTAAAGTTCTGCTGCCTACAATATAAAAAATGGGAATTTTTGTTCATTCAGTGAAAATATGAAGATGAGCCGAGAAACGAATTACACTTGGAAAACAAAGTGTGTGTGTGTGTGTGTGCGTGTTTTTCAGGCATGTTGGCGAGTCTGTGTGTGTGTCTCTTTTTTTTTCTTTTCCGGGCATGTTACGATCTTGAACTTTTTCTAGCACTAGAATTCACATGATGCTGGCACCACACCAGAAGATTGTTTATGTCGAACTGTTGCTAGCAGAGGGTGACATATACGGTGTCTGCTCTTCTAGCCCATCTGTACCAGTATGCAATGCATAGTTGCATCAGATATTGTTTCTAATTGACCCATATTGTATTGGGTGATTAACTGCAAAACTGTGCTGGACCAATTGCACTACACAAGGTGACTTATGCATTGTTCACCTCTAGAATCCACCTTTAACCACCCTTTACAGTTGCTTTTTTTTGGATTGGAGGTTTAATGACCACCGTGAGCAACTCAATGGGCTATAAGCAGTCGCCCATCCCTAATTTAGGGTCACTGGTTCCAGGGAAGGGAGAGAGCCAGTGCTGTAAGACAAACACAACATCCATGCCTCACCAGGATTCGAACCCGGACCCCTTTCGGACGAATGATCATAGGCCATCGCTTTAAACCACTGCGCCACCGGGGCGGCACAGTTGCTTTGCCATTTGGTTGTTTCATCATTTTGGTTGATCCACAAGCGTTGCTCTTTCCAAAATGAACACATTAACACTTTAGCCACAGTTTCACCTCTTTTAAGCACTGATAAATCCTTGGTTTTACCCATCACGTCCACAATACTGTTTTCAACTGAACCTCTAACCTGTTATATACATCCCTTTAGCCTATAGGCTCCTCCTCATTATGCCAGTATCAGGTGTTACTTTGCATAGGGGTGGTCGTAATGCAGTAAGCACTCAATGTACAAACATTGCTAAAGAAAACAGCATATTAAAAAAACTAAATCAAGATAACTCACTTTTGTGCCATACAATGGCTCTTCAAATTTTTTGTGACCACAGCAAACACATTTGGAGGTAAAGCCAGATAAAATAGTCTATTAGCTTCAGTTCCTGGTTCAAGTTTCTCCAACTCTTGGTTTAACCTTTCATAGTCCTCAGGCTTATCATATGAGCCAGCAACATAATAATTTAAGTTAAAGAAGGCTTCCAAGAGTTTTTCTTTATCATTTTTAATCTAAAATAAAAAGATACATAACTTAAAATACTCACTCTACACTGACACAAAACTAAGCATATAGTATCAAAGAACTACACTAATTTAACAAAAACAATACTGATACAATTTCCAAGGCAGAGGGGGTGTTAAGATGAAAAAATAACAACATATATACATAAACTGAAAATAAAGTAACACAATCTAAATCATGAAACACCTTCTATTAAAGAAGTAACTTTCACAAACACAATGTTTTTGTTTAATTTATGGACAACTGAAAAACTGAAATTACATGTTTTACAACCCCTTGAAAATGCTTAAGCTAAAAGCAACAAAATGAAAAAAAAATGAGCATATATATATATATATATATATATACTTAAGAGCAAAACTGAAGACTAAGGAAAAACTTTAGAATTTAAAACGAAGGTTGCAAAATAACCTGAAGATCAAAACGCGCAACGCAGCAGTTTTGAAAATTCAGAATTCACATTCTATAAAGAAGATACCTAAGCAAAAAAATACATATATAATTTTGACTCACACCTAGTACAACATAGAAAAGGTTATGTATCTACCTGTGTGAGTAAAAGGAGAAAAGATAAAAAAATAAAATAAAACTACTGAATGTAGAAGGTGTCGAGAATACTGAGCCTTGGCTTTATCAAGGACCAGCAAAAACTCTGCATTTTCTCACTTCCACAAAGACCTAGTTGGAAATGGGTTTCTGCAAGGCCATAGATGCAAGTAACATTCCCACCTAAAATAGTTTAAAATATTCTCGACACCTTCTACATTCAGTAGTTTTATTTTATTTTTTTATCTTTTCTCCTTTTACTCACACAGGTAGATACATAACCTTTTCTATGTTGTACTAGGTGTGAGTCAAAATTATATATGTATTTTTTTGCTTAGGTATCTTCTTTATAGAATATATATATATATATATATATATATATATATATATATATAAGTTATTTTGCACCCTTCGTTTTAAATTCTAAAATTTTTCCTTAGTCTTCAGTTTTGCTCTTTAGTATATATATGCTATATATATATATATATTCTATTAAGAAGAGACTGAAGCAAAAACAAATTTTGACTCATACCAAGTACAACATAGAAAAGGTTATGTATTGACAGGTGTGAGTAAAAAGAAAAAAAGGAAAACTGAATGACTCTGCTTAATAGAATGTGAATTCTGAATTTTCATAACTGCTGCGTCGCGCGTTTTGATCTTCAGGTTATTTTGAAACTTTTGTTTTAAATTCTTAAGTTTTTTTATGTTTTCGGCTCTGCTCTTAAATGCTATATATATATATATCATCATCATCATCATCATTGTCAACCATTATCAATCCACTGCTGGACGAAGGTCTCCCCAAGTTTCCTCCACAACGGTCTGTCTTGTGCCAGTCTCCTCCATGTCACTCCCGCATATTTACGAATTTCATCCACCCATCTCCCATGTGGTCTTTTTCTGGGTCTTTTCCTGTCCCTTGGAATCCAATCTAAAATTTCGGCTGTCCATCTATGGTCTGTCCTTCTGGCAGTATGTCCAGCCCATTGCCATTTCAGGGATTTAACTCTGATCATGATGTCTTCCACTCTTGTCATTTTTCGGATCCACGAGTTCCTCTTCTTATCTCTCCTGGTTACACCAAGCATGCACCTCTCCATGCTTCTTTGAGTTGTCTGCAGCCTTTGTATGTCTCTTTTAGTTAAGGTCCACGTCTCTGCACCATACGTAAGCACTGGAAGGATGCATTGATCAAACACTTTTCTTTTAAGACATAATGGCATATTGCTCTTGAAAATTATGCTGTTTCTTCCAAAAGCTCTCCAGGCAAGTTTTGTACGCCGATTAATTTCTTCATCAATGTGACCCTCACTTGATATCTGCTGTCCAAGATAAACATACGTATCTGTTATCTCCAGTTTTTCTCCATCAATCGATAAATCTTCATTTCTTGTAAAAGCATTGAACATCACTTTTGTCTTCTGAAAGTTCATTTTTAATCCCACTTCTTTACTCTTGTCAGCAAGTTCCTGGATCATACTCTGCAGCTCTGATGGGGTAGTTGCAAAAATGACTACGTCATCAGCAAAACGAAGGTGGGTTAGATAATCTCCATTAATCTTTATCCCTTTGTTTTCCCAGTTCAGTGATTGAAAGACATTTTCCAATGTGGCATTAAAGAGCTTCGGAGATATGGTGTCACCTTGTCTCACTCCCTTTCCAATTTTTATGTGTGTTGTATTTTCAAACAGCCGAATCTTTGCACTTGCATTTTCATAGATGTTATTAATAATATTAATGTATGCATCTTCAATACCGCAGGATTTCAGAGCCGTGGTAACTGCTGATGGTTTCACCGAATCAAAGGCTTTTTCATAATCGATAAAAGCCATGCACAATGGAAGTTCATATTCCCTCGCTCTTTCAATTAGTTCTCTCAGTACGTGGATATGATCTATTGTGCTGTAGCCACTCCTGAATCCAGCTTGTTCTCTCGGTTGAGCCATGTCCAGTGTTACCTTCAAGCGGTGTGAAAGAACTTTAGTGAAGATTTTATAAACTATATATATATATATATATATATGAAGATTTTATAAACTATATATATATATATATATATATATCATCATCATCATCATCATCGTCAACCATTATCAATCCACTGCTGGACGAAGGTCTCCCCAAGTTTCCTCCACAACGGTCTGTCTTGTGCCATATATATATATATATATATATATATAGGGATGTAAGGTCAGGTGATGCGTAACATCACAGCCTCTCCTTGACAAATGTCAACCCCGCCTTCTCGTGGTGCATCCTGTTCCCACTAAAGGGGCTCTGACGACCGCCAATAGCGGTATAACTATACCATCGGGATTAGAGGAAATTCTATCCCACACTCACCAACCCGCTTGGCCAGCGTGGTGAGTTATGGCCAAACCCCTCCAAAATGACTCCACAACTTAAATCTTGGCCCTCAGTCTCCGGCAGCTGGAATGTACCTGGCCAAGGCAGCGGCCAGTGAGACATGAAGGCAGAGGGTGCTAAGAATCCCCGGAGGACCGGACTAGGCTGCCATCTGATGCTGACCTTGGCAACGTACAATGGACGCTCCCTATCTTCTGATTCAAGGCTTCTTGAATTGGAAGAGGAACTACAAAGGATCAAGTGGGACATCGTGGGGCTAAGTGAGGTAAGGAGAAAAGGAGAAGATCTCATCGAACTGAAAAGTGGACATCTCTTCTACTATCGTGGGACAGATACTGGCAGAACTAGTGGTGTTGGATTTATAATAAACAAGAAACTGAAGGATAAAGTGGTAGAAGTTGAAAGTTCCTCTGACAGAGCTGCACGACTCGTTATCCAACTTTCGAGAAGATACCAGGCTCAGATTATTCAAACTTATGCACCCACCACAAGTCATCCTGAAGAAGAAATTGAAGAATTTTATGAGGAAATTTGTCATCTAAATAATAAAGGTAAGCAGCACTTGAAAATAATTATGGGAGATTTCAATGCAAAAATAGGGCAACGGCAACAGAATGAAACTTCAGTAGGTAAATTCGGTCACGGCAACAGAAACCAGCGTGGAAATACTCTCGTTGAGTTTGCAGAGGCAGAAGGGTTTTTCATCTTGAACTCCTTCTTCAAGAAAAAGCCACACAGGAAATGGACATGGAGACATCCAAATGGGACGACAAGTGAAATTGATTTTATTATGTGTAACAAAAAATTCGTCATAGAAGACTGCAGTGTGCTAAACAAGTTCAACACAGGTAGTGACCATAGATTGGTGAGATGTAAGATGCACCTCAACACTAAACTTGAACGTGGCAAGCTCATAAGACAAACAAAATCTATTGACATAACCAACCTTAAAAACACCATAATACCTTCAAGTTGGAACTGAAGAACAGGTTCTCTGCTTTAGAAGGCCTAACATCGGAAGAAGTGGACATCTCTGAAGTTAACAGAAAAGTAACCAAAGCTCTTATGGAAACAGCAACAAAATTAGCTGGGTCTAAGAACAAGTTGCATGTAAATAAATTATCAGGAAAAACGAAAATGTTGATGCAAAAAAGAAGAGAGATGAGGACAACTAAAGAAGATGTGACTTCCAAAGTGGAATATATAGAGCTATGCAAGACAGTACGAAAAAGTATCACTGAAGACGTAAGAAAATTCAACTGTGAACTAGTGATTAAAGCAATTGAAAACAACCAAAGCCTAAAGATAGCAAAGGGACATCTCAGTAAGGGAAGAAAACAGATTATGGCACTGAGAAAAGAAGATGGTTCTGTAACAAGAAATAGAGGCGAAATTTTGACAAGAGTGAAAGATTTCTACTCCAAATTATATGAAAGGGATGATACATGCACTCCAGACATCATGAAAGATTCCAGTACCAGAGTTCCTCCAGTCCTTCCAGCAGAAGTTGCACATGCAATCAAGAACATGAAGCGGGGAAAAGCTCCAGGAGAAGATGGAATTACTGTAGACATCATACAAGAAGCAAGTGGAGAAATCGAAACAGTACTCGCCCAAATTTTCACTCGATGCCTTAATGAAGGAAAGATTCCTGAGGATTGGAACACCGCTACAATGATCCTGCTACATAAGAAAGGTGACATTGAGGATCTCGGAAACTACAGACCTATCAGCCTCCTATCAGTAGTTTATAAAATCTTCACTAAAGTTCTTTCACACCGCTTGAAGGTAACACTGGACATGGCTCAACCGAGAGAACAAGCTGGATTCAGGAGTGGCTACAGCACAATAGATCATATCCATGTGCTGAGAGAACTAATTGAAAGAGTGAGGGAATATGAACTTCCATTGTGCATGGCTTTTATCGATTATGAAAAAGCCTTTGATTCGGTGAAACCATCAGCAGTTACAATGGCTCTGAAAACCTGCGGTATTGAAGATGCATACATTAATATTATTAATAACATCTATGAAAATGCAAGTGCAAAGATTAGGCTGTTTGAAAATACAACACACATAAAAATTGGAAAGGGAGTGAGACAAGGTGACACCATATCTCCGAAGCTCTTTAATGCCACATTGGAGGGTGTTTTTCAGTCACTAAGCTGGGAAAACAAGGGGATAAAGATTAATGGAGATTATCTAACCCACCTTCGTTTTGCTGATGACGTAGTCATTTTTGCAACTAGCCCATCAGAGCTACAGAGTATGATCCAGGAACTTGCTGACAAGAGTAAAGAAGTGGGATTAAAAATGAACTTTCAGAAGACAAAAGTGATGTTCAATGCTTTTACAAGAAATGAAGATTTATCGATTGATGGAGAAAAGCTGGAGATAACAGACACGTACGTTTATCTTGGACAGCAGATATCAAGTGAGGGTCACATTGATGAAGAAATTAATCGGCGTACAAAACTTGCCTGGAGAGCTTTTGGAAGAAACAGCATAATTTTCAAGAGCAATATGCCATTATGTCTTAAAAGAAAAGTGTTTGATCAATGCATCCTTCCAGTGCTTACGTATGGTGCAGAGACGTGGACCTTAACTAAAAGAGACATACAAAGGCTGCAGACAACTCAAAGAAGCATGGAGAGGTGCATACTTGGTGTAACCAGGAGAGATAAGAAGAGGAACTCGTGGATCCGAAAAATGACAAGAGTGGAAGACATCATGATCAGAGTTAAATCCCTGAAATGGCAATGGGCTGGACATACTGCCAGAAGGACAGATCATCGATGGACAGCCGAAATTTTAGATTGGATTCCAAGGGACAGGAAAAGACCCAGAAGAAGACCACATGGGAGATGGGTGGATGAAATTCGAAAGTATGCAGGGGTGACATGGAGGAGACTGGCACAAGACAGACCGTTGTGGAGGAAACTTGGGGAGACCTTCGTCCAGCAGTGGATTGATAATGGTTGACAATGATGATGATGATGATGATATATATATATATATATATATATATATATATGGGATGTAAGCTCAAGTGATCCGTAACATCACAGCCTCTCCTTGACAAATGTCAACCCCACCTTCTCGTGGTGCATCCTGTTCCCACTAAAGGGGCTCTGACGACCGCCAATAGTGGGATAACTATACCATCGGGATAAGAGGAAATGCTATCCCACACTCACCAACCCGTTTGGCCAGCGTGGTGAGTTATGGCCAAACCCCTCCAAAATGACTCCACAACTTAAATCTTGGCCCTCAGTCTCCGGCAGCTGGAATGTACCTGGCCAAGGCAGCGGCCAGTGCGACATGAAGGCAGAGGGTGCTAAGAATCCCCGGAGGACCGGACTAGGCTGCCATCTGATGCTGACCTTGGCTACGTATAATGGACGCTCCCTATCTTCTGATTCAAGGCTTCTTGAATTGGAAGAGGAACTACAAAGGATCAAATGGGACATCGTCGGGCTAAGTGAGGTAAGGAGAAAAGAAGATCTCATTGAACTGAAAAGTGGACATCTCTTCTACTATCGTGGGACAGATACTGGCAGAACTAGTGGTGTTGGATTTATAATAAACAAGAAACTGAAGGATAAAATTGTAGAAGTTGAAAGTTCCTCTGACAGAGCTGCACGACTCGTTATCAAACTCTCGAGAAGATACCAGGCCCAGATTATTCAAGCTTATGCACCCACCACAAGTCATCCTGAAGAAGAAATTGAGGAATTTTATGAGGAAATTCGTCACCTAAATAATAAAGGTAAGCAGCATTTGAAGATAATTATGGGAGATATCAATGCAAAAATACGGCAACGGCAACAGAATGAAACTTCAGTAGGTAAATTCGGTCACGGCAACAGAAACCAGCGTGGAAATACTCTCGTTGAGTTTGCGGAGGCAGAAAGGTTTTTCATCTTGAACTCCTTCTTCAAGAAAAAGCCACACAGGAAATGGACATGGAAACATCCAAATGAAACGACAAGTGAAATTGATTTTATTATGTGTAACAAAAAAATCGTCATAGAAAACTGCAGTGTGCTAAACAAGTTCAACACAGGTAGTGACCATAGATTGGTGAGATGTAAGATGCACCTCAACTCTAAATTCGAACGTGGCAAGCTCATAAGACAAACAAAATGTATTGACATAACCAACCTTAAAAAACATCATAATACCTTCAAGTTGGAACTGAAGAACAGATTCTCTGCTTTAAAAGGTCTAACATCGGAAGAAGTGGATATTTCTGAAATTAACAGAAAAGTAACCAAAGCTCTTATGGAAACAGCAACAAAATTAGTTGGGTCTAAGAACAAGTTGCATATGAACAAATTATCAGGAAAAACCAAAATGTTGATGCAAAAAAGAAGAGAGATGAGGACAACTAAAGAAGATGTGACTTCCAAAGTGGAATATATAGAGCTATGCAAAACAGTACGAAAGGTATCACTGAAGACGTAAGGAAGTTCAACTGTGAACTAGTGAGGAAAGCAATTGAAAACAACCAAAGCTTAAAGATAGCAAAGGGACATCTCAGTAAGGGAAGGAAACAGATTATGGCACTGAGAAAAGAAGATTTTTCTGTAACAAGAAATAGATGCGAAACTTTGACAAGAGTGAAAGATTTCAACTCCAAATTATATGAAAGGGATGATACATGTACTCCAGACATCATGAAAGGTACCAGTACCAGAGTACTTCCAGTCCTCCCAGCAGAAGTTGCACATGCAATCAAGAACATGAAGCGGGGAAAAGCTCCAGGAGAAGATGGAATTACTGTAGACATCATACAAGAAGCAAGTGGAGAAATCAAAACAGTACTCGCCCAAATTTTCACTCGATGCCTTAATGAAGGGAAGATTCCTGAGGATTGGAACAACGCTACAATGATCCTGCTACATAAAAAAGGTGACATTGAGGATCTCAGGAACTACAGACCTATCAGCCTCCTATCAGTGGTTTATAAAATCTTTATTAAAGTTCTTTCACACCGCTTGAAGGTAACACTGGACATGGCTCAACCAAGAGAACAAGCTGGATTCAGGAGTGGCTACAGCACAATAGATCATATCCACGTACTGAGAGAACTAATTGAAAGAGCGAGGGAATATGAACTTCCATTATGCATGGCTTTCATCGATTATGAAAAAGCCTTTGATTCGGTGAAACCACCAGCAGTTACAATGGCTCTGAAATCCTGCGGTATTGAAGATGCATACATTAATATTATTAATAACATCTATGAAAACGCAATTGCAAAGATTCGGCTGTTTGAAAATACAACACACATAAAAATTGGAAAGGGAATGAGACAAGGTGACACCATATCTCCAAAGCTCTTTAATGCCACATTAGAAAATGTCTTTCAATCACTGAACTGGGAAAACAAAGGGATAAAGATTAATGGAGATTATCTAACCCACCTTCGTTTTGCTGATGACGTAGTCATTTTTGCAACTACCCCATCAGAGCTGCAGAGTGATCCAGGAACTTGCTGACAAGAGTAAAGAAGTGGGATTAAAAAGGAACTTTCAGAAGACAAAAGTGATGTTCAATGCTTTTGCAAGAAATGAAGATTTATCGATTGATGGAGAAAAGCTGGAGATAACAGACACGTACGTTTATCTTGGACAGCAGATATCAAGTGAGGGTCACATTGATGAAGAAATTAATTGGCATACAAAACTTGCCTGGAGAGCTTTTGGAAGAAACAGCATAATTTTCAAGAGCAATATGCCATTATGTCTTAAAAGAAAAGTGTTTGATCAATGCATCCTTCCAGTGCTTACGTATGGGGCAGAGACGTGGACCTTAACTAAAAGAGACATACAAAGGCTGCAGACTACTCAAAGTAGCATGGAGAGGTGCATGCTTGGTGTAGCCAGGAGAGATAAGAAGAGGAACTCGTGGATCCGAAAAATGACAAGAGTGGAAGATATCATGATCAGAGTTAAATCCCTGGAATGACAATGGGCTGGGCATACTACCAGAAGGATAGACCATTGACGGGCAGCCGAAATTTTAGATTGGATTCCAAGGGACAGGAAAAGACACAGAAGAAGACCACATGGGAGATGGGTGGATGAAATTCGAAAGTATGCGGGAGTGACTTGGAGGAGACTGGCACAAGACAGACCGTTGTGGAGGAAACTTGGATGAGACCTTCGTCCAGCAGTGGATTGATAATGGTTGACAATGATGATTATGATATATATACTGAAGTGCCAGAAAAACTGGTACACCAGTCTAATACTTGGTAGGTCTCCCATAGGAGTGCAGGACGGCAGAAATATGACAGGCCATGGACTCCACTAGCTTCTGCAAATATGCTGTAGGCAATGCACACTATACTTCCTGCAGAGCGTTCCCCAATTCAGGTGTATTCCGAGGTCTCGGATTCCTGTGTTCGATAGCGCTTTGCATGGCATCCCAAATGTGTTGTTCTATTGCATTCAGATCTGGGGACTTGGGTGGAAATGGCAACACCCCAAGCTCAGATGAATGCTCCTCTAACCATAATGTGGCGTCCCGATACTTGTGTGGAGGTGCATTGTCCTGTTGGAACAGGCCCAACCCATCAGCATGAATGCAGGACATGAATGGGTGTACCTCATCAGAAAAGATGCGCACATAGCTTTGGCCGGTCATAGAAGTTTGTAGATGTACCAGGGGTCCCAGTGAAGTCCAGCTAAACAGACCACATACCATTACGAACACCCCACCAGCTGGTACAGTTCCCTGTTGACAGGCGGGATCCATGGGTTAATGGGGTTTGCACCACACACGAATCCTTCCATCTGCCCAATACAGTTGGAAACGCGACTTGTCAGACCAGGCTACTTGTTTCCAATCATCAAGTGTCCAGTGGCAGTGTTGCCGTGCCTAAGTGAGGCGCATAGCTGTGTCGTGCACCCATCAAGCGAACTCCAGTTGGGCGTCGGGTCCCAAAGCCCATATCATGCAGGGTACGATGCTCAGTCCGGATGCTGATGCTTGTAAAGGCTCCAGCATTGAATTCCGATGATACCTGCGAGTGTGTTGCACGCCTATCATGTGAAACGATTCTTGACAGCCAACGATGGTCACGTTCACCCAATGTCTTTTTACGGCCATACTGGTATCGTAGGTTGGAGGTTTTGCCGGAATTCTTGTAGTCACGGTACACCCTTGCAATGGTCGTCCGTGAAAATCTGAACTTCGTTTCTACTTCCAAAATACTATGGCCCAAATCACGAGCGCAAACTATGACACTGCATTGAAAATCTCTTAAATCGTTACTACTTGTCATTCTCATGTCGAAAACAGCTCTGACAGCTGGCAAGGATGTCTATCGCTTTATATATGCACTGGCGGATGCAACTGAGTACGCACATAGGTGACGTTGCTATGTATTTTGCATAAGCTCGTCTGTACCAGTTTTTCTGGCACTTCAGTGTATATATATATATATATTAGGGTGGCCCTTATTTTTCAACTTTCTAAAAGTTTCACTCCCCCTCCTCCCATCTTGTTCCAATCAACAAAAAAAACGTACTGTGCAAAATTTTAGCTCAATCGGACAACTGTGAGACAACCCTCATCGACCACAAAGTTTTGAAATTTTCGCCTGGAAAATCATTTTTTGAGTTAAAATATTTTTTTTAGTTATTTAATTTGTAATCAGTTGTAAGCACTAGTAATGGAAATTAATGCGAGTTGTCATTAATTTAATTAGCATGCAATTTTGTTTTCCGATAGCATACAATTTGCTATCGCTAAGTTAATATGAAAAACCCCCAAATGTTTGCCGTGTGAAGTATGTTATGCGATTTTTCATTAATATTATTAGATAAACTTATTTTATAACTTCTCCATTTTTATAATATTATGCTCTTCGTATACTTATTTTATATGATGATCTCTGATGAATGTTTTTCCAATATTGTTTCAGAACTGTTTGTGCTGCTGGTGTAAAGTGACTATTGTGACGTTTTTTCCTAGACTTTAACAAGAAAGTTGACACCGAATTTTCGGGTGTAATAAGCACGCCTTTTGAATCCGTTCTGACACAAATTAAATTTATCAAAGCTATTCAAAGTCAATGGAACCGGTATGGAAAACAATAGTATCTGACGGAAGAAAGAAGTTTTTCAATCGGGTCTTTAATACCTCAGATATTGCTGAAAACGGAATCGTGAGCTTACAAACTCTTAGAAACAGAGTTATCGACAAAAATAAGATGTGACTTTACATCCCTTGGTGGGAAAACCATGCATTATTTTAGGAAGAAAGTATTCACAAAAGGTTTATCCATATGAGCGGTATTGGTCCAAGAAAAAAAAAATTAGTCGAGTTTTCAGGAGCCCAGATTTTGCTACAAATACATCAGAAGTAGAAATAAACACTTATGACCCCTGGTGGCCAAGCCATTCTTTCCCAAACATTAGAAATTCCGTGAAAAGTATTTTCCACCAGGTCTTGTATGCGATACAGGAAGAATTTTTCAAATCGGAGTTTTACGAGCTGAGAACGCAATTTACCATTGTGCGCCCTAGCGGAAAGTCTATGATTTACTTGAAAATTTTGAATTCATAGGAAAAACATTTCACATCGGAAACACTAACCAAGAAAGAAGGAATTTTTCAAAGCAGACTTTTAGAAGTAGAGATATTGACAAAAATAAGATATACATCTATGCCCCCTGGCGTAGAAACCGTGCACTATTTTAAGAAAGAAAATGTTTCTAAAAGGTTTATCAACATGAGTGGCATCGGTCTACAAACGATGTTATTTTCAATCGAGAATTTAGAAGCTCATATTTTGCTGCAAATACATCAGAAGCAGAAATTAAGGTTTACGCCCCTGGTGGCCAAACCATTTTTTTTTTAAATTAGAAATTATGTGCAAACGATTTCCCATCAGGGGCTGTATCCGGTACAGAAAGAATTTTTCAGATCGGAGATTTAGAAGCAGAGATATAGGAGAAAACGAAATTTGCCTTTACGCCCCTAGCGGAAAGTCTATGAATTACGTGAAAATTTTGAAATTATATGAAAAACATGCGACACGGAAAACACTATCCAACAAAGAAGGAATTTTTCAAATCGGAATCCTAGAAGTCGAAATATCGACAAAAATAAGATATACATCTACGCCTCCTGGCATAGAAACCGTGCACTATTATAATAAGAAACTTTTTCTAAAAAGTTTGTTTGTCGGCATGAGTAGTATCGGTCTGCAAACGACGTTATTTTCAATCGAGAATTTAGAAGCTCATATTTTGCTGCAAATACATCAGAAGCGGAAATTAAGGTTTATGCCCCCTGGTGGCCAAAATATTTTTTTACAAAAATTAGAAATTATGTGCAAAAGATTTCCCATCAGGAGCTGTATCCGGTGCAGAAAGAATTTTTCAGATCGGAGATTTAGAAGCAGAGATATGAGAGAAAACGAAATTTACCTTTACGCCCCCTAGCGGAAAGTCTATGAATTACGTAAAAATTTTGAAATTATATGAAAAACATGCGACACGGAAAACAATATCCAACAAAGAAGGAATTTTTCAAATCGGACTCTTAGAAGTCGAGATATTGACAAAAATAAGATATACATCTACGCCCCCTAGCGGAGAAACTGTGGAATATTTTAGGAAGAAAATATTCCGAAAAAGTTTATTGATGTGAGTGGCATCATTCCCCGAAAGAATTTTTTTCAATCGATATTTTAGAATCTCAGATTTTATGGCAAATACATCAGAAGCAAAAATTAACACTTACGCCCCCTGGTGGCCGAAGTATTCTTTACCAAAAATTTGAAATTATATGCAAAAGATTGTGCATCAGGAGATGTATCCGCTGAAAAAAAATTTCAGATCGGAGTTTTAGAAGAGGAGTTATCGGGAAAAATGCAATTTACTTTTACACCCCTAGCGGGAAATCTATGCGTAATTTGAAAAAGAAACTACATCCAAAATACTCTTCGGCATAAATGGAATCGAAAGATAAAAGATTTTTTCAATCGAATGTTTAGAAGCAAATATGTGGAATAAAACGTATTTTTGAATTCGACATCATCTGCATTTACACCCTCTAGCGATGAAATTGTACATCGTAAAAAAAACGAAATGAAGGATCATCATTCGCATATTTCAAGCTTTCGAATGCAAAAAGAATTTTTCAAACCGATAACATAAGCACGATCTTTTTTTACAAAAGACGTGCTAAAAATGGCATCAACATCTTCAGGTAGTTCGTCACACAAGTTAAGAAAAGACATATCTCTCTTGTTGGCTAAATTTCCAATCAAATTGTTGGAGCCAAACTACCTTTGAACAGGCAAGTTTTAAGAGTTTTTTCTACAATGTAAGAGTTGTAAATCTTACAACGAAAGAAAGTGCAGCATTGGCGATTCAAGAAGTTTCCATTTTTTGGCAAAAAGCACGGATTCCTACTAGAATAACTGACCACCGTGTTGATAAGCTACTCAAACTCTATGATGAATGGAAAGGTTTACAGAAAAATTTGACTAGAACTGCAGGCAAGGAAAAAGAAAAAGATATATTTTTGTGGAAATTATGGACGATCTCTTTGACATAGCTCATTCAGATGCTTTGGGACAGATGAAACATGAAGAAGATAAAAAGTTCTTAATGCTTCAGCACCAAAAAGGACGACCAGGTTCCATGGTCGGTGTAGATCAAAACTAAAACACATGGAAGAAAGAACACTGAAGCGCACTGCAATGGAAACTGCCAGGAAAAAAAGGAATTATGAAGAAATGGAACAACATTTTGCTACTCATCAACTTGTTACATCACAAACTGATGATTCAACATCAAGCAGCCGAAGCAGTGACGGTGGTGTCGCCAGTGAAAATTCCTCTGTCATCGTTCAGCAAATATCAGCAACAACCGCAGCAACAGTTCTAGCAACTTGAGGTGTATTGCATTTTTTTACTCCCAGTCGTTCTGAAGTTTTTGATAGGTGCAAAATCTCCGATAGAAATGGGGTTTACATATTAATGGCTGCTGCAAAAGCTTTCAGGTGTGATACTGAAAACCTGGTAATAAATCGCACTTCTTTTCAACGCCTTAGAAAAACATTTAGAGAAACGAGACACATAGAAATTCAGCACAAATTTAACCTAAACGACTGCCAAGAATTAGTGTTGCACTGGGATGGAAAGCTGCTCCCAGCACTCACAGGTGTTGAAAAGGTTGATAGACTGGCAATAATAGTAACTTTTCAAGGCAAGGAGCAATTGTTGGGAGTCCCTGAAATCTCAACATCGTCAGGAGAAGAGCAAGACATGGCTGTTTACCAAGCAGTGGAGAAGTGGGGTATAACCAACAAAATTCAGGCAATTTGCTGTGATACGACAGCAAGCAACACAGGTCGAGTAAATGGTGCCTGCAAAAATCTAGAAAAATTGTTCAATCATGACCTGTTGTACCTCCCTTGCCATCATCACATTTTTGAGTTAATTTTGAGGAGCTGTTTCGAATCACTGATGGGTGCAACTTCTGGTCCAGACATGGCGCTTTTCAATAGATTTAGAGAAATCTGGACGAAACTCGACAAGAACGTTTACATAACTGATAGCAATGAAGTACCTGATGATCTCCACTTTACCATTCTTGGATTTCTTGAACACCACCTTTCTACGCAGAAACAACAGCGAGATGATTACTGAGAACTGTTGGAGTTAACGATCTTTATTGGCAGCATTCCAAAGAACGGGATATCTTTTCGTATACCAGGAGCTGTAAGTCATGCTAGGTGGATGACAAAGGCAATTTATGCATTCAAGATATACCTGTTTCAAGATCAATTTCAGTTATCTCATAGGGAGAAGAACTCTTTAAGAAAAATATGTATTTTTCTTGCTCGAGTGTACTTCGAGCATTGTTTCTGCCATCAGAAGCAATTAAAGCGCCTTATCATGATTTCCTATTCCTGGGTCAACTGATAAATTATCAGGATATTGATCCAGAAATCAGTAAGGCTGCTGCAAAAAAATTCCAACCATCTCTGGTACTTAGTTCCCGAAACTGTGGCTCTATCCTTATTTGATGACAATGCTCCAACAGCGGTTAAGACAAATATGGCTCAAGTTATGCTAGAAGCAGAAGAAAGAGGGAGAAGAAAAAATCCACTGAAGAGGTACATTCTGCACCAAAATGATTTTTCTTCCTTTACAAACATCGAGTTTTCGTCTTTTGTAACTCCTGGTACAAAATCTTTCTTCACGAGATTTTCTATCAGCATTGATTTCCTTTACAAAAACCCTTCAACATGGATGGATGATCCTGCTTACAAAAGTGGAATTGAAAAACTTGCGAAGAAAGTTGTTGTGAATGACGTTGCAGAAAGAGGTGTCAAACTCATTCAGGATTACAATAACATTCTTACAAAAGATGAAACTGAGAAACAATTTGTTTTACAGATCGTTGCCAGAGACCGTACAAAATACTCAACTGCTACTAAATCCTCTCTAAGAAAAAAATAATGTTCAATGTTCCTTCGTTTACATTATGATTTGATTCTATAGAAAGTATTGTTGTAAATAAAAACGTGTTTCTCTTATAGAAGTTGTGTGCGTCATTAAAAAACACCTAATATTTCTTAAATTTTTCATGTTATTTCAGGAAGTTTTCGAAATAACTTTTGGGAAGTTTGATTCAGAATTTTTTTAAACACTTGCTGGGGTTGCCTGGACGTGTCCACTCTCCACATAAATTTCTCTAAGAAGAAAAAAGAAAATGGTCGAGATAGGGAAGAGTATACCGCTTTTGAACGGGATTAATCATTGCGTATACTATGTTCCAACTTCAAGGCGTTTGAGGGCCGCCTAGAAGTTGTCCGATTGAGCTGAAGTTTTGCACAGCCCATTTTTTGGTTGATTGGAATAGGGTTAGGGGGTGGGAGCAGCACAAGTTCAACTTTCGTAAAATTACCTATAGCTATGGGCCACCCTAATATATATATATATATATATATATATCATCATTATTATCATTGTCAATCATTATCAATCCACTGCTGGACGAAAGTCTTCCCAAGTTTTCTCCACAACGGTCTGTCTTGTGCCAGTCTCCTCCATGTTACTCCCGCATACTTTCGTCGAATTTCATCCACCCATCTCCCATGTGGTCTTCTTCTGGGTCTTTTCCTGTCCCTTGGAATCCAATCTAAAATTTCGGCTGTCCATCGATGGTCTGTCCTTCTGGCAGTATGTCCAGCCCATTGCCATTTCACGGATTTAACTCTGATCATGATGTCTTCCACTCGTCATTTTTCGGATCCACGAGTTCCTCTTCTTATCTCTCCTGGTTACACCAAACATGCACCTCTCCATGCTTCTTTGAGTTGTCTGCAGCCTTTGTATGCCTCTTTTAGTTAAGGTCCACGTCTCTGCACCATACGTAAGCACTAGAAGGATGCATTGATCAAACACTTTTCTTTTAAGACATAATGGCATATTGCTCTAGAAAATTATGCTGTTTCTTCCAAAAGCTCACCAGGCAAGTTTTGTATGCCGATTAATTTCTTCATCAATGTGACCCTCACTTGATATCTGCTGTCCAAGATAAATGTACGTGTCTGTTATCTCTAGCTTTTCTCCATCAATCGATAAATCTTCATTTCTTGTAAAAGCATTGAACATCAGTTTTGTCTTCTGAAAGTTCATTTTTAATCCCACTTCTTTACTCTTGTCAGCAAGTTCCTGGATCATACTCTGCAGCTCTGATGGGGTAGTTGCAAAAATGACAACGTCATCAGCAAAACGAAGGTGGGTTAGATAATCTCCATTAATCTTTATCCCTTTGTTTTCCCAGTTCAGTGATTGAAAGACATTTTCCAATGTGGCATTAAAGAGCTTCGGAGGTATGGTGTCCCCTTGTCTCACTCCCTTTCCAATTTTTATGTGTGTTGTATTTTCAAACAGCCGAATCTTTGCACTTGCGTTTTCATAGATGTTATTAATAATATTAATGTATGCATCTTCAATACCGCAGGATTTCAGAGCCATTGTAACTGCTGATGGTTTCACCGAATCAAAGGCTTTTTTATAGTCGATAAAAGCCATGCACAATGGAAGTTCATATTCCCTCGCTCTTTCAATTAGTTCTCTCAGTACGTGGATATGATCTATTGTGCTGTAGCCACTCCTGGATCCAGCTTGTTATCTCGGTAGAGCCATGTCCAGTGTCACCTTCAAACAGTGTGAAAGAACTTCAGTAAAGATTTTATAAATCACTGATAGGAGGCTGATAGGTCTGTAGTTCCTGAGATCTTCAATGTCACCTTTTTATGTAGCAGGATCATTGTTGCATTGTTCCAATCCTCAGGAATCTTCCCTTCATTAAGGCATCGAGTAAAAATTTGGGCGAGTACTGTTTGGATTTCTCCACTTGCTTCTTGTATGATGTCTACAGAATTCTATCTTCTCCTGGAGCTTTTCCCTGCTTCATGTTCCTGATTGCATGTGCAACTTCTGCTGGGAGGACTGGAAAAACTCTGGTACTGGTACCTTTCATGATGTCTGGAGTACATGTATATGTATATATATATCATCATCATGATCAACCATTATCAATCCACTGCTGGATGAAGGTCTCCCCAAGTTTCTTCCAGAATTGTCTGTCTTGAGCCTGTTTCCTCCATATCACTCCAGCATGCTTTCGAATTTCATCCATCCATCTTCTATGGGGTCTTCTTCTGGGTCTTTTCCTGTCCCTCAGAATCTAGTCTAAAATTTTGGTTGTCCATCGGTGATCCGTTCTGCTGGCAACATGTCCAGCCCATTGCCATTTCAGTGATTTCACTCTGGTCATGATGTCGTCCACTCCTGTTATTTCCCTTATCCACTAGTTCCTCTTCTTATCTTTCCTGGTTACACCAAGCCTGCATCTCTCCATGCTTCTGTGAGTTGTCTGCAGTCTTTGTATGTCTTTTTTAGCTAAGGTCCATGTCTCTGCTCCATACGTAAGCACTGGCAGGATGCATTGATTAAACACTTTTTTTAAGACATAAAGGCATACTGCTCTTAAAAATTGTACTGTTTCTTCCAAAAGCTCTCCATCCAAGTTTTATACACTGATTAATTTCTTCATCAATGTGACCTTCACTTGATATCTGCTGCCAAAGATAAATGTAGGTATTGGTTGTCTCAAGCTTTTCTCTATCAATCGATAAATCCTCATTTCTTGTAAAACCATTGCACATCACTTTTGTCTCCAGAAAGTTCATTTTTAATCCCACTTCTTTACTCTTCTTAACATTTTCCTGGATCATACTCTGCAGCTCTGAAGGGGTAGTTGCAAAAATGATTATGTCATCAGCAAAATGAAGGTCATTTAAGTAATCCCCATTAATCTCTATCCATTTGTTTTCCCAGTTCAATGACTGAAAGACATTTAGCAATGTGGCATTAAGGAGCTTGGGAGATATGGTATCACCTTGTCTCACTACCTTTCCAATTCTTATTTGTGCTGTATCCTGAAATATATGAACCTTTGCACTTACATTTTCATAGATGTTATTAATAATGCTAATGTATACATCTTCAATAGTGCAGGATTTCAAAGACATTGTTACGGCTGATGGTTTCACAGAATCAAAGGCCTTTTCATAATCAATAAAAGCCCTGCATAATGGGAGTTCATGTTCTCTTGTTCTTTCAATTAGTTCTCTCAGTACATGGATATGATCTACAGTGCTGTAGCCACTCCTGATTCCAGCTTGTTCTCTTGGTTGAGCCATGTCTAGTGTTACCTTCAAGCAATGTGAAAGAACCTTAGTGAAGATTTTATAAACCACTGGAAGGAGGCTGATGGGCCTGTAGTTTCCGAGATCCTGAACGTCACCTTTTTTATATAGCAGGATCACTGTAGCAGTATTCCAATCCTCAGGAATCTTCCCTGCATTCAGACATTTGGTGAAAACATGCACGAGTGTAGTTTTAATTTCTCCACTTGCTTCTTGTATAATGTCCACAGTAATTCCACTTCTCCAGGAGCTCTTCCCCGTTTCATGTTCTTAACTGAATATGTAACTCTTGCAGGGAGGATTGGAGGGACTTTGGTACTGGTACCTGTCGTAATGTCTGGATTAGATGTGTCATCCCTTTCATATAGTTTTGAATAGAAATATTTCACCCTTATCAAAATTTTGCTTCTATTTCTTGTTACAGTACCATCTTCTTTTCTCAGAGCCAAAATCTGTTTTCTTCCCTTACTGAGATGTCATTTTGCTGTCTTCAGGCTCTGGTTGTTTTCAATTGCTTTTCTCACTAGTTCACAATTGAATTTCCTTATGTCTTCGGTGATATTTTTTCGAACTGTCTTGCATAGCTCTATATATTCCACGTTGGAAGTTACATCTTTATTTGTTCTCATCTCCCTTCTTTTTTACATCAACATTTTTGTTTTTCCTGAAATTTTCTTCATATGTAACTTGTTCTTAGTACCACCTATTTTAGTTGCTGTTTCCACATGATCAGGTGATGTGTAACATATCCCAGCATCTCCTGGACAAATGTCACCCCTGCCATCTCGTGGTGCATCCTGTTCCCACCGAAGGTATTCTGACGACCGATAAATAGTGGTATATTATAACTACAACATCGGCATTAGAGGAAATGCTATCCCACACTCCCCAACCCGCTTGGCCAGCATGGTGAGTTATCGCCAACCCCACCACCACCACCACAACCAAATATGCATATATATATATACAGGGCTTGAAAAATATCTAAAAAGTTACATGCCCGGCTGGGCATGAGCAGAAAATATTTACCTAATCAGGAAGTAAAATGTAGATACCCAGAAAATTTTATCTTTTAAGATAACAAAACAGAAGTGTCATTGTTTTAAAGTTAAAAATTATGATAAACTTTTTATACATCTTTTGCATTGCCATTTTAAAGTTTCTGTACTCAAAATCAACAAAAGTGATATCTCAAGTTTTAAGAAAGGCAATAAAGCTGAAGATGATATTTGAGAAATTTAGTGATGATGCCATGTTCAAGAAGTGTTAATATATGTCCTGTGTTTTGCAGAAAATTAAAATAATCATAGTAAAATATACAGCAGTTTTAGCTTTTAATAACAATTTTGAATATAAAAATTATTCATTTTTACTTGCCCAGGCCAATAATTTTTATGCCTCGGGCATATCGGGCATGGTATTTTTCAAGCCCTCAGATATATATATATATATATATATATACTTAAGAGCAAAACTGAAGACTAAGGAAAAAATTTTAGAATTTAAAACGAAGGGTGCAAAATAACCTGAAAATCAAAACGCGCAACGCAGCAGTTTTGAAAATTCAGAATTCACATACTATAAAGATACCTAAGCAAAAAAATACATATATAATTTTGACTCACACCTAGTACAACATAGAAAAGGTTATGTATCTACCTGTGTGAGTAAAAGGAGAAAAAGAAAAAAATAAAATAAAACAACTGAATGTAGAAGGTGTCGAGAATACTGAGCCTTGGCTTTATCAAGGACCAGCAAAAACTCTGCATTTTCTCACTTCCACAAAGACCTAGTTGGAAATGGGTTTCTGCAAGGCCATAGATGCAAGTAACATTCCCACCTAAAATAGTTTAAAAAATATATATATAAGTCATGTCCTCCGTCATGCTACTCTACGGAGGACATGACTTATATATATATTTTTTAAACTATTTTAGGTGGGGAATGTTACTTGCATCATAATGGCCTTTGCAGAAACCCATTTCCAACTAGGTCTTTGTGGAAGTGAGAAAATGCAAGTTTGCTGGTCACTGATAAAGCAAGGCTCAGTATTCTATCACCTTCTACATTCAGTTGTTTTATTTTATTTTTCTTTTCTCCTTTTACTCACACAGGTAGATACATAACCTTTTCTATGTTGTACTAGGTGTGAGTCAAAATTATATATGTATTTTTGCTTAGGTATCTTTATAGTATATATATATATATATATATATATATATATATATATATATATTCTATAAAGAAGATACCTAAGCAAAAAAATACATATATAATTTTGACTCACACCTAATACAACATAGAAAAGGTTATGTATCTACCTGTGTGAGTAAAAGGAGAAAAGATAAAAAAATAAAATAAAACAACTGAATGTAGAAGGTGTCGAGAATACTGAGCCTTGGCTTTATCAAGGACCAGCAAAAAAACTCTGCATTTTCTCACTTCCACAAAGACCTAATTGGAAATGGGTTTCTGCAAGGCCATAGATGCAAGTAACATTCCCACCAAAAATAGTTAAAAAATATATATATATAAGTCATGTCCTCCGTAGAGTAGCATGACCTAGCACTAGTTAACAATTTCGCTTGCATCCATTAACCTTCATGGCCCGACCCATGCTCTTCATCTGTTACTATTAAACAGAGAGAAGAAGATTAAAGAGAACTCAAGCTGTGAGAGTGACATAATAAATGGAAATGATTTTCAGCTATAACGAAATTCCAAGTTCGTTTGAGAGAGAATTTAAACCTGAAAAATAATGCAAAGGAATCCAAATTTTACATTGCAATTAAAAAAAAAGGAAATGTTAATTTATACCGAACAGATTTTTGAAAGAAAACTTGAGTCTAAAACCCCCTACTCTACAACTTATGACAGCACGAAAACGAGAATAAGTTAAAGATAAATATTAACTAAAGAAAACTTTGTGAAAGTTATATACCTTAAACAGTTAGTTGCAATATGTACAAAGTATTTCAGCAGTGCTTTAAGTGCATAATTAATTAGTTATTAAGAACTTAACTACTTTGAAAAAACAGCGCATAGACAGCGCATAGAAAAGGAACAGGCTTAGCCTTCTTCTGTTCCTAGGTACCTCAAAAGACGCTCAAAGTTACAAAGAAAAGTAAGAGTTAAAACCCGCAAAAATGTTAACAGACAAACCAATGCTTAAAAGCTGAAAAGCTAAAAAACGACAGAGAAAAGGTACATAAAGTACAAACATTGAACTTATAAAACCTAGAACCCAAAAACAAGGAAGAGAGCTTACCTCTTGTGTAACAAAAACTTTTCTCCACACAAGAGGAGAACATGGCTGACCCCTTCTGCCACTCCCTAGACGCTGGGGGGCAGTGAGGGTGGGGCTGATGGCCTCCTCATACAGCAAGAAAACAACGCGCGGAGATTTTAACCAGAGAAAAGAATATATAAACTTAAGACTGTGGATCTGTATGATCAGAATGAGCAGAATTAACTCTCCAGAATACATGAGAAATATTATGAAATACACGAGCAGTTTATTTAATAATCTTTGCATGTATTAAATCACCTTAGTGAGCTTCTATAGATTAATCAGAATCTTATTAATTTTAATGTTGGTTTTACTATTTTTAGTATAGCTATCCTAGTGATGAATAACTAGTTTTCTTTTTTATTTGTTTTTATTTTCTTTTATAAACAGATTTTTAAGCTTTTTTGTGATTTTGTTTATATTATTTAATTTTTTGTTTTAATAGGACCGTCATATCCATAGCACTAAGGTTCCTTTAGGTAGTTAATAGGCATCCTCTAGCCAACTTCCTTACGGCTTTGATTGGTCAGAATCATATTATTAACTGTGTAGAAAATTAAAGCAGATCTGCCAACCTTACTCTATTATTCAGAATAATTTTTCTTAAAAGTTCTTTTGATGAAAGAAGAAGGAATTTCGTTCTCTAGAAAACTTTCTAATAGTATATTAATGTGGTAATTGAAATCCAAATTGTTGCTGCAAATTCTTGAAATTCTTAGGACCTGAGAAATTAGTACATTCTCAATTACTTTGGTTGAAATGTTATTATTCCAGTGTAGATATTTAATTACTTTGAAAGGAAAATTAACTCTTTTATCAAAGAGGCTAATAGATGGGTTACCTCTGTTGAGCTTAATGCTTAAGTCTAGGAACTCAAGTTCCTGATTACTGTGGTTTGTTTTACATAAGTTAAGAGAGCTAGGATAGATATTATCAAAATCACTCTCTATAACTTCTGAATTATTGATACACAGCAGATCATCAATATATCTAAAAGTGTAAAGGTAGTTATCTGAGCAGGTTTATAAATTCTAAAATTGTTTCCCTTAGTCTTCAGTTTTGCTCTTATATATATATATATATATATATATATATACACACAAAACCAGCAAAATGAAGCAACGCACTGGAATAAATGTACGCAACACAAAAAACAATCTCAAAAAGCAATTTAAAAAAACAGCTGTAACCATCAGGAGAGCACCAGTGTTATGAATGACTTTTCATAACCCTACTAATACTGGGAAAATTGCCAGAGCAAGAGGGTGTGTTCCCGAAGCCAGCAAAAAGAAAAATAAGAAACTGGAGACAAGAAGCAATCAGCAAGACTCCAAAAAGTGAGGTTACTGTTTGTTAAAAACACATATTCAAAAAGAAATGCAAATGAATTAAAATTACATACAGCACAAGAAGTGTTCAAATGAAAATGTAGTAGAGTGCTTTTTAAAATTCGAATTGTCGAAAAGCTGTCTGAGGAAATAATGTACAAAATGAGCTGGGAAGTTCTTTGCCAATAACACTAGGTAAAAGTCTTCAAGAGTTTGTAATAAATAATCCATGTCACTACCTAATGACACATATCTCACGAACAGGGAAACAATAATGTTGTGATGCACTTTTTTTGAAATCCTGGAATCACAGTCAATAAAGTAATTTACATAAAAATGAAAGTATTTTCTTTTATCATATATATCAGACTGTATGATGATGTTTATTAATTTCAATTTCATATCAAGAAAATTGATATTTGAACTATCTTCATTAGTCTTTTTGAGGACTAATTCTTTTGCGTATATCTCAGCTGCACATGAGATAAGATATACAGTATCCATGATATCATCATCATCATCATTGTCAACCATTATCAATCCACTGCTGGACGAAGGTCTCCCCAAGTTTCCTCCACAACGGTCTGTCTTGTGCCAGTCTCCTCCATGTCACCCCTGCATACTTTCGAATTTCATCCACCCATCTCCCATGTGGTCTTCTTCTGGGTCTTTTCCTGTCCCTTGGAATCCAATCTAAAATTTCGGCTGTCCATCGATGATCTGTCCTTCTGGCAGTATGTCCAGCCCATTGCCATTTCAGGGATTTAACTCTGATCATGATGTCTTCCACTCTTGTCATTTTTCGGATCCACGAGTTCCTCTTCTTATCTCTCCTGGTTACACCAAGCATGCACCTCTCCATGCTTCTTTGAGTTGTCTGCAGCCTTTGTATGTCTCTTTTAGTTAAGGTCCACGTCTCTGCACCATACGTAAGCACTGGAAGGATGCATTGATCAAACACTTTTCTTTTAAGACATAATGGCATATTGCTCTTGAAAATTATGCTGTTTCTTCCAAAAGCTCTCCAGGCAAGTTTTGTACGCCGATTAATTTCTTCATCAATGTGACCCTCACTTGATATCTGCTGTCCAAGATAAACGTACGTGTCTGTTATCTCCAGCTTTTCTCCATCAATCGATAAATCTTCATTTCTTGTAAAAGCATTGAACATCACTTTTGTCTTCTGAAAGTTCATTTTTAATCCCACTTCTTTACTCTTGTCAGCAAGTTCCTGGATCATACTCTGCAGCTCTGATGGGGTAGTTGCAAAAATGACTACGTCATCAGCAAAACGAAGGTGGGTTAGATAATCTCCATTAATCTTTATCCCCTTGTTTTCCCAGCTCGGTGACTGAAAAACACCCTCCAATGTGGCATTAAAGAGCTTTGGAGATATGGTGTCACCTTGTCTCACTCCCTTCCCAATTTTTACGTGTGTTGTATTTTCAAACAGCCTAATCTTTGCACTTGCATTTTCATAGATGTTATTAATAATATTAATGTATGCATCTTCAATACCGCAGGTTTTCAGAGCCATTGTAACTGCTGATGGTTTCACCGAATCAAAGGCTTTTTCATAATCGATAAAAGCCATGCACAATGGAAGTTCATATTCCCTCGCTCTTTCAATTAGTTCTCTCAACACGTGGATATGATCTATTGTGCTGTAGCCACTCCTGAATCCAGCTTGTTCTCTCGGTTGAGCCATGTCCAGTGTTACCTTCAAGCGGTGTGAAAGAACTTTAGTGAAGATTTTATAAACTACTGATAGGAGGCTGATAGGTCTGTAGTTTCCGAGATCCTTAATGTCACCTTTCTTATGTAGCAGGATCATTGTAGCGGTGTTCCAATCCTCAGGAATCTTTCCTTCATTAAGGCATCGAGTGAAAATTTGGGCGAGTACTGTTTCGATTTCTCCACTTGCTTCTTGTATGATGTCTACAGTAATTCCATCTTCTCCTGGAGCTTTTCCTCGCTTCATGTTCTTGATTGCATGTGCAACTTCTGCTGGAAGGACTGGAGGAACTCTGGTACTGGTATCTTTCATGATGTCTGGAGTGCATATATCATCCCTTTCATATAATTTGGAGTAGAAATCTTTCACTCTTGTCAAAATTTCGCATCTATTTCTTGTTACAGAACCATCTTCTTTTCTCAGTGCCATAATCTGTTTTCTTCCCTTACTGAGATGTCCCTTTGCTATCTTTAGGCTTTGGTTGTTTTCAATTGCTTTCCTCACTAGTTCACAGTTGAATTTCCTTACGTCTTCAGTGATACTTTTTCTTACTGTCTTGCATAGCTCTATATATTCCACTTTGGAAGTCACATCTTCTTTAGTTGTCCTCATCTCTCTTCTTTTTTGTATCAACATTTTGGTTTTTCCTGATAATTTGTTCACATGCAACTTGTTCTTAGACCCAGCTAATTTTGTTGCTGTTTCCATAAGAGCTTTGGTTACTTTTCTGTTAACTTCAGAGATGTCCACTTCTTCCGATGTTAGGCCTTCTAAAGCAGAGAACCTGTTCTTCAGTTCTAACTTGAAGGTATTATGGTGTTTTTTAAGGTTGGTTATGTCAATAGATTTTGTTTGTCCTATGAGCTTGCCACGTTCAAGTTTAGTGTTGAGGTGCATCTTACATCTCACCAATCTATGGTCACTACCTGTGTTGAACTTGTTTAGCACACTGCAGTCTTCTATGACGAATTTTTTGTTACACATAATAAAATCAATTTCACTTGTCGTCCCATTTGGATGTCTCCATGTCCATTTCCTGTGTGGCTTTTTCTTGAAAAAGGAGTTCAAGATGAAAAACCCTTCTGCCTCTGCAAACTCAACGAGAGTATTTCCACGCTGGTTTCTGTTGCCATGACCGAATTTACCTACTGAAGTTTCATTCTGTTGCCGTTGCCCTATTTTTGCATTGAAATCTCCCATAATTATCTTCAAATGCTGCTTACCTTTATTATTTAGATGACAAATTTCCTCATAAAATTCTTCAATTTCTTCTTCAGGATGACTTGTGGTGGGTGCATAAGTTTGAATAATCTGAGCCTGGTATCTTTTCGAGAGTTGGATAACAAGTCGTGCAGCTCTGTCAGAGGAACTTTCAACTTCTACAACTTTGTCCTTCAGTTTCTTGTTTATTATAAATCCAACACCACTAGTTCTGCCAGTATCTGTCCCACGATAGTAGAAGAGATGTCCACTTTTCAGTTCGATGAGATCTTCTCCTTTTCTCCTTACCTCACTTAGCCCCACGATGTCCCACTTGATCCTTTGTAGTTCCTCTTCCAATTCAAGAAGCCTTGAATCAGAAGATAGGGAGCGTCCATTGTAAGTAGCCAAGGTCAGCATCAGATGGCAGCCTAGTCCGGTCCTCCGGGGATTCTTGGCACCCTCTGCCTTCATGTCGCACTGGCCGCTGCCTTGGCCAGGTACATTCCAGCTGCCGGAGACTGAGGGCCAAGATTTAAGTTGTGGAATCATTTTGGAGGGTTTGGCCATAACTCACCACGCTGGCCAAGCGGGTTGGTGAGTGTGGGATAGCATTTCCTCTGATCCCGATGGTATAGTTATACCGCTATGGGCGGTCGTCAGAGCCCCTTTAGTGGGAACAGGATGCACCACGAGAAGGCGGGGTTGACATTTGTCAAGGAGAGGCTGTGATGTTACGCATCACCTGACCTTACATCCCATCCATGATATATATATATATATGTGTGTGTGTGTGTGTGTGTGTGTGTGTGTGTGTGTGTGTGTGTGTGTGTGTGTGTGTGTGTGTGTGTGTGTGTGTGTGTGTGTGCATAAGAAGATGTAAGTATTAGAACAGCAATTAAATTTGAATCAAATGTGGTAGACATAATAACACATTACCTTTTGTAACCTTGTTTAATGAAGCAATTTAATATTCAAACACTACTATATCCTGAATGGAATCATGAACACTTGATATTGAAACACATTGAAATATATGTACACATAATTTCACAGTTTCATGGTTGAATGTCTTAGGCACCAACTTTCACATACATGTATACAAACCGGATCAGGACCTTCAAAAAGTCTGTTTATTTTTCTTCTTTTCTGGCAAAGGTCTTCTCATAAGCTGGAAGTGCATGGCCTATCTCGATCCTGTGTTGCATGAGACTTGTTACATTTTCTCTCTTTGCAAACATACTGTTGTTATGTAGTGAGCAAAAAAGTTCAGTCTGCACTGCATACTTTTGGTTGAAGACATGTCAGAAACATGGGAAAATTAGAAAGTGTTCTTAGTCATTTTTTTTATTTGGCTGAATAAACAGGGAACACAAAAATTGAAGAAATGAAATTTTCTGTTGAAATCCCCATGTTGCAGCACCAAATTCAGCATTCAAAATCTTGTAATCCATGCTTTACAAATTGGATTTCTTCCTGAAATGACTGTTATCTCAGCAATACAGTGCAGTGTTAAGAAGAGTACCAAAGACTAAACGAACTAACTTGATTCCTGATTCAGAATGACTACCTTCAAGAAATGGAATAAGCAAGAAACGAAAAGAAAACATATCTATGCACAACTGTGAATTGAACCCTGACCTTCAATGAGAGAGGTACACACCCTGAAACCCTAAATGGTAAATTATTTTATTATATATTAATTGAAAAGTGCACATTTAAAAATATGGAAAAAGGAATAGCAATAAACTTTATTAAGTACCATTATTTTTTATCACATTAAAATACACTTTAAAAGTTCCTATTAATAAAAGTGACAACATATAAACTAGATATGGTTCTTGAAGTTAACATAACTACAGATCTGATTTAGTGTTTAAAACAGAAGTAACTGAAAAATGTTTCACTTCACCCAATGCTTGCCAACATATATCTGTAAGACAATGCTCTATTCAAATCCAGGAGAATATTAAAATTATATAAAAAAATTGATAAAACTTCCTGCCACACTCCTTCCCATATAGCTGAAACTTAAACTATATAAACCATTAATAAAACACTTTCAAACAGTATATTTTACTATAAAAAATGGGATTAATTTTTTAGGTGCTAAAAGGAATTACACTGTGTTTTAGCATCTTCAGGTTCAAATATTTTTGCTTAGCAGTTAAAACAGCAGGCCTCAAAAAATAGGAAACCTATATGATCACAAAGTGCAATAAAAAATTATATCAAAAATGTGTAACATTGCAGAAAAAGTTTTAGTTCTTGTATTCAAATGCTATGGGTATTTTATTTCTCAAAAGTAATTAAAAAGGAACATACTTGTATATAAGGTTTAGTCTTTTCTTTGATATCTTCAACAGTCAGGTTAGATCTTGCATATCCAACAAAATGTGTCTTTTCTGGAAGTAATCCATCACGATACAGTGCCCTAAAATGTCATTTTAAAAGCATTTTAAAAACCAGGGAATGCATATGTATACTAATATTTTTTTGAGAGTAAATTTAATTTCAGTTGTAGTATCTATTTAACAGAAAATGGGGCTTCTAATAAAGAAACAAAACTAAAACACTCACAGATGACTCCAGAATTTTCATTTCAGGTAGGGATTCAGTGAAGTTTTTATAGTATGTTTAAAAACAGCCACAGACAACAAAATTGCACATATTTTCAATTAAACTAAAAAAATAATCATATTTATGACTTATCAATCAGAAAAGCCAAACACTTACCTAAAAAGCTCTTGGCTACTTTCTTGCTATACACTTCATGCACGTCAATTAGAACATCTTGTTATGTAGCTGGCCTTCAAAGGTTGAAACTTTCAGCTTATAGGGCGTTGTTTTATATACATTCTTCTGGTCATGAAACATCATATTTTTATTCACAGGACAAAAAATGCTGACTTCTGTCTGCCGTCTGACGTGTAACATAGCTCGTCATCACTAGGTGTATACTCACTATTACGTGAGTGTTGTCAACTTTCATTACTCCTATTTTTTATCTTATTCCTCTCTCATTCCCCCATATGCAACATGGTCTTAAAATTCTCAATTCAACAAATGGTACTCACTTCGAAAACACATATTCATCCACCCAATAAACACTCACACATAGCACTCTCAACAATTTACACTTGCCATACAACCACTCTAACATACACTATATACAACACATTCATACACTCAATTAAAACCACTATGTACATAAATAGTGTAATTATGTACATAGTGGTTTTAATTGAGTGTATGAATGTGTTGTATATAGTATATACATAAATAGTGTAATTATGAAATACATAAATAGTGTAATTATGTACATAGTGGTTTTAATTGAGTGTATGAATGTGTTGTATATAGTGTATGTTAGAGTGGTTGTATGGCAAGTGTAAATTGTTGAGAGTGCTATGTGTGAGTGTTTATTGGGTGGATAAATATGTGTTTTCGAAGTGAGTACCATTTGTTGAATTGGGAATTTTAAGGCCATGTGGCATATGGGGGAATGAGAGAGGAATAAGATAAAAAATGGGAGTAATGAAAGTTGACAACACTCGCGTAATAGTGAGTATACACCTAGTGATGACGAGCTATGTTACATGTCAGACGGCAGACAGAAGTCAGCGTTTTTTGTCCTGTGAATAAAAATATGATGTTTCATGACCAGAAGAATGTATATAAAACAATGCCCTATAAGCTGAAAGTTTCAACCTTTGAAGACCAGCTACATAACAAGATGTTCTAATTGACGTGCATGAAGTGTATAGCAAGAAAGTAGCCAAGAGCTTTTAGGTAAGTGTTTGGCTTTTCTGATTGATAAGTCATTAATGACTTGCACGTAAATATGAGTACTTTGTTGGTACTTAATGCCTTTAAAGATGCAAATAATATGTTAACCATATTTAAATTCCCAACACCATTCTGTTATGACAAACAGAAAATTTATATTTCAAGTCACAAAAGTAAAATGTGCAGCTTTTATGTTTTGTTTTGTTTTTAATTTGTGCTCTCTCTTTTTTTCTCTACATCATTAGACAGCATTTCTAAAGACAGAAAGTACAGTGTATCCCAGCAAACTCATTACACATTTGATCTTCTGGGAATGGCAATGTATCTGTAAGTTACACATGCAAAGGAACTAATAAGAACATCAAAATTCCTAAAAAAAGTTAACCATGTGCATCATATTTTATGTACATCTTATTATTAGTTACCATAGGTTAACTAATTAAATGAAGTTGTGCATACTTTTACAGGTTTTCAAACTTCACTCTGAAGCCTTTGCTTTTATATCAAGGAAATACACACCATTTAGTTGGTCTCTAGGCAGATTTAGTCTCCATTCAGTAACTCTCTACGCAGATTTCAAACCAAAAATGGTTCCTTACGTAACTTATATGAAGTGTTCACAGAATAAAATTCTTTCCCCACAGTGCTTATTTATTTACATTTAAGGAAGTTCTTATGGAGAATCATCATCTTTCTCAATCACTTTTAGAGTCCACTACTAGGCAAATGGCCACCCTCAAACTTCTCCATTTCAATTTTTGCTGTGCGAATCACCTATTGTATGCCATCACAGTAACAATCTCACCACTTGCCTTTTGATGTTACTCTTCATCTGTTACCATCACATGGTAAAAGATGAAGAGCAAGGTCAGTGATTCGTTTTGACCTCCATTCATCCTTTCATTTTGCCACAGGATTTTAGCCCATTAGTACTTTGTATTCTTTAAATAATAATTATGACTGAGACGCTCACTTTTGTTCATATTCATTGATCTGATCAGGGTCTTTAAGAGTGGCATCTATCATGCCCCCTCCCCTTCCCCCTGCTGCCCCAATCTTTTGCATAATTCTCAATCTTCAGTCAAAATCTACATTTCATAGCTGTATGTCAATACTGGTATTATACAATGAGTGTTCACTGCATTATGATCACCCCCATGCAAATAGAGTTGTACCCAATATGGACATAATGAAAAGGAAGGCATGGCCTGTAGGCTAAAGAATGGTATATAAGAGGTTGGTGGCTTATTTGAGAATGAAGTTATGGATCTGATGCATAAAACCAGGATTTATCGGCATTTACAAAAGTCCAAATTGTTGCCACACAAACAGTTGATGTGTCCATTTCGAAAACAGCAGCTCTTGTGGGTTGCCTGAGGGCTTCTGTAGTTAAAGTGCATTAGGAGTGGCACCAAAACAGTAAAACAATCAACCAGCAACACAACTTCGAAGATCAGTGAGAGGCGGATTCCATAAGCAAACAACGGGTGAACTGCCTTGTGCAGGGCAATAAGAGCAGCACAGATTCATAGTCAATAGCCCAATGCAACATGTGTCAACCAGAAATAACATCCCACATGACTATGTGGTGCATACTAACATGGATGGGCTACATAGGAGCACAGATGCCCTATACACAATCCTCGCCTAATAACAGTCCATAGATGCAAATGACTCCTGGTGCCAACAGCATACAAACTGGACAACAGCAGATTGGAAGATGATGTGCTGATCTGATGCATCATGACAATTACAACATTCTGCCAATGTCCGAGTCAATATTTGGCATCAGCAGCAGGAGGCCATGGATCTCTCATGCATGGCATCTACTTTCTAGGCTGATGGGAGCAGTTGTATGATATGTGGTATGTTTAGCTGGCAGAATGGGCAACCTTGGTGCATGTAGACCAATGCAAGGATGCCATCTACCACTACAAATTACTTGTGGATCATGTATACTCCACAATGTTGTACTGCCACCCAGATGGGGTGGGTTCTTCTGGGGCACTAATGCTCTTTGTCATCAGGACCACCTCTAGCAGGAGTGGTTCAACAAACACAGTGCTGATATGAGCCATCTCAAATGACCACTAAACTTGTCTGATCTCAACATAACTGAATATCTGTGGGATGTTGTGGAATGCTTGCCGAGGCAATTGGATGTGCCACCTTGCTCCACACCAAAACTACTGAGTGTAATACAAATACCTTGGTTGTAGATCCACACACAACTGTACACGCATATCGTGGAGTCAATGACATGCCACATGGCAACTGTTCTCCAGGCAAAAGGAGGTCCCACATAGTATTAAGTAGGTGGTTGTAATTTAGTGAGCACTCAGTGTACATATACTAATTTCATGCTTTCCTTTTCACATACTTTGCTACATTTCCTCCAAGAACTCATTCATTCCATCAAATACACTATCTTCATTGAATCCATCCAGTTATTTAACATGGTCCTTTAATTATTTTTATCGCTTACACAAATAAATACGAAAAGGAATGTCCACACTTCTCAGCATGCTACCTGTTAATGTTACATTATAAATATGCATTAATTTGGTTTTATTGAAATTTAATTCAATTCAGCCAGATTTCTCTTAAGCTCAGTTAGTCTTCGAATCAGTACACATATCCACTGCCATTAGCAAATCAACAAAGCATAAATGATATAATGCTCTTGAATTTAAATTAAAATATTTCTTCTGGCATAGCATTTTCTTGAAAACTTCTAAAATGTCCATAAATATTTTAGGAGAACCTATTACTCTGGTTGTATCAGTATTTATACCTTCAGTTACTGCTTCCTCTTCATCAAATACCACTTATCTTCAAAATTCTACCCTGAATACCTTTGTGTAAATCTGAAACCTACTCTTATGGAACAAACCAGCAAAGAGGAAATAAAATCGTCCTTTTCTAAGTTAAATTGCAATTCTTCAACTGGATAGGATGGTCTTTCCACTCAATTCTACAAAGCTTTTTTACCTCTCCTGCTACTTTTTTTAACAGCTGCCTTTAACTGTCTCCTTTCTTCTTCTCGTGTACCCACTGCACTTACTCTTGGTGTAAGACTACTTCCCAAATCAGGTAATCTTTTAAACCTTGATAACTGGAATCACCTTTACATATTAAACTCCGACTATAAACTCTTTGCTAAAACTTTCTCTTTCCAGCTTAACCTTGTCCTTTCAGAAAGAATACATCCTGATCAAACATATGCTGTTTCATCTCACTCTATAATCTATATCAAAATCTTACTCTCCTCAGAAACCTCCTTGCACATGCTAAAATTACTAATGAACCTTTGCTCTCTTTTCTCTTGATCAAAGGCATGCCTCTGATCGAGAGAAAAGAGAACATGCCTTTAATTGAATTAATCACTCTTATCTTGCTTCTGTTCTCAAACACTTTGATTTCCTTCCTGTTTTCTGTAGCATTCTTCTTAACCTCTACAAAAATTATATTCTTTATGTTTGCAATTCTTCCTTTCTAACGGCAGCTATCCCTTTCACTAATGAAATCAGGCAGGGTTGCCACCTATCTAGTCAACTTTTTTGTATGGCAATTGAACCTTTACTAAACATTTTAATCTCTAGATTACTTGCTTGCCTCCTCCCATTGTTCCCGCTACTTGCCATCATAGACAGGTTATTTCTGCATATGCTGATGATGTCACCGTTATTCTTCGAACACATGATACGTTTGATACCCTCCGACAAACTTTTGAAGAATATGAGAACCTTTCTGGAGCTCTCTTGAATACTCACAAAAGCATGGGATTACAGAGGATGTTCAAACATTTTCATCCTCTGTTACAGAAAATAAAAAGTTCAAAAAATTGAAACTGGAAACAGCCTGTTAGATGAACACGAAAGAAACATCTGCTGCAGTTAAATATCGTCTGCTAAGAAAATGGCACACGTAAACAAGCTGTGGGTAGAAGGTTATGTTTTTGTTCTCTACAAAGTGAAATATTTGTACAGTAAAACCTCCTTAACGGACACTCCCAAATAGCGGACACCTCCATTTAACGGACAGTTTTGTAATCCCGAGTCCCAAAGTATAGGCGGTTCTGTGTTTTTACCTCTGAATAGCGAACAGTGAATTCGGTCGAAAAAGCTGAAAATGTGTTCACTGAAGGGAAACAGGAGAAAAAGGTATGCAAAATTTTATTGTGATGCCAAGCCCACTGTACTGAAATCATTCCTAGCTATTGTTTGCCATCTCTTTCGCGTTAATGCTCTCCATGCAGTCACTTAAGTAACCTCCGCAATCAAAGACATTAAACCGCAGTCCGTTAATCGTTGTTTCCGAAATGCAGGGTTTGTCTCGGCAGCCAAAGAATATGCAGTATGTACTTTCAACGCAGAAGATGATCTGTGCTCGATTTCTGAACTCATGACTTGTTTAAACTGTGAGGGAAATGCAAATGATTTTATTGCAGTTGATGATTAACTGTGTTTTGAACAGATGATAGATGATTTGCAAGATTACATTTCTTCACACACACCCAACGAGAACGACATGGTCGAAGAGACAGCAAAGTTCCTCAAGAAGAGGCAGTGGACGGAGTTGCAGAAAAGGTGTGCGACATTAAGAACTTCACAGTCGCGGAAAAATATACTGAAAAACTTCATAATTTTTTTATTCGCAAAAGTGATTGTTAGGGACTGGCACTTTTGATGAATTTGAAAATTCGTATGGAAAAAGGGGCAGTAAACGGCAAAAGAAAAAATCAAATGCTGTTGTCAGTTGTTCTTTTTAGGGAAGGGGGTTGGAGGAAGAATGTTAACAGATAAATTGATGAATTAGCTGTAAGTACTTTATGTAAGTTTTAAAACATTTAAACATTTGTTAATCAGAAACATGCATTGAACTACATATATACATATGTACGCAAATTGCATTTTCCCTCATGTTTGAAAACCTCAAAAATATTTAAGTTACTATAAATACGTACATATATTCAATTTCGTGTCCAGTATTATTAATGTGGTTTCGGAATTTATTACTGCATAAATATGCACATATAAAGTACATATATTTATAGATGTAACTTTATTTTTAACAGCAAAAGAAGACAAAAATACAGGCCACAAAGTTTGTATTGCGTGATGGCTTTGGTAGACAAGCGTGTAAGTCCCAATAGCGGACAGATTATCCGGTCTGAAGGTGTTGGCTATTCAGAGGTATTACTGTATTCTGTAATTAAAAAACGCTATGAAAATCATGGGCATTTCTAAATGTAAAATAAGCAATATTATTTTTAAATCAAATAGCCTTTCTAAATGTAAAATAAGCAATATTATTAATAGTAGATGAAAAAAAAATCGAGAAGCATTGCTTCTAACAGGAAAAAGAACACCAAACAAATATCCAAGGAAGGTAGTACTTTTGCAACTATTTCAAAAGTAAAATCTCTGGTCATATAAAAAAACCCCACCGACCCAAAGAGCCATCGCTAAGTGGTTAAAAATATCTGTATAAACAAGGTAATAAACAAAGAATTGAATCTGAAAAAAAATGTTCACAGCTTTTTGCCTAGGCACATAGCTGAGCACAGAACATGGTGTATACTTCTTTATGAAAATCATTTAGTCAGAGATGGATGGAAATTTATTGTGACTATTGATGAAGCATGGATCTACCTAAACAACCATAACAAAAAGGTCAATTCACTATCGCAAAAGAGTAGAAAAAGACTTACAAACTTGGTTCCAAGAATTCAAAGAAAGTTTCAGTAAAGGATTCATGATTACTGGTTTCTCAAACAATGGGAAATTAAAGTTAAGAAAAGTTCAAAAGAATGCTAAAGTCAATTCTACGTAGTACCAAAAATATGTTTTAACTCCTATATATACAGAGGAAATTCCACTCATTTACCCACAGAGCCTTCGAAGAGTAGAACTCCAATCAGTATAAGGCTATCGGTCATACAACCAAAACTAGCACTCTATTTCTTGAAAAAATGAAAAAGACAAGTATCAAGTCTATACCTTTTGCTCATATTCCTTCAAAGTCCCCTGATGTGTCACCAATGGACTATTGTGCCTTTGGACTGCTAAAAAGAGCACTTTCTAAACGCAGGCCTAAAAAACAATGATTGGACTATGGGAAGCAGTGGAAAAAGAGTGGAATAAAATACCAATTTTAAGAAATGCCCTGTTATCTTGTAAATCAGGATGTAGGTTCATAGTCCAAAGAAAGGGCTATCAAGTAGAACATTTAAGAAATAAATAATTTTATTTTAAACATTAATCTGATTGCTGCAAAACCGTTCTAAACATGCTTGAACATCTTCTGTATTTGCTGGATCCTGGGAGTCTCACACCGATACCCCCTGGGGTGCTTCATTGTCATCTTCGACCCAAAAGTTTGGGGAGCTCACCCTTGGAAAATCCACAGCATTAGCTGCAGAAACCTGGTACCCACTTACAGCTCAAATTAGAAGTATTGTTAATAAAATTGCATATTTATCCTTCATCATTATATTATAACAAAGCAGTGGTAATAAATACCTATCTAATTCCTGTTGCATCACTTGTGTGGTCTGTTCACGTACCTTTTGCCTTTTTCTTCGCAAATTTCCATTCTATAATTTCTCAGTTTTTTTTTGAACAAAAAACACTGAGTTAAGTCTTCAATTTTGTATTTACTAGCACACTATGGTAGTGTCAATCTTACAGGCCTTGAACTCAGATTTCATGCTGTGTGTCTTCACTTATTCGTTAGACAAATCATTGATACTGAACCTCCAGTTACAAATTCACTCTACCTTTTTATTACTTTACGCAATCTTATGCTCACTATGAAATGTTTTTTTTAAAAATAGACATGTACATGATCATTCCAACTCCTCTTCCAGCACACTACAAGAAAAGACTCAACCTCTAGAAAAAATTGAACCCACTCAGAATCTTACCCACCTCTACATTAGATCTCATCAAAGAGCCTCTCTTTCCATCACTCATTCGCTCTCAACATGGAACTTATTACTATTACTCAACCTGGATCAAAAGAGGAGTTGTGATAGTTGTTCAACTTGTTGCAGAAGATTTCCCTTGGGAACCACTTGGCAAAATTGGAAACCACTCGGAAGATTTCCCTTGGAAACCACTCTTGCTTCCAAATACTCACGAGGACAAATTTAATCTTCTAGAACTACAAACTGCTCTACAAATTCAGTTCCCTGATCTTGTTTCCTCTAATGGACACTTTCCTCACTAATCCACACAATTACCAATTATGTATTCCATTATGGTAAAAAGTTCTCATATCCTCCCACACTGTGTCTCACAAAAGATGCTTTACAAAGAATTTCTTCTTCATGAAGCATCTCCGTTCTCCATCGCAGCGCTTCCACCAGCTGATCTTTCACCTATGTGATCTGCTGTATGGAAAACATTTTTTAAAAAGTCTGCACAAGACATACAATGGAAATTCCTTCATGATATTTTACATATCCCAGTGAATCTCCAGCGATTTAGTTATCTTCCTACACCTAACTACAAGTACTGTGATGTTTATGCCCCCATTCATCATATACATCTTGAATGCTACACCTTACATCCATTACTGACACTGATGTATCAAAGTGTTGAATCAACATGCTCCAACTCTCACAGTACCAAGGGCTATTTTTATTTACTGTATACATGCAGTCCTTCTGTTTGACACCTGCTGGTATGTGCCTTCATTTTTATTCTTGTGAAATATGTTATATATTTATTTCATGTTAATCGGAGCCACTCCCTTGCCTCCACTACTACAACTCAACAGACTCTCTGTTTCATGTTTAGATTGCATCTGATTTCTCAAATTCAGCATGACTTTGTTTCTGCCAAAAGTACTTCTACCTTATATTTTTATTCAACGACAGATGGACGGCCAATAGGATATGGTTTAAAGTTGACATGAACAAGATAAAACTTTTTGTTTAAAGACATTTCTTCCATATACAATTGATTCACTTGTTTAACTACTAACCTGTTGGATTTTTTACATTCTGTTTTTCATCTCTGCTTACATAATTCCTTCACAGCAAGTATTATTAGATTTGGACACACTTCAATATTACTTCATTTCACCTTGCTTGTTAGTGAGGTTTTCATAAATATATAAAAAACTGATAATGTATATATCATTGTCAGTTTCTATAATGTGTTAAACAGCCATGGAGGAATATCCATTGTATGTCTTTGCATTTGTACATATCATTGAAGGTCTCCCTAAGTGTCTTCCACAACGTTCTGTCTTGAGCCAGTCTCTTCCACGTTACTCCAGCTTCCTTTTGAATTTCATCTATCCATCACCCATGTAGTCTTCTTCTGGGTCTTTTTCTGTCCATTGGTATCCAGTCTAAAATTTCGGTTGACCATCAGTGGTCCGTTCTTCTGGTAACATGTCCAGCCCATTGCCATTTCAGGGATTTAACTCTGATCATGATTTCTTCCACTCTTTTCATTTTTCTTATCCATGAGTTCCTCTTCTCATCTCTACTGGTTACACCAAGCATGCATCTCTCCAGGCTACTTTCAGTTATCTGCAGTCTTTGTATGTCTTTTTTAGTTAAGGTCCATATCTCTGTTCTGAACGTAAGCACTGGAATGATGCATTAATTAAATACTTTTCTTTTAAGATATAATATATGCTCATATTGCTCTTAAAAATTGTACTATTCCTTCCAAAAGCTCTCCAACCAAGTTTTATACACTGATTAATTTCTTCATCAATGTGACTTTTGCTTGATATATATACACTGCTCAACAAAATTAGGGGTACACCCTTTTCAAATGATTTTATTCAAAGCAGTTGGGTAAAATGTCATTGAACTGTCAAAAGATCCCCTCCGAATAATGAAAAACAGCTGTAGAAAGCAGTTTGACATGCAAATCAGCCATAATGACTTCAAAAGTGAGGTCGATATGACAATCACATAAAACGGGCGATTCTTTCGGAACCGTATTCTTGTACCGCTGGTCGTGGGAGAAGCAGTTTGTTGCGTTATCTCAATCAACACGATTTGCCAGAAAGCACTGCATGGCAAGCCATAGGAAGGTTGGAAGCCAGTCAAAGTCAACGGGTAGTACGTCTACCATTGGAGTCAGCAAAAGTGTAATTGCATGCCGTGGAGTCAGTTCCAAGAGACGGGAAGCGTTCGAAGATGTCCCGGTCAAGATCGTCCACGAGTTACCACCTCAAATGATTACCATTATTTGTTATTAACAGTCCTTCAGAACAGGGGTCAAAATGCCACTCAGCTGCAAAGACAACTTTTAATGGCAACCAGAAGAAGCGTATCGACACAAACAATCTGTAGACGCCTTCACGCATGTAGATTGCATGCACATAGGCAAGTTGTTTGTGTCCCACCGATCTCCAGACATTGTATGGCTCGAAGAAACTGGGCAGAAGAACACTGTGATTGGGGACCTGCCGAGTGGAGCCAAGTTCTCTTCTCTGACGAGTCCAGATTCAGCCTACAGCCGGATAATCAATGACTTCTGATTTGGAGAGAACGTGGCACCTAACACAATTCAGCACATGTCGAAGAAAGATCGCGTTTTGGTGGAGGCTGTGTGCTTGTTTGGGCAGGGATAAGCACAGGTGGGCATACTGACCTGTACGTCATTCGGAATGGGTCCCTGACTGCTCAAAGGTACATGGACGAAATTCTTAGGCCCTTGGCTGTGCCTTATATTGCTGCCATCGGCAATTCAGTCCTTTTTATGGATGATAACGCCCAACCTCATTGAGCATTCCTTGTAAATCAGATGCTTGAAGAGGAAACAATACAGCATATAGAGTGGCCGGCATGCTGCCCGGATTTGAATCCGATCGAACATGCTTGGGACACATAAGGCAGACACATTGCTGCTAGAACACAACCTCCGTTGACGTCTTCAGCTGACAAATGCCCTTCTTGAAGAGTCGGGAAGAATCCCCCAAAACCTCTTCGACCACCTGATCAATTCAATGCCCCACAGGTGTGAAGCCATCTTGCATGTTCGAGGTATACCACACACCTTATTATACAGTTGACAAAGTTCGTCAATGCTTTTTTTTTTTTCTCCAAAAGATATGGATAATTCTGATTTTTTATGGCACCAGGTGTGTTTCTTGTAAAAATGATCTTTGTTACAGTAAAACATGATTTTTCACCTGTTCAATCCTTTATTTTCTTGTCCTTTCATAAATATATTTTTATATATATTTATGAAAGGGAGAAGAAAATAACTACATCACCTGTTCCCCTAATTTTGTTGAGCAGTGCATATATATAATATACAATATTAAGTTGTTGGTGGTGGTATCCTTACAACTTTGTTAAATTATTTTAAGCACTGAAGTTAATTTCCAGAAATCTTAGATTTAAATTAATCATGAGCAATGAAAAGCTTAGGTTGAAAGGTATTAATAATGTAAATTGTATGCATAATAACAGGACGTATAATAGAGTGTTACTGCCTAAATGTTCAATGTGTAGTTTTAGTTAAAATAGAAAAATTATTTCCACCTGTATCTTTAAAATAAAAAAATAAAAAACAAAAAAAAAACAATGAAATGGGAACAATAGCAAAATTACAGTAACATTTGCCATGCATGCTGTGAATTCTATTAACTTAAAAATATCATGAGCAATAAAATACGGTAATGTTTTTACTCAGAGGGAAATAAGTAACAGATTTTTGTGTGCTGAGAAAAAAATCTTTGATTTACTGTGTGCTGAAAAAAAAAAAATCCTTCCTTAACTGTTCTAATAACCATAACTGGAATGTCTCAAAATTCTCAAAAAAGTCGTAATTTTATAATGGAGAAAAAAGTCGTAATTACAGTACAGTGCTGATTATCCAGACACCAATTATCTGGATATTCGATTATCCGGACATGGTCACCCGTTTCTTTTTTTTTTTTTTTTTTTTTTGTATTACATGTACATATGTGCAGATACATTTTGATCCCCCTGTATATACATTATATTTTTTGTATTACATGTACATATACACAGAGACTTTTTGATCACCCTGTATATTTTCAAAAATGAAGCTGGTTTAACTCTGAGTGCACACGACGTGTCAGTTACAATTTTCACCCTATAGGTTTCTGGGAGATGTTTTCCTCCTTAAGTGGCCTTGAGAGCAAGTGTGAAGGAGGCCAAGTCAGCTGAGTGACAAATTTCTAGAAGTCCAAAAGATCCCCCTACCTCACCACGTTTCCCCCTATTATTTACGGAGGAGAATGTGGCCAAGCCAAACGCGCCCACGCTATTTGTTACTCTTTTAGTCTTTCCAGTTTAAACCATTCCATTCTGAAGAGTACTGCTTCTTCGGACACGTGTTTTTAGTCTTTGCAAAGAATGTCTGCGAAACGAAAACGTGTAGTTCATCAATGAGTGATAAGGCAGAGATCGTTAAAAAGTTGAAGAATGGTGTATTGGGTGCAAAACCAGCAGCAGATTATTGTGTTCGAACATCAACAATATCTGACATAAAGAAAAACAGTGAGAGCATTTTAAATTTTGTTTCTCATTTGGAGAAAGTGTCTGCGAAAGGGAAAACAATGAAACATTCCAACAACCAAAAATTGGAAGATGCTATTTACACGTGGTTTACACAGAAGCATTCTTCAGCTCAGCCGATTTCTGGCCCTATGCTTTGCGAAAAGCCTCTTCTATTTAATGAAAAAATTGGAGGAAATTCGAAATTTAAGGCATGTTCTGGTTGGCTTAGGTGCTTCAAAGATCGACACGAAATTCATGAAATATAAATCCACGGTGAGAGACTTTCTGCGAATTTGAAAGGAGCAGACAAATTTGTGCAAGAACTAAGAGTTTTTATAAAGCAAGAAAATTATGATTTAGACTTCATCTACAATGCTGATGAAACAGGGTTAAATTGGAAAAGTCTTCCTGCAAAAACATTGGCCTCAGGAAAGGATGCTGGAGCAGGTTACAAAAAGTGCAAAGAGAGAGTGACAATTCTTGCTTGCCCTAACGCTAGTGGAAAACACGGGCTCCGTTTGTTGCTCATCGAAAAATCCAAGAAACCTAGGGCTTTCAACGAAGTGAAAAAACTGCCTGTAATTTATGCCAATCAGAGAAATGCATAGTTAATTGCTACAATTTTTACAGACTGGCATAACAAAACCTTTATTCCCGAAGTAAAGTAGTATCACAGAATCACTGGCAAAGTGAGAAAAGTTTTACTGATTTTGGACAATGGGCCATCACTTCCTTCGTCTAATATTTTAGAAAGGAAGGTGGCATGTTTAAAGTCATGTTCCTGCAACTGAATGTGACATCCACTTTACAGCCTATGGACCAGAGTCTGTTGGAAACCTTAAAGCAATTGTATAGAAAACAGCTTCTTCAGGAATTTTTTATGTCAGATGACGATGAACAGGTTGTCAAATCTATAAAAGTGTTTGACCTAAAAAAAATGTTGTCTTATGGTGACTGACGCATGTGTTCCATGAAAGGCACCACTCTCTACAAAGCATGAAATAACTTGTGGCAGAAGCCGAAAGTTGATGAGATCAAAAATGTCGAAATGATTATTGATTTGTTACCAACTTTAAAACAGATTCCGAGGTGCTCTAAGTGCGTTCCTCAAGATGTACAAGAATCGCTGGAGAGTGACAAGGAAGATCCAGGGTATCAACTTTTAACAGAATAAGAAATCCTTGAAGGGCTTGAAGCTCATGAAGAAAAAGAGGGCAATGATTAATGGCTGACTCATACAGATGCAGATGAGAGGCCTGAGCATTCTGAGGCATTGAATGCTTTGAAAAAGTGACGAAATGGATGGACAGGCAGGAAGAATACAATTTTACTGACATAATACCTTTAAAAGGAATGTGGAACTTAGCGGCATAAAAATAAGTTTTACCTTTGAAGCAAAAAACGTAGATGAATTTTTCAAGTAAAGAGGAAACATAAAAATTAATTACATACATACGGTAAGTACTTACATATTTCAGTATGTTTTATAGTATGTAGTACATCATTCAATCTATAAAGTGTACATAATTTCTACAAAAATTTAGTGAATACGTACTGTAATTATTTCTGCACGCTTGTTTTTATGTTATTACGTACTATTTTTACAAAATGTCCAATTTTCCAGATTTTCGATTATCCGGATCACTCCTGGCCCCCACTGATCCAGATTTAATCAGCACTCTACTGTAGTTGCATGTGGAATTGAACCATTTCAGAAATAATCAATATATTACAAATGAAAGAATATTTCATCATTTGCTGAAAGATGTATAGAAGTTTCGTATAATTTTTGGTTGGCTGGTTATTTATGGCACAAAGGTCAAAGTTGTACAAAGAGCACCAAGCACAGGACTGAAAATGTTAGTTGTCGACTCGTGTCACGGGGATAACACAACTCAAACAGCTGAAGGACTAACCGATCCCATGCGAGTGAATAGTTATCATCTTCATGTAGCATAACATCAGTGAACTGAATAGCTCTTTTATTACAGTTACTACATACGCAGTTAGGTAGAAAGGCAATAAGTAAATTCCAAATGTGTTGCTGTTTTTCTGTTGCACAATTAAGAAAAATGAAACTCCTTCAGTGGAAGGGTTTATTTTTGTTCATTATATCATTTTTTCTTGTTTATTTATGCATATACACAGTTAAGTCCCATTACTGTGACCACCTCCTAATTTTGACGTCAACAGCGCATAGCCAATGAAAGAGGGCATGGGTCGTGAGCTGGCTTGGAGGGTATACTGTATAAGATGTGCTGTAGACATTCTGACAACATATCACTCATTTCTGTCATGGATAATATGAACGATTTATCAGATTTGCAAAATGGGATGGATATCGGTTTTTGAGCCAAAGGTGACAGTCTTTCTGAAACCGCGCAGTTCGTGAACTCTTCGCATGCTGCTGTGGTTAAAGTGTATCGTGATTGCAGAAATGGCACCATTGCGAATAAGCGATGTGGAAACTGAGGAACACCATGTGCCATTGATGCGAGAGGTGAACGTCGGCTCTGAAGGTGCAAGAGGGCCGATTGACACACTACAGTGAAGCAACTCACTGGCCAAAAGAACCAGGGGGCTACCGGAAGTGTGTCTAAAATGACAGTTCAGTGAACCCTGCTGCCTACGGGGCTCCGATGTAGACAGATGGTCAGCCTTCTCCAAAGAGTCAAGTTTTCTGCTTTATTGAATGGATGGACATTGGTGTATAAGGCGAGATCGGAGAGCAAACACTCTTCAACCATTGCTGGAAGAACACAAGCTGGTGGGCAGCATTGTGGTCTGGGGAACGTTTTCGTGGCATTCTCTGGGTCCACTCATACCTGTGGAAGGCACTATGGACCGAATTCGTTATGAATCCATCCTTGCAGATCACATACACCCATCCATGCTAATTCGTCTTCCCTGGGCGGATGAGATCTTCCAGTACGACAATGCGACGTGTCACACAGCTAGAAAAGTCTGAGAGTGGTTGGAATAGCACGATGAAGACTTCAAAGTATTTCCCTGGCCCCCTAATTCCCCAGACTTAAATGCAATACAGCATCTGTGTGACCACCTCGATCGTGTTGTTCGCTCTATGGATCCTCCACCACGCACCCTCCAGCAGCTGTCAGATGCACTGCAACCAGCATGGCTCCCCATACCTGTGAACACCTTTCAACAGCTTATTGAGTCACCCCCAGCCTGCTTAGCTGCTGCCCACGCTGCACATGGCGATTACTCTGGATATTAGCTGGTGCTGGTGGTCACCATAATGTGACTCGACCGTGTATACAGTAACACACGAGTCTGTATGGGTGTGAATTCGCCCAGATAAACACTAAACACTGTGTTACCCAAAAACCAAATCATCTACTTTTACCACAAGTTAAAATCAACATTTTTCTAAATAACATTTAAGAAAGAAAGAAATATAAATTGCTCAAACATACCACAGAGTAGGATATATTTTCTTCTTTGCTAAATCTCCCTGAAACATTTAAGAAAAAAAAGTTATGGCTTATGAGGCATATAATGAAACAACTTTAAATGAATATAGATATAATGCATGAAGTATGGAGGTCAAATCATTAGTAGTTAGTACAACAAAAGATAGTAAGCACGCATGAGCTGTAAATGTAACCGGAAAAAGAAAAATTAGAAGAAATGCAACAAAGACATTCCAAACTTAAGCAATAATTATTTGGGAAGAAAGAATAAGAAAAGATTATAAGACTACAGAAATTTCAATGCACATCCTTGTGCCAAATGAAAAGTTTCCTTTTTCTGTTAAAGATCATGGTGGTCAACATGCCGATTTATTAAAACACAATTAATTAATTAAGGCATTCCCACCCAGTCAATACAAATGGCATTCGTTTGTAAACGTTTTTCTCTGATTACGCTCGAATGATGTAAGTGGTATCATGCTCAGACAGCATCGAGAAAAACAAAGAACGTGCATCTTCAACTTGAGCAGAAAGCAAAAATGTTTAAATAATGAATAAATAAATATCCCCTGAAATACTATAACACAAGACTCGTGAGACTTAAATCTCCATTAATGGCCTAAGTACAAACACTCAATATTTGCCAAGCTTTCGCACTCCGCTGGGAGGCTTTGTAGTGACTTAATTTTCAGAGATTAGAACTGTAACAGACAATGCTGGAACAGTTCATACATTTTATAAATTTGGTAATTACGTGAACAGCATTCTAACCAAAAATGACTAAACAACTACTATTCTAAAACTACCAGCTGACTCATATGTTAGCAACAAAGGTTACAAAAACAGAAAATATCGCCTATATCTTAAAAAAAATTACCTGAATCGAAAAGACTGTGAAACGTTCTGCTATGTGACAAATATTGGTTTAAATAGCACTAACCTTAACACCAAATATAAGATAAGGCATTTTTTTAGATAAAATCTGAATTCAAATTCACCTTAGGTGAATTTGAATTCAGTGAATGGAGAAAAAAAAACACTTTTTCGTTCTCAGATGTATTTCATGATTTTGATTACATGCCTAAACAATATAAGTAATAATAATATCTTTTCTTTACACTTAATCTTCGTTCCAGATAAATAAAAAACCATTGTCAAAATTTCCTAGCTCCATCTGCTTTCTTTCATGCATCATGCTATTTTAACATAAGGTATTTATTTATTTAGAGTTGAAATGTTATTTGGTAATAACAATTTCAATTTTTCAAATTTTGTAAAGTTCTACGTTTACCTACTACTGCTTTTCCGTACAAAGTAAAAAAAAAAAAACACTCTAGGAGCGCTGCTGCTTAAAGATGATGCACTTGGATGAACTACTGCATCAGCAAAATCGGAAAATCATAATGGTACAAAAGAAATAAGTGCTGCACAGCCACCCTCAGTTCTTTTACAGGAAATTTAACGCTCTGACACGCCTACATCATCAACGCACGAATTTCGCTCCAGTTTCCTGATGTTCAAGGAATGTCACTAAGAAAACTCCACCCTTCAAAAACTGGATATGGTGTGTTGATGAACTAGTGCGATTATGCTACACAACGCAAGCTTCCCTTCGAACAGCTTTAAAAGAAAACACAATTTTACTTCATTCAGTTCAGGTTTCAAAAACTGCGCGTTTATTTATTTTGAGCTCCATTAAAGGACGTCACAAAAAAAAAAATTAAAAAAAAATGCGAAGGCGAAAGAAAAAATGCAGATTTTGCAATCGTTTCGAGATGACTGAAATAGTGACACGATAAATTTCGTTTGCATAGTCAGTTCCCTTCCCTTAAACACACAAAAAAAAAAAGACTAAACAAATTAAAATGCTCTCGATCAGAACGAGTATGTAAATTCGAACACTTGAAACTAGAGACGTAACTATGCGTTTCTGCGCCCCTCGTCTGTTTTTCTGTCTTATATACTACTGTATATTATACACTGAGTGGCCACTTTATTATGACCACCTGACAGTTTTAAGCAAATGAGCTATGGCTGCACGCTGTTGCCGCCTGAGGGCGAGGCTAGTATAAAAAGGGAAAGCTTAGTGCTTGCGAAAGTAGAAGAAGTAATTTTTGGGTGACGAGATGGGTAAAAAATGCGATTTGACATACTTTCAACGTGGGATGATTGTAGGAGCCCGGAGCCATGAAGCGAGTATCACCGAACCCGCCGCATTCGTGATATGTTCCAGAGCAGCTGTTGTTAAACTGGGTCTCTACGTGCAACGTGTGGTCGTCATCGACTAGTGACTGCTCGGGCGGAACAGAGAGTGTCCAGACTGGTAACAGACAACAGAAGGGCAACAGTACAGCAAATTACAGACCATCTTAATCAAGGATCCCCTCAAATGATCTCTGAACGCACTGTTCGCCGTACACTGCATCGGATGGGATATGGCAGCCGAAGGCCTGTTCGAACACCTTTGCTGTCTGCAGTTAACAAGAGAAAACGTCTCCAGTTCGTACAGGAGCACAAGGATTGGACAGTCGATAATTGGAAACAAATTATGTGGTCCAATGAATCACGTTTTCAGTTGCACCATGCCGATAGCCGAGTGAGAATTTGGCGGAAACAGCACGAAAGCATGGACCCCAAATGCATTGCTACAACCCTTCAAGCTGGTGGAGGCAACGTTATGGTTTGGGGAATGTTTTCCTGGCATGCTTTGGGCCCTTTGATTCGTGTTGATCAACGTCTGACTGGCACATCATATCTAAACATCGTTGCGGACCAAGTGCATCCTGCCATGTGGATGGTTTATCTCAATGGCGATGGCTACTTTCAACAAGCAGTCCTGCCATAGTGCTCGTATTGTACAGGATTGGTTTCAGGAGCATGCCGGTGAGTTTACTTTGCTTAGATGGTCCCCACAATCTCCAGATCTCAACCACATTGAGAATTTGTGGGATGAAGTTGAACGAGCCATCAGACAGCTGGATCCACAACCCTGCAATCTCACACTCTTGGAAAGTGCTATTCATCAAGCATGGTCTCAGATTCCACAAACTACCTATCAACATCTCGTGGAGTCCATGCCACGAAAAATCGACGCAGTATTAAAGGCAAAAGGTGACCCAACGAAGTACTAAAGTGGCCACTCAGTGTATACAGGGGTCGCGCTGCCGATCGCATTCTTCGCGATTTGCGAAAAAAATAATCGTTTTGGTGATGGAAAAACGTTTTTTTTTTTTTTTTTATTCGAGGTTTAACGACCTACCGTGAGCAACTCAATTAGCTATAAGCAGTCGCCCGTTCCTAATTTAGGATCACTGGTTCCAGGGAAGGGAAAGAGCCAGTGCCGTAAGACACTGGCTCTCTCCCTTCCCTGACAAACACAACATCCATGCCTCACCGGGATTCGAACCCAGTCCCTTTTGGACGAATGATCAGTAGCCATCGCTTAGACCACTGCGCCACCGGGGCGGCGGGAAAAGTTTCGGCGAAAATATTGGCAATTACTTTTTTGTATACTATCTTAACACTTCAGCGAAATAAAACTGAATTTGGCGAAAACTTTAAAAAAGCCAGAGCAACCGCTGTATATATACTGTATGTAAGAGATGCATGCTTGGTGTAACCACGAAAGATAAGATCAGGAACTCGTGGATAAGAAAAATGACAAGAGTGACATCATAATCAGAGTAAAATCCCTGAAATGGCAATGGGCTTGACATGTTGCCAGAAGAACGGACCACCGATGGCCAACCGATTTTAGACTGGATTCTATGGGACAGAAAAAGACCCAGAATACTACATGGGAGTAGATGGATGAAATTCGAAAACATGCCGGAGTAACATGGAGGAGAGTGGCTCAAGGCAGACAGCTGTGGAGGAAACTCGGGGAGACCTTCATCCAGTAGTGAATTGATAATGTATGTGTGTGTGTGTGTGTGTGTGTGGTTGACGATTGTGTGTGTGTGGTTGGCGATGTGTGTGTGTGTGTGTGTGTGTGCGCGCACGCGACTATCACACAACATTTTTAGGAAACATTATCACACAACATTTTTAGGAAACATTATCACACAACATTTTTAGGAAACATTATCACACAACATTTTTAGGAAACATTATCACACAACATTTTTAGGAAACCACTGACTGATCTGAATCTGAACAAATGTTGTAGAAGTGTATTGGACTATTCAATGCACACAAATTCAGCATAGATTCTTCATCACTTAGCAGAAAATTGAACCAAACTTAAATTTCTTCTACTTACTCAGAAGAGAAATCTCACTGATTTAAGAACTTGGAATCCTTATTAAGCAGCAAAACAGAGAAGGTACCTCCAGGACGTTTTTCAGTTGATTTTATTTTTACGACTTCGTTCTATTTGCTTCCCATAGTAACTTACTGTCGAGGTGGGACATTTGTTACTATCCAGCTACCCGACTGCATTTATAATAGTTTAACAATCTAATGCTTAAATAATTTTTTTGAGGCATGTACAGAAAATAGGGTATTGCAGAGTGAGGTGTCATTTCTCATCCCAAACGGAAGCGACACTTTACCGTCTTTAATTGCGTCCGAAGAGGTTATGAAATGGGGAAGCACTCAGAGAAGGATTTCGTGCATTTCCCGAACTGGACGCCGTTTAGTACTGTAAAAGTAAAACGGTAAAGGGGAAGAGAGAGGTCAGATCCTAAAATTCTTGGCAGTGTAAACCTTCAGTATACCACATCAAGCGGACCGAATGCAGCCGACAGTCGTTGCTCGCAGTAATAATCAAATATACCTCCGAGAATCTTCAATAATGTGAATGACATCTTTATCTTGTAACGTACGTATACAACCATGGCTTCATTTCTGAATGTGAGTAATTAACATCCCCTGAATATTTTGAGGAAGAAATGCAAATTTTAAGCTGCCAAGGGTACCGAAACTGGCAAAATATATTATAAGAAAATTATTTTAACAGACGAACGATAAAGTATGACACGAAAAAACTATACTAGAAACTGTGCTCAAGTTTCAATTCTAATTTTAATCAGATCGTACTCAATCGCTCTAGTTACAACTCTGCTTGAAACAAACATTCAAATGCTTCATCATCAAACATTCTTTGTTAGAAGAACAGTACAGAACATGCGCATTTGGGAGTCTGTTTAGTGTCTACGTACAAATAACTGCCATAGTGGCCACTACTTTTCACAATTTTTCGTTAAAGATTCGTGTTTAACGCACATTTATAAAAAAATAACATGAATAATATCGTCTTAATTCTTTCCGAGTAACTTTCCCATTCCGAGTTTTGTTACAAACAGAATTTTATATTTAGAATGTGCTGGCGTTTGCTGATACACAGAATACATAGGTCGTTCAAAAAGTAACAGCAAATTGACAGTATTTCATGAAACGAATACCAAAGGCATTTCAAACTCCTGCGCAGGGAAGATACATTCATAAAGAAGGTGTTAACACTGCCCAATAGATAGCGTGACGTGCTTAAGCGGAAGGGCAGCATAAACGAAATGGCGGCGGCCTTAGCTGTTTGCACCGTAGAGGAACAGAGGACAATCATCAGGTTTTTGTGGTCCGAGGGTGTGAAACCTTGTGAAATTCGTAGAAGAATGCTGCAACAGTATGGAGATACCTGCATTGGCGAAAGAAGAGTGGGTAGATGCGTTTAAAAACGGGCGAACATCAATCCACGATGAGCAACGCTGCGGTCGTCCCAACACGGCCGACACTGATGCCAATGTGGGTCGCGCTAACGCCCTTATTCGTGAAAACAGGCGCATTTCATTAGAGGTTCTGGGCAGGGAACTGGATGTCAGTATCGGATCCGCTCATACCATCGTCACGGAGGTTCTCAAGTATCGTAAGTTGTGTGCACGATGGGTGCCTAGGATGCTGACTGATGAGCAAAAGTTGATTCGTGTGCAGACTTCCACAGCCTTTTTTGGCGCGGTATAACGACGAACGAGACGACTTCCTGGCACGTCGATCGTCACACGAGACGAAACCTGGGTGAATCACTATGAGCCCGAAAGCAAGAGGCAGTCTTCAGAATGGCGGCACACATCTTCTCCAGTCAAGAAGTTCAACTTCAAGTCTCAACCCTCCGCCGGAAAGGTCCTGTTCTCTCTCTCTTCTGGAATATGAATGGACCAATCTTGGAGGACTATCAGAGAAAGGGGGGAAGTGAATAATGCCCAAAACAGCACAATGTTGGAGGAGGAGCTAAAGCCAGCAATACGGAGCCGTCGCAGAGGACTTTTGTCTAAAGCTGTTCTTCTCTTTCATGATAATGCTCTCCCTCACACGGCCGCTGCAACTCCTGACACCATTCGGAGATTGAGATATCAGATCTTACAGCATCCCCCATACAGCCTTGACCTTGCTCTTTCTCTGATTACCATGTGTTTTGACCCCTGAAGGACGCTTTGAGAGGACGAAGATTTGGGAGTGCTGAGGAGCAGTGGCGGCCCGTCAGATGAGGCAAGTGAGGCGCCGCCTCACCTGAAATTCCGCAGAATGAGAAGTGAAAAAAAAAAAAACTTCGGTCAGTAACGAAGATATAAGAACTTTGCAGGATAAATGAAACACTGAAATTTACATTGTGATTCATGAATTAGGTTAAAAAAAAGGCTTTCAAGAAGAGGAATGAATCATTATTTTTGCAAAGCAGCTGCATGTTTTAAGCGCTTAGAGGCGACCGGCTGAATCGTCTCGATGAGAAGCCGGTTTTGGGAACTGGGGATCAGAGAAGAGCCCTACAGAGTGAACCCCCACCCCCACGGTCCGAGGTCTACCTAAGGAGGTGCCGGACTTCCAGTAAGAGAAAGGAAATTTCTGAGGCGACCCTCCATTTCGCTTAAACTGGAATCGCATCTCTGCTGTTATTGGAGAACCCAAGGATTGTGTATCCAATGGGCGCGGGAAAATGAGCAGATGACCTTGGTAAAAAGTGGTTTTACAGGCGATGACGCCGTTCGCCTCTATATGCTTTGAAGTAGGATGATTTCTACGTAGCTTTAACTATTCGTCAGAGTATATTTGAGTCTAACTTTTTGTAGTGTGTTTTCAATCCTCTCTTTTGCGGGTGTTGGCTAGTTCATAGTAATGTTGAGTTTTTCTTCTTTTTTATTTTGTTATTGTTACTAAACAGCATATTTTGATTTGGGTTGGAAAATATGAATGGCCCAATAAACGACGTGATTTGTGTTCTGGAAGAAATTCCTTTTAAACATTGGAAAGATTATAATAAAAGGGATGTTCTCATATCTGGAAGACCGACACCTGTAATAAGTTCAATATCTAAAGATAAGTGCGGCAAATCGTTTCTTAGGTCTTTCAATAAATCATGGTACGAGATTTTCCCCTGGCTTTCTGGTAGCTATTACAAGCAAACTCTCTTTTGCTGGCCATGTTTACTTTTGAGCAATAAGAAAAATGTGTGGAATACAACGGGTTATTTTGATCTGAAAAACTTTTCTCGTAGTGCAAAATTGCACGAAAGCTCTAAAGAGCATATAACTAATCACGTAGGTCTGAAACGGATGGAAAAAAATATAAACACTATTTCTGATATGCTTCATAAAGCTAAGTTTAATGAAAAGGTCAGACTAAATAGGCTTTTTATGGAACATATAATCGATTTAGTTGTCGTTCTAAGCAAGCAAGAACTGCCTTTTCGAGGACATGATGAATCTATTTCCTCATTAAATAAAGGTAATTTCAAGGAGATGTTCCATTTGTTACTTCGTAGGAGCACCCCAGAATTAAAAGCACATTTTGAAGAAATACGAAGCTTATTTTCTGGACAATCTAAAACGATACAGAATGATTTACTGGAGTGTATTCATGAATATATAAACGAATGTGTTAAAAGCGAAATTAATGAGTCAAAATTTTTTTCAGTGCAAGTTGATGATACAACTGATATTACTCAAAAATCACAGTGTTCAATAATTGTCAGATACATATTGGACTCAAATTGTGAAGTAGTTGAGCGCTTCCTTGGTTTTTATGATATCAGCACTGACAGGACTGCTGTGGCACTGTATGATCTGCTAGCATCGGTTTTGGAGGAGTTTGATTTTAAATCAAAGTTAGTAGGCCAGTGTTATGATGGTGCAAGCGTTATGGCTGGAGAGTTGAGCGGTCTGCAGAAAAGAGTCAAGGTAGAAGCCCTGCAAGCTTTGTTTACCCACTGTTTCGCCCACCGCCTTAACCTTGTCCTACAACAGGGGTGCAAAAGTATTGTAAATTGTCGCATATATTTCGCAACTGTATCCAGCATGCCCTCATTTTTTCATAAATCTGCCAAGAGAACCCACGTAGCAGATTCAGTTGTTGGGAAACGGATTCCTCAAATAGCGGAACACGTTGGGCATCACTTTCACACATTTTGCGTTTAATTGTAAGCGAATGGGGCAAACTAAAGAATGTGTTTGAAAACATAATGAATGACCCGGAATCAACGGCAGAATCAATCAACGGAGCCATAGGATATTTGAAAAATTTCACTAATTTTGAATTTGCTTTTTTATCACTGATTTTTGATGACATTTTTGGAATTACGGATGTACTGTTTGATGTTTTACAAAAAAAGACTTTAGATATCAGTTATTGCCAAAGACAAATTAAACAATGTTGCGAACGAATAAATAAGAAAAGGAATGTAACCACTTACTTGAAACATTTCAGTGAAGCAATTAGTTTGAGTGGAGGTCCTAAATGTCGCCAAAAGAAACATTTGACTGAAGAAGAAGTGGAAAACTATTACAAAATTTTGTTTTACGAAATCGTTGACAGCATAATAATCCAAATAAATACCAGATTTGAAGATATGGGAAAGCTCGAGTTTCTGCAGCTAGTTGACAGCTCAAAATACCATAGTTATTCAGAGTCATTTCCATCCAGTGCCCTTAACACTCTCAAAAAAATTTATCCAAACATTTTTACAGACACACAACGACTAAAAAACGAATTAGATTTTTTATATAATGATCACAACTTCAGGGAACTCGGTGTTCAGAAAACCTTGAAAACAATGAAAGAAAACGAGCTGAAAGATGTGTTACCAGAAGCCTACAAATTATTTTCTCTTGTATTGACACTGGCATCAACAAGTTCTTCTGCTGAAAGGAGTTTTTCTTGTTTGAAGAGAATTAAGACTTACCTCCGTAATACAACGGCACAAGATCGTTTGTCTTCACTCGCTAAAATTTCAATCGAGAAAGAATTGCTGAACCATCTAATGTCCACTCAACCATTTTATGATCTGATCATAGACAAATTTGCAGAATTAAACTTATTTATAAAACATAAACTGAAAGCATTCTGTTCGAGACCAAAGCAAATTAATATCGCATTCCTCTGTTTTTAATTCCAGGTTTAAATTACCTAATACTTTTTTTATATAGAAATGTGCTTCCTTGACTTCTCCTGGACATTAATACAAAACGAAGCTAATAATTATCACGAGCCTGGACTTCAGTTTATGACCCGTGCTAAATGCACCTTCACTAATATGCCAATCGAACTGTGACTTTTATTCAAGCTCAAGAAACATTTCGTAAGAAAACAATTTCTATTCAAATGGATTTACTTTGAATTTTTTAAGAAGTGGATCTCCGACTGGCGTTGGGATGTGAGTGACGCATTGACTAGCTAAAGAAACCGCACAAATTGCGTATTTTCGCTCAAGTGTATTACATAAAAGAATACAGGTGATATATTTCTTTCTTTGTTGTAAAATTATTGAATAATTGTTTTCATAAAAATATTGTTGCAAAAGTAGCGTATATTACACACACACACACATATATATATATATATAGTGGTATATGCACATTTTTCCTCTAAAATTTTTGGATTTTTTCGTGAAGAAAGACTCCCCACGCCGTGTTTCATATATTTCTATAATTTTATTCCATTACTGTTGAATAATATTTGTATATAAGGGCTAAATGGCATGGGATGGAGCCCTAAGTGATGGGGTTTACAGCTGTTTATAACAAGGCGCTCAACCGAGACCAATGGCTTAACGAGACTTCCGAATCTCAGTGGATTTTAATGATTCAGCCGACTCGAACCCAGGACTTCAAAGATATCCGATGGGTGATACTGCCTTTGACATGAAACTTTTTGAGGGTGGGGGAGGGGTTTCTGCATTTATGCTGTATAACTGTGTATAAGTACATGTAACAATTTCGGGGGGGGGGCGCTTCGACAAATATTTTTCTATTGGTACGTACGCACATCTTGGACATTAATACAAAACGAAGCTAATTTAATAAAATGAAGAAAATGCAATAAATTATAGTTGTTTTAATAAAAAGTTAATAAAGCAACTTCTTTGGCTGCTTTGCTTTACTTTCTGTTCTATTATCAAGAAATTGCATTGATATTATGTATCAATGTAATTTATTTGTATTACATTGTAAGTTATGTAAAAATCAATGAATTTAAATAGGGAAATTATCTATAAAACGTGCTTAGAAAAAGCTAACTGTCTCGCCTACTTAGGGGGTGCAAACCACGACCCCCCGGCTACGCCACTGATATATATATATGTTCCTATAACGTTATACGAATTTATATATTTTTCAATAACATATGTGTTACTGTTTTACATTTACATCAAGACCGTTCGCCTCACCAGCATTTTACACCACGAGCCGCCACTGCTGAGGAGATCAAAAAAGCGGTGCGTTCCTGACAGAAGGCACAACCAAAAAAAAAAAAAATTCTAGTGGACTAAAGAAGTTTGTGTAACGGTGTGGTAGGTGATTATGTAGAAAAATGAAATATCATTTGTATCTCTCATTAAATTATGTACCTCAAAATATTCAATTTGCTGTTACTTCTTGAACTGCCCTCGTATATTCGCCACTTCAGTGCAAGTGAAATTCTGCATTCATGGAAGACAGGAGGGAATAAAAACTCTTCCTCCGTTATTGTGGTCTGTCCTCCCTCCCCCAACACAATACACGCGCACGAGGCAAAAACAGAGAAAAAAATAAAGGCATGATAGCCAGAAACAATTTAAAACCAGTTCTTCTGCCGAAGCAGTATTTTAAAACTTTTTCTACGCAGCAAACTTTAATGTTCAGTAGGTCAATTCACTCAAATTTAATTTCTAAATACTAGCAGAGTTTCAGCTTTCTTAATCCATTCGTTAACATGCAATTTTTAGCATGTAAAGATTTCACAAAACAATGAAACGGGCGCTTGTGATATGATCTTATCCTTACTCACAGGTATATCTATGCGCATGCGCCCTAGGTCATGTCTTGGAAGGCAGAATCTTATGACATTTCAAAAAACAGCGAACTGAAATGCATAAAACATATTAACAAAGATTTCTGCAAAATTCATCACTTTTAAATTTTTTTTTTTTTTTGTATTATTAGTAAGCCTTATAAATTATGCGGCAATATTTTTGAAATTATGCGGACTAGGAAAAGTACTGTACTAGTATATATATTTTTTAAATTCACTTTGAACGGAATATCTATTTGACTCTTTATTTGCTCCTTTGTTATGGTTACAAAAACAAATAGACTATTTTAGTAATAGAATATTTCCGTAATCATATAGCAATCATTACCAGAGCGATGATTACAGTTTGTTAAAATAAAGAAAAAAAGAGGGGTTATCATGACACCGCTCTTTCGCAGTCTACAGAATTAGGTAACACCGAGAGCACATGCCTTGCTTTTCGTGTTATTCCTGGAAATCTCTCAGAAACTGCTTCTGAATTCCAGAATTTGATTACATCAGGAACCGTACATTCCTTTACATACTCCTTGTATGTAAAGGAATGTACGGTTCCTTTCCAAGTCTTACTAACGGGTCATCAATTCCTGGAATACTTTTGAACACTACGTCGTCATCAATATCCATTTATCTGGATCAAACACTCAAGCAGCCTTAGTGAAGTTCAAACCGGGTCGGCAAAACTTGGATCCTCTGTTTTGGGCGATGGTCACTTCTGGGCAGCAGTAAATGTCCAACTTTGCTACGATTTTGTGAAACACTTCTTGCAGAAACGAATTATGTGCAGCTTTTCTAGAATAGGTTGCCTGCGATTTTAGCTGTAATTTAGATCTCACATCGAGTACCTTGTTGTAGGCCTTGTCAATAAACGCTCCACAAGTTTCGAAGAAGAGCAAAGTGTCCAACAGGATCTGGGCGTTTTCTGCAACAAACTGAAAGTCTTTACAGGTGTATTTACTTTCCAAAAGGGACTTGCACGCATTGAAACCGGCTGGTCAAAAGTAAGTTCCATTTCAGTGTCGAAGAAATCTGTATAAACGTCGCAGTACAAAGTATAGTATTGCACTGTTTCGAGTCAAGAATTCCAGCGTGTTATCAGGGGTACTGGGCATAGTTTCGGCCTGTTTGTTGCTTTCTATTAAAAACTATATAGATAGATAACGCCGGGTTTTTTTTCGCAGAACAATGGTTGAACAACTTTTTAAAGCACCCGGTAAACTTGTCGACTTCAGCAATATGCACACGCAGAAGCTAAGTTTACAATATGAGCACTGCAAAGCCCTGTGCACCGAATTAGGCAGTTGAGTACGTAGCACTTCGTTGTAAGTTCGAGTCATTAGGTCGGATTTGGTTAAGATTGCTGACACTTTTTTGAAATCAATATCCATATTTGTAAGGCATTCAGGGTTCGTACACTTTTGGGGGGGGGACTTCAATGACTCTCCACGAAAAAAATTCCAGGATGATTTTACACTTAAGACGTTAGCTACTGTGTACAAGTAGACCTATTTTTTCAGCTAAAAAATACGTATTTTTGTATATACTCACAGTATAAGTCCTTCCTTATTCCTCCCAAACTGAATTTAGCGGATGCAAAATGAAGAACATTAAGATCCAACACCATGTTTCTGATTGTCTGCCGTCGATATTCAAGAAATGTAAATATGGATCAATGGTGAATGCAGCGACTATAATTTTTATTTATCACCATGAGAAAAAAAAAAAGTAGCCTTGAAAGCTGTAAAGTTGAAACGGATATTTCTTTCCTTCCTTCTTCCTACACAAAAGCATTCCGATTAAGATCAAAACGGCAGGAGCACGCGTCGACACAAACACATAACCTCTGGAGTGTCCTGATGGAACTGCTTCTTTTCATTTGGCACAACGCCATAAATCATCACCTGCAGCTCAGTGAAATGTCAAGTTGCGCCGTTCTTAATACACCCATCTACAGGAAGAAATGTAAAAAAATAATATTCCCCAATTTTTGACGAAATGACCAGATTTACGTCACAATGTTGTAATTTACTAAAATACACGTTCATCTGCTGAATTTCGCATAAATCCACTGAAAACTTCTTTAATTATTTTTTTTTATTACAACAGCAACTCGGACATCTGAATAAAAACGTTTGTTTGTAATTCAAATACTTTCCATATTATCATAGCAAAAATTTTAAGGGTTACTCTGCTCAAATAAACCATGGGATCTAAGAAAATTAATGCACTTGCTCTTGCCGTAATTTATAATTGCTGTTGTTTTTTTTAATCCAATTATGCAACCGAAGATGTCTTTTGCATCTGCTTAAGTTTACAACGGAATTTGGCGAAATTTAAACTAGAACTTTGTTGTGACGAGTCTATATATACATATATATCTTGACCACTGTAAAAACTTTACTGTGTTATTTGAAAATTCGGGCAAATGGATTTCTGGAATTTTTTTTGGAGTCCAATAGCAATGGAAGGCAAGAGCCTAATTGATAGACAGGTGGTTTCCTTTCTCTCAACTATCGGTGCTCTCGGGCTCTCAATCAACCGTTGCTGTGGCACCACCCTTTCTGTTGATGATCATATGTAGAGGATTTTATGAAGGGTGTGTCTGACCACAGGTTCTAAACAACTCTTAGAAATAGGAAGCTAGGAGATTTGGGCTACAGTGCCCGATAGGAAAGTGACACGGAAGCGAAGTAGAAAGGGGGAGGAACACACCCTTATTTATCACCGGGGGGAGGGGGCCAGTACCCGGGGTCCGACGGCTTAACGTGCCCATCCGACGCACGGCGGATATTTAGTGGATCGAGCTTTCGTACCTGCTTGGGATCGAACCTGAGGGCCTTTCCGTGGCAGTCACGAACGTTGCCCACTAGGCCACCCGCGGCCCACCCTTTCTGTTGTACGCTAAGTCTGCCTAAAGAGGAAAGGAGGCGTGCGTAGAATCCCTTAATAACAATTTTCAATGCGAATTTAAAAAGGTTTAAACCGATTCACTTGTAATTTTGGGAATCAATAGTTTTCTTATTTTTCACCACATGAGCACCCCTTTTGAATCTTTTCCGAGACGAAAAGATTTTTTTTTAAGCAGGCTTCTCGGAATGCAATTTTAAAAAATCAACGAAACGCTCCCTTTTTTTTTTTTTTTTTTTTTGAGGTTTAACGACCACCGTGAGCAACTCAATGGGCTATAAGCAGTCGCACGTCCCTAATTTAGAGTCACTGGTTCCAGGGAAGGGAGGGAGCCAGTGCCGTAAGACAAACACAACATCCATGCCTCACCGGGATTCGAATCCGGACCCCGTTCAGACGAATGATCAGAGGCCATCGCTTAGAACACTGCGCCACCGGGGCGGCCGAAACGCTCTTAGAGGAAAAACTGTGCATTACTTAAAATATACAGGGTGTGCGGTGTTCTTCATATAGAATGGAATGGGTTACAAAAGAATTTTCTCAACCAAATTTGTAGAATCGGTAAAACATACACAAGTAGGAATAGAAATCTACGCCTCCTACCCCAATAATGACAGAAATTCCCGTTACGAAAAATCGAAAATTGTGCGCAAAATCTTCCTCAAACCGAAAGATTTCAGAACCAAAAGGAACTTTTCAAATCAAACAACTAGACCAAGAGTTACGGAGGTCAACATACAACTTCATCCCCACTCCCACAGGGAGATTGCACGTTGTTCCAGGCCGAAAATGAGCGCAAGTGTTCTTCACAGTTAAGGGTACCAAAGATTTTTTTGCATCGGATTTTCAGGATCGGAAATACTCCTGGAAATAGATATATTCACAAGCGCCCTAGCGGCAGAACGGTGCATTTGGAAACGGCGAAAACCTACTCAAGTTATTTGTCCACAGCGGGAGCCATGCGATGGAAAAATAATTTTTCAAAAACGACTTCTAGAAGCAAAGATATTTAAGAAAGCACGTTATGCGCATACGCCCTCTAGAGAGAAAACTTTGCATTATTTGCTTTGGATAATGTTCGCTAATCCATACATACCATAGCTACTGGGCATGCATTTCAAAAAGAATGATTTTCAATCTGATTTTTAGAAGCGGAGATACAATTGCAAACAGAAAAGCACGTTTGCGCCACCTAGCGTCAGAAGTGTGCAATCATCACATATTAAAAAACAAAACAAATATAAGATATCCCGGTGCTGAATGGTATTTTATGAAAAACAAAGTTTCAAATCGAACTTTCAGAAGTGCGATATCGTGGAAAATAAAACAAGTTTACGACCCTTAGCGAGAAAATTGTCCATTATTTTGGGTAGTAAACAAAAATAAAACGTTTCTTGCTGTGAGTAGTGAATGACCAAAATCAATTTATTTATTTTTTCAATCGGCCATTTAGAAACACAGATGAGGCTGCAAATAAGTTGCAAACAGAAATATCTACTTACGTCCCCAACGCGGGAAAAAATTATGCTTTATGAAAAACTAGAAATTATATGCAATGCATTATTCTTCACCAAGAACGGCATCCGTCGCAAAAAGAATTTTTAAAGAGGGGGAGGGGGCTTACGATACATATTTACGCCCTCTAGTGGGAAAACCTGATACACTATCTACCAACAAGTAATTGGACACCTGTGATAGCAAAGGAAAACGAAGTTTATTCACCTTCAATAGTTGGTGGAGCCTCCACGAGCGGCAATTACAGCTGCGATCCTCCGGGGCATACTCTCAAACAGGCGTTGTACGACGGCTAGCGTTATTTTCTTCCACTCGGCTTGGAGAAGACAGGTCAGTTCTTTCACCGATTTCGGACGGTGGGGGCACCGCTTAAGTCGACGCTCCAACTCGTCCCAGAGGTGCTCGATAGGGTTAAGGTCCGGGCTCTGCGCAGGCCAGTCCATTCGATTAACCCCATTGTCACCATACCAAGTCATGGTGGACCTCGCAACATGACAGGTGGCATTGTCATCCTGAAAGTAACATGGGTCCACCCCGTAAAAATGCCACAACGTAGGAAGCGTATGGTCATCCAAAATGGTGCAGTAGGTCTCGATTTGATGCGGTTCTTTCGAATTTCTCTGGCCAGCACCCGTGGGTCTCTAATTCCCAGTTTTGTGGGTCTGCCGGGTCGAGGCACATTCCGACAGTCACCTCTCATCTTCCACTTGCCAATCACGTAGGCCACTGTCGATTTTGGGTACTTCAACTTGCTGGATATGTCACGTATGGATCGGCCATTTCTGTGATACCCGACGATTACACCTTTCTCGAAATCAGAGAGCTCCGAACTGCGTGGCATCTTGCATGCGACTGGTTGCGTTGTTGTTTCCCACACGATATTTAACGGTGGCGGTCGTGACGTTTATCAGGACCGCAGATATTGTCGATTACAGTGGTGTCCAATTACTTGTTGGTAGATAGTGTATAATTCGGAAAAGAAACTGTATGAAAAATGATATCCGTGGGAAAAGGTATCAAAGTAGAAAAGATTTCTTTCATAGAAGTAATGATATGGAATAATACATATTTTGAATTTGATAGCATCTGCATTTATGCCCCCTACAGGAGAAATTACGAATCGGAAAAAAAACAAAAGGAAGGGATGATGGTTCACATATTTCAAGTTTATCAGTGAAAAAGAATTTTTCAAATCGGATTAATAGCTACAGAGATAAGGTGTCTACAGAGACGAACGGATAGTGATAACATAATCAATCTTTGTTTTGTTTTTTTAAAGACGTACTAAGCTTGAATCTTGAATGTGTTAGAATTAATTTTTCTGGCAGGTAACATGCGCTTGTTGTTATGATGTTTTTTTGTTTTGCTTTTTTATTGGAGGTTTAACGATCACCGTGAGCAACTCAATGGGCTATAAGCAGTCGCCCGTCTCTGATTTAGGGTCACTGGTTCCAAGGAAGGGAGATAGCCAGTGCCGTAAGACAAACACAATATCCATGCCTCACCGGGATTCGAACCCGGACCCCTTTTGGTCGAATGATCAGAAGCTATCGCTCAGACCACTGCGCCACCGGGGCGGCATTATGATGTTCCACACATGGAGTACCAGTCAGTGGTGCCGTCCTGAAAAAAAGAAGTGGCCTGGCGCTTCTAAGACCGCCCCAGACGTTATCGACTCCAGCCCCGATATGTAGGAGGGGGTGCCAAGAAACCTCACTCAGGTAAAAAGTAGCCAGACCTCGACTGTATCCCTCGTATGTCCATGCCATATGCCAGAGGATGTACGAAGTGTCACACCTTTAACATCCTACAATATCCTACTAAGATTTATCCCCCCCCCCCCAAGGTCTCCAAGAAATAGTGATATCGGAAAGGATTACAAAATTACACAACTGTAACATCTTTAGGTGGCGGAAGTGAAAACTTCAGTTTTTATAAAGATTGCAGATTACAGAAGAGATCTCAGTATTTGTATATAGGCAAAAAACAACTAATCCATGCATTCTTTTTCTATTAGTGTAGTAAGTGTTATTATTTTATTTTAATAAGGAGGGTTTACGACCACTATGAAATGAAGATACTAACTTTACCTGACTTTTTCTTTGCTAAGAATCAGCTTTGAAAAAAATATATTTCGCTTCGGTAAGGCTCCAAAAGTGCTCATTACACCGGAAAATTCATTATCATTTCCAATTTGTGCATTTTATACTTGTTGTGCACACACACATGGGCACCCATAAGGGGTGGCAAGAGGGGCACTTGCCCTTTCCTGGAAATGTGACTACGCTATTTCTTTTCTGAGAACGTACTACAAGGAATAGTCGTGATAACACTTATTCTGATTGCTAGTTTTTCTGTTAAACTTCTGGATGCGTGTGTATGTAATAAAAATAGTAATAAATGTGGGGAATTTACAGTGGAAAGTAATGATATAAATTTTTTGCATTTGATGTTGGTGCACAGCGTACATACGTACAGTATAAAAAGGCATTTTTTCCTTTTCTTTTTTTTTTTATTGAAGGTTTAACGACAACCGTGAGCAACTAATGGGCTATAAGCAGTCACCCGTCCCTAATGTAGGGTCACTGGTTCCAGGGAAGGAGATAACCAGTACCATAAGATAAACACAACATCCATGCCTCGCCGGGATTCGAACCTAGACCCTTCTCGAACGAATAATCATAAGCCAGCGCTTAGACCACTGCACCAGCGGGGCGGCATATATACACTCACGGACAATGAAATTTGCCCAAAGGTAGCATCGGATTGAACTGAAATTTTATGGACGTAATGATACTGATGAATGATAACACATGATGGCAAAAACAGAGCTGCAGGTCAATTACAGAGGGATCTGTGGCACGCAGTCTGGTCATTTTCAATAGCGCGTCGAACCGCCTCGTACGTTGATACATGCTGCAATACGGTCCGACATGGAGGCGAACAGGAGCCTGATGTTGTCCAGCGGCAGACTTGCCCACACGTGTTGGACGGTGTGCTCCAAATCCCGGATAGTGAGGCACGACGGCAGCCGGCGTTTCAACTGGTCCCACACATGCTTGATAGGTGACATGTCCAGGAAGTGGGCAGGCCATGTAATTGTCTGGACATGACGTAGGCAGTCCTGCGCAACCCGAGACATGCGCGGCCGGGCAATATCTTGCTGGTATAGCGCACCTGGAATTCCAACCAGGAATGGGAGCACATGGGGCCGTAGGATCTCATTTACATACCGCTGGCCCGTCAATGATCCATGTACCACTACTAGAGCTGATCGGCTATCGTAGGCAATGGCTCCCCAGACCATAACGCCTGCAGTGGGAGAGGTGTGGCGCTCGATAGCGAGGTCGTGACTGTGCCGTTGACCCGGGGACCTCCACACCCGGACACGATCTGTCCCCATAACGAAGCGGCACTCATCGCTAAACACCACACGTCGCCTGTCTGTGGCGTTCCACGTCGCTCCGGGGTGGCTGGCACCACTGCACAAGGAGCCCGCGATGCACACGTAAGAGGGGCGCTGGGGTAGCAGATTCGCTTCCGCGAGGCGTCGGGAAATGGTTCGTGGGCACACAGGAGCGGCTACATCTGCCTGTATAGTGGACCGGGTCCCCGTGGGATCCGTTCGTACCTGGCGAACGATCCGTCGATACTCTCTACCGGTGGTCTTCCTGGGCCGTCCGGAGACGCCCCGCCGTGTGGCAGGGCCGTCACGTATCCACTGCTCCCAATGCAGTAGGACGGTATAGTCAGAACGATCCACGTGGAGGCCTATACGTCGCGCCGACCACCCTGTGGTTTTCAGCCCAATGATCAAGCCTCTCTCAAAGTACGTAAGTTGTGTAAATTGACGTCTCTGGAGTCTACCTGACATTCTTGTCACTCTGTACTCTTGTTTGCGTCGGCCTGTGCTTTTCGCTTTCATGAGGCTTAGACTACACGCCTGTTTACAAGGCTGCGGGCTCATGCTTGCAGCACCACTACTGAGTGTGCGGTCATGCGCACTCGCACCAAACGTGAATCATTTGCATATCAGCATGCACTCCAGCTATCTGCAAAGTTTCGCGGTTGTGGTATGTTTTCTTCTAGGTGCGCAAATTTCATTTTCCGTAAGTGTATATAGAAAAGCATGAAAGGTGAAGGAATGAAAAATGATACTGTCCTCTGCAGCAGACATTCATTGTTTAACGAAGATCTTCGAAAGTATTTCCAAAACTTCCTCTTAGGTTTTTTTTTTTTCCCCCTTGATGACCGACTACGTTATCCCCTGAAGTTTCGAGGCGCATGAGACACAAATGGCCAAAAGGCACAAGACTCAAAACAACAACAAAGAAATTTTCTAATTATCCTAACAAGGTGTCGAATTTAATTTATTTATGCCTCCCCGGTGGCGCAGTGGTCAAAGGCAGACACAACATCCATGCCTCACCGGTATTCGAACCCGGACCCTTCTCGGACGAATGGTCATGAGTCATGGCCTAGACCACTGCGCCACAGGGGCGGCATATAGAAAAGCATGAAAGGTGAAGGAATGAAAAATGATACTGCCTCTGCAGCAGCCAGAGATGGAAACGGGTCACGGGTCAACGGGTCGACAATTTCTTGCGGGGTCCAACGGGTCGGGTCACGGTGTTCCTGACCCGATTTTGACCCGGTTTTATTTCAGTTTTATTTTTGAAAAAAGAACAATATGTTCCAAAGAAAAATGCGCGTTGTAGAATTCTGTAGTCGATACTGGTGCCAACGGAGTGAATAATGATTTGCCATGCAACAATATTGTTTCTTTTTTAAAGCAACGAAGATTTCCACCGACCGACGTCAGACACACCGACACCATATCATAAAAATATACTTCCTTTGCATTCTTTTACAGTGCGTTGTCCAGGGCAAGATACAGGCAAACGCCATTCGGCTACTTCTCAGCTAATTCACTCTCTCCGTGCGAAGTTCACTGTATGACTAACAGTTACTTTTCACATCGCATCTTTTACATTGAGCATTCAAAGGTTTTCGATTGATGTGCTAACATCCCGTTCCCATGACATGTCATGTCGAAATTAACTCCTTATTTGTTAATATGGATAGATTTAATATTAAGGAGGTTGAGAAAGGCGTCGAGGCCAACAAATGCGTGCTTGTTAAAAATCACAAAAGGAAGAGTGAATGCTAGAAATTGTTTTGTCTCATTAAGGAACCGGTGAATAATTTTGTGTTGTTTGGTCTTGCTTGTTGTTCAAAATGTGGAAAGTGTATAATTACAAAGAAAGATGTCGACGATGTAATAAAAGATTATGAAACCAAAAATCTAACGGACCATATGAAAGTATGCGCACCTCCATCAAAGCGTGGAAAGAGTGAACAATCTAAATACATTTAAAAAAATACATTTGTGTAACCGTAAATAATGATTCCCATTTGTAATATATTCCATGGTCACGGTCATAGTCAGCCATTATTCCGGGATTACGCAAAATAGTGGCACTAAAATTTAGCAAGTAACCAAATTTTATTAACAAAAAAAGGATAGATAAATAAATAAATAAATAAATAAATAAATATATATATATAACTCTGATCATGATGTCATCATGATCAGAGTTAAATCCCTGAAATGGCAATGGGCTGGACATACTGCCAGAAGGACAGATCATCGATGGACAGCTGAAATTTTAGATTGGATTCCAAACGACAGGAAAAGACCCAGAAGAAGACCACATGGGAGATGGGTGGATGAAATTCGAAAGTATGCAGGGGTGACATGGAGGAGACTGGCACAAGACAGACCGTTGTGGAGGAAACTTGGGGAGACCTTCGTCCAGCAGTGGATTGATAATGGTTGACAATGATGATGATGATATATATATCATATATATCATCATCATCAATGATGATGATATATATATATATATATATATATATTTTTTAAAACGAAGGGTGCAAAATAACCTGAAAATCAAAACGCGCAACGCAGCAGTTTTGAAAATTCAGAATACACATTCTATAAAGAAGATACCTAAGCAAAAAAATACATATATAATTTTGACTCACACCTAATACAACATAGAAAAGGTTATGTATCTACCTGTGTGAGTAAAAGGAGAAAAAGATAAAAAATAAAATAAAACAACTGAATGTAGAAGGTGTCGAGAATACTGAGCCTTGGCTTTATCAAGGACCAGCAAAAACTCTGCATTTTCTCACTTCCACAAAGACCTAGTTGGAAATGGGTTTCTGCAAGGCCATAGATGCAAGTAACATTCCCACCTAAAATAGTTAAAAAATATATATATATAAGTCATGTCCTCCGTAGAGTAGCAAGACCTAGCACTAGTTAACAATTTCGCTTGCATCCATTAACCTTCATGGCCCGACCCATGCTCTTCATCTGTTATTATTAAACAGAGAGAAGAAGATTAAAGAGAACTCAAGCTGTGAGAGTGACATAATAAATGGAAATGATTTTCAGCTATAACGAAATTCCAAGTTCGTTTGAGAGAGAATTTAAACCTGAAAAACAATGCAAAAGAAATCCAAATTTTACATTGCAATTAAAAAAGGAAATGTTAATTTATAACGAACAGATTTTTGAAAGAAAACTTGAGTCTAAAACCCCCTACTCTACAACTTATGACAGCACGAAAACGAGAATAAGTTAAAGATAAATATTAACTAAAGAAAACTTTGTGAAAGTTATATACCTTAAACAGTTAGTTGCAATATGTACAAAGTATTTCAGCAGTGCTTTAAGTGCATAATTAATTAGTTATTAAGAACTTAACTACTTTGAAAAAACAGCGCATAGACAGCGCATAGAAAAGGAACAGGCTTAGCCTTCTTCTGTTCCTAGGTACCCCAAAAGACGCTCAAAGTTACAAAGAAAAGTAAGAGTTAAAACCCGCAAAAATGTTAACAGACAAACCAATGCTTAAAAGCTGAAAAGCTAAAAAACGACAGAGAAAAGGTACATAAAGTACAAACATTGAACTTATAAAACCTAGAACCCAAAAACAAGGAAGAGAGCTTACCTCTTGTGTGACAAAACCTTTCTCCACACAAGAGGAGAACATGGCTGACCCCTTCCGCCACTCCCAAGACGCTGGGGGGCAGTGAGGGTGGGGCTGATGGCCTCCTCATACAGCAAGAAACCAACGCGCGGAGATTTTAACCGGAGAAAAAAATATATAAATTTAAGACTGTGGATCTGTATGATCAGAATGAGCAGAATTAACTCTCCAGAATACATGAGAAATATTATAAAATACACGAGCAGTTTATTTAATAATCTTTGCATGTATTAAATCACCTTAGTGAGCTTCTGTAGATTAATCAGAATCTTATTAATTTTAATGTTGGTTTTACTATTTTTAGTATAGCTATCCTAGTGATGAATAACTAGTTTTCTTTTTTATTTGTTTTTATTTTCTTTTATAAACAGATTTTTAAGCTTTTTTTTGTGATTTTGTTTATATTATTTAATTTTTTGTTTTAATAGGACCGTCATATCCATAGCACTAAGGTTCCTTTAGTTAGTTAATAGGCATCCTCTAGCCAACTTCCTTACGGCTTTGATTGGTCAGAATCATATTATTAACTGTGTAGAAAATTAAAGCTGATCTGCCAACCTTACTCTATTATTCAGAATAATTTTTCTTAAAGTTCTTTTGATGAAAGAAGAAGGAATTTCGTTCTCTAGAAAACTTTCTAATAGTATATTAATGTGGTAATTGAAATCCAAATTGTTGCTGCAAATTCTTGAAATTCTTAGGACCTGAGAAATTAGTACATTCTCAATTACTTTGGTTGAAATGTTATTATTCCAGTGTAGATATTTAATTACTTTGAAAGGAAAATTAACTCTTTTATCAAAGAGGCTAATAGATGGGTTACCTCTGTTGAGCTTAATGCTTAAGTCTAGGAACTCAAGTTCCTGATTACTGTGGTTGGTTTTACATAAGTTAAGAGAGCTAGGATAGATATTATCAAAATCACTTTCTATAACTTCTGAATTATTGATACACAGCAGATCATCAATATATCTAAAAGTGTAAAGGTAGTTATCTGAGCAGGTGGGGTGATTTTTAATGAATTTATATTCCTTAAAGAACAGGAATAGATTAGCGATATTTGTGGACATTGATGTTCCCATTGGAATACCGTTCACTTGCTTAAAATTTTTTCCTTAGTCTTCAGTTTTGCTCTTAAGTATATATATATATATATATATATATATTCGGTGAAACAATCAGCAGTTGCAATGGCTCTGAAATCCTGCGGTATTGAAGATGCATACATTAATATTATTAATAACATCTATGAAAATGCAAGTGCAAAGATTCGGCTGTTTGAAAATACAACACACATAAAAATTGGAAAAGGAGTGAGACAAGGTGACACCATATCTCCGAAGCTCTTTAATGCCACATTGGAAAATGTCTTTCAATCACTGAGCTGGGAAAACAAGGGGATAAAGATTAATGGAGATTATCTAACCCACCTTCGTTTTGCTGATGACATAGTCATTTTTGCAACTACCCCATCAGAGCTGCAGAGTATGATCCAGGAACTTGCTGACAAGAGTAAAGAAGTGGGATTAAAAATGAACTTTCAGAAGACAAAAGTGATGTACAATGCTTTTACAAGAAATGAAGATTTATCGATTGATGGAGAAAAGCTGGAGATAACAGACACGTACGTTTATCTTGGACAGCAGATATCAAGTGAGGGTCACATTGGTGAAGAAATTAATCGGCGTACAAAACTTGCCTGGAGAGCTTTTGGAAGAAACAGCATAATTTTCAAGAGCAATATGCCATTATGTCTTAAAAGAAAAGTGTTTGATCAATGCATCCTTCCAGTGCTTACGTATGGTGCAGAGACGTGGACCTTAGCTAAAAGAGACATACAAAGGCTGCAGACAACTCAAAGAAGCATGGAGAGGTGCATGCTTGGTGTAACCAGGAGAGATAAGAAGAGGAACACGTGGATCCGAAAAATGACAAGAGTGGAAGACATCATGATCAGAGTTAAATCCCTGAAATGGCAATGGGCTGGACATACTGCCAGAAGAACAGACCATCGATGGACAGCCGAAATTTTAGATTGGATTCCAAGGGACAGGAAAAGACCCAGAAGAAGACCACATGGAAGATGGGTGGATGAAATTCGAAAGTATGCAGGAGTGACATGGAGGAGACTGGCACAAGACAGAGCGTTGTGGAGGAAACTTGGGGAGACCTTCGTCCAGCAGTGGATTGATAATGGTTGACAATGATGATGATGATGATATATATAGTTCAAAGCAGATTTGTCCGGGTCCGAAATTTTTGACCCGTTTCCAACTCTGGCAGCAGCCATTCATTGTTAAACGAAGATCTTTGAAAGTATTCCCAAAACTTTCTCTTAGGCTATCAAGACTCAAAATAACAAAGAAATTTCCTAACTGTCCTAACAAGATGTATAATTTAATTTACTTATGCCTCCAAGGTGGCGCAGTGGTCTAAGCGCTGGCATCTGACCATTCGTCCGAGACGGGTCCAGGTTCGAATCCCAGTGAGGCATGGATGTTGTGTCTATCTTTCAGTACTGGCTCTCTCCCTTCCCTGGAACCAGGGGCTTTAAAATAGGGACGGGCAACTGCTTATTGTTCATCGAATTGCTCACGGTGGTCGTTATGCCCCCCCCCAATCCGTTTAGCCATCCCTTTTATTTATGTAGTTTTGGGGTCTTCTGGTTTTCAATTAAATGTTTGCCTTCTGCGTATGTGTGGTAAAAAGAGTTAGATAACGTCGTGAAGGCACAGGGGGAATTTGCATATGGTATTGATGTGTGTTATACGCAGTTACAATTTCTATTTGCCCCTTCCTGAAAACTAAGCGATACGCGGCACGCGCCCATGTGCACTCAGAAATATTCTCAGATACGCTTTCATGGCATCAGTCACGACGAAAGGAAAACTAAAAGCTGTTTCTGTCGGAACAAGTGCAGTATTAAAAATCAGCTTTCGCCGGTTAAAGTACTGAACGCCTTAATAATGTGGCAAAACAAGTAACACTTGAACATACTGTAATCGAAAGTAACTCAAAATTTTGTTTACTGAAGGCATAAACTTCACTGATCGCAACGTATGTATACACACATACAAATGCTTAAATTAACACTATCCGCAAATACAACATAATACAACATATTACGCAACTACAACATAATACAACATATTACGCAAATACAAAATAATAATACAACATATTAATAGCAATGAAGTCCCCGATCCGGTTATCACATATATACACTGAAGAGCAATTGAATTAGAGATACCTGTCTAGTAACGTGTAGCACCACCTTTCGCACTGATGACGGCGGCGATTCGTCTCGGGTTGATGTACTCGACAAGACACCGGAAGCGTTGGGAAGCCATACGGATCCACGACCCTGAACAAGCTCCCACAGTTCACGAAGATTTGATGGAGGGGGTCAGAGTCTCGAACATCTCTCTCGATGGCATCCCAGATGTGCTCGATGGGACTGAGGTCAGGTGACCTAGCTCGCCAAGGAAGCGAGATCACGTCGGTGGAGTGTTCATCCAACCATTCGGATACAATTCGAGAGCGATGGCACGGTGTATTGTCTTGTTGCAGGATGAGGTCCCCAGTGTGATGTTGAAGACGCACAAACGGGAGCAAATGGTCGTCCAGGATATCCCGAGATTCCGAGATATCCTGGACGACCATCTGACCTGTGAGGGACGATGTCATACGTACCAGGGGTCCCATTTAAGTCCACGTAAACAGTCCCCAGATGAGAATGCCACCCACACCAGCTTGAAGAGTACCCTGCTGGCAAGAAGGATCCATCGCTTCATGTGGTTTGCGCCGTACTCATATCCTGCCATTCGCATGCACCAACGTGAATCTCGGCTCATCAGTCCAGGCAATATTTTTCCACATGTCTAGGGTCCAGTGGCGATGTTCTCGCGCCCATGCTAATCTTTGCACCCTGTAATGAGCGATCAGCAGCGGTAAGCTCGTGGGGCGATGGCTTCTGTACCCCATAGCGAGGAGATGGTTCTGGATGGTGTGGCTGCTTACACGCTTCTGTGCACCAGCGTTAAATTGTCAAGTGATTTCTTGCACTGTGGACCGTCTATCCGCTGTTACAATGCGAGCTAGCCGACGATGACCCCGCTCATCCACACGCTGTTGTCCACGGCAGTTGGCCCTTGCAGGGATGGTTTTACCGGATTCTATGTACTCACGGTGCACCCGTGACACAGTGGCTCGTGAAAATCCAAGTGCCTGCACGACTTCCGAGATGGAGTGACCCATTCGTCGGGCCCCGACAATTTGCCCACGATCAAATGCGCTTAGATCCTTCGTCTTACCTATACTGCGTCCGACTCTTACTGATTCCCGTCGCATCACTCCTTATATTATCGGATCGCTGCATACGTCATGTCGTTTCCGTTTACAGGGCCACCCACAGCACCACATTTGCATAACGCCAGCTGTCTCTAATTCAATTGCTCTTCAGTGTAATATCAAGTTGCAAGGAGAGACAGTGTGAGAAAGAAAAGGCGGGGGTGTACGCTATACCGTTGGTATATCCTGACAACACGGAAAAGATATATATCAAAATGACAAAGCGATACTTGGACATTAGATGTAAAGAACACGTACAAAGTGTGAACCACGACATGCAGAATACAGCCCTCGCCAGAGAAGTCATGCATTGCTCGGCCGCTCCTGTGTGGAATAATATTAGAAGAATTGTCCCTTACACGAATTTTAAAGAAACTGCCATCAGGGAAACAGTGGAAATCCTATCAAGCAAACTGGCATGCAATGATATAGTCTCTACTGAACTACCAATAGTTTGGCATGCGTTATTAAAAGATGGAAACACATCACGGTGCACAGTAAAATTGCGTGATGAAAAAAAATTCATGTAATACACTCGTGATGTCACCCATGTTATTTTCAAAAATCATTTTCGTTCTTCACATGTTCCAATTCTCTGCATTCTTATGTCTACCATTGCCTTGAAAAAGCCTCCCAGTGCAGTGCGAAAGCTTGGAGAATATTTGTGTTGACTACACCACAAAAATAAACGGATTTAATACGCTATATGCGTTTCATTATTAACATTATCCCTCTGTTGAAACGCAATTTTTTTATTGTTTGAGGGCTTAACGGCCACAGAGAGCAACTTGATGGGCTATAAGTAGCTGCCCGTCCCTAATTTAGGACCACTGGTTCCAGGGTAAGGAGAGAGGGCCGCGGGTGGCCTAGTGGTCAGCGTTCGTGACTGCCATGGAGATAACCTCAGGTTCGATCCTGGCAGGTACGAACGTTCGAACCACTAAATGTCCGCCGTGCGTCGGATGGGCACGTTAAGCCGTCGGACCTCGGGTACTGGCCACCCGGTAATAAATAAGGGCGTCTTCCTCCCCCTTTCTACCTTGCTTCCGTGTCACTTTCCTATCGGGCACTCTAGCCCAAATATCCTAGCTTCCTATTTCTAAGGGTTGTTTAAGACCTGGGGTCAGACACTCCAGTCCTAAAATCCTCTACATATGATCTGATCTGGTAGGGAGAAAGCCAGTGCCGTAATACTTTTCAAAGTGAATGGACCCATGCCTCACCGGGATTCGAGCCTTGACTCATTTCGAGCGAATGCCAAGAAGCCAGAGCTTAGACCACTACGCCACAGGGGCGGCTAAACGCAATTACAAATATGGGTCGTTAACGGCGTATTAATGAACATAATGACCGTGGAACATGACGTGGAAGATAAGAGGAGATAATGAGAAATTTATTACCAGATTAAGGCTCATACACAGTTAACAAAACTTCCCTGTTTTTATGCGGCCTTGCATATCACTCAAAACTTCCTTTCAATCATGAAATGAGAGAAGAAAAAAAAAGGTTGACTTAGAAGAAACCTAGTGAATTTTTATCGTGTCTTTTCAAAAGAAAGGAAAAACGAAAACAAGAAATATGACACTGAATTTTCAGGTGTAATGTAATGAGCACTTTTGGAGCCTTTCCGAAACTTTTTTCTTTTTTTCAAAACAGATTCTTAGCAGGTGAAAAATCAGCTAAAGTGAGTATTCACACTTATTACACTAATGAAAAAACTGTGTATTATATAAAATGCACAATATTCGTAATACTTTTCAAAGTGAATGGAACCAGTTACTAGAAAAAAGTTCAACCGCATTTTTAGAATCGGTAAATCACCCTCAAATAGAAACAGCTACTTACGCCTACCAGTGAAAAAATGTGAGTTGTGAAAATATACAGTTGTACACAAAATATTTCTCATAGTGGCAAATATCCGAGGCAAAAGGAATTTTTCAAATCCAACAGTTAGAAGAGATATGGGGGGATGTAATATAACTTTCAGCCCCCGCTAGAGGGCGTAAACGTATATTTCCAATATCTCTGCTTCTAACAGTACGATTTGAAAATTTATTTTCACATCGGATACCATTCACTTGGAAGAACATAGTGCACACGTAATTTTTCGTAATGCACACTTTTCACGCTAGCTGACGTTACTATGCATTTCTGTTTTAATTGTAAAACTTAGACCGAAAAAATTATTTTTGTACTATATACCATTCGTTAAGGTAAAGATTAAAAACATTATCCTCTTTAAACAACGCAGTTTTCCCGCTAGGGTGCGTAAATGTAAGAACTTTTTTTTTCTCTGCTTCAGGAAGTCATGTTCGAGAATGTCTTTTTCATTGCCAAGCTTCTGCTATGAAGAATATTTAGCGTTTTTTTTTTTTAAGAGAATCTCTGATTCTAAACAAGTTAGTAAAATCATGCAATGCATTGATTATGATACGCTTTCCAACATAACAGAAATTATTACTCAAGTTATGAGGAGAATGGCTGTGGAATAAATCTCGCTCCTGTCCTGACCTTTGACCCCTTTTCGATGATATTCAACAGAACCGGTTCAGTATACCTCAAGAATAACATAATAAAGTTTTGTCGCAATAGAAGCAGTTTTACGGAAGTTATGAGAATAATGGCTGTGGAATAAATCTTGCTTTTGTGCAATTACCTTTGACCGCATTTCGTTGATATTCAACAGAACCGGTTCACTATACCTCCGGAACAACATGATAACGTTTTGTCGCAATGGAAACATTTTTAGGTAAGTTATGATGCACAAGGGCAATAGAATGGATCCCACTCCAGTGTCCTGACCTTTGACCCCATTTCGCCCATTTTCAATAGGGTTCGTCCCGAGTGGCTCCCTACCACATACTAAAATTTCATCGAAATCGAACCATATTTACGCATGTTATGACGCATAAAGGCAATGAAATGGATCCCGCTTTTATGTCCTGACCTTCGACCCCATTCCGCACATTTTCAACACGGTTCGCTCCCAGGTGGTTTCTTACCACATACTAAAATTTCATTGAAATCGAACCATTTTTACGCAAGTTATGATGCATAAAGGCAATGGAATGGATCCCGCTCCTATGTCCTGACCTTTGACCCCATTTCATTTATTTTCAATAGGGATCGTCCCCAGGTGGTTCCCTACCACATACTAAAATTTCGTTGAAATCGAACCATTTTCACGTGAGTTATCGTGCGGACGGACGGACGGACAAAGCTGGAGCATATACGCTTCTTCAACCTACGGTTGGAAAGAGTAAAAAATCCTTTCTTGATAAGATACCCATCACTAAGAAAAATATTTTGCACTTATTTTCTCTTTCAATTAACATACAGCTTTGCCGCTCGGGTGCATATAAGTCATATCACATTTTCCTTAATGTCTCTTCTTCTGATAGTTTGCTTTGAAAAATCTCTTTTGCTTCCGATAATTTTCGGTAACAGAAACATTTTGGTTACAACTTTTCGTAACACACATTTCTGCTGCCAGTGGGTGTAAGTAGCTATTTCTACCTGCGGATATTTGCCGATTCCAGAGATTCAGTTGATTCTTTTTTTTTTTTTTTTTTTTTTTTTAATAATAACCGGATCGGTTTCCATTCACTATGAAGAACAATGCGCAGTTTGCCGCTACGGACGTAAATTGCTAACTCTTTTCCGTAGATTCTTTCTTTTGCGAAAATACGAGTTGAAAATTTGTTTTCGTATCGGAAACGCTTCAAAAGACGTGCTCTTCACACCCGAAAATTAGGCGTCATATTTCTTGTTTGATATCTTCCAAGATCTGGAATTAAATTTCAAACATGGTACTTTAACTATCATTTTCCAATACGTCTAATACAGTGCTAAAAACTAGCGCGGGACACTCTCTCTCTCTCTCTCTTGTCAGGACTTGGTGCCATCACAGCATGGAATACCTGTAAATAATTTTGGAGAATATTTCAATTCTCTCAGTGAAGCTTCTTCTGTCTCTTATATATTCCTAAAATAATTTTTTTTCAGCCAATCCCTGACAAAAAAAAAAGAAAAAGGTACGACAATGAAAATGGGAAGTCGAATACAAATGTCTTAATTGTGAAGGAACATTTCCTGCAAAATGGAAAGCTCCGAAACGCGGTTGAGGTACCTTTGTATCCGATAAACTCGATGCTAATTCATGCGTTCCAGATCAGTCAATATGACCGCGTTCCTGTAAAGGTCTGCTGCACAGAGTCAATCACAAACACAAATTAATTACAGAGAGACATGTCATAATTTCTTAATGTATCACAGAGTAAAATTAATGACATCAAAAAAAGAAAAGTCACATCGAAGGTATTACTGATATTCTGGGTGTTAAACAGGAAGATATTCACACGTAACTTCGTAACACGTTGGCGTAGTAAACCCCCAGTCCCCCTTCCCCCATACACTAAAATAAATCATAACCAAAAGTTTGTCTAAGGAATACACATAGACACTTTGTGACCCATGAGCACCATCGCATTATGTCTATGGAAAGGAACATTGCTAATTAGTTTCGCACGAAGGAATATGCGATGAGGATAAGTTGAACGTAATCTAAAGCATGGAAACATGACGTGAATTACTGAACTGAAAGTATTTGAAACGATTTTCCTTTGATGGGTAAAACTTTAAAAACAGTTAGTTCCGTTGCTCTATATGCTTTCACATGTACAGAATTTATGCAATTAATGATTTCCTTAATCTTTCCATATTTTAACAGAATTGAGGAACAGAATACGTGAGGCAGTTAACAAATTTTGTGCGTTTAAACCTTAATATTCCTGAAATGCGATAAATACGCAATGATAAATTTGAGAGTTTTATACACTGAGTGGCCACTTTATTATGAACACCTGACAGTTTTAAGCAAATGAGCTATGGCTGCACGCTGTTGCCTCCAGAGGGCGAGGCTAGTATAAAAAGGGAAAGCTTAGTGCTTGCGACAGTAGAAAAGTGATTTTTGGGTGACGAGATGAGTAAAAAATGCGATTTGACGGACTTTCAACATGGGATGATTGTAGGAACTCGTAGCCATGGAGCGAGTATCACCGAAACCGCCCGCATTCGTGAAATGTTCCAGAGCAGCTGTTGTTAAAAGTGTTTAAAGACTGGACTGTCAGCCAAAAAACCTGGGTCTCTACGTGCAACGTGTGGTCGTCATCGACTAATGACTGCTCGGGCGGAACGGAGTGTCCAGACTGGTAACAGACAACAGAAGGGCAACAGTGCAGCAAATTACAGACCATCTTAATCAAGGATCCCCTCAAATGATCTCTGCGCGCACTGTTCGCCGTACACTGCATCGGATGGGATATGACAGCCGAAGGCCTCTTCGAACACCTTTGCTGTTCGCAGTTAACAAGAGAAAACGTCTCCAGTTCGCACAGAAGCACAATGATTGGACAGTCGATTATTGGAAATAAGTTATGTGGTCCGGTGAATCACGTTTTCAGTTGCACCATGCAGATGGCCGAGTGAGAATTTGGCGGAAACAGCACGAAAGCATGGACCCTGCATTGCTACAACCCTTCAAGCTGGTGGAGGCAACGTTATGGTTTAGGGAATGTTTTCCTGGCATGCTTTGGGCCCTTTAGTTCGTGTTGATCAACGTCTGACTGGCACATCATATCTAACATCGTTGCGGACCAAGTACATCCTGTCATGTGGATGGCTTATCCCAATGGCGATGGCTACTTTCAGCAAGATAATGCGTCCTGCCATAGTGCTCGTATTGTACAGGATTGGTTTCAAGAGCATGCCGGTGAGTTTACTTTGCTTAGGTGGCCCCCATAATCTCCAGATCTCAACCCCATTGAGAATTTGTGGGATGAAGTTGAACGAGCCGTCAGACAGCTGGTTCCACAACCCTGCAATATCAAACTCCTGGAAAGTGCTATTCATCAAGCATGGTCTCAGATTCCACAAACCACCTATCAATATCTCGTGGAGTCCATGCCACGAAGAATAGACGCAGTATTAAAGGCAAAAGGTGGCCCAACGAAATACTGAGGGGGTGGTCATAATAAAGTGGCCACTCAGTGTATACCGATGAGGCATTATATTACGACCACCCCCAGCTCAGAGAAATGAGCGCGCCTGGAGACCAAACGGTGGCGCAGGTGAAGTTCACAATGCAATATATATACAAACCGAAGACCGGCTTTCGGCTAGTAGAGTGTTCGGAGTCAGAATGAGAAAAGCTGCCGATTTATCGGAGGACAAACTGTGATGGCACGGCGCCTCGGAACCGGCGCGGCATGTGGGTTGTGCACGTGGTGCTGTAGTGAGTACGTATCAAAAGTGGTACACAGATGGCCGAACGACGAACCGTCGTGTATCGTCTGCAGCTCACTGACGCCAGAGGGGAGCCGAGACTGTTGCGCATTGTCCACAGCGACCGCAGAGCCACACCACATTGCGACAGATCACCCGCAGCTACAACAGTGGTGATAAGGGCAATGTGTCAGAGCACACAGTTCATCGCTGCTTTCTGCGCATGGGCCTGCGTAGCCGAAGACCCAGCCGGGTACCCGTGCTCACTGCACGTCATCGCCAACAACGCATGAAATGGGTCCAAGATCATCGAGATTGGACAGTGGATTATTGGAAGAAAGTGGCCTGGTCTGACGAATCAAGATTACTGGTGCATCACGTAAACGGCCAAGTAGGTATGCTGATTGCCAACGGAGGATATGGCACCTGGATGCACTGTTTGGTGGAAACAGGCCGGCGGCGTTATGCCGTGGGCGATGTTTTCTTGGGATAATTTAGGCCGCATTATCCCAATAGCACAATCCCTGACAGCTGTCAGGTATCTGAACATCGTTGCGGACCAAGTTCACCCATTCATGGCAACTGTTTTCCCTCTGCTGGTGATGGCCATTACCAACAGGATAATGCGCCATGCCAAACTGCGCCAGAATCGTCAAGGAGTGGTTTGAGGAACATGCTGGTGACTTTCTGTTAATGCCTTGGCCTCCAAATTCACCTGACATGAACCCAATTCAACGTTTGTGGTTCGACCACCATCCCGAAATGTATGGGAACTTGAGGAGGACCTGATGCTGACATTATGGTACCAGATACCTCAGGATACCAACACTGTCACCTCATCAAATCGATGCCTCGCCGAGTGGCCGCTGTTTCGCGGGCTAAAGGGGGTCCCTACAGCTTATTTATAATATTAGGTAGGTGGTCATAATATAATGGCTCATCGGTGTATGTTTTGCCAGTATTATTCTGGAACGTTTTTAGTTTAACTGTTATTTCAATTTTAAAACGATACGTATCTATGCATTTTATTGTTACTTCAATAATAACACAGCTCGGGGGGATTACTTTCCCTAACCATAAGAGTGGTCCTATATAAACGAAAGTGGTAGTTAGAGGGGAAAACTCAAATAACACCAGAAATCCTAGCTCCTAGAGGACAACCCCCCCCCGGCGCAGATACAGAGAGGGAGCGACCTCCCCCTCTAACTTTTATACATGTGTTTATTTTGTACCAAAACAACTATCCAAGTTACGCCTATCGAGAACTGAGCATATTTTCCAACTGCTGCACTCAATGAAAATGTCAGGTTTTGTAATTCGCATAGCAGAGTATGTAAAAAAAATGTTTTCAATAATTTTTCTGACATTGAAAACACTGCACTTCCAATTACATCATTCCAAAACAAGAACGGAGCATCGCTTGCCCTTGCCCACGCTATATGAACAACGAAATATGACATTTTTGCGGCCCCAAGAATCTCATACCAAATGATATTTATCGGCAGCTGAATACGCACCCGTTTACTAATATGCTGCCGCGACGGCCAATCGCGTGGCAAACGTCACTTTGTGTGACAATGAGCAGAGAAAAAACCAAAAACGCGCACGTCGCTGGTCCTCTGGCGTGGACAACTACACTTGAGACACCTACTTAAAAATATCATACCATCAAATGTAGAGTTGCCACCTTTCGTGAACAGGAGGCATCGCTAGTCTAAGAACAGTTGGGGGAGGGGCTGAACAGGGTTTATTTTTTTCACTACCTCGTAGTCTCCCCCCTCCCCTTCCGAAATAAAATAACAATAAATAAATGAAACAGCCAAGTTTTAAAATTGATAGCTGTTCTTTTAATTTAATCGCATTTTAAATTTAAAATAATTAAATTTCCTTTACAACCAATGTAACCAGGGTAGGCCTGGCCCACCGGGATACCGGGACATATCCTGGTGCGCCCTCCCTAGAAGCTTCCCTCAGCGCCCTCCGGCAAGAAAAAGCACCAGATGAGCGAACAGTTGCCAAGAAAAGCGTCACCCAAGAGATGGTGAACGATGAGTCATGCCGCATGCGTCTCGAAAGGACATGTTCTTTCCAATAACTTCTAAGATAAGGTTCCCGACGTTTAGTGCGTTTTTAATTTATGTTATATGTACCTACCAATATGGTTTCATGAAAACGTTAAAGTCATTAATATTTTGCGTCAATTGTAAAGTATTAATGTATTATTGTGGTTTAATTTGAAAGAAATATTTTGATTTTGGGTAATTTTCTTTTTCGCTCCCTGTGCATGCGTTTCTTTTTTACGATTTGTGTATCACTTGCAACTTGCAAAATTTGAATCTTATTGTTACTGTTATTTAAAATTCAAATATTTTCAAGTTATTTAACGGTTTCTTTCAAAACGTCTTCATGTGAACAATGGACATAAAAAGAGGAAGAAATGCGGCCATGAGTACAGGAAAGAGAGAAAAAGCAAACAACTGCAAGAGTCCGCAAAAGAATGCTAAAAAATTACCCAATTTTACCCAAACCAAAATCTATAAGTCACACCGGTCAGGCAGAGACTTTAATGTCACATGAAGTTTCACTTCCAGTATCAGATTCAGTGGATTATTTTGACATTGAAACACAATCCACTAGCCAAGAAAACTTCTCTGAATCAACATCTGTTGATCGACCTCTCGTACTAGAAAGTGCAGTAACAAATGAAGTTAGAGAAGGCTCAATCAATCCAACTGCAGAGTCAATGGACTATTTTAGAAAACTTGGCCAAGATGAATTGCTTGCGTATTTGGCTTACTATACTGTTCAGCCCTGTGAGGACATGCCTTTCCATGATAGAGAGCCGTTTTTTTATTGTAGAACAAAGTGACAAACAGATTTTCAAAAGACAGTGGTTGAATTTTAATGAGAAGACCTAGCAGTTGTTTTGTTTTTTGTGTGTCGCGTTCAGCGATAGCAAATCTGTTTTCTGCTCCGGCTTCAACGACTGGACGCATGTTCACTAAAGAGTAGAGGAACACAAAACATCCAAAAAGCCACATGAAATCCGCGCAGTATGGTGGTCCGAAAATAACTTTTTTTTTAATTTGCATATCACCTAGTGCGGAAAAGTTGCCATTTAGGTCAACAAAAATAGCAAAAGAATTTTTTTTTTGAAATCGACAAATATCTTACGTCTCTGCACGGCACACTAAGTTCGCGTTTTTCCGACCGCATTGGGCCGTAAGCAAAAACGTATGGAATTTTTTGGAATTGAAATCGAGTAACCCCTAGTGCAGAAAAGTGTCCTTTAGTGTTCCCAATAACAGTGAAAAAAAATGTTTTGAAGTTGATCAATATGCTATGTCTCCGCACTGCACGCGACATTCCCCATTTTATTCCCACATTTGGCCTGTAGGCCTGGCTAGGTAAAGGCATCCTGGCATGTAGGGCATCGGAAAAATCCATAGGAAATTGCACTGTTATGAGTGCACCATGCGTGTGCATGTGTAATAAACTCGGTTTGCTTTGCAATGTGTAGCGTATAGCTCTTCGCTTGCTTCCAATGTCACATATGGAAACAACCCAGAACTCACCACTAGGAGGTGGCTGCACTTCGAGTTTCGCCCACCCTCCCTCCAATCCAACTCAGAATTTTATTTCTACGTGGTATATCTTGTTCGGTAATCCGCTTTACTCGGCCCTCAGTGGGTGCGGCAGTGTGGCTAGGGCCAAAAGGGGTGGGTCTGGGTTAGTTGTTTTGAGAGGGGTCTGGCGCCCTCTAGTTAGTTGGTCCACCACCCTCCAAGGTGACCCAGGCCGGCTCTGAATGTAACCCCCAAGAACTTTAGCATGACAATTTCAGCGCAGAGTTATCATTTAAATTTAAATCTTTCCCCCATCTTCGTTGGATTTTTGATAATGTGGAGATGACACGCCAGCTGATTTGCTGCAAAGAAGAGTACTGAGAAGTGCTGTACTTGGCTCGTCTTTCTTCTGCTTAGGGGGATTTTTATTGGTGGTCTTTGTTACGACGAGCAACAGATTCCTTGTGTAAACAGTACGGAAGCCAAACTTTTAATCTGGTAGTCACCGCAAAATATACAAGGGATAGAGTGAATACTGAATCCTATGTGTTCTCTGCGTGCTAGCTGGTTGATCTGGTTTATTGGGATAGCGATGCTACGGGGTGCCAGGTTTCGGAGACAGAGCATCGTAAGTTAAGACCCAGCGCAGGGCAAGAAAGTTGGCCCTGTAACACCAAATTCAGCATACCAGAGGAAAACATGTGTGCAAGAACCGGTTCTTATGCTTTCTTTGGTAACAAATAATGATCAAATCTAAATTTGCCATTAACCCTTTTTTGTCTTATCAAGACGTAAACACATGGAATAATTAATACGGACATAAAAACAAGTTGTTCTTCCATGTAACGTAACCACCGAAATTTGAAAATTCCATCGTCCTGGAACGGGAATCGAACCCACATCTCCCGATTTGCGCTCGAGTATGCTAACCATTACACCACTCTAGACAACGAAATCCAAACAAATGAGGCTTATCTGTTTGGATTTTGTTGTCCTGCGTGGTGTGATGGTTAGCATACTAGAGGGCAAATCGGGAGATGTGGGTTCGATTCCCGTTCCAGGACGATGAAATTTTCAAATTTCTGCGGTTACGTTACATGGAAGAACAGCTTTATTTATGCCCGTATCTTTTTGCCTCCTTTATTTATTGCTTCATGACTAATCATGAATTTAAAATAAATAATAATATTCTGAACTTAGTAAAGGTTTGGAAATGATTTTTTTTTAACTTAAACAAAAAGTTTATTTCCGATCTAGTCTCAGATGAAGTGGTAGCCCCCCCCCCATAAGTGGTCTAGCGACGCCCACGTTCGAGTAATGTAAAAAATATATTGAAGACGCATTTCCACATGCTTGAATATTCATAACAATGCAGCATGACACATGCAAAACTCTTCACTTGTTCAGGCTCGTACTTTTGCAAACATTCCCGTCAAGGACAGTTTGTCTAAATGTCTTGGAACTGAGCGGTTTTCCTTTTTATGTATATTTGCTGTTGTTGCTGTATTCATCTGACATCTGTTTCTTGAGCCGATTCAATGGCTTATTAAATGTCATTTGCAATCTGAACGTTTAATGAATAGATTGCTTATACCTATACCTGCAGACGGCGAACAACACGGAAGAAACGCATCATCGATCTCGAACGCTGACGTAAACAGCAGCAGTCTGGTGTGTTGTGTTCAAAGTTGGTAAGTAACACATGACAACCAGAAGTTCCTTGGAAACCGAAAAACTGATATATAGTCCGCAAAAGAAACCTATCCCAATCGATACCCAGAATCCCTCAATTTTTTAAAGCGTAGCAGAAGAGAATACCCAGACCAGTTGTCAACAGCTAATACAGGAAAGAATAAGCGCTCTCTTCGGTAAAACTGATCTATAAACTACTCCTAATTTTTACTTCATATTACGAGCGAATATTTAAATTACTGAAAACACCTGAATTTAATGCCAACAAGACACACTAAATGAGCACACTTTTGCCGACTTGTACATTAAAAATTATATAATTTATTTATGTTCTTTAATCAATATCCTTCAATTTTTCATTTAGCAACAAAAAAAAAAACAGATTTCGCTCCCTAGTCGAAATTTTTGTGATCACTAGTGACAAGAGAATCTCTTAAACAACTGCCCGAGTGGTCAGAGGCGCGGGCTGGTGTCTTATCAGCCGAACTATGTTTGGGTTCGAGTCTCGAATGAGGCTATCGTCTGTCTGTGGCGTTACTAGCCCCAAACTTGGGACGGACAATTTCCTTATAGTCTTAGATGTTCACAACGGTCATTAAATTCCGCGTCACAAAGGATTCTCCCCCAGACTTGAAAGAGTTAATTGTGCTCCGTTCAAGAATCCAAGGTTGTTTACAGGTGAAAATGTTCCTTTTCTTTCTTTTTTATTTTCTCAAAAAAGATCAGGCAGTGGCGATGACTGAGGAAGTCTTAACCTCTATGAAATAGTGGCGCGAAAAGTGCAGAAAAGCTAATTCTAATCGCTTGAATCAGATATTAAGTTTCTAAGCCCGTTTTCGATCAGAACACGCATCATACTGTTTCTGCGTGATGCTGCACACGTGAAAGATAAAAGAACTTAAAAAAGGAACCAATCTTCGCTTCTTTTCCTACTTCGAAAGCTCATAAATGGTATAATTTTAACTTACAACGTTTCCTCATTCTGGAGTATTTAAAAATGCTACGACTAGCAGCCCCCCCCCCTCCAACACACACACACACACACACACACTCCTCTTACGCAAAAAGCAGTGCGTTCAATACTGTTTTGTCGTGAGAGCGCGCTTGCGTAAGAGCTTCCCTACAACGCGACCTTGAACTCGGCAATCAAAAATGCGGATTTTGTCAAGGTAACTTGGCAACACACAAAATGAAAATCACGTCAAGTTCCGTATCATTTTTGCTTGCCGACAAACCGGTACTTTCCATTTATAATAGTCACTTAAAAATCTGACAATCCGCTCTCTATTTTTACATGTTTTCCATAATACTTTGTGCTACAAGTGCGCACGCGCACACACAAAATGAGAAAGAAAGCACGGGCCAAAAAGTAAAAAATATGTGTAACCTTTTTTTTTTTTTTTTAAAGTTCTGTAAAACATGGAAAAACTCAATCCTTCGAGCAATATGTTTCAGAGATTGGTGTAACATACCAGAATAACTGCAATTTGTGCAACGTGCAAGAGCAGATTTTTCTGAAAGTATGTATAACGTTTCGGGGCTCGAAAGGCACATGTGCATCTTTTGTAAAGTTTCTAAGGTAAGGGTTTGGTGTTTCAGAATTTTCTCATTATTAATTATTTCGTGTAAGACGCATGAGCAAAGTTCTTGAGAATCTATGTGACGTTTCATAGCGCCGCGAGTAACTTTCTACAGAACTTGTTCATTTGAAGAAAGGATAATAATGCTCAGCCTTTTAGAAAAAGATCTCAAAATGTGTCACAGAAGTTTGGCAAAATCAGTTTCTTTCAGTAACGCACATGCAGAAATTTAGTATTGATTTCCGCCATGTTTCAGAATTTCACAATAGTCTTTCAGAATTCTTACGTCATGAGATGCTTTCCTTACTACTTTTCAGAAATTTCTCATATTTATTGTGAAACGTTCCACAAAATCAGTCTGGCACAATGTTTCAGACTTCTTCAAAAACGTGTGGAGCATTTGTTGCGATTTCTTATATAACGTTTTCAAAAATGTAGAGGTAGCTAAGCTGCCCTCCCCCTCCCCCTTCCTTTGTGAGCGCGTGTGTGTAACGTATCACATACTTTTTTTTTTTTTTTACAGTGAATAACTGGTGTGACGGAGAAGTCGATGAATTTCCAGACACTAATTATGGAAGATCAGCGCATAAGAATTCGAAATTAGCTAAATGAGGTTGCATTGGCTCAGTGGAAAACATTATTCACAACCATTTACAAATGAAACAAGTTAGTAAAATCATTCAATGCATTGATTATGATACGCTTTCCAATATACTAGAAATCATTACTCAAGCTATTACTCAAGTTATGAGGAAAATGGCAGTGGAATAAATCTCACCCCTGTGCCCTGACCTTTGATCCATTTGCATGATATTCAACAGAACTGGTTCAGTATATCTCCGAAATAACATGATAAAGTTTTGTCGCAATCGAAGCAATTTTACGTAGGTTTTGATGCATAAGCGCTATGAAATAGATCCCGCTCCTGTGTCCTAACCTTGCACCCCATTTCGTCCATTTTCAATAGGATTCGTCCCCAGGAAGGTCCCAACAACATACCAACATTTCATCCAAATCGAAACATTTTTACGTAAGTTATGACTCATAATGGCGATGGAAGTGATTTCGCTCCTATGTCCTGACCTTTGACCCCCACTTCGCCAATTTTCAATAGGGTTTGTCCCCGGGTGGTCTCCTGCCACATACTAAAATTTAATCGAAATCGAATCTTTTTTACGTTAGTTATGACGCCTAAGAGCAGTGAAATGGATCCCGCTCTTATGTCCTGACCTTTGACCCCATTTCGTTCACTTTCAATAGGGTTCCTTCCCAGGTGTTCCCCTACCACATACTAAAATTTCATCGAAATCGAACGATTTTTACGCAAGTTATCGTGCGGACGAACATACGCACACAACGCGTGACGTAATGAGGCAGATAGGAATCGCGACCATCTGCTAGCAAGGTGTGACATCATAAAACTTTAATAGGATCCACAAACAACGCGTGACGTAATGAGATAGATGGCATGACCGCGCGCCAACATCTAATGGGGCGACGTCATGACACCACACTACACACTTGATAATTCGGGGTGGTTATTTAACCCACTAAACAAATTTTCTTAAAGTCGAGATCAAGCTAAATCGATTTCTAGTACCAGAAAACGGTAGATTAACGACATTCATCAAAATCCTCAGAGCCGTTTTCAAAATAAAATTTACATACATACAAGAATTGCTCCTTTAAGGTGAGCGTCAAGTAATTTTGCTTCCTATACTTCGAATGGAAAAATTTCTGTACATATTTTCTTCCCAATTAATGCGTTCCCAAGGACGAAAATTTGAACATCGATTAACATATCTTCATTTTATAACTTGGAATACTTAATATTTTCTAAAACGTAACCATAATTATGCAATCCAACATTTGTTTGTCTACTGACGTCATGAAAATACAGGTCGCGCCATCTTTTTTCTGGACAATTAATGCTTTCACAAGGATGAAAATTTGAACATCGATTAAAATAGCTTCATTTTATAACTGGCAATACTTAATATTTTCTAAAACATAACCATAATTATGCAATCCAACATTTTTTTGTCTGCTGACGTCATGAAAATACAGGTCACGCCATCTTTTTTCTGGACAATTAATGTTCACAAGGATGAAAATTTGAACATCGATTAAAATAGCTTCATTTTATAACTTGCAATACTTAATATTTTCTAAAACATAACCATAATTATGCAGTTCAACATTTGTTTGTCTACTGACATCATGAAAATATAGGTCGCGCCATCTTTTTTCTGGACAATTAATGCATTCACAAGGATGAAAATTTGAACATCGATTAAAATAGCTTCATTTTATAACTTGGAATGCTTAATATTTTTTAAAACATAACCATAATTATGCAATTCCAACATTTGTTTGTCTACTGACGTCATCAAAGTACAGGTCGCTCCATCTTTTTTCTGGTTTCAACACCACCAAAGGAAACGTTATTTTTAATGTAATTATGGTTATGTTTTAGAACATATTAAGTATTCCAAGTTGTAATAAAGTTATTTTAATCGATGTTCAAATTTTCATCCTTGGGAACACATTAATTGTGAAGGAAATGTGTACAAAAGTTTTTCCATTGGAAGTGTAGGTAGCAAAATTACTGGACGTCCACCTTAATAATATGGGATAATAGCGATGGAATGAATCGCATTCCTATGTCCTGACCTTTGACCCCATTTCGCCCACATTCAACAGGGTTCGTCCCCAGGTGGTCCCCTACCACATACTGAAATTTCATCGAAATCGAACCATTTTTACGCACGTTATGACGCATAAGGGCAATGGAATGCATCTCGCTCTTATGTCCTAACCTTTGACCCCACTTCACCCATTTTAAATAAGATTCGTCCTCAGGCAGTCCCCTACCATATACTAAAATTTCATTGAAATCGAACCATATTTACGCAAGTTATTACGCATAAGGGCAATGGAATAATCCCGCTCCTACATCGTGACCTTTGAACCATTTTCAATAGGGTTCGTCCCCAGGTGGTCCCCTACCACATAGTAAACTTTCATTGAAATCGAACCATATTTACGCAAGTTATGATGCATAAGGGTAATGGAAGGATCCCGCTTCTACGTCGTGACCTTTGACCCCATTTGCCCCATTTTCAATAGGGTTCGTCCCCAGGTGGTCCCCTACTACATACTAAAATTTCATCGAAATCGAACCATTTTTACGCCAGTTATCATGCGGACGGACGGACGGACAAAGCTGGAGCATATACGCTTCTTCAACCTACGGTTGGAAAGCGTAAAAAAGCAGCGGTCAGATGGATTCCACGCCTTTTAAAATCTTTACAGAAAAGGCCCAGAGAGGAGTGTTATGTTCACAGCAACTTTTGACCATGGCAATCAATGACCCGGATAGTTTCCTTTTCCGATTAGTAACGATGGACGAACGCTAGGCTCATAATTTCGACCTAGAAACAAAGAAAAGCTCCAAACAATGGAAGCACGCAGAGTCACAGGATCCAAAAAAAGGCGTGAAATCAAAAATCTGCTAGAATGAGCATGCCCAATGGATTGCCCGTTTCCCTTTGCCCCTGGTGGAGATCGAGGGGATCACTTAGGTTTGATCCTCACTAATCACCTTCCTCTCACCTTTCGCTCCAGCATCTCTGCAAAATAGTACCTAACCTTCTTGGTAAATTACGTGAAAATGTGAAGCACAGACGAGAAATGCTAGTGAAAGGTGTACTGTTGCCCCAGGACAACGCAGCACCCAATGCCTCCCTTGGTGCCACAGCAAAAGGCTGTGAATGCGACTTCATATTTTGCACCTTCTGATTTTCCCATCCTTGAAGTCATTTCAACGGGGCAAGCATTTTCCTAACGATGACACCCATAGGCGCCAACTTTCCAGAAATCCAATGGGTGCTCAAGCCCATAACAATGACATGGAGTATGAGCAGAGAAAAGACGGAGGTGTGTGTGTGTGTGTGCGAGGTGGGGGGGGGGGGTTAAGGTATGGAAACACAATGCAGACTAATTTTTTTTTTTTTAATTTCCATTTAACCTAGATTTTGGCGCTGTTAGATAGATATCTGTCCAAAATGCGTCAACCTGTTGTCGAAGACCAGATGACCATAACATTTTCGGCAGTTATTTTGTTTCTTTTCTTTTTTTTTTTCCCTGAATTGTGGAAAACCAGGGGCTTTTCAAAACACCTGAACATGAAGATAAAAAAATTTCATTTTTTTTTTCTGAATTATTATTTGCGTTTTCCAATCCCAGGCAGTTCAAATTTGTAAAAATAATGTGAATAAAAAATTATTGTAAAAGACGCAAAACTTTCAACGGGTGCCTCGCACCCATTGAAAACATTTAATGGGTGCGCAGGCTCCGGAGCACTAACACAGTCGGCGCCCCTGATGACACCGTCATATGAGCGTCACAGTTTAAAGTGCAATCTGAGAAACAGGGCATTCGCAAGTGTATCGATCGCTCGGAAAATTGAGTTTCTTTGGGTGGTGACTACATAGAAAAGTATTAATCAAATTACCGTGTTTTGGCTTTCTAACACTATTGTACGTGGGTGAATATGGATCTTCGCGTCCTTGGTAACGGATAAAAAGAAATTGGCTGTCTCAAGACATTAAATTGGATTCCGATTTAATACTTTAGTTTCTCTGTTTGTCCGTTCCTGCGTCTGTCCATGGGCATATCTCCAAATACAGAAATTGTCTAAAAAGAAAAAAAATGTCTACACAGGAAAGTATTCGCGACAATTTGCATACACGTCTGTAGCATATGTCTCCCTTTCTTTCAGAAAAGTCAGTTTCAGTTTTTTTTTTATATAGAAATTCCAAAACCTTTGACTTCGACCTTTTCAGTCGTTTTTTCCTGAGGTAGGAAAAGAAAGAATCGTTTCCCTTTACCCCTGGTGGGGATCGAGCCCGGTATATTTTGGACGCCACCAGGGAAACGCCCTACCGACTGATCTAGAAAGACATTTACCACTTGATCACGTTTAAGCTAAATACAAAAAGGACACGAATCGCGCGATGATGAAATGTTTTTCGCTATCAACGCGTGTTAATTAGACATTTTATTTTCTATAGGAACATATTTTTTCAAATAGGTCTGTAACAGGGGCCGCGCTGCCGATCGCATTCTTCGCAATTTGCGAAAAAGAAATCGTTTTGGTGATGAAAAAAATTTTGGATATTACCTTTCTGTACTGTTATACCACTTTGGCGGGGAAAAAATGAATTTGGCGACTAAGATACATACATATATTGTAGAAGGACTTAATACAAATTACATTTTTTTTTTTCATCGTGACTTTTCCAAGAAGCAACAAAGTTTTGGAAATCGAGAGATTATTTTAAACTAGCAATCAATGACTTTCAATTATATTTAAGAAAGTGTGAAATGTAATGCTTCATAGCATTATTTCACAAAAACCCTATATATAAAATTTACTCTCCATAATTAATAATAGCTTTTGTGTTAAGGGGGATCCACAGACTGATACATAGACTTAATGCAGTCCTCCATACGATACCTGGTTTCTTACGGTAACACAATATACAATAGCAGGTGCATCAACTGTCAGGGGGAAGGAATATCCGTTGCCACAACAACCTAAATATAAGGCGATATGCTATCCGCAATATCCAATCTCGCTACAGAACTTCGAAATCAGGTCCTACGATAAACGACTGAAATTTAATCGTTAATCAACCCTAAATAAAGTATTTCGACGAACAGCTCCTATTACTGGAAATTTTCCGTTAACACCTCTTAAAAGCGGCAATTTCCCGTTATTAACCGGAAGACGATGAACAGACGTATTTCTGGCAATTCACGTATGAAAAATTCGTGATATTCGGGGGTTTTCTGTCCTTCACGGAAAAGGTTGAATCAGGAATATTCTTCGTTAATTCTTGATAAAAATGAAGGAAAATGGGTAGTGCATTTCAGGAATGTTTTTACAGTGTTCAAGAGATCTACAAAAAAAAAAAAAAAAAGAACACAAGATTCTGGCTCCTCATCCAGTTGAAACAATGAATGCTGTGCTTGCCCTTCCCTGGTACCAGTGTCTCGAATTAAGAACGGACGGCTCTTTTCTAACCTTATGCACATACTGTCATTTAGCTTAGCAAAAAATATAAAAATAAAAACTGTCCGAAGCATACAATGATCACTTTTACACGCGAAAAGTCAAAAATTACCCATTCAGCCTGAAAAATAATTGACCACATATCCATTCAAATTATCCATTTGCCTTAATTCACCTGCGGTTTTGTGGAAAATACCAAGAAAAGAAATTATTTCTCACACCGATTTTAAGTTTCTATATTATTCACGATAGCACTGTTTCTATTTATATGTTTTAAAGCATAAGCCTCCTCCTCCCTTCCCAATTAAAAACCAATGTTTTCTCTGCAAAACTAATATCTTGCTACATGTCTCTGAAACATCTCCTCCCCGAAAAATGCCGCCTTAGGCACGTGCCTAGCGTGCCTGTAATTACATTACACCACCACCGCGCACATTGCGTATTTTAAATATTGAACAGTGTTTAAGAAGGGAGGGTGCGCATCAGTGGCGGCGAAACCGCCAGGACCCTGGCCCGGTCAATGATTTCAACAATTTCAGCCAAGATTTTTTTTTTTTATTATTTGGCATATGTACAATATTTTGTTGTGATGTACCTTAGAAAGTTCCTCTAGGTAAGTGGTCAGGTGGTCCTAACACAGCACCTTAGCCATTGTTAGCACGTCTTTTGTAAAAAAAGATCGTGGGTATGTTACCGGTTTGTCCGTCCGTCCGTCTGTACCCACGATATCTCTGCAACTATTTGGTCCGATTTGAAAAATTCTTTTTGCATTGGGAAGCTTGAAATATGCGAAAGATGATCCTTTAATGTATAATTTCGCCGCTAGAGGGCGTAAATGCAGATGATGTCGAATTCAAAAATACGTTTTATTCCACATAGTTGCTTCTAAACATCCGATTTAAAAAATAATTTTATCTTTCGATTCCATTTATGTCGAAGAGTATTTTAGATATATTTACTTTTTCAAATTACACATAGATTTTCTGCTACGGGGCGTAAAAGTAAATTACATTTTTCCCGATAACTCTTCTTCTAAAACTCTGATTGGATTTTTTTTTCAGCGGATACACCTCTTGATGGAAAACCTTTTGCATATAATTTAAAAATTTTGATAAAGAATACTTTAGCCACCAGGGGGCGTAAGGGTTAATTTTTGCTTCTGATGTATTTGCCATAAAATCTGAGCTTCTAAAATATCGATTGAAAAAATTATTGCGTGGACTGATGCCACTCACATCGATAAACCTTTTCGGAATATTTTCTTCTTAAAATATTCCACAGTTTCTTCGCCAGGGGGCGTAAATGTATACCCTATTTTTGTCAATATCTCTACTTCTAGGAGTCCGATTTGAAAAATTCCTTCTTTGTTGGATAGTGTTTCCAGTGTGACATGTTTTTCATATAATTTCAAAATTTTCAAGTAATTCATAGACTTTCCGTTAGGGGGCGTAGAAGTAAATTGCGTTTCACCCTATATCTCTCTGCTTCTAAATCTCTGATTTAAAAAATTCTTTCTGCACCGGATACAGCTCCTGATGGAAAATCGTTTGCACATAATTTCTAATTTTTGTACAAAAATGGTTTGGCCACCAGGGGGCGTAAATCTTAATTTCCGCTTCTGATGTATTCGCAGCAAAATATGAGCTCCTAAATTCTCGATTGAAAAAATTCGTCGTTTGTAGACCGATACTCATGTCGACAAACCTTTTAATATCTCTACTTCTAGGAATCCGATTTGAAAAATTCCTTTTTTGTTAGTGTTTCCGATGCGAAATGTTTTCGCTATAAATTCAAAATTTTCAAATAAATCATAGCCTTTCCGCTAGGGAGCACAAAGGTAAATTGCGTTTTCTGCGTTATTTCTGCTTCTAAAACTCCGATTTGAAAATTTCTTCCTGTATCGCATACGAGACCTGATAGAAAATATTTTTCACACAATTTCTAATGTTTGGTAAATAATGATTTAGCCACCAGGGTCATAAGTGTTAATTTCTGTTTCTGATGTATTTGTAGCAAAATCTGGGCTCCTGAAAACTCGACTAATTTTTTTTTTGTCTTGGACCGATGGTGATCATATGGAAAAATCTTTTGAGAATACTTTCTTCCTAAAATAATGCATGGTTTTCCCACCAGGAGACGTAAAGTCACATCATATGTTTGTCGATATCTCTGTTTCTAAGAGTCCGATTTGAAAAATTATTTCTACGTTGGAGAGCGTTTCCGGTGCGAAATGTTTCTCATGTAAATTCATGTTTTTCTTAACGCACAAGTCTGCAACCAGAGGGCGTAAGCTCACGATTCCGTTTACAGCAATATCTGAGGGATTAAAAACCCGATTGAAAAGCTTCTTTCTTCCGTCAGATACTATTGTTTTCCATACTAGTTCCATTAATTTTGAATAGCTTTGATAAATTTAATTTGTGTCAGAACGGATTCAAAGGACGTCCTTATTACATCCAAAAATTCGGTGTCATTTTTCTTGTTTTTTTTGTTTTTTTTCTGTTTGTTCCGGGAAGCGGGAAGGGATAGGGGTGCACCACGATTCGAAATTTCGGGCCCGGTCAAAGAACTTCACTTTCCGCAGCCCCTGGTGCGCATATTCATGTTTCTTTCTGTGATTATCTCCTATTCTAAAAATCCAATTTGAAAAATCCTTTTATGTCGAAAAATGACAATTAGGGAAAACGTTCTGTCTAATCTTTTTAGTTTTCATTATGTACAATTCTACCACAAAAAGAGAGAAATGCAAATTTGCATCTGAAGTCATAGGTTTGCTCCTAAAATACAGATTGAAAGATTTTTTTCTTTTCTATACAGAACATCAGAAGCTATGGCGATTTTACGTACATTTTTGGTTTCTAATGATATACTGTTTGTTTTATCATTATTACTATTATATAACCTACGTCGAATAAGTTCCTGAACTGGCCGCATAACTGACGTAACAGTCGTTAGATAAAAATATCACGTGTATGCCAGAAGACAGCAGTGTTCGGCCAATCAACGAACAACTGGAAACCGGTTTATACCGGTACCGACAGGCGGCAGACAGACACTAAGGGAGTCATAGCAAGCCTTCTCGTCCCATTTCATTTTAGCCATGGAAGAGCAAAGAGTAAACATCGGTTTTTGTTGGAAACTCGGTAAATCAGCTACAGTAACTTACAGAATGTTAAAAGAAGCCTGTGGAGACAGCATTATCCAGCAGCAGAGTTTTGGAATGGTATGCACGGTTTCTGTGATGGGCGACAATCTTTTATGATGATCAGAGATCTGGACGTCCCTCCAGTGCGTGGATAGCGGGAAAAATCGAAGAGGTGCGGAATCAGTTAAAGAAAGATCGCCAAATCACAGTGAGACTTTTGGCTGAGTCGGTGGGCATTAGTAAGTTTATCTGTCATGAGATTCTACGCGAGGATCTGGGAAAACGAAAACTTCAATATGGCGCCTGCAGTAGAGTATGATCTATCGCCCTGTGACTTCGTCCTGTTCCCCAGGATAAAACGGGCACTAAGGACATTATCATGTCATTGAGTCGCGGATGGCTTAGTGGTTAGCGAGTCAGACTATCGATGCAAGGTCCTCAGGTTCGAACCTGGGCTGATCTTTCAGAGATGGTGTGATTTACTAACAATCGCTGAATATCCGCCGTGCATCGGACGAGCACGTTAAGTGACGGCCCCCAGGCTGGACCCACTGGTTAAATGGGTATCCTTTCCTATGCCCTCCATAAAATTATCTCACCCCTCTGTGTGCAACATCGTACTTGTACGGTGGCGCCATCTACTGTACTCTAGTCTCACTACAAACTGTTCTGTCAAAGGCGCTAGACTTGCTCTCATTCCTTCCGTTTCTGTGTCCTGTCCAAAAGGCGATCGCGCTGTAGGTGGTTGGGACCTAAACTCTACTCACTGTGGACGGAAGTCCTACAAGAAAATGACAAATACTGTATCATGTCATTACATCTATACAAGCAGTCGTAACAAAACAACTTGCGGACATCCCGGAAAGTGGCCTCCAGAACTGTTTTCAGGAATTTCCGAAACGCTGGGAATTGTGAGTTGATTCAGAAGGGCGGTGTTTTGAAGGTGACCAGGATAAATTTTGAGTATAATACTTTTTTATCTTCTTTATTGCGTCAGTCCTGGAACTTTACTGGCGTAGGTTGCATTATCATTGGAGGCGAAAGTGATCAGATCTCCATTTCTGAAACTCCGTTCGAAAAAAATAATTGTTTTTTACATTTGATTTTTTTTTATGGAGAACATTTTGCGTGCGTTTGCTACTGCCGTAACGCAATTTTCTCTTATGGAAGTAAATGCAGTACATTCTTTTTCTAAAAGATCGATTTTAAAAGTTTTTGCATTGGACTCATTGGACTCTCTTTTTATCTAAGGCGCACATATTGTTAATTATCAAAGAACCCATAGTTTTAAAATTCCATACACTAATAAACGTTCGATAATTATGACATTTTATACTGTATTATCGTACATTCTTCTGAGTAAAAAAGAGAAGTGCTCATCACACCCGCTAATTCGGTGCAATCTTTTTTTGTTTAATTATCACATTACTCTATACCGCCACTTAAGTGGAAGAAAATTAAGAATTATACACTAAGAGCTGAAAGATGGTATCTTTTTTTTACTATATAAAAAAAAGTCTTTAAACAGAGATTTCTCGTGAAAAATACAAATAAATATTTATTCTACATAGCTGTAAAATTGCGAAACGAAAGACTATTTCTTATATTACTTTCAGAAGATAAGTACAGACCATCAATAACAAGCCATCTGACGACAAAAGAAAGTGCTGAAAAATCCGATCTCTTCCGAAATGCACGGCATAACTATGCATATTCCGAATACAGATTTGCACAAATTCCAGCACACATCTCACAGCATTCATTGGGTTAGCAGTGAAACAGTATGAGCTGGCCAATATGTTCTTCCATTCTTTGTTCTTTTTTTATCTCAGGAAGTTAAACGCATTGTGTCACAACTCAAATTGCATAATCAAAAGGTTCGAAGTGACCTCAGAACTGTCCGATGAAACAAGCATGACCACTCTCTGATGGACTAGTGAAAGACATTTATATTACATAACTGTTGACCTAGTTGCCAAGTTTTCTCACGCCGACCGAGACACAGCAAAACGTGAACTGACCGACCTGCTGGTGCTCGCTCGTTGTACTAATTAATCCGGCATAACAAACCGAGGGAACAATATGCAAACGATAATGAAATGACAGCAAGAAACGTCGCATTTAATGGTAAAAGGGAAACACTTGAAATAGAGAATACGACATGCAACACAAAACTAAAAATGGCGTTACAGAAAGGTACCAAGGCACGTGTAACTATTTCTTTAACGAGTTTCCTCCCAGAAAGGAAGGGGATCTAATTATCGTGCACGACAGTAACTAATAATGACGTGAAAAGTGTATGCCAGTTTTAAACTAAATAACAATGGAAAGAGAGAAAAAATCCAGCACAAGATGGTAGTCTCGTGCAAATGTTAAGTTCCAAAAGACATTCTATTGCGTTATCTGACACGGACTTCAGAGATTTCGTATCTTCGTAATAACTAATGCTGAGTTACGAAAGAGGCAACGGCTGCGTGTACATACACACGTTAAAAAATTATCAAACAATTATATAATTAAAAAAAATCAGCTATGAAACCAAACGAAATATCGAAGTATTACGCAAAAGAGAGGTCGAAAAGAATTAAGAGGAAACATAATGGATATCGAAAGAGAATTAACAACATTAAACGTATTTTCTTGAATTTGGCATTAGCAAACCTGAGTTCCATTAAAAAACTTTCACGTGTTTTTTAGTTTCAAAATTTAAAGCTTGTGAGTTCTAAAATGAATACTTTTACAGAGGCATGTACTTAAGAAACATGTCTTTAAAAGAAACCTTACTAAATTATACGGCAAAAAAAAAAGAAAAAAAAAATGATGGATCAAGCGCGTTTGATTAACAGCCTGCGATAAACAATATTTATGGAAACTTAATAGGGTGATACAGTGGAGTACCCAGTGGGTGTAGCCCAGACAGAGCCGGATTAACGCCTCAGTGGGTCCCTAGTCTAAGACAATCGAGTGGACCTCCCAAAGAACTTATAACGGGGAATCATTATGAAGTCCGTTAAAACACGAAACTATAACTACTAAATTATCTGCAGAGATTTCATAATAAGTCATTGTATTTTTCATTGTTCTCATCAGAACATGAGTTAAAAGTTTAAGATTCCTAGATTTTGTGTTGGACTTTTTAATGATTTATCATTATTTATGTACTTTTCTTAGTGCATCTTTTTTGTTATGCAATGTGAAGCCACAGAGGACTTCGACAGGAGCGCCGACTTCTCCAAATTATTGGGAGGGGGGGGGGCAGGCTTGAAGAGATCAGACATGTGAGGGGCATGTCTCTTCCATTGTCAGGACGAAAATAAAGGGGGGGGGAGCAAAATATAAACTAAAAGATTCGACGTATATTTTAAAACGCAAGTGTAATTGCTCCTCAGCAAATGAACAAGGAAACAAATATTCTTTCGCTGATTCGCTGAATATTAATATTTTTAAAAATTAAATTCAGCCTGTGATTTTATAAAAATATCCAGAGAGATTTTTTTTCAAAAGTTTAGTAAAAAGTATGAGAAATTAGCTGAGTTACTCAAAGAAGAAGAAGGGCAAAAAATAAGTAGTTAAATAAAGGCGCTAGATTATACGTTTCTGCATTTTACTTATGATAAAATTGTTTTAATCATTTACAACATATCACGAAAACATGTTAAACACTATTAATATTGGCCTGGCAGTCCAGTTTCTTATCAAATGAGCAATGCTGAGATGGGAAAAATGTTTTTATTTATTTTATTACTTATTAATATTTTGGAAATAAATCGGTTTAGTCTCATAAAGTAGAGCTTGGTCCACCTTATGATGCTAAAGCGATTTTTAAGTAAACGGAACCAAAAATATTGGGTGGGCACTGCCCCCCCCCCCCCCCATATTGAAGGGGCAAGGTATATGGACTTCGACCATTGACGGTTCCAAGTGCAAACTGGGAGGTGTAGGTGGATGGCAAGGTAGTTAGAATGAGGTGGATGGTAGTGAAAAAGCTAAAACTGTCTCGCGGATCCCGCTGTACACAGTGACATGAAACCTTTATTTACCCTTGGCGAGTCACTGCCTTGAAATCTGTTCGTCTTCCAGCTTCTGACCAAGTGGAAATCATACAAGACAAAAGTAAAACTATTTTATAAACCTCTCTCTCCCTCCCGACCTATCAATTATTTGCCCAGGTATGCCTCCTGGTCACGGTGGGCCCCAAGGCTATAGCCCCTGTAAACTCCCCTTAATCCGGCCCAGAGCCCAAGCCCCAGCCCTCTCCATGAGGTATCATTTGACGGTCCGTCTTTCTTTATTACGGGTTGTTTATTTTTTTAAATATTTGCACATGTTTTTAAATATAAAATCTACGAATCATTGGAAACACACTTTAACATGCCGGCGATTTTTTTTTTTTTTTTTATCGCTTCACAATATTTTAGGAAATTCCTTCTCTGGGATATTTTCATTTGCAACTTCAATACTTTGGGCCATCTCCATTAAGGAATCCAAGTGCGCCACTGGGGTGAACTATGAGAAGGAATGGCGTCACAAGCTTCTCATCTGAAAACAAATTTTTATCAGCTAGTTCTCCAACATCAACCAGAGAGATAAATATACCGTCAGCTGAAAAGTGTCGCGGGAAGGAAAGTACGGTTAAAAGGCGTCCGTCAACTTCTCAAGGACAGGCACATTTCCTGTCTGTGACAGGTGGAAACGGGTGTTGCAGTGCTGTGTCGTCTACGATAAGTTTCCTTAGAAATGAGTGAGGCGCTGCTCTTGAGCTAACATTTCAAACACCGCAAAAGGTATTTATAGGCACCACCCCATAATATGCCGATATCGGGGAAGACAATAGCACCTAGATGTCAATTTGATACAATCACAAAAGCGCCAAATCATTCTTTTTTACGTTTGAGCTCCGCGCTATGATTTCGCAACGTTAGTCGTTGCCCTGCCCTAGAATTTTTAACCATTTTGATTATTCATTACTGAACGGCATGTTGCTTCGTTCAGTAATGAAAAGCAAAATTTCTCCATTTTGTTTATGTATCTTATCTATGATTCAAAATGGTAAAAAGAAAACATGAAGACTTCATTCCTGGCCCTACCCCACTTCCCTAAAAAAATTCGTATGGCATCCATGTAAGACACCGGTTAGAAGCAATTATAAAACTTCACACCCAGAGAGTAAAATTCACTCGATACAAATAGTTATACACCGGTTCGTTCAAATTCGTGACGAGGTCTGACTACAGTAGGCAAAACAGGCCTCCGCAGTTGACTGCCTCTTCGGAAGAGCTGCCAGCATAGCTTCGTGAAAGCGTCGCATCATCCTAATATACAGAATGAGTGGCAGTGTAAAATAAACCCCTTTCCAAAGGCTACAAAATTAATTTCGCCAAAACTAAAAATACCTAAACATTACCATTAAAAAAATAAAAAACGAGGTTCATTGCCAAATACTTTATAATAGAATGCATCCAACTTCTAAGAGATTACTACTTGCATTTGTATTTCTATTCTACAGCATTGCTGTTGATGCAGACAGGGCCAGTGCTACCATTAAGGCCAACTAAGCAGCCTCCTAGGGCGCAGAACTCACCTTTGAGAGACACTGTTTTATACAGATTAGTTTTTTAACCCATGTAAAAAATGCACTGAACAATTTATATTTTTTATTTTAAAATAAACACAACAGTGGGAATTTAATTAATTATACGAAAAATTTATATACTCTGTTTTTTTTTATATGTTGTTTTATTTTTCTTATGAGAATTTCGTGATAAATTGAAGTTAGCAATTGGGGGGGGATGCTGCAAGTAGTTAGTTTGCTTAGGGCACAAAAAAGCCTGATATAGTTCAAACAACCCTCAAATTTACCATATTATTTTCACATAGAAGCAGCAAAGATGGAACACTCAGGATATAATCAGTTTAGTTTTTTTGTTAATTCTGTTGTCCCTTCATAGAGATTGGTACTTTAACAACACTGAAATTGTTAACGGACATCCTGAATTTGAATTGCGCCAAGCAATGCTTGTGAGTTCATCAAGTTGCACAAACAACATGAAATAAATAAAGTATGAATATAAAAACAAACATTTGTTTTAAATAACACTCCAAAAAATATCTCAGTGTTATTAAAAAAAAAGTTCTCACAATACTAGGTCGCTGCACATTTGATATCATTAATCCAAAACTTTATTCTCCAAGTCTGCAGTAAGTCTGTAACATAAATATGCACATCTTTATTTGTCTTTCAAATCTATTTACAAAAGTTCCATCTATTCCAGCAAATCTATTTACAAAAGTTCCATCCTTTCTTGTAGAGTTTGCGAAGGCAGAAAAGTTTTTCATCATGAACTCCTTTTTCAAGAAAAAACCACATAGGAAATGGACATGGAGACATCCCAATGGAACAACAAGTCAAATTGATTTTATTACGTGTAACAAAAAATTTGTCATCGAATACTGCAGTATTCTAAACAAGTTCAACACAGGTAGTGACCATAGAATGGTGAGATGTAAGATGCACCTCAACACTAAACTGGAACGTGGTAAGCTCTCATAAATCAAACAAAATGTATTGGCATGACTAACCTTAAAAAGCATCATAATATCTTCAAGTTGGAACTGATGAACCAATTCTCTACTCTAGAATGTCTAACACTGGAAGAAGTGGACATCTCTGAAGTTAACAGGAAACTAATCAAGGCTCTTATAGAAACAGCAGCAAAAATAGGTGGTACTAAGAACAAGTAGCATATGAAGAAAATATCAGGAAACACAAAAATGCTGATGCGAAAGAGAAGGGAGATGAGGACAAATGAAGAAAATTTATCTTCCAAAGTAGAATATATAGAGCTATGCAAGACAATTTGGAAAAATATTACTGAATGCATATGGAAATTCAATTGTGAACTAGTGAGAAAAACAATTGAAAATAATCAAAGCCTGAAGAAGGCAAAGGGACATCTCAGTAAGGGAAGAAAACAGATTACAGAACAATCTTCTTTTCTCAGTGCCATAAAAAAGGAATAGAAGTGACATTTTGACAAGAGTGAAATATTTCTAACACTAAACTATATGCAAGAGATGATACACCTATTCCAGTCATTAAGAAAGGTACCAGTACCAAAGTTCCTTCTGTCCTCCTGGCAGAAGTTGCACATGCAATTAAAAATATGAAATGAGGAAGAGCTCCAGGAGATGGAATTACCATGCTGATTATATAAGCAAGCAAGCAGAGAAATGAAAATTACACTCGCCCAAGTTTTCACTAGATGCCTCAATGAAGGAAAGATTCCTGAGGATTGGAACAATGCTACAATGATCCTACAACATAAAAAATATGACATTGAGAATCTCTGGAACTACAGGCTGATCAGCCTCCTTTCAGTAGTTTATAAAATCTTCAGTAAGGTTCTTTCACATCACTTGAAGGCAACAATGGAAATGGCTCAACCAAGAGAACAATCTGGATTCAGGAGTGGCTACAGCACTATAAGATCACATTCATGTATTGAGAGAACTAACTGAAAGAACATGAGAATATGAACTCCCACTATGCATGACTTTTACTGATTCTTTGATTCCATTAAACCATCAGCAGTTACAATGGCTTTTAAATTCTGTGGTATTGAAGATGCTTACATTAGCATTATTAATAACATCTATGAAAATCCAAATGCAAAGGTTCGGCTATTTGAGGATACAGTACCTATAAAAATTGGAAAAGGAGTGAGACAAGGTGACACCATATCTCCAAAGCTCTTTAATGCCACATTGCAAAGTGTCTTTCAATCACTGAACTGGAAAAACAAGGGGATAAAGATCAATGGCGATTATTTAACTCGCCTTAGTTTTGCTGATGACATAATCATTTTTGCAACTACCCCTACAGAGCTGAAGAGTATGATCCAGGAACTTGCTGACAAGAGTAACGAAGTGGGATTAAAAATGAACTGTCCGAAGACAAAACTGATGTAAATGCTTTTTCAAGAAATGAAGATTTTGCAATTGATGGGGAAAAGCTTGAGGTAATCGATACCTAAATTTACCTTGGACAAAAAATATCAAGCAAGGGTCACATTGATGAGGAAATTAATTGGCGTATAAAACTTGGATGGAGAGCTCTTGGAAGAAACAGTACAATTTTCAAGAGCAGTATGCCATTATATCTTAAAAGCAATATGTTTAATCAATGCATCCTTCCAGTTCTTACATATGGAGCAGAGACAAGGACCTTAACTAAAACAGACATACAAAGGCAGCAGACAACTAAAAGAGGCATGGAGAGATGCATACTTGGTGCAACCAGGAAAGATAAGAGGAACTCACGGATGACGAAAATGACAAAAGTGGAAGACATCATGATCAGAGTAAAATCCCTGAAATGGAAATGGGCTTGACATGTTATCAGAAGAACAGACCACCGATGGACAAAAAAAATTTTAGACTGGATTCAAAGGGACAGAAAATGACCCAGAAGGAGACCACATGGGAGATGGATGGATGAAATTTGAAAGCATGTGGGAGTAATATGGAGGAGAGAAGCTCAAGACAGACAGCTATGAAATAATCTTGGGGAGACCTTCATCCAGCAGTGGACTGATATGTTTGACAATGATGATGATATATCATCATCATCATCATCATTGTCAACCATTATCAATCCACTGCTGGACGAAGGTCTCCCCAAGTTTCCTCCACAACGGTCTGTCTTGTGCCAGTCTCCTTCATGTCACTCCTGTATACTTTCAAATTTCATCCACCCATCTCCCATGTGGTCTTCTTCTGGGTCTTTTCTGTCCCTTGGAATCCAATCTAAAATTTCCGCTGTCCATCGATGGTCTGTCCTTCTGGCAGTATGTCCAGCCCATTGCCATTTCAGGGATTTAACTCTGATCATGATGTCTTCCACTCTTGTCATTTTTCGGATCCACGAGTTCCTCTTCTTATCTCTCCTGGTTACACCAAGCATGCACCTCTCCATGCTTCTTTGAGTTTTCTGCAGCCTTTGTATGTCTCTTTTAGTTAAGGTCCATGTCTCTGCACCATACGTAAGCACTGGAAGGATGCATTGATCAAACACTTTTCTTTTAAGACATAATGGCATATTGCTCTTGAAAATTATGCTGTTTCTTCCAAAAGCTCTCCAGGCAAGTTTTGTATGCCGATTAATTTCTTCATCAATGTGACCCTCACTTGATATCTGCTTGTCCAAGATAAACTTATGTGTCTGTTATCTCCAGCTTTTCTCCATCAATCGATAAATCTTCATTTCTTGTAAACGCATTGAACATCACTTTTATCTTCTGAAAGTTCATTTTTAATCCCACTTCTTTACTCTTGTCAGCAAGTTCCTGGATCATACCCTGCAGCTCTGATGGGGTAGTTGCAAAAATGCTATGTCATCAGCAAAACGCAGGTGGGTTAGATAATCTCCATTAATCTTTATCCCTTTGTTTTCCCAGTTCAGTGATTGAAAGACATTTTCCAATGTGGCATTAAAGAGCTTTGGAGATATGGTGTCACCTTGTCTCACTCTTTTTCCAATTTTTATGTGTGTTGTATTTTCAAACAGCCGAATCTTTGCACTTGCATTTTCTTAGATGTTATTAATAATATTAATGTACGCATCTTCAATACCGCAGGATTTCAGAGCCATTGTAACTGCTGATGGTTTCACCGAATCAAAGGCTTTTTCGTAATTGAAAAAAGCCATGCACAATGGAAGTTCATATTCCCTCGCTCTTTCAATTAGTTCTCTCAGTACGTGGATATGATCTATTGTGCTGTAGCCACTCCTGAATCCTGCTTGTTCTCTTGGTTGAGCCAAGTCCAGTGTTACCTTCAAGCGGTGTGAAAGAGCTTTAGTGAAGATTTTATAAACCACTGATAGGAGACTGATAGGTCTGTAGTTCTCGAGATCCTCAATGTCACCTTTTTTATGTAGCAGGATCATTGTAGCGTTGTTCCAATCCTCAGGAATCTTCCCTTCATTAAGGCATCAAGTGAAAATGTGGGCGAGTACTGTTTCAATTTCTCCACTTGCTTCTTGTATGATGTCTACAGTAATTTTATTTTCTCCTGGAGCTTTTCCCCACTTCATGTTCTTGATTGCATGTGCAACTTCTATTGGGAGGACTGGAGGAACTCTGGTACCTTTCATGATGTCTGGAGTACATGTATCATCCCTTTCATATAATTTGGAGTAGAAATCTTTCACTCTTGTCAAAATTTCGCCTCTATTTCTTGTTACAGAACCATCTTCTTTTCTCAGTGCCATAATCTGTTTTCTTCCCTTACTGAGATGTCCCTTTGCTATCTTTAAGGCTTTGGTTGTTTTCAATTGCTGTCCTCACTAGTTCACAGTTGAATTTCCTAACGTCTTCAGTGATACTTTTTCGCACTGTCTTGCATAGCTCTATATATTCCACTTCGGAAGTCACATCTTCTTTAGTTGTCCTCATCTCTCTTCTTTTTTGCATCAACATTTTGGTTTTTCCTGATAATTTGTTCACATGCAACTTGTTCTTAGACCCAGCTAATTTTGTTGCTGTTTCCACAAGAGCTTTGGTTACTTTTCTGTTAACTTCAGAAATGTCCACTTCATCCGATGTTAGGCCTTCTAAAGCAGAGAATCTGTTCTTCAGTTCCAACTTGAAGGTATTATGGTGTTTTTTAAGGTTGGTTATGTCAATAGATTTTGTTTGTCTTATGAGCTTGCTACGTTCCAGTTTAGTGTTGAGGTGCATCTTACATCTCACCAATCTATGGTCACTACCTGTGTTGAACTTGTTTAGCACACTGCAGTCTTCTATGACGAATTTTTTGTTACACATAATAAAATCAATTTAACTTGTCATCCCATTTGGATGTCTCCATGTCCATTTCCTGTGTGGCTTTTTCTTGAAAAAGGAGTTTAAGATGAAAAACCCTTCTGCCTCTGCAAACTCAACCAGAGTATTTCCACGCTGGTTTCTGTTGCCATGACCGAATTTACCTACTGAAGTTTCATTCTGTTGCTGTTGCCCTATTTTTGCATTGAAATCTCCCATAATTATCTTCAAGTGCTGCTTACCTTTATTATTTAGATGACGAATTTCCTCATAAAATTCTTCAATTTCTTTTTCACGGTGACTTGTGGTGGGTGCATAAGTTTGAATAATCTGAGCCTGGTATCTTCTCGAGAGTTGGATAACGAGTCGTGCAGCTCTGTCAGAGGAACTTTCAACTTCTACAATTTTATCCTTCAGTTTTTTGTTTATTATAAATCCAACACCACTAGTTCTGCCAGTATCTGTCCCACGATAGTAGAAGAGATGTCCACTTTTCAGTTCAATGAGATCTTCTCCTTTTCTCCTTACCTCACTTAGCCCGACAATGTCCCACTTGATCCTTTGTAGTTCCTCTTCCAATTCAAGAAGCCTTGAATCAGAAGATAGGGAGCGTCCATCATACGTAGCCAAGGTCAGCATCAGATGGCAGCCTAGTCCGGTCCTCCGGGGATTCTTAGCACCCTCTGCCTACATGTCGCACTGGCCACTGCCTTGGCCAGGTACATTCCAGCTGCCGGAGACTGAGGGCCAAGATTTAAGTTGTGGAGTCATTTTGGAGGGGTTTGGCCATAACTCACCACGCTGGCCAAGCAGGTTGGTGAGTGTGGGATAGCATTTCCCCTAATCCCGATGGTATAGTAATACCGCTATTGGCGGTCGTCAGAGCCCCTTTAGTGGGAACAGGATGCACCATGAGAAGGCGGGGTTGACATTTGTCAAGTAGAGGCTGTGATGTTACGCATCACCTGACCTTACATCCCATGATGATATATTTATATATATAGCCCCCATCCCCCAACAGGAATTCCTGGGTGTGCCACTACCGGCACTCGATGCAGAATGTTTCTTCAACACACAAAACTTAAAACTTGACAGGTGAACTTCATCAGCCCATTCCCCAGATTCTCTAAAGTAACTACGTAATCACATAATGTGTTGATAGTGGCTTCTCAATTTTATGAACGCATATTTCCAAAGGAACAACAATACAGAAATGCAGACATCCTAAACCTTTTTTTTTTTAAATTAAAGTACTGTACCACGGTTGATGATAAGAGCACAATATTGCTCTTTTCAACAACCACGTCAGATTCATAAAGTGCACTTGTAACTCTTAAATTTTAACTGTACATAACATGTGTTAAGTACCCTGATTATAAATTACATTTTAATTCTTAATTAAAAGAATGCTTTCTTAATTAACAAATAGCCACAGCTTGAGAAAAAAAAACATCATTAATATGATTAAATATTAGTCGGCACATACATCGGTGTAGAGTAACCAATGAATTGGCGGGGAACAAATAAGTGCAAACTCATTTTTTATGAGGGCAGGGTGCATTCTTAGAAATAGTTTCTCCAGGGACATCAACATTTTTGAGTACCATTTTAATTATTTTACTCTAATTTTTGTAAATCCCATTAAATTCAATGCCTAGCATTAAACAAAACTAAGATGTGTGCTAGGTTTGCATGGATTAACCCAAAAAAGGATGAAAAAATATCAGCACTTTTGAAAGCACCTCATCCAGTCATCTGATGGAGAACATCATTAGAACCAAAGTTTTGAAGCTTAACTTATGGTGTCCCCTCAAAATATGTGTATTATCGATCAGTGCATACTGAAGTTTTCCAATAAAATTAATAATTTTTTTAATAAGCGAGTAGTCATTGATCACGTAGTAGTTCCCACCAGAAAAGTCAGTATCAATGTTGCTATTACCATATGTCTTTTTAGCGAAGTGTTAATGTATACATGATTAATAGGTGACCGCAAGATTAATATATATGACAACTTACCTTCTCAAATTTTTGAGGCTATGAACAAAACGGTCCCAATCTACTATGTGTGTTTATGCTTAATATTTTGCCAAACAAGACCAATAAATTGTTTAACATGTTAATTTGTCAATATAACATCATGAATGCTTCTTTGGTTGCAAATTGTATGCTCAACCTTGAATTTATGGGAATAATATATATTCTACGGCACGGACTCAGCAATTCTTTAACATATGTTGTTGTTTTTTAAATGCTAGACAATCACAAAAACATTGCGGCATATGGTAGAGACCCTTTGACTCCCAAAGGAAAATCTGCTGTGTGAATAACAACGCCCCGTCAGTGGATCCTGAAGCTGTGTCAGCCCTAAATCAGGGAATCGCAGAATCACAATCCACTCAACACCCCGCCTTGGTTACCAATATTATGTCAAGTGAACCCATATTGGAACCCGCGGGATATCACATGGTCAGGCTCTTTCAGTTCGTGGACCATGGAGATACAACTATGCATGAAGCTTCACTTTTTTCACAGCAAGTTGACAATTGCTTTTAGACAATCCTGTTTTCTGTGACATTCGGCAAAGTAACTTTCTGGGAAACGAAAGTAGTTGGCCCTTTACATTCTGGATTGTTTCCCCAAACATTTGTGGACGACCTCCTGCATGGTCGTCTAATAAAGTCCCCTTGGTTTCCAATTTCTTCGACAATGCCCAAATCGTGGACTTGCTCAGCGGATGTCTGTCTGCAAACTTCTCCAGGAATTGCTGTAGACAAGACTTAATCGATTCTGTTTCCCAATAAGTGCGAACAATAAACACTCTCCTCCAGAATATACTGATACATTTTCACACATACGCGAACAGCCACGAGCACTCACTATTCTGTATTATGTAGACATGCTCAGCGAAATGGCATAACAAAGCAGCAGAGAAGCACATCCGGCTGGCTGGCGGACTGCTCCTCAGTGACGTCACACTTAGGAATGTGTCTGCCACTAAGGTGCACTCCGGCTGGCTAGCGGATAGTGCCAGACTCAATGCTGTCTGGACACAAATGGTGGCCACTTCCAGCACATGTGATGTCATCACATTTTGTACGAAATGAGGTAAGTTCGCTTCAAATTCCGTTGCAATATCTCAATTGGTGTTAATATTATTAAAGAAATGTCAGGTTCAATAGCGAGTGGGACACCCTGTATAAGGTTGTATTGCATTGGGTAAAAATGCTTAATTCTCATTTATGGACAAAAGCGAAAAACACAATTTTTACTACTCATTGCCACTTTATTTAGTAATGAAGGCCACCATTTATTTTCTGGTACCTTTTGCCATCTGTCAGGTAACTTGAGGATGCTGTCTACATCTTTGGGGTAAAAAACAGGTCAAAATGGTTTTTGCTGGCCTCCAAAAAAAAGTTCTCTCATCCAGTGAGGTCTGCAAAAACCTAAATATATGGAAATCTGTAGCTGCTAGATTGGATGAATATGCCAGGTGAGGCAGAAGATTCCAGCACAACTCAAAAAAAAAAAAAAAAAAAAAATTCCCAAGGATCAAAGAAATACAAGGTCTGGCATTATCCAAGAGAAAGACAACATCCTACCTATTAACCATTTCTAGACATTTATCATTAAGTGCATCCTTCAGCTGGCCTAATTGAGAATAGTACCTATCAGAATTGATAGTTTGGTAGCTTGGCAGCAGCTGGTACTACGAGATTCCCTTCCAGTCCAACTGCACACAAAACATTCATAACCTACTTGGGCAAAGCAGCCTTTAGAGTGGTTAACAGTGGATCATCTCACTTGCTCCACATTAATTTCGTGGAGCAAGTGAAATGAGCCCCCGTGCTACACTATCCATTTCTCATTCCCTGCCACCATTTGTTTTGGCAATGGGTCATTTTCATTCCATTTGAGCAGTGAATCACAAAGACATTTGAGGTTGAAAATATTTTTCTAACTTGTATCATGTGGTACATAAACATCAAAGCCATTTACGTATAGATCTAAGCTTTGCCAACTGCAATTCCATGGTGCTGTTGGACATCTGCAGGGTCTTTGATATTTTTCTTGTCTTATTCTGTGGGTGGCTTTCAATTAATACCTTAATTTCACAGCGTCAACTTCCAAGAGTGACTCCACGACGAAACTTTGCAAACCAATACTGACACAGTTGAATGCCTACATCATCCTAACCATACATAGCACATAGGTTATCTCTTTTTGCATTTTCATCACATTTTTATTCTTTCGATAGAAAAACAGCATTAAATGATGAAAATGTATCTCATTGTTTCCCATTTTTAAACCTATGACAAATGAACACAACTGAACAAGTCACGCAGAACTCCTTTTACACAGGTGTCAGAGCCTCGCCTTTCAGGACATGCAAGTATCATGAGTCTGCAATGCAAACAAACCTTTAAAAATTGGTTCTAATGACACCTATTGTCAAAATGCAAAAAAACTTTTTACACAACCCAATATATTTCAATAAGATGGCACCATAATAGGAAGAAACACTCTGCCTTGTAAAACAAGTGCCACTTCAAAACAGTTCAATGTGGAGGAAATCTACATCAAAAGAAAAGCAGGAAGTTTCCAGTTATTGGTCTATCTATAGTGCATTTTCCTAGAATCATAACTGGGTGAAGAAACTGATACAAAAGAACAGAGAGGAGGAATTAAAATGCTAAGACACAATTGCAATTTTTTGCAAAAAGAAATCCAATTTTGATTTTGAGACCTTCACATTTACTGCCTGAAAACCAGTGCAACATTGAATTGCACAAACAATATGAAATAAATCAAGTATGAACGTAAAAATATATATATATATATATTGTTTTAAATGACACTCTTTAATCAGCAGCTATGTTGGCTGGCAGAAATCCACTTCTGATGTCATATGAATAAGGTCCATTACTTCATTATGGTTACTGCCAAACTATAAGAACGACTTTCAGATGATGGAAAAAAATTAAGTCTATTGGTACTGCAGTTTCAAAAGGTAGAGATCCTTGGCCTTAATGACTCTCAGATATATAAGATGTATCTCTCTAGAAGAATACTGAAAAAATTACGCCTTTCATCAACCAGAGCTCTACATTTTTATGAGAGTATTGAAATCTGTACCTCTTTGAACTGCAATACTGATCAAAATAGTCCTAATTTTACCATCATTTGGCATACATTTTTGAGTTATTTCAAAAGTGACGTTCAAACTTCTATGATGTCATAACACACCCACACCTAGACTTTCCCAAGTCAAGATAGGAGCAGGGCTCAAGTGGGAAGGGCTTGGTGATTCATGTCTTCTTAATTTTATTTCAATTTCAACCAAACACAATCACAGAGCAAAAGAAAAGAAAATTAAGCAATTGTTGACTCAAAATTTTTAAAATTTATGGAATTCTTCAGTAACACTAATTTAGTTAATGAAAAGCCATTGCCATTATGTTTTTTCTTAAGATCTGCAATTTATTTATTTATTTACATATTTTTCTGCTTTTAAACAAAGGTGCACCATTTGTGCTTGCTATCACTCACTACACCCAAACCCACTATGAGCTGAATATGAGGCAGCAATACCTAAAATTAGGTAAAACTCCACAGTTAGGACTAACAATTACAGCAATGAAATAAAGCATTATGTCTCTACTATGTACTTACTTTGTCTTATATCACAATTCAAAATTTCAAGTCCAGACAACAAATTTCATTTTCAGTCACCCCTGATTTAGACCCAGAATCAGCACTGTGTGATGTTAAAAGTCTGCTCCTTAGATTATTAGCTGACTTTTTAAACATACAGTAGATTCCGGTTAACTGGTATACATCAGGGTAAGGACACCTTGACCCAATTAAGTGGCTGCCCCAATTATGCAAAGCTTTACTCCAAAGAGCTAATTTGGGATGTTCTTCAAGAATTGTTCCATAAAAAAAACTGCCCTGATTGACCAATGCCACTCCAGTGGAGCAGTGAGTAGTCTAAGTGTTGGATAATGATCTTTCATCCGAAAATGATTCAGGTTCAAATCCCGCTGAGGCATGGATGTTGTGTTTGTCTTATGGCACTGGTTCACTCCCTTCCCTGGAACCAGTAGCCCTAAATTAGGGACAGGCAACTACTTATAAACCCATTGAGTTGCTAATAGTGGTCACTAAACCTTCAACCAAAAAAAAAAAAATTAACCGATGGCCAAATTAACCAGAATGCATCAAAACAAATATGGCAGGAGATAGAGAAGATAGGCAGCTAGCCCTGACCAAAAGCAACTTCGTGACATATATCCACCATTTTTTGTTAAATTTTGGCTTCCCACTCCCAATTTCTTTCATAATTATCAATGTTCCAAACATACCTGTTGCATTTGCGACAAACCACAGGGTGGAGCAGTAAATGAGTTTTACTAAGCACTTGCATTTTTAATCACTTTTAAGCAAGACCACAAAAAAGCATGTTTGGTCCTGGGGAATATTTTAAGTGGGGTAGGAGGAGTCTTTGCAGTCTACATTAAATAATTATTATAAGTGTTGAAGATAGTTTAATCACTCACACAACTAAAAACAATTTCATTTGAAAATTGTTTAACAACTTCAAATCACTGCCTTCTTTTTGAGGGTTGTTATTTTTCATTAAAAATTCATTGATCATATCTCTGAAATTTATTGGTAGAAATACAATAGCCTGAGTGCTCAAAATGGATAAATCACTTAGTCCATCCTATGACAGACCAACTTAATTTTGTCAAAAATGTTCTCAGTTATAGCAATAATCACAGAATGTCACAAAATGTCTTCAGAGATATGGCAACATTTGGAAACAACCAAAATCAACTAAAGTATAACTGAAGAAAGCATACTTACAAAATACCCAAAATGAAATTAATAAAAGAAAGAAAACACAAACTGTAACAGCATATCATTACAGAATGAATAGATTTTAGTTTTCTCGTAAGTTTAGGGCCCAATTTCATGTTGTTGTTTTTTGTTTTGTTTTTTTATTGGAGGTTTAACGACCACCGTGAGCAACTCAATGGGCTATAAGCAGTCGCCCGTCCCTAATTTAGGGTCACTGGTTCCAAGGAAGGGAGAGAGCCAGTGCCGTAAGACAAACACAACATCCATGCCTGACCGGGATTCGAACCCGGACCCCTTACGGACGAATGATCAGAGGCCAGCGCCTTAGACCACTGCGCCACCGGGGCGGCAATTTCATGTTGGAAGTAATAATCATCTACAACTCACTCACTCCAGCCTTGTCTCCCATTTATAGCTCTTTTAAAACACATTATCAGCAGAACAAACTACAATAAAATACAGGCAATGAACTTCAGTCTAAATATGAATCACTTCGAATTATGTACCTGCAAAATTTTGGCAGGATTTAGTGTTCCCTACACACATCAAAGCTACATTTTTTTTTTTTTTTTGATTGAGGTTTGACCACCGTGAGCAACTCAATGGGCTATAAGCAGTCGCCCGTCCCTAATTTAGGGATGCTGGTTCCAGGGAAGGGAGAGAGCCAGCACCATAAGACAAACACAGCATCCATGCCTCACCGGGATTTGAACCAGGACCATCTCGAATGAATGATCAGAAGCCATCGTTTAGACCACTGCGCAACCGGGCGGCCTACAGGAGTTGGCCCTCCTAATTTGGGGTCACTGGCTCCAGGATGGGAAAAAAAGGCTGGCATAGTACCCAAGCCTCATCCAAGATTTGATTACGCCCAGTAAGGCCCATTAGACGTTGGCCTCAGCCTCTAACCACTTGACCATCCGGTGACCAATTTACACAATAATTCCAATCTTTTTCCTTGTAGAATAAACAAGAAGTTGCTATATAATGCTCAGAAATGTTGTGCTCATTCAGTAAAATTAACAGTTGAAGACATAGATTAACTGGAAATATTGTTCATTTTTCGTTTGTTTGTTTTGGGGTTTAAGTGCTACCATGAGCACCTCTAAGAGTGACAAGCAGTCGCACATATATAGATTGGGGTCACTGATTCGACGAAAGGGGAAAAGCCAACGTCATCATACAAACGCACCACCAATGCCTCATATGGTACTATCCCGCATCAGAAGACGGCTCCTCAGACCACTCAGGAAACGAACAGCTAATATTAATGACAATTAACACAGCAATCGGGCATCGCCGAATGGACTGTAATTACTGTTTCACACGTGAATTGAATCACATCAGAAAACTTGAAAATTTCGTGGCCGTGGAGCGGACGTATTTACCACGTATTATGAGAAGAATATTTCTTCAACTCTGAATACCTAATATTAATGTTAACAAGTTCAGAATAAATTGAAAGCTGCTACACGATACTCAGCAGTTCTCCACAAAAAGAAACAGCTTAAGGTACAAGTAAGAAAATATTATGCGTTTCCAGTTTTATGTACGTTTTACAGTCCGCCAGTAGTAATTGTTATGATTTTTCCTGTTGTACGAATGCCACTGGAGGAAATTAGGGAATATTTTTGCCATCATAAACTAATTTGTTAGAAATAAACTGCACTTACGGAAGCACCAAGGACGACAAACGTATGAAAAGATTCCTCGTGGATAGGAACATCAAGATGCTGTATAGACTCTTTCAAAATAGCCAAACTTTGAGCAGACGCTATCACCTCCTCACCGCTTGCCATGGTCAACGTGTAGTGGTCATATCTACCGGAAAGTCTGCCGACTCGGAAAGAGTCGGATGACGTAACACTCTGCACGCACCCCAGTTTGGCAATTTCCGCTTTAATTCCTAAGATGTTGTTTTTTTTTTCAACAAGAAACTCTAGCTGACACTATACCGAAATTTTAATACCAGCTGCTGAGGCAAAACAATCTCGCTTTCACTGAAAATGCCTGCTTGAGCTTAGTGCTGTCGTTTCAGCTTCAAAACCAGCGGTCATATAGGCCGCAGAACCAGACACCTGAAGTTTCTGTTTCGTGACCCAGAAACACAGCGAAACGGAAAGTCAAACACTCATCACAACAGTTGATTGAAAGAAAAAGGACAAAAATCAGCTAATCTCTGCTTTTTAAGAAATAATTTGTTCCACAATGTTTTTTTTTATATGGTGTCAATTGCTTTTCTCGAAAACTTAAATACCAGCATTACGCAAACATTGATTTGTTTCTTTGTTTGTAGTTTTAACGACCACCATGACTAACTTTTAGTGTTAAAGGCAATCACTTATCCCAAATTTAGGGCCATTGGTTCTTGGGAAGGAACACAGTCACCGCTATTAAACAGGCGCACTATTCACGCCTCGTCTGGGAACTGAACCCAGACCCAGCTCGGACGAGCGGTCAAGAGTTAGAACCTCAGAACACTCGGACACCCAGGCGGCACAAACTTTGATATAAGAGGCAAAATTATAATAGAGTGTAGTGAACAAGGAAGTTAGAATAATACTTCTAGAGATGCCCTGGCCGCCCCGGTGGCGCAGTGGTCTAAGCGATGGCTTCTGATCGTTCGTCCGAACGGAGTCCGGGTTCGAATCCCAGTGAGGCATGGATGTTGTGTTTGTCTTACGGCACTGGCTCTCTCCCTTCCCTGGAACCAGTGACCCTAAATTTGGGACGGGCGACTGCTTATAGCCCACTGAGTTGCTCACGGTGGTCGTTAAACCTCCAATCAAAAAAAAAGAGATGCCCTGAGTCTCTTAACTGTGAAGCCACCCCAGTGGTCTAAGCGATGGCTTCTGATCATTCGTACGGAAGCTGTCCGGGTTCGAATCCCGATGAGGTATGTATATTGTGTTTGTCTTACGGCACTCGCTCTCCTCTTCCTTCCCTGGAACCAGTGGCTCTAAATTAGGGTCGGGTGACTGCTTATAGCCCATTGATCGAGTTGCTCACGGTGATCGTTAAATCTCCAATAAAAAAAAGTGTTGGAATTTCTGGTAGTTTATATTATACCAATGTAGTTTCAATCGTATGTATTTTGGAATTGTGTGGTTTTTAGCTGCAGAAATCGTGTTAATATCAAACCGGAATGAATTGTATTTCCTGCAAGAGTGAAGTTTTTAATTTTAATGTTATGTTTTGTTTGAAATTCGCCCTAACGTTCATGCATTTCAATTTAAAATGAAAATGAGTCTCAAAATAATTAAGAATTTTATAAATACAGCATTTTCTCACACATCAGCAGCAAGTTAAAATGAAAAATTAGAAACATTTGCGACCAAAGAATGCGATTCGGCCAACACAAAATGCAAAGCAATAGCCTTTAAAACTACCAGCTTTCCCACACGGTAAGGGCCGTCGGCCGTGGTGATGGGCTTCACGCAAAGTGTTACTGCTCCATGAACAAAGGCATCTTCAGGTATCTTATTCCAACCTCCTTGGTAGAGGTGTGCGTGTGTTTAACGTGTGTATCGTCTGCCACCGAAAACTTATGCGTTTAATCATCAGAGCACTTTCCCCATTCATTCCAACTAGCTTTGGAGTACATTCATATTGCATGTTGTTTCGGAAATAAAATTATAAGAAGAAAATAATCCGTTGTTATCTTGCACTCACTAGTGTTCAATTTCATGATGATTTAACAAGGGCCCACCCTTTTATTTTTAATACGATTTTGTCACTTTTTTTATCTCATGGTAGAAAAAGGATGAATAAAAAAAGAACTTTTCAAATGTCATAAAGATACACGTTCCGTTAAAGAGGACAATTATATCAGCCTAATCAATTATCGCAGCTCAATCTGAGTCTGAAACACGAGAACAGCCATGATAAAACAAAAATCAATTTTCAATAAACATCTGTTCTTCACTTGAATGCTCAAAAATTATTCACAAATTAATTCTTCAGCGGCATTGTTGGACATCACTTCACAGCGGGGGCAAAAGGTGAAGTCAAGGGGATCCTCGGGTCCGGATCCCCCCGAGGGTGGATTGGGTACGATTTTTAAAGCAATATACCGTATATGAGGCTCTTATCAATGAACGAAATCCATGCCCTGCGCCCCGGTGGCGCAGTGGTCTAAGCGATGGCCTCTGATTATTCCTCCGAAAGAGGTCCGGGTTCGAATCCCGTGAGGCATGGATGTTGTGTTTGTCTTACGGCACTGGCTCTCTCCCTTCCCTGAAACCAGTGATTCTATATTAGGGACGGCGACTGCTTATATAGCCCATTGAGTTGCTCACGGTGGTCGTTAAACCTCCAACCAAAAAAAAAATCCATGCCCCTCTCCCTCCCCCTTAAAAACTTTCTGGCTACGCCACTGCACTGGCTGGGGACGCAGCCACGGGGTTTGCTCACAGGCTTGAGCTCCCCTCCGCTCAGGAGCACTACTCTGCTCCCATCTTCGTCTCTGATATTAAACTCAACACTTAGTAGAGCAACCCGTAATTAACACAAATCATTAAAAACAAATGGGCAGTTGTATTTGTACCAGAGGTGTAACAAGGCATTTCTGCGTCCGGAACAAACCACAAAATATTGCGCCACCGGGAAAATTCGCGTTGAGCCGCCATATTCTAGGCTGGTGGGCCTTATGCTAACTCAAGAAAAAAAAAGTATGTATACTTGTACCTCAATATTCTTGCAGAAGGAACCGAAGTTATGCTAAAACAGCAAAGTTTGTTTGCCACTTTGACGGCTTCATAGAAAAATGCAGAAGTCGAGGAAGAAGTGTATAAACCCTTTTCCCGTTCCTCATCTTTCAAATTTCAGCCCGTCCCTTTTTTTTTTTTTTTTTTGATTGGAGGTTTAACGACCACCATGAGCAACTCAATGGGCTATAAGCAGTCGCCCGTCCCTAATTTAGGGTCACTGGTTCCAGGGAAGGGAGAGAGCCAGTGCCGTAAGACAAACACAACATCCATGCCAGACCGGGATTCGAACCCGGACCCCTTACGGACGAATGATCAGAGGCCAGCGCCTTAGACCACTGCGCCACCGGGGCGGCAATTTCATGTTGGAAGTAATAATCATCTACAACTCACTCACTCCAGCCTTGTCTCCCATTTATAGCTCTTTTAAAACACATTATCAGCAGAACAAACTACAATAAAATAGAGGCAATGAACTTCAGTCTAAATATGAATCACTTCGAATTATGTACCTGCAAAATTTTGGCAGGATTTAGTGTTCCCTACACACATCAAAGCTACATTTTTTTTTTTTTGATTGAGGTTTGACCACCGTGAGCAACTCAATGGGCTATAAGCAGTCGCCCGTCCCTAATTTAGGGATGCTGGTTCCAGGGAAGGGAGAGAGCCAGCACCATAAGACAAACACAGCATCCATGCCTCACCGGGATTTGAACCAGGACCATCTCGAATGAATGATCAGAAGCCATCGTTTAGACCACTGCGCAACCGGGCGGCCTACAGGAGTTGGCCCTCCTAATTTGGGGTCACTGGCTCCAGGATGGGAAAAAAAGGCTGGCATAGTACCCAAGCCTCATCCAAGATTTGATTACGCCCAGTAAGGCCCATTAGACGTTGGCCTCAGCCTCTAACCACTTGACCATCCGGTGACCAATTTACACAATAATTCCAATCTTTTTCCTTGTAGAATAAACAAGAAGTTGCTATATAATGCTCAGAAATGTTGTGCTCATTCAGTAAAATTAACAGTTGAAGACATAGATAAACTGGAAATATTGTTCATTTTTCGTTTGTTTGTTTTGGGGTTTAATTGCTACCATGAGCACCTCTAAGAGTGACAAGCAGTCGCACATATATAGATTGGGGTCACTGATTCGACGAAAGGGGAAAAGCCAACGTCATCATACAAACGCACCACCAATGCCTCATATGGTACTATCCCGCATCAGAAGACGGCTCCTCAGACCACTCAGGAAACGAACAGCTAATATTAATGACAATTAACACAGCAATCGGGCATCGCCGAATGGACTGTAATTACTGTTTCACACGTGAATTGAATCACATCAGAAAACTTGAAAATTTCGTGGCCGTGCAGCGGACGTATTTACCACGTATTATGAGAAGAATATTTCTTCAACTCTGAATACCTAATATTAATGTTAACAAGTTCAGAATAAATTGAAAGCTGCTACACGATACTCAGCAGTTCTCCACAAAAAGAAACAGCTTAAGGTACAAGTAAGAAAATATTATGCGTTTCCAGTTTTATGTACGTTTTACAGTCCGCCAGTAGTAATTGTTATGATTTTTCCTGTTGTACGAATGCCACTGGAGGAAATTAGGGAATATTTTTGCCATCATAAACTAATTTGTTAGAAATAAACTGCACTTACGGAAGCACCAAGGACGACAAACGTATGAAAAGATTCCTCGTGGATAGGAACATCAAGATGCTGTATAGACTCTTTCAAAATAGCCAAACTTTGAGCAGACGCTATCACCTCCTCACCGCTTGCCATGGTCAACGTGTAGTGGTCATATCTACCGGAAAGTCTGCCGACTCGGAAAGAGTCGGATGACGTAACACTCTGCACGCACCCCAGTTTGGCAATTTCCGCTTTAATTCCTAAGATGTTGTTTTTTTTTTCAACAAGAAACTCTAGCTGACACTATACCGAAATTTTAATACCAGCTGCTGAGGCAAAACAATCTCGCTTTCACTGAAAATACCTGCTTGAGCTTAGTGCTGTCGTTTCAGCTTCAAAACCAGCGGTCATATAGGCCGCAGAACCAGACACCTGAAGTTTCTGTTTCGTGACCCAGAAACACAGCGAAACGGAAAGTCAAACACTCATCACAACAGTTGATTGAAAGAAAAAGGACAAAAATCAGCTAATCTCTGCTTTTTAAGAAATAATTTGTTCCACAATGTTTTTTTTTCATATGCTGTCAATTGCTTTTCTCGAAAACTTAAATACCAGCATTACGCAAACATTGATTTGTTTCTTTGTTTGTAGTTTTAACGACCACCATGACTAACTTTTAGTGTTAAAGGCAATCACTTATCCCAAATTTAGGGCCATTGGTTCTTGGGAAGGAACACAGTCACCGCTATTAAACAGGCGCACTATTCACGCCTCGTCTGGGAACTGAACCCAGACCCAGCTCGGACGAGCGGTCAAGAGTTAGAACCTCAGAACACTCGGACACCCAGGCGGCACAAACTTTGATATAAGAGGCAAAATTATAATAGAGTGTAGTGAACAAGGAAGTTAGAATAATACTTCTAGAGATGCCCTGGCCGCCCCGGTGGCGCAGTGGTCTAAGCGATGGCTTCTGATCGTTCGTCCGAACGGAGTCCGGGTTCGAATCCCAGTGAGGCATGGATGTTGTGTTTGTCTTACGGCACTGGCTCTCTCCCTTCCCTGGAACCAGTGACCCTAAATTTGGGACGGGCGACTGCTTATAGCCCACTGAGTTGCTCACGGTGGTCGTTAAACCTCCAATAAAAAAAAAGAGATGCCCTGAGTCTCTTAACTGTGAAGCCACCCCAGTGGTCTAAGCGATGGCTTCTGATCATTCGTACGGAAGCTGTCCGGGTTCGAATCCCGATGAGGTATGTATATTGTGTTTGTCTTACGGCACTCGCTCTCCTCTTCCTTCCCTGGAACCAGTGGCTCTAAATTAGGGTCGGGTGACTGCTTATAGCCCATTGATCGAGTTGCTCACGGTGATCGTTAAATCTCCAATAAAAAAAAAGTGTTGGAATTTCTGGTAGTTTATATTATACCAATGTAGTTTCAATCGTATGTATTTTGGAATTGTGTGGTTTTTAGCTGCAGAAATCGTGTTAATATCAAACCGGAATGAATTGTATTTCCTGCAAGAGTGAAGTTTTTAATTTTAATGTTATGTTTTGTTTGAAATTCGCCCTAACGTTCATGCATTTCAATTTAAAATGAAAATGAGTCTCAAAATAATTAAGAATTTTATAAATACAGCATTTTCTCACACATCAGCAGCAAGTTAAAATGAAAAATTAGAAACATTTGCGACCAAAGAATGCGATTCGGCCAACACAAAATGCAAAGCAATAGCCTTTAAAACTACCAGCTTTCCCACACGGTAAGGGCCGTCGGCCGTGGTGATGGGCTTCACGCAAAGTGTTACTGCTCCATGAACAAGGGCATCTTCAGGTATCTTATTCCAACCTCCTTGGTAGAGGTGTGCGTGTGTTTAACGTGTGTATCGTCTGCCACCGAAAACTTATGCGTTTAATCATCAGAGCACTTTCCCCATTCATTCCAACTAGCTTTGGAGTACATTCATATTGCATGTTGTTTCGGAAATAAAATTATAAGAAAATAATCCGTTGTTATCTTGCACTCACTAGTGTTCAATTTCATGATGATTTAACAAGGGCCCACCCTTTTATTTTTAATACGATTTTGTCACTTTTTTTATCTCATGGTAGAAAAAGGATGAATAAAAAAAGAACTTTTCAAATGTCATAAAGATACACGTTCCGTTAAAGAGGACAATTATATCAGCCTAATCAATTATCGCAGCTCAATCTGAGTCTGAAACACGAGAACAGCCATGATAAAACAAAAATCAATTTTCAATAAACATCTGTTCTTCACTTGAATGCTCAAAAATTATTCACAAATTAATTCTTCAGCGGCATTGTTGGACATCACTTCACAGCGGGGGCAAAAGGTGAAGTCAAGGGGATCCTCGGGTCCGGATCCCCCGAGGGTGGATTGGGTACGATTTTTAAAGCAATATACCGTATATGAGGCTCTTATCAATGAACGAAATCCATGCCCTGCGCCCCGGTGGCGCAGTGGTCTAAGCGATGGCCTCTGATTATTCCTCCGAAAGAGGTCCGGGTTCGAATCCCGTGAGGCATGGATGTTGTGTTTGTCTTACGGCACTGGCTCTCTCCCTTCCCTGAAACCAGTGATTCTATATTAGGGACGGCGACTGCTTATATAGCCCATTGAGTTGCTCACGGTGGTCGTTAAACCTCCAACCAAAAAAAAAAAATCCATGCCCCTCTCCCTCCCCCCTTAAAAACTTTCTGGCTACGCCACTGCACTGGCTGGGGACGCAGCCACGGGGTTTGCTCACAGGCTTGAGCTCCCCTCCGCTCAGGAGCACTACTCTGCTCCCATCTTCGTCTCTGATGTTAAACTCAACACTTAGTAGAGCAACCCGTAATTAACACAAATCATTAAAAACAAATGGGCAGTTGTATTTGTACCAGAGGTGTAACAAGGCATTTCTGCGTCCGGAACAAACCACAAAATATTGCGCCACCGGGAAAATTCGCGTTGAGCCGCCATATTCTAGGCTGGTGGGCCTTATGCTAACTCAAGAAAAAAAAGTATGTATACTTGTACCTCAATATTCTTGCAGAAGGAACCGAAGTTATGCTAAAACAGCAAAGTTTGTTTGCCACTTTGACGGCTTCATAGAAAAATGCAGAAGTCGAGGAAGAAGTGTATAAACCCTTTTCCCGTTCCTCATCTTTCAAATTTCAGCCCGTCCCTTTTTTTTTTTTTTTTTTTTGATTGGAGGTTTAACGACCACCATGAGCAACTCAATGGGCTATAAGCAGTCGCCCGTCCCTAATTTAGGGTCACTGGTTCCAGGGAAGGGAGAGAGCCAGCGCCGTAAGACAAACACAACATCCATGCCAGATCGGGATTCGAACCCGGACCCCTTACGGACGAATGATCAGAGGCCAGCGCCTTAGACCACTGCGCCACCGGGGCGGCCCGTCCCTTTCGGTAGACATCCTCTACCTCTCATTTTCAATTGAATTATCAATACAACATAATTAAATATGCTATCAATAATCTAGTACAGAAACTCGATTTTTTTTCTTTTTAATTGGCGGGTTAACGACCACCGTTAACCCCCAATTAAAAAGGAAAAAAAGGGAGGAAGGTGGTGCCGTAATACAAACACAACTTCCATGCCTCACGGGATTCGAACCCTGACCCATCCAGGACGAATGGTCAGAATCCATCGCTTAGACCACTCCGTCACTGGGCCAGCAAACTTGTAATTCGTTGAGTACGTTAATTAATGCATTGAAGTTCACCTAAGGTAAATTTTTGGAGTTGCTGCTTTTCATGTTTGTTTGTTTTTTAAACGAGATTTTTCTTCTTTTAATTGAAGGTTTAACGACCACCATGTAAACGAGATGTGCATCTAATTTACTTCTTTGGGGCCAGTTTTGTGCCTTACAATTACACGAATCCCTGAGCTTATAGCCCATTGAGTAGCTCACGGTGGTCGTAGACTTTTGTTGAAAAGATATCTAAACGGTTATGCTGACATAGCATTATTTATTTTATTTATTTATTTTTTAGATGGGGGGGGTGATCTTAGTCATTTTTTCCCAGAGTTAGCCGCACAAAATCCGTTTCCAGGGCCGTTTATGGACCGCCAGTCCGCCACTAACCGTTACTAATTTAACTGTGTATATAAACACTGCCTGACATAAAAAAATAAAAAAATTACGTGATGTCCCAATGTTATCTCTATGGGGAAGGCAAATTCAATCTGTGATTGCATAGCTTTGCCTAACCGCTTCGGAGTTCGGGCCTTCGGTATTACCAACGAGATAGAAATACGTAGAGCGCTTACGTCGGGGAACGGGTGAAGCCACCGGAAACAAGTGGCAGCCATGTTTGATGAGGTACAGAACGATTTCCGTTCCGTGTTAAGCAAGGGAGTTTTCGTAATATATGGTTTGATGTTAAATAAGGATATAACTCAGAAATGTTGTTATAAACTTACCTAGGGGATGAGACTAAAACTTTAACGTATCAAATAACGCTTTTCATTGTTAGTTGACGGCAATAGTGTTTTTAAAAAAAAATGATATTTTAATGGATGCAGCTTGCTGTCGTTGAATAAAATCTCATGCCGTAATTTTTTGACATTTAACAAATTTTTTGGAGCAAATTTTCAGAGAAATATAAGTCAGCGGTAATAGAGTAAATGAAAAAAAAAAAAAGAAACACAAAAATAAAAAATACAGTTGCACTCAATCCGCAATTTCGGTAAAAATTTTAGATATTCGTGGGTCATCACCATGAGAATGCTGAATCATCCCACAGCTTATCACTCCAAATGCATAGACGCCAAATATTTTGAGAGTTTTAAATGAAAAAAAAAGTTCGAAGAAAAACGGAAAGCAAACAATGAGTTTACACAGCCAAGAGGTACCAATATTAAAATACTTTTACCAACTGCCCCTATCTTATATAATCAGAAGAAAACTACTACTTACCTGGTTTTATTTAATAAAAATTAAAAGTCCTTAGCACTGGGCATGTTTCTAATCTGTTTGTTAGTCTTGACATTCAACAACACAAATCTGTAAGCCTTATTCGTGGGTACGCAAGGCAATTGTGATAACTTGACCATAATAAAGGTATCTCCCAGCACATACACTAAATACTTAACACAATATAATTCTCACTCTCTCTCTCTCTCTCTATGTATATATAAGATCCAGAAGAATACCCCATGGGAGATGAATAGATGAAATTCGAAATCATGCAGGAGTGACACGAAGGAGACAGGCTCAAGACAGACAGCTGTGGAAGAAACTTGGGGAAGCCTTCATCCAGCAGTGGGTTGCTTAGAACACTGCGCCACCGGGGCGGCAAATTACTGTGTTTCATATGCTTGTATTTCATTCTCTGCCACTGCACTGATTAAATAAGATGATGCTTGTTTATTCTTTATTACATGCGGTGAATTTTTATGTACTGTTGTTATATCGTAGTTTTGCTTGTTGATATATTTGTATTTCTCGCCTCAACCGCTGCGCTATGCGGCTCCCTTGTTTCACTTGCCGCATGTTCTGTGTACGCTTTTCTTTAACAGTGCGAGGATCAGCAAAACTTTCCCTGTCGTTTATTGTTTTATTATGTTGTTTTGGTATATGTCCCTGTTTGCAAGTGCTTCTTCAACTTTATTTCTGTACCGATCCACACGCCCATTGTTAGACTTTATTTTAAATAAGTCGGCATATGTGTCCCTTTTTTCCTTTGAAGAGTATAGGTTCCACGTCTTACAATTATTTCAGTTCTATCACAGATTTGCTCTGAAGCAGTCCAAAATTGTGAGTGCTAGTCAGTCTTGCTATTTTCTATTACTATTAAACTATTATATATATATATCATCATCATCATCATCATTGTAAACCATTATCAATCCACTGCTGGACGAAGGTCTCCCCAAGTTTCCTCCACAACGGTCTGTCTTGTGCCAGTCTCCTCCATGTCACTCCCGCATATTTACGAATTTCATCCACCCATCTCCCATGTGGTCTTTTTCTGGGTCTTTTCCTGTCCCTTGGAATCCAATCTAAAATTTCGGCTGTCCATCTATAGTCTGTCCTTCTGGCAGTATGTCCAGCCCATTGCCATTTCAGGGATTTAACTCTGATCATGATGTCTTCCACTCTTGTCATTTTTCGGGTCCACGAGTTCCTCTTCTTATCTCTCCTGGTTATACCAAGCATGCACCTCTCCATGCTACTTTGAGTTGTCTGCAGCCTTTGTATGTCTCTTTTAGTTAAGGTCCACGTCTCTGCACCATACGTAAGCACTGGAAGGATGCATTGATCAAACACTTTTCTTTTAAGACATAATGGCATATTGCTCTTGAAAATTATGCTGTTTCTTCCAAAAGCTCTCCAGGCAAGTTTTGTACGCCGATTAATTTCTTCATCAATGTGACCCTCACTTGATATCTGCTGTCCAAGATAAACATACGTATCTGTTATCTCCAGTTTTTCTCCATCAATCGATAAATCTTCATTTCTTGTAAAAGCATTGAACATCACTTTTGTCTTCTGAAAGTTCATTTTTAATCCCACTTCTTTACTCTTGTCAGCAAGTTCCTGGATCATACTCTGCAGCTCTGATGGGGTAGTTGCAAAAATGACTACGTCATCAGCAAAACGAAGGTGGGTTAGATAATCTCCATTAATCTTTATCCCTTTGTTTTCCCAGTTCAGTGATTGAAAGACATTTTCCAATGTGGCATTAAAGAGCTTTGGAGATATGGTGTCACCTTGTCTCACTCCCTTTCCAATTTTTATGTGTGTTGTATTTTGAAACAGCCGAATCTTTGCACTTGCATTTTCATAGATGTTATTAATAATATTAATGTATGCATCTTCAATACCGCAGGATTTCAGAGCCGTGGTAACTGCTGATGGTTTCACCGAATCAAAGGCTTTTTCATAATCGATAAAAGCCATGCACAATGGAAGTTCATATTCCCTCGCTCTTTCAATTAGTTCTCTCAGTACGTGGATATGATCTATTGTGCTGTAGCCACTCCTGAATCCAGCTTGTTCTCTCAGTTGAGCCATGTCCAGTGTTACCTTCAAGCGGTGTGAAAGAACTTTAGTGAATATTTTATAAACCACTGATAGGAGGCTGATAGGTCTGTAGTTCCTGAGATCCTCAATGTCACCTTTTTTATGTAGCAGGATCATTGTAGCATTGTTCCAATCCTCAGGAATCTTCCCTTCATTAAGGCATCGAGTGAAAATTTGGGCGAGTACTGTTTCAATTTGTCCACCTGCTTCTTGTATGATGTCTATAGTAATTCCATCTTCTCCTGGAGCTTTCCCCCGCTTCATGTTCTTGATTGCATGAGCAACTTCTGCTGGGAGGACTGGAAGAACTCTGGTACCTTTCATGATGTCTGGAGTACATGTATCATCCCTTTCATATAATTTGGAGTAGAAATCTTTCACTCTTGTCAAAATTTCGCCTCTATTTCTTGTTATAGAACCATCTTCTTTTCTCAGAGCCATAATCTGTTTTCTTCCCTTACTGAGATGTCCCTTTGCTATCTTTAGGCTTTGGTTGTTTTCAATTGCTTTCCTCACTAGCTCACAGTTGAATTTCCTTACGTCTTCAGTGATACTTTTTCGTACTGTCTTGCATAGCTCTATATATTCCACTTTGGAAGTCACATCTTCTTTAGTTGTCCTCATCTCTCTTCTTTTTTGCATCAACATTTTGGTTTTTCCTGATAATTTGTTTACATGCAACTTGTTCTTAGACCCAGCTAATTTTGTTGCTTATATATATATATATATATATATATATATATATATATATATACCCTGAAATGGCAATGGGCTGGACATACTGCCAGAAGAACAGACCATCGATGGACAGCCGAAATTTTAGATTGGATTCCAAGGGACAGGAAAAGACCCAGAAGAAGACCACATGGAAGATGGGTGGATGAAATTCGAAAGTATGCGGGAGTGACATGGAGGAGACTGGCACAAGACAGACCGTTGTGGAGGAAACTTGGGGAGACCTTCGTCCAGCAGTGGATTGATAATGGTTGACAATGATGATATATATATATATATATATATATATATATATATATATATCATCATTGTCCAGCAGTGGATTGATAATGGTTGACAATGATGATGATGATATATATATATATATATATATATATATATATATATATATATCATCATTGTCAACCATTATCAATCCACTGCTGGACGAAGGTCTCCCCAAGTTTCCTCCACAACGGTCTGTCTTGTGCCAGTCTCCTTCGTGTCACTCCCGCATACTTTCGAATTTCATCCACCCATCTCCCATGTGGTCTTCTTCTGGGTCTTTTCCTGTCCCTTGGAATCTAATGTAAAATTTTCGCTGTCCATCGATGGTCGGTCCTTCTGGCAGTATGTCCAGCCCATTGCCATTTCAGGGATTTAACTCTGATCATGATATCTTCCACTCTTGTCATTTTTCGGATCTACGAGTTCCTCTTCTTATCTCTCCTGGTTACACCAATCATGCACCTCTCCATGCTGCTTTGCGTTGTCTGCAGCCTTTGTATGTCTCTTTTAGTTAAGGTCCACGTCTCTGCACCATACGTAAGAACTGGAAGGATGCATTGATCAAACACTTTTCTTTTAAGACATAATGGCATATTGCTCTTGAAAATTATGCGGTTTCTTCCAAAAGCTCTCCAGGCAAGTTTTGTACGCCGATTAATTTCTTAATCAATGTGACCCTCACTTGATATCTGCTGTCCAAAATAAACGTACTCATCCGTTATCTCCAGCTTTTCTCCATCGATCGATAAATCTTCATTTCTTGTAAAAGCATTGTACATCACTTTTGTCTTCTTTTTTTTTTTTTGATTTGAGGTTTAACGACCACCGTGAGCAACTCAATGGGCTATAAGCAGTCGCCCGTCCCTAATTTAGAGTCACTGGTTCCAGGGAAGGGAGAGAGCCAGTGCCGTAAGACAAACACAACATCCATGCCTGACCGGGATACGAACCCGGACCCCTTACGGACGAATGATCAGAGGCCAGCGCCTTAGACCACTGCGGCACCGGGGTGGCTTTGTCTTCTGAAAGTTCATTTTTAATCCCACTTCTTTAAGCAAGTTCCTGGATCATACTCTGCAGCTCTGACGGGGTGGTTGCAAAAATGACTACGCCGCCCCGGTGGCGCAGTGGTCTAAGCAATGGCCTCTGATCATTCGTCTGAAAGGGGTCCGGGTTCGAATCCCGGTGAGGCATGGATGTTGTGTTTGTCTTACGGCACTGGCTCTCTTCCTTCCCTGGAACCAGTGACCCTAAATTAGGGACGGGCGACTGCTTATAGCCCATTGAGTTGCTCACGGTGGTCGTTAAACCTTCAATCAAAAAATGACTACGTCATCAGCAAAACGAAGGTGGGTTAGATAATCTCCATTAATCTTTATCCCTTTCTTTTCCCAGTTCAGTGATTGAAAGACATTTTCCAATGTGGCATTAAAGAGCTTCGGAGATATGGTGTCACCTTGTCTCACTCCCTTTCCAATTTTTATGTGTGTTGTATTATCAAACAGCCGAATCTTTGCACTTGCACTTTCATAGATGTTATTAATAATATTAATGTATGCATCTTCAGTACCGCAGGATTTCAGAGCCATTGTAACTGCTGATGATTTCACCGAATCAAAGGCTATATATATATATATATATATATGTCCGTAAGGGGTCCGGGTTCGAATCCCGGTGAGGCATGGATGTTGGTTTTGTCTTACGGCACTGGCTCTCTCCCTTCCCTGGAACCAGTGATCCTAAATTAGGGACGGGCGACTGCTTATAGCCCATTGAGTTGCTCACGGTGGTCGTTAAACCTCCAATCAAAAAAATAAATAAATATATATATATATATATATATATATATATATATAAGAGCAAAACTGAAGACTAAGGAAAAAACTTTAGAATTTAAAACGAAGGGAGTCAAAATTATATTTGTATTTTTTTGCTTAGGTATCTTCTTTATAGAATATATATATATAAATAGTTAATAAATGCAAGAGTTGATTTCTGTTTAGTAATAATATAACATAATAATAATAGAATAGTATAATAGATTAATAATAGGTTGATTACATTACGTATTTATATTGATAGTGTCATATTACACGTTTTTGAGGAGATTAACATTTTGGTGTGCCGCGAGTAGAAAAAGTTTGCGGAACATTGGCTTAGACCACGGCGCCACCACCCGTACTCGCGGTATCAAATTTGATGCATTGCTTAGATTAGTGCTTACCTTTTTTTTTTTTTTTGGTGGTTTAAACGACCACCGTGAGCAACTCAATGGGCTATAGGCAGTCGGCCATCCCCGATTTAGAGCCACTGGTTCCAGGGAAGGGAGAGAACCAGTGCCTCATTCGAACCCTTTCGGACGAATGATCAGAAGCCATCGCTTAGACCACTGCGCCACCGGGGCAGCTTACTTTGATTTCCATATCCCTTGGATTTGCAGATGCAGTCGAGGCACAAATTGTTTCTACATTTTCTTTGGTAACCCAATTTGTTTCTTTCACGGCCTTCCACAAGTAGTTCTTTTTTTTTTTTTTTTTTTTTGGTTGGAGGTTTAACGACCACCGTGAGCAACTCAATGGGCTATAAGCAGTCGCCCGTCCCTAATTTAGGGTCACTGGTTCCAGGGAAGGGAGAGAGCCAGTGCCTTAAGACAAACACAACATCCATGCCTGACCGGGATTCGAACCCGGACCCCTTACGGACGAATGATCAGAGGCCAGCGCCTTAGACCACTGCGCCACCGGGGCGGCCCACAAGTAGTTCCTCATGAACTTGTAATAGATCCACGTCCGTTGCTGTTGACTCCGCTTCTTTCTCTTCCTGATGTGGATGCATAGGTCGTCGCAAAAACGACTCAATGAAATTTGCTTGGGCTTGATGAGCTTTTACTTCTAATTGTTTAGATTTTGACCCACCAGATTAAAATTTTATTTTCATCATTTTGGTTACAAAATGTCAACGTCACCAAGCGAACACACAAAACTTACTACGTATGCAACGCACACACACTGGGATCGCATAGTCCAGTCGATTAGGGAAGGCTTTGACGGCGTGACGTATCTAATAAAACGGCGGATCTTCTCCCAAACCAATATAATGCAGAAGTAATCTTTTCTTCGTGAGCCCATCGTCGACATTCTGAGAACGAGACTCGCGAAGCACACATTTGAACTTCAGCTTGAGGCCCCCAACTAGTGCTCATTGCGCCTAATGGGAAATCTGGTCATGAACATTCGTCCGTGATGGGGTCCGAATTCGAATCCCGGTGAGGCATGGATGTCGTGCTTGCCTTACAGCACTGGCTCTTACCTTTCCCTGTAACCCTAAATTACGGACAGGAAACTGCTTATAGCTCTGAGTTGCTCACGGTGGTCTTTCAACAGTCAATACAAAAAAGCCATACTGACAACCGGCAGCCTGATCGTTGCCGCTTTTATTCTGCCATACATTGCATGCCAAGTTTAAATGTGAGCATTTGCATATGAAAGTTTTCATGTAAATGACCTGCAGTTTCTTGGATTTCAGTAGTAATGCTTCTGCTGTGCATTGGCGTACGGAAGACCTCCGCTCCGCAAAAATATCTTCGAGGCACTTTTGCAAAAACTTGTTTTTCAATTACTGAAAATTTTAAATTCTATATTATTAACTAGGTTTTACGGGCGTTTTAATTACTCGAATTCTTTGGAACCTACAGGTAGTTTTCGTAAAATCAAAATTGTTACACTTTATTGTGTGTAACACAAATGTTTTTTTTTATTGATGGTTGAACGACCACCGTGAGCAACTCAACAACACAAATGTACATGTTATAAATAAAATGATTGCCCTATTTTTACACCAATACAAAGTATTACAAAACATTTACTCCAATGTTAATCATATCAAGCAAATTTTATTCTTTTAGAGAACTAAGGCCAGCCTTTTTAAAATGCCACACAATCACACACACAAAATACCTAACTGCCGTGTAACAGGATCCTATGACCTTTCCCGATTTATACAAACATATAGAATATAAGTATCACCATCAACAACCACAGGACAAATGCCCGGAGGAGCCGGCCACCAGATGGCAGCAGATTACAATCGTCTTGTATTTTTACTCCCTGCGCATCGACACTGTAAGGAAAGGGGCCCAGGGACTAAGTGCGTCCGGGGCTGACTTCATCTTCAACCACAGGGCGAATGCACGGAGTCGGCTGCCAGCAGATTACATTCTAGTATTTTTACTACCACCCCATCGACACTCATCTGGTAAACCCTGTCAGGGAAGGAAGACCAGGTACTAAGTGCGTCTGGGGCAGACTTCATCAACAACCGCGGGACAAATGCCAGAAGGAGCCGGCCACCAGACGGCAACAGATTACAATCGTCTTGTGTTTTTACTACCACCCCATTGACACTCAGCTGGTAAACCCTGTCAGAGAAGGGGGACCAGGGACGACTTCATCATCGACAACAACCATGGGACAAATGCCCGAAGGAGCCGGCAACAAGATCGCAGCAGATTACAATCGTCTTGCATTTTCACTATCAGCGCAGCGACACTCATCTGGTAAACCCAAGCAACTAAACTAAAACAGCAACAGTTAAGAATTGTGGGGCAGAAAGAGTACATTTAACATTAAAAAAAAAAAACAACTTAACATGTCACAATGTTTTTCTTGCACATAGTAAAAATATTTTCTTTTAACTCTGTTATATATATAAAAAAAAAAAAATGGCAGAGCTGATTTTCTTTCCTGCAGAGAACACATTTTACTTCATTATATTTTGAAGCATGCGTAGTTATGAGCAAACAAGTGTAATAATAACGCCTGATCCTCATCGATATAAAAACTTTTTTTATTCAACTGTTATAATTCAATTACATTCTCTTGTTAATATTCATGTATGGGAATTTTTGCAATGGTTGTGAAAAGGGGCCTAAAGTCCTCTGCAATAGCTGTTTCCCCATTAACCAGTTTTTTATAAACTAAGGCGAAAACGATTTCTTGAAGATTTTACATATTTACTAAAAAAAATACCAAAAACTGCTTTTCTTTTTAACACTTCGTTCAAACTTGCTGTCAAAAATTCCTGGCTATTTCTTTAACCAGTTGAATATTAAGTTTCCGCACTTTTTTTTTGTAAAATCCATCTATTGTGGCTAGAGGCCCTCTTAGCCGTGAGACCTACTCGCAGTGCGGGGGTTATCAGTACGCCCATGCTGCTGTGTGTTACAGGTAATCTCTTTGGATAGCCAGCAAATTGAGCAGATCCTGTTCTGAAAAGTTTGTGCTATCAACAACCAGCAAATTCATGCTAGTTTCTATTCTTTCCTTGCGTCCATAGCTCCGTTATTCCCCTAGCAGCGCAATTCGAACTCATCCCCCCCCCCCTACATCATTTACCCAAGCCCTCAAATTTTGTTCTTTACTGCTCGAAATTGTCACAGATTACTTGCACTGTTGCAAGCTGTGTTCAGTAATTTTCCCCTTTTTGTCCACTTGAGGAGTGTTTTAGTGGCAGAGCAGTTCAACAGCAATTTTGAAGTGAAGACAGCAGTGCATGACTAGGTCAACACGTTGGCGGCAGGCTTTTTAGACCAGGAAATACAAAAACTTGCATCCCTACATGACAAATGCATCAATGTACAGGTTGATTGTGTTGAGAAGTAACTTAATGTAGACAGTTGTAACAAAAAAGTAGTATTATCAACACAAAAATTTTAACAGTCAATTGGAACTTTGGCCGCCCAGTAGGACATTGGTCTAAGCATTCATACGAATGGGCGCGGGGCAGCGTCCCGGATGAGGCATGGGTGACGTATTTGTCTCATGGTTCATGCTCACTTTTTTTTTTTTTTTTTGATTGGAGGTTTAACGACCACCGTGAGCAACTCAATGGGCTATAAGCAGTCGCCCGTCCCTAATTTAGGGTTACTGGTTCCAGGGAAGGGAGAGAGCCAGTGCCGTAAGACAAACACGACATCCATGCCTGACCGGGATTCGAACCCGGACCCCGTTCGGACGAATGATCAGAGGCTATCGCTTAGACCACTGCGCCACCGGGGCAGCGCTCTCTCACTTTGCTGGAATCAGTAATCCTATATTAGGGACAGGCAACTGCTTATAAGCCTTAGAGCTTTTCACTGTGATCATTAAACCCGAAACAAAACAAAATATGGAACTTACTTTTGGGACACGCTCTCGCACTTGTTGCAATGATTTAAATTTTGACAGTTTTTTTCAATTTTGTTGTAGGCTATGTACAGACTCATCTGTAATATTTATTCAAACGATGTGCATTCGCTATTCCACATCAAAATTTCATTTTTGTATATTTACTTTTTTATTCGAGGTTCAATGAACACTTTGAGAAACGCTAAGTGCTATGAACAGTCGCCTGTCCTGAATTTGGGGCCACTGGTTCCAAGGAGTAAAGGGAGGTAGTGCCACGAGACAAACACACCAACCATGCTTCACCTGCGTCCACTTGAGCAAATGGTGAGAAGCCAGTGCTTAGACAAATGCGGCCACCGGGGCGACTAGATTTTTATGGCCTTCCCCTTTAAACTGCTCACAGAAAAAAAAAATGTAGAACCTCTGGTTACAGCATCTTAGACAAACACAACTACAATGCTACATCCGGAGCTCAACCCCAATGCTTTTTTAGAAGCCCACAGCTATGAACACTTGACTGCTGGAGCAGCACTTACTCTAGTTACCGCTCTGAGGTATACATTGTCTTGAATAGCATTTTGATTTAAGTGGAAATCAGAGGCAATCGCTATGAGTAATGAAAATATTGACTTTTCGCCAAAGGATCAATGTTCCTGACATGTAACCAAAAGAATCATGGCAAATAATAGGACACCTAGAGATACAATTCTTTCAAAATTTGGTTAACACACCGCATCACCATTTTCCCTCGATTGGGGCACAGCTGCTGGAAAACTATAATTCATCTGAAGACAGTGTCAACTGTTTATCCCTTCTAGAAGAATGGATGTGTCATCAGTTTGCTTCGAAAGTTCAGGGGAACGCTGCATTTGTGTTTATCTAAAACACCATTATTTCACACTTAACTTCAACCCTGAATAACCTGCATTTTCCCTTTCTGATTTTACATGAAAATCATCGGAAATTACTTATTGATCGGCCTATGTATCTATGATCTTTTTTTACTTAATTTTTTTTTATTGTGGGTTTAACGACCTACGTGAGCAACACAATGGGCTATAAGCAGTCGCCCATCCCCCCTAATTCAGGGTCACTGGTTCCAGGAAAGGAAGAGAGACAGTGCCATAAGACAAACACAGCATCCATGCCTGACCGGGATTCGAATCCAGACCCATCTCGGATGAATGGTCAAAAGCCAGTGCTTAGACCACTGCGCCACCAGAGCGGTTATGATCAGTAATGAAAAATAACATCATGTTTTATGTGAAATAATAATAAAGACAAAATAAAGTTAACAATTTTCAATAAAATAAAGGCTTTCAGCAACATAAAAATTCTTCCAGATTTTTAAGCACATTTTTTTTAAGTCACAAGAGAGGCTCTATGTCTATCGCCTCACCTAAAAAAAGGTTGCAACATTCAAATGGAACAGAAAATTATTTCCTTTCAATATTCGATATTTGGAATACATTTGAAAGTTGGACATTACAGTTAAACCAAACTACATATTGAAGTGATTTTTCAGTAAATCTGCTACATGTAAAAAAAAAAAAAAAAAAACACCTGCATCTTGAATGTCTGTAACAATGCTACAATCATTGGATACAATATGTGAATGCAAATTACAATTTTTGATATCTTACATTACACTACTAAACATTATTTTAAAAAACCTAAGAAAACCCCTAATATACAGTAGATTGTTCAAAGTATTCAAAAGTCACGAAAAAAAGATCACAGTAATCCAAGTGTTATGTTTTCACTTTCATATTTGACCACAGTGAAATTTACTACGGAAAAAAAAAAAAACCTTCAAAAAAAAAATAAATAAAGGTTTTGATGCTCAGTGTTGGTTTGCTTTATGTTCATGTTTTAACAGGAACTGTATGTAGGAAAAGATGCTTTTCATTCCTATAAGGATTTTTTATTATGATGTTTTTCACAGAATATAATGTACTTTTGATTTAATAGTAGAAAAACTTAGATGCAAAGTAACAGTCCCATTAAAAATGAAAAAAAAAAAAAAAAAAAAGAAGAAAGAGGTCAACATAACAGTCAAGAGAGGAATGCTTATAGTAAGTAAACAAATTCAGTGATGACAGAATTAGTAAGGCAACTACTGCTAAACCTAAACTGGGTTCTGTAGAATGCAAAGTGGCACACTTTTTTTATTTTTTTGTTTTCGAGCAAGTCCCTAATAACATGAAAAAGATATGTACTACATCACTCAGTAATGAAACAGCACCACTAGGAACAGGAGCGCATAAAAGCTATGCATATCATAGCATGCACAAGCTGTCTGATATTTATAAATGATTCAAGTTTGTCAAGAATCAGCAAAATGCTTACATTTATTTAGTAATGAACATATGCACTTCGGGCAAAGATATGTCTCTTGTTCACAAGGCATGTCACTAATCATCATCAACCATTATCAATCCACTGCTGGATGAAAGTCTCCCCAAATCTTTTTCACAACTGTTTCTCTTGAACCAGTCTTTCCATGTAGCTTCAGCATGCTTTCGAATTTCATCCACCAATTCCCCACATGGTCATCTTCTGGCTCTTTTTCTGCCCCTTGGTATTCAGTCTAATATTTCAGTTGCCCATTGGTGGTCAGTTCTTTTATCAATATGTCCAGCCCGTTGCCACTTTCGGTATTTTACTTTGATCATGATGTCTTCCACTTTTGTAAAGAGCCAGAAGAATCCATGAGTTCCTCTTCTTATCTTTCCTTGTTACACCAAGCATACATCTCTTTATGTTTCTTTCAGTTGTCTGTAACTGCTGTATGTCTCTTTTATTCAAGGTCCATGTCTCTGCTTCATACGCAAGAACTGAAAAGTATATTGACTAAACACTTTTCTTTTAAGACATAAAGGTAAATTCCTCTTGAAAATTGTACTGTTTCTCTTCCAATTGCTCTCCAACAAAGTTTTATACACCAATTAATTTTTTCATCAGAGTGGTACTTGCTTGGTGTCTGCTGTCAAGGGGGTTACGTCTATATTTCCCCCATCAATCACTAAATCTTCATTTCTTGAAAAGCTTTGTACATTAATTTTTTTCTGTCCCACTTCTTCATAGTCAGCAAGTTCCTGGACCATACTCTGCAGCTCTGAAAAGGCTCTTGCACAAATAACTATGTTATCAGCAAACCAAACGTGAATTAAATAATCTCCATTAATCTTTATCCTGTTGTTTTCCCAGTTCAATGATTGAAATACATTTTGCAATGTGGTATTGAAGAGTTTGAAAGATAAAGATATGGTGTCACCTTGTCTCACTCCTTTTCCAATTTTTATTGGTGCTGTATCTTCAAATAGCAGAACCTTTGCACTTGCATTTTCATAAATGTTATAAATAATGTCACTAATATGATGCACAAAATTATTGCTGGTAAACCTCACTATCTGGAACAATGGTTTCTTGCAATATTATAGAAGGTATTGGCTAAGTCTGCAATCCATAAGGACAAATATGTACTTCATAGGTTGAGAAAACATGTCAACCATGAAAAATGTTTAGGACATGAAGATTATTCAGGATTGTATAAGCAGTGTGTAGCAAACACTGTCCTCCTGAAATATTGTACCAGGCACAATAATTAATTAAATGATAAGACTGATGTCCAAGCATACCATCAGAGGGACAGGAATAGGGACCAGCATTGTCAACCCACTGGTACTCTGTGACATCGGACAGTATGTTTCTGCATTTCACTTGTTATGTTACAAAACTTGGGACTCGCCACTGAACAGCATGGGTCCACATTCCTGCCTCTCGTGACAAAATATTCAAATATATTCAAAGCCCTGTGGTGTGGTGGTAAGGCAAAGTCTTGAGCCAGTCTCCTTCTACAGAGTCTAACATCATGCATGCAAAATAGTATAGCTTGCATGGACACTACTGTAGAAGAAATTCTTTAGAAGCCATGCTAGAGTTTGGTTGCCATGGCCAGAGGGTCATGCAATGCCATATTTAAGAAAGGCAATCTAGAGAATTGTATTATGCAACACTCTACTCACCATGGTAACCATACTCCAGTGTAGTCTTACCTTGTCTGTTTTACAATAAATATGCTTGGTAATGAATTAGGCTGTGGGCTGATCCCCACACTGATATACTTGTTACAATTTTCAAGACTCAAAGAAAGTATTAGATGATATAAGGAATAAAAATGTGGCAGTAAAAAAGTTTACTTTTTTATTTTATTTTTTTCTCTTTATAATATACATTTCAAATCTTAAGTAAAACCTTTAAATGGAAGGTCTTAGAAGCATGTTTCTATTCATTTTGGTCACCATGCATCTATATACACTCATTAACCTGTGAGAGAGATGTTCCTGAGAAGATTATAATTTGTGAATAAGGTGATGGACTATAATAAAATATTTTCATTTAATAAATCATATGCACACTGCTGTTAATGATTTTCAAACTTCTTTTTAAAACACATTTCAAAATAAATAATCAAACATTTAAAATAAAAAGCTTCCAATGCTTAAACAGAGAAACATGATATTAATCTCTCAATTTCACAAGCCATTTAAAACAAGCGAACACTTCCAGCCTGAGGATATTTAAATACTGATCTACACATTTTAATTAGTACTTGCTTAGCACGACACACATAATATTCTTTCTTGATAACTAGATTTCTTAACATTTCATGTTAAACAGAAGTGCCAGTAATGGATGCGAACCTTTTTGCAAATTGCTTTCTCATCGAAAGATACATTTCTCGATTTCTTAACATTTCAAGCCAAACAAAAGTGTCTTGTAATGGATGTGAGCCATTTTGCAAATCACTTTCTGATCAAAAAGTGCATTTCTTTGATTTCTGCATCTCTCTCCATATAAGTTCTTCCATTTTAATGTGAGCGTGAGCGCGCCTACCACATACATTTTAGTGCCCACCATCTTGCTTTACACAGAAATTTGTACAATTTCTCATTTTCCTTAGTACAGTGCCAATTATCTAGACCAGTGTTTCCCAACCAGAGTGGTACTGCACATCAAGGGTCGTTTGTGATTGGGGGGGGGGCAGTAAATCATAATGCCATTGGAGGGGCATTTGCATTTTTATGGATATTACAGCAATAGCTTTATGTTAATAATAAAGGCAACACATTTTTTTTTATTGGGGGTTCAATGATCACTGTGAGCAACTCAATGGGCTATAAGCAGTTGTCCGTCCCTAATTTAGGGTCACTGGTTTCAGGGAAGGGAGAGAGCCAGTGCCATAAGGCAAACACAACATCCATGCCTTACCGGGGTTCGAACCCGGACCCTTCTCGGACGAATGGTCATAAACTAGCTGTTAAGACCACTACGCCACTGGAACGGCGACAAAATGTTTAACAAAAGGGTACTTCAAATGAAGATGTGTTGACTACCCGGTAACACAGCATTTCCACAAGGGTATGTTAGTTATGAGAGATCTGTGTACCAACGATCAGAAGTGTGGAGAAATTTGTAACTCGTGAGAAAAATTACATTTATTGTTGTACCTTGTCTTTTTTAGTACAATTGTGTCACTTCATTTCTGATTTTCCCCTACTGGAGTTTCTTATATTTTCACTAAAAGAAAATTAATCAATATTTATAAAATTTACTTATTTGTAATAATTATTTAGTTTGAAAAAATTAAATGTGAATGTGCGAAGTAACATGAATTTACGGTTATTACCACTGCTTTCAGCATGCTTACTACATCTGGCCGGGGTGGGGGTGGGGGGTGGGGGGCGTTAGACAGTGCCTAATTCTCAGACGTGAGCACTAGGCTAAAAAAAAAAAAAAAGGCTGGGAAACACTGTGTGATCTAGACTACCTCTTAAATACTGCATTCAGTGCTATAGAACATTTTTTGGTGGCACCTTTACCCTTCAATTGTCCAAATCATTCTTCTACAGGGTGATTCAAAAGTCCCCGAACACTATATTTTAAAACATATTTGTTGTAAAACCATAAAAGATATCCGAGTATTGCTGCTTGTGGCTGTTGTGTGTGGCCTTGGGGAATGAGCTGCACCACGTGATAGCACCATGTGACACTACGCTTACGCGGGCGCTGGCAAGCAGTAACGTTCAGTCAGCCACGAGTCTCACAATCAAGAACAGAGAGTAACTTTGTTTGAAGTTTATTTTGCGGAAAAATCTTACCAACGTTGCATCCAGCTTTTTCAAAGGAAGTTTCCTGATGCTCCTATACCAGGGAAAACAACTGTGTACGACCTTGTGAACCAGATTCGCGAGATAAGCAGTGTTTAAGATAAGCCTAAAAGCGGCCGTCCGTCTGTGGTGACAACCACGTTTCTGGAAAAAATGCACGTTTTCCTGCAGTGCTCTCCCCGGAAGTCACTTCAGCGGCTGTCTCAAGAGCTAGGGGCATCGTATTCAGCCTGCCAGAGGGCTACTAGATGTCTAAGCTACAGCCGTACAGAATTTGAGTAGTGCAAGAGCTACGTCCTTTGGACTTGTAAAAGCGCATTGCCTGCTGCAAATGGTTTAAGAGTTTCATGCGCAACAATGTGACTAACGAGCTTAACAACACTTTTTTCAGTGATAAGGCATTGTTTCATTTGAATAGATATGTAAATAGCCAAAACACTAGGATATGGGCTGCGGAGAATCCACGCGCATTGCATGAGGTTGGACTTCACTGTCAGAAAGTTGAAGTGTAGTGCGCCATGTCTGACGCCAAACTGTAGGGCCATTTTTTTTTTACACAACTGTAAATTCCGCTGTGTATGCAGACATTATCCATCAATTTGTAGCGATGCTAGAAGAACACGAACGTTACTGTTGGTTTCAACAAGATGGAGCAACGTGCCACACATCAAACGACACAATGGAGATGCTCTGCGAGTTCTTCCACGATCGATTAATCTCGAAAAAACTTTGGCCACCTCGCTCACCAGACTTTCATTTGTGGGGGCTACCTGAAAGACACAGTTTACCACAACAACCCTAAGACAGTACACAGGACCTGTGGAACAACATCATTCCATCCGTGAGAAACATACCAGCCAACACACTGAAAAGAGTGTCCGCCAACATGTGTCATTGGGTGAATTTGTGACGGAATAATGGACAATTCCGGCATCTATTGTAAAGTGGTTTTCATTACCTGTAAGTATGAGTGTCAATATAACAGTATGTAAAAATAGTTATACATCACTATATTCGTGGTAGAAATATTTAAATTCAGAGTTCCAAGACTTTTGAATCACCCTATATCTATGAAGACCAACTTGTTTTTGTAGGCCCAGCTCCAATCACATTTCCCTTAGGGGTCTTCTCTTTCTGAACATGCATAGCTGATGCACAGCTTTCCATTAAAGACACCACTCTTTGCAAGGCATGGAACAAATTGCATTAAACGGCTGATGGGAGCAAAAACGGTGAAACAATTGATTTGTTACCAATGTTAAAAGAGTTACTTGGTGCTTTGAGTGTGATCAGGATGATGTATGTATAAGAATAATCTAACAGTGACAAGGAAGATCCAGATTATCAAATTTTAACTGAAAATGAAATCATAGAAGTTGAAGGACAATATGCCAATGAAGGCAATGATAATTTAGACAGAGGTGAGGAGCCATCACATTTGGAGGCTTTTGAATGCTTCAAAACAGCACTGAAATGGATGGAGAGGTAAGAAGCATGCAATGCTATATACATCTACTGTATTTCAGCAGCAATAAAGAAAAATGTTTTCCATGAAGCAGAAGAAAACAGCTGAGTTCATCACATAGATGTTCTTGTACATAAATAAAGAATATTGAATTACAATGTGTTTTGGGGTACATAACCTTCCTGTACATAATATCTACTGATATTTAAGTTTGAGATTTATGTTTTGCATGTTATTTTTTTGCATTATTGTTGTCTTTACAAAAAAAAAAAAAAAAAAAAGAATCGCTATCCAGACCTTACATGATCCTAATTGACCCACAAGACTGATGCTTAGTACATTTTGTGTCAGTCATACAAAAATGCATAGACACATCAGATAACATACATGTCCATCAAACTTCATTTTCTCTTGACAGTGTATGTTGGTCTCTTCCGTCTAGGTAATTAATAGACCCTCATCCTCTTTGGAAAATCTGCTTAACCATTTCTGTAACAAAATAAATGGAAATAAAATGCTGAATGTCGTGCAATGTTCCAGTTTCAAAAGCAGTTTCATCTAACATGGTACAGCATTCAGATGTTAGACATGGGAAATAAAATGCTGAATGTCGTGCAATGTTCCAGCTTCAAAAGCAGTTTCATCTAACATGGTACAGCATTCAGATGTTAGACATGGCAATGGCTGACTGAAGAGGGCAGCACTGGTCAAACTCTTTTCAAGAAAATTTGTGGTAGTACATTGTAGGCAACAAAGTTACATTTCAAATGCACAGATATGGGGGTACATAAACACAATATGCATTACTGTTCCCTCATAACAAATGCATATACATTCATGGTATATAAAAATGCAGTTTTTGCATCATTCTAATAAAATAAATAAGATGTTAGATTATGGGTGTGCATTTTTTTTTTTCCTGTTAGTCATTTTTTGGTTGCTCTTTCTTATGTTTTTTCTTCTTTTCATGTGTCTCCCACTCCTTTTTATATTGAGAATAAATAAGCATAGCAGTTTGTGCATCTTCAATCTGAAAAAAAAAATATTTAAAACATAGTTAAAACATCTCCAATATGCACATAATACAGTAGAACACACTTTTAACAAGATCAGAACTGACAAAAATGCTCATTAAATCCCTTTAGGGTCATAAAAATTCCAATAGGAAGAAATGTATATATATATATATATAACAATATTTACCACTTATATGCAAACAAATGTACACGTGCATTAACATAAATATACATTATGACTGTGTACACTTCAAAGACTTAATTAAGCACACAATTTGTCAGTTTGGTCTTCCTTGTCCATCAATGACAAGTTAACACCTCTCTAGAAGATTGTTTTCTATTGGTGTTTGTTTCATACTACTTGAATCAGCTGATGATAGCTGTCAAATTAAGACAACTGCGTTATCGTGTGGATCCATTTCGTGCTCAATCTATCATGCTTCCTCTTTCCTCCCACTTAGTGATAGTATGTTGCAGGGTGAAAAACAACCGAAATTTTTAGGGGAGCAATTTTGCAATTGAGTAATTATGTGAAGCACTTTTGAGACATTTTTCTTTTGATTTAAATGACTAATAATTTATTATCAAATAAAACTATGTTACTAGCAGCTTTCAATATCTATTGAAAATACTCTAATCAATAATGAAAAGTAAAATTAAAAAATATTTTAGTAGATATGTAAAAAGTACAAATTTTCTTTCTACGGATATATGGTAAAATGTTACCTGGTCACACATTGCAGCAGCTACTTACTGTCATTTGACAGTGAGAGCATTCCTGAACTTGTGGTAGCTTCAGGTTCTGTGTCTGCTCTCTTTCTTTTCCCGTAAGACTTCACACTTGTGCATCACGAAAAAAAAATTTCAAAAAAATAATAATCCCCTTTTCAAAAAATACCTCCACTGCTTGTTCAGGGTGAAACTCGCATAGTTCTGGTCCTTCCAGCGTTATCCGCAATAGATGGTTCAAAGCATCGGAATTCATCCAATTACGGAAATCTGCCTTAATTCTTTTCATCGCAGAAAAGGCTCTTTCGACCTTAGCATTGGATACGGGCAATAATCTCATTTTATTTATCATGTGGTTTAGATTTGGGAATTCATTCGCATACTTTCCTTTCAAACATTTCCATAACTGTTGCTTTGACAGGTGTTGCAGATTTCTTAATTAAAAGGTTTTGAAATAATCCCAGTCCTCTTGAATTTTATAGTTTCCAATGTTATTGGCAATCAACAACTCACTGAAATGTTCAGTTTATACAGTAATTTGATCATCACCAGAAATTGCAAGAGTATATTTGCCCGTTGGTCAAAGCTTAAGTTCTAACAGCTTGGCAGCTATAAAAACCAGATTTTCGTGCAAGTCACCAAGCCGGGTATGCACACACTAATGAATAGGATTTTTAAAAGATATTCACAAATTTCATAGAATACATCTACTGTCAAATTACAGCTTAGTTCAGTGCCACGAAATTCTACAGTTTTCACTGAATCACTGTCACTGGAATCATAAGCTGATACGTTTGCCAAGTCTTGTAAAATTTTGGACAGATTGGTCGAAAACTTTCTTTTCTTCATAATTTCGATAGAATTTTTCTAATGCGTTCAAAATACAAGGTACATCCAACTGGAGAAGCAGATACTTTTGACAAAGAATATAAAATGTTGCAAAGCAACAGCAGCCACGTTACAAATTTGTTGCACTTAATTTTTCTCAAAATGCCTGTAATTCTGGCTTTTTCTTCTTTGTATGATGAATCTGCAACCATATCTTCTAGTTGTTGTAACACTAACAAAATAATTTTTAAGCAGTGTGCCAGTGGTTTTGTGCATATGTGAAATCCATCGGGTGCCATGGACTCGCAAAGCTGGTGTATCTGATACATCTTCATCGTGTATTGTTGAGAGCTTACGAAAGTCTCTAATTCGTTTGGCACTTTTTTTCATAAAAATTATGAATGTCTTCCATCAACTTATGTACCTCTTGAAAATATGTTGACAGCATAAAATCTTAGAGCTAGCTCTAAGCGATGACTTGAACAGTGCACTGACACTAAACAAGGGCAGGTTTGTTTGTTTTTTTTTCAAAAAAGCTGCAACACCCTTTTTCTGTCCCATGTTAACATTTGCTTCGTCAGCTAAAAATCCAATTAATTTATTTTCAAATTGACTATTCCAAATTCGGCAATGGACTCAACACTTGCATTTTTGATACCATTAGCATCAGCATTTTTCAGTTCTTTTAATGCCAAGAATGGGAATTTAATATCTCCTACTTCATTGACATACATAATACAAATAATTTCATTTTCAGATACACTAACACCTGTACTGCTCAATAAATAAGGTAAAATAATCTGTCTTTCTTAAGGCATTGCACAAATCAGTTTCGAAAATATTAGCAATGCACTCATTACGGATGAATAGTAAGTTTGCCCTACATCAACACCGTGGCGTTTCTCTAACTCAATAATTTTAGGAAATTTTGAAAATGGAATTTACTCTTTGGCAATCATATATGCTATATCAGTTAATTTTCCAATTCGAGCTTTAGACGCATTGAAAGTAATAATCATTGACTTACCAATAGATGTTCTTTGATAAAAATCAGCGAGCAATTTTCCTTTATGTTCTGCCTTGGAGACACTGGCACGGTGAATTTCTGATCTGGTGTGCTTTACCACATTGTCCTTTTTAATAATGAACCCAGAAACTCCATAAATAAAAGAATTGAAATTCCAAACATTTTCATGCTGGCAACATTCTTCCGACAAAGTTCGCATAGGCAGACCGGATGGAGATTTTATCGGCGTCAACATCATAGCCATCCACTTTTTCATGGTTGATATTTTTTACTTTGGTAGCCATGATTTCAAATAACAAATAGTAAAACAACAAAACTCGCATCCCTCTAAAATTAAGTGGTGGCCAAACTGAAACCAAAACAAAAACAGCGATAAGAGCATCTGTCCTTAAATGACTCATGGTGCAGAAAGGCGGGAGCGTGGAACCAATCATAGACACTCTGCGGTCAGACGATGATCACCTCATCACTGCACAGCTAGAGCTATACGAGGAAAAAATTTTCAGCTGAAATCAAACAAAGTATTCGTAAAGCTGTGAATATGTGAATCGTATTTTCGACAAACAATGAGTTGCTCTATGTATTGGACATTTTAATGGAAATTTCATTTTTAAACTTTGAATCGTGGTTTTGCGATTCAAATATGAGTTTGCATCACAAACTTCTATTTTGCATCGCAAACTGCGAAGCGATACCGCTTATTTTTTTCCCCTGGTATGTTGTTGACAAAAAACTAATCTGCGGTGGTCGGATTGCGAGCCCAAACCACTGCACGTTTCCTTGCAATTTTGTCCTTAATGGTTTCCGATATGACTTGGTCATTTGTTTTCTACACAATCTGTAATCCTGTTGGCAGAGAGTGAAAATGAGTTGCAGAGTATGTTGGCGCAGATGTACAAAGTTTGTATGAATTTCAAACTGAGTATAAATAAGGGAAAAAGCAGTCATGGTTTTTGAGTGAGGAACTGTTAGTACTGAATGCAGGATACGTCTAAATGGCACAGTTATTGACCAGGTGAATGCGTTTGTGTATTTAGGAAGCATATTTGACAGAGAGAACGAATTAGATGGTGGAATTAGTAGGTGAGTGAACTCTTCATTAAAAGTCATAGCTACTTTAGGAAAATTTCACAGGAATGATGGGTTCTCAAGAAAATCCCAAATGGCTGTGAATGAAAGTGTAATTGTTCCTGCTCTGATGCATGGCAGAGAAACCTGGGTACTACAAAAGAAACATGGGAGTTGTTTGCGTATTGGAGAGATGCGTCACTTATGGGAAGTTTGTGGGAAGATATGTTCTGATCATGTGAGGAATGAAGATGCGTTGCAGTTGTGTAATGTGAAGCAAAATGTTGTCAGCAACGTGCAGAGTAATATTTTTAGGTGGTTTGTCCATGTTGAAAGAATGAGTGATGATATACTTACCAAGAGAATTTATTCAGTCCAAGTGGCAGGGGAAAAAGGTAGAGGAAGGCCAAGGAAATCATGGGAGGACCAGATTCAGGAATGTCTGCATTACAGGGGGATAATGAGTATAAAGTACAAAAAAACTTGTGTGCAGCGTGTGATAGATGTTAATGAAGCTGGAGCTGTGTGCCAAAATCGATGTAAATGGAGACATTTGTACAGCAACAGTAAGTTCTTTCTGTGAGGAGCTAACCTCTGAATATAAAAAAAACCTTAGTGATATGTATGTATTGTATGTACAATCTGTGATTCTCTCTCTCTAAAGTAAACATTTCACATTGAATGCCAATAAACTCTGTCTTTTCTGTTTTGAGTGGTTCATGTTTCTGTACCACAAGTTACAGTCAGAATTATTACAGAGTTTTTATGAAGTTTTAGTTTCAGCTGTTCAGAAATGCACTCACAAACAATGAAATTTGCACACCCAGGAGAAAGCATGCTACAACCGCGAAACTTTGCAAATAGCTAGAGTTCATGCTGGTATGCAAATGATCCATATTTGGTGTCAGTGCGCATGACCACACACCCTGTGGTGGCACTGCAAGCACAAACCGGCAGCCTTATAAACTGGCGTGTAGTCGACGCCCCATGAAAGCAAAAAGCACCGGCCTACACAAGCAAGAGTACAGAGTGACAAGAATGCCAGGTAAACGCCAGAGACGTCAATTTACGCAACTTACAGACTTTGAGAGAGGCCTGATCATCGGGCTGAAAACCACAGGGTGGTGGGCGCGCCGTATAGCCCATCATGTGGAACAATCTGACCATACCGTCTGACTGTGTTGGGAGCAGTGGACACAGGACAGCATTGCCTCATGGCGGAGCAGCTCCAGACGGACCAGGAGGGCCAACGGTAGAGAGGATCGACGGATTATGCGCCAGGCACGAACGGATCCCACAGGGACCTGGTCCACTATACAGGCAGATGTAGAGGCTCCTGTGTGCCCACGAACCATTTCCCCGACGCCTCCTGGAAGCGAATCTGCGATCCTAGCGCCCCTTACGTGTGCTGCCATTAACACCGGAACATCGCGGGCTCTGTGTGCAGTGGTGCCAGGCCGGAGCGACATGGAACGCCACAGACTGGCAACGTGTGGTGTTTAGTAATGAGTGCCGCTTTTGTTTTGGGGAGAGATGATCATTGTGTCTGGGTGTGGAGGTACCTGGGTCAACAGCACAATCCCAACCTCGCTATTGAACGCCACACCTCCCCCACTGTAAGCATTATGGTCTAGGGAACCATTGCCTACGATAGCTGATCAGCTCTAGTAGTGGTACGTGGATCATTGGCAGATCAGCGATATGTGGAAGAGATCCTACGGCCCCATTAGCTCCTATTCCTGGTCGGGATTCCAGGTGCGCTATACCAGGAGGATAATGCCCGCCCGCACATGGCTCGGGTTGCCCAGGACTGCCTACATCATGTCCAGGCACTTCCATGGCCTGCCCGTTTCCCGGACATGTCACCTATCGAGCATGTGTGGGACCAGTTAAAATGCCGGCTCCCGCCATGCCACACTATCCGGGATTTGGAGCACACCGTCCAACACGTGTGGGCCAGTCTGCCGCAGGACAACATCAAGCATCTGTTCGCCTCCATGCCGGACCGTATTGCAGAATGTATCGCCGCACGAGGCGGTGCGACACGCTATTGAAGATGACTGGATTGGGTGCCACAGATTCCTCTGTAATTGCCCTGCAGTTCTGGTTTTGCCATCATGCATATAATTTATCTGTATCATTATGTCCACAAAATTTCAGTTCAATCTGATGCTTCCTTCTTGGTGCGCAAATTTCATTGTCCGCGAGTGTATTATTGTTCTGCCAAATTTCATTCAGCTCATTTATGGATGTCCAGCCTAAAGCAATTCAACGTTTTACAGATTCAAAGCATTTCCTATTTTCAGTGAAGATTGTGCCCAGATAAATAAATTGTTGGACTTGTTCAACAACAATTTGTCCATTCGGGATTATTGCAATGTTTTTCGATGTACTGCTAATTATCATTATTTTTGTTTTACCTAAGTTCATGGTCGTATATGGTAGGATTTATAGGTACTACTTAATTTAGTATACATGAGGTTTTCTAATTCAATCTTGGTGTCTGCACTTAATACATAATCATCTGCATGCTTGATACAGTTCATGTTGTAGCCATTAACTGCAATTCTCCAATAGCTCACTATATCATTTCTTCAAAACGCATGTTGAAGAGCAGTGTACTCCTCTAAGTTATGCACCACTGCTTGTTCCCTCCACTATCACAAAATCTAATTAAATAAGCTTATTGGCTGTATACTAGATGGACAACCTTTACCAGAACAGTAGCAGTAAATCTGAAATCAGACATTACATAGATATATTAAAAAAAAAAAAGTCTAATATTGTATGTTTTGTGTTATTTCCTCTAAATTTTGCCAAATAACAATTAGTGCAGTAGATTTCTTATCATCACCATGGTTTGTAGTTCCAAAAAGAGATTGGATATTTTCTACCCAATTAATATCTGTTGCTGCATATGATGATGAATGACTTCTTTTCACTTTCTTCACTCTCCTCATCAGTTTCTGATGACTTAACAGCTTCTACATGACAGCAGCTTGCATGAATATCAATTAAATATGTGAAGGGTGCACTAATGGAAACAGTTCTGTAAACTCATATCTTACACTTTTCCTCAAGTAACATCCACATTATATCAAAATCTCCTTTTGACTGTCTACAATCACTGCTGAGAAATTTGCTCATATGTGCACAAACCCCACCCCACCTCTTCTCAGCTTTCATATTCATGCAATTTCATTCACTTATTAGAAACAACCTAAAACTAAATTAGCTCATGCTTATTCGGTAGCTCCTAAGTTAATTGGGTTCTTACTTAACTTAATAAAAACCACTTCTACAGTGTAAAGTAGGCCTTGCTAATCTAAGCTCAAACTTTCATTCCTGAAAAAAGTTTGGGCATAGGTTAGATTCATTCCTGTGAAATCTAACACAGAGGTAACACTCCCCTAACTCAGTGGTCTCAGAAACTTCTTTTATTATGCACAACTATACCGGCGCAAAAAAAAAAAAAAAAAAGCTTGCCCTTCCATTTATTTATTAATATACAACTGAAATAAGATAAGATCAGGGATCATAGCATACTTCTGGAAAATTTTAGGTAGGAATTTTAGGAATTGTTAGAAAAATTTTAGGAAAATTTTAGGAGTGTATTTCAATAAAAACTAGATGTATATTTGTATACATCTAGTAAAACAACTTTGTATACATTGTAAAGAGTTTGCTTCACACCCTTCAACCATATATATTGATAGACTGCGCATGACATCAAAATTTCTGGCTCCAACATAAAATCACATGACATCAGTCAAAAAGATGGGTTACACCTGCTGTGCTTATGGTTGCTCTGAGCGATATAGTAAAGGAAGTTCTATGATTTTTCATGGGTAAGAAACGAATTAAATGCCTAAGTCAATAAAGTTCAAATTACTTAACCAGAAACTTGCTGCTATTGATATAAAAATATAGTAACTTAAGAAAAAAAAATGGAATGCATGTTCCAAATTCTTCGCAAATGTTCATCACATTATAAATCACGAAATGTAAACAACCCAATCATGCATGTATATAGCTCATAAGTAAACTTACCTGAAGAGTTTTCATTATATATGAGGCGCATTCACATAATACACCGAAAACACTGAAGTTCTGCAGCGTAAATTAGTAATCATAACAGCATTTTTACACGAAATTTGGAGTCTGATGATGACGTGCCCAATGTTGGAGCCATGGCGGCTTTGATGCAGCTATTGCCAATGCGCAGTCCATTAGTATATATGGTCGAAGTTCACACCCAAATTTTTTGCATAACGTCTAATGTCTAAAGTTTAAGTATGATTTACTTCTAATGTTCAGTTCTTATCTTTTCACGTGTTATTATCATATTCAAGTATATTTACCACATTCAAGTTTCACTTTGAACATTAATATGCTGTTGAACCAGAAGCAATTCACGATTTTCACAGTAAAGTTTTCAGGTTTCACATTAAATTATAATATCCTAAAAAGGTAATTGAAAACCAAGAACTATGTACAATTGTTCACTGAATTACTTTTTTCATATTATTGTTTTAACCTTTTCCTGATTAGCCTATCTTTTTCTGCTTCCACAACAACTAATTTACTTTCAGTTTTCTTTATTTCAGCTGAACCTTGTATGATCAAGTTGGCAACTGCTATTTCAACAGTATTTTGTTTTTCTACAGCTTTTCTCATTTTTTCTGTTCCCTCTTGAATTACTGCTAGGGAGGCTTCTTTATATTTTTTAAGCCTTTTTATTTCTGCATCATTTTCTTTTATTTTGTCATCAAACTCAGCTTTTCTTTTTTTCTCTAGCTGCTTTTCCTTATTTTCCCTCTCTTTCTGCTTCCTTTCTTTTACCTTTTTTATTCTTCTTCCTTCAGCTTATCAACATACTCTTTATAAAATTTATGTGAATCACGAACACTATTTAGCAAATTTCTTGTTATGGGAACTTTACCTACACATCCATAGTGTTTAATGGCCCCTTTAACTATTCTTAATGATGTTATAGTTGAGTCTTTTAAGTTAGCCTTGTCCTTCCTTAACAGAGCAGTGTTAACCGAAAATCCCCTTTCTGCATCAGCATTACCATGAGGTAAAACTAAAATTGACTTGATGAGTTTAGCAAGATTTGAGTATTTTTCTTTTCCGCTAGAGTCTTTAATACTAAATATATTACGCCAGTAATGATCAATCCGCACTGGAATATGCCCTTCCTCTGAAAATTTCACTAGTTCATCTAGAGTTGGCTTATCGCAATTTAAAAGTTTCCACTCTTTTCTTACTCTATCAATTTGTTTCTCAGAAAGATGCAAAACACTTGAAATTCTGGTTATTTCTGAAAGTCCTTCAGTGACTGAAAGTTGAGTTGACTCTTTCTTTGGTTCTTTTACCTTTAAAACTTCTATGTCTCTTAGCTTTTGATTGCAGAATGGCAAATTTGACTGTAAATATTTTGTGGTTGCAATTAGTGATGATCTTACATCTAAGAGAAATAATTTCTGTCTGGTCTCCTGAACATTCCTGAGGAGATTTTTTGTCTTCATACCAACTTCTAACTCCCCTAGTTTTTTCCATGAATTTTTATTTTCAATATCTACATTCTTTAGGTCTTCTCCAAATTTCCCTGCAATAACATCATCTTGGATAAACTGAGCCATAACATTTCTCATTAAAGTATTTAAATCAGAATATAGCTGGTGTATTTTTGGTTCTTCACTCTCATAACATAATGAAAACTTTTCAAAATTTTGGTGTGAAAATGAAATTAATGCTAAATAGCAAGGAGTTAGCTCATTTTTCAGGAAACAGTGAATTCTTTTATACCTTGCCGAATTGCGTAATTGTTTTTCAAATATTTTTTGAGATGGCAAGAAGTTTAAAAAATATTCTGTAATATTTAGCCATTGATCCAAGAGCCTCTGGGCTACAGAACCAACGGTTAACCACCTGTTGCTGACATGACGCAAAAGAAATTTGGCTGTGACCAATGTTATATCCTCGACAGATTTATAATCCTCTCGTCTTGCAACACTACTCTTTAAAAAGTAATGCATATCAGTAGCAAATTCGTCAAAATCTATATTTAAGCTTGTCAAAAAAATTTTAAATGCATTACTAACAACATGGAGGTTGCAAAAACCTAGTTCCAAAGATTTCTGGCCTGTTTCTTGTTTTACAACATTGAATTTGCGTAAAAGCACTTATTTACATTTGGGCTGTCTATGGATACACAAATAATTCTGTTCAACGAAATATTGAAGGATGATAACACATCAAGAATTTCTTTTAGCAAAATATCTGCTGTTGCATGACCCAGAAAAACGCTTGTTAGGTATCGGCAAGAAACTGAATTTATTTCTGAAGACCAGTGCCTGAGATACACATCCAACTGCCGTTTCACTTGTGTATTTGTAGTTTCATCAAATGCTACAGTAACCTTTCCTGGGCTACTAGATGCAATGTATTTTTTCAAATGCTCTTCAAAATATTTTGACAATCCATGTGATATCACATAAGCAACTTTCTTTTCTTTAAGTTGCATTTTGGCTGCAATAGCAGAATCAGGAAACATTTCTTTGAAAAGTTCAACTGTTTCAGTGCATGAAACAAAAGACATATTGTCCTTAGCAACTTTCATGGCCCATAATGCTTTGGCTTTAGCCAACTGTAAATCATGACTCAGTACTTCACTAATATTTGTTTTGGGCTGAAGATCCCATCCTCCAAAGGCTTTCAGGATGGACTTATTTTGAAATTTACTTTGAAATTTCTGCAAATGTTTTTTCCCTTTATGATGCGCTTTTACTTGTGAAAAGCCACTATTAGAAATATTGAAAATTTCTGAACACAATATACACTTAGCAGAAAATATTGTTTCAGTTGCAGAACACCATTCTTTCAACTTCACTCCGTCCAATTCTTTGGCGAGCCACGCATCTTGAAATTTCGTTTTGGATTTAGGCATCTTAAACACTTGTATTACTAACCAGAAAATGAAAGGGAAGTACAAAAACACGTTCCAATATTGCAAAACCAGACAACTTCCCGAAGTTTGGCTGCGAGGATGTCAGTAGAAAAAAAAAAAAAAAAGCAAGTCACCACTAGAGAACCGAACCTGCACACAGCACAGAGAACATCATAAAAGATGCAAAACCAGAAACTATCATACGCATCTCACGCAAGTTCAGTCAAAGTGAGTCGGAGCCGAGATATATTGCGCATCGAAGGTCGCTGTCGCCGACGCACGATCAAAGGTCAATGATCACGTGCTCTACTGCCTGCCACGATAACACTCAGCTACCATCTCATCGTCATTACCGGAGGTTACGGAAGGAGACCACATGTTTTCTCTTTGCTTCCACCCACCTGCGGTTTACAATAACAAAACATCAGCAGAAAGAGGAGGTTCCACGAGGCATGTCCAAAAATAAAGTACGATCTTCTGCGTGCCACGGAGTTCGTCTGCAAAGCGCAAACCAGGGGTGAAAATGACCCCTCCCCTTTTCCCTTAGATCTCTTGTTACTCTCGAAAACTGTCCGAAGGCACAAAAGTGGAGCGCCCGTCCCGAAGCAAGTGCTTCTCGATGGCGTCATTTTCCCTCCCTTCAGCAGCACAGCATATAGGCTGTGTTTCTACAATAACAGGTCTTTTTACCTTACCGTAATGGTAAATTTATTGGCGTTAATAACGGTTGTATTTTTAATAAATAAGCTTACGAAAATTTTAGGAAGAATAGCAAATTTTAGGTATAATTTTAGGAATTTAAGGAGGGTCACAAAATATTAGGAATTTTAGGAGGAATGCGATCCCTGTAAGATGAAAATAAACAGAAACATAATTTAAACAGAACAGTGTGACTAAATAGGTTTCATAATTTCTGAAAATTCTAGTTTGACACCTTGCCATGCAGTAATTTGAAGGTCTGGTTCTAAGTTCAGTTTAAAACACACGTTTCTTTTCTTAAGTTCAGTATACTTGGATTTAATTCCTGACACAGCAGAAAAAGACAGCTCACACAGACATGTAGACCAAAATGGAAGGAGTGCATCACTTACTGCATTTACTAAATCTGGGCACTCATTTTGCAATTCCATCCACCAATTATGCAAAGATCTTTGCTGATATTCTGTTCACAAAATTTTATGCCACCCAGTGTCAGTCAGCTGTTCTTGGGTGGCAATTGGAAGATGTTCCATTTTTATATTCTTTTCAAAGGGATTCAAAATTCATTGGAAGATTTTGGAACAAGTTAGAAAATTCTGTTACCATATTTTTTAAAGTGGGGAATAACAAAATGATGAAATCATTTCCAAATATCCATATTAAAAAATCTCAATTCATAGCACAAATTTCTTATGTTTGTTTGTGGATTTAATGACACCCTGATACACTAAGCCATATGCAGCCACCCATCCCTATTAGACAAACACACCATCCATGCTTAACTCGAGATTTGAACCTGGACCCACTTTGGATGAATAATTAGAAGCCAACATTTCATACCACTCCAGGGCTTGAAAAATGGCTGAAAAGTTGCATGCCCATCTGGAAATGAGCAGAAATTATTTACCTGCCCAGGTGGTAAAAGCTGGATGCCTAGGAAAATTTATCTTTAAAGTGGCAAATCAGAACCCTCATTTTTTTAAGTTAAAAAATATGAACTTTGCTCCACATGCTTTACATTTCTGTTTCTGTATTCAAAATGTTCAATGCTCTTTAAAAGCATGTATCTCAAGTTTCAAGATGATGATGCTGAAATTGGTATTTGAGAAATTTAGTGATTCTGCTTTGTTCCTTCCATTAGTATTTGTCGTGTCACTAAATACTAATGGCTAGTAGCATCAGAGGCATGCATCCTGTCAGTAACTATAAACAACATTTAGAACAAAACTACATGTGGTTCCAATTTCTGGACTTAGAGCATAATATAATTAAAGAATTGATATTCTTCTGTCCTTAAGCACTCTGTAACAATAATACACAACTTCCAGAGATTAGCAGTGAAATAAAACATGACATACAACAGGGCTTTTTTTTTTTTTTTTTTTTTTTTTTTTTTTTTGTAGTAGGAAATTCTATTCCAAACTTTCTTATTTTTAAATCTAGTTGCCTGGACCGAGCTACTAGATTTTTTATTTACCTGCGGAGGCCAATGATTTACATGCCCTCGTATCGGACATGGTATTTTTCAAGCCCTGCACTCGTATACTTGGATGGCAAAAATTTCTTTCAAAAACCACAGACTTTCTCACTCATTGTCCAAATGTCACCTTTATCTTGAATAAACAAATTAAGAATGTTTATGTTTTCAAAGATATCTTCTAGGTAGCATACAGTTGACACTCCTTGTCACACAAAAGGTTTGCAAATTTAGAACACTTGTCTTTTCCTAAAAGAAAAATGTGTATGTGATAGCCAGCAAACCTCAGTGCAGTACAAAACATTTTCATGGCTAATGCTCACTTCATTACACAGAAATGCAATGAGTTTACTATTAGAAAGATCTTGTTTTTATGAAATTAATCACATTGATGACACCCTGCAGCAATTTGTGAGTTTCTAGTGCCTACTTCCTTGCTGCAATGACTTGCCTATGGATGATGCAATAAATGGATTTCACATGTAGAGGTATCCCCAATACCTTATCTTTGAGTCCATTTTTTTCTTCCAGTCAAAGCAGCCAGCATAGCTACTTCGATTGGAACAGAAAAAAAGAAAAAAAAAATCACAGATTATACCTAAACAGTTCTTTCATACAATATTGTTTTTTAAGAAAGTATTTACTGTTGAGAACATACCTTCTTCAGTACATGTTGCCTTTAGTGGCTCACAAAACAGTCATTCTTTGTGTAATTCATTATTAAAACAAAATCTAGTAAATTTCATAAGCCATGACATGTCAGTAATACCTGTACTTTCAAACAACTGTAAAGCAAACTTCCCATATTTTGTAATTTGTTCTAACACTTGTTTCTTCAAATTTTCAGTAATGTTTTCTATATGGCATTGCAACATATTAACTGACAGAGGAATGCATTTCAGTTTGTCAACATAATCTTTTCCACAAACTATTGCAATCATTTTTACTGCAGCAGGAAGAACAAATGCTTCCCCAATGTGTGCGCCTTTTTGTCTTTTGCTCTTAAGTCAGAAACCTTAAGAGAAGTTTCCAAATATTTTTCATCGTGTTTAGTAAAATTTTGTATAGTGCTGGACTGAATATTGCAAGACCTTAAGACCTTAACACATTCACTGCAGCGTGGTGCCTCGGGGCATCGTACAATAATTGCCCCAGGTGCCGATGATGACAGTGGCTTAATTTTTCCCAATTCTAACAACTTTGGCACTTGAAGAAACTTATACATTTAATTATTGGCAATGAGAATGAGCCTCCAACAGTCTAGAAATGACTGCAGTCAGTGGATTTTTTCTGCATGGTTTAGGGAAGAGAAACCAAGTGGACTCTCCATAGACATAACACAGTGTTTGCTTTTCACTGCAATATTTATTTTTCTTTGAATGGCCCTGGTTCTGTAGTGAAGGGAACTGTCAATAAATAAATAAATACTTAAGTGGCAATAAAATGTATTTGCTGGTTCAGAGCATGACAAATCCCAGGTACTAGTTCACCCAAGCACCAGAAAGCTAGTACTGGTGCCAGCTTTTTTTTTTCTTTACTTCTGATTTCATAATTTGCAGTAAATCTGTAATTTCTGTCATATAATCTGTGGATTATCTGTTAAAACGTTATAAATTTGGGTTTTGCAAATAATACACTAGTGATAAAGAAAAAGAAAACATTTCTTTGACGTTTTAAAAAATCTGAATGATAATTGTCAGGAGAGGTGGTGTTATAGGAAAAGTACCAAAAATGTGGTAACAGAAAAAATGTAATGCAATATGGGGATAAAGGACTGCAAAAAGATTGAAAGAACACACACACCTTTTTTTGTTTACGAGCATTCTGACAGAAAATATGATGCTACGAAGGCGGTACTATTTACTATCACTGAAGCCTACATGATGTGAAAAGCCCGCAGAACTGTTCCATGGCATTTAATCATTTTGTGAATCACATTCATTAGTTTTGCTATGCTAATTGTATTAGTTATGGTTTTCGTTTGCTCTTCAGTTGAAACCTATTCAGAAGAGACAAATACTATGAATTGGCATAATATCTATGGATTTTTTAGGTCTAACAAATGAACTACAGTAATGCTGCAAAAGCCAGGGATTTTAGCCCTTTATTTACTTAAAAGTAACAGAGAAATGCTTAAAAATGAGTTGCCTTTTTATTATAACATTCATTTCTTTCTTACTTCTTTGGACTTCTGGGTTGGTTGTCCTGAGAATTGCAGCTTTTCTGTCAGAAATTATAGTTCTGACAGTGCGGATTATACGACAATCTTTTTTCTTCTGAATTTCATGGTCTGCAGACACGCTGTCGAGGATTATGAGAAGTACAAAAATTGTTTTTCTCAGAATTTCATGATCTACAGATTATACGCCACCACAAATTATGCATTAGATTTTGTTTTCAAGGTCTGTGGATTACGTGCAAACACAGATCTTACGAAGGAATTTTTTTTCTGAATTTTATGGTCTGCAGATTACACGAAGAAAAATGTGGTACTATGAATTAATACATATAAAATTTGACTACATAAATTGTGTTTTAATAAAGTCAAACTCTAAAATTAAAATTTTTTGAGAGTAGCAAGTGGAAGAACGAGAAAAGAAAATCATGCAGCAAATTAGAACTTTATTTTGAAATAAGTGTTGTGTAAAAAGAAAAATTTGACAACAAATATACTTTATCACTTTTTTTCCAGCATCATCATCACCACACATTACATTTATGCATTATTCTTTGAAATCTGACTTCATTTCATCTGGCTCAGGAGCATATTTAGAGAGAGAAGACAAGTGGCCTTGGACCCCGAAAGTGTTTCTTTATTTTTAATGCAACTTACATTAGAAAATGTTTCTTCTATTTTTCATTAACTTTTATTTTGTCCTGATGTATTTCAAAAACTTCCACTTTATGCCACCCCCCTGCCCAGGATCTTCTTCTTCTTTTTTTTTTTTTTTTTTTTTTTAAAGTACGCTCCGAACCTGGCTCCTAAATTTTAGGAGCTGGTTTATAGATCTGGAACATATCTGTCAAGCCCTGTTATAGTTAGTATTTATATGTTACATACAGGGTGGCCTATTGAGGCTAAAGAGATTTCAGGGAAACCCACATTGACTTCAACACTTAGTTTTGTCAAAACAAGGGATAAATTTGGACATGCCATTGCTGGTCCCTCTGGGGTCAACTATAATAAATTCATATCAGAGGTAGATCATTGTGGAAAGAAAACCATAAGATAGTATAAAAATATAGCCATTCATCTATTTCAAATGATTGTCAATTCCCATAATTTGTGTAACAGATTCTCAGGACAGAAGATAAGCCTTTACAATTTTAGACTGTCCATTGTATTAGGTGTGCAACTTAATTCTCGGCCCATAACCGCAAGCGATCACAGAATGTCGGCAAATGCAAATAGCTGTGTGTGATAATGGCTGATTGCAGCGCCATCCAACAGCTTTCCAGGCAACCATGTAGTAACAGAAGGGACGAAAGTTGACGGTGAAAGCAATGTCGTTCAAGAAGCAACATTTGAGGCACTGCCTCCTGTTCGCGTTTCAGCTGAAAAAGTGCTGCGGAAGCCCAGCAAATGATCTGTGCTGCTTTGGGTGAGGCTGCTGTGTCCTGCAGTACATGTAAGAAGTGGTTCCAGTGGTTTAAGCAGGGAAGTTTCGATCTCCGTGATGCAGAACATCCGGAACAGCCACAGAAAGTTGACGATGAGGAATTGGATCAACTTTTGGACGCGGATCCTTGTCGCGCACAGTCAGAGCTCACCCAGTAACTTGGAGTAGCACGGCAAGCCATTGCAAAGCGCCTGCACAAGCTTCGACGGATTCACAAGGAGGACCGTTAGGTGGCCCACCAACTCACAGCTGTGAATAAATCTAGGCGCTACGTTGTTGCTGTGTGCTTGCTCTCCAGATTGAAGAAGGATTTCCTTCGCAAGATTTTGACCTGTGATGAGAAGTGGATCCTCTACGATAATCCAAGCAACGCAAATCGTGGGTTTATCCAGGTCAGCCTACCACCAGTACCGCCAAACCGAATATCCATGCCAGGAAGTTGTTGCTATGCATATGGTGGGATCAGCGTGGTGACGTACGCTATGAGTTGCTCAAACCTGATGAAACAGTCAATGCTGAGCGTTATTGTCAGCAACTCATTCGTGTGAGTGATGCAATGGAGATGAAAAGGCCATACACCGGCAAGGGCAGAAGGTCGGTCCTGTTGCTCCAGGATAATGTGCGTCCTCACACCGCAAAAAAGACTTTAAACATAGCCCTCTTTTTTCCTCAGTGGCATTCGGCAGCTCCCTGACCAATGGCTCAAATGCATCCAACATGATGGGGATTATTTCCCTGATTAGGTACGTATTCGATTTGCTATAATTTCAATGTAGAACTGCTATTAAAAGCAGTGACAATACTGTTTGTCACGTATATTTAGTCTAAGTATGCAGGGTGGAGTAGTTAGGTCCATAAAATGATATGAAAATACAAAACGAACTTTACTGGTAAAATTTTTTTTACTTACTCATAATAATTTCGGCATAACTTTCATGTTTTAATCATCATTCCTTGCAAACACCTATACAAAGGTATAGAATTTTATCTCAAAATAGTGTCTTTTAATCCGTGAATCTTCCATTCAGACAAAACTTAAATCTCATATAAATAAGGAAATGTCCGTTCTATTGAGCAGAAGCTTTGCCATAGTGACTGAAAAATTCCGAAATTATTATTAGTAAGTAAAAATTTTTTACCATTAAAGTTCGTTTTGTATTTTCATATAATTTTATGGCCCTAACTACTGCACCCTGCATACTTAAACTAAATATACATGACAAACAATATTGTCACTGCTTTTAATAGCAGTTCTACATTGAAGTCATTGGCCACGTAATATCACGCCACATGCCTTTTTTTGTGTATGGGAATATAAGAATTGCTATAATTTGCTGTCAACGTGTCGTGCCTGTGGCCGAGAATTAAGTTGCACACCTAATACATCAGCTTTTGCATCCACAATGGTCAGCTTCCCAAAGATGTCTAAGTTACAAAAAGTATGTGACCATTTTTGAATTAAAGAAAAATAAAATAAAAAGGAATGTTCTTTGAGGAGACAATGCAAAATATGCTACATCAAAGGGATTCACAGGGAATCAGTCAATTACTGTGTCCAGAATATCCTGCACTGTGTTTTCAGAAATACTTCAAATTATATGAATAATTTGTTTCGCATTTTAGAATACAAAGCTATGAGATGCAAACATGCAGCTAGGTTACTCCAAATGCATAAAAGTTCATCTGTGGTGTTGCATGATGTGTTGGGGAATACCAAGATATTAGCCCGAGTTTCTTACTGGCACCTTCTGATTGCCACTAAAATAACACAGCAGCAGCAAACGTGTTAAACATCGTTAAAAACAAATTGTACAGCTTTGTGGTCATGCTCTCTCTAGAAGCTGAGTTTACGTTACTTACTCTGGAAGCTTAAATGCATTACTTACTGGGGGTTTGTGGCAAGACACGTTTTTATTGTGTGAGGAATGAAGATGCATTGCAGTTGTGTAATGGGAAGCAAAATGTTGTTAGCAAGGTGGAGACTAATATGCTTCCGTGGTTTGGCCATGTTGAAAGAATGAGTAATGGCATGCTTACTAAGAAATGTTTTTTAGCCCAAGTGGCAGGAATGAAAGGCAGAGGAAGGCCAAAGAACTCATGGGAGGATCAAATTCAGGAGTGTCTGCATGAGAAAAAGATTATGAGTATGAAGTATAGAAGGTCTTGTGTACATCAAGTGATGGATGTCAGTGAAGCCAAAGTTGTGTGTCAAGATCACTGTAAATGGAGAAGTTTGATACAGCAACATAAGTAAATAATCAGTTAAAAATTTATCTGATAGTTTGTATTTCTTTGTGGAGCTAACCTCTGAATCTCAGAGAATAGCTTATTGTGTGTATGTATGTACTAATCATGACAGGTTTCACATTATCACTTGCTAGTTTCTCAAGAAATAACATATACATAGGTTGAGGTTCATCATTAATGATACACTGGATGTAAATCCAAATTTCAAACAGCCATCTTGATAATTTTGAATTTTCTTTAGCCACATTCTTGCTTTTATCTTGTAAAGTCACTGACAAAGAGCTCGTATTGATAGAGATGTCAACCCCCACCATTTTTGTTGTTGTTGTTCACCTGATCTTTTTTTTATTCTTTCTTTTTTAGGCTTGAGTGTTTAACTAATTGCCATGAGCAATTCAATATATGGGCTACAAGCAGTTGCTCATCCCTGATTTGGAACTACTGGTTTCAGGGCAGGGAGAGAACAAGTGCCGTAAGACAAACACACCATCCATCAGGGTTTAAGCTGGCTCAAAAAATGCTGTAGCAAAAATGGGGAAAAAAGTTGTAGCAAAATGCTAAAGAAAGTTAGCCACTTTTGTCACTCGAAAAATTGCGATATCAAATGAATTGTTCGCTCCTCCAACAATGCCTTGGACCGCAGTGGAAAACTAATTAGCTCAGAAGATACTAACATATTTAAAAGAAAACTGTATGGGGCAGTGTAAGTTGATATACAGCTCCTAACAGGATAAGGATTTTTTCTAAAATCATGATTAAATAAGCATAAAATCCAAATCTGAAATTTGATTTTGTGAGTTACAACATTGTCTTTACATGAATGATTTTATTAATGACCAGTATGAATTGAATAAGTAAAATGCCAATACTGTTACTATTAATAAAATTTTTATTGAAAATGCCCATACTGTTACTATTAATAAAAATTTAATTGGTGTCAAGAGACGCACCAAAAACCCGGGTTACGACATTATAAGCTGCTTTCGCATTTAGGTTAAAATTTATTAAAAAACTCCACCCGCATTTAGGTTAAAATTTATTAAAAAACTACTAATATATATAAAAAAAGGCATATAAGTGTAAATAAATAAAAAAAAATTCTTTGAGCATCAATAACCCTACTTAATCTAAGTAAGTATTTCTAAAACCAGTTAAATTTAAATTTTTATTAATAGTAACAGTATATTCCTCAAACCAACTATTATTTTAATTATAATATAATAAAATATTACCATTTGAGCCTTCTAAATATTTATTTTTTAATGTCAAACAAAGACGAAGTACACGTGGTTCATATTGCGAATCGGCAAAACAAAAAAACATTCTATGAAAATAGTATTAGTCCTACAATTATTGTAGTGTGAGTATATGTGTATTTCACACATCAGTTGACAGGTACTTGCAAATGTTAAAAAAAAAAAAAAGAAGCTTGTGGTGAAAACATTCCTCTGCGTTTGCACTTCCTCACTTATAGAAGAGGGGGTGGGCAAAGTACGGAGAGTAACGGCTATTTCACCGGACATGTGATTTTGAATGTGCTTTCTCGTTGTTTTGCTCTGGGACATACCTCTCCCACCCATCTCCTACATCTTCCATTGTCATTTCTGCCGATCGCGGGCAAGAACTTGTTTCGCAAATGGTCCTTCAGCTTTCATGGAATGCATGCTATTTTTGCAGAAGACACAACTGTCTGTTTTGAATCGTTAACATAGCAGTGTCAAATATTTTTTGAATAGGGAATTTTGTAATTGCTAACATTCAAGATTAATTACAACAGATAAAAATAAATATTTAAAAAAATAGCTTTAACTTTTTCAGTACTGCCGGAAAAGAGAAAGAAAAAAAAATGACCTCCTACACATGCGTTTGTCAATTATACTCGACAACCGTTATTGGTATGTCTCCCCACCTCTCGTAATCTATCCCCTTCTAGCTTGTAAAATATGTGTTGACAAACCACATGATGAAACTTTACTTGTCTGACAGACTGTTGAGTGTGTTTACATTTTCTGGGGATCAAGACTATCAGGATTCTTTCTTTATTTTTATTTTCTTATTTCGGTCTTGTGTGTGTTTCCGCTTCTAGTATCTTAAGGTGAAGAGCGCACCCTTAGCAGTTGTTTACAAGCAACTATTTCCTGAGGTCTTTTCTCCAGCTGGGAAGCCGTGGTTTCGGCAACAACTGAAATTAAAAACTTTTTTCTTTTGTAGTTACACATACACATTGTTGCTGTCATGCGTGATGGAAAGTTGACACATATTAATGTTTCGATGTTTCGATCGACCTAAATTGATTGATGTTTTAATTGCCCTAAATGTTTGATGCTTCAATCAAACTCCTTCCACGTAGGAAATTTTTTTGATTAGTTAGCAGCCATGCGCAAAAACAAATATATGAAAATAATTGGAAGCTGGGAATTTTCACTTAATTTATCACTTGGCAGGACATTGCTTTTTCTTGCTGCAACGCAGAGTTCGCAGTTCAAATATGGTATTTTATCCCTCCAGTTAACTTGAACCCATTTATAAAGGGAGCACCATTTTTCGCACAAGTTGTTCGGAAGGTATATTAGATTCAGTAGCAGTTTTACTATTTTATTTTTTAACTCACGTTCCTTTTCAGTTGTTTTATCGGTACTGTCTTCACAATCTTTGCGTTTCTTAATAATGAATTTATCCATTGTAATGTGGCACATTGTATGACAGACGGCACCTTGAGTGGCGAGAGCAACCCCTAGCTTGCACTTATCTTTCCTAATATGTGTTTCTTCTCTATAGAAGTTTGAAAGGTCACTCTGGTCACGAATGCAGGGGTTGTTTATGGCCTTGGGGATGGAAATGAAGTTGTAGACATCGCAGTTGACTTGAACGGGGGAAGGGGTCTAATCCCTCTAGCCTCTATCTTACCCTGCCAGCCAACCCCACCCTTTATGGAGCACTCTAGAGTGTATGTTGGGGGTGGGGAATGATTCAACAGGTGCTGTAGGGACACGGTAGGAACATATTATACCTTAAGGATTAAGAAAATAAAAGCAGAGTGCAAATCGTTGCCAGAATTTCGAAAACTAGTTTCCACAAAAACAGAATAGCCGGAATAGAATCTGCTGATGGGTTAAATATTTAAACGGCGGGTGCAATTTTGAGACAGACACCAATTTTGTTCTCGCATTTTAGATTAACTCATCGCATTTCGCGAAAATAGCGATCGTAGCTTAAACACTGCCATCCATGCCTCCCCCAGGATTTGAACCTGTACCCATCTCAGACAAATGAGTACAAGCCAGTGGCTTGTACTACTTGGCCACAGGGGCAGCTCTTCACCTGGGATGAAAAATTTATTGGAATCACTTTTAATCCATAATTTTTAGAGACATATTTAAAGGCCATTTTTCCCATTTGAGAGGTTTTCACTAGTAAAAACTGAGTAAATATTCAAAAATTCACTTATCCATAATCATGTAAATGGGCGGTCGTAGTGAGTGATGGGTTTGCCTCCTCGGGCGCTCCGTGGTAACAATGGCACACACAACAGCAACTAGGGCCTCTGTGAATCTTTGAGAGGTGCATGCTAGTTCTGTGTGACATTGGCGAAAAGACCCCAACTCACTGGGTTTTGTTCCAGAATCCTTAGGTTGAATGACCAACTGGAACCCTCAGCTGTGGACTAATCCCCCACACTGATGTACTTACCTGATTAAAAAGACAAAAAGAAATATTAAGAATGACTCAAGTGTGGGATATGGTGGACCTACCACACTTGAGAAGGACGGTCCACCACGGAATGGACCTGGACTTTCTAAACAGCGTATGAGAAACAGATCTCGGCTGAGTGAAAGTAAGATTGGTGTATGGAATACTAGAGGTATAAATGGCAAGATGAGTGAGGTGATTGAGGAGATGAATAAGTATAGACTGGATGTGCTGGGTGTAAGTGAAACCAAAAAGAAGGAAATTGGGGTAGAAGAAGTGAATGGCACAGTGAGTGTGTGGTCTGGAGTATTGGATAATATGAGAGAACAGGCTGGTGTAGGTGTGATTTTAAGTGAAAAGATGAAGAACAACTTGATTCACTATAGTTGCATAAGTGAGAGAATTCTCTGGATTCGTTTGAAAGTGAAACTTCAGAGAATTGTAACTGTTGTAGTGTATGCTCCTTGTGACTCGGAACCTTCTGATAAGAAAGAAGATTTCTGGAATGAGCTAAAAGCTGTTTTGAGCCAGTTTGGTGCTAAAGAAAAAGTTATAATAGCAGGGGATTTCAATGCTAGAGTAGGTGTGCAGAATGCAATTTCTGACAATGTTCTGGGTAAGTTTAATGATCCTTGTGTGAATGATAATGGTGAAAGATTAATTGAACTCTGCATTGAGAATGATTTGTGTGTATCTAATACATTTTTCAACCACAAGTATATACACACATATACTTGGGAAAATCGTACTCTTGGTCAAAAGAGTGTGATAGATTTTGTTGTTTACGATCAGAATTTGAAAAACTTAGTTGTTGTATATTAGGACAAGGTCCTTTATAATACTGTTACACACGTAGTATGAGTTGCGAATAGACAAGTTGACCTCAATGATAATGAAATATTTATAGTTGAAATTTATTTATGTACAGTATTTAAATCCTGAATCCTAACATAGGTTATATTTAGTGAGATATCAAAACGGCAATGAAGCAAATGGAGCAACACGTGTTGTGCTCACCTCATTCCGGTTTCAATCCTTCTGGCTTGCAATCGATCATGCTTCTTGTCTGGTGCTGTACCATGTCATTGAAGATATTCCGCGTTCAAACTTCGACACAAATACGAACATCTGCACAATTCCACAAGAAGGGGGTGACGAGTTAAAATAATTTTGAGATCACTGTCAAGATAAAATTACGTTGACGCGGCCAGAATCTTAACAGGTGAAACATTTCGCTGTTCCACGCCAAGCTGCTATGAAGTATCCAGATTAAAAGATTTAAAATTTTAAAAAATGTTAAAAGAAGTCAACAAGTCACTCCTCGATCATCCGAACATGTTTCTGGCAATACTGTGCCCATCTTCAGCGGTCGGTTGTATGAGACAACCGTATGCTTTTATTGTGCTGACTACCTCCTTGTCACCAGTCGAACCATCGCCCATTGGTCCTGTATCCGTGCGTAGGTTAATCATGTGATTTACAACTTTTTGCTATTGTTGCACCATCTGGTGTTTTTTCCTGTAATTTCATTGATAATCGTTGTTGGTTGAGATATTTTCAACAAATTTAGTTTTTATATACTTTTCTTCAGTTTCTTTTTCTTTTGTTATTATGTATTGCCAGGCAAATGGCAATTCAATTGGTGCTTGTTCATTGCAGTTAAATCCTCTGGTTTTTCTATCACAACGGACTCAGAATACAATATCTTTCAATGTGTGTTGTTCGTAGTATATATTTTTGCATTTTCCCACAAGGGGATAGAATTATTATTAATGCAATATGTAATAGAGATGTTCGTTGCTCACCCTTTTTCCAATTTCTTTTGTGTTCTTCTATTCTTGTTTTCAGTCGTCTTTTAGTACTACCTATGTAGATATTATTAATATTATTGGTGTCATTATTCTTTGTGGGTATGCCGTATACTCCTGCTCTGTGCATAATTGCATTATTACTGTAATCAGCTGTAAGGAATTTGTTATTATCTATTACAATATTGGCGAATCTTATATTCACTTTATTACATTCCTTTTTCAAAATGCTGCTTAACTGTAGTATGTAAGGTAAACGTCCGCAAAATTTTATGATGTTCTCAACGTTATTTTTACACTTAGGTCTGTTAATACTGGTTTTATAAGTTCTATACATCTTCCAAATGTATCTTTCGTCATATCCAAATACTGTGGCTGTTTCTATGATCCATTTCATTTCTGCCTCTTCTAAACTTCTATTTGATGTGTGGGAAACAGCTCTTCTAATAAATGAATGAAACGCAGCTTCTTTATAATGTTTAGGGTGGATTGAATCATTTAGTATAATTACTGGCACATAAGAGTCTTTCCTGTATACTGAGTAGTTAATGCGTCCTTGGTGTTTACAAAGTAGAATGTCAAGGAAAGGCAATTGTCCATTATTTTCTTTCTCAACAGTAACCTGTATTGTTGGGTAGTATTCATTATATTTTTGAATAAACTTCATTAAGCTATCTTCTGAGTATTGCCAGATGACAAGAATGTCATCCACATATCGTAGGAATATCATCGGTAAATGTTCTTGTTCTTGTTGAAGTAGTTTGTTTTCCATGTGCTGTAGTACGACTTCTGACAGCAGGCCGGAAATTGGGGAGCCCATGGGGGATCCAAATTTCTGTCTGTATATTACTTGATTATATCCGAAATAATTGTTTTCTGTAATTAGGTTGAGTGCAGATATAATACTGTTAATCTCTATCTCTGGTACCCTTTCTGCAATCAATTTTTTGTTTACAAGATTAATAGCTTCTCGTGTGGGAGTATTCGGGTATAATGCAACAACATCTAGGCTCACCATTATACAATCACCAATGTCTATATTTTTAATTCTCTCAATGACTTCTGTAGAGTCAGTGAGAGAATTAAAAATATACTCTACAGAAGTCATTGAGAGAATTAAAAATATAGACATTGGTGATTGTATAATGGTGAGCCTAGATATCGTTGCATTATACCCGAATACTCCCACACGAGAAGCTATTAATCTTGTAAACAAAAAATTGATTGCAGAAAGGGTACCAGAGATAGAGATTAACAGTATTATATCTGCACTCAACCTAATTACAGAAAACAATTATTTTGGATATAATCAAGTAATATACAGACAGAAATTTGGATCCCCTATGGGCTCCCCAATTTCGGGCCTGCTGTCAGAAGTCGTACTACAGCACATGGAAAACAAACTACTTCAACAAGAACAAGAACATTTACCGATGATATTCCTACGATATGTGGATGACATTCTTGTCATCTGGCAATACTCAGAAGATAGCTTAATGAAGTTTATTCAAAAATATAATGAATACTACCCAACAATACAGGTTACTGTTGAGAAAGAAAATAATGGACAATTGCCTTTCCTTGACATTCTGCTTTGTAAACACCAAGGATGCATTAACTACTCAGTATACAGGAAAGACTCTTATGTGCCAGTAATTATACCAAATGATTCAATCCACCCTAAACATTATAAAGAAGCTGCGTTTCATTCATTTATTAGAAGAGCTGTTTCCCACACATCAAATAGAAGTAGAAGAGGCAGAAATGAAATGGATCATAGAAACAGCCACAGTATTTGGATATGACGAAAGATACATTTGGAAGATGTATAGAACTTATAAAACCAGTATTAACAGACCTAAGTGTGAAAATAACGTTGAGAACATCATAAAATTTTGCGCACGTTTACCTTACATACCACAGTTAAGCAGCATTTTGAAAAAGGAATGTAATAAAGTGAACATAAGATTCGCCGATATTGTAATAGATAATAAAAAATTCCTTACAGCTGATTACAGTAATAATGCAATTATGAACAGAGCAGGAGTATATGGCATACCCACAAAGAATAATGACACCAATAATATTAATAATATCTACATAGGTAGTACTAAAAGACGACTGAAAACAAGAATAGAAGAACACAAGAGAAATTGGAAAAAGGGTGAGCAACGGACATCTCTATTACATATTGCATTAATAATAATTCTATCCCCTTGTGGGAAAATGCAAAAATATATACTACGCACAACACACATTGAAAGATATTGTATTCTGAGTCCGTTGTGATAGAAAAAACCAGAGGATTTAACTGCAATGAACAAGCACCAATTGAATTGCCGTTTGCCTGGCAATACATAATAACAAAAGAAAAAGAAACTGAAGAAAAGTATATAAAAACTAAATTTGTTGAAAATATCTCAACCAACAACGATTATCAATGAAATTACAGGAAAAAACACCAGATGGTGCAACAATAGCAAAAAGTTGTAAATCACATGATTAACCTACGCACGGATACAGGACCAATGGGCGATGGTTCGACTGGTGACAAGGAGGTAGTCAGCACAATAAAAGCATACGGTTGTCTCATACAACCGACCGCTGAAGATGGGCACAGTATTGCCAGAAACATGTTCGGATGATCGAGGAGTGACTTGTTGACTTCTTTTAACATTTTTTAAAATTTTAAATCTTTTAATCTGGATACTTCATAGCAGCTTGGCATGGAACAGCGAAATGTTTCACCTGTTAAGATTCTGGCCGAGTCAACGTAATTTTATCTTGACAGTGATCTCAAAATTATTTTAACTTGTCACCCCCTTCTTGTGGAATTGTGCAGATGTTTGTATTTGTGTCGAAGTTTGAACGCGGAATATCTTCAATGACATGGTACAGCACCAGACAAGAAGCATGATCGATTGCAAGCCAGAAGGATTGAAACCGGAATGAGGTGAGCGCAACACGTGTTGCTCCATTTGCTTCATTGCCGTTTTGATATCTCACAAAATATAACCTATGTTAGGATTCAGGATTTAAATACTGTACATAAATAAATTTCAACTATAAATATTTCATTAACATTGAGGTCAACTTGTCTATTCGCAACTCATACTACGTGTGTAACAGTATTATAAAGGACCTTGTCCTAATATACATTGCCTATCTCCCACGTAATTTGATGTTCAGGTGTATATATTGAACTTCTACTAAAACACTTAGTTGTTGACACCCGTGTGATGAGAGGTGCGGATGTTGGTTCTGATCATTACTTGGTAGTGTCACGAGTAAAACTTAATGTTGGTTGGAGGAAAAGGAATAGGAAGAGACCCAGGATAGAAAGAATAAAGGTTGATAGGCTCCTTGAAGATCATCAGCGGTATTCTGACTTACTCAGAGAACGATTGAAGGATCTGAAATCTTGTGAGAGGGATGTAGAAAAGAAGTGGGAATGTTTTAAGAACTGTGTTGTTACTGCTGCTAAAGAGGTCTGTGGCACCACAACAGTGGGTAACAATAGAGATGATGCTTGGTGGAATAGTGAGATTGATGAGGCAGTAAAGAAAAAGAAGGAAGCCTATTTGGGGATGTTGCAAGGTAGAGTCTCTGTGGATGAATATTGCTGTAAGAAGCATGAAGCTGCTAAGCTGGTTTGCCACAGTAAGGCAAAAGATAGGAAAGAGAAAGTGGAAAGGCATGAACTGGCTTTTTGGAAAGATAGAAAGTCCTTCTGGAAGTACACGAGACTCAGGAAAAATAGGGTAAACAAAGTTTTAAGTTGTGTGAAGAACGACATTGGGGAAATGATATGGCAGCCCAATGAGTTAAGTGACAGATGGGGCGAATACTTCTGTGAGTTATTAGATCAGGAGAGCAAAAATTATTCTGAGACAGATGCAGATGATGTCACAACGAGGGATGAAAGCACAGGAGGGATCTCAAGAGAAGAAGTGTGTAAAGCTCTAAAATCTCTTCAGAATGGTAAGGCTCCAGGAGTTGATGGCATAACTGCAGAGATGTTGAAGTATGGTGGTGACTCTATAATTGACTGGTTAACTGAAATTTGCCAGTTGTGCTGGGAGTTAGGAATGGTCCCTTGGGATTGGAAGGATGCTATCATTGTTCCCTTGTATAAGAGAAAAGGTGATCAGACTGAATGCAAGAACTACCGCGGTATTAGCCTACTGAGTGTGCCAGGGAAAGTGTTTGGTAAGGTTGTTATTGAAAAAGTACAGGGTCTTACATTAGAGAAAGTGTGGGATGTTCAGAGTGGTTTTATGCCTGGCAAAGGCTGTACTAACCAGATTTTTGCATTACGCATGATGATTGAAAAGTATCTGGCAGTTGGAAAGAAAGTTTTTACTGCCTTCATAGATTTAGAGAAAGCTTACGACCGAGTAAATAGGACACTTTTGTGGAAGGTATTAAATGAATATGGTGTTACTGGGAATCTACTTAATAGTGTAAAAGCCATGTATTCTGGTAGTAGAGCTTGTGTACGAGTGAATGGTGTTTTATCAAAATGGTTTTCCATTGGTGCAGGAGTTAGACAAGCTTGTGTAATGTCACCATGGCTGTTTAATATATTTATGGACGCATGCATGCGTGAGGCCAAAATAGATAATAGTGGTTTATGTCTTGGTGATATCCGTGTGTGCAGATTGCTGTATGCTGATGTCACTGTCCTGTTGGCAGAGAGCAAACGTGAGTTGCAGAGTATGTTGACTCGGATGCACGAAGTTTGCATGAAGTTCAAACTGAGTATAAATAAGGGAAAAAACAAAGTTATGGTGTTTGAGAGAGGAATGGGTAGCACTGAATGTAATGTAAGTATAAATGGCACTGTGATTGACCAGGTGAGTGAGTTTGTGTATTTAGGAAGCATGTTTGACAGAGAGAACAAGTTGGATGGTGAAATCAGTAGGCGAGTGAATTCTCCTTTGAAAGTCATAGCTACTCTGGGAGGTTTTTACAGGAATGATGGGTTCTCTAGAGAGTCCCGCATGGCTGTGTATGAAACAGTAATTGTTCCTACTGTGATGTATGGCATTGAAACCTGGGTACTGCAGAAGAAACATAGGAGTCATTTGTGTGCTGGGGAAATGCGTTACTTACGTGGGGTTTGTGGCAAGACACAATCTGATTGTGTGAGGAATGAAGATGTATTGCAGTTGTGTGATGTAAAGCAAAATGTTGTTAGAAAGGTGGAGACCAATATGCTTCCGTGGTTTGGCCATGTTGAAAGAATGAGTGATGAAATGCTTACTAAGAAAATCTTTTCAGCCCAAGTGGCAGGAAGGAAAGGCAGAGGAAGGCCAAGGAAGACATGGGTGGATCAGATTCAGGAGTGTCTGCATGAGAAAAAGATTATGAGTATAAAGTATAAAAGATCTTGTGTACAGCGTGTAATGGATATCAGTGAAGCACGAGTTGTATGTCAAGATCGCTGTAAATGGCGAAGTTTGATACGACAACAATAAGTAAAAATATCTGGAAGTTTGTATTTCTTTTTGGAGCTAACCTCTGAATCTCAGAGAACAGCTTAGTGATATGTATGTATGTATGTAAATGAAGAAACTTTTATAAGACCTGAAAGGCTAAAAATGCACAGATGGAAATAGTGCTTTTTAGATTAGTGCTAATCCACTGTTTCCTGGTTAAGAATGAATGAAAAAGTAAACCACAAAGTACAAGCATTCACAAGTAAATATGCCATAGGAGGTCACGGAAATCATTTGGTGCTGAAGATCCTAATAGAAGCATTTCAGCCACTGGGCATGGAACTAATGCAATGTCACAGTAATCGTGGAGCCCTAACTTCAGTTTACATTTTTACTTCCCAATTTGGTTTATCAGTGGAACAGGAAAATCTTGTACACTTCTGGACAATATTTGTTTTTGTAGTAATTCAATAAAATTGTACACAATTGGCTGAAAACACATCTAACTTTAGAAGCAGTCAAGAGCCCCTTTGCACTGAGATTAAGTGCATATCACATGGAGATGCAGTTTTAAACAAGATGAATGATTTGGTTAGTTCTACACATTCGTTCTATGAATGAACATAAAAATTTTGCAAGGGTACATTTCTCATGGAAATCATTGAAATTAAGTTTGCAAGGTTACATTTCACATTAAAATCGTTGAAAAAGGAGAACAGAAAACAAAAACTTTGATTGGAAAATACATTTTCTAACTGTCATCTCAAGAAACAATTAATTCAAAACACTTTTTCCAGTTAGCAGAGGTTCATAATCTGGTGTCTTAGAAAACAAGTATGAATAGTCTAAATTCCTCTAAAAGTGTTATTCTTACATATACAAAAATACTTCCATAATATGTCAACTATATATTTAATTTTCTTTTTTATACAGGGTATCCTTATTATGAGTGAACAATGGAGACCAAACAATGACCACTGATTCACTTATCTAGTACGCTTTCTTTTAAGTACAGAAGCTACTTTACCAATTCTATGAAGATTTGTGGATATGAGTGCAATAATAATAATACATCTGCAAAAAAAAAAAAATAATAAATCACAATAAATCAAAGCAAAACTGCAATGTGGTTCTAACTTACAAGAGAAACAAGAGACTGCATCACTTGAGTGAGCATTCTTTCTTCCTCTCATGTGGTATTCAGAAAGTCATGTCAAGGGTAAACGTAAAAAATGACCTGCTGTTTTCAGCAAAATAATAATAAAGGTTATCTACTTAAAAAGAATGCTACTGTGACTGCAACAAATATCCTCTGGGCACAGGTCAGGCCAGAGTTTGCTTTCTACTGGTTTTGGATTTGGTTGGGTTGGACAATGACTCAGAGTTTTGGGGCTGGGTTGAACTGACCTATAACCAGCTGTTATCAGGTCAGGTTCGGTCAAAAATTTCAGGCATATGCAGGTCAGTGATTTGTACCACCATTTCCTTTGAACATTTAAGAATTGCCTTGATTTTTAAAATGGAAGATTTTGGGAATTTTAATTTTTGTTTAAATTTAGTATTTTACAATAATAAATCTTTTGTAAGCATTGTTTTCAGTGTAATAATAATAGTATGCCAAGAGATACAGAACAGAAAACTTGTACTTACAGAATTGTGCTCTCCAGTCTGAATTTTTGTGTTGAGCAGAAGAGATGCCAACTTTTTCAAAGATGGTGTTCGAGTGCCACATATTTTCTGGAATGGTTTGTAAGAAGAAGTGTCACGAATCCACCGGCGGGGATGATTGAAGTAAAGTACCTGGAAAAAGATTAATGCATTTGTACAGGTAGTTGTTTAATACACCAAACAGGTATTTCATTGTTTTATCCACTACATATTAGACCATAAATTCATCCTAATATCAAGATCAACAAGATTAGTTTTCAACTGAAACAAAGATATCATTTCAAAATACTCAAACCATATGAATCACTTTTCACTTTAATACACACTGCAATACTAAAAAGTGTCTTAGTCATTTGAATGAAACATGAAAGATGATAAAGTTAAAAGTACAGAAAACGAGGTTGCTCTACTTTCTGTACTATCTAGACATACACACCTCCTGCATTCAGAGATGTGTCCTATCACTGCTCAAGATTTTGGATACCTTCTGCATAAAAGAATGGTGGCTGCTGGATGAACCACTTCTTGAACATTATTATCTGACATGAATCACCAGTGCTTCAAGAACTTGTTCAGGAGTTCTGAAAATGTGAAAGTTGCATAGTGACAGGACAGGACTGTTGGGATACTAAGTGACTATTTCCAAGCAGAATCGCTGCAGTGTCTCTGTGCTTCAGTGGGTGATACGATGGCAGGCATTACCATGCAAGCAGCGAGACACTATGTGTCAACTTGCCTGGATTCTAGTTTTTGATCATGTGGCAGAGTTGGTGCTAGATGTTGCAATATCTCTCAGCTTTAATAGACACGCCATGCGGTAGCCAGTCAATGAGTAATGGACCCTTCTGATCAGAGAAATGCCTGAATTAACAGAGACATATGTTTTCTTTGGTGACAATGATGCAGCATGCCTCTATTGCATGCACATGCATTTCAACATTAGTTTGAAATGGTGAACCAAATTCTGTGACCAGTAATAATTAACAACAGAAATTAATTTCCTGTTTCCTGGTAGTGCATAAGATGTCACAATAAGACACTCATATACTCTGCCTTCAATTACAGACACAGGTGCTTCAGAACCCAAAGGGAACACACCTTTCAATAACTCAGACGATTGGCGGTTGATACTGCAGCAGGAGCCATCCCATGCTGATGTGTCGGTCCTGCACTAGTTATTGAAAGGGCACTGTGCAATGGTTTCTTGCATGATGTTGCAGTAATACTGCCCAGGTCCTGGAAGGTTCACAGATTTTTGACTTCTTTCTCCAAATTCTTTCCACCATTTAAACAGCATACTGCATGTTAAGCAGGCTCCTCCATATACTGCTTGCAAATGCTGAAAACTCTCAGTTGGTGTAGTGCTGCCCTTAATCAGAAACCAGATCATGGCAGGCTGAACTCTCCAGCTGTGTTATATATGACAACTGACTACCTGCAGTTGCACATTGCTCTCATCTGTCTGTTTAGTGGTGAAACTCCTGGTTGCAGCATGCAGATGCAACAGCACCACCTTCTGAGTCTATGTATCACTTGAATAACCCTTATACATTTATTAGGAGTGCAACTTAATTTTCGGCCCATAACCACAAGTGATCATAGAACGTCGGTAAATGCAAATAGCTGTGTGTGATAATGGCTGATTGCAGTGCCATGCAACAGCTTTTCAGGCAACCATAACTGCTCACAGCTGCAGTGACAGAAGGGACGAAAGTTGACGGTGAAAGCAATGTCGCTCAAGAAGCAACATTTGAGGCACTGCTTCCTGTTCGCGTTTCAGCTGAAAAAAGTGCTGCGAAGCCCAGTAAATGATCTGTGCTGCTTTGGGTGAGGCTGCTGTGTCCTACAGTACATGTAAGAAGTGGTTCTAGCGGTTTAAGCAGGGAAATTTCGATCTCCGTGATACAGAACGTCCGGGACAGCCACAGAAAGTTGACGATGAGGAACTAGAACAACAGTTGGACGCGGATCCCTGTCACCCACAGAGCTCGTCCAGGAACTCGGAGGAACATGGCAAGCCATTGCAAAGTGCCTGCACAAGCTTGGACGGATTCACAAGGAGGGCCGTTGGGTGCCCCACCAACTCACAGCTGCAAACAAGTCTAGGTGCTACAATGTTGCTGTGTCCTTGCTCTCCAGATTCAAGAAGCATTTCCTCCACAAGATTTCGACCTGTGATGAGAAGTTGATCTTATATGATAATCCCAAGCGGCGCAAATCATGGGTTTTTCCAGGTCACCCTACCACCAGTACCGCCAAACCGAATATCCATGCCAGGAAGTTGTTGCTGTGCATATGGTGGAATCAGTGTGGTGTCGTACACTATGCGTTGCTCAAACCTGATGAAACGGTCAATGCATAGCATTATTGTTCGCAACGCATTCGTGTGAGTGACGCAATGGAGGCGAAAAGGCCATACACTGGCAAATGTAGAAGGTAGGTCCTGTTGCTTCAGGATAATGCACGTCCTCACACCGCAAAAAAAGACTTTAAACACGATCACCGACCTGGAATGGGAGATTTTGTCCCACCCGGCGAATTCTCCAGACTTCGCCCCGTCGGATTATCACTTCTTTCGCTCCCAGCAACATCACCTCAGTGATACGCACTTTACTTCTGTCGAGGAGGTCCACACAAGTATTGATGACTTTATCAACTCGAAACAGCCCTCTTTTTTCTGCAGTGGCAATCGGCAGCTCCCTGACCGATGGCTCAAATGTATCCAACATGACGGGGATTATTTCCCTGATTAAGTACGTATTCAATTTGCTATAATTTGCTGTCAACATGTCATACCTGTGGCCAAGAATTAAGCTGCACACCTAATATATTCTTTTATTTAAGTTTCCTGGTGCGAGGACCATAGCTGGCCAAACAGTGCAAGAGTATGATATAAATGCATACAAATGGTCAGTTTGGGCCATATGAATGCCAATCTCCAATTAATGAAAAACCAGCTAAGCCTTGCTGGTACATGTATGTACTTCATCACAACGATGTCCATTTGTGTCTTCATAGTAAAGTCCTTAACATCATCATCTCTCCCCCCCCCAAAAAAAATTCGATTTGCTATAATTGCTGTACACAGCCTCAAGTTTTCCAATAAAGGATCTCTCCACTTCATAGCATTATTATTTCCACCAGGAATGAGTGAATCAAACCCAGAATTTCTACAATATAAGTCTCACAAGAGCAGTCAGTATCCAATTCAACATCATCACATGACATATCCATATAAACACCCACAGAGCCTCAAACTTCCTTTTTTGTTGAACTCTTCACTGTTTCTTAATCTCCAGGACACACTGTCCTTCTTGGTGGTCAGACAACAGGAACTCACACATTATTCTACAGAGCAAACTGTTCTGCATGCGAGTCAGACACAGGAGTCACCTGCTCGTCTTCTGGTGTGTTGAGTCCAGTATGGTGAACAGAATATCCTCTACCCTGATGCAGGGTTAAAGAATGAGCTACAGCCTTGTGTCACAGTCTGGCACACTTTTGGTAAACCTTCAAATCTCTAAAGTATGTAATCCTCACTTCATTACCTCACACCCACAAGAAGTTGAGCACTTTCTCTTTTGCACATATTCTTGAGAGTTCTGCACTGCAAAAATGCAAATCACAGGAGAGGTATATTCTCCTGCCCTATTTGTTCCACAGTACTTGTATGTCTATTGTCTATGCAAAACTAAAGCAATGTATATCACAGAGGCTTTTACTGAGTCTTCAGGATGCCATTGTGAGGGAAGAACCTTATCACCAAGGCAGGTGACAATCCTAAGTCCAAAAAATCAGCTTGCACACTTGGTCAATGAATTTGTACATGGAGATCAGGTCAGTTATTCCCACTGCTATACAGTGCTCTACAAATTATATTATGAACTCATAATAAGGAGTATATCAAAGCAGAACACGGTCATTTGTGCACCACCACTTTGTGACAAATCAGGAAAAGAGAATAAAATGCATCTGCAATGCACAAAATCCACTACATCTCTGTAAAAAAAAGTCTGCCAACAAATATTTACAGCATAATTTTATTAGTGGAAGTAGCCAAATGGAAAAACAACCAGGATTTGCAGAAGGGTTGAAAGGCACTTAAACTAGAAGAGACCCATATGCTGAACTTAAAGAAAGCTATGAGGAAATGGCTGGTCGTACATCCTAATGTCCTACACAACTTCCTTATGACATGATGCAGAACAATAGTACTCTATTAAGTGCACTAAGACTAAAGGGCAGGGGTAAAAATATAAGCTGGGCAGCTGCTTTGGGATAAATGCATACATCAAACCACTGACATGGTGAAACCATGTCCAAGATGAAGTACACCGCACCAGCTGAAGGTACTGAGGTCAAATAGAATCATAAGCGATCCGTTTAGGAAAACTGGTACCCTGCAGTAATTAACTTTCAATGAATTTGGAAGATGATCGGATGGTGAATTTGGAAGATGATCAACAGTTAACTGTTGCTGAAACATTTAATGTTAAAGATAAAAAGTATCACTAAAATTATAAATTTACAAATATCTACATGTACAGCCTTCAAAAAATTTCTATGTATGTTTGAAAATTTATATATACATATAAAAACTATGAGAAATGATGAAATCACCTGAATGAAAATAGATTATGGCAAAACTAATCAGATAAGTTGCTGATTCAACACAAACCCAATGGATCAGCAAATTAGGTGAAAACCGCATGAAACAATGGACCCTGCATGTCAATAAGGAACTGTTCAGGCTGGTAGAGGTTTTGTTATGGTCTGGGACATGTTCAACTGCCACATGCTGGAACTTTTGGTACGTCTAGATGCATCTCTGAATGATCCACTCTACATGCCTATCCTTACAAACCATCTGCATTCATTCATGGTCATCATGCACCTATATGACAATGGACTCTTCCAGCCGGACAATGTGCCTCCCCACACAGCAGTGGTGACAAGAACATGGTTAGAAGAACATTCCACAGAATTTCCCACCTTTGAATGTCCTCCTGTTCATTGAACATTAACCTTGTGAAAAGGCCCCTTTGAGCTTTAGATCCTCCACACAGTAATGTCATGAAATTATGGACAGCAGTGAAGCAAACATAGGTAGAGAGACCTGTGGAATGGTTTCATGACTTAGTGGGCTCAATGCCTTCCAGCATGATTACCCTTATCCAGGTGAAAGGTGGGCCTATTCATTACTAGGTAGGTATCTCATGATTTTCGTCCACTCAGTGTGTTACATATATATATCTTTTTCTTGGGGGGAGAGGGCATATAAATATTATGTTTAAATTTCAATATAGTGTTGCCCTGGAATGCAAATCCACATCACTTGATTTCCATCCAAGTACAACAGTTAAAATACATAATTTATGAATAATAATAATAATAATAATAATAATAATGCTAGCATGACAGCCAATTTCCTGCTAGTATCTATTCTTTACTGTGAGCTCTATAATATATTCAGGCATGTGATTGTCTAAGCATCCAATATCCAATTAACTGAAAACACCAAAAGCTGTTCCGAGATACACTTAAAAAAAAACCCGAACGCGACAAACGCAAAAATTATTATCGCTACTTTTTATGATATATATACATATATATATATATATATATATATATATATATATATATATATATATATTTACTAAGTGTTTAAGCAAGTAAAATTAAATGCAAAAATAGCAGTACTGAACTATTAAAGTGTTTTACTTATCTGTCTACATTTATAAGTGCAAATTTCCTTGCTAACATTAAGATTTAATAAAAGTGCATTATCTACCAACAAGTAATTGGACACCTGTGATAGCAAAGGAAAACGAAGTTTATTCACCTTCAATAGTTGGTGGAACCTCCACGAGCGGCGATTACAGCTGTGAACCTCCGGGGCATACTCTCAACAAGGCATTGTACGACGGCTAGCAGTATTTTCTTCCACAGGTCAGTTCCTTCACCGATTTCGAACAGTGGGGGCACCCCTTAAGTCGACGCTCCAACTCGTCCCAGAGGTGCTCGATAGGGTTAAGGTCCGGGCTCTGCGCAGGCCAGTCCATTCGATTAACCCCATTGTCACCATACCAAGCCATGGTGGACCTCGTAACATGACAGGTGGCATTGTCATCCTGAAAGTGTAACATAGGTCCACCCCGTAAAACTGCCACAATGTAGGAAGCGCATGGTCATCCAAAATGGTGCAGTAGGTCTCGGCATTGAGTCTACCAGGAATTGCGACCCAGGGTCCCATGGCATACCAGGAGAAACACCCCCATAGCATAATTCCACGGCCGCCGAACTTCACAGTTGGCACAATACATTCTGGCAGGAGGCGTTCTCCAGGCAGACGTCATACCCAGACCCTGCCATCCGAACGGTAGAGGGTAAACCTTGATTCGTCGCTCCAGAAAATCTGTTTCCACTGTTGACGTTCTTTGCACCACGTTAGCCGAGCAGCGCTATTGGACTTGGTGATCAAAGGATTGTGGGCGGCAACACGTCCATGATAACCGAGCAGATGGGCTTTCTTACAGATGGTATTCATCGAAAGAACACTCTCGGATGCCTGTTCAAACTCCTCGCGGATGTGGCCCATCAACTTGGTGCGGTTCTTCCGAATTTCTCTGGCCAGCACTCGTCGGTCTGTAACTCCCAGTTTTGTGGGTCTGCCGGGTCGGGGCACATTCCGACAGTCACCTCTCATCTTCCACTTGCCAACGACGCAGGCCACTGTCGATTTTGGGTACTGCAACTCGCTGGATATGTCACGTATGGATCGGCGATTTCTGTGATACCCGACGATTACACCTTTCTCGAAATCGGAGAGCTCCGAACTGCGTGGCATCTTGCATGCGACTGGTGCGTTGTTGTTTCCCACATGATATTTAACGGCAGCGGCCGCGACGTTATCAGGACCGCAGATATCGTCGATTGCAGGGGTGTCCAATTACTTGTTGATAGATAGTGTATATATCATTTCCTTTTTCTCCCCGCAGCACAGTATCCCATTTATTAAATCAAGTTTTAAATTAATTTATAATATTTAGTACCGACAAATGTACTTACTCTTTCAAGAATGTGGATGGGGGTGGTGGGGATCATCTTGGGCTGTGCCTAGGGCACGATTCTACGTAAATCAGGCCCTGATCCCGGCCTGGCGCCGTGTGTTCTTTCTTCCACTTAGCTTTCAAACAAGCAAAACAAATTCCTCCTCCTCAGGGGGAAAAAAAAGAAATAAGGAGCCGCATCACGAATTTTGTTCAGAGGATTTTACATTGATTAATTACAAAACCAATAAAACATTCTTAATAATAGCAAAAATCTGAATTTTCGTAATTTTTCGTTAGTCACCCATAATTCCATATTCCCGGGGGAAATCCACAATGGTTCGCATTTCTAGACACTTATGACACTTTCGTCCTCCAGTGAGAGAGAAGGTTCATAATGTAAATGTCCAATCACATGTGAACAGAACTTTTCTTTCTCGTTGATCTTTTGGCAGCTGTGTACAATTGCTCAGGGCTCCGCCCAATCTCTCAAATGATTTTGCCCCCCAGCAAATAAATAAAACAAATAGCAGGGGAAAAGTCGGAGGTGAACTGAAATAGCAGAGTGTTCTAAAAAAACTGGTTTCAAGCGAACCAAGATGTTTGAAACAACATCACCCGCAGCTATCTCTTTGGCTGAGGAGCAGCAGTGTCAGCCCGGAGCTGGCCGGAACCACACAGCAGCACAAAGATTATGCCTTAAACTGAAATATCACCACCTACCCAACAAATATTCTTCTCTCTCTTCCCCCCCCCCCCCCCCCACACACACACATCAACAATCACAGACTTTTATCAAAAGCCTGAGATCACAGATGACAAGTTTAGTGGATTTCCATTTTTTCTAAAAAGTGAATTCATGGAATTCTACTAATTAGCGTTACAGTTCTTCATGTTCCCATGAAGAACTGTAACCAAGTTAGTGTATAGCCCTCAATGTAGTGGTCACTTTGTGAATCAGTTAATGAACAAACAAACCACTTAATAATAGGCATATATTTATTTATTTATTCGATATCCATTTGAATAAGCTATTAAATGAATATGCATATTTACTCATTCATGTATTTATTTATATGGTAAGTGCTAGGCCTAAGATTTTGAAACTGCACTTTTGAGAAACAATTAGTAAAAAAGAGTAATACACGCAGGATGCAAATGAAATAACAGCAAAATACAAGGAAGAGGATAATCACAGTGAACGGTTAAGACTGTTGGGATATTAACATCCAAAAAATTATGAATCTGGTCTCATGATGAACAGTTATTTTTTATTGTAATAGCATTATACTTTGCAATCATTCATCATAATAAACTTTCTTGATTAAAAAGAAGTTTTAGCAAGAGAAAATTTTTTAAGTTGAAAAAACTTTCAAATGCAAGTTGCATGATTTTGTACGATTTCTTAGAAGCTTAACAGAAAATGAGGGCAAAAATTATAAATTTTTGACATTTTTTTTCAGGGATCATACTGTTGATCAATTTCAAATAACTGCAATGAAATGATTACCCTCCCCTGCCCTCCCCCATTTAATATTGAATCTGTAAAAAGTACTCATAAAGGCACTTACTTTGAAATCATTTTTTAAAGCGTGTCCTACTAATATTCTCCCTTTAAGCATCTCTGCAACTTCATTTTGTACAGTTTCAAATTTTTCACCTAGGGAAAAAAAAAACATTATATATACACACAAACACACACACACACACACACATAGTTAGAGATGCATAATAATCATACACATGGTTTAAAAAATCAGGCTTTGTGTGACAATAACACATAAACATATAAAACGAGCTAAACACACAGAGTCACGTATGCTAAAAGGTTGGTTTAGCGGTAGCTTTCGGTCATCCTACGACCTTGATCACCCGCGATCGACTGGACGTGCTGGTTGCCAGAACTACAATTTGAAGTTGGGGTGTTGGAAATGTTTCCAGATTTTAGAAGAGAGATCCAAATAAATGGGATTTGGTGAGGGGTCTCTGAATTGCAGTTTTTGGTAAACAAAATTGCAATGCTTTCTTGGAAATGCAGAGATGCCTTGTTGAAGAATGGGGCAACGTTTTTGGTTTCTTTCCAAATGGGAACTGTAGTTTCTAAGAAAGTCTTCAAGGGATAGTGCAGATAAAGCTGCCTTTGGAAGACCATTGGAAACATCGTTTTTGTGTTCACCAAGTCTTGTATTGATGCTTCGGTATGTGCTTCCAATATAAACTGAGAGACCAGAGGAAGTTGAAATGGAAATAGCATAAACTCCAGGTGTGTCCTAGGGTGAGACAGGATCCCTGTCTTTAAGCAGGCACATTATTGCAGAAGGGTTTGGTTTCACTGTGAGAGTGTGGCCCATTTTTTGAAAAGTTTACACATCTTATAAGAGAAAGATCCATGAAAAGGGATGGAACCAATGAATGGTGGTTTTTCCATTATTATTGGTGAGAGAGCAGACAGATTTTTCAATTGGGAATTTTAGAGGAATTTTTCAATTGTAGAAGGTGGGAACTGGTGGGCTTTGGCAATTTTCTTTATGGTGTCAATTTCTTCATTGAAGGAAGATTCAGTGTTGCAGACAATCCTGGCACGATTGACATAAGTTTTAAAGGCGGCAAATTTGTGAGCACTTGGGGAGTGGGATGAAAATGGGATTATGTTTGCTATTGCAGAGTGTTCTCTGTACACAGATCTGTTGAGATGATTCCCTTGCCTTGCCAGATGGACATCCAAAAAGTCAATGCCTTGCTGTGATTCTTCATTGATGGGAACTTTAGGGAAATATTTTCAATAAGAGATTCAAGGTCAGTTCTATTGTGTGGCCAAACTACAAAAATATAATCAACATATTGAAGCCAAATGGAAGATTGTAGATTGTGTGCCATGACTATGCTTTTTTTTTTATATGTTGCATGAAAACTTCAGCCACAAGTGGAGAGAGAGGTGAACCCATCGGAAGTCTTTCTTGCTGACAGTAGTATTTGTTGTTGAACTTGAAACAATTAAGATCTCTCAGAGTTTGAAGGCAGTCATACAGGTCTTTTAGCTAGTGGGCCAGAGAGTGGTTGGTTTTCTTTTAGCAATTGTACTAGCAGCATATGAAAGTGGAAAAGAGGGACTGAAGAGAAGAGAGAGACTACATCCAGAGTGAACATTTTGTCCGAGGGTTCAATGCTAGGAGGGAGTTTTCTAATGAACTCTTTAGTGGAGGAAATTGATAAGAGATGGCTGGAGGTGAGATGTTTACATTTTTCCACAATCCTCCTTTCAAGGTTACGGGTGGGAGAGAAAGTATATTCCAAGAGTGGTCGAAGAGGGAAACCAGTTTCATAAAGTTTAATCTAGAAGAATAAGAGCGGAGTTTGGAAATATGGTGGTGGTGTAAAATCTCCAAGAAAGGTCTTTAGAGTGGGTTTCTTGTTGAGTCTTTCAACTGCAGTTTTAAGTTTGGGGGTGGTATCAGATTTTAGAACCTTGCAATCTGAAGTTGAGAGGAATGATTCAGCTTTTTCATTGAGAATGGTTTTGGAGATAATGATGACAGGGCAGCCAGTTTTATCAGCTTTACAGATTGCAAGATTCTTTTCATTCATTAGATTGCTGATTTTTTTGAGGAATGAGAAATAATACTGCAGGGGTTTCTTTTCCACTTTTTCAAAATAGAGTGCTGCCTTGGCACAGAGGATTGGTTGAGCTTCTGGCTTAGTACGGTGAACTGCTGCTTCTAGCATGGAGATTGTAGCTTTTAGATTTAGATTAGTTTCAGGAGTGAATTTTGGAGGAAGTGAAGTATCCGAGAGATTCACGAAGCAGGAAGTGACGACGGACTTAAAGCTGTGATAGGAGAAGGTTTGGCAGGACACTGTTTGGTGAGTAGAAACTGAAATTTCTTATAGTGTTTTGAGGTTTCATTTTCAGTCACTGCAGTGACGATTTCGGAGATGCGTATCATAAAGATATTTAGCAAAGATGAATGGGTTTGGAAACTTAAAGCTTGGTATTCGGAATAGCAAAGGAGTTCGTTTTTTGGCTTCTTCAGTCTTGTTCCCAAAACTGAAGAAGCCACTCTGCGGGAAACGATTCAGGATGTTTCTAATGAGATGACCTGAGTAATATGATGCCTCAACAATGGAGGTGTCCTGACTGGAATACAAGACTTGTCCAAACATTGGGCTACTGTCATAAAGAAACATGGAGATTACTTGGAGATTAAAGGCCTGTAAAGGTATGTTATGAAATAAATTCCTTTTTTAAGAGATAACCCACAATGTGCAAAACTTTTGAAATGACTTTTGTATACTGCTGTGTGGTATTGACACAGTCTTGTTGGCAGAGAGCAAAAGTGAGTTGTAGAATACATTGTCTGGAATGTATGAAATTTGCAGAAAACTCAAGCTGAGTATAAATAAAGAAAAACCAAAGTTATGGTTTTTGAGCAAGTAAGTGTTAGTAGTGCATGTAAACTGAAATAGGCCAGGTGAATGAATTTATATGATTAGGAAGCATGTTTGACGGAAATTACAGAGCACATGGTGAAATTAGTAGGCGAGTGAATGCAGCAATAGCTAGCTGCCTTAGGAGGATTTCACAAGACCGATGGGTTCTCGAAAAAGTCCTGAATGGTTGTGTATGGATGTGTAATTGTTCCTACTTTGACGTAAGGCAGTGAAACTTGGGTACTGCAGAAGAAACATAGGAGTCATTTGTGATGGAGAAATGCATTACTTGCAGGGAGTTTGTGGCAAGACACATTCTCTTTCTGATCACATGAGGACAGATGTATTGCAAATCTGCAATGTGAAGCAAGATGTTGTTAGTAAGATGGAAACAAATATTCAGAGGAGGTTTGGCCATGTTGAAAGAATGAGTTGTGAGATGCTTACTAAGAGAATTTATCCAGTCCAAGTGGAATTAAAGAAAAGTAGAGGAAGGTCAAGGGAATCATGGGAGGACAGTATTCAGGAATGACAGCATGAGAAAAAGACAATGAGTATGAAGTACTAAAGGTCTTGTGTGAGACTGTGACGAATGTTAGTGCAGCTTGAGTTGCATGCTGAGAACAATGTAAATGGAATCATATAATGGTTGCTGTAATACCATCAACTATATTTATTACGTGATATTGTATTTTCTGTTCTTTCGAACAACATTAGGTTATTGCTCAAAAATTACTGTTATACGCATTGTAAGTGATAATGTTTTTTGGTACTGGATGCATTTCATATAACTATTGCATAATAGAATAATATAGTATAATAATCTAAATAATTAACTCATAAGATAATGCTTTATATGTATTCAGAATTTTTCTTTTCTTGTTTTCTCAAAAAATATATCTAACTATCAGTTTTATCCGATCCGGTACGTAAATGGCATCCTTTGTTGATTTAGACAAGCTACGTTCAGAAAATATTGATTTATCTTTCACTCTTTTTGATCCAAAGTTTAGATCAAAAAGAGTGAAAGATAAATCAATATTTTCTGAACGTAGCTTGTCTAAATCAACAAAGGATGCCATTTACGTACCGGATCGGATAAAACTGATAGTTAGATATATTTTTTGAGAAAACAAGAAAAGAAAAATTCTGAATACATAAACCACGAGTATGAATAAAAATGACAACCTAAAGCATTATCTTATGACTTAATTATTTAGATAATTATACTATATTATTCTATTATGCAATAGTTACATGAAATGCATCCAGTACCAAATAACATTATCACTTACAACATGTATAACAGTAATTTTTGAGCAATAACATAATGTTGTTCGAAAGAAAAGAAAATGCAAATGTCTGATACATCAACAGTAAGCAAAATTGCAATGGTCACCCATGGCTGAGGTCCAAGGACTGTGGAAGTAATGTTGCCTTTAACCTTATGGGCAGATAAGCTTTTTAAAGACTGCAACTTTTTTAAATAGGGAGATATTTTTATCAAATTATACTTTAGAATATTTATAATTACATTTTAGCCACTGTAAATGCTGTTTTTATCATGTAAATAGGGTTTTTATTAAGATACAATAATGAAGCAATATTCTCCATGGATCAAAGTACCTTCTTTCCATGCCCAAGAGAAAACAAAATGTGAATGTTAAAAAGATTATAAGAGATATGAATAATATTCCGTGATAACAGATTAAAGAAGTTTCCCATTTTGACGAAATAAATATGTTTGTGATGAATAGAATTGAATTAATTTTCATTGCATATTTTTACTAGGTGAACATTAACTTGAATGAATAAAAAGTAAAACAGATATAAAAATTATATTGAATAATTGCAAGCTACATACATTTTCCTACATATATTAAGGAATAACAAAAAAATAGAATGCACACAATTTACAAAATTTAATATAAAAAAAGAAAAAAATAATCTAAAAGATTTTAAAGTCATACCATTTTTCAAATTTTTGGGTCGAATACCACTAACAGCAGTCCTAAAATCAGTTACTTTTATCCTCGGAAGTACATACTTGTCATACACACACTGACCTAAAGAATTTACAATTGAGACTCGGGCAAGCATTGAATCACTTCCACCTGAACCAGTTCCAACCATTTCACAATCCATTGCAACAGCTCTGGTGAGGCTAATGGAGAAAGAAAAGAAAATTCTAGTCACATTTATTAAAATATGAAAAAAGATGAAACAGTTAACATTTATCAATTTATTACACATAGTTGCAAAATCTAAAAGTTAGTCACATTTCAGCTATATCCTGGTTACTCACATAACCTCAGCATATAACTATACTCGGGGCAAAGCTATCCTGGCAATGGGGATAATGCTACGGATCCTTAGCACTCCCAGTTGCAAGTATTACTCCGCACTAATGGTGTGTAATTAATCTTCACTCGGAAGTTTTGCGAGGGAGCCCACGGTGACAGACTGACCCCTCATTTTAGCACCATGTCCCAGCCCTGACCATATCCCCAGTACTCCTCCCCCCCCCGCGCGCGTGCTCCTCGCTGACCGGTAGACAAGCAATTTATCTCTCTCTCTCTCTCTCTATTTATCCTTTTGAAATTGCTAAACACGGGAAGAAGTCTTAAGTGGCCTAATTTTGTTTTCACATATTTTTCTATTTTTTTTTATATATATTTCATTTATTTATACTTACTGCTTGAAGATTACCAACTGTGGGATTTAATTCAAAGTATTTTTACCATGTCATCAGCTATGCGTAAAATTTTGTTCTTCCCAAAATTTTGCATTGATTAGATTTTTTTTTTAACAGATACCCGTTAAATGTGTATGCCTTTTTAACTACACTGTATTGCCATAAGTACTGGACAAGAGCCGGTCTCTGTGATTAATGATATTTTAGGGTTCACTGTAAACTGCCACACATCTTTCAGCAACTTGGAAAATTGCCACACATTGGAAAATTGCCACATGTTTTCCATTGAGGGGCCGGGCACAAATTGCTGTTCCTCTGAGGAACACTTTGAATGTGTGGCAATTTTCCAAGTTTCCGAATTATGTGTGGTAGTTTCCCGAAGTGCCTAATGGCGGGAAGGAACTCTTTCATTTGTCTGAATTTTGATGCCAGTTCATTCGCGTTTAGGCAACTGCGCACAAAAGTTGAAAAGGAAAAGATAGCAGTTCCTTGGCCTATATTGAGAACTGAATTGGGAACTCCAAACTAATTTCAAGAAAACGTTCTATGTAAGCCAAGCGAGAATTGTATTTTAATTTGAAGAAATAAATTGCCGATGGATCTGAGGTACTTCAATACTAAATTCAACCTTCATTCTCGCAATGGTGCGACTTGAAAAACCAGTGAGTTCTGCCATAAGAACTGTTATTTCATTTTCCGCTTTATTCGGCAAATGTTTTTCCATTAATTTATTGAAAACATTCATAACGATCACCTTAGCAGAGCTTCGTAATGGTTTCCCAGTTTTATGCGGCTGAAATACACTCGAGTGACCGGCAGATGCCATTCGAAAAGACAGAAGAGTGTTTTAAAACAACAATCAAGAAGGAGAAAGCAGGGGGAGAAACGCGAAATGCCCTCGGAAACACTTTTTTCTCCCTCATCTTTCCGCTAATGACCCCCAAACCCCACAGCAATAAATATCCACTGGATTGACAGCTTAACTCTGACCTAAACAAGAATGCTGTGACACAGAACCATCAGTGACGTCACCAAAACACGAATTTCTATATATTTTTTTTAGAAATGCCGCTGAAACTGAGATCTGAATTTTTTAAATGCACACACACACAACGTATGAACATCTGTGTCCTTTTTAGGTGCCAGTTGAAGCTGGAGTACGAGCTTTTATACCGGAACTATTTTATGCAGTGGAAGTATACACTCTGTAGCCTTCCTTCCAATGACAGGTTAAGTTTGCCCCGAGTATAGATTAAGTGTGCAGTTCTTCTAATTTAACCCTCTGGTCAGTAAAATTATTAGGTTCAACCTGACATGCATTTGGCTTTACATTTATTGTTAATAGCTTTTCTAACTGCCATACTAGGGCAGACACTCTTGAACTTCCCAGGGCTAGAGAATAAGGAAGGGCTGGCCCACCAGGCAGTCCAAAGCAAGTTGCTTTGCTGGGGAGGACGTGACGTCACGGCGAGTACACTGACGATTTGGGATGTTGTCTCTGAGGGCAGAAGTAATAGCTGTCGGAGTAAGCTGAACACCTTTGCACATATAATATTTTTTTACACAACTCTGAACGTTATATATATATATCGTAGCAAGTAATGTTTTTGTTTATTTTATCGGAAGGCGTAAATAACAGAAAGAGAAAAAATTATTAACATACCTGCATAACTAAAAAGGAAGATACTCACCAGGTTTAGATATTGACAGCGTCGTGCTATGTTTTTTAACTGCAGAATTTATCCATTTGGTTTTCTTTTGATTTGATTTTTTTTCCCCGACACTAAATCTTTGTTGTGATTAATATGATTGTCAAATGTCTGTACATGGCAATAAATTTCACAGCTTCTTTGCAGGTGTCTAGAAATCTCTCTTCTATTAGTTTTTAATTTTCGAATTAGAGAGGGAAATCTCTGCCCCGTGAATTGACTTAAAAATTATTTCAAATTGATCTACCATTTTCATCCACTTTAGAGAAGGCACCGTTAGTCCCCCGAGTGATAAAGTTTTAATCCATTGAGCAGATGAAAAATCTTCGACATTTCTAGAAATTGTTCCGAGGGAGGGATCTTTATCGCGTAAGCGATAGGCAATATAACCTGCGACATAACTCAGAGCTTGTTTCTCAGCATTACATTGCTCATCTTGAACTGTTTTAAGTATGTCGTCGTCCTAATCTTGCGGCCATGGCTCATCTCATTGCAAATTTTTTCTAAAGCTTTTAAGTCATCTGCGTTTATTTCTCCAGATACTTCATCAGGAATTTGTTGTTAATCAGCTGTAGTGAAAGCTTCTTTTAGTAGCTCTGCTGTCAAATATTTTTGGAGCATTTTACCTTCTCGAAATTCTGTATTAACTTTTTTGGACAAATTAGGCAATTTATTTGCCAGCAATATGTGTTTTAAACAACTAATAAATTCCGTAGCGAGGAGGGTCTGCAAAAACCCAAATCTTAGAACCATCGTCCAGCGGATGGTTAAAAAATGCTTTTTCTGGGAGAAATTTATAGTTTCTTCCACAAGGTCATACAACCACCTAAATCTGAAACAATCGCTTTTACTATAATTCCTGTTTTTTCAAGGTTTACAGTTATTTCAAACAGAAGCCTTTTATTCATTGTACATTGAAAGTCAAAATACACAGGTTGTTTCCAGGAAGAAAATTCCTCTAGCCAAAACAACTAGCACCTTTGAGTACGGACCTAAAATCTGGTCCATTCCTGTATCGTAACACACTTTACTATCAATGTGTACTTCATCAAAGCTTAAGATGCAAACTTTATCATTTTCGGAAAAGGTTTCGCTATTTTTCCGCTAAGGAGCAAAACATTATGCAGAATTCCGGGATGACAACTAAATTTAGAACACCATCGCTTTAACGTGCTAGCACTTGGCAAAGGAATGCCAATTTTACACTTCCAAAATACGTAAGCTTTTTTCGAAATAGCTCTAGTTACTATTCCTCTAGATATATCTTCTGTCCGTTTGTTAATCATTTTTTGTGTTGCGAAGAACTTTATCTGTGTTGGTGTAAAAATTTTCCTGAGGTTCATTTCCATCTGTCCGAGTATTTCATTTTTCATATTAGCTTTTGACAGGGCTTTTCGTATTAGCACAATTTCTGCTCTCTTATTTTGTATGCTGATATTTTTTTGACGCAAAACTCGAACAGTATTTTTGTGTTTGCTTTTCAAGCTACGTATTTCTCGTTCCAGTTTGTCAAACTTCTCTGTGAGAATTTTCTTCTGGCTTCTAACCTCTGAGCAAGACATGCACTGAACTGATGCACTCTTTTCTTCTGAATATCCATTGCTAGAATTGCAAGCAACCTCATTGATGTGTAACTTTACAGGACTTGGCTCCGGATTTCGATTCAATGCCCTTATACAGATATCTCTCTTAATTCTTCTATGTTCTCGGCTTGTATGTAGTGTTGATTTTTCATTCGGTAAATTCAAACTGGGAACAGCTGCGGGTTTCAGATTGGGGGGGGGGGCCCAAGCAAGCGATTTCGCATGGCATCTTTGTAGTCTGAATTTTGGAAATGATCACTACATATTCTTGCACTCCAACTTAAAACTTGTCAGCACGCTTACACTTAACAATCCATTCTTTTATCACATTAACATTTGAAGGGAAAACATGGTAAATAATGCCACATTCTTTTGTCTTCATATGCGTATTTGTGCAATTAGCGACAGCACAAGATGAAGACATATTGCGTATTACTTTGAATGGAAAAACAAAACAAAACCAGACACTGAATTTTAGTTAAAATAAAACTTACATCAGTAAAAGACAGACGTTAATAAACAACTATCAATACATAAACCACTACCAGTAAATGGAGAGCAACAGAAACAGACTGCACAGAATGACTGGAAGGTCACCATACTCCGGCCCTGGGTTGGCACAGGGGTCACAGTGTCCTCACAGTGATGACACAGTGCCTTCCAATTGCCCCTCGGTCGGAGCACGAAACTGAGACCGCAAGACAAAAGGATGAGCCAGTCCTTCCTTATTCTGTAGCCCTGTGAACTTTCACCACTGGTAGCAAATTCCCTGGGAAATTGTGGTGCATTTATATCCTGCGTGGTGATAACTTCATAAAGACCACTTGCTCTAGAAAGCCCACAAACATGCAAGAAATACGTGACTGCTTAAAATTTCTTAATGGACCATTTCTGCAATTGCAATGCCATTTTGAAACAGCTAATACAGTATCCAGGTTGTGAACTTTAGTTGTGAGAAATATTAAGTGGGTTTATGAAAATAGAGAATGAACAGTTTGTAGTTATTGTTAAAGCTTATAAAATTAATGTAAAAAGCAACAGTGGTTCTTGCAAAATTTATAGCATTTTGTATTTTTATGAAGCACATGTAAGTGGTCAGAAGTGCAGAAAAATCATTTATCTTCAGAACAAGATTTTCCTGTATGTAAAGAAAAGAATGACAAATGAAGTACATTGCATGGTAGGAAATTTTTAAGTGCTGATCCGTGGTTGAGAATGACTTGACAAAGTCATCAGGGTCATATATGCTCATACAAACTGAACAAGGATCAAATGTTTGGCTGTTGTAATTTTTGCACTCATGAAATACATAGAAATCAACTGGCATTGGAGCAGAAAAATTTTTCAAGAAGTGGTAGGGAAAAATTGGACAGTTCTATGGTTTTAAGGTTCAAATTTTTGCTTAAAGTTTGCCATTGCCATCTTCAAAGGAGAAATAAAAAAAATTTCATGGGCAATGCCCTCAACATTTAGAAGAGGGAGGAGGGGCACCACATGGGTCCAAGACACCAGTGTTAGTGCTTATGTGTTGTGTTGGTCATTTGCCGGCAAATGACCAACCAGCAGGGGTTGTGCTGGCCTTTCTAAAGTTTTTGCCAACTTATTCACTAAATTCAATTCTTTTTTTTTTTTTTTTTTGCCAGTGTATTATAACAGCACAAAAAGATAATTGCCAAAACTTTTTTTCATCACCAAAACAATTTCTTTTTCACAAATTGTGAAGAATGCAATTGGCAATGAGACCCCTGAAACTGTTTCTGCTGAAGATGCAAAATGCAACCACATAAGATTCCACATTTTTTACTAAAATCTGTGCTACACAGTTTCGAAAAATAGTTCAGCATAAACCTTCATGTGAATATTTTATTAAAAAAGATCAAGAGGTTACGAAAATACAGAAGATCAAGAGGTTATGAAAATACAAAGGATCAAGAGGTTACGAACATTTAAAACTACTTACTATTTTATAAGTGCAGTAGATACCCCCCCCCCCTCCTCCCATATAATTCTGCAGCATAGAATAGGGAAGTGTTGCAAGGGGGAGCAGCTTAAAATGTGAGAAAACTTCACTTCTGACAGCAAAACCAAAAGAAATTTGTAAACCAAAGCTTGATGAATCTGCAGTGAAGATATTCAATGAGCTCTCAGATAGTGCTTCATAACATGACTTGAGAGTTTAAAAAAAAAAAAAAAAAAAAAAATAGAAATTCAACTGACATGAAACTCTTTGAAATGGAGGGGAGCTGCACCACTGAGCTCTCTGGGTGCTACATTACAGGCCAAGAAAACAAATGGAGAGAGAGAAAAAAAAATGCATAAAAAATGTATTCAAATACAAAACAATGAAAATAAAACAAAAATTCATTCATGAGATTCCAGAATCCTCATTACGACCTAAGAAAAAAAAAGTGTTTAAAATGTATGAATATTTTACTTTCAAACTTCCAAATGAAGGGGACAGTAATAGGTTCATTGCAAGAATCATTCAGTGTACTTTAAAAAAATACCATTTCTCAATCTGTGTTTTCATTAAAAACTTCCTTAGCAGTATTTTAATATATTTGAAGTACCAGAATGAGAAAATAAAGGAACCTGACAACAGAGTACACACTACAGAATAAAGAGAAATCCTACCCATTCTAAAATCTACATATATTACTCTACAAGGTCTACATAAGTGACTTGCTGAGATAGACTACAGGATCAGTTACATGAACATCTCCAATAATTTTGCATAGTTTTTTAGGAAGTTCTTGATGAATCTATTGCATTATCTAGATTCAATTTTTTACATGATAAAAAAATGAACAAATGTACCAAATTTCAAGTAACACACCTAGGATATTTAATAATAATAATAAACCTGGAAAAAATGACTTACTGAAGCAGGGGAGGGGGAGGGGGATAAAATTAAATGAAACATATGTGATTACCATCAGGTATGAGAAAATGGATTTTTAACAGGGGACCCAAAGAAATCAACATTCTCTTTCCACTGAATGTATTTTTTTTTTCATTATTCTGCAATTTTAATTTTTGTAACAAAATGTACTTAAATCTCATCATTTTGAATGTTTTCATTATCAAAAACTTGAAATCTGGCACATGTGATGACACTGAACTATTAAAAAGATGTCTCATGAAAAGCTCTTCACACAAACCAAACAATGCTCTAATTTTGCATGATGTATAACATGAAAGACATGTTTACCCTTTACTCTAGCCACATAAAACTTATGCTGTCAGGATGTGAAACAGGACTCCACAATTTAATCCAAAGAAGATTTACAGTGCTGCCACACAGCAAGAGAGGAATTCATGAGAACAGCATTTAAGCCTGATAATGGAAATAGGTGTCATACAATAATTTAAATACCAAAAACAACTGATTGAGCATCAGGCATTTAGAACATGTACATGGTGTTCTTACTTTTCGCATTTCAATTCAATTTCGGTAATTAGAGGTATTTATATTTAAATTCTTACCTCTTCCGTGAGTACGTGCACAGGCTCTCTGGCATCAAACATCTTCATTTTCTCCTGTTCACATGGTCGTATACACATAACATTCACATATTCCAATTAGGGTCACACATCCTGGAACTTGGTGAACTTAATTTATTGCAGATCATTTTATATGAATTAGATGTAAATACACACACAAACGGAATATTCGTTGTTTCGTCTTTCGCATCATAAGTCTTAACATCAGTTTTCACTCTAAGGCCTTTGCCCTCAGTTCTGCGATCTCTGCTGTATCATCTCTGTGGCCACTCCCACCGTTCCCACACATTTTCACATGTCCGCAATTTTCTCACGTTGGCCTCCTCTGTTGTGCCCTCTGTCGGCATAGTCCCAACATCCTCCAGCCCCAAAGAATTGGGTTCAGTTTTTTCTACATCCAGCTCCATAGGGTAAAGGTGTTATACTGGTCTTTTGATCAATGTTCCATTAGGCAGTTTCACAGTACATGAACGTGCCTTTCTGTCACGTCCCACATGGACTTCGCTAATGATACCGGTTTTCCACATCAGTTTAGGTGATCTTTCATCTCTTATATGAACTAGGTATTCCTTTTTCACTTCTAAGCCCCTTTTGGCAATTCTCAACTGGTGTGCTGATTTCAATTGGAGAAAATATTCTTGTTGCCATCTTCTCCACAGTCTCTCCATAACTAGTGCTCTGTGTTTGTATTTCCTTGTAAGGTCACTTCCTTTTGATTCCTCAGAACTTGGTTTCCCACCAGGAATTGTTGTCAATCTCCTTCCAATTAAGACATGTCCTGGTGAGAGTGGTTCTGGCTCTCCTGGTTCGATATATACAAATGTCAAAGGACAGGAATTCAGGATCGCTTCTACTTCAACAAGAGTAGTTTCCAATTCTTCATATGTTAAAGAAGCTTTTCCCAGTATTCTTTTTAGGCATGTTTTGATCGAGCGAACAAGCCTCTACCCAAAACCACCCCACCATGCAGCTCTTTCAACAATATACGTACTTCCATCTTATTCCGGTTTCTCCATAAAGCCTTAAATTTTCTGCATCGGTAACCATGCTCCACAGTTTGGTTAAACCTTGGTTTACCTTTTTAAAAGTTTTAGCATTATCTGAATAGAGTGTCTTACAAATACCTCTTCTTGCTAAAAATGTTCTAAATGCCAACAGAAAGTTGCAAGCTGTTAAATCAGATACCAATTCCAGACGCACAGCACAAGTAACTGCACAGGTGAATAAGGTGATGTAAACCTTCTTATTTTCATTCTTTGTGAATAATGGTCCTGCAAAGTCCACTCCACATATTTCAAAAGAGAAACTTCCTTTAATCTGTCCAGTGGTAAGGGTGCCATATCTTGGTTGAAAGGTTTTTTTTAATTTCCGGCAGATAAAACAACTTTGTATAACGCTTTACACTCTTTGCCGTCCCCGTAGAATCCAGTACCTTTCTCTGATTTGTGCTAAAGTCTCCGCAACTCCTCCATGTCCTACCCTTATATGACTTTGCTTTATTAATAGGTCTGACAAATAACTATTGGTTGACAAAATTACTGGATGAACTTGGTCATAGTTTAAGTCTGCATTCTGTAGTCTTCCCCCAACCCTCATTATACCGTCTTCGTCCAGAAATGGATTAAACATGTAGATTTTCAAATCAGAAGAAATGTCCTGTTCACAGTTCAAAGCATTTACTTCGTTTGGAAAACACTGTCTCTGGGACTGTTTAACCCAATAAATTTCCGCGGAGTTTAATTCTTCAACTGTCAGAACTGTTCTTTTTGAGTCTCTATTTCGAACATTATGTAAGAATCTTAGAATCCATGCTGTCACACGAAGAACCCTTTTCAATTCACTGTTTTTTCTAATATCAAAAATAGGAGTCCTCTCTTCTTCTGTTACACAGCTTACTTGAAGGGTCTCTTTACTCTTTCGTTTTCTTTCTTCTCTTGCACTGTCGTCTGTGGAAAAGTCAGCTGGTAATTTCGGCCAAAATGTTTCCTCTCTAATTAACCATTCTGGTCCATGCCACCAATGACTATTACATTTGATGGTTTCAATCTTCTCTCCTCTGGTGAGTAAATGCAGGATTCTCTTTTCCTGGGCAGTATGTCCATGATAACGGATCGGACTTCCCTTATATTTCTCTTATCCTATTTTGCACAAACAGCTTCCATTTTTCAGCATTTCCTTTTATCCAATGCAAAACTGTACTGGAATCTGTCCAAAAATGTAAGGTTAAATCAAACTTTTGCTTCAGTTGCTTTTCAACAGATTCAGCTAGTCTAGCTCCTATTAATGCCGCCATCAATTCTAGCCTAGGTAAGGATAGTTTATTTAAGAGTGCTACTCTTGCCTTTGAAATCACATTTCTTGAATTTATTTCATCTTTGGTTTCATATCTCAAATATATCACTGCACCATAAGCCTTTTGACTCGCATCTGTGAAACAATGCAACTTGATATTTTTCAATTCCCTTTCTTCGATGTCTCCAAAATAATATCTTGGCACGTTAACATTTTCCAACTGTGATAACTCTGTGCACCAATCTTTCCAATTTTTCTCTATTTCTACGGACAATTCTGCATCCCAATTTGTGCCTGATTTCCAAACATTTTGCAAGATAATTCTGCCTCTTATTGTAAATGGACTTAAAAAAACAATCGGGTCATATAGACGACTAACAGTCTTCAGAACTTCTCTTTTACATACCTTGTCCTTTCTCTTACTCACATATGCAATCACTTCAAAAACGTCTATTCGTAAAACATCCTTCTCTCTATCCCACAGGTATCCCAAAACTTTATTTCTTGTAGCGCATTGAATACCATTTTCTTCATTATTCCACAATTGCTGAAGGGATTCGCTGTTTGTTCTCTATTTTCTCATATTGAAGTTCCTCTCATTCAAAATACATTTAACGTCTCTTGATAATATCATTTGTTGCTCCTCCAATTAAATCATCCACATATAAACAATTCCTCAATAGCTTGTATGCATCCTCATACTGGTGTTTATATTTGTCTATGTGAACTCTTAGCGTTACATCCAGCATAAATGGGCTTAATTTCGCACCAAATATGACTCTAGTCATTCACAATATTTTTACTTTGAGGGAGTTGCTGTCATCTATTTCCCCATCAATCCACAAAATCTAACTGCATCTTGGTCTTCTTTGGCAAGAGCAATCTGTAAAAATGCCTGTTGAATGTCAGCTGTAAAGGCGACCTTATTGTTACAGAATCTGATCAATAAATCCAGCACATCGGGATTTAGGTTTGGCCCTGCGAGTAAACAATAATTTAATGATGAACAGTTCTCGGGATGAGATGACGCGTCAAATACTATGGCATAATTTAGTAGTATCCTTGTTTTCCCTGATTACAGCCTGATGTGGCATGTAATATATTACATTGCTGCTATCATCCTTCGTTTCCTCTGCAATTCCTTCTTTTAAATAATTTTTGATAACCTTCTTATATTCTTTGTAAAATTGTGGTTCCTTATTGAATTTCCGAACAAGCGATCTCAGTTGTTTTTCAGCCAGGTTGTAATTATCCTTCAATTCTTCTATTTGTTGTTTCCATGGAAACCGTACCACGTACCTATCATATTCCATTTTGCAGATTTTCGCGAAATTCCTCATAAATTCGATTATCTTCTGTTTTATTAGTTTGATCGATGTCGCTTATTCCTAGCGTTTCAAGATCCCAAAAGTGCTTCAACATTTCGTTCATTTCACAGTCAGTAGTGTTTGTACTGGTGGTGCTATTCATAACATTAATCACAGACTGTGACGCCAACACATTTGACAGTGCCGAGGTGTCACTAAATGTCCACCCAAAAATAGTTTGTGAAGTGTCTAAGGATGGCGTTATCCTACGCACTCTTCCGATTACAACCTTCCAATAATAGTCAGCTCCGATTAAAACTGATAATTCTAATTTGTTACATTTTCCGCTCCATCTGCTAACAACATTTCTTCTTTTTCACAATAACTCCGTATTTCTTTCCCTGGTGTACTTATTAAAGCTCCACTGATGTTATTTATTTCTATTGCTTCCATCTCAATTTTATGTCTATCTTAGGGTCTTTTAAAACCAAGCGAACTCTTTTTCTTTTCTCTGTTACTGGTGAATTGGCAGCAAATGAAAATATCGTTAATTCTTCTTCTCCTGTCACTTGTAACTTTAGCCCTTGAGAAACAGTTTCCATAACAAATGTCTGTTGTGAGCCTTCGTCAACTAAAATCTGCACGCTCTGATTTTTATGTTTTCCAACTGCAGTTAGGGTCATAGTCTGTAACAGAATACTGTTCTTTTGCTGATCTGCTTGTGATACGTGTTTTACGGCTGTTGCTGTGGATTTTTTTTTCTGCGTCGCACATGAATGTATGGTGTTTTTGATGTTGTCACCAATCTTTTGATAAACAAAACTTCGCCAAGTGATGTCTTTTGAAACAATTAAAGCATCTTCCTTGTCGCAACAAATTGCATCTTTTTTCGCATATTGTTAAAGGAAATCTGTCTAAATCATGATCCGATGAACAAAATAAACAACTTCCTCTAACACAATATTCGTCATTTCTTTGAATGTTGACCACAGTCCTTCTGTTTTCAACGCGTTTTTCATAGGACTGGGTTATTTTCTACATTAGCATGCAAGTTCGGCAGCCGAAGGAAACATTTTATTTTACTTCATGAATTCTTTTGTGCGCATGTGATATGATTTGATGGGCGTATTGTTTACTGCCTTAACACTCTGAGAAAGATTTGGTTTTAATTCTGTTTCCACAAATTGCCTGGGACCGCTCACGACTTTCAATTTATTTTCTTATAAATTCCATAACTTCTATATTACAAATCTCATCAGCTTCCCGACATTTGTTGAATTCTAGCACTAATTCACTGGGAATCAGTTTCAACATCATGGGACACAACAAACTTCCATAAGTGTCGGAGATTACTCCCAGCGATTCGAGGCGTCTTAGTTGGACTTTGCAATTATCATACAACTTCCGCAGACCAAAGGTGTCTGTGAACCTCTTAGCAGGTGGTAGAGACAGTAATTTATTCATATGTGAACTTATAACAACATCCTTTTTTCCGAACCTATCCTTCAAAATTTTTTATGGCCTTGTCATAATTTGTTTCGGTGATAGGTAATCCAGATATTGCAATAGCAGCTGCTCCGCCCAAATAAGACTTCAAGTAACTAAACTTGTTCAAATTATTCAAACCCTCATTTGAGCACATGGTCCGTATCAAACTGACCCCAAAATTCCAACCAATGCGATGGATCTCCATAGAATTTTGCCAGTTCTAATTTCGGTAATCTTATCGCTGCTCCAGGTACATTATTTGACCGTGATGGTCTATTCTCTGTTTCGTTCGTGCCGCTTTCTTCAGTGTTTCTGATCATAGTTAAACAGCGCTGTGCTTTGGTTTTTCATAACAGCACGTTTTCGTAGTATTCCTGACTAGCACAATAATCGTCTTCAAATTCCTCTACAGGAATAACTCTCTCAATTTGTTCACCACAGAAATCAAAATCTCTTCTTTAATCAATAACTGAGCTAAATTATTCTCGATAATTTCCCTTTCAATGGGATCCTCTTCAAAAGCTTCCTTTAGTTTATTAATAACAATGGTTGTTAATCTGCGGTTAACCGCTCTTTTCTTTTTTAGTTTATCTAAATCTTCTGCCGTTACTTATTTTAAGCAGTTTCAGTTTAACACTTCAAATTCAATATAGGTGAAAATATTGCCTTCAGTTTATATTTGCTAGAGCGCCCCACGATGGGCGCCAATAATGTTCTTACTTTTCGCGTTTTAATTCAATTTTGGTAATTAGAGGTATTTATATTTAAATTCTTACCTCTTCTGTGAGTCCATGCACAGGCTCTCTGGCATCTAACATCTTCATTTTCTCCTGTTCACATGGTCGTATACACATAACATTCACATATTCCAATTAGGGTCACACATCCTGGAACTTGGTGAACTTAATTTATTGCAGATCATTTTACATGAATTAGATGTAAATACACACACAAACGGAATATTCGTTGTTTCGTCTTTCGCATCATAAGTCTTAACATCAGTTTTCACTCTGTGGCCTTTGCCCTCAGTTCTGCGATCGCTGCTGTATCATCTCTGTGGCCACTCCCCCACCGTTCCCACGCATCTTCACATGTCCACAATTTTCTCACGTTGGCCTCCTCTGCTGCACCCTCTGTTAACGTAGTCCCAACACATGGTATGCAAACATTTTTCTTTTGATGATAAGAATTATTTTTACTAAAAACAACAGCTTAGATTAGCATAGTAAAAATTACATTTAAACAAAATTAAAGCAAAATACACGTGCCATGTAGCTTACTTTTTAGGTTCATAAACTGGATCTTCAGAATGATGCACAGTACCATTGGTTACTTGTGATCTACAAAGAATAATCATAGTTAATTGAAATTCAAGTATATAAAAAAGTGAACTAATCTCATTGTTTTTGTTGGCATAGAAATGCAGTGAATGAATGGAAAAAAAAAAGCCTTATCTGAGAATGCCAGGTACAATGCAAAATGATTAAATATGAATAGTAATGGCTGTGCGCATACATGGATAACTTTTGGGTGTTAAGTGATTAAGTATGCAGTATCAATCATGTCATAAGGAAAACAAGGTAGAACAATGATGGTGAAACCACAAAATTTAGATGGGGTCTCTCTCTCTCACACACGCACACACAATTAGTCATCACTGTTATTACAGGACTGCCTAACTGCATTACACAACTGAAACCTATCATTTTAGTCTGGCTATCTTGAAAGAATTCTATTTCACAACCTTCTCTAGTCAGATATTCTACCTTGCATATAAAACTGTAAAATTTGTCCAGTTCATGTACTGAAAATGACAGTTAATTTAATCGCGTAAGTCACTTAATGATAGGGTGTAGGTATCCACCACCAAATCTTTTATATGAACGAACCCAATCGTTTCAAGTGTGAGATGCATTCATGCTCTAAGAAATTCAAATTCTCCCAGTATCATGATTTGGAGTCTCACTGGGATGAAAATAAAGGTTCTACTACAGAAATTTGTGTTTTTGCATCTTGTAAAGCAATCAACAAGACAGTGTACATACCACTTTCTGCATGTATGCCATTCTGTTGAGTTTACTTGGTATATTGACAGCATTACAGAACATCATGAAATGTACAAATACAATACCAAATCTCATTTCATGTACTCTGTCATTTCACAAACATTTCCAAGGAAATTTTTTATGAAATACCATGAAATTATTAATTTTTACCACAGTAAAATTGAAGAAAGTCTAGCTAAATGTGAGATCTTGTAAAAACAAGTTTTATGGTTCAAAACCCTGCTTCTGACACATGTCTCTCCCCAACAAAAAATCTGTACAGGAGCATCAGTTACACACAAACAATCTCTGGTCTGATACCAGAAGTTGGTGGTCCACATCCATTTTACTGTTCAGCAAATGACATAAATATTAATACATTTAATATGCACACCATGTTCATCTCGTTGCCCTTCTTCAAGTGCACAGTGGAGCTTAACTTTAATTTCATATTAGCTAAATAATATAGCACAAATATTACAAAACATTTTCACAGAGATTACAGTTGAACCATACCTGCCAACATTGGGTAGAGCCTTGTCAGTAGTAAGTAGCATTACCGCGCGGCATACATAGACGCTTTTTTACGAAACGATCCATCTCTTTGTGAAAAATAAATACACACCACAACAAAACATTACAACAAACAAGGACAGCAATGAAACAAACTTAACATGTGAGAAGCACAAAGTTGATTCCCCTGGTGAGAGCATTGATAGGTAACATTGTGAGATTCAATTTCAAAACTACCACCAGTAAAAATCAGTCAGATGCGTTCAGAATTTCACACTTAACAGATGGGAAATCCAAGCAAGTGAACACGCAGTGCGCAAACCTCCACTTACCATATAATCATACTGCCTCTGACATTGAAGTTTATGACAAGATGAGACCAAAGAAGGAAAAAAAGCTGAACATTTTAATTTTTAACTGGGTGAAAAATCAAAATCAACAAAAGACAAACTGAGAGTAGTGGAATGCAGACCACTGTCAGTTTCTCTTGTTAACTCTGTAGTTGCACAGCATCCATTGCTTAATTTTTCTTTTTGTTATCTTTCTCTCCCTATTTCTCCATTGTGGCTTTTCTCCCCCCCCTTTTATGCCCTCCGATAATAATAATAATTTCATCCATCAAGCTGAATGAGCTTTCAGCCTGAGGACCATGAATGAGTGCATTATATCAAAGCTTTAATTTAACTATTTTAGATAAATGGTGTAACTTTGAGAATATTAATACTTTTCAACACCATGCATCAGTTTTTACAAATATTCCCACTTTGTCACTTCTGTTTTGGGGAATTTCCACCTCCCTTATCATCAAGCTTGAAGGCAAAAACTTATGGGACGGGGGCTATTTAACAATGCAGGAGAGCGAGAAAATGGTGTGTGTGTGTGTGGGGGGGGGTTACAGAAGAACTCTTTGCCCTGTCCGACTTCCGGTTTTGAAAATTTCCCTCCTATTTTCAAGCTGAAATATAAATATTTATGAAATAAAATGTTATTTAACCGTAATACTTATTAAAAAAAAAAAAGAAATTACGATACGAAAAAAACCTGAACTCAGTCGACCTTCCGTTTCCGAAAGAAGTTTTGTAAAAATGAATTCCGTCCCCCCCCGACAAACACCACCTTCCCCCGTCGCCACCAACTCCCAAAAAATTTCTGTTCATTTGTACATCGATCTCACAAATGACCAAAATAATAACGAAAAAGGCGGAATTCCTCAAATCCGCGAAAGAAGATAACGAGGAAATTTTCGCGGCGTCTAACTGCCGTTTTCGCAAATTGTTACCTACAGTTTCAAGATGAAACACAAACATTTATGCAATAAAATGTTATTTAACAAGACTACTGAACATAAAGACAACATCGGAAGAAAAAAAATTACGATTACGGCAAAATTTTTTACTCCGTTTAACTACCGTTTTCGGAAGTTCTGAAACACAAAATACCGTCAGCTGGCGGAAAACGATCCCTATCCCCAAATTCTCTTCAGTTTTACACCTTTTTAAAATAACATTTAACAGGAATATTGGACACAAACGCAACATCGGGAGAAAAAATTACGGTTACGGCAAAATCTTTTACTCCGTTTAACTACGATTTTCAGAAGTTTTGAAACACGAAATACTGTCCCCAGATGGTATTTCGTGTTATTTCGATATAGCAAAAAAAAAAAAAAAAAAAAAAAACAATAAATAAATAAAAAGAGAAAAAAAAAAAAAAAAAAAAAAAAGGGAATTCGTAGAATCCGTAGTTTCAACAGTGAGTTCCGTAGTCAAACAATTGAATCCATAGTAGTTGGCAGGTATGCAGTTGGTATGCCAACTAATCAACATGTCAGGCTTGAAAGTGGGCAGTGAAAGAAAAAGCTGAACTTCCACACGTGGAGCCGGGGGGAAGTTCAGAATCTTGCTCTTGCATTTCACTCTCTAATGTATACAAATACGACATTTATGTATTGGTCACATGCCTGCCAACTAAATAGATTCAATGTACGTATTCTGTTTCAAGAAAATTAAATATATAGTACAATATAATGTAAGGGGAAAAACGTGCTGATGAGGTCATATGCATAGAAAATCACTCACCTTAGTACAGAATGATGTCTTTAATCAAATGAAGAAATTAATCAAATGTCTTTATTAGATAACAATGTTTTATGGAAATGAAATCTTGAACGCTTGAAAAACTTCAGAAATGTTTTTTGATAAATAATAAGTTTGATGAAGAATAAATGTTCATTCTTCATTTGACACAAAATTATTAATGAAGAAATATGATAAATGCTAGCGAAAACGTTAGACATTTTGTAGATAAATAACAATAAAAGTCATTCGCAACTAATGAAATTTCATTTTCTTAAGTTGTTTCTGTCTAAAAATTTGTTCTAACCATCTTTTATGAATTAGCCGGCTAGAGTTTTCTTTCTCTTGAACCAATTCATTTGATTTTAATTTGCTGCATAAGTTTTTTGAGATATTTAGCTCCTTTTATCTTCCTTATCTTGTAATTCTTTCTTATATTCTGAATAGGATGATTTCATATTCTGGCATAAATCTCTATTTACAGGGTCATGCAAATAATTGTTTTTCTTAAAAAATTCCAATGCTGACTTATCTTGATTCAGTATCTTATATTTCATGGTTTGAACAGATGAAAATGCTTTAATTTTCATGTTGCTGGATTATTTATCAAGTACACCCCCATAATATTTAAGGAACTTTCCACTCAAGAGCCAGGAAAACAACTCAATGAATGCCTTCAAAATTTTTGAGAGGGCACTGAATTTGTTTAACTTAAAAAAATGCATGTTTTGGGATTCATTGAAATTTATTTATGTAAATATTAAACTGCAGCACATCACTGCATCCAAAGTATAAAATTACTGACATTTAACAACAACACAGAGCAGAGGGAATGTCGTGCGAGCGGGGATTACGATTACCGGCAAAATCTTTGCGCCGTCCGAATTCCGTTTTCGGACATTTTTTCTCCATTTTTCAAACTAAAATACAAATATTTATGCATTAAAATGATATTTAATAACAATACTGGGCAGAAGAAACATCGCGAGAAAAAGAAATTAGGATTATGGAAGGAAATCTTCACTCCGTTCAACTTCTGTTTTCAAAAGTTTTGAAAGATGAAATACCGTCCCCAGACAGAAAAGACCCCCCCCCCCAAAAAAACCGGTTTCTTTTCAGTTTTACATCGATCTTGAGAATGACCCAAATAATGACAGGAAAAGCGGAATTCAGCGAATCCATGAAATAGTCTCATGTATTAGTAAGAAGTGACTAAGAAATGGAAAAACACGAATTTTATGGAAAATGAAGGTGAAAAATCGATACTGTGTTCCTCACTCTGCCGTGAAACAATTTTACAGGACACTGAAACGCCGTGGATTCCACCACGGACAGATTAAATACTGATCTAGAAAATTAATTTCGTTTAATAAAAGGGAAAGAGGCGAAAACGATTGCTCTCTATTGGTAACTAACCAATAAGTAAATATGTATTAGAAATAGGGTAATGTGCATTTCATTAGAAAATTTATTTTTTAAATACGAAGTCGCTTCTTTTCACTATTACCAAAGATATTAAAAACGAGGAATATGACAAGAAAACACCAAAAATTAAAATATAATCAGGCAGAGAGGGGCGGAAATTGGTTGAACAAATTTAATATGAGAAAACGACATCACATTCTCAACACCGAAGAAACATTCCCGAAAATGTTTAACAAGTGTTAGAATCTTGAAAACACAAAAATAAACTTTACACAGATGTTTAATAACATTATTTCACTGAGATTTTCGATTTCCGTTGCACACCCGACATTTTCCGTCGTCCGCAGCAGACCGACGATTTCCGTAGCATATTTGCCGTTTTCCAAGTGTTCCGTAGCGGGCCGACGATTTTCATAGCATACTCGATGTTTTCCGTTGGTGATTTCCATAGTAACTACATAAAACCCGTAGTACTCGGAGTCGCTGAATTTTTCTTCCCACCGCATGATCTTACTCAGCGTCAAGCGGAAAAGTGCGCACGGAGCGAATTTACGGTACCGAAGTCTCGACGATGACGATAGGACAAAGCGGTTCTGGCGCACAATCTGCCTTTTGTAGCAAGATTTTTGATTTGGAACACTTTGGTGCAGAATTTCCATCCCTGGAAGAGGAGACGTCATTCGAAGTCATTACGATTTTGCTTTCCGGAAGATGGAGGCATACCCCCCCCCCCCCATTAAATTTTTATTGCACTTTTTCGAATAATATTGGTAACACCAAAAACGGAACAGAAAAAGCGGATTTCCGCGGATTCACGGAAATCCGCTTAGGTGTAAGATATAGTTTTAACTTTTTTGTCTTTTCATCTGGCTGGATCCATAGTGACACTGCTGGAAGTGCAAGAAATCTAAGGTGTTTAGCAGTGCTCTTATTAAATAGCAAACAGTTCGAGTGTTCAGTTTGCTTTGCCAGTCTATCTTGATTATCTCCAAATTTCTGAAAACTAATTCACGCTCAGCTGATATGCAAAGAATAGACACAAAACTTTTATTCTTATATGTATATATACATATATATGAAAAATTAACTAGAAGCCCCTAACAAGAAACCACTTTGAAATTCTAAAGTGCCCAAGGCAGCAAAAAAGAAAGATCAAACCATAATACTAAAAAAGTAAACAACAAGCATATAATTAAAACATTTTTTTTTAAACAGGAAGAAATTATTTTAAACCCTACAGAACCGAGAACAAAGCTGAGAAAGAAACAAAACAAAAAAAACCTACTCCTGGAGCAATATAAAAAAAGAACAATTCTAAAGAAAACCAAAATAAAATAGGGATTATAGATCAATGACTGATTCTCTTATGGCTTTGTCAGGGGCAAGCATGAAGAGAATACCTTGCGTACCTTGCGTATCTACACAGACCAGAGAAGTGTGGGTTTCTGCTAATTTAGTTTGTTGTAAGGCCAATTAAATTTTAAGGTTAAATTCAACAAATGCTAAAAGGGATAAATAACCCAAAAAACAACAAACTAAACCACATTGCCTAACTCTCATATAATAACCCTTCCGAGAGATAACTAGTAAATTACTTCTTGTAGGAGTAGAAACTCCCTCACCAACACAAAACAAGAGAAAGAAAAAAAGAAAATAAGAAATTTACTGATGAAAAGTGAAGGTCTTAAGCCCAAATAAAAGGATTCATATTCAGTAACATTTGTCCTGCAACTTAAGAGATAATGAAATAATATATTTACGAAATACACTGGCTAATGAAATATATTCTTAAACGAATACTCTAGCTAATGTAGCCTAGTGCAAAAGCACTGAGGAAATACGAGAGATGGAATCCATACAACCAATGTGTAATACGTACTATGAAAAGCAAAAGAGCAACCAAAGACACACAAAAAATACAAAAAAAGTTAAGCTCAGGACGTTCCAAGAAATAACCAACATGCACACCACTTCTAAAATAAAACAGAACATCCTTAATAATAAAAGATATGTGAAACATAGTGTTGCTAGTACAACTAAAATTGTTTACATAAATATTGTTCTAATCAGTCATAAACCATCATGAAGGCCCTGGGCCTACTGTGCACCTGACTTGTTACAAAAACTTGGTTACTTGTAACAAAGGAACCCTAAAACGCGGACAAAAGTATCGCGGAAAAACTAAAAGTACACCCTACACAAAAATCAAACTTCAAAAGAGGCTAATGAAGAACTAAAATAAAGCAAATTTAAAAATAAAAGATGCAAAATAAAATTACAACATACACAACCATTGCATCAGACTGAACATCTATTCATCACAAAATCGACGTGTAAATGAAAGGACATCTGCACCACAGCTCCATCTAACGGCCAACTATAGAACCTTCCTGGGAAATTAAAAGCAAGCTGTTTCCTGAATGGAAAACACCAACATCACCAGAAGTAACATGCTGAAAAAATTGCTATAAATTTTCAGGGCAATCCAGAAAACTAATAAGCCTTCCTGGGGACAGAGTAATTTATATCTTAGTCCTCAGGAGTTTTAAAATTATTTCAATAACCCAAATAGCATTATCGTACCTAAACCTTTGATGATTCAATATTACTATTTTTATCTGCTTTTATTTATATATATATATATTTGCTTCTTTATGCAACAGTTTTTTTTTGTATATTTTTAATTATGTACTTTTTTTTAATCAAAGTAGAGGGAGAAAATAGTGTATTATAGGTTCCTAAATTAGTAGTAGACCACATCATCATCTAAACCTCTAAGAATAGCTTTAATTTAGACAATTCATTCTGTCACCAAGATTTAAATTAAGTCTTCTATCCTAACTCTATACTTGAGAACTCTTAATGCAACTTTTAAGAAGTTTTTAGGCACTTGGTTATCGATAAACAAATTGATTAAAACTTTTAAACATTGATAACCAAGTGCCTAAAACCTTCTTAAAAGTTGCATTAAGAAAAATAGTTCTAAATAGTTCTAGATGGAGCTGCGGTGCGGATGCCCTTTCATTTACACGTCGATTTTGTGATGAATAGATGTGGTTCAGTCTGATGCAATGGTTGGGTATCTTGTAATTTTATTTTGAATCTTTTATTTTTTAAATTTGCTTTATTTTAGTTCTTCATTAGCCTCTTTTGAAGTTTGATTTTTGTTTAGGGTGTACTTTTAGTTTTTCTGCGAGACTTTTATCTGCATTTTAAAGTTCCTTTGTTACAAGTAACCAAATTTTTGTAACAAGTCAGACGTACAGTAGGTCTAGGGCCTTCCTGCTGGTTTATGACTGATTAGAACAATATTTATGTAAACAATTTTAGTTGTACTAGCAACACTATGTTTCACATAATAACTTTCATTATTAAGGATATTCTTTTTATTTTAGAAGTGGTGTGTGTGCACTGTGCATGTTCGTTATTTCTTGGAACATCCTGAGCTTAACTTTTTTGGTATTTTTTATACGTGTCTTTGGTTGCTCTTTTGCTTTTCATAAGTATTACACATTGGTTGTATGGATTCCATCTCACATATTTCCTCATTGCTTTTGCGCTATGCTACATTAGCTAGAGTATTCGTTTAAGCATATATTCCATTAGCCAGTGTATTTTGTAAATATATTATTTCATTATCTCTAAGTTGCAGGACAAATGTTACTGAATATGAATCCTTTTATTTGGGCCAAGACCTTCACTTTTCATCAGTAAATTACTTTTTTCTTTCTCTTGTTTTGTGTTGGTGAGGGAGTTTTGTACTCCAACAGGAAGTAATTTACTAGTTATCTCTCGGAAGGGTTATTGTGTGTGAGTTGGGCAATGTGGTTTAGTTTGTTGTTTTTTGGGTTATTTATCCCTTTTAGCATTTGTTGAATTTAACCTTAAAAGTTAATTGGGCCTTACAACAAACTAAATTAGCAGAAACTCACACTTCTCTGGTCTGTGTAGATATGTGAGGGATTCTCTTCATGCTTGCCCCTGATGAAGCCATAAGAGAATCAGTCATTGATCTATAATCCCTATTTTATTTTGGTTTTCTTTAGAATTGTTTTTTTTTTTAGCTTGCTCCAGGGCTTATTTGCTGCAGGAATAGGTTTTTAGCACGTCTTTTGTAAAAAAAGATCGTGCTTATGTTATTGGTTCGTCCGTCCATCTGTAGACACGATATCTCTGCAACTATTAGTCCGATTTGAAAAATTCTTTTTGCATTGGGAAGATTGAAATATGCAAATGATGATCCTTCATTTCTTTTTTGTTTATTTCACGATGTACAATTTCTCCGCTAGAGGGCATAAATGCAGATGATGTTGAATTTAAAAATTCGTTTTATTCCACATATTTGCTTCTAAACATTCGATTGAAAAAATTATTTTATCTTTTGATTCCGTTTATGTCGAAGAGTATTTTAGGTATAGTTACTTTTCAAACTACACATAGATTTTCTGCTAGGGGGCGTAAAATTAAATTACATTGTCCCCGATATCTCTTCTTCTAAAACTCTAATTTGAAAAATGTTTTCTTTAGCAGATACAGCTTCTGATGGAAAATCTTTTGCGTATAATTTCTAATTTTTGGTAAAGAATACTTTGGCCACCAGGGGGTGTAAGTGTTAATTTTTGCTTCTGATGTATTTGCCATAAAATATGAGCTTCTAAAATCTCGATTGAAAAAATTCTTAAGTGGACAGATGCCACACTCACATCAATAAACCTTCTCAGAATATTTTCTTCTTAAAATATTGCATGGTTTCTCCACCAGGGGGCGTAGATGTATATCTTATTTTTGTCAATATCTCTACTTCTAGGAGTCTGATTTGAAAAATTCCTTCTTTGTTGGATAGTGTTTTCAGTGTGACATGTTTTCCATATAATTAAGTTTTCAAGTAATTCATAGACTAGGGGGCGTAAAGGTAAATTGTGTTTGCCCTTATACTTCTGCTTCTAAATCTCCAATTTGAAAAATTCTTTCTGCACCGGATACAGCTCCTAATGGGAAACCCTTTGCACAAAATTTCAAATTTTTATAAAAAAAATTGTTTGGCCACCAGGGAGACGTAAGTCTTAATTTTCGTTTCTGATGTATTTGGAGCAAATTAGGAGCTTCTAAATTCTCAATTGAAAAGAAAGTCGTTTGTAGACTGATACTACTCATGTCGACAAACATTTTAGGAACATTTTCTTCTTAAAATAATGCATGGTTTCTACGCCAGGGGCGTAGATGTATATCTTATTTTTGTCAATATCTCTACTTCTAGGAGTCTGATTTGAAAAATTCCTTTGGATAGTGTTTCCGATGCGAAATGTTTTTCATATAAATTCAAAATTTTCAAGTAAATCGTAGACTTTTCGCTAGGGGCACAAAGGTAAATTGCGCTTTCTGCATTATTTCTGTTTCTAAAACTCTGATTTGAAAAATTCTTCCTGTATCGCATACAACACCTAATAGAAAATATTTTTCATATAATTTCTAATGTTTAGTAAAGAATGGTTTGGCCACCAGGGGGCACAGTGTTAATTTCTGCTTATGTATTTGCAGCAAAATCTGAGCTCCTGAAAACTTGACTGAAAACATTCTTTCGTGGACCTATACTGCTCTACTGCTCAAATAGAAAAACCTTTTGAGAACACGTTCTTCTTAAAGTAATGCATGTTTTTCCCGCCAGTGAGCATAGATTCATATCTTATTTTTGTCGATATCTCTGTTTCTAAGAGTCCGATTTGAAAATTATTTCTGTGTAGGAGAGCGCTTCCGGTTCAAAATGTTTCTCATATAAATTCATATTTTTCTTAACGCAAGTCTGCAACCAGAGGGCATAAGCTCACGATTTCGTTTACAGCAATATCTGAGGGATTACAAACCCAATTGAAAAACTTCTTCTGTCATATACTATTGTTTTCCATACTGGTTCCATTGACTGAATAGCTTTGATAAATTTAATTTGTGTCGGAACGAATTCAAAAGACGTGCTCATTACACCCGAAAACTAGGTGTCATCTTTCTTGTTTGTTTTGTTTCTTTTTTTAGCTTCGTTCTCGGTTTTGAAGGCTTTAAAAAAATGTCTTCCTTTTTTAAAAAAAATTGTTTTAATTACATGCTTGTTGTTTACTTTTTTAGTATATATATACTGAAGAGCAATTGAATTAGAAACACAGCTGGCATCATGCAAATGTGGCGCTGTGGGCGGCCCTTTAAACGGAAACAGCATGATGTATGCATCGATCCGACGAGAATCAGTAAGAGTCAGACACAGTATGGGTAAGACGAAGGATCTAAGCGCACTTGATCGTGGGCAAATTGTCGGAGTCCGACGAATGGGTCACTCCATCTCGGAAGTCGTGCAGGCAGTGGGATTTTCACGAACCACTGTGTCATGGGTGCACTGTGAGTACATCGAATCTGGTAAAACCATCCCTGCAAGGGCCAACTGCCGCGGACAACAATGTGTGGATGAGGGGGTCATCGTCGGCTAGCTCGCATTGTAACAGCGGATAGACGGGCCACAGTGCAAGAAATCACTCTGCAGTTTAATGCTGGTGCACAAAAACGTGTAAGCAGCCACAACATCCAGAACCATCTCCTCGCTATGAGGTACAGAAGCCATCGTCCCACGAGGGTAGCGCTGCTGACCACACATCACAGGGTGCAAAGATTAGCATAGGCGCGGGAGCATCGCCACTGGACCCTAGACATATGGAAAAATGTTGCCTGGACTGATGAGTCGAAATTCACATGGGTACACATGCGGATGGCAGGATAAGAGTATGGTGCAAACCACATGAAGCGATGGATCCTTCTTGCCAGCAGGGTACTCTTCAAGCTGGTGGGGGTGGCATTCTCGTCTGGGGACTGTTTACGTGGACTGAAATTGGACCCCTGGTACAAGTGGCATCGTTCCTCACAGGTCAACATTGCCAGGATATCCTGGATGACCATTTTCTCCCGTTTGTGCGTCTTCAACACCCCACTGGTGACCTCATCCTGCAACAAGTCAATGCACTGTGCCATCGCTCCCAAATTGTATCCGAATGATTGGATGAACATTGGCCAGCTAGGTCACCTGACCTCAATCCCATCGAGCACATCTGGGATACCACCGAGAGAGATGTTCGAGGCTTTGAACCACCTCCATCAAATCTTTGTGAACTGTGGGAGCTTGTTCAGGGGTCGTGGATCCGTATGGCTTCCCAACTCTTTCGGTGTCTTTTCGAGTCCATGCCGAGACGAATCGCCGCCATCATCTGGACGAAAGGTGGTGCTACACATTACTAGACAGGTATCTCTAATTCAATTGCTCTTCAGTGCATATATATATATTAGTGGTTAGAAAACTACTTTTTAAAAGTAACTTGCTACAGCTACTTTTTTAAAGCAGCTAGCTACACTACTTTTTTTAAAAAGTTGCAACTTTCTCTACTTTGCGGCTACTTTTTTTTTTTTTTTTTTTTACCTTTAGGTTTAAATTAAAGGTACGAATTTTAGCAGTGTTACTTATATATGTACATTCTTACATATGTCACTGAGAGCAAAATACTAAGGCAAATTACACGAATAATTTATCTTTGAATTTGCCTATTAGCTGTAGTCACATATGTAATACATTTTAATATATTAATACAGAAACTGTAGATTTCTGAGGGTCAAAATACGAAGAAATACTGATAGAAAGGTGTATATTTTGGACATTAGATATTTAGTTATGCATCGTTCCTTTAAGAGGAAGGGTTTAACGACAAACAGCAGCAACCCTAAGGGCTATGAATAGTTGCTCATCCCTAATTGGGGTCACTGGTTTCAGTGAGGGAAGTGAACCAGAGCTGTAAAACAAACAAATGACCCATGCCTCATATGGGACTGAACAGGGCACATCTCAGACGATTGAATGGTCAGAAATCAGCACTTCGTCACCAGGGCAGCTTATCCGTCATCTGGCTTTTATAGTTTCCTATAAATACACATGCATCTTTTTCTACAGCACCACCGCACCATCCCGGTAGCCTGGTGGTCTGAGGCGCGGGCTTTGTAGCATTCGTCCGAGAAAGGCCAAGGCTCATGTCCCACATGAGGAATGGATGGGTGATTTGTTTGTTTGATGTCACTGGCTCTCACACCTCACTGGAACAAATGGCTCTAAATAGAAAAAAGCGACTACATTTGCTGATGGTGGTTGTTAAACTCCGAAACGAAAAAAGAAAATACTGCCGTTGCTCAATAGATTTTAAAAAGAATGTTGTACTTCAAAGTGTAATTTATAGTAGATACATATTTCTGAACAAAATGAAAAGATAATAATTTCTTTCTTGCCCTGTGTGCAGCATAATAAAGCATCACTACGCAGTGATCCTTTATTAAACAGCTTGATGTAAGGTGACCAGACATCCTCATTTTCTGGGGACAGTCCTCAATTTCAATCCTTCATCCTCAATTCCATAAAAACTGATTGAGGACGTCAAGTCAAAAATCCTTAATTTCTTATTTTTAGTCCTCAATTTCTGAAATTTCCCAAAGAAATTGAAATAGGAAAAACTGTGCCAAACAAAAGTCGTAGAACTCAAATGAATCTACCAAATGCAATCAAATTTAACATCAATTACTTATTTAATTGCAAGAAAATGGACTCATAAAGGTAAGGAACTATTTTTTGAACAGGATGAATTTTCCCTCAAATTAAGGTAGAAACATACCTTGAAACTTACAGGATATGTACAACAGGTTGAGACATGCAAATGATTAAAATGCCAGTGGAAATATGCATGCGGTTTCGGAGCAGCACCCTCTGAACTGTCCGGTCTTGGGTATAAAGAGCTCACTCAAATGAGATGTTACAATCAGTGAAGAGCCAACATTGAGTTGAAGAGGTATATCTTGTGTCTCATTATGCCGCGTTCTCAAAGAAGGTGGCATTATGAACATCTGACAGACTTTGAGCAAGAAAGGATTGTTGAGATAAGAGAAGCTGGATTTTTTTTATTGCAAAATTGCCACTGGTACAGGACAAAACGCTTGTACAGTGATGCTAACATGGCATCAGTGGACAGAAGAATCTCGGACACACAGAAATCAGGGAAATGCACAGCAAAATCGAACGACTGCAAGAAATGACAGACACTGCGCCGCACGGTAGCGACCGATCGCACAGCAACATCCACGATGCTAGCGCAGCAGTATAGCACTCTCATAGGTCAGGCTTTGTCCTCCAGTACAGTTCAACATAGTCTGTTTAACAGAGGACTAGTTGCAAGTAGCCCATTGGTGCACATTTCTTTGACCCTCGACTACATACGCTTCAGACTGCAATGGGGTCTCGAACACAGACATTGGCATGCTGATTGCCAGCAGGTCGTGTTTCCTGACGAGTCACAATTCAACTTAATGCATCATGATGCACCAAGACCTTTTCCATGCACGGCAGATACCGCTTCTTCCCCACCCTGCATTTGTGTTCTAAGACATCATGGTGAATGGCACCTTGCAGGGTCATACTGATCCAATGCCAAGCGTCATTGTTTTCGGCGCCATTGGGTTCCATTCGCGATCTCGCCCAATAGAATTTAGCGAACCCTCAACAGCCAGCGCTACATCAGGAATGCTTTAGAGGCAGAGGTGATACCCTTCCTTCAGAGTTGCATACCTGCCAACTAAATTTAATGAATATGCAGAAGATTGCTTTGAAAAATTCAGAAGATTGTATAAAAATTCAGAAGATTTCTTTTTTTATGACAATTTGTCACTCGATAAAGTGATTTAGAACTCATACTGCTTAGGACACTTACCTTTATTTTTTTTGTGTGTTTTTATTGAAGGGAAAAAATTCTTAAAAAAAGCCTTTTTGGCTTTTTTAAAGAATTCTTGGGAGTACTATTTCTGAAAACTAAAAGTTAATTTTCTTTGCATTTAATTAACAGAAGACTCAAGCGATTAACCTGACATTAATGATCAAAACATTGTACGATTTTTTTAACTAAAGAAAAAAATTATTTTGCATTAATTAAATTGTTTTGCATTATTAATTAAATGGCAAATACACCCTATAATTATTATTTCACTTTGGTGTTCTTTCAAATGACGAGCCACACCATTTTTCTCTCCCATCATTACTGGAGCATTGTCTGGTCCAAAAGCAATGCAATTTTTGAAAGGTATCCTGTGCTTACTAAAAACATCAACTGTAGCAGAGAATCATTAATTCTGATATCAGAGCTTTCACTGTTTTAGATAAATGGTGTAATTTTCAGAGAATGAAGGCTGCGGGTGGCCTACGTTCGTGACTGCCACGGAAAGGACTTTAGGTTCGATTCCAGGTAGGTACGAACGCTCGATCCACTAAATATCCGCCATGCATCAGATGGGCACGTTAAGCCATCGGAACCCGGGTACTGACCCCCGGTAATAAATAAGGGTGTCTTCCTCCCCCTTTCTACTTCACTTCCGTGTCGCTTTCCTATCGAGCACTCTAGCCCAAATCTCCTAGCTTCCTATTTCTAAGAGTTGTTTAAGACCTGGGGTCAGACACTCCCTTCCTAAAACCCTCTACATATGATCACTTGACCATTTTCAGAGAATGAATAAGTTTTTTTTAACACCATGCATCAATTCTTACAAATTTCCAAACTTTGTCACTTCCGTTTTTGGAAATTTCCCCCACCCTTATCAAGCTAAAATGTACACACATTTATGAAGGTGGTGACATTTAACAACTACATAGGAGTGGGGATCACATTGCCGGGGGGGGGGGGAGATACAATTACTGAAGAAATTTTCGCTCCACCTGATTTTCGTTTTCGGAAACTTATCCAACATTTTCAAGCTGAAATACAGATTAAGACTAGTAAGTTATTGCTGCGCTTTACAACTTTTTTTTTTTTTTGACTTACAAAAATTAATAAACCAGAGGTTATTTTTAGCAAAAAACAGAAATTTTTCAAACGGCAGAAGAACGCGAGTTTGGTCGAAAAATCGGAAGAAATGTATAAAATATCGGAAGACTTCTGCCAAAATCAGAAGAGTTGGCAGGTATGGAGTTGTCCTGCTGCTGTAGTCCAGTAAGACAATGCTCGGCCACATGTGTCCCGGAGTGTCCAAGACCTTTTCCATGCACTGCAGACACCACTTCTTTCCTGTCCTGCACATTCACCGGATATGTCCCCGATTGAACATGTCTCTGACATGGTAATTAAGTGATGGCCCATCAAGTGCCTCCTTATGTCACCACAAATGAATTCTGATCAAGCATGGAAGCACCCTGGCCGGCTACTCCCTAGGACGATATCAAAAACCTCTTCTATTCAATGCCACACCATGTAAAGGCTGTTATTTTTACTCAAAGTGGCTTCACACGATACTGAGTTTTGAAGCGAAAAATCTTGCGTAGCTCTACAAATGTAATCAGTTATCTCCTGTAACATAAGGAATCTGTGATATAAATTTCAGTTGAATAGCGCGATTTCTTTCTTGGTGTTGCAATTTTTACAAACAGTAGTGTACATATATGTTCGGTAGTCGGAAGGATATAAGGAAAACTAGAAAAATGACACCAAAGTTTCAGTTATAATCAGGGGTAGAAAAATATTCTGAAATCTGGTGGCCAGCTAAATTTTTTAGTGGCCATGTACACTTCTGTCCAAAAAAATGTTCCACTCAGATTATCTTTCCCTGGGAAAAAAAAAAAGCGGTACTCACTCTTTTTTTTTTTTTTTTTTTTTGTCTGGGGCTTGCAAATTCTTGAATTTTTATCATTTATCCCTAGACCCTGGCATTCACACAATTTTTTTTTTACCTTCGCATACTTTGCACCAGCGTATAATTTGCAGATTCTGACATTCAGAAAAAAAATCGCAGTATGATCTGCACATCATAAATGCTGATCCAGAAGCGGAACTTTCGACAGAAAAAGTCAGTCATATAAAGACCCCAGAGTCCGAAGAAATAAAAAAAGAGAAGATCTTATTAAATAAAGAAATTCATTTTTAAAGGAAACATTTTTTTAATATACTTTTATCTTCGGACACAAAAGAAGCTTGTGGCGTGGCATCCATAGAGTACAAAATTTCATCATACCGATGCAGCAGCTCCAATTGCATTACAATGATGAAACGCTGATACAGAATAATTCATAGAAATACCGTATATAGTCGCGTGTAAGTCAAAAGTTTTTGGAAGAAATCCTGTTATCAAAGTATGGGAGTCTGCTTACACACAGGTAATACATATATATATAGGGCTGCACTTCGGCAAATTCTCCAGGGGAGTTTACTGACGAGTTTGTTTACGTTTTAGACCTTGGCTTTTTGCGTGTCACTGCGCTCCAGTTTTCTGACCAATTTTGAAAACTGTCGCATAGTGACACGATCATATCCTCAGCTGTGCCCCCACTTTAAGTTTAAATTCGGCAGTGTAACTGAAACGTTTCCTTTTCGAAGACATCATAAATAGCAATGAAGGAAAATATCAGCAGCAAAGACTTTGGTCAAAATGGCGAAGCGGAAGGGCGAACTAAAATACAAGGCATAGCGCACACGAGATCCAGAACATGGAACTTTGAAATAATGCATGCATGTGTAGGTTCGTGCAGCGAGCGCTGTGCATACATTTTTATTGGCCGATTGACAAAGAGAGGGCACAAGCACAGTCAGCATTTTGTCTTTCCCAACAATAAAAACACAAAATAACTCCTGCAGTCCCTCCCTACAACTTTCACTGTCTTTCATTATAACACCCCTTCCCTCCTTCTCTCTGCTCCGTACAAACTCCTGAACTGAGGAGAATTTTTCCGAGGGAGTTCCTTTCCCAATTATAAGCCCTCTCCTGCACAATTACCCTGCGGATTTTTGTTTTCCTTAAAAACAAACGGCCGCAAAAACGTTAAAATTTTTTAAAATCAGCGTTTATCTGCGAATTATATGACGAAAATTATGGTACATGTTTTTCAGTGATGTTTTCCGTTGTGGCCCGGACAAATTTTTTGGTCGTCCTGGGCGACCGCATTTTTTAACCCCTGGTTATAATGAGCACGTTGTTTCGTTCCTTTCAGACGCAAATAAAGTTTTTCAGAGTAATTCAAAGTGAATGGAACTGGTAAGAAAAAAAAAAAAAAAAAAAAAACGAAATCAACTGGATTTCAGCAATCTATATAACATTCCAAAATAGGAAGAGCTACTTACTCCTACCAGCGGATGAAAAGTATGTTACAAAAATTGACTAATTGCACACAAAAAGTTTCTTATAGCAGAAAGAAGATATCAGAGAGAAAAAGATTTTCAAATTGAATAGTTAGGAAAAGAAATACAGAGGAAAATGTGATATAAATCTACTCCCCCAAACGGAATAATTTTGCATAATGAAAAAGTTGATAATATGAGATAAGTATTCTTCACAGCAAATGCTACGCTAAGGAAAAATAATTTTTCAAATACATCCCCTGGAAGTAGAAAAATGTTTTGGCATTTATGCCCTCCAACAGGAAAGCTGTACATTATTTAAAGAGGACAATGTTCCACATCTTTAATGTAGCAAATGTCATACAGTTAGAGAAAAGAAATTTTTCAACAGGATTCTTAGAAGTGGATATACAACAACAAACAGAAGCACACAAGCACCACCTAGCGACCAAACTGTGAACAACAAAAAACTGTATAAGTACAAGCAAAGTGTTCCATAATGTAAATGGTATACAGTGTTAAAAGAATTTTTTAAATCGTACCTTTAAAAGCAGAGATTTGGGAGGAAACCAATTTAATATTTGTGCTCCTAATGGGAAAATTGTGTATAATTTTGAGCAAAAAATATGCGCAAAATGCTGTCTGATCGAAAAAGAATATTTTCAGTTGGGTTTGAGACGAACAAATATTGCTGTAAACAGAAATATGGACTTGTGCCCTATAGTGGCACATTTGTGCGTTAAGAAAATTTTCAAATTATATATGCAAAACATTTTGCACCAGAAACGCTCTTTGACAATAAAAGAAGTTTTCAAATTGGACTCTTAGAAAGCAGAGATATTGCCAAAATATATATATATGCCCCCTCGCACTATTTTAAGCAGCAGGTATTCTCAAAAGGTTTTCTATGGTGCGCGATATCTGAAAAAAAAAATAAATAAATAAATAAATAAACTGAGTTTTCAGAGGAGTAGATATTGCTGCAAAAATACATCAGGACCAAAACAAAATATACACTTGTTCTCTACAAAAATTTTGAAATTATATGCAGAACATTTTCCACCATGAGCTTTATCTGATGTAAAAAGAAAGTTTCAAATCGGATTTTTACAAGCAGAGATATCTGAGAAAACGCGATTCAACTTCAAGCTCCCTAGCTGGACTCGTGGTGCATCCTGTTCCCACTAAAGGGGCTCTGACGACCGCCCATAGCGGTATAACTATACCATCGGGATCAGAGGAAATGCTATCCCACACTCACCAACCCGCTTAGCCAGCGTGGTGAGTTATGGCCAAACCCCTCCAAAATGATTCCACAACTTAAATCTTGGCCCTCAGTCTCCGGCAGCTGGAATGTACCTGGCCAAGGCAGCGGCCAGTGCGACATGAAGGCAGAGGGTGCTAAGAATCCCCGGAGGACCGGACTAGGCTGCCATCTGATGCTGACCTTGGCAACGTACAATGGACGCTCCCTATCTTCTGATTCAAGGCTTCTTGAATTGGAAGAGGAACTACAAAGGATCAAGTGGGACATCGTGGGGCTAAGTGAGGTAAGGAGAAAAGGAGAAGATCTCATCGAACTGAAAAGTGGACATCTCTTCTACTATCGTGGGACAGATACTGGCAGAACTAGTGGTGTTGGATTTATAATAAACAAGAAACTGAAGGACAAAGTTGTAGAAGTTGAAAGTTCCTCTGACAGAGCTGCACGACTTGTTATCCAACTCTCGAAAAGATACCAGGCTCAGATTATTCAAACTTATGCACCCACCACAAGTCATCCTGAAGAAGAAATTGAAGAATTTTATGAGGAAATTTGTCATCTAAATAATAAAGGTAAGCAGCATTTGAAGATAATTATGGGAGATTTCAATGCAAAAATAGGGCAACGGCAACAGAATGAAACTTCAGTAGGTAAATTCGGTCATGGCAACAGAAACCAGCGTGGAAATACTCTCGTTGAGTTTGCAGAGGCAGAAGGGTTTTTCATCTTGAACTCCTTTTTCAAGAAAAAGCCACACAGGAAATGGACATGGAGACATCCAAATGGGACGACAAGTGAAATTGATTTTATTATGTGTAACAAAAAATTCGTCATAGAAGACTGCAGTGTGCTAAACAAGTTCAACACAGGTAGTGACCATAGATTGGTGAGATGTAAGATGCACCTCAACACTAAACTTGAACGTGGCAAGCTCATAGGACAAACAAAATCTATTGACATAACCAACCTTAAAAAACACCATAATACCTTCAAGTTAGAACTGAAGAACAGGTTCTCTGCTTTAGAAGGCCTAACATCGGAAGAAGTGGACATCTCTGAAGTTAACAGAAAAGTAACCAAAGCTCTTATGGAAACAGCAACAAAATTAGCTGGGTCTAAGAACAAGTTGCATGTGAACAAATTATCAGGAAAAACCAAAATGTTGATGCAAAAAAGAAGAGAGATGAGGACAACTAAAGAAGATGTGACTTCCAAAGTGGAATATATAGAGCTATGCAAGACAGTAAGAAAAAGTATCACTGAAGACGTAAGGAAATTCAACTGTGAACTAGTGACGAAAGCAATTGAAAACAACCAAAGCCTAAAGATAGCAAAGGGACATCTCAGTAAGGGAAGAAAACAGATTATGGCACTGAGAAAAGAAGATGGTTCTGTAACAAGAAATAGAGGCGAAATTTTGACAAGAGTGAAAGATTTCTACTCCAAATTATATGAAAGGGATGATATATGCACTCCAGACATCATGAAAGATACCAGTACCAGAGTTCCTCCAGTCCTTCCAGCAGAAGTTGCACATGCAATCAAGAACATGAAGCGAGGAAAAGCTCCAGGGGAAGATGGAATTACTGTAGACATCATACAAGAAGCAAGTGGAGAAATCGAAACAGTACTCGCCCAAATTTTCACTCGATGCCTTAATGAAGGAAAGATTCCTGAGGATTGGAACACCGCTACAATGATCCTGCTACATAAGAAAGGTGACATTGAGGATCTCGGAAACTACAGACCTATCAGCCTCCTATCAGTAGTTTATAAAATCTTCACTAAAGTTCTTTCACACCGCTTGAAGGTAACACTGGACATGGCTCAACCGAGAGAACAAGCTGGATTCAGGAGTGGCTACAGCACAATAGATCATATCCACGTGCTGAGAGAACTAATTGAAAGAGCGAGGGAATATGAACTTCCATTGTGCATGGCTTTTATCGATTATGAAAAAGCCTTTGATTCGGTGAAACCATCAGCAGTTACAATGGCTCTGAAAACCTGCGGTATTGAAGATGCATACATTAATATTATTAATAACATCTATGAAAATGCAAGTGCAAAGATTAGGCTGTTTGAAAATACAACACACGTAAAAATTGGGAAGGGAGTGAGACAAGGTGACACCATATCTCCGAAGCTCTTTAATGCCACATTGGAGGGTGTTTTTCAGTCACTGAGCTGGGAAAACAAGGGGATAAAGATTAATGGAGATTATCTAACCCACCTTCGTTTTGCCGATGACGTAGTCATTTTTGCAACTACCCCATCAGAGCTGCAGAGTATGATCCAGGAACTTGCTGACAAGAGTAAAGAAGTGGGATTAAAAATGAACTTTCAGAAGACAAAAGTGATGTTCAATGCTTTTACAAGAAATGAAGATTTATCGATTGATGGAGAAAAGCTGGAGATAACAGACACGTACGTTTATCTTGGACAGCAGATATCAAGTGAGGGTCACATTGATGAAGAAATTAATCGGCGTACAAAACTTGCCTGGAGAGCTTTTGGAAGAAACAGCATAATTTTCAAGAGCAATATGCCATTATGTCTTAAAAGAAAAGTGTTTGATCAATGCATCCTTCCAGTGCTTACGTATGGTGCAGAGACGTGGACCTTAACTAAAAGAGACATACAAAGGCTGCAGACAACTCAAAGCAGCATGGAGAGGTACATGCTTGGTGTAACCAGGAGAGATAAGAAGAGGAACTCGTGGATCCGAAAAATGACAAGAGTGGAAGACATCATGATCAGAGTTAAATCCCTGAAATGGCAATGGGCTGGACATACTGCCAGAAGGACAGATCATCGATGGACAGCCGAAATTTTAGATTGGATTCCAAGGGACAGGAAAAGACCCAGAAGAAGACCACATGGGAGATGGGTGGATGAAATTCGAAAGTATGCAGGGGTGACATGGAGGAGACTGGCACAAGACAGACCGTTGTGGAGGAAACTTGGGGAGACCTTCGTCCAGCAGTGGATTGATAATGGTTGACAATGATGATGATGATGATATGGAATAAAACATTTTTTGAATTCGAGAACATCGGCATTTGCAACATAGAATGGAGAAGCATCTTGATAACCTCAGAAAGCAAGGATCATCGTTCTCACATTTCGAGCTTCCAATGAAAAAAAAAAAAAAAAAAAGAAGAAAATGAAAAAAAATTCAAATCGGACTAATAATTGTAGAGATATGGTGTCTATGGATGGTCGGACAGATGGATGGATGAAGTGATACTATAAGCACATTCTTTTTGTTTCTTTTCTGCAAAAGACGTGCTAAAAATGGTTAACTATATTGCTGGCTGGACAATGTAAGGCACACAATTATAGGTAGGGCATACTCAGCTCGTGTTCCAACCAATAACGCTTCAGAAAATGTGAAAATATCACATGATTTGAGGAATTATTTTCCCCCATTTTTTAAAAGGTAGTGCAATTTGTAGCGTAATTTCCGCTACAAGCTACTGGATTATGTAGCATGCTACTGTTACAATGACATTTTTTTATTTGTAGTGATGCTACATACAACGCTACTCTAAATGTAGTGTGCTGCAGTAGCATCGCTACTTCCGATCACTGTATATTATATATATGTTTATGTTCATCGATCAGTGCTCTGGTTTCTTACTTCTCAAAGTTCTCTGTATAATAGTTTCAGTGGCCATTCAGCACCATTGCTGCTGGAATAATGTGATCTACAATCACATTTTCTATCATAGATACTTATGGATTCACATGCTTACCCTTTTATGGTTGAGGTTGGAACTGATGACATGATGTCATATGTTAATAAAATGTAATTAAATACCATTCACAAACAGGAAAGTAACTAGCAGTTGCCGCTTTTTAAAATGATGCATCCCAGTCTGCCACTGCAACACACACAATGTGCTTCCCTTTCCCAGGTTGCTTGCTCTGAAGAAGTGAGAGTTACCTTACTCTCCCTGCAACATTCCCATGGTGCAGCAGACATTCCCATCAACAATACATTTCGCTGGATGCCAAATCTGTTGTTTTTTACACTTGCAAGGGTACATTTAATTGTTTACTTACCTTAAAGATTTTCCCTCACCAACGCATAAGTTATGCAATTATAATCCACTGAACTTTCAAGCAGATAGTAATAACTAACATGTTACTCTATATCTACAATGAATGAAAAACATTTTGTAACTTTGGACACCCAAAGAATTCAAATGCTGGTTTATAGGGAGTGCATGTCAAAACTCACTTGAACTTGCAACAGTCAGCTGAGGGCTGGTGGCTGCAGAGGAAAGAAGTACTTACTTTTTCGTGTCACCATAAAGTTTCCAAAGCATTTTCCGTAAAAACATTTTTGGCCAAAACAGTGTAATCCAGAATCATTAATCACTTTGCATTTAACAGTCATGAATCTGATCTGAGTCACCATCTGCTTAAAAAGATATAAAGAAATCCTTCCTCAATGTCACAGATCTACCATCACTGAAGAAATTCAACAGAATTCTAAGCAAATTCTCAAGGTGATTCCAAACAAGGAGTTGCAGATATGTTTTGAGCAAATGGCAGCACCACTGGAAACAGTGTGTATCATTTTTTGAGATGACTGCTTTGAATGAAATAACATTCATTATGATGTATGAAAATTCAGATATGTGTGCTACTAAATCAATCTTATTCACTTATAGTTTCATCTCTTAACACTCAATTTGGAACCGAATCCTACACACACTGTAGCTTATCCAGAGAGAAAAAAAAAACACACACACACACAAAAAAAAACAGCTCTTTTCCCCAAATTTTTTAACAGAACATAATAAAAATATCCTTAAAACACCCTAAATTAAATTGTTTAAACTTTTATTTTTGAAGATATTTACCTTTTTATGATATTTTCTTTATTGCTGATCCCCTGTTGCACAGGGGTTTAAGAGGCAGTGAATACTAGCTTCTGATCAAGTAAATCAGACCATTACACAGCAAGGGTATTAAAAAAATCCTTTTCTTTGGTTCTGGGGGGGGGGAATCCTCATTTGTTACATTAAGAGTCATTTTGTGAACAAACCATACAGACTTTGTGAAATGGCAGTAAAAGAATTACAAGTGGTAATAAAACACCCGTCTTTGATGGGCATGTCTGTACAGGAGATTCACAATGATATGGTGCAGACATAATACGAACTTTGCATATTGCACAGTTGCCAAGTGGAACTAAGTATGGTTGAAAACATCAGGCTTCACACAACAATATCACAATAAACATAGAAATTAAATTGTGGGAAACACGCAGAGGCACGTATAATGATGAAGTTCATTAAGCAGAAGCTCTCAACCATTCTATGGTCTTGACCACCTGCAATCACCAGAATCTGAGGACTGTTTGCCAAAACTATAATGTGAATTGGAGGTACAGGGATTCTTCCTAGATTTTAGTATAGAGATCCAAATAAATGGGATTTGGTGAGAGGTATCTGAATTGCAGTTCTTGGTAAATAAAGTTTCAATGCTTTCTTGGAAATGAAGAAATGCTTTGTTAAAAAAACAGGCAACCCTTTTTGTTTCTTTCTAAAGGGGAATTACAGAAGTGTCTTCAAGAGTTAGTACAGATAATGCTGTTTTTGGAAGACCATTTGACACACCTTGTTTGTGTTCATGAAGTCCTATATTGATGCTTCGGTATGTACTTTCAATATACACTATATTGACAAAAGTCACTGGACACCCCTTCAAAATCAAATGAATGGATGGATCCGCTGCATTGTTAAAATGCATGCATGTGCAGCTGCAAACAGTATAAAAACAAGCCTGCAGCTGACAGTGATCATATTGCACTATGAGGTTGCATGAAAATGTCACGGCGGAAGAGAACTGACTTTGAGAAAGGAAGATTGTTATATTAGTGGGTTGTACATAAGAGAAACCGAGAGGCATTTGAACATACCAAAGTCAACTGTTTTGGATGTACTGAATACGTGGAAGACACATGGCATGTCTGAAGCAGCAAAATATACCGGCAGAGCAAAGAAAATCACTGATAGTGGACTGTAGACCAATGGAAATGGGTCCTATGGACTGATGAATCCAGATACACGATCCATCAGTCTGATGGCTGTGTGGGGGTATGGCAGCATCAGAGGAACGCTATTGATCATAGGAACAGTACCCTGTGGTAAAGTTTGGAACTGGTAGTGTACTCATGTGGGGATATTTTTCGTGGTATGGTCCCGGCCCATTTGTTATCGTGGACAAACCATTTAACCAGCACGTCTACCTTGATATTCTGGACAATTATGCCCTACCAACTCTGTGGCAATACTATGGAACCGAGCCTTGTTGGTACCAGCAGGATAATGCACCAAGCCATAAGGCAAAGGCTGTTACAGCATGGTCTGACGATAATTCAGTACGTGAGTGGACTGTCCAAGCACAGAGCCCTGATCTTAATCACATAGACCACCTATGGGATGAAATAAGAGCGCCACATAAGAAGTTCGGCAACAAAGGCCTACTACTAAGCAACAGTTAGCGGCAGCATTATGTACTGAATGGAAGCACATACCAATCGCTTTGTTCCAAAACCTTGTCGAAAGCATGTCTCGAAAGGTCAGTGCGTGCATTAAGGCCAAGGATGGACCGACATCGTACTAATGTATGTCAATAAATGCTATGTTGTGTTTCTCTTCTAGGTGTCCCATGACTTTTGTCAATATAATGAATACTGAGTCCAGAGGATGTGTTTTCCAAAAAGAAATTATAAAATGGAAAAAACAATATACGGGTGTGCAATCCCTTTTCCGAAAATCTTGGGGCCAGTTGTGTTTCGGATTTCAGAATAAAGGTAGCTCTCCCAGTGGAGTCTAGTGCAGCACCCCACAATCAAACATTAATACTGCAGCAAAAAGTATGAATACTCATACTCTAAATATTGACACTCGCCTTCAATTTTCAGTTCTTGATGGTATATTCTAGCTGGTTTTATGACCAACGAACCAGTCAGTGGCATATTTTCACTTCTTCATTGTTGAATCCACTCCATTAGCACAGTTAAAATATTCGTTTTTTTTCCTATGCAGTGTTTTCCTATTTTTCAGTAATTTTTGGTCATCACTGTCAATATAATTCAGTAACTTGTCTTTCTGTTTCTTTAAATCATGAACAGTGGTAGTTCTGACACCACATTCTTCATTAAGATGCTGCACTCACACACCATGATTAAGCTTTGCAATAACTCTACTTTCTGCGTTATTGATAAAGTCAGATGCTTCCTTTTTTCTCACTGTTACCCATAGGGGTATTTGAGATTTTTTTGAAATTTTCAGTGAAATTAAGCAGTAACAAAATAAAACACAAATACAAAATATCAGTGAACAGCAGATGCACGTGTGACCAGTACAAGTGCTGAGACACGACTGATGCACGCCACTCTGGCTGTCAGCCACGTCACGTCTCGAACAACCAGCAAAATTCCACACTAATGCATCACTAAGACAAACTATTGGAATACCTCACTTTATATTAATATCCAGGGAGAGATGGCATAACATTATTTTCATGCCTGCTGCTGTGTGTCAGTTGAACACCTGTTCTGTGATGCACTGTCCAATCTCTGTAGTGAGTCAAGGTCAGCTGCTTCAATCCATGCTAGAGGAAGCTATTCAATAGCAATGTGAAGATACAGTGCATCATAGACATGCATGCCAGTAGAAAAAAAGGAAATTTGCCCATGCATTTAATGATGAGTGAACTTCCCTATGCTCTTTTGTGCAAATAGGGAGAAAAACTTGTTTTCTAAATGCAGTAAAGGAGTAAATTTTGAATGCCAGTAGGACTCAAAGCATGCTTCGAAGTATGACAAACTCCAAGGGCAAATGAACGCTGATAAAATAAATGCCATGAAGTCATTGTTACAGAGTTCACTTTGAAAAACACAAATTTAGAAAGTGAATAAAATGTTAAGGTGAGTTATATTACTGTTGAAAAAAATAGCAAAAGGGTTCAAACTATTTTCAGAAGGTAAATTATTTAAGAAATGCCTGGTATCAGCAGCAGAAATAATAAATCCAAAACCCTTTGCACTACAGCATTGGGGTTTGGGGTGAGAAGTCTGTCGCAGTGGTTGGAAACTACATCAATAAATGAAAAAGTAATCATTCAGTAATTGGTTCATTTCCTGTCTATGTTGGAATTCATTTTTTTTTTTTTTTTGGAATGACCCTCATATTCTTGCTTCTCAAGCACAAAGTAATACATTAATCATACAACTCAATTTGTTGTGTTACTCATATAGCCTCATAATGCCGAATTACTTCTACCAAATATATCTAATGAAATGTGCACCAAGATTACCTGTTTTAACTTAATTGCTGACTACTTAAAATATCTAAAACAAATTACCCCTAATAGATACTTCATGCATATCTTCCATATAAGGAAGTCACAAGTTATATGTGGTTAAAATATATAATACATAGAGATTCAGTATCTCTTTTTGAATTGCTATTACGCACATTAAAATATGGACATGTGATTATGGTGGTGCAGTTATTTATGACGTTTATTATTGAAAAAATGAAGACTAAAAGAAAACAAGAACAATTACTCACATATATTCGTCTAGAGGTCGTTTTTGTTCGCATTCCACTGTAGTTCCGCAAGTTGTTTGTTCTCAGGTGTTCAGCGGCTATGCATTGCAAAAAGTCCGATGGTGACTATAATATGGTGTTCAGCAATGCCAAAGTAGTATTCGACCCAAAGAATCTTATTATATATTGTATCGTAAACTCAAAAGAATAATATAACTCAGAATGAAAACCCTGTAATGGACTATGTCATAGGCAGGTTAAAAGGCTAACAATGAACAATCCAAAATAACTATAGCGAACGAATCTAAAAAACTGATAGTGAACGAATTTAAAGACTAGGGCAAAGCGCGTCCGGAGACGCTGGTAGACGTGAAGAGGTGGTGCACGCATTATGTAAATAGTTCATTCGTCGTTTCTTCTAACAATCCACATTTCATTTTGTTCTTTTAAATTTGTTCATTAGATTCGTTCGCTATAGTTCTTTTGGATTGTTCATTGTTAGCCTTTTAACCTGCCTATGAAATAGGCCATTACAGGGTTTCCATTCTCAGTTATATTATTCTTTTGAGCTTACGATACAATACAAAACAAGATTCTTTGGGTCGAATACTACTTTGGCATTGCTGAACACCATATTATAGTCACCATCGGACTTTTTGCAATGCATAGCCGCTGAACACCTGAGACCAAACAAATTGCGGAACTACGGTGGAATGCAAACAAAAACGACCTCTGGACGAATATATGTGAGTAATTGCTCTTGTTTTCTTTTAGTCTTTATTTTTTCAATAATAAACGTCATAAATAACTGCACCACCATAATCACATGTCTATATTTTAACGTGCATAATAGCAATTCAAAAAGAGATACTGAATCTCTATGTATTACAAATTACCCCTCTACATTAAAAATAAGCTTCCAGTCAAAATTTTCAACTTTTCACTTGGGGCACCAAAGCTTAATTGTGTGCAGTTCTGTTAAATGTGTAACCTTGTGCATTCTAAAACTGCTGAAATATTCAAGTTCCACCCACGAACAGTCAAGTAATGGAACAACTAGATAGTTTGATGGTGCACCCCTTAACTTGTTTCTTCTTAACCATGAACTTCTGCACCACACTATGAGAAGGGAGAGTAGAATGCATGACTAACAGACTACTGGCCAGATGCACAAATCTACCCTAAAGTTCAGAATGTATACAATGCTGTCCAAATGGCAGAGTTCATCCTAGGACTAAAAAAGGGCAGGGTGCTTGCTATGGAAAAAAGGGCAGCTTAAACTTGCAAAGAGCATTAGAGTATACATCAACCTTACAAAAACAAGATCATACAAGCAGCATTGATTCACCAGAAAAGTTCAACAGTAATTTATTGTGGTTATTAAAATATTATTATTATATATATTGTTATCAGTAAGTACTAGTTTAATATGAGAAAATGTTTATTCTACTTCAGCATTTCAAATTGCTAAGGTACGTGCAATGTTTAAAAGTTTCTATATTCTTGGGAATCTTCTACCCACAATTCCTTCTGATTTTGACAAAATAGAATAATCACATAGGGTATTAAATCCGTTTATTTTTGTGGTATAGTCAGCACAAAGATTCACCAAGCTTTTGTACTCTACTGGGAGGCATTTTCAAGGCAATGGTAGACATAGAAATTTAATATCTACCATTGCCTTGAAAAAGCCTTCTAGTGGAGTGCGAAAGCTTGGCGAATCTTTGTGACCATTGTCTTGAAAAAGCCTCCCAGTGGAGTGCGAAAGCTTGGCGAATCTTTGTGCTGACTATACCACAAAAATAAATGGATTTCATATGCTATATGTGTTTCATGATTATTCAGGTCTGGTGTATTAAAAAATAAAGACAAAATTGAACAAAGTTTTGGAATTGGAAAATTACTACTCTTAACATTAGTTTGAGATAGAGACATTGATTTGTGCTCATGCCACTCTAATAGCATATCATCTTCATCTAGGATAAAGTACTTAGCCAGCTTCATTACTTTAGTAATACCATAAAGGCTTAGAGTGGTTTCTGACCTTACTTTTCTAAGATTTAAGATACCAAGATTTGTAATAATAGACTGGTTTTGTGCAAATGATCAATAAATGCATGTGCATCTCTTTCAAATGGATCATTAGGGGTTGGGTGGTCATTTTAGGCTTGAGGGCAGGTAGAGTGGTATCTTTTAAATTAGGCAGGGTGCAGTATCATTCTAAAAACAGCTAGGATGAACCCTGCAAATGGTGATTTACAGGTGCTATTGAACTTTTAAAAAAACTTTGGATTAGGTACACAGGAAAAGATTGTTAAATGTGTTAGAAAGTTCCAGAATAATAGGACAAGTAACTGAAGTGAGCCACAAGCCTTTCCACTAAAAATCTTAGAAACAGTTAGGATGGAGTGAAGACCTGCATCTCTTATTTAAAACAGATGTAAGCTGCCCCCCACCCCCACCTTTTTTTTTTTTTTTTTTTTTTTTTTTATCTACATGGGTAAACTGATTTAAGTAAGCAACATGTTAGATTTTGAAGTGGCTGATTATGGTGGTAGCAGTGTGCTGATTATTTAGTGCTAATTTCTGATAGGGCAAAACAATTTGTAGTACAATGTACAATCTCAATCACCTGAGCAAAACTTGCTTGAAAAATAGTTGGCATGAAGTATTATGAAGTTTAAATCAATGGTTCAAGGCAGAAACCCAAAAATGTATCATTTGTATGGTATAAGGGAAGAGGCCTAAACAGGTAACAAAAGATACCAGGCCAGTTAATAAAGCAACTGAATGCCAATTTGATATGCAGGTGTGAGGTGATAATGATATTTTTTCATTACAAAGTACATTTATTTCTAGGTCAGAAACTACTATAAAACTAGTAAAAAAATAAATAATTAGAGAAAATGCTCAGATTGCTAAATCTGAACTTGTGAATATGTGTTTAACAGAATGATAATGCACATTGGAAACTTCTGGCTTAAAGATCATTGACCTTTTCCTAAGACAGGTCCCAAATAGATATCCTTGGTACGTGTGACGACATATCACACATTATAGACCACTACTGAAAGGACAAGATCCAGAATAATCCTTCGAATCATTTTCCCTCTTTATTTCAATGATGAAAGGTGCAGAACTTTTTGTTTTTGTGGTGTATACAGTTGGCATTTTTTTTTTTTTCTGAAGGGTTGCTAATATATTGGGTTGTCGGAAAAGTCATGACGTATTTTGGCACCCGATAGCGGTTGGGCGGTTTTGGAAGTACAAGAAGCATGTGCAGCTCTGTTATCGCTATGGCGTTTGACAGGTGCCAGTTCTATATGCAGTCTAAAAGGAATAGTGAGCGATTTGGTTGATTTGTGGAGATTTGACATCAAGTTGAAGATGGAAGACCAAACTGTGCATTTTTGACATATTTTACTGTTTTACTTCCGTAAAGGGAAGAATGTGGGTCAAGCTTGTGAAAAGTTGCATAAAGTGTACAGTGATAATGCTCTACAGGGACGTCAGTGCCAGCGGTGGTTCGCAAAATTCTGTGCTGGTGATTTTGACCTCAACGATGCTCCTCGGTCTGAGAGGCCCACCAAGGTTGATGACGACCAAATCAAGGCATTGATCGAGTCAAACACATGTTACACAACATGAGATATTGCACACACGCTGCACATCTATCATTCAAGCGTTCGCGACCACCTGAAGAAGTTGGGATACGTAAGCAAGTTCGATGTGTGGGTTCCTCATGAACTCAAAGAAGCTGAATTGACGGCGCGTATAAACATCTGTGATATGCTCATTAAACGTGCGGAAAACTATCCTTTTTTAAAGCGACTGATAACTGGTGACGAAAAGTGGATTGTGTACAAAAATGTGCTGCTCAAACGGTCTTGGTCCCGACGTGCTGCTTCGCCTCAAACGACATCCAAAACAGACATTCATCAGCGTCAGGTTCTGGTCTCAGTGTGGTGGGATTTTAAAGGTGCCATACTTCTTGAGCTCCTACCACAGAACCAAACAATCAATTCAAATGTGTACTGTCGGCAATTGGACAGTTTGAATGAATCCATCATCTAGAAACGTCCAGAGCTCGTTCATCGTAAAAGTTTTGTGTTCTGTCACGACAATGCGAGACCGCACCCAAGTTTGATCACCCGCCAAAAATTATTGGAGCCTGGGTGGGATGTGTTGCCACACCCAGCATACTCGCCTGACCTCGCACCTTCAGACTTCCACTTGTTTCGCTCTCTTCAACAGTCCTTGCGTGGTGTAACGTTCAATTCAGATGAGGCTGTAAATCAGCACCTTGTAGAGTTTTTCGCCACGAAAGATAGGTTCTTCTATGAACTAGGCATTCTGCAGCTCACTGAAAAATGGCAAAAGGTTATCAAACAAAACGGGCATTATATCATTGATTGATCTTTGTTCTTTCTATCAATAAATGACTTTTACAAAACATGGCTAAAATACGTCATGACTTTTCCGACAACCCAATACATGGGCACTTCATTTCTTACAACCAGTGAAATTTAAGCATCTGATTTGATTTTTGGAAAAAACAAAAGAAAACAAGGTGGGAAGTTATTGCATGTTCAAGAAGCACCTTTTTGAAAAGTAGTATAATGATACAGATAAGAAGTCTACACACTAATGGTACAAAAAAAAAAAAAATCAGCCTATAAGTCTCTTGTACTATAAAAGTAACTTAGCTGCAAAACTGAAAGATTCAACTGCAAAATTTCAAATTATAGGTTTTAACAGCACAAATTTTAAAATAAAACAATTTACCCATTTTCATGTTTTTGAGAAATTCCATTAATCATGTCATGATGTTTGGAATAATCTACAACTGCATCTGGTTGTTCAGATGGCACAGACTCAGGAACAACAGATTTCTTCTGACTGGAACTGTCACTGTGATTCAGTTTTTTTCTTGGCACATTGAATTTATGTTGAGTCGTTCTGGCCACATGATTTTTTCGGGCATTTGGATCATAACCAACAAGCTAAAACAAATAACTGCCTATTACCAAGAATGCATTTACAGAGTACAAATGAAAATATACTAAAGCTACAGGTAAAGTTACACTTAACAAGTTAGAAAAATCATGCAATGCATTGATTATAATATGCTTTCCAACATACCAGAAATCATTACTCAAGTTATGAGGATAATGGCTGTGGAATAAATCTCGGTCCTGTGTCCTGACCTTTGATCCCATTTTGATGATATTCAACAGAACCGGTTCAGTATACCTGCGAAAGTTATCATGCATAAGGGCTATGGAATAGATCTTGCTCCTGTGTCCTAACCTTTGACCCCATTTCACCCATTTTCAATATGATTCGTCCCCAGTCAGGCCCCTACAACATATTAAAATTTCATCGAAATCGAACCTTTTTTATGTTAGTTATGATGCATAACAGCAGTGGAATGGATTCCGCTCTTATGTTCTAACCTTTGACCCCATTTCATTCACTTTCAACAGGGTTCCTTCCCAGGGGTTCCCCTACCACATATTAAAATTTCATCGAAATCAAACTATTTTTACACGAGTCATCGTGCGGACGGACATATGCACACACCGCGTGACGTAATGAGGCAGATGGGAATCGCGACCATCTACTTGCAAGACTGTGACATCATAAAACTTTAATAGGATCCACACACAACGCGTGACGTAATGAGACAGATGGTGTAACCGCACGCCAACATCTCGGTCGCGAGATTGTGACGTCATAAGATTTCTAAGCATGGGTAACATTAATGGAACGACGCCATGACACTAAAAACGTGGTAATTCGGGGTGGTTATTTAACACACTAAACCAATTCTTAAAGTTGAGATCAAGCTAAATCGATTTCTAGTACCAGAAAATGGTAGGTTAACGACTTTCATCAAAATCCTTAGAGCAGTTTTCAAAATAAAATTTACACACATACAAGAATTGCTCCTTTAAGGTGGACGTCAAGTAATTTTTATTCCTATACTTCCAATGGAAAAACTTCTGTACACATTTTCTTCACAATTAATGCGTTTCCAAGGATGAAAATTTGAACATCGATTAAAATAGCTTCATTTTATAACTAGGAATACTTAATATTTTCTAAAACATAACCATAATTAAGCAATCCAACATTTATTTGTCTTCTGACATCATCAAAGTACAGGTTGCACCATCTTTTTCTGGTTTCAACACCACCAAAGGAAATGTTATTGTTTTTTTAATATAATTAAGGTTATGTTTTAGAAAATGTTAAGTATTCCAAGTTATAATATGAAGTTATTTTAATCGATGTTCAAATTTCCATCCTTGGGAACACACTAATTGTGAAGGAAATGTGTACAAAAGTTTTTCTATTGGAAGTATAGGAAGCAAAATTACTTGATGTCCACCTTAATAGCATGGGATAAAGGCAATGGAATGGATCCCGATCCTAAGTCCTGACCTTTGACCCCATTTGTCCCATTTTCAATAGGGTTTGTCCACAGATGGTCCCCTACCACATACTAAAATTTCATCGAAATCGAAACATTTTAACGCACGTTATGATGCATAAGGGCAATGGAATGCATCCCGCTCCTATGCCATGACCTTTGACCCCAGGTGGTCCCCTACCACATACTAAAATTTCATTGAAATCTAACTATTTTCACTTGAGTTATCGCACTGAAAGACAGACGGACAGACAAAGCTGGACCATATACGCTTCTTCAACCTACAGTTGGAAAGCTTTTACGTGAGTTTTCGTGGTTGGTTGGTTGGTAGGTTGGTTATTTGATTTTAATGGCACAAGGGCCATGGTTGGCCAAAGAGCGGCAAACAAAAGACATCAAAACAAAATAAAATCAATAAAAAACGAACACAAGGTTAAAAAACAGGCTGATGTGGTAAAAATGAAATATGATAGTGAACAAGTTAAAAGCCAGATAAGTTTAAAAAAGTCAATTTCTTGTAAAAACGAAAACACTGCTTTCATGTCGCAGGCTTTGCCAATAATAATTTGCAGCGTAGCTGCTCCTTCGTCCAACAGATGAGAGTGAAAATGACGAAAACGATGATCACAAAAACGAACACCGAAATGTATTCCGTCACAAGGTGAGCTCGGGCCATGGGGGCACCGCTCCCCATATAACTGGAAAACCAGTTATCCACGTGTGGGGCGAGTTTTCGTGCCGACAGACAGACGGACGGACAAAGCTGGAGCATAGATGCTCTTCAGCCTACGGTTGGAAAGCGTTAATGAAAAAAAAAACACACTTTAAGAAAAAGGAAAAAGTTCTATAAGAGACACTAAAATTACTCGTAATTCTTACTATATTGCCTAAATAACAGCACATGTTGCCTAAACAACTGCTTCATATGTAAGAAGAATCGCTTTAGATAAAATGAAAAACTTCAACAATACAGCGGATCTGTTCATTTAAAATAAAAGACATGAGACTTTTTACAAAACCATAAAAATTGGTCACAATAAAAAACCCTGCCACTATATAGGAGTTGGAAAATCTCAAAGTAAAAACAAATACAGTAACAAAAATAGGTTGGGATGTAAGGTCAGGTGATGTGTAACATCACAGCCTCTCCTTGACAAGTGTCAACCCCGCCTTCTCGTGGTGCATCCTGTTCCCAACTAAAGGGGCTCTGACGACCGCCAATAGCGGTATAACTATACCATCGGGATTAGAGGAAATGCTATCCCACACTCACCAACCCGCTTGGCCAGCGTGGTGAGTTATGGCCAAACCCCTCCAAAATGACTTCACAACTTAAATCTTGGCCCTCAGTCTCCGGCAGCTGGAATGTACCTGGCCAAAGCAGCGGCCAGTGCGACATGAAGGCAGAGGGTGCTAAGAATCCCACGAGAACCGGACTAGGCTGCCCTCTGATGCTGACCTTGGCTACGTATAATAGACACTCCTTATCTTCTGATTCAAGGCTTCTTGAATTGGAAGAGGAACTACAAAGGACCAAGTGGGACATCGTCGAGCTAAGTGAGGTAAGGAGAAAAGGAGAAGATCTCATTGAACTGAAAAGTGGACATCTCTTCTACTATCATGGGACAGATACTGGCAGAACTAGTGGTGTTGGATTTATAATAAACGAGAAACTGAAGGATAAAGTTGTAGAACATGAAAGTTCCTCTGACAGAGCTGCACGACTCGTTATCCAACTCTCGAGAAGATACCAGGCTCAGATTATTCAAACTTATGCGCCAACCACAAGTCATCCTGAAGAAGAAATTGAAGAATTTCATGAGGAAATTCGTCATCTAAATAATAAAGGTAAGCAACACTTGAAGATAATTATGGGAGATTTCAGTGCAAAAATAGGGCAGCAGCAACAGAATGAAACTTCAGTAGGTAAATTCGGTCATGGCAACAGAAACCAGCGTGGAAATACTCTCGTTGAGTTTGCAGAGGCAGAAGGGTTTTTCATCTTGAACTCCTTTTTCAAGAAAAAGCCACACAGGAAATGGACATGGAGACATCCAAATGGGACGACAAGTGAAATTGATTTTATTATGTGTAACAAAAAATTCGTCATAGAAGACTGTAGTGTGCTAAACAAGTTCAACACAGGTAGTGACCATAGATTGGTGAGATGTAAGATGCACCTGAACAGTAAACTCGAATGTGGCAAGCTCATAAGACAAACAAAATGTATTGACATAACCAACCTTAAAAAACACCATAATACCTTCAAGTTGGAACTGAAGAACAGATTCTCTGTGTTAGAAGGCCTAACATTGGAAGAAGTGGATATTTCTGAAGTTAACAGAAAAGTAACCAAAGCTCTTATGGAAACAGCAACAAAATTAGCTGGGTCTAAGAACAAGTTGCATGTGAACAAATTATCAGGAAAAACCAAAATGTTGATGCAAAAAAGAAGACAGATGAGGACAACTAAAGAAGATGTGACTTCCAAAGTGGAATATATAGAGCTATGCAAGACAGTACGAAAAAGTATCACTGAAGACGTAAGGAAATTCAACTGTGAACTAGTGACGAAAGCAATTGAAAACAACCAAAGCCTAAAGATAGCAAAGGGGCATCTCATCTCAGTAAGGGAAGAAAACAGATTATGGCACTGAGAAAAAAAGATGGTTCTGTAACAAGAAATAGAGGCGAAATTTTGACAAGAGTGAAAGATTTCTACTCCAAATTATATGAAAGGGATGATACATGTACTCCAGACATCATGAAAGGTACCCGTACCAGAGTTCTTCCAGTCCTCCCAGCAGAAGTAGCACATGCAATCAAGAACATGAAGCAGGGAAAAGCTCCAGGAGAAGATGGAATTACTGTAGACATCATACAAAAAGCAAGTGGAGAAATCAAAACAGTACTCGCCCAAATTTTCACTCGATGCCTTAATGAAGGGAAGATTCCTGAGGATTGGAACAACGCTACAATGATCCTGCTACATAAAAAAGGTGACATTGAGGATCTCAGGAACTACAGACCTATCAGCCTCCTATCAGTGGTTTATAAAATCTTCACTAAAGTTCTTTCACACCGCTTGAAGGTAACACTGGACATGGCTCAACCGAGAGAACAAGCTAGATTCAGGAGTGGCTACAGCACAATAGACCATATCCGCGTATTGAGAGAACTAATTGAAAGAGCAAGGGAATATGAACTTCCATTGTGCATGGCTTTTATCGATTATGAAAAAGCCTTTGATTCGGTGAAACCATCAGCAGTTACAATGGCTCTGAAATCCTGCGGTATTGAAGATGCATACATTAATATTATTAATAACATCTATGAAAATGCAAGTGCAAAGATTCGGCTGTTTGAAAGTACAACACACATAAAAATTGGAAAGGGAGTGAGACAAGGTGACACCATATCTCCGAAGCTCTTTAATGCCACATTGGAAAATGTCTTTCAATCACTGAACTGGGAAAACAAAGGAATAAAGAATAATGGAGATTATCTAACCCACCTTCGTTTTGCTGATGACGTAGTCATTTTTGCAACTACCTCATCAGAGCTGCAGAGTATGATCCAGGAACTTGCTGACAAGAGTAAAGAAGTGGGATTAAAAATGAACTTTCAGAAGACAAAAGTGATGTTCAATGCTTTTACAAGAAATGAAGATTTATCGATTGATTGAGAAAAGCTGGAGATAACAGACACGTACGTTTATCTTGGACAGCAGATATCAAGTGAGGGTCACATTGATGAAGAAATTAATTGGCGTACAAAACTTGCCTGGAGAGCTTTTGGAAGAAACAGCATAATTTTCAAGAGCAATATGCCATTATATCTTAAAAGAAAAGTGTTTGATCAATGCATCCTTCCAGTGCTTACGTATGGTACGGAGACGTGGACCTTAAGTAAAAGAGAGATACAAAGGCTGCAGACAACTAAAAGTAGCATGGAGAGGTGCATGCTTGGTGTAACCAGGAGAGATAAGAAGAGGAACTCGTGGATCCGAAAAATGACAAGAGTGGAAGACATCATGATCAGAGTTAAATCCCTGAAATGGCAATGGGCTGGACATACTGCCAGAAGGACAGACCATCGATGGACAGCCGAAATTTTAGATTGGATTCCAAGGGACAGGAAAAGACCCAGAAAAAGACCACATGGGAGATGGGTGGATGAAATTCGAAAGTATGCGGGAGTAACATGGAGGAGACTGGCACAAGACAGACCGTTGTGGAGGAAACTTGGGGAGACCTTTGTCCAGCAGTGGATTGATAATGGTTGACAATGATGATGATGATGATGATATAGGAGTTGGAAAATCTCAAAGTAAAAACAAATACAGTAACAAAAATAGGTTTGGATATACAAAAATTATGCAATGGATTAATTACAACAGATAAACAAAGCACAAGCTTTACTTGGGATATACTAAAATTATAACTGGAGCACTGTAGTTTATTGCAAAACATTAAAAAACAAAGGAAAGAAATTAGTAGTGCAGTTGAACACATTCCTGTGCTCTGAAAATGCAATGTCACAGCTCTCTTTTTCTTTTTTTATTGAACTGACAAGAAGAAATTTTAACAGCCATGTTTTATTATGAACACAATTTTTCTTCAAAATTTGATTGCCACATAACACCACTGCTTCCAGTTATGAAAATGTTTACAAATATCTCAAAATACTTCAAGAGAGCATTCCAATTCTAATGTTTCAAAAGAGCATTCCAATTCTGTTTCAAAAGAGCATTCCTTAGTAACTAGTAGGTTTAAAAGCTCTTAAAAACAACAGCTGTGAATAACAAATATGCAATACACACATGACAAAAACTAAATATAGATATTTAGTAAACTAATGCTTGTTATTTTGAAGAAAAAACTGAAAAACTCAGAAGACTTTCGACACAGTCTTGATCAACTATAAACATCTGGAACGAGATTGGTTGCCAGATAATTTCGATTTTCAAGTTTTTCATGATAGTTGTTGCCTTCATGTTTTTCAGTTTTGCTTTAGCGTAATAAGTGTGAATAAAATCATTCATTACATTTCGGGGAAGGGGCTTTACGAGTTTCTTTTAGCAAACAATTAGTTAAAAAGCTAGTTTACCTTGTTATACATACTCTTCCATGTCTTTACTTCACTCCAAAGTATGAGGCCATACTAAAGCTTCATTAAGTCTCTTTTACTATTACAAAATTCAAAATGACACTCCTGGTAATTTGTAAGAGAAGACATGCAAAGATATTGGTGGAATATGGCCAGAAGTATTAACGAAATGGAGCCTGCATTGACAAAAGTTACCAGACACCCTTCAAAAGCAAATGAACAGATCCGCTGCATTGTGAAGATGCGTGGTACAGTTGCAAACGGTATAAAAACAAGCCTGCAGCTGACCGCGATCATATTGCACTGTGAGGTTGAGTAAAAATGTCGTGGCAGGAGGGAACTTTGAGAAAGGAAAGGTTGTTGGGTGCTATATTGTGGGTTGTCCATAAAAGAAACTGAGAGGCATTTAAACATACTCAAGTCAACTGTTTTGGATGTACTGAATAAGTGGAAGACACATAATGTGCCTGAAGCAGCAAAACATACCGGCAGACCAAAGAAAATACATTCCTCTCCATGCAGTAAAAGGTTCATATGAGCTGATATATTAAGCATTACATATTTGGAATTTATACTAGACAAATGCTAAAAGTTAGCCACATTCACTGCAGATGACAAGAGTGTAAGAATGTCTGACAGCTGCCCATTAATGGACGATCCAAAGATGCTCATTTTAACCTTCCATGGACAGTTTATCAATGTTTTGCTGCTTCTATAATTCCATTATTGACTGTGTGTTAGTTTCTGCTTTGTGGATGTTCCGAGAGAATACCTGTTACCTTTGAAGTCCGGTAGCACATTTCTGAGCTTTGTCTTTTTCGAGGAAGAAGTTATTTGTTGCAATTAAATTCAGATAGCAGTGAACCTGTTTTCTCCCATAAAGAAAAAAAATGAACCTTATGTTGACTACTATTTGTGTGTACGTTCTATTTTTGTTCATACCTTAATTACAGTCTCCCTGAAGGGTCAGAGTTAGTCTGGTATCATAGTTTAATTGTGGACCATACCCAAAGGGTGACCCTTGCACTATGTGTACAAACTTTTAAATTCCTCCAGTCAAAATTAAACGAGCACTGCATTCCGTACCCTTCTGCCAAAGTTTTAGTGGAAAATTATGTTAAGCGACATCCTCACCTGTTATTAAGTAAAACACCAGAGTCGATGTGCATCTTACCTTGGATAACTTTTCCCAGTTGCTTGAAACAAGAGAATCGTGATGCTTTACTTCGACTAAGCTCAGGTCGTCAGAATTCTGTTCATTTCGACATTTCTTAAAAGGTTTTTTGACGTTTGTACGGGAGTTGGTTTTCTTCTTGCGTTTCATTAAACCTGATTTAACAAAGTATTCTAACAAAGTACAGATTACAGAACCACATGAGTTCTACGCTCACGTGCGAAGCCAATAATATACTACACACGTGTAACCAATTCTACCTTGTAGTTGTAAACACTAAACAGCGAAAGCTGTGTTGCCAATCATATTTACATCATAGCAAAATTGATTGGAAATACCTCAATCGCACTGGAATGTTATGTTTATCAGTTTCCCTCAAGTGCTTAGTTTGAATTTCTTTATGAGCTGTTATATGTCGACAGCCGTTAACTCTGTAATATTTGTTACCTGAAATTATATTTGTTACCAGAAACGCTTTACCACTTCGGCACTATTGGACCCGCCCACCAAGAATCCTCAATTTGCTTGCACATTTTTCACAATGCTTCAAGAAAAGACTGTAACCGTAGTTTGCTCATACTCATAGCTTGTGTCTGTTTCAGGTTGTTGCGGTTCGATAATTCTGGTGTCAGTTTTATTTAAAACTTGTGTAGAATTCATTTATTTATGAAAATTTGCTATGGGTTTAACAATATCAAGTATACTAACACGTTTGTTTGGCAAAAAGCAAATGCGCATCCTCATGGGTATTATTCTTATTTATTAAGTTAGAACAATTTTCTGTTAATTGATAATGTATCAGTCTTGCCATTGCATTTCATTGAAACATCTGGTTATTTGCGTATAAGTACATATTTTGTGGTATCCGTCACGCTCTTGATTATCGAGGTATTCTATATGCTCCCGTTTTATTTTTGCGGAAAACGTTTTTCATCCTTTAAAATGAAATGCGGTATTTCAACTGCTGTCCGATCTCTTGAAGTCAAAACGCCTACTGTATTGCTTTTTAATTGTTAATCAAAACAGAGGTAAATAATATGTATTACGTAACGCGCTAGGGAATTTCCTTTTGTGTGTGTATGTAAAATATTAGGTAATTTTTTCATTCCTTGTAAATTCCGCAATATGAAGCATGTAAACAGCTCGAAGTAGTTTTGTTTCACGTCGTTTAGTTTGTATGATTAAATAATCTTTAGACGCATTGCCGGATTAATGCCTTAGTGGGCCCTCTGGGCTAAGACACCTGTGTGGGGCCCCAAAGAACTTACGACGGGGAGTAATTAAGTCCGTTAAAACGCGAAACTGTGGCAATATGCTTGTAATATTAATATGTAGTGCATTCAAACTAATAAATTATCTTCTGAGTTTTAATATTAGGTCACTATATTTTTCCATTGCTCTCATAAGAACAGGAGTTAATAGCTTAAGATTCTTAGATTTTGCCTTGGATTTTTTAATGATTTAGTATTGTATACTTTTTCTTGATGTATCTTTTTTTTTTTTTTTAATGTAATGTGAAGCCACAGGAGACTTTAGACTTTGACTATTAATGGTTCCAAGTGCAAATTGGGAGATGTGGGTGGATGGTAGTGATAAAGCTGAAGTTTGCTCCCGACCTTGCCTTGCTGTACACCGCAGCGACATGAAACCTTGGGTGAGTCACTACCTTGAAATCTGCTCATCTTCCAGCCTCTGTTTCTGACCAAGTAGAAATCATGCAGAAGAAAAGTAAAATCATTCCATAAGCCTCTCTATTATATGCCCAGGCATGCGTCCTGAGCCCTTGGTAATGGTAAGCCCCAAGGCTATACACTGCACCTGAATGCGGTCCTGGTTAGACGGCAAGAAATAATCTGAGTATAAGAATAACTTTTCACATAGTATGTAAACTGGATTATGAAATAGTATGTATGCATGAAAGTATGTATGTATAGATTATAAAAAAGCCTTTGATTCGGTGAAACCATCAGCAGTTACAATGGCTCTGAAATCCTGCGGTATTGAAGATGCATACATTAATATTATTAATAACATCTATGAAAATGCAAGTGCAAAGATTAGGCTGTTTGAAAATACAACACACGTAAAAATTGGAAAGGGAGTGAGACAAGGTGACACCATATCTCCGAAGCTCTTTAATGCCACATTGGAGGGTGTTTTTCAGTCGCTGAGCTGGGAAAACAAGGGGATAAAGATTAATGGAGATTATCTAACCCACCTTCGTTTTGCTGATGACGTAGTCATTTTTGCAACTACCCCATCAGAGCTGCAGAGTATGATCCAGGAACTTGCTGACAAGAGTAAAGAAGTGGGATTAAAAATGAACTTTCAGAAGACAAAAGTGATGTTCAATGCTTTTACAAGAAATGAAGATTTATCGATTGATGGAGAAAAGCTGGAGATAACAGACACGTACGTTTATCTTGGACAGCAGATATCAAGTGAGGGTCACATTGATGAAATTAATCGGCGTACAAAACTTGCCTGGAGAGCTTTTGGAAGAAACAGCATAATTTTCAAGAGCAATATGCCATTATGTCTTAAAAGAAAAGTGTTTGATCAATGCATCCTTCCAGTGCTTACGTATGGTGCAGAGACGTGGACCTTAACTAAAAGAGACATACAAAGGCTGCAGACAACTAAAAGTAGCATGGAGAGGTGCATGCTTGGTGTAACCAGGAGAGATAAGAAGAGGAACTCGTGGATCCGAAAAATGACAAGAGTGGAAGACGTCATGATCAGAGTTAAAGCCCTGAAATGGCAATGGGCTGGACATACTGCCAGAAGGACAGATCATCGATGGACAGCCGAAATTTTAGATTGGATTCCAAGGGACAGGAAAAGACCCAGAAGAAGACCACATGGGAGATGGGTGGATGAAATTCGAAAGTATGCAGGGGTGACATGGAGGAGACTGGCACAAGACAGACCGTTGTGGAGGAAACTTGGGGAGACCTTCGTCCAGCAGTGGATTGATAATGGTTGACAATGATGATGATGATGATGATGATGTAAACTGGTATGTGCTTCATCGTAGACTTCTGCTGAAGTACTCAAAGCATTTATCTAAGATAAAGATTTATGGGATTATCAGATTCATTCTGTTAAGCCTTTGTGATAGGAAGCCAGTTCGTATGATTTTTTAAATGCAGTTTCCTTTATGGACAAACTGAATTTTTTTTTATTTGATATAACCAAAAGTTGCCGTTATCCGCAAAATATTCATTTTGATGTATTCCATAAAATTGTGTTCAGAAGAATTATATTTTTGTATAAATCTTCTGTTAAGGGAGTCATGATTAGCTTAATGAATTGCTTAGCAATTAAAATGTGAGATATATTTAGCCTGGTAAAAAAAACTGTGGTTGGTTCATAAGGGATTTGCTTTTGTAAATCCCAAATGGTATGGAACCCTATGCAGTTTGACAAGGGGGCCTGACTTCAAAAGCATTAACCCTTGCATAATTTGGATGTGCTAGAAATGATACTTTCATTAAGATGATGAGTTCTGGCATCTGTCCATCTCAAGGTTAGGGAGTGCTGTTCTTGAGGATGTTGTGGTATGGAAACGGGCAGGGGATAGAAAAAAACATTTCCCAAGAGGCAGCAATAATTAACCCCAGAGCAGCAGAATGTATACATATACCTGTGCACTGTATGCGGATAGTTTCCAAATTATTGCTTTATCAAAACCTAGAAATGATACTTTCATCTTAATGAAAGTATCGTTTCTAGGTTTCACAGATAGTTTTTGCTTGTAGATTAAAAATAAAATAAAAACCCGATTTACAGAAATTAAAGCACTTAAGGCTTTTATTTAGATTAATATACTTAATTCTATTCTAACTTGAACTTTCCATTATTTTTCACATCTGAGTTTTGCTTTTACAGACGTTTCTAGATTTTATCAAGACCTGTTCTTAGTGTATAGAAACTGTATCAAAAGTTAAGTTTACACAGAAAGACTTTAAATTTTATTGCCGGGTTCTTCTTGCAGTTGCCAGTTATTAAATTAAAATCATTTTGTTATGTATTTTGTAAGTCTAGTATTTTTGAATTAACTTGTTGAAAATGCTATTTATAGTTTTTGAAAGTTCATTGATGAAACTATTTTTCTGGATATAAAAACTTTAAATTAGTCAAGATCTTGTTTTTATGAAGTTCATAGTCCAATATTTTAACATTTTGCCATAAAAGTCCATTTCATACACATTGCTACACATCCAGTTGTAATACATACTTATATTGCCCTCATTGAAATCTGTAATGTTTTAATAATAGTTATTGTGTTACTAATTTTTCTTTAAATTATCTTTTTCTATTGTTCGTGCTTCATGGGTTGTAGTAAGTTTTCTGTTTCAGTGGTTGTGTATGCAGATACATTTTATTTTTATAAAACTCCTGGTTAATCCTAAAAGGGTAACATTAAATAAAAGTACAAATGCTGTTGGTGACGACGAGTAAAAATTACGCGTATGGTAAATGTTTACGAATAAAAGTGGTTTTTGACAAAGCTGTTAAAAAGTTTTTATTTAGCAAACTTAATGTTGATAAACTTTTGAAAGTTTGACATAGGTAAATTCAAAATAACCTGAATAAACTACATATTAAAATGCCACACTTTTCAAAACTGAGGATGTGAAAATGAATAACTGAAATATTACATCATTTTTTTCCTAATACTCAATTAAAAGTATTTATTTTAAACGCTACTGTGGATTTCACTATATAATACATTAAAATTGAAGTTTTGGAAAAAAATTAGTTTTAGCATTCTATGCATTTCTTCACTTTTGACGCTCCTGCAAATTGGCCTCTGGCACTCACTGCAGTAAGTAGTTGTATGCCTCTTTTTGGTATATGGACAAATATGTGCAGTACTTTCGTGGTCCATGTTGGGATTTAGCATCACTCTTAGTACAAAGTTATTTTCTTCCTAGTGCTTCCTCTATAATTCCTTTTAGTTCTTTGTTTAATTTGAGAAGAGTAAATCTGTGTTGCTGCCATTCTTTTGTCAGTTGTTTGTGCATGAATTGCAACCTTTTTAAGTGGCTTACTCCATTTCTTATTTTGTCTTGTTTTTATTGAATTATTTCTTCATTTGTGTGGAGAAGAATTATATCAATGATTTCTTCAGGAAAGTATAGTTTGAAAAATACCCTTATTGGGTCATATAAAGACGATGCTGAGGACAACGGTCCTGGGAGCACATGCACAATATTTCTTTTTGGAGTTTTACCACTGGGTGCTGCTCTGAGTTTTCCAAATAAAGCCATTGTATTGTACCCAATTAGACAGTATCAGAAATTTTGATATTTTATGCATCAACAAATTCCACATCAGTCTTTGCTGTTCAACGAGTTTCATCTACTGAACGTTTTGTACATAATCTTTCTCTTCTTACCTTGCGTCTGAGGTACTTCAATATGTAAAAGCTCGTTGTGACTCGGTTCTTCCAGAGCTTCAGACGGCACAAAATCCAGATCTGCATCGCTAGCATCTAACTCCTCTTCTGATTCTCTTTACTCTTGTAAACCACTTATTTATTTTTAGTGCTTTCTGGTAGTTCTTGCAAAATAGAAATATTTGCTCTATAAGTTTCATCTGATTTCATTACTGACTTTTAAAATATCAAAAACATAGCACCAGAGACATCAAAGATGAGGTATAAAATCTTCACGAAAAATAATTTAGTGCATTATTAGTAACTGTGCGAAATGTTTATGCATATGAATTATTGCGTACAGGTAAACGTGCGTAAAATTTCCATATAACAATTTACCTGTGTTAGTAACGATAAGTAAAATTTACGCTGTAGCCTTTAGATGATGTCATCTTGCAAAAGAAGTGACACAAGGTGGTGACATTTCTATGGAATCACGAAATCGACATTCCGAGGAGAGCAAGCTCGGGCTGATTGGATATCTTCTTAACCAATGGAGCAGAGTCGCAGAATATAGACTTACACCGTATGTGGGTAATTTCCAAATTATTAGCTTATTTTGCAGATAGTTTTTGCTTGTAGATTAAAAAAAATAAAAATGCTATTTACAGCAATTAGAACACTTACTCAAGGCTTTACTAAGATTAATATATTTAATTCTATCTTGACATCAGAATGTTCAACTATTTTTCATATCTTCCGATAGAGTTCTTTTGTTTTTACAGACGTTTCTGGCCTCTTGATTTTATCAAGGCCTGTTCTCAATATATAGAAACTGTAACAAAAGTTTTGTTTACACAAAGATTTTTTTAAATTTTATTGCAGGTTACTCTTTTAAATTTTATTGCAGGTTACTCTTGCAGTTGCCAGTTAATAAAATAAAATGTTTTCCTTATGTATTTTATAAATACTATATTTGAATTAAGTTGTTGAAAATGCCATATATAATTTTTGAAGGTTCATTAACAGAACTGCTTTTCTAGATATAAAACCTTTCTTTAATTAGTCTTGTTTTTATGACGTTCATAGTCCAAAATTTTAAAGTTTTGGCCTTAAGGTCCATTTTGCACACATTTTTGTGGATTCAGTCGTAATGTACTTTTGTCCTCTCTAGAATCTGTAATGTTCTAATAATTATTTATTGTTTTATGAATTTTTCTTTAAATTGTGTTATTCTAGTGTTTTCATGATTCACAGGTTTGCAGCAAGTTTTCTGTTTCAATGGTTGTGTATGCAGATACATTTGATTTTTTATACAACTCTGCAATGGAGCACAGCTTTCTTTTTCTTACGTCGTGAGCGTAAAATTTACACACATTACCGTTGTAGGGTTAAGTGTGCGAGGTTAGCAATTTGGACAGAGTCATTTTCTGTCTAAGAACAGTGTTTCATCTTCCTAAACTTTAAAAAATGGAGTGAAGATTTTTCTTGTAACTGTAATTTCAGTTGTTGTTTTTTTTTCGTGATGTTGCCAGTATTGTTAGTAAATATCATTTTATTGCATAAACGTTCGTATTTCAGCATGAAAACTGGGCAACAATTTCCGAAAATAAAAGTTAAGATGGCACAAAGGTTTTTCACGATGTTTCTTCTGCCCAGTATTGTGTTTAAATGTCCATTTATTCTATAAATATTTGTATTTCAGTTTAAAAATGGAAAAAAAGTTTTTGAAAATGGAAGTCTAACAGGGCGAAGATTTCTCTCATAATCGTAATTTTTTTCTGTGACGTTCCCATTATCCCATGTTTTTGTTAAATGTGAAATGCGTTAAACGAAAACATGGCATAAATGTATGCATTTCATACATTTATGATGTGTTTAAATGTATGCACTTAAGCTTAATATAGAAGTGACAAAAGTTTGAAAATTTGTAATAACTAATGCATGGTGTTCAAAAGTATTCATATTTTCAAAGTTGTCTGAAATAGTGAAAGCTTTGATATGTATTCCTGGTCCTCAAACTGAAAGTCCATTATGATGGATAAAATTATCTGAGGGAATAAAACAAAAGAAAGAAAAGAGTGACAAAGAAGAAATGGGAAGGGAATGATATCAAGAGAAAGAAAAATTAAGCAATGAAGAGTCAACAAAAGACAAATACAGCCATGGAACTGAAGAAAGCAAGGCTTGTTCACGAAAGAAAACTTGAGCTGATATTCTATCATGTTCAACAATAAAATGATAGAAAAAAGAAACTGTTTTAAAGCGACATCTTTTAAAAGCATTTTATTTTGATTTGAATTTAGTAACTTTATATTGTGAGTACAGGGATGTGCTAGAGTTTAATATGTAGATAAATAAATTACAGTAAACAATTCCATCTTGTTCGTAATGCATTATATTCACACTTTCTCATCACACCTCATTTTTCAGCCAGTTAAAAAGTTGTTGTTTTTTTTGTCAGTCTCATGTGTGAATGTTTTGGAACCTATCATCTGTTTGTGATTCACTGCTGAAACAGAATGAACACATTTCTGAAACAAAGGTGAAGGGTGATGAGAAATGGATCGTGTACACTGACATGGAGCGGAAAAGATAGTGGTACAAGCAATATAACTCGCCATTAACCACTTCAAAATCTGGTCTGCATTTCAAGTTGAAGGTAATGAATGTTCTGTGTGACATGGGAATGTTGTATTACAAGCTGCTGCCGGGCAACCAACCGTTAAATTCTGATAGCCTCTCTCCTCGGTTGGACCAGCTGAAGGCTGCCCCATGGTGACAAAGGTCCAGAAATAGTCAACTGGAAGAGTGTTGTCTTCCACCAGGACAGTGCCAAGCATCATGTTTATTTGGTCACCATGAAACAATTGTTGGAGCTTGGCTGGGATCTCCTGTCTCACCTGGGCTTGTCTTGAGATTTCCATTTGTTCCAGTTTTTGCAGAACTCTCTCAGTGGAAAGAACTTCACTTTGGAGGCCTGAAAAAATAATTTTTACTAGTTCTTTGCACAGAAACTTGCAAAGTTCTGGGCAGATGGAATCCTGAGGCTACCTAATAGATGGTGAGAGGTACTGGAAAAAGAGGGTGCCTTCTCCATTACTAAATAAAGTGGCAACGGTATGTAAAAGCTTTGTTTTTCACTTTTGTCAACAAATGAGACTAAGACATTTTACACAACCACATAGAAATAGTATTAAAGAAGATGCCATAACTTTAAATGAAGCAATTGGCAAAATGCATGCATACTGCTGAGAAATTGCTTCTTGTTAACATAGCAAAATTATGAAGACAGGCAGTCAAATAACAGGTGATTATAATTGTATAGAAACTGTTTAAACTAAACTTGGAAAATGTTAAGGTTGATCCACATAAAATCTTCACCTTGTATTTCCAGTGGTAAACTTCTGTAACCATTTTCTTCACAATTAATGCGTTTACAAGGATGAAAATTTGAACATCGATAAAAATAACTTCATATTATAGCTTAGTATACTTAATATTTTCTAAAACTTAATTATATTAAAAATTAATAACTTTTCCTTTGGTGGTGTTGAGACCAGAAAATAGATGATGTGACCTGTACATTGATGACATCAGTAAACAAACAAATTTTGGATTGCTTAATAATGGTTAAATTTTAGAAAATATTAAGTATACTAGGCTAAATATGAAGTTATTTTTATTGATATTCAAATTTTCATCCTTGGGAATGCATTAATTGTGAAGAAAATTGCTACAGAAAGGTTGCTTATTGGAAATACAAGGCAAATATTTTGGTTGGATCCACCTTAAATGACACATACATAGTTTATTAGTTCTGGAGGGGAAGGAAGAAGGAATGCAAAGCATTTTGATTATACTAAGGATTGAAAATGAATGATGTGCTGCAGTATTTGATATAATTCATTTAAAACAAGGGGAAAGGTGGTGCTGTTGATGCAGATTTGTGGTCTTGCTGAAGGTGGTTATTATATGCATTAACCAGCAGTTGCTCTGACTTAGTTTTTGCCAAATTCATTTGGGGGTTGGGCAAAGTGTTATAACAGTATAACAAGTTAGTAAAATCATGCAATGCATTGATTATGATACGCTTTCCAACATACTAGAATTCATTACTCAAGTTATGAGGAAAATGGCTGTGGAATAAATCTCACTCCTGTGCCCTGACCTTTGATCCCATTTGGATGATATTCAACAGAACTGGTTCAGTATACCTCCAAAATAACATGATAGTTTTGTCGCAATCGAAGCAATTTTACGTAAGTTATGATGCATAAGGGCTATGGAATAGATCCCACTTCTGTGTCCTAATCTTTGACCCCATTTCGCCCATTTTCAATAGGATTCGTCCCCAGGCAGATCCCTACAACATACTAACATTTCATCAAAATCAAAACATTTTTACATAAGTTATGATGCATAATTGTGACAGAAGCGATTTCGCTCCTATGTCCTGACCTTTGACTCCCATTTCGCCAATTTTCAATAGGGTTTGTCCCCAGGTGGACCTCTACCACATACTAAAATTTAATCGAAATCGAACCTTTTTTAAGTTAGCTATGATGCATAAGAGCAGTGAAATGGATCCCGCTCCTATGTCCTGACCTTTGACCCCATTTCGTTCACTTTCAATAGGGTTCTTTCCCAGGTGTTCCCCTACCACATACTAAAATTTCATCGAAATCGAACGATTTTTACGCAAGTTATCATGCGGACGAACATACGCACACAACGCGTGACATAATGAGGCAGATGGGAATCGCGATCATCTGCTCGCAAGAGTGTGACATCATAAAACTTTAATAGGATCCACACACAACGCGTGACGTACTGAGACAGATGGTGTGACCGCACGCCAACATCAAATGGGGCGACGCAATGACACTACACTAAAAACGTGGTAATTTGTATTGGTTATTTAACCCACTAAACGAATTTTCCTAAAGTCGAGATCAAGCTAAATTGATTTCTAGTACCAGAAAACGGTAGGTTAACGATTTTCATCAAAATCCTTAGAGCTGTTTTCAAAATAAAATTTACATACATACAAGAATTGTTACTTTAAGGTGAACGTCAAGTAATTTTGCTTCCTGTACTTCGAATGGAAAAATTTCTGTACACATTTTCTTCCCAATTAATGCGTTTCCAAGGATAAAAATTTGAACATCGATTAAAATATCTTCATTTTATAACTTGCAATACTTAATATTTTCTAAAACATGACCATAATTATGCAATCCAACATTTGTTTGTCTACTGACGTCATCAAAGTACAGGTCGCACCTTTTTTCTGGTTTCAGCACTTTTTCTGGTTTCAACACCACCTAAGGAAAAGTTATTGATTTTTAATATAAATATGGTTATGATTTAGAAAATATTAAGTATTCCAAGTTATAATATGAAGTTATTTTAATCGATGTTCAAATTTTCTTCCTTGGGAACACATTAATTGTGAAGGGAAATGTGTAAAAAAATTTTCCATTGGAAGTATAGGAAGCAAAATTACTTGACGTCCCCCTTAATAATATGGGATAAGGGCGATGGAATGGATCGCAATCCTATGTCCTGACCTTTGACCCCATGTCGTCCATTTTCAATAGGGTTCGTCCCCAGGTGGTCCCCTACCACATACTGAAATTTCATCGAAATCGAACCATTTTTACGCACGTTATGATGCATAAGAACAATGGAATGCATCCCACTCTTATGTCCTGACCTTTGACCCCAATTCACCCATTTTGAATAGGGTTCGTCCCCAGGCGGTCTCCTACCACATAGTAAAATTTCATTGAAATCGAACCATATTTACGCAAGTTGTGACGCATAAGTGCAATGGAATGGATCCCGCTCCTACGTCGTGACCTTTGACCCCATTTGTCCCATTTTTAATAGGGTTTGTCCTCAGGTGGTCCTCTACCACATACTAAAATTTCATCGAAATCGAACCATTTTTACGCCAGTTATCGTGCGGACAAACCGACGGATGGACAAAGCTGGAGCATATATGCTTCTTCAACCTACGGTTGGAAAGCATAAACAAGTTAGTAAAATCATGCGATGCATTGGTTATAATATGCGTTCCAACATTACAGAAATCATTACTCAAGTTATCCCTCAAGTTATGAGAATAATGTCTGTGGAATAAATCTCGGTCTATACCTCCGAAATAATATGATAAAGTTTTGTCACAATCGAAGCATTTTTACGTAAGTTATAATGCATATGGGCTATGGAATAGATCCCGCACCTGTGTCCTAACCTTTGACCCCATTTCGCTCATTTTCAATAAGGTTTGTCGCCAGGTGGTCCCCTGCCATATACTAAAATTTCATCGAAATCGAACCTTTTTTACGTTAGTTATAGCACATAAGAGCACTGGAATGGATCCCTCTCCTATGAACTGACCTTTGACCCCATTTCGTTCACTTTAAATAGGGTTCCTTCCCAGGTGATCCTCTACCAGATACTAAAATTTCATCGAAACTCAACGGTTGTTACGCGAGTTATCGTGCTGACGGACATACGCACATAACGCGTGACGTAATGAGGCAGATAGGAATCGCGACCATCTGCTAGCAAGGTGTGACGTCCTAAATCTTTAATAGGATCCACAAACAACGCGTGACGTAATGAGATAGATGGCATGACCGCGTGCCAACATTCTCAAACGTGAGTTGTGACGTCATAAGATTTCTAAGCATTGGTAACATTAATGGAACAATGCCATCACTAAAAACGTTATAATTCGGGGTGGTTATTTAACCCACTAAACGAATTCTTCTAAAGTCGAGATCAAGCTAAATCGATTTCTAGTACTAGAAAACGGTAGGTTAACGACTTTCATCAAAATTCTTAGAGCCGTTTTTAAAATAAAATGTACATACATACATACAAGAATTGCTACTTTAAGGTGGACGTCAAGTAACTTTGCTTCCTATACTTCCAATGGAAAAACTTATGTACACATTTTCTTCAGAATTAATGCGTTCCCAAAGATAAAAATTTGAACATCGATTAAAATATCTTCATTTTATAACTTGCAATACTTAATTTTTTCTAAAACATAACCACAATTATGCAATTCAACATTTGTTTGTCTACTGACGTCATGAAAATACAGGTCGCGCCATCTTTTTTCTGGACAATTAATGCGTTCACAAGGACGAAAATTTGAACATCGATTAAAATAGCTTCATTTCATAACTTGGAATACTTAATATTTTCTAAACCATAACCGTAATTATGCAATCCAACATTTTTTTGTCCACTGAAGTCATCAAAGTACAGGTTGCGCCATCTTTTCTCTGGTTTCAACACCACCAAAGGAAAAGTTATTGATTTTTAATATAATTATGGTTATGTTTTAGAAAATATTAAGTTTTCCAAGTTATAATATGAAGTTATTTTAATCGGTGTTCAAATTCTCATCCTTGGGAACACAATTAATTGTGAAGGAAGTGTGTACAAAAGTTTTTCCATTAGAAGTATAGGAAGCAAAATTACTTGACGTCCACCTTAATAATATGGGATAAGGACAATTGAATGGATTGCAATCCTATGTCCTGATCTTTGACCAAATTTCGTCCATTTTCAATAGGGGTGGTCCCCTACTACGTACTGAAATTTCATCGAAATCGAACCATTTTTACGCACGTTATGACGCATAAGGGCAATGGAATGCATCCCGATTTTATGTCCAGACCTTTGACCCCACTTCACCCATTTTGAATAGGGTTCGTCCCCAGGCGGTCTCCTACCACATAGTAAACTTTCATTGAAATCGAACTATATTTACACAAGTTATGACGCATAAGGGTAATGGAATGATCCCGCTCCTACGTCGTGACCTTTGACCCCATTTGTCCCATTTTTAATAGGGTCCGTCCCTAGGTGGTCTCCTACCACATAGTAAAGTTTCATTGAAATCGAACCATATTTACGCAAGTTATGGCCCATAAGGGCAATGGAATGATACTGCTCCTACGTCATGACCTTTGACCCCATTTGTCCCATTTTCAATAGGGTTTGTCCCCGGGTGGTCCCCTACCACATACTAAAATTTCATCGAAATCAACCCGTTTTTACGCCAGTTATCGTGCGGACGGACGGACAAAGCTGGAGCATATACGCTTCTTCAACCCACGGTTGGAAAGCGTAAAAAAAAGGTAATCTCCAATATGTTTGCCAACACTTTTTTTCCCCCATTGCTAAAAGGACTTTTTACCTGTAAATCACAGTTAAAATTTTATGAATTCTATTTCCGGAGCAATGCACAAACAGTTATTTTTGTAGACAGTTAAAATGGTATACAACGTTCCAAAAAATGATTAATCATACTTTTTAAAATGTTAAACACCACTTTAAAAAGTTAAAATGGTGTTTAATTATATGAGTGGATTTAATAAAAAAGTAATCAGGTAGGATTTGGAAGAAGTAATCTTTTCAAAGTTTACAGGGTGTGTTTGATTTTGAAGAAACTTATAAGTTTTTTTTTTCGTTTGGGTTTTTGTAGCTTTTGAAGATAAAGCAACTCATCCATAGATCATGCAATGCTGTCGAGCCAGACCTGTCAGTTCAGTTGATCATCATCATTCTCTATCATGAATATAAATAAAACAGCTTATATGAAATGCAGTGGTGGCTTTTCAGGTGAAGTAGGTGAAGTGCCTCTTCACCTATTTTATTTGAAATAAAGTTTCATTTAAGAATTTCGTATAATATATTCTTTTTTTACCTTTATTGCGTGCTAAAATACCCAAAATTTTGATTAGATATCAATTCACAATGCGCGTCCGATACGGAAAACAAGTCCTTATACGCAAAATAGTTCAAGTGAAGAGCTGAAATGAGAATGCTTGGAGGTCTGCAGTTTTTGTCCGAGTTGCCATGGTAACTGTGACGTCACCCTCCCCAATCTGCCGGGCAAGTGAAGTGTTTTAGCTTGAGATGCCAAGCCTCTGACTGAAGTCGTGACCTTACGAAGAAATCGCAGTGGAACGGGAATCCTTGGCAATCCACTAGGGCTTTGCGGTGTTTCGGTACATACTTTCCGAAAGAGATTTTTTTTTTTTTTTTTTCGTGTTTTGTGATTGTTTGTTAAAAACTTCATTAGTTACTTTAGTTTTGTGTATAGTTTAACTGACAGTGATAGTATTAGTTTTCAGTATGTATCCTGTGAACGACATTGTCTGTAATTTATTGCAAACTCCGTTCAGTCGGTGGAAAGATGAAAATAAAAGAGACATTTTACTTCAACGATGACCGGCGGATTCACTGACAATTGTCGCCAAGAATGAAATCAAGAAAAGCGGCAAATCTTACAATATTAATTTAAAAAATTGTTGGTTTGCTGAATATAAATGGCTTGGTAGCCCTTCTGTGTTACAAAAGCTATTTTGTTGGCCCTCCTTATTTTTCGGTATTAAAATTTGGCGTGGAATAAAGACAATTTTCAGATTTCTTAAATATAAAACGGTCACTTCACAAACGTGGGGATTCTAGCGAACACCTGAAATGTGCATTAATGCTAAATAATTTAGAAAAGAATCAGAATACCATTGCAGATGGCCCGAGGAAGAATGCTAGGCTTTTGAAAATGCATTTCAGCGAAAGCTTTCGTTTAAATAGACTTTTCCTGCAGACAATGATTGATGCAGTACTGTATTTGAGTAAACAAGAACTAGCATTCCGTGACCATGATGAAGGCATTGACTCGATAAATCGTAGAAATTCAAGGAATTGCTTTCACTGTTGATATCAAGAACTCCTTTAAAAATTCAAAATCAATACGAAACAATAAAAAATGTCTTCACAGGTGACTCAAAAACTATTCAAAACGAATTAATTGAATGTATTTCTGAATATATAAACGATCACATCAAAAATGAAATAAATGAAGTTCAATGCTTTTATATTCAGGTAGATGGGAAGCCATAACCAAACTTCCGAGTGCTCTTTAATAATACGATCTGTTGATTCGGAAGGTGTATTGGTTGAGCGATTTTTGGGTTTCCATGGTGTGAGTGAAAATAGAACGTCAGAAGCTTTATACAAAATGCTAGACAAAGTTTTGGAACAGTTTGATTATCAACACAAGTCAATAGGACAATGTTACGATGGGGCAAACGTAATGTCTGGACACTGGACTGGGCTCCAGAAAAAAATGAAGCATAAAGCTTCTCAATCTGTTTTTGTTATTGTTTAGTACATCGTTTGAATCTTGTATTACAGCAGAGTTTTTCTAAAATTTCTAAGTTTCAAATATTTTTTGCAAGCCTCAGTGTAATTCCTTTGTTTTTTCACCACTCAGCGAAGAGATCGCTTCGCTGAGTGGTGAAAAACAATACACTCACATCAACAACCACAAGATGCATGCAAACCATAACGGAAACTCGATGGTCCTCCACTTCGAAGTTAGTATGTGTAATAGTTGAAGATTGGGATAAATTGAACGAAGTATTCGAATTTCTCACAAATAGTGACCAATCAGAAAAAAATCAATTCAACTTGCCCAAGGGTTTTTAAATGATATGAACACTTTTGAATTTACATTTTTGGAAATAGTATTTAATGAAATATTTGACTTCACCGATCTACTGTTCGAAATTTTGCAGAAAAAATCAATAGACATAAACTACTGTGTTACTCAAATTAAAAACAACTAATGAATTTTTGAGCCATAAAAGGAACGATGAGGTATTTGGAACACTGTTTGGAAAAGCTAGCAAAATCACAGAAATAAGCAGATCTAAATGGGAATTGCTCTTACACCAGAAACAATTTTTAAAAATTATAAACAATTGTATTTTGAAATTTTGTACCACATTCTTATGGAAATGGATATAAGATTTCAAGACTGAGAAACTTAAACTTTAATTTGCCTGGCTTGCTGACACAACCAAATTCGACCAATTTAATTCAAGCTTTCCCTCTCATGCTTTTGAAAATCTACAACATTTTTACGGAAAAATATTTACTAAACACCAGCGCCTTAAAGATGAACTGAGTCTTGTATATGCTGATGAAAAATTAAGGAATATATCGACTCATGAACTTCTTCGAGTGCTTCATGGAGATAAAGGCATTTTTACAGAAGCTTATAAATTGGTTTCCCTGATTTTAACAATTGCATCTGCAAGTGTTTCAGTGGAAATAAGTTTTTCTTGCCTTAAAAGAATACAAACTTACTCTAGAAACACTATTTCTCCAGATAAACTTGCTTCTTTGGCAAAGATTTCTATTCAGAAAGACATTTTCTTGATGTCACGAAGAAGCAGCCATTTTCTGACGACATAATCGACAAATTTCCAGCTTTAAAGGGAAGAAGAATTGATCTAATATATAAAAAAATAGGTAAGTTCTCATTAACTGATTTTCATTGAAGACAGTAGATATCTTTTCATATTGCTCTTGTAGCTCTTCACCTATTTTTCCTACCACGAGCCGCCACTGATGAAATGTCAGATGTAGGTCAATCTGGGGCAGACATTTTTAGAATTATCACTAACCAATGCCATATGGAGCATCTGATGGGTGTGATATCATCAACAGATTCATAGCAACTGGTGCCCAGCCCAAGCAAGGAAATACATGAAGATAAAACAGTGTTGTGTAGCTTTGCAGAAATGTAGTAGCATCCTGATGTTGGAAATAAATGTTAGTACAAATTAACCTTTTTTACCAATTGCTACATGACTCATTTTCCAGTAGTATCAGTGCAGAAAGTACCAAAAATAACCTAAAAGAGCAAAATTTATTGGTTTTTCAAAATCAGGTGCAACCAACTTCTAAAAGATATATTAGTTCATACCTGCCTAGTTTTGTGGTTTAGCTGTAAAATTTATGGAAATTCTATTTACAGTTATTTTTACTGGCAACATATTTTGAAATTCTGTTGCCTCCCCTCCCCAAGATTAGCGTAGTTTTAAAAAGAATAAGTGCAAAGTACCAGGGCACTTTTATATTCTGATTTATCTGACCACATTTTCTCCTCCTACATTCCTTACCTTGTCTGCTTGGTAAAAACACTGTAAGAATAGAATTGGTGATAAATACTAAAAAAAGAGAGAGAAATGAAAAGTAGAAACCTCACATAGACTTAAATATTGTATTTTTCAAAGGTATTTAGACATGTTGAAAGTTCAGTACCTATGTTTAGTATTGTTTAATGTTTGTTTTTTTGTTTGTTTCTTTTTTGTGGGGGGGTGGCAGAAAAGAGAGGGGTCACCTTTCTAAAATTTAAAGCCAAAGTTGAGTATTTGACCTCGAAAAAAAAAACTTTTTTTTTTTTTTTTGGCTAAGCCTACTCCATCTACATGCTAAATGAAAGGCCATATGGAGATGCCACCGAAATTAGTTTTCTAAGCTCTGGAGAACTGGAAATACAGCAGTTTTAATGTTGTTCAACAAAGGCAAATGCAGATTTTGATTTTTTTTATTTACATTTTTGATCTCCATGTGTTGTCAAATAATAATAATGTGTCTCAGAAATTTGAATTTTGGAGCACCAACAGTGGTGGTTTTAGATTTACCGGGGCCCTGCGCACAGTGTCAGTTTTGAGGCCTCCCTCACTTTGCTGAGGCATCCTTAAAATATAACCCACACATTTTTACTCTCTCCTACTAATGTATAAAAAAAAGTATTATAATCGCAAAAACAAATTGATTTCCAGATTTCAATAGAAATACCCGTTTTTGTCCTCCCCCGAACATGATTTTATTATTTTCATGGTGGTGTCTATATGTGTGTGTGTGTATGTGTGTGTGTGTGTGTGTGTGTGGTTTGTTGCTGCCATAACTCAAAAACTATTATAGCTGTCATGTCAAAATTTAATACTGAGAGCTTTTGGGATACTTTGATGGGGAGGAAATTGGTGTAGTTAAAAGTGGAAAGCCTTTTGTTAAGGAAGAAAAGTTGGAACTTTCGTAAAGACCACTGAACCATGGTACTTTAACATGTTACGTAAGGTTAGTTTATGGTACTGTTTTAATTGACATTTATGTTACATGTGGCAGGGCTCAAAATTTCAGGTCTAACTCTTCTAGCCAAAAAAATTTTCACTCGCCATCACACCACTGTAACATGCAAGAGACAGTGAATTTTCAGCAAGTTTTCTGTTTTAATGATAGTGTATGCAAATATATATATATATACAACTCTGCAATTATGCTACAGCTCAGATCTCAGAAAATAATAGTAATAATAATAACCCTCCAGGTTGTATTAACCCAGGAAAGTCATCAAAAGCCAATATTTTTTAGTGCTGGAGGAAAAGAAATAGCTAAAGTAACATTTTAAAAAATGTTGGTCATGCACCAGAACCCAATCTCCCTATAAAGCGAATTGTCAGCACCTCCACCACCATGCTCCTTTTTCTCATATGTACATAGATATGTTTCCTGGAATCTCGGCTGGTACAGCAAAGATTAATCGGTACGCAGTGCTTTTGAGAATCAGCGTTTTTCCAAGTGATAATCGAGACGGCAAAAGAATATTTTCTACGTGAAGTAAATTAATTTCTCTTCGCTGCATTCTTTTAAACATAATCTTAGGTCATGGATTAGGGACATTCTTCGCTGCATTCTTTTAAACATAATCTTAGGTCATGGATTAGGGACGTTTTGCGCCGTTTTGCTCAATGTTTCATCACCGAAAATCTAGTTCTTTTCCTTGATGTTACAGGAACCGATAAGTCCTCCCCGCCCTCCCCAAAAAATCGAGGTTTGATGACCCATGTTTGAAACTGCAACAGCGCAATCAATTCAAAATTTTTCTGTGATAAGTAAATGAATTCATCTTTTTCGTATTCTTATACAGAGAAAGGAAATATCACCTTTCTTTTTCGTATTCTTATACTGAGAAAGGGAATATCACTTTTCTATGTTGCAAATTAGCATTTTTTTTTTTTTTTTTTGCTGTTTTTCTGCGATGTTTCGTCGCCGAAAATAGAGTTCTTATCCTTGATGTTACTGGAGCCAATGCATCGAGATTTACAATACATCAAGCACTTTAACAAATATTATGGTTACTCGATGTGGAATTAGTGAGCTATCACCGATATATTGAACGACGATTTATTCATCAATGTGCCAATAACTGCTGCAGATGGGAAAGATGCGAATTCTTTGGTTCTTTAGCAAAACATTGTGGTTTTTGCAGATACATCAAAAATTTTCTCACATATTATGGATGTGTGAACGTTTTGGGAATGAATATCCACCAATATGCCCATCCCCACTCTGAGTTAGAACTAGAAACGCATGCAGGGAAGAAACACTTTCTCCCACAATGCTGTGGGGTTCCTTTCAGTGAGCTTCGCATCAGCTGTCTGTATGCAGCCCACGGAAGAGGCTCACTGGTCTGCAGGTGATGCCGCAGTGATTGATACACCACCGTCAGAGACCATTTTACTAAAATCATTTCATGAGAACGAAAAAAAAAAAAAAAGCACAGTTAAATGCAATTCTCAAGATGCCTCTCACACTGAAATATTTTTAAGATAACATTTTACTGAGAGTGAAGACACTACAGTTCAAATTATTTTTCTGAAGATACTGTTTGAGCTAAAAATATTTTTGTAAAGATGCTGCCCTACAGCATCAAATGTCAAACAGGAAAACAATTTAATATTTTTACTGCTCGCCAACAATAAATTTCTGATCGCCATTGGCGACTGGGCGACCGCAAATTTTGTGCCCTGCATGCGGTGTGGGATCTGCTGTCGCATATCGTCAGATTCCACACCACTGACTGTTAGTTTCCTTAAAGACAGTCCAAACATGGATGAAATCTATTCCTGTGCCTTGTAAAACACGTTTTTCGATGCTATTTTACTTTTTTACTTGTGCGATAACAGTTTTGTGATTACCTCTTACACTAAACTTAATGGGGGAAAAGGAATTTTAAGGGAAAGATGGGAAGTCATATAAAATGTGAAACTAAAGAGCTAAATGTTCATTACATTCTAAGAAAATCGGCTGGAAATACAGTGGCGTGCAAAAGTATTGCATTATCTGCAAAAACAATGAATATTTAAGCTTAACTCTTTTTTAACTAACTAATTTTCATAGTTATTTCATCATTTATATGTCATTAGATTTAAAAAATGGCTTAGTTTTTCCTGTAGCTACTTTTGTTCTTAAGATACATTGCAAAAAACATGACCAAGTTGAAATTATTATGAAAAGGATCATTTATCCAATACTTTACAGCAATAAATCATTTTTGTAATTTATAAGAAATGAAATAACATTTAAATACAGAAAAATAATGAAGCAAAATTATAAAATGTACCTAATATTTTGGTGCCCAGCCTTTAGCTGTAATCACAGCTTTGCATCTTGCTGGCATACTGTGAATAAGGTTTTGTAAAAGATTGGGTTGAACAGTACGATTCCAAATTTGAATTACATCTTCAATGAATTGAATTTTGGTTCTTGGGCTTATTTTTATTTATTTTTTTCCTTTATTTTTTTATTTTTTTTTTATTTGTTGATAGTTCATATGACACTTTGAACCACAAATTTTCGATCAGGTGTAAGTTCAATGAATGTGATGGCCAATCAAGATGCTGAACATATTTTTCCTGAAACCACTTTTTCACTACTTGAGCACGATGACAGGGAACATTGTTACCTTGAAAAATAAACTTGCCATCATAAACACTCAAGACACGCTGTAGCATATTAAATCCGTTTATTTGTGTGGCGTAGTAAGTACAAAGATTCGCCAAGCTTTCGCACTCCACTGGGAGGCTTTTTCAAGGCAATGGTAGACATAAAAATGCAGGGAATTGGAACACGTTTGGAACAAAGATGATTTTTGAAAATAATGTGAGTGACATCACGAGCATATTACACAAATTTTTTGTCATGCAATTATACTGTGTGTCGCGACGTGTTTCCATCTTTTAATAATGCATGCCAAGCTCTTGGTAGTTCATTAGAAACTATATCATTGCATGCTCGTCTGATGGATAGGATTTAGACTGTTTCCCTGATGGCAGTCCCAAACACAAACTATAAAGAGACTGCCATCAGGGAAACAGTCTAAATCCTATCCATCAGACGAGCATGCAATGATATAGTTTCTAATGAACTACCAAGAGCTTGGCATGCATTATTAAAAGATGGAAACACGTCGCGACACACAGTATAATTGCATGACAAAAAATTTGTGTAATATGCTCGTGATGTCACTCACATTATTTTCAAAAATCATCTTTGTTCCAAACGTGTTCCAATTCCCTGCATTTTTATGTCTACCATTGCCTTGAAAAAGCCTCCCAGTGGAGTGCGAAAGCTTGGCGAATCTTTGTACTTACTATTCCACAAAAATAAATGTATTTAATACGCTATATGTGACTTTTGAGTGTTCACAGTGTGGTGTATTTATAATTATGTTGCATTTATAAAGTTTTCTAGATGATAGCATCTTGTTTTCTAATATCCAAATGTATATATGCAGTTCGTGTATATCTTCTGTGCTTGGAAACTACACGTTATATGTGGCTGAGATATTCAATAATATTGATATAACTTATCTATATATTCCATTACTCACGTCAAATTTTGTAGCTGTGAGCTCTGTGATGCACAGTTATGTAATGGTATATGAAATATAACAACAATGCTGCAAGGTAAAAGATGTTTCTTACATGACACTTTTTCTGTAGTCGTCCCATTGTTCACCACCGCAAGTCAACAAAAATGGCGCCGGCTATCAGTTCGTTTAAAAATTTTGCGTAACCTTCCATGTTATCTGCTGCGATCCAAAATGCAGAACAACCTCACTGCACGCTTTTATCAATGTGCGATACTCTCAAGGCAGATTTGGTTAGCTCTATTATTCAATTGCTCGTGGCATTTACTTAACTCAAAATCACAACAGATGCTAAAAACGTAATGCTATATGTTAAAATCCAGAACATGAAATTGTAAAAATTGAACACCATGATGAATTCTAAAAAACAAATGCAACTAGTTAAGAAATTAAATGAGATGAAATATTGAACATAATTGCTGTCAATATCCTTCACACCCTGTACACATACCTGCCAACTACTACGGAATGTCCGTAGTTTCTACTGATTTAGTTGTCTGACTATGAAAGTACGGGACTCACTGCCGAAACTACGGATTCTACGAATTCTCATTTAAAAAAAAAAATTGCTATTGTTTATGATATACATGAGATTCTTGAGCGGATTCGCGGAATTTCGCTTTTTTTTTTTTTTTTTTTTTTTTTTTGACATCATTTAAAGTATTCTCAAGATCAATGCAAAATTGAAGAGAATTTGGAGGGAAGGGGTCGTTTTCCGTATGGGGATGGTATTTCGTGTTTTAAAACTTTCAAAAACAGTAGTTAAATGGAGAATTTTTTTTTTTTTTTTTTGCTGTAATCGTGGTTTTTTTTTCTCCCGATGTTGCCTTTATGTCCAGTATTCTTGTTAAATATCATTTTATTGTATAAATGTTCGTATTTCAACTTGAAACTGTAGGCAACAATTTGCAAAAACGGAAGTTAGACGCCGCGAAAATTTCTCCGTGATCTTCAGGCATAAAATTCTTCCACGAATTCCGCCTTTTTCATTATTAATTTGGTCATTCACGTGATCGATGCCCAAGTGAACAGATATTAGGGAGTGGGGGTTGGTGGTGACGGGGGATTTTGTGTTCGGAGGACGGAATTCCTTCATTATGAAATTTTCGAAAACCGAAGGTCGACCGGGTTTAGATTGTTTCCGTAATCGTAATTTCTTTTTTCTCGTGATGCTACTTCTGTCCAGTATTATTGTTAAATAATATTTTGCTGCATAAGTATTTTTATTTCAGCTTGAAAATACGGGGAAAATTCCAAAACCGGAATGCGGACAAAGCAAAGATTTCTCCTGTAATCGTCCCCACCCACTTTGTTCCCACTCTCCTGCATCTATGTATGCCGCGCAATAACACTAGCTACTACTGAAAAGGCTCTTGCCAATGTTGGCAGGTATGTGTACACCCTGAAACCCACCTGCATTCCTGGACGTGTTTCACTCTAGTTACTCCTAGGCATTCTCAACGGGCATTGAAGAATTCACTAGCAACCCTCCTTGCCTCCGGAAGTCATACCGCGCATGGGTCATTATTCCAACTAACTGTAACACACCATATGAACTCCCGTATGCATGGAGGAATTCAATACACACTGAAAAAAAAATATTTACAGAGAAGCATATGAATAAAAAACAACAGAGGCAGGAAAGTCAGAATCACACACTAGATGGCGCCTGCCTACTTACGCGATAATAGCCCATGCGCTGTATGCGTCATGACTTCCGGAGGCAAGGAGGGTTGCTAGTGAATCGTTCAGTACCTGTTGAGAATGCCTAGGAGTAACAACCGGGAACGCAGGTGGAGGTGGGTTTCAGGGTGTACAGTGTGTGAAGGATATCGACAGCAATTATGTTCATTACTTCATCTCATTTAATTTCTTATCTGGTTCCATTCGTTTTTTTAGAATTCATCATGGTGTTCAATTTTTACAATTTCATGTTCTGGATTTAACTTTTACAGCATTACGTTTTTAGTGTCTGTTGTGATTTTGAGTTCAGTAAATTCCATGCACAGTTGAATAATAGAGCTAACCAAGCAGGGCCATAGCCAAACTCTATACTTAGGGCAGGCTCAATAAAATTTAGGGCATGCTCAAAAAAGCTATATACTTTTTACCTTTTTTTGAGCATTACTGAAGTTTTACAAATTTCAACCCAGACTAAGTACCTTATCTAGGTGCATCAGGTACAAAAGTACCATTTTTGATTAACATAAATAAAAAACAAGAAACATTTTGCAAAATAAAAATACATTTATAATCGTTGCTTACCAATAGAAAATCAAAATAGTTGTAGTCGTTGGTTCTTTTGACCATTAAATTTTCTCAAAAGTAAGCCCATGTCAAGAGTTTATGTGCGGTTTTGTTCGAATGCAAGAAGAGTCAAATTCGACGTTTGTTGATGGCACATCAAAAGCCGCCGTGAGCAGTTAATTCTCGGTAAAACAGAAAAGGTGGATTCACAAGTAGTCGTACTACAGCCGAAAGTCCTAGCTGTGGCCAATAAATCATAAGTATCTCTGAAGACTACTCGCTGCTTAAAAATTCCATCAAAAATGACTGAATTTAGGTTTTCTTTCTTCTGAGTTTGTATGAATCTGTTGACTACTGCAATTTCTTCTGGAGATGGAAGTTTGATACCTAAACTTGGCAAATATTTGACTTTGTCTAAATCAATATTTTCGTCTTCAGCACTGGAAACTGCAATTAGGAGTTTTTCATTTTCTACAAATCATTGGCAGGACAGGCGCAAAATTTTTCAGGGCAGGCTCTGCCTTTCCCATGGCTACGGCCCTGTAACCAAGTCTGCCTTGAGAGTATCACACATTGATAAAACCGTGCAGTGAGGTCGTTCTGCATTTTAGACTGCAGCAGATAACATGGACGATTATGCAAATTTTTTAAACGAACTGATAGCCAGCGTCATTTTGTTGACTTGCGGTGGTGTGCAATGGGATGAGTGTCATGTAAGACTACAGAAATTTTGTTGACTACAGAAAGAGTGTCATGTAAGTAACATCTTTTACCTTGCAGCATTGTTGTTATATTTCGTATACCATTACATAACTGCATCATCGAGCTCACAGCTACAAAATTTGATGTGAATAATAGAATATATAGATATACGTTATATCAATATTATTGAATCCAAGTGTATTTGTGGGCATTTATTGTACAATCGACAATATGGAGGTTCCTAACGCCATGTGCACGCATGCAGCTCCAAACCATGGCCTTCACTGGATGCTTAGCAGTAGTCACTAAGCACCTTGGATGGAATTCTTCATGCTAGAATCTAATTACATAGGTACTACTCTGATTCCCATTAAGGCAAAATTCTGATTCATCACTGAAAACATTTTCCCATTGCTTGGTTGTCCATGAGACATGCTGTTTTGCCCACTGAAGTGTACGTTGTCTTTGATTTGTAGTTAACAGTGGTTTACTCTTGCCTTTGCAGCCACGTGAGTCACAGTCAAGTAGCCTCCTCGTAACAGTAGATGTACTTACAGCATCAGTAACTTCAGACCATCTTTGAAGCAATTCAGGTTAATGGAGCCTCCTGTCTGTCAAGCTTAGCTTTCTGAGCACACTGTTTGGCCAGGTTGTAATGGATCTGGGCTTTTCACTGCGACACTTTTTTAATATCAACAGTGTCTTTTACTTTCTTCAGTAGCCTAATAACTGTAGATTGATTGCAGCCCACTCTGTCAGCAATTTACCTTGACGAATATCCTTCTTCATCCAGAACTATTTTTTCTCTGTCCGCTGTGGACAGTTCTACAGTTTTAACCATTATTAAGAATGTACTCAAGTTATATCCTAATAACAAGAGACCACTACTATGCTATAGCAGCTCTGCCTCAACCCTTGCTAAGGCTGGAGTAGAATTAGGATAGCATTAAGAAGCAGCCAATCAATGTAAAAGAATGTCTATGATTGCCTGTAATAACTGATGCGCAGCTAATGTGAATTTCAATGTGTTTGTCAAACCCCATATTTTATATAATGTGCTCAAAAAGAAAATAAAGTCGATAGACTGGTCAAGCCTATTCGACTACATATCAAACCCATATTTTATGTCATATCTTAAGAACAGAAGTAGCTACAGGAGAAACTAAGACATTTTAATTTATGAAATCTCCATTAAAGTTTGCATCTAATGATGTATAAACAATGAAATAACTATGAAAATTAGTTGGTTAAAAAAGAGTTAAACTTAAAAATTCAAAGTTTTTGCAGGTGATGCAATATTTTTGCACACCACTGTAACACCCCAAGTTCTAAGCTCAGTTGTAATGTAGTATTAAGTAATATTACCATAATTAATGGCTTCCTCTAATTACTTTCTATACCATAAATACTTAACGGGAATTATAGAGGATAAATTTATTAAGGTACATTACCACTCAAATTTTCGATTTATACACTAGATTGTCAGGAGTTCCTGTGTCTTACTACTTCCACAGGTCTGGCAACCAAGCCTGGTATCATGGTCGTTGATGTTGCCACCTTGTTTCTTGTAAATTTACAAGACTCAAGGGGGCAACATCAACGACCATGCTGGATGGCAAATCAACCAAGCTTGTTCGCCAGACCTGTGGAAGTAGTAAGACGCAGGAACTCTTGACAATGATCTAGTGTATAGATCAAAAATTTGAGAAGTAATGTACCTTAATAAATTTATCCTCTAAAATTTCCGTTAAGTATTTGTTACAATATTACCCTCAAAACAATATTTAGTAAGCCTGAATTTAAGCTACTTAAAGTCATACTTGCAGATGACGTACTTCTATTTAGGGTGGAATTCTGCCCCCAAACCTTTGCAGACTCAAAACAGGGTCATTCCACGTCAATTCACCCAGGGTATGACACCCACCGGCTCAGATTTTCATGAAACTTTTTTTACTTGTTACTACCACCAAGTTACTAATCCGTGTAAAATTTTTCCTCTCTAGGCCACATAGTTTCTAAGATATAAAATGTCAAAGTTTTGGAAAATTGTACATTGATGACGTTTCCGAGACCGCTTTCAGACGCAGTATTTGAGAAAAAAATTCATAGTTCTGTGTCTAATCAACATATCACTACCAAATTTTTACCACATGTCAAGCAAAGTATGTACATTTCAGAAAAAAATATTATATAAATCTTGCCTACCTCTGAGACACACTAAAATTAATTAATTTTTTTTATAAACAAATTTTTATGTGCAAAGACGTTGCTTCATTAAGTGAGTATTATGGCATAAGGCACAAGAGTTACTAGAGTGCTTTTTTTTTTTTTTTAATTGAACGTAAAAGTATAGTCTTAAAAGGCTGTGAAAGAAAAATAGTGGGATTTTGATTGCTAGTATAATTATTTTAACTTATAACTCATAATTTGACACATTCTATGCAGACACTTATGCATCATAATAGATAATTACCTGTGTGTGATAATTTGGCCTAATATAGAATAAATGTAGACTAGTCAAATAATTTAAAATATTGTACTGTTCAATGCAAAACTTTGCCGGCTTGGTATAAATTTGATAATGAAAAAATCAAATTGAATTAGTCATGATTCAATTTAAAAATTGTTTTGAATGAATTAGGTTTTTTTTTTTTTTAACTGGATGGAATACTTTGAGGCAAGTGGGATAAAACTAGCTGTACCAGCAATTTGAAAGCATGAGGTGACTCAGCATGTATCAGCAATTTGAACCCAGCAATCTAAAAGCATGAGCTGATTCAACATGAGTCATTCTTCTGTGTACAGGATTCAACTGGATTGCACTACTAGTCAGTCTCAGCTCAGTCATCTGCTATCTATTGTTGAGTGAAGGTGCTTTATGCTGCTTCAAATGTTCAAAAGTTTTCAGAAGTGGGTTATTCCTCTTAGTTACAGTTAAAGATCATTTTTCTGTTCCAAGGTTTAAAAGAAAGGACTTTTAGTAACCCTTTGAAATATTAGTTTTAAAAATGTCCCAAACTGAACAGCTTGTTGAACAATGTAGTATTGGAAAAGAAAGTGGAACTGAGTGTCAAAAGAAGAGTTACACACAGGAGGTGAATCTGATAAACTTTGAAACAGTAAGTACTTCAGAAAAAGAATTTTTGGCCTTGAGAAGTGGGGTAAATTGTGAACTTCTGTTTAATATTTGTGAGCATCATAAAACATACTACCTGAGAAAATATGAAACTTACCAGAAAAGTTGTTTTGATCCATTTAAGTGCCACAAGAAAAAAATTAAAAAAGCATTGAGGAATGTGACCTTTGACTTTTCAGAGAAAATTAATAAAATTCCAATGATTGTGAAATCAATTCCTGGACAAAAGATATGTGATGCATGTAGAGAAAAGGTGCAGAAACACTCACAATTTTTAAATGAAAATGATGACATTAAAGAGGTGGACACAGATATAGTGACAGTAACCAGAGTATTTGTAATTTAGAAACATCAATTTCCAAAGAAGAAACATTAGGGAAAATTAATACATCACTGGCAGAGATAGGGGAGTCTCCTTTGAAATTCCATGCCATTGCATCACACAGCAAATCTGCCTATGCAAAAAAAAAAAAAAAAAAAAAAAAAGGTTGAGTCAGCATGTTTTAATTTAAAAAGTAAGGTTAGTAGGGTTATAGAAAAAGAATTTTCTCCACCTGAGAAAGATGCCAAAAAACTGCCAAAAGATTTAAAACAAAAAGCAGATGATATGAATGTGCTTGCAAGGTTTACTTTAAAGCAAAACTTAAGGCTTCAATGACACGAAGAGAACAGATACAACTTTTGACACTTGTTCCTACTTCATGGAGCAGGAAAAAAATCATGGAAGAGTTCCATGTATGTGAATATGCCATCTGTCAAGCAAGATATCTTCTCGGAGACAAAGGAATCGTGGCTTTACCTGAACCCGGAAAAGGAAAAAGCACTCGGTGAAAATATAATTGAATTGGTGAAGAACTTTTACCAAAGTGATGAATACTCTCGAATCATGCCAGGAAAAAAGGACACAGTCAGTATTTCTAAAAATGTTCATGTACAAAAGAGATTATTACTTGCTAATTTAAATGAATTGTATTCTGCTTTTAAATTTGAGTATCCCAACATTAAAATTGGCATCTCAAAATTCTGCATGCTGCGTCCAAAATAGTGTGTGTTAGCAGGGTCTTCTGAAATACATTCCATTTGTGTTTGCCCAATCCATCAAAATGTAAGTCTTCTACTTCATGCTTTTTGTATAGAAGAGACATACCAGGACCTGACTGATTATTTAGTCTGTTCTAAGGATAACAAAGACTGCATGCTGCGCCACTGCTCTCAATGCCCATCCAGTGAAAATTTGAAAAGTTTTCTACTCGAAAAATTTGAAGAGTGGGACCCTGAAGATGAAGTGTCAATACAGTTCATGGGTATCGACAGACAGAACACAACAGGTGAAATTCACTGTGACATTTGATGAATATTTAGCGACTTTAATTGAGAAACTAGAGAAACTTGTGCCCCATACATTTATAACTAAATCCCAAGCAAACTTTCTAAAGAAAATGAAAGCAAACCTTGAATCGGATGCAGCTATTGTTCTCCTAGACTTCAGTGAAAATTACTCATACATCATTCAAGATGCAGCACAAGGGTATTACTGGACAAGCGACAGTTGTGCTCTACATACAGCTGTAATCTACACACGTGTCCACCACTCTGAAGACCTACTTGTTTTCAAGTGTGTGCATCTTGTTCGATGATTTAGAGCATGATGTAGCCTTTGTACACGAAACACAAAAAATAATCACTCAGTATATAAAGAAAAACTTTTCCATTGTAAAAAATGTATTTTATTTCAGTGATTGATGTGCTGCACAGTATAAGAACTGGAAAAACTTTCTCAATCTGATTGATGTGCTGCACAGTATAAGAACTGGAAAAACTTTCTCAATCTTTGCTACCACAATCAGGACTTCTCTTTAGTGGCATCATGGATATTTTTTGCAGCCAGTCATGGGGAAATCTCCTTGCGACGACATTGGTGGTACAGTTTAGCTGCTGGTTACCCGAGCAAGCCTTCAAATGTGCCCTGGCGATGCAATAGACTCAGTTGAAAAAGTCCTCAATTTCTGTGAGGCAAGAGTCAAAAACATAAGATTCTGGATGATAAAAAAAAAGAAACACTTTCAGAAACACTCCAGCAGCTAGAAGCCCGATTCTCCAAAGCAAAAACAATTCCTGGTACATGTGACTTTCACCATTTCATCCCTGTGTCTGAAGATTCCATTGGAACAAAGAGAACTAGCTTTGATGAAAATTTCAGCCCTGTTTTCCACTTCTCTGGAGAGCAACCACCTGCAGTCAAGATGTCACAGATCTCTACAAACTTATACATTGCATGTATTTATTTTATGACAGTCACTGGTTTTTTGAATTAGTACTTTCTAAACATGTGGAGGAAGGTGATGTAAAAGTAAAGTTCATGCACCCATATGGCCCAGCACTATCATTTCACTGGCCTCCACAGAAAGACATCTGCCACGTTCCCCTGTATAACATCATTTCTTGTGTTAGTCCTCCCACCACCAAGGGCTCTGGAAGGGTGTACTACTTTCCTGAAAAAGAGGCTGATTTAATGCAACACCAGTACAATAAATATGACATCTCAGATGAAAAGTAAGATTAATTATTCAAGCTTTTAATTTGTTGAACTAAAATATTCCATTGGTTGATTATCCTAATTAGCTATAGATACCTACTAATTGTTACACTTCTTATGTTTTTATCACTTACAGTTGAAAATTTTGTGCTCTACACCAGTTTTTATTTATTTATTTAAGTTATTATGACAAAAAATTTCTTGTCATAAGCTTTCTCCACATTACTAAAATTTGTAATTTATGGTCTTCATACACGATAAAAAAATTCTAAAATTTACCTATGAACATTTTTGTCTATTATGATGCATAGTGTTCCGTTTGAAACTATCTGTGCTTAGATAGAATAACTTAATTTATAAGTTAAAATAACTATATTTGCAATCAAAATCCCACTATTTTTCTTTCACAGCCTTTTAGACTATACTTTTCGGTTCAATTAAAAAAAAAAAAAGCACTCTGGTAACTCCTGTGCCTTATGCCATAATACTCACTTAATGAAGCAACGTCTCTGCACTTAAAAATTTGTTTATAAAAAAATTTAATAAATTTTAGTGTCTCTCAGAGGTAGGCAAGATTTATATAATATTTTTTTCTGAAATGTACATACTTTGCTTGACATGTGGTAAAAATTTGGTAGTGATATGTTGATTAGACACAGAACCATGAATTTTTTTCTCAAATACTGCGTCTGAAAGCGGTCTCGGAAATGTCATCAATGTACAATTTTCCAAAACTTTGACATTTTATATCTCAGAAACTATGTGGCCTAGGGAGGAAAAATTTTACACGGATTAGTAACTTGGTGGTAGTAACAAGTAAAAAAAGTTTCATGAAAATCTGAGTTGGTGGGTGTCATTTCAAAATTAAGCTGGGTGATCTGACATGGAATGACCCAACAGCAAATTTTCCCCTCACTCTGACTTTTCTTTTTTAGAAGCAAAATTTCTTAAAAATTATAAATAATTATTTATAATCATCATAGGGCCCTGCACCTGGGCTTTGTTGGCTTCCCTGTAAATCCACCCCTGAGAACCAACCTTTTTCAGCTGTTTGTTTCATGAAAATCAGTGATGAAAAATTCATTGTTCAAGTTGGCATCAATGACCCAGCTTGGAAATAGTGTGCTTTCACAGTGGAATACTTTTCACCATTCGAGTTACAAGGCCTAATAAACAAAAGTAAGACATTATATTTGTCACCAGTTTTTTCAGTACGTTAAAAGTATATTTATTAATAGCTAACAGACACATTCAGTGTTGTGAATTATTCAATAGGTTAATGAAGTAACAAATCTTTTGTTATGTAGAAAAAAATTATATTTTTAGTTCCTGTAGTAATAATTTAGCTTGAAAATAGTGTACTTTCACAGTGGAATACTTTTCACCATTGGCGAGTTACAAGGCCTAATAAACAAATGTAAGACATTACATTTGCCACCAGTTTTTCCAGTATGTTAAAAGTATGTTTATTAATAGCTAACAGACACATTCAGTGTTGTGAATTATTTAATAGGTTATTGAAGTAACACCAATCTTCTTTTGTTATATACACTGGTGGAAAGTGAAAAAAGAACACCAAGAAGGAGACGTCTGATACCAACGAAATTTATACAGCATAATAACAGAATACAGAGGATAACGTGATCAAAACATTATGGCAAAATACAGCTGTATTTGCTGGTAAACTGAAAAATAACATTTCCATGTAACATGGTTAGTACGAGGTTGAACCGCCATCAACTGCGTCACACTGTGCAATTCTGGCATGGAGGCTGTCGTACAGATGTTGGATGTAAGTTTGGGGTATTGAGTTCCAAGCATCCTCAACCTGGACGCGTAAATCGGGGATGGTCGTGGCTGGCCGTGGAGACCGGATAAGTCGTCCCATAAAATCCCACGCGTGCTCATTGGGGGACAAATCCGGTGAACGTGCAGGCCATGGAAGTTGTCTCACACCCTGAAGTGCATGTTGCGTTGCACGTGCCATGTGTGGGCGTGCATTATCTTGCTGGAAAACACCATGATGGACCGACCTTACAAATGGCACAACAACAGGCTGAATGATGTTGATGTAGGAGGTGCTGTTTAACGTACCCGGTACAAACACTAGTTGTGTACGGAAGTTATAGCTGATTGCTCCCCACACCAGGAGACCAGGTGTAGGCCCTGTGTGTCGCTGACAGATGCAAGAAGGGTGGAGACGCTCCCCTGTACTTCTGCTAACACACATACGGCCATCAGAGGCTTCCAAGCAGAATCTGCTTTCATCGCTGAACACGACAGATCGCCAGTGCAGACGTTGGCAACACCACTGCAGCCGTTCCTGACGCGGTGGGCTGGAGTCGGAGGCACACGTGCACGTAGTCCTACATCCAGTAGACGGTTGTGGATTGTTCGCACAGTCACCTCAGGTGCAACGGCAGCTCAGATTTGCGTTGCAGTGGATGTTCTGCTTGACAACGCCACTCTTCTTATGCGTCGATCAGTCCGCTAATCAGTTCGTCTGTGACTCCCGGTTCCACGTCTTCTCGTGTGGGAATGTTCCTCGGATCATCTACGCCACCATCGTACCACCACCGATACTTCCCGTTCAATTCGCTCTGCAATACGACAATACGACCACCTGGCCTCGCGGAGTCCGACTAGATGACCTCACTCCAAGTCTGATAACTGCTGAAATCGTACACGTCTTCCATGTCCAGGCATTGCTGCTTCTTCAGGGTCTTTGCACGTGTCCGTACGGCGACGACTGATTACATTCACTTCGCCGTACTCCTTAAATACCACCGACGATAATTTGCATATTATTCCGTGCTGTGGCGTAAGCGCTCACCGGTTGGTCTTGAAATTAATATCACACCTACGTAAACTCGACCCCATTAACATATGTAAATTTCATGATTGTCTGCCAATTCCTTCTTGGTGTTCTTTTTTCACTTTCCGGCAGTGTATATTAAAAAAAAATCGTATCTTATCTATAATACCTGTAGTAATAATAATAATAATAATAATTTATAACTGTTTTTAATACTTTCACTGGCCACGCAACGCCTAACGGCCTCATACAATACTTAGCCCAGGTGCCGATGACGCTGAACGGCGTCTTAATCATGGCTTCGTATTTTGCTTCCTAAAACCTTCGACATTTGAAGAGAGTTATCTATTTTGTTACTGGCACTGAAAATGACTCTCCAACTATCTAAAAGTGACAGCGGTTAAGGGAAAGTAAGTTCACTTCCCATAGACTTAACACAGCGCGCGCTTTTCACTGCAATGTTTATTTTCCTTTGAATGTCACTTGTTTTGCGGTGAAGGGAACTATCAATAAATAAATGCTTGAGTGGCAATAAAAAGTATTTGCTACTTAGATTTTATACATCACAGGGAGGCTTATTGAGGGGGCTATGAAGGGATTTCAAAGAAACCCATATTCACTTCAATACTTAGTTTTGCGGAAACAATGGATATATTCGGGCACGCTATCGCAGGTCCCTCTCAACCAAAAGTTCCTCGGCTGGCACGTTCTTTCATGAAAATAGGAGATGATGCCGATAATCTGTCGTCAAGTACAGAAACGTTTTCTTTTACTAGATGTAGTACAAACAGCAGTGAGAATGAAGAATGCAGTGTTCTTTCTCATGCTCCGCTTCAATGGATTTTGGCTACACATTGGTGTGATGGTCCCGACATCATGAGAAGAATTCCGTTCACTGGTGTACCAGGGTTGAAAATTAATATCATAGGTACTGAGCCAATCAATTTTTTTAATCTTTTTACAAATGAGGAATTTTACGATCTATTAGTTAGGGAAAGTAATGCATATGCTGTAGAAGTTTTTATCTCGGGAGTTACTGAAGGTTCACAAATAAATGAAGGGGAGGATGTGTCGGTAGATGAGATGAAAGTTTTTCTGGGCCTTCTGTTTCAAAACAGATCCATTATTCAAAATAGACTGCTTTTCTTCAAATATGAGCAAGAATCGTTTCCTTCTGATCGTGCGGTGCCTTCATTTTGCAAGAAATCCTCAACCTGGCTAAGCGATTACAACCAACCGCCTTGCAAAAATAATGCCTTTACTGGACTTATTTAATGATATCATAGAGAGCATATACTACCCTGGAAAAGAACTTGCGATTGATGAATCAATGGTTTTATCATACATGAGATTCTTCCGCGAATTCGCGGAATTCCGCTTTTTTCGGCATCATTTTGGTCATTCTCGAGGTCATTGCAAAAATGAAGAGAAATTTTTCAGGATTTTTTAGGGGGGGTCGTCGTTCTATAGAAAAATAAAAAAAGCGGAATTCCGCGATTCCGCTTTTTTGTGGAGTAAAAGAACTAAGCGCTTTCTAGCTGAAAGCGTTGCTTTTGGAGCAGACGCGGGGGCAAGAAGAAATGTTGGAGGGTGGAGTCAGGAGCTCAATTCGTTTAATGCTGTCAACAATGGATGGGTTGTCAGTCACTTGAGCATCGCAGCGCAAAGGGTGGAAGCTCCGCCTACTTCGTGCGTTAGGAAACTCCCGCAGCCCTTTCCGTGTCTTGCGGGAAATCGCCACTCTGCATTCTATCAGGGCCAAACTATCCGCTTGATTCTATCCGTGACGTCATCGCCAGAAACTCTCTCTTGTAATTTGCAAATGTACCCGAATGCGTTCCCGCTTTTCTGAGATCGTTCGAGAATCGAAGCTCTCGTGAATCCTCTTCCTACGGAGGATGCCAAAAAATACGGAATCTCCGTAATTATTACGGATTTCCCCGGGATTACGGGTGACTAACAAAAAAATTATGGATAATCAGATTTTCGCTGTTATTAAGAAAGTTTTACTGATTTTGTAAATAATCGACGTAAAAGCCTCTGAACAAAGTTCGTAACCCAGCCCTTTGTCTTTTTTTTTTCTCAGGTGGTGGAATTTGTTTTGCTTGTTTCAAAGTGTGAACAAAAAAAAAAAAATGCCCGTCGTGCTTCTTTCGCCGTGGCCCGGGATTACGTCGACCTGAAGCGTCTAAATAAAGTTCGTGACGCAGCTTTCTTTTCTTAAATTCGTTCTACCCCCCCCCCCTCCCCCCCGAAGAGTAGGAATTTGTTTTGCTTGTTTGAAAGCTAAGTGGAAAGGAAGAATGGCGCCACGCCGCGGGATTATGTAGGCCTGGTGGTCTTCTTTTGCCGTGATCCGGAATTACGTTAGTTCGGATGTGCTTCTTTTGCCGTGATCCAGAATTACGTTGGTTCGGACGTGCTTTCGCTGTTGCCCGGAATTGCTTCTGCCCGATGCCTCTGAACCATGTTCGTGACGAACCTTTTTGTTTTTTTTTCTAAGGAGGAGGAATGTGTTCTGCTTGTTTGAAAACTTAGTGGAAAAAAGCACGGCGCCCGGCTAGGATAACGTCGGCCCGAAGCCGCTGAACAAAGTTCGTGACGCAACTCTGTTTCTTTCCTTTTTTTTTTTTTTTCCATTCTTTCTTTCTAAGAAGGTTGTTTTGCTTGTTTGAAAGCTAAATGGAAAGAATGTGTCATGAGAGGCTCAAAAACAGGGTTAAAAACAAGAATTCGGCAGAGAAAATCTCCCCACTTGCTTGACGTTGATGGAGATTCATGTCACCATATTCACAATGCAAGCAAAAAATTTTGCAAGCCATTTTATAAGGTTACATTGAGAAATACTTTATTGACTTCTTCAATGACTAAAAACTAAGCTGTGGGTATATGTTTCTAATTCTTGCAAGTTTCTAATTGCTTGAATAAATTCACAAACTTTCCTAGACAAATACTTTTCACCTCAGGATTTAGCTAGTAAAGATTCACATGTAAGTTTTAAATCTGATTTTTTTAAATATTTCATTTTATTTTGTTCTTAAATTCCTACTTTTCTATTGTGAATATAATAATGTGCTTCACTTTAATATTTACTTACATAATTTACAGAAAATAATTCCATATGGCTAGCATACTCTTAAATATTGTATATATCCTGTATTTGAATTTGCTCACCGCGCGTTCGTGTGTCCCAATTTTCCACCCAGTTAAAAAGTTCAGCTTTTTTGTCATCGGCCGGTCTCATGTATGTTTTATGGATAGGTCGTTTGATATTCAAAAACAGTACATGAAAGGAAAAAGTCATAAATATGGGGTGAAACTTTATATGCTAACGGAACCAAATGGTACGATTCTAAAAGCTTTGGTTTACACAGGGCAACTGGACTCCCTGGGGGAGGTCATGCTGCTAATGTTTTAAAATTGATAGAAGGGAAGCTAAATGTTGGTCATGCTATTCATATGGATAATTTTTATAATAGTTACAATCTTGCATTGCAGTTGTTGAACAATGACATTTATTGCCCTGGAACTCTCCATGCAGACCGACGAGATCTTCCTAAGGATGTCACGAAAGCTAAATGTTTGAAGGGAGAACGGAAATTCCTGTATTCCAATGTTGTTGCAGTGTGCAAACGGAAAGATAAAAGGGATGTTCTCTTCATTACCACGGAGTTCGAGGACGATTTAGTTCAAACTGTAAATAAAAGGGGACAGATAAAAGAAAAACCAAAAGCTGTTATCAACTATAATAAATTTATCAGGGGTAGATCGTCAAGATGAAATGCTAGCGTACTATCCTTGTGAAATGAAAACCATAAGATGGTACAAGAAGCTAAGAATACATATATTTCATATGATGATAATTACTTCCCACAACTTGTATAATAAATTCTCAGGGAAGAAGATAAGCCCCTACGATTTTAGGCTATCCATTGTACGTCAACTTTTGAATCAAGAGCCATCAACTTCCCGAGCGAAGATATCTAAATCATTAAAAATATGTGGCCATCTTCCAGTAAAAAACAAAACAAAACGGGACATTTTTTGAGGAGACTATGCAAAATGTGCTCTGCCAAAGGGATTTGCAGGGACACTCTATTACTGCGCCCAGTGCCCAGAAAATCCTGCACTGTGCTTTCAGCCATGCTTCGAATAATATCATTGTAGATAAGGGACAAATATTTTGTCTTCCTATTTTGCTAAAGAAAAGTATGTTCCAAGTCGAACTGCATGTTTGTGTTTGGGATTTTTTACCCTACCCAAATCAAAATATATGGATTTTGTATTTATCCAGTTATGCATCATGGCACTATTTATGGAATTCTTTGGTGTTTGTAAGTATTATTTCTCTTGTTTTATATGCAACAATGTTCGAAATTTGTATCCAGTAAATGTCTACTTCTGTATCTGAATATTTAATTACCGGCAGAATTATAATTATGAATATCAATTATGGATAAATTTTCTCATATTTTAGAATTACTAAGTCATGCAACGCTATGAGATGCGAACACACGGCTGGTTGGTCTAAACGAATAAAAGCTCAATCGTGGTGCTGCGTGACGCCTTGTGGTGTCTTGGGAGATTTGCACGGGTTTCATACCGCCACCGCGTGCTTGCCGCTGATATAGTACGGTAGCAGCAAACGTGTTAGTTATTTTTTTAATTTTCTTTAAAAAAATTTGAACTGTTTAAATTTAAAAAAAATTGGACAATGTTTAGCCATTAAAATAAGAATCCAGCAGTTAAGGTAAACCTTTTTTTATAACTTGCTGATTTTGAAGGATGAGTTGTCATCTTTTTCAGTTTCTTCACTGTGATATAGTTAGCTAGCTCTGTGAGATGCTACTTTTCTTCTTCACAGCAGTTACAATTATTGGATTGTCAGAAAAGTCATGACGTATTTTAGCACCTGATGGCGGTTGGGCGGTTTTGGAAGTACTAGAGGCATGTGCAGCTCTGTTATCACTATGGCATTTGACAGGTGCCAGTTCTAGCTGCAGTCTAAAAGGAATAGTGAGTGATTTGGTTGATTTGACATCAAGTTGAAGATGGCTGACTGAACTGTGCATTTTCATCATATTTTACTTCCGTAAAGGAAAGAACGCGCGTCGAGCTTGTGAAAAGTTGCGTAAAGTGTACGGTGATAATGCTCTACAAGAACGTCAGTGCCAGCAGCGGTTCGCAAAATTCCGTGCTGGTGATTTTGACCTCAACGATGCTCCTCGGTCCGGGAGGCCAACCGAGGTTGATGACGACCAAATCAAGGCATTGAAAAGTCAAACCCACGTTACATGACACGAGAAATTGCAGGCACATCGCACATCCATCTTTCAAGCGTTCACAACCACCTGTAGAAGCTGGGATACGTAAGCACGCTTGATGTGTGGGTTCCTCATGAACTCAAAGATTTTCAATTGACGGTGCGTATAAACATCTGCGATATGCTCATTAAATGTGAGGAAATGATCCTTTTTTAAAGCGACTGATAATTGGTGACGAAAAGTGGATTGTTTACAACAATGTGCTGCGCAAACGGTCTTGGTCCCGACATGCTGCTTCTCCTCAAACGACATCCAAAACAGACATTCATCAGCGTAAGGTTCTGGTCTCAGCGTGGTGGGATTTTAAAGGTGCCATGCTTTTAGCGCTCCTACCACGGAACCAAACAATCAATTTGAATGTGTACTGTCGGCAATTGGATAGTTTGAACGAATCCATCATCCAGAAACGTCCAGAGCTCGTTCATCATAAAAGTGTTGTGTTCCGTCACGACAACGCGAGACCACCCACAAGTTTGATCAGTCTTTGCGTGGTATAATGTTCAATTGAGATGAGGCTGTAAATCAGCACCTTGTACAATTTTTCACCACGAAAGACATGTCCTTCTATGAACAAGGCATTCTGCAGCTCACTGGAAGATGGCAAAAGGTTATCGAACAAAACAGGCATTATATCATTGATTGATCTTTGTTCTTTCTATCAATAAATGACCTTTGCAAAACACGGCTAAAATACGTCATGACTTTTCTGACAACCCAATAATTATGCTAGACCATTCTTCTGGTTGAGAAAAGCCTAAGCAGTCATTGATGATAGAGTTCTGTTCCTAATCTTTAGTCCTTTTAATTTTCCTTTTACCATATCTTGCTGTTGCATAATAATTATAAATGAATTCCAGTTCATTTCTTATGTATGTCTATCTGATCTGGTTTCACTGGACAACCGTTTTCTTATTTTTATCTTACCTGGTTTGTTCGTGTCCTGGAAAAGTCCTGAAATTCCATTTTGTTCTGGAAATGTCCTAAAATTCTGTTACATGTCCTGGAATTTTATCCATTTCTGCCTTTTTGTCCGTGCGCAATATTTTGTAGTTGAAGATTTTCCTACTGACATAACTTATGTCTGACAAATTTCCCTCCACACCCCTGCAAATTGCTGGAGGTGGGGGGGGTCTGTTGGTTTTCTTGTTCGTTAGGAGGACTGAAGCTGCGTTATTAGCATCTTTTGCTTAGTGCATTATGTTATCACTTTGTCCGGCCAGGGAGACAATATCTCTGCAATTATTAGTTCGATTTGTAAAATTCTTTCTGTGTTGGAAAGCTTAAAATGTGAGAATATGATGATCCATGCATTCCGGGTTTTTTTTTTTTTTTTTCGATGCACAACTTCACCGCTAGAGGGCGCAAATGAAGATCGTATCGAATTTAAACTGCATTTAATTTCATATATTTGCTTCTAAATATCCAACTGAAAAAATTATTTTTCCTTTCGATGACATTTATATCGAAGACTATTTTAATTAGTCCCTTTTTCAAATAATGCATAAATTTTCCACTAGGGGGCATAAAGGTAAATCACGGTTTTCCCAGTATCTCCGCTTCTAAGAGTCTGATTTGAAAAATTCTTCCTGTGCTGGAAACGCTCTTGAGAGGAAATATTTTGCATATAATTTCTCATTTTTGGTAAAGAATGGTTGCCACCCCGGTAGCACAGTGGTCTAAGCGATGGCTTCTGATCATTCGTCCGGGTTCAAATCCTAGTCCAGATGTTTGTGCAAAAAATTTTCTTCACATTGAAAAAAAAAATAGTTATTTTTTAGAAAGAAAAGAAGCATTTCATAGATTCCTGTTATATTTATTTTCATATCTTTTAATGTAACTAGGATAGTCATCATGCATGTCATCTGTTAAAAAAGTGAGTTGATCTAAATAAATGTTTGCTTACATTAAAAGAGCGTCTAAACTTTCCAAAATGGGGAAATCCATCTTTGGAATTTGATCTTATCTTTCCTTTAGTTAGTTCTTTTGAGTCTAATTAGAGTGGAAGTTTCTTTTAGTAATTTCTGAAGGTGAAGCTTGTTCAGGAAAGTGTAGTTGTTTTTGGAAAGTGTAGGACATTTTGTATATGTTATTGGTGTTAGTACTAGTCTTTCTGCGTGTAGTTTGGTTGTTCTTGATGTTTTGGAAATTCTGTATTGAATTTTTGAAAATCGTAATTTTCTGGAAGTTGATTTTTTTTTTTACTTTTTTCTTTTTTTGGTCATTTAGTGGTTTTGAAAATTACTGCGTTATTGCTGGTGCACAGCATCCATAAACTGGTAGTTTTTGAAAAATTTTTAAATAGATTTTGTTAAGCTATTGCAGTATTTTCTTTGGTTTTCTCTTTCTGTTTTGTAACATGCAGTCTCTAATTCTATCACAATTTTCCTCATATTTATCTGCTCTGAAGAAAGGCTGAAATTGCTTTCTTTATTTAGAATCATATGTACCCAACTCATTATCTAATTTCATGAACCAGTCATTATCACTAGAGATCTTGTAATGTTTGTGATAGTGGAGGTGCATAGTGCCATAACGATATTATCTAAATGTTTGAAAGCTGAAATTTATCATTTATTGGCATATTTAAAGACAAAAACAGGAGAGCAGTTCAATTAATAATTAAATAAATTCCTTTGTATTTGAGTGTCAGTAATTTTTTGGAACAGTTCAATGAAACTGTGATATACTATTTATAGAACTCGGATCTTTTGCTGTAGCTTTGAGTAGTAAAATTCAAAATATTTCTGTAATTTCAGCATTGTTTAGAGGCTTAATAGATGGGTTTCATCTTTCATTTGTTGATTTTACACTTGTTAGAGTAAGTCAGGCATGCACCTGCCCCAGTGAGTTTAGCAGTAATGTAAGGGATGTCATTATCGAAGCTTCATTTGAAGGCATATCCGATTATCTGTCTGCTCTGTAGTTTTCTCCGTTTCATTGCATTTTGACACCATGATAATGTGAATTTAAATTGCCTTTCTAGACAGTGGATTCTATGACATAGCTAAAAGGTACAGTCCTCCACGAAATTAGTTTGTTAGACTAGATCACTTGAACTTCGTTTTTGCGTGTCTTTCATATTTTATAAGATTTTAACACTTATTTCTCGGCATCAAGAAGTCTTTAATGAACAAATAACTCCCCTAACATGTCTGGATCAAAAACTTCATATTTTTGGGTAAACTAATAGGTTCTAATGACACATTAACAACATGTGTTTTGCAGTTCCAATCACAAACAGCATTGCTATGCTTCTTACTTGTTATCCCACTTCATTAACCAATCACTATAAAAATTAAGGCCATCAGCCAAGTATTCAAATGTCAGTAGACATATGATTTTCTAATTTTAAGACTTAAAGAGCCGTGTGCATGTGTTGCCAGATGTGCACATGCCTTCAAATTTTACAGCTTTGCACACACTTGTTTTTGAATAAAAAATTGCATGCAGATAAGATGTGATAATAAAGTCCAATTTTATTTGCACAGTACACATTGTTAGATGAATATTCAACATTATTTTTTGGCTATTCTTTAATCCAGATTTCTGTTGCTGAGTAATTAACATCCTTTTGCTTATCTTAATTGTGCTTTTTAACTTTAAGTAAAATGTTGGATTTAAATTCCACCAGTGCAACTCTGGTTGGCAGATCAAATTTTGGTGTGCTTCAACTTAATGTGCTTTCCAACATATAACATATCTTGTGCTGACGGCCAACTGGACCATTGGGGCAACTTGGGTGGTCGCCCAGTTGTTGCCCTGCACCTTCAGGAGCCCCACTATTTAAGAAATAAAAAAAAATTATTTTTGGTAGAAAATTTTATTTATATATATTAGGGGTATGCAAAAGTTTCCACCATTTTAAGGAGAAAGGATACAGGAACAATCAGGAAAAAGTACACCTTTATCAACGAAATATTGGCCGTTAGCATCAATGACCTTTTGCCATTTTTCAGGCAACAAATGCATGCCCTGTGATAGAAGGATTCGGGTTTTGAGCTGAAGAATGCAGTGACGAAATTTTCCATCTCTGGAACTGTGGTGAATTGCTGTTGGGCTAGGACATGTTGCATAGAGCGAAACAGATGAAAGTTTGAGGGTGCAATATTCGGGGAGTAAGCCGGATGCAGTAAAACCTTCCAGTGTAACTGTTCAAGGGTTGATTTTGTTGTGGCACCGGCATGTGGTCTGGCATTATCGTGTAACAGGATGACTGGGCTGCATCCTTTATCTGTCCATGGGCGTTTTTGCCCGATTGTGGCATTCAGTTTCATCAGCTGATCATTATATCATTGTGCAGTGATTGTTTTGCTCAGTTTCAACAGTTTAAAGTACGGCACTCCATGAATATCCCACCACACACATAACAGCACCTTTTCCCCTGTGGATATCCTGTTTTGCAATGGATGTTGATGGCTGGCCTGTGTCGACCCAGGATCGCTTGCGTACAGGGTTGTCACAATAAACCCATAGCTCCAGTGACAACCTTCCACAAGAAATTCTTCCCTTGAAATCTCTTCAGTAACGACATTCAGATGCCCAATCGTTGACCAATATTACGCTCCATTAAAGTATGCGGAACCCACTTACCAATCTTCTGGATCTTCTCGAAGTCCTGTAAACGCTGTTCCACCGTTGACTGAGGCACTTTCAAACGTTTTGCCAGTTGTGTGGTCGATTGTGTGGCATTCTCTTGCAGCAGCAATTCGAGCTCCCCCTCTGCGAGTTCCTGTTGTCTACCTGCACGTGGCTTGTCTTCCAAGTTTAGATCACCTTTCTTTAACCTGGCAAACCATTATCGACACGTCCGCTCACCCATAACCGCTTCGCCATACGCCTGATATATTGAACCATGTGCTTCACTCGCACTTTTCCCTAAATTAAACATGAATAACAAACAGTGCTGCAAATGAGCTTTATCGACCGTCATGCTTGGCTTCTCGTACGAACTGACAGCACGGGTAGCCGGCCCATTAATCCCCTACAGCATCCGCTAGCAGGGGGGGGGGCTCTTTGAGTACCCCTTATATACAAGTTTTGGAGTTCAAGACCCTTAAAATGGTATTTTTATAAAAAAAAATTTCTTTCCAATCTTCCACTTCCAAAGATATTGTTACCCGTTGTCATATAGATACGGAGATTTGCTTGATGTTCATTAATGACTACTCCATGGCTACACACTGGGATGTTTCTCAGAAGCATAACCCACTTAATTCTCACAAACCATTCTCCGTGACCTGGTGGGAGTGTCATCTAGACAGTGTAAAAGCTGTTCGCCTTCAAGTGCAAGGTGTTTATGATGCGCTAACCAAACTCGTTGAAGTCACCAAAGATACAGATATTAATTTGAAAGTTGAAAACTAGTCTTTCTTTAAAATTTAAAATAAATGAGTTCATACTTAGTCTAATAATATCGTATCATATTTTGGTACAAGTTCATATAACTAGTAAAATATTTAAAAATAATTTATATTTGCATAAATGTTGCAGCACAGCCCATACAACATTTAGTGTAGTCCTTCGCTGAATTCTGCAACAGTGGTTATGATATAGCTATTCTAGAAAGTAATGATTTAGCAAATTCTTTGAATATTACAGCTGAATCTTGAACTTTCAATCCAGACTGTTTCTTAAGACTATAACTTAAATGCTTCTTTGAAGTAAAATTTTTTTCTTCATGCTGGTTTCCATGTGTGTTCTTTCCAGACTACATTTTTCATGCAACGACTTAATTAGAATATGAGATTTATTTCCTAATGCCCTGCAAAGAAAGTTTGCCCCAGGCCCTGCAAAAGTATCATTCAGCCCTGCTTGTGCTTCTTGAACTATTCATGATAAAATGCTCAAGCTAAAAGTTATTTAATAGAAAGTTAAATACAGTTGCATTTTTGTTAGTGATGTTTAATCTTATATCTTGTTTTAGTGTGACTTGAAAATCAGTTCTAATGACTACCTGCACACATTTAATTGTGCACAGTAATGCTTGAATTATCAAACAGCATAAGGCCCTGAATATGTTAACAGAAACTTGTGTATTTATCAGTGCTGTAATGATCATGTTTTAATAAAAATGAATCATTTAATTAGTTGACATATGACTTCAGTGTCTGTAACACTGTTTTTCCCTTAAGATTTCAAGTTTATAAATCACAAGAAGTTTTTCCAGTTGGCAAAAGGCTACTGCATTTGTTTTGTTTGAAAATCGATGTGTGTGTGTGTTTTCATTCATCTGACTGAGTGCGTTGATGCCAGGAGCAGATTTACAGGGAAGCCCAGGTACTGGGCCTTGCGATGCTAAAGGAGCCCCCAAATAACAGTTTTTTCTTTTTGCTTGTAAGAAATAAATAAATAAATAAATAAATAAATAAAAAGTCTGGAAGATAAATTCACTGTTCTGGGTTTGAGGAGCATGATTCCAACTGAACTTGAAATGTAGCATTAATATTAACTCACCAGCTTATATGATGGCTGACCAAAATAATTTTGAGAGTAACATTACTTAATACATGCCGCATTAAAACTGAGCTCAGGGATTGGTGTGTTGCTTCTGGCAGATTTGCTTAGAAAATAAATGAACATTTATCTCTTTAATTCCGTATTTAATATGATGGGCCCTCTCATCTTTTCCTTAAAATTTCTTTTTATTTGTAATGTTGCAGCTGAATCATGTATAGAAGTTGGGGTTCGCCAAGGTGGGCTCAGCTCGAAAAAACCCACCTGGGTTTTTCAAAGTTAGATTCTATTTTTGCTTCCACAATATTCTGAATTTAATCAGTACTCAATATATTTTCTTTTACAATTAGTTTGATCGACCAACTTTGTCCATTACCTGCTGCGCACATCGTAGAGAGATAGAGACCGTTTCTGTAGCTGTTTGCTCAGCACGCTGTGGGGGGGAGGCTTTTTCGTCGTAAACAACCATTGGTCATTAATTCTTCCATCTGTAGGATCTAACCTGTAGCTGTTTTCGGCTAGCTCTCATAAAACATGAAAAATGTAGTTATCGAGCTCTTCGCCTAATATGTTACTTCAAGAAATTTTGTCTGATAACACCGGGGGTTTATTGCAAATTTTCAACAATTGTAACAGATTTTTTTTTAATAGCATTAAACTAATAATTGCTAAATTTCCAGTTTTTACCATTTTCGTAAATATTCTGTTTGATATTACCAATTCACACAAACATAATGTTTAAGAGTGGCACCAGACTTAAAAGCAATGATTGCTTGTTTCATTAGTAAGATTTAGATTTCCCTTTTCCATGCACCATTTATTCTTTAGAATAATATTAACAACGTTTCGCACAATAAAATGTTTATTATACATCGACTATAGTTTCGCAGAGCGTTTGGCTCGGCTTCCTCAGGACGAATGGAGCGTAAACATTCAAATCATTGTGACATCATCAGAATTCTGACGGTCTCGGGTTTTGGCGAGTTGTTTCCATGCACTTGAAAGAAATGGAGTCGACGTCATGTCGTTGACAAGCCGTGACGAGTTCCGGTATATGTGAAAAGCTTCTAATATATTAAGCTTGAAAGTCGAGTCTGGTTTATCAATAAGCGTAGCGTTTCCAAACAAAAAGTTATGGTTATTTTCGTGACAATGTTGAGCTATAGACGACTTCTTCAGTTCATAGTTCCGTACATATGTCTTGTGTTCCTTCACACGGAAACTTAAGCCCTGCGGGTCTGTCCTATATATGAAAGTCCACATTCACAAGGTATCTGATAAATTCCCCAGGAGTTTAAGTCTTCGATGTAGTCTTTTGATCCGTAAAAATTCATCTTGTTTATGGGTTTGAAAGTAACTTTGAAATTAAAACTTTTAAGGATTTTTGAAAACGCGAAGCAAATCTGAGGAGCAAATGGGATAACTGCCCAATTCTTTTGTATTGGGATGTCCATAGGCATGAGCATGCAGACAGGCTTTGGTTTCCTAAATTTAAATTTTGGGACAGCTTTGTCTATAACGGAAGGGCTGTATCCTCTGTGTGCTGCAATTCGTTTAAGAAAATCAAGCTCTTTCTGTAAGGAATCTTCAGTTGAGCAGATATGTATTGCACGATATACGTATGTGAAGAAGGCCGAGATCTTTTGTTTCCATGGATGATTTGATTTTGCATGAGGGGGTAAGGAAACAGCAAATGGTTTTCGATAAACTGTTGTACTAAAGGATCCTTGAGAGCGTGACACAAGGACATCGAGGGATGGTAAGCAGCCATTATTCTCAGTCTCATATGTGAACTGTATATGAGGATCGATTGAATTGATAAGTTCAACTAATTTAGGTATTTCCGAGTTCATGCCATTCCAGAGAACAAAAGTATCATCTACATATCGAATCCACAGGTCAAATGTAACAAGCTGAAATAGTTGGTCTTCAAAGTGACGCATGTAGACTTCGCATAAAATAGGTGACAGTGGGCTACCCATTGCAAGGCCTTCGGTCTGTTGGTAAAACCTTCCAACAGACCGAAGGCCTTGCAATGGGTCGACTCCATTTCTTTCAAGCGCATGGAAACAACTCGCCAAAACCCGTGACCGTCAGAATTTTGATGATGTCACAATGATTTGAATGTTTACGCTCCATTCGTCCTGAGGAAGCCGAGCCAAACGCTCTGCGAAACTATAGTCGATGTATAATAAACATTTTATTGTGCGAAACGTTGTTAATATTATTCTATCTTAACACCGCAAGCTTTGTAGTCATAAATTATATAACATTTATTCCTTGTTGTCAACCATGCTGTGGGTTTTTAAAATTTCCTCTCTTCCGCTATATATTTTGTCACTATAATTTTTAATTGCACCTTTTTATTCAATCCCCCCCCCCTCTTTGTTTGCAGTTAATTTGTTGTGATTTGATGAATCTACGGCAAATGGAAAAATGTCAAAAAAACACTTAAGTGAATTTGCTGAAGCGAAAAGAGAAGTGAACAAGTGATACATTTAACAAAGTAAAAAGAAAAAAATGACAATAGTGGACTTACCCCCTAATTCAACAGACTTTCAGGGAATGTTTTAAAAAAATCTAATTCTTTTTTTATAACATAAAAGACAGATCGTGGACTATCTGTGTTTTAGCTGGTGATTTTTTTAACTATTGTACATAAATATGTACATAATTTTTGTACACACTCACCGCACCTTAAATATTTTTATATATCACTTAGTTAAAAATACATGAACTAATAAAATATGATAAATTGGGATTTCCAATACTGTTTCAAATAAATTTGAACTATGCAAATTAGAAATTAAAAAAAAAGAACTAGAAAAACCCAAAAAAAGCCAAGTGGGCTGGGTTTTTTTCAAACCCTGATAGGAGTGGCACATTTCTTTGAATTTGTTCAAATGCGTGTGCGTGCGTGTTTTTTTTTTTTTTTTTTTTTTTTTTAAGTTTCCACACACCAGTGGAATAAGGTGGGGAGGGGCAACAAAAAACATTTTTCAAGGGTAGCGTGCAATATGAGGGGTGCCCCAAAACCAGTGTTGTGCATAGGGCCCTAGTAACTCCAAACCCTCCACTGATTGATGCTACCATGAGTTTTGATGTGTTACTGGGCATCTCAGTGAAGACATGGTTGTTGTGTTAGTCTTACAGCACTGGCTTTCTCCCTTTTCAGGAACCAGTTGCCCTAAATTAGGGATGAGCAACTGCTTATAGCCCACTGAGTAGCTCATGGCAGTCATTAAACCCCCTATAATAATGATGTCTTACTATCCCCAAGTTTATTGTTCCATTATGCTCATTATTTAAAATTTGGAAAACAAGGGGGAGGGGAGCCTGTTGGAGAGAAAGATTAAAAATAATGTAGTACATACAACCTTCGAAGTCCATGAAAAGAGGAGATAAAAACAAAGTTTCTCCATTAATTATGGCATCTGTAGAGGGTGTGTATGTGCATACCAATTGTTAGTCTTTTAGCTTCTTGTATATATATATATATATATATATATATATTTTTTTTTCTATGCTTGCGTATTTTGTGTTGCTTAGCTACTGTTTCGCTGTGTTTGTTGCTCCAAATGTTATTTGCTATTCAAAATCTAAAATCAACTGTTTCTATATTTAATTACCCAAATATGAGTTTGAAAATCCAATGGAGTAAACGCGTGTGAATCTGGTGTGGTTTACACACAATTAAAAACAGCCTTTATAATACCCAAACAGGACTGCAAATAATTTTTGCCTCGTTGGAAAGACTGAGCTTGTGACAGATCAGAAAAATAAATGAACGAATAAGGAAATTAAAGAAAACATAAGAAATAGATTTTCAATCACAACACACTCCCCATGTACTTGGAAACATTCAATTAACTGAGAAAGGAATTTCTATAAGAACAAAATTATGTGCAAATAGATAGGCAGTGGAACAACACAAAATACATGCAAAAGACAAGATCGCAATTCATTCAAAGAGCTAAAGGAAGTGCATGATATCTAAATACGTGCTCATCTACCCTCTGAAGGTGCCCATAGGATTGGTAGTGAAATATACTATATTGACAAAAGTCACCGGACACCTGGAAGAGAAACACAGCATAGCATTTATTGGCACACATTAGTACGGTGTCGGTGCATACACTGACCCTTTGACAAGGTTTTGGAACACAGCGGTAGGTATGCGCTCCCATTCAGTACATAATGCTGGTGGCGCTCTAATTCATCCCATAGGTGCTCTATGGGATTAAGATCAGGGCTCTGTGCTGGCCAGTTCACACACAATGCGGAATTATCGTCAAACCACGCCGTAACAGTCCTTGTTTTATGGCTCGGTGCATTATCCTGCTGGTACCAACAAGCCTCGGTTCCATAGTATTGCCACAGAGTTGGTAGGGCATTATTGTCCAGAATATCGAGGTAGACATGCTGGTTAACAGGTTTGTCCACAATAACCGATGAGCCTGGGCCATACCATGAAAAACACCCTCACACGAGTACACTGCCAGCTCCAAACTTGACCACAGGAACGAACAGTACACTGTGGTAAATAGCGTTCCTCTGGCTTCCGCCGTAGCCACACACGGCCATCAGACTGATGGATCGTGTTTCTGAATTCATCAGTCCATAGGACCCGTTTCTGTTGATCTACGATCCAGGATAAATGTTCTTTACATCCTGCTAAACAACGAGTAGTATTCCGAGTGGAGATGAAAAGCTTATGAGCAGCCGCACGACCACGATAACCCATGAAATGAAGTTCTCTGCGAATGGTACGTGTACATACCGAGGTTCCAGCATTTTTACTCACCTGTACACTGAGGTCTTGTGCAGTACTCCCTCGATTAGCTGTAACGACTCTCCTGAGGCTTCGACGTCCTCTATCACTGATTTTCTTTGGTCTGCTAGTACGCTTTGCTGCTTCAGGCACGCCATGTATCTTCCACTTATTCAGTACATCCAAAACAGTTGACTTGGGTATATTTAAACACCTCTTAGTTTATCTTGTGGACAACCCACTTATACAGTATAACATCCAACAATCTTTCCTTTCTCAAAGTCAGTTCTCTCCTGCTGCGACATTTTCATTCAACCTCACAGTGCGATATAATCGCAATCAGCTGCAGGCTTGTTTTTATACTGTTTGCAGCTGTACTGTGCATCTTAACAATGCAGCTTATCCATTCATTTGCTTTTGAAGGGTGTCCGGTGACTTTTGTCAATATAATGTATATAAGGTTTGTTTTTTTCCTAGTGATTTTCTAAGTCAGTTTTAACCCATCATAAACAATATGATTTCCTTTGTCTGAATGCTTGTCTCACTTTGGTGGCACAGTGAAAAGAGCGCTTGCCTGTTTTAATTGTTGAATCTTTGCCACAATCAGTGTACTTTTTTTTTTTTATTGTAATGTTCATGAAACATACTTTCACATTTGGACATCGTAAACAAGAATATTACCTGGTTATTAAAAAATTACTCTAGATATCTTATTTTTCCCCTGTCATTATTGACAGGCTTTCACATAGTATTTCTCTAAAAAAAGTTACCTTATTTTTCAAAATTCTCAAATAATAAACTGCAAATAAAGCAGTGGTGTAACAAAACCTGCAAGAAAACTGGATTTTAACAAAGACAAGCAGATACTTTCTAAGTTTTGTAAGCATGACAATGATATAGAAGACTAATGTGAGGAACAAACTTTCCAGAGACTAGACATGTGGAGATTAAGATGTTTCATCCCTCTTACAAAATGTAATTTTTATTACAAATATCAATAACAGCAGATGGATGGCGTATTTGCTACTGTTTCCCATGTAGCCATCCTTCAAAAAACTTGAAAATTTCCTTGCTGTAGAACAGGAAAAGGCAATGTAATTTTCAAGTTTTCTGAAGCATGGATACATAGGAAACAGTAGATATTATGGCACCTATGTGCCAGTAATGATACTGTCAGCACTACGCCAATACCACGAATCTGCATTTTTGGCCATTTTCACTTAACTGCAGTTGCTGGATGAGTATATGCCTCTTTACACTATGCCAAAGGCAGAAACACAAACTGTAATGCAAAAGTGGGAAAAAACGTGCGTATGATTTTGCCTAACTGCAGAATTTTTTTTTTTTTTTTCAGCAAGCTGTGAGTCTTTAGATGCAATTTTCTTCAAACTCATATTTTTCAGATTTGTGGTTTTGGCATAGTGGTAACGGTATTTGTGTATGCCTTTCATGCTATCGTGAAGAATTAATTCTTTGGGGGATTCGCATCCCGTTAATATCTTCATAATTTTCATCGTTTTATTGAACAATTCGCATAAATTCAACCCAGTTTTTTGTTTGTTCTACCATTTTTTTAACTATATTAAACCACCCATCAATCACAGTAGAATTGTTTTTTGCATTTTTCTAACTAGCCATTCTGCTTTCTGGTGCATCATTCAATTGTTTACACAGACATTTTGTTCAAGAACATTACTGAATCAAAATCATGATGCTGATTAATCTAGTCACCCTTACCACTGTGCATTTTCTTGCAATTTACATTTGCAATTTGCATTTTTTCCCACAACTTCTCAGTAGTGCTAGCTCCTGTGTGTGTGTGTGTGTGTTTTAAGTAAAAGTGAGGGGGTTAACTGCACTGCTGGCTGATGTTTTTTGACAGCGACCCTCGTGGCTCACTGGCTTGTAACCATTCGTCCAAGAAAAGTCCAGGTTCAAATTCTGGTGAGGCATAGATGTTGTGTTTGTCTTATGGCACTGGCCTTCTCCCTTCTCTGGAACCAGTTGCCCTAATTAGGGATGGGTGACTGCTTATAGCACATTGAGTTGCTCACAGTGGTCGTTAAACCTTCAATAAAAAAAAAAATTGATAGCAAGCAAACTTTAGCATTCAAAAATTGCAGTTTTTTCACTTGAAGGTATACCTTGATGTTTGTATTGCACTACTATTCTAAGGGGTTAACCAGAAGCTGCAATTTGTGAGAGCACCATTTTTCATGGGGGAATTGTTAACTATAATAGCTGGGAAAAGCATTCAAAAATTGTAGTTTTTTCACTTGAAGGTATACCTTGATGTTTGTATTGCACTATTTTCATTATTCTAAGGGGTTAACCAGAAGCTGCAATTTGTGAGAGCACCATCTTTCATGGGGGAATTGTTAACTATAATAGCTGGGATTCATGGAATCTTTCCACTGCTATCTTATATGCAAATAAACTAGATACACTATAAAGTTCAATTTAGAATTATGTAATTTATAGTGTATCAAGCCTAGGAATAGCCATGACACCAATTGTTACCAAATAAACTAGGTTTTTTCTGACTCTTTCGCATGAAAAGTTTTCATATGTTGTTTCATTTATATATATATATATATATATAGGGATGTAAGGTCAGGTGATGCGTAACATAACAGCCTCTCCTTGACAAATGTCAACCCCGCCTTCTCGTGGTGCATCCTGTTCCCACTAAAGGGGCTCTGACGACCGCCAATAGCGGTATAACTATACCATCGGGATTAGAGGAAATTCTATCCCACACTCACCAACCCGCTTGGCCAGCGTGGTGAGTTATGGCCAAACCCCTCCAAAATGACTCCACAACTTAAATCTTGGCCCTCAGTCTCCGGCACCTGGAATGTACCTGGCCAAGGCAGCGGCCAGTGCGACATGAAGGCAGAGGGTGCTAAGAATCCCCGGAGGACCGGACTAGGCTGCCATCTGATGCTGACCTTGGCAACGTACAATGGACGCTCCCTATCTTCTGATTCAAGGCTTCTTGAATTGGAAGAGGAACTACAAAGGATCAAGTGGGACATCGTGGGGCTAAGTGAGGTAAGGAGAAAAGGAGAAGATCTCATCGAACTGAAAAGTGGAAATCTCTTCTACTATCGTGGGACAGATACTGGCAGAACTAGTGGTGTTGGATTTATAATAAACAAGAAACTGAAGGATAAAGTGGTAGAAGTTGAAAGTTCCTCTGACAGAGCTGCACGACTCGTTATCCAACTATCGAGAAGATACCAGGCTCAGATTATTCAAACTTATGCACCCACCACAAGTCATCCTGAAGAAGAAATTGAAGAATTTTATGAGGAAATTTGTCATCTAAATAATAAAGGTAAGCAGCACTTGAAAATAATTATGGGAGATTTCAATGCAAAAATAGGGCAACGGCAACAGAATGAAACTTCAGTAGGTAAATTCGGTCACGGCAACAGAAACCAGCGTGGAAATACTCTCGTTGAGTTTGCAGAGGCAGAAGGGTTTTTCATCTTGAACTCCTTCTTCAAGAAAAAGCCACACAGGAAATGGACATGGAGACATCCAAATGGGACGACAAGTGAAATTGATTTTATTATGTGTAACAAAAAATTCGTTAGAGAAGACTGCAGTGGGCTAAACAAGTTCAACACAGGTAGTGACCATAGATTGGTGAGATGTAAGACGCACCTCAACACTAAACTTGAACGTGGCAAGCTCATAAGACAAACAAAATCTATTGACATAACCAACCTTAAAAAATACCATAATACCTTCAAGTTGGAACTGAAGAACAGGTTCTCTGCTTTAGAAGGCCTAACATCGGAAGAAGTGGACATCTCTGAAGTTAACAGAAAAGTAACCAAAGCTCTTATGGAAACAGCAACAAAATTAGCTGGGTCTTAGAACAAGTTGCATGTAAATAAATTATCAGGAAAAACGAAAATGTTGATGCAAAAAAGAAGAGAGATGAGGACAACTAAAGAAGATGTGACTTCCAAAGTGGAATATATAGAGCTATGCAAGACAGTACGAAAAAGTATCACTGAAGACGTAAGAAAATTCAACTGTGAACTAGTTAGGAAAGCAATTGAAAACAACCAAAACCTAAAGATAGCAAAGGGACATCTCAGTAAGGGAAGAAAACAGATTATGGCACTGAGAAAAGAAGATGGTTCTGTAACAAGAAATAGAGGCGAAATTTTGACAAGAGTGAAAGATTTCTACTCCAAATTATATGAAAGGGATGATACATGCACTCCAGACATCATGAAAGATACCAGTACCAGAGTTCCTCCAGTCCTTCCAGCAGAAGTTGCACATGCAATCAAGAACATGAAGCGGGGAAAGCTCCAGGAGAAGATGGAATTACTGTAGACATCATACAAGAAGCAAGTGGAGAAATCGAAACAGTACTCGCCCAAATTTTCACTCGATGCCTTAATGAAGGAAAGATTCCTGAGGATTGGAACACCGCTACAATGATCCTGCTACATAAGAAAGGTGACATTGAGGATCTCAGAAACTACAGACCTATCAGCCTCCTATCAGTAGTTTATAAAATCTTCACTAAAGTTCTTTCACACCGCTTGAAGTTAACACTGGACATGGCTCAACCGAGAGAACAAGCTGGATTCAGGAGTGGCTACAGCACAATAGATCATATCCATGTGCTGAGAGAACTAATTGAAAGAGCGAGGGAATATGAACTTCCATTGTGCATGGCTTTTATCGATTATGAAAAAGCCTTTGATTCGGTGAAACCATCAGCAGTTACAATGGCTCTGAAAACCTGCGGTATTGAAGATGCATACATTAATATTATTAATAACATCTATGAAAATGCAAGTGCAAAGATTCGGCTGTTTGAAAATACAACACACATAAAAATTGGAAAGGGAGTGAGACAAGGTGACACCATATCTCCGAAGCTCTTTAATGCCACATTGGAGGGTGTTTTTCAGTCACTGAGCTGGGAAAACAAGGGGATAAAGATTAATGGAGATTATCTAACCCACCTTCGTTTTGCTGATGACATAGTCATTTTTGCAACTAGCCCATCAGAGCTGCAGAGTATGATCCAGGAACTTGCTGACAAGAGTAAAGAAGTGGGATTAAAAATGAACTTTCAGAAGACAAAAGTGATGTTCAATGCTTTTACAAGAAATGAAGATTTATCGATTGATGGAGAAAAGCTGGAGATAACACACACGTACGTTTATCTTGGACAGCAGATATCAAGTGAGGGTCACATTGATGAAGAAATTAATCGGCGTACAAAACTTGCCTGGAGAGCTTTTGGAAGAAACAGCATAATTTTCAAGAGCAATATGCTATTATGTCTTAAAAGAAAAGTGTTTGATCAATGCATCCTTCCAGTGCTTACGTATGGTGCAGAGACGTTTACCTTAACTAAAAGAGACATACAAAGGCTGCAGACAACTCAAAGAAGCATGGAGAGGTGCATACTTGGTGTAACCAGGAGAGATAAGAAGAGGAACACGTGGATCCGAAAAATGACAAGAGTGGAAGACATCATGATCAGAGTTAAATCCCTGAAATGGCAATGGGCTGGACATACTGCGAGAAGGACAGATCATCGATGGACAGCCGAAATTTTAGATTGGATTCCAAGGGACAGGAAAAGACCCAGAAGAAGACCACATGGGAGATAGGTGGATGAAATTCGAAAGTATGCAGGGGTGACATGGAGGAGACCGGCACAAGACAGACCGTTGTGGAGGAAACTTGGGGAGACCTTCGTCCAGCAGTGGATTGATAATAGTTGACAATGATGATGATGATGATATGTATATATATATATGAAATGGCAATGGGCTGGACATACTGCCAGAAGGACAGACCATAGATGGACAGCCGAAATTTTAGATTGGATTCCAAGGGACAGGAAAAGACCCAGAAGAAGACCACATGGAAGATGGGTGGATGAAATTCGAAAGTATGCGGGAGTGACATGGAGGAGACTGGCACAAGACAGACCGTTGTGGAGGAAACTTGGGGAGACCTTCGTCCAGCAGTGGATTGATAATGGTTGACAATGATGATGATGATATATATATATATCATCATCGGGATTTAAGGTCAGGTGATGCATAACATCACAGCCTCTCCTTGACAAATGTCAACCCCGCCTTCTCGTGGTGCATCCTGTTCCCACTAAAGGGGCTCTGACGACCGACAATAGCGGTATAACTATACCATCGGGATTAGAGGAAATGCTATCCCACACTCACCAACCCGCTTGGCCAGCGTGGTGAGTTATGGCCAAACCCCTCCAAAATGATTCCACAACTTAAATCTTGGCCCTCAGTCTCCGGCAGCTGGAATGTACCTGGCCAAGGCAGCGGCCAGTGCGACATGAAGGCAGAGGGTGCTAAGAATCCCCGGAGGACCGGACTAGGCTGCTATCTGATGCTGACCTTGGCTACGTACAATGGACGCTCCCTATCTTCTGATTCAAGGCTTCTTGAATTGGAAGAGGAACTACAAAGGATCAAGTGGGACATCGTGGGGCTAAGTGAGGTAAGGAGAAAAGGAGAAGACCTCATTGAACTGAAAAGTGGACATCTCTTCTACTATCGTGGGACAGATACTGGCAGAACTAGTGGTGTTGGATTTATAATAAACAAGAAACTGAAGGATAAAGTAGAAGTTGAAAGTTCCTCTGACAGAGCTGCACGACTTGTTATCCAACTCACGAAAAGATACCAGGCTCAGATTATTCAAACTTATGCACCCACCAAAAGTCATCCTGAAGAAGAAATTGAAGAATTTTATGAGGAAATTTGTCATCTAAATAATAAAGGTAAGCAGCACTTGAAAATAATTATGGGAGATTTCAATGCAAAAATAGGGCAACGGCAACAGAATGAAACTTCAGTAGGTAAATTCGGTCACGGCAACAGAAACCAGCGTGGAAATACTCTCGTTGAGTTTGCAGAGGCAGAAGGGTTTTTCATCTTGAACTCCTTCTTCAAGAAAAAGCCACACAGGAAATGGACATGGAGACATCCAAATGGGACGACAAGTGAAATTGATTTTATTATGTGTAACAAAAAATTCGTCATAGAAGACTGCAGTGTGCTAAACAAGTTCAACACAGGTAGTGACCATAGATTGGTGAGATGTAAGATGCACCTCAACACTAAACTTGAACGTGGCAAGCTCATAAGACAAACAAAATCTATTGACATAACCAACCTTAAAAAACACCATAATACCTTCAAGTTGGAACTGAAGAACAGGTTCTCTGCTTTAGAAGGCCTAACATCGGAAGAAGTGGACATCTCTGAAGTTAACAGAAAAGTAACCAAAGCTCTTATGGAAACAGCAACAAAATTAGCTGGGTCTAAGAACAAGTTGCATGTAAATAAATTATCAGGAAAAACGAAAATGTTGATGCAAAAAAGAAGAGAGATGAGGACAACTAAAGAAGATGTAACTTCCAAAGTGGAATATATAGAGCTATGCAAGACAGTAAGGAAAAGTATCACTGAAGACGTAAGAAAATTCAACTGTGAACTAGTGAGGAAAGCAATTGAAAACAACCAAAGCCTAAAGATAGCAAAGGGACATCTCAGTAAGGGAAGAAAACAGATTATGGCACTGAGAAAAGAAGATGGTTCTGTAACAAGAAATAGAGGCGAAATTTTGACAAGAGTGAAAGATTTCTACTCCAAATTATATGAAAGGGATGATACATGCACTCCAGACATCATGAAAGATACCAGTACCAGAGTTCCTCCAGTCCTTCCAGCAGAAGTTGCACATGCAATCTGGAACATGAAGCGGGGAAAAGCTCCAGGAGAAGATGGAATTACTGTAGACATCATACAAGAAGCAAGTGGAGAAATCGAAACAGTACTCGCCCAAATTTTCACTCGATGCCTTAATGAAGGAAAGATTCCTGAGGATTGGAACACCGCTACAATGATCCTGCTACATAAGAAAGGTGACATTGAGGTTCTTGGAAACTACAGACCTATCAGCCTCCTATCAGTAGTTTATAAGATCTTCACTAAAGTTCTTTCACACCGCTTGAAGGTAACACTGGACATGGCTCAACCGAGAGAACAAGCTGGATTCAGGAGTGGCTATAGCACAATAGATCATATCCATGTGCTGAGAGAACTAATTGAAAGAGCGAGGGAATATGAACTTCCATTGTGCATGGCTTTTATCGATTATGAAAAAGCCTTTGATTCAGTGAAACCATTAGCAGTTACAATGGCTCTGAAAACCTGCGGTATTGAAGATGCATACATTAATATTATTAATAACATCTATGAAAATGCAAGTGCAAAGATTAGGCTGTTTGAAAATACAACACAAGTAAAAATTAGAAAGGGAGTGAGACAAGGTGACACCATATCTCCGAAGCTCTTTAATGCCACATTGGAGGGTGTTTTTCAGTCGCTGAGCTGGGAAAACAAGGGGATAAAGATTAATGGAGATTATCTAACCCACCTTCGTTTTGCTGATGACGTAGTCATTTTTGCAACTACCCCATCAGAGCTGCAGAGTATGATCCAGGAACTTGCTGACAAGAGTAAAGAAGTGGGATTAAAAATGAACTTTCAGAAGACAAAAGTGATGTTCAGTGCTTTTACAAGAAATGAAGATTTATCGATTGATGGAGAAAAGCTGGAGATAACAGACACGTACGTTTATCTTGGACAGCAGATATCTAGTGAGGGTCACATTGGTGAAGAAATTAATCGGCGTACAAAACTTGCCTGGAGAGCTTTTGGAAGAAACAGCATAATTTTCAAGAGCAATATGCCATTATGTCTTAAAAGAAAAGTGTTTGATCAATGCATCCTTCCAGTGCTTACGTATGGTGCAGTGACGTGGACCTTAACTAAAAGAGACATACAAAGGCTGCAGACAACTCAAAGAAGCATGGAGAGGTGCATACTTGGTGTAACCAGGAGAGATAAGAAGAGGAACTCGTGGATCCGAAAAATGACAAGAGTGGAAGACATCATGATCAGAGTTAAATCCCTGAAATGGCAATGGGCTGGACATACTGCCAGAAGGACAGATCATCGATGGACAGCCGAAATTTTAGATTGGATTCCAAGGGACAGGAAAAGACCCAGAAGAAGACCACATGGGAGATGGGTGGATGAAATTCGAAAGTATGCAGGGGTGACATGGAGGAGACTGGCACAAGACAGACCGTTGTGGAGGAAACTTGGGGAGACCTTCGTCCAGCAGTGGATTGATAATGGTTGACAATGATGATGATGATATCGTCATCAGCATCATTGTCAACCATATATATATCATCATTGTCAACCATTATCAATCCACTGCTGGACGAAGGTCTCCCCAAGTTTCCTCCACAACGGTCTGTCTTGTGCCAGTCTCTTCCATGTCACTCCCGCATACTTTCGAATTTCATCCACCCATCTTCCATGTGGTCTTCTTCTGGGTCTTTTCCTGTCCCTTGGAATCCAATCTAAAATTTCGGCTGTCCATCGATGGTCTGTTCTTCTGGCAGTATGTCCAGCCCATTGCCATTTCAGGGATTTAACTCTGATCATGATGTCCTCCACTCTTGTCATTTTTCGGATCCACGTGTTCCTCTTCTTATCTCTCCTGGTTACACCAAGCATGCACCTCTCCATGCTACTTTGAGTTGTGTGCAGCCTTTGTATGTCTCTTTTAGCTAAGGTCCACGTCTCTGCACCATACGTAAGCACTGGAAGGATGCATTGATCAAACACTTTTCTTTTAAGACATAATAGCATATTGCTCTTGAAAATTATGCTGTTTCTTCCAAAAGCTCTCCAGGCAAGTTTTGTACGCCGATTAATTTCTTCACCAATGTGACCCTCACTTGATATCTGCTGTCCAAGATAAACGCACGTGTCTGTTATTTCCAGCTTTTCTCCATCAATCGATAAATCTTCATTTCTTGTAAAAGCATTGTACATCACTTTTGTCTTCTGAAAGTTCATTTTTAATCCCACTTCTTTACTCTTGTCAGCAAGTTCCTGGATCATACTCTGTAGCTCTGATGGGGTAGTTGCAAAAATGCTACGTCATCAGCAAAACGAAGGTGGGTTAGATAATCTCCATTAATCTTTATCCCCTTGTTTTCCCAGCTCAGCGACTGAAAAACACCCTCCAATGTGGCATTAAAGAGCTTCGGAGATATGGTGTCACCTTGTCTCACTCCCTTTCCAATTTTTACTTGTGTTGTATTTTCAAACAGCCTAATCTTTGCACTTGCATTTTCATAGATGTTATTAATAATATTAATGTATGCATCTTCAATACCGCAGGATTTCAGAGCCATTGCAACTGCTGATGGTTTTACCGAATCAAAGGCTTTTTCATAATCGATAAAAGCCATGCACAATGGAAGTTCATATTCCCTCGCTCTTTCAATTAGTTCTCTCAGTACGTGGATATGATCTATTGTGCTGTAGCCACTCCTGAATCCAGCTTGTTCTCTCGGTTGAGCCATGTCCAGTGTCACCTTCAAGCGGTGTGAAAGAACTTTAGTGAAGATTTTATAAACCACTGATAATAGGCTGATAGGTCTGTAGTTCCCGAGATCCTCAATGTCACCTTTTTTATGTAGCAGGATCATTGTAGCGTTGTTCCAATCCTCAGGAATTTTCCCTTCATTAAGGCATCGAGTGAAAATTTGGGCGAGTACTGTTTCGATTTCTCCACTTGCTTCTTGTATGATGTCTACAGTAATTCCATCTTCTCCTAGAGCTATTCCTCGCTTCATGTTGTTGATTGCATGTGCAACTTCTGCTGGAAGGACTGGAAGAACTCTGGTACTGGTACCTTTCATGATGTCTGGAGTACATGTATCATCCCTTTCATATAATTTGGAGTAGAAATCTTTCACTCTTGTCAAAATTTCGCCTCTATTTCTTGTTACAGAACCATCTTCTTTTCTCAGTGCCATAATCTGTTTTTTTCCTTACTGAGATGTCCCTTTGCTATCTTTAGGCTTTGGTTGTTTTCAATTGCTTTCCTTACTAGTTCACAGTTGAATTTCCTTATGTCTTCAGTGATACTTTTTCGTACTGTCTTGCATAGCTCTATATATTCCACTTTGGAAGTCACATCTTCTTTAGTTGTCCTCATCACTCTTCTTTTTTGCATCAACAGTTTGGTTTTTCCTGATAATTTGTTCACATACAATTTGTTCTTAGACCCAGCTAATTTTGTTGCTGTTTCCATAAGAGCTTTGGTTACTTTTCTGTTAACTTCAGAAATATCCACTTCTTCCGATGTTAGGCCTTCTAAAGCAGAGAATCTGTTCTTCAGTTCCAATTTGAAGGTATTATGGTGTATTTTAAGGTTGGTTATGTCAATACATTTTGCTTGTCTTATGAGCTTGCTACGTTCCAGTTTAGTGTTGAGGTGCATCTTACATCTCACCAATCTATGGTCACTGCCTGTGTTGAACTTGTTTAGCACACTGCAGTCTTCTATGACGAATTTTTTGTTACACATAATAAAATCAATTTCACTTGTCGTCCCATTTGGATGTCTCCATGTCCATTTCCTGTGTGGCTTTTTCTTGAAAAAGGAGTTCAAGATGAAAAACCCTTCTGCCTCTGCAAACTCTACGAGAGTATTTCCAGGCTGGTTTCTGTTGCCATGACCGAATTTACCTACTGAAGTTTCATTCTGTTGCCGTTGCCCTATTTTTGCATTGAAATCTCCCATAATTATCTTCAAGTGCTGCTTACCTTTATTATTTAGATGACGAATTTCCTCATAAAATTCTTCAATTTCTTCTTCAGCATGACTTGTGGTGGGTGCATAAGTTTGAATAATCTGAGCCTGGTATCTTCTCGAGAGTTGGATAACGAGTCGTGCAGCTCTGTCAGAGGAACTTTCAACTTCTACAACTTTATCCTTCAGTTTCTTGTTTATTATAAATCCAACACCACTAGTTCTGTCCCACGATAGTAGAAGAGATGTCCACTTTTCAGTTCAATGAGATCTTCTCCTTTTCACCTTACCTCACTTAGCCCGACGATGTCCCACTTGATCCTTTGTAGTTCCTCTTCCAATTCAAGAAGCCTTGAATCAGAAGATAGGGAGCGTCCGTTATACGTAGCCAAGGTCAGCATCAGATGGCAGCCTAGTCCGGTCCTCCGGGGATTCTTAGCACCCTCTGCCTTCATGTCGCACTGGCCGCTGCCTTGGCCAGGTACATTCCAGCTGCCGGAGACTGAGGGCCAAGATTTAAGTTGTGGAGTCATTTTGGAGGGGTTTGGCCATAACTCACCACGCTGGCCAAGCGGGTTGGTGAGTGTGGGATAGCATTTCCTCTAATCCCAATGGTATAGTTATACCGCTATTGGCGGTCGTCAGAGCCCTTTTAGTGGGAACAGGATGTACCACGAGAAGGCGGGGTTGACATTTGTCAAGGAGAGGCTGTGATGTTACGCATCACCTGACCTTACATCCCTTCATTAATATATATATAAAGCGTGGTGTTGTCTGCCTCTTCTCTGATATTCACTTCCATAGAAAAAAATAAATTTACATATAAGCCTGAAATGAAACGTAATTACTTTCTGTAAAGTCGATGTACACATTTAATTTTCTTAAAATAAGGAAAAATATATATATTCATAATGGGCCTTTTCTTCTTTTTTTTTTTCCTTTTTGACACCATCCCAGTGACAGAAATGTTGGCGGGCGCCGCAGATTACTTTAACCCTTGCAGATTGCTTGTCAAAAAGGTTAAAAAGTTTGCTATTTATTTCATATATTTAAAAAATGAATCTTAACTATTTGCTCAACTCAGCACCAGGAACAGAAACCGCGCAGCATGGTTTCTGTTAAATTCAACCAAAAAACAGCCTTTGCAGACTGTTTTTTTTTTTTTTTCCTGGCTATTTCTTTAAGTTTCATTGTTTCTAGCATTCCTTTCAATTTTAAAGCAAAGGAAGGGAAATTTTTAAGCAATTTTAACATTGGGCCCTGCTTCCAGACTTCACATTATACCGACAGATCACGAATGCAATTGTTTTATTTCGTTTTATTTTAATTTTTTTCCTTCATTGATTTACAAACATATAACTTTGAGTTGATAAAACATATTTTCTTTCAGTAACAAAGCTAGGAAACAATACTTTTGCGCACTTTTAACGGCTTCTCTGTTTCCACCACGTCCGTTTTGCTCTGCATGGTCGCAGTTTGCTGTTTTATTTTGTGTGTGTGTGTCAGTATAGCTTTGTTTCAGTTAGATTTATGTGATTTTATTTATTCTTTTTTTTTTTTTTTTTTTTACAAGAGCAGTATTTTTTAAGAGCTTTCGACGTTCCTTTCTCAGTTTTTGTAGCGGTCGGTATTCCGGAACTTGACGTCCACTTTTTTTTTTTTTTTTTTTCAGAGGGCTTCATCTCAGTTAGATTTATGAAGGGTTTTTTTATTTTCCAGAAATCTTATTTTTATTAATTTTTTTAGCCGTTTTTATGGGCATATTATGCGGCATTCCGGAAGCGGACAGATTGCAAATTTTCCTTTTTGGGCTTCCGGATAGCTTTGTTTCAGTTAGATTAAAGAGGTGTGTGTTTTCAAGAGCCATACTTTTTGGCATTTGCAAAGCAAATAAACTAGATACACTATAAATGCATTCTGGAAGTTGACGGTCACAGGTTGTTGTTTTTTTCTTTCAGATAGCTTTATCTTAGATTGAGGTGAAAGCTTTATGCATTTTGATGACCCTATTATGCAGCATTCCAGTAGCTGATGGTTGCAATTTCTGTACTTTTTATTTACTTCCAGATAATTTTATTTCAGACTTATAGAAGTTGTAAAGCAAAAAAAAATGTCTTTTTTTCACACTTTAATTTCATAATTTTTTGAGATTGAATTATATCAATGAAAATGCTTCCACCACATTTTAACAAATTTGCTAATTTTTTTTCAAAAACTGCAGACAATTCACAACAAGTGATTTCAACCACAGTGACAATGATGTATCAATCTCTCTCTCTCTCTCTCTCTCTCTCTCTCTCTCTCTCTCTCTCTCTCTCTCTCTCTCTCTCTCTCTCTCTCTCTCTCTCTCTCTCCACACAGTTTATAGGCAGTTTTGATTGTGGTGAAACCTTATTATTTACTAATCATGGATTTATTTCTGACTAAAATAAAACCTTTTTTTCTTATCAGGGAAAATCTAGTTTGAATATTGTGACTAAATACTAGGTTTGGTTCTCAAAATCACAAATTTTCTCATTTTTTAAAACTTTGCTTTGTCGTGGTGCAGAATGATAAATTTTATTTAAAAAAATAATATTTAAGCTTCCCACTATCTTGCAGACAGTTTTTAGCTTATCCTTCCTGCATTGCAAACTCCTGAAAAAGATTCTGCTTCAGGGGACACCATTGGATGTAAACATGTTGAAATTACCCAAAAAATAGAGTTGCAAGTTAGGCTTAATTTCTGGAGTATGGATGTTCTGCCATCTGTCAGTGACATTTGTTTCAGAGTTGCTAGTAAGATTATTTAATGAAGATTTCAGAAATCTTATTTTGGAAAAAAAAAAAAAAAGCTGCTAGTTACACTATGCAGGTGCCACTGAGATTTTATGTTGAACATGAAAACTTGATAAGTAGCTTTTTTCTATAGAAGACCAAAAGACACACATATAGCCATTTTAATTTTATATGTTAAGTAAAACCTTTCAGAGTTACAGAATTCATAGAATTTTCTGGTCTTGTCACTGAATTAAGTGACTACTTGATTACTTTATTTGTGGCAGGAATACCTGCCACTGTAACTGTGTATGTGAATTCATGATCAAAAAGCATACTAGTCATTTCTACCACACTTAATCTGAATCTCGTTCTGTTGTTCAGGAATATAAAGCGTTGCAGGAGTGGGAAGTTTTGAACAAAACATGCTATTCCAGCCATCGTTTTTTTTATTATTATTATTGGCTCTATGCATTGGCAAATTGTAGCCTTCTAATTCTGTTTAAAGAAGGGTACCTTTTTTGTTGTTGTTATTGAGGTTTAATTACTACTGTGAAAGTCAATGGGCTACAAGCAGCCACCTGTTCCTAACTTAGAGCAACATTTCAAGGGAACGGAGAGAGCCAGTGCCTTAAAACAAACACAATGCCCATGCCTTATATGGGACCCAAGCCCTGGTCACTTGAAGTTATGGTCAGATGCCATTGTTTAGACTGCTGCCTCATCAGGATGTTAAGGATATTAATCATCCCAGTTTATGCTGTGTGTGTTGTACATACAAATGTGTGTGTGCAGTCCTGTTTAGTTTACTTATTTTTTGTTTACAAAACCTATTTACTGAGAATCCCATACCTTTGTATTCCTCAATCACACGAAATGGTCATAATAGCTCTTCATGGACTACGCTTGAAAAATAACTGAGAAATTACATACCCAGCTGGGCAGCATGTCACTTTCCAGATATTTTTCAGCTATATAATTTTTGCACATGTCCAGTTTGGCATGTGCAAAAAATTATTTTCCTGCCCAGAATAAATGCTGGATGCCCAGAAAAAATTTGTCTTTTAAGATAGCAAATCAGAACTCTCATTTTTCTTTTTTAAAGTTAAACTAGGATGGGCTACATGGGTACACCCGGTGAGTGTTGCGTCATAGTAACAGATTTCTTTTTTTTTTTTACTATAGATACACATGGTAGTACAACCTTCAAATCTGAATTTGGAAAATATTTTACCCAATAATGGCTGAGATACGGGCATGTGTTAAAAATTATCATTTTGACCAAATGGTGGCCATCTTGGATTCTGCACCAATGTCAATAAATGTAATAACTTGACAACTAATGGCTCAAATTCAATAATTCTGGTACCAATTTGAAGCTATTGATATTTATTGGGAGTGTATATGTCATATCAAAACAATAGCAAATTTACAATTTAATATGTTTATTACATGAAAAGTAAAAAAATCACCTTCAGATTAATAGTTAACTGTAATGGGCCGTAAACAAAATGGCACATAATATATATATTTTTTTCTGAAACTTGGTTGAAACACTAACTAATATGTGTGCTTGAAATAGAAAAAAAAATGAGGATGGTAATATTTTCTGTTTCAGACTTTAATAAATGGCATTTAAACATATACACATCTATTTAAAGTTTGACAAGCAATATTTCAATCATTTTCACAAACTATTTGAAAAAACACATAATGAACAAAAACAAAAAAGGAAACTATTATTAATATTTGTAACAGTCAAAGCTGAAGTCAATGGATTTAATCTATCTTGAAGTTTTTAAATAATAGTTCAATAGAGTGGTTTTCATCAGGTGCAATGTGATAAAGTTCTTCCTGTAGTAGTCGTGGGAGAAGTCACTATTTTCACTGTGTTCGTACGAAATCCAACATACACCTAAATCTAATAGCACTTTTGTGCATGTATTTGAATATTGCGTTCAATACATCTAAAGGTTTTGGCCATAAATATGATGCACTTGGGCCATGAAGATGCATAAACATAATTTTATAGTCAATTTCCTCACAGCTTTCCAAAATCTTACCAATCCAATTAATTCCATATGCACGTGCAATGTATTGTTCATTGTGGAGTGTAAGTGGTCTGATGGTTTCTTCAAATCCCGTATTAGCAAGAGAGGTTGTTGAGGAACCTGATACCCTGGAAACCAATAATTGGCTTTTGTTTATAGGTACAAAGCTGTGATTGGACCTCGTCTCTGTGATCGTATCTGTCATGTCGTACCTCTCTGCTAATTGACCGTCGGAAAGTTCAACTTCAGATTTTGCTACAAAAAAGTTTTGATTCCTATAAGTAGTTTCTTTTGCAAATTTATGCAAATCAAATCCATTCAATATTGAATTTTTATATGGACGTTGAAGGCTTGCTTTGGCGGCCATACGCTTTATGGTGCCACCTATACCATTACAAGCTCCTTTGCCATTACAAGAGGCAAAAAATGCCACTCAGCCTTCACACCATGGTTTTCTTCATGATGACAGATTGGCAAAGTTTTTATACTGGGCTGACGATCCATCACTGAAATACTTAACGTATTTAATTTGTGGCGCTTGCATAATTAAATGCTTAACAATTACCTTTTGGAAAGTCCAAAATGTTTTAATGTCATGAACAGGGCTCGACAAATCCCAGGCGCTTAAAATTCGGGCCGTGGTGCCTAATTTTCTTCTTACTTGAGATTTCGTAGTTTGTAGTAAATACCGTAATTTCTGTTGTATAATTAATTAAAATAGATTATCTATTAAAAAGTTATAAATTTAGGTACTGCGGACACCAGTAAAGAAAAAAAGAAAAAGAAAAAAAAACTGGTGCGGCGTTTTAAAGAGTCCGCGAGAGGTTGTGTTATTGGGAAAGTACAGAAAATGCGGTAACAGAAAAAATTAACGTAACAGCGAGATAGAAGACCGCAAAGAAATGTAAGAATATATATATATATATATACTTAAGAGCAAAACTGAAGACCAAGGAAAAATATATATATATATATATATTTAGAAGCGTTTTGACAGAAAATATGACGCAAGGAAAGCGTTACTATTTGTGCGTGCGGAAACCTACGTAGTGTGAGAATCCGTGACTCTCGGGAATCCCTCGGAGCTATTCCGTAGTGTGTAACCATTCTGCGAATCGCATTGCCTGGTTTTGGTGCTCTAATTGTTAAGGATTTTTTTTTCTTTCGGTATTCAGTTGAAACGTATTCAGAAAGAAGACAATGCTATGGACTGTCCGCAATTTCAATGGATGTTTTAGGGTAACTAATGAACTACGGTAATACTGTAACAGTTGGCGATTTTAGTTCTTTATTTACTTAAAAGTAACACAAAAGTACTTCAAAATGACAGTTACTTTTTCAATAAGACGATCTTACATCTTTGAATTTCTGAGTTGGTCCTGTGAATCGCAGTTTTCTGTCGGAAATTACGATTCACTATTAACATGATAGGTGCGGATTTATACGACTGTCATACATGCCAATTACTACGGAATGTCCGTAGTTTCGACGGATTTATTTGTCTGACCACGGAACTCACTCTCGAAACTACGGATTCTGGATTCTACGAATTTCCATTTTGTTTAAAATATATATATATATATATTGCTATTATTTTATGATATACATAAGATTCTTAAGCGAATTCGCGGAATATTCCATGGGTGTTTTTTTTTTTTGGGGGGGGGTTGTGATCATTTAGATCGTTCTCAAGATTGATGCAAAACTGAAGAGAATTTGTGGGTTTGTCATTTTCCGCCTGGGGAGATGGTATTTCGTGTTTCAAAGCTTTCGAAAACAGTAGTTAAATAAAGTAAAAAGAATTTGCCGTAATCGTAATTTTTTTCTCCCGATGTTGCATTTGTGTCTAGTATTTTTATGGCATATATGTTCGTATTTCAGCTTGAAACTGTAGGCAAGAATTTGCGGAAACGGAAGTTAGACGCCGCGAAAGTTTCCTCCTATCTCCAGGCATGAGATTCTTCCGCGAATTCGAGAAATTCCGCCTTTTTCGTTATTTCGCTGCACAAGTAAACAGTTGGGAGGGGGTGTGATGTTAGTCAGAGGACGAAATTCCACCTTTGCAAAACTTTCAAAAACGCAAAGTCGACGGAGTTCAGATTTTTTTTTCCATAATCGTAATTTTTTTCTCGCGATGTTGCCTCTGTTCAGTATTTTTAAGTTTAATCCACGGCATAAATTTTTGTATTTCAGCTTGAAAATAGGACAAAAATTTCTAAAACCGGAAGTCGGACGTAACCGCCAACCCCCAACCCCCCCCCCCCGCGGTGTTCCCACTCTCCAGCGTTGTTAAATATCCCCCACTCAATAAGTTTTTGCATTTAATCTGGATAAGAGAAAAGGAAATTCCCAAAATCAGAATTGACGAATTTGGAAAAATTTGAGGCATGGTGTTCAAAAATATTAATATTCCCAAAGTTACACCATTTATCAAAAATCTGTGAAGCTTTTATAGCATGCACTCATGATCTTCAGGATCTTCAGGCTGATGGCTGTTATCAGAGGGCATAACAAACAATAAAAGAAAGAAAAGTGACAATAAAGAAGTAGGGAGAGAATGATATCAGCAGAAAGAAAAAAAATAATTAAGCAATGGTGCTGTGCAGTTGCAGAGTCAACAAAAGACTAACTGACAGTCTGCATTCTTGCTGCCTGTTTTGATTTTTAAGCAGTTATTTAAATGTTCAGCTTTTTTTCACTTCTTTGGCATCATCTTGTCTTTAACTGCGATTTTAGAGGCAGTGTGATCATATGGTAAGTGGAGGTTCGTGCACTGCGCCATTCACTTGCTTGGATTTCCTATCTGTTGAGCATTGTAGAATTCTGAATGGATCTTACTGATTTTTACTGGTGGAAGTTTTGAATTTAAATCTCCCAATCATGCCCTCGCTGGGGAATCAACTTTGTGTTACGCTCGTGTTAAGTTTGTTTCATTAGAGTCCTTGTTTGTTGGGGAGCAAATTTGTTTTTAAAGAGATGAATCATTTTATAAAATAAGAGTCTATGTATGCCACACAATACTAGTTTTTAATAACAAGGCTATTGCCAATGTTGGCAGGTGTATGGACTGTAGTTTTTTTTTTTTTTTTTTTTTTAGATATCATGGTCTGGGACATTCTGCTGCAGATTATGTAAAGGAAAAAAATGTTTTCTCAGAATTTCATGATCTACGGATCATATGCCACCACAGATTATACGTCATATTTTTTTTTCACAGCCTTTGGATTATATGCCCTTGCAGATCTCACAAAATAAATTTTTTTCTGAATTTTTTGTTCTACATATTATACAAAAAAATGGTACTTTGAATTAATATGTACAAAATATGACATCTGCAAATATTATTTTAATGAAATTGAAATTTTATTTTTTTTTGAGAACATCTACTGTGAAAGAGTCGAAAAAGAAAATTATGAAACAAATTGGAACTTTATTTTGCAATAAGTGGGTTTGGGTAAAAAGAAAAAGAAAGGACAACAAATATGGTGTGCCACTTCTCGTTCCAGCGTCATAACCAAACATGTTTTTGTTAATGCGTTATTGACTTCGTTTCACCTGACGTCTAAATTTTGGAGCTGGCTCCTAGATCTAGAACATATTCGTCGAGCCCTGGTCATGAATCAAATGGTCACTTATTACTCACATAGAAATAGATTTCACAATGTTTCCACCTGTTCCTTTTTCCAGTGAAAACTTTGGATAGCATCTTGTATGATGCAGGTATAATTTTCAGAAAAATCAGTCACAATAATAGCAGTATCTTCATTCAATTCATCCTTTGTTTTTTTTAAATACTGACTGAGCTTTTGTAAAAAGGTGATGTGCACATAAAGCAGATAGTTTTGTAACTAAATTGTCAACAAATTCATCAACTGATGTAATAACTGTTTTCAATTCTGCACCATCAGTTTTCACTCACTGTTGGTAAGTAATTCCATTGATCATTTCTAATTCATTGAAAAGCATTAGTTATTCTTTAAGAATTTCTAGAGATGGACAATGAGCACACCTGTGCACCATACACTTTTCCGATTCAGTGCAACAAACTAGCTTTTTTAACAATGATATGTAGTCACTGATATGCATAGCATGAAGCATGAGTTTAATGTTCTGAAGATATATTCAAACACACATCGGATGAATACCTTTACTTCCAACAGTCACACATTCATTAGCAAAATTTTAAAGTGGACTCTTTTTTATTTTTAAATTTAGTTGCCTGGATCGGGCAACTAGATTTTTATTTACTCCCAGGTCAATAATTTACATTCCCTGGGTATTTTAGGCATGGTATTTTTCAAGCCCTTATGGAGTTGTATGGCTGAAGAAAGTTAACAAGTGTAAGGAGAGATATTAGGTTCTCTCGAGCTTTGTAATACAAAGACCATAAAAAAAAAATGCATGCATGCATACATACCACTAAGCTGTTCTCTTAGATTCAGAGGTTAGCTCCACAAAGAAATACAAACTACCAGATAAATTTTTAACAGATTATTTACTTACTGTTGCCGTATCACACTTTTCCATTTACGGCGATCTTGACACACAACTCGGGCTGCATTGACATCCATCCCTCAATGTACATAAGACCTTCTTCTATACTTCATACTCATTGTATTTTTCTCATGCAGACATCCTGAATCTGATTCTCCCATGACTTCCTTGGCCTTCCTCTGCCACTTGGGCTAAAAAAAAATGTCTTAATAAGCATCTCATTACTCATTCTTTCAACGTGGCCAAACCACCAAAGCATATTAGTCTCCACATTGCAAACAACATTTTGCTTCACATTACAGAACTGCAACACATCTTCATTCCTCACACGATCAGAACGTATCTTGCCACAAACCCCCAGAAATAATTCATTTCTCCAGCACACAAACGACTTCTATGTTTCTTCTGTAGTACCCAGGTTTCACTGCCGTACATCAGAGTAGGAACAATTACATTTTCATACACAACCATGCAGGACTCTCTGGAGAACCCATCATTCCTGTGAAAACCTCCTAAAGCAGCTATGACTTTCAATGAAGAATTAATTCACTCATCTACTAATTTCACCATCCAATTTGTTCTTTCTGTCAAACATGCTTCCTAAATACACAAACTCATTCACCTGGTCAATCACTGTGCCATTTAGACTTACATTATATTCAGTACTACCAGTTCCTCTCTCAAAAACCAAACTTTGGTTTTTTCCTTATTTATACTCAGTTTGAATTTCATACAAGCTTCATACATCTGGGACAACATACTCTGCAACTCACTTTTGCTCTCTGCCAACAGGACAGTGTCATCATCATACAGCAATCTGCACACACGGATATCACCAAGACATAAACCAATATTATCTATTTTGGCATCATGCATGCACACATCCATAAATACAAATTGCATTTTAATTAGCCATGGTGACACTACACAACCTTGTCTGACTCCTGCACCAATAGAAAAGCATTTTGATAAAACGCCATTCACTCACACACAAGCTCTACTGCCAGCATGCAGGGCTTTTACACTATTAAGTAGATTCCAAGTAACGCCATATTTATTCAATACCTTCCACAAAAGTGTCCTATTTACTTGGTTCATAAGCTTTCTCTAAATCTATGAAGGCAGCAAAAACTTTCTTACCAACAGTCAGATACTTTTCAATCATCATGCATGATTAATGCAAAAATTTGGTTAGTGCAACCTTTGCCAGGCATAAAACCACTCCGAACATCCCACACTTTATCTGATGTAAGACCCTGTACTTTTTCAGTAATGATCTTGCCAAACACTTTCCCTGGCACACTCAGTATGCTAATATAACAATAGTTCTTACAGTCAGTCTGATTCCCTTTTCCCTTATACAAGGGAACAATGATAGCATCCTTCCAATCCCAAAGGACCATTCCTAACTCCCAGCACAACTGGCAAATTTCGGTTAACCAGTTAATTAGAGTCACCACGTTTTAACATCTCGGCAGTTATGCCATCCACTCCCAGAGCCTTACCATTCTGGAGAGATTTTAGAGCTTTACATGCCTCTTCTCTTGAGATCCCTCCTGTGTTTCCATCTTTCACTGTGACATCTGCTTCTGCCTCAGAATCGCCTTTGTTTTCTTGATCTGATAACTCGCAGATGTATTCACCCCATTTTTCACTTAACTCATTGAGCTCCCATATCATTTCCCCAATCCTATTCTTCACAATTTTGTTTCCCTTATTTTTCCTAAGTCCCGTGTACTTCCAGAAAGTCTTTCTATCTTTCTAAAAAGCTAATTCATGCCTTTCCACCTTCTCCTTCCTATCTTTTGCCTTACTCTGGCAAACCAGCTTAGCTGCTTCACTCTTCTTACAGTGATATTCATCCACAGAAACTCTACCTTGCAACATTCCCAAATAGACTTCCTCCTTCCACTTTACTGCCTCTTCAATCTCACTATTCTACCAAGCATCACCTTTATTGTTACTCACTATTGTGGCACCACAGACCTTTTCAGCAACAGTGACAACACAGTTCTTAAGACATTCTCACTGCTTTTCTACATCCCTCTCACATGACTTCAGCTCCTTCAGTCGTTCTCTAAGTTAGAATAATGCTGATGATCTTCAGGGAGCCTTTTAACCTTTATTCTTTCCATCCTAGGCCTCTTCCTATACTTTTCCTCCAACCAACATTTAGTTTCACTCGTGACACTACCAAATAATGGTCAGAGCCAACATCCACACCTCTTATCACATGAGTGTCAACAAGTAAGTGTTTCAGACGCTGATCATAAACAACAAAATCTATCACACTCTTTTGACAAAGCGTATGATTTTCCCAAGTATATGTATGGATATACTTGGGTTGAAAAACATATTAGGTACAAGTAAACCATTCTTAATACAGAGTTCAATTAATTTTTCGCCATTATCATTCACACAAGGATCGTTAAACAACCCAGAACATTGTCAGAAATTGCATTCTGCACACCTGCTCTAGCATTGAAATCCCCTGCTATTATGACTTTCTCTCTAGCACCAAACAGCTTTTAGCTCATTCCAGAAATCTTCCTTCCTATCAGAAGGTTCCAAGTCACAAGAAGCATGCATTATTCTCTTAAGTTTCACTTTCAAATTAATCCAAAGAATTCTCTCACTTATACCGCTATAGTGAATCAAGTTGTTCTTCATCTTTCACTTAAAATCACACCTACACCAGCCTGTCCTCTCACATTATCCCATACTCCAGACCACGCACTCGCCATTCCATTAACTACTTCTATCCCAATTTCCTTCTTTTTGGTTTCACTTACATACAGCACATACTTATTCATCTCTTCAATCACCTCATTCATCTTGCCATTTATACCTCTAGTATTCCATACACCAATCTTACACTCACTTAGCCGAGATCTCTTTCTCATTTTCCGTTTACCATGTCCAAAATATTTCTGTGGTGGACCGTCCTTCTCAAGTGTGGTAGGTTCACCATATCCCACACTAGAGTCTGGATATTTATATCTTTGTGTCTTTTTAATCAGGTAAGTACACCAGTGTAGGGGTTTAACCCACAGCTGATGGTTTCAGTTGGTTATTGAACCTAAGGATTCTGGAATAAAACCCAGCAGAGTTGGGGTCTTTTCACCAATGTCACACAGAACTAGCTGGCACCTCTCCAAGATTCATAGAGGCCCTTGTTGCTGTTCTGTGTGCCATTGTTTCCACGGAGCGTCCTGAGGAGGCAAACCCGTTTCTAATAAATATGTGTTGTCTAACAAGACATGCCATAAATTGGTGCACTTCAAAGCCAGTGACCATCACTGGTGAAGATGTTTTGTACTGATGCTAATGCTTTCATGGAACTGTACAAAATTGCTATAAAATCAAGAATATTTGCTTGCATAGTTCTGATGCTTTAGAAAGGGTGTCGTGCAATTTATACACTGAAGTGCCAAAAGTTGTGGGATACATACCACCCAGCCCTTGCAAAACTGCTGAAAATTCTACTAGCCAATGTGGCTAGTGGAATAAAGATTTTACTAGCCAAATGGCAAAATCTACTGGCCATACAAAATTTAAAAAATAATAATAATTCAGTAACTTCTCTACTTATGTTTCTATGAAATTAAATGGGTACATGTTTTTTTCTTTCTGATGAGAGACACCTCCCTTATTAACTTCATAAAAACAGATGCAGAGCAGTTACTGCATATGATCATTAGATTGACTGCAAATATTGCATATGCTTTTGTTCCAAAATAATTGATTTTTTGATCATTTATTTTCAGTGCTGTAATATCATTACTCTTACTATCTTAATGTACACATACTTAATTTATTTTTGAGAGGCCATTGAATTTAGATGTCTGATTTCTTTTAATAATATTTAAAACAAAGGGACAAAAGCTAGGATATACACTGAAGTGCCAGAAAAACTGGTACAGACGAGCTTATGCAAAATACATAGCAATGTCACCTATGCGCATATTCGGTTGCGTCCGCCAGTGCATATATAAAGCGATGGACATCCTTGCCAGCTATCAGAGCTGTTTTCAGCATGAGAATGACAAGTAATAACGATTTTAGCGTTTTTCAACACGGTGTCATAGTTGGCGCTCGTGAGATGGGCCATAGTATTTCAGAGGTAGAAACGAAGTTTGGATTTTTACAGACGACCATTGCAAGGGTGTACCGTGACTACAAGAATTCCGGCCAAACCTCCAACTTACGATACCAGTGTGGCCGTAAAAGACATTGGGTGAACGTGCCCATCATTGGCTGTCAAGAATCGTTTCACGCGATAGGCCTGCAACACTCTCACAGGTATCATCGAAATTCAATGCTGGAGCCTCAAGCATCAGTGTCCGGACTATGCAACGTACCCTGCACGATATGGGCTTTGGGAGCCGACGCCCAACTCGGGTCCCCTTGATGGGTGCATGACACAGAGCTATGCACCTCGCTTGGGCGCAGCAACACCGCCACTGGATACTTGATGACTGGAAACAAGTAGCCTGGTCTGACGAGTTGCGTTTCCAACAGTATCGGGCAGATGGAAGGATTCGTGTGTGGCACAAACCCCATGAAGCCATGGATCCGGCCTGTCAACAGGGAACTGTACTGGCTGGTGGGGGTCCGTAATGGTATGGGGTATGTTTAGCTGAACTTCACTGGGATCCCTGGTATGTCTGTAACTGGCCAACGCTATGTGCGCATCCTTTCTGACGAGGTACACCCGTTCATGTCCTGCATTCATGCTGATGGGTTGGGCCTGTTTTAACAGGACAATGCAGCTCCACACAAGTTTCGGGACGCCACATTATGGTTAGAGGAGCATTCATCTGAGTTTGGGAAGTTACCATTCCCACCCAAGTCCCCAGATCTGAACGTGATAGAACACATTTGGGATGCCATGCAACGCGCTATCGAACACAGGAATCCGAGACCTCGGAATACACCCGAATTGTGGAACACTCTGCAGGAAGTATGGTGTGCATTGCCTACAGCATATTTCCAGAAGCTAGTGGAGTCCATGCCCCGTCGTATTTTTGCAGTCCTGTGCTCCCGTGAGGGACCTACCAAGTATTCGACTGGTGTACCAGTTTTTCTGGCACTTCACTGTATATAAAGTGGCACTAATAATGTTGTTACAGTTTACCACTGATACGTACTGTGTCTGATCTTCCCATTAAAGGTATCTGCCCACCACAATTGAATAGCATTTTGAGGATCAAAATCTTCAACTGAAGTTCCATTGCATCTAATCATCATTAAGTCATTCAAAGTGTCACTATTCAGACATGCCCAATTACTGGTTTTTATTAGGTTCATTGCTGATGCTCCACGTCAATGGGCTCGTGCTTCGCTGCCGCCGAAGTGCTCGTGTGCTGCGCCGCAGCATTTTTCTTTGCTCCCGACACTTTCTCATGCGTTCTGCTGCAAAAATTGCGGTGTTTATCAAAAGCTGATGAGTTGCTCTTTCACGTAGACTACGTTCGATGTATTTTTGCTCTGCTTTTCGACGAGTACATGCTGACATTGTGAAATTTTTAAAAATTTTCAATTGTGATCTAAAGTTTCACAACCAACACTATTTGATTTCACTTCTGGTGTTTTTAATCGACAGATCTCAATGTTAGCTTTTGTTTGAGACCAATTTCAACGTTATAGTGCTTTGCAGTGCGAGTCATACTGATTAGAAGTTTGTGCAGGGTAGCGCAAAGCCCCCACCCCCGCTTATCGCTGTGCGGTAACTCAAGGTCACTAACAAGTCTTTGTTCCCTTAGCTATTGAATGACACTAGGTTGGTCTGGTTCGTGTTGATATTATAGAAATCATTAGACCGAACTCGATGCCCATTTTTTCGTAACTCTTAACTTTCCGTACTGGCCACCTAGTACTGGTCTGATTTTAAAGACTTATTCATGTCAAAAAAAAACCCTGCCACATACTTCCTATTGTTCCTACGCTGTGGTGAATTTCCGAGATCTGACGCGTGGAACACGGGCCTCTTAATAGCATCGTCAATGCATAGAGACCCGATAAGAAACCTGTTTAAACATCATGTCTGCATCATGATGGTACCCCTATGATGTCCACGATTACTCGCCTGGCAGGCAAATTTCCGATGAGCAATCCCCGATGTAGCATCTGGAACGAGGCACCGCCAGAAACTACATTGGAGATGCACGCCTGCATGAGGATTAGCCGATATTCACATGTCTCGGATTATGAATACTGGTTTGAACAACAGTGCTTGGTGGCGAGCGATGGCGATTACATCGCGAGCATTCACTGTGATGATGAATCGTAGTTTCGTCAGTCGAAACACAGTAACATTGATGTTAAATTCACACCGGTTTTTCGCTTTGTATCGATACATTGCCGAGTCCTAGTGTGTGTGTGGGGGGGGAGTTGGACAAAATAGTTGTTCACTTTGGGGAAAAGCTGCTCACCATCATTGGCTACTATACTTAAAATTTTACTAATCACTACGAAATATCTGGTCGCCATTTGGTGACTGGCGACCGACATTTGCGAGGCCTGGTACCACCTAAAATCCTGTACGACTTCCTCTAGCCTGGCAACGTGCAGCAACTTGATGTGGCATCGATTCCACAAGTGACCAGAAGACTTCTGAAGAGTTGTTGAGCCATGCTGTCTGAACAGCTGCCCACTGTTCCCTGGTATTTGTAGGTGCAAAATTTTGGGTGCACATGGACTTTTCCATCATGGCCTGTAAGTGCTCTATGGGATTTATGTGTGGAGAATGTGGTGTCCACACCATTCATTCGAACTGTCCAGAATGCTCCTCGAAACAATTTTAGACAACTTGGACCCAATGACATGGTGCATTGTCCACCTGGAAAATCCCATCGTTGTTGGGGTACATGAAGTCCACGAAGGGCTGCAAATGGTCACCCAGCAAAGCGACAAAGTGATTACCGGTTAATAACGTGCTTACAAGGACCAGAGGACTCACACCATGCCATGTAAAGACACCACACACATGAATGGAACCACCACCAGCTTGCACAGTGCTTTGTTAACAGCTAGGGTCCATGAACTTGTGGGGCTGCAGCACATCCAAACCCCACCATCAGCTCATAACAACTGGCAGGGTTACTCATTGGACCATGCCACATGTTGCCAATATTCCAGGGTCCAGTTAACTGTGTTGACGAGCCCAGATGAGGCGCTGTGTCTTATGTCATGGTGTTAACAAAGGCACTTTTGCTCCCGTACCCCATGGACGCTAAATTATGCTGCACTGACCTGGTGGATATGTCGCTGGTACTTCCTTTGAGCCAGTGTTGTCTGTTAGTATGGACAGTCCTAGTTGGACGCCGCTCGCCACAGTCATTCAAGACCTGTGGTCGGCCACCACACTGTCCACGGGGGTTGACAATTGACTTCCATGAGGTAATCTCAGTAAACACGTGACACCATGGATCAAGAAATGTTGAATGTTTGCACAACTTCAGAAATTGAATGTCCCATTCATCTGGCTTCCACTATCCTGTCTTGTTTAAACTCAGATAATTTACCTCAGCTTGCCATAATCCTACAGCCTGACTCACAAGATTACACCTTGCAACTGATAAAAATCATGGCGTGCATCAAAGCCTTTATACAACGGCAGCGCCAGTTAAAAATTTTCATACTGCTATCCCATGACTTTTAGCACTTCAGTGTAGAAGTGTAATACATAGATATGCAAGTAGTTCAGACTTTGCTACCTTGGAATGGAAATGCATCCGCCCTCACCCCCACCCACGACATATACACACATGCCACTGCTATCATGACATGGCTTTCATTTTAATACTTTACTGAAACTACCATACTTCCGTAAATTGCAATGAAGATCTCTAATTACCATAATTTTCAGGCTAAGAGCTGTGGCTCTTATGGTTAAAAGTGTGGTTTTCCTACTCGGTGGTACTTTCCCCGAATTTTTATTCCTAAACAAGTGCTTATCAAACAGCAGTTGTAAGTTTGTGTGTGATATCACTGTCACAATAAACAGCCATGAATTTCTCCCTCTTTTTGAATCAAACATTTATTTCTGCAAGGCTATTGAGTACAAGAGGAAGATCCATCACCATCATTTTTCCTCACTGATTTGTCTTCTCTTGTGTTCTTACGCAGGAGAAGATGAGACAAGTCTTACTAAACTGCACCTAGCAAAATTTTAGAGCACTGTAAAATCTGTCAAAAATACTGAGATGCAGCATTGTTATATCACTGATTTTAATATTGATGAGAATGGAACAGCATGATGTCGAGGTACATTCCCGTGTATGTGGTCAGCAGTAACCAAATACATGTATAAATAGCAGAAATTTGTAGCAGTGATCCCACATCTCTGTCATGTCACAACCATCAGCAACCTCACAGAATTTAGTATTCCACAAAACAGGGTTAAACCTGTTATCAAAATAGCATACATAGTTTTTTATGGGCAGTTAAAAGTACTTGAAAACAGAATTGATTTTTATTTTGCCTTTCCAGCATGTTTCTGCTTTATTCATTCATTTATTTTTACCTTTTCCATTAACATTCCTTTTTAAGAAATGACTATTTAATATTTCTCTATGTTTAAGATACTTTTTGACAGTACATGAAGTTTTTCAACAAAAAAATTGAATTCATAATCATTATCACCCTTGAAGAAGCAACTATTAAAACCTCAAATAAATAAATAAAATACGACAGTAAAGGAAAGAAAATTGGGATTTTCAATGTCATCAGCCATTTAATTTTTATATTAGCTCTTTAAATTACTAAAAAATAAATTATAAAAGATATTCTCAAAAAATGACTAGAAATATGTTGGTAGTTTGGATAGTAATTGAGACATGTTACAACATTATTTGCCAAAGCTCTTACATTAATGGCTAAGAGATTACACAATTTTGAGGGGAAGCTCTTATGACGAATTTGTTTCCTAAATAGCGATTTTTGTGAGATGTGGCTCTCATGCTGATGGTACAACATGTGTATTTAATTTTTAGGAAGAAATATGTGTGTTATTTATTATAAAAGTAGAATTAATATATTTTTTTGAGTATTTCATTTGTAAGTTTTGTTTTAATGAGGGTTATGTGTTCAAAATTTATTATTCAAATTGTTGACACTGCTAGTGATACATAAGATAAAATGTAGGTGGAACTTATTTTTTTTCCCTACTTTCTTGTTTCAGTGGGACTTGATGCTGCTGGAAAAACTACTATTCTATACAAACTGAAACTTGGAGAAATAGTTACTACTATACCAACAATCGGTAAGTTCTGTAATCTATGGATAAGTACAAAGAAATATACCAGAAAATCAGTATAAATTTTAAAACACAAGTGTGATTTAAAAAAAAAAAAAAAAAAAAAGTCCTTGTTTGGAATATTAATAATAGTGTTCTGTTATTCATGTGTTAATCATTGTCCATACAAATGGATATACGTTTTAGTTCTGTTGAGGGAGTCTGAATTCAGGTAATTCTGAAATGTTTTGTGGAGTTAATGTGTGCTTTTAGTGTTTCATTAATCATGATTTGCTTTTAGGAAAATGTGGAAGTGATAAATTGACATAAAAAAAATCCTTTGTATATTCAATGATACCTCTCCCCATGTTTTTTGTTTTTTGGTTTTTTTTGGCGGGGGGGGGGGTGACTTCACTTCACTGCTTGTTTGTTTGGTATATTACATTGGATTGCATCATAAGTAACTTCCGGTGTAGGTGTCAACAGCTTATGGTATTCACCAACTGTGACTGAAACACAATGACAAATGACATTTGCTGGCCATCAGCAGTTAGAGATCCTGTACACATCAGCAGTCAAAAGGTGAACTGCACATTAAAAGTGTGATTTAGAAGTGAATGAAGTGGATGGCTTAAAAATGCATATTCATCACGTACTGCTTTGGAAATTAAAAAAAAAAAAAATAGAGTGACAGCAGCAAAAAAAAAAAAAAAAAAAAAAAGTAAGTGTACATGGCAGCAGTCTCATTTCACATCAATCAGTACAGAATTGGTTTGCAAAGTTTCATTCTGGCAATATGTCTTTGCAAGATGAACCATGGCCAGGTTGCCCTTCACCTCTGATAAACATGTTTTTTAAAGGTGCTAGCAGAAGAAAACCAATAAACCCATGTCAAACAGCCTGGAAATTAACTGACAAGCTAAGCATATCACAGTCCACTGCATGCCACAATATGAAAAAAGTGGGCAAGTTAAGCTTTATGGGTTCCCCACATCCTTAGGAACAGCAACAAAGCAGCTGAACTGTCTGTTGAATCAGGCCTTCTTTCATGACAGAAGAACAAGTCATTGCTGGACAAAGTTGTCATGGGCAATGAGAAGTGGATCGCATGTGAAACCATTGTCTGCAAATGACAGTGGATTGACAGAGGTGAAAGACCTTCACCTGATTCAAAAGCCAGCCATCATAGTATGTAAGTAAATTCTGTTTTGTTTACGGTAGAATTACTGAGGCATTATTAATTATGAGTTACTGAACCATGATGCAACTGTTACTTTGTATCTGTATGTTCAGCACTCGTGAATCGCAAGAGCATTGTGTTGCTGCTTGATAATGCAAAACCCCATGCCACAAGAGTAACACAGAAAAAACATTTATGGCTTTGGTGGTCCATTTTCTTCCATCCCACATACTCACTGGACATTTTGCCAAAGTTTTCTATTTGTTCAAGTACTTTGCAATGCATTGGATGGATAGCATTTCAGTAACAGTGACCAAGTGCAAGAGTTCATCAACTACTTTTTTCTAACTGAAAACCTGGTAGATTTCTATGCTTCAGAAATTGGTAAGTTGCCTACTAGATGGCAACAGGTCATTATTATTATTAATGATAATGGGTACTGTACAGTAGAGTAGGATCCATTGTGCATTTTTTTCTATGGAAACCAATGTATGTACATGCGAAAAATTTAAGTTACTTTATGACTCAACCCAATATGTTTAATTTTGCATAATCTGATTAATCTTATTATTTTTCTGAACTCAGCTTTGTTGCTTATTTCTAAGCTCCTTGGCAATTGTTAATAAAAAACATTCAGTTTTTAGGAAATATATTTATCACACAATTTCATGTGCTGTGGTGTATGATTAGTGTTGTTTCATGTACATATTTTGCTTTAAATCAAAATATATAGATACATATAGGCTGCATACCGCTGCTTTGTAGTGCATACATTTTATAAATGTGAGAAATCAGCTGTGCATAAGTCCTTCAAAAAAGTCTGCATCCTGTTAAATTGTTTACATTTACTAGGTTTGGGTACTTAAAATTTATGGAAAAACATGTTCGTTGATAATAGAAATTTATAGAAAGATTTTCATTGATCTGTAAATTAATAAATGTAGTTGCCAACAGGTCAGAAAACAAAAATAAACTAAATATACACTGTTTTGTAGATGATTTTACATCATTGGAGTAGCAGCACCAAATGCATTATTGGTGATGTGTGATAGATTAGATCCTGATTTAATGCTGATGTAGCAGCATTAAATCAGAATCTAATTGTTCCACATACTGAAAGTTCTTTACTACATTAGTACACATGAATGTATATTTGTCTTAGGATTTAGTACATATATTATTGTGTAGCAGAGTTCATCCTGAGAATATAAAAGGGCAGGGCACGGACTTTGAAACAAAAAAAAAGACAGTTTTTAACTTGAAAGGGCATTAATTATTTATTTTTTATTTATTTAGTCTAAACAGAATAAAGTTGCACACAGTAGTATGCATGTACATAATGCACTTTTGTAGTCATGAGCAGAATGGTTTTAAACTTAAAGTGCTGCCAGTGAGGTTTTTCAAGGCTGAAGGTGGGCAGGGCATGCAGCCCCACAAGAATCCTGTAGTTTACCTTTTGTAGTAGAAATGAAACTTTTCGTATGTGAAATTTATTCAAACAGGTCTGAAAAATTATGGTTTGAAATTAATTATAGGCACTAACTGTCAAAACTTCTCAAATCATTTCCCACTATCTATCTGCCTCATTACTTTCGATAAAACCGGTTCTAATATTTGATTCACATGCACAGTCAGTTTGCTGCTAGTTTTTGGAATCTCCAGTAGAAGGAAGCAAAGATCGCAATTTAAGGTGTTGATCAGCGGTTTGATTTTTCCTGTAACATCCAAAAATGCATCAGTAAAATGCTTTCAACTAGAAAGTGTTGTTTTTAATATGCAACCCCTCCTCCCCCCCCTTTCCGCAGGGTCCATAACTTTACTTTTTGATCTTTTTTTTTTTTTTATAGGGTAGTCATGATGACTTATAGTGGTCAACTCACTACTGCATGTGTAGCTTGGAAGCTGTGGTGACTGGTCATAGTCAGGAAAATTATATGAATAGTTTGATGTACTTTCACATTTTCCTGTAGAGCAGTGTCAGTTATCCTAAAATTTGATGGAACTGCTTAATATATATCAAATACGTGGAGATAATGTAAATGGAACTGCTGTCACATAGTTTCCTTCTCTACTGGTTCTGTTATGCATCACCTCATCCTTAAGCTGCTCCCACTGTTAACAATTTCCCTTTTCACATCAGAATTTCATTATTGAAACCCCTGGGCTAATTTGTAGTATTGGAACTTAGTCTACATATGTTAGTTTATTATTTAAAAAAAAAGAGTAAAAATTAAGTAACCCTCCTTTTTGATGTGTGTGAAAGTGTATATTTAATTTCAAGAGTCAATTTTGTTGGTTTTCACTGTATCCAAGGGGTGATCAAAAAAAAAAAAAAAAAGTTACAAGACTGCTCATTCCATAAGCACCATTGTAGGAAGTGCTGCAACCATGAGTTATGCAAAATAATGTACTTGATTGGCAACATTGTGCTGCCTGAAGCTACCTGCACACTTAACAGCAGCATTAGGACATTTCAAAATGGGTTACACTGTAATGTTAGTGTTGCAAGGAGGTCGGAAGTATAATTAAATTTCTGTGGGACAAGAAAGCTTTGCTGGTTACAGCGTATTGAAGTATATGGAGACTATGTAATGTTGCAGCTCCAAGTTGCTGAATGTTATCAAAAGTTTAGGGCTGATGCTGTAACCAGTGACAGTCACAATGGTGGGTGTCCATGCAGTTCAGCCAAAATCGACAGCAAGAAGTGGGAGCAATTCAGGAAGACAGATGTGCAACTTTGCAATACATTGCATTTGAGCTTTACACAGGCTCACATGGCTACAGCAATATGTGAAAGACTGAAAGTTCTGTGTTCATCTAGCTGTTACGGAGGATGAAACCTGGAAACAACAGTACATTCCCACCACTTAGGAGAAAGAGTAGAAACGTACCTGTGTACCGTCAAAATAACCTGTGTCGTAATAACCTGGTCAAAACAACCCAGCGTGAAAAAAACTGTTAAAAAATAACCCTGCGTCGTAATAACCAAAATAGCCTGCGTCATAATAACCAAAATAGCCTGCGTCATAATAACCTACGACTTAATAACCAGCATCAAAATAACCCAGCAATCTCACTTCTCAAGTCGAAATGGAAAAGTGGCGGGGAACAGTCATCTCTCCAAAATCAAAGTAGGTCGTACTGAGTAGATTTCATTTTGTTGGAACCCTCTTAGTTTTCAAATTATTTAAAAGAAAAACATCGTAGTTTGGCATGCTGGTGAAACGACAGTACCCCCACCCCCTAGGGAAAATTTAAAATTTATTGACACCATTTGTTTGTATCTTGTCGTAGTCCCCTCAGGATTAAGACTGCATGCAGTATTCTGGTCCAGAATTTGCAGGTAGGATTGGAGTATCCGGTCCCAAATTTATATGCATGCTTAAACTGATCAAATTTATGATTTAACTCCTCCCCTCCCTCCTCCTCCACATAAACAGATAGGAGGTAGAGAAAGAAACTGCAAAAATGTGTGACTGTGTGTGTCTTACTGGTATCAGTAGCTCTAACTGGAGTTAAGATACGAAATTTTGTGGCAAATATGAAATATATTTTTTAATATTTCAGATACACTTTTCTCTTACTTTACTTTTGCCAGATACCATGCTCGTTGTCAACTAAATTACTAATAACATAAAAAATAACAGACAAATGGAATCGGGAGCGATGCGCACTGCAAACCGTTTTTCAGGAGTTCACACAAGAGATAGAAATGACATTTGTTTGCATCCATTTACAGACTGTCAGCGCATGTTGTAACAATTCGTGATAATTATAATCTTGGTTATTTTTAAGTCCATCTAACCTAATCAGACATCGTTTAGTTATTGAGTGTGCTTTTATTGTGCTCGATAAAATTACTTTGGAAAGCGCATTTCACACCAGAATACTCTTTTTGAAAGCTTCATTCATTAGTCAAAAGTATCTGCAATTAAATTTTTAATAGTTTGAAATTGATAATTTCAATGGAACATTTTTATTTCACTTGCTTAAGAATATTATGAATGCATATAATTTTGGTATCATAAAATTTGTATTTATATTGCTATCAGCAAGAGTGGATGCATGAATCTGCTTTTGCGCGCGAAGTATTACAAATAAGTTTTAAAGCGTTTTTTGTGTGACATATACCGTTAATTTACATATCCGACATTCCCCGCGCTGTTGTCATGTGACCAAAACTGGTTCAAAGTATAAAATATGACACAGAGAAATATTTGCCCAACAGTCAAACGCACTTGCATGTTGGTAAGTAAAAGATGGCAAACGATACTGCATATATATAACACTGCATTAGTTACGAATTTCATCAAGGAAAAAGTACTGCAAAAGTATGTGCAACGATCTGTTCTGGGGAAGAATATTGTATCGAAAAGCACATGTTGGTTTTGGTTTAGATTGTTAATTTAAAGCAGGTGATTATTGATGTTAGCGATCGAGAACTTAGCGGCGCCCCGCAGAAGGTTGCATATGAGGAACTGCAAGCATTGCTGGACGAACATTCGTCTCAAACGCAAAAAGAACTAGCTGAACAACTGGGGGTAACTCAACAAACCATATCCAATTGTTTACACGCAATGGAAAAAGATTCAGGAGGAGGGAAAATGGGTGAACAAGGATGAGCGTGTCATGAAGTGTTTAAATCTGTTGAATAAACAACACAAGTCTTTTCTGTGGAAAATCATCATGGGTGATGAAAAGTGGATATGGTACAACAATCCTAAAAGAAAAAAAATAACTGGGTATACCTGGGTGAAGCAACGACTTGGACACCGAACGCAATATGCACTCCAAGAAAGTTCTGCTGCACATCTGGTGGGATATGAAGGGTGTGCTCTATTATGAACTATTGAAACAGGGTCAAACTGTTACTGCTGATCGTTACAAGCAACAATTGCTGCAATTGAACCAGGAAATGTGTCAGAAACGTCCATTCACAGGGAAGGGATTGTGGCCCGTGAAATTAGTCAAGGAAACGTTATTGGCGCTTGGCTGGGAAGTTTTGGAGCACTCGACATAGCCCCTTCAGACTATCATTTATTCCAACCGATGCAACATGGTTTGTCTGCTGTATGGTTCCAGACATGTGACGAAGTGCAAAAATGGGTTGGCGACTTCATCGCGTCACACGACGAAGTATTCTTCATTGCTGGAATCTGTCAGCTGCCCAGGTGATGGCGGAAGGTGATAGATAATGATATTTTAATTCATAAAGATACTGTTGTTTTTTCACGTATTACATGTTGCGTTGTCTTAAAACACTTTAAAATGTATTTGAACACCTAAAAGTATAGCTGTTATTTGGGTAAATGTGGTGTTAATTGGCATATTCTAGTTGCACTATAATTAGGGGGGGGGGGGACTGATACAAACATATATATTTAGATATCGATTATTAATTTGTATGAAGCTCATGCTCTCCTCGCCACTATTTCAGAATTCGATACGATTACAAGGTTTCGGAAAATGTGCGACGGCGATGAATCCAACTCTTTTCTGTTAACCCTTTCGTGACTACAACGCTCAATGCACCCGGACATTCAGACAACCACAAGCAAGGTTAATAGTCTTACATAGTGATGTCACTGTAAAGGACGGGTAGACCGTCGATACTTGGTCGATACAACTGAAGCACTTGCAGGAGAATTGTTGTGAACAATTTTAAATTCAAATACGCTTTGAATTTGAAAACTTATAGCCAAGATGGAACACAAAAAAAAGGTGTCTACAATACACTCAGGAAAAACTGACATCCATGTGAATATTTTATTTAGTGTAAACCAAGATTTTAAAGAAAATATGTATACATTTTTTTTCAAATCTATTTAATCTAAACAGGATATTGACTGGCATTAAGGAAAAGTGCAAGGATAGTGATCATAGCTTTTAAATTTAATTATATGCAACTGTAGCATTGTCTTCTTTAAATAAATTCGAGAGAAAGAAAAAACACCATAATATAATGTTAGTAGCACCTCATAAAGAAATCCCTTTATGCCGAACAAATCAAAACTTCAGCAACATTCCAAGAACTCAATTAAAAAGTTGGAAATTAATTCTATTAAATGCTCCGTTATTTATTTGTAATTAATCGCTTAATAGCAAAGTTAAAATTATATATTTTCAAATTCTTTTCCTTTCTTTTCGTCATATTTTAATCACTAAATTTTGAGAACTTTAAAAATTGGGACCTTATTTAATGCAAAGAAATGCTTTCTTCACTCACTTTGCCATATTCCTTAAGTAACTATTTTAACTGGTATTCTCTTCTTGTGTTAGCAAGACTTTTTTTACCTCGGGATTTTGAATTTAGTTTAATACTAAAGCGGAAAACAAATTCATTTAGCTTTCCGTTGCTATTAGGAGAAAAAAAAACAAAAAAAAACGAGTTTTTGCAGATTTTAACAATGGGTTATTTTGATGTCAGGTTATTTTTACCTCGGGTTATTTTGCTAATGGGTTATTGGTGTTGGGTTATTTTGGTGCTGGATTATTTTGACGCGGGTTATTCTTTCCAGGTTATTTTGACATGTAACCAACATACCATATTGCCCTCACAAAAGAAGTTGAAAGTGGTGTCTACCAACTAAGAGTTGTCACAATGATCTCTTGGATCTCATTTAGTGGAATTTTCTGACAGGGGTACACCATCACTTTTAACAATTACTGCAAGATCCTGAAACAAAATCCATTAGAAGAAATGACCTGGTCTGCTTAGCAAGCGATGTAGATCATGCACATGTGACTGATCACACTAGAGACTTGATGCAACACTTTTGGCAGGTTGTTCTCCAGCATCCTCCATACAGCCCTGAACTCTCACATAGCAATTTTCACCACTTCCCACTGTTGAAAGATTGCCTGCAATGATATCGGTTCATTACAGCTGAAGTGAAAATTGCTGTCAAAACATGGCTTTAGCTACAGGGACGAAAATTTTATGCAAAGGGAGTAAACAAGTGGAGACAGCAAATGAAGAATGATCCTTTAATACTAGAGATTTTATGAAGTAGGATCCAAAAGCTCCGAAACTAGGTCTTGTAAGTCTTTAGATAAAGTTACAAAGATGAAGCACATCCTCCTTCTAAATAAGACCCCCTTGCAACAACACACTTCTGCCAGGAGCTGTAGATTTTGTTGAAGCATTTCTGAAACACATTCTTTGCAATGTCCTTCAGTGCAACCAGCGATGCATTTTTAATTTCTTCTGCAATCGAAAACCAACTACCCTGAAGTCGACATGTCATCTCAGGGAAGAGGTGAAAGTCACAGGAGGGCAAGATCAGGTGAGTACAGTGCGTGTGGGATGACAACAGTTCTTGTTTTGGCAAGAAACTAACGAACGAGGAGTGATGTGTGCCAGTGCATTGTTGTGTTAACAGCACCCACGATTGACCGCCCCACAGTTGAGGCCTCTTCTTTCTGATCGACTACTCAAACATTGCATGATGTCCAGATAGAGTTCCTTGTTGACAGTGCGTCCTTCAGGGATAAATTCAAGAATGACAGTACCCTGGATGTTAAAGAAGACCTCTAACTTGATCTCTGCGGAATTTCTGTTTGTGTGGAGATAAAGGTGATTTCGACATAGCTGGTGCCACTTAGTCTGCGGGACTAAGCGGAAACACCAGTTTTCATCCCTTGTTATGATTTTTTCTAAGAAATTGTGGATTTTGGTCAGCAGCGGTTACGAGATTGCCTGCCATTTCCATCTGTATGGCCAACTGATATTCAGTTAACATGCGTGGGACAATGTGTTGACACACCCGGTGTATTTTCAGATCATCTGTTAGTATCAGCATAGCTGCCAAGTGTCCCAGTTTACCCAAATTCTGTCCAGTTTTGAAAATATTTTCCGGGAATCCGATTTTTCTACAAAAAATCCCGTTTTGTGATTTTTTTATTTATTATGTTTTTTTCCCTCATTAATCCTATCAGCCATCATTTTTTCCAGCCTCAATGCTGGTTGTAGGAATTGGTGATGAGTGGGGGGACGTTCTTTTGTTAATCCACGGCACTTTAAGCGCCAAGGTCGTGTGCGTGCCACGCGATAAATAGCAAGACAGTCAAAGGCTTGGGAAGTTGAAGTACTGGTTTATGATGTCACATCCACAGCGCTTGTGCAGAGCTTCGTGGGAGTGGAATGGAAAGCTGTTTGTTTGCTAATGCTCAAGTTGAATGCCGATTCTGTACTTTGTTTGATCTTTTAAAAAAAACAAGTTGTGTTGCAAGTTATTATTTCAGTTCACAACCCCAGAATGGGACCTTTTTTAAGAAAAACTTTGAAAATTTTGACTTGTCAAACCATCACGCAAAGGTGAGTTTCATGCATATTCAGGGTGTCCACATTCTGGAAAGTCAGGGGGAATCAGAGAAAGTCAGGGAAATGAAAATTGGTCAGGGAAAATCAATGATATTTAAAAAAAAAGTCAAGGAAATTTCAATCACAGTTAGACTACAACTAGTTTTAACCCGGCGTCGGGGAGTGACTCCCTCATCGCCCAACACACTTGCACTTGGTGTTGCAGACAGTCACTAACTTCCCCTTCCTACCAATTTAACCTTGTATTTCCTACCTATTATTGTAAGTTGTGTTACATTACTTGTTAGCATTTCTCTTTTTGTTTTAGGTCAAAGGAGTAGAAGAAAATTTGTGATATAAGTTATACCCTGTTAAAAGGCAATTAAGACTGCAGCAATGTCAAAGTGTTGTGTGTTTAATGAACAATGGTTGGATGAACAATTAAATCCTGAGTTTTCTGATTGGATGGCTGCTGTGAACGACAACAATGAATCAGCATTTTGTAAAGTGTGCTCTAAAACTTTCAAGCTTAGCAACATGGGGCGTCAGGCAGTCTCCAGCCACGGAAATGGCCCTAATCATTTGAAAAACATCCGTGCTAAAATGTCTCAGCCAGTCTTGCTTCTTTCACTTCCTCTGTGAAAAAGAACTCTCTTTGTAATAACAAACTCTTGCCATCAACAAGCTCAGGAAATGTGGAATCAGTACTTCTAGAAAATATTAAGTCTGATGACTCAGATACTTATGTTGTGAAAGATGATGTGAAGCCCAGTGACCTTAATGCTTACGTAGTGAAAGATGATGTAACAAAGTCGGAAATAATATGGGCCATGGAAGTGTTGTCCAAGTGAATGTCTCTGAACTCTTGTACACAGATTAACAAAACATTTCAGTTAAAGTTTCCTGACAGTGCGATACCTAAAATTTACTTTAGGCAAAAGCAAAGCATCTTTTGTGATAAACCCTGGATTGGCACCACATTTCAAAGAGTGTTTAATGGATGATCTGAAGCAGTGCACTGACTTTGTAATTTGCTTTGATGAATCACTAAACAAAATTGTTCAGCGTGGGCAAATGGATCAGTTTGTTCGTTATTGGGACGTCAATCTGCAAAAAGTTTCCACTAGATACTTAAGTAGTGTGTTTTTAGGACGGGCAACAGCTAATGACCTTTTATAGAAATTCATTAAAGGTGCACCTCTTCCCTTGGATAACATGCTACAAGTGTCAATGGATGGACCTAGCGTTAATCTCAGCTTTCTTCAAAAGCTGAAAGATAAACTTAGAACTGAAAATCCAGATGGTAAATTATTAGTTGACATTGGAGTATGTGGTCTTCACATGGTCAATGGAGCTATGAAAACTGGACTTGAAGAAGTGAAATGGGATATACATCAGTTTCTGTGTAGCTTGTACTACCTTTTAAAAGATAGTCCTGCTTGCCGTGCAAATTATACTATGATTACTGGATGTAAAGATTTCCCTTTGAAATTTTGCGCTGTAAGGTGGTTTGAAAACGTTAATTGTTTGACTAGGGCGTTGCTTGTCTATGATCAGGAAATATGTTCAAGAATCATCGGTTTCCAGTAAACAGCACATGTTTATTGCAGAATTCATGAAAAGTCCATTGTTGAAATGCAAATTGGCTGCATTTAGGACTATAGCTTCAGAATGTGAATCTTTTTGAGAAGGTTCCAGAGCCCAAAGCCTTTAATTCCTTTTTTACACACTGATTTGCTGGATCTGATGAAAAATTTGATGGCACGAAACTTGAAGCCTGACAAATTAAGTGAAGCTGATAGTGTCTCAAAACTGTTAACTTTAGATGTATCAAAAAGTGAAAATCTTCTGTCAATTGACTGTCAATTGAGAAAGTTGATGTTGGATTTAGTGCTAAAAAGCTATTAAAAGAAGTGAAGTGCTCAGAAAGGGAGAAATTAGAATTTAAGCTTGAATTTAGGAAACTTGTGACCAGTATGATTGAAAAACTTCGTGAGAAAAGCCCACTAAAATTTAAGTTTGTGCGTGGGGTAACTTGTTTGGACCCAAATATTATAATGCAGCAGCCTAGTCTAGGCAAGAAGAGAGTGGAAATTGTGCTCGAAGTTTTACTTAGTGCAAACAGGATTTCAGATGACTGTGCTGAAAAAGCTAATAAACAGTACGCTTCATTGTGTGTAGAAGCTCAATCTGCTTTAAAGTCTCAGTTTGATGATTTTTTAGACAGTCATGATGATTCCATTGGATTAGACAAATTTTACAGTGCTCTACTTGACAACCAAAAACAATCCAGTGAACTTTGGGATGTAATAAAAATTTGTCTCATTATGTCCCATGGAAATGCTTCAGTGGAAAGTGGATTTTCTGTCAATAAGTCTCTTCTTCTGGAAAATCTCCTGGAAGAATCCCTGATTTGTCAGAGAACAGTTTTTGATGCCATTAAAAATGTGGGAGGAGTAGAACACATTGCCATCAATAAAAGGCTTCTTCTTTCTGTAAGAGCCTCCAGACGAAGATATCAGGATTATCTTGAGAAAAAAGTGTTCTTCAAAACGAAGAAGAAAGAAAACTGAAGGAAAAAAGAAAAGTTGATGATGAAATAAAGGAATTGTAGGAAAAAAGACAAAGAGTGCGGAAGGAACTAGAGTTGGAAGAAGCAGCATTGCAGGCAAAGATTTCAGATTGGGAAAAGAAAAAAGTGGTGTGTAATATAAAAACAGTGACTGTGTGTTCCTACTGTAATATTTTTATAGTAACTGTTCTGAATATTGTGTATGGGTTTGTTTGAGTGTTTCTTCAATAAATGTAAAACCAAGAAAAAAAGAGTAAACTTAAAATTAAAAAGGTGTGAGTTGGACGGCTATGGGGAAGGTGGAAGCCGATTAAAAAAAATAATAATTAAATGAATCGGTTATTTGGGAAGCTTTATACGTCAAACGGAAACACCTTTAAATAATATAAGTTTTTCAATTATCCAATTCAATTTTATTTATTATTATGGCACATATATTGAAAAACTCAAATAAACATATTTGTGTAAGGTCAGGGATTTCTTATATATTTGGTCAGGAAAATCAGGTTTGTGGACACCCTGATATTGCACTTTGTGTAACACTGATTTCCCTGTTTCTCACACTGGTCGTGGAGACATCGTCGCACATGTTGGAACTAACAAGCACGTAAAAAATCATGATAGCACAAAAAGTGTGCGTGACATGGATCGTTTTGTTTCAGTGCCGAATGATTTTCAAGCGTTTTATGCAGAAGTTCTGTTTACCGAATATTTGTTGGAGCACAACATACCGCTAGTTGCAGCTGATCATGTTTCCCGATTTTTGTTAGCTATGTTTCCTAACTTCCCAGAAGAGAGTAAAAAGATATGCCTGTGGGAGAACAAAAAACTTTGCATATTGTTCAAGAAATGGCAAAATATTCAAAAAATGGCCTCTGTGCTATTAAAAGTGGACCATTTTTCTGTTGCAACTGATGGCTGTAATGATGCTGAGAATCAACTTTATCCAATTGTGGTAACATACTTTGATAATCATTGCAAGCAAGTGAAGCGCACGCTGCTCTTTTTGCCATGCCTTAGAAACCAGTTCAACAGGTGATAATATTGCCAAACTTGTGTCCAAAGAATTTCAGTATCATGGTATTTCATGGATGAACTGTCTTGCCTTATCATGTGATAACATTCCTGTTATGGTGGGGAGAAAAAATGGTCTCTCTCTCTCTGGAAAAAATAGTGTCTCACTATCTGAAAATGAAACTCATTAACAAGGTTTGTTAATCTTATTTTATACTTAAATACTAATTTTTTGTAAATATTTCTTTATTTGTATTAAGTAATTAACTGTAATAAAAAATATAGAGAAACCTATAATATTATTATTTATAAATTGTAAATATGTGTGCCGCCACTCATCAAACGTGTTGATGTTTGTCAAACATGAATGCGTGTTGATGTCCCGATTTTTATTTTGAAAAGTTGGCAGCTCTGTATCAGTCAACACGTAGTTTCCAACATTCCAGCAGTGTCTGCTATTTGCTCGATCATCTGTTGGCATGTACAAAGGCCTAAACCTTTGAAAGTTTTCACCGATATGAGCTGTCACTGGCCATCCACTTCGTTCGTTGTCTTCAACCTCCTCCTGTCTGCCTTCTCTGAAATGGCGATGCCAATCGAATGTTTGTGACCATGACAGGGTGTTTTTGCCATAAACTTGCTTCAACATCTCTTAAGTTTCTGTTGGGCTTTTGCCTAAACTAACGCAAAACTTAATGTTAATGCACTGCTCAAAATACCCCATTTTTAATCAATCCCCAAACATTGCATAAGTTGCTCGCAGTACCTGGATGTATCACAGTGAGTGTGTGACGTAGATGGACGAAACCAATATCCCTGTGAGGGGGGATAATGTCATAATATAATCCAATAATCACCGTGTATATGCGATACATATACTTTGCCGTATAGGTGCAATTCAGGAACTTTTGGATCCTACTCCATATATATATATATATATATATATATATGTATACAGGAGTCAAACTGCCAATCACATTCTTCGCAATTTGTGAAAAAAGAATCATTTTGGCGATGGTTAAAAAGTTTTGGCAAAAATATTGGAGATACTTCAAATTAAATTTGGTGAAAAAAAAACAACTGAGTTTGACAAATGCATTGGCAAAAACTTTTAAAAAAGCCAGATATATATGGGTCATTCCACACCAAATCACCTGGTTTTAATGTTCAACCATGCTGTCACGTCACACATTTCTTTCAAAAAAATTTTATAAATAGGTACCTATGAGATAGCCTCAAATTAAATTTTGATTTTTTATCCAAAATTGGACTTAGGAAAAATGTTCATGTGATTTAGTCCTTTTCACTTTCTCTATCACTTAAGAAACATCCTCCTGTTTCACTTATTTTTGAACCGATTGGGCTTATTTTGGTGTCAAATTAAAGCTATTTATTTTCTCTAACAAAATAAGGTATAAAAGTGGTACTAATGCTAGAAAAAAAATGTCACTGAGTTTTCAAAGTGGATTTTTAATGACTTTGTACCTTGGTACGTTCGGTAAGCCATAGCTTGCAAACCACAACTAACACAAGTATCATATTTTTTTTTATAGAATGAGCTATCCATATACTTTTTTATGATTTAAAAATAAAAAGGGTGTTTTTTGTTGCTATCAAATAAAAAATTAATTCGTTTTGTGAAAATTTTACTTTAAGATCAATGTTTTTGAACAGGTTTAAGGTCCCTTATTGAACCTCAAACAAACACACATTTGTGAGAATAGTTAAAATAGTACCCTCTTATGTTGCAATGTCATCTAATGTTATTTTCACATTATGTTACTGTAGCTTACCTCTGTAATGAAAGGTCACATGATACTTTTTGCTAATTTCTGCACTTGTTTGTGGACCTTTTCGTCTATGACATATATGTCCTTCCTGATACAGATGATGATGCAGGAATAAGAACTTCTCGAAGTATATTTTCATAGGGCACCCAGCAGCAGTCATTTTTAGATGGCCAAAAATATGTTGAAAGACCAAACAGATGCATGAATTGAACTTTAGCATCCCTTTCCTTTTCACAGATGTTGAGTATCTTTGCAATCCACCATTTAGTGTAATAAATAACTGCATATTATTTTTCAGGAATAATATTGACCAGTTCTTTAGTTTTATCACCAAAAGGGTTCTTTTGTCCAATGGTTTGAAGAAATGGTTCTCTCTGGTGCCTACTATTGATAATGAGTTATCATACTGTCTCTTCAGAAAGTCTTCATTTGCATCCACATCAGCTGACGGTGTAAAAAACACATGAATCCCCTTTATGTTTTGGGAAGCAAATTGAAATAAGTCCTCTGCATTCAAAATGGATTTCTTCAACATTTCTCCGAAGACTTGCTCTTGTGGCAAGACATTTTATTGTTCCCCTACTTCATCGCATGCATTTTTACCATGACTGGTGGCAAAAAAAATGCCACTCAGCTGTGATGCTATAGTTCTCTTCATGGTAACATAAAAATTAATAAAAATTTTGTAATTCTTGTGTTGTGCTGAACTGCAATCACTAAAATATATCACATTTGTTATATGTGGGTGTTTTTGTTTCTTATATTGCAAAAGTGACTTCTGGAATGTAAAAAAAAAGTTGTAGTGTCATGTTTCAAGCAGTCACTAATAAATCATATGGGCTTGGACTTCAGCTGGCAGTTACATTTGTAGTAAATTACAAATGGGTGTAATGTAACCTGAATATTATGCCAGTGAAAACCTTGAGCGGCATTTTGCAGAATGCATGTGTAATTTTCTGCAAAGTCTGCTAAAATTATGCAATGTTCATCATCCAAATCTGCTTTCATTTGCTTTTAAGCATCAACTCTGTGATTTGGCTATAAAATGATGTTTTGTTAACTGCACTAATTTTGCAACCAGGAAATCAACAAAATCATCAACTGGTTTTACTAAAGTTTCAAGAGATGATCGGTCAGTTTGAAGCCACCGTTTAAAAGCAACTGTTTCTTTAGTTTCAAGGTATTCTAACCCCATAAGAAAATCTCAAAGTGTAGATTCATCGGGACATTCAGGACAACGATGAAGCATGCATTCCTCTGATTCCAGGTTACACGCTAGTTTTAGGAGGAGTTCTTGATATGACATGCTTAAATGTATACTACTCATCATAAGCTTAACATTTTGGTGGGAGGTACATACACACACTGAATGAATACCATGACTACTTACAGTTACACACTCTTTAGGATGCAATTCACAAAACTTTGTGAAACCAATTTTTGCTTTGGGATTTTGTTCCTTGAATAATAAATAGACATCTTTTAAATTGTGCAGTATTAGTCTCTTTGTTCTCAATTTTCGTTTACCATGTTCTGATGGTATAGAAACAGTCTTTTTGATTCACTGAAACTACTGATGTCATCATCACAATAAAAATCCCTTACTTTCTGTACAACTTCAGCACTTAGAGCACGGCCTTTCCTTTTGTCAACTTTACCTAAAACACCTTCGTTTAATAACTTTCGAGCCTTTTTCACCATGTACTCTGTGATTTTAAAAAACCTGAATGTTTGTAAGATGCTCCACGACTCAGGAACAAGAGTCAATATCTTAACTTGTTCATCTATTTTACTACTTTTCAATTTGTTTTTCAATTTATACATTAGGCTACTACAATCACTGCACTTCTGTTTGTTTCTCTGTTCACTTTCATTTCTTCCTTGTGAAGATTGAACATTTAAAGCCTTGCTTGCCATGTCTTGGAAACTACTTGCAACTTGCTGAGCTTTGTTTTTCAGATAAACTACTCTTTCAGCAAGTTTTTGTTTTGTAACTTTAATGGGAGAACATTGAATCAATTCACAGCTTTCATTTAGCTTCTCAATGACTTGACAAGTTGAATCATCTGGTTCATAATCACTGCCTGAAAGATGGCTTTCTTGGACATTGTCTGAAGAACAGTTTGAAAATACCATTTTTCTACAAGATATACACAGTTTTGTACCTGGTATAAGTTCAACACATTGTTGAAATTTTCTTTGAAAATGGAAGGGAAATAGTTCTAAGGCTTTTATAGATATTATTTTTGTGTCTTTTAAAAGGATCACAACATACCCTTTGTCGAACAGCAAATGTTGAAAGAAAATAATGTAGATTATGGGTTGTGCATATGTTTTCAAAATTCACACATTTTGTTCTTAGTATTAAAAGTTCCCTTTCTTTTTTGAAGTTCAGAACAACTTACAAACTTTTCTAGATTACTTTTTACTTGAGTTGAAGTCTTCTTGTAGGTGATGTCGAACTGAACACATTTCCATGATTTAAAATAAAGCAGTACTTAAATTAAAGTCAGAATCAGAAATATTATTAAAAAACTATATAATAATAACACCTATATATGTAAATAAAAGTTTACAAAAATATATATTCAGTGACCCACCAAAACACTCACTACATGATCACACTCAAACAGTCTGGAGTGAGACTGAAGGAATAAAGTGGGAGGCAACTACAGGATTTTTCCTGTTAAAACATGCTCATTCATGAAAACTTTGTCATCCATTCCAATGCATGCTGCTATAGATTTTGCTTGTTAGGACAGGCACACTCATGTAAACTTATTTCCTAAATCCTTTGATTTTATTCACAAGTAACATGTTAGATTTTTTTCTCCCATTTGAAACTATTAAAGAAAACTGCTACATTTAATTTTCATTTTGCTGATTTAGAAAGATCATGTTGCATACAATGGATATCAGGCTGCTATGATCATATCAGAAGTCTTTTACAAAAAATGTCAACAAGGTTTTCAAGATCTGTATTCATTTTTAATTAAATAATACAAAATGAAATAAACATATTTGGTAACCACATAAAAAGTGAAATAATGTGAAAATAACATTAGATGACATTGTAACATAAGAGGGTACTACTATTTTAACTGTTCTTTCAAATGTGTTTTTGTTTAAGGTTCAATAAGGGACCAACCTGTTCAAAAACATTGATTTTGAAGTAAAATTTTCACAGAACAAATTAATTTTTTATTTGATAGCAACAAAAAACACCCTTTTTATTTTTAAATCATAAAAAGTATATGGATAGCTCATTCTATAAAAAAAAATATGATACTTGTGTTAGTTGTGGTTTGCAAGCTATGGCTTACCAAGGTACAAAATCATTAAAATCCACTTTGAAAACTCAGTGACATTTTTTTTTCTAGCATTAGTACCACTTTTATACCTTATTTTGATAGAGAAAATATAAATAGCTTAATATTTTCTCTATCAAAATAAGGTATAAAAGTGAAAAGATAAAGTGAAAAAGACTAAATTGCGTGAAAACTGAAAATTTCTCCCAAGTCCAATTTTGGATCAAAAAATCTGAAAAAAATAATTTGAGGTTATCTCATAGGACCTGTTCATAAAAAAAAATTTGAAAAAAAATCTGCGACATGACAGCACATGGCACCAGGTGACTTGGCGTGGAATGACCCATATATATACAGGGTGATCCATAAAGAAGTATACAGTTTCAACGCACTATAAAACAAGAACAATGTAAGATATTTTATGTTACCTGTAACAGAATTGAAGGGGAATGTTTCAATTTTTTTTAGAATCACAGACGTTCTATGTGTGCACCCTTAGTCACACAACACACATCGAGCCGGTAATCCATTTCCGCCCAAACGCGATATACGCGGTTGTCCAGGACTTTTAAGTTTGCATAAACAGCCTGTAGTTTCAAATTTTTTATGCCAATCGTAGATAGATTTTCTGGTTGGAGGTTCTTTTCCAAATCGTAATCGAAAATGCCAGTGCACAACAGTTACAGATTCCGTTTTGCTCAATTCAAGAACACAAAATGCCTTCTCCACTGCAGACGCTGCCATTTTTACTGACTAGTCACATGACACACGTGCTATCCCCTATGTCACTTCCCTCAGTAGTGGGACACAAACTTTAGAGTACATCTACCAAACGGTTTGCAGTTGTGGTCCGTGTCTTCAACTGTTACTGTTTTACAGCATCTGGAAACTGTATACTTCTTTATGAATCACCCTGTGTATATATATACCATCTACCAAAAAGTAATTGGACACCCCTGCAATCGACGATATCTGCGGTCCTGATACACGTCACGGCCGCCGCCGTTAAATATCGTGTGGGAAACAACAACGCAACCAGTCGTATGCAAGATGCCACGCAGTTCGGAACTCTCTGATTTCGAGAAAGGTGTAATCGTCCGGTATTACAAAAATGGCCAATCCATACGTTACATATCCAGCGAGTTGAAGTACCCAAAATCGACAGTGGCCTACGTGATTGGCAAGTGGAAGATGAGAGGTGACTGTTAGAATGTGCCCCGACCCGGCAGACCCACAAAACTGGGAGTTAGAGACCGACGGGTGCTGGCCAGAGAAATTCGGAAGACCCGCACCAAATCGTTGGGCCACATCCGCGAGAAGTTTCAACAGGCATCCGGGAGTGTTCTTTCGACAAATACCATTCGTAAGGAAGCCCATCTGCTCGGTTATCATGGACGTGCTGCCGCCCACAAGCCCTTTGATCACTAAGTCCAGTAGTGCTGCTCGGCTAACGTGGTACAAAGAACATCCGACAGTGGACCGTTGAACAGTGGAAACACGTTCTCTGGAGCGAAGAATCAAGGTTCACCCTCTACCGTTCGGATGGCAGGGTCTGGGTTTGGCGTCTGCCTGGAGAACGCCTCCTGCCGGAATGTATTGTGCCAACTGTGAAGTTTGGCGGCGGTGGAATTATGCTATGGGGGTGTTTCTCCTGGTATGCCACGGGACCCTTGGTCGCAATTCCTGGTAGACTCAATGCCGACACCTATTGCACCATTTTGGATGACCATGCGCTTCCTACGTTGTGGCAGTTTTACGGGGTGGACCCATGTTACTTTCAGGATGACAATGCCACCTGTCATGTTACGAGGTCCACCATGGCTTGGTATGGTGACAATGGGGTTAATCGAATGGACTGGCCTGCGCAGAGCCGGACTTTAACCCCATCGAGCACCTCTGGGACAAGTTGGAGCCTCAACTTAAGGGGTGCCCCCACCGTCCGAAATCGGTGAAGGAACTGACCTGTCTTCTCCAAGCCGAGTGGAAGAAAATACCGCTAGCCGTCGTACAACGCCTGGTTGAGAGTATGCCCAGGAGGGTTGCAGCTGTAATCGCCACTCGTGAAGGCTACACCAACTATTGAAGGTGTATAAACTTCGTTTTCCTTTGCTATCACAGGTGTCCAATTACTTGTTGGTAGATAGTGTATGTACATATACTGGTTAAAAGCATAACTGTTGACTTTGTCATTTCTGACAACTGAAGTTTTTCTGTATTTGGCATCATATTATTTTCTGTATTTGGCATCATATTATTTTCTGTATTTGACATCATGCTAAAAGATAAAGTGAAAAATAAGAGTTCAGTATTTTGGGTAGCTAACTATAGTTAAGTTCAAGTGCTTGAATAAATCATGGCATGTATTAGATAGTACTTGTTTTTCTTTTGCTTTATTTAGAGATAACTTCATATCAAAGTTTTGTTCTGTTGAAGAATTCACGTACATATCCTTTGAGTTAATGCAGACATTTCTAGCCTTTTGGTGACTTAATTAAGGCTTATTCTCAGTCCTTAACAACAGCCTTGACAAGTAAAGTTGAGTGTGTGAACAGTCTTTGACACTTACCAAATACCCTGAAACATCTGCAAGAAGATAAAAAATTAAGAAAAGAAATTCTTCAGTTGAACAATACTTTAATAGTGTCCTGTAAAAAGAAATGTAATTTATATTTTGCAGCTTTATACAGCATCCAGTTAATTGAGTCATTGGTTAATCGGGACAGCCGTTTATTTAGGACAATTCTTGAAGAACATCCCAAATGAGCTCTTATGGGATAAAGCTTCATTTAATTCAGACAGCCACGCAATTGGGCCAAGGTGTTTTATCCCCCATCTGTCTGAATTAACCAGTATTTAGTATATTGAAATTTTGATGTAACATTTTCCTGCAAAAGCTTATTTCTCCTTATTTTTCACTGTGCAGGTTTTAATGTGGAAACAGTTGAATACAAGAACATTTGCTTCACAGTTTGGGATGTTGGTGGTCAGGACAAGATTAGACCACTTTGGAGGCACTACTTTCAGAATACCCAGGTAAATACTGTTATGACACATGTATAGTGTCTTTTAGTATATGTAACTGAAATAGTGTATGAAACAGTAGGTTTTTAAAAATTATTTGTGTCAGTGATTAACTGCACATAATTTTATGTTCAGTATGGCTGGATCAAGATTACATAAAAAAAAATGGAGGTGGAATTTATTTTGAAAAAAAAAAAAATGGGCTAAACCTTACTAGTTTGTCCAGTAGTTTTCATGTTGGAAAATCTTTTATAAAAAAATATCGAAAAAGAAATCCTAAATGTTTTACGAGTAAAAAAAAAAAAGAAACTGAAAATATCCAACCAACAATTTTTACCCAATTGGCACAGCACGCATGAGTTTCTGGCATACTGTAGTTTCTACTGCCTGCTACCAAAAAATGCTGGAAATGTTGATCATTCACATTACAAAACATGGAGGTGGAATTTATTTTGAAAAAAAAATTGCAAAGACACAACCAAATATCAATGAAAGAAGCTTAGCAGTTTTGCCAGGATAATGCAAGCTGATCCTGTGTTTCTAATATTGTTACGAATTTTTTTACCCACAAAAAATACCACTCCCTCCATATAATCTGAATTTAAGCCATTGTAATTGTTTTTCAGTTATTCCCACCAAGGAAAGGTAGCACAAAGGATATCATTTTCCAGGGAGATATATGTAGCTGCAGGTATGGTGCTCATGATACTGGGAAAATATGGATCTTAAGTACACAGTAAAGTGATTGAAGGCTGGGCTGAGATAAACATATTCACTAAAGAGGAAGAGATTATATTGTTAGTAACTCAAAGTATTTAAACTGGTTAAAATGTGTATCATCATCAGCCATTCTTAATCCAGTGCTGGATGTAGGTCTCTTCTGCATTTATTTTTCATGTCACTCCGGCATGCTCTCTAATTTCATCCACCACATTGGGTTAAAAAACTGGCCAGTCCGACATGTGGGAATCAGTTTTCATGTTTAGACTAGAGCAAAACATTTTTTATTAGCCTGGGCAAGAAAAGTTTTTTTGGTTTTTATTTTCAAAACTATGGTGCTTAAACTGATTCAGTGTATTTTCTCAGATATTTTACGGGTTTTGTTTGCGTTTTTTTTTTTTTTTCATTTCATTATTTATTGTTGTTTTTAAGTCTGCAATGCATACAGTTGTTGAATCTTACATATTTTGACGTCTGGCATTTCAATATCAGGAACCACATCTGCTGTGGTGTAGAGTACAGGTGTTGTGGGGGGGGGAGTCGGAAATAAAAGAGATATTAATCATGCTCGGCTGTTTTCCTGTTTTGGTAAACTGGGGAAGCGAAAAAAGAAACACTCCCTGAGATTAGGTGTGGGTGGGCCCTATTGAGTGGGCGTACAAAGAGTGTCTTGTCTGAGTGTCATAGTTTATATAATCCATATTTTTTAAATTTGAGCTTTACTTTATCCTAATTTGTGTGGGACTCATAAATTCTCATTCCAGTTAGTCAGGGATAAAAAAGTCCTGCACCCATCTCTCACTTGATCTTCTGGGTCTTTTCCTGTCACTTTATGTCCAGTCTAGTATTTCAGTTGTCCAACAGTAGTCAGTTCTTCTAGCAACATATCCATCCCATTGTCACTTGTGGGTCTTTACTTTGATCACGAAGTCATCAACTGTCATCTTCCTCATCCATTGGTTCCTTTTCACATCTTTCTTGTTTACACCAAGCCTCGCCTGCATATCTCCATGCTTTTTTGTCCACAGCCTTTTTATGTCTTTTTCTAAGGTGCATATGAATTGGAAGGGTGCATTAATTAAACACATTTAAGACATAATGGCAAATTGCTCTTGTACTATTTCTTCAGCCAAGTCTTATACGCCTATTAATTTCTTCTTTGAGGTAACCCTTACTTTGATATCTGTTTTCCAGTGTGTAGATATAGGCATAAGTTATTTTGAAGAAATCTGTCCTCATCAGCCTCTAAATCTTCTCTTCTTGTAAAAGCATAAAATGAAATTATATGCTAAAATAATCTCAGTCTTTTGAATACTCTCATGTACTTAGCCTTTCCTTCTAAATTCCTTTATTGTACTGCACTGTATTTGTTTGTATGTGGTGTTGGGCGGTGTGTGCAAAATGAGAGTAAACACAGCTTTGTATAAGACTGGAAATTAGCAGTTTTTGTATGAGTTGATTCCACACTGGAGAGCAAATTGATCTAAGTGTCATCAACCCTTCGGTACTTGTAGGCCACATTTGTTTTTAAAATTAAAATAATTACTGCATAAATGTTGGATTTATAAAGGTGAGACAGGACGTTTTTTTTTTTTTGTTTTTTTTTATTGGTTTAACTGTTACAATAGAATCATTGAATAGATTAGTTTACAGTACAGAGTAACTTAAAGTTTGTAACAGTATGGGAAGCCTAAGAAAAGGCCTTTTTCAAGAGTCCTGACATAGCTCAGGCTTCCCTGTAATCAATTGATAACAGTCAAGTCAATTGTATAATTATACAGATGTTAAATGCTCTACATGCTGATATAACATTTTAATCTGAAAATCAATTTTCTTATTGTTGAAGTATATATGATTTTAATTTTTTCTTAAATAAATTAAAATTGTTAATATTGGTTAATTCGTTTGGGAGTGCATTCCAGTACATTGGACCACTATATGTAATATTTTGCTGTGCCACTTGTGTTCTTGGTGTAGATATTTGTAAAGACACTTTTGATCTTGTGTGATATAGATGTAATATTGGTGCTATTTTAATTATTTCAGTAAGATTGTAATTATCTGATTTTATACGTTTAAACATAATTTTTCCCATATTAAAGTTATACAATTGTTTAATATTTTATATTTTTGTGGATATACCTTAGAGTACCTAAAATTATTTATTTGTATAATATTATCCTTGTTATTATTAATTTTAAGATCAATTAATCTAATGTTTTTGTTTTGTAGTATTTGAAGTTCTTTTAGGTTAGTATTCGTTGTCTGGCCCCAAGCCAAAAAGCAATAATTTAAATATGGATGAATCAAGGCATAATATAATAACATTAAGATTTTAATAGTTAGGTTGTTTATCACATTACTGACTATTCCTATATTTTTAGATATTTTTGTTAGTAATGTATCTATGTGTCTAGTCCATTTTAAATCTTTGTTAAGTTTAATTCCTAAATAAGTAAATTTATCTATTATTTGAATTATTGTTTTGTCAGTTACCAATTTTTCAATTATTTGTAGAGGAGATAATTGCCGAGTAAATATTACTGCTTTAGTCTTTTCTAAGTTTATTAGCATTTTATTTGCTGCCATCCAGTTAGAATATTTTTCGAGCAGTATATTTGCTTTATTGGTCATTTCATCAATATGATTGCCATGAATTAGAATAGTTGTATCATCTGCATATAAAATTATATTAGTTTCTTTATTTACATTGAAAATATCATTTATGTATATGTTAAATAGCAAAGGCCCAAGTATAGAACCCTGAGGAACTCCAGAGTTTATCTTTTTGTAGAGATGAGTATTTCTCAATTTGTGTAAATTGAGGTCTATCTGTTAAGTAGTTTTTAAGAAGTGTATAAGAGGTGTCTCTTATCCCTATATGCATCAGCTTTTTTAATAATATTTCGTGATTTAATGAATCAAATGCCTTTGTTATGTCTAAAAAAATAGCTAATGTGAAGCTGTGATTTGCAAGATTCTGTTGTATGTTATTTTGAATTGTAAGTACTGCCATTTCTGTTGACTTATTTTGTTGAAATCCGTATTGATACTGATTTAAAATTTTAAATTTTGTCAGATATGAAATTAATCTGGTATATATTAATTTTTCTAAAATCTTTGCAAAAGTAGATAAGTTTGCAATTGGTCTGTAGTTATTTATAATGTTTTTATATCCAGATTTGTGTTTAGGAAAAATTTTAGTAATTTTTAATTTCTCTGGGAAAATTCCTGTTTTAATTATGAGATTAAATATAAATAATAGGGGTTCAATAATAATTTCAGCTACGTGTTTGATTACTTGTGGGTGTATTTCATCATAGCCAGGTCCAGTATTTGTTTTTATATGGGTTAATTCAGTTAGTAGTTCGGTTTTTGTTATTTCCATAAGATATATAGAGTTAGTGTAAGTGGTATTTTGTAAATATGATTTAAAAGGAGTATATTTTTTTTTCATTTATATTTTTTGGGATTGAAATAAAATGTTCATTAAATAATGTAGCAATTTCGTTTTTGTTTACTGTTTGCTTATTATTTTGATTAATTAAAAAGTCTGGGCATGCCATTTGGAAGAGTTTCCCAGAAGAAAATTAAGGTGCTTCCATGTTTTTGTGGGCTGATTTTGGGAAAAGATATTTATGTAATAGTTTTTTTTTTTTTTGTTACTCTTATTGCAGAATTTAAATGATTTCTATATGTTTTAAAATGTTCAAAGTCTACTTGTAGTTTAGTTTTTAGAAATTTTGCATATAGTTTATTTTATTTTTTTTGTTTATACGATTTATTAAATTGTTTGTGATCCATGGTTTTCTAAATTTTTTATTTTTTGTATTAGACAATACAATCACTGGAAATGCCTTTTCATAGAGTTTCTTAAATACTGAAATAAGCAAGTCATATGCAATAACTGGAGAGTCTATGGTATCCAACTCAACCCGATTTATCTGACTAAGATTATTTTTAAAAGTATTCTAAGTTTGAAGTATTAATTTTCCTAATTTGGGAATTTTTGTTAGTTGTATTCATTTTAGGGTGATGAAAAGTATGTTTATATATAATAAATATTGGAAGATGATCACTTAAATGATATTCAAGAACTCCAGAAGTAAATGTAGAAGTTTGTGAGTTTACTATACATAAATCCAATATGGTTTGAGAGGTTGCAGTAATACGCGTTGGGGATAGAATTGTATTTTTTAATCCAACTGAGTGAAGAGTATACATAAATTTATTTGTAAATGGATTAACTTGAGAAATATCAATGTTTAGGTCTCCCAACATAAATAATTTTTTTCCTGCAAAGTTAACATAGTTAGCGAGATCACTCAGTATCTTTAGAAATTCAGTGATTTCAGCATTTGGTGGTCAATAACATACATTGATGAAGTAAAATTGGTTTTGGATTGTCAAGATTTCAATATTTTTATTGCTAATAGTGAATTCAGGTACTAAAGAGAAGTATTCATTATCTTTATGTATGTAAATTGCAACCCCTCCCCCTTTTAAAGAAGTTCTATTTAATTTAAAATTGTTATAATCATTAATTTGTAAATTATATTCTTCAGTTGAAAACCATGTTTCTGTTATACAGATAATATCTAATTTTACTCTAATCTGTTGTATTAAAGTTTCAAGTAATGTAATTTTGTTTATTAATGATCCTGCATTTATATGTATTAATTTTAGAGTTGAATGTGGTTCCTTTATTAGAATCTGATTAAAATTTTCTAAAGTATATGTTGGGGTTGAGTTAGTTGTTAGTGTATGGGTTAATCTGTTAATAATGGGACAATCCTCTGTCATTAGTGTTAGTTAACACTCCCTCTCCAAACCCATTTCTAAATCCCCCTTGTAAAGCCAACCCTGATCACCAAACCCACATTTTTATTCCAAGGCCATATTGAACCAAATCATTCTCAGTATAAATTCTTTTTTTTTAGTTCATCTTCTGTCACCTTTATATACAAACCACCATTCCAGATCCAAGCATATTTAATTCTGCCCTGGTGAACAAGAGTTCTTGCCTGCCAGAAGAGCCGCTTATAGCATGGAATTAAATTTTCGTTTAAGAAAATTCTGGTAGCTGGCAAACTTTGATCCAAATCAGAGTTCAAGATGAGTGTTTTTCTCTTTGACATCCATAGGTTTCTTACTGATCTAGACTTGAACTGAACAATAACAGTAGAGTCTTGTATTTTCCCATATCTCGACGGAAGTGGATGGGCCATGTCAATATCAGATTGTTAGTGATCTTCTATTTTAAGTTGTTTTGTCAAAATATCTATATGTGAAATCAAGTCTGAATCATTGGCAATATTTGTAAGATCAAGCCCATTAATTTCAATATTTCTATTACGATGGTATTGATTAAGCTCATTCAGTTCAACTTTCAGTGAATCAATCTCCTGTTTGGTAACTTGATTAGTTCTGGTAGCACTTTCTAGATTTTTTTGTAAGTCACTATTAGATTCTTCCAATAAGTTACATTTAAGAATGAGACCATCATATATGTTGATTAATGAGTCAACTGTAGATTTTATGTCTCTAAGTTCTGCCTTAAGTTCAGGAACAGTGTCTAGTTTTGAATTAATTTCCGTTAAGGCTAATTTCACAAAGTTCTCAAAATTATTGTTCTCACCAGGGAGAGTTGTTCCAATTTGTTTTTTAGTAGTACTTTCAGAAGCCTGGTTCCTCCTTCCTGTCATTGTACAAAGAAAAGGAAAAGAATTATATTCACTTTATAAAATATCTCTTAGACAACAATATACCACATGAAGAAGGCCAGGCGTCGAGTGAATAGAAAGTCGATAATATTCCCTACTGTCTATATTTGAATGGTTAGTCACCCTAGGTATTTTAATCTCAGATTGAGATCAAACATATCAAGAAATGACATAAATACCAAATAGTCAGCAAATAGCACCAAACGTAATGATTTCAGTAACAGTTTATGATCCTGAACAACAGATGGCAGCACAAAACAAGTAACTGAAGGTAGCATTAAGGAGGAATATATGATAGTGAATAGTAATTATTCAGCGGTAAATTCTAAAGAACCAACTTCCTCAAGATATATTTAGATTTCAAACACTCAAAAGTACTCACGTTCCAGAAGTATGTGGCTTTTCCAGTACCAATATCAGACACATTTACTCAAGCTCTCGAGGGCACAGAGCACTGAAGGACCCAGATCTATGAGCTAAACGAAACCCCTGTTTCAGGTTTAGAACTATTTCAATAACACTGTGAAGCACAAGAAACCATTATTTGAAACCCTTTCGTATAATATTATCCATTTACGCTGTGATAGACAATTAACGCCAAGAGCTCCACAAAAACACAACTCACTGAAGAGCACAATAAGAAATTGAGACCATGCATTATTTTGTATAACTAGGGGCTGCACCTCTAGGCTCGTTTCCAGAGTAGCGCTTGGACCCTGCAGCCCGATCTCGAAGTATATCACATGAAATAACAACTGGAAAATTCATATAAATTTCAATTTTTATTGCATGTCTAAGCAAATAAGGCTTGTTATTCCGAAATTTCAGAGGTTTTTTTTTACTGTCAATTTTTGGAAGGTCGGACTTTTGTCGTTTGAACTTATGGCACTTACTAAATTTACCAAGAAAAACAAAAGTGGTCCCAAAAGCATTTCCGTAAACTGTTATGCTAATCCGTTAAGGTGGACGTCAAGTAATTTTGCTTCCTATACTTGCAATAGAAAAACTTTTGTACACATTTCCTTCACAATTATTGTGTTCACAAGGATGAAAATTTGAACATTGATTAAAATAACTTCATATTATAACTTGGAAAACTTAATATTTTCTAAAAGATAACCATAATTATATAAAAAATAAATAACTTTTCCTTTGGTGGTGTTGGAACCAGAAAAAATATGGCGCCACCTGTACTTTGATGACGTCAGTAGACAAACAAATGTTGGATTCCATAATTATGGTTATGTTTTAGAAAATATTAAGTATTCTAAGTTATAAAATGAAGCTATTAATCAATGTTTAAATTTTCATCCTTGGGAGCGTATTAATTAAATTGTCCAGAAAAAAGATGGCGCGACTTGTACTTTGATGAAGTCAGTAGACAAACAAATGTTAGATTGCATAATTGTGGTTATATTTTAGAAGATATTAAGTATTCCAAGTTATAAAATGAAGCTATTTTAATCGATGTTCAAATCTTCATCCTTGGGAAAGCATTAATTGTTCAGAAAAAAGATGGTGCGACCTGTACTTTGATGATGTCAGTAGACAAACAAATGTTGTATTGCGTAATTATGGTTATGTTTTAGAAAATATTACATATTCCAAGTTATAAAATGAAGCTATTTTAATCGATGTTCAAATTTTCATCCTTGGGAACGCATTAATTGTGAAGAAAATGTGTACAGAAGTTTTTCCATTGAAAGTATAGGAAGCAAAATTACTTGACGTCCAGCTTAAACAACTGAGATAGCTTTACCAACAAAACATATGCATAACAAATTCTCTGCGTCACCATGACCGCAGGTCACAGGACCAGAACTTTCCTCTGTGGTTATCGTGAAGACAGACAAGCTGTTCGTTTCTTTCCTTTGCGTCTTTAAAAAGTGCTTAAAAATCAGAAAATGATTTTTTCTTAATTTTTTTTTTTTTTTTGTAAAAAAGGGATGATAGTTGTAGGTTTGTGCTGTAAAAATTGCAATGCATTATGATTTATCGTTTTCCATATATCCGTTTTGTTAAATGGATCCCTACACGAAATAGAGAGTTTTGTGAAATTTAGAAATTTAATTTCTCGTAAACTAAATCGAAATTTAAAAAAGGGGCGACGAGGTGCAAAAATTTGGTCATGGTACTACATGCCTACAAAGTTTTGTGGTTCTGTTGCTGTTAGTGTTTCTGGAACACGACCTGATAGCACTTTTTTGCTTACCTTAACTTTGAAATACAATAGCTCTTGAAGTTTAACTAGATTTGAGAAACGGTTTATTTCAGCAGTTCTCTACAAACGATGTAAATTTCGTATTTTTGTATTCAATACGTTTTGCGTTGCGTGCTAGGAAAGCAAGAGTGTCACGAAATTTCTGAAACAGCGGCAGTTACTTTTTTTTTAGAATAGAGAGACAAAAAAAAAAAAGTCAGTTTAGTCTTTGAAAGGAGTGGTGAGAGCAGACAGCTTTAAAAATATAGTGTTACGCTGAAAAAATGTTGCATAGAGAAACATGAGAAAAAGCATTACTTCAAAAAATATATGGAAGTGTATCAGGAAAACATCACTCAAAAGCATAATACCAGAAAAATGTGTAATAATCCACTCTTTCTGTAAATGTGATTGAACTGCCCTCTTTGAAATTGGAGTAATGTATAGTTTATTTTTCAATATTAGATTTTGAAAACAATTGCAGTTTTTATAATCTTTTATTATGCTATTTGTATGTCATTATTATTCTGAACATTACTATGTTGATATTCCACAGGGACTTATATTTGTTGTTGATAGTAATGATAAGGAGAGAATATCTGAAGCTCAGGATGAATTACAAAAAATGGTATGACTTTTTAGAATATTTTGGTTCATTAAATGTGATCCTCATGTTCTTCATAATGTCTGTTCTGTTTCACTTAATCTGTGATGCAGAAGTTTATAAAGTTTTAGTGTTGCTGATGGAGTAAATTTGTGTTTATTTATTATACCAATGAACAAATTTTCAATAGATAGCTATATTTCCTCTCACAATGATTAAAAATACTTTAAGTTCTGATGATCAAATGCTTGAAAGCTATCTTTGGTGGGGCTTCTATGCTTTTAACATTGCCACCCTGGTCACCTAATCATTTGTTACAGATAGATCCAGGTTCGAATCCCAGGTGTGCTGTGGATGATGTGTTTGTCTTACAAAACTAGGTCTTTCCCTTTCTGAGAACCAGTAGCCCTAAATTAGCGATGGGCAACTGTTTATAGCACATTGAGTTGTTCACAGTGTTGTTTATTCCTTTAACGACCATAACCCTATAATTTTAAATCACTCTAAATACCATAATGCCCAAAGCTTCTTTGTTTAGTAACAATGATGACAGAATGTGACCTCTGATGATCCCTCATAGGTCGAGCAAATTTAAAGAAAAGGTAAAGGTAGGAAATCTGATGCACTCTAGATAGGCGTTATGGGCAGCTATGGTCATTTGTATGTACGGGCGTTATGGTCGTTAAAACATTTCCTGAGATATTTTTGTTTGTTTGTTTGGGTTAACCCCAAACAAACAAACAAAAATATCTCAGGAAATGTTTTTAGGAATCGAGTGGTTTAGGGTGAGGACTTCAAACAGAATGAGTGCCCAGGATCAGTCTTTTTTTTTTTTTTTTAACCAGAATTCAAATACCATAATTATTTTTCATTGTAACATAATCTTTCTGCCTCAGCATTTTACTGAATGGACTGTTCCTTCAGATAAATTCTTACCAGGCTTAAGGGAACAAGGTGCTCTCAATTGCCTCCTTTTAGCCTAAAGCTAATTTGCATATTTTGAAGCACTTTATGTTAATTTGCTTATCATATTTGACATCACAATTATTCTTCTTGCATATTGCCAAGTTTTACGATTTGCCAGTCAAAAATTTTCTACTTATTTATGGTTATTAAGTATGAAAATTTTATTTATTTATTAATTCCTATTAGTAGTTCTAATTCAGACTATTAAATAGCTCTGATCATGCTACTGCTCTCTTTTACGTGCAAATTTCAAAATAACTTGTACAATATTCTAGAAGATAATGCTTACCTTGGCATTCCTTACTAGCAATGAAACATATTTCACGACACGTTTTCCGGTCTTTGTTGATGTTATTGTCCTAATGTCTGTTGTATGAGATGTATAACTTTACTTCAACACACTTTTTGCTGTGTATATACTCAGTGGATCTTCACTTTAGGAATATCAACTTTTACCGTTCTTTATACTCGAAATTTTTGCCCAGTCTCTGGGCATCCTGAGGAGTGTGGTGACTTTTCCACCGATGTTCGTGGTTAACTTCGCGCTAATGGAGTCCGATACTCCTCGTTGCCATTCGTCGGATATACTTTCTTGGATACATTTCTTTATCAAGCCCTGCTAGCGCCATCTATGTTTCATTAATGTAACTTTTTTTTTTATTTCTTTTCCTATTTCGGTTTTCTTGTCTTTTTTGTCGGTTTTTCTTTTGTTGTTCTTTTTTCTTGTCTTATTAGTTCTTTTCCACAGGCTAGATAATGTGCTAGGGTTGTTCTGGTTACATACCCTTGTTTTATTTTTATAGATTAAGATTGCTTCTTCCCTCCTCATTTGCCTTTCAGATTTTTTATTCCTTTTTAGCATTTTAATTTCATCGAATTTTGGGAAAGTCTGGTTTTCAATGCGGAATTGCACTAATGCAGTTTTTGCTTCTTTTTTTTTTTTTGCCAGTTAGATATGTGTTGTTTAAGTCTTTTTTTTTTTAACCTGCTTTTCGTACTACCAATGTACGATATTGGGGGTATGTGTGCAATTGGAATTTCTTAGGATCCTGATTCTTCTAGTATTTTTTCCTCTGTTTTTTGTTAACAGTCAGATTTTTCAAGGTGTTCACTGAACTTCCTAGTTGTAAGTCATATTTAGCATATTGCCTATTAATTTCTTTACTAACTTTTTCCAAGTATGGGAATGCCTCAATGTATTTCAATTTTTTATTCCTCACCTTCTCTTGATTATGCACTTCTTGGCCTTCATTTCTCTTAGTCACCTGCTTTTTACTCTCGTGTATCCATTTTTTAATTAGCTTACTCGGGTAACCATACTCTTGTGATATTTTCGAGATAAAACTCAAGCTCGTGATTTTTTAGTCTGTTGTTAGACGTGTGTGTGTACGCTCTCCGTATCAGGTTTACAATGCTGTTTTTTTTATGTATCACTGGGTGGTGTGACGAGTATGGTATCAGTACTGGTATGTAAGTTGCTTTCCTGAACACAGAGTATTCAAAGTTATTTTTGTTTTTCTTTAGTTGAATGTCCAGGAAGGATAGGCGATTATCCTCATCAAATTCTATAGTTAGCTCTATTGTGTTACAAATTTCACTAAAACGATGTGTTAGATCTTGTAGCTCGGCTTTGTTAAGTTTTGTCATAATAATAATGTCGTCTACATATCGAGCGTATAGTATTGGTTTTTCTGGTAGAGTTTGAATAATTTCTTTTTCGAGGTATGCCATTATCACTTCTGCATATAATGCCGATAATGGGGATCCCATAGGGCCACCTTGTGTTTGTTTATAGATATTTCCTTCAAATTGGAAGATATTGTTTTCCTTGATGAAATATAAAGTATTCTTTAATTATTTCAGTTGTGACATGTTTAGTTCTTTGTTGATGTTTAGTTGTTGCACAATTAATTCGATGGCTAGCTCGACAGGAGTATTTGGGTATATAACGCCTTAACGTCCATGGAGGCCATTGTTATTTGCACTAGGTCTTGATTAATTAACTTTATTTTTTGATAAACTCGTAGCTATTCTTTAAGGTATATTGATTCCTCATGAATATTGGGGATAGATAGTTGTATATCTTCTCTAAAATTAAAACACACAAAGAAAACACACCTTTAAGACTGATTCTATCGGGGAAAAAAATCCCTCACTCGTCAATCTTGAAAAAAGATATACAACTATCTATCCCCAATATTCATGAGGAAATTCTTTCTTTGTTGGAGAGCATTTCTGGTGCGAAATGTTTCTCATATAGTTTCAAGTTTTTCCAGTTATGTATAGATTTTCCACTAGGGGGTGCAAAGGTAACTTGAGTTTCCCCAATATCTCTGCTTCTAAAACTCCGATTTGAAAAATTCTTTTTGCATTGGATATTGCTCCTGATGAGAAATGTTTTGCATATAATTTCTAAATTTTCATAAAGTATGGTTTGGCCACCATGGGGCATAAGTGTTTATTTCTGCTTCTGATGTATTTGCAGCAAAATCCGAGCTTCTGAAAAAGTCGACTGAAAAAATTATTTCGTAGACCGATACTGCTCACCTTGGAAAACGTTTTGAAAACACCTCCTGCTTAAAATAGGGCATAGTGTTCCCGCCAGGGGGCATATATCTTATTTTTGTCAATATCCCTGCTTCTAAGCGTCTGATTTGAAAAATTCTCTTTCTTTTTGGGGGAGTGTTTCTGCTGCGAAATGTTTCTCATATAATTTCAAATATTTCTTAACACACAAGTTTGTCACTAGAGTGCGTAAGCTCACATTTCTATTTACAGCAATATCTGTGGGACTAAAAACCCGTTGTAAAAGATTCTTTTTCAGTCAGATACTACTAACTATGAAAACTCGGTGTATTTTGTTCCCAAAATAATGCCCGATTCCGCCACTAGGGGGTGCCAGTGTTTAATCTGTTTTTCTTAATATCTTTGTTTCTAAATGTACGATTTAAGAAATTCTTTCAGCGCCAGATGCCATTTACCTTCTGTGAAACACTGTAGGTTAGTATTTGAGGAGTTTTATAGTTCGCAGTTCTGCCACTTGGTGTTGTTTGTGTGCTTCTGCTTGTAGCTGTATCTCTGCTTCTAAAAATCCTAAGAAATTTCTTATTTTTACTGTATGCCATTCTCCACAATAGAGATGTGGTGCATTATCCTCTTTAAACAATGCCCAGAATTTCCATTAGGGTGCATAAAGGTCAATACCTTTTTCTCACTGTCTCTCCTTCCGGGAAACGTATTTGAAAAATCCTTTTTCGTTAACATAGTTCTTTCCAGGAATATTTTTTTACTTTCCCATTAGGCGCAGAGTTATATCATGTTTCTTTCCTTATTTCTCTCTTTTAACTGTTCGATTTGAAAATCTGTCTCCGATACCTTCCTTCTGCTGTGAGAAACTTTTTATGCACAGTTTGTTAATTTTCATTACATGCTTTTTAGCTGCTGGTGAAAGTAAGTACCAGTTGCATTGGTTTTGAATAACTTTGATAAATTTAATTCGCATCAGAAAATATTCAAGACGTGCTCATTACAACTCAAAATTTGGTGTCATCTTTCATGTTTTCTTTTTTGTTCACGTTTTAGCAAAACAGTATAAAGAGACGTATGGGCATGTAAAATTACATCTGCATAATTTTCTGAATGTCAGTCACTTCCATCCACTCTTTCGAAGAATTATTTCATTGTTTTCAACATTTTCAAAATATTTAATCAGGCCTAGGTTAGGCACACAAAAAAAAATTTTAAAAAAAGAATAAATAAAGTCCTAACCATAGGTTTGGGTACTTCCTGATGGAACTTCACCCGAAAAATCGGTACAAATGTACTAAGCATAAAGTAGATGGACAGAATAACATTATGTTTAAAAAAAAAAAAAAAAAAATTATAATCAGGCCACATATTCAACATATATTCAAAATAATAAAAGTAAATGCTGCATCAAATGTAAAGAAGCATTAAGAAAACAGAAAAGTCAGCAAGCAGAGAAAGAAAAGGAAATCAGATGTGTTGTGGAAAGAACTAAAAAACTGAAAGAAAGAAAAAGTTATTGGAACAGGCTGAAGAAGCTAATGCAATAGAAACAGAAATTAAAGCAGCATACACATACAAACAAATTGCAGAGTCAAAACTATGTCATACATTGCATTTGGATTGAAATACTATTAGAAAGCACCAATCACTCACCCTAAAAGATCATGGTAATTTCCATCGACAGCACACTTCCAGCACGTCAATTATCATAATGTTGCTGGCCTTCAAAGGTTTACAGACATCTTGCTTACGATTCCTACTTCCGGGTATAAAACTTTTTTTTTTTTTTTTTTTTTTTTAAGCCCTATGAAATGTAACTATAAGCTTGTCAATTCCATAAAAACCACACAAGCATACTACTCATTCATACAATTCAATTAAAAACTATGTACATATTTACATAACCCTTACATTCCTAGGTGGTTAAACCTTTGTCAACTGTAAGTACCAAACTGCTCCTTCTGTTTCAAAACCCCTGCCACTCCCAATGCAAGTGTCACACTCTTTCAGCCCCTCACACACAATCCTCTAGCGCTTTCAACAGACTACTGTCGTCATCAGGAGGCAGGTGTGTCTCACCCGCCCACCACAGCTCAAGTGAGCAGAGCCATCGAGGCACGGGCCCCAGTCGCAATCTCTGAATCATTGTGTCTCTGGCGCCATCTATTGTCATTGCCGCTCTTTTTTCCCTTTTTCTTTCTAAGCTGTTGTTCAATTTTTATTAGGGCCTTCCATTGTTCGTTTAAGTTACTAGGCTCATTAATGTTGCATAATCTTGATATGTTTTTTTCAGTTAACACTGACTCTGCAATTCTTAACTGCCTTTCGTTTTTACAGCTCTTAATAATTTTAATATCCTCAAACCTTGGACATTGTTGATTTTCCATACAGTATTGGGTTAATGCTGTCTTAGCTTCTTTTTATTCCAATTATTTATATGCTGGTTCAATCTATACTTTAATTTATTCTTGGTGCTGCCTATATATGACACAGGTGGTTGCTGATTTATAGGGATTTCATAAATTCCTGCTCTATCTAATTGGCTGATTTTTTTTTCATTTTTAATCACAAAATTTTTTACAGTAAGTACCTGATTTCCTACCTGTATGTCATACTTGCCACAAACTTTATTAATTTCTGCTGAAACATTTTCTACATATGGTATTGCCCCTACGTATTTTACAAGTTTTTTATCAATCTTGGCTTTATTGTTAGCTTGAGTTACTTCATAAATCCATTTTTTAATATCTATTTAGGGTAACCAAAATCATATGCAATTTTTTCAATATATTCAATTTCCTCTTTTTTATATTGTTCCATTGATGAGTGTGTTAAACTTCTTTTAATTAGTGTTTTAACACTATTTCTTTTATGTGTTAATGGATGCGATGACTGAAATGGTATAAGTACTCGGATATATGAAGATTTTCTATGCACTCTGAATTGCATATTATCATTTGTTTTAATAATCAAAATATCCAAAAATGCCAAAGTATTGTCATGTTCTTGTTCTACTGTCAGTTCAATAGATGGATAAATTTCACTATACTTTTTTGTCAAGTCCTCAAGTTCATCATTTTTTAGCCTGGACAACAGAAAAATGTCATCATCATATCTGCAGTATATCAGTGGTGGATCTTCGAGTTTACTTATTATTTTTTCCTCTATGTCACTCATTATAATTTCAGCAAATAAAGTTGACAATGGTGACCACCCCATAAGTCCACCATAATTTTGTTTGTACATCTTGTTGTTAAACTTTAAAATGTTATTTTCATATATGTACAGTAAAATTTCTCTTAACTGTTCTATTTGTATTGCATTCATTGTCTGTAACACATATAATTTTTCAATAATTATTTCTATTGCCTGAGGTACTGGTGTGCTAGGAAAAAGAGCTCTCACATCCATACTAGCCATATGATATTCACTTAAATCTTGTTTAATTTCTTTAATTTTCTCAATGAATTCGTATGTATTCTTCACGGTGAACCTTGTCTTCATGAACAAAGGTGCCAAAAATTTGTAGATATTTTTTTCCAGCTTTATTAGTGGGGAATTCCTTTTTGATACAATCACTCTCATAGGTGTATCGGGCTTATGAGTTTTTATTTTTGCAAACATTTTTGGTATTCCAGTACCCATTGGTGGGTACGCTTTCTTTATTTCATCAGGCAAGGTGCTGTGATTTCTTATTCTAGCTAAGTACCTTACTTGAGATTCGGTTGGGTCTTTTGCCAGAATGCTGCAATTCAGTTCCTCTATAGCTCTATTCATTTTTAGATTATATTCAGTTGAGTTTAATATTAAAATTTGCCCTGTTTTATCAGCTTCACAAAATTTAATTTTGGGTCATCTCTTAATTTAATCAGTTGTTCTTTCTCATACTGAATTTTATCTAAATGATATTTCTTTTTACTACTTTTTTCATTAAATTCTTTCAGAACAATTCTATACAATTTACTTCTAAAATTTTCACGTTCTTCTGCCGGTACACTGCGTGCCATTTCCTCTAAGTTGGATATTAATTCTTCCGTCTTCGGCAGGCTTCGTGGAAACGCAAATTTTTTACCTCTCTGCAAAACAGCTCTTTGCGTGAAGCTCAAGGTCAAGTTGGATTTATTCTGATATACCTCATACATATTTCCTGTTGTTCATGTACTCGTCTGTCAATCATCACGTGCAACTTTTTTTCCATGACTGCTTTTGAGCATTTCTTTTCGTATTCCACGATGTCAAAAATTTCCCTGAAGGTTACATCCAAAATCTTATCTTTCCAATTACCGTCAAAATTTCTATACTCTTTATAACATATCAAATCGATTAAATGCAAACATTTCATATTCAAATTAAAAAACAATTTCCTTTTATTGACAATTTCAGCTCTTAATCTCTTTTTTTGGCATTCCTGGATTATTTTATTATCTTTAACAGTGACTGGGCAATTCCGTATTTTTAAATACTTTGGTGTTAGTTCTACTTCACGGCACGTCACCAAAAATTCTTCCTGATTTACTGACTTTACTAATTTAATTTTAGCTTTCTTAAATGCTGTAATATCTCGCATCACGAAGTTGTTAAATTGATTTCTATAGCACATATTCCCAGAGTACGATAGAGACTGCAAACCCCTCACCTCAACGCTCCCAGCTCAGAATTTTGCGTGTAATTCTCGATTATTATATTTGCACTTTTAAGGTATTAAACCCCTGCAAAGTGTGCATAGTTTACGTGCAATTCATAAATGAAATACTATTAGAAAGCACCAATCACTCACCCTAAAGATCATGGTAATTTCCATCGACAACACACTTCCAGCACGTCCAATATCGTAATGTTGCTGGCCTTCAAAGGTTTACAGACATCTTGCTTACGATTCCTACTTGCGGGTATGAAACGTCGTTTTTTTGTTTTTTTTGTTTTTTTAAGCCCTATGAGATGTAACTATAAGCTTGTCAATTCCATAAAAACCACACAAGCATACTACTCATTCATACAATTCAATTAAAAACTATGTACATATTTACATAACCTTACATTCCTAGGTGGTTAAACCTTTGTCAACTGTAAGTACCAAACTGCTCCTTCTGTTTCAAAACCCCTGCCACTCCCAATGCAAGTGTCACACTCAATTTTTTTGATATTGAAAAAATTGCATATGATTTTGGTTACCCTAAACAGGTATTAAAAAAATGGATTTATGAAGTAACTCAAGCTAACAATAAAGCCAAGATTGATAAAAAACTTGTAAAATATGTAGGGGCAATACCATATGTAGAAAATGTTTCAGCAGAAATTAATAAAGTTTGTGGCAAGTATGACATACAGGTAGGAAATCAGGTACTTACTGTAAAAAATTTTGTGATTAAAAATGAAAAAAAATCAGCCAATTAGATAGAGCAGGAATTTATGAAATCCCTATAAATCAGCAACCACCTGTGTCATATATAGGCAGCACCAAGAATAAATTAAAGTATAGATTGAACCAGCATATAAATAATTGGAATAAAAAAGAAGCTAAGACAGCATTAACCCAATACTGTATGGAAAATCAACAATGTCCAAGGTTTGAGGATATTAAAATTATTAAGAGCTGTAAAAACGAAAGGCAGTTAAGAATTGCAGAGTCAGTGTTAACTGAAAAAAACAGATCAAGATTATGCAACATTAATGAGCCTAGTAACTTAAACGAACAATGGAAGGCCCTAATAAAAATTGAACAACAGCTTAGAAAGAAAAAGGGAAAAAAGAGCGGCAATGACAATAGATGGCGCCAGAGACACAATGATTCAGAGATTGCGACTGGGGCCCGTGCCTCGATGGCTCTGCTCACTTCAGCTGTGGTGGGCGGGTGAGACACACCTGCCTCCTGATGACGACAGTAGTCTGTTGAAAGCGCTAGAGGATTGTGTGTGAGGGGCTGAATAAGTGTGACACTTGCATTGGGAGTGGCAGGGGTTTTGAAACAGAAGGAGCAGGTTGGTACTTACAGTTGACTAAGGTTTAAGCACCTAGGAATGTAAGGTTATGTAAATATGTACATAGTTTTTAATTGAATTGTATGAATGAGTAGTATGCTTGTGTGGTTTTTATGGAATTGACAAGCTTATAGTTACACGTCATAGGGCTTTAAAAAAAAAAAAAAAAAAAAAAAAATACGACGTTTCATACCCGGAAGTAGGAATCGTAAGCAAGATGTCTGTAAACCTTTGAAGGCCAGCAACATTATGATAATTGACATGCTGGAAGTGTGTTGTCGATGGAAATTACCATGATCTTTTAGGGTGAGTGATTGGTGCTTTCTAATAGTATTTCATTTATCAATTGCACTTAAACTATGCGCACTTTGGAGGGGTTTAATACCTTAAAAGTGCAAATATAATAATTGCATTTGGATTGTTAAAGTTCTTTATTAGTGCCCTGGAGGCTAAATGGTATGCAATGAGGAAGTGTTTTATTTAGATACCTTTTTTAGTTTTATGTATGCACAGTAATACCAAGCCTTACAGGTCTACTTAATGCATGTTCACTATAATGTATATACAACATTTTTACCCATTCCCGACATAACTTGTTAACATCACGCTGAAAATTTCCACCTATTGGAGGCTGCATACTTTGAAGTCTAGAAATCTTTGTTTACGCCACACTTGTTTCTGGCTTCTCTGATTGAAGGAGGAATTCTCATTGGTATTGATTTTTTATTGATTTACTAGTGGCATTCTTGTAAAAATGTCTTCCAATAAAAGAAAAAGTGGTGTTGAAAGTGAAATATTGATAAAATGTCATAGAAATCCATAAAATTACAAGAAAACGTGGATATAATAATAAATATGATGCTGGTGAGTTAATAACTAAACTTTCAAACTCTATGAAATGGTCCTAGCCACCCCACATATTCAACAGACCATACTCTTACATATTTTTATTTTTTTTATTTTGCTACGTAACAAACACACCTTAAGTTCAACCTATGGAACAAGGAGCTATTGCCACTTTTGAATCGTATTATTTATCGTATCGTGATCTGAAGACAGCTTATTTTAGTAACAGTAAGGACAAGGCAACTGTTAAACAGTTTAGTCGTGATTATAATACATCCATAGACAATGAAATTTGTGCACCAAGAAGGATGCATCGGATTGATATGAAATTGTATGGAAGTAATGATACAAATGAGTGATACACATGATGGCAAAAACGGAGCTGCCAGACAATTACAGAGGGATCTGTGGCATGCAATCCGGTCATTTTGAATAGCGCATCGCACCACCTCATGCAGTGATACATGCTGCAATACGGTCCAGCATAGAGGCAAACAGACCTGATGTTGTCCTGCGGCATACTGGCCCACACGTGTTGGACAGTGTGCTCCAAATCCCGGATAGTGAGGCACTGCAGCAGCCGGCGTTTCAACTGGTCCCACACATGCTCGATAGGGGACATGACGTAGGCAGTCCTGGGCAACCCAAGCCATGTGCGGGCTGGCATTATCATGCTGGTATAGCGCACCTGGAATCCAGGCCAGGAATGGGACCACATGGAGCCGTAGAATCTCATCCACATACCGCTAACCCAACAATGATCCACGTACCACTACTAGAGTTGATCGGCTATCGTAGGCAATGGCTCCCCAGACTATAATGCTTGCAGTGGGGGAGGTGTGGCTCTTGATAGCGAGGTTGGGATTGTGCCGTCGACCCGGCGACCTCCACACCAGCACACGATCATCATCTGTCCCCAAAACGAAACGCCGATCATCGCTTAACACTATACGTCGCCAGTCTGGCGTTCCACGTCACTCTGGCCTGGCACCACTGCACACGGGCCTGGCAATGTTCCGGTGTTAATAGCAGCACACGTAAAGGGTGATGGAATCGCAGATTCACTTCCGCGAGGCGTTGGGAAATGGTTCATGGGCACACCGAAGCTGCTACATCTGCCTGTACAGTGGACCGGGTCCCCGTGGGATCCGTTCGTGCCTGGCGCACGATCCGTCGATCCTCTCTACCGGTGGTGGTCTGCCATGTGGCAGTGCCGTCATGTGTCCACTAGTCCCAACACAGTCGGACGGTATGGTCAGAACAATCCACATGGTGAACTATACAGCGCACCGATCACTCTGTGGTTTTAAGCCCGATGATCAGGCCTCTCTCAAAGTCCGTAAGTTGTGTAAATTGATGTATCTGGTGTCTACCTGGCATTCTTGTTACTCTGTACTCTTGCTTGCGTTGTCCGGTGCCTTTCGCTTTCATGAGGCATCGACTACCCGCTGGTTTATAAGGCTGCCGGTTCCTGTTTGCAGCGCCATCACAGCGTGTGCGGTCGTGTGCACTTGCACCAAACGTGGATCATTTGCCTACCAGCACGAACTCTAGCTTTTTGCAAAGTTTCGTGGTTGTAGCACGTTTTCTTCTAGGTGTGCAAATTTCATTGTCCGCAAGTGTGTGTTGTATGCAATATCACAAGAACTTTGATAGTGCATGGAAAATGATGACACAGTAAATGTATGATTGGACTTTGACATAAACTTTTTGTCCACAATTTGTGATTGATTTGGAAGGGTTTGAACCAACTGTTAGATTAATAATATTGTTCAAGAAATTCTCCAGCTACCTGAAAAGCTTGATTTGGAAACTGATGTGAAAGAATTGTTAGCCTCACACAGTAAAAGACTTAGCACTGAGGGCTTGATTGAACTGGAAACATGGTCAGAGAAAGTGGCTCATAAGAAGACTCAGTTGAATAAATTACTAAAGAAAACCTACACTAAGTTCTTCAGTTGTGTATATGTTCGGATACTTTGTGCAAGAGTGTGAAGCTTGTTTTGAATAGCATTTATTTGCTGAGTAAATAGTGTTATCAAAAATTGAAATAAATTGCTATTAATTTTAATTGTTGATAACAGTCTAAACCTTTATAGCATATTTCCTATACTTGCTTAACATACTTTTGTGTAATGTGCAGGTTTCCCGGTTACAAGTAATCCTTTATAGTGCGATATTTTGAGTTTTTCACTTAAATGCAAGCTTATTGGTAAAAAAATTGCAATTTATTTTAACTTTTTAGAAATCATTTTATGTACTCAATTTACCCTTTTAATTTCTTAATTACGTAATCAGATTTTATATTTAATTAAAATGGCCAACCTCCTGCACTATTGACAGAAAGAATAGTCGAGAAAACTTAGCTTTAGGGTCAAGAAATGTCCAATAAAAGTCAAGGAAAGGTCAAGAAATTGAGTCTCCTGAAAATGGTAGACATCCTGGTGTGAAAGATCCTGTGACAGAGACTTGCTTTCAAACCACACAGGCTTAAAATTTTGCAAGCATTAAGCAAAAATGATAAACTTAGCTGATGTCACCTCTGCTGTAACATGTTCAAGTGAATGGAGATAGATAACCAGTTATTTGACAGAATTGTCTTCTCTGATGAGGCAGTCTTCCACCTGATCATGAAAATGAATAGACACAGTGTTTGAATTTGGGGCACAGAAAATCCTAGGGAAGTGGGGACATGTGAATGTGCAGTGTAAAAGTTGCTATGTTCGAAGCGATGGGAAGCAAAAAAGTGTATGTGGTTTTTTTTTTTTTTATGAATCAAAAGTTAGGGACTGTTTATCTGGACATGTTGAAAAACTTGGTGTAAAGTCTGATGTATACTATCTTCCAACAAGTAATTGGACACCCCTGCAATCGACGACATCTGCGGTCCTGATACACGTCACAGCCGCAGCCGTTAAATATCGTGTGGGAAAACAGCGCAACCAGTCGCATACAAGATGCCACGCAGTTCGGAACTCTCTGATTTCGAGAAAGGTGTAATCGTCGGATATCACAGAAATGGCCGATCCATACGTGACATATCCAGCGAGTTGAAGTACCCAAAATCGACAGTGGCCTACGTGATTGGCAAGTGGAAGATGAGAGGTGGCTTTCGAAATGTGCCCCGACCCGGCAGACCCACAAAACTGGGAGTTAGAGACCGACGGGTGCTGGCCAGAGAAATTCGGAAGAACCGCACCAAATCAATGGCCTACATCCGCGAGGAGTTTCAACAGGCATCCGGAAGTGTTCTTTCGATGAATACCATCTGTAAGGAAGCCCATCTGCTCGGTTATCATGGACGTGCTGCCGCCCACAAGCCTCTGATCACCAAGTCCAATAGCGCTGCTCGGCTAACGTGGTGCAAAGGACATTGACAGTGGACCGTTGAACAGTGGAAACAGGTTCTCTGGAGCGACGAATCAAGGTTCACCCTCTACCGTTCGGATGGCAGGGTCTGGGTTTGGCGTCTGCCTGGAGAACGCCTCCTGCCAGAATGTATTGTGCCAACTGTGAAGTTCGGCAGCGGTGGAATTATGCTATGGGGGTGTTTCTCCTGGTTCGGCACGGGATCCTTGGTCGCAATTCCTGGTAGACTCAACGCCGACACCTACTGCACCATTTTGGATGACCATGCGCTTCCTACGTTGTGGCAGTTTTACGGGGTGGACCCATGTTACTTTCAGGATGACAGTGCCACCTGTCATGTTGCGAGGTCCACCATGGCTTGGTATGGTGACAATAGGGTTGATCGAATGGACTGGCCTGCGCAGAGCCCGGACCTTAGCCCTATCGAGCACCTCTGGGACGAGTTGGAGTGTCGACTTACGGGGTGCCCCCACCATTCGAAATCGGTGAAGGAAGTGACCTGTCTTCTCCAAGCCGAGTGGAAGAAAATACTGCTAGCCGTCGTACAACACCTGGTTGAGAGTATGCCCCGGAGGGTCACAGCTGTAATCGCTGATCGTGGAGGCTCCACCAACTATTGAATGTGAATAAACTTTGTTTTCCTTTGCTATCACAGGTGTCCAATTACTTGTTGGTAGATAGTGTATGTTTCAATGAGATGGAGCACCACCACATTACTTGAAATATGTCTGCAACTGTCCAGATTAATTCTGTCCTGGAAAATGGACCAGCTGTGGAAAATGCTATTCCAAGGTTGTCAGATTCAATGGCTCTGGATTTTATTTTATGGGAATATGTTTAAAATGCTGTATGTGCCTCTAAATCCCTACTACACCACTGAGTTGAAACCCCAGATTTTAAAAGCATGGTTCAAGTGGATCAGGTAGTGCTGGACAGGAACTGACAGAAACTGAATTATTGCTAGGATGTATGCCATGTTGCTAAGACAGTGCATGTTGAACATGTGTAAAAAAGTTTTGAAGAATGTTTCAGTATATTTTGTGTGTGTTTCAATTTCAAATATAAATTTCAACATGAGCTGTGAATTTTTGAAAAGTTGTTACCAAAGTTTGCAGTTATTATGTACTGTACATTCAAAATGCAGAGAAAAGGTCATTGGTGTGTGGAACTATTAACAGGGATACAGCTTACTATAGCCACCTATCAAGTAAAGAAGGCTGGCATTCAGCTTTCTCTTGACATATTTTTTGTTGGGTTTTTTAAGTTGGTAAGATACTACTAGCAAACACTTCTTTCCAACATTAAAATTAGTGCCATGCTCATGTGTGTGTTTCTGTGTGCGTGCATGCGCTTTAAACAAAATGAAAGGTAAGGTGAAATAACAGGAATTTGAGTCAAGGAATAGCTAGAATATATACTTGTATTATTTTGTTTTGCAACCCAACCAACAACTTCCTTGGGGATCTGGTAAGTTTTGATGTTGGCTCTTCTGACTCCCTAATCTATTAGCTGCATCTCCTGGCTCACTAATCTAGTGACCCATTCAGGTGGCAGGGGTTGATCCAGTTTTTTAAAGATACCTATTTTTTTAATTGTCTATATTTGTAAAAGTTTGCTTATTTTTGTGTTTGCAGCAGTTTTGCCAAAAATGTTACAAAAACTCTCAAAAGTTCACAAAGATTCTAAGTGGTTGGATTAATAGATACAATCATCATTATCAGATTAGGACTTGAAAAATGCTATTGCCCAGATACAAGGCTCATCAAAATGGTTGTTCTGGGCATGTAAAGAAGAAATCCAGTTGCCTGGCCTGGCCAAGTATGCAAGAAGAAAAAAAATCTGTCTACGTCAACTGTGCTTTTACAGCAAAGTAAAAAGTCTAAATGGAGAGAAGCAAAAAAAAGCATGTTGGTTAAACACAACAATATTTGATTCCTCTTATGCCAAAATGTTTTTGTTAAAATGAAATTTTACTGAAAATATTTATTGAAGATACTATTAGAGTTCAAAATATGTTTCTGAAAATACCATCCAACGGTATCAAATGCCTCCTAAACCGACCCCTGGGTGGACAAACTTTGAACCAAATCATAACTTATTTGTTGCCCACAGGTGGTGATATATATGTACTTTCACGTGTAAAAATCTGATTGGCTTTCATACATGTTCACAGCTTTTGAACATGTCTTCTTTCTTTTTCCAGAACAAGTGTACAAATATGTAGGACTGGCTTATAGTCACAGATAGGTTGGCAGAATTTATATAGTTCAACATAATATTCTTTCAGGTCACTCAAAGCAAACTGTTCAATTTCCTAAAATTTTGATTTTATTTCTTAAATGTTCTGAGGCAGTGTTGCATCAAAACCTTGTTAACTTAAGCATATTAATTCAGTTTTCATTTTTATCCAGTTTATTTAATATTGACACTTGTAATTTGTAGTTAAATGAAGATGAGCTTAGGGATGCAGTGCTCTTGGTGTTTGCTAACAAACAAGATCTGCCTAATGCGATGACTGCTGCTGAACTCACAGAAAAACTAGGCTTGAACCAATTAAGAAACAGGAAAGTAAGTACTCTATTGGTCACCCCCTGTTCCAATTTATAAACATGTTTTTGTAGAGATCTTTATGCAGGAAGCTAAAGAAAAGCACTTTAGATATTATCTAAACACAGTTTTGAAGTTTAATGATTGTAGGTATTTCCCAGTCGATCTGTTGTGGCCATGTGTCTCCTAGTCTATTTTACTACTAGCTTTACTACCAGACTTTGCCCCGGATTTAGGCTTATTAATTTCATATTCCCTTATATGTCACTGAAAAAATCGGGGGGGGGGGGGGGTTGATGCTTGCTAGAAAGAAAAAAGCTGATTTCACAAATTTGGTCATTACAAATTATTTATTCATAGTGTGATTATTTCAGCACTTGGCCGTACACAACATTTTTGGTTTCTCCTTCATCGGCGACAATATATAATTTTGTTGGATCCTTTGCTCTTGACATTCCAACGTGCAGCTGTAGAAACCAACAGACCAAAAGTGTTACGAATTATGTAACACACATCCAGGAGGCTCAGCATTGAAACACTGAACAAAATTCTTTAACAATTTCTTATCAGCGATCAAATGCATCATGTGCTTTCAGTTTCAGACATCTTTGAGGGGCGAATCTCTGGGATAAAAAAGTTAAAAACGTATCTTTGCGAATATTTTATGAAACTGGCTGAAATTTTTATGAACACCATATATCGTTAATAGGAACATGACCTCCAAATTTCGCCTGAATCAGTAAATAACTTTTTAAATTAGCCATCAGAATTTTATTAACCGTTTCTGCATATATATTTCTGTTTCAAATAAAGGTAACTTGATCACCTTTATTTGAAGCACGCTAGTTACGTTACAAGAAAAGAACTTTTACAAGAAAGTTCGTAAGTTGGGAGCTTTTGACCTTATCTTAGGTCTTCATCACACCAATGGACTAAGACTGTTGCCAGATTCTACATTTGAATTTTTCTATTTTTGTTGCCAAAACTTAGAATTGATCTCCAAATCATCAGGATGTAGAGAGGAGATTCGGAATTGCAAGTCATTGAGTTGAAAATAATTTCCAGGCTTTCACGGTAACAGAGGGCAAAAAACGATTGTCAAAAGAAGCAATTCGTTTTGCTTCGTTCCAGCGGGGAACTGCAGATGTGTCTTCCATTGTCAAAATAGACAAGGCTCTATTTGGGTTGGCTTTCAAAACATCTTTTTTATGTTCTAAAATTCTGTGGTTAATGCTCCTGTATGTGAAGAGATAGGAATGCAGTAAACTCCTAGAATGTCTAGATTTTCAACTTTGACCCTATCCCTTTGTAAAAGTTTCAAGATATTTGGGGGATTTAATGGCAAGATGATAACCAAAACTTCCAAAAAGAATCTGTAACTTATAAGCATAGGAAGGATGGTAAGGAACAGAACCAGAGAATTTCAGGTTTCCTTTCTTTTGAGGAAGGAGGCATTCAATTTTCGAATTGTTTTCATATTTATTTAAGAGGGAGTTGACTGTAAAAGCAGGGAAACCATGAGAGGGGCTATTGTAGAAATTTTGGAGAATTCTTCTTGAAAAGAAAGTTGGTTTTTGCAAATGATATTAGCCCTATGGATGTAAGACTTCAGTGCTGCAAGCTTGTAGAGATGCAGAGTGAAAGATAGTGGCCGCAGAAAGTTTACAATAGACGAAACGAGTGATGGAGAGATCAGAGTTTCTGTAGATGGAGACATTCAGGAAATCAATTTTGTTGTTTACTTCCTTAGATTTATTGAGATTAATGGAAGGAAATTTTTCTGTAATGGAGTTGATCAGGGTCTGTACTTCAGACTCGGTATGTGGCCAGTTTTTGTTTTCAACAAAATTGTGTACAAACAACAATCTGCTCTCCCCGTGGGCTCACCTCTTTCCCCTCTTCTTGCAGAGATCTACATGCAACATATTGAAGTTTCCATCATTCCTCACCACCCTTTTCAACCTTCCCTGTGGTTAAGATATGTAGATGGCATTTTCATTAGCTGGCCATACCGAGTCTGAATTACAGACCCTGATCAACTCCATTACAGAAAAATTTCCTTCCATTAATTTCACTAAATCTAAGGAAGTAAACAACAAAATTGATTTCCTGGATGTCTCCATCTGTAGAAACTCTGATCTCTCTATCACTCGTTCTGTCTATTGTAAACCTTCTGCGGTCACTAACATTGTTCCGTACAAATCTTTCACTGCATCTCTACAACTTCGCAGCATTGAAGTCTTATATCCACAAGGCTCATATCATTTGCAACAACCAACTTTCTCTTCAAGAAGAATTCTCCAAAATTTCTACAATAGCCCTCTCTCATGGTTTCTCTGCTCTTACAGTCAACTCCCTCTTAAAGAAACATGAAAACAATTCGAAAATTGAATGCTTCCTTCCTCAAAAGAAAGAAAACCTGAAATTCTCTGGTTCTGTTCCTTACCATCCTTCCTATGCTTATAAGTTGCAGATTCTTTTTAGAAGTTTTGGTTACCATCTTGCTATTACCCCCCCCCCCCCCCCGACATCTTGAAACCTCTACAAAGGGATAGGGTCAAAGTTGAAAATCTGGACCTCCCAAAAGTTTACTGCATTCCTATCTTTTCACATACAGGAGCATTTACCACAGAATTTTAGAACATAAAAAAGATGTTTTGAAAGCCAACCCTGATACAGCCTTGTCTATTTTGACAATGGAAGACACATCTGCAGTTCCCCGCTGGAACGAAGCAAAACGAATGGCTTCTTTTGACAATCGTTTTGCCCTCCGTTACCGTGAAAGCCTGGAAATTATTTTCAACTCAATGACTTGCAATTCCGAATCTCCTCTCTACATCCCGATGATCTGGAGATCAATTAAGTTTTGGCAACAAAAATATAAAAAATTCAAATGTAGAATCTGGCAACAATCTCAGTCCTCCCATTGGTGTGATGAAGACCTAAGATAAGGTCAAAAGCTCCCAACTTACGTACTTTCTTGTAAAAGTTCTTTTCTTGTTAAGTAACTAGCATGATCAAGTTACCTTTATTTGTTATTATTGTTACGTGTTTGCCCATCATCATCATATTTCTGTTTACCGATGAATTAAAAATTCCATGCCTATTTTTAAAAGTTTTGACCTGATGCCGGTGAACTTTCGAGGGGCTCCTCTTATTACCAATTCATGGTGTTGACAAAGAAATTTCAGTCTGTTTTGTTAAGATTTTTCAAAGTTCATTTTTTTATGCACAGTTCTCAAAGAATAGAAACACCTGTGGATGAATGCAGTCACGTGCTTTCAGATTTGGAACAGATAACAATGATGAAGCAAACGACGCTGACTTTATTGATTAGCTTATTAATTAATTCATAACTCATGAACGGAACAACTTAGAGATCTTAAAATAGTTGCGTTGACCTAGAAATTCCAGTATTAATAAGCTATGCATATTTCACGATGCCACAGTTCGGCGTTCGAGAGTTTTTGCTGCTTCAGACAAACAGACGTTTTGTGTTTTATATATAAGATATTACTTTTTGTGATGACTGGCTGTTTCTAGCAGCCCGGTTTTATTGTGTATTAACAATTAAGTGTTTTTTTATTTCAGAGTTAAATGTTCAAAGCACATTTCAGATGTTGAACTTTATTGTGAATATTTAAGATGTATATTTTGCATGATTTCATTACTTATGAAAATTGAGTATATTAGGTTGTCCATAATGAAATGTCCGATTTGTACACTGTTTGTCAATCACACATATCTCAGCTCAGAATTTTAAATATGATTGATTGAAATAAGAACCATTCGATTCAACACGATTTTGCCAACGAGAAACAAGGTTATGTATTCCAGTAGCATAAAAATCGGGAGTTCTGGAAGCGATGAAAGCTTGAAAGGCATTTTGAGCATCAGCTTGGTTGTGGAAAAGTTTCCCCTGCAAAAAATTGGTCCAGATGCTTGAAAGAATGGTAGTCAGTTGACAAAAGGTCTGGTGAATATGGTTAACGAGGTAGAATCTCATAGCCCAATTTGTTAAACTTTTGCAGAGTGATACGTGCAACGTGCAGTCTCACATTGTCATGCAAAAGTATTGGGCCCTTTCTTTTGACTAATGATGGGTGAATGCATTGCAGTTTGTAGTTAATTTCGTCGATTTCCTGACAATACTTTGCCGCAGTAATCGTTTCACCCACATTCAGGAAGCTTTAGTGGATTAAACTGGTTGAAGACCACCAAACAGTCACCATAACCTTCTGTTGATGGAGTCTTGGTTTTGGGAAGTGTTGAGGAGCTTCTTCATGGTCCAACCACAACGCAGAACGTCAATGATTGTCATACAAGATTCACTTTTCGACACATGTCACGATGCGATCGAGAAAAGGATCGGTTTTGTTGAGCAAAAGCAGTCCGAACGAGACTTCCAAATGACGATTTTGTTGATTTTCGTTCAATTCATGTGGCACCCATTTGTCCAGCTTCTTGGACTTTTCAATTTGGTTTAGGTGCACAGGAACAGCTGATTTGCTTACTCCCAGTTTTCCTGCAAGCTCACGAACAGTTGTGTGTGGATCTGTTTCAACAAGCATCTTGAATGTGTCGTCATCGATGATGGTACTCGGTTGTCCACTCTCTTCATTGGCGAGGTTTGTGTCGCCAGCCTTGAATTTTGCGAACCATCTTCGCACCGTACACTCGTTAGCCGCATCCTCCCCAAAAGCACCAACAATGTTTCATGTCACTTGCGCTGCGTTGTAGCACAGTTTGAAATCGTAGATAAAAATTGCCGGAAAATCACGATTTATTAATCTTTCACTGAAACGGAAATAAAGAGTTAGAAATATTATGTGTTAATAAAGTGAACAAAAGGTTACAATCTGCAGATTTCAAGTTTTCCAATTATATATTACCCAGGGCTGTTTGTGTTCCGGGTTTTGGCGATCTTTTTCATACCCGGAATTCCGGATGTTTAGCTTTGAAGACATTTTTAATACTTTTAAATTTTGAGTTCTAATAAGCGACAAAGCAAACAAAAAAATCATTTAAAACGATTCATGGCAAAAGTATTTGCTAAAAAAAAAAAAATGGCTTTTCACCAATGAATTAATGCAGAGGTGCCAACTATTATTACAGATTGTCCGTAATTATTACGGTTTCGACTGTCAGATTACAGAATTACGGACAGGTTGGAAGAATTATGGATTTCAGTGCGTTTTGGAGAATCTCAATTTTGTATCCTTTTTTGTTAACCCTTTTAGTGCGACGCGGCCGATTCGTCGGCGTTTGATTTTGATCCGAGTATTTTCCAAATCAGACGGCAGATATCGGTGTCGATGATCATATCGTTTTTAAATGGAATCTCCATAAATCATGTCGACAAACAGCGATATTATCAAAAGAATCGTAATATGCCATTAGTCGTATCATGAAATAGTTTGCGCTTGCTATCAGGCTTCCCAACGCGCTTTCTCCGTGTGACGGGAGAAAGGCTACTTTAGCCAAAACTTTTCCTACTGTAGTTGAGGCACGGCTGTTCACTTGGCCTTGGTGAATTTTAAAACGTCGTACTATCGGAAATCACTTTTTCGAGCCCCGTTCGAAGTGCAATAACGTGCAACTCGTCGCAAAGCATGGTCCCGCTATGGCGGGTGTTTATTTATTTTTTTCGGACTTTCGCCGCGCGGGAGAACAAAATGCGGTGTTTTATTAATAGAAGCTCTTCACATTATTCATTTCTTTTTTTCCAAACAAACAGACAATTGCAAAACTCTGTGAATTATGAATCCCCCTCCTTTTCCAAACTAGTGTTAGCAGAGGATGACTTTATTGACAGCTTGTTCCTCAGACTAGCAGACATACTTTTTCTTACTGCGTGAAATGTTTTTGTAAGGTTATTTGAAATGGCTTGTTGTAGTGAGAGTGAAAGTTTGCCAAGTGATAGTGATGATTTTGAATCACCTGAGAGTGATATTGGCCAAGCAACACCAAGCCAGAAAACTAGCCACCGTGCCACGCACACAATATCTTCCGAAAGTGAAGATCTTGATAGTGAATCTTCAGGTCATGAAAGCAAATGGGAGGATGTAATAGAGGGAAGTGATGAACAACCTCAGCATCCTTTTGATTATCATGAAATGCAGGGGCCCAAACATGCTCCTGCAACTGATGCGGCACCTATTGCTTATTTTTTACTTGTATTTTACTAATTTCATCCTTGGAATTATCGTTTCTGAAGCAAATAAATATGCAAAGTGGTTTCTCCAGGAACATCCAAATCTTTCTCCCAAATCTCAAGCTAGGAAATGGAAAAATGTTACATGAAAATAGCGTGATAAATGCTGAATTGCTGTTTACTACATTCGTTGTGGAGCATAACCTACCTATAAGCAAACTGTGATCATGCTGGTCCCTTGTTTCATGCTATGTTCCCAGACTGTGATATTGATGAAGCTGGATATCCTAGAGCTGATGTGGCATAGAATGAAATATCTAAGATGAGAGCTGATGTGGCATAGAATGAAATATCTAAGATGAGAGCTGATGTGGCATAGAATGAAATATCTAAGATGAGAGCTGATGTGGCATAGAATGAAATATCTAAGATGAGAGCTGATGTGGCATAGAATGAAATATCTAAGATGAAGGCATCTGGCCTTCCCAAGTATTCTGCATTGCCTAAACTAATGTTGGCAATAATGACTATCCCTCACAGCAATTCCTCTACAGAGAGAATATTTAGTATAGTAAGGAAAAATCTCACATACTTCTGCCCAACAATGAGCACCAAAACATTAAGTGCCCTTTTTGTACAGAAAAGTAAAGCATTTTCCTCAGGTGAGCCGTGTTATAAAAAGTTTTCTGAAAAAGAAGATACCACTGCAAAACAAGCAACAAGGGAGTCTTTGTGTCAGCAGTGACATGAAGTACAATATTGATAATTTAATTTCATAATTTTTTATCAGGATAGTGTAAACGTATAAGGTTATTACAAATTTCACACGTTAATTTCTCATGAAATGCCCTTTCCGCACATTAATGATGAGGCTTCATATGGTGATTACTGATAGGCTCCTCGGAAGGTTGTCACCTCATACAAATATTACATGTTACACAGTAATACTATAATATTGTCCTTAACTTTGAAAAAAAAAAGGGCGTGTTACATTACTGAAAGTTTGTGTTCCATTACTGAAACATTACTGAAAAATCCCCTGTTGATTACTGATACGTTCTGCTAGAGGTTGGCACCTCTGTTAATGTGACAATAATAATGTCTTCCTTGCTGATGCAGCCGACTCGAGCTTGGTGCTTGAAGTCTCAATATGAAGCCAGCAGTTCGTTCTGTGGTTGTCCATTCTTCTGTGGGAAGGGCATGCGCATAAATTCTCAGTCATTTCGTTGGCGCTTCTGCTCCTCGATGCAAAAAAACGGTTTTTCATTCTGATGAGTGATGTGGGATTGGAATTTGGAGATGGCGGGGAGAGCAAGTTAAAGCAAATAAAGTATGTCACTCACGCTTCTGCACCTATGCGTGAAAGCAGCCTGCCTCGTTGTATTAGTACCTCAGTGACGGAGAAGGTGTCTTTGTTTCCCTGCTGAAACGTTTCTGGTTTTTTGTCTCAGCAAAAGTGATGGGGGTTTTGTGTGTTTGTGTGTGTGTGTGAGAGAGAGAGAGATGTATGAATGTTTTTAGAGATTTGAAAGTTTACACGATTTCAGTTTAAGTTAAGTTTGTTGTCAACGATGAAGTTTTTAACCAAAACTGACGATCTCAAGACATTAGAGGCCTCAGTCAAAACTAAATTCCGGTGGGGTTGGCTAGATAAAAAAGACGCCCAGAAGGAGAAAGCTGGGATATGGTGTCGGAAAATTAATACAGCTGGGTCATGTTTCTACATATCTTGCAACATCTCCATTCGCTATAATCACTGATAAACCACTCTGCTTCTGAGTCCCATCGCCAAGCCCGTTCTTCAGTGAAAGGAACCTAAGTTTTGAATTCTGCATATGCCAGTTTGAAAGAAGGTCTGTATGATGGCAGTAGAACTGTTATAAGAAAGGCAAAACTTTTTTAAAGGTATGTTATGTGTGTAATTGGTTTATTTTATACAAATGCAAATTTTTTATTAACATTCTTAGTGTGGTATATGTTAAAGACAATTTCATGTAGTTGTTGAAATCAAAGTTACTTAAATTTCACTGAAAGAATTCATTTTTTTTAGCAACAAATTAATACTGCAAGCTCAACCCAAAAATAACTTACTGTTTTGAGCAAAAGGTATAGGTAGGTAGTAAGTAATTCCCAAAGTGAAACCATTTTATCTTTCGAAGTATCGGTAACAGCTTTGCTCATAAGTATAATAATTAGAGGTACTAATAGTAACAGAAATAATTTTGTTGTGCTAAGGGAGGCAGGGTACCCACACTTGTTCATTTATGTCTCGAGTTTATGCATTTGCGTTGTTGGGAGACGCCGATGATTTCAGGGTTTCGTACCTTGCTTTGCAAACACCTCTGATTACACTTGCATACAGATTCAATGTATTGAACACAGCACATTGTCAAAACATGAGGGATCAAAAATCGAACATTCCATTATAGATAACCTAATAATTTTTTTGGTATCTCATATGTAACTGACATAAGTATTAACTTTTGTGAAAATAAGTTTTTGTTGTTAGTCTTACACAATGTCCTCTAATCTGAGCTCTCTCTCTCTCTCTCTCTCTCTCTCTCTCTGTCTCATTTTTTGGGATGATTAAACTGTTTCTTTCACAGTGCTAAGCGATGGGTTTGCCTCCTCGGGGCGCTCCATGGTAACAATGGCTCACACAACAGTAACTAGGGCCTCTGTGAATCTTGGAGAAGTGACAGCTACTTCTGTGTGACATTGGCAAAAAGACCCTAACTCACTGGGTTCTGTTCAAGAATCCTTAGGTTGAATGACCAACTGGAACCCTCAACTGTGGGCTAATCCCCCACACTGATGTACTTACCTGATTAATAAGACAAAAAGAAATATTAAGAATGACTCAAGTGTGGGATATGGTGGACCTACCACACTTGAGAAGGATGGTCCACCACAGAATCGACGTGGACTTTCTAAACGGCGTATGAAAAAGAGATCTCGGCTAAGTGAATGTAAGATTGGTGTATGGAATACTAGAGGTATAAATGGCAAGATGAGTGAGGTAATTGAGGAGCTGAATAAGTATAGACTGGATGTGCTGTGTGTAAGTAAAACCAAAAAGAAGGAAATTGGGGTAGAAGAAGTGAATTGCACGGTGAGTGTGTGGTCTGGAGTATTGGATAATATGAGAAGACAGGCTGGTGTAGGTGTGATTTTAAGTGAAAAGATAAAGAACAACTTGATTCACTATAGTTGCATAAGTGAGGAAATTCTCTGGATTCATTTGAAACTGAAATTTCAGAGAATTGGAATTGTTGTAGTGTATGCCCCTTGTGACTCGGAACCTTTTGATAAGAAGGAAGATTTCTGGAATGAGCTAAAAGCTGTTTTGAGCCAGTTTGGTGCTAAAGAAAAAGTTATAATAGCAGGGGATTTCAATGCTAGAGTAGGTGTGCAGCATGCAATTTCTGACGATGTTCTGGGTAAGTTTAATGATCCTTGTGTGAATGATAATGATGAAAGATTAATTGAACTCTGCATTGAGAATGGTTTGTGTGTATCTAATACATTTTTCAACCACAAGTATATCCACACATATACTTGGGAAAATCGTACTCTTGGTCAAAAGAGTGTGATAGATTTTGTTGTCTACGATCAGGGTCTGAAACACTTAGTTGTTGACACCCGTGTGATGAGAGGTGCGGATGTTGGTTCTGATCATTACTTGGTAGTGTCACAAGTGAAACTTAATGTTGGTTGGAGGAAAAGGAATAGGAAGAGACCCAGGATAGAAAGAATAAAGGTTGATAGTCTCCTTGAAGATCATCAGCGTTATTCTGACTTACTCAGAGAATGACTGAAGGAGCTGAAGTCATGTGAGAGGGATGTAGAAAAGAAGTGGGAATGTTTTAAGAACTGCGTGTGTCACTGCTGCTAAAGAGGTCTGTGGCACCACAATAGAGGTGATGCTTGATGGAATAGTGAGATTGAAGAGGCAGTAAAGAGAAAGAAGGAAGCCTATTTGGGGATGTTGCTAGGTAGAGTCTCTGTGAATGAATATCGCCGTAAGAAGCGTGAAGCTGCTAAGCTGGTTCGCCAGAGTAAGGCAAAAGATGGGAAAGAGAAGGTGGAAAGGCATGAATTGGCTTTTTGGAAAGATAGGAGATCTCAAGAGAAGAAGTGTGTAAAGCTTTAAAATCTCTTCAGAATGGTAAGGCTCCGGGAGTTGATGACATAACTGCAGTGATGTTGAAATATGGTGGTGACTGTAATTGACTGGTTAACTGAAATTGCCAGTTGTGCTGGGAGTTAGGAATGGTCCCTCAGGATTGGAAGGATGCTGTTATTGTTCCCTTGTATAATGGAAAAGGTGATCAAACTGAATGCAAGAACTATCGTGGTATTAGCCTACTAAGTGTGCCAGGGAAAGTGTTTGGTAAGGTTGTTATTGAAAAAGTACGGGGTCTTGCATCAGAGAAAGTGTGGGATGTTCAGAGTAGTTTTATGCCTGGTAAAGGCTGCACTAACCAGATTTTGCATTACGCAGGATGATTGAAAAGTATCTGGCTGTTAGTAAGAAAGTTTTTGCTGCTTTCATAGATTTAGAAAAAGCTTACGACCGAGTGAATAGGTCACTTTTGTGGAAGGTATTGAATGAATATGGTGTTACTGGAAATCTAATTAATAGTGTAAAAGCCATGTATGTGTTTAGTAAAGCTTGTGTACAAGTGAATGGTGTTTTATCAAAATGGTTTTCTATTGGTGCAGGAGTTAGACAATGTTGTGTACTGTCACCATGGCTGTTTAATATATTTATGGATGCATGCATGCATGATGCCGAAATAGATAATAGTGGTTTATGTCTTGGTGATTATCCGTGTGTGCAGATTGCTGTATGCTGATGACACTGTCCTGTTGGCAGAGAGCAAAAGTGAGTTGCAGAGTATGTTGACTCGGATGCACGAAGTTTGCATGAAATTCAAACTGAGTATAAATAAGGGAAAAACCAAAGTTATGGTGTTTGAGAGAGGAACGAGTAGCACTGAATGTAATGTATGTATAAATGGCACTGTGATTGACCAGGTGAGTGAGTTTGTGTATTTAGGAAGCATGTTTGACAGAGAGAACAAATTGGATGGTGAAATCAGTAGGCAAGTGAATTCTTCTTTGAAAGTCATAACTGCTCTGGGAGGTTTTCACAGGAATGATGGGTTCTCTAGAGAGTCCCGCATGGCTGTGTATAAAACTGTAATTGTTCCTACTCAAACTGTAATTGTTCCTACTCTGATGTATGGCAGTGAAACCTGGGTACTGCAGAAGAAACATAGGAGTCGTTTGTGTGCTGGAGAAATGTGTTACTTACGTGGGGTTTGTGGCAAGACACTGTCTGATTGTGTGAGAAATGAAGATGTGTTGCAGTTGTGTGATGTGAAACAAAATGTTGTTAGCAAGGTGGAGACCAATATGCTTCGGTGGTTTGGCCATGTTGAAAGAATGAGTGATGAGATGCTTACTAAGAAAATCTTTTTAGCCCAAGTGGCAGGAAGGAAAGGCAAAGGAAGGCCAAGGAAGACATGGGTGGATCAGATTCAGGAGTGTCTGCATGAGAAAAAGATTGAGTATGAAGTATAAAAGATCTTGTGTACGGCGTGTAATGGATGTCAGTGAAGCATGAGTTGTATGTCAAAATCGCTGTAAATGGAGAAATTTGATATGACAACAGTAAGTAAAAATATCTGGTAGTTTGTATTTCTTTTTGAAGCTAACCTCTGAATCTCAGAGAACAGCTTAGTGATATGTATGTATGTATGCTAATATTTTTTGTATTTGTACCATAGCAGAGGTCAAAAGTTATATTGCCTGACATGCCACGGGCATTAAAAAACTCTGTCCTGATATGTATCTCCCCTCCCCCTCCTCCCCCCAATCTCCAGTATGCCAGAATAAGCACATAAAATATCTAGCTCTGTGTAGGATAATTTTTATAACTAATGTTTTTTTTATTTCCTAGGCAGTTTTCATACTACTCGAAGAATCCCTCCCTCTGCTTTATCAGTGTGTGTTTTGAAAAATTAAAGGTCAAAATAGAGACCTTGAAAACTGAATTCCCCATATATGATTGCATGATATTTCAAAAGAAAGCTCATGTAATAAGCTTTCAAATTAGTTCAGTTTGAGCTCTGTTGACAAATTAAATTTACAGTTCTTATTCTTTGTGATTTTTGTAAATTTCAAAGTCCTATAATTATAGAAGTGTCATTGTGTGTAGGAAGTTCATACTTTGCACTAATTAATTTCTCTGTAAAGGTTAACTGCTGTACATCAGAGTAGGAACAATTACACTTTCATACACAACCATGTGGGACTCCCTTGAGAACCCATCATTCCTGTGAAAACCTCCTAAAGCAGCTATGACTTTCAATGAAGAATTCACTCTCCTACTAATTTCATCTAAATTGTTCTCTCTATCAAACATGTTTCCTTAATACACAAACTCATTCACCTGGTCAATCACTGTGCCATTTAGACCTATCTTGCATTCAGTACTAACAGTTCCTCACTCAAAAACTATAACTTCGGTTTTTCCCTTATTTATACTCAGTTTGAATTTCATGCAAACTTCATACATCTGGGGCAACATACTCTGCAACTCACTTTTGCTCTCTGCAAACAGGACAGTGTCATCGTCATACAGCAATCTGCCCACACGGATATCACCAAGACATAAACCTAATGCTATGGTACTAAACTCGGTTTTATAAACATGCTGCTTATAACTGTTTTAAAAACAATACAAATTCAAACCATCGTTTGCAACACTTAAAAAAAAAAAAAAAAACACTACGGGAAGCATTTATGGCAAACACTCAGCTTATAAAGAACTTTGGAGTGCTGACTCTTGATCTTTAGTGGGAGCCTGACAGTCAATGCAGATGAAATCGAAACCTACATGATTGCATGTGAATAGATAATTTGGAGAATGGCAAGGATTTAAACGGGCCTTTCATTTGCATCCAAGTAGTTTGAGATTTACTGTTTGAAAAATTGAAAATCTTTATTTAAGATTAAGGTTAGTAAATTATGATTTAGTGTCTTCTTTTAGTAAGTTTTATCTCATACTAGGGAGGGTGAAACACAGATTTCTTTTCAGCCTTGTTAATAGTACAGTCATTGGGCCCACAATGTGGAAAAGCATAAAGTGGTACTCGCTCACTGTTGTACTGTCTTTTGCTGTGTGGACGGGGAGGGTTTCCGTGACTCGACCTCAGGAGTGTACAGCTCCTCAGGTCGAGTCACGGCATTAGACCAGCACTCGTACGTGAAAATAGAAACACTGCAAGAAGTTTGTGGAGAAGGAACTCTTGATTGAAGATGATCAGCGCTCAGGCCGACCTCAAACGGTGACAGACAAAACATCTGTCAACATTGTTGCAACGCTTCTCAAAGAGAATTGCTGGTTGACAGTCGAGGAGATTGCTCATCAGGCAAATTTGTCCACCTTGTCTGTTCACCGGATTTTGACCAACTTGCTGCGGGGTAATCGCCACGCACTGGATGCCCCATCAACTCACCCTCGAACAAAAGGTAGCCAGAGTGAGCATCGCACAGGTTCAAAAGGGAAGGTGACACTTTCCTGAACAGAATTGTCGCAATTGATGAGACTTGGACCCGTGACTTTGAGCCAGAACTGAAGTCACAATCAGCGGAATGGAGGCATCCAAGTTCCCCACACCCCTCAAAGTGTCCTCGGCAACAATCCATAGCGAAGCAAATGATGATTTTTGTGCACAATGACCAGGGTTTTTATTTTATTTTCATTAGATGTTTCTAGCCTCTAGATTTATATCAAGGCCTCTTCTCAATGAGTAGAAACTATTTTTAAATTCTTCCAGTGTAAATAATAGATAATGATTTATAATAGTTAATATATATCAAATACGTGGAGATAATGTAAATGGACGATGTCATCACTCTTTCCACGTTATTTTTAAACAACACATAGCAACTGAAAAATTGTATTCCGGCACTGCTGGGATCGAACCCCAGAACTCTCGATAACTAGTCGAGTGCGTTCGAATTTACGCTACAGCGCCAACAATTCTCAGCGCAATGCGTGATTTATCAGTCAGCATCTGACTACACGAATGCGTATTGATGGTCTCAGCAACTGAGATGTCGTCATCTGGTGGCATTTAACGCAACAGCTATTTTAAATTGTAGCTGATAAATTCAAAGGGCGATAGAAATGGTTAATATATATCAAATACGTGGAGATAATGTAAATGGACGATGTCATCACTCTTTCCACGTTATTTTTAAACAACGCATAGCGACTGAAAAATTGTATTCCGGCACTGCTGGGATCGAACCCCAGAACTCTCGATAACTAGTCGAGTGCGTTCGAATTTACGCTACAGCGCCAACAATTCTCAGCGCAATGCGTGATTTATCAGTCAGCATCTGACTACACGAATGCGTATTGATGGTCTCAGCAACTGAGATGTCGTCATCTGGTGGCATTTAACGCAACAGCTATTTTAAATTGTAGCTGATAAATTCAAAGGGCGATAGAAATGGTTAATATATATCAAATACGTGGAGATAATGTAAATGGACGATGTCATCACTCTTTCCACGTTATTTTTAAACAACGCATAGCGACTGAAAAATTGTATTCCGGCACTGCTGGGATCGAACCCCAGAACTCTTGATAACTAGTCGAGTGCGTTGAATTTACGCTACAGCGCCAACAATTCTCAGCGCAATTCGTGATTTATCAGTCAGCATCTGACTACACGAATGCGTATTGATGGTCTCAGCAACTGAGATGTCGTCATCTGGTGGCATTTAACGCAACAGCTATTTTAAATTGTAGCTGATAAATTCAAAGGGCGATAGAAATGGTTAATATATATCAAATACGTGGAGATAATGTAAATGGACGATGTCATCACTCTTTCCACGTTATTTTTAAACAACGCATAGCGACTGAAAAATTGTATTCCGGCACTGCTGGGATCGAACCCCAGAACTCTCAATAACTAGTCGAGTGCGTTCGAATTTGCGCTACAGCGCCAACAATTCTCAGCGCAATGCGTGAATTATCAGTCAGCATCTGACTACACGAATGCGTATTGATGGTCTCCGCAACTGAGATGTCGTCATCTGGTGGCATTTAACGCAACAGCTATTTTAAATTGTAGCTGATAAATTCAAAGGGCGATAGAAATGGTTAATATATATCAAATACGTTTTTCAGTCGCTATGCGTTGTTTAAAAATAACGTGGAAAGAGTGATGACATCGTCCATTTACATTATCTCCACGTATTTGATATATATTAACCATTTCTATCGCCCTTTGAATTTATCAGCTACAATTTAAAATAGCTGTTGCGTTAAATGCCACCAGATGACGACATCTCAGTTGCTGAGACCATCAATACGCATTCGTGTAGTCAGATGCTGACTGATAAATCACGCATTGCGCTGAGAATTGTTGGCGCTGTAGCGTAAATTGAACGCACTCGACTAGTTATCGAGAGTTCTGGGGTTCGATCCCAGCAGTGCCGGAATACAATTTTTCAGTCGCGATGCGTTGTTTAAAAATAACGTGGAAAGAGTGATGACATCGTCCATTTACATTATCTCCACGTATTTGATATATATTAACCATTTCTATCGCCCTTTGAATTTATCAGCTACAATTTAAAATAGCTGTTGCGTTAAATGCCACCAGATGACGACATCTCAGTTGCTGAGACCATCAATACGCATTCGTGTAGTCAGATGCTGACTGATAAATCACGCATTGCGCTGAGAATTGTTGGCGCTGTAGCGTAAATTCGAACGCACTCGACTAGTTATCGAGAGTTCTGGGGTTCGACCCCAGCAGTGCCGGAATACAATTTTTCAGTCGCTATGCGTTGTTTAAAAATAACGTGGAAAGAGTGATGACATCGTCCATTTCCATTTACATTTAGATAATGATTTTCCCAAGAAAACTATCATAAATATTATGCAACAAATCAAACTCAGACAAGCTGAAGAGGACATCACAAAGGTTGAAAAAATGGGGAAGAGGTTATGTACATACCAATGGTAAATTATGGGAAATTAAATAACAAAATTAATAAACATTTAGTAAAGAGTAAATGTTTATTAATTTACTAAGAGTAAGTGGCAACTACAGCACAAAACAAGATGGCATATAGCAAATGAAAAACGTTACAGAGATACACAAGATAAGATGGAAAGAGAAAATATCATTTATCAAATTCCACTGGACTATGTAAGTTATGTAGGACAAACTTCTCAAAAACTGGAATACAGAATTAAGGAACATAAAAAGATAATAATAACAATGAACAAAATAGTGTTTTGGCAAATCACATACACATTGGCGAATGTGAATCTTCATGGCAAAAAATTAAAATATTGGACTGTGAACCTCATAAATACAAGAGAGTAACCAAAGAAAGTTTTTACATTCGAAAAAACAGTTCTATCAATGAAACAATAAAACAGAGTTTTTAACAACCTAGTTCAAAAAGAATAGGAATAATAAACAAATAATGAAAAGTTTTTAATAGAATAAATGGCAAAAGGAAACTGGCAACTACACTGCTGGCCACCCAAAATGCAGCACCAAGAAGGAAGCATCCGATTGGCCTGAAATTCACAGCATACGTCGCCCGCGAGAGGACATGCAAATGATTATCATTGCAGGGCATATGCAAATCATGTGCGCCTGGCACGCCACCAAGAAGCACTATAAGAAGGGTGCTCAGAAGGTGGGGTGTAAGTAGTGGAAGTGTGTTGTGCTGCCAGACCTGTGCGTAGGAAGCTTCCTGATGCATCGTCGCAGAATACGGTAGTCATTCCAGCACGTTTCGGAGTTAAACAGAGGACGAATAGTGGCTTATCGCGACAGCGGTTTATCGTATCGAGACATCGCCACCCGTTTGGGACGTCATCCAGCCACAGTGAGGCGAGTCTGGATTCGGTGGGTGCAGGAGGGACGGACTGACCGACGTGGGCAATTTGCCGCAGCCACGGCACACCACCGAACGAGAGGACCGGCAAGTTGTGCGTGCAGCGGGCATTGATGGCTCGCACAGCCACATCACGAATGTTAGCGCAGGAATTAGGGTGTGTTGCGCACTAACCTGTGTCAGCACGTACCGTTCGCCGGCGTCTGCAGGAGCGGGGACTTGTCGCACGGCGCCCATTGCTGCAATTACCATTGACGTTACACCACCAGCGAGTGCGGCGGCAGTGGGCCGTTGAACGCCGCACCTGGACTACGGAATGGCACGACTTTGTCTTCTCCGACGAATCCCGCTTCTGCCTGCAACACCACAATGATCGGATCCGTGTGTGGCGGCACCGCGGCGAGAGACTGAATGACGCCTGCATTATGCATCGCCATACCGGGCTGTCACCTGACGATATGGTGTGGGGCGCAATCGGATATCACACCCGCACCCCTCTGGTACGCATCGCAGGTACACTCAACAGCCACCGCTACATCTCCGACGTTTTGGAGCCTGTAGTCCTCCCTTACCTGCAGGACTTGCCAGCAGCCACGTTTCAACAGGACAATGCGCGCCCTCATGTGGCACGCATCGTGCAACAATTCTTCACGGCCCACCAGGTGTCACTTCTCCCGATATGTCGGCCATCGAACACGTCTGGTCGCTGATCGGCAACCGAGTGGCCCGGCAAGCACCACCCGCGGCTGCGCGTGATGAACTGTGGCAACGTGTGGAAGCGGCCTGGACCGACATGCCCCAAGCCCACATCCAAAGCCTCCTTCGTTTGATGCCGCGGCGTGTAGCAGCCGTTATTGCCAGCCATGGGGGCCACACAAACTATTGATGTCTGCGTGTTCCGCAAGTCGCACGGGCCTGTAAACTCGATCGTTTCAACTTTGTATCTGTTGTTATGTGTCCAGTAAATCTGGCTTTGCCATCTCGTGTCCTTCTTGATGTTACATTTTGGGTGGCACGCAGTGTATTTTTAAATTTTCTAGTGTAAATAAATCTAGAGGCCAGAAATGTCTGATAAAATAAAAGAACTCAGAGGAAGTGAAGACATAAAGTAAAGTTCTTCAAGATGGAAGTGAATTAAATACATTAATCTGAGTAAAGCCTTATGTAAGCTGTTTGATGCCCAGGGTGTTGTGGTTTCTGATTGAGTGCCGTTAGGGCAAAATGTCAATGCGCAATATTATCGGGAGTTTTAACAGCTTACATAAGGCTTTACTCAGATTAATGTATTTAATTCACTTCCATATTGAAGAACTTTACTTTTTATGTCTTCACTTCCTCTGAGTTATTTTATTTTATCAGACATTTCTGGCCTCTAGATTTATTTACACTAGAAAATTTAAAAACACACTGCTGGCCACCCAAAATGCAACACCAAGAAGGACACGAGATAGCAAAGCCAGATTTACTGTACACATAACAACAGATACAAAGATGAAACGATTGAGTTTACTGATATCAAGTTTGATGCCCAGGGTGTTGTGGTTTCTGATCGAGTGCCGGTAGGGCAAAATGTCAACGTGCAATATTATAGAGAGTTTTTGAGTTCAAATTTGAGACCAAAAATTCGGCGAAATCGCCCAAACTTGTTGGAGGCAAAATCGATCTAGCTGCATGACAACTCATCGTGTCATGGTGCAGCATCGTTACTGGGACTTTTGTCTAAATATGGCTGGGGAACTATCCCACCCACCATACAGCCCTAATCTCAGTCCACCTGACTTTGATTTTTTCCCAAAGTTAAAAATCAGCTCCGTGGCATCCACTATGAATTACTGGGCAAACTGTCATTGGACATGACCCAAGTAATATAACAGCTGAACAAAGATGGTGTACTACCCAGCATCCAGGACCTATCTCACCACTGGCAAACTGTCATTAACAGCAGAGGGAAGTACATTGAACAGCAATTAGGTAAGTTTTCTCCATTACTTCACACTTTTCTCAAAAATGGACAGTGTGCAGAACTTTTGTTAGGACATCTGTACCACACATAACATAGAAATTAAGTGAATAGCACACAGAGTCACATATAGTAATGAAGTTTGTTAAGCGGCCTTGATCACCCAAGATAAACTTAATCATAGGACTGGTTGCCAGAACTATTAATACAATGCGAATTGGAGGGGCAGGAACTATTACCAGATTTTAGTATAAATTCAAATAAATGGGATTTTGTGAGGTGTCTATCTGAATTATGGTTCTTGGAAAGTAAAATTTCAATGCTTTTTGGAAACAAAATGATGCTTTGTTAATAAAATTCTGCATGATTACCATATGAAAAATCTGTCAACTCTCACACCAATACTTAAAGAGAAACCCCCCATTCATTGGTTCTACTCCTTTCCACAGATCCTTTTCTTAATAGATTTGAAAACTCTTCAAAATTATGGGCTACGCTGTCACTGTCAACCCTAATCCTCCCACAACAAAATGCATACTTAAAGACAGAGATACTGTCCCACCAATGGAGTTTATTCCATTTCTATTTCAACTTCCTCTGGACTCTCAGTATATATTAGAAGTATTTACTGAAGCATCCATAGAAGACTTTGTGAACACAAACAAGACATGTCAAATGATCTTCCAAAAACAGCCTTATCTGCACTAACTCTTGAAGACACTTCTGCTGTTCCCCTGTGGAAAGAAACAGAAAAGGTTGCCTCTTTTATTAACATAGCATCTCTTCATTTCCAAGAAAGCATTGAAATTTTATTTACCAAGAACTGCAATTCAGATACTCCTCACCAAATCCAATTTATTTGGATCTCTGTACTAAAATCTGACAACAGTTCCTGCACATCCAATCCACATTATAGTTCTGGCAACTAGTCCTTGGATTCAGTTGATCGTGGATAATCAAGGCTGTGCAACAGTCGAAAGCTTCTGCTTAACAAACTTCATCACTATACACAGTGGTGGAATTGGGAATTATTCACTGCCAGAACCCAACATACAAGCAAATGTTACGCATTCAAGCTTGAGCTTGGGGAATTTCCCAAATTTCCGAGCTGGCATTCATTTTTTCTTGGCTCATCTTTTCCCCAAAGAAATCTGTTAGTGTTCTTTTCATTATTTTGCGTTAGTCTTCTCACGCAAGAACAAATAGGAACTTAAAACAATGACTACAATATGAGGCAAAAATAGCACGTCGTCACATCCTATCACGATGAGAGCTGGTGCTGAAATGGAAAGGACACCAGACAGCATGTGTAGCCCCTGACATCCCTGTTGTCAGTTCCAGTTTATTTTATGCATAGTGCGAGGAAGGGTCTGCATGGTTGATGATCATTTCCTGTTGTGACCTTTGCACTCATCATGAGATCAAGCGACATGGCAGGAGAATACGCAGAGGAGGCCCGCCAGACGGTTGGCGATCAGCTCCTGTTGTGAACTTCGCTCTCACCAGGCACTTTATTAGAGCAGAAGGATTTTTTATGTTTGAAAGGGCGAACAATTCATACAAGATGGCGTATTTAATTAAAATGGTATAATGCATTGCAAAATGTTTTATTCAAATTATATGCTCCCTTTCTTTTGGTGTCACATTGCTCCCCAAACGGGGTTCCACTATGTTCTGGCCCATTTCCACCACTGATTATATGTGAATCTGTGTTTTTCACTTAATTTCTGTTTATTGTGTTATTGTTGCATGAAGCCTGATGTTTTCAACCACATATAACTTTCTTTGCCTTGTAATAAATACTTCATGAATGTCGCCAGTTATTTTTGTTTATATGAAAAACATTTTTTTCTGCAAAGCAAAAAATTGTGGCAATTGCATATAGAATAACCAGTCATCTGTTACAGTGTACTGGGTTGTTTAGTTATTTCTTGTACCATTTGTTGTCACAGTTTTGATAGCGTTCCCATTTCTCATTAATGTGAATAGCCCATGTGATTCTCTGTATCCAGTTGTGTCAGTAAGTGCCTGAAATATGAGACAAGAAGTTGTATTTGTTAGTGAGTTGTTATTGATACTTATTTGTCTATTTATATTCAGTGGTACATTCAAGCAACATGTGCTACACAAGGTCATGGCTTATACGAAGGACTGGACTGGCTTTCAAATGAACTGTCTAAAGCAAAATGAATGAGAAGTTCCTTCAACTGTACATTGTGATCAAATATAAACTCTTATGTTTAGTTGGTGAGCCTGTATTTGGATGTGTTTCATCATAAATATGATTTATCTTGGAAATTCATGTTTCACCAAGAAAGTTGCTGATATTTTCTGAAATTTATTAAAACCAAAAAGTATTTTATGTTGAAAATAAGGAAGATGCATTGTTGATGATAGCCAAGGTGAATTCTATTTAAGATGTATGTACTATACATAAACTAAACTGCTTATTACAGATATTCCATATTATTATTACTACTACTACCTAAGTTTCACTGTCATTTTAAACTTATAATAAACCTTTGATATGAATAACTGATAAATGAAAATTTCCTTCTGTTGTCCATTTCAATAGCTTTAAAATAATAGTCTTCTAGGTTTTTCTTTTCTTTTTTTCTTTTAATATATTTTTCTGTTCACTAACTTAAAATTTTTATGAAGTGCACAATATGAAACCAGATGTGAAAAAAGTTGTTTTCAGTCTGCATTATCATCAGGTGCTTTTATTTCATAAACACGGTTCCTTGTTGTATGGGAAATCTTATTGTGAACAACTGAATAAAAAAAGAGCCTACTATTATTACAACGGAAAAGAATTGTAGAAATCCATTAAAACAAGCCTCCAAGCCTAGGTCTCTTAAATGTAAATCAGTGTCCTCATATTTAATTCTATAGTCTACATGTAGAAAGTGGTAACCAGGGTATGCTTTGGGGTGTTGTGGCTACTGAGATGCCATTACCATGAAAACATAACAAAGGTAAAGACTAGCTGATGACCATTGACCTGTTCCGTCCAAATGCGGACTCCACAGGGTTAAAAGAACTCTCTCAAAAGATTTTTAAGTGACGGCGTTGCGAGTAATCCTGCCAGGATCCGACAATCCCCATCCGGACAGAATCGGTCCGTAGACCTGCAGCGCGCTGCTACCCCCGTTTGCTGGCACTTCCCACCTCTCCATCATGACCCGGATGTGCGTGCCATTTGGGCAGGGGCTAGAAAAGAAATTTCTCTACCCCTGACTGGGAGAATAATTGCTGGCGCGAACTGTTTGGGGCATCTGCCCTTTATTTAAACAGGGTACATACACATTTATTTACACTGAGGAACCCATCTCCGCTTAGGAAACAAGTCCTTTGCTCAATGGGCCCTCTCACATTGAAAAATATTAAATATTTACATTGCCACAGGACTAGGGTCGGTTCTGTGGTGATGACTCTGGGCTCGAGTCATCGGTTCTCTTCTTCAATTCTTCCTCCCTCTTCTTTTCTTCTTTCTTCATCTCTCTTCTTTCTTCTTTTCTTCTTCGGTCACCCCTCTATTAGGTAGACCATAACAAAGGTAAGTAAAACTCTTATGTTTAGAAAACTCTTGTTTTATGTTTAGGTCAGGAAATTCTAGGTGACATGATAGTAGACAGCACTTACCGCAGTGAGTCAAAAGTATGTCCCTTTTGCATACCTGCCATCCGTAAAATTTACGGAAATTCTATTTCTTTTACAGCTAATTTACGGACATGTTTTGCCAATTTTGAGATGAGAATAAGTGTCCTGAGGGACCACAGTGTCTGTATATTCCTGATTTATCTAATCACTATTTTCCCCACTCCTGCGTCTCCAACCTTCTCTACTTGCGTCCTAGCTTGACTGTAAAATCAATTAGAATTTGTGGTAACTGCTAAAAGAGAAAGAAAAATAGAAAATATCAGCCTCAAATATATTAGAAAATTGTTTATAGGTAGTCTAACATGTTAGCACAAAAGTTTAATGTGAAACCATCTGTTAAAGTAAAAAGGTTACTACAATCTCGATATCGCGGTTACACGAAATTTTTATATCTGTGTATGACTCCTAATAGCATTCATGATATAATTATGTATCAGTTGCAGTTATTTCTGTAAATGCGAAGTACTGCCACATGTCTTAGTATCAAATCGATTAAAATTGACGAATTATTATGAAATCGATTAAAATCGGAAAATGGTTTGTATATCAATTGATATGTTTGAAACATATGCAGAGTGTTCCAAATTTATCTTTACAACTTTGGCCCTCAATAAAACCTAAATGAAATAAGATAGCAAAGTTCTGTTTTTTGTACATGTAATAGCAACGCATAAAGTTTTATTGGTATGCAAAAGGTTTTTGTTTACTTTCAGATACAACCCTGATCTTGTGATGGCTACACCACAGGAATGCCCAGTGTGTGGCATGGTTCATAGAGAACAAGTCAGATACACAAATCTAAAGAAATTTCTGTGCCAAATACTGGTGTAATCCACCATCCAGACCCTTAATACGTGAGTGGCACAAGAAGTTTGTGGAGACTGATAGTGTGCTTCATAAAAGGGTGCTGGCCGACCAAGCACAAGTGAAGAGGATACGGAACGTGTTTGACGGTTTCCTTGGAAGTGCAGAGAAGTCCATTCGTACGGCCTACAGGCAGTTGGGGTTACCACCTACAATGATAAACAGGGTGCTGCACAAGCATTTGCACCTGACTGTCTACAAAGCGCATTTGACACGAGCACTGCACCCCGGGGATAAACCGAAACGTTTCGATTTTGCTGTTGATATGCTCCACCGGATTGATAATGAGGTAGGCTTCCTGAAATGTGTTTCATTTGGCAATGAGGCAGCATTTCATGTCTGTGGTGTTATCAACAAGCATAACTGCAGAATTTGGGGGTCTGAAAATCTACATGCAGTCCGTGATGTTGAACTGTGAGGACATGCTCGGGAGAACCTGGCAGGAGGTCGAATACCATCTCGATGTTATTTGTGCAACCAGCACTGCGCACGTGGAGCTCTACTAGCTTCCAACAAATTTTGGAACATGCTGTTCAATATGCAAAAAATCGATTTTTGTTCTCTTATTGTTACTGTTTTATTGAGGGTCAAAGTTGTATAAAGATAATTTTGGAACACCCTGTATTTTAGTCGATATATGTATAACATTTAATTGATATGTTCAAAACTAAAAACAATCAGGGTTCGTACGCAGCCTTGAAAATCTTGAAAAGCGAATTTTTGCTTTGATATCATCATCATCATCATCATTGTCAACCATTATCAATCCACTGCTGGACGAAGGTCTCCCCAAGTTTCCTCCACAACGGTCTGTCTTGTGCCAGTCTCCTCCATGTCACCCCTGCATACTTTCGAATTTCATCCACCCATCTCCCATGTGGTCTTCTTCTGGGTCTTTTCCTGTCCCTTGGAATCCAATCTAAAATTTCGGCTGTCCATCGATGATCTGTCCTTCTGGCAGTATGTCCAGCCCATTGCCATTTCAGGGATTTAACTCTGATCATGATGTCTTCCACTCTTGTCATTTTTCGGATATATATCATCATCATCATCATTGTCAACCATTATCAATCCACTGCTGGACGAAGGTCTCCCCAAGTTTCCTCCACAACGGTCTGTCTTGTGCCAGTCTCCTCCATGTCACTCCCGCATATTTACGAATTTCATCCACCCATCTCCCATGTGGTCTTTTTCTGGGTCTTTTCCTGTCCCTTGGAATCCAATCTAAAATTTCGGCTGTCCATCTATGGTCTGTCCTTCTGGCAGTATGTCCAGCCCATTGCCATTTCAGGGATTTAACTCTGATCATGATGTCTTCCACTCTCGTCATTTTTTGGATCCACGAGTTCCTCTTCTTATCTCTCCTGGTTATACCAAGCATGCACCTCTCCATGCTTCTTTGAGTTGTCTGCAGCTTTTGTATGTCTCTTTTAGTTAAGGTCCATGTCTCTGCACCATACGTAAGCACTGGAAGGATGCATTGATCAAACACTTTTCTTTTAAGACATAATGGCATATTGCTCTTGAAAATTATGCTGTTTCTTCCAAAAGCTCTCCAGGCAAGTTTTGTACGCCGATTAATTTCTTCATCAATGTGACCCTCACTTGATATCTGCTGTCCAAGATAAACATACGTATCTGTTATCTCCAGTTTTTCTCCATCAATCGATAAATCTTCATTTCTTGTAAAAGCATTGAACATCACTTTTGTTTTCTGAAAGTTCATTTTTAATCCCACTTCTTTACTCTTGTCAGCAAGTTCCTGGATCATACTCTGCAGCTCTGATGGGGTAGTTGCAAAAATGACTACGTCATCAGCAAAACGAAGATGGGTTAGATAATCTCCATTAATCTTTATCCGTTTGTTTTCCCAGTTCAGTGATTGAAAGACATTTTCCAATGTGGCATTAAAGAGTGAGCCTTGGCTTTATCAAGGACCAGCAAAAACTCTGCATTTTCTCACTTCCACAAAGACCTAGTTGGAAATGGGTTTCTGCAAGGCCATAGATCTTTGTGGAAGTGAGAAAATGCAGAGTTTTTGCTGGTCCTTGATAAAGCCAAGGCTCAGTATTCTCAACACCTTCTACATTCAGTTGTTTTATTTTATTTTTTTATCTTTTCTCCTTTTACTCACACAGGTAGATACATAACCTTTTCTATGTTGTACTAGGTGTGAGTCAAAATTATATATGTATTTTTTTTGCTTAGGTATCTTCTTTATAGAATGTGAATTCTGAATTTTCAAAACTGCTGCGTTGCGCGTTTTGATTTTCAGGTTATTTTGCACCCTTCGTTTTAAATTCTAAAATTTTTTCCTTAGTCTTCAGTTTTGCTCTTAAGTATATATATATATATATATATATATATTATAAAGGTTGGGAAAAGTCTTGAAAATTGCTATCGGCGAATTTTAAATTGTTTAATTTTATAACAAAAAAGGCTTTAAAAAAATGAGCGTCTGAAAAACCGTTTCTTACAGTAAAGGTCGCTTTGCGGAGAGTCCGTTATCAGATTTTGCTCGTCTCTGTCGGTCACCGCTGAATCACGTGAAATGGTTGTGCACGCACCCACTCTCCTGTTTGCACAGCGAAAATACAATAACATGTTTTCAGCGTGTCGTGTGTTTTTGCGGGAAGGAAGAGAGTGGTGAGCGTCGCAACTTCGAGTCCTAGGAAAAGTGTCTTTGATTTAAAGAATTTGGGGAATTTTTAGGTTGCCAGGCCTTTTGTTTATTTGCTGATACTGGAAACTTTTGTAGGATATTTACATGCGTTGTGGATTCACTGTGATTACCAAGCTTCTCATTTCTGCCGTGTGATTTATCAACACTTGTTCTTTCTTGCCTTTTGTTATTGTGAAAAGAAAGACTTTTATCTTCATTAAGCTTCACAAGTCATTTACGTTGTCGAAATGGGTAAGTCTTCCTTTCAAGAATTGTGGTTGAAAAACCCATCATATGCCACATGGAGTGCAAAGGAAAATAGTAATAATTATATTGCAATGTGTATTTTGTGTTGTAAAAATGTGGATGTTTTTAGCATGGGGGAATCTGCTTTGAGAAGTCATATGAAGAGTAAAAAGCATGTTTCACTCTCACAAACTTCTAGAAATATGACTATAAATGAAATGATGCCATCTGGGATAGATAATTAATTTGCATCTGTGTTATCACCAACTTTAAGGATTGCCGAGAATAACGCGACTATTAAAGTGGAAATTTTGTGTGCATTGAAAGTTGTAAAATCTCAATTTTTAATTGAACATGTTTCACACCTTGTTTAACAAGCCATGAATATAAAAGTACTGAAAAAAGAAACAATTATGGCAAGTTATTATACAAATTTCTTTTTTTTTTTTTTTTTTTTTTTTGGCTTTATGATCAAGGGTGTTGATTGTTTTACTTTAATTTTTTCTCAAAAATAAATAATGGGAATGCCATGATCCCCCCCCCCCCTGGAGGTGTGTACAAATGCTTTCAAGGGCCTTGAAAAGCCTTTATTTTTCCCCTCAGATGTGTAAGAACCCTGTTAAATCAGTCAATTGAGCATTTCAATTAAATGTTCACTAGATTTTTTTTTTTTACAAGTTTGAATTCTTGAAAGTTGGTAGTTAGTTCTGCTTTTTCACCTAAAAAGTTTAATGATGTAAGAAAAGCCATTCATGCTCACCCATTGTGCAAAGTACAGGCTGTTGTTTTCAATAGTCCTTTACCAAAGTTCCACCTGAGCCATGATCCCACAGTGGGCAGAAACACAGGTTCTGTCCACTGTGGGATTATGCCGGTTTTGAGGACAGAAACTCTTGGTGCCAGATTCCACATCCACCACTGAAGCGATGTGCCATCCGTGTAGGAAATGGGCCATTGAGCCAAAAAGGTAGTAGTCAGATGGGGGCAAGTTCCGAACTGTATGGGAGATGGAGTAGGATCTCTACCTCTTCCAGTTCTGTAGTTTTTGGCAGACCTCTTTAGGAGTGTGACTTGGGGGCGTTATCCACTTGAAATGCCCGTTTCGCATTGATGAGTGCTGGGTTACATTGGCATAGAGCATCATGAACCCACTCCAGTAGTTTGGCATAGAGGTGGTTTTCCACATCCTGACTATCTGGCACGAGTTTCCACTAAACAGGGCCCTCACAATTCCATGGCTTTCCTATTGAACTGCCCACCGTCGTTTCATCACTAGCTGTGCTTCCTGATGGCCTCAGCCATTGGAACATCCACTTTTCATTACCTGTGACAATACAGTGTCAAAACCAGTCATCCTATGGCGGACCTGCCAACTGTTATGAGTTTACCATATTTAGTACAATAAATCGTGCTGCAATATGATAATGATTTTGTCACCAAAAATACGATTTTTTTTTTTGAAGTAATGCTTTTCCCCCTTCTCAGACAGAAGTAGGAAAAAGTTTGTGTAATCTGTTTCTTCCCCTTCAAAAGTTTTTCTCGGAGAGGTTTCCAATTTCTCTTAACAAATTCCCCTGCCTCTAGTTTCCCAACGGAAATAAAGTAAGTCAAGTCAAGTGAAATCAGCAACCAATGGACAAATCCCGACTCGTTTTGTATAACGTTCGAGACTGATTCATATTTTCGACTCGTCATATTTAAAGTTGCTGATTGGTCAGTGCTGGAATGTAGAAGTTTGTCTGTTTATTTGAAGCAACCTCCCTCCCCTTACACCTGCAACCATCAAGAATTTATATAGCTACACCTTACACCATCGAGAATTTATGTAGCTGAAATAGGCTTCAGAAATTATCGGCACACGTCATGTTACAATTTTTCTATTTGAGTGTTACGTTTTTTAGTTCTGAGAGGTTGGCAGGTCTGCTATGGATTTGACAACAATCTGTGACAAAGAGCGATATGTTGTTCTGCCTGGTGGATTGTCAGTTCATGGGGAACAATTCAATGGCACCTGGAGGAGAAACCAAGCTGGTGCAGGTGACTACCAATGGCAGACTGGGAAGATATCACCTCAGCTGCCAGTTGGGGGGTACTGGTACTGGGGTTCACTGTCAAAGCTTCTTCCTGGGTGTTAGTGGTATTTGCATGGCCTGACCTCAGCTTGTCTTCAAGTCAGGTGTCCCTAGCAGTGAAATGCAAGAACCATTTTCATTCAGTGCAGCAGGCCACTGTTTCTTTGCCTTCAACTGCACACATTTCTCTCACTGCTGCTACTGTGTTTTAACCCTTTTTTTTTTTTTTTTTTTTTTTTTTTTCAATAATGGTGTAGGAGCACTCAAACAGCATATTTATCAACCTCCATCCTCTGCTCACCTGATAACGCAGTGTGGCTTCATGCCAAAAGTGTGTCATCACCCCAGTTGACACTGGTGCGTATTTTGCACAGGAATGAAGGCCGAACATTATGTGTAGCTCAGAACGGGATGAATTTTTGTGTAGTTTGAATTTATATTGTCATTTCTGTTGTATGAGCAGTTGCATGTGTTTTATCATTTGGCTTCAGAATGACCTACACCACACGATGTAAGTCGCTCACTGGTGTGTGTGTGGGGGGGGGTCATTTGGTAGCTTATGGTTCGTATGCGTCCTAAAGAAGTCCTGGAAATGTCCTAAAATTCTGTTACCTGTCCTGGAATTTTATCCATTCCTGTCTTTTTGTCCCTGCTTTATCCATTCCTGTCTTTTTGTCCCTGCACAATATTTTGTAGTTGAGGATTTTTCTACTGACATAACTTATGTCTGGCAAATTTCCCACCCACCCCTTGCAAAATGGGGGGGCTGTTGATTTTCTTGTCTGTTTGGGGGATCTGAAGCTGCATTATTAGCATCCTTTGCATCGTTCTTATGTTATCACTTTGTCTGTCAGGCTAGGAAGACCACATCTCTGCAGCTATTAGTTAGATTTGTAAAAAAAATTTTGTATTGAAAAGCTTAAAATGTGAGAAGGATGATCCATGCATTCCGGGTTTTTTCCCCGATGCACAACTTTGCTGCTAGAGAGCCCAAATGGAGATTTTATCGAATTTAAAATGCATTTTATTTCATATATTTGCTTCTAAACATCCGATTGAAAAAAATATTTTTCCTTATAACATTTATGTCGAAGACTGTTTTCGTTACGGTCCCTTTTTCAAATAGTGCATAAATTTTCTGCTAGGGGCGTAAAGGTATATATCGATTTTCTCGATATCTCCGCGTCTAAAATTCCGATTTGAAAAATTCTTCCTGCACTGAACGCAGCTTTTGAGGAGAAATGTTTTGCATATAATTTCTCATTTTTGGTAAAGAACGGTTTGACCACCAGGGAGCATAAGTGTTTATTTTTGCTTCTGGTGTATTTGCAACAAAATCTGAGCTGGAAACTCGATTGAAAAAATTCTTCCGTGAACCGATACCTCGCACCTCAGAAAACCTTTTGAGAATACCTCCTGCCAAAAATAGTATATTTTTTTCACCAGGGGCATATACGTATATCTTATTTTTGTCGATATCTCTGTTTCTAGGAGTCTGATTTGAAAAATTCTTTGTTTGTTGGAGAACATTTTTGGTGCGAAATGTTTCTCGTGTAATTTCAAATTTTTCTTAACGCACAAGTGTGCCACTAGAAGACCAAGTTCACATTTCCGTTTACAGCAACATCTGCAGAACTAAAAACCAGATTGAAAAATATTCTTTTTTGATCAGATACTATTAACTATGAAAACTCTTTGTGTGTATTTTCTTCCCAAAATAATGCACAATTTTGTTGCTATGGAGTGCAATTAATCTATTTTTCTCAATATCTATACTTCTAAATGTACGATTTAAAAAATTATTTTAACACCTGATCCCATTTACCTTATGGAACACTTTAGGTTTGTATTTGAGGAGGTTAGTGGTTCACAATTCTGCTGCTAGGTGGTGTTTGTGTACTTACGTTTGCAGTTGTATCTGCTTCTAAAAACCCTATTGAGAATTTTTTTTTTTTACCGCACGCCATCTGCTATGATAAAGATGGAGAGTGAATACGATTTTTGCTACAATAAGATCCTCTTCAAATAAGGTACAGCTTTGTCCCTAGGGGTTGTAAAGGTCAAAACGTTTTTCTTGCTATCACTGCTTCCGGGAGACGTGCTTGAAAAGTTATTTTTCCTTAGCCTAGCTTTTGTCATGAAAAATACTTTTCGCCTGTTTTCAACTTTTCCATTATGCAAAATTCTTCCACTAAAAAGCATAGAGTTATATCATGTTTCCTTCTATATCTCTTCTTTTAACTGTTCAATATGAAAATCTTTTTTAAAATACCTTCCTTCTACTATGAGAAACTTTTTGAGTGTCATTTGATAATTATCGTAGCAAACTTTTTAGCCACTGGTGGAAGTAAGTAGCTGATGTTTTATAAATAGCGTTTTTTTTTTTTTTTTTTTTTTTTTTTTATTTGTAGGTTATTTTGGCCTTTACCGAAATTTGCTAATGAATGCTTTATGTGAAAAATTTGTCATAAAATCAGATTGCTTTCTAATATCATAAACTTTAATCTAGTTGTTTCTTAGTATTTTCTAAGCTAAGTAATCACTTTCCATCTTCTCTAATTAGTTTCTAATCATTCTCAGTTAAATTGCCTTGATCACTTATCAATGCAGTTGTACACAGCCCTTGGATTTAAGGTTTACCTGTTATTCTTTTTCGTTTCATGTTGGGAATGCTTTATGTAAAAAATTTGCCAAAAAATCAGATAGCTTTCTAATATCATAAACTTAAATCTAGTTGTTTCTTAGTATTTTATGAGCTAAGTAATCACTTTCCATCTTCTATAATTAGTTTTCTAATCATGCCCAGTTAAATTGCTGTGATTACTAATGACTGCAGTTGTACACAGCCCTTCTTGGATTTAAGGTTTTCCTGTTGTTCTCTTTCGTTTCATGTTGAAAATTTTTATGCATACTTTGTTTGCTGGTGAGTACAAATTTAAAACATAGCTACAACATCAATATTATGTTGAAAATTCTTTCCCTAAATAAACTGTAACACAAATACTAGCTCCCATTAATATTTGTTTAAGAAATAACAATCCCTATGGCCCTTTAAAAATATGGTGCAAATATTTAACCTTTCCTTATTCTTAAATTTCCAATGCAAGCATTTCAAAATAATTAAATGTAAATGGTATTTTATATATTGATTGTATGGTCCAGCATAGGAATTAAGCTGTTTTGCATCCCAGCACTTGCAACAAATCTAATCCATATTATGCATTTTTTTCCCCCGATTTGTCTGCAATTTCGTTGGAATCTCAAATGGACTCGACACCAAATATACAGAACAAAGTTTTTGGGGGAAAATCAGACCGGCGGCAGCATGTTCCAATTCAGAAACCACTTCCTTTGCTCCTTTCCCATGTTGACAAAGAGCCAAAAGCTGTCAAACCGGTTGTGATCACTTGTTTTCGTTGTTTCGTTGATTTATGTGACGGGGAATGTACCATTGGCGACGTTAGTAGAGGCAGAAAGACCGCTTCCCTCTCTCAATGTTTCGGGAGCCCGAACACTGCACTTGGGTTGCTCCCGAGGAAGCATCAGCTTTGGGTGAAAGAATTAGTGTAAAAGGGGAAAAAACGTCCTCACTCTAGTCTTGGGCATAATCGATTGAATTTAAGAATCAAAAGGTTGTAATCAAGAGATCTGACAAATCCAGATATTCATTTGAATGATTTTTAATTTTAGAATTTACCGGTAGATCGGGCGATACGCTCAGAGCCACCATCTGTGTTTGACAAATCAAGATATTCATTCGACATCAAGATATTCATTCATTTAACCTTTCCTTATTCTTAAATTTCCAATGCAAGCATTTCAAAATAATTAAATGTAAATGGTATTTTATATATTGATTGTATGGTCCAGCGTAGGAATTAAGCTGTTTTGCATCGCAGTACTTGCAACAAATCTAATCCATATTATACATTTTTTTCCCCGATTTGTCTGCAATTTCGTTGGAATCTCAAATGGACTCGACACCAAATATACAGAACAAAGTTTTTTGGGAAAATCAGACCGGCGGCAGCATGTTCCAATTCAGAAACCACTTCCTTTGCTCCTTTCCCATGTTGACAAAGAGCCAAAAGCTGTCAAACCGGTTGTGATCACTTGTTTTCGTTGTTTCGTTGATTTATGTGACTGGGAATGTACCATTGGCGACGTTAGTAGAGGCAGAAAGACCGCTTCCCTCTCTCAATGTTTCGGGAGCCCGAACATTGCACTTGGGTTGCTCCCGAGGAAGCATCAGCTTTGGGTGAAAGAATTAGTGTAAAAGGGGAAAAAACGTCCTCACTCTAGTCTTGGGCATAATCGATTGAATTTAAGAATCAAAAGGTTGTAATCAAGAGATCTGACAAATCCAGATATTCATTTGAATGATTTTTAATTTTAGAATTTACCGGTAGATCGGGCGATACGCTCAGAGCCACCATCTGTGTTTGACAAATCAAGATATTCATTCGACATCAAGATATTCATTCATTTAACCTTTCCTTATTCTTAAATTTCCAATGCAAGCATTTCAAAATAATTAAATGTAAATGGTATTTTATATATTGATTGTATGGTCCAGCGTAGGAATTAAGCTGTTTTGCATCGCAGTACTTGCAACAAATCTAATCCATATTATGCATTTTTTTCCCCCGATTTGTCTGCAATTTCGTTGGAATCTCAAATGGACTCGACACCAAATATACAGAACAAAGTTTTTTGGGGGAAAATCAGACCGGCGGCAGCATGTTCCAATTCAGAAACCACTTCCTTTGCTCCTTTCCCATGTTGACAAAGAGCCAAAAGCTGTCAAACCGGTTGTGATCACTTGTTTTCGTTGTTTCGTTGATTTATGTGATGGGGAATGTACCATTGGCGACGTTAGTAGAGGCAGAAAGACCGCTTCCCTCTCTCAATGTTTCGGGAGCCCGAACATTGCACTTGGGTTGCTCCCGAGGAAGCATCAGCTTTGGGTGAAAGAATTAGTGTAAAAGGGGAAAAAACGTCCTCACTCTAGTCTTGGGCATAATCGATTGAATTTAAGAATCAAAAGGTTGTAATCAAGAGATCTGACAAATCCAGATATTCATTTGAATGATTTTTAATTTTAGAATTTACCGGTAGATCGGGCGATACGCTCAGAGCCACCATCTGTGTTTGACAAATCAAGATATTCATTCGAGCGATTTCTAATTGGTGCTCTACACTCTGAGCTTTCTTTCACTGGACTTCCAGAATGACTCTAAGTGCACCTAAATTGTTTCGAATAGCATAACCTGTCTCAAGAACTTAGAATGAACCCAAGTGATCCTTCCTGCGCTAGATAATTCGATCACGTGAAAAGCAAGTATACTTCCAAACTTCTCGGTACCACGCGAGGTGTTTTCAGGTAGACGAGGGATTGCACATTTTGAATGCTCTCGTTCGAAGAAGACAGCATAGGAGCAATCGAGAGTTCTGTTTTTTCATTCGAATGAATTTTGCGTAATCGAATGTTTCGAGAGATTTCCATAATCGAATGTATCGATTATTTCTACTCTATTATGCCCATCACTACAGTTCACTCGTCACAGGATCACATACACAGACCGTGTGCGGGCCGAGAGCCATGTTTGGACTTCTACACTAACCAATGAGAGGCTCGAATGGTTTCCTAATGTTAAAAGTCAACTAGAAAGGGAGATTTTGCACACAAACGCAAGAGCCCTGAAATACCGGAAGAGAAGTATTTTGTCAACGCATTGACAAGTGGTGGAACTCGTCATTTTTTAGAAAATCATGTTTAGCCATGGCTGTGCAGTTGCAAACAATAAGAAACTGGAATAATGTTCTTGATCCAAATAAAAGTTGTTTAGATTATGAAATAAATAAAAAAATCTTGTGGTTAAGGTATGCTGCACTTTGTGTAAACGATATGAGGATCAACTGAAGTACAAAAGAAACTTCAGTTCAGCGTTTATTACTTGAATCAGCAGTTCTGCACTCAAGAAGGACAATGTTGTGAAGCATATGAAATCTGATATGCATATATCAGCTGTAAATTTTGACCTAAAGTCAAGTACTATTGTTCAAATGATGCAGGCTCCAATTGGAAGGAGTTTGAACCGAATCGAAGATAAAGAAAATGATAGAGTAGGTAAGCTTATTGATATAGCCTACTTTGTAGCAAAAGAAGAGCTGCCATACTCTACATTCCCCAGAATTGCTGAATTGGATAAATGGAATGGTGTTCAGCTTGCCGATACTTATCTTAATCGGAAAAAATGTGCGGAATTTATTGGCTGTATTGCCAAAACCTTGACTAAAGAATTATGTGCTGAACTGGAGAACTCCAATTGCATATCGGTTTTGTTGGATGAATCAACAGACGTGAGTACCTGTGAGAAAGTAATTGTGTATGAAAATACATGGACTCTAGTGGAAATGTGTAGACTAAATTTGTTGCCCTGCGTAATGTTACTTCTGGAACTGCAGCAGATTTAAAAATATCTTTATTACGTATATTGGAAAACTACAGAATTAACTTGAAAAAGAAGCTTGTTGCATTTTGTTCAGATGGTGCAAGTGTCAACCTAGGTATTAGGCAAAGACTGGCCACAAAACTAAAAGAAGATTGCCCGTGGCTTGTAATAATGCATTGCCTCAATCATCGTCTTGACCTGGCTGTTAAAGATTCCATTAAAGATACGTATTTTGAAACTTATAAATATGATGAACCTTTTTTCATATTATAAACGTAGTCCAAAAATACGAAGGGAACTGCAGGAATTAGCCGACATATTGGATGAACAAGGAAATACAGAAACATATAATCCAAAAAATGTTCAGGGCACACATTGGATCGACCACAAAAAAAGAGCAGCCATAGCATTTGTGAAGTCATATGCCCTCATCATTGCTCATTTGGAAAATACAGCTTCGGAAACTAGTGGTGATGTGGCAAAAATAAAGCTATTTAAAAATTTTAAAATCAAGGAAGTTCGTGTACCATCTGCTTTTGATGGTAAAAATATATAGTATCATCTCGAAATTATGCCTTGCTCTACAATAAGATAGTTGCAACCTTATACATGCCACCACTTGCGCTATAAACTACTAGTACATGCCCTTCAAAATTTAACTGCTAATAATGACAATACAGCATCTAACATTTCTGCAGTTGTAAAAGACGAGCCATTTGCCAGAATATCTTTAAACAGGATGCCCATTGGATATGGATGCAAATGGAGTAACAAAATATGGTACCAAACTTCACTAATGCATCAGACAAAGGTTTTTGGATATCACAGGCGCCGCCCCGGTGGCGCAGTGGTCTAAGGCGTTGGCCTCTGATCATTCGTCCGTAAGGGGTCCGGGTTCGAATCCCGGTGAGGCATGGATGTTGTGTTTGTCTTACGGCACTGGCTCTCTCCCTTCCCTGGAGCCAGTGACCCTAAATTAGGGACGGGCGACTGCTTATAGCCCATTGAGTTGCTCACGGTGGTCGTTAAACCTCCAATCAAAAAAAAAAAAAAAAATATCACAGGCAAATTATTTCAATGTGTGAAAATTTCGGATGTTACACTCTGGCCTAATGAAATGGACACTTTAATGATTTATGGACAAAATGAAATTGAACTGGTAAAAAAACATTTCAGATCACTTCTTTTAGGGAATAATGTTGCCCTTTCGCAAATACAGGAAGAGTGGCAGGAGCTGAAAGTGTTTTGGAACCAAAGCCTCAGACTCTTCAGTTGGCAGGATTTATTGACTTTTGATTTGAAAACAAATAGAGAAAAATTTCCTAACCTGGTTCACCTATTTAAGATACTCTTGGTCTTTCCTGTCTCAAATGCTGTTGTGGAAAGAGGATTTTCCTACATGGGAAGGATAAAGATTGCAAATCGAAATAAACTGCAAGAAGAGGCATTGGAAAACTTGGCTCGTGCTAGTATTGAGGGCCCTGCTATTGAAGCCTTTTCACTAGAAAAGGCTCGAAAGATTTTCTTCCAAGCTCCCCGACGGCCACTTTACCGTACGGCAAAAGAAAGAGGGATTTTGACTGATTATTTGTTGTGTGGACTGGAAACTAAAATTTCAATGAAACTGCAACATCAACAAAGGTAATTCAAAATGAGTATGTACTTTTGCTTTGGTTTTGTAATTAGCAGTTAAAGTTTAATGTAATATTTTATTCTACTTATTGATCTGTCATTAATATGTAGAAATGTGGAATAAAATATATCTACAAGCTCTCTACAATGCCATCACAATTCATTACCCCATGATCTATTGCACGTATGCCAGTGCTACACAATATTTAAAAACTGCTACACAAAACAAATTATGCATAGCAGTACTGCTATGCAACGAAAAAAAGTAAATCCAACGCTGGTATGGTCTTATATGAAAGCATTTCAAGAGTAATTGTAGCAATGAGTGGGGGTTACAATGGCCCAGCACTGCGACCTAAGATCTATTGTGCATATTTCAAGAGTGATGCCCAGGGCTCGACAAATCCCGGGTGCCAGGTCGCCCACGCGCCTAAAATAATTTTCTTCTTACTTGAGATTTCGTAATTTGCAGAAAATACAGTAATTCTGTTCATAATTCATAGAATATATATTAAAAAGTTATAAATATAGGTACTGCGGATACCAGTAAAGAAAAACAAAAACAAGCAACACACACACACACACACACACACACACACACACACACAAAACGTTGGTGCGGCATTTTAAAAAATTCACGAGGCAATTGTCTTGAGATGTGATGCAACTGGAAAAGTACCAAAAATGCAGTAACAGAAAAAATGTAACGTAACAGCAAGGTAGAAGACCGCAAAGAGATTGCAAGAATATATATGCATTATATTGACAAAAGTCACCAGACACCTAGAAGAGAAACACAACATAGCATTTATTGACATACATTAGTACGATATCTGTCCACCTTTGGCCTTAATGCATGCACCGACCCTTTGAGACATGCTTTCAACAAGGTTTTGGAACACAGCGATAGGTATGCGTTTCTATTCAGTACATAATGCAGCCACTAACTGTTGCTTAATAGTAGGCCTTGGTTCCAAACTTCTTATGTGGTGCTCTCATTTATCCCATAGGGGCTCTATGGGATTAAAATCAGGGCTCTGTTTTGGCCAGTCCACACGCGATACAGAATTATCGTCAAACCACGCCGTAACAGTCCTTGCTTTTATGGCTCAGTGCATTATCCTGCTGGTACCAACAAGGCTCGGTTCCATAGTATTGCCACAGGGTTGGTATGGCATAATTGTCCAGAATATCGAGGTAGACGTGCTGGTTAACAAGTTTGTCTACAATAACCAATGGACCTGGACCATACCACGAAAAACATCCTCACACCAGATCCAAACTTGACTGTAGGAACAGTACACTGTGGTAAATAGCATTCCCCCAGCTGTTGCCAAACCCACACACGGCCATCAGGCTGATAGATCGTGTAGCTGGATTCATCAGTTCATAGGACCCGTTTCCATTGATCTATGGTCCATGATAAATGACGAGTAGCATTCCGAGTGGAGATGAAAGCCTTACGAGCAGCCGCACGACCACGGAAGCCCATGGAAGGAAGTTCTCTGCGAATGGTACGTGTACATACCGAGGTTCCAGCATTTTTACTCATCTGTACTCTGAAGTCTTCTGCAATACTCGGTCGATTAGCTGTAATGACTCTTCCGAGGCTTCGACGTCCTTTATCACTGATTTTCTTTGGTCTGCCGGTACGTTTTGCTGCTTCAGGCACGCCATGTGTCTTGCACTTATTCAGTACATCCGAAACAGTTGCCTTGAGTATGTTTAAACGTCTCTCGGTTTCTCTTGTAGACAACCTACTAATATAACACCCAACAATCTTTCCTTTCTCAAAGTCAGTTCTTTCCCACTGCAACATTTTCATTCAACCTCACAGTGCGATATGATCACTGTCAGCAGCAGGCTTTTGTTTTTATACCGTTTGCAGCTGTACTGCGCATCTTAACAATGTGCAGATCCGTTCATTTGCTTTTGAAGGGGTGTCCGGTAGCTTTTGTCAATTTTTGCTCGCGCAGAAACCTACATGGTATGAGAATCCGTGACTCTCGAGGATCCTGAAGATCTATTCCATAGCACGTAACCATACTGTAAATCGCATTGCTTAGTTTTGGTCCACTAATTATATTATTTAAGGGTTGATTTGTTGTTGTTTTTTGTATTCAGTTGAACCGTATTCAGAAAAGTGACAATACTATAGATTGTCTGCAATTCAGTGCCGGATTTAGGCAATTTTTGAAGGGGGGCAAAAGGAAGAAATGCCGCCCCCATATATATATATATATATATTTATTAATCAGAAATAGCACATTAAAATTATATGCACATACATTTTTGACAGAAATTAGCACAATAATATAAATATACATACGAATGTGCATATAAGTTTTTATTAGCAAAAATGAATTAAATGACGATGTCCCATATATGTTTTCAGTTTTAAAAAAATAGCATAATAACCGTAATGTTTTTAGGATCAGAAATAGTTAATTATTATCCTGACATAAAAATTTCACTTGTATAAAAATCTTTTTTGACACTTTATTTTAAACTTATTAAAATTATAAACATTTAAAGGCAAAAAGTAACGACATTTGATGGTTATATGGTGGTGGGTAAATAAGGTAAATAGAAATGTACTTACCATTAAAAATAAATAACCCAAATATATCAGCAGAAAGAATTGTTCAAAAAACACCTCAGCAGGTAAACATTAAATTTAGTCTGCAAATGCGGATTTTGGTGGTAAAATATATATTTAGATTTTGGTGATAAATATAAATTCATATAAAAAAAATCTGAATATATAGGCACTAGGCAGAAAGAAAAGTTTTAAGATAACAACCATGACGTTTTTGTACGAAAACCTGAAACATATTTTACACTGGACTGGCGAGGCGAAACTTGATAGATTTCAAAATTTAACTTTCCCAACCATTTTTTCCGCAAAAGTTTTTACGGCATCCTCATAACTGATTGTATTTGTTATGTCACTCTCTATAGATAATATCGCTAGGCTTGATAAGCGATCTTGGTGCATGATTTTATAAGCTTCATTTGCTAAACGTCCTTTCACATGTCGCTGATGTTGTTAGCAGAGTAGCATATATATCCTTAATGAAAAAAGTTTGGGAATGCGTTTTGTAACCCATTCGTATGAATCACAGATAGTAAATCAGTGCAACTCAACTGATCTACATTTTTACAAAAATACTGTGCTTGATCTTTAAGTGATTCAAGTTCCAAAGAAAATTCTAGCGTGTTTAAATCTTTGGAATAGTTTGTTGCCAGATGTATTGCGCACATTTTTAAGTCTCCACTATTCATTTTCATTATTTTCTCCCCGCAAAGAAAAGAGAAACCTGCGTTTAGGGTTTTGGTGCTTTCAGTTCTAGCTTTCAATTCGATTAGCATTCGGTCGAAAATAATATTTATGTCTTGCTTGAACAGTTCTTCTGACGAAAACCCACAGGATTCATCATTTCCAATTTTGTCAGCCATCTTCTTCCTCTTAAATTTCCTCCTTTCTTGTAATGCTGCCTCAACAGATATTACAGTTGCAATATTTGTTGCTTCTTCAAGCCAACCTTCAATGCTACAATTTTGTATTCTCTGCAAAGTAGCGATCAAACCTTCCATTAAACATATTGGTCTGCTCAATATTATGTCACTTTTTTGAATTTCGATATTTATATGATTAACTTCTCTCAATATAGAATTCCATATAGCAAGATTCAGGATGAACTTAAAATCTGTTAGAGCGTGAAAAAGACCCTGCATCAGACTTAACTTCTGGAGGGAAATTTCCACTTTTTATTTCTTTAAGTCCTTGAGCCACTTTAGTTAAATTCCTTTACAGAGCATCCACAGATTCCCGTTCAGCAGACCATCTTGTATGGCTGGTTCCTTTTAAGTTACTTCCGGTGTATTTCTTCATTATTTCCCAGCGTGCAGTTGATGATGCAAAAAAGCAGAATACCCTTTGCACAATACCGAAAAGATATGACGCTTTTCGGCAACTAGAAGCAGCATGGGCACCCACCAGATTGAGTGAGTGCGCTATGCACAGCACAAACACCTCAAACTTGTTTTTTTCTTTTATCCTCGCCAGGACTACTTTGTAAATACCAGCCATGTTTGATCCGTTGTCACAAGATTGTCCTCGACAATCAGCTATCTTAAGGCGATCTCTCTCTAATTTACTTAGAATTGTATGAGATATATATTCTTTAGTTTTACTGTGTAAGTCTATGAAGTCAATAAAACTGTCTTTTACTTTGCATTTTCCACTTTCGTCAATTTTTACGTACCGAATGACCTCACTCATCTGCTCACAGTGAGATACATCACGTGTAGCATCAAACATAATAGTGAAGTATGTCGCAGATAATATCTCTTTTACTATTACTTCACGTACTTTTTCGGCCATGAGTTCTATGATTTGAATGGTACTGGACAAGTAACTCACTTGCCCCTTTTTCAAATTTTCCAATATATTTTGTAACGTAGAGTTGTGCTTTGATAAAAGTAATATCAGGTTCAGGAAATTTCCTTGTGTTTTTGAAGGACAAGCTGTAGATTTGTGCGCCCTGCCCCCTTCTCGTTTTTTGAAGTCCTGAAGTCCCTGGTGTTTAATCCTATAATCCCAGACCCAATTTTTCTCAACCTTGGTAGTTTTTTTTATGAGAATTTAGATGTAGAAGCTAATTTTTGCTTGATAATGATGAATTTCTGCTTTTTATATATATATATATATATATATATTCCACTCGGCGATTTAACACTGCTAAAATGTTTCCTGGTAAAAGTTATGATCGGCTCGAATTACGGTGCCGCCCGGGGCAGTTGCCCACCTTCGCTCCCCCTAAATCCAGCCCTGCTGCAATTTCAATGGATTTTTCAGTCTAACTACTGCACTATGGTAATGATAATGCTGCAACAGCTAGCGATTTTAGTTCTTTATTTACTTAAAAGTAACACAGAAGTACTTCAAAGTGGCAGTTTTTCAATAAAACGATCATTTTTTTCTTATGTACGTCTTTGGACTTCTGAGTGGGTCCTGTGAATCACGGTTTTCTGTTAGAAATTACGATTCATGATTAACAACTTTTTTTTTTTTTTTTTCCAATTTTATGGTCTGAGACATTCTGTGGATTATGGGAAGGAAAAAATTGTTTTTCTCAGAATTTCACGATTTACTGATCATATGTCGCCACGGATTATACACAGGATTTTTTACGGGTGTCCATAGTTTCTACGGATTTAGTTATCTGACTATGGAACCCACTGTCAAAATTACGGATTCTACAAATTTTCATTTTGTTGTAATTTTTTATTTTTTGCAATTATTTTATGATATACATGATATTCTTAAGCAGGTTCACGGATTTACGCTGTTTTGTCATTTAGGGCACTCTCAAGATTGATGCAAAACTAAAGAGAATTTGGGGAGCAGGGTCATTTTCCGTCTGGGGGCAGTATTTCATGTTTCAGAACTTTCTAAAACAGCAGTTAAACGGAGTAAAAAACTTTGCAGTAATCGCATTTTTTTCTAGTCACAGTGTTGCCCTTGTAGCCAGTACTCTTGTTAAATATTTTATTGCATAAATGTTTGTATTTCAGCTTGAAACTGTAGGCAACAATTTGTGAAAAAGGAAGTTAGACGCCACGAAAAAGTCCCTGTAATCTACAAGCATGAGATTATTCTGCGAATTCGAGGAATTCCAACTTTTTTGTTATAATTTGGTCATTCACGAGATCGACGCACAAGTGAATAGAAATTTGTGCAAAGTTGACGGTGACGCGGGGCGGTCGTCAGAGGATGGAATTCCATGTTTACAAAACTTTCGAAAACGAAAGATCGACGAAGTTCAGATTTTTCCGATAATCGTAATTTCTTTTTTCTCGTGATGTTGCCTCTATCCAGTATTAATTTTAAATAACATTTTACTGCATAAATATTTGTATTTCAGCTTGAAAATAGGGAGGAAATTTCTAAAATCAGAAGTCTGGCAGAACAATGATTTCTCCCATAATCACTACTACCCCCCCCCCCCCCATGTTCCCACTCTCCTCTGTTGTTAAATATCCCGTCCCATAAGTTTTTTGCATTTAAGCTTGATAAGAGGGGGAAAATTCCTGCAAACGGAAGTGACTAAGTTGGAAAATTTGTAAAAATTGATGCATGGTGTTCAAAAGTATTAATATTCTCAAAGTTGCACCATTTACCTAAAATCATTAAAGCTTTGATATCATGTGCTCATGGCCCTCAAGCTGAAAAGGTCTTTCAGTGTGATGGATGAAATTGTTATCAGAGGGCATGAAAAAAAGAAAAGCGACAATGAAAAAAATTTGAGAGGAAAGATATCAGTAAAAAGAAAAATTAAGTAATGTATGCTGTCAACAAAAGACAAACTGACAGTCTGCATTCTTGTTGTGTGTTTTCATTTTTCACCCAGTTAAAACGTTCACCTTTTTTTTTTTTTTTTTTTTTTTTTTGTCTCATCTTGTCATAAACTGCAATTTTAGAGGTAGTATGATCAATATGGTAAGTGGAGGTTCGTGCACTGCGCGTTCACTTTCTTGGATTTCCCATCTGTCAAGTGTTATAGAATTCTGAATGCATCTGAGTGATTTTACTGGTGAAAGTTTCAAACTTAAATCTTGCAGTGTTGTTACCTATCGTGCCCTCGCCAGGGGAATCAACTTTGTGTTTCGCACATGTTAAGTTTGTTTCATTAGTTTCCTTGTTTGTGGTAACGTTTTGTTGCAGTGTGCATTTTTATTTTGTTTTTTTTTCACAAAGAGATGGATGACTTTATAAAAAAGTGTCTATGCATGCTGCACAATAATACTAGTTACTATTGACAAGGCTCTCCCCAGTGTTGGCAGGTATGTATTTAATAAAATGAAAATCTGACATTTTAATTGTTTTTGGGATCTACTGGAAGAATGGAAAAAAATTATGAAGCAAATCGGAATTTTATTTTGCAATAAGTGGTTGTTTGGGTAAAAAGAAGAAAAATCGACAATAAATATAGTTTACCATGTTTTGTTCCAGCATCATCATCACCAAACATGTTTTTGTTCATGCTTTATTGACTTTGTTTCACCTGGTGCTAAAATTTTGGGAGCTGGTTCCTAGATCTAAAACATATTTGTCAAGCTCTGGTAATGCCACATACCTATGTATTTTTGAGTTTTATGTTCTTTTTTATTCTATAATTTGCTTCAATAATTGAACTAAAGCCAAAGTATAAAAATAAATTTTTCTCAAAATCAGTAGTTTAACTGTATATAAAAGTTTAGTAGACATTAAACCTGGTTACATTTTCAATGACAGTTTTGGTATTTTAGTATTTATCTGGGATTTTAAGTTTCTGATTAGCTGCAGCAGACATCATTTTTAGCATACTGCATTGTGTATTAAATTTGCCCAAGTATGTAGGAAGTTGTTTGTTGTAGGTTACAAGTTAAACAGATCTATGGTTTCACTATACTTTAAGTAAGAGCATTTGGATCATATGTCCTCAAATTCTGTGATTGAAAAAGTGTATGAACCATGGGTACCTAGGTGTAAGAGATCACATTTCTACCAACCAACTTCTGATTTTTGTGGTATCTCCTCAATAAACCAACATTGTGCTCAATTAACTGCAGTTTAATTGACTTCATCACAAAACGTATTTTCTCAAGTACAGTTTGTATACTGTTTGTCGCTGCTGTATCAATGTTGTACTGCAGTTCAGTTGACATTTAATCTGGAACTAAGTATATGATGAAAATTTACATTTTATTAAATTATCTACATTCTAGAATGCCTGCAAACTATTGTTTGACCTCCAACAGACCAGTGGTTGACACTAAAAGCAATTTGACAACTAATTGCATTAAAAAATGTGCATTTTTTTCTGTAGTAAGTGTACAACACAGGCTGTAGAATCACAGCTTTTACTGTGTGTGATGAATTTTGTTCAAACTGTAATGAATCGAATGCTAGGACAGAGTCTGTTGCTGAAAACAATATCAAACAGACAAAAATCATGAGAACAGATTTTTCATTCTGTTAGTGAAAGTAATTTAATTTCTTAATCGATTTATGTTTGTTTGTGTGAGAGCTGTGACAAATAACCAAAAAGGAAAAATAATTGGATACTGTAATTGGTGTGCTCTTACTACAGTGCGCTTCTTAATTGTGACAATGAAAAATTATTGCTGTCTTACACTAGTAGCAGTAGTGTGCGTTCACAGATAATGTAGAACAAGTTGGGGAAGTTTCAAGGAATGCTAATCAGTCGCAATGTTATTTCTATTGACACTTTCTTATATCTTTCTAAAACATTTGATAAACCTTTGAACCTCAAAGTTTGGTCATGAGGTTTCATTGAATATGAAAGTTTTGTCGGACGATTCCTTTCTGCAAAGTTTAAGTGACTTGAGTTAGCAGTGAATACTCTGCCAGTTAGCAATGTGAATTGTGAAAGAGGTTTCAGCTTAACAAACACAGTCATCGCAGACAAAAGGGCAAGGTTAACGGCCCGCCATTTATCAGATCTATTGCCTATTTCGAGTGTTGGACCACCGCTTGTGAATTGGAACCCAGAATCATGTGTAACATCATGGTTGGGAAAAGAGCAGTGCTTAGCTATTTGCACAGCTGAAATGGCCAGAAAATAGACAGAAGAGCCAGAATGTTTCAGATTGCTGTGGGATTACTTTTAAAGCACATGGAAAGGTAAAACTGTCAAAGATTAAGTTGTTAGAAGTAAAAAAAATGTAAAGTGTTTCAATCGTTGATGTGAATTCGCAGAAATCCTATGTATAAATTAATCATTAGCAATGGAAAGTTTAGGTTGCAGGATAATAATATAAATTGTTCTTATAAACAGGATGTATCGTAGGCATAGCATGACCAAAAAACTTGGAGAGGGCCACAAATAAGTGTAAACTGATGTTTTTCTTTTGATGGAAGTCATTCCGGAAAAACAGTTTTTGTTATGCATTACTCTTCAATCACTGAAGATAAAAAAATGAACAATAACATGCAGCATGTTTTGAAGAGTGCTAAGTTTTCTGAAAATTAAATCCTTTTTTTTAAAGATTATTTTATATATATACAAATCTTTTTGCTGATACATGAGATGTTAATAAGGAGTTTTCCACGTCGATAGCATTTTGCCGTGGTTATACTTCCTTACGAAAATAAATCACAGCCAATTCTAAAAGGGGGAGCATAAGAGTGTCTGTGTGTAAAGCTTTTGGTTCTTCCTCTTTGAACTTCATAGAGTTATCATTAAAACTCCCATTCATCATTGCTTCCCCATCGAAGGCTAGTTCTGGCATTTAAAATTTCTAAAGTTGGGGGACACATGCCCCCTGACGCTATGCCTATGGAACGTATAATATGATGTTACTGCTTAAATTTCCAATGCATAATTTCACATTTAAAATAGAAAAATTATTTCTAAGTGCATTTTCAAAATGTCCAATGAAAACTAGCATTTAATTACAATATAACAATCGTGGCCAAAAGTCCTGCACCTGTAGACCGAAAGTAAATTTTTTGATGTTGGTTGAAGTCAACTTATACAGCGTAATGGTAAAGTCAGGAATACATATCATACATCGTTTTAAAGGAAATTTTATGCTGAATTCGAATATTTTTACATATTGTTATTACCAGTAATAGAAATGAAGTTACAAGCAAAAATGTGCAAGTGGAGTAACACATCCAGTTCTGAAAAAGCGTTTGCACCCCTCTAATCCACTATAGCTTTCTCCGACATCTGCTAAAGAGATATAATAGGATGTAGAATCGTCTGCAGAATTAGAACGCAGCTGCTTGTAGTCAGTTGACGAAAGTTTATGCAGAATTCCTGGTGATATTTGAATTTTGGAATGTCAAAGACCCGAAAATTGGTCCTGCCTCTTCAAACCAGGGTAAAAATTATTACTTTGCATGAAATTGGATTCAGAAATCGTAAAATTGCTCTTAATTGTGGCTGTGATAATTCCATGGTCTTGCGCACCATTAAAAGAGTTGCAGGAACTGGATGTGTGTGAAACAGAAAAAGAACAGGTTGACCAAGGCTGTGTACTGAACGTGATGATCGCATGTTGATTCGTCGTTCTTTAAAATCAAGGTTTAAAACAGCCCCTGATTTAAGAAATGAGTGGGAGAATGAAGTAGGCACTATTGCATCTGCACGTGTAGTTCCGTAGGCTACAAGAAAATGGACTGACTGCACGGTAACCTTCTCTTACTGAACAACAGTTCAAAAGAATTTCTTGTGCCAAGGCACACAAGAATTAGACTGTTGATGAATGGAAAATTGTTATTTTCAGTGATGAAACAACTGTTACTATTTCTTCTAATAATGGAAATAATTATGTATGTCGTCGGGCTGGTGAAAGATATAAGGTATTCTGCATCCAGCCAACAATCAAGCACCCACATTCGGTGATGTTATGGTTCTGTATTTCAGCCAGTTGTGTTGGCCTTCTGCACATTGAATGGATCGAAATATATGGATATTTTGGAGTCCGAACTGCTACCATCTGCACAAGACATGGGTTTCCGGAATTTTATGTTTCAGAGCGATAGCGCCATGTCATCGGTCAAAGTTGGTTGAGGAGTGGTTTAATCAAAAAGTTATAAGAAAACTTCAGTGGGCGGCACAGTAACCGGATCTTAATCCCATAGAGAATCTGTGGGTGAGATTGAAGCAGAAGATCCGTCAACAAGGACCCACATCTGAAACAGCATTAGCCGCCCCGGTGGCGCAGTGGTCTAAGGCGCTGGCCTCTGATCATTCGTCCGTAAGGGGTCCGGGTTCGAATCCCGGTCAGGCATGGATGTTGTGTTTGTCTTACGGCACTGGCTCTCTCCCTTCCCTGGTACCAGTGACCCTAAATTAGGGACGGGCGACTGCTTATAGCCCATTGAGTTGCTCACGGTGGTCGTTAAACCTACAAAAAAAAAAAAAAAAAAAGAAACAGCATTAAGGTGGTCCCACCTAAAATCTCTGCCTTATGTTTCCAATGGTAAAACTTCTTTACATATTTTCTTCGCAATTAATGTATTCCCAAGGATGAAAATTTCCACATCGATAAAATTAACTTTTAAGTTGTAGCATGGGATACTTGCTAAAACATAATCATATTAAAAATCACCCATTTTTCTTTGAGTAATGTTCAGACCTGTTAATAGATGGCGTGACCTGTACATTGATGACGTCAGTAGACAAATGTTGGATTGCTTAATTATGGTTATGTTTTAGCAAGTGTTAAGTATCCCATGCTACAACTTAAAGTTAGTTTTATCGATGTGCAAATTTCCATCATGGGAATACATTAATTGCGAAGAAAATATGTAAAGAAGTTTTAGGCGCAGTGGTCTAAGGCGCTGGCCTCTGATCATTCTTCCGTAAGGGGTCCGGGTTCGAATCCCGGTGAGGCATGGATGTTGTGTTTGTCTTACGGCACTGGTTCTCTCCCTTCCCTGGAACCAGTGACCCTAAATTAGGGACGGGCGACTGCTTATAATAGCCCATTGAGTTGCTCACAGTGGTCGTTAAACCTCCAAAAAGTTTTACCATTGGAAACAAGGCAGATATTTTAGGTGGAACCACCTTAATTGAGTCTGTAAGCGCCGAAGGGCGCCGTGTTGTCACCAATGGACAACTAGAGAAGCTCCTTAGTTCCATGCCAAGAAAGTGCACTTTGTTACTAAGAAACCGTGGTTATCCAATTGAATATTAAAATTTGCTTGGTGGTAAGTTATTTCAAGTGTCCTGCAAGTTTCAATAATGTACTGTACAGTAATTTTACGTTAAATGCATTGTACACTAATTTCACAAATTCCACTATTTTTGCTTGTTATGACTAGATGCTATACTTTTGCTTGGAGCTTCACTTCTATTACTGGTAATATTCTGTAAAAATATTTGAATTCAGCATAAAATTTATTTTTAAATGATGTATAATATGTATTCATGACTTTAATACCGTTACGCTGTATAAGTTAATTTCAAACATCAAAAATTGGCTTTCGGTCTACTGGTGCTGAACTTTTGGCCACGACTGTATTTCTCCTAGAGAACTAAGCAATGGATTCTTTGGTTTCGATTAAAAAAAATCTTTGATTTCTTGTGTGCTAAAACAAAATAAAAAATCCTATTAACCTTCTAATGATTGGTGCCCGGCAAGTTCATGCCTGGGGGACTCATATAAAATAAAAACTGATACCCTTCAAAATCAACAATGTTGCTGCAACGTTTGCGGGAGCATATAAAAACTGCATTAATGACAACTCACTATTAATCAGTTGACAACTCACTAATACGTCAGTTCAGGGCTGGATAGCACTTTTGTGGAGCTCCAGGAGAAATTTCATTTGGGACTCAAGGAAAGAAATCTCATAGTTTGATAAAGCCGTTACGTAAAAAATGTCCATGAAGAACATACACGAAAACTATAATAAAGAAAATATATCAAAAAAGTATTTGGTTTAAGTAAAGGTCTATAATGTGAATTTAATTGTTGTGTTTGTCTTACGGCACTGGCTCTCTCCCTTCCCTGAAACCAGTGACCCTAAATTAGGGACGGACGACTGCTTATAGCCCATTGAGTTGCTCACGGTGGTCGTTAAACCTCCAATATAAAAAAAAATCTACATTTGAAATGTTCTTAGGTTAAAGGCAATAGATCTCATTTCAAGGAGAAACCTCCCCTTCCCCTATTCAGATGGAGCAACAGTACCTTGGGTCCGAGACCTGGGCTATTTCACCCGTCCCCTTACCCCACTACAAACACAGTACTGCTGTTCTTTTAAAAATTGCAGTTTAATTTTTTTATTGGTAAGTAATAGAAGTAACTTATTTTAGGTACATGCTATTGCTTACATACTAATTAATTATGAGCATGGGCGGCGGAAGTCCGGCCCCCTCTGGAATTTCTTGGTCCGCTCACTGAGGGGGTCCACCCTGAAAACGTCGTAAAAATAGGTGGTTCATATATAAGTTATAGTTTGTTTGTTTTTTGTTTTTTTCGATTTCCTGGATACCTTCAACCATGCTTCGCAGTTTTCTGGAAAACTTCAAATACAATTTTGAAAATTGATTTCGCACAAATATACTGAAAAGTTAATTCAACGCTCTGTTTTTCTCCTTAAAAATGATTGTTAAAGTATTCTTTAAATTTCTTTAAAGCAATAACTAGAGCGGATAAGTGGTCTCTTTCCTTTCCCCTTGCGCTTTTTTTTTTTTAGTTCCAAATTTGAGTGGGTCGTACTCGAAATCAGAAAACTCATTAGATACATTGTGAAATAAATAACTGAACAAAAGAACTGTAACTCAAATTAAGCTGTGCGTTTACTACTTGTCATGCACAGAGCACAGGCCTTTCTTGGTATTTTGTCACATAGAAGATAAACGATCCAGGACGAATGTGCGTGCTTTTGTTGCGAGAAAACTATTGTCGAAATAAGGGTAGCCGCCCCAGTGGCGCAGTGGTCTAAGGCACTGGCCTCTGATCATTCGCCCGTAAGGGGTCCAGGTTATGAGGCATGGATGTTGTGTTTGTCTTACGGCACTGGCTCTCTCCCTTCCCTGGAACCAGTGACCCTAAATTAGGGACGGGCGACTGCTTATAGCCCATTGAGTTGCTCACGGTGGTCGTTAAACCTCCAAAAAAAAAAAATAAGGGTATCGAAATCGCTTGCCTCTCATACTCTGTGGCGTTCTTGATGGTGTATTTGCCGAAGGTAGAAACAATCTATCAGCGTTCCTTGATGTTTGTGTTTCCACCCGTCGTCTTTATGCACAATGCTTGTGTGTGGTAGAGAAAAACCCAAGATATTTATTTAGGCACTGGGCTTGATGTGAACTTCAAAGCGCCCGAGAAAGAACTGGCTCCTGCCATTTCAACAACAGACTTGCCCGTTTAACACAAGAGATAGGTAATTGCAGTACTAAATGGTTGTTGTCATCCCAAGTATTATTACGCGTTCATATATAACTATAGCTTATCCGATCTTGATGTTTATTAGCTGCAGTAAACATCCGAAAAATTAAGACGTTTTTAATTCATTTATGACATTTACTGACAGTCGGATGATAAAAGGATTTCGGCGTGCTTGACAACTTTATACGTTTCATATTTCACAGGATGGGAAAGGGGATTTCCTGATCGCCGCATTTCTTTAAGCTTTTAGCCTCCTATTGAGTCCGGCGCCTGCAATTTTGCAGGCAGGTGCTACAAGGCAACAGACTGGCTTTGGAATGCACTCCCTTCTGGATATCAGTTGACAGGTGATAACACATTTTCAGTTGCACCCAACATTTTCTAATTGTTTTCATTCTAGCTGTTCGGGTTGGGTATGCATTTTTGTTAGAAAATGAAAGATCTGCTCAGAGGCGAAACAGGAATTTATGGGCGTGGCCCAAAATATTGAAGATGCTAATAAAATAACTTAGAGAAAACGTCACCTAAAGCATTGGGGAGCGATAAACAAAAAATCTCCGCTATTTAGAATGAGTTTCCAATTATTCGTAAAATATGTATTTAAAATATATACAAATATATTTAAAAATAAGTAGCGAATGACAAACAACTAAGCACGAAGGACCGAGCGACACTTTATGCCCCCTCACCCCTCCACCCACCCATACATACTGAGTACGTCATTGGGTTTACTAGTATTTTGGACTTTTTTTTTTTCCCGAGAAAGGTCCATAAACCTGGAACTGATGAAGCGGACACTGCAAAATGGGTGAGGTTTGTAGATGTTAACTTATTCACTATTTACATACACCAATGAGCCATTACATTATCACCACCTACCTAATAACCTGTAAGATCCTCTTTAGCCCGCAAAATAGCGGCCACTCGGCGAGGCATCGATTCCATGAGGTGGAGATAGGTATCCTGGGGTATCTGGTACAACAATGTCAACAGCAGTTCCCGTACATTTCGAGGTGGTGATTTAGCGCGAACCCGCTTTTCCAAATCGAACCACAAATGTTCGATTGAGTTTATGTCGGGTGAATTTAGAGGGCAGGGCATTAGCAGAAAGTTACCAGCATGTTCCTCGACCCACTCGATGATTCTGGCAGCGTGGCATGGCGCATTATCCTGTTGGTAATGGCCATTACCAGCAGGGAATACAGTTGCCATGAATGGGTGAACTTGGTCCGCAACGATGTTCAGATACCTGGCAGCTGTCAGGGATTGTACTATTGGGACAATCGGGCTTAAAGTGTCTCAAGAAAGCATCGCCCACTGCATAACACCGACACTTCCGGCCTGTTTCCGCCCAACAGTGCATCCAGGTGCCATAGCCTCCGTTGGTGATCAGCGTATCCGCGCTCGGCCGTATACGTGATGCACCAGGAATCTTGATTCGTCAGACCAGGCCACTTTCTTCCAGCCATGCACGGTCCAATTTCGATGATCTTGGGCCTATTTCATGCGTTGTTGGCGATGACGTACGGTGAGGATGGGGATCCGGCTGGGTCTTCGGTTACGCAGGCCCATGCGCAGAAGGTTGCGGTGAACTGTGTGCTCTGATACATTTCTCAGATCACCACTGTTGTATTTCAAGGGTATTTATTGTTCTAAAAGAATACAACATAACATTTTTCCACACAACATTGTAAAAAACTTAAATCTAATAAATATACACCTTTTTAAACCCCCAAGCATAAACAATAAACAAAAAATCATTTTCGTACTGCCGCCCCGTTGGCGCAGTGGTCTAAAATGAAATGGGACGAGAATGCTTGCTATGACTCCATTAATGCCCGTCTGCCGCCTGTCGGTACCGGTATAAACCGGTAACCAGCTGTACGTTGATTGGCCAAGGATTGCTGTCTTGTGGCATACACGTGAGATACCACTATCGTTTCGTCTGTTATGCTGACCAGTCCTGGAATTTATTAGACCTAGGTTGTACTTATCAAAATATTTTTTTTGTTTTGTTTTTTGATTTAAAGTTTAACGACCACCGTGAGCAACTTAATGAGCTATCAGCAGTCAGCCGTCCCTAACTTAGGATCACTGGTTCCAGGGAAGGGACAGAGCCAATGTCGTAAGACAAACACAACATCCATGCCTCACCGGACCCTTCTACGACGAATGATCATAAGCCAGCGCTTAGACCACTGTGCGCCGCCCCGGTGGCGCAGTGGTCTAAGCGATGGCCTCTGATCATTCGTCCGAAAGGGGTCCGGGTTCGAATCCCGGTGAGGCATGGATGTTGTGTTTGTCTTACGGCACTGACTCTCTCCCTTCCCTGGAACCAGTGACCCTAAATTAGGGACGGGCGACTGCTTATAGCCCATTGAGTTGCTCACGGTGGTCGTTAAACCTCCAATCAAAAAAAAAAAAAAATTTCGTACTTTTAGACGCCTAGACATACATTATGTAATTCAAACTGGAAGGTACTCTTCCACGTAATACTTCTTGGCAATGAAATGAAATCCATTTACCTTTACCATTAAACTCTCCATACTGGTCCATTACGTCACCAGTGACAATCATATTTTTACAAACAATTCAAAGCATGCAACCTTTTAGAATTTCTTATAATAAATTAAAGAGATTAGGAAACATTTTTCCAGTATACATTGTAAGCAGGCCCTGATTTACGGGAGGGCACACGGGGCACGTGCCCAGGGCCCCCGATTTTGGGACCCCCCAAATTTGAATTAAATGTGTACTTAGTTAATGGGAATTTTGTGTGTGTGTATTCAAAATTTATTATTTTTACTTTTGCATGCTCATGAGTCATGTGTTTATAGATGTGGTAGTTACACACAGTGAGTTTGAGTTTTGAATGTCACGTAAACATGTGGCCATTAATGAGTTCCAGTGGTTTAATAACCATCAGGTGGCCATTGAGAAGGAGGATCGGTTCCATTGATTCACGTCCCGTTTCTTGCTTTTTCGAACGCACCTAAACTCAACTGATCCTTCAACTTCCTGCACATGGCTTGTCGTTGTCGTAACTGTAACCAAGAAGGCTTGGTTGTATTTTGCGTTGCGTTTCTTGTAGTCTGATGGAATGTTGAATATTTGTTAATTTTATATATAACCAAATTTAGTTAGTTGTAACAATATATTTAAGTTGAATTATTTAACAGTTAAATTATGTCAAAACGTACATATTTATCAGGCAGTGCTAAAAGGGAAGCCAAACAATTGAAACTGAAGGATGATGACCTGCAGCATGGTAGCATTGAACGTTTTGCCATTAAAAAATTGGATATTTCACTTGGTCCCAAAAGTTCTACAAATTCATCTAATTTTACTACTGGTGAGTCTCTTGAGCGTAATTTGTCTTTGGAAGCCAGTAATCTGACTTCAGAATCATCTAACATCACAGATGCTCCTAATTTGGGAAATCTTTTGAATTCATCTAATGAAGAGAGCACAAGTTCCACAATGAATGCAGTGGATCCTGCCTTATGGGGAGAAATTACAGAAGAAGTGCGCGAATGCTTTTTGAGCAATCCACCAGTCCAAGATTTGAAGTTGCTGGCATTCACAGGGAAGGATATATGTGGTAAAAAAACGTTTTCTAACAGAAGGTAATTTTTTCAGAATAAAAAAAATAATGAGAAGGTAAAACGCGACTGGCTTCTTTTATCCCCATCAACTTGTTTACTATTCTGCTGGATATGCAAATTGTATGCTAGGAGCACTACAGCATTAGGATCCACAGGTTTTTCTGACTGGAAGCATGCAAGTGAACGTCTTACAGAGCATGAAAATTCACACATACACAGGCAAGCAGTATGTGACTATTCATCACGCATGAATGCTTCTGCACGCATTGACTGTCAGATAGTTATTCAGTATCGGAATGAATCCAAGTACTGGCAAGATGTTTTGCATAGAGTTGTTGCAACAGTTAAGTATCTCTCAGTTCGTGGGTTGCGAATGTATGGTGATGATGAAACAATTGGATCAGTTCAGAATGGAAATTTTCTGGGCTGCTTAGAATTAATTGCAGAATTTGATCCATTCTTAGCTCAACACTTGGGAAAATGTGGGAATCCAGGAAGTGGTAACTCCAGTTACTTATCTTCAACATGTGTGGATGAATTTGTTGAATTAATGGCTGTACGTGTTTTTAGTGCCATCACTGATGAAATAAAAATGTCAAAATATGTTTCTGTCATAGTTGACTCTACTCCAGACATTACACACATAGATCAACTTGCTTTTATCATAAGGTATGTCAACAAAGATTGTGAAGCAAAAGAACGGTTTTTGACATTTATTCCATTCCACGGACATACTGCAGAAAACATTACAAATACCATGATATCTTTTCTACAGGAGGCTGGCTTGGATATTATGAATGTCAGAGGCCAAAGCTATGACAATGCCAGCAACATGTCTGGGAAGTATTCTGGTGTTCAAACACGCATTAAGGAAATCAATCCACTAGCGGAATATGTGCCATGTTCTGCTCACACTTTAAATTTAGTTGGTGTGAATAGCATAGATAGTTGTGGTAAAGTTCTCTCTTTTTTCACAGTTTTGCAAAAACTCTATACTTTTTTTCTGCATCAACTCACCGTTGGAAGATGCTTCAGGAGAAAGTCCAGGAAGCACATGGAAATTCATCACTCACACTGAAGAGTCGGTCAGTTACCAGATGGTGTGCAGATGTAGATGCTTCAGCTACACGATCAGTGAGGAAAAATTATCGTGAAATAGAGAAAGTTTTAGTATTTCTGTCAGAAAATGTAGATGATTCTCCACAGACAAGAGATGAAGCAAAATCACTGCTGAAGAAAATGCAAACAATGGAAATATCGATCAGCACAGTAGTTTGGGACACAATACTTCAGAGATTAAACTGTGCAAATCAAACTTGCCAGAATCCAAAAGGAAATATTTCTGAAGTACCTAAAATTTTCCAGTCGTTAATTGAATTCATTCAGTTCGTGAGGAAAAATTTTGAAGTCTATGAAGAGGAAGCTAAAACATTAGTGTCTGAAAATGTGCAATACCATGGTCATGATTCCCGAAGAAAGAAGGTGCCCAAGAATAAACACCTAGATGAATGTATCATTGAACATATAGAACTCAGTGCAAGGGATATATTTAGAACTCAAGTTTATTATGTGCTTTGTGATGCTTTAGTCACTCAGCTTTCAAGCAGAAAAAGTGCTTATGAAAATATAATGAGAAAATTTGAATTTTTTACAAAAAAAAATCAAGATCTGAAATTTTTGAAGGGGCAAAAGCATTGCAAGAATACTATAACAATGACCTTGACGACCAGTTTGCAGATGAGTTTTTGCAATTCTCCTCAATGATGGGGGAGCATGCAACCATTCCCCAGATGTTGCAAACTTTGAAGGTAAACAATTTAGAAGCCACATTTCCGAACACTGAGACTGCACTTAGAATGTTCATGACATTACCGATTTCAAATTGTACAAGTGAGAGATCATTTTCTTTGCTGAAAAGACTTAAAAATCCCTTACGATCAACCATGCGACAAACGAAACTGGCATCATTAGCTCTGCTGTCTTTGGAGAGTGATGTTACAGTCTTTAAATTATGATTCTCTGTTACATGACTTTGCATCTAGGAAATGTAGAAGAAAAATATTCAACCCAACTGTTTCGTCCTGATATAGGAGGCAAATTTTCAATTGTTTTTATTCATTCCTAAAAATAAAGAATAGTAACCGAGTTATTACAAATAAAAAGATCTGGTGCCCAAACACAGCACTTTGTCATCGTATTGTCAGTTTTGTTTGACATTGGACAATTTATACATTCATGTCATTATGTGCTCATTAGATGTTGGTAAAAATTGGGTAAATGTGTAGTTTAGCGTGGTAAATTATTTGGTCGGAAAAGTTGTAAAATTTCAAAAAAGTGTGACGTACAGATTCTAAAATATGCAATTTAAGGGGAAATGGTGAAAAAATTTCATCGTTAGAATGAATATTAAAGATGTTTACCGAAAAACTTGAACTCCAAGTATGACGAGTCAGCAGACACTGTAGGAGGCCTTAAACAACGCTGAGGCGTTGACATGAAGCTGTGCTCCGTTGAAAGGAAGGATCGCTGCAGCCAGGACATTCACGGGCGGAATAGTACAACAGGAACCGGGTACGCTGTTGTCAGGAAAGAGTGTAGTGCTACGCTACAGAAAATAGTTAATTTCGGTGTCAGTTCTTGACATCGCAATCGGACAGTTTCTTGTTTTTTTCACATGGGATTCTTTGATGCTGAATGTATGAACTCATTTCTCCGTGGAAGCTTTTTTTTTTTTTAATTTAGTAATTAAACTTTTACTTTGAGCCTTGCCATCTAACTTCCGTTAGAGAGAATGCGACACCTACTCTAACGCTTTTCTAGAAACAAGAAAGGCATGTGCATACTTACTATTTCGTATCACGGAATTACATGCCAAAGAACGAAGACAGTCACTGCATGTTTCTTTAAAAAGTGAGACAGAAATTACAAACTACATTTTTTAGCGTAGCAGTATATTCTGTTACTCTTTCCTGACAAGAGCGTACCTGATTCCTGTTGTACTCTTCTGCCCATGAATTCCCAGCCGCAGCAAACCTTCCTTTCAACGGAGCAACGCTTCAGGTCGTCGTCGCAGCGTGTGTTTACTAATCCTACTTGGAGGTAAGGTTTTCGGTAAACATCTTTAATATGCTTTTTTTTTTTAATTTTACAACTTTTCTGACCAAATAATTTAGGACGCCGAAGTACAACACATTTACCAAAAATTGAATCGGACTAGGTGTTCCCCTCAGCTTTTCAGATTATTATTATTATGTTTTTTGTTTTGTTATTATTATAATTATTTTTTTGTGTGTGTGTGTAACTCAGAATCTTCCTCATCAACACAAAATTTTATGTTTTGCAGTTTTCTGATATATTGATCATGATGCGCTGATTTGATCTTGGTAGAAACCGGGAAGCTGGCAGTAGGAGTTCCCATAGCACTTTTTCAATTGTTTATGCAGTTTCACATCTCTATTTATGAGGAAGTCCAGTGGAGGTCACCATGGATTTTTTTTTCTTGTTTTAGTTCACATTTTTTGTTGGATGCATTGTTCTCATGTTCTAGACGCAAGAAACAGTACATTGCAAGACCACAATATTCACTAAAATTAAGATGTCCATCCATTTTGTCATAGATATATTGTTATAGTTAGAGTCTATGGGGGTCATTAACACCACAAACTACTGATCAACCAGTTGTCCCCGCACAGCCAGAGTTGTATAAAAATAAAATGTATCTGCGTACACAGCTATTGAAACAGAAAACTTGCTGCCAACCCACAAACCATGATAACAATAGAATAAGATAATTTAAAGGAAAATTAATAAAACCAATAATTATTAGAACATTACAGATTCCAATGAGGACAAAATAGTACATTCTAATTTAATGTGCAGCAATGTGTGTAAAATGGACTTTTATGGCAAAATATTAAAATATTGGACTACGAACCTCATAAAAACAAGAGATTAATTAAAGAAAGTTTTTGTATCCAGAAAAACAGTTTTATCAATGAACCTTCAAAAATTATAAATATCATTTTCAACAAGTTAATTCAAAAATACTGGACTTACAAAATCCATAAGGAAATATTTGTATTTAATTGGCAACTGAAAGAGGAACCTGGCAATAAAATTTAAATGCTGTGTAAACAAAACTTTTAATACAGTTCGTATACATTGAGAACAGGCCTTGATAAAATCTAGAGGCCAGAAATGTCTGTAAAAACAAAAGAACTCAGAAGATGTGAAAAATAATTAAGTTCTTCAGTTAAAATAGAATTAAGTATATTAATCTGAGTAAAGCGTTGAGTAAGTGTTTTAATTGCTGTATATAGGCCTAACATTTTTATTTTTTTAATCTACATGCAAAAACTATCTGCAAACCTGCTAATGATTTGGAAACTATCAGCGTACGCATGTACGTCTGCATTCTGCTACTCTGCACACAGTGACTATTATTTGGTCGATAGAGAATAAGGAGGGGGCCCCGGAAATGTTTTGTGCCCTGGGCCTCGCATGTAGTAAATCGGGCCCTGATTGCAAGTGTGCATTTCCTTGACACTATTTAACCAATCACAGTTCACACAAATTTACGATTACATTTCATCAATCTCAACCTTATCAAGCATTATACTCGTAAGTAACTATTTATTTAATATATATTACTCAAGTGAAGTCCTACAGCCGCCCCGGTGGCGCAGTGGTCTAAGCGATGGCCTCTGATCGTTCGCCTGAAAGGGGTCTGGGTTCGAATCCCGGTGAGGCATGGATGTTGTGTTTGTCTTATGGCACTGGCTCTTTCCCTTCCCTGGAACCAGTGACCCTAAATTAGGGACGGGCGACTGCTTATAGCCCATTGAGTTGCTCACGGTGGTCGTTAAACCTCCAATCAAAAAAAAAAAAAAAAAAAAAAAGAAGAAGTCCTACATTAGTTTATGATCTCTTCGTTACTTTCTCTCTGATTCCGGTCTTTTGTACATTTTTACAAGAGTACTCACAATATGCCAACTACTCAAAGATACTCTGCATTGTATACATACATCCACAGAAAATTTGACATCACTATGTAATTTCTGCTTTAAATTAAAAGAACAAGCCACAGCTTTTACATTCATAAAACTTTTATGATAACGGACCTACACGCCTCTTCATTTAATTTTTGCGCGTCCTACACTCCTTAAGTCAGCTTTCCCGCGAAAGCCACCAGAGGACAAAAAGACTCAGTAGCGCCTTCCAGTTTTCTCAGGCCATCTTTCACTACGAAAGCCGGTAGAGACAAATTATTGGAAAGGCGCATTTTCCTCTCTCTATTACTCTTCAAGAATAATATTTAACATAGTCTCTTCGACGTTTAACAATATAATTGCATAAATTGCAAAATATGTCTGCAAGATTCTAAACTACACCTAGTACACACTTGGACTCATATTACCTTTACATTATAAACCTGAAAATGCCAGTCCACACACATTAATTCTTTTAGTTGCCTCTAAGCATACATAACATAAACACCAGTTATGCTGACTTTAATCAGAGTACACACTTGACTCCATAATTCAACAAATTATAGTTCTCACAAATTTACAACTACATTATATTAATGTCCACCATGCCGCCCCGGTGGCGCAGTGGTCTAAGCGATGGCCTCTGATCATTCGTCCGAACGGGGTCCGGGTTCGAATCCCGGTGAGGCATGGATGTTGTGTTTTTCTTACGGCACTGGCTCTCTCCCTTCCCTGGAACCAGTGACCCTAAATTAGGGACGGGCGACTGCTTATAGCCCTTTGAGTTGCTCACGGTGGTCGTTAAACCTCCAATAAAAAAAAATCTCCACCATATCAAAGGTTATACTCGTTATTACTATTTGTTGATAATAAATAAATGACTGAAGTGAAGTCCGACATCGGTTTGTGATCTCATCACTACTTCCTCTCTGATACTGGACTTATGGACATTTTTACAATATTCTCTATGTATAACGCCAAATCAAGGAAACACTTTATTATTTACACCCAAAGTAAAAAATGACTTCCCTATGTAATTGCTTCTTTGAAAATGAACGAACATAACACTCCTTTAACATGCATAAAGAACACTTGTATGAAAAAAAGAAAAAAAAAAAACTCTTCACTTCCATTCCTTCTCATCCCATATCCCACAAATCCGCTTTCCCTTGAAAACCACCACAGGCCAAGACAGCCGGCAAAAACATACATCGTGGGAAGACGCAGCCCCTTTTTACATTTTATGAATAGTAAATGATGCAAACACTTCAATATTCAGCGGTATACCCGTATAACCACAAAAAAAAAAAAAAAATGACTGCTATATTCCAAAACAAAAATGACTGCTATATTCCAAAACCTGAAACTTTCAATCCACACTTACCAATTCCTGTAATAGCCACTTGGTAAATTTAACTTAGACCAACAATTGGACGGTCCGTCACACAACTGCCACAAGCTGACTTTAATTTTTAGTTCATTTGACTCCACTATTCAACTATTACAAGCTCTCACGAATTACAATTACGTTTCAACATTCTCAACGTATCAACCATTATACTCGAAAGTACCTACTTGAATTAAAATATACAACTGATCTGTACTCCTACATTAGTTCGTGATCTCACTTCTGCTTCATTCTTCTTTAAGGATCCTGAACCACTCGATACCACTATAACGAAGTGAATTTCTCCGTCATTTCTATCCGCGCCGGGGTTCGAACCCGGGTCCACTCATTCCGGAATAAGTTGCTCTACCAATTAAGCTACGCGGACATTTTATTCTGATTCCTATCTGCCTTTATGTCGTGTGCGTCCTTCTGGCAGGTACGTCACATCTCCTGGTACGTTACACCACTGCTCTCAGCATCTCGCGTTCTCAAAATTAAATTACTCACCTGAATGCAACAACTAAAATACTCAATTATCTTATCTCAAAAACTTCCACATCTTGTAACACTGCGCAAATGAATAATTGCTTATCTTCTGATTCCTTACAAAATCTGTAACTTAAAGTATTGTTATACATCGCACTTCGTTGCACAACTGCTGCAAGCTGACTTTTTACTTAAGTACACACCCTGCCCTTCTTTTCTGCTAATATTCCACTTTCTCACTTTATTAACTTAAGTAGTGGATAAATGATTAGCACGTGATTTGACAACAAAATATCACGACATTACCTATTTGTTAAATTATAAATAACAACACATTATGCAACATTAAGTGGTCCATGCTTCACTACTAAGATAATAAGTCCATGAACTCTAATTCTTTATATCATTCTCACTTGTACCCATGAAACCTCATCGTCATAAAATCATACCCGTTAATCAATACAGTGTTTCACCAAGCTCGCATTATTCTATTCAACCCAACCGAATTCATCATTCATCTTATTTACACAATTACACTAAATACAAGCTATCATACAGAAAACTCTAAAGTTCAATACTGATAAAATGGAAAACACTATATCTAATTCATACATATATTATCTTTCCTTGCATCATAACATTACTTCTTTGACAAAAACCAGTAACCAAAACCACAAAGCACATGTACTCTATTTAATAGTATAAGGCTAACATATTTTCAGTATCATTTCTCGTAACACCATTTTTTGTTTTTTGACCACTTGGTCCTGTCAGTAATTCTCAGCTTTTAACTCTAATAATTTATAATCATTAATGTGGTCTTTTTCCCTATACAATGTGCATGAACCATTACAACACTTTCTTCAACTACTACGTGTCATCGTCTTCTAATTCCATTTCATACATTTTTACATTTCTTGATTTCCTATTCGATTTCCTGCATGAATCGTAAACGAATGGTGAACAAATTCAAAAGCTTTTAAGGCTGCAATTCCTTAATACCATTCAAAATATACTGATACCATCAGACAACTTACTTACATCCGAAAACAACATGGAATAATACACTAATTACACTCTGTTTAGTATTTTTACTTCACAATGTGCCTGAGCAGCAATTCTTTGCTCTAATGAATCATGCCTTCAACTTATATTTTACAAATTGCATTATATCTTTAGTGATATCAGTCCATTAGTAATCTCATACCAGTTCTTATTCTGATTCCACTTATTATGGAATTCTTGATTCTGTCCTCAACTTTTAGGGGAGCCTTAATTGCTACCATGCAAAATGACTTTTGCATGGTAGCAATTAAGGCTCCCCTAAAAGTTTGACACAGAAAACCCCACGTAAGTGAATAATGTCTCAATGATCTTTTTTCAGTTCCAAACACGCAGCAAATAGATGGTGTATTTTGCCTGTAAAATAGTCGTTATACACACTTCCCCATGCCTTCTCTCCGCTTGCTGGTTATTATACAAAATATGATAATTAGTCACTGTATGTGAAAGTGTACATACCTTTTCAAGGAGTGCAAACATCATGGAGAACAATGGTTGTGACACTATACACATCATATATGAATGGCTAACATTTCCAACTGTGGCACAATATGAATAATTTGATGTAGAGCGCAGATTGAACCTGTGTATTCCGTGCGGTGTCAATAGCCGTTTATGCAGGTGCAGCCAATGTTGGTCTCGTGCTTTGGGTGTGGAGTAAGATTTTAATCCTGTTGTCCAGGTCTGTTCTAGCTTTTCTGACGAAACTCCTTGAATCGGCCTTTAGGTTTCATTAACTGTAACTATGTGCTGATACAGATCTCTCACTCCAATAGCAGTCGGGTTAAATTACTTATCATTTAGGTAAATTTGAAACGGTAAAAGTAGTGATGCAGATGATACAACTTTCAACCCCGTTCGTTGTACTAGGCGTGGGTACAGGCGTCATAGTGAATTTTTGATCAAAGCATGCTGGGCTCGATATTCTGGAGTGATGAGTAGCGTTGGTGTTATTTCTTCAAAAGATTTCCACGTAAGATCTTGGTGTACGAGTTGCCTCACCAAGACAACGCCGCGAGTAAACCAGTGCGAGTAGTGAAAATAAGCGCTATTGATAGGATGAATAACTGAGTTGAAGAAAAGAGGCTCAGCGAGTAACTCATTAGTACAGGAGGGAGGGAGTCCGGTTGGTTTAAGGGAAGTCCAAATGCGAAGTGAGGTTTTGTAAATCTCAGGGATGTCACGGAGAATCAATGGGTATAGGTTCATTCGCAGAAATGAAATGGGAGTAAGAAACGGATTTTTAGGGAAGAAAAGAGTGTTAATACTAGTCTGAGAGGCAGTAAAAGCGGAAGATAGTTCTCGTAAGAATGAAACAAAGTGACAAGCAGTGTGTCTGTGGGCAACATTGTGCAAGGTTTAACCCGCCATGCTCCACCGGTAGTTGAAGAATTTTTCCTTGAATCCAATGTATCTTATTCCATATAAATTTGAATATTGCTTGTTGGCTCTTTTCCAGCATAAATTGTGGAGGTAAAGCTGCAGACCAGGCATGAAGCAACATCGGTTGTATCACTGAATTCATAATTTTTGCTCTGCTAAAATAAGACAAGTGAAGTTTCAGACAATTTAAGGAAGCCAACCTATTCTGTATTTTCTTGATGGTAGCAACCCATGTGGCTTCGGCAACAAAAATTTTCTTTCCAATATGAACAAATAATTAATTTTGCAGTGGTAGATGTCCACCTGGCTGACCACAACGAATCGGTTCTTCCACACCAGCTTCCGGCCCGTAGTCCTATACATTTTTTATGATTGATTTGAGAACCTGAAGTTGTCGCATAAATCTCATATGTCTGTTTAAGGACATCAAAGTCCATGTCCTTCCTCACAAAAACAGTCAAATCATCAGCATATCATAACAAGATAATCCTATGATGTCGATTTTTGGCAACTGTAGGAGGGAGTGTTTGCAGAATCCTTTTCCTGAGTAATCGTAAAAAAGGTTCAAAAACTATCGCAAGCAGTTGTCCGGACATGGGACAACCCTGTCTAATTCCATTTTCAAATGGGATTGCCGTGGTAATGAAATCTGAAGTACGTATCTAATACTGGCATCAGTATACAGTGCTCCAATCACACCTCGGAAACCCGACGGAAAATCAAAAGTATAAAGTGTTGCAGAAAGATAGGAGTGAGAGATTGAGTCAAACGCCTGGCGCTGGTCAATGTTCAAAAGTGCAAGTGCTTCTGATTGAGCTGTTGTGAGATCATAGAGGTTTCGAATCGTGCTAATATTATTATAAATAGAGCGGTTGGGTACAGTATATGACTGGTAAGAATGGTTTATATAGCTGAGTATGGGATTGAGTCTGTTAGAAAGAATATTCGCTAGTATTTTATAATCAGTGTTTAGTATCGAAACAGGCCGCCAGTTTGTTAATAAGCCAAGATCGCCAGACTTCGGAATCAATCTCAGAAAAGCTGTGGTAAAGGCAGTAGATGAAGTGGTAGAAAAAATATATAATTGTAAGCTGCAAGTAACAGAGGAAGGAGTGACTTTTGAAAAAGTTTGTAGAATAGAATAGATAAGCCGTCTGGTCCTGTTGCACTGCGATGGTTTAATCTTGAAATAGAATTCGTGATTTCCTCTGGTGAAATTGTATCATCTAAAGCATTCTTTAATCCTTCTGGAATCTGAGGCAGGTCGTGAGACAGTGGGTATTGTAGGTTCGGTGATTGTACTGTCGGTTGAAATCTTTGCTGATAATGATGAGTAACCATTGAACAAATAGTATGAAGGTTCATTGTCACAATTCCATCAGATTTTTTTTTTGATTGGAGGTTTAACGACCACCGTGAGCAACTCAATGGGCTATAAGCAGTCGCCTGTCAATAATTTAGGGTCACTGGTTCCAGGGAAGGGAGAGAGCCAGTGCCGTAAGACAAACACAATATCCATGCCTCACCGGGATTCGAACCCGGACCCCGTTCGGACGAATGATCAGAGGCCATTGCTTAGTCCACTGCGCCACCGGGGCGGCTCCATCAGATTGCCTCAACTGTGTAATAGTATTGAGTTTGCTCTTTCGTGTTTCCAACTGCCTTAGTGTTCGAATAGGGTCATCTTGAAGATTGCGAATTTGAAATTTCAAGCGTGAAAGTGCTGTTCTTGCATGTACTTGCACTTTCTGATAAAGTAGGGTTTGATAGACTGAGTATGTTATAGATGAAGGTGCAGTGACTCTTGACGTTCTACGCAGTTGGTCAATTTCCATTTGACTTCGTGTTTTTTTCCTGAAACGAGAACCGTTGAGCATAAGCAATGATTTTTTATTTTGTAGTGAGCCACAGACCACAGTGTAACTTATATGTTTCAGTAATTAATTGCTGTACAGCAGTGGCGGCTTTTCAGGTGAAGTAGGTGAAGTGCCTCTTCACCTATTTTACTCAAAATAAAGTTTTATTCAGTATTTTTTTATAATATATTCTTTTTTGCCTTTATTCAGTTCCAAAATACTCAAAATTTTGAATAGATATTAATTCACATGGCGCGCTCAGTACGGAAAACAAATTCTTATACGCAAAACACTGCAAGTGAAGAGCCGAAATGAAAATGCTTGGAAGTCTGCAGTTTTCCGCCGAGTTGCCATGGTAACCGTGACGTCACCCTCCCCAATCTGCTCGCTCAAGTGAAGTGTTTCAGCTTCACGCGCCTTACCTCTGAATCTTTCAGTTTTTGAGCGTAAAGTCGTGAGAGATCATGGTGGAGTGGGCGGACTACCATTCAATCTGCTAGGGCTTTTTTTCCTTGTAATGCTGTGGTACATTATTTTCCGAAAGGAATTTGTTCTTTTGTGCTTTATGATTATTTGTTGAAAGCTTTAACTGATATTTTAGGTTTGTGTACAATTTAACCGATAGTGATAGTTTTTAGTATGCATCCTGTGGACGACATTGTTTGTAATTTATTGCAAACTCCATTTACTCTGAGGAAAGATGAAGATGAAAGAGACATTTTGCTTCAAGGACGACCAACGGACTCACTGACAATTGTTGCCAAGAACGAAATCAAGAAGAGCGGTAAATCTAACAATATTAATTTTAAAAATTGTTGGTTTACTGAATACAAATGGATTTGCAGAACTTCTGTGTTAAATTTTTTTGGGGTGGGGGGCTGCTTACTTTTTAGTAATAAACATTCGGCGTGGAATAAAGACGGATTCTCAGATTTATTAAGCGTAACACGGTCACTTCATAAACATCGTGATTCTAGCGAACACCTGAAATGCGGATTAATGTTAAGGAATTTCGAAAAAATTCAAAACACCATTGCCGATGCCCTGAGGAAGAATGCTAGGCTTTTGAAAACGCATTTTAACGGAAACGTTCGTTTAAATAGACTTTTCCTGCAGACAGTGATTGATGCAGTATTAGTCTATACTGTATTTGAGCTAACAAGAACTAGCATTCCATGGCCATGACGAAAGCATGGGCTCGATAAATCGTGGAAATTTCATTGAATTACTTTCATTGTTGATATGAAGAAGTTCTTTAGAAATTGAAAATCAATACGAAAGGATAAAAAAAACTATTCAAAATGAATTATTTGAATGTATTTCTGAATATATAAACGATCACGTCAAAAATTAAATAATTTTTGATGGTTGATTCGGAAGGTGTATTGGTTGAGGGATTTTTGGGTTTCCATGATGTGAATGAAGATAGAACGTCAAGAGCTTTATACAAAATGCTAGACAAAATTTTGGAACAGTTTGATTACCAACACAAATAAATAGGACAATGTTACGATGGGGCAAGTATAACGTCTGGACACTTAAATGGGCTACAGAAAAAAAAGTCAAGGATAAAGTTTCTCAAGCTGTTTTTGTTCAATGCTTAGTTCATCGTTTGAATCTTGTATTACACCAGAGTTTTTCTAAAATTTCTAAGTGTCGAATACGTTTTGCAAGCCTCAGTGGAATTGCTTCGTTTGTTCACCATTCTACGAAGCGGTCTTATACACTTGTATCAACAACCGCAAGATGCAGACCAACCATAACAGAAACTCGATGGTCCTCCGCTTCGAAATTAGTAAGTGTAGTTGTTGAAGATTGGGATAAATTGAAGGAAGTGTTCGGATTTCTGACGAATAGCAAATAATCAAACAAAAAATCAACTAATCTTGCCAAGGGGGTTTTGAATGATATGAACACTTTCGAATTTGCATTTTTGGCTCCACCGATCTATTATTCGAACTTTTGAAGAAAAAATAACTAAACATAAACTACTGTGTAACTCAAATTAAAAAAAAAATCTCGTGAAATTTTGAGCTATAAAAGGAACGATGAGTTATTTGAAACACAGTTTGAAAAAGCTAGCAAAATCACAGAAATAAGCACGGGAATATGCTGCTCTTACACAGGAAACAATTTTTCAAAATTATAAACAATTGTATTTTGAAATTTTGGATCACATTCTTATGGAAATGGATATAATATTTTAAGACTGTAAGAAACTTAAATTTGTCTGACTTGCTGACACAAACAAATTCGAATAATTTAATGCATACTTTCCCACTCGCGCTCTTGAAAATCTACATTTTTACGGAAACATATTTACTAAACTCCAGCGCTTTAAAAATGAACTGAGTCTTGTATATGCCGATGAAAAATTAAGGAATATATTGACTCAAGAACTCCTTCGAGTGTTTCACGGAGACAAAGACAATTTTACAGAAGATTATAAATTGGTTTTCCTCAGTTTAACAATTTCATCTACAAGTGTGCCAGTGGAAAGAAGTTTTCTTAAAAGAATACAAACTTGCTCAAGAAACACTAGTTCCCAAGATAGACTTACTTCTCTGGCAAATATTTCTATTCAGAAAGACATTTTATTGATACTCACGAAGAAACAACCATCTAACCATCATATGACGACATAATCGACAAATTTGCAGCTTTAAGAGGAAGAAAAATTGATTTAATATACAAAAAATAAGTAAGTCCTCATTAAGGGATTTTCATTGTAGACAGTATATATCTTTTCATACTGCTCTTGTACCTCTTCACCTATTTTTCCAACCACGAGCCGCCATTGCTGTACACCATCAGCAAGGATATCTTTGACAGTTGTTTCAAATTCTGGGTTGGAAAGGCATAATTCATCAATTGTCCATACAGGTGAATGAGGAAGGGTGGCGGGTGCCATAAGCAATGTAAAACGTACAGGTTTATGATCAGATGCAACACCACTTGAAATATATGAAGAAGCAAATCGAGAGCGCAGGAAATTGGATACATAAAACCTGTCAATTCGTGCTATTGTATTTAAAGAAGCAACAGCTGAAATGTATGAATAATCCTTCGAGTCGGGATGCATCATTCTGTGAGTATCAACAAGATCAAATTCTGTCATAATATCATTAACTAGGGCACTGCGTGTAAGATGAATATTTGTTGGTGGATATCGGTCAAGCTGTGGGTTTAATACACAATTGAAGTCGCCTGCGAAAATTATATTATCTGAAGATGGAATAGTTTCGAGATATGTCTTGACTTGATATAACATGGGTATTGCTTCATTATCACTTTGTGGTACATGTATATTAATAAGATGAAATTTTTCTTCATAAAACTGAAAGGAGAGATATTGTAGACAGCCTTGCCTACCCTGTGGCTCACGAACATCTTTTAGTAGTGGGGAAACTGAATGATGGAGTCCTATTGCCGTTCCATTTCCGATAGGCGTTCTACAATTATGGTGAAAAACAAAAGGCCAGATCCTCCACCTTGTATATTGGGTTGTCTCTGAACAATTTGTCTCTTGAAGTAACACAATCTGTGGGGAATGCCGACGAATATCTTCGTATACAAGGGCATTTGCTGTAGAGGTAGACATTCTTCTACAGTTATATGTCACTATCTTCAACAAGTAAATCCTCCGCTGGCTGTAGATGTCTTGAACTGTGTTTGTACAATGCATTAATGAATTGTTGAATTCTCCGTCGGAAAGGCTTCCTTTCTAAAGGGTTTGGAACCATTTTGAACAAATCCCTCAATGTATTCAGCTGGGCAATCGTTTCGGGCAGTTTTTTACGCTTTCCAACCGTAGATTAAAGGAGCGTATATGCTCCAGCTTTGTCCGTCCGTCTGTCCGTCTGTCTGTCGGCACGATAACTCGCGTAAAAATGGTTCAATTTCGATGAAATTTTAGTATGTGGTAGGGGACAACCTGGGGACGAACCCTGTTGAAAATGGACGACATGAGGTCGAAGGTCACGGCATAGGAGTGGGATCCATTCCATTGCCCTTATGCGTTATAACTTGCGTAAATATGGTTCGATGTAGATGAAATTTTAGTATATTGTAGGAGGCCACCTGGGAATGAACCGCCCTATTGAAAATGGGTGAAGTGGGGTCAAAGGTCAGGGCATAGGAGCGGGATACATTTCATTGCCCTTATGCGTCATAACGTGCTTAAAAATGGTTCGATTTCGATGAAAATTTAGCATGTGGTAGGGGACCACCCGGGGACGAACCCTATTGAAAATGGACGAAATGGGGTCAATGGTCAGGACATAGGATCGGGATCCATTCCATCACCCTTATCCCATACTACACTGCTGGCCACCCAAAATGCAACACCAAGAAGGGAGCATCCGATTGGCCTAAAATTCGCAGCATGTGTCGCCCGCGAGAGGACATGCAAACGATTAGCATTGCATGGCATATGCAAATCATGTGCGCCCGGTACGCCACCGAGAAGCATGCACTATAAGGGTGCACAGAAGGCGGGATGTAAGTAGTGGAAGTGTGTTGTGCTGCCGGACTGTGCGTGGGAAGCTCCCTGATGCCTCGTCGCAGAATACGGTAGTCATTCCAGCACGTTTCGGAGTTCGACAGAGGATGAATAGTGGCTTATCGCGACAGCGGTTTATCGTACCAAGACATCGGCGCCCGTGTGGGACGACATCCAGCCACAGTGAGACGAGTGTGGATTCGGTGGGTGCAGGAGGGACGGACGGACCGACGTGAGCAATTGCCGCAGCCGCGGCATACCACCGAACGAGAGGACTGGCATGTTGTGCGGCGGGCATTGACGGCTCGCACCGCCACATCACGAACGTTAGCGCAGGAATTAGGGTGTGTTGCGCAACAACCTCTGTCAGCACGCACCGTTGGACGTCGTCTGCAGTAGCGGGGACTTGTCGCACGGCGCCCATTGCTCCGATTACCATTGACGTTACACCACCGGCGAGTGCGGCGGCAGTGGGCCGTTGAACGCCGCACCTGGACTACGGAAGGGTACGACATTGTCTTCTCCGACGAATCCCGCTTCTGCCTGCAACACCACGATGGTCGGATCCGCGTGTAACAGCACCGCGGCGAGAGACTGTATGACGCCTGCATTATGCATCGCCATACCAGTCCGCCGCCTGGCGTTATGGTTTGTGGCGCAATTGGATATGACACACGCACCCCTATGGTATGCATCGCCGGTACACTCAACATCCACCGCTACATCTTCAACGTTTTTGGGTCGCCCCGGTGGCGCAGTGGTCTACGGCGTTGGCCTCTGAACATTCGTCCGTAAGGGGTCCGGGTTCGAATCCCGTGAGGCATGGTGTTGTGTTTGTCTTACGGCACTGGCTCTCTCCCTTCCCTGGAACCAGTGACCCTAAATTAGGGACGGGCGACTGCTTATAGCCCATTGAGTTGCTCACGGTGGTTGTTAAACCTTCAATCAAAAAAAAAACGTTTTGGAGCCTGTAGTCCTCCCTTACGCGCAGGAGCTGCCAGCGGCCTCGTTTCAACAGGACAATGCGCGCCCGCACGTGCCACGCATCGTGCAACAATTCTTCACTGCCATCAGGTGTCACTGCTACAGTGCCCCGCCTGTTCTTCCGATATGTCGCCCATTGAACACGTCTGGTCGCTGATCGGCAACCGAGTGGCCAGGCAAGCACCACCCGCGGCTACGCCTGATGAACTGTGGCAACGTGTGGAAGCAGCCTCGACCGACATACCCCAAGCCCACATCCAAAGCCTCTTTCGTTCGATGCCGCGACGTGTAGCGGCCGTTATTGCCAGCCATGGGAGCCGCACGAAATATTGATGTCTGAGTGTTCCGCAAGTCGCACGGGCCTGTAAGCTCAATCGTTTCATCTTTGTATCTGTTGTTATGTGTCCAGTAAATCTGGCTTTGCTATCTCGTGTCCTTCTTGGTGTTGCATTTGGGTGGCCAGCACTGTATTAAAGAAGCAATTATGGTATGTATGTAAATTTTATTTTGAAAACGGTTCTAAGGATTTTGATGGAAGTTGTTAACCTATCGTTTTCTGGTACTAGAAACTGATGTAGCTTGGTCTCGACTTTAGGAAAATTTTTAGAGCGTTAAATAACCACCCCGAATCACCACGTTTTTAGTGTCATGGCGTCGTCCCATTAATGTTGCCCATGCTTAGAAATCTTATGACGTCACAATCTAGAGTTTGAGATGTTGGCGCGCGGTTACGCCATCTGTCTCATTACGTCACGTGTTGTGTGTAGATCCTATTGAAGTTTTATGACGTCACACTCTTTCGAGCAGATGGTCGCGATTCCCATATGCCTCATTACGTCACGCGTTGTGTGCGTATGCCCGTCCGCACGATAACTTGCGTTTCGATGAACTTCTAATATGTGGAAGGGGAACATCTGGAAAGGAACCCTATTGAAAGTGAACGAAATGGGGTTAAAGGTCAGGACATAGGAGCGGGATCCATTCCACTGCTCTTATGCGTCATAACTAACGTAAAAGAGGTTCGATTTCGATTAAATTTTAATATGTGGTAGGGGACTACCTGGGGACAACCCCTATTGAAAATGGACGAAATGGGGTCAAAGGTCAGGACATAGGAGCGCAATCACTTTCATCGCCATTATGCTTCATAACTTATGTACAAAATCTTCGATTTGGATGAAATGTTAGTATATTGTAGGGGCCTGACTGGGGACGAATCTTATTGCAAATGGGTGAAATGGGGTCATAGGTTAGGACACAGGAGCGGGATCTATTCCATAGCTCTTATGCATCATAACTTACGTAAAAATGCTTCCATGGCGACAAAACTTTATCATGTTATTTTGGAGGTATACTGAACCGGTTCTGTTGAATATCATCGAAATGGGATCAAAGGTCAGGGCACAGGACCGAGATTTATTCCACAGCCATTATCCTCATAGCTTGAGTGATAACTTGAGTAATGATATCTGGTATGTTGGAAAGCGTATTATAATCAATGCACTGCATGATTTTACTCACTTGTTTCATATTGTATTTAATGCACTGCAAATGCAAAATGGAATTATGACTTTTTACAGTAAACAGGGTTTTTAGATTTTCCTGTGTTAAAGGAGCTGCTGGTGTTTCACTCTTTCCAAGCAGACTTTCTAGAGTCTGTTTTGGACTATGCAGTGTTCCCTGCATCACGCTATCATCTGAAGTCTGCGATTTACTTTCTTCAATTTCTGCTAAAACTTCCTTCCAATCGGAGAGGATTTCAAATTTATTATACGCCTCTGCTGGCGACTCGCTTCTTCCAAGTCTTGGTGATGTCTGTCGTGAACCTGAATCTGTGGGAGGCTTTTCATGATGTATCTTTTGATTTTTTGGAGGCTTTCCTCTCTGGTGTTCCACACGTTCAGGATGTGGATACTCAGGATGTTCTAACCTTTTTCGTGGTGTTTTCTTTGGAGAAACACTTTCACTGGGGTCCACTCCCCGTTGAGTAGTCAGTTCTGGTGGCTCAGAAATATCCATTTCTGTTACCTGTTCGGGCATTTCTATACCATTCTGTACAATTACAACGTGAGAGTCCAGCTGTTGCTGTACTCCGTCCTCTCTCAGAAGTTCCGATTGCTGCTGTAATCCTGTCCCCCTCTCAGATCTCAGCTGCACTGTCATTTGCAAAGGCTTCTGTACTATAATTCCTTCTGCTTGATTCGAATCCGAGTTAGAATCAACTCAAGGCTCCGCACCATTATGTATTTGGTTCGTGGTTTTTGAAGCTGTTGCTGCAGGCTGGGATGTATGTGAGCACCTTGACGCCACATGACCCTCCGCCTTGCAACGAAATCATTGAATTCCCACAAATATGTTAAAAACATACCTTCTTGTTTCTGTGAGAATTTCCATTGTCTCAGGTCTGTTCGCTAAATCTTGTTCAGACGGAAAAAATGAGTCTGTATTGCCTTCTTGGGCTTTTTACATGATGAAAAGCTGATTCAGCTGACGTCACAGGAAGTTTCTTTGTTTCGCCCACTATACGCCCTGAAGTCCCTAAGGCTTGAACAAGCAATTCATCTGGAATTGCTGGTGGAACAGGTGTCAGTGTAACTGCAATGGGACGTTGCATCTCGGGTGTAGATATTAAATTTAAATGTATTCCCTTAATATCAATATCATTCACACATAGTTTCTCAGCCGCCTCTAGATGAGTAAAATGGACAATTATTCCTCCACGTTGTCTTATCACGGATTCAATACATGTTTTAGGTACAAGTTTGGCTATTGCCTCTAAATAGCTTGGAATTGGTGTATCACTAAGTGCTGGAAAATAAATACTGATATGTAAAGCCGTGTACAATGCCTTACCTTGTGGCGATTCATCTGCAATATTGAAACGTAACACTTTATTAATCCTTTTTATCTTCGTCGCACTCGACGTATATGCACTTTGGGCTGTTGCAGTTTTCACTTGATGAATATTCCTTGCAGTCTCAGCAAAACTCTTCACATTAGATGGCTGAAGCACTGTGTTACCTTCTTTCGCTGCGCCCGGAAATTCCGGCCATTGCTCATGACTCAGTGATCTTGAAATTTCCAAAGTAGAAGCCATGGTATCATATGTTGATGCAAAAACCTGAGGAACCTTACACTCAGGTTTAGACTTTGCAGAGGTTGTCACCTTTGAAGCTACTTGCTTTGAAACATCACTGGTATCTGACATGCAGTATACCAGACTTAGGTAACAAAGAATGCAGGTGCGATTAAAAATAACCAACACCCGAAATAAACAAAGTGTGATTAGTATGAAAAATTACTAAATTAATTTAATATACTCACTAACTTTGTGAGTAAACATAAAAAAAACTATCCCGTAGTGCTTTAAAACTCGAACACTCAACGCTAACGCCGAAGTAAACAATATGGCCAATCTCACACGCAGAGCAGTGAATAAACACGACCGACCACTGTTGTAGCTGTGGGTGAATTGTTGCACTGTGGCCCTGCGGTCCCTATGAAAAATGCGCGACAGACTTCGCTCCCCTCTGGCATCAATGAGCTGCGGCCGACACACGGCTGGACGACTTGGCCAACTGTGCGCCACTTTTGATACGTACTCACTACAGTGGCACGTGAACAAACCGCACCGTTTCCGAGGTCGTAGTTCCTAGGCGCCGTGCTATCACACTTTGTCCTTTATCAAACTCCGATAAATCAGCAGCTTTTCCCATTCTGACTTTTTTTTTGATTGGAGGTTTTACGACCACCGTGAGCAACTCAATGGGCTATAAGCAGTCGCTCGTCCCTAATTTAGGGTCACTGGTTCCAGGGAAGGGAGAGAGCCAGTGCTATAAGACAAACACAACATTCATGTTTCACCCGTATTCGGACCCGGACCCCTTTTGGACGAACCATTCTGTATCGAACACTCTACTAACCGAAAAGCGGTCCTCGGGTTGTATATATACTGCAATGTGAACTTCACCTGCGTCATCGTTCCAGGCGCGCTCATTTCTCTCGGCTTGTAGTGGTCATAATGTAATGACTAATACGTGTGGTCTACTCTCATATTTATGCATTTCCGCTTAAGAGAAATGTACAGTAACTACACAAAGCCTGTGCTACAAAAATAAATACACAGATGAAAGTTTTATGAAATAAATAATATGAAGTGATAATGAGATTCATTGTTTGACAAATGCTTTTCTGTATAATTTCGTTAAATGTCGGAAAAAACAACTGAAGCCTGTAATCAGTGATGTAGGTCTAATAGGAAAAGTGCATGAACGGTGATGGGATTAGGTAAAAACACCCCAGGAAGTATTTCTTTTTCTACAGCGAGCTACTTCAGATTTCGGGCGGATTCTAAACCTGCGATTTTGGTTGGTTGGTTGGTTGTTTGATTTTTATGGCGCAAGGGCCATGTTTGGCCAAAGAGCGCCAGACATAAGACAGACAAACAAACAGTATTAAAAATTAAAAACGTGCTATGAAGCTTAAAATATGGCTTATCAAATAAAACTGAAGAATGAGAACGATGGAAGGGCTAAAAAAGATAATGAAACAAACAGTATTAGAAACATGATACAATGATTAAAATCTAGCTGATTCAGTAAAACTGAGAAAGGAGGATGATGATAAGGCTAAAATCTAGATAAGTTTAAAATAGTCAATTTCTTTAAAAAATGAAAACACGGCAACAGTATCACAGTGGTCATTGAGGAGCCGCTGCAGTGTAGCAGCGTCCTCGGTCAACAAATGAGAATGAAAATAGTGAAAACGTACACCACGAAAACGAACACAGCTACACAAAAGATGAATGACAGTGAGTCGACAATTGCACGTCTCACACATCGGTGCAGTGTCGCCACACAGCAAAAAGCGGTGAGTGAAACGACAATGCCCAATGAGGAGACGCGCAAGCACCACTTCCTCCCTGCGGTTCCGACGAGATGAAGAGTTCCAGATTTCAAGAATAGGTTTTATACGATGCAGTTTATTTTCCACCTGTTGGTCCCACAGACCCTGCCACGTTCGTTTGATATGAGCACGAACAAGAAAGCGGAAATCCCGGTGAAACAGTGGCAAGTGTGTGACGACCAAAGAGGAAGCAGATCTAGCAGCCGCATCAGCACACTCGTTACCCGAGATTCCAACATGTCCAGGAATCCAGCAAAACTGAACCTGAAAACCGGCCTCGAGCAAACGACGAAGCAACCGTCTCACATCCAGTACTTATTTTTTAACTTTTCAGCAACTTATTGCCTTTTAGAAGAAAATGAAAGGAGATCCAGTGTGACCTTTTCGTTGATTGTCTGTCGAGTTGAAATGTTCCTTAGGGGTGCCTGAGGATCCAAGTCTTGAAATGGGTTTGGAAAACCATTTAAGGTTGAAATTATTTTTTTCATAATCTTTGTGATCTTTTTCAATGCATCCGTTTTGCAAATCATGCTTCGTATCTGGAGAGTTTGTAATTCCACTGCTTTCAAGTAAGATGCTCACTATCTCACTTTTCAATAACCGTGCCGTGATGCCTGCGAACCTTGAAGAAGCGTCAGCATTTATAGCCAGCTCTAGTGCCATGTGAAGTGGTACCCTATAGAATGAGTTACTAGAGCGCTTTATATTTAGACCACCTAGATATAACAAACGTACATTTGCTCATAATTTATTTATAGAAATAGTTAAGGAGTGGTTATTGCATCACTTACAACATCAATCGAACGTTCACTCCTCTAAAAATTCAAAGGAAATAATTTTAATACAAGAACTACTTTTCTCAAAAAATGCTTCTGAGTCCAGAATAAAAGCAACAAGTCTGTTTGCGAAGGTGCACCTTTCATGTAGATCTATTTAAGGCCCGCGGCCCACAAATTAAGGACCTGACCCGTGGGAACGGTGTCTAGAAGAAATCAAGCTAGAAGCACATTTCTACATATCTTGTCAAAATAGGTCATGCAACTTAAACATGGCAGAAATCAGAACAGGTGACCTCCCGTAAAATTTGCCCCCCCCCCGACAGAATGCATTCAATTTACTTTTTATTCATCAATTCAATTCTAAAAATAATTATTTTTATTATTGCTAATAAATCAAAGTTTATGACTAACAATACTGAAAAAGAAAAATTCAGCACAGTTTTCGCCTAACCAGAAACGACAGAAGAAGCACATTCCAAAAAGTCAGCACTCAAACACGAATTACAATGCACACTTTGACGAAAAAGCTGTGTGAATAATACACTATAAAAACAGACGTGATCTCACTGACTGAGGCGAACTGTATTGCCGCCTCAGTAATTGCTTTGCCAAGCTCTTGTCTGTCCGCTCCCATTGGACAAAATCCCTGCCTTCCTCCAATACGTCGTCGAAGTCGTGACGTCACGGAATGGCGACTGGGCATAAACCAAGAAGGTTACAAGTAGGAGGAGGTGGCAATAGCCCCTCTCCAATCTTTGCCCCTCCCCAATCTCGTTGCCCCTCTCCAATCTCGTTGCCCCTCTCCAATCTCGTTGCCCCTCTCCAATCTCGTTGCCCCTCTCCCTGTGCTTCTGGCGGGACGCCACTTTTTATCAACTGACTACGCCAATGCGTCCAATCTGAGAATCTCCTGTATATCTCTACGGGGAAATCGCGATTTTGAACAGGTTTTTCGGACCCTTACTCTACCCATACAGGCATGAAAAAAAATGAGGCTGAAATATTATTCCCATAATAATTTGTTTTTAGAAAAAACAGGAAAATATGTATGGGTATTTCTTTTAAAAATTGAACAAAATAATGATTTTTTGAGCGGAAGTGCATAGTGCGTATGGTTACTTGCATACTGCCCATGTGCAAGTAACCATGTTTAAAATATAACCAAAAGCCTAATGTTAAGAAATAAGAAGTCCGAAATATTCCTTCTTTCCGTCCTTGGTTTGCATACGCTAAGCAAAACTGCTTAAGCCACAGGAAGTGACGTCACGTTCCCGAACTCTCGCAGCGCGGACTCCCACCACCTCAGAGAGAGGACAGAAACAGCTGATCTGTTTTGGCTTCACTCAAAACAGGTTCCTTCACCTCCTCTTCTTCTAACCTCCTTGGCATAAACACACATTGTTTACATGTTCATATTGGCTAACGTTAGTTTTACTGTTGGCGGCTGTCAATAGTCCCGTAAAAGTGATTTTTTAAGGTGAAACTGAATATATTAGATACGGTTTCGTGTTTTGCATCGTACTCAAATTACCAAACTGTCAAAAATCAGGGTTCATTTTATAGATTTCCGAGAAACAAACGGAAACATGCCCTATAGATAAGCTGATCAGACGTCCCCATTTCTTGAGGACAGTCCTCGAATTTAGTTTACTGTCCCCAAAAATGTCTGAAGCCTAAGGACGCAAATGGTCCTCAAATTTTAATGTTTGTCCCCAAATGTCCTCTAATTTACACTTCCTCATTAACCCTTTAGATTTCCAATGAAAAATGTTCTTATAAGTAGTTTCCGTTGTACTGATTTTACAACATGCTTCTTGTAAAAACATTTTTTTTTCTTCTTTCTTAGTTTAACGACCACTACGAGCAACTCTAAGGATTATAAGCAGTCACCTGTCTCTAATTTCGAGACATTTGTTCTAGGGAATGGAGAGAGCAAGTACTGCAAGACAAACACACCACCCGTGCCTCATTCGGGACTCGAATTCGTGCCAACTTGTACGAATGGTCAGTAGCCAGCACTAGGTCAATGCACCACTGGCGCTGTCAAATTTCGACTGTATTTGTTCTGAGTTTCTCCAAAAACTTTGGCAAAATGAGAAATTTGTAATGCAATTACTATGGTGTAGAGCCTAATTTTAATTCAGCGCATGTACCTAAGGTAAAGCATTTCACTTTTGCTAATATGTTCTCGCCATCATAGTTCTGCTTTGTCAATACAAATTACCAACATTCTACAAGATATTTCCTTTTAAGACACAGATTTTAATGTGTAATATCACATTTATTGAAGCAATGCAGTTTTGTGACAAAAAGATTTGCATATTTATTTTGAGTACGTATGTGTCCCCAAATGATCGACCGATTTGGGGACGCCGCGCCCTTTTGTCCTCAAATCGGTTTCCCGATATCTGTTCACCTTACCTATAGACTAAAATGTCAAAGGTAAGCATTTTTGGACTGACTGGTATTCTTGTGAACGAGTATATTTTTTGAACTTTGTGATATGAATTTGGATCACCCCCCCCCCACACACACACACACACACGCACACACACTTTTTTTTTTGGTTTGTTATCATTTTCAGAATATTAGGTTTTTGCCTCGAGGCTGTTATATGAAATTCCGTACCGATTTACTGGTAAACACATGCGAAGTTTTAATAACATGCGATGCCTTTGGGAGATTTTACGTACCCTGTACAAAAGTACAAATTCCGCTAATAGGTGTTAAAATATATTGACACAGTTGAAGATCATTCATAAATGTATACTTCGCAATGAATGCATGTAAGCGAACAGGAATTAGCAGATGACTTGTCAAATTTCCTTTACGTGTAAATGGCTTGTTGCAAAGGTCACATTGGTGAGGTTTCTCACCAGTGTGAATCAATAGATGAGCTGATAGATGACTTTTTTGCGTAAATGACTTGTTACATCAATGAATGAAATACGGGATTGCACCATTGTGCAATACAAATATGGAAGATGTGAATCCGTTTATTGATGTAAATATGACACGTATGGTAAGTCAGATAAAATCCGAAAACTTTTTGTCGTCCTGGAGCGGAAATCGAATCCGCGTCTCCCGGATTGTGCCCGAGTATGCTAACCACTATACAACCCAGAACGACCAAGTTTAAGTTTCCGATTAATTTGAATATATAACCATCATGGGATTTTTGGTTATATTCAAATTAATCGGAAACTTGAAACTTGGTCGCTTTAGTTGGGGTAGTGGTTAGCATACTCGGGCGCTATCCGAGAGACGCAGGTTCGATTCTCGCTCCAGGACGACAAAATTTTCAAGCTTTCGGATATTATCTGACTTACCATTCATGTCATATTTATACCACTAAACGGATTCACATTTTCCAAATTTGTATTGACTTGTTACATATTGTATATTGGTGAAATTTCTTACAGTGTGGAAAAGTATGTGACGTGTGTGTGATTGGGAAGCAATGTGACTACAACTTTTGTAAGTTAAAATGCTGTAAGATAAAACTCATTTACCAAAATGCGTTAAAATTAAATCATTAGGTATTTAAATAGTGTAAGGTTAAATCGTATCAGTACATTGGTGAGGTTTCTCACCAGTGTGAATCGGTAGATGCTGTGACAGATTACCTTTAGGTAAAAATGTCTGCTGGCATACTGTGCATTGGTGAGGTTTCTCGCCAGTTTGAATCAGCAGATGCTCCTACGAAATTACAACCTGGTCGGGCATTTCATCGATCTTAACTACAAACATGAAATGGTCCAGCTTTAAAGTTGTGGGCTCTTTGGGTGGTCAGTTCAAATATAATATAAAACTGAAAGAAGTAAGATAAAATAATTTATGAAACATAAGCATAAAAAGCAGGTGTTATACATCTTATCTTTCATAGAAGCATTAATTTGACCAGGTATTTCCTCGCTATACGGTTCATAATAAAATGATTGGACGTGGAAAGACTTCACAACATTTTCAACGTTGAATTAGCTTCAAATTGTCAGAAAAAAATGAAGAAATTGCAAAATCTGAGCACATTTCCCCAATCACGTTGAAAGGTTATGGGAATCATGGAAGAACAGACATTGTTTATGCCCAGCGCCATCTTGAAACGTCACATTTCGACGACGTATAGAAACACAAACGCCAGTCGATTTTAAGCGGCGTTCGAGTTTCTCCTCAAAATCCGTAGAGGAAGTCTGGAGAACAGTTTTTTTTCCAGCTCAGCGCCGCCTCCTGTTATAGAGACAACTCAGATGATCGCCTCTCTAGGCGTTCAACATATGCTTGTTTCAAATTTTTGCAAAAATAGTATTACCACCCCGGTGACGCAGTGGTCTAAGTGATGGCTTCTGATCATTCGTCAGAAAGGGGTCAGGGTTCGAATCCCGATGCGGCGTGGATGTTGTGTTTGTCTTACGGTGCTGGCTCTCTCCCTTCCCTGGAGCCAGTGGCCCTAAATTAGGGGTGGGCGACTGCTGATAGCTCGCTAAGTTGCTCACGGTGTTCGTTAAACTTCCAATCAAATAAAAAAAGGCGTATTGTGTCTTACATATGTAAAAATTTTCTTCATGGGCGAAAAATCACTGTGAGGCGGCGTCTCACTTGCCTCATCTGGCGAGCCGCCCATGGCTAAATCTGTCGGAATTCTTGTTGGCTCTGAACTTTCTTTTCGATTGGGGTTTTAAAGACCACCGTGAGCAACCAACTCAGTGGGCTATAGGCTGTCGCCCGACACAACATCCATGCCTCACCGGGATTCAAACCTTGGACCCACGAGGACGAATGGTCATCAGCCAGCGCTTATACCACTGTAACACCGGTGCGGCGTTGTATATTGAGACAGCTGTTGTTGAAACCATTCCTGTCTCAAAATATAATTTCCCAACTTTTCGTTTTGATCACTTTTTCACAAATTTTGTTAGGATCCCGGTAAAGCATGGATGTTGTGTTTGTCTTACGGCACTGGCTCCCTCCTTTCCCTAAAACCAGTAACCTTACATTAGGGACAGGCGAATGCTTACAGCATATTGAATTATTCACGGTGGTCAATAACTCCCTGGCCTTCAATACCTTTGTATGAGCGCCTGCCTGAAATTTCCAAATCTTTCATCTCATTGACTTTGGAAATAAAAGTTTGCGAACCAAGACATGTGACAAAAGCAACAGCAGTGGGTTAAAAGTCATTTGTTTCCATGAAGCAACTAAACGATTTCGTAAGATTCTGTTCAGATTTTCTAAAATAATCTGTTTTTGTGAATTAAAGACAGGTGTAGCTATTGGAAAAACTTTTGATACTAAAATATTCGGGAAGGAAGAAAATATTTACATTTTATTTAGCTATTAAATGCTAAAGCAAGAAAAGATCTAAATTTCATAGGAATGTATGTTCATTTGAACAATACGTTTTGTCTTGAATTTTTTTGTTAGTACTGTATAGATATCGCTACTCAGATTTATAAGACTGAGCTAATTGGCGATTATCTTTGTCAGTCTTTTTAGACAAAGTTTAAAACTGTGCAGAAAACATGTGTTATTACGAAAAATAAATTTATAAAGACATAAAGTAGGCGGTCTGTCTGCAATTGCCTATCACTACAGTTTATGTGCAAGCGACACAAGAAAGTTCTTTAACAGACTGATAAATGATATCAATTGCTTCTGATCATTCGTTTGGAGCCGGGTTCTAGTCCGGAATGAGTCATAGGCCTGATGATGTTGTCCCTGTCTGTTTTCTTAAACCCATGGTCTTAAATTAGGATCGAATGGCCGCCCCATTGGTTCAGTGGTCTTAGCGATGGTTTCTGATCATTCGTTCGAGATAGGTCCGGGTTCGAATTCTGGTAAGGCATGGATGTTGTGTTTGTCTTAGAGCACTGGCTTTCTCCCTTCCCTGGAGCCAGTGGCCCTAAATTAGGGACGGGCGACTGCTTATAGCCCATAGAGTTTCTCACTGTGGTAGTTAAATCTGTAATCAAGAAAATGATAAGAAAAGGGGGCGAATTACTGTTTATTATCTTATGAGTGGTCATGGTGGTCATTAAACCCTGGAAAAAAGAATGATATGAATTAATCTTCATGGAATTTTCTGAACCTTCCCATTGTTTTATGTTTTTTATTTGTTGGTCTTTTTGTTATTTTTCGAAATATTTATAGTTGCAAACGTATTAAAATAATCTTTGGCTTTATTGAAATTGGAAAAGATGCAGTTTTGAACAAAAGTTTTTCAGAACACTCTCGATCGCAGATTAAACCTAAGTAATTTTTACAAGAAACTTTTCGAAATATTATAGGTGTCGCTGTAACCTGAATTCTCGGGAAGCCCACGTGTGGTGCAAGAATCGGCACTTTTCGGCGCCCAATACTGCGAGTGCGTACTGTATTTCGGCCATTTGCGAAAAATTTCAGTTTGTCGTGAAGTTGTTGTTCGTGATAGGGAGGTTCAGGTAAGAATGTTTGTAGTTTTTATTATTTGAATTCAGAGATATTCGTGCCATTATCAGATTATGATTGATGTAATTGAAATTTAACGGTTTTGTGTTTCATATTGTCTGTTATTGAACAATGAAATAAGAAATGGTTGTGCATTGAACGTTAGGCTTGGATTACTTTGTACTTTTTTTACGAATACTGCGAATTTTTTTCGTGCAGTTTATCTGTAAGTATTAATTTACTTATGTTTTATTTGTGATACAAACGTGGCTGGTTTTTACTTGTGCTTACATGAAACTTAAGAAAATAAGTTTTATGTTGCATTCGTTGATAATCCACGCGATGTGGTAGTGAATAACATCAATGGCGATTTTCAGAAGTTGACTCGTAGATTTCTGTTAGAAGTGTGTCCATGATTAAAAGAGCGTTGTACTTTTTAATTGGGGCATTGATTTAATTGTGTTGGGAAACGTATTACAGATCTTGAAAAATTTGTTTTCTACTTTAATGTATTTTACGGGTCTTGGTTTAAACTTGCACCACGTTCGAATTTTTCTTTTATGTTCCAGTACAGAACCTGAGCGCAAGCTTTGTTCGTATTTCATGAAATATGGAAGTGAACATATTGTTTGATTGAGTTATAAATTATTGGTTTTTTAAAACTGCCGAGGTTTGGGACAAAGTTAGGGCTATCTGTGAATGACAAATTATTTTTTTCTTTGATAGGAAGTTTTTACAAAACAAGATAAAAGAATAATTCGAAGTTGGATTGCATTCAGTGTCAGTTTTTTGTAGAATTGTATGCCATCTCAGTTTAGTAAAATTAGTACCTAAAGATTTACCTCAACATTTGTCAAATAATGGTGTCACATGGTTACTGAGGGTGCTTCTCATTGTAGCTAAAAACTAAAACATTTCCTCAAAAAGGTGACAAATTGGTTCAACTAAAATTTCATAAAAATTTAATATGCAGGATTGTACGTACTAGTAAAAGTGCTATGAAAAAGGTTCACACAGATTTTTTCTGAATAGGGGCCTGCTAAAAGTTCTCTGCATTTGTCTTGGTTACTTACAGTGCTTAACAAAAGAATGCACAACATAGCTTATTGCCTTAGCCACCTAATTTTGTTTATTTAAGGTGGTCTGTTTTGGAAAATGTTCTAGCATTTTTAGTTTCAAAAATTGCACCACTTTTAATTTGTGGTCACTTTTGACTGCCTTCTAATGTTGCCTTTTATAAAAATGTGTATGTGAGCACTTCAGTCTGTGAACCTTAACTTGCAGCATATTCTTGTAGAAATTTACTTTCACTGTTTAGGTGTTGTGTAAGTCTTAAAACTTAATTTTCTGAAGCTTTTGAACTGAATTTCCAATCAAGGTTTTTCTTCTGGGGAAGAAGAGAATTAGAGTAATAGTAAAGACAGAGACAAAGCTGTCCTAAAAAGTTAGGTGCAAAATGTTTTGATCAGAACTATCTTGTTCTTTAGAAAACAGTGCTTCTGTGGAGATTCTTATTTAAAAAAGTGAAGGTGATTAGCTTTTTTTCTTGGAATCCATGGCTAAACAAGATTTTAAGATGGAAATGAAAAATGTTTGAGATGCTAAACACAGAAATTTGGATTTCTTAAAAATTGTAGCTCATTGTTTCACCAACCAAAGATTTGGAGGGCTGGATATTGAGACTGCTACAATAATGGCAAGGTTTGGTCATTTCAGGTAGACTAGCAATAGCTATGTTGAAAGTTACTTTTTGGTGTCTTAGATGTCTTCCTGCTTGTCTGAGGTGCTGTCAGAAGTGGCCCTGGGTGTTTGAGGCAAAAGGTGCTTGTTGAACGTATCTCTTCCCCAGAATTTGTCCAAAATTATAGTGACTACCTTAGAGTTGGTCGTCAGCCTTGGGAAATTGCTTGTAGAAGTGAGTTGAGAATGCTTAAGGTCATTGAACAGATGCTGCAAGCTGATTTTTAAACTTCACCATTGCTGCCTGACGTATTTCCATGTGAAGGAGTGCTGATGATTGCACAAGCTTATGGTTAATTCTGTGATTTTTATTGTTTTACAGGCCTGTAGGGATATCGTGGGGTTGATAGTGAGAATCCCTGTGCCAGAGTTATAATTTTTGAAGTCTGGAAGCTATATCTGGACTATTCAATTTCTGGTAGGTTGCCTGTTATCAAGCAAGGATCAAATAAACCATAATTGTAAAGAAAGGTTATCAGAATGGGCGCTTAAACAGGGCGTGGGAAAAGTTATTTTTGGAGTTGTCAGTGTTGAAAGTTGTAGTTTACTTTGTTCCTCTGATGGAATAGGGTTACTTCCATAAAAGCCTGTACCTGGAAATGATTCAAAGAAGTTTCCAAAGCCTAATACATAAAAATACGGGGAAGCTCTGGCTTATGGCCATTCATCCGAGAAAGGTCTGGGTTCAAATCACTGTTGGGCATGGAGGTTGTGTTTGTCTTACAGCACTGGCTCTTTTTCTGGAATCGGTGTCCCTAAATTAGGGATAGGCGGCTGCTTATAACCTATTGAATTGCTCACGGTGGTCGTTAAACCTTCAATAAAAAAAAAAAAAACGGGCAGTTTGTGGATCCTAGCATGAATACATGTACTAGTGTGAAAAATTCTTTGTATTCAAAAACACAGTGCTCATAGAAAATATTTGTTTTTCGATCCAGGATGTGATGTGATGTACTAAGAACACTGATGAATGTCATTCATAAGATAAATTTTCAATCTGACTTCAGAGGCCATCAATTTAGCAAACAAAAAATGATTAAAACATCTTTATTACTGTTTTTATCTGATACAAAGTCAGACACCTGAAAACATTTTTCAGGCAATTATAACATGCTGAAAGGAATTTAACAGTTGTAAGTAAATTAGTGTGGGAAATACACATACGCACCGTACCAGGGCACGATTTTGACCGGTAGTAGCAAATTTCTAGCAAGCAAGTGCGTTTTGCTAGTGATAAAATGTGGTTCTAGCAAAAGCTGGAGGAATGTTTCAGTGTGAAATATAAGGCACCAACTGCATTGTACGTGTGGAATAAAGATCACAAAAAAAAAAAAAAAAAGCGGAGGTGGCATGCTCGAAAAAAAAAAAAAAAAAAAATCGACGGCTGTGTGTTCCTTCCCCAAAACTTGTTGAATGGCTAACTGTAACTCAATCCTGGGTGAAAGCTGTGGGAGGCACTGCAAATACTAAAACTTAGAAACATGGAGTGTTCTCATGAGTATTGAGGTTGAAGATCCATGTGAAGACAAGTTTGACCCCAGGCCTGCTGTTTTAAAGTGGTATGATGAAAAGACTAAACCCAGATCACAAACCATAAAGAAAATAAGACTTAGATTAGTTTTCTTGAATTTTGTGAATAAGTTAAATGATTTTTTTAAATGGTTAGAATTTGTCATGTCATGAAAAGGTGTTATATCTAAATATTCGTAGTCTTTTCAGCATTACAATGTGACAACTAGTTACAGCAAAATTTGTCATGATTGACTAATAATGGAAGGGGAAATGTTAGTTTCTTTTGTTTAATTTTAATAAACTGTTGCTAGTAAAAAATAAGGCCACTAGCAACTGTTGCTACTGCTAAAAAGTGAACGAAATCGGGGTCTGGACACTACAATCATTGTAAAACTAACTTTTGATAGCACATTTTTTGTTTTGCCAATTTGCGATATAAACTAGTACTTTGTCGCGAATTGGCAAAACAAACGTGCTATAAAAATAGTTAGGCCTACAATGATTGTAGTAAGTTTGTGTGTATTTTACACATCAATGTGTGAAATACACACTCACTATAATCATTGACATTTGCAAGTAAATGAACTTGCAAATGTTAAACTATTAAAACATATTTAAGATTAACCACAAGTTTGTCATTTTTGGCAATATAAAGTATAGAAAACTGAAGGAAAGCGATTATTATGATTCTATGATAAAAAATGAAAATTATTTGTGAATTTACGAAAAGAAAATAATTTCCGAAATAAGTGCAAAACATTTTGGTAACAAAGCAGTTAAATACTTTTTAAAAAGATGAGTTTGGGCTCAATTTTAGGAGCCAGGGTCCTAAGGCCTAAAGCCCGGGCCCGGCCCGCTTTCTTTGATTACATGTGTTTGCTGAGCCTGTGCCCGCATTCTTGGAAAATTTTGCTTTAAAGGCTTGCATTATACACTAGCCAAAAGTATGGCCCAAGCAAGGATTGGTTTAAAATTCATTAATTTAAAAAGTTTAGTTCAGTTAATCCACTTCACAAAATTGTTTTTAGAAGTACTATGCTTCATCCAAATGTTGTAAACTGTGGATTTGAAAATAATCAATGTGCCTTTCGACCGTATCAGGGAATCTAATTTTGGTAAAAGCTGAAAAGAGAATAGTTTAGAAACAAAAAAAAAAAAATAATTATTTTTGATTTCTAAATTTACTTTTATTTTGAATAAATTTTATTATAAAATGTAAAATGCCGTACAGACAGTTGCAAGTGTTTGAAATTTTGACTCTAGAAAGCTAACCTTTGCAATATCATTTACATATATGCTAATTGGTACAGGTAGTTTAGAGTGATGTAGTAGATTGTAAAAAAAAAATATGTAGGGAAATTTCCAAAATTAAAAAAAAAACGTAAAAGCATTCCAGACCAGATTATTCTGCATTTAGTAACATTAACAAAGCTTTGCGCTTAATAGTATAATCACAATGTTATGTGTGTAAGTTTCCAGATAAAGTTCATCATGGAAAAAGAGAATTGCATCTAATGCCTCAGCACTTCAACTTTATCTTTTCTCTAAAACTCGACCTGCTGTTCTAAAGTCAACCCAAAAATCGCGGGAGTGAGGAAATTTTAAAAAATAAATAACAATACTTCTAACTGCACAATTTTGAAAATTAATACATGATTTTAAAGATAAGATTATTTTTAATAAAATGCAAAAAATAAGAATGATTTTTTCCCAGTTTTTCGATACCAGACATTCTTAAACTACTCCTTGCTTTGGACAATGTATAATGAAGTCTTGCTAAGCAAAATTTGTCTTTCAATGTCAGCTAGCTTAGGAAACTGAAAATCCTTTTACCAGGGTGCAACAAATCCACAATGAAATTCAACATGCGTACTAGGCTCAGAATTATGTGTTGAATTAATTACGATAATAAAATTCAAGACTTGTAATTCCGAGCGCGGGCTTTTTGGTAGTTAATGAATTCTGAGCCCTGGCCGTGCGCAAGCTAGTATATGATATCAAAGTCATGTACAGTTCTGTCCAAACATTTAACCCTTAGCTTATCTCTTCCTGGAAAACAAAAACCGTACTTTTTTTTTATCTGAATCTCTCAAATTCGAATTACCGTAATTTTCGTCGTTTATCCCCAGACACTGGAATTCACCCATTTTTTTCATCTTCGTATATTCTGCGCCGGCTTATAATTTGCAGATTGCGGCATTCAGAAACAAAATCGCCGTTTAATCTGCACATCAAATATGCTGATCTAGAAGCGGAATTTTCAACAGAAAACTGCACGTGGTGACCCCAGAGTCAAAGAAAAAAAAACTCAATTAAATCAAGAAATTCACATTTAAAGGAAACTTAACATTTTTATCTTCGGCCACAAAATAAGCATAGTGGGCATCCATAGAGTGCAAAATTTAATCACACCGATGCAGCAGCTCCAATTGCATTAACACTGCCAATGATGAAATGTGATGTGGAACAATTAATAGAAATGCTGTACATACTCGTGTGTAAGTCAAGTTTTTTGAAGAAATCCTGCTTTCAAAGTTGGCTTAAACACAGGTAAAAAAAAAAAAAATAGGGCTGGACTTCAGTGAATTTTCCTGCGGAGTTTACCAACGGGTTTGTTTACGTTTAGACCGCGACTTTTCGCGCTAGTTTTCTGACCTGTTTGAAAATTATTGCGTAGTGACGCGATCATATATATCATCAGCTGTGCCACCACTTTAAATTCGGCAGTATTAATGACAAGTTTGCTTTTCGATGACAATCATAACCAGCAATGAAGGAAAATATCAGCAGCAAAGACTTTGGTCAAAATGGTAAAGGACGAGCTAAAATACAAGGCACAGAGCACACGAGATCCAAAACTTGGAACTTTGAAATGATGCATACATGTGCAGGTTCGTGCAGCAAGCGCTGTGCATACATTTTAATTGGCCGATGATGAAGAAAGGGCACAAGCACAGCCAGTGTTTTGTCTTTCCCAATAATACAAAACAACTCCCGCCGTACCTCCCTACAACTTTTCTGACACCCCTTGCCCCTCCTTCGCTTTGTTCAAACTCCTGGACTGAACAGTATTTTGCGGGAGAGTTCCTTTTCCAGTTATACCCCCTCTAATGCACAATTACCCTACAGATTTAAAAAAAAAATCAAACTGCCATAAAAACGTCTTTTTTTTTTTTTTTTTTGAAATCTGGTTTATCCGTGGATTATGCGACTAAAATTGCTGTACATGTTTTTCAGTGATATTTTCCGTGGTGGCCATGACAATTTTTTTGGTTGACCAGGTGACCGTATTTTTCGATCCCTGAGTATAGAATACATTTTTGAAGTGTGCTCTTGCTGAAAAATTTCTTTGTGATCGTTTAAGTATGGACTTGCATGTTAGCATTTTAAGTTGAATAATGGCTGAATTTTTCTTTTCTTTCAGTTTTCAGGTTCCAAGATGAATTCTAGTGAGTGTTACAAATGCCACAAAACTGGCCATTTTGCTCGTGAATGTCCATTAAGTGATGGAAGAGGTGGTGGCTATCGTGGTGGCCGAGGTGGTGGTGGTGGCGGCGGTGGCGGCGGCGGCTATCGTGGTGGAAGGGGAGATTCTAGGTCCTCACCAAGAGGTAATTATTGTATTCATGTTGGGTTTTTTTTTCTTGCGCTGTGGTTTCACAATTGTTTCTAAATGTATGAAGAAACATTAACTGTAAATTCCTAGCTTTTTATGTATTAAACATTTTGACAAAAAATTTTTAAGTACACAAGTACTTAAAAAATTAATGCTGACTTGTATGGTAATCAAGCTGAAGTTGTTGTTTTGTGCCTCATAATTACAAAGAAATAATGCATTGACCAGGTGATGTATTTCCAGCAAAGTTTGTACTTAGTAAATACGGTGACATTTTGATAATTTTTCTGCATCATATACTGAAATAAAAAATAGTCATGCATGTATGTAGCTGTAAAAATAACCAGAAAATCCTAAATATCAAGTATATTGTGAAGAAAGTTTTATATGCAAAAGGAAATGTTAGGGTTATAGGAGATAATAAATCAGAAGTTAAGACTTGCACATATTTTAATCAAATTTAAGTTTGCAAGAAAGTTATTCCAGTAGTCTTACCTGCTATTACTGCTTTAAGATTATCAGAAAATAGTGCTGTAATTCAGCCATTCAACAGAAATTTGTTTAGATGGATAACTAAAGTTGCTGAAATGTGATTATAGTGATCAAATAAGAGTTATTGTAAAAGTAAGGAAACTTAAGACTGCAGAATTGATAGTCTTGAGTGCTAGTGTCACTGTAGGTACTGGTGAGCCCAAATGTGCCCATGGAAGAATGGTTGGTTGTCTTGCAGCACTGGCTCAGGAACCATTGGCCAAAAACAGTACGAATGGCTGCTTTATATAGCCCTTGGTGAAGCTCAGGGTGATATTAAACCTGAAAGGAGGGGGGGGGAGAGAATGCCTAGGCATGTGCAATATATACAAAGTAAAAATATTGGACAAGCTGTGTAAAGTATTAGAGCCCTTTCCACTTGACAGTTGGGCAACACCTGATGTTGTGAAATTGTCGAATAGCTCGCATGTCAGGGTTGTGTAGCCCCAAGTGTCCCGGAATCTGTCCGGTTTTGAAAATATTTTCCGAGAATCTGATTTTTTCTGCAAAAAATCTGGTTTTGGGATTTTCTTTTTTTCTTTTTTATCATGTATGTTTTTTTCCCCTCATTAATTTTATCAGCCATTTTTCTCCAGCGCCAACACTGGCTGTGGGAATCCGTATAAGTAATTTGAAAACTATTTTGATTTTGCATTTAGTTCTGTTAATTCATTAAACTTAATTCCTTCCTTCGAAGGATATTTTGCCTGATAGACATTCTGCTCTTACTATTTCCTGCAGCAATTATGTTGTACTAGGGCCCTCGCCAGGTGATTATTTAGGTGATCGGGTTGGGGAAGATCATGTCAATTTTGGAAACAACAGTAATATGTAAGATTTCTTATTGAAACCCAGTTTGTAAATTGACCAGTTTTAAGAAAAATTTAGTGAATTTATAAAAATTGCATAGCTGCCAATCCTTCAGATTTACCCGTAAAGCTTCAGATTTTGGGGCGTTTTTCCGATATTCCGATCGGAAAGTGATTTCTTCCGATTTTTCGTTCTCTTACCAAAAATCCCTATTTTTTCTTCCCATTTCAAAAGCAAAAAAAAAAAAAAAAATTATTCCATTCAAAAAAATTCTTAACATGAGATGATTAAAAAGAAAAAATCCTCCTTATTTCCGCTGTGAAGAGAAATGGGTGAGTGGCACGGTTTCTGCTTACACGTGGACTTTTGGATGGATTAGAGTACCTACCCCTGCGTAATGTAAGGTTACAATAATGTTCTCTTCCCCCCCCCTTTCAGATAACGCATTGTTTGTCCCTGGGGTCGCAGCTTCTCTGAGGCCAGCGAGGATGTGTCTTGCATTCCAGCACTCCCATTTCGAAATGCTATTTCAGAACGTAGTTATCGTAGAAAAAAATTCAAACTGATTCTTAATTTGTGGAATTTGAAGCCCAGATTGATACCCAACATGACAAAATAAAGGAAAAAGTTGCCCGTTTTGTAAAATTAAAAATGCATTAGGCATGGTTTCGTAACTTCTTCTGTGGCAATAAATTTGACCTAACAAAAGAATGCTACTTAAGAGGAAGTTGGGGGATTCCAATGTTCATTTGAGCCTTTGCTATTCCAGCAAAGATTTATTTTGCTGGTCAGTAAGTTTTTCAACTGTGCTTTTTTTTGTTCGTCGCTCGATAACTTGCATAAAAATGTCTTTGCTTGCTTCAACAAAATTAATATGTTGGGGTACTATTTTTTTCTCTGCAAATTGTATCTCTTTAAGCTGTACTGTTTTACTACAGCAGTTTTACTTGCATTTTTTTTTCCAAGTGTCAATAAATTTAGTATTAGTGATTCGCTATGAGCAACAATATAAAAGGGGGAAAAGTACTATCAAACATTCTGTGATGCGTATTCTGTGGAATTCTTGTGTATTGCAAAATCTTCAAAAAATTAAAAATATGCATTTTGCACTGTGTCATGTAATTTCAGCGTTTCGCGCGGTGGAAGGAATATTACTAATCATATTTCTAGTGCCTGGAACAAATCTAAAGTTGACTGCATGGAAAAAAAAAATTTGAAATTAACTTCCTTTGTTAAAAGTTCTGATGAACTGGATGCGATTTGTGGAAAATGTTTGTTCACTTAGTCTTTAGTTGAACATAATTTACCAATTAGTGTCACTCATTTATTTAATTTTTTTTTTATTCGACTGTCTCATCGTCCGTCGTTTCGTAAGATAATCCTAGCATGAAAATGGTTTGTTTTTGAAAAAAATTTTAGTTTGTTCCGTGACTACGTGGGATACGATACTATTGGATTTGGGGGTCAAAGGGTGTGAAACATTTTTCCCTATAGATGCAAGCTTCCATAAAAAGAAATTTTTATCTCTTTATAGATTATAATGATATAGCATAGTAATGAGAAATTCTGTATGGATAATCAAAATAAACGTGCTTATAAATTCAAACATCTTTAGTCATACAATTAAAAGTTAAGACTTGGAGTGAGGTAACATTTTTTTAATCAATATGTTCAGTTTATTTAAGCAATACGCGCGACAAGTAATTTCATTGGAAATATCGATTAAAGAATTTCATCGAATATATCGGTTATTTTTTTCTACGATTTTCGGTTTCTGAAAGTTGGCAGGTATGAATGTGATTAGAGCATTTTCATTGACGTAATTAAACCCCATGAAATTAAAGTGAGAAAAACTGCAAGGATTTTTGTAAAGCAAAATAAACTTTTCACCTCATTAACCTAAGACAAAAATATTTGGAAGAAACTAGTAACTAAAAAAAAATTAAAACTGTCAGCTTCTGGAATACGGCATCAAAACGAAGCAGGGGCGTTAAAAATGCGTAAAATTAGGGTTTTAGTAAAAGAAAATCAGAGATAAAAGTAATCTAGAAGTAAAATGCTACCGTCAATTTCCAAAATGCCGTGGAAACGTAAAAGACTTGCAAATGCCTAACAAATATGGATTTTGTAGGTTGGAAGAGATCATTAACCTAACTGAAATGAAGCTATCTGGAAGCCAAAAAAGACAATTGCGTTCAACTTCTAGAATGCCTCACAATGCGACTGTGAAAGACTGATAAAAATGTGTAAAAATGTTTGTAAAAAAATAATTAAAAGAACAAAAAAATCAATGTAACTGCAGTGAAGCTATCTGAAAGCAAAAAGAAAAAAAAGTTGCTACATCAACTCTTGCAGAATGCTGACCATTGCAGAAGCAGAAACACTTTAACAAGTATGGCTCTTGTAAAAAAATAAAGCGCCTTAAGTTACCTTTCAGCTAGATTAAAATGTAGGCCTCCAGGGGGGTTGGATATTAGCTACCGAAATGCCACATGGTGCTTTAAAAGTGCATAAAAATCTCTTCCAAGCAGCCCTTGCAAAAATTTGTTTCTCACTTGGGAGGAAAAATCTACTGGCCATCATTGGCTACTATATTAAAATATTTGCTAGCCACTACAAAATATCTAGTCGCCACTGGCTACTGACATTCGCAAGGACTGCTTCCAAGATTAAAAGCTGAAGAAAAGCGATTATATCTTGTCAGGTTGAAGTTATGTTCGAAAAATATAGAAGAATGAAAGCTAAAATAAAATGAGTGGGGAAGAACAGTTGTCTGCGTGGTCTATCAATTACAGCTTTAAGTCTTGAACGGGAGAAATCGTTATGTGAAGAAAATCAGTGTGTATACCTTTCCAAAAATCGGCAACGGGCGTCGTGCTGTTTCTGCTTTCGGGATTTTCACAGCTAAGTTGTGGGCTTCTACTACAGAAAAAATGAGTTCAGTGTGAGTGGATGAAATGTTATTAGAGTGGATAAAGCCTTGTAAATGCGTTGCAAAAAGTACAAAAGTGTTTTGTTAAACACATTGTTAGTTATGGAATTTCAGTGCAGAATAAACTTTTGGAAGTACCTTCAACCAGAGGTTAAGCTACGATCGCTATTTTCGCAAAATGCGATGAATTAATCCAAAACGAGAGAGAATTAGCGTCCCGTCGCAAAATGGCGCCAGACATTTAAATATCAGAGCTGATTGTGTTCCGAAAATTTGAGCCCCCGTAGTCCAGGGAGAAAATTAAAATTCCACCACTAATTCGTGGGTAAAAAAAGTATTCCGTCATACAACGGAAAGGTCATCCATTGTTCGGTCGGACGGCGTTGCGATGTTTCGTCAACGATTCGTCCCGCGTTGGTTTGTCCACTACGACGATTCGGCGCGCCTCAGTATGTCCACTACAACGATTCGGCGCGCCTCAGTTCATTTTTCCTTACTGTTTTTCTAAATTTTAACATCTAATGATCTTGGAATATGGCAATGAATTAATAGAGCTACAAGGCAAATTAAAAAAAAAATTATAATAACATCAAAGTTGCAACAATATATACCAAGACAGTTTTGTGTTTGAAGTTAATTTTAAAGCGATATGCAGGACATTATTGTTAGGTAAGTCATGGTGAAATTTTTAATGATGCATTTCTCGTATACAGCATATTAAATTCAAAATCTTTCCTCGTTAAAGTGGGCAGAATTTATTTGTTACTGCGCATTGGGATGGAACCATTCTTTTAACAGTTCCTGCCTTTTCAGAGAACTTACGAAAAGTTATCTTTTCCTTTATACATTTTAGGTGAAAGGACTTGCTAGCACAACCATATGAGCGAAGGTTAAGCATGTCCTTAATAAATCAGGCCTGCCAACCCTCCAGGTTTAGGTTGACAATGCCGGATTTCATTACATGTCCCGGAATTCCGAATTATAAATTAATATTGCCGGATTCCACGATTTTCTTTATCGTAAATTAAAAAGTAACTAGAAGAAAATTAGAAGTTCTCCAAAGCATCGGAGAACTTCGATGATTACCGTAGCGTAAATTAAAAAGTAACAGGGAAAGTTGGAAGTTCTCAGGTGTTCATTAGTGGAGAAGTAACCTTTCCCCTCAGAGTCAGCAGTTCTGCTCAGTGATGTTTACTCTTCTGTCTGCTAATGATCTTGCGCTGCAAGCACGGAACAGGCTTGACGCTGGTGAGCACCATACGTACTGACAGATTTCTCGTCTTTCTACTATATCGGAAGCTAGTGGTAGTGTTTTGGTTTGTTTGATGTATTTCATCTCTCTTCACAGGAATTTCTGAGAATGTTTTGTGCAAGTGTTTAATCACTCAATGGCTGGTAGAAAATCTGTTTTTAAGAAGTGTTATACGACAGATTATCTGTATAATCGAACAAGGGCCAATAATTTGCCTTTTGCTCTACTTGTAGGTGTGATTTTTTCAGTTTTCCACAAGGGCAAAGGAGATCGTTAATCACATTTGTATGCAAAAACACGTGGACAATTATTCTAAGTGCCATTATCCGTGCTGAGTGCTTGTTTACTTCATTCCTCGTGGAACACGCTTACCTTCAAGCTGTGCTGACCATGCAAGTGTGCTTTTTAAGAAAATATTCCCAGATAGTAACATTGCAAAAAATATGCATGAGCCAGAACAAAAACATTGTGCGTCATTGTTGAAATGGGGAAATCTTCAAAAATGGACTTGCATGCTTGCCAACTTATACGGATTTCCGCTTAATTTTACTGATTTACAGATAGGTCTTTTTTACAGATTTTAACATTTCAATTGCTCAGTCGAAATATTTCAACCCTCTGCAACCCTCCACTTAGATTTTCTACCGGACCTTACAAGCGCCGTGTCGTGCGATGTCATCTTTGACTCGCTGACGTCGTGCAGTAGCTCTCTCCATGAAAGTGCTCAAGTGATGTGCCGACCAGAGTTAACCAAAATGTGTAATTACGCTTCTAGTATGCATTGAAATTTTACCAACACGTACGTGTAAAAATTCGTATCGGGAATTTTTCACTGCGCGTAAAAATATGCATCGAATAATTTTACTTATTCGTTAAAATACGCATAGGGGCGGTACTTCGTCTTTCAGGAACGGAAGTAAACGAAAGTTTTTTTCCGTAATCGTAACTTTGTTTTCCTGTAATGTTGTTGCCTCTGTCCAGCATTGTTGTTATATATCATTTTATTCCATAAATATTTGTATTTCGGTTTAAAAATGGAGGAAAAATTTCCGAAAACTAAAATTTGACGGCAAAAGAATTTTGCTGTAATCTTTTTAAGCAAGAGTGCGCGGTGGCTTTGAGGAATTTCTCCTTTTCCGTCATAATCTGGGGTTATCCTAGAGATCAATGCATAACTGAACTGAATTTTTTTTTCATATTAACATTTTTTATATGCATTAACGTAACATTAGTGCTTCAAATTATGTCCATTGACATTTCAAACATCTGAAAGTATGCTTGCAGGATTTTTCTCTTAAGGTTGGAAAGTCTGTAAATATATGAAGAATTGCTATTTTCCTTAACCACCTCCCAGATTCTTTAAGCAATAGAAAAAGGTTAAACAATTGCTGTTCCACGGCCACCAAACATGCTTCCAGTAATACAATGTGAGATGAATAAGTTCCATTGTATACCTTTCTATTTCAATGTTGCAAGGATACCAAAAGTATGACAGTAAAAACAAAGATTGTTGTCTAGAAACTAATCAAAGCAGTTGGTTAATGTTTTAAAACGGAATTAAATCATTTTCTTTGGCAGTATTTTAGATATACATGGAGAGGCCAGGCCAGCAAGGACTTTCTATGGTTTTTCACAACCAGTAAGTAAAGAATGGTACTTTAAAATTACCAAAAGAATGGTGTGGCTTGTTGAAACAATTAGAATCTTTTTTTTTTTTTTGAACATGTAGTCATTTTATAAATGTCTTTGAATGGCAAGTTTAAGCATTTCATTTCAGATTCACCCTCCCCTCTTGGATTAGCTTCATGCAGTAGGTTTGGAATCCAAGAAATAAATTTTTTCCACTGGAGTCATTCTCATGCTGTATCAGATGCACATTTTGCAGAAGTTTGTTATTTTGTATGGATTTCTCATGATCCATGTAATTTTTTTAAATTATAGATCTTAATTTAGACTACTATGGATTCTCCATAGTTGCTACAGAAATTAGTCTTACAGATGGCAATTAAGTATACTATGGAAATAAAAAATCTCAGTGAAATCTTTTTAATGTGTACAGTTTATTTTCAAGGTTGTAACACAAACATTTTGTTTTGATTTTCTTGGGTTACATGACTGAGTTATCACTGCCCTAAAAATCACAAATGTCCTTAACTCCTAGAAGTGGTACTAGATTTTTTTCTGCAATGAACAGTTTTAAGAAAAAGGTCAAAATTAAGATAGGGTGACTGCTAGAAATGACTGCTGTAGCAGCAATGAAAATATTTGTTTTTCCACTCATATTTTTCTGATCATGTTTCTTGTTCTTCGGTGATGTAAAAAAAAGTAATACTTAAGAATTTTGTCTAATGAACTGCAGTTTTCCTGTTTCTCATAGTATCTTCTTAAAACCAATCAGTAGAACACATTTTTGCTCCTGTGCCCACTTTTTAAGAAATTAAATTTCGAAACTGGTACTTTTATCAGGCTGTTGAATCTTTTACTCCTAAAATTGTTTATGGAAGTGTGAACAGCACAGTACTGATTTTCCACTCTTAATTTCCCTTAAATCTGTGCTTTCCCTATTTTTTAGTCACTTCTTGCTTCATCAGAGCAAGCAGTGACTAAAAAATATTTTACAAGTAGTTTTTTTTCTTGAAGCAAAATTAAAGTTCAAAAACACTACTACTAGCCTATTCAGAGAAAATGACTATGGGAAATGCATTTTGGCGATGGGAGAGCTTTATTCCAATTTTGGACCTAAATTTCTTTTTGAAGAAAATGTAAAATTATCTTTTGGTTTCTAGACAGCAAAAAGTAATGGAAAACCATGCATTTTCAGCATAATTGAAGTTTAGAATGTGATAATAGTGATCCTAACTACCATGAAAACAATTGTACTGGTCATGAAATAGTTAAATTTTTAGCAGGGACCAAATAAGCGATTTTCTGTTTAAATTTTGCCTTATTAGAAAGCAAAAATGCTTGTTTCACTGATGTACCTTTCCTTATTCTTTGCACATTTCACTTGGAAATAAAAAAAATAAAAAAAAAAAATGGGGTCACCTGTACCATTTTTTTTTATGAATAATGTACCTAGCTTTTTGTTTATTTTATTTTTATTGTGGTTTGAAGACAAACATGAATAACTTCAAATCTATGTAGGCACTATGTTTACTGTAAGGGTTCCCTTTCATAACAAATTGATTTTGTTAATTAGAAAAAAGTTTGTGCCACTAGTGTTTCCCTCAGTGTTCAATTCATACAGTTTAAGTAAAAATTCACTTTTATGCATTTTTTAGAGTATATATTTTTTAAAGACAACTTCAGTACCTGGAGGGTACTAAAAAAAGGATGTATGCAAAGGAGTATGTATAGCAGCATTCGAATTACACAGTGGTCTGCTGGCCATTGACCAGTAAAACTTCTGTCAGACCACTGAACTATTGATTTTACTGGCCCAGTGGCCAGTAAGGTTTTTTTTTCTAATTTGTCACAAGTTAAAGGAATTTGTTTTTTTTACCTTGCTGTATGGTTTTCTTTTTAGGCTGTAAACTAATAGGTTTAAAAACAAATATTGGAGATAATTTTATTTTAATTTATAATTTCATTTAATTTGTCTTAAATCAGTCAATTTGAGATTTTGATAATAGTGAAAATTAGTATTGCAGACGTGCCAACTCTCTGGATTTAGGCAAGAGACTCCGGATTTTCAGCCTTTCCTCCTTCCTGCCCTCTGGATGAATGTCAGATTCTCCAGATTTTCACCTAAAATTAAGTTTGGACGGTCAATTCCATCAACCACCTGTGAAATCTTTTTCTTTCTGCATCAATGCAAGGTGGCATTATTCATCAATTTAGTATTTTTTCTCTCTCCTATCTGCAAAAAGAAAGCCACCTCAGCGGCGGAATGGTCTAAGCGCTGGCTTCTGACCAATTATCCGAGATGGGTCGGAAAAATTTACCTTAAAAAAAAAAAAATTCTCCCAGTCAGATTGTCATGACTATGATGCCTTCAGCAAAGATCTGACCTGCTTTGGCACTAGAATGCCGGGGAGGGTCAGTAATTGATTCACAGATGGGAGCTGCCTTGCCTTCTCCTTGCAGTTCTGTGTCTCAACCCCTTGCCTCAACAGAGCAGCACACAAAAGTGATGATAAACTGTCAGGGTTGCCATGCTACCTGGAAATCAGGGAATTGTCAGGGGAAAAAATATTGGCTCAAAAGTCAGGGAAAACATGAATTTTCGTAAAAAAATCGAGGAATTTTGAAATTTTATTTCGCAAGTCAGGGAATTTGGGGAGTTTCTAAAATAAAATACTTTTTGCTCTGTGTTTGATCTTTCTCTGTATTTAACATTTTGTTTAGTTCACTCCCAAGGACCGAACTGTAGGTTAAAGGGGAAGAGGGGTGAAACTAACTTATTTGGCAGAGTTCTCAGTCATACGGGGAGGAAACCCCTATGGTGGCTACTAGGAAATGAAATGGGTGTGTAGTGTTGGAGTGAGAGTGGAGCCTGTTGGAGGGGTTACGATGGAGTGACCAAAGCACTTCCTGCCCCCTTCATGCCCTTGTTTGACTGCCAGACTGGGGATAAAAATGGTGAAAACTAACTTTTTCTATTCATGAAACTGGCTGAAATTTTTACATACACCATAATTGGTTAGCAGAAGCTGACCTCTAAAATTTCGCGTGAATTGGTAAAGAACTTTTAAAATTATCCTTTAAAATTTTAAATGGGATAAATCTTTTAATTTAGTGCTGTTACTGAGGGTTTCTGGTGAGCTTTGCCGTGCCTCAGTGCGTTTTAGGCTGGGAGAGCTTAGTGCTGAAGGGTCACTAAACGGGCTTTTGAGGGGTTGCAATGACTGCGTGTTCCAACAGAAGCCAACTGAGTTTGCCTTTTACGTTCAGAGATTCTTTTCGGAGTAAATGTTTGTTTCACTGAATATGTTGCAGAATGCTTTTCATTCCTTTTTTTACTGCTATTTAGAAAGATGAAGTGTTCATATTCTATTTTTTCCCCCTCTTTTCTCTGCAAGAAAAGATTTCGCTTCAATGTTTGACTTAAGTTTGCGTGCTAAATATTTCAATGACTACATCTATTCCTTTTCAAATTTTTTTATTTTGATATAACCGCATAATAAAGTTATGAATTCACTCTCCGCGAGAAACTTGCTGCAGGATGACGAGCTTAAACAATTTTTTTTAAGCTTTTATCCGATTCGCTTGAAATTTAAGGTGCCCGTTCCTGTTAGTGATTTATGGAGTTGATTAAAGGTTCAGTCAGTTTTGCGAAAAATCCGCAAAAACATATTCTCAACATTTTTTATTGCAGTCTCAGAACCCCATGTCGGATACTTCGTTATCAAACCAAAGCCTCTATCACTGTCTTGCATGTCAAAACACTGCATTACAAGAGTTAAAAAGCTAGTTCAATATCCTGTTATGGAATTGCTTATTCACAAGTTTCTGCTCAGCTAACTAAAAACAATATTTTAATATCTTGCATGCAAATCTGAGGAAATATCTAATTAACCAGTATTTTTTTCTCATATGTTAAGCATATTTTCAAAACGCTGTTGCAACCACCTGGAATTTTACTCAACCACCTGGAAGTCGGGGAATTTGATTTCAGAGTGGGGAACCCTGACAGTTGAGTTCTGGCGAATTCAATTAACGACAAAAGGGAGTACTTACAGTTGGTCTCTCCTTGTGACGCAAGGAGATGCTAGTATGTCGCTTATTGTAGTCTTCTCCTTTGCACACAACCTAAAGAAGAGACTAAAAACAGTTTGCTGCTATTTTATTCCTGAAGAATGACATGTGGGCTATTTTACATTTTCATCATCTTGCGGAATTGACGTACGTGAAATATTTCGGTAGAGGAACGGGGTGTTGATTTTCACGGTTTCTTCTCCAGAACTGTAAGTGGACCAATAACACTTGTGTGATTTTATGAGCTGTAAACATCTCCAGATTTTCAGATTTTGAAGGTTGGCATGTCTGGTATTAAGTTGCAATAGTCAAATTAGCTTTTCCCTAACAAGAAATGCAGCAGAAACTTGAACTATTATATTTCATTTAGAACTTGAGCATTGTTCTTTAAATGCTTTTGGATTTTTAAAAATAATTGTCAGAAGGTATAAGGAATAATTTGAAGTACATACTTTTTTTTTTGCATTTAGTTAAATGATTAAACTTTAACTCCCTCCTTCGAAGGATGTTTTGCTTGATAGACATTATGCTCTGTTCTTACTATTTCCTGCAGCAATTATGTTGTACTAGGGACCTCGCCACGTGATTTTTTAGGTGACTGAGTTGGGGAGTGGGGTGGCTAGGGATCATGTTAACTTCGAAAACAATAATTTTTCCACATTTAACTTGTTTTGCAAAACAGGAATCCATTATGTAAAATTTTTGTTTGAAACCCGATTTCTGAATCTATTAGTTTTAAATAGTTTAGTGAATTTATGAAAATGTGATTGGAGCATTTTCATTGATATAATTAAACCCCATGAAATTAAAGTGAGAAGAGAACAGCAAGAGTTCTTGTAAAGCAAAAAAAAAAAAACTACTTTTCACCTCATCAATCAGATAAACTGAAAAAAAAAAAATGCGATCGGCAGTTTTCGGAATACCGTGTAACACGACTTTGGAATCAAAGCAGGGGCTTTAAAAATGCGTGAACAAAAATTTAGTAAAAAAATCGGAGATAAGCCATCTAGAATTCTAGTAAACTAAATAAAATGCAACAGTCAACTTCTGAAATGCCGCATGGCTGCGGAAACGGAAGGGAATGTTGCAAATGCTTAATAAATGCGAATTTTGTGGGAAAAAAAACCCAGCATTCTGACTGAAATAAAGCGATCTGTAGGAAGCCAAAAAAGGCAAAATTACGATCCACTTCTGGTATGCCTCGTAATGCGACCGTAAAAAACGGAAGACTGACTAAAAATATGGTTTTTGAAAAAAACACCTTTTCAATCTGAAGTGAAGCTATCTGGAACAAAAAAGGAAAAAAGTTCCGACATCAACTTACGAAATGCCGAAGGCCACGTTAACAGGCCTCCATGCTAAAAAAGTAAAAATTGCGACCATTAGCTTCCAAAGTGCCACATCAAACTTACGTGGTGCGTTTAAAAATGCATAAAAATGTAGATTCAAACAAAGCTCAAGGAAGTTAAAATTATCTGTTTGAAAAATATGGAAGAATGAAAGCTAAAATAAAATGCGTGTGGAAGAACAGTTGTCGCCTGCATGATCTATCGATTACAGCTGTCTTAAACTGAAGCCAGCGTTAAAAATTAGTAAAAATTCCCCTTCCTTTGTTTTAAAATTTAAAGAAATCTTAAAAAAATTGTTACCAAAATAGAAAAACAGTTTGCACGTCTTCCAGAATCTGTGAGGGGCGGCGCACGTTTCTGCTCCCAGGGCCTTTGTATAGGACCTTGTGCTGGTGTTCGGTACAGCTAGTCAGGATTAATCCGATTAAAGCAACAAACTTAAACATAGTGGTTATATGGTTTGTAACTGTGGAATATGTCAGGAGTACAGAAATTCATTCTGCATGAGTAACATGTATGTAAACTGCATGTTTGTCACATGTTAAAGACTGGAGTAAGCGGGTTCTAAGACAGAGGGATGCTTATCGTTGACTGATGATTTGAGGCGAGGGCAAGCGTACTGTGTAATCACTGAAGTGGATAGTCTCATTCAAGGAGACATGTGGTGGAAGTACTTGCCGACAAAGTTGATATTAATGTAAGGAGTGTGCACACCATTATCCAGGATCGTCTGGTGTACTGGAAGTTTTGTGTGCAGTGGGCGCTGCACAACGTGCAACCGGTGCAGAAAGAAATTTGTAGGAGTGTCCTTGGAACATTTACTGTGGTATTATGAGGGTCACTGTTTCATTGACAGAATCATTGCAAGTCAGAGATGAAGAAACATGGTGCTTTTATTATCAACCTGAAAGCAAAACGTAAAGCAGCCAATGGAAATAAATGTATGTAGTCTCCACCATCAAAGAAGTCAAAAGGCGATGCAGACAAGTGGATTAAAGGTCAGGTTGACCTTTTTGACCACAAGGGCCTTCTGTTGATAGTTTCTTGCCACCAAAAACACCATAAATGCTGCCCTGTATGTGGACATTCAAATCTCTGTGAGCCTCTCTGATTTTCAAATGGCCTGGGCTGCTGACTGCATTGTAGTCATTCTTCATGGCAATGCCCACACCCACACTGAAAATCATCCAAGATTACCTTTCCAAATTCAGGTGGGGAAACACTCCAGCATTTGTGGGGTCAGATTTCACTTGGATAAAAAGATGCTGGATGCTGTTTGAGAATGGTTCACCAGCAACCTGCTGCCTTCTGCACATGAGAAATAGAATATCTGGTGTCACAATACGATGAAGGCCTTAATAGCCAAGGTTTTTGTTTTCTAAGGTACGTTACATTCAATATCTTTCTCATAAGACCTTTGGCTTGTTTTCATCTGAGTGACCCTTATTTTTGGTGTACCCTGCATGGACAAACTACCATTGTCATATTCAAAAGTTCCATATTTTACCCGTTCTGAATGATTTTGTCTGCAGTTCTTTGAGATTAAGAACAGTTATAGGCAGGGGTAGAAAAATGTCCAGAAATCTGGTGGCCTGGTAAATATTTTAGTGGCCAGACATTGGACCCATGGGGGGGGGTATATAGTATCAATGTACACTTCTGTCCAAAAAATGTTCTACCCTCAGCCTATCTCTCCCTGGCAAAAAAAAAAATTTGTCTGGGGCTCGTAAATTCTTGAATTACAGTAACTTTTGTCGTTTATCCACAGACCCTGGAATTCGCACAATTTTTCTTTTCTTACCTTCGTATAACTGCGCCGGTATATAATTCGCAGATTGTGACATTCAGAAAAAAAATCGCTGTATAATCCACACATCACGAATGCTGGCTGATCCAGAAGTGGAATTTTCGACAGAAAAGCCGGTCACATAAAGACCCCGGAGTCCAAAAAAAATAAATTAGAAAAAAGAAAAAACTAATTAAAGGTTCATTTTTAAAGGAAACTAAATATTTTTATTTTCAGACACAAGAAGTTTAATGGCATGGCATCCATTGAGCACAAAATTTAATCGCGCCAATGCAGCAGTTCCAATTGCATTACACATTGCCAATGATGAAATGCTGACACAGAACAATTTGTAGTAATATCGTATATACTCGCTGGTAAGTCTAAAGTTGACCGCAAATTCTCCCACGAACTTTACTAATATGTTTGCTTTTAGATCTTGTGACAAGCGAAAAGCCTAGTTTTCTGACCTTTTTGAAAACTACTGCGTTGTGACATAATCCTATCCTCAGCTGTGCTCTCACTTTAGGTTTACATTCAGCAATGTAATTGAAAAGTTTCCTTTTCAAAGACATCATAAATAGCAATGAAGGGAAATGGGAAATATCAGCAGCAAAGGCTTAGGTCAAAATGGTGAAGGACAAACTTAAATACAAGGCACAGCACCCACAAGATCCAGAACATGGAACTTTGAAATGAGGCATGCATGTGGAGGCTTGTGTGCAGCAAGCACTGTGCTTACATTTTTATTGGCTGATTGAAGAAGAGGGCACGAGCAAGTAGGTGTTTTGTCTTTCCCAACAATATGAAGACAAAATAACTCCCGCCGTTCCTCCCCGCAACTTTCCCGGTCTGTCATTGACACCCCTTCCCGACCCTTCTCTTGCTTCATACAACTCCTGGACTAAGAATTTTTTTTTTCTGAGTTTTTTTAATTATACCAACTCTCCTGCCCAATTAATTACCTTGCAGATTTCTTTTAAAATCAAACTGGCGCAAAACCTTATTTTTTTTTAGATTAGCATTTATCCACGGATTATACAATGAAAATTAGTCCATTTTTCAGTGATGTTTTCCACAGTTGCTCGGACAATTTTTTTTTGGTTGCCCTGGGCGACCAGTTGACATTTTTCAAGCCCTGGTTATGCATCACTTTTTAAAAAAATTAATTAGCATATTTAATTTTTTAAAAGAATATCAGAATTTTTGTGCTCCAGGTTTTGCTTCTAATGGGTTGTCTATGTGGTCACAATTAACTGTACGTCTAGTTTCTCAAAGGGGTGAAAATGATCCCGTGATTTTCCACATCTAAATTTTTCTGAGTTCCCCCTTTTTTTGTCTTCACAATTTTCTTTATTTAAAAAAAAATTAAGTCTTGCTTCCAGGTATGTTTGTCTTGTAGACAGTAGGATAAGTTTTATGATGGTAGGCTTGGATTTGATACCAATCAAATAACTAGGATTTAAAAAATTTGACACAACTGGTAGGTACAGTGGTCAAAAGGAATTGTCAGCTCCACTGCTAGATGAAGGTGGTATCACCTAGTTTCTTCCACAGTTTTCTGTCTTAATCCAGGCTCCTCCATGTCACTCCTGTATGCTTTTTAATTTTGTCGACCCATCTCCCACAGGGTCTTCTGTTCTTTGGTATCCAGTCTATTTCAGTTGTCCATTCTTCTAGCGTTATGTCTAAGCCCATGCAATTTTAGGGATTTTACTATGATTTTTGTCTTGTCATTTCCCTTATCCACGAGTTCCTCTTTATCTTGCCCTGTTACACCAAGCATGCATTTCTCCAGGCTTCTTTCAGTTATGTGCAGCCCCTGTATGCCCTTTTTAGTTAAGGCCCATGTCTCTGCTCCATATGTAAGAACTGGAAAAAGTGCATTAAACACTTTTCTTTTAAGACACAATGATAAATTGTTCTTTAAAATTGTATAGCTTCTTCAACCAAGTTTTATTTGCTGGGTAATTTCTTTATCAGTGTGACCCTCGCAGGGTCAAATGGAGAACATCCAGCAAATTGAAATTCTGTTTACCTCTAAAGAATGTAACAGAGTAGTGGAATTCTTAATTGGGTTGTTGCATATGATTGCATGAGCAATAAAAGTGAGCACAAAAAACCTGTAGGCAGCAGAAGTGTGCAAAATAAAGGGTATTATATTGGTAGCTGCAGCAAGTTCACAAAAAACAGAACATTCAAGTTGCTCCCGTTTCTTGAAGCAAAAATTAAAAAAACTAATGTTATTGTTGACCTCTTTGTGGACAGTAAACTTGATGGAAGGAAAACATTCAGTGGCTCTTGCAAGTTTCATGAAGTTATTTTTCAAGTTAATAAACCTATTTTTGGTGGCTGCAGCCATATTTTGGTTAATACAAGTTTCAAGCTGCTGTCTGCTACAGTCTGTGATCTCCACCGTAGTATCACAAAAAAAAAAAAACCAGCAGGTACTAACTGCTTGCCAAGATGTAATGCATCCTATATTACTTGGTATCTTTGTGGTTAAAATTGACAATTATTTCTGCTCTATCTTCCAAGAATCTGAATTCTTGTCCCAACTTCCTGCTTTCAAAGCAGTGGCATGCTCATAGCTCTTGTTCTGCCAGTGCATCATCTACTGCCCAACAGTTCTCATCATGTAAATATTTAAATATTTCCTCCCTTCTGTGAAGTGTTTATCTACTAGGCTGAAATTTTCATGAGTAAACTTCTGTTCTTGAAGCAGCCATTTAAAGAACTGGTAGATTAAACTTCATTAGAGCTGCTGTTCTTTCTCAGTGTGTGGATAAATCTTTTCATACATTTGTAGTCAAAATAGAAATCAAGGAATTTACCTTCAACAACTTGGCTGTTTTGTAAAGTTGATAAAGTTTGCTGCTGTGTTATTTTGAAGTGACCATCTAAAAGTGGCTAAATTCCTTCACAAACTAAATTTATGAAATCAAATTGTAGTCTCAAGAAATCCATTGACAGAAATATTTTAATCATTAGTTCTGTTTTAATATATCAATGGTTTATATAGTTATAAACCTAATTTTTGATGCTTTTCAAAGATGCAATTTAAAAAAAATCTGAAAATATCCCATATCTTCAGAGTTAATAAGTTTAGAAAGATTTAACCATGTAACAGTGTAAACATGCAAGTAAAGTTTTCTGTTGGATCACTTGTCATGGAATGAGGAATGAATGAGTTTATGGTGAGCTGTGACTGCACAAAAGGGAGGGTGGGGGTACTCCTTCCTACCTTCCCTTTTGCCTGCCCTTCCAGCAACTCAGTTTTAAGAGCAAAAATATACTTGTTTATTGTAACATTCTCAAACTAAATAAATTAACCAGTTGTACTTTATTTCACCTTTTAAAAAAATTGACTTTGTTTTCAAAGCTTCCTGCTATAACTGTGGACGAAGTGGGCATTTTGCCAGAGATTGCCGTGAACAAGACAAGACATGCTACACTTGTGGCAAATCAGGTCATATTTCTCGGGACTGTAATCAGGATGATAGAAAAATTACAGTAAGTATTGATCACTTAAATTATGATTTGATGCTGTTAAAAGTAATTTTCAGATTTTTTTCGATTGAAAAAAGAAAGCCTTTGAAGTTGTAAATATTTTTGAAATTGTACCTTAAATTTATTTGCAAAACAAATTTGTCTCAGGTTTAGTTGTAGTTGAGCTTCCTGCTGTTTAGTTTTCCTGTCTGTTAATTTCTAACAATTTTCAAAAGTTTTCTCTGATCGATATGTTCAATCGAGATCGGACTGTGGATGATTGGAAGAAAGTGACCTGGTCTGATGAATCAAATTCCTTGAAGCATTACGTAGATGCCAGGGCAGGTACCCTGATTACCAACAGAGGCTGTGGCGTCTGGATAAACTGTTGGGCGAAAACAGGCCAGTGGCTGCGGTGTTATGCTGTGGGTGATATTTTCTTGAGATACTTTAGAGGCCCCATTGACTCAATATCCCTGACAATGTCTGAACATTGTTGCAAACCAAGTTCACCCATTCATGGCAACTGTTACTGCTGTGATGGTCATTACCAGAATTGTAAAGGAGTGGTTTGGTTTGAGGAACAAACATGCTGGTGACTTTCTGTTAATGTCTTGGCCTCCAAATTCACCTGACATTAACCCAATTAAACATTTGTGGTTCGACATAAAGCGCATTCGCGCTAAATCACTACCGCCCCGAGATGTATGTGAACTGAAGGTCCTGCTGTTGGTTGACGTTATGGTACCAGATCCCCAGGATACTTATCGCCACCTCATTGAATCGATAGATGCCTTGCTGAGTAGCAGCTGTTTTGCAAGCTAAAAGGTCTTATTTTTTTTTTTATAAAAAAAATGTTCAAATGTTTCAGAAATTTTCTTATTGCTTATTAGGTAGGTGGTCAAAATTTAATGGCTCATTGGTTTATATTGCTAAAAGAACTGATCAGTTAAACAACCAGGGTGTCTACTGGTCACGAAAGTCACTAATTTTGCTTTTGGGCCATGAATTTATTTTTAATTTTAGTAATTGTTCATTTTCTGGTAAGTGGTAACTATCCCATGTGCACCTATCACAATTTTAGCACAAAAATGTTCAAAATGTTTCAGAAATTTTCAGATCAATTTAGCAATTTAAATTATGCTGCTTATGGTGTCATGACATTTTCCAGGTATAAATGTTAAAGATGTGTAATAAAATCTTGTAGCACAGTGAACATTCAACTTTAGGCATAGTAAAAAAATGTTAGAAGGGCAGGGGGTAGTTTTTTTTAGAAAGAGGGGTAAAGCAACATACATGGTTGTGCTGCCAATTGCACTGTAATTCACAAAAAGATTGTTTTGGTGAAAATATTGACTACCTTTTTGTTATAACTCTTTAGCAAAAAAAAATTGAATTTGGCAAAAACTTGGAATATATATATATATATATATATATATATATAAAATAAGCATCAAATCAAAAGCCAGACACACAAGAACCACCAACAAGCAACAGAAAAACAGACTATAAACCCCTGCACACTCCAGACTAAACTCCTGCAGGGGTTTGTCAGCTTTGTTTTTCTATTGTGATTGTTGGTGGTTCTTGTGTCTTTGGCTTTGATTTGATGCATATTATAGCAAATATATTTATTTGCCTTATTTTGGTTTTGGCAGCATTACGCCATCCAATTAGGTCTTATTTTTCATATTTCATACTTGGTATTTTAATGCTTTATTTTTCATTCTGTTGGTTTTGCACCGTATATTTTCATTTTTTGGTGTTTGTGGAGTTGTTTGCTCTGTTGTGGTTCTTTTGAATAAAATTTGAAATTTCATAACACACACGCACACACAGTGTTAGAATTAGAAATAAATTTTCTACAGGCCAGCAAACCACTCTAATTTGCAAATTACTGGTCCACCAAAATGCCCACTGGTCTGTGAAAGAAAACCCTTGCACATTTATAGAATATGTGAAAATGAATGTATAATTTCATCAGAGCTGTATATCACAAATTTAGAGCAACAGAATGCATATGTATGTATGCATGCAGATAAAACAGCACAGTAAAGCAGTTGTGTAGAAATTCAAAAACAGCAAAAAAAAATCACTTCAGCAGAACCTGTTTATACCAAAATGTGGTGGTCTACTCATTTTTACTGGTCCACAATGCCACAAATACTAAGACATTTAATATGCATATTGTATTTGTATCAAGAACAGTACACTGAAGAGAAACATATAATTTCAAATTAAAGTTTGTAGTACAAATATTACAAAAATCTTGATTTGGACCTTGGTGTTTGCTACAATCTACAATTTTCATAAAACTGAAGTACAGTTTGCAATTCTAATATTAAATTTTTGAGTAGAAAATACCTGAATTTCAAAAAACACAAACTGCCATAGTCAAACTTGGACGGTTTAAAATCTGGTTCAGTTCTTTATGAACTTCTAAATTCCAAAACAAACTTAAAAAAAAAACTACTGGCTAATCTAGCCAGTAACGTCAATATTTCACTGGCCCGATGTAATCTTTACTGGCCAATGGCCAGCGGACCACCATGTAATTCGAACGCTGGTGTGTGTACACACACACACACTTTATCCAGCATTGGATTGATATATATATATATGCATCAGAAACATTGTATGAAATGCACAAAATTATAAGGAGTTTAGGTTTGGTGGGACACTTGAGTGAAAACTGAAATTTCTTGCAGTGTTTTGAGGTTTCATTTTCAGTCACTAGCAACGATTTCAGAGATCCGAAACTGTTCTCAATGAAAAAGCTGAATCATTCCTCTCAACTTCAAACTGCAAAGTTCTAAAATCTGATGCCACCCCCAAACTTAAAACTGCAGTTAAAAGACTACAAGAAACCCACTCTAAAGACCTTTCTTGGAGATTTTACACCACCATATTTCCGAACTCCGCACTTGTTATTCCAGATTAAACTTCATGAAACGGGTTTCCCTCTTCGACCACTCGTGGAATAATTTCTCTCCCACCCGTAACCTTGAAAGGAGGATTGTGGGAAAATGTAAACATCTCTCCTCCAGCCATTTTTTGTCAGTTTCCTCCACTAAAGAGTTCATAAGAAAACTCCTTCCTAGCAATTGAACCCTCTGACAAAATGTTCACTCTGGATGTAGTCTCTTCTCTTCAGTCCCTCTTTCCCACTTTCATATGCTGCTAGTACAATTGCTAAAAGAAAACCAATCACTCTTTGGCCCACTAAAAAAAGACCTGTATGACTGCCTTCAAACTCTAAAAGATCTTAATTGTTTCAAGTTCAACAACAAATACTACTCAGCAGTTGGTTTCATCACTTTCAATGGATCCTTCTGTTATAAGATTTGTAAAATTTTCAAAACTATAGGCTACACTCTCACAGTGAAACCAAACCCTTCTGCAAAAATGTGCCTGCTTAAAGAACTCCCTTGGACACCCCTGGAGTTTATGCTATTCCCATTTCAACTTCCTCAGGCTCAGTGTGTATTGGAAGCACACACCGAAGCATCAAAACAAACTTTAGCACAAAAAAGATGTTTCCAATGGTCTTCCAAAGACAACTTTATCTGCACTCACCCATTGAAGACACCTGCAGTTCCCATTTGAAAAGAAATAAAAAAAGTTGCCCCTTTCATTAACAAGGCATCTATGTTTCCAAGAGAGCATTGACATTTTGTTCACCAAAAACTGCAATTCAGAGACCCCTCGCCTAATCCCAATATCTGGATCTCTAAAATCTGGCAACATTTCCAACACCCCAGCTTCAAATTGTAGTTCTGGCAACCAGTCGATCGCGGGTGATCAAGGTCGAAGGATGACCGAAAGCTATCGCTAAACGAACCATTTACTGTACGTTTCGCTCGTTTTATATTTGTTATTGTCGTGTGAAGCCTGAGTTTTAAACCATAACCCCGGCTAAAGTTAACTTTCCCTTTCACTTTTTAATTTTATTTAACATTGCTAACCCAATTATATTTTGCAGTGGGAAATGCAGAACTGAATTGTTAGGCTATATATATATATATTTGGAAAGGGCTTAAGACATTAACAGGCATTCTTATCTGATGGTGGGTCTACTTATACGCAAAGCCTAAAAAAATCGTAAGTCCAAAAGTTCTTCCTGTGAGGCAAAAGGCAATCCATCCCGAAATAAAAATGCCGGTGCAGTATTAATTACAAAATTGCGACCCTCCAAAAAAGAGAACTCCAATGCGGTAGTAATTACAAAATCACGACCCGAATTTCTCTGCGCTTTGAAAAGTCTCCTGGCCTTTGCGTATCCACAAGGCAGTCGCCGCCACGCATCAAAAGCTCCGCCTTCCCGACCAACAGTTTATTGTGCTGACCTACGACCTAACGCAGCCATGAGACAGCCATTGTTGCTTGTTCTTCACACGTGTTTTTGTCTTGCACGGATTGTGTAAAGCAGATGTCCTATAATGCAGGATTTAAGTTGAAAGTGGTTTCTTTTGCAGAAAATACAACTGTGCTGCTTCATGTCAATTTGGCATTAACGAAAAATTGATTTGAGATTGGCGTAAAAAAATATCGAACCAAAAGGGCGAAAAAAATATCTTGATCAAAACGACTGGCCACGAAAAATCCAGTTTCACGGTTGTTCTTTCCTGTTTGGCCGACGGCAGTAAGCTACCTCCAGTAATTATTTTCAAAAGCAAAACTCTGCTGAAAAGCGTTGTCTTTCCGTCTGGTGTGCTTGTTCGTGGCCATGAAAACGGATGGATGAACGAATCTGGAACAATTGACTGATTAAAAAATGTGTGGAACAAAAGGTCAGGCGCACTTTTGAGGAAACCTTCCCCTTTGTTGTGGGATGTGTTTGTTGCACACCGTTGTGCAGAAGTGAAGAAAACTGCAGAAAATTCAAAAACTCTTGCTGTCATCCCAGGTGGGTTGACATCTGTTCTTCAATCACTAGATGTCTGCCTTAATAAGCCCTTCAAAGACAATGTGTGGGGGTATTGCATGGATTAGATAAGTTCCAATTTGCCGACTGAAACCTAGGGCAGAAATCTAAAGAAGCCGGATATCGTTTTGATTGCACGGTGGGTCAAGGATGCTTGGAATGCGATACCTGCGGAAATGGTCGTGAAATCATTCAAGAAATGTTGCATTAGTAACGGACTTGATGACACAGAGGATGAGATTTTTTGAGTGTTGACGACAATGATTCTTATGCCACAGGCATAGATGGGAATACTGGTGTTTACGATGACGGAGAAAGACTTTTTGAACTGTTTGGAGAGTCTGACTTGGAATCAGATTTTGAAGGGTTCCGATGAAGTTTTTGGGTATGCAAATTAAATTTATTAATATATATAATTTTTTCTCGTTTTCAAATGTTTTTGAATAAATTCATTTAACTTTTTTTCTCATTCCGGGATCGACTTATACGCGAGTTTTTGATTTTTACGATTTCTTTACTCTGAAAGTGGGGTCGTCTACTTATACGCGAGTATGTACGGTACTTAATTTATTTCTTATTTACACAAAAATTTCCACAAGTGTTCAAACCCAGCTGGGCCAGTCATAAATAATATGGGCCCGGGCTAGACCCATCTTTTAGCAGTCATCCTAAAATTTCTGAGTGTAAATCTGCCCTTCAGTTTGGTGGCAAGTTTACACATGTATTCAGTGCTGATAGATGGAATCACTGCTGCTCAGTTTTCACCATGCAGTTCCTATTTTGTCACTGGTCAGTTGACTTATTGTGCTTTTAAGTAGTGCTTCAATAAAGATTTTTACTTTGACCTATGCTTTCCATGAGTAAACTTCCAGTTCAATCAACTGGAACTTCTGTTCGCAGAACTTGCCAGCAGCGAGAAAATGTTGTATTTGATGGCACAGTAATAAATTGGTTACACTGTTCCCACACAACATGTAATTCTCAGTGAATTCCAAAATGGTTCCAAAATTCAGTAAAAGTTGCATTTTTTCATGAAAATCTGGGAATTTTTTGTCGGGGTTAGATCCAAGACTTGTTGGTCAAAGGAAAAATATAAGATGGCATCAATTTGTTAAAAAAAAAAACTTACCAAATCAACTTTTTGTGAAAGAAAAACCCTTGGAAGTTCTCTGGCTTTACATTTACCGAACAGTAAAAAATGTAGTTTCAGAATTTTGGAACAATATTTGTTTTAATATTTCATACTGAGGACTTGCCAATGAATAAAGATGAGTAAATTAAGAAATTTAACCCTTCTGATTTTTACTCCTATTGACCTTATAAGCCAAAAATACAGAATTTTTCATAAAAAAATAGCTTCTGTTTGATATAGAAAGGAAGGATTGTAAAAAATAACAATGTGATTTAATTAGAAATTCTAAATATTGCCTGTTTTAGCTCTACACTTTATAAATGTGCAGCAAAATGTTGTTAGCAAGGTGGTGACTTGCTAAACATTTGCTGGCTTGGCCATGTTGAAAGAATGAGTGATGAGGTGCTTACTAATAATCTTTTCTGCCCAAGTGGTGGGGAGAAATGTCGGAAGGCCAAGGAAGTCATGGGAGGGTCAGATTCAATAGTGTCTTCTTGAGAAGTTTGATACGGCAATAGTAAGTAAAATTTATCTGGTAGTGTTTGTATTTCTAACCTCTAAATCTGAGTAACAACTTAGTGGTATGTATGTACTATACTTCTATAAAATAAAGTGTTTTTATTCAGGGTTTAATGACCTCCATGAGTGGCTTCCAACATGTGAAGGCACTTCATATTGTTTGCTGCATTATTTCAGTTTGGAAAATTTGTTTGAGAAAAACTAAAAAAAAAATGTTGGTGCCACCTAGTGTTTTCCAGTTTTCATTTTTTGAATAAGTATTTAGCAAAAATGGATGTTTTTATTTACTTTTTTGTTGCCTGCACAATTGCTTTGTTAGAGTGGTGTAATACAGTTACAGTGGAATCCTGTTTATACATTTTTCAAAGGACCAAGCGAAATTAATGTGTGATTGAAAGAACAAATGAAAAGGGGGAAATTTAAAGATACTTCAGAATTTTTGGATTTGCTACGTTTTATGTATAAATGAGGAAAACAAGTAAAAAAACATAAATTAAGTTGTGTTGTAGTTTCCATTTAGGGAGTTTCTGTATTGTACTTTTGCATAACATTTAAAGCAAATTTTTTTTCACTTTGTCTACATGTATTTACTTCACATTAAGTTTTACTCTCATCCATTTCATAGTGCTACCAGTGTGGAAAAACAGGCCACCTTTCCCGTGATTGCCCGTCGTCTGAGCGTGACGACCGCAAATGCTACTCCTGTGGTGACACTGGCCACATCAGCCGAGATTGCCCTGAAGGTGGTAATTCTGCAGATATTGATGACACTGTGTGTTATCGGTGAGTATGGGGGAAAGATGTCATCATCCCTCATAATTTCTTGAACTTATGTTATTGAAGCAGACAAGGAAATTTTTAATCTTTTTTTTTTAATCTAGCAGTTGTTATTGATAACTGCTTGTCAAACTCTGAAGGTGTAGTATATATACTGATTGTTTCACAACAGAAGAAATGTTTTCGTTAAAGCTATGAGAAATTGATGTGGCGCTGCAACTGTTAAATATTGCTCTGGACTTTTATTTTATGAAGCTGAAGTTTGTAATCTTGACAGCTTAAGCTGTTCGGATAAAAAAAATTGTGTGAATAAATATATCTTGTCTTGCCCGTTTTTTCTGTGTCAGTGTTTGCATGCGTAGCTCTTTATTTTACAAGTAACATTTCTGGTTTGCACCCATTTTTTTTTTGGCTCAAGTTTCAGGATTTATTAGTTTCAGTGGCAATTTTTTTTTTGCACGAATTTCCTTGAAGTGCATAATTGCAAATAACCTTTGCATCACAATTTTTTTTTCTTGAAGCTTTGATTTTATTAGTAAATGATTTGCAGATAGGAAATGGCTTTAAAATGGTTGCACATAGTATTAAGTCTGTCTCTAGACTAAAGAAGTATGAAGTGCACCTCTAATTGAAAAAGCACTGTGGTAAACTTAGCTTAATATCTTTGTCTTGAAGCATTTAAACTGTGAAAATTCTTAAGTTGAAGTTACTATACCTAAGTTTTCAAGCATAATCTGTTGCTTGGTTGTAACATCACATGCTGGAGTGGTAATTTTTCTTTGGAAATATGAATTCAAGGAGTTTTCAAGAACTCAGCCAGCTCAAATTTGTAAAGCAAGGAATAAAATGGATAAAACTGATGGTATAGAAATCTTTAAAAACGTGCATTAATGTGTAATTTGTGTAACACTACTTCAATGAGTGATCATATAAAACATCAGCTGTAATCTTTGCACATACAATTCTGGCAAAATTTTTGGTCTGCGTTAGTGTCAGAATTTATAAGTTCACTAGTGAGAAACTATTAGAAATTGCTTAGATTTGGCTGCATGTTAGCACTGATCTGTTTCAGGAATTACTGTTCCCATTGTGGAAGAGTTTGCAAGGTGTATGAACTCCTAGATGTTTGGGTAGTATATGTGACTGAACCTACTATCGGAGTGACTGTTCCATGGTTGTTTTAGACATGAGCAGGAATGCTCTAATTACTAATTTTTATCTAAGAACCATCAACACTACAACTAAAGTTAGTATATCAATTGACTAGTCTGGTCATTTGACTGCTCAGTGAATTCATGCTTTTATCTTTACTAGCATGGGATTGAAAGTAAAAAAACAAACTTCTGTAATGTTTCTTGAGATTGCAGTGTTGTGTTCTTTTCATACATGGTATGACTTGAGTACTTCAGTTTATCATCCATTTTCCAGTATACTATAATTTGAGGATTCCAATCACATAGGAATGCCATCTTTCAGTAGGTTTTCCAATCCCCTATGACTTATATAGCAATTTGACTGCTATAGAACCAAAGTGCAAGCACAAACCTACTTTAAATGAGCAGATGTAAGCCTCAGTTGTTTCATATTTGGACTGCCTTAAGCAATACCGGTATAGAGTAGCTCAAAAGCTGCTTGTATATATACAGTCCTGCTTTTTTTTTACAGCTGTTAGATTGTATTTTCATTTGAACCTGAACTGGTTTTCATATAATTTGGCCTGTAGTAAACAAGTAGCTGTATATTTTAACAGCTAATATACAATTTCACTGTCTTGTGCATGCCACATTTTTTGTACTGTTAGTGCACTGACAAGATGAGAAAATGTGTATTGCTAAATTCCCCATTTTCATCCAATTAGATTTAATTTAAAATAAATTGAAAGATGTCATTGGGTTTAATTTAAAAATTATGTAATTGAAAGATGTCACTTGGATTTTGTTAATATTGAGTTCATTTTTGTAGTGATCTGGTGCTAAGCTGGGGCATTTAACTGGTTTGCTTGATACAGATTCATTAGTATTTGTTCAGATGAATCCATTTGGTCATAACTATTAAGGTAATTGAATTTCTTATGAATTATATTTTTTGATTGTGATAAAAGCACTAATTTGAGGTTGCATATTTCAGTTGTAAAATCTGTCAGATCATGAAGGGATTTTGCATATCTTATTAGTTCTGTATATCATTTTGAGGGGGGTGGGGGATTCTGCTGCAGGGTTAATGAGACTGCTAACAATATTCTTTATTCCTATTTGCTACTTCTATTAAACTTACTGGAAGGAGGTTGTATGTAACAGGAAACCTGTCAACATTTGAAAATAGCCTTATTAAAAGTGGAATTGTTAGTGAGACCAGGTCCTTGTTAGTGACTCTTAAGGTGCAAAACATAAACTACTGGTCTGCTTCCAGAAATTTTCTGCCAAACTTTGCGGGCTTCTATATTAACTGCCATTGTTAATTATGGCAAAACCTTGTAGTGCTTATCACATTTTTTAATTACTTTGGTTTATGAAAATTGATTTTTGCAATATCAACATATTTTAGTAAATCAAAGATGAAATAAATTTGCAAGAGTTTATTGGACTAATATCAATTTGCTAAATTTACCCAGAAAGAAAAAATGGATCAAATTAGTACAAACAAAGGATTTAATGAATGACAAACATGACTAGCTTCTTGATTGTAGTTGGTGACTTATTGCTGACTGGATGTATCAAATATCTGAGGTTTTGCACCATGCCACATTCATTCCCACAGGAAAATTGTATGTTGTGCAAAATAAGAAGTGGTTTGCCCGTTTTATAGGCAAAATATTTCCAAATTACATGCTTTACTGGTGATAGTGGCACTATGTGGTTAGTGTTGCCCTTCTAGATATGTGCCAGAAATGGTACTGCATTTTTGGCACATTAGATATTGAAATTATCACTGTTGTCAAACTTCTTGGAGTACCACACATAATCTACTCTTGTTACTAATGGTGATACAATGTGTGAGATACCTGCTGATGTGTGCTACAGACTTGAATAAGTGAGTTCTGCACCTAAGCAGAAATGACTTGCATTGAACACAATGCAAGTCATTTCTGCCGAGGTTGTCAAAACTTCCTTTCAGGAAGGAGTACCACAGATAATCTGCTATTAATGGTGCTGTTACTTAATGGTGCTCCAAATGATAGTGTGTGAGCTGTGTGGGATACCTGCTGATGTGTGCTACAGACTTGAATAAGGGAGTCTGCACCTAGGCAGAAATGACTTACATTGAACTCAGATTAACATGCCTCTTGCCCCACTTCAACACTAGTAGAACTTTGCTGCTCAGTTGCCCGTGTTCTGAACTGTGATAGCCAGTATATTGATGGGCCATTTTTAAGCAGTTGGTTCACAGTAAATGGTCTGCTCTCACATTTGCAAAAGATCAATCTGCCATTTCTGCAACACACCAAAGTTGTAGCCAGTTTAACTTTCTTTCACCTTCATGAGCTGAAATGAATGCCCAAGAAAAGTAATGTTGAGAATTTAATGTGTCAACTGTTAGTGAGGCTTCTGCAGTTGTCAGGTAGAAAATAATGAAACTTAAAAATGATGCATGGGTAACATTCATCTAAATGTTGTGCCCAAATAGTGGCAAATCATTATTGTGAATGGCTTGAGCTTTTCTCTCTTTGGACATTTTTGCCAAATAGCTGTGGTTTTGAAATTGCAGCACGGGATCCCAGCAACAAATTATGTACTCTGTGAGCAATGGTGATAAACCTGGAAATTGGGTAATGCATAAATGAACTTCCAAGAAGGAATGATTTATGCCATCACATAGCTAATGTTCACCGAATAATTAAATCTGATGACCAGAACAGCAGGTCATCAGATTTGTGGTCATGTGAACATTTGTCTGAGGTAGGCTGTTTCAATCCTGTGCGAGGCATGGATGGTGTTTGTCTCACTGCACTGGCTCTGCGCCATGGGTACCGAAGGCATCGCACCACTTGATCTTGGCAACATTGTGTGTCTTGGCACACCAGCTGGCTGGTGCAGTTGTCTAAGCGATGGTTTCTGATCATTTGTCCATGATGGATCCAGGTTTGAATCCCGGGGAGGCATGGAGGTTTGTCATATGGCATTGAATCTCTCCCTTGGAGTCTTGAACGCCCGCAAATTGGAGACTGGCAACTGCTTATAGGCCATTGTGTTGCCCATGGTGGTCGTTGAACCCCCAATCAGAAGAAAAAAACAACTCCCAGCTGGCTTCACACTGATGCATCAGTGTGCAAAGTTAAAGGTCATGCAAAATGTAACACTAGAATCTTGAATGCTGCTTTAGAAGTAGGCATTTTGGATTTGTTGTACTTTGTAAAAATGTAGGCATCTGCCATGAACCAATTTGAAAAGAAATGCCGATTAGTAATTTCCATTTCACTTTGAAATCAATGTTTTTAGTGATCAAATTTTAAAGTATGTACTCAAGCCACCCCTGTAATTTGTGTTGCCCCATTGTCAAGCATGTCTCTTGTATCAAAACATCCTCAACATCTTTAGCTGCTGCTTTGAATGCCAGTACTTTCATGCCTTTGGAACTTTACTGTGTAATATGTATCTGATGTACAGCATTCTCAAGAGAGCATGCATTCCTGTTCCACTGCTCCAAAAGCCACCGACTGCATGTTTAGAACCATCTGCTTGATCTTGGCAATAGTTCTTACCTTAAGTTATCTGGTTATTCAATAAAATTTCATTGGGTCTGTTCTGATGCATATTAATTGAACTTTTTGTTCAAGGTGACAAGTCGGCTTTTTAGCTTAATCTTGTTAAAGACTGGAAGTATCTGTTGTTGCTGGGGTTTAAGGGGGGAGGGGGTCTTGGTTTTGTTAGTTGTCTTACTGTGAAATTCACTGCAATTAAATCATTTGTAATTTCAAAATTTGTTAATAGGAAGATTAAAGTTACACAAATAATTTAACAAGTATGAATAGCAGCATAAGATAGTTTTGTGCCTAGCTGCTATATTTAGAATCTGCTGCCTGGTTTAGTTTTTACTCATTCTGGATGAACCCATCAACATGAGTTTGGTGTTAATTGGTTTTCCTCAAGAATTGAATAGTGTCCAGATAGCTGGTTTTCAGTCAGCGCTGTAGCCTGCAGGTGGGCATTTTGTGCAGAACATTTCTAATAGTGTGGGGCTTCTGCCATGGCCCGCACAATTGCTGGATATAAATTCAGGATTTGTAGGATCATCTGGAACAACACAAGTATTGAATGCCACCATGACAGTTTTTTTTTTCTCAAGTCTTGTTATGTAATATTTATACATTATCGCACGTGGCTTCCAGACGCATCTCTTGCAGAACATTAATGGTGCAACACTTTATTGGAATATTCTTTTGTAGACTGCATTGTGTTTTCATTGAATTTTATAATTTTTTTAATCTCTTCTGTTTACTCTTAATTTGCCTTCAGAATTGTTGCTCCCCTGCACCATTCTGACACTTATTTTCCATATTGTCTGGTCACACATGGATGGAATATAGTAAAAACAATAAGTACATCCTAATGTTAATTTTTATAATTTTGCACAGGTGAATAGGAAATGAGCATGGGGATATATTGAGTTTCTATCTACAAATAAAGGAAACTTGAAGATAAGGGGCAACAGCAGGACAAAATACAATATTTATGGATAATGTGAGTCTGGTTACTGTAGAATTAGATGATTACCACCAAGTGAACAAAGACAAAAGTGCTGTTTTAAAAATACAAGATATTGAAATGAACATTTAAGGTTTTTTTTTATGCAATGTTAATTAATAAACGTTTACAAGAAAGCTATCCTGGATGTAACTAAGTGTTGATATCTCATTTTTTAAAATGTGCATTGAATAAAGTAATTTTCATGGGAAATCAGGAAACTGTAAATTTTTAAGACCTGAGAGTACTATTGAATTGTTGCAGGTGCTGCATTGTTTGCCAAAGTAGGGAGAGAAAAAGATGGTCAATTTAAAAAAGAAAATAAAAAATCAATGTTTCATGTAGGAAGTATTTTGCAGATTGTTTTTGTTTGCAATGTACATAGTTCAATTATTTTGAATAATTGCAGGGTGTAAGTACCTTAGAGAAGCAATAGATCAGAATTTGGTATTAAAAAAAACAACTTTGTAGCCGATTGGGTGGTGTGGTTTTTTCTCTTTAGAAGTTGCTATTTAGACACACACTGACTGAATGTGTCCCTGTGTTTAACTTGTGACTTCATTATCTGGTATAAATAACTGCTGCCCCGGCAGTGCAGTGGTTTAAGCAATGGCTTCTGATCATCCGTCTGAGATGGGTACGGGTTAGAATCCTGGTAAGGCATTGATGTCGTGTTGGTCTTGCGGTTGTGGCTCTCCCTTACATGGAGTCGGTGACCCTAAATTAGGGACGGGCAACTGCTCACGGTAGTCGTTGAACCTCCAGGCCAAAAAAAAAAAAAACTTAGAACATTTTTTTCATGAGAAATGACTTTGATTCATCACACTCATAGCAGTGCCTTTTGATGGATCTGCAGTGTGTAGTACTTGAATGTGTTGTGTAGAGGTGCAGTTAAGAGATTTGTTAGATGATGTACAAATGCCAAAAATGTGGAAGTGCATGATAGTGAAATTTACATACAAATTTTACAATTGGAAATAGGAACTTTTGTGTTGGGAGTGGAGGGGTATGCAGAAGTCTTTAGGGATATCACACTTAGTATCAAGAGATTGTTCCGTGTCAGATTTGTTTCAAATTGTGGAAATTGATCTGATTCCAAATTCCAAAGGTGCATAGCACAGGACATTATTTTGAACAGCAGTTATTTTGGGCTTCATGCCTTTCAAGTACTGTAGTTGCCAAGTATATATGTAAAATTTGAGCACAGGCATTAAGAGTGAAAGATTGCTAAATTCAATTTTTCTTAACCTGGGTGTGACTGTTAATCCAAGTACATGTCTGAGGGATCATAACTTAGCTTTCACTATTGAAACCACTCTTGAGAATTGGCTTGATTCCTGGTTAATGTTTCAGCCAAAAATATTCGGTTGATAGTTCTTAGACTTGTCAAATAATTCAATTAAACATGGTTCACAGCTTAAAATATAAGAGAAAAGCATTTACCTTTTTAATAAGATCACAAACATTTTAATTTACCTTCAAAGCTGTGTCATAGAAGCATTTAGTAGTTGCCTTGTTGAAAACTTAATATTTGCTATCATTAATGTGATTGCTTTCTAAAGTGTGATTCTCAGGACTTCTAGAGCATGTTTTTACATATGACAGTGCTTCCCTAATTTTTTTTTAATTAACATTTGTCATGCTTTGTTTAGTTGTATGGGCAAAATATTGTGCATGTAATTTTTCTGTTCTTTTACCTATAAAATTGGATATTAGGTATGAGGGCACTGCATGCAAACATTGTGATGGCAGAATAGTATTCCAGGTGATCTTAAACAGTTGCATGCTTATTTATTCTACTACATGTAGTTTCATTCTGTCGGTAAAGAATTCCCTGAAGTGCGCATTTTTTAAGCTGCATTGCGTGTTACAGGCATGATTAATGCAAAATGTGATGTGCTTCTGTCTTTCTCTTCCTGCATTTTAATTGTGCATATATTGTTTTTAATATAATGAAATCTAAAGATACTTGGATGCAAATTTTGGGTTCAAGTGATTTCTTATTCTTAGTTCTAGGGTACTAAATGTGAACTCAAAGATTTAAAATTTAAATCAGCTTTTGTTTAACTTTCACATAAAACTGTTAGAAATGGCAGAATGTACAAATTCTGGGGGCAGGAATAAATCAATTTCAATAATTGGATGGGGGGGGGGGGGGTTCAAGGTGAAACAAATATATAGAATTTTGGGAGAGGGTTCTGAATTTAAAAAAGTTTTTTTTTTTTTTTCTCTGTCACATTTTATTTGCACATAATATTTTTCCGTGAACCTGCCATTAAGGTTAAACAAATATAGCTTACAAAGAATTCTACATACAGTTTTCTATATATTTTTCTGTCTAGGCTGATACTTTGGCTTGCATGCTCATTGTGGAAGCAATTGAGGTTGATCCAGTTGTGTGCTTGCGCTTTTGTCATTTTTAAAAGCTTCGCCTGAACATTTCTGTGCAGGGTCTTACAGTTTCTATTAACATCAGATGCTACCACAATTAAATTCAGTGATGGTCACATGTTTTGGTGGTTTATTTTTACTGCTCAATGCTAAGTAATCAGACTTAAATTGCAGGGGGATGTTACCGTACTTGCGTTATTTTGGGAGGGGAGGGGGTGCTCTAGCGATGCTGTACACCCAAACCTTGATAAATCATTGCCCCTTCCTTACACTCACAGATTACAAATCTTATCCTATTCTACTGAATAGAAATTACCTTTTTAAGTGGCCACCTTGCTGACTGCTATTTGCCAGGACATTCTATTGACATTTTGGTGTTTCTTGTTGAATACCCCGATGAACCACCTCTCAAAATCTTCGCAGTAATTCCCAAGCATTAATTTGCAACAGACACACTGAATTGTCTACCTTATCTTCTTAAATGTGCCCAAAAGCATGTTAGATGGGACCTCCTCAAAGAAGTTTTGTGGAACTACTGAAAAAAGAATGATGCCGTTAGCCAAGTATGGTCTGTTGAAAATTAAAGGCAATGATTCTGTAATTCATGAAATGTAGCTTTTGGACAATATTTTGTGCAAATCCAACAGAAATGAGATTGTGTGTGTGTGCTCCCTTCCAATGGGGAGCATACCAGTTAAGTATCTTAAGTTTGCTAAACAGAGATGTAGGGACTAATTGCCCCACTCATATGGTTCCCTTTGTGATTTAGCCAAATAACAATTGCTTATACTTAACTGCTAGGTCTCGCATTTCAATAGAGGCCGTACTTCCTTAGAAAATGACTTAACTGTTTCACGATTTAGATTCTAAAACCTCTAGTTATCCAATGGCTTTAGTACACACTTTTTACAGAACCTGCTTGTGTGGGCTTTTTTTCATTTGTCAGTTTTTGTTTATTTTAAATAAGAATTGTGAAGTGGGTAAAACATTGCTTGTTCATTAGAAAATTTTGATATCTGAAATCAAAGATCATAATCCTGGATCTAACTGTTGGGCATTAGAGAACTACTTTTCCAACCTATTGGACAAGTTAATTTGCTGAAGTCTGGAGCAATTAACACATACGGATGGTATCTGAAAAACATCACTCAGTTAAAAAATGTTGAGGACAGAAATTTTAAGAGGAAGCTCTTTTCCACGGATTGGCCAGGTAAATACCAAGCATAGTTATTTGTGAAAAAATGATAGTTTGGAAAATAATACCAAATTCATCTACAGTAATAATTGGCATCAAAGATTAAACAGTTGTCTAATTATTGATGAGAATGTGGCATGGTGAAACATCCAGAACCTCTGAAAATTCAGTGGATAAGGTGAGGGGAAAAAATGTTGCAAATCATATCTTGGCTGTGAATTAAAAGATATGAATATAGGATGATACTGGATAAATCAATTTCAAACAAAAAAGGAGAAAGGTTGCAAAAAGATGAAAGAATAACAGTTCACTGTAAATGCAGATGGTACTGATAAACGAACTATTGATGTTATAGCAAACGTAAAAAACTACGTTTTAAGAATTTTTGCCCTGAACTTTATGTAAAGTACAGATTCAATAAGAAGGTGTGGATGACAGACAAGGAATTTCAGGACTGGCTGGAAAAAGTGAACTTTGACACGAAATTTCAACAAAGAAAGGTTCTTGTAATTTTAGGCTATGCTTGATGCCTCAAAATAGCTAAACAGAGTAATGTTTGGTTACATTTTTACTCTGTAATGTTATGGGAAAATTGCAGCCCCTTGATGCAGGAATTATTAAAGATTTCAGGTTAACAAAATCATGGAAAACATTGCTGAGCTAAAAAAAATTATTAAAATCTCGTTAAGGGATGTAATTTATTTTATTAAATGAGCATAGGATTCAATTCAGTAAGTCAGGAAACAATTGCTACGAACACAAGATGTGTAAAAAATAGAGTGAGAAAGATTATAATCAATTAAGAACTCCTTTAGATGCAGCAGATCAAGCTCTTAAATTTTTTAGTTGACCTTTAATAGGTGTGAGCAGGTTTCTTGATTAGTGGTTAAAGGGGAAACACTATATTGGAGCCAGAAGATGCTAACTGTAGCTCAAGACTACTGACTACACATATCACATGGTTGAAATTTCAATGCTGCTTCTGATCGCTATTCGTTGGTTGGAGGCATTACAGTTTTTGGTAGGCGTTGCCTAAATTTTTCCTTGCCATGTCTGTGGTGTTGGTCCATGTAGGTACTGGAGAAAATTAGTTTTATGAACACATTCTGTAATCATCAGTGCTTTGGTATGTTCTGACATTTGCAGTGGGAAATTTCTGAAGTAAACTAGCTGTGGCATTATTAAGTAAGCCCAGTAGTAGAAAACCATATTTTTTGGCATTTGTGGACAGTTACTCCAAAGAACTTCCTTGTATAAAAAAAAAAAAAAAGTAAGCTTGCATTATGTGAAGTGTGCCAAAGTGATGTATGTCTCAGGCTGAGTGATATGACATTTCTCGGCATGTATACTGTGTCAAAGTTAATTCTTTTTTCAAGACTGGCACTAAGTGGGACATTGTACAAACCAAATTATTGTTAATGCCATTCTTTGCTGAGTATAATGTGCCAATTAGTGCTGCTAGTCATTTTTCGGAAAGATGTTCTAGAAGTGTAATAATGAATTGTCTTTTTGGAAGACAGCTCCCAGGATCGTTTGAAGGAAGCGTAGAAATTCAACTTCTGTGATGTAGCGTTGGCTATTCAATGTGCCTGTGATGCATAGTAGGCAAGTGCATGAACGAAACACAATAGCACCCTAAACTGGTATGGCTCTGCACAATGCAACCTTGCAGATGCTGTTCACCACAGTATCTGCGAACAAAGGATTTCCCCATTGTGATGCATTAGATTGAATCTGGACTCGTCCAAAAATGCAATATGCTCCCATTCAGTACTCCAGTTTCTATGTTTGCAGCAGCACTGCAATTGCTGGTGCCTGTAGTTCAGTCTAGGGAAGTCACAGCAATGGACAGCAAGTAATGAAGCTTCTCTGCAATAATTGACGGCTAACAGCGCTTGCAGGCATTGGACGATGTGTGGCAATCCTTCATTTACTGCTCAAGTGTTGTGGATAGTACTGTGCGCGGCGTCACTGCCATATGATGTAAGGGCGTGTCTTCCTGCTCGGTCGTGCGATTTTGAGCTGCAGACCCTGCACGACGATGCATAGAACTTTCCGCTGTCCATTGATGCCATGCATGCGTAATGGTAGTTGTGTTGCACCTAATGCGTGCAGCAATATCACGGTATGATAAACCACCTTCTGCCGCCCCGGTGGTGCAGTGGTCTAAGCGATGGCCTCTGATCATTCCTCCGAAAGGGGTCCGGGTTCGAATCCCGGTGAGGCATGGATGTTGTGTTTGTCTTATGGCACTGGCTCTCTCCCTTCCCTGGAACCAGTGACCCTAAATTAAGGACGGGCGACTGCTTTATAACCCATTGAGTTGCTCACGGTGGTCGTTAAACCTCCAATCCAAAAAAAAAAAGTAACCACCTTCTCAGAGTCCAATGATTCTACCTCTTTCAAACTCTGTTAAGTGTTTGTATGGTTGTCTCATCCTGTTGTGCAGCATGTTAACAACTGCATACGGTTGAGTTTAGTGATAGCAAGTTTAAAAACCTGCTGTCTGTACGCCCACTTTTATACCTCCTGGTATGACAGTTCCGATGGCATAGCACGCACCTCACATTTGCACGTGTGCTGCAGTTGTAATCATTTGCATCTTCCATGGTGCCCTATCCATCCTGCAAATCCGAGCATTTCTTCATGGTGTTGCAATTTCTATTAACAGCAGTGTAGTTGTTGATATTTTTTATAATTTAAATGAGTTCCAAAAGGAGATAAACTCTATACAATAAGGAGGCTCACAAGTTTTTGAAATGTGTGTACACATTATTAGCTTTCCCTTGGGCATAGTCTTGCATGTCTTTGTGGTGTTGGACTTTTTATAACAAGCTTCTAAGATATATTGAGAACCCAGAAGCCTAGGGGTTACCAGAAACTGTATCATCTTTTCGAATTCCTGAAATTGTAGCAGAATTCTCAAGTGATAAGTTTGTGAATACATATTACAAAAATGAAATAAAATTGGCTTCCAAATGAAAACTCAGAACTGAAAAGCTTCCTTCAAAGAAGCAAGCATTATTATTTAATCATAGTGCTATAATAAAATATTGATTTTTTTTTTTTTTCACTTTTGTTGTCTAGGAATTTTTTGTTGTTTTTCTATCATTCCTTTTTAAAGCATAGTCTTTTCATATTGAGTCGTACATAACTGTGTATTAGAAAGCAAACAGTGCATTATTACACTCAGAGTCACCAGATACCTAGAAGTTAGAAGATGTATGTGATTTGCTGAAAGAACATTTCTCAAAATATGTGAAACATTCAGGAGTAAAACATGAAGCATTAATTGAGGTGAATTACCATTCTCCTACAAATCAAATCATAAGGGCTATTATGATGTAATAGGAAGTTCTAGTACTGTCACAACTGGCAGGGAGGGAGTAAAGGAGGTTTATTTTTCTAGTGTTCCTAAATACTCTCTAACATCATCTCATTGCATTGTAAATAAATCACCTTTAAGAAATGAGGTATTTCAGAATGCTAAAGTAGCAGATCTGAGTAAAATTGAAAAATCTGGCTTTTCAAGAATTGGATGCTTTCTGGACTTGCTTCCACTTTTATTGCTAACCAAAAGTAATGAAACTGAAGCAAGCACTAGATAAACTTGAAAAGCAGTTGTGTTGTATGCAACTTGAATACATTGGTACGATACGACACTAAAAAGAAAAGGTGAGCTGATTGGTGTTCAGTAGGTTGAGTTGGCAAAATAAAAGGAGCTGATGGCCTTTTGAAGTTTGATAGCTTAACCATTGCCATAGCAATGCAGCTTGTATAAGGGTGTTCAGCCTGGTGAGGAAAATTTGAAATGATTTCTGGTCATCTATGTCCATAATAAGGCTTTGAATTTTGAACACTTGCTCGTAGTAAAGACTCAAGCTGATGTTATGATTAAGTTGTTCAATAGTTATTAGAAAGTGCAAGAAAAGCCTCTACAACTGCAGTTAACTCCTGTTTCAGCAATGTAATATAACTTTTCAAACTAAAATCTGTGAATGTGGCATTAACTATAAACAGAACACCAAGTATGTGTAAAGTCAAGTGCTAAACAGATTTAATATGTAAATATAAAATCTGTTCTAAAGGCATTTTATGGAAATAAGAAATTTGATTATTTAAGAAAAATAATTAAAGGTAAGCTTTTTGTTTATATGTGTATATTGTAGAGATATGTTGGAAATCATGTCACAGTTACTTTGTCACCATTACTGAAAAATCACTGTCACCGTTACGACCAGTGACAAAAAGTATAAGTTCCAAATTCAGTGATAAGAATGTCACCGTTAGCCATGTTGGAGCAATGCTTGAGGATCAAAATCATTGTTATGTCATAGTTTCAGTTACCATGTTATCATATCTAAACAATTTATCTCCTTTTCTGTTGAAACATCATAGATGTTGCTAGTAATGTGAGGTTTCTCTGACTTTCCCCTTCTACACACAGTTAAGATAGTTTTTGTTTTGTTTCTCGCTGTGTGTTTTGTCGTAAACAAAGAATTCAGAGCAAGCCGATTGTAACAGTGATTTTGTCACTGTTACAAGCTAGGCTGTGTCTTGCCTTTCATTACTGCTCCATCTTCCCTGTCATAGAACAGCAATTTTGGCACTGTGACAAGTAAGACTGTGATTCACAGTTCTGGCTTCTTTACAGCTCTGTCACCTCTGTTGTAAATGGTTATTTTGTTACCGTTACTTCAGTGGAACTGCCACCGTTAAGCCCACATCTGGTATGTTGTATCTCAAGCTTCACATCGTGTTGGTACAAGCAAGCACAAATTTTATTGATGCAGATTTCCCCAGGTTGCCTTGTATCTGTTTGGTTTTTGTAGAATTTTATGACATGCAACCTCTGCTATGAATTTAATGATTTGGGGGCATTTTTCAGCACCTGCACTAGCACTATTACTTAATGAACACTTGGACAATATTGTGATTATAATAGCATATAAAACATCATAACACTGTATATTACAATAAGCAAAGCAGTCGCCAAAATCACTCAGAATTCCAATGCATGTTCATCAGCTAGGTTTACAAAATACGTACTGATAAAAGTATCAAGCTTGCAGTAAAGTGGCACCAGTTTATAATTCACTCAGCAGACCAGCTTTAATAAAATTACTTAGTTTTCTTAACTTTTTGAGATTCACATTGTAAATTTCTTTGCATAAAGTGAGACTTAATGTTTTTTATATTGCACTATTTCAAATTTGCTGGTAATATTGCTAACCTGTACTCTTAAATGCTTTACAGTCATTTGGTTGAGTATCACTTTGGGGAACTTAGTGCCCTAGAACATTCAATAATAGCTGTATTTGATTACTATATTTTAGCTGAGGAGTGCTACAAGTCAGTGGCACACCCAGGATTTCTTTATGGGGGTGGCCCAAAATATTGAAAATGAAATAAAAATACCTCGGAGGAAACATCTACCAAAATGTTGGGAACGGATAAAAATATCTCCGCCATATGAAAGTGCTTTTCCAATGACACGTAAAATATACATTTAAAACACATTCTATAAAGAAGATGCCTAAGCAAAAAAATACATATATAATTTTGACTCACACCTAATACAACATAGAAAAGGTTATGTATCTACCTGTGTGAGTAAAAGGAGAAAAGATAAAAAAATAAAATAAAACAACTGAATGTAGAAGGTGTCGAGAATACTGAGCCTTGGCTTTATCAAGGACCAGCAAAAACTCTGCATTTTCTCACTTCCACAAAGACCTAGTTGGAAATGGGTTTCTGCAAGGCCATAGATGCAAGTAACATTCCCACCTAAAATAGTTTAAAAAATATATATATAAGTCATGTCCTCCGTAGAGTAGCATGACCTAGCACTAGTTAACAATTTCGCTTGCATCCATTAACCTTCATGGCCCGACCCATGCTCTTCATCTGTTACTATTAAACAGAGAGAAGAAGATTAAAGAGAACTCAAGCTGTGAGAGTGACATAATAAATAGAAATGATTTTCAGCTATAACGAAATTCCAAGTTCGTTTGAGAGAGAATTTAAACCTGAAAAACAATGCAAAAGAAATCCAAATTTTACATTGCAATTAAAAAAGGAAATGTTAATTTATAACGAACAGATTTTTGAAAGAAAACTTGAGTCTAAAACCCCCTACTCTACAACTTATGACAGCACGAAAACGAGAATAAGTTAAAGATAATAATTAACTAAAGAAAACTTTGTGAAAGTTATATACCTTAAACAGTTAGTTGCAATATGTACAAAGTATTTCAGCAGTGCTTTAAGTGCATAATTAATTAGTTATTAAGAACTTAACTACTTTGAAAAAACAGCGCATAGAAAAGGAACAAGCTTAGCCTTCCTCTGTTCCTAGGTACCCCAAAAGACGCTCAAAGTTACAAAGAAAAGTAAGAGTTAAAACCCGCATAAATGTTAACAGACAAACCAATGCTTAAAAGCTGAAAAGCTAAAAAACGACAGAGAAAAGGTACATAAAGTACAAACATTGAACTTATAAAACCTAGAACCCAAAACAAGGAAGAGAGCTTACCTCTTGTGTGACAAAAACTTTTCTCCTTACAAGAGGAGAACATGGCTGACCCCTTCCGCCACTCCCTAGACGCTGGGGGCAGTGAGGGTGGGGCTGATGGCCTCCTCATACAGCAAGAAACCAACGCGCGGAGATTTTAACCAGAGAAAAAATATATAAAATTAAGACTGTGGATCTGTATGATCAGAATGAGCAGAATTAACTCTCCAGAATACATGAGAAATATTATAAAATACACGAGCAGTTTATTTAATAATCTTTGCATGTATTAAATCACCTTAGTGAGCTTCTATAGATTAATCAGAATCTTATTAATTTTAATGTTGGTTTTACTATTTTTAGTATAGCTATCCTAGTAATGAATAACTAGTTTTCTTTTTTATTTGTTTTTATTTTCTTTTATAAACAGATTTTTAAGCTTTTTTTGTGATTTTGTTTATATTATTTAATTTTTTGTTTTAATAGGACCGTCATATCCATAGCACTAAGGTTCCTTTAGGTAGTTAAATATATTTAAAAATAAAAACAGCCAATAACGAAGGACCGAGTGGTACCTCTTGGCGAGAGCCTGTGACTACGGTTCTTCATTTGGCACTTGATTGTCAGTAAGACATTTTTAACACACTGGGCACTAAATTGCAAATTGTTTGTGTATTGGTTAAAATTAAATAAACATTTTAACTAAAACTTCCCACATCAAGAAAACAGTTTTATACTGAGCAGTGTCTGTTTACTTTGAGCCATATCATCGTTATCAACAACAATAACAACCATTCTTCTGGTGGAAAGGTCTCCCCAATTCTCTTCGAAGGCATGCTTTTGAGTTTCATCAACCCACCTCCCATGTGGTCTTGTGGGAAATAATTAAGAAATGCAGCTTAAAATGTTTGTGAAATATTTAACATATGAAAGAGCACATAGAGTGAGATGCCAGTTTATTAGGTGCACCTGCCCTTGTCACATAGATGGCTCACTTCAGTGCATAAGAAAGCACGCAAGGGCGGTGTGAAATATAAAATCAGGCAGACCAGCTGGTCGAGAACCTGTTTGCATGGGATTAAGAATTGGAATGAGCAAAACGAATTATCTGAGCTACTTTGAACGTGACATGATAGTTGGTGCCAGACGTGTCATTTCGAACCTCCAAACGGATTTGCTTTTCGCGCAGAACCCTGACAATTGTTTACCATGAGTAATGCGACCACAACATTCAGTCTAGTAATTGTCAAACGGTGGTCAGTTCCAGCAATATCTGGCCGATGTTGTCTTCTGTGTCTTTCCCTACCTACAAAAATCCAGTTTAGTCCCCAATTCTCTTCTTCAGTAGTTGTCCAACAGTGGTCAATTTTTTTAGCAATATGTTTAGCTCCTTTACCTTGTTTATAATGTCATCAACTCTTGTAATTTTCCTGATCCATGGTTTCCTTTTTCTATCTTTCTTAGTTACACCAACTTGCATCTCTTCTTACTTCTTTGAGTTGCCTGTGTATGTCTTTCTTTTTAGTTAAGGTCCATGTCTCTGATCGATTAGTAAGAATTGGAAAGATGCTTTGATTAAATATTTTTTTTAAAGACAAGGGCAAATTACTCTTGAAAGGTGTGGTTTCTCCCAAATGCACTCCAGCCAAGTTTCATATCCTATTGATTTTCTCTTCAGTGTGACCATCAGTTGGTATCTGTTGACTAAGATGTAATAATCAGGAACTTCCAAATTTGCCCCATCAACCACTATATGTCCCATTCCTGTATGGTACATAAGTTCCATTTTCTGAAAGTTCATCTTTAATCTCACTTCTTTCCTCTTGTCAATGAGTTCCAGGATCATAAATAATCTGCAGCTCCAAGGGGGTGCATGAAAAAATGACTGTCATCAGGAAATTGAAAGTAGATTAAACTATCACAATTAGTCTTTATCCCCCTGTGTTCCTAGTTCAGTAGTTATAAGACTATCATATGTCATTGAAGGGTTTGAGAGATATGATTTACCTTGCCTCACTCCTTTTTAAGTTTTTATACTCATTATGTCCTCAAACATTTGGACTTGCATTTTCATAGATGTTATCAATATTATTAGCAAATACATCTTCAGTAGTACAGGATTTCGGAAGCATAACTGCTTATGGTTCCATGGAATCAAAAGCCTTTTCATAATCATTAAAAACCATACATGGTGGGAATTCATTCACTCTTTCAATTAATTCTCTCAGGATGTGGTTGTGATGTTTAATGTTGGGCAAATGTTGCGTAGATGTGTAATAATGACATTTAATCAAAATGTAATGATAATTCTCAAATACCCCAAACTAAGATTGGACTTGTTCACTGATTGTTCCCGTGTTTTAAAAGAAGCTTCCTATTAATTAATATTGTGCACATGTGCTTCTACTGGGTAACTCCATTAATAGTTTCTCTGAAATATATCTTCATGCCTTAGAGCTACATAACTTTGATGCCCCCCCCCCCTTTTTTCCAAATAATTTAATGTTATCTCAAGAAATAATATATATACATTTCCCTACATAGCTTATGGATCCTTAATTTTGGATGGTTAAAACAGGGGTGGAAATTGTCTTGAAATTGATAATTTTTTCTTTGTTACTTATTTTTTACTATTTTGTCTTGAAATTCCTGAAATTTTGATTGAATAATAATGCCTTTTCAAAATTTGGCCTTTTTTAAAATTTAAATCAAAAGCAGCTGCAATTGCCAATAGGAAAAATGAACACATCCTGAGTTAGAATATGACTTCCGTCGCAACCCTTCATGCTTCTTCCTTTTCTCCTGCAAGCGTTAACAGACAATAATAGCTGAAAAAGCTGAGGAAAGAAAATTCCTGTGCAAAATTATGTTACTTGAGCTTAACAAAATGAGAACATAACTTGTGGGTGTGGTTTAAAAATGTCAATGTGAATATAATGCACAGTCATCAACAAAAATGGCAAAGGCCAACATACCAGTCAGTACTGAAGCACCTCGTTGAGGTGAGTGGTGAAGCCTGATGTTCTCAAAATCAGCTTGGAGTTTAACTGTGAAATGAGTGCAGGGTGTTGATGAAAATGTGATTGCTTTTTGTATATAAAGTTGAAACAGAGTTAAAATGTAATATTGACAAAATCAGTTAAAATGCTTACAATTGAAGCTGTTAAACTTATTGGAATGTCAATTGAAATAAAATCAAACATCAAAAAGTTTAAAATAATAATTAAAAAAAAAGGGTTGGGCAGGTATTAAAAGCATAAAAACTGAATGGGCCCCACGGGGAAGGCATCAAAGTTATAGTCGTTCAATCAAATGAATTCCAACTCCTGTCTCTGGGTCGTCATCAGTGATGTGTTGTGGGTTGTCGCTGGTTGTAATTCCCTTACTGCTGAAGTTGTCTCAACATTCTTTTATTGAGTGTACTAGGTTATGCTTCATGGTCACCGTGTTTTGGAGAATTGCCCTTGTGCCATCTGGTGGGGAAACTGCATTATGCATACATGAGATTCTTCCGCAAATGCGTGGAATTCTGCTTTTTTTCGTCGTCATGCTCGAGATCGATGCAAAACTGATGAGACATTCTGAGGATATTAGTTGGGGGGCAGGGTTTCTTTCCCCTCAGGAAACGATATTTCATCTTTCAAAACTTTCGAAAACAAAAGTTAAACGGAGTAGAGATTTTTCCCTTTACGTAATGCCCTTTTCTCACGATGTTTCTTCCGCCCAGTATTGTTGTTAAATATCATTTAATTCCTCAACTATTTGTATTTCAGCTTGAAAACGTCGGAAAAATTTCCGAAAACGGAAGTTAGACGGCGTGGAAATTTCCCTGTATTCTTCAGCGGATTTGAGGTAATTCGCCATTCCCGTCATCATGTGTGTGGTTCTCGAGATCGATACGTAACTGAACAGAATTTGGGGAAGGGGTAGTTTTCCAACAAAGGACGGAATTACGACTTTCGAAATCGGAAGTTAGATAGAGTGAAGATTTCTCCTGTAATCGTAATTCTTTTCCTTGCAATATCCTTCTGCTCAGTATTGTTGTTAACATCATTATATTGAATAGCTATGTGTATTTCAGCTTGAAAATGGGGGAAATTTCCAAAAACACATGTCAGACGGAGCGAAGATTTCGCTCATGATCATTATTCCTCCCTCTCTGCGCGATGTTTCCCTCTATCCTGTGTTTTTAAATCTGTATTTTGAACAGTGATAAGGCCCACTTTAATATTTACATAAATAAATTAACGGGAATAATTTTGTTTTTGCTCATGCTGTGTTTTATACACACTGTTTCACTGCACATTCTGATTTTTTTACTCGAAAAGTTCAGCTTTTTTGTTTCTTGGTCAGTCTCGTGTATGATTATGAAGTCAGCAAAGGCAGCCTCAATACTGCTCTTGACCACTAAAAATTTCAACTTTTCTAATGGGCCAGCGACTGGTTGTCAGCTTCAGCTGAAGTATATGCCCCGTGGTTTAATTGTTTCTGTAAATGCTAAACAAAATTTTTATGGATAATTCAGTAAGTTTTCACTGCATTCAAGTGTATTTGCAGGGTGACCTCATATGACTGTTGCCATGGTAATAAGGTATTTTGGGCCACACTGTTTGCCACTTAATTAAAAGTACCAGGCGTAATTTACTTTTTATTTTGTTTACTTATTTAAAAAAAAATTCTTTTGCTCCTTTTCATGTCTCATACCCCCATTTCCCCCCACCTGAGCATAAAGTCCAGGTGGTCAAGGCAGTTTATTGCATTTCCCTCAGACACTGTGGGAATGACTAAGGAATTTCTTTTCTTTTCACTCATGGGAAGAAGCAAGGTATTAACGACATTTAAGCAATGTCGGTCCCCAGTGTTAGCGTTGCTGGTGGACAAACCTCCCTGGTATCAAAGGATGCACATTTTAAGGTCCAAATCCTGGTTAGATGAATAGTCAAGCTAAAGTTTCACAACCATCTCTTTTAGAAGTAAGCACTAGCAAAAGTTGTAAAATACACCGCGTTTTCATGAAAAGTCATATGTCTGTCATAGGTAAGCCACTGTAATCTTTCGCTATTCACCAGACCCAAAAAAATGTGTCCAACTTATACGGAAAGCACCACCTGCCTATAACACCAGCTGCTACTAGCAAGTACCTCAGTGGCCCGTTGGGCCAACCAGTAATCAACAGGGTCAAAAACTAGGCAACTAAGTTAACCGATCCAGGCCCCAGGCGGAAAACTCCTGGAGGGCTGAAACATGCCCAAACCATGGAAATTAAAGGGATTCAGCATATATAATACACAAAAATAACAAAACCAAGAAGCCACAGTTCAGAGTTCTGTTCAAAGTTTTAGTTTAAAGTAAAGATATGAGAGGCAATATACATATATATATATATATATATACTTAAGAGCAAAACTGAAGACTAAGGAAACAATTTTAGAATTTAAAACGAAGGGGAATAGGTTATGACATAGCTAAGAGTCGAACTTCGAGGAAGTAGCTAGATGTAACAGCAGGAGTCTACAGAATGGAACCCATAGTTAGATATTAAGTGACTCTGGGCACTTTTAGTAAACTCCTTAGGTCAGACAGAAATGTGCCGCAGCACCGATAAAGGAAAAAGAGGTAGCACCTTCACCAACTCCTGAACGGTCTTCACCAGACGTAAGGTAGGATGATATTTTTCTCCCCAACTCCAGTTCCTGTGTTGTATGTATATGTATACATATGCATGGTTGCTATGCTTTCTCGTTGATAAATTGAAAAAAATATTTTAACTTTAAGCTCAGGGGTGAAACAGGCTCAATGGACCAGTAAACATGACTAATTTTATCAACATTAACTTTTATTTGACCTCCACCTAAAGGTTGTAACTGATTCAACATATTTTTCCTTATAATAAACATGTTAATTACCTGTGTGTCCTTATAATGAACATGTTAATTACCTGTGTAGCAAACTTTTCTAGGCTGTGTATATTTTTCTAAATCAAAATATACGGCATATGGGTTTTTTACGAATACCTTGTAACGAATCTATATGAACACACAGCGTGAAGTCGGTAAACTTTGAGATTGGGTTCCTCGTGAATGTTTAATTCATCATGCTAATCATCAGTCGAGTAACTAACATGCCGTTGCTCCATGATAATAATGCAAGCATGTAACCGTACATAATCTAATAATCATTTTAATTCACAAAACTTATGTATACGATTTTTTGGAATAACTTGTACTCCATCCTCAGGTACTAGAATCAACAGAATAGATCCAAGCAAAGTTTAAATTACAACAGACGATGACGTAACTAACGTAAATATGCGCATTTGTAAATACTATTTAAATTGATAACAATATCCTATGAAACAATACCGTACAACATATAATATAAATCGATAAAATGTTGATTGAAATTAAGTAAATAAATAAATTATACATAGATATATCTTATCAATAACCGTATGACAACATTCTAACAAGGAATCAAATGTAACGTGTTGATATAGGAACATCAAATGTAGGTGTATACACATTATGTACAGCAGAACTTCAGATTACAATTTTTTTTATTTATTTATTTATTTTTTCTTTTTTTTTAGTATATTGTAGAATATTTTAGATTCAATTATCCAAAAGCTAGTGTTCTGTATTGGCATTGTCAGTTGACAAATTTGGAATTAACACTTTCCATGGTAATGGTAGGAATCTTGGTAAGTCTTCATTACAACGTCTGGAACCATAGGTTTGTATAAAGACTTTCAGTTAGCAATCGTGACTTCTTAGAATATGCAGGAGTTAAAATTTTTGCGTGGTTTCAGTCCGGGTCATTTGAGCCTGAATTAAGAAAAAAAAAAAAAATAGAAATCAAGAACTTGAACACATAGAAATCGAGAACTGAACACATCTTTGATGTTGCTAACTCACACGGTTACAAACGAGTAGTTGTGCAGAAGTTTGTCAACAAAATGATACAATCTAATTTTAAGAATAACTAAGACTATTCGATAAGTAGGTTGTACTGACCATGTTCAAGGCATCACAGCAATACTTCGAAATGCATGTAAAAGGAATAACTTGGATTTTAACACTTATTCTAAAAACATCTTATCTTTCATAAAAAAGGATTGTGACAATACTACAATGTCGAATCGACATGGTGTATATTGCATACCATTAAATGACTGAACAAGAACTTTATTATATAGGATCTACCAGAGTTGTATAAAAATAAAATGTATCTGTGTACACAACTGCCGAAGCAGAAAACTTGCTGCAAGCCCGCAAAGTGTGAACAATGATAAAAATGGAATAAGATAATTTAAAGAAAAATTGATAAAACAATAGATAATTATTAGAACATTACATATTCCATGAGGACAAAAAAAATATATATATATATTTATTGATTTGAGGTTTAACGACCATCATGAGCAACTCAATGGGTTATTAGTCGCCCATCCCCTAATTTAGGGCCACTGACTCCACGGAAGGGAGAGAGCCAGCGCCGTAAAACAAACACAGCATCCATGCTCACAGGGATTTGAACCCGGACCCATCTCGACGTATGATCAGAAGTCAGTGCTGAGACCACTGCGCCACCGGGGCGGCAAGGACAAAATAAGTTCATTACAATTGAGTGTGCAGCAATGCGTGTGAAATGAACCTTTATGGCAAAATATTAAAATATTATATTATGAACCTCATAAAGACAAGAGAATAATTAAAGAAAGTTTTTATATCCAGAAAAACAGTTCCACCAATGAATCTTCAAATATTATAAATAGCATTTTCAGCAAGTTAATTCAAAATATTAGACTTACAAAATGCGTAAGGAAAAGATTTTAATTTAATAACTGGCAATTGAAAGAGGAACCTGGCAATAAAATTTAAATTATTTCAGTGTAGACGAAACTTCTGATACAGTTCCTACTCATTGAGAACAGGCCTTAATAAAACCTATTGGCCAGAAACATCTATAAAAACAAAAGAATCAGAAGATGTGAAAAATAGTTGAAAGTTCAAGTTATAATACATTTAAATATCGTATTTTTCCAAGTGTAAGACTATATTTTTTTCCAAAATTTTTAGACCAAAAATTAGGGATCGTCTTATACATGGGTTACCGGTTGAGAGAACTCTGTGGGTTACCACGGCGAAACTGCCAGTACCTCTTATCCCCTCTCCCCACTATGTCTTACAAATCTACTGAGTACCTGGCGCATTGAGTCACAGCTATTTTTGTTTAGCTTCCTGAAAGTGATGCAGAATTTCATAGTTTGTATCTTTAAAATATTACCTAATTTCTAAATAATATAAATACCTGATTTCTAAATATAAATTTCCAAACTTCTCTATATATATATTACCACAAACTTTGTGATATTACCTAATTTCTAAAAAATATCAAATGTGTCCTTTTTTTGTAATAAAAATATTGATTTCTTAATTTTCGGTTCGAAAAAATAGGGGTCGTCTTATACACGGAAAAATACGGTATAATTAATCTGAGTAAAGCCTTGAATAAGCGTTTTAATTGCTGTATATAACTTTTTTTTTTTTATTCTACAAGCAAAAACTATCTGCTAATAATTGAGAAAGTATCAGCGTATAGTGTACGCGCGTACATCTACATTCTGCTACTCTGGGATCTACGATGCGTCAGTTATGTTCAAGAATCTCAACATAAATATGATATTAAAAATCACTTGGAAGCAACTTCCCTTTCACTGATCGTTAATTCAGGCTCATATCACCCGGACTGGAACCAAGCAAAAATTTTAGCTCCTGCATATTCTAAGAAGTCACTATTATTAACTGAAAGTGTGTTTATGGAAACCTATGGTCCCAGATGTAATGAAGACTTACCAAGATTCATACCATTACCATGGAAAGTGTTAATTCCAAATTTGTCAATTGACAACACCAATATAGAACACTAGCTTTTGGAAAATTGAATTGAATCTAAAATATTTTTCTATAATATACTTAAAAAAAAAAAAAAAAAAAATTGTAATCTGAAGTAAGTTCTGCTATATATAATGTGCATACACCCACATTTGATGATGTTCCTATATCAACATGTTACATTTGATTCCTTGTTATAATGTTGTCATACAGGTACTGACAAGATATAATTATGTACGTATAATTTATTTATTTACTTAATTCCAATCAACATTTTATGGATTTATATTATATGTTGTATGGTATTGTTTCATAGGATATTGTTATTGATTTAAATAGTCTATTTATGCAAGTACCTGAGGATGGAGAATACACTGCATTCCGAAAGATCTTGTACATAAGTCTTATGAATTAAAATGATTATTAGATTGTATAAGGTTATGTACTTGCATTATTATCGTGTAGTGACGGCATATTAGTTACTTGACTGATTGGGTTCCTCAAATTTTTTGGGGATGCAACCTCACTGTTTAACCATCTAGATGATGTAACAAATATTCCTTGATCACTGAAGTTACCGGGGGTCATGGTAATATGATGGAGTTATGTCATCTGTAAAAAAAGTCAGCTCTTTTAATTGAAAAAAAAATGATTAGAATGGGGGAAAAAAGTGCAAAACTCGAGTAACAAATAGCTGATTCATTGAATGTAGAGAAGGCCACGGTGATTGAATAAGATACATCTTTCAAGCTCTTGGTTAATGATCAACTTATCCACAGTTCTGTTGAATATCTGTGATGCTCTATTCTGTATAATTTGAAAGTAAGTGCAATTTAAGTTTCTTTCGTTTTTTTTACTTTCTCATATCCACTGAAGTACTGGGAAATATGATCAGATAATATAATGTTTTGTGTGCAGATTTCTGTGTTCCAAATAAATGACCATATACGATCCATATTGTATGTCTTGAAATCACCCTGAAAATGTTTTTTGTGTTTCCTAGACCTGTTAAATTTAAGCTAATAATTTATAACTCCCCCTCTACCAACAGGCCCAGAATTAAAAAAAAACAAAAGGGAATTGCAGGCAGCTGTTATATTACTCATGTTAGACTTCTTGACTAAACCTATAACTTCTTTGTGAGGCACAAAAACAGCAGCTTATCTGATTAATAATTTTGCTCTCACAGATTCTATTTTAAGAGTTCCTTTCACATAGGGTAACAGTGGTATCATTGTTTATCTGTTACAAATATTGTAGGCCGTACTCTGTTGGGAAGAATTTGTTTTTACCAACATGTGCATTTGGCTTGCTGTGAGTATAGGCATATTATCATTTTTTAAACATCTATCATTTTTAAAACATCTATGCTCACCTGCAAACAAACCTATAGCTCTTCTAGCTTCAGCATTTCTAGCTTTTTAAAACATCTATGCTCACCTGCTACCAAACCTATAGCTTCTTAGCGTCAGTCTTTATAGCTTTAGCAGTGCCATAATCACATTTTATTTAGTGTTAATTAGCCCAATTGCAACATTCAAGGCCATCTGTTCGTATTTTACTGGTATTTTTTAGGCAATACTGTGCTTTCAATATACTATACTGTGCACATTAATTGGGACAAAGTAAAAAATCAATCTCTTTTCCAAAAAAACAAAACAAAAAAAAACTATGCCTTTATATCATTCTATGCCTTGATATACACTGATAAATACCTGTATTAGTATGAAATATGTCCTCCTTTAGCAGAAATGACCTGTTGAATTCATTTTGGCATTGACTCCACTAATTGAGTGCACATATTTTTGACTTCATAATCGTGGAACCACAGTGTTTTATAGCATTCATCATCATGCGTTCTTTGGTTGTACAGTCCATTTTACCTAAACATCTCTTCAAAATATTCCACAAGTTTTCTATGGGATTTAAGTCTGGTGAATTTCCAGGCCAATCAAGCAAATGAATTTTCCAGCATGAAATTCTTGACCAATTTCGAATTGTGACATAGGGCCAAGTCATGTTGAAATGTCCTGTCAAAAGTTTGCAAGAATGGAACAATCCTACGTTGTAATATTTCTACGTACTTGGCTGAATTCATCATACCTTGAATAGGAACTAAGCTTCCAGTGCCATTTGATGTGAAAAAACCCCCAAAACATCTGTTTCAAATGGTGTTTTACAGTTTGTTTGACATGCTCAGGTCTTAAGGGTTCACAGTTGCTTCGTCTAACGACATTTGCTTGGTAACCCTGCACAAATAAATGAGTTTCATCACTGAAAATTACCTTTTTCCAGTAGTCAGCAGTCCATGATTTATATTTTTTGGCCCATGCTAAACGTTTTATCTTCATTTTTGCATTCAAATATTGTTTTTCGTTGGTCTTCTTGCCTTCCGGCCAACTTCCAGAAGCCTACGGCATACAGTTGAATCACTAACATCACAACCACTAACCAATAAATCTCTTTGAAGGTCGGTGCTTGTTGGTTTTTTTTTTTTAATTCATTTTACTATTTCTGATTAGATATTTATCGGTTCGTGGAGTTGTTTTTCATTTTCTTCCAGATTTACCTCTTCTTTTTGGAGACGATGATCCAGATGCATTGTATCGCGCAAGCAATCTTGATACACTTGATTTGCCTACACCAACTGCAGAAGCGATATCTCTCACTGTCATAGAAGTGTGATCCTTCAGAGCAATAATTTTTGCACGCTTCCTTGGGGAAATATCCATTTTTCAATACACGAAAGCAACACATACTCACAGAGAGCAAAAACTAACATCCACCTGTCACACACAAAAGCTCACAACTGAAGCTGAAGTGCCTATTTCCTGTTTAAAACCGGACAAACCACATTCTTACTATCAAGTTCTAACGGTCGCACCACCTCACAGCTGATAAAACTGGTTTACGTGGGTTTCTGACATCAACTGGCGATCACATTACAATTCTGAGAATAAAATAGCTTGTCCCAATTAATTTGCACGGTATAGTACATATACAGTTCTGCTTTGATCCACTGACATGCAATAAAAAGCAGTTAACGTGACATCAGTGCCATTTCATCTGATCATCTTGGTATTATTTATTAATTATATTAACACGTTCCATCTGATCATCTTGGTACTGTTGCTGTTAATTATATTAACACATTTTATGCTTGATTACCGAAGTGCACTAGTGTTTCACTTTCAAAATCACTTTTGTAACCCTTTTGTGTGTTTTGGTATCCATGCATGAATCTAGTATACCAATTGGAATCACACATAACAGTTAATGATTCAGATGGTTTAATCATCACATAACAGTTAATGATTCAGATGGTTCTCCCATCCTCTGGATATGATTGCTTGCTTGCCTTGAATGTGAATATTGTACATTGTTTTTTAATGCTTTCATAAAAGAAGAAAGATGTGGCTTTACATGCATACATTCATATGATATGTATAATAGTATGTAATGATTTAAGCAGCATTACCATTTTCTGGATATGCATTTACACTGCTATTGATGTGAACAATTGAACTTTTATATGACATTATGATGAGAAATGAGTAGCTATGCCAGTCTTTACACATGCATGTTCAGGTGACATGTATGAATAGTAACATGTAATTTATTCAAACAGCTTTTTGTTACTAACATACATTTAACCTAGAGTAAGCACTAATGTGCCTATGTGCACATACTTAATGGATCCAGATGCTTACCTTGGGGGGGGGACTTTGGTCTAAGAAAAATGTTGATAGTGGGACTTTGTAGTATGGTCACACACATTAAATATGGCAGAGCCCTCCTTGGCATTACATGGCTTTTAAAAACTTTTTCAATGAATAAAATCAGCACGGTTTTCCTGGTGTTTAGTTGCCTACTTTGTGAAGAAATGAGCTTCGTATTTTTTAATTACCCAGTCTGGATAAAATCTTTCAAAATAAATTTGAGAGCCCTTCTATTCGGATGGCTTTATTCAATAGAAAACTTTCCAGCTTGAATCATCGAATCATTCCTCAGCAATATGACCAGTAATTCCTCTTTAAAATATTCATTTATTCTTTCACAATGCATGATTCTCACTTTCTTTGAAAGAAGTTTCCACTTACTGCACTTCATCCAGTCATTCCTATGCCATTTATTGTCTTAATGGCATTTTTATCTCAGAAGTTTGTGGAAATCAGGATCTGTCAAAATTTCTCTTCCTTTCTGCTCTCATCTTTCTCTGTTTCTGAAACTGTAGTTGTTTTTAATTACTATTCTCTCTTATCTTTCTCTCTCTGAAGCCAGAACAGACCATTTAATCTCCAAATTATGAAGCAAATTTTAATTGTGATTAAAACTTTTTTTTTTTTTTTTTTTCCAAAAATCAATGCGTTTATTACTATTATTTCACAAAAATAAATACAATGGTTATTTGCAATCTTGGTCACTTAGAAAAGTCCGTTTTAGTGGAGGCAGCATGTTTGACAGAGAAAACAAATTAGATGGAAAAATTAGTAGGTAGTGAACTCTGCAGTGAAAGTCATAGCTGCTTTAGGAGGATTTTACAGGAATGATGGGTTCTGAAGAAAGTCGCAAATGGCTGTGTATGAAAGTGTAATTGTTCCTAGCACTGAAACCTGGGTGCTACAGAAGAGACCTATAGGAGTCGTTTGTGTGCTGGAGAGATGCTTTACTTATGGGGGGTTTGTGGCAAGACACTCTCTGATCATGTGAGGAATGAACAGGTGTTGGAAGATGTATAATGTGAAGCAAAATGTTGTTAGTAAGGTTGAGACTAATATTCTTTGGTGGTTTGGTCATGTTGAAAGAATGAGTGATGAGATTGTTACTAAGGGCATTTATTCAGCCCATGTGGCAGGAAAGAAAGGTAGAGGAAGGCCAAGCAAATCATGGCAGGACCAGATTCAGGAATGTTTGCATGAGAAAAAGATTATGAGTATGAAGTACAAAAGGTCTTGTGTGTGTCATGTGATAGGTGTTAGTGAAGCTCTAGCTGTGTGCCAAGATCGCTGTAAGTGGAGATCTTTGATACTGCAACAGTAAGTTCTTTCTGTGAGGAACTATCCTCTGAATATCAGACAACAGCTTAGTGATATGAATGTATGTAGTCGTCCCCAGCTGGATCTGCTACTGTTCACAGAACACTGCCTTTGCTGACAAGCTGTTTTGCAGTTATTTGTTACATAGATTTTGGGTTATGTGCACTCATTATTCAATTTACTTGAGTGAAATAATTACAATTAAGTAAATGTAATTAATTAAATAATTAAAATTCCCTCAAATGAAATATGGAAAAAAAAAAAAAACAACAGCAGTGTTCTTATTAACGTTTTTGTGATTTGTTGGTTTTCATATAAAAAGGAATAAAATTTGATTAAAAAGCAGGACACCTAATTTTTTAGCAGTTGTAGGTGTGTACAGCTATAAAAATAACATTACTCATCAAAAGTGCATTTTTAATAGAATTTTATAAAATTAAATGTTTTCTGTTACCTGGACCATTTATGTGGTCTGAGTCATTCCTTACTGAATTCCAGTCTTTCAAATATAATCTGATGAAAGTATATAACTCATTTTGCTCTCATGAGTGAGAAAAGAAACATGGAACTAATATATCAGAACTATAGTAATCCATACATGTCTAAGCATGTCTTTTATGAACAAACTATTAACACTTGTATTAGTAGGATGCATGATAAACTTTTTTCTCCATTTTGTTTAATATCAATTCATTAGTTGTGAAGGGCATGAATTCCACATGAAGGTATGCTCTTTAAATGCAAGCACTAGCTAATATTTCTGTTAGAGCAAAACTATAATTTTCACTATTAAAATTATTTTGCTGGAGGAACTTTTACTAAAACTTTAAATGTTTAGTGTACAGCAAAATCTCAATATCAGCTGAATAAATTTTTTTCTCCCCTGAAGTGAAATTGCAGTGTGATATAAACTAAATGGAGCCATTTGCTATATTACTCTATGACTCTTAATATCATTAACAATGTAATAGTAATAATACATAAATGACAGTGTGCAAGGTTTTCAAATTAAACTGCACCAAATTGTAGAAAATCTGAAAACCCATTCTGCGGTGAAATATGTCATTGCATGCAAGTATTAAATTGTGTGATAAGAAAATGTGGTTGCTTGCCCCTGTATGTTGGTATACTTGTGCATTTAAATAGTGACCCCCCCAAATTTGAGCATAAATTGCTGGTAGTTTTGGCATATATTTGGGGGGATGAGTGTTAATGTATATTTCCAGGAAATGGGACGTTTTATTTATTTTGTTTTCTATCACGGAAGGTAGTTTCAATTTGGAACAAAATATTTAACATTTTGTAAAAAAAAATGTATGCGGAGTGGAGAAGCAGTTCTACACCAGTGAAACAGTGCTGAACAAAACTATTTACTGTCTTATCAGGAACTTCCAGGAGATTGGCTCTGTGTCTGATCGATCAATAACATAACTGTAGCCACACGGTCGTAAATGAGGACTCACTGGAAGATGTGAGATTTGCCTTGTTTGGTTGTGCTTTAAGGGGACTAGGGAGGTTTGAAATATCGAAAAAATCAATTTCGGGTTGTTGTTTTTTTGCATATTTTGATATTGCATCATTTAAGAATATCTTCCCTTTTGAATTTTAGAAAAATTCACAAAATTGTGGTCAAGGGATCATGAAACGTGATGTGTCGCGTGGCTGGCCATTCCATCGTGTGGAAAATAGCCACAAAAGAATCATTCAGTGGCATTGAAATCGTACAGATTGCTACATATACAGCAGTTGTAATCTTCAATGATGGCTACATTCGTCTGCTGGACATAATGAATGGATATTAGATTTACAAGTGGGCCAGAGTGCTTTCGAGATGTCCAGTGAGCAAGACAGTATTCGCTTAGCGGGCTCGGATAAAAAAGAAATTGCCAGTACAATATCTCGAAAATCGCTGGACATATCAACTTGAAATTTATACCAGAGTTGTAAAACAGGATGACGCATTAATTATACCTGACATCTGATTGAATATAAAATGTTTTCACCATTTTATAATAACGAATAACTCGCATTTTCCCACATTTTCCGTTATCGGGATGCCATTTTTTTCATTTGTTTTCATTTTTAATTTTCCAGGTATAATCAATAGAGGGAAGCCTAAGAAAAAGAAATATCCCTGGGATTTCCCAAAATCTTCATCCATTCGACTGTAGTCATGGTAAAATCGGATTTTACATAGTTTGTCTCATTATGTTGGAGTGCCAATATTATTCACCTGGGAATAAATGTCGCAACATTTTCCTTTTTTATTATTTTATACTAAATACCCCTACACAGACAAAACGTTTTATATTTATTCACGGCGTTGTTATAAACAATTAAACGCAAGCCATTTTTTGAAATGTCAAACCTCCCGAGTCCCCTTAAATCATTGCAGAAATTGTCACAACAGAAGTATATCCATAATGGTGCACATAAAACTGCACAGTTGTGTTGTCTGCAAGCATATCACTCATGCAAATAAAATGACCATGTTATCATACTCTATTAATGTAAAACAAAAATATGAGTGTTGGACAAGATATTTTTACTGATTGTATGAATGAATGATGCATGTGGTGAAATGTGCTATCTAGTGTGCTGTCAGAACATGGGATTATTGGTCTAGTATTCTTTTACGATACTGTGACAGCAGAGCATTTATTATCAAGATATCTTGATGCAGTTCATTGCTTTTTGTGAAGTTTGACAAGCAGGATGCGCAGATGGGGCATCATGTTGTAACCTGCCAGGATGCTTGAAAAATTGTGGCATATTGTAAGACTTTTGTTGTTGTTGTTGTTGTTGAAAAATGGTTGATCTTGCAGGGCTTATTAATTTCTTAGATCTACCAATTTGTCCCACCAGATTTTCTGTGGGAGCTTCTTAAAGGATATACAGACAGCATTGTGAGTTTTACACCATGTTAAAATTGAACATCTTAGATGTCATTACAAATATACATCAACATGGGCACCTGAGCTTAGTTTTCAGGAGGGGTCAAAAATAGAAACTGTAAACACAAATAGCATAAACAAACATCTCATATAAACTTCCACTGTGGCCAGCTGTGTTCTCTAACCATTTTAACCAATCTGACCTAGATAAATTTAATTGAAAATCAGATGACCCAGACTGAATAAATAAGACTGATAGATAAAACTTGACAGCATGTTGGGACAATAAAAGGATTACTTTGTTGTTCTTCTGAGCCTTAGGCCTTTTGACCACTTGTATCCAGTGCACCACAGAACTCCAATGATCATTCAATTGTTCAGTTAATCATCAAGAAGGAAAAAAACACCCCCAAGACTAAGTTCTGAAAAAAAAAAACTTGCGGAACTCTTTATCTAGCAGCAAATCGCCGCTGTAGAGGATGATATGTTTTTCATTTCTTTGTCTTTCACAGTGCCTTACACTGTACTCATGTATGCTGTGCTCCAACATGTTGTGCCAAATTTCAATATTATTACTTTCTAATGCAAATTACCAGTGTTTTTACTAAATGCACACAATCCTCCAGAAAAGTTCAACATAAAAATTAGCAATCAGAATTAATGTTATGGCTTGCCCCTCCGTATGGGCACTTATGCACTTCAAGGAACTTTATGTTTGGTGACACAAAATATGGCAAACTCACTGAATACCTACAGAATAAGGGGGCACCTTCAGAATTTTGTGTAAACTGTATTTGTGTTTGTTTTTAAGTTTCTGAAGAATTTATTACACCATCATGACAAGAAAAAAAGTATTAACCTAGAACACAGAAATTATGTGGATTATTTGAAATTAAACAAAATTGCAACTAAATGCAGCTATTAATTTGGTATCGGCAGCTGAAGTCGTGATTAAGGGTATGTGGACTTAGAGGTATGCTGGAGAAGAAATAGTACTGCAAAGATGGAATTTTTGTTTTGTTTTATTTTTAACTAGCATGAACTATAATATGATAAATTTTGACACTGGAACCATGCAAAAGTCTTTGCAGTATTTGTTCTGAATGAGAATATACTGCCAATACTTGTCTCTGAATGAAGTGATTGTTTTGTTTTTGATTTAAACATCTGGTGATTGTACTGTTCATAAGATACCTTCATTGACCGGAAACTCAGTTTTGAAGTTAATTATTTTGCATATAAAAGTGAAATGTAATTCACTGAAATGGATCAATAAACTTGTTCAGGGACCTGTATTTTTGTGTGTGTGGTAAGTCACTACAGAAAGTTGAATGAGCGCTGTCAGTTTCGTAGGACAGTGAACAAGACAGTATACGAGAAAGCTACATCATGGTGCTGTAATAGAAGGAACGTTAACTTTCCTTTGTTTATGGACTTAATAAGTTTTGAAGACCATAAGAGAAAATAGCTACCATTATCAGAATTTTAGTGAATCATTAGAATGCAATTGCTAATGTTTCATGAACTGAGATCCGGGGTATAAGACATGAAGAGTATTGTTAGTGAAAAAATGTAGTAGTGAAAGCGACAAAAGTTTGAAGAAAAGGGGTGGCAAACAAATTGTTACTTGAAAGACATGGCGACTGAATAATAGCTTCTTGAGTTATGCCTGCTTTAGCAAAAATAAAAGTGCTATGACACGAAAATGGGTCCTGTATGAAATGTAACATTTATTGGGTTGGAAAGAAAGTAATTTCCAATGACGAGGTACCCGAAGTTGAAGCCCTGGCCACGACGCACATTGGCTACCAAGATTGCGCAGCACACCGGCATGACATCCGTAGATAGGTGGCTTAAGTCTAGCATTTAGCCGTCAAAAGGTGAAGAGTGTAAGCGCAAGCCAACATGGAGGTGGACAAAAGAGCACATCTGCCATTGCATGTGGTATGAGTTTCATCGTAGTAGCACCACACATGAGATTCTTTCGCAGAATTTCACATTCTTTTTTTTTTTTTTTTATTTATTTAATCATTTGGGTTACTGGGTCGTTCTTGAGATCGATGCAAAAATGAAGAGAAATTTTGGGAGGTTAATGAGGGGAGGGAGCTGGCGTTTTCCATCTGGGAATGGTATTTCGTCTTCCAAAACTTTCGAAAATGGAAGTTAAACGGTGTGAAGATTTTTCCCGTGATCATAAATTTGTCCCTCATGGTGTTGCCTCTGCCCAGTATTGTTGCTAAATGTCATTTTAATGCGTAAATGTTGGTATTTCAGTATGAAACTGGGCAACGATTTCCGAAAACATAAGACAGCGCAAAGATTTCCCTGTAGTCTTCAGGCATGAGATTCATCCACAGATTCGAGGAATTCCATTTCCATTATCATTTGGGGCATTCTGGAAATCAATGCATAACTGAACAGAAATTTTAGGAGGATTGGTGGGGGTGGGGGATTCATTTTCTGTTTGAGGACGGAATTCCGTCTTTCGAAACTTTCAAGAACGAAAGATAAATGGAGTGAAGATTTATCCCGTAATCGTAATATTTGCTCTCGCGATGTTTCTTCTACCCCCAGTATTGTTGATAAATATTCTTTTATCTGCAAATATTTGCATCTCAGCAGAAAATGTAGAAAAATTTCCGAAAACGGAAGTCGGAAATCTAAGATTTCTTTCATAATCGTAATTCTCCACCCTTCGCGATGTTCCTGCTCTCCTGTGTTGTTATTAAATGTTACTTTCCTCCATAAATGTTTGCATTTAAGTTTGGTAAGAGAGGGGAAAATTAGTAAGAATTGATGCATGGTGTTCAAAATATTTGTCATGTTCCTCAGACTAGAAGTTCTTTCAGCATGATGAATAAAATTGTCAACTGAGGGATGGGGGAAGAAAAACAAACAAAAAAAAAAAACCAGTGACAATGGAGAAAAGGCAAGGGAGTGATATCAACACAAACTAAAATTAAGCAGTGAATGCTGTGCAGCTGCAGATTCAACAAAAGAAGACGGATACAGGGCTACAAGAGAGAGAAAGGCTGGTCCATCGCTTTATGAAAGCGGATGCCGACACGGTCCTCATGACCGAGGTTGGGGGACCAGTTGTGATGTCACTGTGCTGCTAGGCTGTCATTGCGAGAAGAGTTTTCTACCTTGCGCTTTATTTCATCAAACTAGATTATTTTATCGTTTGCCATATATTTATTAGTATACACATAAAAATAGATTAATCGTGAGAATATTTAATAGTGTATGTACTATATGCATGCATAAAAATATTTTAGCTGCGTAAATCAGTGAACTTTTGTTTTTACAAATCTTTTTGTGTGCTATTGTAACTGGTCGGAATACATGCAGGTACCGTAAAAGACAAGATATTGTGTTTCATGCCTTTTTTCGAAATAATCCAATACTGGCAAAAGAATGAATGAACAAGTGTCAGAAACTGGGAAACTCCATCAACGTTACGTACGCCAGAATTTGTAGCAAACATAATTTTCAGAGTTGGGATTATGAAAAAATCGATTACTTGGATTGATTTTGAAAAAGGTAATCAAATCTGATGCTGTGCCCAGTGTAAATGTACCTTTTTTAATTTCTAAAGAAATAACACTGAGGACCCAGAGACACAGAAAGAAAAATTGTTCCAAGCAACCGAAGACTCTTTTGGCAACCCGGTATTACCTGCTGCCTCCGGATGTCTTGGTTGCTTGTGTGAATCAACTTCCTCCACCTTAGCCTGAGAGGTGTTCCCAGAGCAACTGGGCCTCACCTCAAGATCAACAGATCCCAGCCTTGGCTGGGAAGATGTTGCTTTTTTAGTTTGGGTACTGACTGAGTCAGACCCTAACCCAGGGTTTGTTTGTAGTTAAAAAGGATTCCATATTTGGTCCCACGAAACTGGAGGAAAATAAAATGTCACCACCCGGTAATCCTCCTATCCCGGGTGGAAGGCTAATTACGACAGGGTTTCGCCTGGTGCCCTGAAGGGATTGTTATTGATACTGATGTTTTACTACCTCAGTACCATTCTGCCCTCAGCATGACACCTTATGCCTTGGCTTAAGTAGACCAGAGCCTCGGTTAGCCAGCATGTTTCGGACGCTCCAAAAGAGGAGCTACTGTGAACCACAGCACCTAATCCACCTGTTTTCACCACCCCAGGACGAGGACGTTGAGGTTGGATTTCTGGAGGGCCCCTGGCGGATAAGCGTTACACAGTCTTCTGGAGGCGGTTCTGTCACTGAGTGATTTTGTCGCTGATACTTCTCTGGAACTGTCACAGTCACACCCATCTCTACAGACAACAGAATAATAATGCTGCACTCAGCAAAGATAAGTTGGTCACGGGTAGTTGATGATGCAGCGTTACACCCGCAGTCAAACTCGACACTCGGTTCACACATAAAAAATAGTGCAGCTCAAAAAAAAAAAAAAAAAAAGAAAATGAAGCAGGACACAGATTCCGCAAACCGGATAATTCGCGCATGTATAATCGGGATTTTGCTGTATAAGCATCGTTAGTGACAGTTGAACCTCAAGGAATGAACTCGTGATGCAAAATTTTGTTGTTGTTGTAAAAGCACACAAACTTGGTCTTGATTTTGGACTTCTGTAACCCGATCTTCTTTTCTTTGGGTGACTGTGGCAACTTCCAATCGAGCACCCTGGTGCTTCTTTTCAGGATCATAACAAAAACACGATGTCTTGTCACATGCCACAGTGCTTTGGAGAAGATTTTGCATTGTTTCTGCAGTCTCCACCTGATTTTTGCATCTCCACTTGTGCATGTTTCTGGTTGGCTGACAAAGCATGAAGAACAAAACGAACACAAACTGCCAAAAATTTGACGAATCATCTTGTTAACACTGAGCTCACATCTCAGCATCCTCAAGGTCACATAGGACTTCCTTTTTATCTTTTTGTGAACTTCCTCAATGAGTTCCGATGTGCACACTGAAATTGAGCGTCTGGGCCTTTTGTCATTTTCCAAATCTTCCCATCCATCCTTGAAGTGGGCATGCCATTGGAATATTTGTGTACAAGATAGACAATTAGCCTCATACATATCACAAAACAATTCAACTGTCTCAGATGCAGTGTTGCTGATTTTCAGAATCGGATATTTGCTCTGCTCCATGACAGAGCTCTGACAATGTTCTTCCACCAAATGACGTAATATTTATAAGGTGCCTCATATTTTATTGTGCATTTGCAGTTTGATTAGGAAAATACAATCCCTGTAATCAAACATATCTTTTTTATTTATCTTTTGGTATTTTCAAGTTATTGTGTAAAAGCTGCTTTTTTATTAAGCAGTGTGAAGAAGCTGTCATTTGACATAGTTTAGTTTGTTTTTGAGACAGGTTTGCTGATGATACGAAATTGCCAACTAGAAGTAAGCAAACTCTGCAAAGACCATTTGTGCCACGAATTGAACTAGTTCACTGTGATAAGTTGCTTTGTAATTTACTTACTAGAAATTACCATCAGATTTCCAGTAAACTACCATATTATAGTTTACAGAAGGAAAAAGAAACTGGCAGTGTTTCAGCAAAAATTTCATTTTGTGGGGAAGAGAGAAGAGGTTTAACAGTCACTACCTCCATGACCAATGTATGCGAGCAAATGAAGTTGTCATTTTGGCTGGAAGAAATAAAAATGCTGTTGTACATGAAAATGTCAACACTGATGTTTTTGATTTGTACAAGCCACCTTTCCTGATACATCAGTGTTGTATCCTCAAAAGCATGGAAATCATGAATTCATGTACAAATCACTTGCAAGTTATGATTTTCATGCTTACAACACGGTTTTGTGCTGTCAAAATATTGAGGAGCAGTGCGAAGGTTTTCAGAAAGGAAAAAAAAAAAGGTGTAAACCTTTGAATCTCAGAAAAGCAAAATGCATTGAAAGCTATGCACTGGGAAGAGGCAACTAGACTGGAATTAATACCATGGATGCTAACACCATCTGGAAGGCATTCATTCACACAAATTGCTTGACAGGTAGGTAACACATGTGGCACATTTTTTTTTCTTTTCTTTTTTTTTTCTTTTTTTTTTTTTTTTGCAGTTCCAAAAGAATACAACCATTTACCTTTTTTCCTTAATTTTGCTGATATTGCTGTAATTTTTCAGTGAAATTCTAAACCTTTTCCTGACATGCCAAGTTAATTCTGCAAAACTACAAGACCTGTTACTCATCCAAATTTGCACCAGCAGTGTCTGTTCTTCTGTGTCCAACCGTTTGTATGTGAATTTATTTTTGTTTACTGTTTTTGCTCATTTTCCTGTGGAGAATGTATTATTTGTATTAGGAAACAATATACAACTTGGGTAATCACTGTTTCAGAGCAGGATTTCAATCCAAAAAGTATCCACGTTTCTTGAAAAAACATGTATTTTGGGTGTTTCCGAGAGAGGAAGAACAATGCCTTTCTGAAGAAGTTGGTTCAGGAAATAGAAGAGGGCAAGGATTCAGAATATATATATATATATTATTCCTTTTTTTTTTTTTTTATTAGGAAGCTGTATGTCCAAATCTGATTCTAAAATTCAAGAAAATAAGACTGTATTATACAAATCATGAAAACAATTCAAATATTTATGCACTTCCATGGAACAGATATAAAATTCATGCATGCCTGGTGTTTACATTGAAAGACAAGTATGTTTCAGGATAGGCAAAGAATGTTAAGAGTGGAACTGTATAATAATATTTTTGGAGGGCTGGTTCAAATCAAGCTCTGAAAGATAATGGTTCTCAAAAGTTATAGAAAAAATATTGAAGTAAGAACAACTCCAAAACTTTAATCAGTGTGATGTGTGATTAAGATGCTCATCACATATCTACAACAAGTGGGAGAAATCTTATAATAGTGCAGGTTATAGCAAAGTGCTTGTAGTGTGTAATATGAATATGGGCTGCTGTCATTCTAGGTAGTGATACAGTAGTAGTCTTTGGTGGCACCTAGTGCTGAGATTGATGGACCCCCAAGGAACATTTTTGGGGCCATTAGTTTTGATTTGTGGCATAAGATAGATTTTGTTCTGCAAATAGAGGTTGCATCTAAACTTGCCCAGAGCATGTAAAATAGGCTCTATATGGTAAAGTTGCACATTTCTTGGCCTTGTTACTTGTCTACTTTTCTGTTTAGTGCTCCTCTATGTGAGCTCCATGGTACCTGGACATTATTTTCCATTAAAAGGATGCCAGTTCCCATTGTGGCAGTGAACAGGAAAATAACAAGGATCATGGATTTCATACTGATAATGTTCAGCAGCTACTATGCCGCCAAAGAATGCTTGAAGATCTGCGACCATCGATGTTTGTGTCTCACCCACATTAGCAAGCTATGTATGTCTTACAAAACTGTCCCATTCAATGATGTTAGAGGGGTCCGACTTTTGCATCTTGTTTTTTTTTTTTTCTAGTTGGATAAGTGGGCATGATACTAGCCATAGATGTAATTGTGTTTCTTTCTGGAACAAAATTATGGTTTGTTTGTCAGGCAACATGCCCTCACTGTTTTATCTTTTACTTCACTCTGGTGTCCCGGTGGCTGTCCGGTACAAGGCACTGGCTTCTAATTATTCACCTGAGATGGGTCCAGGTTTGAATCTTGGGTAAGGCATGGGTGGTGTATTTGTCTACAGCACTGGCTTTTTCCCTTCCCTGGAACCAGTGGCACAAAATTAGGGTTATAGCCCATTGAGTGTCCACAATGGTCATTAAATCCCCATAAAAAATTCATTTTTTAAATGTAAAATGCCTATATGTGCAAAAGTGGTCTACTGATGAGTTAAAAGGCTGCGTAAAATTTCAGCTGGATTAGACTATATTTACCATTGCACCAGCCGCCATGAACTTTCAAGTGCCCTTGATGAATTATGATTATAAGAGTAGCGGGTACAACCCTCTCGACCATCGACCACCCGCCCTGCAGTCTGCACCTGCATCATTTTCTGTTTGATTTTCAGTTTCATAATAGCTTCTGTTGAGGAGCCGAAAGTGTGTTGTGCGTGGTACAATCAATTGTGCATTCTGTTTATAGTAAATTGTTTATTTAGTGGCTTGTGAGAAATGATCTCTTGATTTCGGTTTTGTGCTGTTGACTCAACACTCAATGCAGCAATGTTGACTGTTAGAGTTGTTGTTGACTGTTGTGCACTTATGAATTATAAAGGAACTATGCCTTAAACTAGAAAGGATGTTATACATCGCGTGTTTGGAACACCCTCGAAATTTAAAGGCATTGTATTACGAACGTATGCTGATGTGATTCGAAAATGTTGATATGTCTAAATTTACTGTAGGCTTCAAAGAAAAAAACACAGTCAACTCTAGGACACATTTCTAACATTTTGATGGTAGAAGTCAAAATCCTATGGGCTGAGGCTTCCATTCCAGTTGTACCCAATCAACAGATTTTACCTATTATTAAAAATTTCACAAAAAGTATAGAAATATAAAAACACCCAGTGAAATCTAGAAACAGTGAGAATATGAAAACAAAATTAAAGCTTTCTGGGTGACTGAAAAGTAGGCTGTTGTGATATACCAGCGTGCAAGTGTTGTGTCTACTCATTGTCTAAGTGCAAGAATATGATACCTATTAAAGAATGAGAATTCTAATGGATCAAAGACCAGAGAAAAATGGCTATTTGCTCAGTAGATCTTGAAGCTAGCCAAAAGCTCAAACATGCAATATACAGAAAATCTAAAGAAATTAAAATTCCTTCGACCATATCAACTTCTCAATCAGAGGTAAGCTAGCTTCAGATAATTCAAGTAGCGAAACATCAGAGGAAGAAAAGATTGGCGATGGAGAATGGGATGCCAAATCTGGAATGAAAAGTGTTCAGAGTAAAAAATCTTATTTGGAAACAAATAATTCAAAACAAATGCGATTAAATCGTTAAGTCTAGCACAGGCCTGTGATTGCCCCAGGATTTCTGATAGGTCAGCTGCTGTAATAGCAAGTTCTGTATTTAGATATGTAGAATTAATAACAGAGGGAAAGTACTAGCAAAATTATAGATCGAACTAAAGTTAAAGTTAAAAGGGAAAGGAAAAGAAAGCGCGAAGAAATATAAAAAAATCTCAATGTGGAAAAAACGATTATTCATGCTATTTATACTTTGATAGTCGAAAGGATAAAACTTGTTCAAAAGAATATCAGAAACAAATTTTATACAGCAGCAGTTGTTGAAGAGCCTATTTTGGTGGTGTCAGAGCCAGGTTTGACAAATTTTGGGTATCAGGATGTTTCATCTGGCATGGCCAAAGAAATCGGAGCCAACATAATGGAGTTTTTACAAGAAAACACAGTCTTAACAAACTTGGCTACTGTATGATATGATGTAACAGCTGTAAATACGGGAATGCACAATGTCGTTATTTGTCATCTCAAAATAAATATTGAAAAACCATTACAATGGTTTGTCTACATGTTAATGCGAATGAACTACCATTGCGTCATTTAATACAGCATTTGGATGGACAAACTGTTAGTTCCTATACATTTTTTGGTGAGATTAGAAAAATGTTGCAGTCTTGTGCTCAACTTCCTGTTGTAGAATTCCAACGAATCGCCATCGAATTACTAGGTATTGATTATAAGAACCTAAATACCCATCAAAAGTATTTGTGCAAAATTAGTACTTCCATATCTAATGGCAATTTGTCAGATAGCTTAGCAATCAGACAACCTGGAAAAGTGTCACTTTTGAGATTGTTGACAACTGCTAACAGAATACTGTGGTTGTTTGTGGGAACAAGGAATCCCTCTGAAAATTTGAAAGTATTGGTGAATTATATTTTAAAAGTTTATGTTCCAACATGCTTTGAAACAAAAGTCAAGTCTCTATTTGGACCGTTACATTTGTGTAATTTGATCAAATGATCTCGATATCGCTCACGTATTAGGAAACTGTTTCAGACAGAGTTTGAAATCCAGAACTAATATCACTATGAAAGGAATTAGAAAGTCTGAAGTACCAAAATTTAAGTTGAAGCTATGACTACACTGTTAATAAATTAGCAAACAGATACTGTTTTTTTTTTTTTTTACTGAGCCACCAATTACAAAATAATAATAATAATAGTAATAATAATTCTACTGATGAACTTAAACAAGTGGTTGCTAATATGAACAATGTCCAAGAGCAAACAGAAATTTTGAATTTCCCTTGCTATTTTCAGGTAGTAGAGCGTTGTGTGAAACTGGTTATTGAAGCAACTCAGTCGATATGCGGACCAGAAGCAAGAGGCGACTTTATAAGATCCAGAATTGTTCTCGACAATTATTACCAAAATTTGAAACCAAATCGAGCTTTCTGAAAAACCTGATGTGAAATGTTTCACATAAAACATGTATCCACTATCTTGTCATAAGTTCTTTGTTCAGGGTTCACACAGGACCTGGGAATCGTGGAAACTGAAAATTTTAATTTCCAGGCCTGGAAATCCTTGAAAACGGTAGATTTGCTCTTATGGAGTCCTAGAAAATTGTATTTTTTTATGTAAAATCCTTGAAATTGGGATCCTTTATTTTGAAATGCAAGTGTTTTCTGTAAAACTCAACAGGTAAATCCTGCCATCGTGGCTACCTTCTCTTTGTGTCGTAAACTGGACCATGAAAGGTCTGATTGTAGGAGCTCGGGCTGTCGCTCTAGAATTCTTGCACGCACTGCGATGCTAAGTGGCCTTGAAGGGTGGACCATGTAGCAGGCAACAGGCATACACTCACTGACTGGCTAAAAGAAAATTTAAAGGCAAAAGCAGTTGGGGGAGGGGTGGGGGTTCTCCGTTAAAACTACCATGTCTCCATTGCTGAAGCCGAAGCATCGAGCAGTGGTCATCTGGGCCCAATAACCCATCCCTGCCCAGCACGTGCTGTTTCATGTGTCCTGAGAAACACTTGCAGACTACACTTGTCATTAGGTACGTCTGTCTTCGTCGGAGCTCCAATTTTTTATTGTTTGTTCATGTCTGCCTGTTTGTTTTCCATTACATCGCTTGCATTTGTTACTTTGTTCATTTAACTATGAAGTTGTGGTTTGTTGTTCTATCACTGGTTACAGATTATTTTATTCTTTCCTTCAGAGTATGGCTGGAAAACACGTATTCCGAGAAGTTTGGTTAGATAATAGTTTATTTTCAGGTTGGCTATTACTCGATACCGTCAGTAACAAATCTAGAGCTTGTTGCAAATTCTGCATGTAAAACTTTGATGTTTCCAACATGGGTGTATCTGGATTGAAAAGCCACATGATGAGACATAATAAATCTAAAGTGTTAACTAAAAGTAATTTGACATAACTATAATTAAACTCATCTTTGTTTTGTGGCTTCCTAGATTACTACATTCAAACTAGTTAACTTTTTCATGGGATTTATGTAGGTAAAGTTTCAAATTTCTACAAATTTTCGGAGAGAACACCTCTCTTTTGTCAGGCAGTCATTCATTCAATCTCCGTCACTGTCTTCGATTACGGTTACGATGTGAAAGAGGATAAAAAGTGAACTTCGTTTATTAGGCGTATAAAATAAAGGGATCAAGAGATGCTAGCTTTCACTACCTCCGGGTAGCTTCGTCAGGCATTTAGTAGCTAAAGATCACAGAAGCAACTGGAAAAAATATATATTTCTAAGAATATAATTAAATTCAAAATAAGTAAAACACTTGCACGATGTCACGGGTTGTTTGATCCCAGGGCCGGCTGGTCACGTGTAACTTCAAGAAGCCGGTGCCATATGAAAGGAAGGCTCGTGGTTACATCCTTCTGACACACATTCCACCGCGTGATGATCTCGATGGTTTCGCGAAGCGCAGTAGCTCTTGCGCTGACGTAAGACGCTAGTTTTTAAAATCTCTCCATCTGGGAACTGCCCTTTCAGATGCAACATCACGGGCTAGTGCCGTCGTAAGCTTTCCAGCCTTAACGTCCCTTTGGTGTTCAGAAATACGGATCTGGAACAATCTTTTTGTCATCCCGATAAATTTTCTTCTTTTTTGAACTGGTTTAATGCTCTTAATTGGCTGCTTTCAAAGTTCTTTTAGGGATTTCTTACTTGTTTAAGGAACTTTGCTAGGCTGTTGTGGTAATCATTCCTGAGGAGATCTGCTTTAATTTGGTCTCCTTTTTCCAAAGTGCTACATATACTTTCTAATTCAATAATTTTTCTGGATTTAATTTTTCCTTTGTCAGATTATAATTTAAACCTTTATTTAAAACATTTAATAAATATTTGCTCACACCTGCAGAGGAATTGTCTTTTTAAATTTGAAACTTTACCTAGATTAATCCCATGAAAAAAGTTAACTAATTTGAATAACTATAATGTTTTTTTTTCTTTTTGTATAATATCTACTCAGTAAAATAAGAGTGTAACAATGATAAACTCACTGTGCAGCTAAAAAACAAAATGAGTTGGTGATAGAGAATCAATCTGAGCTGTTTCACAGTTATTGAGGCAATTTTTTTCTTTCTATATTAATTATTTCAATAAACTAATGTATTTACATTATGTATGGTGATAAAAAAAATGCAAACCTGGAAAGTGATGTATATTAGTCCTGGAAAAAGTTTTGAATCCTGCTGTATGAACCCTGTTCATTGTTTTGATTAAAAAACCATATGTGAGTTATATACCAACAAAAACTGAAAAATCCTCATATTTTGGAAATTTCTTACCACATTTCAGATCGTTGGGGCACCAGAAGATATAATCCTAAAAAACCTAATTTTTTGTAGGATAAATAGACACATTGCATGACCACTTTCTCTAAGTGTGTAGAACAATTAAAATTCCACAGAATTTTTTTTTTTGCCCGTTTTCACTCTGCCATATTCAACAGGCTGTTAACATTTTGATTTAAGAGTTGGCCATCAGTGCACTATTCCCTGCATTCTGTGTGCATTCTTTATATTGCTTCCAATTAAAAGTCATGGTCAAAACAGTTTCAGGTTCTTCATAACAATAACTGATAGCCAGCTGTCTCAGATTGCATGTTGCATGCAAGCTCAGTTTCCAACTGATACACCTGTACTTCACCATGCTTATAGAACAAAACCAAATTATGCTAAAATGGCAAAGTTTGTTTTCCACTTTGATGGCTTTGAAAAAAAAAAACTTACATAACAAATGTTCTGTTCAGCTGTCAAACATCATTTTTGATATTTTTTCTTCAACTTTCGATCACTACTAGTATATGGAAAGGTTTTTCTGCAGTCTAAACATTTTCCATGTTGAAACAATCCGATGTTTATAGCAAGTACTATTTCTTACTTTTTGGTTCTTTTTTTTTCTGGCAAGACAATATACTCAGCAGTGACCAGCAGGAATGGAAACTATATCATCTAATAGCTGTTCTTTGTATGTTATCATGACATTGCTTAAGACAATACATTTCTGAGTTACTGAAGTACACTATATTATAAAAAGTATTTGGACCATGCTGGGAAGTAGCACGCTACTATTAGAGATGTTACAGTGGTGCATTACTTTTGTTGTAGTTTGTAGTGTAGCGTAACTACAAAAATAAAAAAGTAGTTTTGTTTGTAATGCACTACAAAAATCAAGTGGTTGCAATGAAATTTCACTTTCACACTACATTTTTTCACTACTTTTCTTTTTATGAGGAACAAACTTTAATGGAAGGAATCATTTGCCAAATTCAGCTTGACGACCTTCAGAAGAACTAATGTTGTCCAACAGGATGCATGACCTTTACAACGCTAGGTCATAGGTCACGATCGTAGGTGAAGCATAAAATGGGGGATGACTTAATGAGGCTAAAAGACATCTCCAAGAGGTAGGAACAGTAATAAAACTGGGAACCCTCAGTAAGCAATCAGTGTGAATGTTTGACCCTGTTGTAAGGCCATTCTTTCAGAGAATCTGTAAATGTTCCATTTACATCTCAGTTTTAAAAATTGGCTCAATCTCTTTGGCTTACCATTTCTTGAGCTCATCTCCTAGTTACACATTTCATGATGCTTTACCTAAGAACGAATGCTGAAATAGAGCTTCTTTGGGCAGTTTCCTATATTGTTGTAATTAAAAAGCAAAACAACAAAAGGAAATTGAATTACTGTCCACGCTTCTGGTACAGGAGTCAAAAAGTATTTCAGCTTCAAAATCACAACATCAATCTTAAAAACTTCATCTCCAAGCCCTTGTTTTGCAATTCTTCTTTTTAGTAGTGATAAGTTGTATTTGTGCATGCACAGATTATTTATTTATTTTTCATGCATGCATGAGCTTTTCTTTTTAATTTCTTTGTTCAATAATTTACTTAGAGTTCTTAAAAACACGTCCGAGAATTCATTATTCACTACCAACAGAACCTATGTGTTCCTAATTTACTACGTATTACAGCATCCAGTACACATTGATACGTCACTTACTACAATTGATGTTATTAATTTTGTAACACGATTCTTCGTATCTACTAGAAACATGAAACCATTTTGATTAGCAGTTTTCAATATGGCTATCATTGAATAGATTTAGAACTCATGTTAAAATGTTGTGCTATCTAAATGTTTCGGCTCCTCATGTTTCCTTCATGAACATTTTGTCGATATAAAGCCCAACTTTAGACTTCGTAAATTTATTTAATTCAGAGTACAGTTTTAAGTAACATTCTGAAAAGTAAAAAAAAAAAAAAAAGTAGCAAGTTTAATGTAATAAAAGCATGCATTATATATATGTATATATATGGGTTGGACAAAATAATGCGAACACCTTGGAAAAGAAGGTTTTACATACCTAACAGGACCCCACCCTTTGGCATTCAAAACCACCTGAATTGTCCTTGGAATGGATGCATACAAATCCTGGATGGTGGTTAGTGGGATGTTACACCATATTAATTTTGTAACACGATATAAACATACTGTTTCTAATCTTTGTTGATCACCTATTATTACCTGAAGGTGGAAACACCTGGCGTTTTGAAAGATCTAGTAGTGTGTGTGAGTAATCAAATAAAGGTATTTATCTAGTTTCAGGTGGTTTAAGATCATTTTTGGATTTGAATATTTAGATTCAAAATCTTCATCATGTATAGATGGTAAAATAAAATATAACCTGGATCACTGATGCATGAAATGAATTACTATTGTACACCATTCTTCGTGCAGAAACTGCTCCAGGTCCTTGAGAGATGCAGGAGAAAGATAACAGGATCTTACTCTGTTTTCCAACACAGACCACAGTGGCTCAATGATGTTTAAGTCTGGTGGTTGGGAAGGCCAAGGAAGGTGGGAAAGTTCGTCCTTATGTTCCTTAAGACATGATTAGACATTTCGAGCTCTGTGAATTGGGGCGCTATCATCTTGATAGATGGCATCCCTTGCAGGAAATAATGCCTGAGCCACTGGATGGACTTGGTCGGCAGCCAAAATGGTTTCATGCGTCCTTCCAGTCATCCATCCTTTCAAGGTGATCAGGGGCCTGCTGAAAATTATGATATGGCTGCCCAGAGCATGACAGAACCAACACCATGTGTATTGTTAAGAGCAGACAGTCTGGGTTGTACTCTTCTGACAGTATTCTCCACACATAAACACGTCCTATGGTAGGGAATAGTGTGAATGTGGATTCATTTGACCATATTACATGCTTCCATGCATCAACAGTCCACGTTGTATGCTCCTGGCACTGCTGCCACCGCCGTTGTGTATTCACCTAGGTCACCAGAGGTTTTGCAATAGTAGCTGTGCTGTGAATATCTTGTTTATGCAGTTCCCTGTGCACTGTCTTCATTGATACTGGGGTCTGGAGATGCAGATTGAGCTGTGCACTAAATTTCGGCGCTGTGGTCTTATTACAGGTAACAATCCTCTTTAATGCTCTCTTGTCTTTATCAGTCAGGGTAGTTTTCCGGTTGCTCTTGTGTCTTGCAGATGCGGTTTTGCCACAAACATTGGTAGGCTGTCATGATGCTAGACACAGTAGCTCTCGATAACCCCACTACCCTGTTGACTGTTGTCACGGAGGCACCAAATAGCTGGCCACCAACAATTAGCTCTCTTTCGAAGTCCGATGGGTCGCTCATTTCGTCATTACCCTGAAATAAATTTTGCAACAAGACACTTTAAATGCACTTAAACAGGATCTTGAGGTTCTCAACAAAGCTATTAAAACCAAAAAGTTGTGGATATCTTTACATATTGCAACATACGCAGTGGAATTAAAAGTCACGTCTCTAAGCGTCGTGTTCACATTATTCTGTCTAACCCAGTGGTTCCCAACGTGGGGTGCACGCCCCACAGGGGGCAATTTGATTTTTAAGAGGGCAATTCGAGAATGAGCACACTAAATACTTTTTTACTTTCTTCTAAGATCGCCAGATGAGCACACTAAATACTTTTTACTTTCTTCTAAGATCTGAAGTTAGTGAGATCCTTGTGCTGCATGCCTGCTGCAGAGGCATGCAGCACAAGGATCTCACTAACTTTAGTCTACTTATCTTGAGGTGAGCTCAATTGTATATTTTTAATTAAAATGATCAAAGTATTACAGAAAAAGCTTCCATTAAAATTATTTTATATTTATGCATTTCAGTTTTCTATTATAAGTTTTGAAACTTTATTTGCTGTTTTTTCATATCACTTCATATTATTATTATTTTTTTTATAATTTCTTAGTGATTTCTACGAAACTGTAATTTTGTTCTTTTATTTTTCTCTTTCACGGATGCCATGTCTTTTGAAAGCTTGTTAATGGCCTAAAAGGCCATTAACAAGCTTCCAAAGAATATGTGAATAGGAGTTCATTTTTTGAATAATAATAATTATATGTCACAGAATTATACGTGGAGGATAAGAGTTCATTTTTTGAATAATAAGAATTATACGTCACGGGGTGGGGGGAGGGGGGGCATCACGATTTTTGAGATGCTTAGGTAGGGCATGGCCCAAAAAAAGGTTGGGAATAACTGGTCTATAACCCCTGTATATCATCATCATCATCATCATTGTCAACCATTATCAATCCACTGCTGGACGAAGGTCTCCCCAAGTTTCCACCACAACGGTCTGTCTTGTGCCAGTCTCTTCCAGGTCACTCCTGCATACTTTCGAATTTCATCTCCCATGGGGTCTTCTTCTGGGTCTTTTCCTGTCCCTTGGAATCCAATCTAAAATTTCGGCTGTCCATCGATGGTCTGTCCTTCTGGATATATATGTATATAATCAACATCAACCATTTTCAGTCTATTGCTGGGTAAAGGTTTTCCCAAATCCTCTACATAACTTTCTCTGCCCTGCAGCATTTACTTTCATGTCACTCTGGCATGCTTTCAAATTTCATCCACACATATTCCACGTGGATACATGATGTACAAGTGTGATTTTCCCCATCCTTTTATCTATTTGTTCGGGTACAGGCACAATATCAATGCATCAGTAGGCCAAATCTTTCTATCCTTTTTTCTTTTTGTTTCATTTTCTTTTGAACTTGCATACGAGAGTGATGATCCATGCTATTTTTCTAATTTCCTTGCATGTGAGGTTAATGTTCATTTCTATTTACCATGATATTTTCACTTTTAAAGAACTACTGAAAAAAAAAAGGCATTTTCATTGGGCAGCTGAGAATGCACAAAACATTTTTCAATTTTTTAGCCTTTCATAATGTATAACTTCCATTAAGAACACACACACACACACACACACACACACACACACACACACACAAAGAGACTGTTCTATTTATATCCGTTTCTAGTATCAGGTTCAAAATTTTTTTTTTCCATTCAGTAGCATCAGTCTCGAAGATTTCTCGGGTTCTTTCTATCTTCCATCTTGTTCTAATGATTTTTATGTTTTTGCCAAATAATACGTTTATTACATCAAAATTTTTTCTTACGTCTCAGTAAAGTGCCCAAAATTGAGTCCACCAGGTCATAAACGTTGCTCCAAATTTGCGTTTAACAAAGCAATTGATTTCCTTTATTTCACAAAATTCCGTTTAGGGGAAGATTCATGATTTATGATTAAATTGTAAAAAATTACATGATACATAAGTTCAGTATTTTGGCCTAAAAGTTATTTAATTTTTGTAACTGATGCCAGATATCACTTAACATAAATATGTCACTGAAAATCTTCCACAGGCTCACATAAATCAGTCCAAAGTCTTTTAAAGGCACTTAACTCTCACTGGTTTACATGGGGAAAAATCAGCAGTAGTGCTTCAGTGGAGCACTTATTTTGTAATGTTTCTGATGCGCTTATGAGATCATGCTTCATTGATAAGCATTTTAAAATGCAGTTATTGCAGTTAATGAACTGGTATATTGTGGTACATCTTTGCAGTTTGTTCATTTTCCTGTGCATACGTCATGTCAGTGTGTGAGTGTAAGTACTACACATCGTATAAATCTTTACTGGCATATCTTGAGAACAAATAGTAAACTGAACTGCAGTTATTAAGATTTCTGAATATGATCATCAGAATTTTTATTATACTAATTTGGACTGGAACAGGGATGCATCAGAACACACTGAAGATACATTATGACTATTTGTCTTTATTTAATTGAAAATGCAAATCTTTAATTTCATATATTTCAATAAAGTTTTAGATATTCTATCCAAATACATTTAACCACACTGTGATAGCTCTGTTTCTGTTTATTCAATACGAGCAGCATCTGAAAACTCCTCCGATTCGCAAATGTATTCATGTGCAATTTATGTTCACAAAGTTTTTAGGCTACTTTTAAAAAGTAGTTGTAGCGAAACTCATTTTACAAGATGTAGTTGTAGGGAAACTACATTTCAGGAAATGTAGTTTTATTTGTAGTGAACTACTTTTTTGAAATTGTAACTGCAGTTGTAGCTAACTACTTTTCAAAAGTAGATTGGTGATTGATTTGGACACTTCAAATATTTGTGTATGTGCAAAAAACGGTTACATATGAAGATGTGCTGTTACTGGGGAGGTACATATATAAAGCTGAGATGTTCTGTTGTGATGCCAGTAACTTTGAAGTGGATATCCCGTGTTGAAATGAACTTTCTGAGTTCCAGCGTCGGCTGGTCATAGGATGTCGTTTGAGTAACGTTCCTATAAACAGCATTGCAGCTAAACTAAACATACTAAAATTGGCTGTAAGTGATGTCATGAAGAGATAAAAGCAGGACGGTGCAACTACAGCAAAAAAACATTTAGGAAGGTTGCACAAACTGACGGAACATGACAGAAAAGCCAGAGTAAGACATGTTAAGAAATCCCGTTTTTCCTCTGCTGTTTCCATTGCTGCTGAAGTAGGAAATACTTGTAATGGCTCAATTAGTACCATAATTTTCGTCGTATAATCCACGGATTATCTGCTAAAAAAGTTCAAAATATAGGTTCTGCGAATTATATGCTAATACGAATAATACGTTGATTTAAAAAAAAAAATTTACGACCCTCTGATTTTTAAAAAAATCTGCAGCATAATTGTGCAGGGAAGGGGGTATAATTGGAAAAGGAACTCCCTCGGAAGAAGAAGAATTTTCCTCAGTTCAGGAGTTCATACAGAGCGGGGGAGGAATGTCGTAACGAAAGATCAGGAAAGTTGTGGGAGGGACGGCAGGGGTCATTTTGTTATCGTTGAGGACAGCTCTGACTGTCGTGCCGTCTCTGTTTTTGGCAAAAAGCCAAAGAAGTATGCACAGCACTTGCAGCACAAACCTATGCGTTTCTCCTTTCAGATCTCATGTGTGCTGCCTTGTGTTTAGTTCGTCTTTCGCCATTTTGACCGTCGTTGCTGCTATTTTCCTTCATTGCTATTCATGATGTCTTTGAAAAGGAAACATTTCAGTTACACTGCCGAATTTAAACTTAAAGTGGTGGACAGAATTGAGGATATGATCATGTCACTGCGCAAAAGTTTTGAGGTCAGAACACATTCTAGCAGTAACATGCGGAAAGTCTCTGTGCCGTGGTCTAAAACGTAACCAACTCCGTCGGTAAATTCCGTGGGAGAATTGACGGAAGTTTTTTATTGGCCCACGTATAAGTCGTTCCCCCAACTCTGAAAGCAGGAATTCTTCCCAAAACTTTCATACAGTATTTCTATGACCTGTTCTGTATCAGCCTTTCATCATTGGCAAGGTGAAATTCAATACTCTGGAGCTGCATCGGCGTGATCTATGGATGCCACACCCTTTACCTGTCCGGAGATAAAAAATATAAAACAGTTACCTTTAAAAATGAATTTCTTCATTTAATAAAATCGTTTTTTTTTTCTCTTACTTCTTTGGACTCATGGGTCATTATGTGACCGACTTTTCTGTCGGAAATTCCACTTCCGGTTCAACATCTATGACGTACGGATTATACGGCGATTTTTTTTTCTTGAATGTGACAGTCTGCGATTTATACGCCAGTGCGGATTATATGAAGAAAAAAATTATGTAAATTTCGCGGTCTGCGGATAATACGCTGAAAATTACGGCACCATAACAATATGCAGAAAGTTGCACAGTGTGAGTTATGGTAGAGCAGCAGCACACAAGCCGCACACCACCACCGTGAATGAGAAGTGCTGTTTGGAGTGATGTGTCTGGTTGTTCTTGGAATGTGGGCAACTGGAAAGCCATTTTTTTTTTTTGAGTGATGAGTCTTGCTTTTCATTCTTCCAATCTGATGTACATGTTTGGATTTGACGACAGCCTGGCAAATGATTTTCGTCGGACTGTGTTCTTTCAACTGTTAAGTTTGGTGGAGGCTCCATCATGGTGTGGAGTTGTTTTTTGTGAGTGGGACTCAGCCCATTGGTTATTGTATCACAAACCATGAACTCTGAAGTGTACCTCAACGTTCTGGATAATTCTGCCCTACCAACAATGTGGCAGTATTATGGAAATGACTGTTGAAGAAGCAGAAACTTCCCACTGATACTTCTATGAGTGATTTCCCCTTTGGGAAGTAATCAGCAAGGCTGAGTGACCTAACTCTATTGGACTGTCTACTTACCCTCCCACTTGCAGTAAATATCCCTGAATTATAGATCTCTATCACACGTGAATGACCAATAATTACAATGACGTTGCCAAAATGCAATGATCTGTATTTTTTCAAAACACAATCTAAACTGCAAACTTCATTTGTCTAATTTATGTGAGCACAACATTTAGAACTAGTATGTACTTTTTTTCAGTTTAAGCTCAAATATGAACTTTTAAACGGGAACTATATTATGCAGTGGAAGTACACACTCAGTACCTTCCACTCCATATTCAAGTTAACTTTACTGTGAGTGTAGTTAAATTCATAGTGTTTTGCAAAAGTCTTATGCCTTACTTAAAGTTAACGGGGGTTTTTTTTAATGAAGTATTTTTTAAATATTCAACTAGGTTATTACCCTTATGATTTGATTAACCAAAGAAAGAAACAATTGTTTTCTTACTACATGTAGTCTGGTGCAATTCATATTGAAATGTCTTGGAAACATACCACAATGGTTTAATTAAAATGACTTTACAGTGAACCATGCTAATGTGCTCCTTTCATGTTTCATTTACAGTAGAGCCCGCTTATAATGAGCCCGTATTTAGCAAGATCCCAGATTTGATGAGCAAAACTGTATCTTTTGTTTGTTATAATATAAATTCAAAGCTAATTTGATCATTTTTAACGAACTAAACTTTATGAAATCCATGGATTTAATGAGGGAGAGAAAAGCTAAGATGATCACTTTTAACAAGCAAAGTAACAAAATTTAATGAAATTACATATTTCACAAGGCAGAGAAAATCTGGTGTGTATTGTCCTGCAGTGGAGAAATAGAAATGATGGCATACAGGATAAAATCTCAACAATGTAGGGGAATTTTGGTGTGTCAGTAGAAAAAGAATGTCGGTAGAGAAACACTGCTGAGGCGAATTAAGAAAGTGAAGAGAATAACACTCAACCACCGTCATATACAACTGACACTGATTGTGCTGAAAATCTCAGACTACTTTGAAGCAACAGACTGCAGCTATGATGAGGTATTTAATGCACAGTATTATTCAGCAAAAATGAAGGTAACATAAATGTAACATAAAGCAAACAACATAAGATTTTTTTTTAATGATTCCCCATGGTAACTGCTTCAGGATTCACTGGTGTTATGCATTCATGTAAGTGCTTATTTTAATTTAATTTGTACTACTGTAGTTAATTAATTAAATCTTTCAAGTAATCCAATTGTTATGGATAAATAACATAAACATACATATATGCATGTTATCACGTGTGCATATACTACATACTTTCACCTCAAAACTAATTTAGTGAGGATTTCTTTGGTCCTGAGCTGCTCGTTATAAGTGGGTTCTACTGAACAACTGTTTTGTGTACTAGTTATAATTTGCTGTGTGATAAAGTTATTTTTTGATGTATTTTAAGATTGTCATTTTTATTTTGTTAAAGCTTATGTGCAGTATTTCTTTTCTAGCATTTGCTTTTTAATTTTAGAGTTTAGTACCACGAAATGAATTATCCGTTTATTTTTGACACTTTAATGTATCATTCTTTTTTGCATTTTTTGCAGTTTTCTGTGAATGCAAATTAAGAATGGTTTTCAAATGGAATGAAATTGCCTGTCTCTTACACAGGTGCAATGAAAAGGGTCACATTGCCCGTAACTGCCGTACAAGTCGCCCTAGCAAATGCTACCACTGCGGAGAAGTTGGCCACATTGCCCGGGAATGTGAAATGAAGGCGTAAGCCTCCTACTTGCCCACGTTGCAGCCTGTCGATTGGATCTGTTTAAGAGCAGCAAGTGCTCCTGTGTTACCCTGAAGCCGTAGTTTGGGCTTTCTCAAGCCTTTATCCTGCGGAGAGGACATTGATCCAAGGATGTTTCATACATAAATCTGTGAAGAGCATAACACATTTTCACATCCAGTTTTTACTTGAATGCACTTGGTGTTGCATTGAGAACATCTGTGCGATAAAGAGGGTGTGCATAATTGTTAGGTATCCTATGATTCTGGCTTGAAACAGCTGTTTAGTAAAATGGTGTTATGCTTACTTGGTAGAGTGAATGACAGCGACTGTTTTTTCAAGGCTCTTAATGTGAAGGTTGTCATCGTGGGGGTGGGATGGCATTCTGTTCAATAATTAAAGATTTAGGTTTTTATTTCTTGTGCAATAAGGTATGAGTTTTAATCATAACACAGTAATGCATAATCATATGTGGCAAGCTGAAGTTTGCCAACAAAATTGTATCTTCAGATATTTAGTTTAATGATTGGCCTGTAGAGCTTTGGTATATATTCTTAAAAATGTTTCTTGATTGTTATACAGTTGAAGAGATAATAAGTAATGATGTGAAGTGGGAATATTTTTATTTGTCATTTACGTGCATTATATGGAACCTGAGAGCAAAAGAAAATGTGCAGTACAATGTTGCAGCCACAAACAGACAAACAAACAACAAAACAAAAGTATGATGTCAGGTGTTTTTATCAGTGAAGCTATTTTTAGCCTGTTAAATTAATGCAATATTTTGGATGATGAGGGCTAAATACATTGAACTCAGATTCATTTTGGGGTTGTGTGTAACCCAGACAAATACATGTTTAATATGATGTCCTGATACCACCTTGTTGTGACATGCGCATAAAAACATACATAACAAATGTAACTGTGATAATTCCCGCCCCCAAGGGACCTGCAGGCATATTAGTTTTAAGATGTTTAAATAATACTGTATGTTAAACCCAGACAACTGTTTTCAGAGCAATTTAGAGTAAATAAAATATTGTTGTACAAATAAGTTGGTCGTCTACAGATAACATGCATAATTCTGTTGGTTAGTCACCTCTCAGCTCGTGATGATTTTATATTGTCATAGATCATAAGCTGGATATTTCAAAGTGAGAAGAGTTAAACCTTTTTGACTAAATATGGCCAAACTCAGCAGCAGTGAAGTACCTTTAGAACCGTAATGTTAGATACAGATGTACAATAGCCATAGATCTTTGGTTAATGTCTTAGTAGACAAATCTGGTTACCATCACATGGAGTTCTTCAAAAACTTTCAAATGTGTGCGCTGTTACAGCAACTTTATTGTTGCATCTTTCTTTTGGTCTGTTTTGCATTGGTTTACAGTGTACATTTTCCTGTGCTGAAAACTGGCCAAATTTTTTTATTTGAAGCATAATAAGACTTAACAAATTTTTACGAGCTGATAGGTTTTGTTAAAAAAAAATTGCACAAAATATTAAACATAAGTATCATGTATTACTGTTTACTGCTGTTAAACCTTGTTCCTGACAGATATAAAAATTTCCTTTAATGATTTTGTGAATGCTGTAGGCATTTGTTTTGTTACTGCTTTCCACACTGATCCAGTTGAATAGTATCGAAGATATATTCATGGGTTTTGTCAACATGTTTTGCTCTTTTAACCCTTTAACTGGCTGGGACAAATTAACTTGGGGTTAGCAAAATGAGCTGAAAGCAGTTCAAAGTCTACTTGCTGTCTAAGAAGTGGGCCGAACATGGCTGATGAATCAGGAAGCGTTACTTTTCCCTCAGCTTTGTTGTTCAAAGTGATCATTTAGGTAGCTGATTGATATTGATTCTTTCTGACTGATTTCCTGCTACATTGAGAAAGGTGAGAGAGGATGTTTGAGTCACTTGTTTTTACCAAGTGGCATGATGTCCATGAAAGGGAGACTAGCCCTTCCTCGTCACACGTCATAGAGCAGAGAACAAATGATTAGAGGAGAGTGCTTGCCACCAGTGACAGGTTTATAACTTGGTCACTCTGTGAACCAGTGGCGTAACTAGCACAGCGTGCGCACACCTCTCCCGTCCCCGCAAGATTTACTTCATCACCCCTAAGCACAGTAATTTTCCCAGGATTTCAAACATGAGGGAGGATGCATTTTTTGCAGTGTGTGTGTGTCTGTGTGTGTGTGGTGGTTGGGGGAGGTTAGGAAGTCAGAGAGATTGTCTACAAAGGTAACGGTGGTACCTAGAGCCCGGTAGTTTTAACTTTTTAAGTAATAGATTTGACAAAACGTGTAATTGCTTTGTCCAAAACTATAATAAATCACTTAAAGAAATCACCCTCGTAGACGTGACAAATCTGAGGCTGCTGTGAATAAATGTTGGCATAGACGTGATCTTAGGTGACTGTTTTCCCACATCCTCCACAGGGAATCCCACTGTGGCCTCACCCTTTCTCAGCAGCGCCGAGACAGGGTGATTGGAGAGCAATCATATTGTTTACAACCCATTGCAGAGAAATCGTATTACAACCCGAAGTCAAAGAGCCGAACACTCTCAATCTGTAGGACATTCAGCGTTTTAAAAGTGAAACTTGGCATTTATTTAGGGAAAGCTAGATATATCTTAAAGCAAAATATGAATCATTGGGTTAATTATTGTGCATGTTCTAATTTTTTTTATAAAACTATAACTGGCAGCTGTAGTACGCCCCATTGTTACCTGCCCCCTCCCCCCAGCTGCGGGGATGGTAGTTACGCCACTGCTGTGAATGTTTGTTTGATGAGTGCAGAAAGCTTTGGGACTGCTTGTTTCAGATGCATCGGCCACTTCAAGGGTTAAGGAGATCAGTTATCGACATGTGCAGTTTGAACAACCTGTTTCATGTTTTAAGCCTGTAGAGTTCTAAAGAATCATATTGAAATATTTGGGACTGTTTTGTGGGCTATGGATGCAATAGAACTAGTTAGATAAGAGAATGTGGAAAGCACAGATTCTTAGTAAATGTGGAATATATGCAGTGAAGATACTGTACAATGACAAAGCAATACACTAGGAACAGCTCAGCTGTTATGGCATTTTAGTGTTGGATGAAGGGGCTACAAAGAGGCTTTTTTTTTTTTTTTTTTTGAAGAGGAGGTATTTGGTAAAGGAGGAAATTTTATTTTAGGAATTTTAGAAGCCATTGTTTGTATGAGCCATTTGGTGTGGCTGGTGAATTCCTGATTTAAATTAAGGGAGAAATGTACAAAATCTGGAATCACATTCATGTGTAATGCATCAGCCTAGCTGCTGTTTCTTCTATTGAGCAAAATGCTTAAATGTCCATGTTAACTTAAAATATGTTCTTGTTACATGTCTTAAATCTTTTTGTACTGTTAAATTCAAAGCTTCTTGGAACTGCAGTTTTTATTTTTATCATGGAGTTTACAGAAAATACAAGCGATAATGCATTAGAGCTGCCATTCAAATATTGCTTTCAGAGAGACTTATCTGAAATGTCTTTCTGTAAATTTAATGTTTCAGAAAAGTTAGCATTTTGTAACTGTGAAATTTGATGATTGGTATCTGTGAACTGTTGGCATTCTGTTCCATTTCATCATGGGGTGGATTATAAGGTTTTGCAAATTCCAGTGTTATTGCTCTGTTATCGCATTTCAGAATATTTTTCTTAAAAATCTTAAAAACTGTGGTGTAGTACTTCTTATTTTTCATTTATTTTTACATTTAGCTAACATGTTTAATGCTGTTGTTTTTAATGTAAAGAGATTGTTCAATAAAGCTATGTTAAAAAACAAGAAATGTTACTGTGATTCTATTCTAAATTGTTTATGTATTCTACGTATAAATAATTATAACTTGAAGAATAAAACTTGTGAATGATTCTTGTGCTGACATTCATAGAGGTCAGAAGCTACATACTATATAGTTTTTCAGTTGATTTTTTAGTTTTCAAATTGCACTGTTACATGAAAATTACACAAGTGGTAAAAAGCATTCAGATTCACTTTTTTTTTTTTTCTGTTGTCCATCTCATTTTGTTTTTGAGTGAATCTGTTTTTCTGTTATTTTACATACTTGTTGGCATTTTTTTCCTGCATCCATCAGTTGGGTATTTAAAAATGTCAGTTAATATTTAAAATATGGTGTTGCTTCAGATGTTGAATCTTTTTATTGAAGATGCTTTATGTTCCATTTCTGTGTGTATCTGGATGTTGGTGCCTTTTAATTGCAGAATGAAAACAGATTTTTTCAAGTTAATTTCATTGTATTCTGATTTTTATTCTGAGTAATGAAAAGGATGGTGTAATTTTTTTTTGTTCATTTTAATGTGCCATTAAAAGAAAAATGTCCATTCTTGCTGTAAGGAATCTGTTTTTTTATGACTTTTTTTTTTTTCTTTTACCACAGTATCTGTTGCTGTTCAGAAGAGCAGTGAACTGTTGACTAGAAATACAATCCTCTGAAATACTGAAATAAAAATTGCTTTTGCTAATTTCAGGGTTTAATTAACATTTACTTGGGGGGGGGCAAACAACAAAGAGAGGGGGAGGAAAGTTCTGACAATTTGAATGGATGGTATAAATAGTGGTCATTTTAATTTAATAATCATGATTGGTCATTCTAATCTTCTGTAAGGCATGTTACTAGTATTTATTTGTACCTTATATTTTTCTACATGTATATGCATTTGTACATGCACACAATGAGCTTCACATGACAGCATGTACTGTATTAGAATATTAGTGTCTGGGTTTCAGAGTGACATTGCCCCACACCTACTACAATGAATTAATTAATTTATTGAGGTGTGCTGGCTGGAATCTAATCTTCTAACCTCTTTCACATTTTACAGTGTCCTATTATAACACATATTTTATTACCTATAGCTATCAGTAACATCTGATACACAACATGTCCTTTCAGAATATACTGGGATTGAGATACTGGTCCTGCAAGAGGATTTCATGTTCTTAGAAAGTGCTAAAAGTGTCTCATATTTCTGAAGCTAAATGCATAACCTGTGAACACTGAACATATTTGTTTTCAATTTACTTCGGAACTGTGGTTAATCTTTTTTTTTTTTTAAGGGAATTTTAATAACCATGTTATCTGATTGTATTTTAATTACCATAATTTTCAGGCAAAGGGCCTCACCAGTATATGCACCGCTCCCTCAAATTTTGTAATCTCTTTTCCATTGAAGTAAGAGCTTTGACAAAAAACATTATAACTTGTTTGCAGGGGTAGCTCTGGCTTTTTTAAAGTTTTTGCAAATTCATTTTTTTTTTTTTTGCCAACTTATTCATTAAATTCAATTTATTTTTTTTTGCCGTAGTTTTATAACAGTACAAAAAGGTGATTTCCAGAACTTCTTTTTCATTGCCAAAATGATTTCTTTTTCGCAAATTGTAAAGAATGCGATCGGTAGCACGATCCCTGTGTTTGGACCACTATTTGAGAACTTCCTGCATATTTTTAAAATCATTTTCCCAATTTCATATTTTTAAAGATATTTTTGGTAATTTAATGAGCTAATATAAATGAAGTGGATAATGGAATTGAAAATCCTGAATGTTTTTTTTTTCTTTTATATTATTTATTTATTTGCAGTTAATAGTCGTTCATAGAGGGTGATACTAATTATGAATCCCAGCTTGTAAATGCAGTTTTCACAGCATGAATTACTAGTTTCATTTTTAGTTGAAAAAACTGGTTTGTGCTATCAAAAAATAACTAAATAAAAATAAAGTGAGAAATATTACATGGCCATTTTTATAAAAGTAAGTCGTTCATGAAAAAAATACAAATAAATGGATAAATGAAGCACACATGTACTGGAAAGAAGAAATAGAAATGAATTCTGTTTTTAAGTACTATATATACTTTTACTGCCTATGTGACCCATGAATGCTATTTTGAATACCAGTTTTGGCCATGTTTTATGGAACAAAACTAACTTCCTAGAAGTGTTGTTGGTTGTGACATGTATGAGAGAAATATTTCTAAGTCTATCACAAATGTTAGTTTCTGTCTTTGGTTTTTACCTTCTAGTTAGGTAGGGGATAATGAAAGTGAGAATCACCCAAGGGTCAGCAACATCGTGTGTTGGTGGACAGCGAGAGAGAGAAACTACCCATAAAAACAGAGAGAGTGCCAAATTTAGCCTGCTACTCCCTGAGGAGAAAATCAAGAAAGAGAGAAAGTCCTGAAACTATGGCTTACAAATGGAAGATATATGCTGCTGCGAAGTTAGACGTTTGAGAGCAGATGCAACGCCACGGGTGGGCTTCAGTCCACCCAACTTTTCTTTAAGCCCCCTTAAGCCCCCCCTTCCCCCGAAAAAGCAGTTAGAATATATGGTGAGTGCAGCTATCCAAGATTTTAGAGAACTTGGATAAATGTATGGGAATTTTCCAAATTCACTGAAATTTTGGTATATAAAATGAATTTTATACATCTATCTTGGAACATAATGCCAATATTCACTTTTTAACATGCTTCATGGTTTCAACTCCTTTTTGGATATGAGACACTGGCTGATGATATTTTGACTATTTATTATTTAAATTGCTGATTGTTACTAAATTTAAAACCATTAATAAAAACCTAATGTACAAAAAGTTAAAAATTTCTACTTATAATTGCTGAAATATTATTTACAAAATGTTATCTTCCAAGGATTCATTTAAAAGTTTAAAAGCTCTTAAAAATTGTAAAACATATTATTTCAAATAACACTTATCTGATACAATTGGTGATCCAGTATCATTTAAAGTTCTTCTTGATGTTCTTTTTCACTTAATCCAAAAAGGAGGTTCATTAAGAGTTTTAAAAAAACTGACTTAAGTTTCTGCAGTCACATTTTCAAAGATTTGAGTGAAGTCCACACGTGAAGAAATCTTTCTTTGCTGGATGTCTTGTCACCATTGAGTTAGTGTCTTATCATTAGTCTACTGACTTTGACATCACTGTTTCTTGGTGCCTATTCTCATTGGTTGTTGTATGGTGAGGTCATATCTCATGTGGTACCATCTGTTGTGAGGTCTTGATTATAACTTTTTTTAATTAATTAATTAATTTTTTTCGGTGTGGATTCTTTTTTTCTTTTGTGTTTCTTGTTCTCTGTTTATTAGTAATCTTTCAATAAGATTACTATTTATTAATAATTGTATTTGAAATAATATGTTTTAGAGCTTTTAAGAACTTTTAAATGAATCCTTGGAAGACAACATTTTGTAAATATTTCAGCAATTATAAGTAGAAATTTTTAACTTTTTGTACATTAGGTTTTTATTGACGATTTTAAATTTAGTAACAATCAGCAATTTAAAGAATAATTAGTTAAAATATCACCAACCAGTGTTTCATATCTAAAAGGGAGTTGAAAGCGTGAAGAATGTTAAAAAGTGAATATTGGCATTGTGTTCCAAGATAGATGTGTGAAACAGACTCATGCTAAATCACATAGGATTTTTACCAAAATACATATTTATGGTAAAAATAATTGAATAAAATTAATTTTTTGTTAAATTTAGTGCTTATACTTCTAAAAAATGGAGGAAGTCATCTGAACGAATTTCTAAGAGAGCAGTAGAAACATAGCATTTTGGTAATTCTAGTTTTTTAAAAAAACACACCATTTCAGGTTACAAACTAAAATTCATAACAGCTGTATGAAAGCAAATTAAAAAAATGACGTAGATAAGCTAAAATTGCAAAGAAATAGTAACTTGTCGTAGAGATTTGCATGTATGCAGAGATGCCAACAACTACGGAATCTCCGTAGTTCCTACGGAAAAAGCTCTTGTACTACGGAGTATGGAAAACCGTTATTTTTCTACGGAAAATTAACGGAAGTTATAAATTTTTATTTTGCTTCTTCCCCTTCCCTACGCAACAGCGGCCACTTGACGATTCGTCATTCGTCTTGCTTCGGATGCTGCCTGCACTTCCAGTTCTGCCTCTCGAATCTGCTCGGATCTTAGCACGAGCAGCCGGCACTCGATGAATGTGGCCTTGCGCTGAGTCATTCTAAGTGAAAACCCTCCCTTCCCAATATGCAACATTCTGGGGATAGCTCGCTTTGGTGATGGACATGGGCAGAGTTCGGCCTGAAGCTCTTTTGCAGTGCAGCGGCAAGCTGTTGAAAATCGTTTGGTGCAGAACGTGAGTGTCATTGCCTGGCATCGGAGTTTTTTTTTTTTTTTTAAATCGTGCGTCGACCATTCATGTCAGTAATTAATATTTTGAAGTTTTTTTCTTGCATTGCAGAAAAGTATGCTTGGATTTCATCGCAGAGTTTGCCAAAATGTGTAATTACGCATCTAGCGCGCATCAAAATTTTACCAACACGTAAAAATATGCATCAGGAATTTTTCACGATGCGTATAGATACATGTCGTGAATCGCGTAAAGTACGCATCAACATGTAAAAATATGCATCGAGAAGCGCGTAAAATGCACATCAACCCGTAAAAACACACATCGAGAAACGCGTAAAACTATGCATCAAAGAATTTTACCAACGCGTCAAAATACGCATCGGGACAGCATTTCGCCTTTCAAAAACGGAAGTGAATGAAATAAATATTTCTTCCGTAATCATAATTTCATTTTCCTGCGATGTTGCTTCTGTCCAGTATTGTTATACATAATTTTATTCCATAAATCTTTGTATTTCACTTTGAAAATGGAGGGAAATTTCCGAAAACGGAAATTCGACGGCGCAAAAAATCCTGTGTAATCTTTGGCTTCGAGGAATTTCTGCTTTTTCGTTGTAATTTGGGTTATCCTCGAGATCGATGCATAACTGAACAGAAATTTTGGGGCAATTGGTAGTGGTGAAGGATGCTTTCTGCCTGAAAGTTTCGAAAATGGAAATTTCGTCTTTCAGAACTTTCGGAAACAGTAAAGTAAAGGTTTCTTCGGTAATCGTAATTTTATTTTTCATGCAATGTTTCCTCTGCCTAGTATTGTTGTTAAATTTCATTTTATTTCGTAAATATCTGTATTTCACCTTGAATATGCAAGGGAAATGTCCGAAAACTGAAATCGGACATAGTAAAGGTTTCTCCCGTAACTAATTTTTTTCCCCAACGATGTTCTGAACATGTATCCTGTGTTCTTACATATTCCCCCTAAAAAGGTTTGCATTTCAGCTTGGTAAAGGGGGAGAGTCTGAAAATGAAAGTGATGGAGCTGAAAAATTTGTCAGAATTGATGTATGATATTCAAAAGCATTCATATTCTCCAAGTTACACTACCTTTTATCTAAAATAGTGAAAGCTATCATGCATTCATGGTCCTCAAACTGAAAGTACTTTCAGCATGATAGATAAAATTGTCATCCAAGAAATTTGTGAAGCCTACTGTCGTAGCTGATGATGTTGAGCTTAATTTTTCAAATAAGTTTTTTTCAAAAAAGAAAAATCAGAAAGGACACAAATGGTAATTGGAGTAAAAACGAGAATGTATTAAAGCGAAATCATTTTAAATGAAAATGAACTTTCTAAGTTCTATACATCTGTCGGAAAATTTCACATTGAAGAATGTTCTTATATTCAAGAAAAGATACTGATCTATGATGAATTCTTAAAACATGCAGAAGTAGTAGATCATTCGCTTAGAGCCATAACATCCTTTACTTCTGTATTACACATAGTCAAATGCCTTCCATTTATAATAACTGAAAGTGAACTTGATATACTGGAAGTGGAATTCCTTGTTATCAAGCTGACAAATTAGAGACCATAGCAGTAACAGATAGAATAGATGTCACTTGGTCAGAAATCTCAAAATTAAAAGGCTGTAATGGAGCGGTTAAGTATACTATTCTCTCGAAAGTAATGTTTGCAATACTTGTAGTTCCACACTTGAATGCTGTGAGTAAGAGAGATTTTAGTTTAGTGCGAAAAAATCAAGCCCGTTTCCAACCTAATTTATGTTTAGAAACTGTAGAAGCATTTTATTGCAAAAATGAATATGTTCTCCTCTGGGCAAGTGTGTTATGGAAAAAGATTTTCTGCTGAGGAACACAAATCTGCTAAATGCTGTACAGCAAAATCACTAAAGAAAGCTGTTTGATAAATTTTTTGTTGTGTAAAAAAAATGTATCAGTCATGGTGTATATTATTTTCCATGTGAAAAATTTGGAATATTTTGATACAGATTTTCATGTATATAAATGAATAAGTAAGTAAAAAAATGCTAATTAAATTAAATGAGTTGTTTTCCTCGGTTAAAATTATTCTTTTTGGTATGACTACTGAAAAATGGCCAAAACTTCTGAAAATTTGTACGAAGTCTACTGAAAATATCTGAAACAGGTTGGCATCTCTGTGTATGGTTCCCATACTACATACATGTACGTACGGTATTCATTTGAGAATGTTTGACTAGGGATAACATTATCAGTATCGGGTAAAATGTACATGAATGGAATTTTTTGTTAAAATTTCCTCCAAACACTTCAAAATTTGTGCCCCTCCCTCATCATACTTATCCCCCCCTCCCAATAGCCCACCCAGTTCTGAGCGGCTGGTGTTGCCACAGCTTGGATGCCAACTGTAGAGGGTCTAAAATTTTGGCGAGCTATTGTTAAATAGGAATACTTATATTATTTTAAATTAAATAATTCTGTTGATAATCAAGGAATATCCTGAGATGCATTAATGAAAAAGTGTTGATGTGGTCGAGTTATGACAGTTAGTTCATTTTTCATTAATATTGAATTTAGGGACATAACACACAAGACTGGATTTTTGTATTTTTGATGATTTCATTGTGTTCTAAAACTTTGCTTTGCACAGTTTTATGAAAAAGAAAAGTCACTGAGAAAAAATAGTGGTAATGGATCTTTCTCTGTTCTCAATGAATAACTTTGCAGGAATAAGCATATGGTTCAAAAATGGGGAAAATTGAGGCTACTTACTATGAGAATGATATCACACACAAAATTTCAACTGTTGTTTGCTGAGCAGTTGTTTAGAAAAAAAGCATGGTAAGCACTGCATTAGCATTTGAGCCTCAGGGCAAGAAAACCACACTTTTTTTTATCATGAGCTGCATTCGTAACTCAAAATTTATGGTACTTTTAATTGCTGTGATTTTTATTGAAGGGAAAATAGTAAGTAACAGCCAAATGGATGAATGCCCCACATCTTTATTTCCATATACAATACATATTGTAGAGGCATCAATCACGTGACAACAGTTCTCAAATTCATAGGTGGAAGCTGACTGGTGGAAGAGTAATAAGTAGCAAGTTCCATGCATAATGGAATAAGAAATGGTAGGCAAGAGGATTCGTTCTTGGCTACTTGTGGTGAATATATAGATTAAACTTCTTGTGTTAAGGAAATAGGCTTTAAAAGGAAATATTAAAAAAACAAAATTAAACTGAAGTCCATCTAATAGAATAAAAGTAGTTATAATTTATGTGAGGTGTAAAAGTGTTTCATCTCTTGTTGTTTGAAACACCTGAGCTAAAACAAACTCAACATTACCACTCGCCAGGCACTGCTGCCAAAAGATGCTGAAGAAAATAGCAGAATCTTTGGCTGCAAATTTCAATCAGTAAACTAGCCATCTTTGATTTAAAAAAAGAAAAAGAAAAAGAAACGAGAGTTATCCAAGACATTTTGTTGTGGAAACCCTAGTGAAATGTTAAAAGTGTTCTGTCTCTTTATGACTGTTGATTTGGAAGGGATCACTACAGTTGTGAAATTAGCTTGTTATTTTATTTCTTTTTGTGCTGCAAAAGGAAAAACAAAATTTGCTGATTAATTATGTGCTGATTTTGCATAAAATAATTAGTTGTGGAAAATAGGTTAATTATTTTATGTAAAATTATATTGCCTCTGTGAGATCTAGAGGTCATTAATACTGTGGTGCTATGTAGATTTTGGTTAGCTCTATAACTCATAACTTAATGAGCACTGCACCTGTAAATTCTATGTATTAGGTCACAAGTGTTGTCCTTAAGTAAACAAATAGACATTTCAGGATTTGTTCTTTTTGTTCTTTCAGATTCATTTTATTATTTTTAACTGTGTAATCAAATTTTGTTAATGTGAATTGTTTTATTCTTTAAAATAGTCAGCTATGGAATTCATTTGCAAAAATATGTAAATATGTTAATTATGTAAAAAAGAATGATAATGGGTGGGAGAATGTGATGATTGAAGTAACAAACATTGCCATTGCTAAAAACCTTTTTTTTTTTTTTTTTTTTTTTTTTTTTTTGTACTTCTAACCAGCTCCAAAAATGAAAAGTTTTGAAGGAGAAAAAACAGAGCTTCATAATTGAAATTACTAATATCTTTACAAGACAAAGGAGCATACCTTGTGCAGTGTGCTTGAAGTCAAGCACTTTTGTACCTAACAGCAAGAGACTCTTGCTAAGCAGCCAACGATAACATGATTAGTTCTCTCCTTGTTCTAATATTTCTTTGCTGTATGTGTTCTTGATGCAGGCCTTCTCTAATGTAGATGTAAAGTGGGTTTCCTTTCTGTCAATGAGTGTGAATTGGAAAAAACTTCAGAGATTCCGCCGTAAAACTTGATATCTTAAAAGTACAATAGTGACTTCAATAGAAACACTTAGAACGGTAATGCCCTTCAGTTGAAGAGGTATTGAACTTTTTCTTCGCTGTTGTTTTCTCAAGGCTTATTCTTCTAGCTCTGATGTTTGCTTCCATAAAATCCTTAAAAACTGTTAAAATTATTAACTATAATTAAAAATAAGCACTTCAAAAGGCTACTATTCATTAATCACTCTCGAGATCTGCTGGTAAACTGTTGGCGATGCATTTCGCCAGATATTCCTGTGCCTGAATACTCAGGCCATATGCTAATAATTCTCTGTGCATATCTTCAGCAAAAAATATATTAAAAAATCGTACAGAAAGAAATCAGAACCATCTTCAAAAACCTAATAAATCATTTTGGTCTGCACAAAGTGAAGGTGTAATTATACATCAGAAGTTTGTTTGCTTTGGTCCCCAGTAGGCATATTAGGAGCTAAGTCATTAAAATCAAAGTATTTGAAGGATAAGTAATAAATTATTTAAAAAATAGCTTAAGAAAATACTTTTATAAATCTACCTGTTACTTCAAATTTATTTCGAACAAAAAGTAGACTAAATTTTAATGACAAACATATTAGCTTTGCTTTAGTTAGACACTGTGAATTTTTTATGCTATGAATAAATCAGAATTTGTTTGTTTGATGGAAATCAAGGAAACAGAAAATTAAAATTATGGTAAATCATTTAAACAGGTTATAATACCTTCAAATTGGAACTGAAGAACAGGTTCTCTGCTTTAGAAAGCCTAACATCGGAAGAAGTGGATATTTCTGAAGTTAACAGAAAAGTAACCAAAGCTCTTATGGAAACAGCAACAAAATTAGCTGGGTCTAAGAACAAATTGCATGTGAACAAATTATCAGGAAAAACCAAAATGTTGATGCAAAAAAGAAGAGTGATGAGGACAACTAAAGAAGATGTGACTTCCAAAGTGGAATATATAGAGCTATGCAAGACAGTACGAAAAAGTATCACTGAAGACGTAAGGAAATTCAACTGTGAACTAGTAAGGAAAGCAATTGAAAACAACCAAAGCCTAAAGATAGCAAAGGGACATCTCAGTAAGGGAAAAAAACAGATTATGGCACTGAGAAAAGAAGATGGTTCTGTAACAAGAAATAGAGGCAGAAATTTTGACAAGAGTGAAAGATTTCTACTCCAAATTATATGAAAGGGATGATACATGTACTCCAGACATCGTGAAAGGTACCAGTACCAGAGTTCTTCCAGTCCTTCCAGCAGAAGTTGCACATGCAATCAAGAACATGAAGTGGGGAAAAGCTCCAGGAGAAGATGGAATTACTGTAGACATCATACAAGAAGCAAGTGGAGAAATCGAAACAGTACTCGCCCAAATTTTCACTCGATGCCTTAATGAAGGGAAAATTCCTGAGGATTGGAACAATGCTACAATGATCTTGCTACATAAAAAAGGTGACATTGAAGATCTCAGGAACTACAGACCTATCAGCCTCCTATCAGTGGTTTATAAAATCTTCACTAAAGTTCTTTCACACCGCTTGAAGGTGACACTGGACATGGCTCAACCGAGAGAACAAGCTGGATTCAGGAGTGGCTACAGCACAATAGATCATATCCACGTACTGAGAGAACTAATTGAAAGAGCAAGGGAATATGAACTTCCATTGTGCATATCTTTTATCGATTATGAAAAAGCCTTTGATTCGGTGAAACCATCAGCAGTTGCAATGGCTCTGAAATCCTGCGGTATTGAAGATGCATACATTAATATTAATAATAACATCTATGAAAATGCAAGTGCAAAGATTCGGCTGTTTGAAAATACAACACACATAAAAATTGGAAAAGGAGTGAGACAAGGTGACACCATATCTCCAAAGCTCTTTAATGCCACATTGGAAAATGTCTTTCAATCACTGAACTGGGAAAACAAAGGGATAAAGATTAATGGAGATTATCTAACCCACCTTCGTTTTGCTGATGACAGTCATTTTTGCAACTACCCCATCAGAGCTACAGAGTATGATCCAGGAACTTGCTGACAAGAGTAAAGAAGTGGGATTAAAAATGAACTTTCAGAAGACAAAAGTGATGTACATTTTTTTTACAAAAAATGAAAATTTATCGATTGATGGAGAAAAGCTGGAGATAACAGACACGTACGTTTATCTTGGACAGCAGATATCAAGTGAGGGTCACATTGATGAAGAAATTAATTGGCGTACAAAACTTGCCTGGAGAGCTTTTGGAAGAAACAGCATAATTTTCAAGAGCAATATGCCATTATGTCTTAAAAGAAAAGTGTTTGATCAATGCATCCTTCCAGTGCTTACTTATGGTGCAGAGACGTGGACCTTAGCTAAAAGAGACATACAAAGGCTGCAGACAACTCAAAGAAGCATGGAGAGGTGCATGCTTGGTGTAACAAGGAGAGATAAGAAGAGGAACACGTGGATCCGAAAAATGACAAGAGTGGAAGACATCATGATCAGAGTTAAATCCCTGAAATGGCAATGGGCTGGACATACTGCCAGAAGGACAGACCATCGATGGACAGCCGGAATTTTAGATTGGATTCCAAGGGACAGGAAAAGACCCAGAAGAAGACCACATGGAAGATGGGTGGATGAAATTCGAAAGTATGCGGGAGTGACATGGAGGAGACTGGCACAAGACAGACCGTTGTGGAGGAAACTTGGGGAGACCTTCGTCCAGCAGTGGATTGATAATGGTTGACAATGATGATGATGATGATATCCTGAATTATGAAAATTTTAATTGTGGTGTTTTGTTTTGTGAAATTCAGTGAAATGATCAATGGTTACATTGGTTTTGCTGCTGTGAATTGAATTTGAAGATGACATTTTTTTCTTTTAAAACTAAAAACTGAAATTTTTTTTCTCACGTGCTCTGATGTCTTTTCAAATTCATTGATTTTGATGCACCTTTGTTTTATGCACTGAATGATATTTGTTCCTCAATGTGCTGTATCACTGCAATAATTAGTGCTTGTTTACTGCAGGTATTCCTGAATTAAAAGAACAGTTTCAAAAATTTATTTCAAAAAATAAAAATATCGATTAAATAATTCAAACTTAATGTAATTGTGAAAGTGGAAGATTTTTTCATTCTGTGTGTTACAAAATTTTGACATGAACACATTTTGTGCCTTACAAATCTAACCAGTATTCTAATTTCATCCATACTCATTCACCACCAGGTGTGTAACCATTTTGAAAACCATGGTGCATGATTTTCTTTGGCCCATCGATGCCCTTGCACCAATAAATTCCAACCAACCAACCATTGTGAAAGCATCCAAGATCTGTCTTCATAACGTGCCTAAATCAGGAAACTTAATTCGGTAAACATACGAGGGTTGTACCGAAAGTAATGCAAAAGTGGGCGTAACTTTTTTATTAACTGTCAGAGGTCGTTCAAATTGCACATATTAGTTGAGTAACTCTTCCTCTATAGTGCCCCTTCTTCTTCATTGTAATTAAGTAATAGATTCCAAGCAGAAGCAACATGCCATGATTGAGTTCTTGACGAAGGAAGGGTTCACAGGCTGTGCAACATCCACAGAAAGCTACAGAAGTTTGTGGAGATGACACCATTGACAAGAGCAATGTGCACAGATAGATGAAGAGGTTTAAAGAAGGGGAAACCAGCATTGAAGACAAACCATGCAGTGGGAAACTATCTTCTGCGACCAATGATACGAATCATCAGCAAGTAGATGAATTGATTCGCATGGAGAGATCAGTCACAATCCATGAGCCCGTTGCACAACTGGACTGTGGTCACAATACCATAGAGAAGATGGTGGAAGACTTAGGGTATCAGAATGTTTGTGCAAAGTGGGTACCTCGGCAGCTAACACCTGATTTGAAGGAGGGAAGGGTGGACATCTGCTTTGATCTGCTGGAAGCGTGAAGACACGTTTTTTTTTTCTTATCTGGTGACAGGAGGATGAAACGTGGACATATCTTTACAATCCAGAAATGAAGAATGAATCCATGGAATGACATCACACCTCTTCACCAAGACCTAAAAAGTTCAAGAGCCAGCAATTAGCACAGAAGATCATGGTGACTGTTTCTTGGGATGACAGAGGTATCATTCTCCTTGATTTTCTAGAATGTGGCCATATTTTGACCAGCGAGCGATACATTGAGACACTCAAGAAGCCTGGGTAAGCCATTAGGAGGAAGAGACCGAACAAGAATCTGAAAAGGATCCACATTCACCATGACAATGTGAGACCACACACATCTTTGGCAACAAATCAGGTGATCTGCAAATTAGGTTGGTCAGTGGTCCCCCATCCACCGTACTGCCCAGATCTGGCGCCCTCTAACTTCTACCTGTTTGGTCTAATGAAGGACAGTCTCCGGGCACAATGATTTGATAACGCAGACGAGGTAAAAGTGGCTGTGAAGAAGTGGGTACAACAGTCCACACCTGAATTTTTTCAAAGAGGATTTGAGAGTTGGGTTCAACGACGCATTGCTTGTGATGGAGACTATGTTGAGTAGTACCTTTGTATAGAGAAGGAGTCACTCTAGTCTATCAACATGTGCAGTTTGAACAACCTCTGTCTGTTAATAAAAAAGTTATGCCCACTTTTGCATTACTTTCGGTACAACCCTCGTATGTCGTCATTAAATCCCCATCGAAAAAAGTGCAAAGATGTAATATCTAGTGAATGAAGTGACTGTGGGGTGGGGCTGTTGCATCCCTTTACCAGCATTTGAAGTTGTATTTTTACCATTTTGATTGTGTATAGTCATTACTGAATTATACAGTGAAGTGCTAAAAAAATTAGGATACTTCTGTAATACAACATTGATTCTCCTTGTGATCAGATAACAGCAGCAGCATGATGGAATATGAACTCCACAAGCTCTCTGTAGCACTATTAAGACAGTGCCCACCATGCTTACAGAAGAGCGTCCCACAATTCCGTAATATTTGCTGGCGGAGGATTCCTGGCGTTGACGGCATACTGAACAGCATCCCAAATGTGTTTGATGGCATTTAAATCCAGTGAATGAGGGGGCCAAGTCAGGATGTCAAACTCTGTGGAATATTCCTCCAGCCATAATCGGGCGACTGGACACCTACAGTGGTATACAGTTGTATTGAAACAGGTTGTGCCTGTTGGAGTGGTTGCACAACATGAACAAGTGCAAATGATCACCAAGGATGGTTATGTAGTCTCTACCGGTCAGAGCAGTCTGAAGACATATGAAAGGTTCTAATGCATGCCAGCTGAAAACAACACCCCATGCCATAGCAGAGTCACAGCTGGTCTGTACTGTCCCTTGTAGACATGTAGGATCTCTTGCCTTGTGGGGTTGTCGCCACACCCGGAGTTGGCCATTTGCCTGAAATAGTTGGTACCGCGATTCGTCGTTTAGGCTACACGTTTCCTGCCATCTTGCATCCAGTGATGGTGTCCCCAACCCCAGGCAAGGCAAGGTGTTCAGCCTTGTGCCATTAGCTCCGGAACTCCATAGAGCACAGGAAACATTGCACTGTCTTAATGAATGCTGATGCTACCACTGGCCCCAGCATTGAATTGTGCTGTGATTTGTGGAAATGCAGATGCTATAATTCTTGCCAGATACCACTGTCCATGATCATCCAGGAATTTTCTGTGGCCACACTGGTCTTGAATTCTGAATGTTTTCCCTGAGTTTGTGTAGTCCATGACATGCTTGAAATTGTTGACCGTGTAAATTTAAATTTTGTGGTAATTTCCAAGATGGAATGACCCATGTCCTGTGCTCCAACTATCATACCACATTCGAAATCACTTTAATCCTGATGAACTGCCAACTGAACTGCAAATACTACAACTTGAGCTTGCGGAGACATCTGCATCTACGAGTATATATACATCATTTGCAGATAATACCATACTGTGCATGAATGTGGTGGCATGCAATGGAAATAGTAGCGTCCTTCTCAGTTTTTTTTTTTTTTTTTGGCAGCTCTGTGTATGTCCATCATTCTTAAATGAATATATATATAAGCAAATCTTTTCCATTTTGTTTATGTGTGATATGAAATTGAAATGGTGAAGAATGTTTTTATTTAATATTTATCCCTCTTTCCAAAATATTGATGGAACCCATATCCATTGCTTTGGAAATTTTTATATATAAGCATCCTGGTATGGAAGAGTGCTTCCGTCTTGTGGGATCTCTTTCATGGAGGGGGAGGGGAAATCTCCACACAACACACAGTTTTCCTGATGTAGGTAATGCCATTTAGTATTTTCTTTGCAAATAAAAATGGACCAATTATCCTCTCATGTTAAAGCATACACCAAATTATTTTGTCAGCTGAATCTTTTTATCAAAAATTTTATGTTTGAATTTTTGTGTCCCCAAACACTTATATATATCCAGTTCAAAATGCTTCTTGGAAAAGTCAATTTGTCTGAAAAAGTAGTGTGGTTCAAAAATATTTTGTCATTTTCAAATCTTCTAAGCAACTGAGTTACAAAGTCATTAGCTCGTCACTCCATCATGGTGCAGCAATTGAATCGTATGTTTTCAGATGTAGGTGTTTCTGAACTGTGGGTGATGGGATTTGAAGTTCAGCAGCAGCACTCTTTGTGGACTTGTGTAAAGTGTGCAAAAATAACCTGTGCATGTACATGTTCAACATCGGCTTTACTTACTAATGATCACCCAGCATTTTTTGTTTATAATATACTTCCAGTCATTTTGAATTCATTAAACTACTTGTGCACACACGAGAAAGTAACTTTCCCCCTATATACTGCTGTAAACTTGGATCCACAGTATCAGTATATTTTTACATTCCTTTTCTGAGCAATTTGGTTTATTATGAGAACATGAGTTCTCATAATAAACCAAATTGCTCAGAAAAGGAATGTAAAAATATTTGCCGTAATTGCAAGCACAAATAGTATTCTAGACTGAGCAAGAAACCGTAAAATCCATTAGAGTTAAACTTATTCAAATCATTGAGCCATCCACTGGGACAAAGAATGCATTGAATTGAGAACAGAAAGCAACTTCGGCTCGTCAGGAGAGAGTGTGCTCTGCTAATTCCTCCATTTTCAGTTTGTGACCTAAGGATAGAGTTTTGCCCCATGGCTATTAAAAGGAGATTTTTTTTTTTATTAACAAAAAGTTATTCCTTGTGAAATTCAGTTTACTATGAAAAGGAATATCCTTTTAACAAAGTGAAAGGAAGTTATCATTTAGCAGCCATGTTCCCTTGACTCATAGAAGACCATTTTAGTTGTTTCCAATATTTACAAATATTGACAACAAGAAATCCTGGAATGGACACATGGCAGCAGTCAATGGCCCCAGACCATCATCTATCTCTCTCTCTCTCGCCGTACAGAGCCAAAAAGATGGAGCGGAAAAAAAAAAAAAAAAAGGCCCCAGCTGACAGAAAAGCATTTAGCTTTATTTTTTGGTTTGATTTTTGATTAGCAGCTATTTCCTTGCTTGTTAGTTAATGTTGTCTAGAGGTAGGTTCAAATCATTGCTTAATTTAGAATACATTTGTCGCATGCATATATAGATAGATATTCTTATATAAACTTGTGTGTGTGTGTGTGTGTGTGTGTGTGTGTGATAACCAACTGAACTCTACATTATTTAATCACTAAGGAATAGGTTCAACAGTTTAGTAATCGCATTTAGAGCTAAAGCATATGTTACATTTTTGTACATTATTCAGCATGTTTCAATAATTGAAATATCACTTTTGACCAAATAACCTCAGTGTCCTAAAATGAAGGAAAAACGAAGCTCCATTGATTTGCATTAAACAATTTTATAACTTGTGGTGGAATTTGCAGTCATGCTTGTTAAATAGATTCAGGGCTGGCTGGACCATAGGGGCAACCAGGACAGTCGCAACTTAAAGGGGCCCCGCAGTTTAGGAAAAAAATCATTTTTGGTAGAATTTTTAACAATTATTATTTTTTGTGGGTAAGTTTTGGAGTGTAAGGCCCTTAAAAAGATGTTTTTTGAAAGTTTTTTCTTGTTTCCAATCCCCCCCCATTTTCGAATAGACTATCACTCTTTGCTGTACAAATAATGAGATTTGCCGATTTGAAGTGATTATTGTAACTACCGTATATACTTGCGTATAAGTCGAGAAATTTGGGACAAAATGAGAGCTTCAAAGTAATGGGGTCGACTTATACGCGGGGTCTAAAAAAATCGTAAGTCCAAAAGTTCTTCCCGTGAGGCAAAAGGCAATCCATCCCAAAAGAAATAAAAATGCTGATGCGGTATTAATTACGAAATCGCAACCCTCCGAAAGAAAAAGAAAGAAAGAAAGAAAGAAAAAAACACCAATGTGGTAGAATTATGAAATTGCGACCCTCTGAATTTCTCTGCGCTTTGAAAAGTCTCCTCTCTCCTGGCTTTGTGTATCCACAGCGCAGTCACAGCAGCGTATAGAAAGCTCCGCCCTTCCGACTACCAGTTGATTGCGCTGACCTTCGACATAACGGAGCCATGCGACAGCCAGTGTTAGGTGTTGCTTGTTCTTAATCGCACGTGTTTTTCTTGTTCTTAATCGCACGTGTCTCGCTTCTCCTATTATGGGTGACACGGATTGTGTAAAGAAACGGATGTCCTATAACTCAGGATTCAAGTTGAAAGTGGTTTCTTTTGCAGAAAATACTAACAACTGTGCTGCTTCACGTCAATTTAGCATTAACGAAAAACTGATTCGAGATTGCGTATAGAAAAAAAGCTCCGCCCTTTCGACTACCAGTTGATTGCGCTGACCTTCGACATAACGGAGCCATGCGACAGCCAGTGTTAGGTGTTGCTTGTTCTTAATCGCACGTGTTTTTCTTGTTCTTAATCGCACGTGTCTCGCTTCTCCTATTATGGGTGACACGGATTGTGTAAAGAAACGGATGTCCTATAACTCAGGATTCAAGTTGAAAGTGGTTTCTTTTGCAGAAAATACTAACAACTGTGCTGCTTCATGTCAATTTAGCATTAACGAAAAACTGATTCGAGATTGGCGTAAAAAAAAACCGGACGTGGTGAAAATCCCAAAATCGCAAAAGGCGCTGCGCCGTGGAACGACATCTTTCCCAGAGCTGGAAAGTGTCTTGAATGATTGGATTGTGGGCTGCAGACAAAATGGTTACATTGTAATGTGAACTGGTATACGTTTGTGAGCAATGAAGCTCACAAAAGATGAAAAGTTTGCAGCCGCAAATAAAATTTTTCGTGCCTCTTCAGGTTGGTGCACAAGGTTCATGAACCGCTATGGGTTGTGTCTACGCCAGCGCACCAAAATTGCACAAAAGTTACCTTGTGATCTCGAAGCAAAGATAATGGAATTTCAAAAGTATGTAATTCAAAAGAGAAAAGAGACTGCTTTTGAACTTTCCCAAATAGGGAACATGGATGAAACCGCCATGTGTTTCGACCTTCCTGGAAATAAGATGGTGAACCAAAAGGGCGAAAAAAATATCTTGATCAAAACGACTGGCCACGAAAAATCCAGTTTCACGGTTGTTCTTTCCTGTTTGGCTGACGGCAGTAAGCTACCTCCAGTAATTATTTTCAAAAGCAAAACTCTGCCGAAAAGCATTGTCTTTCCGTCTGGTGTGCTCGTTCATGCCCATGAAAAAGGATGGATGAACGAATCCGGAACATTTGACTGGTTAAAGAATGTGTGGAACAAAAGGCCAGGTGCACTTTTGGGGAAACCTTCTCTTTTGGTGTGGGATATGTTTGTTGCACACCGTTGTGCAGAAGTGAAAAAAACTGCAGAAAATTCAAAAATAACTCTTGCTGTCATCCCAGGTGGGTTGACATCTGTTCTTCAACCACTAGCTGTCTGCCTTAATAAGCCCTTCAAGGACAATGTGCGGAGGTATTGGGCAGATTGGATAAGTTCCGATTTGCCGACTGAAACCAAGGACGGAAATCTAAAGAAGCTGGATATCGTTTTGATTGCGCGATGGGTCAAGGATGCTTGGGATGCGATACCTGCGAAAATGGTCGTGAAATCATTCAAGAAATGTTGCATTAGTAACAAACTTGATGGCACAGAGAATGATGAGATTTTTATGAGTGATGATGACAGTGATTCTGATGACACAGGCATAGATGGGATACTGATGTTTATGATGACGCGCCGATGACGGAGAAAGACTTTTTTTAACTGTTTGGCGAGTCTGACTCGGAATCTGATTTTGAAGGGTTCCGATGAAGTTTTTGGGTATGCAAATTAAATTTAGTATTATATATATAATTTTGTTCGTTTTCAAATGTTTTTGAATAAATTCATTGAAATTTTTTTTTTCTCATTCCGGGATCGACTTATACACGAGTTTCCGATTTCTTACGATTTTTTCCTCTGAAAGTGGGGGGGTCAACTTATACGCGAAGTCGACTTATACGCGAGTATATACGGTACTTTATTATTTATTTTCCACATTCACCAAATAGCAAATTAAATATCATCATTTTATGGCCCTTACTTTTATATATTTAACAATTTCTGTGGAAACCACATACTTAAATTTAAAGAGATAAAAAGAACAATATCAAAGTTGGTTGCGGGCTACATACGGATGTCATTTATTCAGTGACTTTAAAAATATTACTAGAAATTAAAAAGAATCATATATGAGCATGCATAAAAGCTTAAAAAGCCATTAATTTGTCACTTACTCCACTTTGCATTAAAAATCAATCACTAAAACATGTATCGAGAGGGGGGGGCTATTTCTTCGAATTTATTTTAAAGGGAACCTTATTATTTCCTACACTAAAATATTCACAATCCAAAAATTTTTGCTGCACAGGTATCTTCTTATCATTTTGTGAGGAATTTTTGTAAGAGTCCTAATACAACCTCAACCCCATCTCCCCGGAAAGAAAATCGTAGATCTTTCTCTCTCTCTCTCTCTCTCTCTCTCTCTCTCTCTCTCTCTCTCTCACTCTCAAAACTTTCAATCCACATTATGGCCTTTTTCTTAAGCTTAAAGCAAATATTTCTTTGAGATAATCATTTTGTCTTTATGATGGTTTTCGTTATGATGTACTATAGAGTTGAAGCACATGTCAGTACGGAAAAGTTGCAGCAATAAATTCCGTCAGTGTAGCTTAAATGGTAAAGCATTCGGCTCTGGAGGAGAAGGATGAGGGTTCGTCACCATCAAATTCACGAATTTCACATCTTGTGTGTTCTTTACAGACATTTTTCACATAACGACTTTATTAAAATATGAGATTTATTTCCTAGTGCCAGCAATGAAATTTTGCTTCTGGGCCCCGCAAAGCTTCATCCGGCTCTGGATAGATCCTGGTATTGTCTCTCTCAAGATAAATAGGAAAGCTTTAGTTCCATATGCAGAAATCAACCATTGTGGTGTTCTACATTTTATCTAAAATTTTCAGCGATTAACTGAATGCAACTGATCACAAATTGAGAGGCATATATAAGTAATATAAAAGTACCTCGCGGAAAAGAACATTCTTTGCCTTGGCTTAGTTCTGTTTAGATAAGATGTGCAGTGGGTAGGATATGTGTCCTTTTTGTGACATTGCTACGTAGAGTTGCCAATGTCCAAATACTTGATTTTCTAATAGTAGCCCACACAGTCAAAAGTCTGTTTTTGACTTTTGTTAACGGTCATCACGAATGCTAAGGCTATTGGAAATCACTGACATGTCATTTGGATCTGTCAGTTCAGATGAAATGACGGATCCAAATGAAATGCCAGATCATACGTTATATAGTGTGTTTTGCCAATTGTTTGACAATTTTTAAGCATGTCCCATTGTAAACAGAGGCAGACTGGCAATCCATAAATGGCCCTGAAAACTATTTCGTGTGTGAAAAATTATTGAGATGTGTGAAAAGTTGTTGAGATCCTATCCTTTAAAAAGTGGCATATCAGCATTACCGTTTACTGTTTAAACATCTTTTCAACATAAGTCTACAAATCACTGCAGCTGTTTGTATTTGTGCAGTAATTAACATTTTACCCATTTTTCTGGTCCACAGATCCCCAGTACAATTTAATGTAAGAACAAAATGACTTCTTAATTCACATTAGCAGTTCATATTCTGACTTAGAAATAGATCGGAAAAGGCTACTATTCAACTTTACGTGCATTATTTAAAAATTACTAGGAAATATTCTAGTTGGATAATGCTTATTTAGGCATTCCGTTTCTAGTGATGATTCACATTTCTCGCACGTTTTCCGGTCTTCGTTGAAGGTTTTGTCCTATTGTCCGTTCTATGTGACACGACCATTCACATCAAACACACTGTTTACTTTGGGTAGAATCAGTAGATCTTCACTTTAGGATTCAAAAACACCAACTCTTTACCATTATTAATGCTCTAAAATTTTCACCCAGTTTTGGGGCATCCTCAGGAGTGTAGCGACTTTTCCAGCGATGTTCGTGGTTTACTTCTCGCCAATGGAGTCTGATATCCCACGTTGCCAATCGTCGGATATGCTGTATTAGATACATTTCTTAACCAAATCTAGCTGGCGTCATCTATGTTTCACTAATTATATATATATATTTTCCTTCAAATGGTCGTCGATGTCTTTCCGTTTTCTTCTTCTTTTCTTTTCCTATCCCTGTTCCCTTGTCTTTTTTGTCGGGTTTTCTTTTGTTGTTCTTTTTCTTGTCTTAGCTCTTTCCAAAGGTTAGGGTTAGATAATGTATTAGGGTCATTCTGGTTACACACCCTTGTTTTATTTTTATAAATTAAGATCGATTCCTCCATTCTCATTTGCCATTCTGATTTTTTATTCCTTTTAAACATTATAATTTCTTCGAATTTTGGGAATGTTTAGTTGTCAATACAGAATTGCACTAATGCACTTTTTGCTTTTTTTTTTTTTTTGCAACTGACATCAACGACCATTTGAAGGGAAAAAAATGTATATATATATATATATATATATCATCATCATCATTGTCAACCATTATCAATCCACTGCTGAACGAAGGTCTCTCCAAGCCTCTTCCACAACGGTCTGTTTTGTGCCAGTCTCCTCCATGTTACTCCCGCATAATTTCGAATTTCATCCACCCATCTCCCATGGGGTCTTCTAGGTCTTTCCCTGTCCCTTGGAATCCAATATAAAATTTCGACTGTCCATCGATGGTCTGTTCTTCTGGCAGTATGTTCAGCTCATTGCCATTTCAGGGATTTTACTCTGATCATGATGTCTTTCACTCTTGTCATTTTTCTGATCCACGCGTTCCTCTTCTTATCTCTCCTGGTTACACCAAGCATGCACCTCTCCATGCTACTTTGAGTTGTCTGCAGCCTTTGTATGTCTCTTTTAGTTAAGGTCCACGTCTCTGCACCATACGTAAGCACTGGAAGGATGCATTGATCAAACACTTTTCTTTTAAGACATAATGGCATATTGCTCTTGAAAATGATGCTGTTTCTTCCAAAAGCTCTCCAGGCAAGTTTTATACGCCGATTAATTTCTTCATCAATGTGACCCTCACTTGATATCTGCTGTCCAAGATAAATGTAGATATTGGTTATCTCCAGCTTTTCCCCATCAATTGATAAATTTTCATTTTTTGTAAAAAAATGTACATCACTTTTGTCTTCTGAAAGTTCATTTTTAATCCCACTTCTTTACTCTTGTCAGCAAGTTCCTGGATCATACTCTGCAGATCTGATGGGGTTGTTGCAAAAATGACAACGTCATCAGCAAAATGAAGGTGAGTTAGATAATCCCCATTAATCTTTATCCCTTTGTTTTCCCAGTTCAGTGATTGAAAGAAAATTTCCAATATACCATTAAAGAGCTTCGGAGATATGGTGTCACCTTGTCTCACTCCCTTTCCAACTTTTGTGTGTGTTGTATTCTCAAACAGCCAAATTTTTGTACTTGCATTTTCATAGATGTTATTAATAATATTAATGTATGCATCTTCAATACTGCAGGATTTCAAAGCCGTTGTAACTGCTGATGGTTTCACTGAATCAAAGGCCTTTTCATAATCGATAAAAGCCATGCACAATGGAAGTTCATATTCCCTCACTCTTTCAATTAGTTCTCTCAGTACGTGGATATGATCTATAGTGCTGTAGCCACTCCTGAATGCAGCTTGTTCTCTTGGTTGAGCCATGTCCAGTGTTACCTTCAAGTGGTGTGAAAGAACTTTAGTGAAGATTTTATAAACCACTGATATGAGGCTGATAGGTTTGTAGTTCCTGAGATTCTCTATGTAACTTTTTTTTGTGTAGCAGGATCATTGTAGCATTGTTGCAATCCTCAGGAATCTTCTCTTCATTAAGGCATCGAGTGAAAACTTGGGCGAGTACTGTTTCAATTTCTCCATTTGCTTCTTGTGTGATGCCTACAGTAATTCCATCTTCTCCTGGAGCTTTTCCCCGCATCATGTTCTTGATTGCATGTGCAACTTCTGCTGGGAGGACTGGAAGAACTCTGGTACTGGTACCTTTCACGATGTCTGGAGTACATGTATCATCCCTTTCATATAATTTGGGGTAGAAATCTTTCACTCTTGTCAAAATTTCGCCTCTATTTCTTGTTACAGAACCATCTTCTTTTCTCTGTGCCATAATCGGGTTTCTTCCCTTACTGAGATGTCCCTTTGCTATATATATATATTAAATTTGTAAAACATAGATGGCGCCAGCTAGGTTTGGTCAAGAAACGTGTCTAATACAGCGTATCTGACGATTGGCAAGGTGGGATATCGGACTCCATTGGCGAGAAGTAAACCACGAACATCAGTGGAAAAGTCACCACGCTCCCGAGGATGCCCAAAGACTGGGTGAAAAATTTAGAGCATTAATAACGGTAAAGAGTTGATGTTTTTGAATCCTAAAGTGAAGATCTACTGACTCTACCCAAAGTAAATAGCAGTGGCGGCGGAACCGCCCGGGCCTGGTCAATAATTTCAGACAAGATTTTTATTTTTGTTTAGCATGTGTGCGATTGTTGTGATGTGCCCTTCGGTAAACCTTCCAAAAGTGGCCCAAAAGTAGTTTCTGAAGCGACGATAGATGGCGACACGTTATCGCTAAATCGTGAAGCGTAGCGTAGCGTAACGTTGTGAAATGGGCAAAGGAAGTGAATAATATGGATTTTAGGTGTCCCTTAAAAGGGCCTTTATGAATGTACATTCTTGCATATGTGTAAAATATTTATTACGACAGAAGAGTGAGTTTTCCTCATGAATCTGAAACTGTCTACTTAGCAGAATAAGAGCCTGAAAAGCTTTATCTGCCAGGAAAGAACTGCCTGATCGCACGAATCAGGACTTCAAAGCAATGTTCTGAGGAAATTCGTCAATTCCGTCGAAATAAATATTCCATAATATGGTCTGCCAAGTACATTTTGTGGTTGCCCTGTGTTAACTTATGCTTAAGGGGACACCAATTGCTCTGTACTCCTTGTGTATGCGCCCCTGTGATGGGATCTATGTGCATAGCCAGAGCGCCATCTATCGGAGTGGGCCACTTTCGGAAGGTTAGCCCCTTCCGGAAAGCGGGAAGGAAGCGGGTGCACCACGATTCATAATTTCGGGCCCGGTCAACAAATTTCATTTTCCGCCACCCCTGATAAATAGTGTGTTTGATGTGAATGGTCGTGTCACATACAACGGACAATAGGACAATAACTTCAACGAAGACTGGAAAACATGCGAGAAATGTGAACCATTGCTAGAAATGGAATGCCTAGGTAAGCATTATCCAACTAAGAATATTTCCTAGTAAAATGACTTCTGTTGCTGAGAAGCAACGGACATGGTACTTCCTCTGAGAGAAACTGTCAAAGATTTTATTCCGTTCCTATGAATTTTATTGAGATAACCAAATTTAGAATTTTTAATAGTTTCTTCGCTTTTAGTGAGAACGAAAATCCGAATGAGCCAAAAATTAATTTCTCTTTCAAGACTCACTTATCATTAATAAAATAATTACAAGAAAAATCACAAACTGAAAATGTCCAAGATTGCAAGAATTTTAGTTCAAATTTAAAAAAGTGAGACAAATTAAAGAAAGCAAAAATTAATTTTCATGTGTTCTTTCAAAATGGAAAGGTATTTTTGCTGTAACTGAAACAAACTTTCCAGAACTGCAGTTCAAGAATTCTTGTAGTTGTAAGGCCCAAAGAGTAGTAAATCAGATGCACATCTTGATGAGAAAAACAAAACAAAAAAACTTATGCATATAAAAAAAATAGAAACCGAAAATCCTATCATAGGTGAACCTCAGTGCATTAATGTACACAATTAATTTCAAGTTTCGATCCCCGCCTATTGATAGCATATTTGATTAGATTGCATTGATCATTTAACGGCAGGTGCAATTGGCAAAAGCAGACTGGATTAGAGGATATCAGCTAAAAGGGACTGAGCATAAATTTAAATAAATAAAAACATCGCTCTTTCCACGTTCCAGAAACACACAGCAACCGAAAAATTGTTTTTCAGCCGCCACTGTGGAATTGAACCACAGGACTCTCGATCTAGCTGAGTGCATTAATTACATTTACACAACGGTGATCAACAATCCACGGTGCTATGTGTATTTTTAAGTCAGCTTCTGACATCATAAATCCGTAAGATGTGCTCAGCTACTGAAACGTCTCCATCTGGTGGGCATTAACGGCACTGGCTATATACATGTATATATTATAGCAGTTAAATCCAAAGGGCGAGATTCAAGGTGAAAATCTTCCAAATACGTGGCGACAGTAAATAAATAAATACATCGCTCTTTCCACGTTCCAGAAACACACAGCAACCGAAAAATTGTTTTTCAGCCGCCACTGTGGAATTGAACCACAGAATTCTCGATATCTAGCCGAGTGCGTTACATTTACACTCGGCTAGATATTGAGAATTCCATGGTTCAATTCCACAGCGGCGGCTGAAAAACAATTTTTCGGTTGCTGTGTGTTTCTGGAACGTGGAAAGAGCGATGTATTTGTTTATTTACTGTTGCCACCTATTTGGAGGATTTTCACCGAGCATAAATTTAAAAGTCGAAAAAAAGGGAAGGGGTGTATCAAAAACAGTGAAACAGTGTTTGATTCAATAGAACATTTGCCACATAGGTTTTATATTTTGCTTTCTGGAGCCGTCAAAGTGGTAAACAAACTTTGACTTTTAGTACGAGTTATATTTATTCGTACAACTTGGTTTTCTTCTGCAAAAACACTGAAGTGCAAGTATAGAAATATTTTTTTTTTGCTTAAGTTAGCATAAGGTCTACCAGCCCAGAATATAGCAGCCCACCGGGAATTCTCCCAGTTATCCGGAGTCCCAATCCGCTCCTGATTGTAAAGCCACTTCTTCACATTGATATTTCAAAGTAATATAACAACAGCACCAATTTTCAGTTGTAATCTGTGTGGCAGCATTCCTTATGGAGTTAATTAATGTTAAAATTCCATTCAAAAGTGTTTTTTGTTGTTGTTTTTATCTGTGCAGTTGATAAGTTTATACTGGTGTAAACCATTTCCTGTTGTATGGAACCAATGATATTTTTTCCACTCTGGTTATTCATTGTTAGGGGGTTAACATCCTTTGGTGCCAGTATGACTGCCACACAGTGTCAACATCATCTCTGTTTTTTAATTCAAATACCATACTTTAGTGATTAGATCACTGTTACTAATGTGTTCCTTCAGGATGTTCACAGGGTTCCCACGGTGCTTATAGATCCTTAAAAAGTGCTTATATTTTTTTTAGGTGCTTAAAAAAAGTCTCTATATTTCCCCAAAAAGTGCTTAAAGGTGCTTATTTTTTATTTTGTTCAGACATTTCTTTTTAAATTTTTCAAAAAAAAAAAAAAAAAGCTTCAAATTTTGTTTGTACAGGTTTGCCCATAAACTCGCGATCGGTCATTTTCGTGGAGCACGTGACATCAACTCGGATTACTTGAGAGTGGCGCAAACAACCTGCCCAAACTCGTCAAGACATTACGATAGGTGGTGCAGCATGCGATCCCTGCATTATAACTGGCCTGTGTTTCCCCTTTGGTTTTTGAAGGCAATGGTAAACTTACCAAACCAGGAATAATGCAGTAAATGTACTTTGGCTCTGCTGGGTGTGCACATGAACAATTCGTGTCTTTGTGCTGATCACTAACAGCAACAAAACGAAAATCGCAGTTCTGTTTCTTGGCGCGGTGTTCATGCTCCATAGTTTGCTGTTGTGAGCTTGTTGATATTTGTGTTCTCAAAAGCTGCTGCTCATTTTTTTCTGTTTGCTGTTCTAAAAAGATAAATAATACTAAAAAAGTTTAATCATAGCTTTGTAGGGTTAGTGCCTGCTCAGGTTGAGCATTAGGAAAATGCCAGGCACGTGTTGCTTCAGTGACACGTGGTGTGAGCATCCGCTCTATAAAGTGTGGATATCTTTCATTGAAAATAATTGGCACAAAGCATATTGCCGACCCTGCAGGAAGGAATTAGACATTTCACAGATGGGAGGAGCTGCTTTAAAGGCACACATGAAAGGTAAGTTTTTTTTTTTTTAATGGTTATATAAGTTGCTGTTTTTTTTAAATGCTTTTTAATGGTTGTAGGGATTTTGAGGAAATTCCAAAATTATACCAAAAATCGTTGGACTCTTAAAAAAAAAATTCTGAAATAAAAATAGGCACTTTTAACAGGGTTGTGTTTGCTTTCAATCTGGGTTCAGGAATCCGGGTTTGTAGAACCTGGAAATTCTGGAAATTTGGATTTCAAAATTTGAAGTCCCGTCAGTTTTTATTTTTTATTATTTCTTTTTTTACTGGGATTTGAAGGAGTAAAATCGTTTTTCTAAATATTAAGATTTCTTGTTTTAACGATGTGTTGATACGGCATCACGTCAGTATACCTGCCAGGTTTTACGATTTACCTGTAAAATTTACAGAAATGTGACTTGTTTTGCGGTGTTACGGGTGAAAAACAAGTCACATTTCCATAAATCTTGGAGAATCACCAAATTCCAATTTTATGGATTTGGTGATTCTCCAAGATTTTTTCTGATGATTGTGCTATTAAAACTTTTTTTACTTAACTTAATCCATTCAAAGTAAAGCGCTGATGTGAGTTACGAATAACTTTTCAGTTACATGTGTTTATGTAGGAACATTTGCCCCAGTTTTCCCACACTTTAGGTTTATTGGGCTTGGTTCTCTAGGGGTCAAAGTTGTCCTGAAATTCCTGATTTTTATTTTTTTGTCCTGAAATGTCCTTATTTTTGTTCTAAATCCTGAAAATTTGAATGTAATCCTGAAATTTTAATAATAAATGGTAAACTATGTATAGTGATTCATTATCTAGTGTTTACAAGCCGTGTAAATTAAAAAATGGAACGAGAGAAAGAAAAAGAGAGAGAGAGAGAGAGAGAGAGAGAGTACTCTATTGTTGTGACGTCATCGCCAAGAACTCTCACTTTTGTAATTTGCGATATATGCCCCTGCTTTTGTGAGATTGTTCGAGAATAAAAGCTGCCGTGAAGCCGCTTCCTATGGAGGATGCACAGAGATGCCAACCATTATGGAATCTCTGTAATTATTACGGATTTCCCCTGGGATTACGGATGACTAAAGAAAACTTAGGGAAATTCAGATTTTTGCTGTTATTAAGAAAGTTTTACTGGTTTTGTAATTAATCAATGTAAACTTTGCCTCTGAACAAAGTTTGTAACACAGCTCCTTGTTTCTTTTCTTTTCTTTTTTTCTTAGGAGGAGGAATTTGTTTTGCTTTTTTGAAAGAGTGAAAAAAAAAAAAAAAAGCACTGTGCCGGGCCGGGATTACTTAAGCCTGGCGTGCTTCTTTCGCCGTGACCCGGGATTACGTTGGCCCGAAGCCTCTAAATAAATTTTGTGACGCAGCTCTTTGTTTCTTTTCTTTCTTCTTTCTTTTTTTCCGAGGAGAAAGAATTTGTTTTGCTTCTTTGAAAGCTAAGTGAAAAGAAAGCACGGCACCAAGCCAGGATTACGCAGGCTCGCATTCTTCTTTCGCTGTGACCCAGGATTATGTTGGCCTGAACGTGCTTCTTTCGCTGTGGCCCGGGATTGCGTCGGCCCGATGCCTCTGAACCAAGTGCGTGATGCACCTCTTTGTTTCTTTTTGTTGGTTTTTTTCTTCTTTTTTTCTGAGGAAGAGGAATGTGTTTTGCTTGTTTGAAAACTAAGTGGAAAGAAAGCACGGTGCCGGGCCAGGATAAGGTCGGCCCGAAGCCTCTGAACAAAGTTCGTGATGCAACTCTTTTTTTCCATTTTTTTTTAGGAAAAGGAATATGTTTTGTTTGTTTGAAAGCGAAGTGGAAAGAAAGCATAGCTTCGGACAAGTATTATGACGGCCCTAAGCCTCTGAACAAAGTTTGTGACTCAGCTTTCTGTTTCTTTCTAATTATTTTTTTTTTCTGAGGAGGAGCAGGAATTTGTTTTGCTTGTTTGAAAGCTAAGTGGAAAGGATGCATGGCGCCGGGTCCCGGGTTTATGTCAGCTGTCATCATTTGGGGGCTTTCTCGTGATCGATGCACAAACTGAGCAAAAATAGGGGGGTCCTGTTTGAGGACGGAATTCCTTCTTCCAAAAACAGAAGTTAGTTGGAGTGAAGATTTCTCCCGTAATCGTAATATTTTCTCGTGATGTTCCTTCTGCCCAGTATTTTCCCTAAATATCCATTTATTCCATAAATACTTAAATTTCAGCTTAAAAATGGAGGAAACAGTTTCCCAAAATGAAAGAAGGCCGAAGTGAAGATTTCTTCTGTAATCATAATTTTTTTTTCTCCCCACGATGTTCTGACTATCCTGTGCTGTTGTTAATTGTTACATATGATTATATTTTGAAGTAATTCTGACTAAAAAATGAATTTCTGCTGCATGCAGAAGTCGCTGATATAGGAATTAGGATGGAAGAAGCTCCCCTTTCTTCAGTAATGTACTTGGCAAATATTTTCCCAGCTGCTGTTGTTAGTGACAGTGATCTGGACAATTTGGAATTGGAGTTTGCCTTATATCAAATTGATGAATTGGAAGAAGGTGTTTTGAATAATTCTACAATTGATACCACATGGTCAAACATTTTGAAAATAACTGGCGCTAAAAAGTATGAAGTTTTACCACACCTGATACATGCTATTCTTGTTGTGCCACACATAATGCAACTGCGAAAAGAATTTTTAGCATTGTACGTAAGAGTCAAACAGAATTTAGGCCAAACCTAGCCACTGAAACTTTAGGGCTGTTGTTTGCCTTAAAAGTGAAAAAATTCCTGCTAACAATTGAGCAATAATTTAGATAGTTTTTTAGTAAAAGAATAATAGCATTTCTGCATTTGTACCAACATTTGATTTAATTTACCTGCCAGGTCTGCCGAAATATGTCCTGAAATTTAAGAAAAAATGTGTCCATTATTTTTTTTTATCGCTTCTACTCCTGGGTTTCTCTCTCTCTCCTTTTCAGATAATTTGAACTTCTTAGTAGGCCAGCTTGGGGTGCCCCCCCCCCCCCACTAGCCAACATAATTGAGCGCGTGTCTTTATTACTCCTAGTTTGAAATGTTATTTCACAACATAGTTATTGTAGAAAAAAATTCAAACATATTTTAAATCTGTGGAAATGTTAAGCCCAGATCAATACCCAACATAACGAAATTCAGCAAAAGCTGCTAGTTTTGTGAAATTAAAAATGCATTGGGGCATGGTTTTGTAACTTCTCTGGCAATAAATTTGACCTAACGAAGTAAGAGGAAGAAAAAAAAAGTAATGGTTTATTTTGCTGGACCGTTAGTCAGTAAGTTCTCTAGTCTCTACGCTTTCCAGCCATGCTTTGTTCGTCGCTCGATAATGTGCATAAAAATGTCTTGGCTCGATTCAATGAAATTAATATGTTGGGGTAATATATTTTCCTCTGCAAATTGCATTTCTTTAAGCTGTTACTGTTTTACTATAACAGTTTTACTTGCATTTTTTTTCAAGTGTCAATATAGTATTAGCGATTCACTACAGCAATATAAAGGGGGTGGGGGAGGGGTTACTATAAAACATTCCGTGATGTGTATTCTGCAGAATTTTCGTGTACTGCAAAATCTTCAAATAATGAAAAATATGCATTTTGCACTACGTGTTGATGTAATTTCAGCGTTTCATGTGGTGGAAGGAATGATATCACTAATCACATTTCTAGTGCCAAGCATAAATCTAATGTTGACTGCGTGGAAAAAAAAATATGAAATTCAGTTCCTTTGTTAAAAGTTATAATGAACTGGATGCGATTCGTGCAAAATGTTTGTTCACTTCGTTTATAGTTGAGCATTATTTACCAATTAGTGTCACTCATTTATTTAATTTTTTTTTTTTTTGACTGTCTCATTGCCCGTCTTTAACTGTCTTTGTATTTTGATTGTCTTCAGATGAAAAGGAAAAAAAAATTACCGAAATTATTTTTAGATGAAAAAGGATTGTATGTGTGCGGGAAGGGGGAAGAACAGCTTGGACCATAAATAGGGAGCTCAGGCTGCAGCCCACTCCCAGGTTCTGAAATCGTCCGTGGAAGACTTTTCCCTAAGTAGATAATTAGCTGGGTTTTATTTATTTTTTATTTACCAGTGGAGGATTTGGGCAAAATTGTGTGTGTGTGTGGGGGGGGATTTCAAATTGACTGGATTTCCCTCATATTTAGTAATTTTGTTTTAAAAAATTCTACTGGTCTAATAATTTTATTATTCAAATTTAGAAATATACTTTCTGTTCCCTGTGTAGATAATATGCTTAAACCCTCCTCCCATATTGTATATACATACATATCATTAAGCTGTTCTCTGAGATTCAGAGGTTAACTCCTCAAAGAAAGACCATGTGCCAAGTACATATTTAACTGATAGAACTAGAAATTACTTACTGTTGGTGTATCAAATGTCTCCATTTACAATGATCTTGGCACACAGCTTGAGCTTCATTAACATCCATCACATGCCGCACACATGACCTTTTGTACTTCATACTCATAATCTTTTTTCCAGCAGACATTTCTGAATCTAGTACTCCCATGATTCCCATGACCTTCTTTCCTGCCACTTGGGCTGAAAAAATTTTCTTAGTCAGCCCCTCATCACTCAAGATTCTTTCAACATGGCCAAACCACCTAAGAATATTAGTTTCCACCTTACTAACAACATTTTGCTTCACATCTGCAATACATCTTCATTAAAGATCCAGACTTACAAATTTTGCTAGTACACATTGGCCACCAAAACCAAAATTACCAGTAACCATAAGAAAAAAACACAGTGGCTAAACTTTGAAAAAAATAAAATTGTATATTTCATACTAAATTATTTTTGTAAAATTGCTTAGTATAATATCAGTATGTTTTATTTTGCATATTTCAGTTATAGTATTCTTAAAAGTTGAAACTGAAGTAATAAAACAATGCAGGAGAGTGGGAACATCACGTGGGGAGGGGAGTGCACTTGCAGGAGAAATCTGTGCACCGTCCGACTTCCGGTTTTGGAAATTTCCCGCTATTTTCAAGCTGAAATATAAATATTTATGCGGTTAAATATTACTTAACAATAATACTGGGCAGAGGCAACATTGCGAGAAAAAAAGAATTACGACTGCAGAAAAAATTTGAACTTCTTCCGTTTTCGAAATTTTCGTAAAGATGGATTCCGTCCTTCGACAAACATCCCCTGTCATCCCCACCCCCCATTGTGTTCACTGGTTCATTGATCTCACGAATGACCAAAATAATAACTAAAGACGCAGAATTCCTCGATTTTGCGGAAGAATCTGATGCCTGAGATCACGGGGAAATTTTTGCAGCGTCTAACCTCTGTTTTCACACATTGTTGCCTACAGTTTCAAGCTGAAATACATTTATGCAATAGAATCATATTTAACAATAAAACTTTACACTAAGGCAACATCGGGAGAAAAAAATAAGATTACTGTCACTTTTTCACTCCATTCAACTACTGTTTTTGAAAGTTTTGAGACACGTAATACCGTCTCCAGACAAAACTCCCCCCCAACCACCCACCCCGCAACTTGTCTTCAGTTTTACACTGATCCTAAGAACGATCTAAATGATGACAAAAAAACGCGGAATTCCATGAGTCTGCTTAAGAAACTCATGCATATCATAAAACAATAAAATAGAAAAAAATGAAAATTCATAGAATCCGTAGTTTCGACATTAAGGTCCGTAGTCAGCCAACTAAATCTGTAGAAACTACGGACATTCCATAGTAGTTCGCAGGTATGGAAATATTATTACAGTACAACCTAGAAAATCTGGAATCGTCCGGAGATCCGGACTATGCCGATTCCGGATTTTAGAATTTTGTTATGGACTATGCAGGCTTTCGGGGAACGTTCATTAAAAGTAATGAAAAGAAAATGCCTAATTTATAAAGTTTTCACCAGATTTTGACGAAATTTCACGTGGGAGTTTATTTTGACGTGTCTTGGTTACTGTAAAATTTGCATTTAGTTATTTAAAAAATTGGAGAATTTTTTTTTAATAAAAATTTCTTCCAGTTGGACTTTTCCGACGCAAACAGTTGAGCTGTCCACCACCGGCTTTCATCCCCACCGCAACCTTGCGAACCTCGTTCCCCTACGATCATTCTTTGTGATCAAAAACTCATGCCCTCACCTTTTTTTATAAACTTTTTTTTCTTTTCTGCTGTTCAAGCAGAATGAAAAAGGTGATGGCCGACTTCCATACAACTCAAATTTTGTGCCATTTCGTGCAATTTCCATACATTTGGAGTAAAATTTTTCAAAAAATGTGAGTTCCGTACAAGTTAAAAAAAAATTCCGTACAATACAAGTTAAATAAAATAAAGGTTTTTCTTGTACAGGTTGCCAGAATTGGCGATTTAATCAAACATTTTTAGTCGCCACAACGATGAAGTTTATTGCCAGTGGAGACCTGACGACCGTGAGTGTGGATCTTTAATCTTCATTCTTCACATGACCAGAGCATGTCTTGCCACAAACCCTCCATAAGTAGCGAATCTCCCCAGCACAAACAACTTCTATGTATTTTCTGCAGTACCCAGGTTTCACTGCCATACATCAGAGTAGGAAGAACTACACTTTCATACATATATTCCTAGTCAAATTGACCACCTTTGTAAGCTCTCCCCTATTTTTACTTCATTGAACTCTTACAAATTTTCTTTCCAAAAACTATAGCATGAGAAATCATTCTGGTCCCCACCATTCAGTCCTTTATTTCTGCCCTTCAATCATCTTTAATTTGATTTCCTCCAATTTTCCTTCTCATTCTATACAATTTTTGCATCTGGCTCCACTGCTGCCCTGTCTGTTTACATGTTTTTCTGTGTTCCCTTGCTTACTCTTTCTAGTCATGCAGTATTGTATAAAATAAAAAATAATTTAATGGTATTTTAAATTGCATAAACCGAATTTAATTTTATTACTCTTTCAGGGAAAAAAACTCTGGGTTTGTGAGTGCAAAGGAAACTGCTGCTGGTCGTATACAAGAATTTTTCCATGGGACCATTCCATCTTCATCATAATCTGAAATATTAATTGCTAATCTAAAACAACTATTATGGGAATTTTACTTGAAAATTTTTTCATTTAAATTGCAAATTTTCGGAGAAAACTTTTCTCCTTCTTCAGGCTGTCTTTTTGTTGTCACTTATTCCTGTCACCATCACGATTACGGTTAACCTTGACGGTTATGGTTAACCTTGATGGTTACGGTTAACCTTGAAGGTTTAGGTTATTTTTCATCAAATCCTGCCAGATGTTAGGCAGGGAAAATCCTTTGCAGTCATTGATGATGGAATTTTGATTTTTCTCAATCTCTATTCCTTCTTTCAGCTTTCTTTTTTTGAAAATTGCTTTGGAAACTGATGACTTTAAGGGAATTCCAATCCATGCTGTGACTAGTTTCTCTAACATGCCTATCTAAACCAGTCTTGTTGGAGCAATTTTTTATAGCTGCTTTATGCTCTGCTATACGAGTTTCTAGTCTGCGACCTGTTTCACCTATGCAAGATAGTCCACAACTACATTTTTCTTCATAGACTACTACTTGCATTTTTAAAATATCTTCTTCTCTTTGAACTATTTTAGGGAAATTTTTTTTAACTTTGTTCTCTAAACTTGGAGCTAGCCTAATATTGTACTTCTTACTAATTCTCTTTAAAGACTCAAATATTTGCAAATTTTCTCCGAAAATTTGCAATTTAAATGAAAAAAATTCCTAGTAAATTCCCATAATAGTTGTTTTAGATTAGTAATTGAATTAAGAAACTAGGAAGCCATTTCTCAACATGAGCTTTATTCAATGAAATATCAAGCTGTACACAAAAAACACCGGCAAAGGAATCCTCCACTACTGGTACAATTTTGACTCACATTATAAAAAAAGATGTATTAGATGCCGAGATTAAATGGGCTCTCAATCTCAAGTGTGTGAGTAGTCACTACTCGTAGAACTCCTATGCTGACATCGGCTCCTTATTGTGTGATATGTTCCCAGACAGTGTGATAGCAAAGCACTTCTCTTGTGGTACAACGAAGTGTGCATATCTTGTGTGCTTTGTATTGGCACCATATTATAGATCTCTGTTATTCAGTACATTGAAAACAGCAGAGTATTACAGTTTGTCGTTTGATGAAAGTCTGAATAAAACATTGCAACATAAACAAATAGATGTCTATGTTTGATATTGGTGCAATTCTGACAGTGAAGTGAAAATGAAGTACCTTACCTCTTTATTTATGGGACATGCTACAGAAGAAGACTTATTAAAAATGTTACATGAAGCCATTGAGAATCTGACTTTGCAGAATGTTCTGCAACTCTCTATGGATGCCCCAGCAGTTAATTGGAAGCTTTTCGACCTACTGCAGCAAGAAGTGAAATCAGACTTCAAGTATGAAATGTTGAACACTGGCAGCTGTGGACTGCACACTTTAAACAATGCGTTCAAGCAAGGTGAAAGTGTGTCACAATGGGACATTGGCAACATATTAACCAGTTTGTATTATCTCTTCAAGGATTCCCTTGCAAGGACAGAGGATTTTCTGAAAGTGTCGCAGTCTCAGAAAATGCCAAAGCCATTCTGCAAACACAGGTGGCTAAAAAATGTCCCAGCTTGTGAAAGAGCATTAGATATATGGACTGATGTAAAGAAGTACATTCGGTGTGTTGAAGAGGGAAAGTTTTCCAAAACAACATCTAAATCTTTTGTTGAGATACAGAAAGCTTCTAAAGATGAACTTATGCCTGTAAAGCTGAACTTTTTCTTGTCTGCCTGTAAAATTTTACAGCCATTTTTGACACTCTTCCAGGATGACAAACCACTACTGCCATTTCTAGCTGATGAACTACGAAAGCTTGTGGTTGATTGTTTGTCAAATTTTAGTGTTATGAAAAAATAACATGTGGATGAATTGAGCACTGTTCTTAAACTGCTCAAATTTGGTTTTACTGTGAAGGACACTTACTCATCCATCAGCAAGTTCAGTGCAGGATTTCTGGGAGATCGCATAATTCAAGAATTAACCTTCCACAAAAAAGTCACTGACAAGGCAGTCATTGAGCTAAAATTACAGTGCCAAGACTTCATTTTTGCAATGGCGTCTAAGATAATTGATAAATCACCAATGAAGTATTCCATTGTCAGGTGCATGTCATGCTTAGATCCCCAACATATGGTAGCAAACACTCATAATTGCTATGTCAAACTGAAATGGATTTTGTCTGCTTTGGTTGATGCCAGTCATATTCTTGAGACAGACTGTGAGCAAATACTCCAACAGTTCAACAACTTCCTTAGTGAAGTTGTATTGAAAAATCAGTCAGAGTTCAGCAAGTTCAGCCCTGCAGATAAGGGTTTCTGACTTGATCGGTTTCTACATAAACACTTCTCTGAAGATAAATACTAAAAGGTATGGGGAATTGTCAAAATGTTGTTGATTTTGTTGCACGGACAAGCAGATATTGAAAGGGGCTTCTCAGTCAATAAAGCCATTGAAATTGAAATTATGGCTGAGAAGTCTTACATTGCTCAAAGGATCATCTTGGATTACATTAGGGATAGTAATGCTCCAGTGAAAGATGTCCCCATTTCCAAAGAACTTCGAATAGTTGCTGCTAGTTCAAGCCAAAAGTATCATTCCTATTTGTCTGAACAGCAAAAAGTAAAAGAAAATGAAGTAGAAAAGAGAAAACAAAAGTCATTTTTTGATGAATTACAAGAGCTAAAAAATAAAAAGCCAGGCTTCAGAGTGTAGTTGACATACATGAGATTCTTCCGCGGATTCGCGGAATTCCGCTTTTTTTGGCATAATTTGTATAATTCTCAAGATCGATGCAGAACTGAAGAGAAATGGGGGGGGGGGTCAGGGAGTGATTGTTTTCCGTCAGGAAGGGTATTTCGTCTTTCAAAACTTTCGAAAACTGAAGTTGAACGAAGTGACGATTTTTCCAGTAATTGTAATTTATCTTTCCTCACGATGTTGCCTGCTCCCAGTATTGTTATTAAATGCCATTTTATTGCATAAATGTTTGTATTTCAGCATGAACTGTGGGCAACGATTTCCAAAAATGGAAGTTAGACGGGGCGAAGATTTCCCTGTAGTCTTTAGACATGAGATTCTTTCGTGGATTCGAAGAATTCCGCCATTTCCATTATTATTTTGGGCCTTCACGAGATCAATGCACAACTGAACAGAAATTTGGGGGAGGTAATGGTGGGGGAAGGGGATTCGTTCTTCGTTTGACAACCGGATTCTGTCTTTCGAAACTTTTTAAAACGGAAGTTAGATTCAGCAAAGATTTCTGCCGTAATCTTTTTTATTTTCTCGCTATGTTCCTTCTGCCCAGTATTGTTCTTAAATATCCCTTTATTCCACAAATACTGTATTTCAACCTAAAAATGGAGGAAGAAGTTTCCGAAAACAGAAGTCGGTCGGAGCGAAGATTTCTCTCGAAATTGAATTTGGTTTCTTTCCCGTGATGTTGTCACTATCCTGTGTTGTTACTAAGTGTTACTTTCCCCCATCAATGTCTGCACTTAAGCTTAATAAGGAAGGGGAAATTTTCCAAAAAACAGAAGTGATGGAGTTTGAAAATTTGTTAGAATTGATGCATGGTGTTCAAAAGTATTCATATTCTGAAAGTCACACCATTTATCTAAAGCAGCGAAAGCTTTGATATCATGCGTTTGTGGTTCTCAGGCTGAAAGTTCTTTCAGCATGATGGATAAATTATTGTCATCTGAGGGAATAAAAGCGGAGGAGGAAAGAAAAGTGGTGAAGAAATAGGAAGGGAATGATATCAACAGAAAGAAAAACTAAGCAAAGATTTGCTGTGCAGAGTCAACAAAGGACAAAGATGGCCATGGAACTTGCTGAGAAGAAAGCAACACAAGAAGAAAATTGAGCTGATGTTCTAGCAAGTACAAAAAAAAAAAAAAAAGATGTGTTTGAAGCAGTGTGTTTTAAAATCACTTTATTTTGTTTTGAATTCAGTAATTTTATATTGTGAATACAGAACAATTCCATCTTGCTCATTCGAATCATTATTAAATCGCTGTAACAGTGTACACAGTGCGTCAAAGAATTTTTAAGACTGGCGCTAGATTTCAGCCTACGGTGGCACCACCAGTGTAATCGCGAATGCATTATAAACCGTGACCATCTGCTTGCTTTCTGCCAAAATGTACTGTGCAGTTGTTAAAGAAACTCAAACGAAACGGCCGTTCATTAGAGAAGTAAAATGTTTTTCATGTTGAATTATTAAGACGGAACAAAGGGCTGCTATTAAATTTAACGCAAAACTTGGTAAAAGTGCCTCGGAAACGTACTCAAATGATGAAACAAGTTCACGGTGAGTTTTGCTTAAGTAGATCAAATGTTTTCCTGTGGCACAAACGTTTTTTGGACAGAAGAGATACGCTAGAAGATGATAAGCATACCGGAAGACCAAGTTCGTCTAGGACACCTGAGATTATTGAAAAAGTGCGTGATTTCGTGGCAATCAATCGATGTGCGTCACTAAGAATGATGGAAGAGTCTTTAAACGTCAACAAAGAAATGATTCGAACCATCCTGCATGAAGATTTGGGCAAAACAAAAGTCTGTGCTAAATTTGTTCCACACACTTTAACCAATGAACAAAAATCAAGGAGAAGTGCACATTGCAAAGACATCATTTCAGCCACTGAAAATGATCCAAACTTCTTAAAACCGATTGTTACAGGTGATGAAACATGGTGTTTTCAATATGATCCTAAAACAAAGCGACAAAGTGCGTAATGGAAGTAAAAAAACTCACCACAAGCCAAAAAAACAAGAAAAGTTCCATCGAAAATCAAAACAATGCTCATTACATTCTTCGATAGTAAAGGTATTATCCACAAAGAATTTGTTCCAAGTGGACAAACAATTACTGGTGAGTTTTATTTAAATATTTTGAGGCGTTTGATGGGCAGAATTCGTCGCATTCGTCCAGAATATCGGGATGAAAACAGTTGGTGTCTGTTGCACGATAATGCACCCAGTCACAGCTCACTTCTTGTTTGTAGATTTTTGGAAAAAAATAACGTCTGCGTGTTGAATCATCCACCATATTCGCCTGATTTAGCACCCTGCGACTTTTATTTGTTCCCAAAACTTAAAATGACGTTAAAAGGGTGTTATTTTGATGATATTTCGACCATACAAACAGCTTCGACGCGTGCTTTGGAGGCAATTCCGCAAAGTGAACTGGAACAGGCATTCGAATCATTATTAAATCGCTGTAACAAGTGTATTGAAGCTGGAGGGACTTATTTTGAATAACAAACCAAAACAAATTATAATTTCTTGTTTCTATTTCATTTTGCAGACCCAGTCTTAAAAATTCTTTGCCACACTGTGTATATTCACACTTCCTTGTCGCATGTTCTGATTTTTTTTGCCCAATTAAAAAGTTCAGCTTTTTTGGTCCTTGGTCAGTCTCATGTATGAGTTGAAGATTTACAAGCATCCTCTGAGAAACTTGCTGATAAAGCTAAATCCACTGGAGCCATGAAGTATCTAACCCAATCTAACAGCTTTAGAAGGACAATGAAAGAAAAGAAAGTAGAGTTAGATGATGTTGAGCTGCAAATAAACACTTTGCTGACACGCGTTATTAAAATAAATATTACTTTCCAAACTGTTCCACAAGGTATTTAGAGTTAGGAGAGATACAGTGAAAGTCTTCTGTTGTGGCTAATGCTAGTGGCTGAATTCAAAAGAACTTAACTTCAGGCACCAATAGCACATTTTGGCTTGTAGCCCAAATATCCCAAATGACTTCACATTTGGGTCTTGTAGCCTGAAACTAAAATATTTTTTTTTTTTTTTTTTTTTTTGCTAAACATGGTATAAAACAAACAGTTGGTGCAAAGGCCACAAATCCACAAAAGAAAAAGGAAATGAATGTTGAAGTAGAAAGAATAGTTACCTTAGTTTTACTGTAGCTGCTTATTAACTTGAGTACATTGCCAAAAAAGGGGGAAATTATGTTTATGGGTGCTGGCCACAGAGAGGGGTGTGTGTGTGTGCATTGTACGTGTCATACATTGCCTGAGCTGCACATTAGTTTTTTTTAGGAGGACCTTGTTGGGCTGAATGTTATCTAATAGAGGAAGTAGTCCAACCCAGTTCATACCAAAAATTCTGTTTGCTTTTGCCAGTACTAAAGATCAATAAAATAATCCTTTCAAAATTTTTAAAAAGGCTGATTTTTTTCTTTATGAATCAAAACTTAAACCAGAGTCATATATGCAAAACTTAACTTTACACACACATATACTGTATACACTGACGGAAAAAAAAATCCCAACACCAAGAAGGGGTTGTGTTAGATAAACGACAGTTGGTAGGCGGTGAGAGTACATCTGTAAGATGACGTGTATGCAAATTTCGTGCTCGGCGCATACTCGGAACATGCAAAGCAGGTTTGCTGTAAATACGCGCTGTAACGTTCGTGAGCGTTAGTTATCGTTGAGATTTGACATAGTGTGTTGATGTTAGTCAAGAATGCCTTTAAGAAGACGAAGAAGCCATTATCAACAGCTCACGGAGTTTGAACGAGGTCGTGTAATAGGGCTACGAGAAGGTGGATTTTCTTTCAGCAATATTGCAGAATGACTTGGCAGGAATGTAGCCACTGTGCATGATTGTTGGCAGCGGTGGTAAAGGGAAAGTACTGCCTCAAGAAGACCGGGTTCCGGCCGGCCACGTGGCATTACTGAGAGGGAAGACCGCAGTGTATGGCGTATGGCCGTGGCGCATCGTACCGCGTCTGCGGCAGCAATTCGAGCTGCAGTTGCCACCACAGTGACACAACGAACTGTTACAAATCAGTTACTTGAAGGACAGCTCCGAGCCAGACGCCTTGTAGCGTGCATTCCACTTACTCCAAACCACTGCCGTTTTGCGACGTCAGTGGTGTCAAGCTAGAGCTCATTGGAGGACGGAGTGGAGATCTGTTGTGTTTTCTGATGAAAGCCGGTTCTGCCTGGGTGCCAGTGATGGCCGTGTGTTGGTTAAAAGGAGGCCAGGTGAGCGCCTGCAACCAACCTGTCTGCGGCCGAGACACACTGGACCTACACCTGGAGTTATGGTCTGGGGAGCAATTTCCTATGACAGCAGGAGCACTCTCGTGGTTATCCGACGCACCCTGACGGCACAGTTGTACGTCGGTCTGGTGATTCAACCTGTTGTGCTGTCATTCATGAACAGCATTCCAGGGGGTGTTTTCCAACAGGATAACGCTCACCCGCATACCGCTGTTGTAACCCAACATGCTCTACAGAGTGTCGACATGTTGCCGTGGCCTACTAGATCACCAGATCTTTCTCCAATCGAGCACGTATAGGACATCATTGGACGACAACTCCAGCGTCACCCCCAACCAGCATTAACCGTCCCTGTATTGACCGACCAAGTGCAAAAGGCATGGAACTCCATCCCACAAACTGACATCCAGCACCTGTACGACACAATGCATGAACGTTTGCATGCTTGCAGTCAACATTCTGGCGGTTACACCGGTTATTAATGTACTAGCATTTCACATTTAAAACGGATCTTCTCGCGCTTACATTAAGCTGTGATCTTGAAACCTTAATCGATTAAATATGTTACCTATACAAATGTATTGCCGCCATTTCATTCCTCTACAACTATTTTTTCGTGGTGTTGGGATTTTTTTTTCTGTCAGTGTATGTATGTATATATGTGCATGTGGATATATATATATATATATATATATATATATATAATATGTAATATAATTAAAAAAGTTTAAATGACACAAACTAGAAAATTAACTCCCCCCCCCCGCCCCTTAAAAAAATATATTAGCAAGCAAAGATCTGGACTGAAGTTCACAACAGGTGTTACCAGCTTACCGTACTGACCCTTCTTCCCCACACTTCATATCTGGTTCCTGGAACTAACTTGCTAGGAGGGGTCTGGAAAGTCTTTGACCTGCCCTTCCTAACTCTGAATTCCTTGTGTGTTCAGTATGACTGCTACCAGGGTAATTCTGTAAGCCCAAGAATGATGTTTTACATGGGCAGTGTTATAAATTTGGTGTTTGATTCGGTTACTTGTGGTATTTTCCTGAATTTGGTGTTATTCATTTCTGTCAAGTTAGTGAAAGGTTACTTTGAGACTTAGTGAAATATCTTACAACCATACATCAGAAACGGGGGACTTGTGATTTAAAAGCTTTATTTCGTGGTAAGTTAAATTTTGCTTTTATAATGACTCACTTTGAGTTTTATTTATGCATACCATTTTTACTTTATTAGTATGTGCCAGTTACTGTAATGTGCACCATGTTTTCAGAAGTCACCCTTTTGAAGAGTAATATTTATCCATGCCCTTGAAAAAGTTCATATTGTAATGCCATACCTATTTAATATTTGGAGCCTAGTCACTGAGAAAAAAAGTTGGTGTCAAGTCTGTTAAAGAAAGGTTATAAAGCTATTGTGTGTGTGTGTGTGTATGTACATACATTTTCTTCTATATGAATATAAAGCTAATGCGCTTGTAATTGCCAGGGTCCTTAAAATATTTCAATAGGTGCTTAAAATTCCTTTAAAAGTGCTTATTTTTTATGGGAGAAATAGAGTGGGAACCCTGGTTCATAAAGTCCTCCTGGACCATAGAAAAGGTACCATTGCTAATGCTAATGAGATATTTTGCCAAATTTCCAACATTTTGGTCTTTCTGCATGTTTTCCAGTTGTTAGAATATCTTGAAATGCTTCCAGAGTTTAGATCAATCATGACATGTGTTGATGAGTTCCCTCTGTGATCCTTTCTTGACAATTGGCAACTTTGATAGAAATTACCTTCCATGATGATTTCCTTTCCAAATGTGAATATGTTTCTCATTATTTCTAGTAGATTTTCAACTGGCGGTTTAAAGTTCCATCAGACTCAAACTGTAAGCACTTAGTGGTTTTTATAGGCATCTTTTCCAGTTTTTATAATATTTGGTGTACTTGTGTGAGTGCTGTGACATGCATAATTTAATGTAATGTATGATGTCAAGTGGTTGTGCCTAATGGAAACACTGATTTGTCACCTTAGAAAAACATTTCAAGTGAAAGTAGGAATTTCATGTAACTTCGATGTCAAGTATTCGTGGTAACATCAAATGTAAACTACTGCAACCATCACGTTCCACAATGACATAGTTGACTTGACTGTACTTTTTTTAGTGCTTTGATATATCTTCATGTGTACAGTTACATGCTTAAAAATCAGAATTTAATGTGATGTACAATCAAGTAGTCATAGTAATGTTGAATCTAAACAATTACAATGTATGTGTGACATAAGAGAGATTATTAAAATGAAAGTCAGTATTTAATTCAATATATGATGTTAAAAAGCTATAGTAACATTAAATGGAAACAGAAGATGTGACATATAATTATCAGGGCTTATTCCTGTATATCTTATATACATATATGTATATGAATATTTCAAGAACATAGGGGTAGCGTGACAAAAAATTTTGGGAGGCACAAATGAGTAAACTGATGTTGGGGTGCGGGGGCATTCTCGGAAATAGTTTCTCCGCAAATGCTCCTTTTCAATTGCCATAACTTAGGTTTTTATATGCCTAATATATCCAAAATTACGAGGTGTACTTGGCTTGGTTGTTTCACCCAAATAAGGATAAAAACAAAACAACCCATGCCTTTCAAGCACCTCACGCAATCATCTAATGATGAAAATCATCATCAGATGACTGCATGCCATTGTGTATGGAATGACTGCTGCAAAGCACTCGTAGCAATGCTCGCTATCGTGTATCATTGTTCCCTTAGCTGTATGTCACACTTTATGACATTTAAAAGGCAAGCGACTACTTATTATGTTTTCCAATTTTTAAGTTGAGGGGGCATGTCCCCTCATCCTCCACCCCCTTGACGCTATGCTTAAGTTCAAGAACCAATTGTCAGAAAGGCACGAAACTGGGTATGCTTGTGTAATAACATATTGCAAGTACAATAGGAGACATAAGTTATGAAAAAAGTTTATTGCATTACTTATGGAAATTTACAAAATCAACAACAGTGATTTTCGTGTTGAGTACATAAAATTGAGAAAAATTTGGTGCACCATGATTAATAACGGATGTGGTGGTCTCTTGCAGCCACACAAGCCTTGCATTGACTTCTCATGTTGCTTATCAGGTTGTCTAAAAGCTTTGTGGGTAACAAGTCCCACTCCTGACGAAGAGCGTTAAGCTCTAGAATGGTCCCTTGATGGAGGCCGACAGGATGCTATTTGCATCCTTAGTGCATCCCACATATTCTTTATCTGATTTATATCCGGAGACCTTGCTAGCCACTCACTGTGCTGGATATCTTCACTTTGGAGAAAGTGATCTACCAGCTGAGCTCTGTGATGATGTGCATTATTGTCCATGAATACCAGCTCTTGACCCAAGGCACCTCTGAAAAGTCTCACATGAGGTTCCAGTATCTTGTCTGTGTACCTCAGAGCATTAACGGTACCTCTGTTGAAGATGTGGAGCTCTGTGCACCCATTCAACATGATGCCTGCCCGTGCCCTGACTCCATCACCACCAAATTGGTCCCTTTCCCTGATGTTATTGGGATTGTAACAGGTTATATATATATACACACTCTCCAGAGAGTGTTTCAATTAGAATTAGCGTGTAAACTGATTCTGGACTCATCAGTGAAGAGGACATTGCTCCACTGATTCAGTGTACAGTTTCAATGTTCCAAACTCTAGTTGAAAATGGGCTGTCCTGTCTGCAGGGGTGAGCAGGACACAAAATACTGGATGTCTGGCAGAGACCAGTTTCCCCGAGCCTGCTGTAAACAGATGGCCTTGAAACTCTTGGTCCTGAGGCAACCAAAAGCTTTGACGAGAGTTGCCTGGCAGATATCGTGCAATTAATGCAAGATAGCAGTCCTGCAGAGGGGTTGTGACTCTTGAATGAACTTGGGCTGGTTGGCATCTGGCCTCTCCTGTGTATTAGAACCTTTTCCAAATCCTGGAGATGACACTTTGCAGCACATTCAGTGCTCTAGAGACCACAGTCTGGACTGTCCTGATTTGAGCCTTCTGATTTTTCTACCATGCAAAAAATGGTCAAGCCAGTGTCTTTGTTCCATATTATGTTCCTGATCACCAATGACAGCAATTCTTCTGTCAGTGGATGCTATTTAGCCATTTATTGTAAAAGCATTGTACATCAGTTTAGCCTTCTGAAAGTTCATTTTTAATCCCACTTCTTTACTCTTATCAGCAAGTTCCTGGATCATAATTTGCAGCTCTGAAAGGGTAGTTGCAAAAATGATTATGTGATCAGCAAAACGAAGGTGAGTTAAATAATCTCCACTAATCTTCATGCCCTTGTTTTCCCAGTTGAATGATTGAAAGAAATTTTGCAGTGTGGCATTGAGGAATTTGGAAGATATGGTGTCACCTTGTCTGACTAACTTTCTAATTTTTATTGATGCTGTATCATCAAATAGCAGAACCTTTGCACTTGCATTTTCATAGATGTTATAATATAATGCGGATCTTCAGTACCCCAGGATTTCAAAGCCATTGTAACTGCTGATGATTTCACGTAATCAATGGCTTTCATAATCAATAAAAGTCATGCACAATGGGAGTTCATTTTCCCTTGTTCTTTCAATTAGTTCTTTCAGTACGTGAATATGATCTATGATGCTGTAGCCACTTCTGAATCCAGCTTGTTCTCTAAGTTGATCCATGTCCAGTGTTATCTTCAAGCGATATGAAAGAACCTTAGTGAAGATTTTATAAACCACCGAAAGGTGGCAGATGGGCCTGTAATTTCTTAGATCCTCAATGTCGTCTTTTTTATATTGCAGGATCATTGTAGCATTATTCCAGTCCTCAGGAATCTTTCCTTCATTGAGATATCTAGTGAAAACTTGGGCGAATGTAGTTTCTATCTCTCCGCTTGCTTCTTGCTTAATGTCCACAGTAATTCCATCTTCTCCTGAAGCTCTTCCCCATTTCATGTTCTTAATTGCATGTGCAACTTCAGCCGGGAAGACAGGAGGAACTTTGGTACTGGTATCTTTCTTAATGACTGGAATAGGTGTATCATCTGTTTCATATGGTTTTGTGTAGAAACTCTTGTCAAAATTTCACCTCTATTTCTTGTTACAGAGCCATCTTCTTTTCTCAGTGCCATAATCTGTTTTCTTCCCTTACTGATATGTCCCTTTGCTGTTTTCAGGCTTTGATTATTTTCAGTTGCTTTTCTCACTAGTTCACAGTTAAATTTCCTTATGTCTTCAGTGATATTTTTCAAATTGTCTTGCATAGCTCCATATAATCTACTTCGGAAGTTAAATTTTCTTCATTTGTCCTCATCTTCCTTTTTTTTTTGAATCAGTATTTTTGTTTTTTCTGATATTTTATTCATATACAACTTGTTCTTAGTATCACCTATTTTTGTTGCTGTTTCTATAAGAGCCTTGGTTAGTTTCCTATCAACTTCAGAGATGTCCACTACTTCCAATGTTAAACCTTCTAGAGCAGAGAATCAGTTCCTCAGTTTCACCTTGAAGGTATTTGATGATTTTTAAGGTTGGCCATGTCAATACATGTTGTTGATTTACGAGCTTGCCACATTCCAGTTTAGCATTGAGATACATCTTACATCTCACCATTCTATGGTCACTACCTGTGTTGAACGTGTTTAGAACACTGCAGTCTTTGACGACGAATTTCTTGTTACACATAATAAAATCAGTTTCACTTGTCATCCCATTAGGATGTCTCCATGTCCGTTTCCTATGTGGCTTTTTCTTGAAAAAGGAATTCATGATGAAAAACCTTTCTGCCCCTGCAAACTCTACAAGAGTATTTCCATGCTGGTTTCTTTTACCATGACCGAATTTACCTACCAAAGTTTTATTCTGATGCAGTTGCCCTATTTTCGCATTGAAATCTCCCATAATGATCTTCAAGTACTGTTTGGCCTTGTTATTTAGATGCCGAATTCCCTCAATAAATTCTTCAATTTCTTCCTCAGGATGACTTGTGGTGGGTGTGCAAGATTAAATAATCTGAGTCTGGTATCTTTTTGAAAGTTGGATAACGAGTTGTGCAGCTCTGGCCGAAGAACTTCCAACTTCTAGAACTCTTTCCTTCAGTTTCTTGTTTATTATAGATCCAACACCACTAGTTCTGCCAGTATCTGTCCCATGATAGTAGAAGAGTTGTCCACTTTTCAGTTCAATGCGATCTCCTTTCCTTCTTACCTCACTTAGCCTGACGATGTCCCACTTGATTCTTTGTAGTTCCTTCTTCAATTCAAGGAGCCTTGAATCAGAAGACAGAGTTTATCCATTAAACATAGCCAAGGTCTGTATCAGATGGCAGCCTAGTCAGGTCCTCTGGTGATTCTTAGCACCCTCTGCCTTCATGTCGCATTTGCTGCTGCCTTGGCGAGGTACATTCCAGCTTCCAAGGACTGAAAGCCAAGTTTTCAGTTTTGAAATCATCTTGGGGTAGTTTGGCCATAACTCACCGTGCTAGCCAAGCGGTTGGTGAGTGTAGGATAGCATTTCCATTAATCCCGGTGATATAGTAGTTATACCAATATGTGGCGGTTGTCAGAGCCCCTGTAGTGGGAAGAGGATGCACCATAAGAAGGCGGGGTTGACATTTGTCAAGGAGAGGTTATGATATACAGGGTGACCCACTCTCTACCGGACCCAACTATTCTTTAATAATATTAACACCAATGAAGATATTGCAATGAAATTTGAAGTGGACTTACCTCATTTCGTGCAAAATGTGATGACATCACAACATGTGCTGGAAGTGGCCACCATTTGTGTCCTGACAGCATTGAACTCGGCACTGTCTGCCAGCCAGCCAGAGTGCTCCTTAGTGGCAGACACATTCCTAAGTGTGGTATCACTGAGGAGCCATCCACCAGCCAGCTTGCCTCTCTGCTGCTTTGTTATACCATTTCGCTGAGCATGTCTACACAATACGGTTGTGGTAGTGAGTGCTCGTGGCTGTTCACGTATGTGTGAAAATGTATTGGTATACTCTGGAGGAGTGAGTGTTTCTGGTTCTCACTTATTGGAAAACAGAATCGGTTAAGTCTTGTCAACAGCAATTCCTGTAGAGGTTTGCAGGCAGACATCAGCTGAGATAGTCCACCATTTGGGCATTGTCGAAGAAATTGGAAACCAAGGGAACTTTATTAGACAACCATGTAGGGGGTCGTCCACATTCTGGACTACACGTGGTTCTTGGACGTCCGTATATGTCACCTGTCCATATATGTCACCTGTCCATATATGTCAATTCTCAAAATTCCCGTATTTGGGCCAGTGAAAATCCCAACGCGATACATGAAGAACCCCTTCATTCAAGGAAAATTGTTGTTTGGTGTGGGATGACCCGGCACCACATAATTGGTCCCATCTTCTTCGATACAACCATCACAACAGCTGCATATATGGAAATCTTGAACACCTTTGTAAATTAATTGGATGACAAAGAACTCTCCATTAGATATTACCAGCATGATGGAATGACATCACACACCAGTATGGCTGAAATTCAGTCCTTTTTTTGGCGACCGTGTTGTTCCGAAGAATCTATGGCCACCGCGCTCACCAGATCTGATGCCTCCTGGTTACTTTTTACGGGGATATCTAAAAGGGGGAGAGTTTATCAAAAGAAACCGTGAACTATAGATGCCTTGAAAGCACACATCACCGAAGAAATTCAGACAGTGATGGCGGAAGTACTGGCAAGGACTTTCCACAATAGGGTGCACCAGTTTCAATGCCGTCTGGATGCAAATGGTGGCCACTTCCAGCACATGTTGTGATGTCATCACATGTCGCATGAAATGAGGTAAGTCCACTTCAAATTTCATTGCAATATCTTCATTGGTGTTAATATTATTAAAGAAATGCCGGGTTTGGTAGCGAGTGGGTCACCCTGTATTACGCATCACCTGACCTTGCATTCCGACTTTGACATGTATATGTACACACACACACACACACACACAGTAGAACCACTTATAATGAGGAGCTTGGGACTGACAAAAACCCTCATAAAATGTGTGAAGCTTTCTAAATCCCTTTTCAGTAAAAATTCCCATATGCATATGTAATAACACACAAATACATTTATATTACATATCCATAACAATTGGGTGTAGTTGAAAGATTTAATTAATTAACTGCATTAATATTATAGTTAAATAATCAGATCTTTCAAGTATATTCAACTTGATAGGCATGTGAGACTTACTGCTGTTTAAGTACACATGACACATAAGAAGCATTGATCCTTCAATGCAATGCTCACTTCAAGGGTAAAAGGCGCAACAGACACAATTCCAGGAATCGTTATCTTCTGTTCCCTCTCAGGTGACGTTCCCATTCTATTCCCTAACCTCTTCCTGCAATTGTCTCCCAGAAATCTGCTTACATGTGCATGAGCCCCACCCATTCATTTTTGCATAGGAATGGATGGCCTATTTTCAATTCTACTGACATGATACACCCCTCGGAATGGGTGGCAGAGAGAGTCTCTTGAACAATTCACTTTTTGAGCATTTGATGTACTCCCTCCTTTTATTGCATTTCTATCAAAATTCCTCCACTAGCACAAAAGAATTCCCCTGTGCTGTTGCAATTTTATTCTGTATGCCACCATTTCTCTTCCTCTTATTCTAAGACAGTGAGCAGCAGATTTCCTCTGCCTCATTAAATATGGAATTTCATTAAATTTCATTTGTTAAAATTGATCATCTTAACTTTTCTCTCCCTTGTTAATCCAGGGACTTCATTAAATTGTGTTCTTAAAATTGATCAAAATTAACTTTGAGTTAACATTATACCAAACAAAAGTTCCTGTTTTGCTCGTGAAATTTGAGATCTCACTAAATACAGGCTCATTGTGTGCGGGTTCTAATGTATGTGTGCTTATGTTTGCATAAATAAAATAAGTATATGTATGAGTTTTAATCAAAGTCACATCCAGTAGTTTGTATATCTTTTTTATAAATGTATATAATTTTTTATAAAATATCATAAGTAATCAAATGGCATTTTTTGTGTGTGTGTGTTATGAGATATACTGAGAAAGGGCTATTTATTATACACACTCACCTAATAATGAATAGTCTGTAACAATTTGTCCTTACAAGAGCAGCAGCACGTCATGGAATGGACTCTACCAGATGTCGGTATTACAACAGTAGCAGCTCATGGTAAGCTGTGATTGAGGCGGGGGGCTGTGTCCTAGTTCTTTAGATATAACTTCTAGAGTTGTGAGTGCAGGTCAGTACTCCCTTTTTTTTTTTTTTTTTCTTTTTGTTAAAGTAGTGCCTATTATGACAGGCATGAAAGACTTCCGCGACAATGCGGAAATTCGCTTTTTATGTTCCGTTTTTTGGTGTTACCGATTTTATTCCAAAAATGCAATAAATTTTTTTGTGGGGGCGTATGCCTCCCTCTTGTGGAAAGCAAAATCGTAATGACTTCAAACGACGGGATGGTTACGGCTGGGAATGACGTCACCTCTTCCAGGGATGGAAATTCTGCTCCAAAGTGTGCCAAAACAAAAGTCTTGCGCCATCTTGGTACAAAAGGCAGGTTTTGCACCATTGGGCGCCAGAACCTCTGTGCCCTGTCGTCATTGTCGGGACTTCGGTACAGCAAATTCTCTGTGCGCACTCTTCCGCTTGATGCTGAGTTAAGTCCATGCGGTGGGGAGAATGATTCAGCGACTCCAAGCACTAGGAATTTTATGTAGTTACTATGGAAATCATCGATGGAAAACATCGAGTATGCCATGGAAATCGTCGGTCCGCTACGGACGATGGAAAGCATCAAGTATGCTATGGAAATTGTCAGTCGCTACGAACGATGGAAAACGTTGTGTATGCAACGCAAATCGAAAATCTCAATGAAATTTCACGTTATTTAACATCTGTGTAAAGTTTATTTCTTGTTTTCAAGATTCTAACACTTGTTAAATACTTTCGGGAATGTTTCTTGGGTGTTGAGAATGTCACGTCGTTTTCCATTCCCTCATATTAAATTTTTCAGCCATGTCTCCCCCCCCACCTCTCTCTCTCTCTCTCTCTCTCTCTCTCTGCCTGATTATATTTTTATTTTTGATGTTTTCTTGTCATATTCCTCGTTTTTAATATCTTGGGTATAGTGAAAAGGAGCGACTTCCGTTTTTTTGGGGTTTTTTTAAAGATTTTTTTCTAATGAAATGCATGTTACCCTGTATCTAATACATGATTCTTCAAAACCAATCAATAGAGAGCAATCGTTCTCGCCCCTTTCCCTTTCATTAAATGAAATTAAATTTCTAGATCGGTATTTAAGCCGTCCGTGATGGAAATCCGCGCCGTTTCCATGCCCCGTAAAAAAATTTCACAGCAGAGTGAGCAACGCAGTACAGATTTTTCACTTTCATTTTCCATAGAATTCGTGTTTTTCCATTTCTTAGTTACTTCTTACTCATGCATGATATTATTTCGTGGATTCGCGGAATTCCGCTTTTTCTGTCATCATTTGGGTCATTATTGAAATCGATGCAAAACTGAAAAGGAGCTGTTTTTTGGGGGTAAGGGAGCAGTGGTGTAGCCAGAAATTTCTTAAGGGGAGGGGGGATCCATGGGTTTGGTTCATTGGTGAATGCCCCATATATACATATATATCGCTTTAAATACATACCAAATCTGAGGACCACACCCCCTTGTCTACGCCTATAAAAGGGAGTGGTCTTTTCCATCTGGGGATGGTATTTCATCTTTCAAATCGGAAGTTAAACGGAGTGAAGATTTTTTTTTCCATAATCCTAATTTATTTTTCTCGCAATGTTTCTTCTGCCCAGTATTGTTTTTAAATTTCATTTTAATGCATAAATATTTGTATTTTAGCTTGGAAAACGGAAGGAAAATGTCCGAAAACGGAAGTCGGACGGAGCGAAGATTTCGCCTGCAATCGTAATTCCCGCTCGCGCGACGTTCCCTCTACCCTGTGTTGTTGTTAAATGTCAATAATTTTATATTTCGGATGCAGTGATGTGCTCCAGTTTAATATTTACATAAATAAATTTCAGTGAATCCCAAAACATGCACTTTTTAAGTTAAACAAATTCAGTGCCCTCTCAGAAATAATGAAGGCATTATTGAGTTGTTTTCCTGGCTTTCAAGTGGAAAGTTCCTTTAGTATGATGGGGGATGCATTTGATAAAGAATCCAGCAACATGGAAATTGAAACATTTTCATCTGTTCAAACCATGAAATGTAAGCTACTGAATCAGGATAAGTCAGCCTTGGAATTTTTAAGAAAAACGATTATTTGCATGACCCTGTAAATAGAGATTTATGCCAAAATATGAAATCACCATTTTCAGATATAAGAAAGAATTACAAGATAAGGAAGAAGAAATGAAAAGATGAAAGGAGCTAAATGTCTAATAACTTACGCAGCAAATTAAAATCAAATAAATTGGTTCAAGAGAAAGAAAACTCTAGCCGGCTAATTCATAAAAGAAGGTTAGAACAAATTGTTAGACAGAAACAACTTGAGAAAATGAAATGTCATTAGTTGTGAATGACTTTTATTATTTATCTACAAAATGTCTAACATTTTTGCAAGCATTTGTCGTATTTCTTCATGAATAATTTTGTGTCAAATCAAGAATAAACATTTATTCTTCATCAAACTTTTATTACTTATCAACAAACATGTCTGAAGTTTTTCAAACCTTCAAGATTTCATTTCCATACAACATTGTTATCTTATAAAGACATTTGATTAATTTCCTCATTTGATTAAAGGCATCATTCTGTACTAAGGTGAGTGATTTTCTATGTATATGACCTCATCAGCAATTTTTCCCCTTACATTATATTGTACTATATATGTAATTTTCTTGAAGCAAAATACATACATTAAATCTATTTAGTTGGCAGGCATGTGACCAATACCTAAATGTCATGGTTGTATACATTAGAGAGTGAAATGCAAGATTCAACACTTTGTTACCACCCACCACTCCCACCCCCGTGTGTGGAAGTTCAGCTTTTCCTATCACTGCCCACTTTCATGCCTGTTATGTACAGTGAAGTGTTTCAGTAGATTTATAATGTGAGGGTATTGAACAAAGTAAATCATGACATATAAAGTTAAAACTATTAAAAAAAGTATCAGTATTGCTTTGTTCCATAAATTTACCATTTTCTTTTACTCCTCTATCATCAACAGAATTGATTTTTTGGACTTAACTTCTAACTAGCTGAAATATACTACTTGGCACAGCCTGCATATACCTTAAGATGTATCCTGCATATTCTTATTTTTACTGCAATGAATTATAGTGTTATGAGTATCCCCCCCCCCGCGCACCCTCTAGTCATGAAAAATAGTATTCGCTTCATATGCATTCTACAGTATGTGTATGAACATTGTTAGCAGTGCAGTATTGCTTCTTATGATGCACACATGCAGAAAACATTTTAATGCTGGTGCTTATGACAGTGCACACACATTCAAGGTTGCAATATGTTTTCAGGTTTCTCTTTGGATTCCCTAGAAATACCAGGTGTTCCACTTAGATGTATAATAAAATAAAAATTTATCACTTATAAAGCAGTATTCAGAGTTGAAAATATATTCTTCTCATAATACGTGGTAAATATGTCATGATAACTAACACAGCAATCAGGCAACACTGAATTGACTGTAATTACTGTTTCACACGTGAATTAAATCACATCAGAAAACTTTAAAATTTCATCGCCGTGGAGTGGGATCGAACCCGTATCTCCCGATTACCACGAATTCGTCGTCGCGAGTGATGCAACAGATAACACGCTCGAACAGTAATCGGGAGATGCTGGTTCAATTCCTGCTCCACAACGATGAAATTTTAAAGTTTTCTGATGTGATTTAATTCACGTGTTAAACAATAATTACAGTCAATTCGGTGTTGTCTGATTGCTGTGTTAATTATTATAAAGTAGTAGTTTGAATGATGGAAGGCGGGCACCATTGTAAAGAGCAATTGTGAAATTCATTAACCAGGCAAATTTGAGCATGCAGCGTATGGACAGAAGGTATCTGCTTCTGTCACAATGCGGCAGAAGTAAATAGCTTCTGCATCAGTTGCCATGTGATCTTTACAGCACAAACTATTTACTTCTGCCGCATTTTGTTTTGTGTGCTATCACTTGCAGAATTGAGGTTCTTGACAGTGCTGTTTTTGCCGCGAGTAGAACCTTGGAGCGACGGCAGACTCCTCTACCTTCATGTCCATTGTGAAATAGGACAAGCAACTCAGAGAAACGGGAAGTTTATTACCCTGACTGGTAAACATGCTAAGCATACAGTGTCTGAGAAAAACGTTGAATGGATTTGATTCATTTCAGAGGAGCCCGAGGAAATCCACTCAAGAGGCTGGTGTACAGGCAGTACAGCTAGACAACCCACCAACAGTGCATCGGGTATTCCATAAAAGGTTGCATTTACATATGCATACAAGATTCAATTATATCAATAAGTTAAGCTGCATGACAGGAAGCATGGAAAAAATTTGCGGAGACAAAATTGATGCGGACGATTACATTCCAAGACCTGGTATGCTTTTCAGACAAGTCAACATTCCACTTCTCAGGGAAAGTAAAGAGACATAACTGCCACATCTAGGTGTCCGAAAATTTGTACGTTGTTCATGAACATGAACGGGAATCTCCAAAATGCAATATTTGGTGTGGAATCATGAAGGAAAAAATAATCGGTTCCTTTATTTTTGTGTAGGCCATGGTAACTGGACGAACATACCTGGACATGTTACAGGAATATGCGGTGCCTGAGCTGTCTGAAGAAAAAAAACTTCCAACAAGATGAGCTCCCCCACTCTTTGCCAATGATGTATTCACATTATTGTATGACCACTTCACTACAGGATAGATTGGGAGAAGATCAACGTTCATTGAATGGCCCCTCAGATTATGAGACTTAAGTCTACCCTGCTTTTTGCTATGCGAGGGTTCGTTAAGGGCCAGGTGTACGCTACTGGGGGAATTACGTGACAGAATTTGTGCTGTACTAGAAGACTTATGTGACAGAATTTGTGCTGTACTGGAAGACTTACATGACAAAATTTGTGATGTGACACCATAAATGCTTCTCAACATGTGGTCTGAGGTAGAATATTGGTTGGACATTTGCCACGTCACCCATGCTGAAGTTTATTAAACATGTAAAAAAAAATTCTCAGTTTGTGTATCTGGAATGCATGTTGCTAATAATTGTGGTAAGTTCAAAATTTATGATACTTCTTTTAATTATATGCCTAAGCAGAACACCCTGTAAAAAATTAATATTTTATCTTTTGATATGCCCCTTGTGGAACTTTGACTTGAAACCAGTCCCAGCAACTCAGACAGTAATGAAAAACATTGTGGCAAATTTTGAAGATATGCGTAATAGTATGAAAAGACACTAGTTGTCTGTTGAAGCCTACATCTTTGATTTAATGTTGTTCCTTAAGGAATTAAGTATATCTCATGCCTGAACAGAAACGTGCAGCTCGTTTTGAAAAAAAAAAAATGCAGCAGAAAAATAAAATGTGTCCAATGGAGTAACTTCAGTGATTTTCGATGAATAAAAATTTACATGAGTTAGTGAAAATTTACATTAGTTAATAATAATTTACATGAGTTAGCGCAAATTTACGTGAGTTAATGAAAATTTACATGAGTTAGTGAAAATTTCGTTGTGCTAGGTAAGTGAAAACATTAATTTTATGCAAGTCATTTGCTGCAGAAATTATATTTTGTTTTGTTTGAAATTTATGCATTACCAAACTTTATTCTTAATCACAATTTATTCACATGCCTTTTTTAGCATGTCTTTTGTAAAAAAAGATCGTGCTTATGTTACCGGTTTGTCCATCCATCCGTCCATCCTCTGTACCCATGATATCTCTGCAACTAATAGTCCGATCTGAAAATTTATTTTTGCATTGTGAAGCTTGAAATATGCGAATGATGATCCTTCATGTCGTTTTTCTTTATGATGTGCAATTTCGTCGCTAGGGGGCGTAAATGCAGATGATGTCGAATTCAAAAATATGTTTTATTTCACATATTTGCTTCTAAACATCCGATTGAAAAAATTATTTCATCTTTCGATTCCATTTATGTCGAAGAGTATTTTAGATATACACTATCTACCAACAAGTAATTGGACACCTGTGATAACAAAGGAAAACAAAGTTTATTCACCTTCAATAGTTGGTGGAGCCTCCACGAGTGACGATTACAGCTGCGACCCTCCGGGGCATACTCTCAACCAGGCGTTGTACTAGTCTGGAATATGAATGCACAAAAATTGAAGCTATTCTTAACAATTTTAATGATTTAACAGATATATGTATTAATAAAATTGCAAAATTTTCAGATTGGGATACAGAAAATGGGTTTCAAGTAGTATCAGAGAAGATTATGTTTCAGGAAATAAATTTGCCAGAAAGTGCAAGTCAGCACTTAAGAACAGCTCATCTGCTTCACTAAAAAAAAAATGCAAAAAAAAGCCTGTATCATCCATAACTGAAGAATTAGACTTGACAAAGAAGCAAGTCTTGAAAGAAGCACACCATATAATCAAACAGTGCAGTTCTCAGATTGAAGATAGATTTAAATCTTTTGTTAAAGATCCACTTTTGGCTGCTTTTGTAGTCTTTGAGCCATATTATTGCCCGAGCAATGGACAAATTAAGACCTATGGGAACAACGGAATTGAGAATTTATGGTAGCATTTTCAAATTCCACTGGAAGATAATGGATTTAGTAAAGTTGAAGCAATGATCCAGTGGAAAATGTTAAAGAAACATGTGAAGAATATGTGGGAAAGCCAAAAGAGAGTCCATAGAAACCAAATTCCAGAACTGAGGTAGAAATGTTATATCAGATGATGGATGGGAAATATAAAGATGTTCTCAGTCTGATACAAATTGGACTTGTGATTCCCATCAACACAGCTGAGTGTGAGTGGGTGTTCTCTTTAATGGGATGTGTGAAAAATGACTGGAGATGCTCCCTTCATGCAAACACTGACAGATTTAATGCATATCAATTTAAGTGAAGAGACATTAGATACTTTTTGTCTAAAAAATGCTGTGCTGCAATGGTGGAAAAATGCAAAAAGAAGGGTGGACACTAAACCTTATGGGGAAAGAACTGATAAAGACATAGCCGATGATTCTGATTGCTGACCAGTTTCTGATGGTGAATGAAAATTTTTTCATATAAGTATAATTTTTCCAAATGAAAAATTAATATTAAATGAATATTTCTGTTAATTACAAACATATCTGATAAATTTAGTTTATGTTAATTAGTTAATGCTCTTGTAATATAATTTTTTAAGTGTGTGCCTGCAAAAAACATTGTGCACCCAAATTTGGAAACTTAGGTGCACAAGGTGCACATGCATAGAAAAAAATTTAATTCAAGCCCTGTTGTAGACATCTTTTCTGTCATGTGATCAGGGTTCACACTGCCCCTGGAATCCTGGAAAAGTTCCAGAATTCGATTTTTCTTTTTCAGGCCTGTAAAATCTGTGATTTTTCATATTTTTGTGAAAGGTCCTAAAATAGTCCTTGAAATTTTCTTGCAATAAAAAAAAAAATTGTACAAAATATTTCAATTGATTGCATCACTTTGTTCTTGCTCCCTGCGGCATCTCCTCCTGATGCTGTCCCCTTGCTTCCATTGAGTGCAGAGATGTGATGTCATCTTTCACTCATGTGACACTGCAGTGCAAAACGTTTGAGTGCCATATTTTCAGCGACATTGGTTTGTGTTATAGCAATTGTGTACAGTTGGACTCACAACAGCATGTGGGAACCTCCAAGATGGTCGTTCCCTTCTATCATGCACTTTCCTACTGAAGGAGATTGATACCTTGTCATCCCGCTGTCAATGTGTATGGCAATACATAGCTATGGAATCTCCAGTGCCATGGCAAAATTGTTTTGTATTATTATCAACATGCTAAGTTCCATATTGCTTCACATAAATTTTATACAGAGCAATTTTTTTATGGGGAAATTATGCCACTTCATTGAAGATGCAACACACACTCAAAAACACTCTTTAACACGACAACCTATGGGGTCTGATAAGAATTATCAATGCATTGTAAATTTCACCTTAGTTTGCAAAATATAAAACCAAGCACCATGATTCTGTCAAAAATTTTAACTCTTGGAATTTTTTTTTTAAATAACTGCAGAAGTCCTGGAATTTGTTTTTTGTAAATGTGCAAGAACCCTGTATGATGAAAGTAATTGTCTCAATTTTTCTTAAGCACTGTGCAGAACTTCTACCAAAGAAATTTCACTGTGCCTAATATACTGAAAAAAAAACCTCTTTGATGTTTAAAATTCTACAACCAACTGTTGCTCATCTGAAAATCCATAATGCCCATTTTTTTTCATTAACCTTAGCTTGCTCTTTTATCCTTTTATCCATAGCAGTCTCACATTTTGCATTCACTTGAGAAATCCAAAGCTTTGAAGCATCTTCTGATTCCTCGTTTTTGGCACTTTTCAATGTTTCCAGGAACAGTTTCAAAATTTTAATCCACTTTTCTTTGTCACCAAGAATATTGCCCACTGTCCTCCAGCTAATTTGTTTTCCCCATTTTTTCTAAAATATCTGGCAATGCATTGTTTACTGGCTTTAATATTTTCACCATGATATTTGCAAATTTCAATCTTTTGCTTTATATTTAAGACTGGCGTTTTTCCATTCTGCCCTACCCCAAACAAGTAAAAGACACCATTTCTAAATTCAATACTTGTAAATAGTGACAGCCTGATTTCCAGAGCCAAGAAAATAAACTAAATAGAGTAAGCATCATGTAAGGTGAAATAAGTTTTGTCTCCCTGGTAAAAAACTGTCAACTCACTTATCTTCATTGACAATTGGTAGTGGGTAAAGAACACAGCTTTTCTTTTCTGGCTATGAGGAGGAGCCAGATAGTGAGTGAAGAAGACAATACCCCAATTCACAAGACAGCTGTTTGACTCAAAGGCAACCTGACCCACATCAGGCATTCTTTGCTGATAACTTAGATAAGGGGTGTAGGGCAGTGAGACATCTTTAAATTAATTAACTCCTCCCACCCCTTAAAAAAATCACAATGTGTCTAGCCTATGTAATGATATCTGAAGTTGTTTAGATGAAAATCCTTTATGTCTTCATTCTGCTCCTTACCTTTGGACTCCAGTGCCACTCTGTGAAAGTGAGGAGAGTCCAGATAGACTCCCTCTCTGTGGTACATTCTCAGAAGGACAGCAGACTTCTACTCCAGGTAGATCCTACAATTTTGCTTGCCAAAATGTTCACCACATTTGAATTGTGGTTCAGAAAGCCAGTAGGAAATTTCTCACACAGCTTGCAAGTGGTGGTACATCAAGTATGTTTTAAAGGTAGAGCAATGTAAATTGGCAGTTGGAGGATGCCAAGCGTGTGGTGGTATATCAAGATATGTTTTATGTAGAGCTAGATATAGTGTCTGTTCAGACCCAAAGGGAGGCATTATGCAAGGGAAATAAAATAGGGGGAGGGTAAAAATAATACATTAAGAGTTGACTGTATTTAGAATTTTATTAATGGTTTTCAGTAGGAAATTTCTCACACAGCTTGCAAGTGGTGGTACATCAAGTATGTTTTAAAGGTAGAGCAATGTAAATTGGCAGTTGGAGGATGCCAAGCGTGTGGTGGTATATCAAGATATGTTTTATGTAGAGCTAGATATAGTGTCTGTTCAGACCCAAAGGGAGGCATTATGCAAGGGAAATAAAATAGGGGGAGGGTAAAAATAATACATTAAGAGTTGACTGTATTTAGAATTTTATTAATGGTTTTCATTATTTTAAATCTTAAATATCTAATAAGTCAAAAAACAGTTGCAGTAGTATGTATTTTGAGTCTCATTTATTTTTATCTTTACATCATTGTAGGAGCACTGGATGTGTGTGTGTGTGTGTGTGTGTGTGTGTGTGTGTGTGTGTGTGTGTTCATGCATACACCCCCCACACACCCACACCCCGCCCTTTCAAAGCACAGTGCTTATAAATCTCTGTAAGTTTTCATACACTTGGACCAGTCTCCTTGCTTGTACCCATGACTGAAGTTAGAATGATGTATTACTGGAGAGTATAGTGGAAGTAAGGTTTCATAAGAAAATTTCAAATCCATGAATGTATGGCTGCCACAGTGTGATTTATTTTATTGTTCATCATGTTTCTAGAGTTATGCTGAGATGATGTGGGTAGGTGGCAGGCTTTCATGTCATTGCACAGTTCCAATTAAATTCTTTATGTTTCTTGTTTGTATTGGGTGTACCAAAATGTCCAGCAATGATGTTTGCCAATTGCTTAACTGAAGTGATTCTATTCTATATGCTGTGCCCTGGTACGTATATTATTGTCCTGCAAATGTACTTCATTTTTTCACTCTGCTGATGCTTTAAGAGTTCAGTGCCATTAAGAATGCATCCAGGAAGCTGTTCCCACCATTTATTACCATGTTTTGTGACCTTTGTTCATCATCATCATCATTGTCAACCATTATCAATCCACTGCTGGACGAAGGTCTCCCCAAGTTTCCTCCACAACAGTCTGTCTTGTCCCAGTCTCCTCCATGTCACTCCCGCATATTTACGAATTTCATCCACCCAACTCCCATGTGGTCTTTTTCTGGGTCTTTTCCTGTCCCTTGGAATCCAATCTAAAATTTCGGCTGTCCATCTATGGTCTGTCCTTCTGGCAGTATGTCCAGCCCATTGCCATTTCAGGGATTTAACTCTGATCATGATGTCTTCCACTCTCGTCATTTTTCGGATCCACGAGTTCCTCTTCTTATCTCTCCTGGTTACACCAAGCATGCACCTCTCCATGCTTCTTTGAGTTGTCTGCAACCTTTGTATGTCTCTTTTAGTTAAGGTCCACGTCTCTGCACCATACGTAAGCACTGGAAGGATGCATTGATCAAACACTTTTCTTTTAAGACATAATGGCATATTGTTCTTGAAAATTATGCTGTTTCTTCCAAAAGCTCTCCAGGCAAGTTTTGTACGCCGATTAATTTCTTCATCAATGTGACCCTCACTTGATATCTGCTGTCCAAGATAAACATACGTATCTGTTATCTCCAGTTTTTCTCCATCAATCGATAAATCTTCATTTCTTGTAAAAACATTGAACATCACTTTTGTCTTCTGAAAGTTCATTTTTAATCCCACTTCTTTACTCTTGTCAGCAAGTTCCTGGATCATACTCTGCAGCTCTGATGGGGTAGTTGCAAAAATGACTACGTCATCAGCAAAACGAAGGTGGGTTAGATAATCTCCATTAATCTTTATCCCTTTGTTTTCCCAGTTCAGTGATTGAAAGACATTTTCCAATGTGGCATTAAAGAGCTTCGGAGATATGGTGTCACCTTGTCTCACTCCCTTTCCAATTTTTATGTGTGTTGTATTTTCAAACAGCCGAATCTTTGCACTTGCATTTTCATAGATGTTATTAATAATATTAATGTATGCATCTTCAATACTGCAGGATTTCAGAGCCATTGTAACTGCTGATGGTTTCACCGAATCAAAGGCTTTTTCATAATCGATAAAAGCCATGCACAATGGAAGTTCATATTCCCTCGCTCTTTCAATTAGTTCTCTCAGTACGTGGATATGATCTATTGTGCTGTAGCCACTCCTGAATCCAGCTTGTTCTCTCGGTTGAGCCATGTCCAGTGTTACCTTCAAGCGGTGTGAAAGAACTTTAGTGAAGATTTTATAAACCACTGATAGGAGGCTGATAGGTCTGTAGTTCCTGAGATCCTCAATGTCACCTTTTTTATGTAGCAGGATCATTGTAGCATTGTTCCAATCCTCAGGAATCTTCCCTTCATTAAGGCATCGAGTGAAAATTTGGGCGAGTACTGTTTCAATTTCTCCACTTGCTTCTTGTATGATGTCTATAGTAATTCCATCTTCTCCTGGAGCTTTCCCCCGCTTCATGTTCTTGATTGCATGAGCAACTTCTGCTGGGACGACTGGAAGAACTCTGGTACCTTTCATGATGTCTGGAGTACATGTATCATCCCTTTCAAATAATTTGGAGTAGAAATCTTTCACTCTTGTCAAAATTTCGCCTCTATTTCTTGTTATAGAACCATCTTCTTTTCTCAGAGCCATAATCTGTTTTCTTCCCTTACTGAGATGTCCCTTTGCTATCTTTAGGCTTTGGTTGTTTTCAATTGCTTTCCTCACTAGCTCACAGTTGAATTTCCTTACGTCTTCAGTGATACTTTTTCGTGCTGTCTTGCATAGCTCTATATATTCCACTTTGGAAGTCACATCTTCTTTAGTTGTCCTCATCTCTCTTCTTTTTTGCATCAACATTTTGGTTTTTCCTGATAATTTGTTTACATGCAACTTGTTCTTAGACCCAGCTAATTTTGTTGCTGGTTCCATAAGAGCTTTGGTTACTTTTCTGTTAACTTCCGAAATATCCACTTCTTCCGATGTTAGGCCTTCTAAAGCAGAGAATCTGTTCTTCAGTTCCAACTTGAAAGTATTATGGTGTTTTTTAAGGTTGGTTATGTCAATATATTTTGTTTGTCTTATGAGCTTGCCACGTTCCAGTTTAGTGTTGAGGTGCATCTTACATCTCACCAATCTATGGTCACTACCTGTGTTGAACTTGTTCGGCACACTGCAGTCTTCGATGACGAATTTTTTGTTACACATAATAAAATCAATTTCACTTGTCGTCCCAATTGGATGTCTCCATGTCCATTTCCTGTGTGGCTTTTTCTTGAAAAAGGAATTCAAGATGAAAAATCCTTCTGCCTCTGCAAACTCAACGAGAGTATTTCCACGCTGGTTTCTGTTGCAGTGACCGAATTTACCTACTGAAGTTTCATTCTGTTGCCGGTGCCCTATTTTTGCATTGAAATCTCCCATAATTATCTTCAAGTGCTGCTTACCTTTATTATTTAGATGACGAATTTCCTCATAAAATTCTTCAATTTCTTCTTCAGGATGACTTGTGGTGGGTGCATAAGTTTGAATAATCTGAGCCTGGTATCTTCTCGATAGTTGGATAACGAGTCGTGCAGCTCTGTCAGAGGAACTTTCAACTTCTACCACTTTATCCTTCAGTTTCTTGTTTATTATAAATCCAACACCACTAGTTCTGCCAGTATCTGTCCCACGATAATAGAAGAGATGTCCACTTTTCAGTTCAATGAGATCTTCACCTTTGTTATGACAGCTCAAATTATTAAGTTTTGTTTTCTCCATCTGTCAAACTTTTCCTTTCAAAGCTTTTGAACCAGAAAATCTCTCAACAGTGAAGCAAAATTTGTTAGATCTGTCAATCAGGTAGAAAGATTTAAAATTCTTTCTCTATCTCCTTTTTTTGTTCTGTAGTTAATTACAAGAGTCATTTAAAACTTGAGCAACCTTTTTAATTTAACAAACTGGCTATTAATAGAAAACAAATTTTTAAGAAATGTTCTCAAAACTTTACTGATACTAGTGAATTTTTCTTTTAATTCATCTGTAATTTGTATGTGTTTATTGTGTCAGAAGAGGCCACACATTACTTGTATACTTTTTGTTTGTATTATATAAAACATTTATATTTTATACTAATGAGTATGGTAGGAGTAAAAATTCTAACATTTTAATGTAAAACAAGTGTTTCAGTGCCCACTAAAAAGTGTAATTTAAAGTACATGATTTGGAAATAGTGTGGTGTATGGAACTACCTATTGGCCTCTGATCATTCGTCCGAAAGGGGTCCGAGTTCGAATCCCGGTGAGGCATGGATGTTGTGTTTGTCTTACGGCACTGGCTCTCTCCCTTCCCTGGAACCAGTGACCCTAAATTAGGGACGGGCGACTGCTTATAGCCCATTGAGTTGCTCACGGTGGTCGTTAAACCTCCAATCGGAAAAAAAAAAAAAACTACCTACAATACAGAAAGTGGAGAGGAGAGAAAAAGGAAGAAATAAAAAAATAATGCTGTTTTGCTTAAAAACTGGAGCAATTCTTAGTTCAAAACTGATGACTTCATCTTACCCCTGGCATGCAGTAGCAGCAAAATCAAATATTGCAATTTCATTACAAATTCTGCATTTAATAAATCACAAAGAAATATTAAAATATTTTATGAAATTGCAAAGAAACATTGCAATACTGGGGTTTAAAAATTGCTTTTCATGATTGTTATAAACAATCAAAAGTTTAATTTTTCTGAATAAGATAGAAATCAGGTGAAATGCTTATTTTAATTATATTTTATGCATTTCTCTCTTTACTTCATGAAGTCCAAAAAATCGAATATTTATGGTTTGTCACTGGAATATATAACGAGCAAATGAGTTGTAGTGTGGTAGATTTGATTAGATATCTCTATTGGTGATGTAATTCTGTGTGGATAGAGTGTAACAGTATCCCAGTTTAACAGTGAAGATATACTGTCTCCATATGTAGCGTCAAATAAAACTAATAGTTCAGAACCCTAAAAATTTAATCTTTGTGACATTAATTAGAGGAGTCTAGCTTGTTTTTCGTTATGTGGTAAGTAAAATAATCTTCATAAGAAAATGACACAAAATATGCACATCTGATAATAAATTATAATTTTACTGCACTTATATATTTATGTGATTAATCAAAAGTAGTAACAGTGCATAAAGTAAGTCATACAAATGTGTAGAAACATCCTACTGCCAAAAGGGAAAATATACAATCTCAAGGAATACAGGAAAATCTAGCTGTCTCCCATGAGTTCAGTCAGAATTATCACATTGCCATGTGGCTTGAAGTCAAGTAGGCCAAGGTCATTATTATAAAAATTAGATGTGACTGCATGCCTGATTAATTAACTAAGAGAAGTGGGTTATCAGCAAAATATAATCTTTGTTCTATGTACTCTGTACTAAATTACTCAGGTGTAAATTTTATTAATAAATCAGGAAACTAACTCTGGCATAATCCAGAAAAATCAATGAAATCAATGTAACAGTGATAATGTTTGTATGATGATTTTGGGTGCACTAAGTGTTGGCCAAGTGTGTATGTGAGAGAGAGACAGTGCATGTGTGCACGCATGCTTCCCACCCAGGTAGCAATATTATGTTGGACCAACCGTGGGCTTTCAACGGTCGGCCCAGCGACTCGGCGGCCAACAATTGGATATGTGTTGGTTCAACGGTTGGACCCACATTGGAAAACTGTTGCAAACAGTTTTCCAATGTGATCATGTGTTCTTGGACAACCATGGTTGGTCATGTGTTGTTGGACAACCATCAGACAACCGTTAAGTGGTCATTTGTTGATATATGGTTGGTCATCTGTGGTTGCAAAAACCGTTGGCCAATCTTCGATAAACAACGCAACCTTCGCTCAATGCTGCAGACACAAAAATATCATTGGGCCAACTGTTGGCCAATGTCAGTGTGCTACTTGGGCATCCACTTTGTAAACAGGAAGTGTCATAGTAAGGTTGCTTATTAGGAGACGTGCTGATAAACAATTTGTTGTCAAGGTTAAAGCAAATAGTGGCTCTTTCTATTAGGCGTGTAACTTAATTCTCGGCCACAGGCATGACATGTTGACAGAAAATTAAAGCAAATCGATTACGTACCTAATCAGGAAAATAATTCCCGTCGTGTTGGATACATTTAAGCCATCAGTCAGGCAGCTGCCGAATACCACTGCAGAAAAAAGAGGGCTGTTTCTAGTTGATAAAGTCATCAATACCCTTGTAGACCTCCTCAACAGAAGTGAAGTGCGTATCACTCAGGTGATGTTGCAGGGAGAGAAAGAGGTGATAATCCGATGGGGCGAAGTCTGGAGAATACACCGGGTGGGACAAAATCTCCCATCCCAGGTTAGTGATCATGTTTAAAGTCGTTTTTGCAGTGTGAGGACGCGCGTTATCCTGGAGCAACAGGACCTACCTTCTGCCCTTGCCGGTGTATGGCTTTTTCGCCCCCATTGCATCCCTCACACGAATGAGTTGCTGACAATAACGCTCAGCATTGACCATTTCACCAGGTTTGAGCAACTCATAGTGTACGACACCGAGCTGATCCCACCATATGCACAGCAACAACTTCCTGGCATGGATATTCAGTTTGGCGATACTGGTGGTAGGCTGACCTGGATAAATCCACAATTTATGCCACTTAGGATTATCATAGAGGATCAACTTCTCATCACAGGTCAAAATCTTGTGGAGGAAATCCTTCTTAAATCTGGAGAGCAAGGACACAGCAACAATGTAGTGCCTAGACTTGTTCGCAGCTGTGAGTTGGTGGGGCACCCAACGGCCCTCCTTGTGAATCCGTCCAAGCTTGTGCAGGCACTTTGCAATGATTTGCCATGTTACTCCGAGTTCCTGGGTGAGCTCTGACTGTGTGCGATAGGGATTCACATCCAACAGTTGTTCCAGTTCCTCATTGTCAACTTTCTGTGGCTGTCCCGGACGTTCTGCATCACAGAGATCGAAATTTCCCTTCTTAAACCACTGGAACCACTTCTTACACGTACTGTAGGACACAGCAGCCTCACCCAAAGCAGCACAGATAATTTGCTGGGCTTCCGTGGCACTTTTTTCAGCTGAAATGCAAACAGGAGGCAATGCCTCAAATGTTGTTTCTCGAACGACATAGATTTCACCGTCAACTTTCGTTCCTTCTGTCACTACAGCTGTGAGCGGTACGGTTGCCTGGAAAGCTGTTGGATGGCACTGCAATCAGCCATTATCGCACACAGCTATTTGCTTTGGCGACGTTCTATGATCGCTTGCGGTTAGGGGCCGAGAATTAAGTTGCACACCTAAAATTTAAAAACTTCCCTTTTTTTTATTAGAATCTTCCTTATGAGAACAGTTTGATTCTTCACCTATTTATTTACTTCTGTGTCTTTGCAGGGACTTAAGTAGCTAAGCAACAGCGGCATCCCTTATTAATAAGTGTGTGGGATAAGTGCTTCTATTGAAGTCCTCATTAAAAAAAGAAAAAAAAAGGTGAATTTGAAATTCTGAATTGAGAACCAGCTGCGGTGTTTGTTTCTGTTTTTAGGATTATAGCGAGGGTTTTAGCCTAAAGAGCTTAAATGATACCAACCCCTATAATATTATAAAACATGCACTGCAAATATCTTGAAAACAGCTATGTATTTCTACAAGACTAATCTGTGTTTTTCACTTATTTCATTAGACATTAAACACTTTGAAAAGTGCAGATTACAGCATCTGTGATAACGTTCCATATAAAAGACAGATTACAATCCAGTAAAAGAACTTACATTGAAGAGACAAAACATTATGACCAGAGCGTCTTTATACAAATCAGAAAAACTGCAGGTAAACAGTGGGTCGTGTGAAGATCATGAAATGGTATAAATAACTCCTGATACTGAGCTCTCTTATCCCCTTAGCATACAGGTACGTAATATTATGTTAACAAATGATAGTGCAAGAAAATCGAGATCCACTGATGTGAGGTAGGGTGCCATGTTTTTGCATATATCACACAAATATCGACTTTTGAAATAATTGTCCTTTCATTTCATTCCACACGATGTGTGCTGGAACTTTCGTCTTTTGTTTTATAACTACCAGAACAATGCTCGTAATGTTACGTTTCACGTACGCTCATTATCTGGAATCGAGCTACTTGTACCTTGCAAAAAACAATTGCGGTTTTTTTTTACCATTTTTTTTTATTTTCCTTGGGATCTTAGGTGGTTAACCAGTGTTATTCTTGTTCTTTAGGTAGGAAGGCAGCAGACTTAAGCAGATTTGGCAAAGGCCAAATTGTAATGGTCATACAACTTGGTCAGAGTGTTTTTGAGACAGCAAGGCTTGTAGGGTGCTCAGGGTCAGCCATGGTTAGTGTCTATACAGCGTGGCCTGAGGAGGGAAAAACTACAAATTCCTGCAAGGTGTGGGCTGAGCATGGCCCATTGATGCTGCAGATGAGCAAAGGATATCTTGTATTTTTTGAGCCAACAGAATGAATACTATGGTGCAACTCACCAGCAATTTGAATAGTGGTAAAGGGAGTAGCGTGTCACAACACGAACTTTGCAGAAGATGGAGCTACGTAGCTGCAGGCTGCTCCAAGTGCCCATGCTAACCTCAGTTTACTGTCACATGGCTGCTATTCTTCCATCCTGGGGATGGATTTCCGTCTTTTGAAGATTTTGGACATCTGTTATGATTGTTAGAATATTTTAAAATTCTGTTTTCGTTTTTCCTCCTGAAAGTTGTGTATTTCTGTAATCATTGAAATTGTGTAGTTGCACCAAATGTTTGAAAAGTGATCAAAATGTTCTAAAAAGTTCATCGCGATTGCACACTTGCAAAATTTTCCGTATTTTGGCAAATCTCTTCCGGTCGGAAAGTGCGTTTTTTGGGGTTCATCACATTTTCTGGAAGTTCGTTGTAAATGCGCAGTCTAGGGGACATGAGAATGTTCTGTGATTTTTCGCGCTTTGAATTTTTCTGAAGGAGTCTTTTTATTACTGTTTCTCTTCCTGGATGTATCCCTCATTTTTTATTGTTTCCAATGATGTTAATTTATTTTACCGTAACCGTGCAAAATAACGAATTCGCATTTTTAAAGAATTTTTCTAAACAAAATGCTTGTTTTCCTACTTCGTAGTCTCTGCTTCAAAATAAATCAGTGGGGCTTGCATTTTTACACTCCAATTTTTGTAAGCAAAATATTTCAAACTCTGTTCATGATGTGTCCGTGAAAGAATCGGTTTTATCTCCGTGACCTGTAAAATCGTATTCAAGGCAGAGTGACTACCTCAGTACCGATTTTTGGAATTAATTTAACTTAAAATGCATGATTTGCCATTGCTTAGTCATCTCTTGCTACATCAAATCACAGAGCAGGCATTTTTTGCCATTTTCTTAACGAAGTTAAAAAACGCCACTACTTACTTATTGTGCAGAGAAAACTGTTGCATATCACTATATACGGCGATGGACAGTTGAAGTTCCGATTTTGAACTTTAATTTTTGATTAAACAAAAGGAAAAACGCTTGCACCTTTTATTTCTTGATATAGCAAATAGTGATTAAGGAAATGCTGTGAAAAGAGCTGTACGGATCACCGAAATGGCAGTATTCAGTTTTTTGTCTTATCAACTTATAAAGTTGAGGGAGGTAGTTAATTATACATTCTTTTTTTCCCCTTGTTACATTAACTGATATAGCCCAACTCCTTACACTGTGTCTCGATTTTCAGTCTTGGCATAAGTACTTTAGTGGCACCCATGTTACTGTCAAAAGCATCTACAATAGGCATGTGAGCATCAAAACTAAACCTTGAATGATTGGAAGAAGGTTGTCTGGTCTAATGAATATTGTTTCCTGTTGCACCATGGCTGGGTATGTGTGCGTCGTTTGCCTGAGAAAGTGTTGGCATCGGGATGCACCATGGATGAAAGCAAGCTGGTGGAGGAAGTATAATGGTTTGGACAATGTTCTGCTGGGACACCCTCGGTCCAGTCATTCATGTACAGGAAACTACAATTAATACTACCTACCTAAACATCATTGCAGGCAAGGTACATCTTTTCATGGCAACTGTATTAGTCTCTAGTAGTGCCTTCCTTCAGCAGAATAATGCGCCATGCCACATTGCCCGGATTGTTCCAAAATGGTTCATGGAACGTGAGGAAGACTTTCAGTTATTGTCCTGGCTTCCAAATTCCCCAGACATCAATCCAATCGAGCATCTGTGGTTTGTGTTGGAACAGCAAATCCGATATACTGCAGCTTAAGCACATAACTTACAAGAATTAAAGGATCTGCTGATAATGTATTGGTATGAGATACCATAAGACACCTTTAGAAATCTTGTAACATCCATGCCTTGCTGGGTAAGAGCTGATTTGGTAGCACAATGGAGGACCAACATCATTTTTGGCAGGTGTTCATAATGTTTTGGCTCTTTGGTGCATATGATATTCTTTTCAGAGGTCTGATATCTTAAGGCTTTTTGTGCTTACTTCCTTCTGCAGTTGTTTCCCTTCAAGAGAGGTGAGGTTGAAAAGAATGTTGTAATTAAAAATGTCTTTGCTCTTTCTTTTTGAGAATTGTTAAAAACTGAATGATGAGAGGGTTAAAAGCAGTGTTCATGGAAAGGAGCAGGCAGGAGAAGAAAAGGGTAACAGGTGTTTTGTTTTGGTTCATTTAGTGACTTGTCATCGTTCCAGTAAAAATGATAGTTGTGACAGTTCCCTTATAATCTGAAATACATTGTTGGTCCATATCACATGTTCTGTTTTAACTCATCAAACCTGAAATGTCACCATATACGTTTCTGTTGAGTCGTCATTTGAATCCTTGTCATTCCAGTTCTTTGGGTGCTTCTGTAGTCTTGTTTTAAGACTCCTCTTAGTGCTTCCTACATAAACTATACTTAAAACAAGACTACAAGAACACCTAAAGGATTGGAATGACAAGAAACCTGGAACTTCAGTGATTCATTACTCCATCGAAAGGGATTTTAAACCAATTCCAATTTGGGGAGAAACGAATCTCATTTCTGAACACAGAAAAAAAAAAAAATACAAAATCCTTATTTGTAGATGCAGTTTGCATCAAAAGAACCTCTGACTAGAACTGTAAAAGTTGCACTCCCACAAATCTTTCCAGGGGCATTTGAAATCCACTGGAACGAAATAAAAATCAACGAAAAATAGAAAAAAAATTAAAGTTAAAGCATTTTTATTAAAGTAAAGCATTTATTTCTAATGTAAGTCACATTTTAACCAAAAACTTAAAAAAAAATACTTTTGGACTAGGCCAAGGTCCCTTGCCCCCTCCTCTAAATATGCCCCTGAACCTTTGATAAACTTAGTTGAACATAATAAAAGAAGAGGACAAAAATGTAATGGTCACGGGAATAAAAGAAAGACATACACAGTAATAGTTAGTCTCAGTTTAACATTAGCCTGGACATCAGGAAATTTTGGGGCCTACCAGCAGATGACAACACTAATAAAATGATACAGGATCCAGATGCACTGTGAGGTATGACACATGGAGACCCAGAACCAATGGAAATACAGCATGCAATGAACTGCACCATGTGAACCTCTCTCATAGATGCTCATCATGACAACTGTAATTTCCTCTCACTTTAACTGGAAGTGAGGTAAAATCTGTCTACATGAATTTTTGGAGAAATTTATTTTCTCTGACCAGTGTACCAGATGGTTCAGGCTGATAATGCCAATTCAGTTTTTCTGTCTAGCAGTAGTAAACCTACAGACATCTAGTACCTCTCTGTGGTTTCAAATTTGCTACTGTGGGAAAATTCGAGTGTAATCCACAAGGCTACATCAACAAAAAGTTCCAGTCAATAAAGATTGCATTAACAAAAAGTCCTAGTTAGTTGGAATTAGATTTGTATTCTCAGCATTTGAAATTTAGTGGTTATTCTTTCTCAGTTCAGATATTCTCAACTAAATACTGATGGAATGGAAATGGTATGGTACTGTGCTGCAAATCTGATGCATAAAACCCACTTAATTGTGCAATGATAATACAGAGCAATAGTTTAACTTCAATGTTGTTTCATGCAGCAGTCCAGAAAACAAAATTTCGTTAAATTGATCTTCTGCCGTATTGTACATAATCCAAGTCTGACAAAGTTTAACACACAAGGGAAAGAAACTATGAATCATCATACGGGGTGTAAATGTGAATGACACAAAAACAAAGTGCATACTATATTCTTGATGTGAAGGAGAAGAGGGGTTTTCATCTTGTATACTCTATCTTTTCTTTGGCATGGGTTGTAATCAGTGTTCTGATTAGGCAATCTGATTTCCTGCTTTCATTTAGATGACTTCTTTTCTGTGGACATAGAACACTGATTGTCACCATTTTAGTTTTCCATCAATTTGAGTCTGTGCAGAACAACAAGCAAAATGGAAATGAAGGGGAAAATTACCCTTCACTAACACGTGGGAAATTCACAGGTATATTGTTTTCAGCAGTTACATTTTTGTACTGAATTGCTTTTAGTTCACTGTTTTCCATGTAACTAACTTCTCCTCAAAAGACTTCAAAATTGCATCGCCTGTAAGAAAATATTGAACCTGCATCTCTGAATTTCTTTAAAATCTGAAGTTGTTCAAATTCCTAAGCTGTAACTGTGCATAGCTTCAATTACGTTAACTATATTGTCCTGTGTAGTGCAATGGGAGCACGCTTGAATGGAAATCGTGAAGGCGTGGGTTCGATTCCCACTCAGGGGCAATGCGCTTTATGTCTTCTGAGGAAATGTTACATAAAGAACAGTAAGCAATTCAGTGCTGAAATTTGATTAATGAGAACAATAAGCAAAATCGATTTTTGTTGTTGTCTCAATTACCATTAAATTAAAAATCCTGTCTTGCAACTGGCAAAAAAAAAAAAAAAAAAAATCTGCATCATAGAACAAAACAAGTGTTCCGTGTTTAATTCCAAACCTGTGCCTTAAAATTTCTTTTTTTGAAATCTAATCTTTTTGAAATCTAGATTTTCTTGAAATGCATCCATTCAAGACATCACTTCTGTAGAAGCTCAACTAAAATAAATTCTCGCATAGCTAGCTAGGCTATTGAAAGCAAATATTTTCTAGTAAGTCCCAATTGAAATTGTTTCAAAGTTTGGTTAAGTGTTTGTGGGAAATGCCATCATAGTCTGTAATAGATGCATCTGCTATATCTTCACAAAATTTACCCTATCTATGGAAATATTGGAGATTTTACTGAAATCGTTTTCCTGAAAGAAGTCTGATTTCTTTTTTGAATGACAGATCTTGCCAGCAACAACTATAGTCATAATTTTATTCTTGCACATTTTAACATCTTCACAGTACTTACTGAAAACGTTAATCAGTTGCATCCAATTTTTCTGCTAGTCATCTTCATCAAAGCAGAAAAGACAACTGATGATATCCGTCTTAAAAAGAAAAAAAGTACTTGAATGATGCAACATACACGTATGAAAGTGTGTTTTCACAGCAGAAGTGCTGGAAAAACAAAACAAATGTTTTAACACTGTAATGACATTACTATGCAAATTTCTGTAAATGCATGAAATACAATTTGACTTTCCATCGTATAACAATGTCCAGTGAAGACTGGTTTAATGGAGTCCGTTGATCAGTTCAAAATTTCAAGTAGCTTTGATTTAAAGACCTTTCGACCAAGAAATTGTTCAGTGATATTGTCACTGGTTTTCATTATATAAATGCTGTGAGCTGAGGCTTTTATTCTGTGCCCATGGATGTGATTGCTATTTATTTATTTTTGAGAGTCTAACCTACATGCGGAGATGTATCTTGATGCATTTGTTGGGAAGCAAGACCAGAATATTATGCTTTTAGCATTTTTAATTTCTGACAAGTACTGCAAGGACTGCAGGCCTTAGCTCTCCATGTATCTACAGGAACACACTTATTTCTCCTGCAGACCTCAAAAAATGCTCCCGTATATAAACTCAGTAGACAAAACATTAGAGATAGGAGTGATGAGCAGTTGACATGGGCATACCCTGCACAGAGTGGAAAAAACCCAAACTGAATGAAGGTGATAAATAGGCAAGCAGCAGGGCATCCCTACAGTGTATTGCAGTCAACAAACATGGGTAAACGTGGTGATCTGAGTGACTTTGGTCGTGTATGCATTTTCAGTGCAAGACAGATGGGTCATTCTATTGCCCAAGTGGTAAGAACCTTAGGGTTCCCATGGGCAACCATATCAAGGGTGTACCGAGATTATACCATTGATGGATGTACCAGTGCCCAGAGAGCAACAGTGGCTGATCACATGCCACTGATGGCCGGGGTCAATGTAGGCTATAAAGGCTTATACAGATTGACTGCTTGGCAACGGAGGTGCAAATCACATCCTGGTTAAGTGTTGGGAGGGCCAAGAAGTGTCAGCGAGCGAATGGTACAGCATAACAATGCATATCCTGGGCTATGAGAGTTGACGCCCTTCTCGTGCGCCACTGTCGACTGTTTGTCATCAAACATTACGCCTCGCCTGTTGCCGGAAACTTCAAAACTGGCCTTCTGTAGCATGGTACTGTGTCATGTGGTCAGATGAATCCCATTTTCAGCTGTACTGAGCTGGTGGGAGGATTCTGGTGTGGTGTATTTCAGCTGTACTGAGCTGATGGGAGGAGCTTGAGGCCATGGTCATGCCAGGTCAGCTCTGTTCAAGGTGGTGGTGGTGGCTCTGTGATGGTTTGGGAAGCCTTCTCATGGCACACATTAGGTTCCTTAGTGTGTCTGGAGAGGTCCTTAACTGCTGCGTGCTACCGGCATATGCTGACTCATCATTTACACATTTTCATGCCCTTTGTGCATCCTGCAGCCAATGGTCTGTTCCAGAAGGACAATGTGCTGCCCCACCAGACCACAACCACCGAGGTATGGTTCAATGAACACTATATTAGGACCAACACACTATTAGGTAGGTATCTCTAATGTTTTGTCCATTGAGTGTATTCTACCTGAAAATTGCTATGATAAGTCTTGTGCATCTTTCTCATTTCAGAAACTCAGTGGTTTATCACTGCAGTATGATAAACTATGCTCTTAATCCTTCTTTCCTTTAAAGATTCATTTGCTGGAACTTGTTAAATCTAGGAACACTCCAAGTATACTTAAGCCAGGGAAAACCACTTGCACAGAGTGGCATCCAGCGTCAAAAATAAAATTTGCAGATTTTTTTTTTTTTCAATTCTTGGAATTTTGGGTACAAACTTTATAGTTTGCTAAACCCAGGACTCCTAATACTACAAGCAACAACAATTTAAGATATTGTGGGTCCATAACATATTATTGTAAGTTCTCTTTCAAGTTCAAAAACATCATTAAAAGGTATGGAGTAAATGTGGCTATCAAATCTCCTGTATCTATACACGACATGGTATCTACAAAAAAACCATCTATAAATAAAGAAAACACAGTGGAAGTTTATAACATACCCCTAATCTATCCAGACGACAGCACAAAGTCATACATTGGGTTAACTAAAAGGTCTCCAGATAAGGACCAAGGAACGTAAAAGAGACATTAAGGACGGGAAAACTACAACCGCTTTGTGTAAGGAAGTCATCCAAACAGGAGCAACCCCACTTTGGAGCATGATGAAAAGAATAGCACCCTATACAAGCTAAGTTGGCACATCCACACGTGCAAGTCTCGAGATCATGACCCACCCACACCCATGCAACAAAAAACTTGTCTTATGAGATATCAGATGCCTGGAGGAGTCTCCTGAACAAGCATCAAGGAAACAATAGGTAATTCCTCTCCATGCCGCATGATCACATTTTAAAACACTGACTCCACACGTGAATATGTCTAAACATGCACCTCAATGTGAAATAGAACAGTTTGGTTCTATAATATCAAATTTTTGAATTGTATCAACATTGTAAGTTGCTATCTCTAAGAAGACTTTAAAAGCTCAGCCCAGACGAAGCCACCCAGTGGAGCACGAAAGCTCAGCTTAAATTGTGTATGTGTTTTATGCCATTAAAAGGAAGTGTTTTAGTTTATAGTTTGCTATTATGGTGCCAGTTTTTGTTAAATCACATTTGGTTATATAACACACTGGGAATAACAGAATGGTGACTAAATGAATTTGATAATTAATAATTGAATGTTATAAATTTTTCCAGAATTAAAATGGGCAAATTTCATTTTGTACTTTTAATTTTTATTTCCACATAACAGTTCTGAGATGATCATCAATAGGAGCTTACACGAAGTACAAGCATCATTTTAGTGATGATGCAGAAAATTTGAATCTGTAGCTCACTAATAATGCAATTATTATTATTTTTTTTTTTTTTGACAAATTCCACAATAATTTTGTTAAATACTAAGAGTTCACATGATGGTGGAACCATAATGACAAGGATTGAGAGGAATTCACATAACATGATGACACCAAAGAGTTTCATGAAGATGTATTCCAATATGACATTAGAAATGAAAAACTCTATGCTTCGAGTTATGTAAGTGAAATTGTTATATGAGACAGTTCAGTAGTGTTTGCTACATTCTTCAGCTGTGGAATGTATGAACAATACAGGGTAGTAACATGTGTTCATTCCAGTGTTGCCAGATTTGAGAAAATTAATTTTAAAAATTGAAACAAAACCATACAAATTCAATTTTGCTTAATCATTATCTAACCAAAATTTCAAGTTTTGTTACTGAGCATTGACAACAGTCTCAAAAGAATACTTACACTGAAATCATCATCTGCATTTAAAACAAATGTTGGGAATGAATATTCTTTATTAATTGAGAATGCTTTTAGGACTTCATAGCCATTTTTGTTAAAATCTTTATGTGAAGAAGGATTCCTGACTATGTCTTTTGTAAAAACAAAGATAGAGTCACATTTCTGTTGTATTTGTGCAAATGATACTTCTAAACTTCCTTGAGCTTAGGCTGGATAAAGTAAAATTCACATTAGCCTTTTTCTTCCTGTATGCAATGTTAGGAAAGCATTTTATTTTTCAGTTGCTTTGAATTACTGTTTACAATAAAATGTAGTATAATTTAGGCGTGTGTGTGTGTGTGTGTGTGCTCCTTTATTTAATTTTTATTTTACTTATTTTATTTACTGTTGATGCTGTGGTGTTGCCATATGATCAGTGAACGGAAAATGAGAATGTTAATGTGTATATATATATTTTTTTGTTAAATCACGTTTTTGAATTTCATCTTAGAACACAGAAAACTACTATATTTCAGTTATTCTAAGTTCTCTTGAATCTCAGTATATTGGATATATTATTAATAATAAATCTGACAAGGTATTCCATGAAATCAATGAGGTTCTATAAACCTAATAAGGTTTATCAATGGGGTTCTGTAAACTCAATAAGGTTTACAGAACCTCACTGATTAGTTTCTTTGCAACACGTTCCGAAGTTTGGAAACACTGTTGTCAAACATCCAAACTTAGAAGAGATTCATTCTCATGGAATATCCCCATATTTGCATTTGATATTGCCTGGAGCAAGCATCTGAAAGACTCAAGGTGTCTACCATCACACACCTCCACATCTTTCAAGTGTTGGAAATATCAAGGTAATGATATGGAATACTAAACTTAACATGTTTCTTAATCCTTATAATTTAATGACAACTATTACAGAATGGTGGCACACTGCAAGAATTAAAATGGTCAAATACTAGGGCTATTTGTAAAGTAAGCTCCATTTGAAGATAAAAAAAATGTATGTATTAATAACTAATTTTTAATGTAATGAATTCTACACACCTTAGTCTACTTTTCAACATATTCCCCATAGATGTCAAAAACAACATTTGTCATATTGTGGCACAAATTTCTGGGTACTCTCCTCATAGAAATCTGCCCCCTGAGTATTGAGCCACCATTCAACTGTCGTCTTTAGGTCATCTAACTGCCAAGAACTGTTTCCATTGCAGGGACTATTGTTTTGATTCAGGTGTGATGAGAAGCATCAGTTCTCCCTAATATTTTCATTCACTCTCTCCACCAAATCTTCTGTGACCAGAGAAAGCCTACCACTGCACAATTTGTCATGAACAGTCTGTTGTCCTTCATTAACATTCAAACTCACTTCTGTACCATTCCTGCATGCATTGAGTTTTACATCAAGAAAGTCTGCCCCAATTTGATGAAAATTATTGACATTTTTAAAACTCGCAAACACCTTATTAATTACGTCAGATCAAATGGACTAAATTCCAACTTCAAGAATGGAAAAGCCACGTAACAGAAGTATGTTTTGATTTTAAGGTTCTGAAATTAAGAGTGAGAGCTCAATTCTTATGGGAGAATTCAGCTCTCAATTTCAGGATCTTTGAGAAAGCTTTAGTTTGTTTTCAACTGTTTGATGCTAATTTTGACCATGTTCCAAACAAATTTTTGCAGGAAATTATAGACTTACAGTAAAATGAGGACTAAAAGAATAGACTGAGATATTATGTTCATTTACCTAGTGTCTAGTGAGATACGTTTCAGTGCTTAGGCACTATGCAGGACAGATGATAAACTTTTGCTAGTGCAGTACTTTGCAATAAGTTTTACTGCAGATCTTCTAGCATGCGGTAAAGACCTGCAGTAAAACTTGTATGTCTTCATGTCCTCAGTCTTCCCGCTGTTGCGATTTGACATCTTTGTCACACATTTAAAAATGTACCAAAAAGTGCTTCTTCAAGGGTGGAAACTGATGAAACTTGCTAGGGGCTAAACCTAGACTGTACAGTTGATGTGCGAACAACAGTTCTCAATGGAAATATTGCAGCAAGTTCCATGTTCGCTGTGCTGTGGACACTCAGGTATTGTCCTGTAGGAGAATCACACTGGTGCTAACAAGACTACATTTCCTCCTTGCAATTTATATGGTATGGCACAGCACCTATCTGCTTTTTCTGAATGTCAATGCTCTTGGGAGTTCACCAGTAGTAATACATGTAATGAATCCGAAAAGATAATGGCAATCACTTTTCCACAGAAGGTGTTACTTTAAACTTCTTGCTTTGTGAGATGGTGCTTCCATTCTATGCTTGACCACTTAGTTCATGTTGGGAGTAAAGTGTGAAGAGATGGAACCAGCTCTCATCACCAGAAATGACTCAACACAGAAAGTTGTGTCCCACTACTATATAACACTGTAGTAGACCACAAACATGCCGTCATTCATGCTAATTTGTCATTGTCAATGCATGAGGCACTGATCATGGAATGATCTTATGTACTGTAACACATCCACCATGATATGCAGCATAGTACCATGGGATAATCTCATGTTGCATCCCATGTACTGCAGAGTTACGCATCTGTCCTCTTGAATGAGTTTCTCGAAGCATGCAGTGTTGACCTCTGCCTTCAAGGAGACCACTTTGATGCTTTGTCATTCGTCACATTATATCTACTTGATTCAAATGCACATCACCATGTGGCAATCTGTTGTCTTGACATCACTGCATTGCCTTGCACTTCTACAAGCTATCGGCTGCAGACACTTTCTTTGCACACAAAAAGATGATTACTTCGATGTGAGACCAGTTTTCCAAGCAGGTCCCCATGTTAAGGATGCAGGACATTAGAGTTCTACTGAGGTCGCCAAGGGCAAGGCTGGGTCTCATAGACATGGGAAAAGACTGCATCGCTTTGAAGGGTACCATTTTCAGGAGGACTGAAGATGATACAGATGAAGATAGCCAAGATACAGAAGACAGCCACTTTGACCCTGAATCTTGGCAGAAGAAGCATCTCTTAAGTCTACATACCATCTTTTGCTGTAATATACCATATTTATGTATCATACCACATGTGCCAATGTCTAAATGCATGTCTTTAAACCCTACATAGGTACATTGTTAGCTAATTGAGTAGTGTATTTTGTCTTTAATGAATTAAAAGAACAATTCAGTGCCACCATGAGTGACTCATAGATAGTGGCGGCTCTAGAGTTACTGGGGCTCTGTGCACAGCATCAGTTTGGGAGCCTCCCTTGCTTTTTGTCCACCATCTTTGAGAAGTGTGTGTGTGTGCGTACGCGCTCAGCATCCCCCATTCCTTTCCCTATTTTTACTTCCTCGTATTATAATCGCACACACACAACAATAGACTTCTAAATTTCAACAGAAATACACATTTTGGGATCCCCCAAACATGATTTGACCATGAAATTAACTTTTTTACGGGTCTTATAGAGGTTATTATTCAAAAAAGTTAGCGGTCAAATTTTTTAAAATTATAATCTCTATAAGACCCATAAAAAAGTTAATTTCACAGTACAATATGAATAGAGGTGACATAAATTCATTTACAACTATGATTTGACTATTTTTCACAATGGTGTACAAGTGGGGTTTGCCACTATAACTCAAAAACTTTGACAGTTGTCAAGACAAAATTTATGTAGGAGTTTTGTCATATCTTGGGGAAGAAATAATGGAAATTATTAGTGGTAAAGCCTTTGTTAATAAAAAAAAAAAAGTTGGAATTTTTTTAAAGATTGGTTAGTGTGATCATGGTACTAGCACTAACACTTTATGTGCTGTGGGATCTGCTGTGTTGCATATCATCATATTTCACCCCACTTACAGTTACACTAAATTGCCCAAACACTGGTGAAATCGATTAGTGTGTCTTGTAAAACTATCTTTTCCAAGGCCGTTTTACTCATATGGAAATAGTTGTCATTGCCTCTTAAACTGGACAGAATGAGGAAAAAAAAATTTCAAGGGAGAGATTTTTGGGGGGGTGGAAGGAGTTGAGGTTATAAAAACCACAGTGAGTAACTCAGTGGGCTGAAACTAGTGACCAGTCTCCAATTTAGGGCTACTGTTTCCAGAAAAGGGAGAGAGCCAGTGCTGTAAGAAAAACAACATACCATCTCAACCAGGATTCGAGCCTAGACCTATCTTGGACTAATGGTCAGAAGCCAACACTTAAACCATTGTGCCTCTGGGTGGCTAAGGGAAAGATGGGGATCATAGTGAAATTAATTGGCAGTGAAGCACATAACACAAAACAGAATAATTCTTTATGTCAACATATCACGCATAAGTTACGTTAAAATTATAAGTGGTAGGATGTTTCGGTAGTGACTTCTACCTTCATCAGCCGTGGAATGAAACACGTGGTATAAGCATCAGTTGTTGCCAGATTTCAAAATAGACCCTCCATTTGGTTATGGTACATTGATGACATCTTCATCACTTGGCCACGCCAGAAACACTCTGTTTGAACTTATGTCCTCTATAAATTCCAAATTCCCTCATATAAGATTCTTGTCTCAAGAACAGGTCAACAATATTAGTTTTCTGCATATCAACATCAACCTAGACTTCTCACTTGGTCTCTCTGTTTACAGGAAACCTTCTGCACCTATAACATCATCCCTTACCATTCCTGGGGTACCTTTGGCAAATACAAATACAAATTAGCTGCTTTAAAGGTGTACATCCACAGAGTTAACCTTATTTGCAACAGCCCTTCTGCTCTTCAAAACGAATATTAGATCAACATCGGCAAATTGCATGGCTTTCCACCCCTCTTAGTACATACGCTAATTAAGAAATTTGAATCACGTAATAGATCTACTAGTTTACTGCGTGAACTTTCCACCACTCATCAGTTTGTTGGTACTTTGCCCTTTAGCCTGGCTTTCTCTCACAAAGTTTGTTCCGTTTTCAAGTCTTTTGGCTATAGGATTACTGTTAAACCACCTCCACATCTTCTTAACCTTAAAGACAGAGATCCCACTAAACCCCTAGAGTTACAAGATGTGTTTAACTCTATCCAGGAACAGATTGTCGGTCGCAAAAGGGCCCAGGAAATTTTTTTACAAATGGGCCCATACAGTTGTAGTTTCATGGTATTATTGTATCACAATTGAAAATCACTTTTTCTATTTAAGAAACAAAACAAAAAGTACAGTTGCTCTAGAAACAGTGGCATCCTTAAATTGAAGTGGGTGTTGCGGAAAAATTTTCATCGGCCCATGCCAAGATTTTACTGCAGAAAAATTGTAGTGCAATTTTTCTGTTGTGGGCAATCGCAGTTAGAAATTTTAAGATATTTAAATATTGTGGCAAACTCACTTAATTGACGTGGAAAAAGCAAATATCCAGGTTTAAATCATTAGTTTAGTTAGTTATGTATGTAATTGCGATGCAGAAGCTTCTAAGATTGAGCACACTCAATATTTATATTTGTTTAAAATTTTCTCTTAAGAATGCTGAAGTAAGAACATTAAAAATTTCTTTTAAAAAATTGCTTATATAGCCTTCTCATGTTTGACAGATAGTAAAATAATCTTGATTTTCATACCTTTGAGCTTCCAGTTCTTAAATTTTCAACAAAGTGGGCTGAAATTCCAGCAAATATTTGAGAGAGAGAGAGAGAACTGCTACTACCAAAATTATGTTGGAGTTGTACCAAAAATCCTTTTGCATAAGACATGAATTTAAATTTAAATAAATATAAAAAAAAATGCAAAACTTTTACACTGTAAAATTTTCTATTTGTACTGCAATTTTTGTAATTTTTCTGTTGTGGACAATCACAGTTAGAAATTTAAAGATTTTTAAATATCGTAGCAAACAGATTCTTCATTTAGTGATCATATATTTGTATGTGTTTCATTTATAAAATGTGCTTTTATGCTGCAGTTATGTATTGTAAAGACACCTTACTGAATAACGTAAACAAAAAATTTTGCAACTTCATGTTGAAATTATATTTCCGTAAATGCCTTCATCTGCAGCATTTGTCAGTTATCAAGAGGTGCGTAGGTAGAACATTTTAGGGGAAGGAATCGTATATGAACACCCCCGCAAATAATCTTACAGTTATTTCAAAATAAGTTCTTGATATTACACTGCTGGACAATTGCTAAGGACGGATCATAAACGGCTGTTAAGCGCATAGAAAAGTAAGTGTGGTTATATGCCAAGTGAAATAAAATAATGTCAGAATGCCAGGACATTACAAGAAAGACAATTTATTGTGCTCTGAAATCCAGAAGGCTTTGGAACGCGTTCAAGGGACAAACAGGCCATTTTGTGCAGAAAACGTAAACGTGAAAAAAATGCAATTACCGTCCTCAGGTGTTCCGGCGTAAGATGTCAATACGGGATATGGCCACCATGGAGGGCGATGCAAGATTCCACACGTCGTGTCATGCTTTGCACAACATTATCAAGCATGTTGGGGTAATTTATCCCATTCCTCTGTTAGTGCACGGATGAGGGTGTCCTTGTTTATTGGAGAGCATTGGCGACCAGCAAGACTCCTCCCGAAAGCATCCCACACATTTTCAATGGGATTCAGATCTGGAGAACGAGCTGGCCATACGAGGCATTGAATATCCTCGCTCTCAAGACACTCCTGGACAGCGACTGTTCGATGACATGTTGCGTTGTCGTCCATGAAAATGAATCTATCACCGACAGCACCACGGAACATGCGAACATGAGGTAGCAGAACATCATTAATGTATCGTTGGCCAGTCATAGTCCCAGGTGGAAGCACATAGAGAGACGTACGGCCATTGATCATGATGCCAGCCCATACCATGACACTACATGTCGGATATCGGTCCCTTTCCTGTATGTTTTCTGGACAATATGCAGTATTACTATCACGCCAGATCAGTTGTCGTCGACAATCAGACGATATACTGTATCCACTCTCATCTGAGAAGAGGACAGCAGACCAGTCGCTATCAGTCCAATTGCGGTGTTGATGGCACCATTGCAAACGGGCGGTACGGTGACGTCTGGACAATGGGATGCACACAACAGGACGGCGGGCGTATAGTCTTCCTTCATGCAAACGTCTGGCGACAGTTTTTTGGAAGATCCGCTTGCCAGTAGCAGCCATAAACTGATTTGCTACCTCACTAGCTGTGCTTCGCCGGTGTCTTTTTGTTGATAGCACTATGTACCGATCTTCTGCAGGTGTCGTACTGCGAACACGACCTCCCCCGTGACGTTTGCTACACTTTCCATTTGTTTGAAATGATTTCCAAAGCCTTGAAACAACACTGTGGCTGACGTCAAACTCCCTGGCAACATCTGTTATTTTTCGCCCTTCTTCAATCTTGCCAATAATACGGCCACGCGTAAAATCATCTAGGTGATGTCGGGAAGACATACTGAAAATTGCAAGATCGTCAATTGATTCTTTCTCTTTCAACTTTGCGTTTGAACAACAACGGTCAATACGCGTCAAACCCTTTATATCTCTTATCAGCGCTATGACGTCACGAACAAGTTCGGCAATCCAAAATTTGCATACGTACAACACGTCTTACTGTATCCCGCACTTATGCTAATTTCCACATTTTCCTGCCTTCCATTTTATGGTTGCTATCGTTGCTACTGTCATCCGTCCTTAGCAATTGTCCGGCAGTGTATTAGCTTTCACTCTGAATTCTGTGTTGTCATACAGTGGATAGTACATTCCATAATGACCATTATCTAGCATTGTTCTGCAACTTTATCAAACATGGGTGAGTATTTTCACTACTTTGACTAAAGCAGTGAAAAAAATTTTGCCCTGTTCAGCCCCCACCCCAATGCTGTTAACATACGTAGATTGTTGTGCCTCCCGATTTTTCCTGATGCTGGGCCCCTCAAAACATTTCAGGATGAAATGAATGGTCAAAGAAACTATAGAAATACATAGACATCCCTTCCCCACTCCGCAGCTGAGAAAGACACCGGTTAATTGCACGGGGAGGAAGGAGTGCAAGTTTGAAAGAGATTTTTTTAATGCCAAAACAGATTAATCATAGTTTTAGTGCTCGGGCGGGCTATAGGGCTGACATATTTCGGGCTCGGGCTCTTAAAATTGAGCCCGAACTCAGCTCTAATGAGCACTGCACTAATGCCTCCTACAACTAATGGGAATAAAATAAACTCCCTTCCCCCTTCCTTGGGGAATATATAGAACATCAGCTACTAAGTAAACCTAGAAGTTTGCAAACACATGTGGCCCATCTATTGTAGTTGGGATTCTAGCAATTGTTTGGTGAGGCCCCCCCCCCTAATTCAAAATAGAAGTTTTTTCCCCACGCTTGTTATAGTTATATTATGTATATTTTGTTTGTAAAAAAAGTGTGTGCTTAAAACAACTGAACTGAAAACATTTTTAAGAAAGTAAGAAAGAAAGAGACAAAATATATGGAAGGGGCCCCCCGGGAAATATTTTGGTGTCCCAGTGGGCCAATCCGCCCTTGACTCTGTCCCTGTCAACACTTCCACAGGCTTTATCCACTATATTGGTAGTATTTACCGAAGTATCAAACAGTGATTGGTGAAACATATTGCTGATGTTAAGAAAGGCAACCCTTCCACTTCCCTTTCAATTTTAACCATCAGCAATATGTCCGTGATTCCTGATTGGCAAAATGTTAAACGTATCGCTCCCTGTTTAGCAATCGAAAAGCTCTCAGGTACCGCGAAAGTATTTTAATATTCCTTACTCCTAACACCTGCAATACAGATGCACCTTTTAATATACCTATCATTTGGAAAGCTATTTTGAAATCTGGCAAAACTGATGCTTATACCACATGGTTCATTCCACATGTTTCATTCCATGGCTGATGAAGGTAGAAGTCACTATCGAAACGTCCCACCACTCATAATTTTAACATTACTTATGAGTGATATGTGCACATCAAGAATTATTCTAAAGATGGGAAAACATGTTATATACCAAATTAAAGAGTAAACTGTTCGTTATATTCTAACATATCGAGCAGAAACAACACCTACATTTCTGAGCACAGTCATAGTGTATTATTACACAGTAATATTATTCTCAAAATGATTTTTAGTCATCCTGCATTTAAGCTAGGAAATTAATACTTGTAGACTGCATCTACGAGAAAGGGTAGAATCTTGCTTCCAAAATCCAAGGCAGCTAATTTCTTCCTCGTAGTGTGCTGTTTTTTAGCAGCAAAATAGGAAAAAAAAATAACTGTGGAATAACTTTTTTACGGGTCTTATAGAGGTTATTTTTCATGAAAGTTGGTTGTCAAATTTTCGAACTACAGCCTAGTTCGTCATCAGGACTACGTCACTGGAGTAGTTGCTGCCACTCAGTTGGAAGAGTCCAACCGCAATTATCGTTAATTGTGGTACTTCTTCTTGCTATTTCGATCCCTTCTTCTAGTTTCCTCTTTACTAAGTTTGACTGGTGGGTGATTATTTTCACTGAGTTCCAATTTATGGAGTGTCCACTTGCTTGTATATGTCTGTCTAGCCCTGTTTTGTTACTAATGTTCCTAATAGCTGCTTGGTGTTCTTTCATTCGGACCTTAATACTTCTCCCTGTTTCTCCTATATAGCTGAGTCTGCAGTTACAGTCGATGCAATAAATTACTCCTTCTTGCAATTGGATGTCCAATTCTTTCTGCTTTAAAGTTGGCAGGAATTTCTTTATTTTGTTATTAAGATCTGGAGCTAGCCTGATATTATATTTTGCTCCGATCCTTTTCAGTTTCTCGAAAAGTCCCTGGTGGTACGTAATTTTGCTGGTGAATTTGAAGTTGGTTTTCTCCTGCTTCTTTTTTGGCACTTGTCTAAATATTTTCTCAACATATGGGGAGGGGTAATTGTTTTCTGCCAATATTTCCTTTAATTCTTCTTTGTGAAGATCTTTTTGAGTATCTGAAGAGACCAGGATTTCAATTTTTTCCAAAAATTGTCTTGCCGTATTCGATTTAATATAATGAGGGTGGAATGAGCAGAAGTCTAACATCTTCCCTGTGTTGGTGGGTTTTCTAAAAAAGCTGAGTGAATATTTCCCCCTCTCTTGAGGTCAAGGTTAAATCTAGGAAATTGATGCTATGGTCTTTTTCCTGTTCCATGGTGTACTGCAAGGTATTCTCTAGTAAGTTAAATTCTGCCAGAATCTGAGAGGGTAGAGATTGGTCCACAGTATCTACTATAATTAGGACATCATCCATGTACCTTACATAGAGAGCAAATAAGGAGGGTTGTATAAGGATTTTTGCCTCTAGCTTACTTATATAATAATTTGCTAGCAGAGGTGCTAGTGGAGAACCCATTGCAAGTCCTGAAGTTTGCCTGTATTTCTTTTCAAACTGGCAGAAATTATTCTTGAAGGAAAATAGGAGCAGTTCATATATGCCAAGCAGTATTTCTCTATTGTGATTATGGAATACTATTTTTTCTGCGAGGTCATCCGCAATGAATTCCAGTAGGAGGTCCAGGTTAATGTTGGTATACATAGATACTATATCCAGGCTTGCCATTACTGTCAAGAAATTTCATTAAAAAAATAGAACTAAAAACAGTAAATGGCGCGATTCGTAATAAATTCAAAACTATTGAGCAATGCGAACGAATAGAAGTTCGTATTTGGACCTCTTCATTAGGTGAAATTCCGGAAGCAGAAAAGAAAAATATTGATAACTGGTTAGCTAAAGCAGTGAGAGATAAAAACAAAAAGGTTAAGGAAAAGTTGAAGATTAAAGAGAATAAGTGGCTGAGTCCAAAGTTAATGTCTACAGCTCCTGACCCACAATTAATACCATCCCCCACTAACAAACATGTCATAGATCTGACGGAAGAAGGAATAGATGGAAACCTGATTAATCTCCTCAATAAGGGATATAATTACAACCTTTCCTCCGCAACACTTAATAAAAAACGTATGCTGATTGATTTAGAAAGCATCTGTAGTAAGGTAGAAAGAGAAGATGAAAATACAGCAGCCACTTTAAGGAAAGAATTCTCAGACTGCATCTCAAAATTTGTAAAAAAGACAGTAAAAGCTGCTTACAATTTTAATAGAAATGCCATTACTGACCTCCTTAAAAAATTCAAAGCCAATCATAAAGTTGTAGCACTGAAAGCAGATAAAAGCAAAGTTTTGGTATTGGTAGAAAAAGAGAAGTATTACAATGAAATGGAAGCTGAATTGAGAAAGCCTTATTATGAAGAACTCAATGGTAACCCTTATAGATCAAACTGTCAAAAATCTTAAAAAAATTAATCAGCTCTTTAAGAAATAAAAAACAGCTTAATGAGCTCTTCAAAAACTTCTCCAAAATCCAGGCAAGAGTTCCACAGAGCTATGGTACAATAAAAGTTCACAAAGAAGGACATCCAATAAGACCTATAATAGACACTAGAAATTCGCCACTCTCCAACGTTAATTATTATTTGCTTGGTCACCTCAGATATATTTTCCCTTCTCCTCCCTACCTACTAAAAATTCCATGCAGCTTAAAGGAAAACTGGACAACTTGCCAGAATTAATTCATCCAGTAATGGCAAGCCTGAATATAGTATCTATGTATACCAACATTAACCTGGACCTCCTACTGGAATTCATTGCGGATGACCTAGCAGAAAAAATAGTATTCCATAATCACAATAGAGAAATACTACTTGGCATATATGAACTGCTCCTATTTTCCTTCAAGAATAATTTCTTCCAGTTTGGAAAGAAATATTACAGGCAAACTTCAGGACTTGCAATGGGTTCTCCACTAGCACCTCTGCTAGCAAATTATTATATAAGTAAACTAGAGGCAAAAATCCTTATACAACCCTCCTTATTTGCTCTCTATGTAAGGTACATGGATGATGTCCTAATTATAGTACATACTGTGGACCAATCTCTACCCTCTCAGATTCTGGCAGAATTTAACTTACTAGAGAATACCTTGAAGTACACCATGGAACAGGAAAAAGACCATAGCATCAATTTCCTAGATTTAACCTTGACCTCAAGAGAGGGGAAAATATTCACTCAGCTTTTTAGAAAACCCACCAACACAGGGAAGATGTTAGACTTCTGCTCATTCCACCCTGATTATATTAAATCGAATACGGCAAGACAATTTTTGGAAAAAATTGAAATCCTGGTCTTTTAGATACTCAAAAAGATCTTCACAAAGAAGAATTAAAGGAAATATTGGCAGAAAACAATTACCCCTCCCCATATGTTGAGAAAATATTTAGACAAGTGCCAAAAAAGAAGCAGGAGAAAACCAACTTCAAATTCAATAGCAAAATTACGTACCACCAGGGACTTTTCGAGAAACTGAAAAGGATCGGAGCAAAATATAATATCAGGTTAACTCCAGATCTTAATAACAAAATAAAGAAATTCCTGCCAACTTTAAAGCAGAAAGAATTGGACATCCAATTGTAAGAAGGAGTAATTTATTGCATCGACTGTAACTGCAGACTCAGCTATATAGGAGAAACAGGGAGAAGTATTAAGGTCCGAATGAAAGAACACCAAGCAGCTATTAGGAACATTAGTAACAAAACCGGGCTAGACAGACATATACAAGCAAGTGGACACTCCATAAATTGGAACTCAGTGAAAATAATCGCCCACCAGTCAAACTTAGTAAAGAGGAAACTAGAAGAAGGGATCGAAATAGCAAGAAGAAGAAGTACCACAATTAACGATAATTGCGGTTGGACTCTTCCAACTGAGTGGCAGCAACTACTCCAGTGACGTAGTCCTGATGACGAACTAGGCCTTAGTTCGAAAATTTGACAACCAACTTTCATGAAAAATAACCTCTATAAGACCCGTAAAAAAGTTATTCCACAATCACTATGAATAGAGGTGCCATAAATTCATTTACAACTAGGAACAAAAAAATGTTAGTTTGTTGGCCTTTTGGCATCATGAGGCCTCACCCCACATCTGGGCTTTTTGGGTTCCCTTGTAAATCTGCCCCTGCTTGTGGAACAACATATCTCCCAATCATCCATATATTTTTTACTCCACCCAGTGCACGTCACAGGATGGGCTTTGGGCCAAAGAAGTTTGGCGATAGTCCCGTGGGAGCAGCCAGAGCTGGCTGACCCGCTCCAAGGGTGCAAACCTACACCTCTCTGGTAGGATTGTGTTTGCGATTCCCTCAAACTAGATTTCATAATCTAGTACAGAAACAATCATTTGGTGGAGCAGGATAAAGTTATCAGAGCATTACCACAGTGCATCTCCTGTTGTGCATGGCATTCCAGTCATTTGACTGGAATGCCATGTGGGAGCAGCCAGAGCTGGCTGACCCGCTCCAAGGGTGCAAACCTACACCTCTCTGGTAGGATTGTGTTTGCAATGCCCTCAAACTAGATTTCATAATCTAGTACAGAAACAATCATTTGGTGGAGCAGGATAAAGTTATCAGAGCATTACCACAGTGCATCTCCTGTTGTGCATGGCATTCCAGTCATTTGACTGGAATGCCATGTGGGAGCAGCCAGAGCTTCCTGACCCGCTCCAAGGGTGCAAACTTACACCTCTCTGGTAGGATTGTGTTTGCAATGCCCCCAAACTAGATTTCATAATCTAGTACAGAAACAATCATTTGGTGGAGCAGGATAAAGTTATCAGAGCATTACCACAGTGCATCTCCTGTTGTGCATGGCATTCCAGTCATTTGACACTGCACACTAGGGCCATCTCCAAATATATCAGCAGCATTTGAAGTTTCACTGTCATTGGTATCTTGAATGATTATCTGATCGACCTATGTAGAAACAAACTTTACGCTGAAAGATTACAGAACTGTTTTTTGAAAGGGGAGGATTCAGACAGATGTATTTTCATTTCAAAGCAATTTTCAGTTTTGTAAAAACAAAAGTTCGATACTGGCTGCATAGGTCACAATGCTTGGATACAGTGATTTTAAGAAGAAGTGTTAGAGGATATGTCAACAAATTGCTATGGGAGAGAGTTGCCACCATATTGCTGCTTCTCAAATATCCTTAGATTTTAGGGACCACAATGCAGTGCCAGTTTTCCCAATGACATTCTAAGTGTAGGTAATCTCAACTGACAAATATGTATCCTCCCCAATATGTAAACAGTTTGTCATAAAACAAAAGTGGAAGGGTGTATGTGTGCTCATTACTTTACTACTCTGAAATGGAAAGCGTGGCAACCAAGCATATTCCTTCTATAACTCACTCTTTTTTCAGCACTTGAGTGTTTATTGAAGTTTATAAGATTCAGAAATTTACTGTATAAACCCTGCCATATCAATTCATAAAAGCTGCATGGGTATTGTAATTTCATTCAATGCAGATAATATATGTAGTAGAGGTTCATTTTAAGCAAATCAAACTCCTTTGCCTACCATGCGTTCAGAGCGCAAAATGTGTAATGATAGATGTACTTTTCTTTAATTTATCACTGGAACAAATACACGTCTGCACACACAGAAACATTACACATTTTCTGAATCAAGAAGATGCATGATCTGTATTTGCTGTAAGCTAATTTGTCTGCATATCTGTAGCAGAAACATTTTGAATGAAGCATACTAGGTATATTAAACAGTGATGAAATCAATATCAGAGACCATGAATTCATAAGTTTTAATGAGTCATTATTGTTAATTAAAATTTTACATTTGTTGTATGCAGTGGCAGCTGGTAACTATCTGCTGCCGTATTGCCATTCATATTATTATTATATTAACGTATAAATGTTAAATGTTTACTGTTCATCACGTTGTTCATGGTATAAACATAGCCCTCCAACATATAATGCGCCATAAAAGTTATTCATATCGACACACACATATGTACCATAAAAATTATTCACATTGACACATATAAAGAACCATGTGTGTATCGATATGAATAACTTTTATGTGTGTGTTGACATGAATAACTTTTATGGTGCATTATATGTCAGAGGACTATGTTTATACCATAAACAATGTGATGAATACTGAATGTTTAACTTTTATATGTTAATATAATAATACTTTGAGCCACGTAAAGAATCTGTTCTATTCAGCATATGTCTTTGTGCTGGTTTGAGTAGATAATATAATACACCATTCATATTGTTTTAATATGAATTGCAATCCAAGAATTTACAGCATGCTAAAAAATTTTGAATTGGAATTCATATTAAAACAATATGAATGGCAAATAAATTTTTTTAGCAGAAAGTTCATGCATTAATCAATTATTTGCTGCCAACACAAAATCTTATTATTAACCAGGCCATAGACAAAGAAAGCTTTTATTCGTCAATCAGTTTTAAAAATGTTGTATAAAAACTGGTCACTGTGCCCGGTCTTTCATACTACTTGTCGGTCAGCATGTTGAACTTCTCTGAGCACACTGAAATCTTTGTCTTCAATTGAAACTGGGGGCAGTGCAAAGTTTTACCCATGATTCCTACAGGATGTGGTAGCTGACCAAAACTGTAGTCTAGGCACTGTACCAAAACAGAAGGAAAGTTTATCTGATTGTTACCATGCTCTCAAGAAATTTTCACTATCAGTCAGTTAAAATTCTTTTTCTGCGCTTCTATTTTTTGTTTTTTGTAGTGAAATTTTCGTAACTTTTAATTTCTTGAATAGCGACTGCTATTAATTCAGTAGATTTTTCCTTGAAAGGATCATTTTCTTCAAGAACTTTAGAGGGGAAATTGAAGTAAAATAGGATCCTAATTCATATTTAGGCTCTTTAGACGTGCATTGAAAATCACAAATAATAAAATTACAAGATTGATTGTACAATGAACAAGGACACTGCAAAAATATTTCCCATTAAAAATACGTAAATAAATAAAATCATATTTTTCAAAAAACATGAGTAAATAAATACTTTTTTTAGATTATCCACAGTTGAATACATGTTCTTTCAGCAACTGAGGTCATTGTAGATGAATAAATCCATATATTCTGCAAAATATTAGGCTTAATATTTGATCAAATATATGATTACAAATTTAATCACTAACACTGAAAAGGCGATTAATGTAATTACTGATGCTGAAAAGGTGAAGAAAATGATAAACAATTCATATAAATTTGTATATAATTATGGAAAACATCTGGACTTGCTTTTAATTTTCCTTCGTTTATCTTTTAATCCAAATTCCAAGGTCTTTACTAGAAGGGGGGGGGTAAATCGTAGCACACACATTTTCAGTGGCACGAGCCACTACTGGTTGTACAGAAAAATGCCTATATTTACATGTTCCCCTCCTTTTGAGGCTTTATGTTAATCATCAAATGCGATAATGTTTCTCCCAGGGCCAGCTTTAAGAGATTTTGCTTCCTTGTTTGAACCATGTAAACGAAATTCAGTGACTGCTGTGAAATCATCAACTCTCTGCATTTAGTACTATTATTTAACAAAAAATGACTTTATTAATGAACTTGAATGTTGCAATGGGCTGCAGATGTTTGCAAACTGCAAATGCTATTCAAAGTGAACATCTTTATTCTGTGTGATTTTATATACTTATATCAAGTATTGTAATATGTTATAAAGTACTGAATACTTATAACATGAAGCACACCATTATAATTATATCATTTTTGTCATATACTAAAAAATTCATACAAATACATAAAAACGCACCTCGTGAAAATTCCATGACGGTACACATTGCTGGTGTGATAATTCTTAGATCTCTCCTGCAAATTCCCTAAAAAGAGTATATATCCTCTTCTTCATCACTAATATTCTGTCATTCCTGTAAGACTTTACTCCAAAAACGTATTTTGCAACTATTGAGATACATGAAGGATAAGATACATGACATGTTTCAACACATCGCATTGAAGAATTTTCTGGAAGCATAAGAATAATGTGTATATATTGGACGTGGCTTATCTTTCATGTATCTCAATAGTTGCAAAATACAGTTTTGGAGTGAAGTCTTGCAGTATGGGCAGAATATTAGTGATGAAGAAGCAGATATATACTCTCCTTTGTGATTTTGCAGAAGAGACCTAAGAATTATCACACCAACAATGTGTACTGTTATGCAATTTTCAGGAGGTAACATGTTTTCACGTATTTGCATGAATTTTGCATTATATGACAAAAATATATTATATCAAGTAGCATCATACTGTTTATAGTTTTAAATTGAAAAGTGGAATTGTTGTACTTTGATGGTTAAAAAAAAAAAAACGGGAAGAGAGAAAAATGTTGTAATCATATTTTATGTTAGTGAGTGCCAAATACTAAGGAAGCATTGTGCATAAGTTCAGTTCATGGAAACCAACTTCGTTGGCTAGTTCTTGTTTTGTTGTGACAGTGAACCAAATACTAGATTTATTTTATAGTGAGAAGATATTGGGAAGATTATGAAGCAGGTGTAGGATATTTCTTTTGTGTTGCCCATAAGGAATCAGAGGAAAAGCTCAGGGGATTGCTCTTAATGGAGCCAGTTGCAGGTGGTGTTAACCCACAAAACACTTGTAACTCTGTCTTTATACTTTAATTTTTCACTGCTGTTTGTCCTCCTAGTAGTAAAGTCACAACCCATGGAAAAACCACTACGAATGATTATTTTGAGGGCAACATTTTCAACCAAAGAATTTTTATTCTCTTTACACTTGAACTTTATGATTATTTAGATGTCCTACAGCGTGATTTGAATATTTTGCCTCATCCCTGCAAGGTAAAATTGGTTTGAGATCTGAGTCTGCTTGCGTATAAAACACAGTATTCCCCATTTTTGCATATGTGATCATCTGAAAATATACCTTTGCCTGCTTTCTCTTACCATTTAACCCCAGGGAAGTGCATTATTGCAGCTAAGCCTATGAAGAGAAAGTGCTTTAATGCTACCTAATGCTCTTCTACATTACTAGTGAAACTGTTACTGATATTCAAGCCCTTGGCATGGTGATTCTAAGATATCTTCTTCATTTTCAATGATGACTATTGCCATATACACTGAAGAGCAATTGAATTAGAGACAGCTGGCGTTATGCAAATGTGGCGCTGTGGGCGGCCCTGTAAACAGAAACGACATGACGTATGCAGCGATCCGACAATATAAGGAGTGATGCGATGGGAATCAGTAAGAGTCGGACGCAGTATGGGTAAGACGAAGGATCTAACTGCATTTGATCGTGGGCAAATTGTCGGGGCCCGACGAATGGGTCACTCGATCTCGGAAGTCGTGCAGGCACTGGGATTTTCACGAGCCACTGTGTCACGGGTGCACTGTGAGTACATCGAATCCAGTAAAACCATCCCTGCAAGGGCCAACTGCTGTGGACAACAGCGTGTGGATAAGCTGGGTCATCGTCGGCTAGCTCGCATTATAACAACGGATAGACAGGCCACAATGCAAGAAATCACTCGACAATTTAACGCTGGTGCACAAAAACGTGTAAGCAGCCACACCATCCAGAACCATCTCCTCGCTATGGGATACAGAAGCCATCGTCCCAAGAGGGCACCGCTGCTGACCGCACATCACAGGGTACAAAGATTAGCATGGGCGCGGGAACATCGCCACTGAGCCCTAGACATGTGGAAAAATGTTGCCTGGACTGATGAGTCGAGATTCACGTTGGTACATGCGGATGACAGGATACGAGTATGGCGCAAACCACATGAGGCGATGGATTATTCTTGCCCGCAGGGCACTCATCAAGCTGGTGGGGGTGGCATTTTCGTCTGTGGACTTTTTACTTGCACTGAAATAGGACCCCTGGTACGTGTGCCATTGTCCCTCACAGGTAAACGTTACCGGGATATCCTGGATGACCATTTGTTCCCGTTTGTGCGTCTTCAACATCCCACTGGGGTCCTCATCCTGCAACAAAAGAACGCACTGTGCCATCATTCCCGAATTGTATCCGAATGGTTGGATGAACACTGCACCAACGTGACCTCGCTTCCTTGGCCAGCTAGCTCACCTGACCTGAATCCCATCGAGGACATGTGGGATGCTATCGAGAGAGATGTTCAAGGCTCTGACCAAGGTACTTAGAAAGAGGAGAGGTAGGTCCAATCGCCTTTGTTTCCATGCCGCCGGCGAGCTGTCACCCTACGAGCTGGAGTGTGACATCACAGTGGCCATAAACGATCTCTTGAGTATTCGGAGCTTGTGCTGTAGTGTCGATTACTCGCTGCATTTCTTTGTCAATTTTAGACCTGCTTTGTAGTTTCATTCTTTTTTTTTTTTTTTTTTTTTTGTGTACAACTATCTCGAAAATACCTGGATACGCTGTTGCACTTTGTCGTAATAACAGTTCAGAGGAAAGGAAGTTAGATGTTACATACCATGTTTTGTTTTCCCATCAGATAGAGATTTCTTGAAGCAATGGGTAGCGAAATGCTGTCAAAATGATGTATTCGATGCAAAGAAAGCTGGAATGTGTTCAGAACACTTGATGTCTCGAAGTAAGAGTGAGATCTTAGAAATTAATTGCTGAACTTGCCTCCCAGAAAAAAATTGAGAAAAGATGCCGTGCCTACAAAAAATATGCCTTAGCAGATGGAGGAGCAAACTTCTGTTCAAAGTGAATGGTTTAAGATCAGAGAGGTCAGAAAAAAATGCATTAAATCGAACTGTACGTATATCTCCAATTAAACGTCAAATCACAGGTCACAATGAAAGTGACATCTTTCCTGACCAACATTTATCATACTGTCAACGTTATGTGAGAAGTGCGAATGTCTCAACAGAAATATAATGCAACTGAAGAGTGAAAATAATTCACTATGGGAAGAATTATCAAACGTAAGAAAACAGTTGGTAATGGTAAAGCAATGCTTTTGCCGTGAGAAAAGAAGCAACGGAAATTAATGTTATGAAACGCGAATGCAAGAATAGAAATTTTCTGAGCAACAGTGAAAGGTGGCCAGCTATCATAAATTTGCTTGGCCATTGTTTCACTGAAGTGCAAATTCAAACTCTTGTGTCAAAAAAGAGACCAGCAAAATGGAATGAAGAAGATATAAGTCAAGCATTTGTTTTGCAAGCTATTTCTCGAAAAGCATATCTTTTCATCAAAAATAAAATGCACATACTGCTTCCAAGCATTTCCTCTCTGAAACGGTGGTGTGGTAAATTTCTGTTGCCGATGGTTTAATTGAGCCCGTTTTAAAGGTGATGAAAATGAATGCTATACACCTAACCGAATTCAACAAAGTTTCAGTTTTATCTTTTGGTGAAATAAGCATTGATTGCCGATATTATTATGATCCTGCTGCAGATAAAAGTTTAGGGCCGCATAGTAAAGTTTTAGTAGTTATGCTGAGAGGCTTCTGGAAAGCTTGGAAACAACCATATACTGTATTATTCCTTTGATAAGCAGATGGATCAAAAGCTGTTAACTGACGTAATTCGAGCCGTTGAGCAATCGGGTTATTTAGTGCATGGAACAATCATGTTATTTAGTGCTGATCTTGTGGAGGGGGGGGTATTAAGGTTTGGAGGCAGCTTGGAATAACCCCAATATTGTCTTTTCCAAATCCAGTAGACAAAAATCGAAAAATATGGATGTTTGCCGATGTGCCCCATCTAATTAAACTTCTCCAAAATCATATATTTGATCGCGGAACACGCTGTAGTGTGGAACCATCACTCGCCAGATATTTGACCTTTTGCTGGAATGTAATAACTCAGAATTAAAGGTGTTTCATAAAATAAAATGGACCCACACAAATATAAGAGGCCCCATGAGACAGAGAATTAGTTTTAGCGCCCCAGATGCAATCTAACAATTAACGTAAGCAAAGCTGTAGTGTTTTTTTTTCCTGAAAGAAAACAAATTGCAAATTTTATAATATTGGTAAATGACTGATTCGACGTAATGAAATTTAGATTTCCCAGCTCCAAAGAGCCATTGCAGTGTGCTTTTGGAAAAAAAAAATATTCAGCAAAAAAGCATCAAACAGTATTGTCATATTCCCATTTTTTCCCAGTATATATATATATTTTTTACTCTATTTTGAAAATTAGTTGGATGTTTATACAATTTTTACTTAAAAATTATTTACTCAAAACTAGCTCTGTTATTTCGATTGAAAATTCACAGAGCACACACTTTCTCGGTATGGCTCCGTGCGTGTTACAACTTCGCTTATGGCCATCGTGACGTCACAGCGCAGCGAAGAGAAGCGGGAAGACGGCGCGTTTATGATGGACCTACCTCTCCTCCTTCTAAGTATCTTAGCTCTGACCCCCTCCATCAAATCTTCGTGAACTGTGGGAGCTTGTTCAGGGGTCGTAAATCCGTATGGCTCCCCAACGCTTACGGTATCTTGTCGAGTCCATGCCGAGACGAATCGCTGCCGTTATCAGGGCGAAAGGTGGTGCTACATGTTACTAGACAGGTATCTCTAATTCAATTACTTTTCAGTGTACATTGGGAACACTCGGCCAGATTTGTAGCTGTCTGATACAAACTTAAATGTAAACGATGTCTGTGAAAGTGTGTACATATCCAAATGAAAGGAAGTTCCATCTCCTATGATAATCTGCATAGATTTTATCTTCTCTGCACGGGTAGAAATATTTAACAAATCCTGTGTTAAAAAGCACAGGCAGCACTGTGTCATAAACAACCTAAGGCTTGGCAATTGGTTGTAGATGCAATGTTATCAGCATCAGTCTATACTGATCTGCTATAAAACTAGCTAGTAGAATCAATTTGACCAGGGGCGGCTCCTGCTGTGGGGCTGCAGCCCCCTTACCCAAAGCAGTTTTTTTTTTTCATGCCGTACCAAGAAAGAGAAGTTTTGTGAACACCGCTGTAAGTTTTCCCAGCATAATGCCACGACTGCAGTTTTCTGAACTCAACTGGAAGTTTTCCCTGCATAACACCACTGGGAGCGGGAAGAACGTCCCGGACTGTGCTTCTTGCAGCCCTGACGGCTATTGAAACCAACTCATGTGGGAAACACTGCCTATTCCCACACCAGTTCGTTTCCTTTGAATAAAACTTCCCGGGGACTGCATTCATGGCAGCTCTCGCTAGCAGGGTTGCTCGCGAATGCAGTCTTTCGTTGGGTGGGAATGCATCGCCGGGCCTGTGTGCTTTGTTGATTAACACGGTTCTTGTGCTTCCAAATAAGACATAAATTAGGGGAATGAATTAAAAATAATGCCGAATGTTGAAATAAAGTATTAAATAAAGTACGTTTGAATGTACTACTCAACCTGTTTTTGTTTTTTTCTTCCAATTTTTGGTTTGTTTCTGCGTTTATTCAACGTAATAATTCTAACAACAATGTTGCTCCCATCTAATAACAAACACTCAGTTGTCGGAATGCTGGGACTTTTGCAAAAAAAGTTTTACTTATAATTTCTCTTCTGGTCAAAATGGGCATGTGAACAAATTGCGATTAAAAATAGAGTTCAGTATTGGATAAATTGAAAAAAAAAAAAAAGGAAGAGAGAGAGATATATACTAATTTCTGCAGCGAAATACTTGCACAAAATTGATTTCTTCTCTTAGAAATTTTCGCTTTAAACTCACGTAAATTTTTATTCACCAAAAATCATTGAAGTCACTCCACTGGATACATTTTATTTTTCTGCTGCATCCCCCTCCCTCCCAAAAATCAGCTGCGCATTTCAATTGAGGTAGTGTACTTAATTACTTTGAAAAGAACATTTAAGCAGATATCATTGTTTAGAAAATTTACGAAGTTGGTAAATTTTGGAAAACAAATTTTTCTACACTAAATTGTTATCATGATGGCTTCAGAATTAAAACTGGACTGAATATGTTTGCAATCCGTTTTTATGAAAGAGAATGCCGGTGTGTGAGTATCGCAATAACAACTCGTCACAAAATTCTGGAAGACCCTTCAAAATTCCACAAAATATTTTTCATTGCCGTCCAAGTTGTAGTGGTCGGTATCAAGTCGAAGTTTCAAAGGGAGTGTATCAGAAGAAAAATATACTGTATATTGTCATATTTCTAGGGGTCACAATGAGACACTTGAGAACACGTAACGCGTACATGACCTTGAGTGTGTCTCCGCTACCACTGGCACACGCATTAATTTTTTTAATTTTTTTGTCCTTATATATATATATACGTACAGTATATGCATGTATATATAATTTGCAACCACCATCAATCCACTGCTGGATGAAAGTCTCCAAGTTTCTTCTTCCACAACAGTCTGCCTTGAGTCAGTTTTTTCATGCTTTCGAATTTCATGTACCTATCTCCCTCTTGTCATCTTCTGGATATTTTTTTTCCCTTGCCATCCAGTTCAATATTTCAACTCTCCGTCAGTGGTTCTTTCTTCTAGTAATATGTCCATTCCATTGCAATTTCAGGAATTTTGACCATGTCTTCCACTCTTGTCATTTTCCCGATCCACGAGTTCCCATTTGTATCATTCCAGGTAACAACAAACATGCATCTCTACATGCTTCTTTCAGTTGTCTGCAACGTCTGTCTGTCTATTTTAGTTGAGGTCCATGTCTGTGCACCATGCGTAAGAACTGGAAGGATGCACTGATTAATCAGTTTTTTTTTAAGAAATAATGTATCCGACGAAGTTTTATAGGTCGATTATTTTCTTCATAAATGTGACAATGTGGCCATCGCTTAATATCTGTTGCCTAATTTAGGTATCGGTACCTTTACATTTTCCCCATCAATCGCTAAATATAAAATCTAAATATTAATTTCTTGTAAAAAAAAAGCACTTTCGATCAGTATATATATATATTATTGTTATTATTATTAAACGGACAGCATCAGCACAGGCGCAGTAAACTAACTTTCGAAGTGGTATCGTGATATCTACAAAATTGAGATGCAGCCCCCCCCCCATCTCAGCTTACCACAAGCCGCCACTGTTAATAACATCTATGAAAATGCAAGTGCAAAGATTCAGCTGTTTGAAAATACAACACACATAAAAATTGGAAAAGGAGTGAGACAAGGTGACACCATATCTCCGAAGCTCTTTAATGCGACATTGGAAAATGTCTTTCAATCACTGAACTGGGAAAACAAAGGGATAAAGATTAATGGAGATTATCTAACCCACCTTCGTTTTGCTGACGACATAGTCATTTTTGCAACTATCCCATCAGAGCTGCAGAGTATGATCCAGGAACTTGCTGACAAGAGTAAAGAAGTGGGATTAAAAATGAACTTTCAGAAGACAAAAGTGATGTTCAATGCTTTTACAAGAAATGAAGATTTATCGGTTGATGGAGAAAAGCTGGAGATAACAGACACGTACGTTTATCTTGGACAGCAGATATCAAGTGAGGGTCACATTGGTGAAGAAATTAATTGGCGTACAAAACTTGCCTGGAGAGCTTTTGGAAGAAACAGCATAATTTTCAAGAGCAATATGCCATTATGTCTTAAAAGAAAAGTGTTTGATCAATGCATACTTCCAGTGCTTACGTATGGTGCAGAGACGTGGACCTTAACTAAAAGAGACATACAAAGGCTGCAGACAACTCAAAGAAGCCTGGAGAGGTGCATGCTTGGTGTAACCAGGAGAGCTAAGAAGAGGAACTCATGGATCCAAAGAATGACAAGAGTGGAAGACATCATGATCAGAGTTAAATCCCTGAAATGGCAATGGGCTGGACATACTGCCAGAAGAACAGACCATCGATGGACAGCCGAAATTTTAGATTTTATTCCAAGGGACAGGATAAGACCCAGAAGAAGACCACATGGAAGATGGGTGGATGAAATTCGAAAGTATGCGGGATTGACATGGAGGAGACTGGCACAAGACAGACCGTTGTGGAGGAAACTTGGGGAGACCTTCGTTCAGCAGTGGATTGATAATGGTTGATGATGATGATGATGATGATATACAGAGAGAAATAGAGAGGGAGAGAGAGAGAGAGGGCTGTCCAAATAGTTGCAGTGCTAAATTCATGTCTCCATTCAAGCAGCTGTGCAAGTACACACCTTCAATGATCTCATCTTTATTGTGAATCAGCACTTCCAGAAATGTAATGTTTATAATACAGCTCACTCCATTAGACAAGTTGTTTGTGATCCACTCCCAAAGTCTGTTTTTTTTTCACACTAAAATCCTACCAGCCAGCAACCTAGATGAACTAAGCAGTTTTGAGCTAAACATACTACTCTGCAAGTATATAGTCTCCCAACTAATAGAGATGGGCTTAACAGTGATTTTCTTGTCACAATGACAATGGTGACAGTTCCACGGAAGTAATGGTGACAAAATTGCCATTCATGACAGTAGTGATGAAGCTATAAAAAAGCTGGAGCCGCAAGTCACCATCTTGCTTGTAACAGTGACAAAATCAATGTTACAATTGGCTCTCTTTGAATTCTTTGTTTATGAAAAAACGTACAGCATAAGCAAAAAAAAAAAAAAAAAAAAAATTCTTGACTATGGGAAACAGGGGAGCCTGAAAGAAAAAAAGCTCACATCACTAGCGACCTCTGTGAGGTTTCAACAGAAAAGGAGACAAATTGTTTAGATATGGTGGCATTGTTATCAGTGAATTTGGAACTGTTACTTTTTGTCACTGGTCGTGACGGTGACAAAATAACAGTGACATGATTTCCACCAACTAATATGCTATGTGATATTTTCCTGCTGTGCACAATAGAAAAAAAAAGCAATTTTTTTATCTTGATCCAGAAAAGAAAAGGAGAGATGATCCTAATAATTCCAAAAATGAAATTTCAAATACTTCAGCAGGCTGAAAGATACTGGTTAGAATCCGGATATTATTACTAACCATCACATTCTTCAATTTTTTCTATAATACTATGCATTTTCTTTCACTTCTGAATGTTTTCCAGAGACTGTTAGTGTTTGTTTGCTCTCTCCGCTAACCACAACCGTGGCCCTTATGAGATAAAGTACAGTCATTCTGAAAAATATATCGCTGGTTTTACTGCGATCAATGCAAAGCATAATATCGCAAACCAAAACATATTTTTGCAATAATAGAAATTGGCCTCTTAGTTACTCCCCTTCCTTTTTTTCAGCTAAGTAAAGCATGCAAATTTTACCATTGTCTGCACCAAACCTTCATGACAAATAAATGTGTTTAAATCTTGTTTTTATTTACATACCACATGAAATCAAGACAGAAACTTCTGAACAAGCCTAATAGGGTCTTTCTTCTAAGTAATTATCCATTTTAACAATTCATGTATATTTTTTATATAAGCATAGCAACTGTACATTTTACTAGGAAAAAAACTGCATACTAAAATTTATAAAGTACAAAATTGTAATTCCCCTATACATAAAAATTTTGATATCTGGTGTCAAATTCAGTGGCGGCTCGTGGTAAGCTGAGATGGGGGGGGGCTGCATCTCAATTTTGTAGATATCACGATACCACTTCGAAAGTTAAGTTACTGTGCCTGTGCTGACGCTGTCCGTTTAATAATAATAACAATAATATATATATATATATACTGATCGAAAGTGCTTTTTTTTACAAGAAATTAATATTTAGATTTTATATTTAGCGATTGATGGGGAAAATGTAAAGGTACCGATACCTAAATTAGGCAACAGATATTAAGCGATGGCCACATTGTCACATTTATGAAGAAAATAATCGACCTATAAAACTTCGTCGGATACATTATTTCTTAAAAAGAAACTGATTAATCAGTGCATCCTTCCAGTTCTTACGCATGGTACACAGACATGGACCTCAACTAAAATAGACAGACAGACGTTGCAGACAACTGAAAGAAGCATGTAGAGATGCATGTTTGTTGTTACCTGGAATGATACAAATGGGAACTCGTGGATCGGGAAAATGACAAGAGTGGAAGACATGGTCAAAATTCCTGAAATTGCAATGGAATGGACAAATTACTAGAAGAAAGAACCACTGACAGAGAGTTGAAATATTGAACTGGATGGCAAGGGAAAAAAATATCCAGAAGATGACAAGAGGGAGATAGGTACATGAAATTCGAAAGCATGAAAAAAACTGACTCAAGGCAGACTGTTGTGGAAGAAGAAACTTGGAGACTTTCATCCAGCAGTGGATTGATGGTGGTTGCAAATTATATATACATGCATATACTGTACGTATATATATATATAAGGACAAAAAAATTAAAAAATTAATGCGTGTGCCAGTGGTAGCGGAGACACACTCAAGGTCATGTACGCGTTACGTGCTCTCAAGTGTCTCATTGTGACCCCTAGAAATATGACAATATACAGTATATTTTTCTTCTGATACACTCCCTTTGAAACTTCGACTTGATACCGACCACTACAACTTGGACGGCAATGAAAAATATTTTGTGGAATTTTGAAGGGTCTTCCAGAATTTTGTGACGAGTTGTTATTGCGATACTCACACACCGGCATTCTCTTTCATAAAAACGGATTGCAAACATATTCAGTCCAGTTTTAATTCTGAAGCCATCATGATAACAATTTAGTGTAGAAAAATTTGTTTTCCAAAATTTACCAACTTCGTAAATTTTCTAAACAATGATATCTGATTAAATGTTCTTTTCAAAGTAATTAAGTACACTACCTCAATTGAAATGCGCAGCTGATTTTTGGGAGGGAGGGGGATGCAGCAGAAAAATAAAATGTATCCAGTGGAGTGACTTCAATGATTTTTGGTGAATAAAAATTTACGTGAGTTTAAAGCGAAAATTTCTAAGAGAAGAAATCAATTTTGTGCAAGTATTTCGCTGCAGAAATTAGTATATATCTCTCTCTCTCCCTTTTTTTTTTTTTTTCAATTTATCCAATACTGAACTCTATTTTTAATCGCAATTTGTTCACATGCCCATTTTGACCAGAAGAGAAATTATAAGTAAAACTTTTTTTGCAAAAGTCCCAGCATTCCGACAACTGAGTGTTTGTTATTAGATGGGAGCAACATTGTTGTTAGAATTATTACGTTGAATAAACGCAGGAACAAACCAAAAATTGGAAGAAAAAAACAAAAACAGGTTGAGTAGTACATTCAAACGTACTTTATTTAATACTTTATTTCAACATTCGGCATTATTTTTAATTCATTCCCCTAATTTATGTCTTATTCGGAAGAACAAGAACCGTATTAATCAACAAAGCACACAGGCCCGGTGATGCATTCCCACCCAACGAAACACTGCATTCGCGAGCAACCCTGCTAGCGAGAGCTGCCATGAATGCAGTCCCCGGGGAAGTTTTATTCAAAGGAAACGAACTGGTGTGGGAATAGGCAGTGTTTCCCACATGAGTTGGTTTCAATAGCCGTCAGGGCTGCAAGAAGCACAGTCCGGGACGTTCTTCCCGCTCCCAGTGGTGTTATGCAGGGAAAACTTCCAGTTGAGTTCAGAAAACTGCAGTCGTGGCATTATGCTGGGAAAACTTACAGCGGTGTTCACAAAACTTCTCTTTCTTGGTACGGCATGAAAAAAAAAACTGCTTTGGGTAAGGGGGCTGCAGCCCCACAGCCGCATAGCAGGAGCCGCCCCTGGTTATTAATAATGTTAATGTATGCATCTTCAATACCGCAGGATTTCAGAGCCATTGTAACTGCTGATGGTTTCACCCAATCAAAGGCTTTTTCATAATCGATAAAAGCCATGCACAATGGAAGTTCATATTCCCTCACTCTTTCAATTAGTTCTCTCAGTACGTGGATATGATCTATTGTGCTGTAGCCACTCCTGAATCTAGCTTGTTCTCTCAGTTGAGTCATGTCCAGTGTCACCTTCAAGCGGTGTGAAAGAACTTTAGTGAAGATTTTATAAACCACTGATAGGAGGCTGATAGGTCTGTAGTTCCTGAGATCCTCAATGTCACCTTTTTTATGTAGCAGGATCATTATAGCGTTGTTCCAATCCTCAGGAATCTTCCCTTCATTAAGGCATCGAGTGAAAATTTGGGCGAGTACTGTTTCGATTTCTCCACTTGCTTCTTGTATGATGTCTACAGTAACTCCGTCTTCTCCTGGAGCTTTTCCCCGCTTTATGTTCTTGATTGCATGTGCAACTTCTGCTGGGAGGACTGGAAGAACTCTGGTACTGGTACCATTCATGATGTCTGGAGTACATGTATCATCCCTTTCATATAATTTGGAGTAGAAATCTTTCACTCTTGTCAAAATTTCGCCTCTATTTCTTGTTACAGAACCATCTTCTTTTCTCAGTGCCATAATCTGTTTTCTTCCCTTACTGAGATGTCCCTTTGCTATCTTTAGGCTTTGGTTGTTTTCAATTGCTTTCCTTACTAGTTCACAGTTGAATTTCCTTACGTCTTTAGTGATATTTTTTCGTACTGTCTTGCATAGCTCTATATATTCCACTTTGGAAGTCACATCTTCTTTAGTTGTCCTCATCTCTCTTCTTTTTTGCATCAACATTTTGGTTTTTCCTGATAATTTGTTCACATGCAACTTGTTCTTAGACCCAGCTAATTTTGTTGCTGTTTCCATAAGAGCTTTGGTTACTTTTTCTGTTAACTTCAGAAATATCCACTTCTTCCGATGTTAGGCCTTCTAAAGCAGAGAATCTGTTCTTCAATTCCAACTTGAAGGTATTATGGTGTTTTTTAAAGTTGGTTATGTCAATACATTTTGTTTGTCTTATGAGCTTGCTACGTTCGAGTTTAGTGTTGAGGTGTATCTTACATCTCGCCAATCTATGGTCACTACCTGTGTTGAACTTCTTTAGCACACTGCAGTCTTCTATGAAGAATTTTTGTTACACATAATAAAATCAATTTCACTTGTCGTCCCATTTGGATGTCTCCATGTCCATTTCCTGTGTGGCTTTTTCTTGAAAAAGAAGTTCAAGATGAAAAACCCTTCTGCCTCTGCAAACTCTACGAGAGTATTTCCACGCTGGTTTCTGTTGCCGTGACCGAATTTACCTACTGAAGTTTCATTCTGTTGCTGTTGCCCTATTTTTGCATTGAAATCTCCCATAATTATCTTTAAGTGCTGCTTACCTTTCTTATTTAGATGACGAATTTCCTCATAAAATTCTTCAATTTCTTCTTCAGGATGACTTGTGGTGGGTGCATAAGTTTGAATAATCTGAGCCTGGTATCTTCTCGAGAGTTGGTTAACGAGTCGTGCAGCTCTGTCAGAGGAACTTTCAACTTCTACAACTTTATCCTTCAGTCTCTTGTTTATTATAAATCCAACACCACTAGTTCTGCCAGTATCAGTCCCACGATAGTAGAAGAGATGTCCACTTTTCAGTTCAATGAGATCTTCTCCTTTTCTCCTTACCTCACTTAGCCCGACGATGTCCCACTTGATCCTTTGTAGTTCCTCTTCCAATTCAAGAAGCCTTGAATCAGAAGATAGGGAGTGTCTATTATACGTAGCCAAGGTCAGCATCAGATGGCAGCCTAGTCCGGTCCTCCGGGGATTCTTAGCACCCTCTGCCTTCATGTCGCACTGGCCGCTGCCTTGGCCAGGTACATTCCAGTTGCCGGAGACTGAGGGCCAAGATTTAAGTTGTGGAGTCATTGATTTTATTATGTGTAACAAAAAATTCTTCATAGAAGACTGCAGTGCGCTAAACAAGTTCAACACAGGTAGTGACCATAGATTGGTGAGATGTAAGATGCACCTCAACACTAAACTCGAACGTAGCAAGCTCATAAGACAAACAAAATGCATTGACATAACCAACCTTAAAAAACACCATAATACCTTCAAGTTGGAACTGAAGAACAGATTCTCTGCTTTAGAAGGCCTAACATCGGAAGAAGTGGATATTTCTGAAGTTAACAGAAAAGTAACCAAAGCTCTTATGGAAACAGCAACAAAATTAGCTGGGTCTAAGAACAAGTTGCATGTGAACAAATTATCAGGAAAAACCAAAATGTTGATGCAAAAAAGAAGAGAGATGAGGACAACTAAAGAAGATGTGACTTCCAAAGTGGAATATATAGAGCTATGCAAGACAGTACGAAAAAATATCACTAAAGACGTAAGGAAATTCAACTGTGAACTAGTAAGGAAAGCAATTGAAAACAACCAAAGCCTAAAGATAGCAAAGGGACATCTCAGTAAGGAAAGAAAACAGATTATGGCACTGAGAAAAAGAAGATGGTTCTGTAACAAGAAATAGAGGCGAAATTTTGACAAGAGTGAAAGATTTCTACTCCAAGTTATATGAAAGGGATGATGCATGTACTCCAGACATCATGGAAGGTACCAGTACAAGAGTTCTTCCAGTCCTCCCAGCAGAAGTTGCACATGCAATCAAGAACATGAAGCGGGAAAAAGCTCCAGGAGAAGATGGAATTACTGTAGACATCATACAAGAAGCAAGTGGAGAAATCGAAACAGTACTCGCCCAAATTTTCACTCGATGCCTTAATGAAGGGAAGATTCCTGAGGATTGGAACAACGCTATAATGATCCTGCTACATAAAAAAGGTGACATTGAGGATCTCAGGAACTACAAACCTATCAGCCTCCTATCAGTGGTTTATAAAATCTTCACTAAAGTTCTTTCACACCGTTTGAAGGTAACACTGGACATGGCTCAACCGAGAGAACAAGCTGGATTCAGGAGTGGCTACAGCACAATAGATTATATCCATACTGAGAGAACTAATTGAAAGAGCAAGGGAATATGAACTTCCATTGTGCATGGCTTTTATCGATTATGAAAAGCCTTTGATTCGGTGAAACCATCAGCAGTTACAATGGCTCTGAAATCCTGCGGTATTGAAGATGCATATATTAATATTATTAATAACATCTATGAAAATGCAAGTGTAAAGATTCGGCTGTTTGAAAATACAACACACATAAAAATTGGAAAGGGAGTGAGACAAGGTGACACCATATCTCCGAAGCTCTTTAATGCCTCATTGGAAAATGTCTTTCAATCACTGAACTGGGAAAACAAAGGGATAAAGATTAATGGAGATTATCTAACCCACCTTTGTTTTGCTGATGACAGTCATTTTCGAGCTACCCCATCAGAGCTACAGAATACTCTGTAGCTCTGATGGGGTAGCTCGAAAATGACTGTCATCAGCAAAACAAAGGTGGGTTAGATAATCTCCATTAATCTTTATCCCTTTATTAGTTCTCTCAGTATGGATATAATCTATTGTGCTGTAGATCCAAGAACTTGCTGACAAGAGTAAAGAAGTGGGATTAAAAATGAACTTTCAGAAGACAAAAGTTATGTTCAATGCTTTTACACAAAATGAAGATTTATCGATTGTTGGAGAAAAGCTGGAGATAACAGACACGTACGTTTATCTTGGACAGCAGATATCAAGTGAGGGTCACATTGATGAAGAAATTAATCGGCGTACAAAACTTGCCTGGAGAGCTTTTGGAAGAAACAGCATAATTTTCAAGAGCAATATGCCATTATGTCTTAAAAGAAAAGTGTTTGATCAATGCATACTTCCAGTGCTTACGTATGGTGCAGAGACGTGGACCTTAACTAAAAGAGACATACAAAGGCTGCAGACAACTCAAAGCAGCATGGAGAGGTGCATGCTTGGTGTAACCAGGAGAGATAAGAAGAGGAACTCATGGATCCGAAAAATGACAAGAGTGGAAGACATCATGATCAGAGTTAAATCCCTGAAATGGCAATGGGCTGGGCATACTGCCAGAAGGACAGACCATCGATGGACAGGCAAAATTTTAGATTGGATTCCAAGGGACAGGAAAAGACCCAGAAGAAGACCACATGGGAGATGCGTGGATGGAATTCGAAAGTATGCGGGAGTGACATGGAGGAGACTGGCACAAGACAGACCGTTGTGGAGGAAACTTGGGGAGACCTTCGTCTAGCAGTGGATTGATAATGGTTGACAATGTTGACAATGAAAATACAAATATATATATATATATATATTTGTATTTCAATTTATAATTGCTATCATTAGACTTTAACACTTATCTTCATTGAGAATATCATAAACAGTGCATTTCTGGCAGCTCTGTTTGTTATAAACCCTTAACCTGCTGGAATGAATTAACTCAGGTTTAGCAAAAAGGCTGATAGCATCTAGAATGAAAGTACAGTATACACCGTCTTAGAAATAGGCCAGTTGCAACTGGAACAAGTGAAACTGAACATCACAAGGCGTTGCTTTCCTCTTAGCTTTGTTATTTAAAGTGGTCATTTATGAGAAACATTGACACTAATCTTTTCTGACCGATAACCTGCTAAGTAGGTTATAACAATGGCAGTGCCAGCTTTATTACTGATACTGGTGAGATAAGAGCATGAAATGCATTGTTTTGCACTAGCTTTCATAAAACCCGGCCATGATGTGGACATTTCCATTTGGGGAGCACAAAAAATTGTGGGCATCATTTAGTTGAGATTGGCAGAGTAAAAGGTTAATATAAGCATTAGAATAACTGTTCCTAATGAAACTCTGACAAAGTAACTTTAAAACAGCTGATTGTTTGTATGTATAAACATATACAATTTTAACTTTTGCACCATCTCTTTAAGCATCAGGTATTGATTGGAGTGCCACACAAAGTTCCTGTATACCAAAGCTATCAAGATAACATAATAGTCTTTGTGGCATGTAAAATGCCTGGGACTGAAGCATGTGATAAGTACACTTACTTAGAAAGACTCACTCTCATATTTTAAGTTTGTGATTTTGGCTCTTGACTTCCAAGTTAAAGAAACTGGAGTGGGAGAGACTTGTATTATGTATTTCCAATAACTTTGAACAGGTGCCCATTTGAGGGAATCTTAATGTACATGAATGGCAAAGAGAAAAAAAGATATATAGAGAAAGTGCATGGAAGCAACAGCTTTGGGGATAGCAGCAAGCAAGATAACAGAATAGTCTTTGTCGTGGTATTTGAAACAGCAGTGGCCAAATTTATTCTTGAAAAGTAGATGGAATATCTTATGAGCAAGAAGAAAGAATATTACAGATAGGCTTTATATTGTGAGAAGATCCCAAGGCAAAACTAATCAAAGACTAAAAAATACAGAAGAGAAGGAAATGCCTCAGTGCTGAGCATTTGTAATGGATCTGGAAATAAAATTAAAATCTGAGAGTAAGTGGAAAGATAGATTTCATATGGAAAGGATTTATATCAACCATAGAGACTAAAGAGAAAGCAGAATGCAAGTCAACTTTTAAAGACTTTTCGATAGGGAAGAACAGAGCACTTCAAATGTATTGAAGAATGGTGGAGGCAGGATTTTTGTAGGTTGAAAAAAGATGGGAATGTAGGTTCCACGAGAACTGAGAAATTCCAGAGAAGGCTAAGAAACTTGGTAGTGGAATGAAGAATCATAGCACAAAATAAAAAAGGAGAAGAAATAAAACTATGAGGGCATGGTCTGAAGCACAGGATAAACAAGGCTAGAAACTCTTCGATATACCTGGAAAGCAGTTAAAAGGAAATAGCAGTTGCAAAGGAACATTATCTTACTGGATTCTGTAAAGAACTAGACACAAAGCGAGGAGATCAAAGAAGAAATTTGTTGCAAACATGAAATAGGGCAGTGAAAGACCTTGATCATTTTAGACAGATATAAAATGAACATGTATGTTATCACGAAGTAACCAGGATATAAGGGCCAGTTAGAAAGAATATTTTGAAAGACTTCTGAATGAAGAGAACTGAAGATTAACAAGGGAATAAGGACCACTAAATTAAGCAGTAACTAGTAAGCAGAAAAGGAGTACCAAGAGCCTTAAAAATGAAAAAGTGTGCAGATCTGACAGTGTATGAGGATCCCTCAAAAAGTTTGTATTTTAACATACTTCTAGTTAAGATGAACATGCAGTATTTTTTCTGCAGGTGTACATATTCTTGTAAGTCACTGCACCAATTTCAGTGTTATATATCCATTTTTTCAGGTGATTTTTTGAACTGGACTGTAGATACCTTGTGAAACAGAAAAAAGAATTACAGGTGGTGGCAAAATATCTTTGAAAAGCATGTTCCCACAGGAGGTTCAGGATAACGTGATGCATACATTGGAATATTAGGCTCCTGCATATTCCACAGTTGTCAGGTGGGACAGAGTATTTCTGTTGTGACTGGGAATCTTTCAATGCTGCAGATCATTCTAGACAGCCCTTCACATCCACCTCAGAGGGAAACATCAACTGCATGCATGATAGACGAAATGAATGACTATTTGGTTTGTAGCACAGTCTTTAGGCATTTCAAATGGCAGTTTCAATTCAATCCTGAGGAATGCACAAATTTGACAGATGGGGAAAAAGGCATGCCATAAACAGATGTGCCTCACCAATTTGAACATGCTTTGTTTGGATGTAGTAAATTTCTGGTTTTAGGCTGTTGCAATGGATGAAACATGGGTTCATCACTTCGGCCCAGAGACTAAAAAATAAAGTTTAATGCAAAAGATGCATCTTCTCTGCCTTCCAGTAAGTTCTGTGCTGCTGTTTCAACCTTCAAGGTGATGACATTAATGTTTTGGTATACAGAAGGCATCATCATGATAAGTGTAAAAGGGCACCACTGTCACTGGTGGATACTATGCCAACCTCATAAGCCACTTTATGCAGCCATCAAGAAAAAAGAGACATGGAAAACTGCAAACAGGTAACTTTTTTCCTTTAGGAAAGTGTACTGATAAACACTTCCCAAATTGCAAAGACCGCCATACCAACTGCAGGATTTGTGTTGCTTTAACATTCACCGTATTCTCTCAACCTTGTTGCTATTGGTTTTTATTTTTTTCCATGCAGAATGAAAACATCTACACTATCTACCAACAAGTAATTGGACAACTGTGATAGCAAAGGAAAACGAAGTTTATTCACCTTCAATAGTTGGTGGAGCCTCTAAGAGTGGCGATTACAGCTGTGACCCTCCAGGGCATACTATCAACCAGGCGTTGTACGATGGCTAGCGGTATTTTTTCCCACCCGGCTTGGAGAAGACAGGTCAGTTCTTTCACCGATTTCGGACGTTGGGGGCACCCCTTAAGTTGACACTCCAACTCGTCCCAGAGGTGCTCAATAGGGTTAAGGTCCAGGCTCTGCGCAGGCCAGTCCATTCGATTAACCCCATTGTCACCATACCAAGCCATGGTGGACCTTGCAACATGACAGGTGACATTGTCATCCTGAAAGTAACATGGGTCCACCCCGTAAAACTGCCACAACGTAGGAAGCGCATGGTCATCCAAAATAGTGCAGTAGGTCTCGGCGTTGAGTCTACCAGGAATTGCGACCAAGGGTCCCGTGCAATACCAGGAGAAACACCCCCATAGCATAATTCTACCACTGCTGAATTTCCCAGTTGGCACAATACATTCCGGCAGGAGGCGTTCTCCAGGCAGATGCCAGACCCTGCCATCCGAAAGGGTGAACCTTGATTCTCGTCGCTCCAGAGAACCTGTTTCCACTGTTCAATGGTCCACTGTCGACGTCCTTTGCACCACGTTAGCCGAGCAGCGCTATTGGACTTGGTGATCAAAGGCTTGTGGGCGGCAGCACGTCCATGATAGCCGAGCAGATGAGCTTCCTTGCGGATGATATTCATCGAAAGAACACTCCCGGATGCCTGTTGAAACTCCTCATTGATGTGGCCCATCGATTTGGTGCAGTTCTTCCAAATTTCTCTGGCCAGCACCCGTTGGTCTCTAACTCCCAGTTTTGTGGGTCTGCCGGGTTGGGGCACATTCCGGCAGTCACCTCTCATCTTCCACTTGCCAATCACGTAGGCCACTGTCGATTTTGGGTACTTCAACTCGCTGGATATGTCATGTATGGATCAGCCATTTCTGTGACACCCGATGATTACACCTTTCTCGAAATCAGAGAGCTCCGAACTGCGTGGCATCTTGCATGCAACTGGTTGCGTTGTTGTTTCCCGCACGATATTTAACGGCGGCGGCTGTGACGTGTATCAGGATGGCAGATATCGTTGATTGCAGTGGTGTCCAATTACTTGTTGGTAGATAGTGTATATCTATGGCAATTCACTAGATTATTCAAAGCAATCTAAGGAGATATTACATGGAGACCAGTAAGCTACAGGCAATTCAGTACACAATTCTGGTTGCTTTGAAGAATAATCTAGTGAATTTCCCATGTATTTCTTCCTTAATTTCTGTATATGAAATACTTGTGAATTAAGACCTATATCCTCATCTGGATGTGAAGGGTGTTGACACTACACTGAGACTGGATGTGAAGGGGTGTTGACACTACACTGACGCTAGATGTGAAGGGGTGTTGACACTACAATGAGACTGGATGTGAAGGGGTGTTGACACTACAATGAGGCTGGATGTGAAGGGGTGTTGACACTACAATGAGGCTAGATGTGAAGGGGTGTTGACACCACAATGAGGCTGGATGTGAAAGGGTGTTGACACTACAATGAGGCAAGATCGCTTCGACTAGCAAAAAAACTGAGGTTCAGATTCCCAAAGCTGTAAATGCTTAGCTTTAGTTACTTGGAACTTCATTGTCCTGGGTGGTGTAATGGATAGCATGCTTGAATGATAATTGGGAGATGCAGGTTCGATTCTCCCTCCAGGGCAATGTAATTTTCAAGTTTTTTAAGGAGTGTTAATCTGCAGTAAACTACAGGCAATTCAGTACACAAATTTTGATTGCTTTGAATAATCTAGGGCAATTGATATGCCTCCAACTCTGAAGTGGTTGCTGATGGGAGTACGTGGTTGAAAAACAAACACAAAGATTTTTTTTCCCCACAGAGATGAAGGCACTACAGTATCGGTGGTAGAAATGTGTTGCAGTAGCTGGGGGGGGGGGGGGTATGTCAAAAAGTAAAAAAAAAAGGAATCATATTTGAACAGCTTTTTTGTATGTGTTCAAATATGAACTTTTTGAATGACTCTTGTACGTATATGAAAGTACAGAAAGCTTTACCTGAAGAAAGTATTGACATCTTGTGGTATCAAGTGAGAAGGATATTTTAGCAAGCAGTTACTTCATACTGTATCATCATCATCATCATCATTGTCAACCATTATCAATCCACTGCTGGACGAAGGTCTCCCCAAGTTTCCTCCACAACGGTCTGTCTTGTGCCAGTCTCCTCCATGTCACCCCTGCATACTTTCGAATTTCATCCACCCATCTCCCATGTGGTCTTCTTCTGGGTCTTTTCCTGTCCCTTGGAATCCAATCTAAATTTCAGCTGTCCATCGATGATCTGTCCTTCTGGCAGTATGTCCAGCCCATTGCCATTTCAGGGATTTAACTCTGATCATGATGTCTTCCACTCTTGTCATTTTTCGGATCCACGAGTTCCTCTTCTTATCTCTCCTGGTTACACCAAGCATGCACCTCTCCATGCTTCTTTGAGTTGTCTGCAGCCTTTGTATGTCTCTTTTAGTTAAGGTCCACGTCTCCGCACCATACGTAAGCACTGGAAGGATGCATTGATCAAACACTTTTCTTTTAAGACATAATGGCATATTGCTCTTGAAAATTATGCTGTTTCTTCCAAAAGCTCTCCAGGCAAGTTTTGTACGCCGATTAATTTCTTCATCAATGTGACCCTCACTTGATATCTGCTGTCCAAGATAAACGTACGTGTCTGTTATCTCCAGCTTTTCTCCATCAATCGATAAATCTTCATTTCTTGTAAAAGCATTGAGCATCACTTTTGTCTTCTGAAAGTTCATTTTTAATCCCACTTCTTTACTCTTGTCAGCAAGTTCCTGGATCATACTCTGCAGCTCTGATGGGGTAGTTGCAAAAATGACTACGTCATCAGCAAAACGAAGGTGGGTTAGATAATCTCCATTAATCTTTATCCCCTTGTTTTCCCAGCTCAGTGACTGAAAAACACCCTCCAATGTGGCATTAAAGAGCTTCTGGAGATATGGTGTCACCTTGTCTCACTCCCTTTCCAATTTTTACGTATGTTGTATTTTCAAACAGCCTAATCTTTGCACTTGCATTTTCATAGATGTTATTAATAATATTAATGTATGCATCTTCAATACCGCAGGTTTTCAGAGCCATTGTAACTGCTGATGGTTTCACCGAATCAAAGGCTTTTTCATAATCGATAAAAGCCATGCACAATGGAAGTTCATATTCCCTCGCTCTTTCAATTAGTTCTCTAAGCACGTGGATATGATCTATTGTGCTGTAGCCACTCCTGAATCCAGCTTGTTCTCTCGGTTGAGCCATGTCCAGTGTTACCTTCAAGCGGTGTGAAAGAACTTTAGTGAAGATTTTTATAAACTACTGATAGGAGGCTGATAGGTCTGTAGTTTCCGAGATCCTCAATGTCACCTTTCTTATGTAGCAGGATCATTGTAGCGGTGTTCCAATCCTCAGGAATCTTTCCTTCATTAAGGCATCGAGTGAAAATTTGGGCAAGTACTGTTTCGATTTCTCCACTTGCTTCTTGTATGATGTCTACAGTAATTCCATCTTCTCCTGGAGCTTTTCCTCGCTTCATGTTCTTGATTGCATGTGCAACTTCTGCTGGAAGGACTGGAGGAACTCTGGTACTGGTATCTTTCATGATGTCTGGAGTGCATATATCATCCCTTTCATATAATTTGGAGTAGAAATCTTTCACTCTTGTCAAAATTTCGCCTCTATTTCTTGTTACAGAACCATCTTCTTTTCTCAGTGCCATAATCTGTTTTCTTCCCTTACTGAGATGTCCCTTTGCTATCTTTAGGCTTTGGTTGTTTTCAATTGCTTTCCTCACTAGTTCACAGTTGAATTTCCTTACGTCTTCAGTGTGATACTTTTTCTTACTGTCTTGCATAGCTCTATATATTCCACTTTGGAAGTCACATCTTCTTTAGTTGTCTCATCTCTCTTCTTTTTGCATCAACATTTTGGTTTTTCCTGATAATTTGTTCACATGCAACTTGTTCTTAGACCCAGCTAATTTTGTTGCTGTTTCCATAAGAGCTTTGGTTACTTTTCTGTTAACTTCAGAGATGTCCACTTCTTCCGATGTTAGGCCTTCTAAAGCAGAGAACCTGTTCTTTAGTTCTAACTTGAAGGTATTATGGTGTTTTTTAAGGTTGGTTATGTCAATAGATTTTGTTTGTCCTATGAGCTTGCCACGTTCAAGTTTAGTGTTGAGGTGCATCTTACATCTCACCAATCTATGGTCACTACCTGTGTTGAACTTGTTTAGCACACTGCAGTCTTCTATGACGAATTTTTTGTTACACATAATAAAATCAATTTCACTTGTCGTCCCATTTGGATGTCTCCATGTCCATTTCCTGTGTGGCTTTTTCTTGAAGAAGGAGTTCAAGATGAAAAACCCTTCTGCCTCTGCAAACTCAACAAGAGTATTTCCACGCTGGTTTCTGTTGCCATGACCGAATTTACCTACCGAAGTTTCATTCTGTTGCCGTTGCCCTATTTTTTGCATTGAAATCTCCCATAATTATTTTCAAGTGCTGCTTACCTTTATTATTTAGATGACAAATTTCCTCATAAAATTCTTCAATTTCTTCTTCAGGATGACTTGTGGTGGGTGCATAAGTTTGAATAATCTGAGCCTGGTATCTTTTCGAGAGTTGGATAACAAGTCGTGCAGCTCTGTCAGAGGAACTTTCAACTTCTACAACTTTATCCTTCAGTTTCTTGTTTATTATAAATCCAACACCACTAGTTCTGCCAGTATCTGTCCCACGATAGTAGAAGAGATGTCCACTTTTCAGTTCGATGAGATCTTCTCCTTTTCTCCTTACCTCACTTAGCCCCACGATGTCCCACTTGATCCTTTGTAGTTCCTCTTCCAATTCAAGAAGCCTTGAATCAGAAGATAGGGAGCGTCCATTGTAAGTAGCCAAGGTCAGCATCAGATGGCAGCCTAGTCCGGTCCTCCGGGGATTCTTAGCACCTCTGCCTTCATGTCGCACTGGCCGCTGCCTTGGCCAGGTACATTCCAGCTGCCGGAGACTGAGGGCCAAGATTTAAGTTGTGGAATCATTTTGGAGGGGTTTGGCCATAACTCATCACGCTGGCCAAGCGGGTTGGTGAGTGTGGGATAGCATTTCCTCTGATCCCGATGGTATAGTTATACCGCTATGGGCGGTCGTCAGAGCCCCTTTAGTGGGAACAGGATGCACCACGAGAAGGCGGGGTTGACATTTGTCAAGGAGAGGCTGTGATGTTACGCATCACCTGACCTTACATCCCTGTATAAATGGAGTGAAATATGTTAATACCAGTAGTTCCTTGTGGTTTAGCAAGCAGATAGAGCACACATAACAAGAACTGATATATTAATATTTGTAAATGCTTCACAATACTATTAAAAGTACTTCATGAAACAAGATGCCATTAGCAATAAAATTCCGGGACTGAATGCTGAGCCTGATTCATCATGTCATTTTAGAGCAAGTTTAAATATGCCATAAAAACCGATTTATAAGATGTGAAAGCATATGTTGGTTGTTTTTCCTTTTTCATTTTTCTGTTGAATTTTCCACCTCTAAACTAGAATCTAGTGCAACTTACATTTGCCCTACCAAGTACAGCCAAATTCAGTACATTATTCTTGTGTGCAGAGGACACATCACACTGTCGAACTTTCTTGACAAAATGTTGAAAATTTTTCACACCAGTTGTAGCTCATGAAATTTCACCCATAAATAATAAACATGGGAAACAAAGTACATTTTTTGTGTCACAGCTACATATCCATTCATTCTCATTACATGCTTCGGAACTGAAGTTCCTGATTCGCTCAGTATTTTTATCTTTAAATTTTTGGTGTAATTTAAGATTTCGTGTAGGTCTACCCAGTCTTTTAATTTCCAATTTCTGTTCCAATGAATCCAAGGAGAATGGATGTTTCTCTTTGTGTCCTAATTAAGAAGACAAATATTTTGCTTTTTGTATTTCATTATTTATATGAAATTATTAAGCTATTGCTAACACTGCTCTACAGATGAAACAGAAGAACAGCATTAAAATAAATTAAACTAATTCAGTAATAACACAGCAGTGAACAATTGCATTTTTTTCCTAGTAACAAAATGAGAACCATGGAAATGTGCTCTGATGCTTTCCTACTAAAACTAGGCTAGCTTCCAGCAGAGTGCTTAACTGTGCATGCTCAAATATTCTGGAGATGGAGCAACAGAAGATTGGGCTCACAGGAAACAGAATTCAAGGTTGTACATGAGCTGTGGGTGGGAAACCTTTAATGTTTAACTGCAAGGAAACACAATATGTTTTTGCTGCCATAATGGTGCTTTTTAGAATACATAATTACATATCAGTTCAATATGTTTTCAATGTAATCTTACAGAACTTTTTTAATCATAAATTTTTTTGTTAATCTAATGAAATTTCTTGAAAAATGATGGGTAGAGCACATGCTCACGTGCTCCTATAGATGAGCTGCCACTGGTTAATATCCATCTAAAAGGGAATGCACAGGCTACAGAGCAACTACTAGAACTTACAACTAGTTTTGTTAACCACAGAGTTACAAGGAAAAAATTAGATATGAGATTGAGTGAAGAGGTAAATATTAGGGAGCTAGAACAAAGTTAGAAATGCTTAAATTTGTGTCTGGAAGGTAGCAAATGCTGCATCTGCCACCTTCACAAGGAAAAAGAAATACACTAAGGGTCAGCATTAAATCCATTCTTATTTAACATCATTTTCACTAATGTTGTAACAGGAGTGAAAAAAGCAGCAGGATAGACTGTGTTTGTTTACATAAAAACATTGCCAGGACAAAAGAAAGAAAACTGAAAGAAAGGAAAAGGATACAGGCCTGAGAATAGGTCGATCTTAAACAAAACAAATTGCATTTGGTGCAACAAGGAAGGGAGAAGAACAAATTGACTATGAAGAGGTAATAAAAAGTTTAAAATTTAAATGAAAGGGGTTATTTAAAAAAAAAAACAGCATCACAAAGCTAAATGCAACAACCATGGTTACAGATATGACCCAAATGACAACTAATCCAAGATCTAATTTGAATTTTTGACATTTATTGACACTTTACCAAAAAGCATGCGGAACATGTAATGTTGTGTCTACATACTGCTGAACTTTGTGTAACTGATAATAATCATAGTTGGTTTACAAGTAGCTCCTGAACAGAAATAAGTGCAGCTCAAATTGAAGGAAAGACTTATAGCATAATATAAGCTGGGAATAATTGGAATGTACATAAATATATCTCGGCAAAGCCTTGAGTAAGTGATTTAATATAAGCTGGATTAGTACACATTTACAGAAAATAAATTCCAGGGGTTTTCCAGGAGTTCATAAAAAAATTCCAGGAGCTTAAGTTTTTGTTAGAATCACAGTGCTTTGTTTCATATTTTGCAAATTGGATTGAGATTTACAATGCACTTAGAATTCTTATGAAGTTCTGTGGGTTCCACTGTTACAGAGCATTCTTGAGGGTGTATTTCATCTTCAATGAAGTAGCAAAATTTCCCCTTATAAAAACTGTTGTGTGTAAAACTTGTATGAAGCAATCTGGAACATAGCACAATGATAATAATACGAACAAACTTTCGTCATGACACTAAAGATTCCCTATTCCAGTCATTTATTCCCATGCCCATAGGCAGCAGGAAGGCCAGATATCAATCTCCTTTGGTGCAAAAAGAGTGTGCTAGAAGAAACAGCCATCTTGGACTCACAGGACGGTTTCCACACGCTCTTGCGACTCCAACTGCATACAACTGCTATGCCACAAATCACAGTGGCTGGAAATGTGGCATCAAACATCTTGCACTCCAGCTTTACATGAGATCAAAGACATGACATCATGTCTTCACCAGGGGCGGCAGAAAGTGAAATTCGTTGACCGGGCCTGAAATTTCAAATCGTGGCACACCCCGCTCCCTTCCTGCTTTCCGGAGCAAACAGAAGAAAACCAATGTCTAAGGAGCTTTGTTGGGGATTAGGACCACCACACTACTTAGCTAGAGGAACTTTCTAAGGCACATCACAACAATCGCACATATGCCAAACAAAAAAACAAAAAATAAAAAAAATCTTGGCTGAAATTATTGACCAGGCCCGGGCCCTGGCAGCCCGGGCGGTTCCACCGCCACTGGTCTTCACACTCCATGGAAGGAAGTGATGCCACAGAGCTAGAACAAAGTGATTCAATCAATCTAAACATTTTGACCAGTTCTTTTTTTTTCTTTTTCATTATAGGAAAAAATTCCAGGGCCTTTCAGATGAATATGAAAAATCAAAGACTTTCCAGGGATAGGAAAAGGAAAATCAAATTTTATTACTCTTCCAGAGTACATGCACAAAGCCTGTATAAGTCCATTTATTTATTGGTATCATATGGTATATACAAATTATCAAGCTTTCATTTTCCAGTGATGGGAAGCTGAAAAATCATTTTTGGAGCAGCAAAATACATTTCTGGAGCAGGTAAAATACATTTTTGAAGCACCAAAATGCATTTCTGGAGCAGGTGAAATACATTTTTGGAGCAAGTGAAATACATTTTTCGTGTAAGAAAACATTTTTCAGAGCAGGTACAATATTAGTAGATAAAATAAACTCTTAAGCAAAAAACGTTTTGGAACTAGATGCACACTACTCAAATTTAAAACATCTTGCATTGAAACACACACATACATATGCAAAGATTTTAGTTTTTAATAGATCAAAAAATTTGTAACCATAGCAGGTAATATTAATCATTTATTTTACAAAAAATGTTTAATTTTTTGCTGCTTTTCTCAATATTTAATTGCTCACTTCTATTTTTTTCTAATTTTTTAAGATAGCAATGTTTTGTTTTGCTTCTTTTGATAGTACCGTCCGCTTTCTATTGCACTCATGTCTCTTTTTTTTATGCCACATTCAATGTTCATCTCAGCATTGTTTAACATTTTCTGAGAGGAATCCAACTGCTGCAAAAGTTCAGCTTCTTCCCACTTCAAATCACCTTGCGAACATTCAATTTCTTCTCTTTTTTGCTTGTTTTCTGCACTAATCCATTCTTGATATTTTTTCCAGAATTCTTTATAAGCTGTCAGAAGTTTTTTGGTTATATTAATTTTACTCACATCTCCATTTAGGCTCTTGAAATAATCTTTGTGCTTCTTGCTCACCACATGACGCCTACAATCATCGTGGCCGCCACGCACTACGCTAAAATCGTAGCCACATGGCTTACAAAACGTGACTAAGCAAAACTTTAGATGCCTCATAAAAAGGCCATTCTTTACTATATATATATTGTGATACACTTGATAAGTTTTATCTAACTTCGTTCATTTTGTTGTCACAGCTGTTTCACTGCTACATATTTTGTTTTAATCTAAATTAACCCTTCCCACTTGAAAAACTTTTCACCCATACTCATACAGCACTTTTTTTTTTTTTTTTCTTCAGTAGAGACCACAACTTAGCAGTGAAAGCTCAGCTTCGGCTTGCCAGGCCCTACATAAGAGCGATAGAGGCATGGTGGGTGACATCCAATCTATTCGGCGAAAAAGAAAAAGAAATGTCTTGTGAGCCATAAAGGCATCATCGGCATGGATGGTGACACCTGAGCTATTCGGCGAAAAAGAAATTCCTCGCGAGCGCTGACGTGTGAGCTACAGAGGCATCACGACATGGAGGGTGACACATGACATATTAAGCGAAAAAGAAATTGCTCGCGAGCGCCGACATGCAAGTATAGAGGCATGGAAGGTAACACCCGACCTATTCGATGAAAAAATTTCCTCGTGAGCGCCGACACGTGCTATAGAGGCGTAATCGGCATGGTGGGTAACACCCGACACGCCGATGACGTTTCTTTCTCTCTATTTGGTGAAAAAGAAATGTCTCGCAAGCTATAGAGGCATCGTCAGCGTGGCGAGTGACACCCGACCTATTTGACGAAAAAGAAATGCCTTGCAAGCGCTGACAGCGACCTATAGAGGCGCCATCGGCATGGCGGGTGACACCTGATATTTCTTTTTCTCTATTCGGTGAAAAAGAAATGTCACGTGAGCTATAGAGGCATCATCAGCATGGCGAGTGACACCCAACCTATTCAACGAAAAATATGTCCAGCGAGCGCTGACATGCGAGCTGTAGAGGTGTCGTCGGCGTGGCGAATTATACCCGCCATGCGTGCTATTTGGCAATTTCGTAATGTCGGGTATCACCCGACAGTCGAGTGGAAAGGGTTTAAGCGTTTGCATGGAAATTTTAACAAGCACAAAGCTACATGTAATCAATGTAAAGAGTTCTTAAAAAGCGCTGAGCTCCCTCTCGGCTTTTGTGCACAGCACTCTCAAATGGCTATACGGGGAATCACGTGACAAAGAGCGTACGAGAAGAAGCTCCGCCTCTGTTGGCGGGGAAGCCAGAACATCGAAGGCATGTAGAGACTATCTGCGAAGTGTGTTTTTTCGACCAAAACACAGTAAAAATTAGAAAATTGCGTGCAGGGATCTCGCGTGGACTTTTCAGTAGTTTTTTGGGTGACATCCGTAAAACCGTAAGATGGAGTGAAAATCCGTAGAAACTATGGAAAATATGAAAAAGGGGGCATCTCTGAATACCTTTGAGTCCTTTAAAAACAGAACCATCGTATCCTGCCACGGGAGAGCCATTTTCAGTCGTCCTCCGCGTCAACGAGATAGCTACATATAACGACTGACCGTATTTACGTAATCGAGCACCCCGCCCAGAACAAAATAACTATGCCATCCCAAAGAGCAGGGAATGACATATAATATAAACAATCTCGATTACACAACACTCCAAAAGACCACCAAACCATCTGTAAATAATCGTAATCAGGATTTCATAACGTACAGCATCGTTTCTCCTACATACCACGTGATTACAATAAAACTCCTCCTCCATAAGCTCCACCTACGTCGCGAAACCTATTCGTCACTTATATAAAAAAAACAACGAATTAGAAGGTAGGTGAAAAACATTCCGAAATGTTGGGATTGGCGGTATACATTTAACCAAATTACGCTTAGACCTTAAAAAGCGTCATTCAATTCACAGATGAAACGGCAAATTTTTCGCGAAAACAATTTTTTTCGCTCGGCAGGTTTTGCTGTTGCACAAATATTAAATGTTTTTGCAATTTGCAGCAGTTTGGCACTAGATAATGAAATTGGAGCAGTTCGGCACAAACTCATTATTTTATCACTGCATTCCCCACTGGAAGACTTTTTCAAATCAGTGGTTAAACATAAAATGCTGAGAATTAGAATTCATAATAAACAAAGTTTTTTTTTTTGTTTTTTTAAGTTGTGGAAGACAGTGTGAGCATTATTTATCATGCAACACTAAAGTGTTTTCAATTATATGCTGTATTGCGATGTGTTTCCATTTCTTAGTAATGCATGCCAGGTCACTAGGTGGGATTTCCATTGTCTACCTGATGGCTGTCTCTTTAAAGTTCGGCAACTTTTTTAATCCTCAGAATTCATCACTAAAGCCGTATTTGCCCGATCTATAAATATAGATCGTGCAAATATGGCTTTAGTGATAATTTCTGATATTGCTCGCATGAATTTTGGAATTTCAGCCATTTTCTAATCCTATTCCACATAGTGGTGGCTGAGTATTGCATGACTTACCTGGCAAGTGGTGTATTCTGCATGTCCTGGTTGACATTCCCCATGGGTTCTTCATATCACACCAATAAATAAATAAATTTATACTACACTAAAGCAGAGCTGCCAAGTGCCCCGGATTCCGTCCAATTTCGAAAATATTTTTCAGAAATCAGATTTTTATATAAAAAATCGGTTTTATGGTTTTCTTATTTTTTTATTTATTTATTATGCATGATAACCCCCCCCCCCATTATTGTTAATCCATGGCATATCAAGTGGCAAGGTTGTGAGCCCTGGGATGGTAACAAGACAGTGGCTTGGAAGGTTGAAGTACTGGTTTATGATGTCACATAAATGGTGCTTGTGCAGTGCTTCATGCAGGGATGCAAATGTGCCACTGTGCACCAAAGCAAAAATCTTGATCCATCTTACTTATTATACAGGGTGATTCAAAAGACCCTGAACTCTATTTTTAAAACGTATTTGCTGTAAAACCATAAAAGATATCTGAGTATTGCTGCTTGTGGCTGTTGTGTGTGACCTTGGGGAACGACCTGCACCACGTGACAGTACACTTACGCGGGTGCTGGCAAGCAGTAACGTTCAGTCAGCCATGAGTCTCACGCAAGAATAGAGAGTCGCTTTGTTAGAAGTTTATTTTGTGGAAAAATCTTATCAATGTTGCATCCAGCTCTTTCAAAGGAAGTTTCCTGATGCTCCTATACCAAGGAAAACAACTGTGTACGAGCTTGTGAACCGGTTTTGTGAGACAGGCAGTGTTCAGAATAAGCCTAAAAGCTGCCGTCCGTTCGTAGTGACGACCACGTTTCTGGAGAAAATTCACGTTTCCCTGCAATGCTCTCCCAAGAAGTCACTTCGGCGGCTGCCTCAAGAGTTAGGGTCATTGTATTCAGCCTGCCAGAGGGTTACTAAACGTCTAAAGCTACGGCCGTGCAGAATTTGAGTAGTGCAAGAGTTACGTCCTTTGGACTCGGAAAAGCCCATTGCCTACTGCCAATGGTTTAAGATTTTCACGCGCAACAATGTGACTAACCAGTTTAACAACACTTTTTTCAGTGACGAGGCATGGTTTCATTTTAATGGATATGCCAATAGTCAAAACACTGGCATATCGGCTGCGGAGAATCCACACACATTGCATGAGGTTGGACTTCACTGTCAGAAAGTTGGAGTGTGGTGCACCATGTCTAGACGGCGAATTGTAGGGCCATTTTTTTTTTTACACAACTGTAAATTCCACTGTGTATGCAGACATCATCCATCAATTTGTAACGATGCTGGAAGAACATGAACGTTACTGTTGGTTTCAACAAGATGGAGCAACGTGTCACATATCAATCAAACGACACAATGGAGATGCTCCGTGAGATCTTCCACGATCGATTAATCTCGAAAAAACTTTGGCCGCCTCACTCACAAGACTTGAGTCCTCCAGACTTTTATTTGTGGGTCTATCTGAAAGACAACAGTTTACCAAAACAACCCTAAGACAGTACAGGACCTGCAGAACAACATCATTACAGCCGTGAGGGACATACCAGCCAACACGCTGAAAAGAGTGTCTGCCAACATGTGTCGTTGGGTGAATTTGTGTCTTCAACCGAATGGTGGACAATTCCAGCATCTATTGTAAAGCGGTTTTCATTGCCTGTAAGTATGAGTGTCAATATAACAATATGTAAAAATATATATTCGTGGTAGAAATATTTGAATTCAGAGTTCGGGGACTTTTGAATCATCCTGTACAAAAGGCAGATTTTGTGCCACTGTGCACCAGAACCATCATGCCCTGCCGGGACTTTAGCACAGTAAATTAAATTCTCCATGCACACCATTCCATTTGATGCTGAGTAAGACAATGCAGTGGGAAGAAAGATTAAGAGACTCCAAGTACTACGGATTTTACATAGTTACTATGGAAATCGTCAGTCTGCTATGAACTTCGCAAAACATTGAGTATACTATGGAAATCTAAAATCTCAGCAAAATAATGACATTAAACATCTGTGTAAAGTTTATTTTTGTATTTTCAAGATTCTAACATTTGTTGAACATTTTTTCAATATCACAACATTTCTTCATTTTTTTTTACTGTTGTTGTTTTGTTTAATTGTTTATTCTGTTTTTTTTTTGATGTTATAATTGTTATAAGCATCTGGTCATGTGACAGAGTTTGCATGGCACCTGGAATCCTGGTAAAATTCTGAAACTTAATTTCCGTTTTTTTTTTTTTTTTTCAGCCCTTGGAAAGTCCTTGATTTTTGCATTTTGGTGAAAGGTCGTGGAGTAATACTGCTTTCTTTCCAACAATGAAAAATTTTAAGAAAATGGTCAAAAAATGAGGATAGGGTAGGGAGCAATTGAAAGAAAGTCGGCGAATCTAGAAAATCATATCACTAAGCCGTTCTCCGATATTCAGAGGTTTGCTCCACAAAGAAATACAAACTACCAGATATTTTTACTTTCTGTTGCCGTATCAAACTTCTCCATTTACAGCGATCATCACACACAACTAAGGCTTCACTGACATTCATCACATGCCGTACACAAGATCTTCATACTCATAATCTTTTTCTCATGCAGACACTTTTGAATCTGATCCTCCCATGACTTCCTTTCCTGCCACTTAGGCTAAAAATATTTTCTTAGTAAGCATCTCATCACTCATTCTTTCAACATGCCCAAACCACTGAAGAATATTAGTTTCCACCTTGCTAACAACATTTTGCTTCACATTACAAAACTGCAACAGATCTTCATTCCTCACACGATCAGAATGTGTCTTGCCACAACCATAGGTAACTCATTTCTCCAGCATAATTTCTCCAGCACACAAACGACTCCTATGTTTCTTCTGTAGTACCCAGGTTTCACTGCCATACACCAGAGTAGCAACAATTACACTTTCATACACAGCTATGTGGGACTCTCTTGAGAATCCATCATTCCTGTGAAAACCTCCTAAAGCAGCTATGACTTTCAATAAAGAATTCACTCGTCTACTAATTTCACCATCCAATTTGTTCTCTCTGTCAAACATGCTTCCTAAATACACAAACTCATTCACCTGGTCAATCACTGTGCCATTTAGTCTTATATTACATTCCGTGCTAACAGTTCTTTACTCAAAAACCCTAACTTTGGTTTTTCCCTTATTTATACTCAGTTTGAATTTCATGCAAACTTCGTACATCTGGAACAACATACTCTGCAGCTCACGTTTGCTCTATGCCAACAGGACTCTGTCATTAGCATACAGCAATCTGCACACGCATAGATATTACTGAGACATAAACCAGTATTGCCCATTTTGGCACCACACATCCATAAATATATTAAACAGCCATGGTGACATTACACAACCTTGTCTGAATCCTGCACCAATAGAAAACCATTTTGATAAAACACCATTCATTCGTATACAGGCTCTATTGCCAGCATACATGGCTTTTACACTATTAAGTAGATTCTCAGTAACACCATATTCATTCAATACCTTCCACAAAAGTGTCCTATTTACTCAGTCATAAGCTTTCTATAAATCTATGAAGGCAGAAAAAACTTTCTTACCAACAGCCAGATACTTTTCAATCATCATGCATAATGTAAAATTTGGTTACTGCAACTTTTACCAGGCATAAAACCACTGTGAACATCCCACACTTTCTCTGATGTAAGACCTCATACTTTTTCAATAATGACCTTACCAAACACTTTCCCTGGCACACTCAGTAGGCTAATACTACAACAGTTCTTGCAGTCAGTTCGATCACCTTTTCTTTTATACAAGTGAACAGTGATAACATCTTTCCAATCCCGAGAGACCATTTCTAACTCCCAGCACAACTGGCAAATTTCAGTTAACCAGCCAATTACAGAGTCACCACCATATTTCAACATCTCACCAGTTATGCCATCAACTCCTGGAGCCTTACCATTCTGAAGAGATTTTAGAGCATTACACATCTCTTCTCTTGAGATCCCTCCTGTGCTTCCATCTTTCACTGTGATATCATCTGCTTCTGCCTAAGAATCACCTTTGCTTTCTTGATCTAATAACTCACAGAAGTATTTACCCTATCTTTCACTTAACTCATTGGGCTCTCATATCATTTCCCCAATCCTATTCTTCACACAACTTACAACTTTGTTTCCCGTATTTTTCCTGAGTCTTATTTAATTTCAAAAGTTTTCCTATAAAATGTTCATAATCACACCGAACATTATTGCTGTGGCAGCGATGAGAAGGTCACATCATTTTGTGTCCGTACTTTAATTTTTTATGACTTCCTTCTTTTTTTCTCTCTGCCTGATTATATTTTTATTTTTTGATGTTTTCTCTCCGAGTGTGTGTGTGTGATCATGTTCCTCGTTTTTAATATCTTCGGAAATAATGAAAAGGAGCAACTTCATATTTTTTAGAAATTGTTGTGCATGTTTCCCTATTTCTAATGTGCACTTCAAAATTAATTAATAGAGACCAGTTGTTTTCACCCCTTTCCCTTTTATTAAACAAAATTAAATTTCTAGATTGTTATTTAATCTGTTTGTGGTGGAATACGCACCGTTTCTGTGCCTCGTAAAATTGTTTCACGGCAGAGTGAGTAACGCAGTATCGATTTTTCCCATTTAACTTTCCATAAAATTTGTGTTTTTCAATTTCTTAGTCACTTCTTACTCATACATAAGATTCTTCCGTGGTTTCACTGAATTCCGCTTCTTCGGTCATCGTTTGGGCCATTCTCGAGATTGATGCAAAAACAGAGCTTTTTTTTTTTTTTTGGGGGGGGTCTAAAACCTATAATATATAATTTTATTATTTATCAATTATAAATACGCGCACCCCTGAACGTGCATTGATGTCCCAGTTTTTTATTTTGAAAAGCTGGCAGCTCTGCTAAAGTGTTTTCAATTTGCAAAGTTTGGTGTACTCTTAAGTAATATTAAAAAAAAATGATTCACACAGAATGTGAGGCATGATACTTTGTGATGCATTGCAGTTGGAAAAAAAACTCATAACACATAATGAAAGGTTCCTCAATGCTTTAAGTGAAATGTTGAAAAGTAGAATTATGAATGTTTCATTCTCTACTTCTTACTCAAAGCATTAAATATATGAGTACAAAATTCAGGTTGCATAACTATACTTTTGATTAACCTACTTACCTGGGACTGGGATCACAGCTGGAGGAAAATTTTGATATGAGTGAATGAGTGAGTAACAGAGTGCAGACTGGATGAAATAAGAAGAAGAAAAATCTTGTTAGTGATCAAAGTCTATCAATGAGAATGAAAAGTAATGACATTCAAGACTGGTATGCCAGCACTGTTGTACAATGGTAAAATCTGGGTGATGACAAGGCAAATAGAGAAAAAGCTAAGCATTGCTTTAATAAGGATACTGGAGTAGATATACACATTTACCAGAAAAAACTCATTAAAATTGAGAGGATACAAGAAACAGCAAGAAGTTTCAAAGAAAGCTGAAATGGCAAAATTTCACAGACAGTCATGCATTTCAAAGGACAAAATATGGGGGATGTACAGTACTGAACATACAGACAGCAAAAAAGGGGGAGAAATGTAGAATAAAGCAACATGAAATAGAGAAACTGTTTAAACCAGTGTTACTAAAGTCATTATATACTTTTGTGGAACTTTTTTATGAACATTTTCTTGAAAAGACACTAGACAAACCATGGCAGAGTTTCATCTATTCAGTGATGTAAATAGCCAAAACACAAGGGTTTGAAGCAACAGGAAATCACACATACTGCAAGAGATGTCTTTGCATTCTTCATGGTGTATGACGAGTGGTGTTATCATTAGACTTATTTTCTTTGAAAAGATGCTGAATTCTGAGCAGTACATACACATATTTGTTTTCAGGAACCAGTTGTATGCCAATAAGTCCCACTAATGTTATTTCCAACAGTATGAGTGGCAACATGGAGGATTTTTAAGCTTGGCTTCAAAAGGCATTTGATCTCTATGATAGCCAGACCTAACACTGCAAGGCTTTTTCCTCTGGTGATAATCCATGGATATGTTTCTGAAAGCAGTCCAAGCATACTTACAAAATTTACTAAAGGGATATGGCACGACATTTCATGTTACATTGCTTAAATTTTTTTATAGGCCAAATTTCAAACATTTATCATGATTCTTGATCTCAAAGACTACAGTCTTGTGACGATTATATATATTAAGATAATATAACATAGTTTATTATCAGTTTTATTATTTGGAACTTTTTTATTATTTTTATTATTCTTAGTTTATTATCAGTTTTATTTTTTTTATTAAGTAGTAGTATTATTCGGAACTGTGACCTAAAGTCATTCATGGCTAAACACTGTTACGAACCATAAATTTCTCTTTGAAGAAGCAAAACTAATTGACAAGCCAGATTCAACCACCAAACTTGATATTTTGAAAGCTTTCCATATATATCAGAAGTCTTTGCAACTTGTTAATGACACGGCATCCACCCCATTTCTGTCAAGCGCATGGAAGCAACTAACCAAAACCCATGACTGTAGACACCATTTATGATACCATATACAATTTGAATATTTACATTCCATTCGTCCTGATAAAGCTAGGTCAATACCCAGCAAAACCATGGTCGACTTGAAAAAAAAAATTGTGACAAACTATGTTGTATTATCTTAATATATTTTTCATGATAATTTTGCATACACGAGTTTCAAGTTTGTTTTGCAGGTAAAAACACTTTTTTTCTGATTAACATGTTCTATATAGTAAATAAAAGTTAGTGCTTCCTAAGTTTTGAATTGCCCTGTATAATACCTTATTCATGAGACAGGAAAAACTACTTTAATTGCACTCTGTGTGTTAACTTTAAACAAATTCAGAGAAATAATTTGTTGGGAAAAAATAAAAGTTTAAGCCTACAGGCAAACAGCTGTAATGATTAAGATTAACTGTGCATGAAATTCGAAAGCGTGCGGGACTGACATGGAGAAAACTGGTCCAAGACAGACCATTGTGGAAGAAACTTTGGGAAACCATCCAGCAGTGGACTGATGACAATAATGATGATGATAAGTAGATGAAATAATTCTGGCCCTTCATATTTTTGACAGATATAAACAGATGTGAAAGACAATTCCTCTGTTATAATATATTACAGTACATGTATTTACTATTTCGCTTTCTGTTCGACACGTTTATATTAACGTTGAATCCCGAGTTGGGCATTTCATAATAAAACATCAAATAAAATATGCCCTTTTTTTATAAAAAAATTATAACTGCATATAAATATGTAACAGTCGACTCAATAAAACATATCTACTTACTATCATTGTTGTTTGATGTAGGGTTTTTCATTTCTTCATATTAGGCTCACGTATTGTTTTGTATTCTGGGTTAGGCCGATGTGAAAAATATATAAAGATTGAATTTCTTTACTGTAATGCCAAATAGCAATAATTAAAACATATTACAGTAAAGAAATTCAATCCTTTGCTTACAAGCTGGAGAATATCTACCAGGATATATCTAGTTTTTACGTAAAAAATGTGATTCACTGGTGTGGAAAAATTAAGGACGAAGAGGAGAAATGAGCATAACAGCAAAACAAGCAGGCAGAACGGACCGAAAGACCACTCAGGAGATAGACTAGGGTCCGGTACGGTAGGGCATGTGCATGTATGCAGCATGACGTGGAGGGGGGTTGAAAGGGTATAAAGCACATGGGCATTGTACGTTCAGCAATTCGGTGAAAGCTATTGCACGGTGTACATCGGTTTAAACAACGTTGAGTTGCTGCCACCATGTGATATGGCCAACAGGCAATCCAGTAGATGACATCTGGATGACTTTACCCGAGGTCGTGTCATTGGGAAGTTGGAAGAAGGTCGAAGTGTGACTAGCGTGGCTGAGGAGTTCGGGATCGCTCACAGCATCGTTTCACGAGCTTGAAGAGCATTTCAAACGACAGGAACAGCTGTCCGAGAGTTTAGCAGTGGTCATCCGCGACCAACCACGGCGGCGGATGACCGGTGTATTGTCCTACAGGTGAGAAGAGACAGACGACATTCAGTGGGAGAAATCGCAAGGCACATGCAACAGACAACTGGACGTCCGTTATCGTGTTTTAACGTGGCCAGGAGGCTGCACAAAGGTGGTCTATTTGCACGACGACCAGTACGGTGTGTGCCATTAACGCCTGCTCATCGTAGATGACGGTTTCTGTGGTGCCAGGAACACAAGAACTGGACACATCAGCAATGAGGTCGAGTTCTCTTTACGGATGAAAGCCGATTTAGTCTGACGAGCGATTCTGGACATATATGCATCTGGAGAGAGCAGAGAACACGCAATCACACCTCCAACATCATTGAAAGGGACCAGTTTGGAGGTGGCGGAGTTCTCGTTTGGGGCGGTATCATGCTTGGTAGCCGCACTAACCTCCACATCTTCCAAGGAGGTTCAGTCACTGGTGTCCGCTATTGTACCGAGGTTCTCCTGCCTCACGTACGTCTGTTTAGAGGTGCTGTGTGTCCCGAGTTCCTCTTCATGGATGACAATGCTACACCTCAGCGTACAGTGGCTGTCTCAAAGCTGTTGGAGAGTGAAGATATTCAATGCATGGATTGGCCTGCAAGGTCTCCAGACCTAAATCCAATCGAACACATGTGGGACCTTCTCGGGAAACGCTTTGCAACGTCACCAGCCGCCAGCAACGATACTGCAGCTGCAATTGGTGCTACAAGGGGAATAGGCCGCGATGCCTCAACAGCTCCTTGACAACCTCATCCTCAGCATGGACAGATGTTGTAAATTCTGCAACGCAGTCAGGGGTGATCATATCACCTACTAAAAACTGGATTTTTCTTGGCAGCCGCCTGTCACATGGACGTTTCTGTCTTCTGTCCAGTTGTGCTCGAAGCTACCTTTTCAATAAAGTGCCTTTGTATCCTTTGGATTCCTTGTTTGGATGGTTTTGCTCACTTGTCCCACATTCTTACATCTTGGGGATTTTATGGTATGATTTAAGTCGATGTGGAGCACTTCTGCACAACGTTACATTTGAAAAACCGTCTCATCCTTAATTTTTGCACGCCAGTGTACTTGAATATTTTTCCTGTGGGCGTAACTCAGAATACAGCACATAAGCCTAATATGAAGAAGTGAACAACCCTACAACTAACAACAATGACAGTAAGTAGTCATGTTTTATTGAGTTGACTGTTACATATGCACTTATAATTTTAAAAAATAAAAGACCCAAAAAAAGGGCATATTTTATTTGATGTGTTATTATGAAATGCTCAACTCGGGATTCAATGTTAATATAAACGTGTCGAACAGAAAGCGAAATAGTAAATATGTTTACTATAATATATGATATTGATACCACGTAATTTGTTGCACTCACTGCTATGATATTTTGAGGCAAATGAATCTAATCCTCTGTTATAGTGTTATATACCCCACTGTCATATGCAAATTGAAAACACACTTTTTGGTGTCCATAAAGGTACTCTGCACATGTGTAGCAAAAGCTGATAAGTGAAATCAGCCTTTAAAAAGTGAAGCAATTATGACCCTGCTCAGTTTAAAGTTTAGCGATACAGGTGCTTTTGGGGAGAAATAGGTGTTAGTGATTTTTACCAACTGCTCGCAGACAAAAATAACGAAATAACTTGTTGAAAAAAATTTTGTTAGTGCAGCCTTTACCAGGCATAAAACCACTCTGAACATCTCACACTTTCTCTGATGTAAGGGAAACTGTGGGATGTTTAGAGCAGTTTTATGCTTGGTAAAACTGCACTAATCAAATTTTTGCATTGTGCATTATGATTGAAAAGTATCTGGCTGTTGTTAAGAAAGTTTTTGCTGCCTTCATAGATTTAGAGAAAGCTTACGACCGAGTAAATAGGACACTTTTGTGGAAGGTATTGAATGAATATGGTGTTACTGGGAATCTACTTAATAGTGTAAAAGCCATGTATGATGGCAGTAGAGCTTGTGTACAAGTGAATGGTGTTTTATCAAAATGATTTTCTATTGGTGCACGAGTCAGACAAGGTTGTGTAATGTCACCATGGCTGTTTAATATATTTATGGATGCGTGCATGCGTAATGCCAAAATGGACAATACTGGTTTATGTCTGGGTAATATCTGTGTGTGCGCAGAGTATGTTGTTCCGGATGTACGAAGTTTGCATGAAATTCAAACTGAGTATAAATAAGGGAAAAACCAAAGTTAGGGTTTTTGAGTGAGGAACTGTTAGCACTGAATGTAATATAAGACTAAATGGCACAGTAGTGATTGACCAGGTGAATGAGTTTGTGTATTAAGGAAGCATGTTTGATAGAGAGAACAAATTAGATGAAATTAGTAGGCGAGTGAATTCTTCATTGAAAGTCATAGCTGCTTTAGGAGGTTTTCACAGGAATGATGGGTTCTCAAGAGTCCTGCATGGCTGTCTATGAAAGTGTATTTGTCGCTATTCTGATGTATAGCAGTGAAACTTAGGTACTACAGAAGAAACATAGGAGTCGTTTGTGTGCTGGAGAAATGTGTTACTTACGGAGGGTTTGTGGCGAGACTTGTTCTGATTGTGTGAGGAATGAAGATGTGTTGCTGTTTTGTAATGTGAAGCAAAATGTTGTTAGCAAGGTGGAGACTAATATGCTTCGGTGGTTTGGGCATGTTGAAAGAATGAGTGATGAGATGCTTACTAAGAAAATCTTTTAGCCCAAGTGGCAGGAAGTCATGGGAGGATCAGATTCAAGAGTGTCTGCATGAGAAAAAGATTATGAGTATGAAGATCTTGTGTACGACATGTGATGAATGTCAGTGAAGCCCTAGTTGTGTGTCATGATCGCTGTAAATGGAGAAGTTTGATACGGCAACAGAAAGTAAAAATATCTAGTAGTTTGTATTTCTTTGTGGAGCTAACCTCTGAATCTCAGAGAACAGCTTAGTGATGTGTATGTATGTAACAACTGCATGGTGAATTAGATTTGCCAGTTACTGTTCAACGAACAGAACAGTTGCTGAATCAATCAAGACTTCGTTCAAGAAAACTCCAGAGGAAACCAATGTTGTCTTCAGTCCACAAAGCCAATCAAAAAGAATTCATTCACAGCTATACAATTTGAAGCTCTGAGTGGCAAAAAGTTATTTTCTCTGATGAGAGAAAATTTAATCTGGATGGTATGCAAGAAAGATGACAAACAAGAACCAAGGATGACAAACAAGAACCTCTAATGTTTTCCACTTGACATCAAGGAGGTGGTTTGGTCATGATATTTGGTGCAATTGGCTGGAAAGAAGAAAACAATATTGTATTCATGGATGGGAAAATGAACAGTTCTGGTTACCAACAAATGTTAAGCAAACAGTTTCCTCAAAATGGACGGTATAATTTTTTTTCAGCAGGACAACTTCAAAAGTCACGTGTCATAAGCATCCCAGATTTGGTTAAAGTAAAAAAAAAAAAAAAAAATACTAGAACCTTGTCCGGCAAAATCACCTAATCTAAATACGAGGTCCAATCAAAAAGTTCCAAGACTAGGCTGATATACCACAAAGTACTTACGTTACTTAAGTCTGGCTCTGATCTCTCTCAAAGTAGTCTCCTTTGGCAGTGATACACTGCTGCCAGCGTTTCTGTCACTGTTGAAATGCTCCCTGGAAGTCCTGTTTGCGAATCGTGTCGAGCACTGCCTGCAATTTGCACTGAATCTCGTCCATGGTTTCAAAACGGTGACCCTTGAGTCTTAGCTTCATCTTTGAGAACAGAAAAAAGTCGCAGGGGGGCCAAATCCGGCGAGTGAGGCGGGCGAGAAAGGGTAGTCATGCTGTTGTTGTTGCAAAACTGGTGTGTTGCTAATGCTCTGTGAACTGCTGCATTGTCGTGATGGAGCAGGAAATCACCCCTGTGCCACATTTCAGGTCGTTTGTGACGAATGTCCTCCCCAAGATTCCGCAGAACATCGCAGTAAATAAGAGCGGAGACGGTCTGGGCCTGGGGGGCGAATTCACGGTGCACAACCCCACAAATGTCGAAGAACACGATGCGCATGCTTTCTGTTGCACTCTGGACCTGTTGGGCCTTCTTCGGTCGTGAAGATGTCTGGCTCTTTCACTGCGATGACTTTTGTTTGGTCTCCAGGTTACGACCCAAGTCTTGTCCCAAATGATGACCTGCAACAGGAACCTTGGTTGATTCACCACCTGCTGGCGAAGATCTTGACAGAGTTCGACACGGAGCGCCTTCTGTTCGGGATTCAGAATTTTCGGCACAAACTTTGCAGCAATGCAGTGCAAGTTCAAAACCGATGTCAGAATTTCTTGCACTGTTACGTATGACTCATTGATGATGGTAGCAATGTCTTGAATCGTTCACCGATGATCCTCATGCACCAGTTCCCTAATTTTGTCCATATTTTTGGGGTTTTGCTCATGGACGGTTGCCCCGATATCTTGTCATCTTCCAGTGCTGTTCTGCTGCTAAGTGTCACCTAAAACACCTTGCATAACTCATTGCTTTATTGGCATAATCCTGCCGCAACATTTCACGAGCCTCCATTCCAGATTTGCCGAGTTTGACACAGAATTTAATGTTTGCTCGCTGCTGTAGTTTGCAGTCCATACCGAAATCGCAGCTGTGTTCTGCACGTGGTCACCAAACATCGTGTAGCACAGCTCCCGATGTTCACAGAATGACACCACTTGGCACAATGGCTCATGAGGGTCACTGCTCTAGACCGCTGCTTACGCATCTGTGTACTGCCATCTGTTGGCGTGCTATGTCTCTAGTCTCGGAACTTTTTGATCACACTACGTATAATAAAGAATGTGTGGTATATGCTGACATGGAAGGTGTATGAAAATGGCCGTCGTTTTATGAATAAGGGCAGTTTGAAAACAGCTATTCTAGAATCATGGAATTCTATCAATATGAAATATGTATATTCAGGACTTGTATGACAGCATGCTTACCTCATCAAATGCAGGCTTTCTACAATGCTAAAGGTGGGTGGACAAAATATTAAAAATCTCCAGCTTCTAAAAGTGACACATGAATTAAAAGCCCAGAGAGCCATAATTATTTCACACTTTCTTTATCACTTGAATGTGCACAAAGCTTGTACAAATGCATTTTTGAGCATAAGAACAGTTTATCTTTCTTGTACATAATTTAGAGTACAATTCAGTGTCATCTGTTTTCTCCATATTGATTTTTCTTTTTGCTGAATAAACGACACATGTGCCATAATTATTTCACTCACTGACTTTTCATTTTTGCTATTAGTACTTTTTCACTCACTGACTTTTCATTTTTTGCTATTATTTTCACTCACAGACTTTTTCATTTTTTTGCTATTAGTACTTTTTTATAATGTACAGCACAGTTGTCAACTGCAATTAGCATTTACATGGATTCTCAGCTCTACTTTGAAGTATCTTTTACCATAATGTTTTTTTTTCAATTTGATGTCTATGCATATAGCAGTCTAATGTATCATTTTTAGTTTTTCTTGTTCAGATCATATGTTTGAAGTTAGTCATTGCATTCACAAAATGCACACACATGTATGTACATATCTCTTCATTTTACTCTGTTACAGACAGATTTACTTCTGAATCATTTCACAATGCATAAGATTTGTTAAAATATCAATATCTATTGTTTCAGCAGCCCATTTTAATACTTATCTGCTCTAGTCTTGTTTATGAAGCATTTTCACACGCAAAGAAAAAAAATTAAAAATGGTACAAAAACAAAATAACCATGTGTAGTTTTTGGATAGAAAATTTCTGGTTATAACCATTCTCAATTATAAAAAGTTCAGCATTACTCCATTTTTTTTAAGCTTTCCCCATTTTTAATCATAGGTTTTTAAGGCTTAGATATTTCACAATAAAAAAAATTCAGTCTTTGAAAAATTTCTTTTTTATTCAACACCATGCCCAATATGAAGTTCCTGGATAAACCCCTGGTGATGTGAAAATATGTGCCCTGGTGTATGAAAAATATGATTTTATTTTTATTTTTTCTTGCTTTCTCATTTTTTTTTATTTTTTATGAAGAACATTTTACTCTCCAATAAGAAAAACTGTGCAAAATATATCTAGAAGAATGACAGTTATTCAGTAAAACATAATTCCATTTTTGGCTTTATTACTTTTTTATTACAAAAACTTTATACATGTAGAAATCGTTGAGAAAAATTTCTTGCAATTTGGTCACAATGGTACCTGCATTATCAAACAACTTGTGCTGAAAACTGTGGGACCAATCATTTGAACTGAAACAGATTTTCACATTAGGGGCAAAGGAGCAACAGATTAAATCAAACAGTGGTACCTTTTTATTACTCCAGGTACACAATGTTTAATGCAGGAAATCATTTGAGCAAGGTAGAGACTGTCTAAATCAATACCATAATAAAAATATGCTATAAATATATTACAAAGTTTAAGGTTGTACAAAAAAGTGTCCATTGTTTAGACACAACTGTTTGCTCTCCACACAAAATGCTTGCAATACACCTTCATTCAGGCCACTGGGATATCATGCCTCATGGGCCGACAAACCCAAGAAGTCAGGAGTGGAACACTGCTGATAGTGGCAACTGTAAGTGCCCAGCAAAGGTTGAAATTGAAGTTTAAAAACACACATGAGGCAAAGTTTGTGCCTTTGTATCACACCAACATTTGTTTTTTTAAACCAAAGTGAACCTCACTTCCAAAATTTCTGAGCAGCAGAGGTTGTCAGTGAAAGGTGCATTTAATCAATCATATCGCAGACACATACTTGGTACTTGCCACTGAAGAAAGTAAAATCCAGCTATGGTCATTCCATGCTCATTCATTTTACAAATATATTATTGTTGAATATGCGCATCATTGGCACACATCCATTTAGAGCTGATACGACAACAGGTGAATTTTGGTGCACATCTGATGAAGGAGCTTTGACATTTTCATTTTCATTTTTTTTTTTTTTTTTTGTAGTGATTTGTATGTTTTCTCCAACTACGGTGACAATGGAAGTGAGAGGTGTATGAAACAATTCAGATGGGAGGGAACAGGGAGCGGGAGGAGCAAACAGAAAATTCTATCACAGTGCAGTCCACGTAGACTGGGAACTAGAGAATAAGACAATCTACACATCTATCAACTACTTTACAAGTGGCTTTTCACGAGTCATGACTTGTGAATCATATGTTGCCTTGTAACATTGCTTGAGGCAGTATTTACCAACATACACAGATCAATATATATATCTTGAAATATTGCCTTGTTTCAATTTTCAGTTTTGCATCACTCCTAGAATCAGCATTGAAAATGTAGTAAATTTTACTATCACTATTTTTTATATATATATTTTTTCCCTTTTTCTACCTGTCATCATGCCAAAATGCACTAAAGGCCCCTTCAACAATGAGGAAAAATAAGTCTTTGTTCTTTTAGGGAAAAAGAGAGAAAAATTGAACAAAAACGAACAAAAGGGTAACAATAAAAAGTAAAAGTGGAAGACTCAAGGCGAAGGCTACAGAGGACTATGTGGAATAGCGTTTACTGACAGAGTGTATTAGGATTCATAACTGATTACTTGGTTCTGCAAAAACTTTTTTTTTGACTAATAATTGTGCATACTTATGAGGTAATTTCCTGTGAAAATAAGCCAATATTCACAATGTTATACAGCACACAATTTTTATTGGTCCTTAAAGTGCAAAAATAAAGCTTTGTGATCATTGTTGAACAGCTGTGCTTTCAAAACATATAATAAGAATGCATCATTACATCTATCCCATTTTGATGCTTTGTTAACAAAATCTGCCACTGATATTACAAAAGTAAATGTTCCCTTCTGTACAATGTAGGAATAAACAAAAAGGAACACTTACTTTTTGTAAACATATCACTTGAATATTAAAATAAAACCTAGTTTTGGGGAGTGCAAAAATTTGTGCTGCTAAAGTACAGTTGGAAGCTTAAAATGAAACGTTTGGAAGCTTTGATCAAATTCAATTCGTGAAATTTCAGGAAGCAAATTTTTTTTTTTTTTTTATGTTAAATGTTTTCAAATATTTCTTTATTCTGGTGTATTTCCCATTCTGATCTTTCCTGTGAAGAGCAGTTTAATCCTCAACCTACTCATTTTTTCCAGGGGAATTTTCATAGTGCAAGCCCAGAGAATATCCTATACTAATAAAAATGTGGCATAAGATTATTTATGTTATATCAGCATATAACTTAAAAATTCACTGCTCGAGTAATAGTTTTGGTTTGGTTCATTTGTTAGGAATGTTTTCTTTTGCTTGGTTTTTACCACAGTAAAAAGTTCTAATGAATGTATGTGCTACAATTTAGGAGATTCTGAATCCATTTAATTTACTAATCAAAAATTTTCCAGCTTCTCACTCTATAAATGTAGCTTAATACTGCAGGAACATTGTACAAGAAGTATTTCATATTCAGATGAAGGCAAATTTTTCTATTCTCAATGTACATATTGCCACATGACTTATTTGCATTAAGTAACACATGATAGTACTGGATTACTGTATTAATTTGTACTATCAAATAAAAATAATGTCAGAAAAAAGCATTACCAAAGCACACTTTAAAATATGTGTAGGTAAGGCTTGAATTTCTTATTTCTTGGTACCAGATCAATGATAAGTACAAATATATCAATGTATTTTTTTCAATCTTTTCATAATACATTACTGCCTTTTATATTGTCCTAAAGACAAAGCAAAAAGTAGAGCATTATGAATTTTTTAATTCCTCAAGTTATATGATGCTCTTGATCACAGGCATATAGCATTGGAGGAAACCCCCAACTTTAGAAAATCTAAATGTGAGGAAAAGCCTATGATGAGGCGGCAAATATGAATGGGAGGTTTAATGAAGTTGCTATGAAGTTCAAAGAAGAAAGACTGAGTTTTATGAACACACATGCATATTTTTATATTCAACTTTATATAACATTATTCATGTATCAGCAAAAATATTGCTCATTATCAACAGTGTTTGTAAGAGTAATGCACAACAACAAAATTTGTTATGCACTTAAAAGATCCAAATTTTGCAACATTTACAGAGAAACTGTTTCCAAGAATTGTCTCTCCCAAAATGAAAACATCAGTCTACACTTGGCACCCCTAATCTTTTGGTCACATATGTCCTTGACTTCAATTTTCTTGGTCTATGTCCTTGATTTCAAATGTGGCATATAGAAGGCAGAACAGAATATGCATTTGTAAGATTTAACGGTAACACAATGTAAACCAAATAAAAAGTTTGATCCAAATACACTCTGTAACACAATTTCCGGAAGAACATAAATCAAAAGCATGCATTCATTACAAAGGCACTGGAAGTTGCACATGTGGTCAGTGAGTATTTGATCATGTCAATGAAAATGGTTCTGCTTGACAACAAACAGCAAAGGATGCAAATGGACTGGTGAGAAGGGAACAATGACAAATGAAAATATGTTTAGACTAGGTGCTTTCAAATTAGAGCCAAAGTTTGCTGATTAAAACTGCCATTGTTTGGCACACACACTGACAAGTTCAGCTTGGGCTTAACTGAGTAACCTTGACTTCAAACAGCATCTTCTCAAGCTATATTTCTCTCAGTTATGCAAGACATCAACTGTGTGCATATACATATTTATATATATAATCAATTATTACAATTTTGCATAGCAAAACATATCACTTTGTATAATGACACACCCAATTAGTATAACATTTTCAAGATTAATCATATTCAAAAGAATGAAGAAACTGCCCACCTCATAAGCTCTTTCATTTTTAATTTATAAAATGCAGAACAAGCTCTTAACAAAATAAATACATTTAAGTGCAAATGAATACAATTTTATACTACTGAGAAGAGATATAGATATTTAAAGAATCTTTTTACTGAGCAAAAAGATTCCTTATGAAGTTATAACAGTGTCTTCTAAAAATTTACCATAATAAAGAAAATATAGAGAATATCTGTGGCTAATACAATACTGCATATGTTTATAATGGTACTGCAAATCTGACACCAAAATGATCTTTGGGAAATACAGGTTATATTTTACTACTAATGAGCTATATATACTATACAATGACACACATTTTGTTGACCAAATGTTGGAGAAAATATACCTATGATATAAGATTCCTCCTTTTGCGTAAACATTTATTTTTAGTGTACCAAATAATTTTTTAATGAGATATCCTCTATGATAAATACATGACAATTGAATTTCACCACATTATTATATAAACTAATTTCTAAATCGAAAACAAAGCATCATTTCACAATATTATTGTGCAAATTAGCATTTTATGTACCATTTTACACACTGTATAATCTATATATTCCTTGCATATATCCTATTATAAAGGCTTTGCTTGATAAAATATTGCTTTCCATAAAAGTGTTTTACTACAGCATGAAAATAATTATTTCTTTTATTGCTTTTCACTTGTGCAGCTAAACATAGTGTTTCATGCAAAGTAAACTTCTAAAGATAGTAAAAAAAAAAAGTTAAAATTTGAACAGATGTATTAATCTGATATTGGAGCTATTGCTGGCATGTTAAGAATGATGAAATGAATGTACTGTGCACCCCACATGAAAACTTGATGTTTTTTGTTTGTTTGTTTTTTCATAATATTTTAATGTTAAAAGGCTCGTAACATTCCTGCTGTCTAGTTTTATTATTGCAATAAGAATTCCATAAATGCAGCATTAGTTATTCTTTCACCAAGACTTGTCTATAATTTGCAAACAATTAAAAAAAATACCTTTATGTAAGTAAGAAATAGAAATACAATTAAACTGTTAAAGGAATGATATGATCAAGTGACTAACAGAAGATGAAAGAAACAAGCAAGCATTTTTAGAACTCCTATTAAAAAAAAATTCTGCCTCGGATGCTATTAGTAATTTTCCTATTTACTTCACAGTAGCATAAAATTTTATCTTTCACAGCAAAATAGACTTCTATGAGTTATATAAATTAGTTTTTCAAGCAGCAGTAACTTGCAATTATTTTAATTGATGAATCCTTAACACACTGAAATTTCTTACACTGACAATACTTAAGTAGAACTTCTTTGCTATTAATATAATTGGAAATTGCCAATATTTTTGCAAGCTAAAACGGGTTTTTAGATGACTTTGCAAATACCTTCACATATTAGTACATTTAATTTCTTATCAGTATTTTAGCAAAATGATACAGTTAGTTTTGATGACCTTCCAGTACATCCCTAAAAACATTAGAAGCTGATAAAAAGGTAATGCTGCTTAGAAGCACCTCAAAGAGTACAAAGTTATTTTCTGAACAGACTGTTGCCAAACCAGTAGCTAGTTCTCTGGTGTCAAAGCCTAATGTTATTGGGAAGGTAACCAGAAGTGATTCATTTAAATAAGTTACATGCAGTTTCTGTATACTTTCTAAAGAAACTAACTAGCATATAAATTTTACTCCAGATGCTGAATTATTCAGTTTTTCCTGTGTCTACCTTGTAATTCATTATTGAAATTTATCAAAAATATCAGGTAAGATTCAACATCCCTCATTCTTTGCAACTTTCCCAGTCTAGAGTTTGCATCATGTCAAGCAGTTCCCTTCAGTGTATCCTAATAAATACGAACAGTATACTGACAGTATGAATTTTACATTTTCAGAGTACAAAGTGTGTATGGGTAAAAATATATAAATATAGTTATCAGCAAATGGACAGCATATAAAGATGCCATGTACCCTACAATGCATTCTACTGTGTACAATGACAAATAATTTTACATTCAGTGTAGGTATAGGTTTTAAAAAGCTTAGAAAAACCTAAGCACCCAGAGTGTGTCAAATTGAAGAAACAAATTTCTACAGCCCAGAATGTTACACGAAAAAAAGAAATGCAAGCATTTTCATCCAATTAATGATATTAACATTGCAGATCAAATTTTCTGGTATTACACGCCAAAAAAGAATTTTTCTAACCCATTTTTATTCTTTTGGCCACTGTTCCTTTTTTTTTTTTTTTTTTTTTAGCACTGATGAATGAGAGAGTTGAACATCCCTTTTATGTATGCACTGGTACAAAAGTTTGTAAAGAAAAAGTGAAACACTAGTTTCTATCCTTTAGACTAGACACGCTTTCAACCATAGGAAATATTAATTTTCAAGACCTACACTGTGGCTGTTGATTTTCAATAAACTAGTTCTTATTGAACTGGAAAAAAGTCACTATTACTTGGTATTATCATGATTAATATTGGTGATTATTAATATTTTATTTGATTTTAGAAGTAGCAGTAACATTCCAATTCTGTTGTCTGTTATTTGTTCTAGAGAACATTTTCTATTGCACTGATAGATTCCATCATGAATTAAAACCAGCAAAACTGCATGTCCTATGTGTTGTAATGTGCACACACAACTCTGCTATGAACAAAGCTTGGAAAGAAATAGATAAAATTAAATTGGCGTAGACCAGATGAGTTAACGCAGATAATAAGAATCTATGTGACAAAAAATAAAAGTTTATAATAAATAAAAAAATATTATATAGATTTTTTACAAAAATCTGATTTTTGAAGTGCACCTTAATCTGTCATCTGGATTCACCATGATCAAAAAACAAAAAAGACTGGTCTATCTAGCAAGAGTGGCATCAGTTATTATTTCAGTGTGAATCCTGGAAACAAGTTAGCTACCACACTGTCTAAAATTTTAGTTTTCTCTATATGCTTTCCATAAACATCTTCATTTCTTATTAATTTGGTTGGAGTTTTGGAAACTAATATGTCATCTCTTATTGCTAATAAAAACAACTAGCCCTGTACCACTACTAGTTAAAAAAGATCTTCTAAACATATCTATGAAACAGAGTTTAACACATTTTTATGCTAGTTTTATTCCACAAATTTGGTACCACTTTTGGTGACACAAAAGTGAAAATCTAACAGATAAAATCCAAGTTAACTTACGTAAGGCTGAATGAAGTGAAATAATTGTAATCAAGAAGTCTTCATGGAGTTCCAAATATTTAACAAAAATAATTATGCCTGAAACCAATATTTATGCTTGCATACAACATGTAGGTACTGTTGTATTATACTACAGTTAATGCTCCAAAACTACAGAAAGTTTAGTGACCAATTAGAGCAAGCTTATTTGTTGAAACCACTATATGTTTATTCTATCATACTGTTTCTTTTTTCTTTCTACACTCAAACAGATTTCCTGTAATTTAACCAAATTTATCATGTTAAAGACTCTGGTATTTCTAAAATACAGGCCCCTCTTTGTATTATATGATGAAGTTTCATGCCTATACTGCATTTCCCACATTAAACAGACCCATCTTTTGCACAGGTTCTTACGAGTGGGACCCTCTCTGTAGCAAAATGGCAAAATTTTGTATAAATTCAATCTTAAAACTGTTTAAATTATTTACATACAATACAGTTATTTTAAAAAGTTATTCCACTGTACTATATGAGTACAAAAAATTTATATTTAGTAATTTGCATGCTATGATATTTGCAATGCTAATTAGAGTTTATTCTTAACTGAATAAATTTGTTTCATATTTTAAGCGCACATTTCATATTTTTTAAAAGTTAGTACAGCTATTTTAATTACTATTTTTAGGAAATAAAACGTATGGTATAAGAATGCAATACTCTTAATGAAAAACAAGTAAAAGTCAACACTACCAATACATCAGTGAACAAAAAGGCAGTTTCTTTTTTCTTTGAAACAGATTTTTATGAAGCACTGTAAAAGTTAAGATCCAACTTCATATACATAAATGAAATGACTAGGATGTTCCATTTAATACATGCATAAAAGAAGGGAAAACAACTATTTGGCTTAGCTTAAATCCAAATATATGTGAAATAAAAGTAAATCTCTTCCTTATTTTAAAGATAATAGAAAAAGCTGCAATAGCGTGATTTTGTTGATCTATTTTTTTACAGATTTTTCAAAAACCACATTATGCAAGATACTGCAGCATAGAAATTCCTTTTACAGCTATGTCAGTTCATGGCTTATATACAAAGCATCAAAACAAAATCAGTTGTACATTCAGTAAAAAAAGTCAAATAAAGAAAACATTTGATATTTCAAGTCACTTCTGCATTGCTCTTCTTATACACTGATACAAATTTTGCTTGTACAATTTTTTTCCATTTTCTTTAAATTTTGCCTTTAATGCATGCAAAAAATTCTGGTAAAGAAGCAATTAGATATGTATAACATTACTAAATTAGCTGTATATCCATTCCTGAAGCAAGCATGAATAATTAACCAAGTACTGTTTTTGTTACGTGCAACGGAAACTTCATTTTCAAACTTATCATTTATCTTGACTATTTCATAAGCTATATCAACAATGAATGAAAACTATACTAATTATGTTAGTTTATCAATACTGTTCTTTCTTTCCAACATTCAATCAAGAATGAATAATTAATAAAATTCAGTCTAAGGTAAGCCAAACAGTTATATTTCAGTGTCTGAAAGTTTCAAGTAAAGGAGGGATGAAATCAAAATTCAAATTATATATATTTTTTGCATGAAACAGAAAAAACTTTTCTTTCTTAAAAGAAAAAAAGAAAACTAAAGATGATGTACATGATATATTCATCTGCACTGATGGGTGGAATGTTTTGAATTCATGAAATTTAACCTAATGCAGCAACAGTTGGTAAATACCATTCATGCCACTTTCCAGTGCTCAGAGTTGATGCCTGCTGCCAAAGAAGACCAAGTAAAACTTGCATTTGAAGTTTGTATACAATAGCCAGTGCTCAATGAAATCAACTGTAGTTCAAATCACCCCAGTGCTGTTACTGCACCTGATGCTTGAAATTCTGCCACATGTACTGCTTTCGTTGCTGTCTAGGAACTGGGGGCAGAAAGGGTGGAATATTATTGATATTTGTTTGTTCCTTAATGTCCAACCACACCTAATTGCACCTCAGAGGGCATCCTGTATTGCATAGTGATGGAGGATCCCAACAAATGGCAGCAGGGCTGTCCCATGATAAGCTAAGCCGTGGCAATCGGTGAAGGTCTGACAAAACAAGTGTTTGGACATTGACAATGTCACACGTCCACTGACTGCCAAAGGTACTGTCACGCTTCTGACTCTCCACTCATTATTGCATGAACTTGCTCTAACTTCCATGCTAATTTGTTCTTTCTGGAAAATTCATCTTCCTCTAATGTCAGCATCAACTGTGGAAAAGAAAAGATACAGTTTTTTAAAACACAAACAGCATAATAAAACAAAATGCAAATTAGGAAAGTAAGATTGACTGCATTATCTTTTGCTAGGAACTGCCAACCCTAGTTACAGATCACGGACTATATTAAGCAGTAATTTTAAAACCAGGCAGCAATAGACATGAAATAAGAAAGTGTTCGATTAGAAGATTAAATTTATTTTTTATTATTATGTGTCTTATTTAAAGACAGTACACTTTAATACAGTCTATTGTGTTTTGGAGGCTACAATAATTTATATTTGGATTAATGAGGAGCTACACACAGTTGATTATAACTGAAGGTGGCTTTCTGGTGATAGATGAAGATGCCAACACAATCTAATATCTACCTCTGTGATTTTTTATTCATCATAGCAAAAGCCAGGTAAATGGAAAACTGTTTTTCTGCAGCAGAAGAACATACACTAAAGATTGTCTTTTGTTTTCAAGCTATTCTGATGTAATGTTACAGGAAGAGTGGTACACTACTTGTCACACATAAATCTGATTTAAAGCCTTGATGACTTCCCCTTTAACACTTATTAAAACAGAATACAACAGAACAAGATGGGTGAAGTCCTGTTTCAAATGAATATTTTTTTCTCTCTTGATAACTGTGTGATGACTTAGTTGTAAATATTATGCAGACAACTGGCATTACCCGCAGCCAGAAAATAAAAATAAAAATGCCAGACTGATTTATTATTGCTTATGCTGACAGAAAGGGACAGAGCTTTGGTCTCTCTCTCTCTCTTTCACTCATGCTCATTAAAGCACATTCAATGAAAATATCTTTTTAATCTGTAAACATTCAGTATGTATTGATTTTCTTTTCTGAAGGGCATAAGGCATTAAAATTCAGGACACCATCTGACTACCAACCTATGTTTGCATACTGAAGACATGAGGAATGATACCAGAGTTTATGCTTCAAGTAAGTTGAGTAGCCTGGAATGCAACAGAGATGATTTCGTCTGACCCATGAGAAATCACTTATGAAATTTATGTTTGCCGACTTCTTGGTCTGTTAAATTTTCTGCCCCCCCCCCTAAGTGGTTGTTAGTTGATTTTTTTTATGGATTACAAGTCTATGGTAATCACCCCAATAGTATGTACACCTGTACATGTAATTATTTTAATGAACACTGCTTTAAATCTTCTTTTACTTGGTTAAGTAGACACTCAGAGGTAGCATAATTATTAAAATGATACATAGTTGCAAGTAAGAATAAGCTTAAGGAATGTTGAACCAGAAAAACTCTGCATTAATGAGCACTTAAACTAGCAGCGTGACAACCACAAATGCTATTTTTGATAAGTTTTAACCCTGTTTCGTGGAATAACATTAAATTCTTAGAAGTGCTGCAGGTTGTGGCATGACAGAAACAAACAGGATACTACTGTTATAAATTACAGTATTTTTATATTTAGCTTTTAGGTTACTGCTGATTGTGTATGAGAGAAATGTCTCCCGACATCATTATACTGTTTTTTTTTCTCATTAATGTTAAATTTAGTGACGTAACAATACTGAATTTCAGTATTTTTAACAGATTTTGCCATGTTCTAAAACTTATGCTCAGTGCATTTTTGTAAGAAAAGTGGAAAAGACAAGTCAGAGGGGGGTGCAGGTGATGGATCTTCCCCTCATTCGCAATAACCTTGCAAGGATAAACATATGGTTCTAAAACGAGGGGGAAATCCGTGGCTATTTACCGTGAGAGTGATATCACACATGAACATACAATTGCATTAAATTATATTAATTCAACATTTGTCGAAATCATTACGTGGTTTATGAAATTATTAACTATATGTCAACAAAATAGTTTCCATATATTTACTGTTTCGCACATTACTAGAAATTTGAGCACGGGAAGAAACGTCAATATAATAAAAAATTCTTTATTTCAAATTTCAACTATATGACTGTACATATAATAAAAAAATTTCATATAAATTTGTAATCTTCATATAACGAAATTCTAAACAATCATAAGGAACATGAAAAAGGAATATGAGTTGCAAGTTGAAATAAAGAATTTTTTATTATATTGACGTTTCTTCCCGTGCTCAAATTTTTAGTAACGTGCGAAACAGTAAATATATGGAAACTATTTTGTTGACACATAGTTAATAATAACATACAATTGCAGTTTGCTAAGCAGTTGTTTAGAAAAAAAAATCGGCGTAAGCGCCTCATTGGCACAACAGTCTCAGAGCAGGTAAACCACACTTTTTTTATCATAAGAACTTCAGCTCTTAGTCTGAAAATTACAGTAATTCTCATATATTATTTAAAGGAATCAGCATAAAGAATTTTTATTTTCATTAAACAATAAAGAATTTTATTTATACAGCATAAAGAATTTTATTTTCATTAAGAATCAATTATTTTCATTAAACAATTGTTTGCAAACAATTCAGTTTGCTGATTTGTTTTTCTCAAATGAATCATTTGCAAATGACTCTTGAAATATAGATGAATTTAGTATTTAAACTCGATTTCCTCTCCAAGTTATCTCATTATACAGGTACACAATATGTCAGGACATATTTACAGGAGGGGGCAAGGGGACTTGCCCTCCATTTTTTACTGGGTTTGGTTAAAATCTGACTTACATTAGAAAAAAATGCTATCAACTTATCTTATAAAAAAATGCTTTAATAGTTCCTTCTATTTTTTCATTAACTTTTATTTTCTGGTGGATTTCAGAAACTTCCATTTTTGTTACCTCCCCCCAAATTCTATTATGCCCCTGCCCTGCCATATGCAAGCACTCCAAAAACTGAAAAATCCAAAATTCAAGAAACTACAGGCCCCCAAGCATATTGGATAAGGAATGCTCAATCTGTATACAGGTGTGTGTGTGTGTGTGTGTGTGTGTGGATACCAAAGGACAGGAAAAAGATTCAGTAAAAAACCACATGGGAGATGAGTGGATGAAATTTGAAGGGATGCCAGAATGACATGGAATAAAAATGTTCAAGATAGAAAGTTCTGAGAGACTTGGCTACAGCTTCATCTAGCAGTAGATTGAGAATGGTTGTGATGATGATACTATATTTCAGTGGAAGATATTTTGGTGTGTATTACTTCAAAAGTTGAGAAAGTGCACACAGAACCCCAATCTACTACAAGGTTAAAAATAAAAATGGTGATCTTTTACTTTTAAAAACTTGTACATAATATAGATATAGTAGAACCTCATTTATATGATTTATTTATATCTAAATTCTTTTCATTCATATTTATTTTTTTTCATTTACATTTAAATTCTTGTACTTTAATATACATACAGTAGGACTTCATTTATATGTTTCTCATTTATACATTATTCTCAGGGCAGAATTTAACTACTACAGCGCTTATGGGCCCAAGGAATTTGGTGCCCCATCCCCCTCTTCCCCAAACTTAATAAGCCTATATTGTAAAACATTAAAGCATAATAAAGCAAATATAAATGTCCTGACAAAAATTCTTTATTCACTCAACAATAAAAAATAAAACAATTACAATTAGCAGGTTGGTGGTTTACGTCCTGCTTTTTCATTAGCAAATTTGTCTGTAACATCTTCATAGTCTAATTTTACAGTTAAATCATTTTCAATGACATGCACAGCAAGATAGACCAGGTGTTGTTGGATTTGAGACGAACATAAAAATTTTTTAACCTTCCTAACCACTGAAAAGGACCTTTCAGCTCAGCAGTTTGTAGCAGGAATACATAAATAAATCTTCAAATCAATGGTAGTACAGTACAACCTCGAAAATCCGGAATCTTCCGGACTTTGCCGATTCTGGATTTTGGAATTTTCCGGATTATAGAGAGTTTGGATGAAATTCAAACTTAGTATTAAATAAATACACTATTTTTGTAAAAGTATTTACAAAAAATCAAGTTAACAAATTAAAAAATATTATTTAATATAAAATAATAGAACAGGAGGATTTTTAAGAAAAATGTAAAAATACAAAAAAATATTACCGTAATTTTCGGACTAAGAGCTGCAGGTGAGAAATTTTGCAATCTTGGAAGCAAAAGTTGCCGTAAGGGCCGCACCTGTGTCGAAGTCGTGGTGCTGCTCAGAAAACTAAATTATCTTCCTTATTTTCATGAATTAACTCACACCCAACGTGATTATATGTATACATACTTCAAAGGCTAATTCTGCAACTCAGTGTCGATTTGCTTTATGCACTTATTTTTTCATACTGGCAAACCTTTTTATTTATACATTTTTTATTAATCATGCTAATGATGTTTTTTTGTTTGCCTTTATTAAATGCTGAAAACCATTTATGTAATCAATATAAATCACAGTTAAATCTTAAGACTCCTGTTAGAATATCGCATTGCTTGTAAAACCGCACAATTGTCTAAATTCCATTCAATGTGGATGTCTGCTACAGGATGGTTCTCTGTTCACCGCAATAGAATTCGTCTTAGAAGTAATTAACTTATAAATTATCGCTTGTAATGCTTTCAATTAATGTTTTCTTTAATAATATGTTCCTTCTATGTTATGATTTTTTTCTCATCTACAGATGTTTTTGTTAGAATGAAGTTGCTTTACGCTTCTTTTTACCAGCTCCCTCGCATGTGTTCGCGGATCGCTGGTCTAGCCGCCAACACTTCGAAACACCGGTGATGCTTTCTCTCTTTCAAGTGGTTTGACCTACTTTCATTTACTGCGCACTGAGCCTTCGCATTGAGCTCCGCTTTTATATGAATGGGAAAGCTCTCCCTTCTTTTTTCTTTTGCATTTGTGAAGATTTTATCTTCAGCCAGGTATTAAATTAATTACCCATTGTTAACATCAGATAATGATGCTACAGCGCTTATTAGTGAGAAAGCATTTCCAGCCGAAGCCTTCAACTTCCACTATTGTCAGTCAATAAAAAAAAATTAAAATCAAAGCAAAACTCAGGAGCACAGAGCCAAGAAACACCTGTATTGCATGACAGATTAACTGCATTGTTCATGTTCTTAAGCTTTTGTTCAGGGAAGTGCCCATCAAACCGGTCTCCCCACCCCAGTGAAAATGAATGTTCCTTCCCTTAGTTGCATCGCACCTTCCTGCATGATGTATGCTGCAGCCAACGAAAGAGATACTCTGGGCGCGCTATCCACAGAAGCCTCAGACATCACGCTACTGGTCTGTGTGCTTATGTCCCCATTCCATCTCCCATGCAAAGGGCATTTGAGTTAGGCATTCCTTTCACAAACAAACCTCCTAACCTTAAGACCTATGCGAGCATTTCCCCATCCTCCCCCACTTTCCCTCCTAAACCAACATCAGGACAGCGGAGTTATCGTTTAAATAGATGTGTCTAACAGATCACGACATCATATTTTATAAATTTCTGTAAAAATTTTATCGCATCTTTTAGTAAATAATCAGTATATTTGTTTTTGAAATATCATTATATGCATAACCTTACCCTGTTGTTTTAAATGCGCGACCTCAGCAGTCCGGAAGATTTAAAAAAAAATCCGGAATTTGGAGGTCCGGATTTTCGAGGTTGTACTGTATTAGGATGTAAGTCTAAAATATTTTTAGTAATCAGAAGTTTGTTTAAAAGTGGTAATGATAGGCTATTTTGTCCTTCTTCGAAGAGAAAACTCTTCATATTGATACATTCTGTTCCAAATGTTTTTTCTATATCTGAAAAATAAATCTGTTGTAATTTGTCAGCTGATTTGTGAATTTTATCAGGATTAGTTTCTGTGAGGTTTGACAAAAATGAAAATCTTTAAAAAATTCATTGTAAACAGATATTAAGATTTTTAATTCTGTTAACAATTTGTAAAATATCTCCATACAACTGGTCTGCAGGATACAATTTGCATCATTTTTATTGTCTGGTTCAGATTCAGACTCGTCAAAGAACCTCTTATGCGTTTTAATTCATTTAGGCCTACTTTTCTCTGTTTCTACAACTTGTTGAATTCCTTGTTTGAAAAGTCACAGTATTACTATAACCATTCAAAAATTTACGTGCCTACAATTACTTTAATGAGAGTAATGAGAAACTTACCTTTACTAGTAGGTCTGTTTTCTTTGAAAAAGATACATTTCATTGCACGCTTTTTCCCATTTTAAGTTCTACGGTTGGTTTGGGCTTCTGGTGCGGCATTTTATGTTGTCTTCAGCTTGTTCCTTATTTGACTGAGTGAGTAATTTATTAATCCATACTGCTGCAATGATACTCGATCCAAGAAACCTCTTTTTTACTTAAAAACCTATTATTTCACTAACGTTAAATAACCCTAACCGGTAGTTTAATTGGCTTATAAAACTTACTATTCAGTAAACCTACTTCGTGAACATTCACAAACATACACAAACTTCTTATTTACAAACACCAAAACCATCTAACAAAAAAAAAAAAAAAAAAAAAAAATTAAAACCTAAAATACAATTATTTACAACAAACTCATCTCATTGCCCTCTATTTACACAAACTCATCTCACTCTCTCATTCATGCACCCCACCTATGCCGTTCCCAACGTAGATTGCCTCTAGCAGCTTTCTACCTGACCAGGGTTGTCTTCAGGAGGCTAGGTGGTATCAGACCTGCTATCACAGTACGAGTGAGTGAGAGAAGCGATTTCCAGCGTTAGCCCATCCTCCACGCCATATTGAAAACTTTGCCCCCGTGGCCTTATCTGTTAGGAACTGTAGTTAATATTTTCTTTTCTTCTGCAGTATTTTTTTGTTCTATTTTTATTAGTTCTTTCCATTTTTTGCTAAGTATATTTGGGTCATTATAATTACATACTCGAACCCTATTTTTTTCAATCAGCACAGATAATTATTTTGATGTCTTCAAATTTTGGGTATCTTTGATTATTATCTAAGCAATACTGTATCAGTGCTGTTTTTGCTTCTTTTTTTTTTTTTTGCCAATTTTTTATGTGTTGTTGCAGGCGATGTTTTAATTGGTTTTGGTACTCCCTATGTACGATACTGGTGGGATGCCTGTTATAGGTATTTCATAAATATCAACAGAGATAAATAAGTTATGCCACAAATATGGAATTCAGATGGGAAACAAAGTACCGACAGTCAAAGATATGATGATTAATAATACAGAAAAAAGCAGCATCTTGAAAAAAGCTGGCATTTATAAAATACCTATAACAGGCATCCCACCAATATTGTACATAGGGAGTACCAAAAACCAATTAAAACATCGCCTGCAACAACACATGAAAAATTGGCAAAAAAAGAAGCAAAAACAGCACTGATACAGTATTGCTTAGATAATCAAAGATACCCAAAATTTGAAGACATCAAAATAATTAAATCATGTAACAATGAAAGACATTTGCGTATTAGAGAATCTGTGCTGATTGAAAAAAATAGGGATCGAGTATGTAATTATAATGACCCAAATATACTTAGCGAAAAATGGAAAGAACTAATAAAAATAGAACAAAAAAAAAAATACTGCAGAAGAAAATAAAATATTAACTACAATTCCTAACAACAGATGGAGCCACGGTGGCAAAGTTTTCAATATGGCGTGGGGGATGGGCTGACACTGGGAATCGCTTCTCTCACTCACTCGCACTGTGATAGCAGGTCTGAAACCATCTAGCCTCCTGAAGACCGCCCTGGTTGGGTAAAAAGCTGCTAGAGGCAATCTACGTTGGGAACGGCAGAGGTGTGGTGCATGAATAAGAGAGCGAGATGAGTTTGTGTAAATAGAGGGCAATGAGATGAGTTTGTTGTAAATAATTGTAGTTTAGGTTTAAAAAATTTTTTTTGTTTTTTTTTGTTAGGTGGTTTTGGTGTTTGTAAATAAGAAGTTTGTGTATGTTTGTGAATGTTCACGAAGTAGGTTTACTGAATAGTAAGTTTTATAAGCCAATTAAACTACCGGTTAGGGTTATTTAACGTCAGTGAAATAATAGGTTTTTAAGTAAAAAAGAGCTTTCTTGGATCGAGTATCATTGCAGCAGCATGGATTAATAAATTACTCACTCAGTCAAATAAAGAACAAGCTGAAGACAACATAAAATGCCGCACCAGAAGCCCAAACCAACCGTAGAACTTAAAATGGGAAAAAACGTGCAATGAAATGTATCTTTTCAAAGAGAACAGACCTACTAGTAAAGATAAGTTTCTCATTACTCTCATTAAACTTGTTGAATGTTTTGAATTTTTTTACCTCCAATACTTTTATAAACATCAAATGACAGTTTCTGTTTCATTCAGAAAGGTAATTATAGAGTTATACAACTTGAACACAGTACCGACATCCATTTCCTCAGATTGTAATTTCCACTTACAGCATTTAGTCTTTCCAAAATAGATCTCCAGGCTGCAGCCATGAAAGTAATTTCAGAAGAGTATAGTTTTTTTCCCCCAAAATTCTCTTTGCCTCTTGTCTAGTGACTGACTTTTCATCTTCATCATCTTTTATACATTTTAGAGCTTTAATAATGGTTTCAAAATCACAGTTTAGACTTTTACATGCCTCTTCTCATGTGGATCATCTTGTTCCAGAAAGTGTTTTGAGAAAAAGGTTTCTTGATGTGAAAAAGCTTCCAATGATGGGTTGATCCTGAGAAAAAATTGTACAAATTTTGTAGCACCTCAGAAAAAGGTTAGGCAGCCTGCAACATGTTGCAGCCCTCGATCTCACTAAATTAAGGAAGTGGGCTGAACACCATATGAAAAATTATAATGAATTGACCTCTCATTCTTGCTTGCAGGCCAGAATGTATTCCTGACATATTAGCACATTGTCATAGGTTTGGCCTCAACAGTTACTTATGTCTAGCTTGTGGGTTGAGAGGAAAGTAAGCACAGCCTTTAACCAGTTCTAACCAGTTTTTTTAAGAACAGTAAAATGAATTCTACCACAGCACCTTCTTTGTCTACATACCTGACAATAAAGCTTACTTGGTCATTGTGTGTGATGTCAGGTGTGGAATCCACAATAATTGCAAAATATTTGGATTATTTCATTTCCCTTACTATTAATGCATTGATGACTGTTTTTGCCATAATTTGTATGAGCTTCTCATAGGTACCAAGTGGTAAGTATGAAGTCTCACCTTTACCATGATTTCCATACTGGCTATGTGAGCATTCAAGGACGGATCAAATTCTGCTATAAGCTCCACAAACATCATAAATTTCCATTCTTTACAGAACCAAACATTTCATCTTCACTCCAGAATGGTAACCCACAAGAGGACAGTTTTTTTTTTTTTTTACAACAGTCATTACTCTCTGGAGAACACATCTTCAATATTTAACTTCTAACTGACACAGTAGATGCCTGCCAACTCTGCACAATTCATTACCCCATCTTTTAAACATTAACACACAATCATGATGAGAGTGGGAATTCTCATGTTCTGTCACCTGCTGATCAGCATGCTTCCAATCATTAAAGCCACTTGCAGCAAATTGAGATATCCCTCCAGAAAGTGTACATGGAGCACAAAAAACAGATCCTTGGATGCAGGAATATGATAGGCACGGTTCACTCAATGTATATCAGGATAAATACACTTAGAATTAGAAAAACTGCTGTCCATATTTTGATTCATGCCATTTTGGGCGTAGTCCCATGTGGCATCATTTATCACAAAAAAAAAAAAAAAAAAAGGTCATTCTTTGGTTTTTAAATTTTGTTTTCTTTCAAAACTAGGTCGTCTACACTACCAACACTAGGCCTACTGGAAACACTACTAAAAGTAGGTGCACACTCATCAAGTTTGTCTGTACTATCATTTTTATATTTAGAAATTAATTGAGGTAAAGTTGCATCAGTCTGAGTTGTGTTTCTGGGGTAAAAAGTGTAGCTTTGATGTTTGAGAGAACAATTCACTGTCCTTCCTCTTCTGCTAATATGCGGTACTTTGCGCCATTTAATTATTTTTGGCAATCCATTTCGTAAAAATGACATGAAATACATTCTTAATAAAACACAACTCACTCAAACGAATCACAAAATCTATATATAGCTGCAAAGTAACCACACAGTGACACTGCAAACAAACAATAGTGAACAGTGTAATGTAACATTTATGTTTCACATCTCCGGTACAAGTATACCAACATCTTTTAATACTAAAGCTACAACAAAAATACAGAACATACTGACATGCAACAGATACATGCAGCATTTACAGTCACAACTCCAGTAAACAAACCTCTCTTTTCACGGTTTCAGGTTACATATCCGGTAGTAGTACCCCATGGAATACATTCCACTTTCAAAAATCAGTGGCTTAATAATATTATCACACAAATAGTGTGACCAATTACTGTTCACTGCCAGACCATGGTATGAAACTTTCCTCATTCACGTAGAGCTAAATATCCCTTTCCGTTCAAATGCTACCATACTGTGCTTATTCTCAAAACTCATTTCGAAACTATTTACTGTTTATTTTTATTTATTTTTTTGCAACCGCATAAATTGCTGCCCTGGGCCTGGGCTATGTCTAAATGCAGCACTGGCTATTTTCATTTAGAGGTAAAATGTCACCAATCCAAAATTCTGGGTTGCCCTTAAGGTTAAACTTTTTCTGTTTCATTTATATGTTGTTGTGTTTTCAATTATACATTAATTTTACTTGGTCTCTTGAAAAACATGTATGTATGTATAAGGACAGAAAACTAATATATAGGTTTTTAAAGTAATCCTCAAGTAAATTTAAATAAGATAAGTTACATGTATCACTTACCTGGTCATTATACTTGACTGCATAGCTGTAAAGCTCATATAGAGCTACATTTGTATTAAACTCATGGGCATGTAACTGTAAAAGAAAGCAATACAGAGTTATAAATTTCAAATTAAAAAGCATTTTTTATCTTACGAAAATGACATTTTAGGAAATTTATAATGCAATTTGATTATTTTTTAATTCTTGCACACAAAAACATAACTATTAAAACAAAAAGAAACTCATATATGCATTGGTTTTACAGTTCAGGAAAGTTTTCTGCACATACAATGACAATCGGAACTAAATTACAAAAACATGTACCGAATTTAAATAATAGAAGTCAAATGCACAAAAGTTGAAAGTTTGAATTTTTGAAAAGTAACAATCAACATTAAAATAATTACAAGGTTGCTTACCTTGTAATTATTATAATTATATGCACGTAAATTTAAAAACAACTGTGGCTTCTGCTATGGATGTTTAAACCTGAATTTAACATTCAAATAACTTTCCTGTAACTCTATAAATGTATAGTATTATCTAAACATTCTTCTATTGCTTTCTTAGTTTTCAGTATTCAGATTGTTCACATCTGTCATTTTTTTTACACGGTGGCAATACTGAGTTGTGAAAAGTAGGGAATAACGTTTGACATATTCTCCGATTCTTACATAAACTGGTAGGTGTCTGAATTTGTTTAACATTTTTGCTTCTACAGTATTAACACTGTGTTCTTTTCCCTCAATAACTCATCTGATTAAGGCACAAGACTTTTTTTTACTCATGAAAAAAAAATCTTTTTCATTCAGTCTAATAATTAGGTCTGTTGCCTTGCACTGTCTTGGCTCTTTATACTTTTTTTTATGATCCTTCTGGCCATTAAAAAAAAAACACTTTTACTTCTTTCATTTCACATTAAAATGCTTGTGAGACATTAGAATCAAACCAATTGCACTGAACTTCCCCGAGCTGCCCGGGTGGCACAGTGGTCTAAGTGATGGTTTCTGATCATTCATCTGAGATGGGTCGGGGTTCGAATCCTGGTGAAGCATGGATGTTGTGTTTGTCTTATGGGACTGGCTCTCTCCCTTCCCTGGAACCACTGGCCCTAAATTAGGGATGGGCGACTACTTATAGCCCACTGAGTTGCTCATGGTGTTGTTAAACCTCCAATAAAATTAAAAAAAAAAAAAAAAAAAAAAAAAAAAAAAAAAGAACTTCCCTGAACATCCTCAGATTTTTTTTTATCAATATTTAAGCATTCATTTCTTTTAATGGACACAGAAATTCTTCCTTATGAAATCAAACTAATTCAAAAAATCTGAAACAGCACGTAATGTCTTACAGTCACCATTATTTTTAAATGATTTTGATTTGAAGAGTAAATTTAAAGAAATTTTGTTATGCCTCACCCATTACAAAACAGCAAAGCAAATGAGCATCATGATCATGTTTGTTTCAACTATTCTTGTTCCTGTTAGTGGCTGACTTTTAACCCTTTAATGACCAAGGTCCTGAAACCTTGTGTTGCTTAGAATACCATAATGCCTGAAACTGTCTATTGCTCCTTTCGTTCAGAATTTCTTCCCTCTCCTTTATAAGTTAATAAAGGAAGGATTGATGCTCAATCACCACATGAAATTTCCAATCACAAGTTTTAAAGTGCCTTGACCTTCAGGTGATTTTGGTGGTGATCACTGCATTCTTCCACAGAGAAGGCATTCGATGTCATGAGACTAAATAATATCGCCTGGGAGATTTCAATGCCTGGTTTACTTACTTGTTGATCAACAACAATGGTGACTGAGGGTGACTTCTTCAGATCCCATAGAGGATATGTAAATTCAAAGAACAGGAACTCCTGCTCACTCTAGATGAGCATTTTCAGGTGGTTGTGATAGTATGGATGTAAGGGCATGGAGTTATGCTCATTAAAATATTAAAATGATTCATTGTAGTTTTCTGTAAAACACTGAATACAATGCTATTATCTGTTTCAGGTTATTACAAAGTTTGGCACACTTATAGCTGTAGCATTATGCATACTACATCTTTTTATACAGGTTATTTGAATCACAGATTCACATTTGAATTTTGAAAAATGAGCGTAGTAGTGTTACTCAAGAAACTAAAGGTCAATGATTGTAAGTGACAGTTCACACATGAGATTGCCCATTAAAGCACACTCACATGCATTCAGCATGAGAGAAAAGCAAAGACATTACCATCTGCCATTTGTAATGAGTTTCAGATCGCCACACTCGCATACTATCATCTGAATCTTCATTCACCAAGCTATGGTGACTCTGGCCTATACTTCTTTCACATGTCAACTTTACTACAGATAATAATAGCAAAATTAAAAAAAATTATTGCTTATTTTGTATTTTATATTATTTTTTGATAAATTGTTTTTAAAACAACTGCCCTTCAGAGTTCCTGCCTATGAATGCGAGAAGCTATAAATATGAATATCCTACACATAAACAGTATAACCACCATTATCTCCTAGTAATTTATTATACAACTGATATTTAACATAAGTGCATGCACTTCTTATTACTAAATGCGCCTAGTACTATGCTTTATGGTTATAGTAAGAATTTTTTTTTTCATTTTTTAATAAAATTTAAAACAGTTGCCTTACCCTTGATTCTTCTGCTAACATAGCATTCATATCTTGATCACTGATGGCAGGCATTAACTGGATATCTTGGTAATACCTATAACAAATGAGCAATACAAATACAGATTTAATATCGAAAGTAGTTGCAAATGTGACAAGATAAAAAAATGTTTAGAACAGTTTCAAGAGCCTAAAATGTAATACAGTCATCATTTAGAAAGAAAAAAAAATCCATTTTTTAAAACTCAACTTGAAGCTCATATCTAGGCTTAGATACCACTACTATTTGGTTTTTCACCTGACTTATTTCAATATATATTGGAATATTCCAGACATTCTGCTTACCCTTGAGGCCTGCCTCGGGAAAACATGTCACATTTCACACACATTATTTGGTTCCCGTCTCTGTTCCTGTCCTTCAACTGTACTTAGCTGTCATGGTCCCAGTTTGTTTCTACCGTCTTTGTTTATTCAAGTGTTACTACTATTTAAAATCTCATGATGATAGATAAAACTTCAATAAAAACATACACTGAAAGTTAAAAAAGTCAGATGCTACCGGCGAGGTGTTGTAGGTCAATGAAAAAGGTTCCAAACAACTCAAGCCTCCTGCAGTAGCACTAAGTCTTGGTGGAACATCGTAAACACACAACAAAAAGCAAACGATCTAGTAAAACACAAAAGTTTAAGATTTGGGGAAAGAACACTGACTAAAAACCTTCATTAAACACGCTCAAAAATTTTCACCCAACACTTTGGGCATCCTCAGGAGCTTGGCGATATCCTCACAGATGTTCTTGGTTCACCTATCACCATTGGAGTGCAACACTCTGAAACTGCCTTTCGTCGGAGACACTGTCAGAGATATGTCAATTCACGCTGGTGCCATCGAAGAGAATGACCATCAAAATACGAAGAGAATGACCGTCTCTATGATCGTCAACAAATTGATAATGGTTAGACCCATAGATGGCACCAGTGTGAACTGACGTATCTCTGACAGTGTCTCTGACGAAAGGGAGTTTCAGAGTATTGCACTCCAATGGTGATAGGTGAACCAAGAACATCCGTGGGGATATTGCCAAGCTCCCAAGGATGCCCAAAGTGTTGGGTACAAAATTTTGAGCATGTTTAATGAAGGTTTCTAGTCAGTGTTCTTTGTCCGAATCTTAAACTTTTGTGTTTTACTAGGTTGTTTGCTTTTTGTTGTGTGCTTACGATGTTCCACCAAGACTTAGTGCTACTGAAGGAGGCTTGGGTTGTTCGGAACTTCCTTTTTCATTGACCTACAATACCTCGCTGGTAGTACCTGACTTTTTAAACTTTCAGTGTATGTTTTTTTATTGAAGTCTTATTTATCATCATGAGATTTTAAATAATAGTAACACTCGAATAAACAAAGACGGTGGAAACGAACTGGGACCATGACAGCTAAGCATAGTTGAAGGACAGGGACAGCGATGGGGACCAAGTAACGTCTGTGAAATGTGACATGTTTTCTAGAAGCGGACCTCAAGGGTAAGCAGAATGTCTGGAATATTACAATATATATTAAAAAATTTTGTTATGTCATTTGTTATGTCTCCAGGGTGATGTGATTTTCAAGTTTCATGAAGAGGTGGTTACATAAAACAGAAGAAATATGACACATTTGTGTCAACAATGACATTTGTATTGCCTTCCATGTATATGTGAAGAATTATTTCTTTGGGGAAATTTGTTTCTCACTGATATATAAGATGTTCTTTCATAGGTGAAAGGAAGTGCAGGAAACACGAATTTTATTGCTATAATTCTCAAACATTTTAGGGAAGACAAAGCAATGAGACATAATGCATAAGATTTATTCACAACACATATTGCTACTGTAGTGTCTTGAACTTTTAGAAAGATCATTTATAAATTTAACACAAAAAAATGCACAGAAATTTTGCTAAAAATTAAATAAAAATCTATTGTAAGGAAACCTGTACAAAAAATGCAATTTTGATCTTTTTTTTTTTTTTGCAAATTACAAGTATTGAATAATAATACTAAAAATAACATAAGAGCTTTGCAAAAACATGATGGAAAAGCATGTAAAGCATTTTTACAACAGGTCACTAAGTCACTATATATCAAGCATTTTATTTAATTTTGCTGAGTGATAAGGCTTTCATTTCAGTTGCAGATGTTTGCTACTCTTACAGTGATAAAATTTCAAGATATTAATTATATGGTAATACAAAAATAAAATAAAAAAATAGTCAGAGAAAAAAACACATTAATTTCCACCCTCAAGTTAGAAGATTGCACCTTTGATTCTAATAAATTCTTTTACCTAAACACAAAAATTTTAAAATCAGTAATTAAGCCTCAGTGTCCAGAGGATTCTGTTTTTTTTATTTATTTAATAAAACTTTTAAAGGTAGGTTTGAAGTTATTATAAATCTTCAAACAATGAATAAAACCTCTTCAGAACATTCACAAAAGACAACATATTTTTAAAGATAAAGTGGTTCCTAAGCATAATTTGCATCTTTGGAGTATCTTCACAAATACATATTTCTTTATATTTAAGAAATACATTTTATGAAAAGAAATTACAAGAAATTAGCTGTCCAGAATGCACAATAATAAGCCAAGAAAAGTGCATGATGTTCTTAATGATATAGTATGTACAGTGCTGGATATAAGGCTTTTGAGGCCCTAGGCCAAATGTTCTACATGCCCCCCCCCCCATATTTGAATTTGCTCCTATAAGATTTTCTAATAAACTTATCTTTAAGTTAAGAATATAATAATTGGTAGTGTAATTTTATTGTTAAATAAGTATTATTTAAATAAAAAATATTTTGATTTAACTTGTTATTAAATTAAATGTTATAAAAAAATATTTGTAAACATAGACAAAGAGGTTCATGCTTATCCAGGAGCAACACTTTACATTTTGAAACCTCAGACCTACATTTGAAACCGACATACGATGCATTCTTATAACACGAAAGTAAACAATAGTATTTCTTGTTTTGATTGTTTAAAATTGCATTACAACAACAAAAATTAATAAAGCATATAAAAAATAATTGTAAGGTGTTTTGGGAAATGTTATAAACTGATACATTTTTTTACAAGTTTGATTTATTTGTACATAAGAAAAATGGAATCATAAGCTTAAATAAGTAATCTACTACAAGTATGAGTACTCAGCTCTTGCTATAACTTTATAAAATGAAACCCTTATTTCTAACATTTACAAATACAACTAAACCTAATAGACAAAAGTAGTTATGAGTGAGTTAGTACAATAATTAAACAATAAATGAACTGCAGCTCAGAGCTGGGTATAGATTTAACAATGATCACACATCAACTTTACAGGATTCAATAGAAAAAAGTCTTTAATTATATTATCAAAATCTAAATATTTGAACAATTCTACATTGGCAACAAAACTTGCAAAACTAGATAACTTCGAGTCTGTGTTTGAATTTCTTAAATAGTTTTTTATTCTTTTTAAAATGCTAAAAGACCTTTCCCCTGATGCATTTGTCGTCATCATGCACAAAATAATTCTTTAAGTTGTATCTAAGTTACGAAATAGTGTTATTAGCTGTTTGTTATACATTCTTCCATGGAAACTTGGATACAGCTTTAAGAATTATTTTGTGGATTATCTTAATTTACTTTTTCTGGATTCTACACCTGAAGCCCCTAGGCTGTGACCTAGTTGGCCTAGTGGTAAATCCACTGCTGAGTATGTAAGGTGCTGTAATATAACCACAGTAGGTGCTTATTGGATGTCTTTCTTCAATAACACAGAAAATACCTCTGGTTAGTTTCAATAAAAAAGATAGTACTTTGGAAAATATCTAGCTGAATTGTTGAAATTGAGGATTTTTCAGACAGGAGTACCTGGATATTTCTTATAACAAACCGTTTTGTTTTTCTTTACTAAGAGTAATCCATAAAATGTACTTGAAAAATACAAAAAGCTGTATAAAATTAACCAGGAATAATGATGAAAAGATAAATACCTTTCAACCCAGTCTTTGTAAATGGGTATATCTTTGGCATATAATAACTTGCTACTAGGTGAGTCTTTACCCAGCCTATGGTCTGATGTGGAACATGCATCCATGAATGTTTGAGCAACCACAGATAAGCAAGAATCCACAATGTTTGTTTTGTGAATATCAAACACAAAATTTGGGTTCTTGATTAGGTTCACCCAAAACCTTAGTGGTAAACTGAAATAAGAAAAAGATTACAATATAATAAATTATAATATATAAGAAACCTACATAAAAGTTCTGTTTCGTATAAAATAACATAAAATAAGAGAAATTTCAAAGCAGTTTTCATTCCATAATTTCTTTCACTGTCTTTTTCTGGAAACAACAATAATAATGGTGATTTTTGCTTAAAAAAATTGGCATACTAATGTTAGCAGAAGTTAGCATAAAGTCAAAACACTTACTCTCTCATTCAGTACATGATTTATTGCAAAGGATTGATTTCATCAGCAAAAATACAGTGTGTTGTGCATGTAGCCATAGAAATTTACCATACTTTATTTTAGAACATGGGTTGAAACACTTGATGTGCAGAATTATTTACTAGAATTCATAAACACAGACTTTTCAGAAATTTAATGGGTGCTCGAGTTTTGGACAGAAGTCCAATGAGTGCTCAAGCACTGAATAAATCCTTTTGGTGCTGGAGCTCAAGATATTGCATTCATAATAATAAGACTTTCACATGATTAATACTCTGTATCTGAGGGACTGATCATAGCAATGCAACAGATGCTTTTTTATTTTAATTGCATTTACAAATTATTTAAACAACATGATGAAATATGGACATAAACATGTAACTGTTACTAATAAGCATAAAAACTTACTTCAAAAATACACTTAAGTTACATAAAAAAAATTAATTTAAGGGAGCTTACAACTGAAACTTCAGTCTTTGTCAGCCTTGTTGACAGATGGAAACGATGACGATGGTAGTGGTTGCCAGATCAGTAAAGTCGTATATGTTATTTCTTTTTTAAAATTGACTTCCATATTAATCGTATGATGAAAAGGGAATCAGAACTGCAGTTCTTGGAGCTGAGAAAAATTTCCAAATTTTCCCGATAGCGTAACGAAAAACAATCAACGAACGGGGCAATTCATTTAGTGTCAGTCCAAAAAGGCTCAGCAGAAGTGTCCTCCACAGTTAAGGATGCCAATGAAGTTTCAGAATTTCCCTTATGGACATCATTTTTATGCTCCAATAAACGGCTGTTGATGCTGCGGAAAGGGCTTCCAATGTAGTAATTTTCACCAGAAGATATTGAGATCGGGATGAGGTTAAGCTCCAGGAAGTTTGGAGGGGGGGAGGTAACTTTGTTCCTATCATCCAAAATTAATTTGATAATAAGAAGGGTTGGAACTGACCACCAGATGATATCCAAACTTCTTGAAAATTTTCTAGAGCTTAGCTTATAGGCAAGAGAAGGGTGGTAAGGGATACATCCACAGAAGTGTAGATTTTCAAATGGGTTTAGCTGGAGGCTACTGGTTTTTGATCTTAATTCCTAAAGAGTTATTAGGTTTTTGACCATGAAAGAAGGATATCCATGCAAAATGGCAGTTTTCAAAAATTTCTCATATTCCTTTTCAAGAGATGAAGGATTATTGCAGATGATATTGGCTGTATGAATAAAAGCTTTTATGGCAGCAAATTTGTACTTTTCCAAAGTGGATGAGTTGAAAGGAAGAATATTGGTGGTTGTAGTGGGTTTGTGATAGACAGATCTTGAGTCAACATATCTAAGCCAAGTAGTTGGTTGGGTAGGAGTCTGAACAAGAATGGTTAGTCCAATGTGTTGTAAATATATTTCAGCAAAAAGGGGGAGTGGGGGGTGGTAAAGGTGAACCTATTAGAAGACCACTTTTTTGCCTATAGCAAATTTTATTGTAAATAAAATGGCTTTGCTCTTGAAGTGTATGAAAGCAGTCATACAGATCTTTGATTAAGATGCCTGGAAGATTTAATTTTTGAATAAGCAATTTGACAAGTAGCATGTAGGAATCAAGAAATAGGAGACTGAAGGAAAAAGAGGTTCGACATCTAGAGTTAAAAACTGTTGAGGAGATGTGGTGGTGGATGGCAATTGACAGTATGAGAATGATTTGAAATCAGGGGTTTCCATTTTTGAACAATTTTCTTTTCCTTCCAGGGTCACATCTGGAGTAAAGGTATATTCTACCAGTGGTCTGATTGGATGATCCTGTTTGTAAGTTTAATTTGGAGAAAAAGTCTGTAGTATGGGGGAGGAGATATATCCCCAAGAAAGGCTTGCAAGGTTGTTTTCTTAGATAGTCTATCAACAGAATTCTTGAGGGTGGTTGTTGAGTTTAAAACTGGGACACAGTTATTAGTTGAGAGGAGAGAATAAACTTTTTGGTTGAGAATGGCTTTTTCAATAATGACGGAACTCCAAAAACTGCCAATTCTGATTCCCCTTTCATCATACCAAGTCAATTTTAAAAAAAGAAAGAATGTTTACGCCTTTACGGATCTGACAACTACTACCATCATGATTGTTTCCATCTGCCGACAAGGCTGACAAAAACTGTAGTTACTAGTTGAAAGCTCCCTTAAATTAAATTTTCTTGTGTAACTTAAGCATGTTTTAAAGTTTTTATACTTATTATCTAAACAACTTCATTCATGCATGAATGTTGTGATAAGTATCATTTCTTTTTAACATATCTATATTTTATAAAGTAGGAAATTCCCATTATCCAAGATTAATAGTGGAAGATGTTCCTTGTTAGTGGAACTTGGAAAACAGAAAATTTCATCCCAGGTGAAATAATGGGAAAACATTTCAATGCGAACCATGAACTTATTAATAAACTTCAACAAACTTATTTTAATAACTTTGAACTTGTACTTCATATAAATATTTGTCAAACATTACATTATACATAATCACATTCACAGACACCGACAACCTGGGCACTCCGAGGCTCAAGCACCCATTGAAGTTTTCCGATGAGTACCATGTACCCACTGAAAAACTGTAAAAAAAATGAAAGCTTAGAAAAAGAAACTTCTTAATTCACCAATTTTGCATTATTTTGAAGATCAGCTAGAATTTTCCAGACATCAGATGTTTAGTGGAAGTACCCCATCTGTTGCGAAAAAATTCTGCAAGCCTGTCTTTCATAGGCTCCAACTATATATGTGGGTGCCTTCAGGAATCAGGCATCCATTAAGTCATTGATTACAATAACATAACTGAAGAAAGCACGAAACTGTAAATTGTGCATAAGAAAAATTAAGAGCATTTATGATTATATATCTATTCCAATTTTAAAAACCTGCATTGATTAAATCATATTATTAATAGGTGTATAATCGACGTCCCAGTGTACATTTATGTATGCATGTATGAGTAGGTAAAGAGCTCAAGCACCCACTGGACAGTTCAGAAATCATGCACCCATTGTATTTCTGGAAAGATGGAGCCCATGATCACATTAATTTCAGCTGTTTTTGACTTGTCATTTATTTCAAGTCATATATGAGTGGGCAAAAGCTTACATTTACCCACTGAAATTCTGTTTTAAGCATTGTAAATATAAATTATTGTGACTATTTTTCTTTTGTCACCTTAAATGGGTTTGATTGGAGGGATGTAGTGACTGCTGGAAGACGGTAAAGAATAAGATAAGGGTACATCTGCCTTGTAATCCATGCCTTATATAATTTCCTTGCCCATCTGTCCAGTGAAAGTGCTGTGAGTACCCGTGGCCATGTTGTGTACCTACCTGTCAAGAAGTTTCCTTCCTTTGAGGAATCTTGTTATGTACATACATATCACTAAGCTGTTCTCTGGGATTCAGAGGTTAGCTCTACAAAGAAAAATCAAACTACCAGATATTTTTTAACTGATTATTTACTTACTGTTGCCATATCAAACTTCTCCATATACAGAGATCTTGACATACAACTCAGGCTTCACTGACATCCATCACACGACGCACACAAGATCGTCTATACTTCATAATCATGATCTTTTTCTCATGCAGACACTCCTGAATCTGATCTTCCCATGACCGTCCTCTGCCTTTCCTTCCTGCCACTTGGGTTAAAAAAATTCTTAGTAAGCATCTCATCACCCATTCTTTCAACATGCTCAAACCACCAAAGCATATTAGTCCCCACCTTGCTAACAACATTTTGCTTTACATTATACAACTGCAACACATCTTCATTCCTCACATGATCAGAACGAGTCTTGCCACAAGAACGAGTCTGTGCTGAAGAAATGCAAGTAACACATTTCTTCAGCACACAAAAGACTCCTAGGTTTCACTGCCATACATCAGAGTAGGAACAATTACACTTTCATACACAGCCATGCGGGACTCTCTGGAGAACCCATCATTCCTGTGAAAACCTCCCAAGGCAGCATTAACTTTCAATGAAGAATTCACTCGCCTACTAATTTCATCATACACTTTGTTCTCTTTGTCAAACATGGTTCCTAAATACACTTGTTGACATGAATAATTAGATTAAATCCTGGTAAGTGTTTTATAGGTGTTGGGATTTGGATAATTTGGGGAGGGCAGGTCTCTCCGGTAAACAATAACTAAAAGAAAAGCTTGGAACTGAAAATGTAACTTACCTATTGGATTTCCAAGTGTGAACCACTTCTGGATCTGATATTGCATGATTAAGCGCTTCATCATCAAGGAAGTCAAACATATATTTAATTGCTAATGGAAGGGCACTGCCTCTGTGAGCAATAGAAAAAATTGTTTCAAAGAGATCATCAACAAACTTCTGAAGTGTGCCCTGAAAAAGAGAAAAAGTACAACACTATTATCATCCATTTATTGTCACCAAAATACCTCTTTCCCAAAGTCATCACACATTTTAAAACATTAATGAATAGTATTATGTAACACAAAACATGTAAAACCCAATGCTGCTGTGAAAGAAATAATAATTTTACCTCTTAGAACCCTTTTAAAATTCAACTTTTTTTTCCTGGTAAAACAAAAGTGTGTTAGTATGAGCCTGATTATTTCAACATTAGTGAAAGAGTTATAAGTTTATTCTCTTGTCAGTTAAAAGTTCATCCATTTAGCAAACAGTACCAACAAAAAACAGCAAACTTATTTTAAGAGAACATTAAAGGTTTATATATATAATTCTAATAAAGGCAGGAATTACCTTTGTTGCTAAAAGTCGAGTTAAGTAAATTTCTGAAACCATCTTGTTGCCTCTTTCTCCTTCTTTATTAGTTTCAGCATCATGATGCTTAACCTACAAAACAGATCAAGTGTTTCAAAGATAAGTATTTCTGATATCATTAAACAGTACTTCAATGCATAAAACAATCCAGTAAAATAGAATGAAAGAAATAATTATTTCACTACTGTAAAATGTTGTTTCATGACATAACTGGTGCTTGTATCATGATAATAAAAATTATGAAAACAGGGAGAAAAAATGGAGATTATTTTTGTAATCATTTGTTTAGAGCAAAGTAACTATAACTAACTATACAGTAACTAAAGTAACTATACTGTGTTTGGAAGTCATAAGTAACTCACTAAATCCAGAAACTGGACTTTTCACACAAGGGTTCCATTTATTTATCTACTTTTAGGCAGCTGAACTCTAACATAATGTGAATTTCAGTTTTCTAAAATACACAGTAAGAGATTTATGTTCCCATGCACATACTAGGTCTTTAAATACTAGATGTGGGCTTAACAGTGATGGAGTGTATTTAAAGAAGTTGGAACTGAAAGTCATCAACTTACTTGTAAGTGACAAAATCCCCATTTGTGATGGATACAATACAAAACAAGAATACAGTGGAAAATTCCTGTGACAGACGCTGAGCACTTAATGGAAGAAAAATGAATAAAAAGGTACTGTTCTCCTATTCATCAAAACTAGACTTAACCTCCACATATTTACTCCAATATGATTAGATTTATAAGGATATCTCACTCAGCTCATCTTGAGTGATGAATTGTCCTGGAGATTTACCTTAGAACATGATGATCACCAAGGCCAAAATTGTTACACTTCAACAGTGATTTTGAAACTTTTTTGTTATTTTTAGTCACTGGTCACAATGCTGACTAATTTTTCAATGATGGTGATGTGATTTCCAACCCATCTCTATTAAATACCTCTGAAAACATCTATTCTAGAATGTTTAAGTTGCAGGGGCTTATTTTACTTTTAAGACTTGGCTTAAGTTTCATGTTGTACTTTTGGAAAAAAATTGTGAGAATCAGATAGCTTTATGAAATAGGTTTTTTTCCTGGTGAAACATTTTTTTTTATTACAGGGGTTTTTCCTTTTCTTTTTTGATTAAGTACTGTTTGATAACTTTACCTGGATAATTATTTTCTTCAAGAACTTCTTCTAAAATTGTTAAAAAGTACATAAGGATTTGTTCCAGCTCTTAGGAATAAAAAAAATTCCACACATTAAACAATCTAAAAAATGTGTCATATTTTTATTTAAGGAGAAAGGATTTATCTACAGCATAGAATGTAAGTGCAGAATTTCTTGCATCAAAGAGGCATGCCATTAACTGAAGATATAAGTGGAGTAAATCAGCAATAAAAAATATGTTTAATAAAAATATACCAGATTAACATGTATGAGAAATTGGTCTGAAAATGAACTAGGGCCACTTCAAATTATTAGATTTCTCAACAAGAGCTCATAAAAAGAAAATTAAGATAGCTTGAAACTGAGAAGTAGAATACCATCATCAGTTATCACATTAATTTACTGCTACCAGAAGTTTGGTCCAGAGTGATTAAATATAACTATTTTGGAAAAAGTGAATTGCAGTGATAAATGTCACGTGAAGAAGACATAGTCTTAGAAATTTTGCTTGGAAAAACTCACACTGTAATGGAAAATCCATGCAAACTCTAAATATTGCTGTTGAAGTATCACCAGAGACAGTTGGTCAGAGGAGGCAAGGGAGGCCAGACCTCTCCAATGATTCTCTCAGTAAAGTATTTGTATAAAGCAGAAGAATAAATTACATTTAAGCAGAAAAACAAGAAATGAAATGCTATAAAAAAAACAGCATTATTCAGTTATGCAGAGTGCCTGTTCACGCAAGCACTTTCTTGGACTTTCATAGCTAATTACACGTGATAAAGCTGTCAGACAGAGGCCAATTTTCCTCGGGCAGCCAGCGTTGCCATGGTCACAGCATCCAATGGAAGCTTGCTGCTTCTATTAATAGAGCAAGGGAGGCACGTCGCAAATTAGCCTCCACACAACCTAAAGTTGTCTGTTGAGTTTTCCGAGAGTACTGCAACAGATGGAGTGAGTACTTTTTTGTTACTTTTACTGTCACAACAATGCATTTTGCATGTAAACTTTTGGATTTTGCTGTACATCAATATAATGGATGAGGAAAGTAGCAGTTTCAGTGTATCAACGTGTAATACTGACATTATTGCTTCTTTGTTAGAAGTACCTTTCTCAAGAAGAAATGACATTGAAAGACATGTAATTATAAAACAAGGAAGACCTCTTCCCAAAGTTTTCTCTTATGCAAAAAGACAAAGGCAAAAACAGAATATTCCAATCTTCATGGTACAATCAACATACATGATTATGCAGTAGCATAATAAAGGTGAAGTTATTCTGCTGGCCTTGTTTATTATTAAGCTCGAATAAAAGTGTGTGGCCTTCTAAAGGATGCGACGACCTAAAAACTTATCTAGGGCAGTGGTTAGACATGCATCTAGTAAAGATAATTTAAATTTGTATGTGTTATTTAAGGGCCTATCCAAGCAAGTATACAATATCTCAGAATTATTAGACAAAATTGCTAAAAATTAAATACAATGAAGAGGTGAAAAAGAATAGAGAGATATTGAGAATTTTAATTGATGTTACATGTTTCTTATGCAAGCAAGCGCTTGCTTTCAGAGGCCACAACGAATCAGAAGAGTCATTAAATCTTGGGAATTTCAAAGCTATATTCTACCTTATATTAAGCAGAAATGAAGAGTTAAAAGAACATTGGGGAAATGGGATACTTTAGAGGTTCATCCAAAAGTATTCAAAATGAACTCTTGGAAATCATTCAGGAAGATATTCTGAAGTTTATTGCAAATAGCATAAATGAAGTCCCTTTTTATGTTTGCATTGTTGATGAAACCACCGATGTGACTGAAAAATCTGTGTTCAATAATTGTGAGACTAGTAGACCCTGCTGGTGAAATTCAAGAATACTTCCTTGTATTTTATGATGTTAGTGAAAACAGAAGTGCCAAAAGTCTTTGTAGTATTTTGCACAGGGTATTTGAAAAGTACAGTGTACAGAATAAACTGGTTGCTCAAACATATGATGGCACTAGTGTTATTATAGCAGGAGAACTGAATGGCTTAAAAGTGGAAGTTCATGAATTTGCCCCTCAAGCTTTTTTTACTCATTCTTTTGCACACCATTTGAATTTAGTTTTACAACAGAGTTGTTCCCGAATAAAGTCTGTGAATTTTTTTGAATTTTTTTTTCCCACTCTTCAGGGCATGCCATCTTTTTTTCATCACTCTTCAAAACATACTTCTGTTCTTGACAGAATTGTGGAGCAACGTATGCCTACAAACAGTGAGGTTAGGTGGAATTCTAACACCAAGATCATCACTGCTGTACATACAAACTGGCTGAAATTAATTCAGGTGTTCAATGAAATTATGAATTCCCCAGATTCAAATGCTGCGAGAGTCAGAGAGGCACAAGGCTATAAAAACAGCCTTCTGGACTTAAATTTTATATTTCAACTCGCAGTTTTTCAAAATATCTTTCAAAAAACTGATTTACTTTTCGATGTGATTCAGATAAAGACAAATGATGTTCGGTTCTGCATCACTGCAGTTTCAGAATGTATTTCATGTGTGAGAAACCTGAGGAGTGAAGAACAGTACAACAAATTTATGGTTTTTGCCGAAAGTGCTACTAGGTAACTTCTCTGAAATGCCATGAACGGAGAGACGAACATGTTGCTGCTTCTAAGTACAAAACAGGTGTATTATGAAATTTTGGACAACATTTCAACGCAACTGGAAATAAGATTTTTACACTGTGAGAAATTAAAATTTCTTAAATTAGGTGATATGACACAGTTCTCAACCTATAATGAACATTTTCCTGTGGATGCTTTGGTTTCATTAAAGGAAAATTATGGGGCATTGTTCAACAAAGAAAAATTATGCACTGAATTTGAAACGGTTTTCTCCCCACTGCACAAAGAAACATTTCATGCTTTGTGTTTGGACAAATTAATAAAAAAAATGATTGAAAACGAGACTAATGAAATTCTTACAGAGACCTTTAAGTTATTCTCTCTAATAGCGACCATCCCTGCTACAAGTGCTTCCGCAGAAAGAAGTTTTTCATGTTTGAAGCACATGAAAACTTTTTTAAGAAATTCTTATGACTCAAGATCGTCTCTTGAGTCATAGATATCAACTGAAAATGGAATCCTCAGCAAACTTCAGAAACGATGTATGTGGCATGATGAAGGTATAGAACGATTTGCGAGGAAGAAAGATCGTCGAGTTAATTTACTGTATAAATAATATCCATTAGAATCAAAACAATATGTTGCACCAATTTTGGTTGCAACAAACAAAAACTTTGTTTTTTAAAACAATATTTAAAAGGCATTCTGTGGATCTGCATAAAATTCCATATTTTCGAGCTTTATGAAACAGAAATGCGTCGAACAAACCTTGAGTGAAACAGTGAACAAGATATATTCGTATGTACATGAATGAACATATGGTCGTGTGTATGTATGAAAAAGATATGCGAAGGACATCCCTCCCCCTTTTTGTGGCTACCGACAACTTGTCATTCTGGCCTCCACAGAATTTGAAGCCACCATCCGCCACTGCATTAAAGCTTTACAAATTTTCAAGAAACTTGTAGAACAGAAGGAGAAACATATTAATAATAATATGTGTGGAAAAGCATTATTCTCTTTCACTTTGTTGATGGTGTATATTATAGAAAGAGTGGATGTTATAAAAGACTTCAGTCAAAGACTAAATTAAATTAACAGAATATCTAGCCAATCTGGATATTCTGCAAACCAAAGGTATTGCATAATATTTATACATCATCAGGGAGCACTTACTAAATGCCAATATTTATTTATATACATCAGTTGAAATATAAAATCAAGAAATTTAACTTGTATGTTTTAATGCTGAGGAACAGAAAAATTGCAATAGCAAGTTATATTTATTTCTTTTGAAATTAATTATTTCAAGCCATCAGTCACAAACAGCGCCTTTCTTTTCATTAACCGTTTTTTGTGGTAAATAGAGATCAAGTGGACCTCATCATTCATGAAATCGGTAACTGATAAGTAGAAGTGATGGCAAAACTTTGGAATATCAAACTGCTTCTCTGGAATACCAATTATGACCCCACTCATCAAGAAACAAAGCATTAATATAAGTTCTTGACAGCAGTTCTGTGATGAAGTACTACTTAGCTATCACACAAACCTCTATTTTTCTCTCTCTCCGCATCTTCTCAGTAAGCTGAACATAGGTACAAATACTGTTGCATTTTACACAGCATGTAACAGATACATGTAAATCAGCACCCATGGTAACTGATTAACATTTATTCCAGCTGTGAATCCTGGATTTATTTATGGAAGTGGTCCAAAATATTGAGGATGCAAATAAAAATACCCTGGGGAAAAGGATAAAAACATTCCTGCCATATTAAAGCATGTTCCCAATGATTTGCAAAATATGCATTTCAAAATATACACCAATATATTTAAAAATAAGCAGCTAATAACAAAGAATGAAGGACCAAGTAATACCTCATGGGAAAAGCCCAGGCCGCAGGGTCACCCCCACTGATTGCACCACTGATTTATTATGATAACTACTCAGAAAATCTCATGCAGTCAACTGATGTGCCATCTGATTGAACAGTTACACCTCCAGTGCTCAAGTTTATTGTGCCGCCCCGGTGGCGCAGTGGTCTAAGGCGTTGGCCTCTGATCATTCGTCCGTAAGGGGTCCGGGTTCGAATACCGGTCAGGCATGGATGTTGTGTTTGTCTTACGGCACTGGCTCTCTCCCTTCCCTGAAACCAGTGACTCTAAATTAGGGACGGGCGACTGCTTATAGCCCATTTGAGTTGCTCACGGTGGTCGTTAAACCTCCAATCAAAAAAAAAAAAAAAAGTTTATTGTTAAATTTTTTTCTTTATTTTGTACTGGTGACCTATGACGGCTACCTCTGCGACTTCTGAGTATGAAACTTCATAACTTATACACACTTCCTTTACTATACCCATGAACACATGGTGTTATTGACTTTACAAAGACTTTTATTATTTTACTAACTGCAACCCATAAAAAATTATGGGCAATATGAATTGTTTTTAACTGAAATAAAATATATGTCACTAGTTTTTAAAAAAGGATCATATACTAATAAACTATACATTAACACTTATTCTAGTATGGTACTTAAAAATTTCTGTACACCAACTTTCTCTTTTAAGTTATAACTATTGTGTGATACCTGTGTACAGAAAATATGAAATGTATACACCAAATAAAGCATATGTACTTACCAAATGCCAATACTTATATCCAGACTCAGGATCATGGTTTAGGGGTGATGTTGCCCTGCTGAGTGTTGGACTGGTCTTCAGTGAAAAATTTAAAGTTTCTGGAAAAAAGAAATGAAATGCATTACAATAAAACATAAATACTATTTCAAGTAACCTCGCTCTTTCTTGTTAAAAATATTTGCATACTAAAACAGCGTTTGAGTTTTGAATAATCTAACATATTGGAAGCCACTCGTAAACTGCAATATATGCAGATAAAAGTAAATAAACCAAATGTTATCCTTTAGAGATATTGCACATTTCTCTATGTTGCTTATTTCTTCAAATTAACAGTTTTTCAGCCCAATTTTTTGCTGCTGTCACAATATTTATAGAGTAACAAGTGAAATTTTTTCAGTTATTATTCACATTTTTTTTATCTGCAATGTTCCACCATATATTTCACAAAGTAAGCATATACTTACATTCTATTGCACTGAAATTTTTGTACTCAGAAACAGTGGTCCAATTTATATTCAGATCAGCATATTAGTGCAACACTGTGAGACATGTGAATAATTACTTTACTACATTAGTGTGAGGAGTTACAAGAGTATGTGAGGCATTTTTTTTAAATCCAAAGGATTTAGTCAACCCAAGATGACCCACTGTAATCTACACATGCTGGCTGGGATTCAGTACCACTTTAGGTGGCACACTCTATGGCATCATCATTTAAAATATGTAATGTGACTAAAAGTAAAAGAATTACATAACAAGTCATAGTCTACTCTTCTCTGACACCCTACAAATAGGTATGAAACATACCTTATTGGTGGTCTTGCTCTGATTTCATAAATACATTTTAGGTGAGGGTATTGAAAAATACATCTACACTTGAATAGTGTGCTTTACTTAATGGCATATTGAAAAATATTATCCAAAAGTTGTAAAATTTTAATGTGTTTATAAAAACTGAGGACAGACAAAAGCAAAAAATGTTTAAAAAAAACAATGTTATTTATAAGATTCATAATAAAATAATAAAGACAATGTTCACAACATTGCTTAAGTAAACTTTTCTAGTTTTTTTTTTTTTTTTTTGTTAGTAGTAACTTCACTAATGATATCTGAAAGGTCCAAAGTACAAGCCAGTTTATGTTCCATAACCAGTACAGCAGTAAGTTCAAGCATTGCTGGCTCATTGATGCTCAATGCCAAGTTTGCTGAATGTTCTTTCTGCTGATGCATCTGTTACAGGAAATGCACAAAAAAGACAAAGTGCAATGGAAATATTCATAAAAGCTGTTCCCAAATGTTTTTCAGATACTGAATTTAGTAGTTTTAGGAGGCAAATTTCAGTCTTTGATTCAAGTACAATGGGGAAAATATTTTTAAGTGCATGATTTCATCACATAAATTGAGTGACAAGTCATACCTACCATCAATAGGGTTGGCTAGCACTCAGTAAAAGGAAATTATTATAATAGAGCCCACAATGGAAATATTTTGATTCACTTCTGAAGTGAATCACAGAGAACCAGATAGTATAATTTATTATAATTAAACTATTAAACAAACCTGTGATGATCCACAGTCTTCTACTCTGCATGTATTCAAAACAATGTGCTAAACTGAAAATTTATGTGCTTCAGTTTTCATCAAAAACATTCATCAGAAAATTCCAAAAAAAAAAAAAAAAAAAAAAAAAAAAGGTATGTAATTTTTTTCTTTTAACCTCAAAGGTGATTGATTGTCTTGCAAGGTAGGAAAAGGAACATGTGCCAGGCATAAATTCTGGAGGTAAAACAACTTTTTGCATTTTTAAATCCCAGTAAAATTAACTTTTTGCATATTTAAGTATAATTAATTAAACTTCACAGTACAATATATAAATCTGTGGTTTATAATAAAAATGGGGCCTGAGTGATAACAGATACAAAATGGCAGAATTGTTAAATACACTTAAGGCTGCCTTTGAATGAGTGTTAGGGTTCATCTTCTGCGATATATGGCACAAAAAAATCACTCCTTGGGCGTGGCTTTTATTTCTTGAGTGACTGTTCCAAAAGTTGGAGTCAGCAAATCGCTGGAGATCTTACCATATTTAGAATGGAATCAGTCTCTGTTAGCTCCACAATGAAAAGACAAAGATGCGCTGTTATGTTTTAATCAATGACATTATTTGGGGGTGAAGCTTAGTAAGTAGGTCCATGTTTCTATAGCTCAAATTCAGGGGTTCTCTGCCAATGTACACATTTTCTCTTCAAAAAATGAATGCACAGTAGGATTTAAGATGATCTATGGAACTTCCAGGAAGACAAGATTCCAATCACACTTTTGTCCCTATTAATTGATTTCTATTTGGCTCAGGTAATTAGAAAAATTAGGCAGAAATAAGAGATTTCGTTGCTTCCAGAAAGAAACACTGCTATGCTAACTTATTGCGTCATCTAGCACGAAATTATAATGTTTTTGAGTCAGATAAATTGAATTTAAAAAGAAATTCTAACAATTTTTTTCAAATAATAACTGTGGCATATATTAGCTATAGGTTGTTTATATTTGTGCTCAAAATTTCAAACCCTACAAAGTACATAATAGTTTTTGAGAAAATGTATACAAAAGAATTTACATTGCAGATATAAGGTAGAAGATGAACCCTAACACTAATTCAAAGACAGCCTTAAGAAAAAAATTCTGACATAGAACAAAAAAGATGACAGTATGACACTGTACACAGATTAAAGTTGGATAAATAATTATGCTCAAATATTAAAGTAAAAAAGCTTAGATATCAAACATACCATATTTATGCCTGTCAACTTTGTCATTCAGAATGGAGAGATTATACATGGATGACTGCTTTGGCACCAGTGTCAACAGAGCACCATCTGGCACCTAAAATAGTAAAATAACATAAAATTAAATCATTTAATTGAACACAAGTACTAAACATATACACAGACTAAAGTTGAATCTTTTATTTCATGCTTATTGAAAAAAAAATGAAGATATTGGTTTCAGTTTTATGTAGACTTGCATGGACATATCAAGTTGGACATACTGATGAACGTACTGATTTTTCTAAACATTACATAAGCACACACCAGTGGCGGCTTTTGGGAGGAGGCAAGGGAGGCAGTGCCTCCTCAGAATTTTAAGACTCCTAGTTAGAATTATTCGTTTTGTTCATTCAGTACTTTTGGGTATAGGAGAGCAAACGTTTATGCTAGTTAACTCCTTTAAATTAAATGTCGTCTATGCGTTCATTCAGTTTTTCAAATTGACACTTTTCAAAAACAATCGGTAGCACGTAGTTGCGAATTGTCCTCAGTTTGCGATATCCGTCCTCGAGGCAGGAAGCAAACTGCCTCTCGTACATTTTGCGCCAAACCTGTTTACTCACACTGAATCAATTGATACGAAGGTAGGCGGTGGAACTGCCAACACAAAGAGTGCACGCGCACCGTGGACTTCCTGTGAGGCAGATGTTATCTTGCCTCATAGGAACAGCTGTTTAGTAGGCAGCATCTCCGCTGTGTTGACCTCATTCTGACAGCTTCGAGCCTCATTACATAGCGTTTTCTTCCTAGTTGCTTTTCTTTCACACTAATGTTTGTGTAACTAATTTTATTTATGTTTTATGAAGAGTTGTTTATCAGACCATGGCCTCTGCTTCAAACATATCTAATATGGTGGATAGCTTACTGGAAAAGCCTTTCACTAGAAGTGATTTTGAAGAAAAGAATCAAATTAAAAATGATGGAAAGTCTACACCTGAAATGAAAAAGATGACTTCGAAGGGCAAAACTTCAAACAGACGTTTTAATATTGACTGGTACAGAAAAGAACAATGGCTAACTGGTAGTGAATCAACGAACAAACTATATTGCTGGCCATGTTTGCGGTTTTCTGTGCGTGGCAATGAAGTCCGGCAAAGAGAAAGGCTTCAATGATTCGAAAAATTTACCATGTGCTTTGGACAGGCACAAAAAGTGTAAAGATCACATTCTGGCAGTTGTTAAATTAGAGTTGCTAGGCAAAACAAGGATAGACTACTCTCTCAACGAAACGAAGAGAACAAGTGACTTACGTCATAATGAAAAAGTATAAAAGAATCGTGATGTAATGAAGAAGTTGATTGATATTACAACACTACTGGCACGGCAAGAGCTGCCATTTCATGGACACGATGAGAGTGAAGTCTCTGAAAACAAGGGAAATTACCTCGAGATGATTGATTTACTCTCCAAGAGTGACGAAACATTGAGAGTGTTTATGGAGAATAGTACAACATTTTCAGGAACTTCAAAAACAATACAGAATGATTTAATCGAATCAGTTGCTCATATAATTAGGAATGAAATCAATGCAGATATTGAAAATGCCCAGTTTTTTTCTTGGCAGATTGATGAAGCGACAGACATTAGCTCCCATGCACAAGTATCAATTATAGTTCGATTCGTGAAAGATGGAGTACCAGTAGAAAGATTCTTGGGATTTTTTGACGTGAGTTCTGATCGGTGTGCTACTTCGCTTAAAGAATTACTGGATCGTGAGCTGGAAAGATTTAACTACAAAGAAAAACTAGTTGCACAGACATATGTTGGCGCAGCAGTGATGGCATCAGAGCTGAATGGATTGCAAACAAAAGTGAAGTGTGATACCCCTCAAGCATTATTTGTTCACTGCAACGCACACAGGCTGAACTTAGTTTTCCGCAGAGCAGCGTCAGTGTTGAAGGAATCACATATTTTTTTGGCAAATTTAAATGCAATTTATGCATTATTTTCCAAATCGACAAAGCGTGTTCATTTACTAGAATCTGTTGGTGGACCCCAAACCACCTCGTGTATCTCAGACCAGGTGGAACTTCAAATCTCATTCAGTGTCTACCATAGCTGACCACAGGTACCTGCTAATTGAAGTATTTGAAAAAATTGAGGATGATTCCAACTATGTTGATGAGACAGTTCACGAAGCAGCAGGACTAAAACGGTGGCTCCAAGATTTTAATTTCATTTTTCTTCTGTTCTCATATAAAAAAATATTTGATTTAACTGAGGTTACTTTCTCTGTACTGCAATCAAATAGTTCTGATGTTACATTTTGTAACAAACGAATTACTGGCTTATGTGAAAAATTGTTATACTTTTGAGATCAGAGACAGTTTGATGATCTCTATCATAATGTGCGCGGTGAGGTTGGTTTTCCAAATAAAAGATTTAAAGGAAGCAATGATATTCCAGCCACCGTGCAATACAGAAGACTGTATTATGAGGTAATAGACAATGTTACAACTCAGTTAAAATGCCGGTTTTCTGACATTAAGAAATTAAAATTTCTTCAGCTGGTCGATGTACACTGCTTTGAAGCTTATTCTAGAACTTTTCCTGAACATTGTTTTAAAGCTCTGCTTCAAACATATGAAAAATACTTTGACAGCACCAAACTGCATAGTGAGTTGCAGGTTCTGTATTCAGACAGAGATCTGTGGAACAATGCCAAAAGTACAACAGAACTTCTATCTGCCATATACAATAATAATCTAACACAGGCACTGCCAGAGTTGTTTAGACTTCTTTCCTTCATAGTAGCAATTCCTGCAACATCGACCTCTGTGGAACGCAGTTTCTCGTGCCTGAAGAGGATAAAAAACTACAAGAGAAACTCCATTGGGCAAGAAAGGTTGTCAAGTTTATCAGTTCTGTCCATCGAGAAGGCACTTGTGAAGAGGATGAAAGCTGAACAGACATGGTATGACCATATAATAAATCACTTCGCCAAACAGAAAGAACGAAAAATAGATCTCATATACAAGACAATATAATCATAAGGTAAGCTTTCTCTCTTGCTATATAGGTAAACGCTGTGTGCAGAAGTCTTCAAGACGTTTTTTCTTTTGGCGTCAGTGAAGGCAGAGGCGTACATACAATATAATTTCATTTGAGATGAAAAAGATGTATAGTTCAGTCTTGCTTTTCACCTTCTGTTGATCTCTTTAATAAAAATCTATTTCAATGCAATGTATTTCATATTCAAACTGGCCTAACAGTTCCTAAATAGTCCAAGAGGGTAATTCAGACTGAAAATAATATATTGAGGTGAAGGGCAGGAGCCTTATATAAACAGGTTTTGTGTTGGTAAGTCATGTAAAACGTGTGTTTCCAGTAAAATTTTATAAATCTTTTCACGGGTCACGTTACTTATTTCATACTTCGCACATGAGAAAGTAAATAAAAAATATATATATTGTAAAAAAAATGGCATTAAATTGAATAAATATATCATGAAAGAAATACGAGATTACACCATATAATACAAATTTTGAAGATGACAATTCGATTTTTGGCGCAAATGTGATAAGGATGGTAAGTCTGATAATATCCGAAAACTTGAAATTTTTCATCGTCCTGGAACGGGACTCGAACCCGCCTCTCCCAGATAGTGTCTGGGTATGCTAACCACTACACCACCCAGAACGACCAAGTTTCAAGTTTCCGATTAATTTGAATATAATGATCACAGGATTCGCTAGTCGAAGCAACCGGCATTCATGTTTAGCGAATCTGGAGGTTAATAATCCTATTCCGTGATTGCCCGAAATAGAAGATAAATCAAGAAAGAAATACGGGATTACACCATATAATACAAATTTTGAATATGACAATCCGATTTTTGGCGTAAATGTGACTAGGATGGTAAGTCAGATAATATCCGAAAACTTGAAAATGTTCATCGTCTGGAGCGAAACTCGAACCCGCAGCTCCCAGATAGCGCACGGGTATGCTAACCACTACAACACCCAGGATGATGAAAATTTTAAAGTTTTCGGATATTATCTGACTTACCATCCTTGTCACATTTACGCCAAAAATTGGATTGTCATCTTCAAAATTTGAATAAATTTATTTGAATCCAGGCTGAAAAGTAGTTTGCCTTCCCAGCAATTTTGGTCACAGGCCACCACTGGCACACACATATACTGGGTGTGCAAGTAATAAAGAAGGCAAATTTATATATTTAATGAATTTGCAGAGGAAATAATGGACAAATAATAATCTGTTGTGGAATTGAAATAAATGGTTTTCATGAATGATTTCTTCCTAGGAATTCAACGTTTGCTTTGCTTTATAATTATTAACACAGCAATCAGACATCCTGAATTGTTTGCATTTATTGTTCATCACGTAATATTAATTACATCAGAAAACCTGAAATTTCCCAGGGCTATGTAAATTTCAGGTTTTCTGATGTGATTAATGTTACACGATGAACAGTAAATGCAAGCGATTCAGAGATGTTTGATTGCTGTGTCAATAATTCTGGATCATTCCATGTATTATGAGAAGAATATTTCTTCCACAGAATTTACCCAAGAGACTGGTTGTTTCGTAAGTTTATATGAAAAAACAAAATATCCAGATACAGTTTTGAAATGCTGTTCTTTTTCAGCTAAGGAATTTCTTTTATCTTTTTTTTATTGCAAGCAAAAACAAAAACAAACTGATAAAACCTATTACAAGGCCATCTTTGAAGCACAAAAATCTCCCTCTCTTTACATCCATTAAGTGAGGGCATAAAAATTGGCTATGTATTTAGTAAAGTGATGGACCTTTTGTGAACAATTTGTTCACAGCGAATGACCCTTCAATCCACCATGACTGTGATGCACACTGAAGTCGCAGTGTGTTTAACTTTCTTTCGTTCACATGAGTTTAGAAACGAGTTCCCAATAACAAAAGTAATGTTAAAAATTAATAAATGTCGACTATTATATGAGTGAGCAATCAGCTAGGAAATAATGTTGAAACTAATGAAAGGGGATGATACATGAATTCTACTCATTCATTTGAATAGTATACCCAAATCATTTGCCATGCGCTGGCCTGTGGCAAATCATTCACTATGAATAATGGATGGCAAGCTCATGTTCTTTTGGACAGTTTGCCAAAATGAACTATTAATGACTATTCAATCCACCATTACTCAGAACACACTGAAGTTGCAGCATGTTTAACTTTCTTCCACATACAATATGGTTCAGAAACTACACTGCTGGCCACCCAAAATGCAACACCAAGAAGGAAGCATCCGATTGGCCTGAAATTCGCAGCATGCGTCGCCCGCAAGAGGACATGCAAACAATTAGCATTGCAGGGCATATGCAAATCATGTGCGCCCGGAACGCCACTGAGAAGCATTATAAGAAGGGTGCACAGAAGGCGGGGTGTAAGTAGTGGAAGTGTGTTGTGCTGCCGGACCTGTGCGTGGGAAGCTTCCTGATGCCTCGTCGCAGAATACGGCAGTCATTCCAGCAAGTTCTGGAGTTCAACAGAGGATGAATAGTGGCTTATCGCGACAGCGGTTTATTGTACCGAGACATCAGTGCCCGTGTGGGAAGACATCCAGCCACAGTGAGACGAGTATGGATTCGGTGGGTGCAGGAGAAACGGACCGACCGAAGTGAGTGATTGCCGCAGCCGCGGCACACCACCGAACGAGAGGACCGGCATGTTGTGCGGCAGGCATTGACGGCTCGCACCGTCGCATCACGAACGTTAGCACAGGAATTAGGGTGCGTTGCGCAACAACCTGTGTCAGCACGTACCGTTTGGCGGCGTCTGCAGGAGCGGGACTTGTCGCACGGCGGCCATTGCTCTGATTACCATTGACGTTACACCACCGGCGAGTGCGGCGGCAGTGGGCCGTTGAACGGCGCACCTGGACTACGGAATGGCATGACATTGTTTTCTCCAACGAATCCCGCTTCTACCTGCAACACCATGATGGTCGAATCCGCATGTGGTGGCACCGTGGCGAGAGACTGTATGACGCCTGCATTATGCATCGCCATACCGGTCCGTCACCTGGCGTTATGGTTTGTGGCGCAATTGGATATGACACCCGCACCCCTCTGGTACGCATCGCCGGTACACTCAACAGCCACCGCTACATCTCCGACGTTATGGAGCCTGTAGTCCTCCCTTACTTGTAGGACCTGCCAGCGGCCACGTTTCAACAGGACAATGCATGCCCGCTCGTGGCACGCATTGTGCAACAATTCTTCACGGCAGGTGTCACTGCTGCCGTGGCCCGCCTGTTCTCCTGATATGTCGCCCATCGAACACGTCTGGTCGCTGATTGGCAACTGAGTGGCCCGGCAAGCACCACCCGCGGCTACGCCTGATGAACTGTGGCAACGTGTGGAAGCAGCCTAGACCGACATGCCCCAAGTCCACATCCAAAGCCGCTTTCGTTCGATGCCGCGGCATGTAGCGGCCATTATTGCCAGGCAGGGGGCCACACAAACTATTGATGTCTGCGTGTTCCGCAAGTCGCATGGGCCTATAAGCTCAATCATTTCATCTTTGTATCTGTTGTTATGTGTCCAGTAAATCTGGCTTTGCTATCTCGTGTCCTTCTTGGTGTTGCATTTTGGGTGGCCAGCAGTGTAATTCTTTATATGAAAAGTAATGTTAAGAACATTATGTGAGTGATCCATCTGCAGTCAGTTTGGAAATAATGTGGTACTTAAAAATGGGAATGATACATGAATACCATTCATGTGAATGTTGTGCCCAATTGTTTGAGAAGAATAGTCATTCATTGTAAAAGTGAATTGTTGAAAAGCTCATGCTTATTTACACAGTTTGCCAAAAAAAGAGCTGTGGCCTTAATTGAAAGTACAATGTGGGATCCCCGCAATGAATGATTTATGCAGTGAGCGTAGTGACAACCTGGAAATTGGATCATTCATGAATGACTCATTTGCATGAGTGATGAATGAACTCCCAAGAAGGAATGGTTTATGCCATCACTAATTTAGTGGGATTTCATGAGAGTATGCTTTTTCTCCACATACAAACTGGTCAGTGGAAAATTTCTCAGTTTTCTTTCTGAATATCAGGATGCATGAAGTGAACTAAATCTTCAATGGTTATAAAAGAAAACTCTTCACTACTTTTACAGGAAATCAATTTTGACTCATTTTGCTCCTGTGTAAACAACAGCACTGAACCTGCTGGATGGACGAAGCTGAAAACAGCAGAATTCACTTATGGACATTTCCCATGTCTTGCATTTCAAAAGGCAGTAATAATCAATATAAAAGCATGAGGAACTAATCGTTGTTTTTCACAGTGAATTCATGAAACCAAGACAAATTTATTTCATTGAAATGAGTACTTCATGTGAGAAAAAAAAAAAAAATAACAGATTAAAAAGTAAAAATAAAAAGTGCAAAATGTTGTTAGCAAGATGGAGACCAATATGCTTCGGTGGTTAGGCCATGTTGGTAGAATGAGTGATGAGATGCTTACTAAGAAAATATTTTTAGCCCAAGTGGCAGGAAGGAAAGGCAGAGGAAGGCCAAGAAAGTCATGGGAGGATCAGATTCAAGAGTATATGCATGAGAAAAAGATTATGAGTATGAAGTATAAAAGATCTTGTGTACAGCATGTGATGGATGTCAGTGAAGCCCAAGTTGTATGCCAAGATCACTGTAAATGGAGAAGTTCGATACAGCAACAATAAGTAACAATTATCTGGTAGTTCGTATTTCTTTGTGGAGCTAACCTCTGAATCACAGAGAACAACTTAGTGATATGTATCTTATATATAAAACACAAAACGTCTGTTTGTCTGAAGCAGCAAAAAATCTCAAACGCCGAACTGTAGCATCGTGAAATTTGCATAACTTATTAATACTGGAATTTCTAGGTCAACGCAACTATTTTAAGATCTCTAAGTTGTTCCGTTCGCGAGTTATGAATTAATTAATAAGCTAATCAATAAAGTCAGTGTTGTTTGCTACATCAACGTTATCTGTTCCAAATCTGAAAGCACGTGACTGCATTCATCCACAGGTGTTTCTATTCTTTGAGAACTGTGCATAAAAAAAATGCAAAAACGAACTTTGCGAAATCTTAATGAAACGGGCTGAAATTTTTGTCAACACCATAAATTGGTAATAAGAGGAGTCCCTCAAAATTTCACCGGAATCCGGTCAAAACTTTTAAAAATAGGCATGGAATTTTTAATTCATCAGTAAACAGAAATATATACGCAGAAATGGTTAATAAAATTTTGATGGCTAATTTAAAAGTTATTTACCAATTCAGGCAAAATTTGGAGGTCATGTTCCTACTAATGATTTATGGTGTTCATTAAAATTTCAGCCAGTTTCATAAAATATTCATACAGATACGTTTTTAACTTTTTTATCCCAGAGATTCGCCCCTCAATGCATTTGAATGTCGATAACAAACTGTTAACAAATTTTGTTCAGTCAGTGTTCCCTGTGTCTCCTGGATGCGTGTTAAATAATTCGTAATGCTTTTGGTCCGTTTGATTCTACAGCTGTATGTTGGAATGTCAAGAGCAAAGGATCCAACAAAATTATATATTGTCGCCGATGAAGGAGAAACCAAAAATGTTGTGTACGGCCAAGTGCTGAAATAATCACACTACGAATAAATAATTTGTAATGACTGAATTTGTGAAATCTGCTTTTTCTTTCTTGCAAGCATCAATTTTCCCCCCCCCCGATTTTTTCAGTGACATGTAAGGGAATATGAAATTAATAAGCCTAAATCCTGGGTAAAGCCGGGTAGTAAAGCTAGTTTATGTATAAAAAGTAAAAACCAAAATTTGTTAAACACACTGATTTTGTGAACTCCTTACCTTGTAATGAGCAAGAGTATTGAGCCTTTTCCATTCTCCATCCTGTTTTGTTGTAGCATCTTCTTCTGAGAGTGTGAGGCGACCAGAAGTCCCTGTTCTCCACTCTAAAATAAAAAGGGAGGAAAACGTTCAACCAAAAAGTACTGAAAGTTTATTTGACACTTCTAGACAAACACTGCACTGAAAATGGCTCATTACTCTGACAAAATCTGTCTCCATTAAATACCAAAATCAACATTAACTGATTAAGAGAGCTGAATGTGTTTATGAAAACTATAGTGTTGATATAAATTTTTCCTACTGAACAGCAAGATTTCTTGCTTGAACACAGTCTTGCTCTCAACCCCATGGAACACCTTTGGAATAAATTGGAACACCAATGAGCCAGGCAGAACTGCCCAACATCAGTGACTGGCCTGACTGATGCTGTTGTGGTAGAATGGAAGGCAATTCCTGCAGCAGCATATCAAAATCTGTGAAAGCCTTTCCAGCAGAGAGGAAGCTGTGATATCAGCAAATGGTAGACCAACTTGATATTAATTTCTTTCCTATTACTGGGAGTTTGTAGATAGCCAAGTGTCCAGATACTTTTGATCAGATAGTGTATGTTACATCCTAAGACACAGATAAAGTGATAGACCTAAAATAACGTGGTCTAAAGGTGTAAAATGAGCTACTGGTGATTGAGGAAGTAACATGTTAAAATAACAAATCTTGCAATGGAAAAAAAAAAAAGAAAAAAAAAGTCTAAGCTTGTTGCAAAAAGCACATTTTTTAAAGGTGTTTTTCTTTTTCTTTGTTTTGCCCAAAAATTTCTGGATGTCACACTGGCCAATAGGCATGAGATGATAGTATTGACACTTGTCTGCATATGTATCAAACAGTGGCATTGCATGCCCATTTAGGTTGGGTGTGCACTGTTACGGGCAAAACAATGCGAAAAATTTTTTATTATGTAACTCGATATGAAAAATTCACTCATTTATTTTGAACATATGAAAGCATTTCTTTTTATTTAGCAGTCATTTAATAATAAAAAAAATCAATTTTTGTTATCCCATCCTATGTGGATAACAAAAATTCAAATTCTGTTTTTAAATCTGTGCTTATATGCACATCCATTCGCACTGCAACAAAAAGACAGAAAAACTGTGATTCCTAGTAGAACGTTGAATTGTATTTATGACTCAACGTGAATCTGAATGCAAACGTATGACCAGTAGTGCTTTTTTAGGTGCACACACCCTGGAAAGTTAGTTTTAGCCTCTGTGCTGAAACCACAAGGCAATAAAAACATGACCTGCAACACCAACTGGAAAGCTTTGTGTCACAGCTGCTTTACATGCCTCCTGTTTTTGTTGGCCAAACAGCCCACCTACAGATATGAATATTATTATACTTACTATGTTTTGTTTACTCAATGAAGCAATGAACTTTCTCCACTTTATGAAAACATTGTATAAGGGAATTAATTTTAGCTGCCACACGAAACCTTAGGACAAACTTTGGAGAATTCTGTTATCCAAAACCATAATATAACAGCAACTCGTATCACAACGTTGAATTACATTGCTCCATGGGATTTGGCCAGCACACCCTCAGAGATCAGATGTAATGTTTAAAACCCCAGGGAATTAAAAACGTGACCTGCAGCGCCATCTAGGGAGCGCTTGTACCACAGTTGCTTGAGAATCATCAGATTGCCTGCAGTGCTCTTTTTGGCTAGCACACCCTGAGAGATCAGCTACAATGTTTGAAACCACAGGGAAACAAAAACATGACCTGAAGCGCCACCTAGGGAGTGCTCGTACCACAGTTGCTTGGGCATGTCGGATGCCTTGTCGAGAAACCGCACACTCGACGATCTTAACACAAATGCAATATGATTGCTGAATGAACCTTCTCCTCTTAATGAAAACATTGTGTGGAGGAATTAATTTTAGCCACCAATCAAAGCCTTAGGACAAACTCTGGCAAGTTTTATTAGAAATAAAATCGAAAATGTAATATCAATAGTATAGGTTAAATAAATTGTGACTCTGTGTGGGTGTGCGCCACACACCTAGCACACCCCGAATGTTCGCCCCTGGTGTCAAATCACAAATTCAATACGATGGTGAACTTTATATCCTACCAATGGAGGAAAGTCAACATTTGTTTTCTTACTTCATCACTTCATAACATAGATATGTAAAAAATTACAGATATTATATTCAAGAAATTTCTAGGTTTGTCAATATATGAAAAATATACTGACAAAGCCAGAAATTTTCAGCTTTTGGAGGGAAAATAAGGAGATTCTTTTTGGAAGGAAAATAAGAAAATTCTTACCTACTTCCCCCTAATCATCATCATTTTGTTACTTTCTAGAAAAAAAAAATCTAGAAATAAATTTTAATTCAGAACATGCTAATAGAATTCAAATGAAAACTTAAGAATATTTTCTGACCTAAATCTAAGTCATCTTTGCTTGGTCTTTGTGTGAAAGGTGTATTCTTGTAGATGGAATCCAGTGCTTTCTCTTTCACTTGGGAAATGGTATCACAGTCCAGAACTTTAACTGGGGTCTCTATGTTTTCACCTGGAGGCTCAAGTCCAGAGACATAGGCTGTTTGTAGGGACATGGACACATAACCAGTCTGCAAAAAGAATGAGAAAAACAGCATTCAGTTCAGTTCAGTTATGTAACTGGAATAGATATGATGCAGCAGAACTACAAATTCAACTATTTTAATAGTTTTATACAAGATATCAAAATATGAAGGTACTTAAGAGTAAAATGTACACAGACATAAACACATAAAGTGCCTCAAAAATATGTGTGTGTGTGTGTGTGTGTGTGTGTGTGTGTGTAATGTACATATACAGGCTATTATGTACATTATGCAACACCAAATGTGTAGATTTGTGGTAATATGCAGTCAACAGATATATGGTTTGAGCCATATGTCTCAAACCATATATCAGAAAACAACACAAAGTGATGACATCCAAGATGTTAATGAAGAAATTCGTTAATAAAAAAAAAAAAAGCAGGCAAATCAACAAACTATTTTTTTACCCGTGTAAAAATTCCATATTTAACTATTTCCATGTAGCTGTCTTTTGAAAAAAAAAACTTGAAAATTGCATTCCCCTGCCAATTTCCTTTTGAGTACAATCCCCCAGTGTTTTCTGGGTGGTGTAGCAGCAGTGTGTTCAAACAGAAATCAAGAGAAACTGGTTTGATATTTGAACTGTTGAGTGGGTGAGTGTTGCCTTGGCAGCAACATGATCAAATGGAAATCAAGAGAATCAGGTTCAATTTCAGCTCCCAGAAGATTCAATTTTCAAGTTTTTTGAAGAGATAGTTGCATGAAAACAGTCAAATTACACTGGCGGAAAGTGAAAACAAAACACCAAGAAGGAATTGGCGGACGATCATGAAATTTACATATGTTAATGGGGTCGAGTTTACGTAGGTGTGATATTAATTTCGAGACCAACCGGTGAGCGCTTAGCCACAGCACGGCATAATATGCAAATTATCATCGGTGGTATTGTAAGGAGTACGGCGAAGTGAATGTAATCAGTCGTCGGCGTACGGACACGTGCGAAGACCCTGAAGAAGCTGCAATGCCTGGACATGGAAGACGTGCACGATTTCAGCAGTTATCAGACTTTGAGCGAGGTCGTCTAGTCGGACTCCGCGAGGCCGAGTGGTCGTATCGCCGTATTGCGGAGCGAATTGGACGGGAAGTATCGGTGGTGGTACGATGGTGGCGTAGATGGTCCGAGGAACATTCCCACATGAGAAGACGTGGAACCAGGAGTTACAGACGGACTGATGAGTGGACCGATCGATGCATAAGAATAGCGGCGTTGTTAAGCAGAACATCCACTGCGACGCAAATCCGAGCTGCCGTTGCACCTGAGGTGACTGTGCGAACAATCCGCAACCATCTATTGGATGCAGGACTACGTGCACGTGTGCCTCTGGCATGTGTACCTCTGACTCCAGCCCACTGTCAGGAACGGCTGCAGTGGTGTCGCCAACGTCTGCACTGGAGAACGCAATGGCGATCTGTCGTGTTCAGCGATGAAAGCAGATTCTGCTTTGGAACCTCCGATGGCCGCATGCGTGTTCGCAGATGCACAGGGGAGCGTCTCCACCCTTCTTGCATCCGCCAGCAACATACAGGGCCTACACCTGGTCTCCTGGTGTGGGGAGCGATCAGCTATCACTCCCGTACACAACTAGTGTTTGTATCGGGTACGTTAAACAGCACCTTCTACATCAACAACATCATTCAGCCCGTTGTTGTGCCATTTGTAAGGTCGGTCTATCGTGGTGTTTTCCAGCAAGATAACGTACGCTCACACACGGCACGTGCAATGCAACATGCACTTCAGGGTGTGAGACAACTTCCATGGCCTGCACGTTCACCGGATTCGTCCCCCATTGAGCACGTGTGGGATTTTATGGGACAACGACTTATTCGGTCTCTACGGCCAGCCCCGACTATCCCCGATTTACGCGTCCAGGTTGAGGATGCTTGGAACTCAATACCCCAAACTTACATCCAACATCTGTACGAAAGACTCCATGCCAGAATTGCACAGTGTGACGCAGTTGATGGCGGTTCAACCTCGTACTAACCATGTTACATGGAAATGTTATTTTTCAGTTTACCAGCAAATACAGCTGTATTTTGCCATAATGTTTTGATCACGTTATCCTCTGTATTCCATTATTATGCTGTACAAATTTTGTTGGTATCAGACGTCTCCTTCTTGGTGTTCTTTTTCACTTTCCGGCAGTGTATGACACTTCTATGCCATAAAAAATTATTTGAAAAAGTAATGCATTCTCACATGACATTTGAGTAACAACAATCAGTTCTGAAATAGCACTGGAGATTAAAGGATATATTGTGACATACTACAGAGGTGAAAACATGTGTCAAGATGACAAATCTGCAGCGAGACATTCTGTCTGCATAGCCAGTTGGGAGAGTGACTTACTCCGGAGTGAAGGGATAAGGATTCGATGACCATCGCGGACAAACTTGTGTTTTCACAAGATGTAACATACAAACAGGTAGAGAAGTGGATCGTCAAATGGTCACTGCTTTTACACTGAGTTCATTCATTTTTCAATACTGACAACAACGTCAAGGCAAAAAGACCTATGGTACAGGACTGCCCTGAAGTTTTAGGGGCACCTGACAAGCCATTTAGGAACATTCCTGTTGCAATTTTTACTACTACAGTGCTGAGACAGTACCCTTTACAGCCTTCTCTTTTATCTTCTTTTAATCTCTGGGAAACTCTTACTCTGATATCATACACAATCTGAAGAATTCTTGAAAACATCTCTTTCAATTTATTGTATATATATCTTTCAACTATACAGTTGTGATATTTTGTACCGTTTCTGGCGTTGTATTAATTTCGAAGTGCTTTCGGGAAACTTAATCATCTTTGTCTGACTTTGAATTAACACGGTTGAATGTCACTGTCTCATGCAGACACTCCTGAATCTGATACTCCCATGACTTCCTTGGCCTGCCTCTGCCTTTCCTTCCTGCCACTTGAGCTAAAAAGATTTTCTTAGTAAGCATCTCATCACTCAGTTTTTCAACATGGCCAAACCACCAAAGCATATTAGTCTCCACCTTGCTAACAACATTTTTAGCTGCTTCACATTATGCAACTACTGGCAACACATCCTCATTCCTCACACAATCAGAATGTGTCTTGCACCCCCCCCCCGTGAGTAGCGCATTTCTCCAGCACACAAACGACTCCTATGTTTCTTCTGTAGTACCCAGGTTTCACGGCCATACATCAGAGTAGGAACAATTACACTTTTATATACAGCAGTGTAGGACTCTCTTATGATTCCATCATTCCTGTGAAAACCTCCCAAAGCAGCCATGACTTTCAATGAAGAATTCACTTGCCTACTAATTTCACCATCCAACTTGTTCTCTCTGTCAAACATGCTCCTTAAATACACAAACTCATTCATCTGGTCAATCACTGTGCCATTTAGACTTATATTACATTCAGTACTACCAGTTCCTCTCTCGAAAACCATAACTTTGGTTTTTCCCTTATTTACACTCAGCTTGAATGTCATGCAAACTTCGTACATCCAGGACAACATACTCTGCAACTCGCTTTTGCTCTCTGCCAACAGGACAGTGTCATCAGCACACAGGAATCTGCACACATGGATATCACCAAGACATAAACCAGTATTATCTCTTTTGGCATCACGTCTGCATGCATCCATAAATATATTAAACAGCCATGGTGACATTACACAACCTTGTCTGACGCCTGCACCAATAGAAAACCATTTTGATAAAACACCATTCACTTGTACACAGGCTCTACTGCCAGCATACATGGCTTTTACACTATTAAGTAGATTCTCAGTAACACCATATTCATTCAATACCCTCCACAAAAGTGTTCTATTTACTCGGTCGTAAGCTTTCTCTAAATCTATGAAAGCAGCAAAAACTTTCTTACCAACAGCAAGATACTTTTCAATCATCATGTGTAGTGCAAAAATTTGGTTAGTGCAGCCTTTACCAGACATAAAACCACTCTGAACATCCCACACTTTCTCTGATGTAAGACCCCATACTTTTTCAATAACGACCTTACCAAACACTTTCCCTGGCACACTTAGTAGGCTAATATCACGATAGTTCTTGCAGTCAGTCTGATCCCCTTTTCCCTTATACAAGGGAACAATGATAGCATCCTTCCAATCCCGAGGGGTCGTTCCTAACTCCCAGCACAACTGCCAAAATTCAGTTAACCAGTCAATTACACAGTCACCACCATATTTCAACATCTTGGCAGTTATGCCATCAACTCCTGAAGCCTTACCATTCTGAAGAGATTTTAGTGCTTTGCACACTTCTTCTCTTGAGATTCCGCTTGTGCTTCCATCCTTCGCTGTGCCATCATCTGCATCTGTCTCAGAATCATCTTTGCTTTCCTGATCTAATAATTCACAGAAGTATTCACCCCATCTTTCACTTAACTCATTGGGCTCCCATATCATTTCCCCAACATTATTCTTCACACAACTTGCAACTTTGTTTCCCCTATTTTTCCCCGAGTCTCATGTACTTCCAGAATACAGAACTTGTTTTTTTTTTTTTAAACAACACTTTGAAAAACTTCATAACTCTGCAAGCAATTTAATAGCTACTGAAAATTATTTTTCATCCATAGATTCCCCAGATATTTTTACATTGATATTATTTTTGACAGTATCAGGCATAGTGCCAACTTTCTAGAAATTCAATGAGTGCTCAAGCTCTCTTATCAAGATGTTATCATTGAGCTCTGAATAAGTCCTTTTTCTTAGTGGAGTTGAGGACATGATATTCAATGTGGAATTGAGATCTAGATATGAGGTTCAATTAGTGCTCAAGCTCTAGATAAGTCCCTTTGTTGAAGGAGCTGAGGATGTGAAGTTCAGGATGCTTGATCACTTTTCATATGCGGGCACGCACGCGCTCACACCCCTGTAGTGGAATGTCCATTATACATCAATTATCAATTTGGAATCTGGTTTAATCAGCAATTGGTTTTTAAAAGTGGAACATATATATAATTAAGCATGCTCTTAATTTTTCTTATGCACTTTTTATAGTTATACATATTTTAATTTTTTTTGATCCCTTGAAAGGCATATAATTGGTATGCTACTGTATTCCATTTTCATGTGTTTTTATATGTATAACATATTTTTGGGAAGCAATTTTCTGATTAAGTTATATCCACCTCTCACTTCATTATGCTTAGTGTATGAGCCTAAAACTGGATATTGGAAGTGTTTCATGAGTATGAGTAGTTTATGTTCTTTTCAAGGTAATTTAGGTTTTCTGACTGACATATGAGCTATGTTCAAAAATATACCCTCATTGTAATAAATCATTTTATTACAAGAAAATTATGGTGTTGCTCCTATAAAAACTGAAAAAAAAAAAATTGGCCAATATTTTTTTTTTTTTTTTTTGATCCCTTGAAAGGCATATAATTGGTATGCTACTGTATTCCATTTTCATGTGTTTTTATATGTATAACATATTTGGGAAGCAATTTTCTGATTAAGTTATATCCACCACTCACTTCATTATGCTTAGTGTATGAGCCTAAAACTGGATATTGGAAGTGTTTCATGAGTATGAGTAGTTTATGTTCTTTTCAAGGTAATTTAGGTTTTCTGACTGACATATGAGCTATGTTCAAAAATATACCCTCATTGTAATAAATCATTTTATTACAAGAAAATTATGGTGTTGCTCCTATAAAAAATGAAAAAAAATTGGCCATTCTTTTTTTTTTTTTTTTTTTGAAACTTTTACTGTTGCCATTGATAAATTTTAATGGGTGCCTGGGCCCTGGAGTACCCATTTAGTTGAAACCTATGGTATCACACTATAACTAAAAATACGCTGCTGGCCACCCAAAATGCAACACCAAGGACACGAGATAGCAAAGCCAGATTAACTGAACACATAACAACAGATACAAAGATCAAACGATTGAGCTTACAGGCCCGTGCGACTTGCAGAACACGCAGACATCAATAGTTCATGTGGCCCCCCATAGCTGGCAATAACAGCCGCTACACGGCGCGGCATCAAACGAAAGAGGCTTTGGATGTGGGCTTGGGGCATGTCGGCCCAGGCTGCTTCCACACGTTGCCACATTTCATCAGGCGTAGCTGCGGGTTGTGCTTGCCGGGCCACTCGCTTGCCCATATGCAAATCATGTGCGCCCCGAACAGGCAGGCCACGGCAGCAGTGACACCTGGTGGGCCGTGAAGAATTGTTGCACGATGCGTGCCACGTGCGGGCGCACATTGTCCTGTTGAAACGTGGCCGCCGGCAGGTCCTGCAGGTAAGGGAGGATTGCAGGCTCCAAAACATCGGAGATGTAGCAGTGGCTGTTGAGTGTACCGGCGATGCGTACCAGAGGGGTGCGGGTGTCATATCCAATTGCGCCCCAAACCATAATGCCAGGCAACAGACCGGTATGGCGATGCATAATGCAGGCATCATACAGTCTTTCGCCGCGGTGCCGCGGCACGCGGATCCGACCATCATGGTGTTGCAAGCAGAAGCGGGATTCGTCGGAGAAGACAATGTCGTGCCATTCCGTAGTCCAGGTGTGGCGTTCAATGGCCCACTGCCGCCGCACTGGCTGGCGGTGTAACGTAAATTGTAATCGGAACAATGGCCGCCGCGCAACAAGTCCCCGCTCCTGCAGATGACGTTGAAAGGTACGTGCTGACACAGGTTGTTGCGCAACACACCCTAATTCCTGCACTAACGTTCGTGATATGGCGGTGCGAGCCGTCCATGCCCGCCGCACAACATGTCGGTCCTCTCGTTCGGTGGTGTGCCGTGGCTGCGGCAATCGCTCACATCGGTCCGTCCGTCCCTCCTGCACCCACCGAATCCATACTCGCCTCACTGTGGCTGGATGTTGTCCCACACGGGCGCCGATGTCTCGGTATGATAAACCGCTGTCGCGATAAGCCACTATTCGTCCTCTGTCCAACTCCGAAACATGCTGGAATGACTGATGTATTCTGCGACGAGTCATCAGGAAGCTTCCCACGCACAGGCTTGGCAGCACAACACACTTCCACTACTTACACTCCGCCTTCTGTGCACCCTTCTTATAGTGCTTCTCGGTGGCGTGCGGGGCGCACATGATTTGCATATGCCCTGCATCATGTCGGGAATCGAAGGGAAGGTTTGCGGCCATGTATGTGTTAGGTGATTTCTTTCTCATGTGTCGCCATCTATTGAATGAGTTGGTAGGTATCAGTTGTACGTACAATTCATTTTTCATTTTTGTGTAGATATTTTTGGGCTATTACTATTTGTTTGTAGAAACAGGTGTATTATTTTTAGTCCTTTATTTAACTGTGTGATTTTTTGTAATGTTTTTTTTTGTCTTTTTTTTATGGATGTTTTTTTTTTGTAAGTGATTTCCAGGCTGTGTCTAGTGTGATGGGGTCTTGTAAGTTGCATATTTTATCTTTTTTTTTGTTCAATTATAACGCTTTCAGAAATCCTTAATTCTTTTTTGTTTGTGTGGGTGGTTAGTAATTTAATATTTTCAAAATCAGGATATTGTTTATGTTTAATGCAGTGTTGGATAAGTACAGTTTTTCTTCCTTTTTGTTCCAGTTCTTTATATGTTGATGTAATCTTTTTATTAATCTATTTTTTGGGCTGCCAATGTAAGAAATGCGGTCCTCAGAATTCTGTGAAACAATAGGAATTTCATATACGCCTGCTGATTGTAGTATACTATTGAAAAAAAATAATATATATATTATTTTATATATAAGTTTCTTCAACAACGGTCTGTCTTGTGCCAGTCTCCTCCATGTTACTCCCGCATACTTCCGAATTTCATCCACCCATCTCCCATGTGGTCCTCTTCTGGGTCTTTTCCTGTCCCTTTGAATCCAATCTAAAATTTCGGCTATCCATCGATGGTCTGTCCTTCTGGCAGTATGTCCAGCCCACTGCCATTTCAGGGATTTAACTCTGATCATGATGTCTTCCACTCTTGTCATTTTTCGGATCCACGAGTTCCTCTTCTTATCTCTCCTGGTTACACCAAGCATGCACCTCTCCATGCTTCTTTGAGTTGTCAGCAGCCTTTGTATGTCACTTTTAGTTAAGGTCAACGTCTCTGCACCATACGTAAGCACTGGAAGGATGCATTGATCAAACACTTTTCTTTTAAGACACAATGGCATATTGCTCTTGAAAATTATGCTGTTTCTTCCAAAAGCTCTCCAAGAAAGTTTTGTACACCGATTAATTTCTTCATCAATGTGACCCTCACTTGATATCTGCTGTCCAAGATAAACGTACATGTCTGTTATCTCCAGCTTTTCTCCATCAATCGATAAATCTTCATTTCTTGTAAAAGCATTGAACATCATTTTTGTCTTCTGAAAGTTTATTTTTAATCCCACTTCTTTACTCTTGTCAGCAAGTTCCTGGATCATACTCTGCAGTTCTGATGGTCTGATGGGGTAGTTGCAAAAATGACTACGTCATCAGCAAAACGAAGGTGGGTTAGATAATCTCCATTAATCTTTATCCCTTTGTTTTCCCAGTTCAGTGATTGAAAGACATTTTCCAATGTGGCATTAAAGAGCTTCGGAGATATGGTGTCACCTTGTCTCACTCCCTTTCCAATTTTTATGTGTGTTGTATTTTCAAACAGCCAAATCTTTGCACTTGCATTTTCATAGATGTTATTAATAATATTAATGTATGCATCTTCAATACCGCAGGATTTCAGAGCCATTGTAACTGCTCATGGTTTCACCGAATCAAAGGCTTTTTCATAATCGATAAAAGCCATGCACAATGGAAGTTCATATTCCCTCGCTCTTTCAATTAGTTCTCTCAGTACTCGGATATGATCTATTGTGCTATAGCCACTTCTAAATCCAGCTTGTTCTCTCGGTTGAGCCATTACGGGTTTTTGTTTAGTTATAAAAAATTTAGAAATAAAACAATTAGGTTATGTAATAATATATAGGTTATATAATAAAACAATTAGGTTATATAATAAAACAATTAGGTGTTACCTTCAAACGGTGTGAAAGAACTTTAGTGAAGATTTTATAAACCACTGATAGGAGGCTGATAGGTCTGTAGTTCCTGAGATCCTCAATGTCACCTTTTTTATGTAGCAGGATCATTGTAGCATTGTTCCAATTATCAGGAATCTCCCCTTCATTAAAGCATCGAGTTAAAATTTGGGCGAGTACTGTTTCGATTTCTCCACTTGCTTCTTCTATGATGTCTACTGTAATTCCATCTTCTCCTGAGCTTTTCCCCGCTTCATGTTCTTGATTGCATGTGCAACTTCTGCTGGGAGGACAGGAAGAACTCTGGTACTGGTACCTTTCATGATGTCTCAAAACTTATTCACTATTTCTCCAGTGGATAAGGCTGGTAATAACTTTGCCTTTTTTTGTAAACAATTCTATCAGGATCTCCTGATACAGGAGATGAATAATACAGATACTTACACTCCGGTTTCTTAAAATCATGAAGGTATTGTTAAGAAAATAATCGCTCTGCATAAAAGGATCAGGCTTAATGTGTCCAACTTAAACTTTCCTTTTATTTATGCCATCCCAAAGTTTCATAAGGAACCTGTTTCCTTCCGTTTTATTACTAGTGGACGCAACTGTTATAACAGCAAAGTGGGTGGGTTGCTTCAGAGATACTTGTCCATGGCTCTTCGCAGGTTGGGTTCGACCTGGATTATTGGGAGCAATAACAGAGTCTTGGAGAACTTGGCTCGGTGACTGTCACATCTGTGGATACTTACGACTTTAAAAACCTCTTCACCTCAATTTCATTGAAGGGTCTGTGGCAGGTAGCCCTAAATATACATACGAAGTTCGAGCCCGGGACTACAGAACAGTATTGGCATTTCCTACTGGATTTCTGTATCAATAACAAGTTTGTTACCGTGGGCGATGGGCTCTGCCTCCAAACTCGTGGTATCCCGATGGGCAGTCGCTTTTCTAGCAGTTTGGCAATTCTCTATCTACATTTTTTTAGGATAGATATGTTGCCAATCATCCTTTACCTGGAATTGCTCTAAGATATGTTGATGACATTATTGTCATTAACATTCCGGACATTTTGCGTCGCGCCGCTGACTTGTATCCTGACGACCTTACCCTAGAAAAAACCAACAGATCGTCTACTTGTGTTTGTTACCTCGATTTAGAGGTTCAGGTGGACGAGGAGGGAAGAGGTGTGGTGAATTTATTTGATAAAAGAAACTCTTTTGAGTTTGATATCATTCACTGCACTCACTGGTCATCCAATATTTCAAAAGTTATACATCGTAATCTACTCATCTTCCAGTTTCATAGAATGGCTAAAATTTTCTCTACACAGCTCTTACTTGCAAAAAATCTGAAAGCTCTTCTTTCTAAATTACAATCTAACAATTTTCCTAAAAATTTCTTAAGGCATCATTTTAACCATTTAATTTTGAACTTTAATTCGGTATCCAAAAGTTTCAAATTACACATTGACATGCTTTATTAACCTAGGACCTAACAATTTAAAATATATAGGTAACACAAAGTGCTATTTGGTGGGTCCCTAATAGCTGAAGATCTTATCTACATACACAGTTCTGCATCTTGTCAACTCACACATTTTTTGGCTTACCAGGTAGCTGTTTAACCGCGACCACCTTTCTTATCAGTGTATATATTTGGGTTCTTGTGGGTGCTCTGTTCAGTCTTGTTTGATTTCTTGTCATGGTGATTTTGTTCTGCCGGTAAGCTTTTAATTATTTTTTTAGTTGTATAAATTTGATTCTTGGAATTCTTGTGCTTATTAGAATTTGGTTTTGTGGCCTAGGGAGCATGACCAACCGACAATTTTGGCTTGCCTTGTCGTTTTGTTGGTACTAGAAAGGCCACTCCCACAGGTTGATGCTCTCCTGATGACAGCAACCTGTTCCAGTTTTTTACTTGTTTTGAAATTTTGTATTTTTGTTCTGTAATATTTTCATTCTATATAAACTACTACATGAGGTTTAGCTGCCTTCGGCGCTTCTCATGGTATTAGCCTTTTTTTTCTAATTTTCTTGTGTTAAATAATTTATTTATAAAGTCATTTTTTTTGTTTTATTTATGTACTATCTATATTATATATATATATGCAGTCGAACTTGACTAATCTGAATACATATAATTTGAATTCGTGGTTAATTTGAGCTTTTCCTTTAGTACTTTGAATTTTCCATTAAAACAATGTGAAAAAGAAATCACCTGTAAGTCAAACTTTTGTTGGATAATTTGAAGTAAAAATGCTGTGCAGACCATTAAAAACAGCTTGCAGTGTCGTGTAGGTAACATGTTATTCGGCTATGCAAGCAGCAATCTATACTGTCACATGGCACACATGTAGCAGCAGTGTCCACCATTGTTCTATGTTGCGCTGGTCAGCCACCCGTTTCTTTCAGTTCAGTCTGCTCACATTCACAGAAGGAGTACGCTGCCTCATTATTATTTTTTTTATCGTAGTCTCACTGTCGTCTTTGTTTTGTTATTCCTATCATGAAGTGTATTGTGTTGTGGTTTTGTCGTCATGTCTTTGTCAAAACCAAAATGTGTGCAGTGCAAAACATTGATATCTGTCGAAAAGGTGGCAGTTATTTGGGAAATGGAAAAAAGGATTAAAACAAAAAAGAAGTCTGATATAGAAAAAAAGACTTTGGAATTTCACTCAATATACTGTCAACTTTTCTAAAAAATAAAAATAAAGGACAAGTGACGCAAAACACTGTCACCAACTGCTTACGAAAAGGAGGTTTCTGCCATGTCAAAGGTGAAGAGTAAAAGGAAGCTCTTGAGGAGATTGTATTCATTGTGAACAATTGGGAAGATGTTGGATATGATGAAGGTGTTCCTTATGAAGATTTTGTGAGCTTGGACAAGAACTTAGCAATTCGTGGTGAACTGACAGATGCAGAAATTTTAGCAGATGTTATAAACAATAGAATGACAGTGCATCATCAGATGAAGAAGGGGAACAGCTGGAACTTCCAGAGAAGCTGATCTAAACATTTGCACAGGCCTGGACCACATCTGAGAGTTGAGACTGCTTTTTGAGGGACAGCAAAACATAAGTGACTCCATTTTCCAGGTGCTCAATAAACTAGAAGAGCTTACTACAACACAGAGTATTAACAAAAAAAAAACAAAAAAATTCTAACTTTAAAAAAAAAAACTGTAAAATATGCTGTACTGTACATATTGCCACGAAAAATCTCTGAATAAAGTACTATATATATATATATATATATATATATATATATTCTATAAAGAAGATACCTAAGCAAAAAAATACATATATAATTTTGACTCACACCTAGTACAACATAGAAAAGGTTATGTATCTACCTGTGTGAGTAAAAGGAGAAAAAATAAAAAAATAAAATAAAACAACTGAATGTAGAAGGTGTCGAGAATACTGAGCCTTGGCTTTATCAAGGACCAGCAAAAACTCTGCATTTTCTCACTTCCACAAAGACCTAGTTGGAAATGGGTTTCTGCAAGGCCATAGATGCAAGTAACATTCCCACCTAAAATAGTTTAAAAAATATATATAAGTCATGTCCTCCGTAGAGTTGCATGACCTAGCACTAGTTAACAATTTCGCTTGCATCCATTAACCTTCCTGGCCCGACCCATGCTCTTCATCTGTTACTATTAAACAGAGAGAACCTTCTTCTTTCATCAAGAGAACTTTAAGAAAAATTATTCTGAATAATAGAGTAAGGTTGGCAGATCTGCTTTAATTTTCTACACAGTTAATAATATGATTCTGACCAATCAAAGCCGTAAGGAAGTTGGCTAGAGGATGCCTATTAACTACCTAAAGGAACCTTAGTGCTATGGATATGACGGTCCTATTAAAACAAAAAATTAAATAATATAAACAAAATCACAAAAAAAGCTTAAAAATCTGTTTATAAAAGAAAATAAAAACAAATAAAAAAGAAAACTAGTTATTCATCACTAGGATAGCTATACTAAAAATAGTAAAACCAACATTAAAATTAATAAGATTCTGATTAATCTATAGATGCTCACTAAGGTGGTTTAATACATGCAAAGATTATTAAATAAACTGCTCGTGTATTTTATAATATTTCTCATGTATTCTGGAGAGTTAATTCTGCTCTTTCTGATCATACAGATCCACAGTCTTAAGTTTATATATTTTTTTTCTCTGGTTAAAATCTCCGCACGTTGGTTTCTTGCTGTATGAGGAGGCCATCAGCCCCACCCTCACTGCCCCCCAGCTGTCTAGGGAGTGGCGGAAGAGGTCAGCCATGTTCTTCTCTTGTGAGGAGAAAAGTTTTTGTCACACAAGAGGTAAGCTCTCTTCCTTGTTTTTAGGTTCTAGGTTTTATAAGTTCAATGTTTGTACTTCATGTACTTTTTCTCTGTCGTTTTTTAGCTTTTCAGCTTTTAGGCATTGGTTTGTCTGTTAACATTTTTGCGGGTTTTAACTCTTTCTTTTCTTTGTAACTTTGAGCGTCTTTTGGGGTACCTAGGAACAGAAGATGGCTAAGCTTGTTCCTTTTCTATGCGCTGTCTTTGCGCTGTTTTTTCAAAGTAGTTAAGTTCTTAATAACTAATTAATTATGCACTTAAAGCACTGCTGAAATACTTTGTACATATTGCAACTAACTGTTTAAGGTATATAACTTTCACAAAGTTTTCTTTAGTTAATTATTATCTTTAACTTATTCTCGTTTTCGTGCTGTCATAAGCTGTAGAGTAGGGGGTTTTAGACTCAAGTTTTCTTTCAAAAATCTGTTTGTTAAAAATTGACATTTCCTTTTTTAATTGCAATGTAAAATTTGGATTTCTTTTGCATTGATTTTCAGGTTTAAATTCTCTCTCAAACGAACTTGGAATTTCGTTATGGCTGAAAATCATTTCTAATTATTATGTCACTCTCACAGCTTGAGTTCTCTTTAATTTTCTTCTCTCTGTTTAATAGTAACAGATGAAGAGCATGGGTCGGGCCAGGAAGGTTAATGGATGCAAGCGAAATTGTTAACTAGTGCTAGGTCATGCAACTCTACGGAGGACATGACTTATATATATTTTTTAAACTATTTTAGGTGGGAATGTTACTTGCATCTATGGCCTTGCAGAAACCCATTTCCAACTAGGTCTTTGTGGAAGTGAGAAAATGCAGAGTTTTTGCTGGTCCTTGATAAAGCCAAGGCTCAGTATTCTCGACACCTTCTACATTCAGTTGTTTTATTTTATTTTTTTATTTTTTCTCCTTTTACTCACACAGGTAGATACATAACCTTTTCTATGTTGTACTAGGTGTGAGTCAAAATTATATATGTATTTTTTTGCTTAGGTATCTTCTTTATAGAATGTGAATTCTGAATTTTCAAAACTGCTGCGTTGCGCGTTTTGATTTTCAGGTTATTTTGCAACCTTCGTTTTAAATTCTAAAGTTTTTCCTTAGTCTTCAGTTTTGCTCTTAAGTATATATATATATATACGCAAGTTTTATCAATTCTGAAAAATATTGTTCAATTGCATTAATTCTCGTTGGGTATCAATTCTTTTTGTGAAAACTTGTTCAGTCTTTTTCTGTTGGAGTTATACTGAACATCACTGTTGCTTTTCTTTTGGTGGATTATATTTTAGTTACAGATAAGCCACCAAGTATGATAAGCAAAAATGTTTATTTGTGTAACCTACTCACTGTGGGCTGTGAGCTTCCTCAGTCTTACATCTTAAAGAAATTACAAAGTAAGTTGGCAAAAATTAAGCAATTTTTTTTCTTTCATAAAAAACTTGTTATGAAAATGCCTTCATGTCAGTCTGTAGCATGTTCATGTCATTTGCCATGGAGTACAAATTAGTTTTATGTAAACAATACAATGCTGTGATTATGTATCTCTTGCAGTAAACCAACCACATTGAAAAAAAAAAAAACTGTGAGTGAAATTAAAAGTGTTATAGACTGTCCTTGTTATAAAACATGTAACAGATAAAATTGCATAACTGATTAATGTGTAATTGATATTCCATTGTGTATTTCATGTAACACAAGCATAATTTCCCAGGAAATTTGGTATAAGAAAAATGCTAACCATGCTTTTATAATCGATCGATTGTCTAATCAATTTCTCCTCAGATAATGAGTACCGTGCTTCACTTGTGATGGCATCAACAGGACCTTTGTCAACTTGTTGTTTGATGGCTCGATACAACATAAACAGTGGTTCACCAGCACATTCCTGAAAATATTGAATTAAAAGATGGATCAGGTGAGAAAAACAAAAAAATTTTAAAGATGAGTACAAACACACTGTTATGCTTACTAAAATATAGAGGAAATATTAGACATTCAAAAAGGAAGTAAACAGAGAAAAAATTTCAAAGGTAATTGTGAAATATGCTTTTCTCAAAATAACGATAAAGTTTATTATGAAAAATCACAATAAAAAGTTGCAGATGCCATACACAAATTTAATGCTATTAGTATCACATACTTTTGTCCTTGAATTTCTTTTTCATCCTGGAATGTGTTATTTGATTTAATATCATGTTTGCAGACCAAATGAACATGGCACAGATTTAAATAACCTTTCATATTAATCACACTGTTTCCATTTTAATGCTGCTACTATAAATTACACTATAATTTTGTTTTGCATTACTTTCATGGCTTATAAATTCCAGGAGTAATCAGCAGCCATGCAGCAATTGCTTAAGAAGCTTAAAAATTGTACCATCCCAGAGTGAAAAATTGAACCTGCATCTCCCAACATCTGATCAAGTACAAAAATCGTTACAACACCCAGTAACAGCTTTGAATATCAGAAGCACTTATGGAGGGATCTATATAACCATTCAGATTTTGCTAGTGGAAGCATCTGTCTCCTTGTAGTGAGGACCCCATCATCCAAAAGCAAGGATCGGCTTAGTTATTTACAGTTTCCAGAAACAGAAATCCACTGAAGAAATAACCACCAAATCATATATATATATATATGGAAAATTGCTGGAACATATTTTTTGACATGACGCTTGTTTCATGATGATGGGTTTTCACTACAAGAAAGTGGGCAGCTTGACTGGAGAAATCTGAACAGTTATTCAGATTCCTCTGTAAGTGCTTCAGTTGCTCAGAGTTGTAGTGTGCTGGGTGGTGTAACAATTAGCATAGTTGAACAGAAACCAGAAGTTGTAAGCTAGATTCCCACTCTGAAACAATGCATTTTTAAAATTTTTTGAGGAGTTGCTATTATTTTGGAATCTCTATGACACAAAAATATTATGTTTCAGCAATTTTTCATGTGTGTGTGTGTGTGATATGATGATTAATTCTGCAATTGACTATTGCTTTGCATTTTGTTAGTCATGAAATGACTAAATTTAACACAAATAATAGAATGGAAAATTACAGCTAAAAATAAAAATGCCAAATCCAAACAGAAAGATCAGAAATTAAAGGCTAAGAAAAGTAAGCCACAAAAAACTCTGTAGGTTGTGACTATATGACTGAAATTTTCAAAAGGTGGGTTCCATGGGATCAGCAATATTGGCTTCGTATGGTGGCTCTTCATTAATCCACAAAGCCACAAACAAGGCACAGGACATAAAAGTGTACTGAGCAAATAAACTCTTAAAAAGAAATTCCAATTTTATGGGACTGTGAAACTCTCAAAGGACCAATTTACTACTGTGTTATGAATTTATTAAAAAAGAAGAAAAGCAACATTCAGGTAAATTCTTGTTGTAATGTCTTTAAACTTTTTGTTTTGTTCAGACTGAACTATTATGAACAGAGTTTTAGACTAAAATCATTTCAACTGAGTAGGATTTGCTTCACAGTACTGGATCATAAAATGAGAATTAATTCATTTCACATTATTTTAGTGAAATGAAACAAGAAAAACTGGATACTACAAGATTTTGATAAGTGGTAAGGTTTATCCATGTGAACTAGACATCACCATTAGCATTAATGAAATACTCTTAACTCCTCATGTAGTTAAATGATGATGTACATACAACATATCAACTCATTCCCATGAAAAATACAAAACAACTAGTGAAATAGTTAATACATTCTTAAGATACAAAGAAAGTAATTTACTTATTAGAGTACCTGCAAAAAAGACTTATGAGGAGCAGTGGGAAATCAAATATGAAAAAAAAAGACTCTTTAAATATTCAATTACTAGAAATTTCCATTACTTTTCAAAAATTACACAAACTTTTACATGACCTTTGTAATAAATTAAATGTGGCTAATTACATTATTTGTTAAATTTATTAACTGCTCTGTTTTAACAAATTTTTGGAATGTAAATTATTCAGATTTTGAGGAAAATATGTACCTCAACACAGTTTAAATTATGAATACTTTCATTCTTTGAAGAAGGATTTAAATATAACTTTTACTGCTAATACTCTTATTGTATATTTATATGTACATGTGTGTGTGTGCGTGTGATAAATATGATAGATTGCCAACTTACCCTTAAAAATTTATACAAGAGAAAAGTAAACCATGATGACAGCATTTTTTCTGCAACAGATTCGGTCCTGAAATGATAAGAAAAATATAGGAACATGAATTTCCATATGCAAAGTAAATTTTTTGAGTACTGATATTAAAAGCTGACCATTATGGCCAGAAGTGACGTGCATTTCACCCAAGCAACCCAAGCAGTGCTTGGGCAATGGGCAAAGGAAATGAAGGATACATAAAAATCTCTAATTCTTTATTTAAATTTCTGTTTTCAACACAGATAATAATCACCACAAAGTTATAAATCCGTTCTTAAACCTGTGAAGTTTTTATAAGTGTATAATCCACGCCCACCAGCAATAACAACGGCAAGACAGGAGAAACAAATGATGCTGCACTCTGATTGGTCACAGCTGCCGGGCGCATGCAACACCTGCTTCCGTCACCCAAGCATCACCGCCGCTGAATGGGGTGTTGTTATGACAACCTGACGGCACTAGTCTGCTAACCAATGAGAAATGCTCCCTAGAAACGACCGTCTCAGCGTGTAGTTGCTCTTAACCAAGCAGTCAGTGGACTGCTTGGGTTATGGGAGCTGAACTGTGGATGCATTGTTTGAAGTTCTTTTACATCGTGTGCTGTGAATTATTGAATATATCATGCATGTGTATTAAAAAGGATTCTAAACAGCCATGTCTGATTCCATAAACGAAGACATTACAGCCGATTTGTTACGAACTCCGTTTTCTCGCCAAACTTTGAAGAAAAGAAAAATGTGATTTCGAAAGGAAGACCGATGCCTGCATTGCCAAGTTTAACGCAGCAACAAAAGAATATTACTCGACATTTTCAAAACACCAATTATGAAAGATGCGAATGGCTTGCCGGAAGTGTTAAGACCAACAAACTGTTTTGTTGGAACTGTTTGCTGTTTAGCTGTGACAGACAGGGCCTGCTTAAGGTTTTATGGGGCCCTAGGCACAGTAAGCGTTGCGGGGTCCCTACAGCAAAATGATAATCCCATTCTCAATAGTACCTCTCTATATTTTTTCAGGACAGTTTTCTGCCAACACTTTTGTTATTATATAATGTTCTATATGTTGCTGTCTTATTTACTGAAAATTTAATTACCCTACACTTCTACCTGAGGTTCCGCTATACGACGACTTCACATGCTTACCTGGGTTTTTTTGGGGTTTTTTTTTTTTTGTCCACAATTACTGTCTACTTCATCTATGAATGTATCTGTTGGTCCTATGTAGGGACGGTTCTTGGTTGTTTATTTTTAAGAATTTTTGAAGTTGGAACTTCATCCTCTTCCAATCCTACTTCTACGAATGGTACTACACTTTCCGATGTTTTTTTTTTTTTTGTTCACTCTTTTCATTTTTCTTTTTCTGCTAAACCTACGTATACGCATTTCACATGGACTATCGTTGTATTGAGCAATACCCCCCCCCCCCCGCTATTCCTATTTTGTTTTCAAACAAGGATTATGGACACCGGCAGAGAAGTTTTTCTATCCCGCGTGTGGTTTTCCCAAGCATTTTACCCCAACCCCCTTCATAAACATACCGACATATGTCGATGCAACCACTTGTTGGTACATAGGCTACCTAATGAGAACATTAGTTCGAAATCATATGCTAGTGGGGTAATTTCCATGTCAAGTGATCCAACAGAGGTTGCTTGACCATTTTAGAAAAAATAATTTTTTGTTTGTGGTTATCTATATCAACGTAGAGTTCAAAAAAATATTTTTTGTTGTTTTCGTAACTCCAATGGTGGTCATTTTTGTTTTATGGTGTGCACTGATTTTTTTGTTTGCAGGTGTTTGCGGTAACTTGCATTACTCAGGACTGGTTTATTCTATGTTACTGAAACAAACACCATTATCTTCGCAAAGAAACAGTCTAAAATTTTGATCCAGTACACGTCTTATTAACTTTGCTTCCAAATTGATCAAAATACACTCTGAAATTTGATGTTTAGAAACACATTCTCGAAAAAAACCTAAAAAGTAAAAAATACACTATCTACCAACAAGTAATTGGATACCCCTGCAATCGACGATATCTGCGGTCCTGATACACGTCACGGCCGCCGCCGTTAAATATTGTGTGGGAAACAACAACGCAACCAGTCGCATGCAAGATGCCACGTAGTTCGGAGCTCTCTGATTTCGAGAAAGGTGTAATCGTCGAGTATCACAGAAATGGCCGATCCATCGTGACATATCCAGCGAGTTGAAGTACCCAAAATCGACAGTGGCCTACGTGATTGGCAAGTGGAAGATGAGAGGTGACTGTTGGAATGTGCCCCGACCCGGCAGACCCAAAAAACTGGGAGTTAGAGACCGACGGGTGCTGGCCAGAGAAATTCGGAAGAACAGCACCAAATCGATGGGCCACATCCGTGAGGAGTTTCAACAGGCATTTGGGAGTGTTCTTTTGATGAATACCATCCGTAAGGAAGCCCATCTGCTCAGTTATCATGGATGTGCTGCCGCCCACAAGCCTTTGATCACCAATTCCAATAGCGCTGCTAGGCTAACGTGATGCAAAGAACGTCGACAGTGGACCGTTGAACAGTGGAAACCGGTTCTCTAGAACGACGAATCAAGGTTCACCCTCTACCGTTCGGATGGCAGGGTCTGGGTTTGGCGTTTGCCTGGAGAACGTCTCCTGCTGGAATGTATTGTGCCAACTGTGAAGTTCGGCGGCGGTGGAATTATGCTATCGGGGTGTTTCTCCTGGTATGGCACGGGTCCCTTGGTCGCAATTCCTGGTAGACACAACGCTGAGACCTACTGCTCCATTTTGGATGACCATGTGCTTTCTATAGTGTGGCAGTTTTACGGGGTGGACCCATGTTACTTTCAGGATGACAATGCCAACTGTCATGTTGTGAGGTCCACCATGGCTTGGTATGGTGACAATGGGGTCAATCGAATGGACTGGCCTGCACAGAGCCCAGACCTTAACCCTATCGAGCACCTCTGGGACAAGTTGGAGCGTCGACTTAAAGGGTGCCCCCACCATCCGAAATCGGTGAAAGAACTGATCTGTTTTCTCCAAGCCGAGTGGAAGAAAATACCGCTAGCCATCGTACAACTCCTGGTTGAGAGTATGCTCCGGAGGGTCGCAGCTGTAATCGCCGCTCGTGGAGTCTCCACCAACTATTGAAGGTGAATAAAGTTTGTTTTCCTTTGCTATCACAGGTGTCCAATTACTTGTTGGTAGATAGTGTATTACCAAAAAAAAAAAAAAAAAAGAAATCAAAAGCTTGGGGGAAAGTACTGGAATTTTGGGGGCCCTAGGCCCATGCCTTAGGGGCCTAGTCGGTAATCAGGGCATGGTGACAGAAGATCCACTTGGACAACAGGATACAGCAAGCTAAGCAATTTAACTAAAGCAATACAGGATCATGATGTTGCTGTTAAGCAACATCATGATCCTGAGTGCATCATGAGTACATCCATGGCACTCGCAACTTTTGGAACTGTTCGTATTGAAACTAAGGTTAGTGACCAGATACGACAAAACATAAGTCAACACAATGAAAAGGTAAAACGCAATAGAGATATTTTGAAACAGCTTATAAATGCCGTTTGCTTCCTTGCAAAGCTAGAAATTTCATTTCGAGGAGATCACGAGTCAAAAACTTCCAACAACCGCGGAAATTATTTGGAACTTTTGGACTACACTGCTCAGTATGATTCTGTACTGAAAAACCATTTGGAGTCTTCGACAGTATTCAAAGGAATATCAAGTCATATTCAAAATGATTGAATTGATTTTGTTGCCAATGCACTGTGCAATAAAATTAAACGCCGACCGATTTTGTTGCCATATTAGCAGATGAAACTACCGACGTCTCGAATAGGTCTCAATTTTCTCTAGTTTATCGGTATGCAAATGAAGGGAGGGTGGTAGAAAGATCTGTGTGCTTCCAAGAAGTTAGAGTGGATAAAACAGCGGCAGCACTTTCTGGTCTTATTTTGTCCCATATTAAGGATTTTTCAGACTGTGGTGGAAAACTCGTCGCCCAGAGCTATGAGGGAACTGCAGCAATGGCCTCTTCCCTGCATGGTGTACAGTCGAATATTAAGGCATCCTTTCCACAAGCCCTCTTTGTTCACTGCTATGCGCACTGTTTGAATTTAGTACTTTCCCAAAGCGCTTCAAGTATTCCTGAATGTCGTATCTTTTTTGCTACTCTTAGTTGGCTTGCAGCGTTTTTCTCGAGATCACCAAAGCGCTCAAAATTTTGTGATGCCTTTTTGGGACGCCGACTACCCAATGTTTGCCCAACAAGATGGAATTACTCATCACGACCCGTCAATACTGTCCACGAAAAAAAGAAGAGCTTCACCAGACTTTTGCTGCCATGTTGGAACATCAATCACAAGTAGAAAGGGATATTCTTGCAGGTGTTCAGGGACATTTGTCCAATTTAGAAAACTTTGAATTTTGCTTTCTTCTTGCGACCTTTCATAGTATTTTTTCTCTTACAGCTGTTTTGTTCAGCGTGCTTCAGAATGCTTCATTAGACATTGTTTACTGCAGAAGTAAGATAACGGAAACAGAAAATGCTGTGAAATCTCTGAGGTCGTTTTCAGGAAGTGTATGAAGGAACCATTGCTGATGTTGGACTCGCAAGAAAACGAAAACGAAACCTTTCTGAAGACATTACGATTACCACTAAATACAGAAGATTATATTTTGAAATTTTCGATAATGTCGAACAACACATTAATACAAGATTTAAGAATTATGAAAAGCTTACATTTTTATGCTTACTGGATTCTTCAAAGTACAGCTCTTACATTCACACTTTCCCAACTGATGGTTTGAAAAGCTTACTTGAAAATTATGGTCGCTACTTCGATGAAGTACGTTTGATAAAAGAATTAATCGTAGCATACAGTTCACACGAATTTTCTGACAAGTCACCTATACAGCTAAGGAAGATGTTAGCGACTTCAGCACTTGGAAAATTTATGCCACAACTTTACCTATGGGCTTCACTTATAAGTGTGATACCTGTGTCCATTTCAACAGTTGAAAGATCGTTTTCTGCATTAAAGCAAATTAAGACATATGCGCGAAACAGAAAAGGACAGAAACCACTCTCGCATCTTGGACTGATATCAATTGAAAGTGATCTGTTAAATGCTCTGAAAGAAAGAAATACTTTTTTTCGATTCTGTAATAGAACATTTTGCTGCAAGTGATCGAAGAATGGAGTTTACTTTTAAATAGAAAGATGTGTTAAGTGACTTCAGTCTCTTCGGAAAACAGAAGTCTTTTGTTTTAGAATTTGCTGTGTTGTGTAAAAGAATAGATATAAAAAGTAGCTATGGTATCTAAGCACCCCGGACAAAAAATTATGGAATGCTGTCATCCGGAGGAACAGTTGAAAACTGTTCAGGCAGAGAAAAATGCGTGTATATAATGGAATGGAAAGTATTGTATGTTACTTGTTACTTTTTCGGCCTTGTAAGACGTGCATGCCTAATCAGTTTTATTGTTGCTTACAAGTAGTACCATGGGTAGAAAAGGTGATGTAACAGAGTGGCAAAAAGGAGCTATGTCTTTGGTTGTGAACATGGTCATTCATTGAGGGAGGTGGCAGAGTTCATTGGCGTGTCCAAGTCCGCAGTCAGTAGTGTTCATTTAGCGTGGAAGGAGTCAACCAGAGGCAATTCCCGTCGGAGCAGCTGCGGCAGAAAAACCATCACGAGCAACCGTGATCGTTGATGTCTGGAGCGATTATCAACCGCAAAACGGTTCCAAATCCGGCAGGAATTGCTGCAAGAGTACAATGCGAGACCCAGTCAGCCTGTTTCTGAATGAACGCTTCGACGAGAACTGCAAGGTGTAGGAATATTCAGTTGTGTAGCTAGGGTACGCCCCAAGCTGTCTGCCATACACAAGAAAAAGCAGCTGGAATGGGCGAGGGAACACAGACACTGAACCACAGAACAGTGGTGACACATCATCTGATCGGACGAATCCAGGTTCTGCCTGTATTCCAATGATGGTCGATCCAGGGTCATGCGGAAGGCCAGAGAAGCCTTCAACGCAGAGTGTGTGCAAAGGGCTGTACAGTAGGGGGTGGAAGTGTCTTGTTTTGGGGTTGTATATCCGGTGTTGGGGTGGGTCCCTTAGTTCACGTGTCTAATGGCATGAAAGCGGTGGACTATGTGAAACTGTTGGATAACGAGGTGTTGCCATATGTCCAGTTCCTCCAATATGCCGCCATTCCAGAACTACGTTATCAAGACGACAACTTCACCGTTCACCGAGCTGCCATTGTGCAGGATTGGTTTGCAGAACATGAGGTCGACATCCCACATCTCACCTGGCCTGCCACTTCGCCTGATCTCAATGTTATAGAGAAAATTTGAGACATGCTCAAACGGGCCGTTAAGAAGAGACAACAACACCCACCCAATTTGACTGCTCTGCGGGGCCAGTTGTTCACGGCGTGGAGCAAACTGGACGTAAATGTCATCCACTGCCATATTGACAGCATGCCAAAGAAAATCAAGGCTGTGCTTCGAGCTCGTGGTGATGTAACCTCACATTAACCAATAAAATGAGCATTCTGTAATTTTTTGTCCGGTGTGTTTATATCGTATGCCATATTTTTCCACTTTTATTATTTCAAAAATCGGAACCTAATGTCAATTGTAAAAAAGTTAAAAGTAATTGACTTTGCAACTGCTTGGATAGTCTGTTGGGTCACCGCATGTCCCTGATGGCCAGTGATGAAGTGTAGTTTATGTCAGAGGAATAACAGGCATAAGAGAAATAGAACATGATTTGTTTCAAAAAGGCAATACACATAAAGAGCAATGTTGATAAGTACAACTGTTTTTTAAAATAATATAACTATTCTAGTTATCTGAATTTATTGTCATAAAATAGAAATCAAAGTTTCCAAGCTTTTACATATCAACCTGATGGCTTTTTCAAGGAAGATAGACAGCAAACTGCAAACTGAATAGTAGAATGCTTCAAAATTTGAACACAGTGACTTGACTTAAATAAATAAATAGATGCAAATTAATTATTCATTCAAAGTAACAAGCCATCATATTGTTTGGGCATGCAGTACCTTGGAAGGAAATTTGAAGAACTGGTTCCAAATTTGTGGCAACTCTAGAGAGGCACTATTATTGCAAGCCTCATGACTACAGCTTTTGAAAATTGTTTTATTTTCATAGAATAGTTAGATGCCTGAACCTAGCCTCAACTTCCTGTACCTTCTGAATTGCTCATAGGAAAAAAATTGTCTTCCCACCCCACACTTCTTCGGCCTTACACAGTTTCTAATTCATTAGTTTTACATTTTTTTCTTATTATTCTTTTATGATATAAAGTACTTCCTCACTGAATGATAAATGATTTTACTACTTTACTACAGGGCTCACAGCAGCAGCTGCATTCTTAACTCAGATTTTGGTTCATCTTTGTGTCAATTTCTGGTGAGTTCCATGTAATAAAAATCAAGATGAAAACAAGAAAGTAATTTTGAAAATCTTATAATTTATTTCAAATAATTATTATTATCACATTGCAAGATAGAAACCTATTTGAAGGTTGTTACTATGTTTTGAGCACTACTTCACAAAAACTTACTGTGGATTCAGAGAAAAAAATGAATTTCAGGGTAACCCTGTCATTAAATCCTATGACCAAAGTTTAAAAACTTTGGTCATAGAATTAGCATACCCGGGCGTTTTCTGCGAGACGCGGGTTCGAGTCCCGCTCCAGGACGATGAAAATTTTCAAGTTTTCGGATATTATCTGACTTACCATCCTTGTCATATTTACGCCAAAAATCGGATTGTCATCTTCAAAATTTGTATTGTATGGCGTAATCCCGTATTTCTTTCATGATTTATCTGCTTCTCCGGGCAAACACGGGATAAGATTCTTAACCTCCAGATTCGCAAAACATGAATGCCATTTGCTTCGACTAGCGAATCCTGTGATGGTTAAATTCAAATTGATCAGAAACTTGAAACTTGGTCGTTCTGGGTGGTGTAGTGGTTAGCATACCCGGGCGTTTTCTGGGAGACGTGGGTTCGAGTCCTGCTCCAGGACGATGAAAATTTTCAAGTTTTCGGATATTATCTGACTTACCATCCTTGTCATATTTACACCAAAAATCGGATTGTCATCTTCAAAATTTGTATTGTATGGCGTAATCCCGTATTTCTTTCATGATTTATCTGCTTCTCCGGGCAAACACGGGATAAGATTCTTAACCTCCAGATTCGCAAAACATGAATGCCATTTGCTTCGACTAGCGAATCCTGTGATGGTTAAATTCAAATTGATCAGAAACTTGAAACTTGGTCGTTCTGGGTGGTGTAGTGGTTAGCATACCCGGGCGTTTTCTGGGAGACGTGGGTTCGAGTCCTGCTCCAGGACGATGAAAATTTTCAAGTTTTCGGATATTATCTGACTTACCATCCTTGTCATATTTACACCAAAAATCGGATTGTCATCTTCAAAATTTCTATTGTATGGTGTAATCTCGTATTTCTTTCATGATTTCTTTCATGAGTCAGTATGATTTGTTGTGTGTGATCATAAAATGCTCAAGATACCAATTCAATAAAAAAAAAAAAAAAATGTTAGCAGCACTAACTTTTGCAACAGACTCTCATTGATCTTCTCACATGCATTCTTTTCACAAAACAAAACGAACAACAACAACAAAAAAAGACAGGAAAAAAATGTAACAAGTATTAAAACTTTTAAACATGCTTAACTTATATAATGTTATCAATTTTAAAAATTGATTTCCACATTACCATTCATTAATATGGAAATCAATTTCAAAAATGATTATAGTTATCAATTAAATAACATGGAAATCAATTTTAAAAAGGAAATAATGTATGACTTTACAGATCTGGCAAACACCATAATCATCATCGTCCATCAGTCACAAAGCTGATGAAGACTGAAGTTATCACTCGAAAGCTTCCTAAAATTAAACTTTTTATTTAATTCAATGTGTTTTAAAGTTTTAATACTTATTATTTACAGTTACATGCACATCTCCAGATTTTATCATGTTATTTCAACATCATACTAACATTTAATTGTTTGTTACCTTACATGTAAGACATCATAACTATGAAAATTTATTGTTAATAAAAATTGTTATGAAATAACATGAAATTTCACATGCATACTGTAAAAACATTTTATTACCACCTTATAAAAAGAAGGTTTTGTGATATGCACACAAGACTGGTACCTCTTCATGCATCAATGATGGATAATGCAAGTACAAGTGATGGGATTTTTTTTTTAATTAATGCCTGGAGCTCTCATCTTTCCAGACTGACTGCGCTTCAGTGTCATCAATGATTATTTCAGGACCATTTTTTGTTTGATTAAAAGTTATACAGATCTATAACATACAGTAGATGATGCAGTAAGTTTTCTTTAAAATCTATTCAGGCAATGGCTTTAAAAAAGGGGGATGTGCTACACATCACTGCTGTTACAAAGAAAAGGGAAGGAAAGATTAAATTATTTCTACTTATTCTTTTTCCAAGAAAACCATGGCAGTTTTTGTTGCTATAACCTCATCACGAACTACTGTACTAACATTTCTGTGCAGAATGGTATCTTACTGCTGTTTTTACTTTCTTCTTGTGCAAAATTAACTTACAAATGTATATACAATATTTTTTTTTTCTATACAAGCACATACATCTCTTGGGAACATAAGAGATACTAGTAACATCAGTCTTGGAATAAAATCAAAATTTCTCCAAGGGAATAATTGAAATCATGAGCTAAAACTACCTCAAATCACTTAAGGAATAAATGAAATGAAAAATGGGGAATTACTGTTAGAGAATAAACCAAATTTTTACTTGAAAAAGAAAAAAATTACCTTCTCAATAAAAGCTTTGGATGACTCTTCCCTTCCATGCATTTTTCTATAAGCTCAGCCAACAATGTTTTCAGTATACTGTACAAAAGAGAAGAACAAAGGCATATCAATAAAAATAATTAGCAATTAAGAAGAATTTGCTCAATCTTACTAATTCAGTGTCTTATAATTTAATATTAGCTGTAACTTTGGTATCAGTATAGAAGCAAAACTCCACACTTCAAAACAGTTTAAATATTGTGGTCACATACTGGAACATTCTTCTTGTAGGCCAGGTGAGTTAGTTACAATTTTTGTTCTTCATATATTTCATCAACTTTTCAGCTACATTCTCCACTGTGAAACAAAAACTATGCTGAACAATATCTCACCATACTGTGTTTCATCACAATCCCAGAATCATTTCTGTAATCTCTTTAGAAACAACCAAGCACCAGATGTTAATTCCCATGCTATTTATTAACATCTAGAAATGCCCAGTTCACATAAACTCCTTCTAATAAAAACATAGATACCAACTTTTCATACAGTACCACATGTTTGCATTACCTTTGCTACTTGTTTAATCATAATTTCCATCACAAAGAAGCTGCATTTATTAGGTTTATACAGGGTGTACAGAAGTGGTGTAACCATGTTTCAAAATTTTTTGGGGGTCTGATCACACATACACACATTATATATATATATATATATATATATATATATATATATATATATGAGGATCCTGACTCTGAAAATCTGGACAGGGGGGGTCCTGACCTGCCTCCCTCAACCACCATAGTGGTTACGCCTATGGTGTACAGTAAAGTTGTACAACAGCAGCTTCTCAAGGTTGATAATGCTTCATCGTAATTTATATCACAAAGGTGTATTTATTAGGTTTATGCAGGGTGTACAGTAAAGTTGTGCACCAGCCGCTTCACAAGTCAATGGAGGCTGATAGATAATGATATGAAATTAATAATATTGGTGTAAATTCCTATCATATTTTTGGTGTTCAATGAGATAGGTTCATGAATGCACCATGAGCCTCTAGGAGCACTGATAGGATTGACCCTCAGTGATTACAACAATACTGTTATGTTGGCTTTACATCCTTCTGAGCCTCCATTTGCCCATAAAGTAGCTGGCTATATTATACATGAGACCGACAAAGAAAAAAAAAGCTGAACTTGTAAACCGAGAGAAAAATTAAAACATGCAGCTAGAAAGCAGACTACTTTCTGTTTGTTTTTTGTTGACTCTGTAGCTGCACAGTATCTATTGCTTACTTTTTTTTTCTGCTGATATCTTTCTCTACCCATTTATCCACTGTTGCTTTCCTTATTTTTTTCCTTTTTTTAATGCCCTCTGATGACAATTATTTCATTTGTAATGCTGAAAGAATTTTCATCCTGAAGAGCAAGAGTGTATAGAAAAATGCTGTAATTTTGGGAATATAAAATTTTTAATACCATGCAATTCTTACAAATTTTTCAACATCGTCACTTACGTTTTCAGAATATTTTCCCTCCTTTATCAGGCATAAATGCAAACACTTAATGGCGGGGGGGGGGCATTTAACAACAGCACAGGGAAGTGGGAGCACATGGGGGGGGATTGCGATTATGGAAGCTATCTTTGCTCTGTTTGACTTCCATTTTTGGAAATACCCCACGCTTTCAAGCTGAAATACAAGTTTATGGAGTAAAATGATATTTAACAATACTGCAATACTGGGTAAAAGGAACATTGTGAGAAAAAATTACTATTATGGAAAAAATCAAATTTTCACTCTGTCGACCTTCCGTTTTTGAAACTTTTGTAAAGATAAAATTCTCTGACGACCCCCCTCCCCTCCATCCCCTGTCAACACAAACTCCAAAAAATTTCTGATTAGTTGTGCATTGATCTCGTGAATGACCAAAATGACAATGCAAAAAGTGGAATTCCTCGAATTTGCAGAAGGATCTCATGCCTGAAGATTACATGCTGGGAAATTTTTTCACTGTCTAACTTCCATTTTTGCAAATCGTTGCCTACAGTTTCAAGCGGAAATACAAACATTTATGCAATAGAATGATATTTGACAACAATACTGGACAGAGGCAACATCGCAAGAAAAAATTACAATTATGGGAAAAATTTTCACTTCATTTAACTTCTGTTTTTGAAAGTTTTCTAACACAAAATACCGTCCCCAAATGGAAAATGATCCCCCACTCCCAAAAAAAAACCTTGTTCAATTTTGCATCAACCTCAAGAGTGATCCAAATGAGGGCCGAAAAAAAGCGGAATTCCACGAATCTGTGAAGAATTTCATATATGATCATATATATATACTTTCTGTGGGTCTCACCTTTTGGGTTCATCTGATCATTCTCTTGATATGACAAATCAGCCTGGCTGATGAACCCACTATGTATGTTGGTTACATCACACTCTGCTGGGTAAGTTAAGAATGATATTACAAATAAGTCCAGTGGGATGACTGCAGAAAATTATATGCCAGTTTGCCATGGTCTGAAGACTGCTTTCCTTCTACTGATCCATCTATCTATGCACAGGAAGTTACAAAATATTTCCTGCTAGAAAAGAGGATTTCATTCTTTTTTCAAGGCTGAAAACAAACCAATAAGTGGCTCTCAAAAAACCAAGTCTTTTTTCTGATTTCATATCTTCCCCATCATTAAAATCAAGATAATCATTTGTTATAAGGAGGAGTTATGATACACTTGTAAAAATTAAAATTTGTGTGAATTGTCATTTAAAACACACACACACACACACACACACACACACACACACACACACACACACACACACACATTATGACAGTGTTCTCAATAATGTCTACACTCTACAGACACAACAAACCTAACAGAATGAATGTAAATTAACATATTACTAAGTCATAATTTCATTGTTTAGAAAAATGTGATACAAATAAACGGTTATTCTTACTCTGTGCAATATTCCATTTTTCCCTGTAGTGTCACCATGATCAATGATGCTACATTAACCCTAAAAGTGAAACAAGGAGATAAAAATATTCAGAATTTCATTGATTGTGAGATATTACAAAAGTACTGAACTTATATGTAAAAAGAGTAACTATTATATTACAAATGTGTTTTAAAAACAGCGCAATAACAAAGTAAAAATACAAGATCAAAGTTTAATTTGGAGTGATGATATTTTATGATATTAAAATAGTGACATTTAAAAGTGAGACCACAAAAAATAATATATACATATACCTGTGTGTGTGTGTATATATATACAGGGTGATCATAATTAAAGTATCCCTAGTCAACACTCTGTTGAGAGATATCTAGCAGTCTAAATGCAACCAAATTTGGTATGCTGACAATTGAAGACAGCGGAAGAGATTTCCGGAAAAAAAAAAAAAAGTTCCAAAAGTCACCGCTAGGAGACTTCTGGAGCTGCAAGCTGCGATAATATAGACAATTTTCAGCTCTACGTGGGAAACGACACAAAAATCGAAGCAGAAATCAACACACGTGTTGCGGTCAAGACGTTTTATTGTCTCTGGTATTTAATTGCACAAGGGAGAGATTGTGCAATTAAATACCGGAGACACCTTAGCGGTGCAACCGGTACTTCTCAATGAGGGCGCCATTGCTAAATTGCAAAACCTGAAATCAATGAGCAGTGTGTTCAACAGCCAAACGTAACTGATTATTGTCTTTCATTTCAACAGTGGAATCTGTTGAAATGCATGAGGATTTTGCAATGCCCAAATGCGACAGTTATGTGTGTTGACTGTTCCATTAAGGTGAAAATGTGCCTCGTCACTCCACAAGACCTCCCATGGCCACGCATCGTCCACTTCCATTCTATCAAGGAAGGTCAATACAAAGGTCAGTCGGGTGTCCTTGTCACCGTCAATCAACTGTTGGCTGTGGCTGATCTTGTATGGAAAAAAATGCAACACCTTTCTCAGTACTTTCCACACGGTGGTGTATGGCACATCCAGCTTCCGTGACACTGCACGTGCATCACTGAAACCTAGTACCCATGGAGCAATCCACAAGTGCTGTGGTGATATCTTCAACCACTTTTGGAGCTATAGGTTTGCGCCCTCGCGCTGGTTGAACACGTAGACATCCAGTTTCCTCGAAATAAGCAATCGTTCTTCTGAGAGCACATGGAGTCAATGGACCTCGGGGCAAATTCTTACGATGTCTGAATTCTCGAAGCGCAGTAATTCTCTTTGCTCCGGTAAAAGGAAGGTTTGTTGCTGTACCGAAATGATAGCCAGAAGAGTACAAGAGAAAGCGGTTACATTGTTGGCAAAAGAGCAATAAATGTTGTAGTGATATGCTACAGAAAATAGGTCCAGATTATCCCCCCTTTATTTTGCTCGCGTCTTCATAAAACAGCTTCACAAGAAGAGCGCATTCTGGCAAGGTCATACCCATTGCGGTTGATAGAATACGAATCACATTCACCATGCCTAGGACAGTTTCATACCCTGGAGTCACCCGCAGCGCGTGTGCTTTATGCAAATGATACGCTTTCTTGTTGCTCGTAGCGCTGCAAAGACTCATTTCCCTCGTAGAGTCAAAAATTGTCTATATTATCGCAGCTTGCAGCGCCTGAAATCCCCTGGTGGTGACTTTTGGAACTTTTTTTTTCTTTTTTTGCGGAAATTTCTTCTGCATATCCTGAATTATCAGCATAGCTAATATGGTTGCGTTTGGACTGCTAGATATCTCTCTAGAGAGTGTTAAATAGGGATACTTTAATTGTGATCACCCGGTATATAAAAATTATATATACATATACATGTGTGTGTGTGTGATACACCAAAAATATTAAATTAACTCCAACAAAAAACCACAAAAATTTTTGAATATCTAAATGTGCATGAAGCAGCAAAAAAAAAAAGAATGTTCAAAAGAATCACCCAGCAAAAAACATACCTAATGCACAAAAACAGGCAATTTAAAAATTTAAGAAAATCCAAGACCTAGTCAAAATTGCTTCATAAAAAGACGGAGGGATTGCAGAAAATTTTGGCAGCTGTCACCTGTCGTTTTATCAATGGCCGACACCAATACAGCTCTCTCATTTCTGGGTTTCTGCTTGGTCAAATTTGCAAAATCTCAGTTAGGGTAACTCTTGGGAAGCTAACAAATATTGGAACAATTTCTTTTATCACTTTCTAAATCACCAAGAATTATAGCCTTTCCAGAGAAAATACTTTTAATTAAACAAAACTAAAAATAGTGTAAACTACATAACCCTATAATTTTGAAGAGTAAGAATTTTTAAACAAACTACAAATCTGACAAATCAGGCCCAACCGCACAAACCGGTCCATCCTCTAGACAAAGATAATGACCAACTGCTGAAAAAAAATTACTGCACTTAAAAAAATATATATGAACAAAAAGTTACCACTATTGGCAATCTCAACGGCCCGCTCTCCCTCTAGCGACAAAAGGAAGAACTACTATAGTACGGATAACATTCTTAGCTGTTGTTAGATCGTTGCTTAGGTTTGGTTTGCTTGTTTTCGGGTATTTTTGCATACATTCTAGAATAAGAGAGTAGTATAATGGAGAATTCCGAGAAGAAGAACAATTCATATTGTTGCATCTCGCAGTGTTGTTCCTAAGGTCCCAGCTAGGTTTTTCACAAGTTAGTATAAACGTTGGTAAATGTGCATATTAGCGTCCTAAATTATTTTGTCGGAAAAATGTTAGTGCCTGGGAAAAGTGCGATGTAGAAATTTTAGAGTAGAGAAAATAATGGCAAATGGTGCAGTAATTTCATATTTTAAATGTCTTTTAAAGATTTTTATCGTAATATTTACAGTACATGTAAATGCGATGCTGTGAAGACACGCTGCAGTAGGCCTAACGCATTACTACTGTGATGAAGTCAAGCTTTGCTCCGGTAAAAGGAAGGTTTGTTGCTGTACCGAAATGATAGCCGGAAGAGTACAAGAGAAAGTGGTTACATTGTTGGCAAAAGAGCAATAAATGTTGTAGTGATATGCTACAGAAAATAGGTCCAGATTATCCACCCTTTATTTTGTTGTATCCTGTATGTTGTTGGCAAGAAAAACCGGAAAAAAACTTTTGATTTGCAAAAGGTACATATCAGTGAGATACAAACTGACCTGCGAAAAAAGTATTAACAGGAGAACCAAAAGTACAGTGGCACAGCAATCAGCTAGGAATGGAAGCCATTCAAAGCAGAACCAAAAGTTATACTTCCCCAGTTTCCTGTACAACATAGAAAGGCACATCCGTACTTTGTATTTGGAATCATGTGTGAAAGAACGAATCATTTCTCAACATCTGCTTTAAAAACAATGACAAAACATGAACGAACTATATTTTGTAGCATATACGTACATGATGCTTTGCTCTCCTAGCAAGAACGTACATGACTGCACTTGTAGACATCCGCACGTGAGTTACACATCACAGCGAATTTTCCTTTCAACGGAGCAAAGCTCGACTTCATCGCGGTAACGATGCATTAGGCCTACAGCAGAGTGTCTTCACAGCATCGCACTTACAGATAAATATTACGATAAAAATCTTTAAAAGACATTTACAACATGAAACTTCTGAACCATTTGCCATTAATTTCCATAATGTAAAATCTGTACATCGCACTTTCTCCAGGTACTAACATTTTTCTGACGAAATAATTCAGGATGCTAATCTACACATTTACCTAAATATTTGTGCCTTCCATTTGAAATCCTTCCAGTGAAATGCTACTAACCTAGTAACATGTTTGAATGAATAATAAACAAGACAATATGTTTTTTATTGCATAGTAATAATTTAACATTCCATATTTCTACATGCTCTTGAAAACAAGTAATTGCTGTTATCCAAAAAATTTAAACTCCATTAAGGAACAAAATTTTCAGTGTTCTGTCAACAGTCACTTTGACTTTACAGAACCAATTGCTTTGTCTAATTTACAGCCGAAAAAAACAAAACACTAATCTGCCAATAATACCTACTAGTGGTGTGGCGGCTGAATGGGATACCAAAATGTGACTTTTCCAGGGTTTCACTAATTCTTGCTACACCTCTGTCGGTACTATTATATCACTTGTCTGAAAATGTAAAAATAAAATTTACCTGTTACAGTAAAGCATTACTGCTACATGGTGCTTACACGTTCTACTTCTGCCTGTTTTACGAGAGCACTTAAACGACTTTACAGAAATTTCACAATTATTTCTGTCTAAAACACCACTGATCGAATGAGGTGACCACGTTATTGCGGTGGATTGAATGCAATGTGAAAGTATGTGCATTTTTTTTTCTATTTTCCTTCTTAATTCCACATGAAATGATATAACCTGGATTAAGAATCCCTTCCTCTGCTTTGATGCATCGTGAATTTTTTCTAGTGTCCACAAATTTCATTATCTCAAGGATTGAGAGTGTTAAACCAGCCATTCCTACATATAACTTCACGGGAACATGTGCAACATTATCCGTACTAAAAGAAGTTTGTTTACGTTTGCGCAGCGCCACCTATAGTTCATTGAGGTTGCCAATATACATTTGTTTAAAAATTCTTAGTCTTCAAAATTATGGGTTTACAATATTTTTAGTTTTGTTTACTTAAAAATATTTTTTTCTGGAAAGGCTAAAATCCTTGATTTATGAAGCAATAATAGAAATTGTTCCAATATTTGTTAGCTTCCCAAGAATTGCCCAACTTATAATGTGTTTGTTATAAAAATTTTCCTGGGACTTTTAAAATTTGACATAGCAGAAACCCACACTTACTTGGTCTGTGTAGAAATATGAGAGCTGTGATTTGTGTCAGCCCTTGATAAAGCCACAAGTGCGGCAGCTGCCAAAATTTCTTATAATCCTTCCATCGTTTTATGAAGCAATTTTGACTAAATCTTGTAGGATTTTCTTTAACTTTAATTAAACTGGTCCATTTTTTTGTGCATTGTGTAGTCATTGGTAACAATATTGCCAAGTTACAGGACAACGACTTTGCATTTTGAAATTTTCACTGCACCACTAAGGTTTTTATTTGACTCATAATATATATACCTGTATTATATATATACTTTTTTTTTGCTATATATATATATATACAGTATATATATGACTCATGATATACTGTATATATATATATACACTACCTACCAACAAGTAATTGGACACCTGTGACAGCAAAGGAAAACGAAGTTTATTCACCTTCAATAGTTGGTGGAGCCTCCACGAGCGGTGATTACAGCTACGACCTTATGAGGCGTACTCTCAACCAGGCATTGTACGGCGGCTGGCGGTATTTTCTTCCACTCGGCTTGGAGAAGACAGGTCAGTTCCTTCACCGATTTCGGGCGGTGGGGGAACCACTTAAGTTGACGCTCCAACTCGTCCCAGAGGTCCTCGATAGGGTTAAGGTCTGGGCTCTGCGCAGGCCAGTCCATTCGATTAACCCCATTGTCACCATACCAAGCCATGGTGGACCTCGCAACATGACAGGTGGCATTGTCATCCTGAAAGTAACATGGGTCCACCCTGTAAAACTGCCACAACGTAGGAAGCGCATGGTCATCCAAAATGGTGCAGTAGGTCTTGGCGTTGAGTTTACCAGGAATTGCGACCAAGGGTCCCATGCTATACCAGGAGAAACACCCCCATAGCATAATTCCACGGCCGCCGAACTTCACAGTTGGCACAATACATTCCGGCAGGAGGCGTTCTCCAGGCAGACGCCAAACCCAGACCTTGCCATCCAAACGGTAGAGGGTGAACCTTGATTCGTCGCTCCAGAGAACCTGTTTCCACTGTTCAACGGTCACCTGTCGACTTTCTTTGCACCACGTTAGCCAAGCAGCGCTCTATTGGACTTGGTGATCAAAGGCTTGTGGGCTGCAGCACGTCCATGATAACCGAGCAGATGGGCTTCCTTACGAATAGTATTCATCGAAAGAACACTCCCGGATACCTGCTGAAACTCCTCGCGGGTGTGGCCCATCGATTTGGTGCAGTTCTTCCGAATTTCTCTGGCCAGCACCCGTCGGTCTCTAACTCCCAGTTTTGTGGGTCTGTCGGGTCGGGGCACATTCCGACAGTCACCTCTTATCTTCCACTTGCCAATCACGTAGGCAACTGTCGGTTTTTGGTACTTCAACTCGCTGGATATGTCACGTATGGATCGGCCATTCCTGTGATACCCGACGATTACACCTTTCTCGAAATCAGAGAGCTCCCAACTGCGTGGCATCTTGCATGCGACTGGTTGCGTTGTTGTTTCCCACACAATATTTAATGGCGGCGGCCGTGACGTGTATCAGGACCGCAGATATCATCGATTGCAGGGGTGTCCAATTACTTGTTGGTAGATAGTGTATATGTATCACACGAGTCAAATAAAAACCTTAAAAGTGCAATGAAAATTTCAAAATGCAAAGTCATTGTCCTGTAACTTGGCAATATTATTACCATAATAAAAGATTTTCTTACAGGTGGCAGCACAGTGCAGATATGCTTAGTGATATCACAGTAGCAGTGTAAAGATGGCCACCCCAATTGAGACTTGCACCAAGCTGGAGCAACATTCTGTCATCTATTTTTTGAGTAGTTAAGGCATGAATCTATTGAAATTCATTGTTGAATGAAGTTGCGATATGGTGATGCATGTCTGTAACTCCAACAAGTGTACCAATAGACTAGAAAGTTCTGAAGCGGTGTGAGTTCTGTGACAGATTCTCCACAACTGGGTCAGGCACACAGAGTAGTGACACCAGAGTCCATTCAGAAGTTGAAGGCATTGTGATGGGAAATCGCAGTGATGGTGGGTGAAATAGCCGCACTTCTGAACATCAGTCATGGCTCAGCGCACCACATCATCCATGATGTGCTCCAGTTCAACAAAGTGTCTGCAAGGTGGGTGCCACGCCAGCTGACTCCAGAATTGAAACAACAACGTGTTGATGCCTGTCAAGAACTTTTGTGACACTTTGAAGCAGAAGGTGGTGGCCTCCTATAAAGAATTGTTACTGGAGATGAAATCTGGGTTTACTATCATCAGCCAGAAATGAAGAGAGTGAACAAGGAATGGCACCATCCCTCCTCACTAAAACCGAAGGCATTCTGCACACAGCCTATTGCAGGGAAAGTTATCAGGACTGGCCACATGGGGGGTGCAGTGGGTGCAAGGCACTGGGGCCCCGGAAAATGAAAAAGAAGGGGGAAAATGATGAAACCGAAGAAAATTGAAAATAAAAATTTTAAAGAAGTTAATTGGTTAAAATTAAGTTATAAACTCAATCTGAATTGTTGTAACATCAGCCCCTGTAACGGAACTGGCGTTTGTTAATGCCCCCATGCACTTCCTTCTGAAATTACGTAGGGTGAGTCAAGGAGGTTAGAATAGATGGAGTAAGGGTCTGCCGTTCCCCTCATGTGATCAAAATGAAGCCAGCAAAACGTCACGATTCTGACATCACAGCCTTTGTCGCCATGTTGGTGAGACACAGTGAGATGACTGAGATCATAACATTACATTGAGTAGTGATGATGATGCTGCCTTTATCGATCTATGCATTTAAATTTCAATATGTGGATCAGTAAAAAAAGCTAGCGATTATTAAGTAACATATAATAAACGTTTTAGGCTGGCTACGATACATTTTTATTGATGTTTTTCGAACTTTGTTTTAGTTTTTTAACAACTGCAGAAGAATATGAGCTTTCGTCACAGAGGTCATAAATAGCTAACATAACATTTTCTACTTATCGTGTTTTACACAAATCTCTGTATGAAACTGAATCAATTAATATTGTTAGAAACTCAGTTCTATAGGCTCTTTAAAGTTTCTGTTTACTCGCAAACCTAACGAACCGACTATAAATAACAGCACGTTATTTTTACGAGTTCCTCTTGACACGAGTACAAAATATGTACTGTTATTTATTTTAATAAATAACAGCACATTTCTTGACACAAGTAAAAATAATGTGCTGTTGTTTATTTTTGATAAATAACAGCATATTATTTTTACGAGTTCCTCTTGACACATCCAAATTTAGAACGAGTCTCCTCGAATACAATTTTTTTGTTCATTTTATTTATGTCTCTTATTATTCGGATTTTTTTAGGGCCCCAAATTTTTTTTGCACCCGGGCCCCTGTTTGGAGAAGTTCGGGCCTGAAGGTTATGTTGACTTTTTAGGATGAACAAGCCATAATTTTGGAGCACTACATGCTCTGGGGAAACACTGTAACCAGTGACACATATGCAGCTCTTACCAGGAATCATTTTCAACCTGCCATCAAATCCAAACGACATGGACATCTGAGTACTGGTGTCTTGTTGCAACATGACAATGCTTGGCCCCATACTGCTTATGCAGTGGTTGCAACCATACAAGACCTGCACTTCAAGTGACTTCCACATCTACCGTATTTACCAGACCTTGCCCCTAGTGTTTACCACATCTTTGGAAGACTCAAAAGATGCAATGGGAGGAAAGACTTTCAGGTCTGATGAATAGGTGAAACAGGTGGTGCATGAGTGGCTACACAGGTGACTGAAATAATTTTTTCTACGGGAATCTATTCACTTTGTAAGCACTGAAAGACTTGTATTGTGCGAAATGGAGATTACATTGAAAAAAATGATACAGGTGTGTGTACCACTTTTGTTCAATAAATTGTGAGAAAAAAATTATTTAAGGTTTTCATTTTACTCTCTCTTGTATATAGGCAGTAGCAGCTCATGATAAGCTGAGAGCTGAGATCAGGGGGGGGGGGCTATATCCTAGTTCTGTAGATATCACTTATAAAGATAAATTACTGTGAGCCTGCTGTCAGTGTTCTAAGGTTTTTTATAGCTGAAATAGTATCCACTATACACAGTGAAGTAAGTGTTTCAATAGATTTATGATGTGAGTGTGTTGAACAAATGAAAACCCTGACATACAAAGTTCAAGCTATTTAAAAAGTACAGGTAATACTTTATTACATAGACCCATTGTTTTCTTTTACTCCCCTTTCATCAACAGAATTGATTTTCTTTGGGTTTATTATTTCCAATTAGCTGAATTGTACTCGACACAGCTTCGGTGTACCACTTAAAAGGCAACCTGTAAGTTCTGAGTTTTACGACAGTGAATGATTGTGTTATGTGCATAAAAATAAAGGTATGCAAACTTAAAAATTCATTCATGTAATCAAATTATCATTGTTTTTGGGTACATGGAATAAATTCCCCTCTCTCTCACTCACTCACTTACTCACACACTCTCATGTACATCATGCAGAAGAAAAATTGCACAGAAATGAATTTACATGGACGAATAATCCTGGAAATATGAAAATCAAACTCTTACCTATCTCGCATAGAAAAATATCGATTTGACTCAAGGGTACGAATAAATAACAGCAAGAAAATTTTGTTCATAATCAGCTGTCCAAACTGGCGTAAGCCTTTTTCAATATATGGCTTTTTCAAGGGGTCAAGCTGGAAAAAAATAAAAATATCGTAAGAGAAATGTTGAATATTTATATATTTTATATACAGTATATACAGTACATAATGAATCAAACAATTTTACATAAGTAGATTACATGTGAATGCATTTTTACCAAAAAATGTAACAATACATTTGCTAATTTTAACAAGTATATAAATGAATATATGCACATATTTAATTATTTTATATTTAAATTTTAATAACACTCACTTGCATCTCTCTAAGGACTGGATGATCATCAGAATTAGGAAAAAGTACTTTCATTGCATATGACTGGTAGTCAAGGAAGGGTATGCCGCCAGCGGTCAAGTCACTAGTGAGATCAGTCATTTCAGTTTGCAGCTCGGCAAAAGCTGAAAAATAAGAAATACTAATTTCAAAAAAGTTATTTCTTTGGAAAAAAAAATACATATAACATGTTTAAGGAATTACATAGAATAAAAAGATATTAAGTTTACCAGCAGGTATGACAACCTACAGAGGAGCTATTTATAGTTTCCTGGATATCAAGAATTATAACATGAAGCATTTCTATATGATAACACCACTACATTTGATTTTAAATCTCACCAACCTAATTGTTAAATGAATTTCTATTAAGAACAGGGAAAAAATTCATTATATCTTTCACAGTAAACTAACTATCAGTATAATACAGAACAGTAACCATATCAATAATGACAAGCAACAATTGTTTCTTAACTTTCATAACCTAGGCAGGGCCTGATTTAGGTCAGCAGAGGCCCTGTGCACATTCTATGTCTGGGGCCCCCTCGATTAAAATTTTTATCCAACAGTTGAAAAGAATATTTGCTAGTAAATACATTTTTTTGCAAGCAATGTTTCTAGTAGTAAAGCATTAAAATACATCCCACATGCTAGTCAACTTTAGAGCCAATATGGCTTGTAATAGACGAGCATTCACACCACTTGCACTTCCCCGCATTCGCAGAGCTTACAGCAGTAACATTAATTACTCTGGAATTCTTTTTTTTTTTTTGTTTTATAGTATCATTTAGAAAACAAATAACTATCCTCCCAGAGATATAATTCAAAACCAGTCTACCATAAATTTAATGGAAATGATGAACCGATGGTAATTTAAGCTGTAAGAAGTAATCCTTCACAAAATGTTACAGCTGACAACACACATTTTGGGATAAATTATTGCAACAGTCCATGTGAATTATTACAACAGTCTTTAAATAAAGTAGTGTCATTTGAACTTTTTCCATATTTTCATTTATGTGAAAATAAACCCTACATAATTATCAATATTGATTCACAAATCTTGTTCTCACAAAACTAATATTCATAAAAATATTTTTAGTAAATTCTACAAGTTTTGCTGAAATGCTTTTCATGTACTCATAATATACCGTATTGTTCCGAATATAGGCTTCACCCGTGATATGAGATCACAAGGAAAAACAAACCGTACTTACATGTTATTACAGGAGCGTGATTATAAGTCACAACCCATTTTTAGCAAACCATTAAAAATGTATGAATAAAAATATTTAAAAAATACTTGGTAATTTTTAACTGTTAAATTGGCAGCAGGACATTAAAAAATGGCTTCTTTTATACTTTTTGTGGCTGCAAAATCATCAATTATATCGTCAAAACTTAAATCTGCTGTTACATCACTTTTAATGGACAGTATATGAAAAGCATCAATTGACTCTTATTTTAAACTTTAATGTTTTGTTCTTTTCAGAACCGCAAATGAGTGTTCGTTTGATTGAACAGTTGGAAATTGGTAAAAAAATCCTGAGGCATGTGTCAACAATGGGAAAAATATAAACTAAATTCAAGTCCCTTAACTTCCCAAGGCAAGTGAGGAGATCTGTGCTCTCAGTGAATTAATTGCTTTGTCAGGATTCGAAACTGAAGGAACTCTTCAGAAAATTCTTCTTCAAATTCATTTGAATACTGCTTTTCCAACAATTCCGCTGCTTCCATCACATCACTTAGGTCATTCTTGTAGATGAATCCAAATCTAGAGTCCAATTCCTCATATGACTTCTTTCTGGTTTGCAACTGTGAACTTGAGGATTCACAATCCATTTCTTTCCCTAAAAACTGGTTGGATTCTTTCTCGAACAGTTCGAAATTTTTTCTAACAAAAAATCAGGATGAAGTCAATATTTGACTCAAATAATGGTAAAACTGACGACAAATTGCCCATGGAAGATTGAAAGTGAAGTGCTCACTTTGTTGATTCGTTACAATATTGTCCCAGATAATTGTTAACAAAGCAGTCTCTTTTTTCATTAATTTGGCATGAAGATACTTAAAAATATATTTCGCTTTTGGAGGTAGTTTGGAGGCCCCCAAAATCTGAGGCCCTGTGCACGTTCAGAAATCAGGCCCTGAACCTAGGTCAATGTTGTTGAACCATTTTAAGCAGCTAACACAAGGCTTCACACCATTTTCACTACATCTGATATTCAGTAGTGGTTCTCACTGACATCCAAGGAAAAGATCACTGGAATAACAGAACAATGTGCCTCATTTTGTTGAAACGTCACCACATGTAATCAGCAGTTTTAACATTGTATCATATGGGAATGGATACACTGATTTTGTTACTTGTGCTTTGAAGTGCTACAAACCAATGTTTTTTTTTATAGCAAAATTTTACCAGCTCTAAAGGTATTGTATTGATGTACCTAAAGCTTTTCTTCACCATGCAACTTTTATGCCAGAAGAATTTATTTTCTTTCTTAAATATTTTTATGACAAAAATTTGCTACAAACCTAAGATTTATCAAGTTTGAGTCCCCTAAGTTATGCAACTACTTTCTTCAATTTGTGGCACAAAATAGATGGACTTGTGTGGATTGAATTTGGATAGAATAAATATTATTCATTCAGAAGAATATTACCAATGTCTGATGCTCACTATCTATCAGAAAAGGGTTTACATTGGAGCGTGGGGGGGGGGATTGAATTACACTAATCTTCAGCTGAGAGCAAATAAAGAAACATCAGAAGAAAGCTTTTGTATTTTGGAATAAAATATTTTGTTTTCAGCATGTTTTCTATACTTCTAATGTCTCACATTTTAAGAAGTATGAAAGTTTAAAACTGCTTATGTTACATAAGAAACTTTAATTTAAGGAAGCTTTGAACTGATAATAATTACAGTTTTTGTCAGCCTTGTGACAAATGGGTGCTGACGATGGTCATGGTTGCCAGATCCATAAAGTCATATACATTATTTCTTTTTTTTAAACTGATTTACATATCAATATTTTGATGAAAGGAGAATCAGAACTGCAGTTCTTGGAGCTGAGAAAAATTTCCAAACTTTCCCAATAGCATAATGACAAATGCTTGAAGAATGGGACAATTTGTTTGGTGTCACTCCAAAGAAGTTCAGCACTAGTGTCTTCCAAAGTTAGAGATGCCAGTGAAGTTTTGGTATTTCCTTTATGGAAATCGTTTTTGAGCTCCAATACATGGATGTTGATGCTGAGGAAAGTGCTCCCAATGTAGTAATTTTCACCAGAAGATGTATAATAGATTGACATGACATAAACTCTAAGAAGATTGAGGGGGTAACTTTGTCTGTATCATCCAGAATTAATTTGATGATAGATGTCCATAAGGAAATTCTGAAACTTCACTGGCATCTCTAACTTTGGAAGACACTTGTGCTGAACCTCTTTGGAGTGACACCGAATGAATTGCCCCATTTGTTAATCATCTTTCGTTAAACTATCAAAGTTTATAAAAAATTTCTAGGAAACTTTGGAAATTTTTCTGACTTCATCTGCATTGTTTAACAGTTAGGTTTTCTGTTAAGTTGCACAACTCCCTAAGTTTTTTCAATTCTGGACTTTATAATACTGGTGTGCACACAGTCACACTTGCCTTTCATCATCTGCAATTTGTTCTTTCCCCCAGAAAAATAGTTGATATACTTGTATATGGCAGTTTTCCTTAATGCATTATCTTAATACATTTGAATTAATATTTCCTGAATTTCATGCCCAATTCCCCAAGTTTCACAAGAAATTTGGTGTTTATTCTCTGCAATAAGAGTGTTTGGTCATATGATTGGGGCTGTAACAATAGGTACACTACCTTCAACAACAGCCACTGTGCACGTTTGCCTGTTTAAAGTCAATTACACAACTGGATTAGTCAAAGCACCATTCAAAGTCACGTGCAAGTTACTCACTATCATTTTTCTCTCATTACCTATAGCTACAGTATTTCTTGAGCTTAACTATCAGACCTTGTATTTGCAGTGTATTGAACTCTATGATGCAGATGTTAATGAATAGTATACTGAAGGTATGTAAAATTCAACAAAAACAAAAACAATTAATCATGAGAAGAAATGCCAAATAACAGAAATTGCTGGTCAAAAATTTAATACATTTTTTCGTTCAAGTACTGCAGATTTCAAATATCTGATAAAGGAATGAAGAAAATAAAGCTAATATACCTTCTTTGCATTCACTAGCAACCCTGAGTTCCAATACATCCATCTGTTCTTGCATATTTTTAAGCACACGACTACTTTCTGTTGATTTCTGACGATATGCAATGAGAATGATGATCACTATGATGACTAAAATACAGCCTCCAACAATGACTCCAATTATCACTGGCTTTGATAAGGCACTGTCTTGCGAAGAAGGTAATTCATAACTAAGCTTGCCAATAGGGAATTTCAAAATGTCTCCAACTTCAACCTGTTTGAATGAGAAAATGCAAACAATTGTGAAATAAACTGTCACTATTTTCATTTTAAAAAGATCTAATAGCAAGTATATTAGAAAAGACAAACTCATTGTAGCAAAACTTTCATTAAAACTGAGGTAAGGTTAATAAAGAAAGTAAAGGAATATGTTTTGAACAGAAAAGGAGTGGAAAGGAAAGATTCTGAAAAACAAGTAGACAAAGATCACATAAAATGAAAAGGACATAAAAAAAATTGTGTACCGTATATACTTGTGTATAAGTCGAGAAATTTGGGACAAAATGAGAGCTTCAAAGTAATGGGGTCGACTTATACGCGGGGTCTAAAAAAATCGTAAGTCCAAAAGTTCTTCCCGTGAGGCAAAAGGCAATCCATCCCAAAAAAAAAAAAAAAAAAATGCCGATGCGGTATTAATTACGAAATCGCAACCCTCCGAAAGAAAAAAAAAGAAAGAAAGAAAGAAAGAAAGAAAAAACGCCGATGTGGTAGAATTACGAAATCGCAAACCTAAGAATTTCTCCGCACTTTGAGAAGTCTCCTCTCTCCTGGCTTTGCGTATCCACAGCGCAGTCACAGCCGGGCATAGAAAGCTCCGCCCTTCCGACTACCAGTTGATTGCACTGATCTTCGACGTAACGGCAAAGAATATCACGCGAAGCGTTTTTCTTTGGTAACGGAGCCATGCGACAGCCAGTGTTCGGTGTTGCTTGTTCTTAATCGCATGTGTCTCGCTTCTCCTATTATGGGTGACACGGATTGTGTAAAGAAACGGATGTCCTATAACGCAGGATTCAAGTTGAAAGTGGTTTCTTTTGCAGAAAATACTAACAACTGTGCTGCTTCACGTCAATTTGGCATTAACGAAAAACTGATTCGAGATTGGCATAAAAAAAACGGACTTGGCGAAAATCCCAAAATCGCAAAAGGCACTGCGCCGTGGAACGACATCTTTCCCAGAGCTGGAAAGTGTCTTGAATGATTGGATTGTGGGCTGCAGACAAAATAGTTACATTGTAACGCGAACTGGTATACGTTTGCGAGCAATGAAGCTCGCAAAAGATGAAAAGTTTGCAGCCGCAAATAACACTTTTCGTGCCTCACCAGGTTGGTGCACAAGTTTCATGAACCGCTATGGGTTGTGTCTACACCAGCGCACCAAAATTGCACAAAAGTTACCTCGTGACCTCGAAGCAAAGATAATGGAATTTCAAAAGTATGTACCATAATTTTTGGGCTAAGAGCTGCGGCTCTTACGTTACTAAAAGTGAAAATTTTCGGGTGAGCGGCCCTCACGCCGAATTTGTTTTTGATAAGACTTTCTTCCCCCCCCCCCCTTTTTTTTCATGCAGATGCTTAGTAAATTTTTTCAAACCACGTCTTTTTTTGTTCACGAACTCGACTGTGATCATGTCCCCCCCCCCTTCTACTCATACATTAGACAATAACTCAGCTGTCCTGATGTTGGTTTAGGAGGGAAAGTGGGGGAGAACAGGAATGCCTGACTCAAACGCCCTTTGCATGGGGGACGGAATGGGGACATAAGCACACAGACGAGTAGCGTAACGTCCGAGGCTTCTGTGGATAGCGCGCCCAGCGGTAACAGCTCAGTGCACAGTAAATGAAAGTAGGTCAAACCACTTGAAAGAGAGAAAGTGCACCGCCGTTTCGAAGTGTTAACGGCAGATCAGCGAACACGTGCGAAGCAGCTGGTAAAAGGAAACGTCTCTACATGAGAAAAAAAGCATAACATAGAAGGAACATATTATTAAAGAAAACATTAATCGAAAGCATAACAAGCGATAATTTATAAGTTAATTACTTCTAAGACGGATTCTATTGCGGTGAACAGAGAACCATCCTGTAGCAGACATCCACATTGAATGGAATTTAGACAATTGTGCGGTTTTACGAGCAATGCGATATTCTAACGGGAGTCTTAAGATTAACTGTGATTTACATTGATTATATAAATGGTTCTGAGCATTTAATAAAGGCAAACAAATAACATCATTAGCATGATTAATAAAAAATGTTTAAATAAAAATGTTTGCCAGTATGAAAAAATAAGTGTGTAAAGCAGATCGACACTGAGTTGCAGAATTAGCCTTTGAAGTATACATATATACATATAATCACGTTGGGCGTGAGTTAATTCATGAAAATAATGAAAAAGGATGGATGAACGAATCCAGAACAATTGACTGGTTAAAGAATGTGTGGAACAAAAGGCCAGGTGCACTTTTGAGGAAACCTTCTCTTTTGGTGTGGGATATGTTTGTTGCACACCGTTGTGCAGAAGTGAAAAAAACTGCAGAAAATTCAAAAATAACTCTTGCTGTCATCCCAGGTGGGTTGACATCTGTTCTTCAACCACTAGATGTCTGTCTTAATAAGCCCTTCAAGGACAATGTGCGGAGGTATTGGGCAGATTGGATAAGTTCCGATTTGCCGACCGAAACCAAGGGCGGAAATCTAAAAAAGCCGGATATCGTTTTGATTGCGCGATGGGTCAAGGATGCTTCGGATGCGATACCTGCGGAAACGGTCGTGAAATCATTCAAGAAATGTTGCATTAGTAACAAACTTGATGGCACAGATAATGATGAGATTTTTATGAGTGATGATGACAATGATTCTGATGACACAGGCATAGATGGGAATACTGATGTTTATGATGACACGCCGATGACGGAGAAAGACTTTTTTGAACTGTTTCGCGAGTCTGACTCGGAATCGGATTTTGAAGGGTTCCGATGAAGTTTTTGGGTACGCAAATTAAATTTAGTATTATATATATAATTTTTTTCGTTTTCAAATGTTTTTGAATAAATTCATTGAAATTTTTTTCTCATTCCGGGATCGACTTATACGCGAGTTTCGGATTTCTTACGATTTTTTCCTCTGAAAGTGGGGGGTCGACTTATACGCGAGTATATACGGTACTTATTCCACTAAATCATCAAGTCAGTTGAAGAGTACTTTACAGGATAAATTGTTGCATAATAACTTAATTTGTTGTTATGTAAGGCCCAGTTTAGATGTCCAATGATTACACTTATTCAGCTGCTTTGCATTTAAATGAAAATGATAACTTCAGGTACCAAGCGTTTAAAAAGTTGCAGTTTGAAGTTTGGAATATGTATTTGTAGCTTTAACAACAACAGTATCAAAGTGTTTTATAGCTGGCTGAATTGTCATCTTGCTTCCATAGAAAAGGTATGTGCATGTGTGAGTATGTGATCTTGAAAGAAACTTTTAACAATTCCACTTGCTAATGAAATATATTGATATTTAGTAGGGTTTTAAAACAAGAGCACATAGCTAAGGTTTTCTTTCTCATATATATTTTTTTAATTTACTCATTTGTGGGTATGAATTACAAAAATGTAGCATGCTTTTAATATTTTCAAGTTCTAGTATTTTGTTATTACCAATGCAGTATTAGATTAATGATGTATTTGAGTTTCCGTTTTTCAGTTCACAGTAACAGCAGTAACATGTTCACAGCAAAATCAGGTGTTACTGTGAACTAGCAATACCCCCTTTGACAAAAATCTAGGCCTTTTGCAGGAGTCTCCTCTAGTTTGTTGGTGTGGACTGATAAGCATCGATATTATCATTGCACCATCAGGAGTGGAATTTACTAAAAGGACACCACACATCCCTAAACACTATTTCTAACACATTTTCTTGGCTTCGCAGTGTCTTGAACTTTTTTGTGACATGGGAACCAGGATGTTTGCATGTCACTAATTTGCCTCTACTATCTGGACTGAAATGGAACACCCATGTCTCATTGTCAATAATGATTAATGATTCTGCTAATGAATCCTCTCCCTCCTCTACAGTATATATTACTGAAGATGGTAGACTAGATGCTTGTGAACTATGTCCAGACTGTGCCATGTGAGAGGCTGAGTTGTTGTTCCAATGTTGCTAGAGACACACATCTGTCTTCCTGCAATGCTGTTTTAATGTCATCAACATGCTTAGTAGATGTGGATGGTCATCCAAGCCTTTGTTCATTCACTATGCTTATCTGACCAAGATTGAATACATCACTCTACTTCCACAGATGCAGTACTGTCACTACACCAGCACCATAGGCTGCTACTTGCTCATGCTGGATTTTGACAGGCTGGATGCCCTTAGTCCGTAAAATATGGATTACTGATCACAATTTTTTCTACGTCCATTTGCTCAGAACAGTAGCCATTACTAGATTGCTTTTCCACATGTCTGCTTTGGGTGTAGCAGTATGGTCATGCATAACATCTTGTGGAGAAATCATGAACTACCTAACAGCAGAGTCATTATCATGTGGCAAGGTTCACTTTGATGGAAATAAAATATACAATCTTACTTTCTGATTTCCCCTCATAAAAAAAGAGCTTTTATGCATTGCAGTGTTGCTAAATACAGAGCAAAGGACATTAGAGTGCTGTGAATCAATATAGTTATAATAACAAAATGATATAAAATTGCTAATAAAGGAAACCAAGTAAAATATGAGTATGGTCATATGGGTGGTGTTCCTTGTATTCAGATATATTTTGGCTTAAGTCAAATGCAGCTCAAATTTCAGTACACGAATGTTTGCTGCTACATAAAGAATGTGAACTTGTGACCATGGAATTGCAAAGCAAATGTTATATACGTATTAGAGAAAGACTAATACATGCAACTAAAGGGTGAAGGAGTCCAATAAAGAAAAAAAGAAAGAAAAGAAGGGAGAAAGAGACTTGGGCATCAATTCTAAAATTTATTTTATTTTGCATGTACTAATTTAATCATTTCAGTGTTGTTGAAATGCTAAAAATGAGAGTGAGTGAGAGAGAGAGAGAGAAAAAGAAAGAGAGCAAATTGTTTGCCAATTTTATTGTTGATCAGTAGAGATCAATGGTACAGGGAGCCATGTGAAGCCAAAGAAAATAAAAGCTGTGGTTATATGAAGCAAACACTAGATTAGAGTTGACCTGTACCATGGCAGTATGAGTAGAAATGTCAATTCCAATCAAATGGATATTTAAAAATCCCTCTATAATATGCCCTTGATGACAAGTTCTAACAACAGTATATTCTGAAAAAAAGAATGAGAGGGGAAAGGAAAAAATCACCATCTGTATTGTTTTGTTTCATTTATCATTTTCATATGGAAAAATGCTTAAAAGTTAGTACTGTATTTATTATATAAGAGTGTTTTTAGAATCAGCAGAGAGAAAGAGAGAGAGAGAGAGAGAGAGAGAGAGAGAGAGAGAGAGATTCTGCTTTATAAGTCATTATAAAGCCAGCTTGAATTTAAAAAGGGATGGAAAGAATTGAATTTTGTAAGAGAATAAATATTTTGGTGCTTTATTTTAAAACATTCTGTAGTTGACACCCAAAAATATAACACTGATTTTGTCTCCTGTGTGTACCTCTATAATGCTGTATATTCCCATAAAATCATGGTTTTGATAAATTGGTGCATCATCACTTTCACATTACTAAAGTGTAATTTAAAGATATTAAAATAAGATTTCAGTAAACTGACCACAACTTCTGGAAGCTGACCAGGCACAGAGATTCCATTCGCATCTCGAGCATGGGGCTGAGAAGTAGGAGGCCTACAAGTCAGTTGAGACCGTGAAAGAGAAGTGACATTACAAAAGCTACTCCCAATGCGGACAATTACATCAGACTCTTGCGAGGCTCGATCTAAATTTCTGCCCTGTGAATGATACGAAAAGCACATATATCAGATATTTTAAGGTACACAACAGTAATACATCTTAATATCAGTAGCATATCACTGATACTTCATTACATCAAACTAAAAAAACCATCATCCTTTGAAAAGGAGTGGTCACCTCATTTATTGTTTACTATTTCTCTACACTCAATATGCGAAGCAGTATTTCAGCTGAAATGTTACATTTACAATGTTAAATATTTACAACATTTACAATGTACTTGAAAAAATCAGTAAATGGTACATTTTTTTTTTGTCATAGAAATGACACATTCAAGTGTTACCATGTATTGACAAACTGTTAATATAGCTAATACTTATGTTTACAGTTGTAATTGCATGCAGGTTCCCTTCTTCTACCTTCCTTTCTGGATCCGCTCTGGTTATCTCACTGTCCGTTCCCTCGTTAACTCCGATCTCTCCTGGAAGTCCCTTACGTCTTTGTTCCCTGACCCTTCCCCTTCCCTCAGTGCAGACTATGACCTTCTTCATTCTTCTCTCTGCTCTCTCTATCCCTGTCTCACGTCTTCTACTGGTCTTCTCACAATCCCTTCTGCTTCTCTCCCTGTCCCGTTCTTCCTCTCCATTTGTGGTGTTGATGTCCCTCTAACCTCTGTTTCTTCTACCTCCCTTTACTGGCTACTTCTGTCTCCCCCTGCACTTCCTCACCCTATTCCCACCGTTCCCCCATCTCTTCTTTCTTCTGTCCGGACTGCCTCCTCTTCCCCACTCTCTTCTCCTCTTGAATTCAACATTCACTGGCAGTTTCTTCATCATCATCTTCCTGTTCCTTTTGCCCTTCACCGCATGAATCTCCTTTCCTCTCCTCTCTGCTCTTTTTGCTCCTCTGTTGGTGACGTCCCACATCAGTTCATGTATTGCCCTGTCCTCTTGCCTGTTCTGTACTTAGCATTCCGTCTTGCGGACCGGATTAGTGTTCACTCCCTGCCTTTTCTTGCCTATGCATGGTTACTTCAAACCAAACATCCTCCTGCACGGCTTTCCCCAGTTTGTATATATATCTTCATTATCGTTAAATACATTATATATGTTTTTCATACCCGCCGAAGCACTACCACGCCACCTATTTCCATCCTGGAAGCTGGTGGAGTTCTTCAACGGCCTTTTCTAGCACACCTGCAAGCGCGACTCCGATTGGAGTATGCCAAAGCGAATGCCGTTGGAACTCTGAGCACATTTTTTGTGACCTGGGCCCTTTCTGCTGCACCACTTCCCTAGCCTCTGTGATGTTTCCCACACCTGTTTTGCATTTATTTTTTTGCACATATGTATACCCCCACCTTTGTGTAATTGTATTTGCATTCTGTATATATTTGCCTTCTTATCAGATTTGTTTTGTTGCACTCGGACAGCCAGAAGCTGTACATATTATTTTTTGCTGTTTTTTTTTTTACATTTTGTGCTGTCGTGTGTATGTGTTATTGCCTTGCATAATTTTATTTTCTGGTGCCTTTGTCCATCACTTCGTATCATGTTCCTGTTCCCATTAGTGCCTGCATTATCTTGTTTGCACCCTGTTTATAATTGATTTCTCATATGCACCATGATACGCCTTTGTTTTGTATGCTCCTTTATCATCAGCGCATTTGTTCTCTTAGTATCTTCGTATAGCCATGTCTACTATTGTTTTTGCACTGTTGCTTTTTCCGTGTGCCTGTCCCGAAACTATCGTTCTATGTTGATCTTATTTTATTCCACTGTGCTCTTCCCCTTCTATCGTTTTGTATCATAATCCTGTTCTCATTAGTGCCTACATTATCTTGTTTGCACCTTGTAAATAATTGTTTTCTCATATGCACTATGGTATGCCTTTGTTTTGTATGCTCCTTCATCATCAACGCAATTGTTCTCTTAGTGTCTTCGTAGAGGTACTTATACTATTGTTTTACACTGTTGATCTTCCATGTGCCTGTCCCGAAACTATCGTCCTATGTTGTTCTTCTCTTGTTGCACCGTGCTCTTCCGCTACGGCGGCGGTTTTAACAGTTTTATGTTTTGTTGCACTGGAACAGCCGGCTGCTGTAAATATTCATTTTATGATGTTTTGTTGGCATTTTGCGATGTCTTGTACATATGTTGTTGCTTTATATTAAACACCTTCTGAACGCTTGCAGGTTGTCACCCTTAGGCCCAGGTGTCCTAAATGCATGTTCAACATCATCCTTCCATTTTCTCTGTTCTTCTCTGCCTCTCCCAACATATGTTTTCTATGGCCTTCATACCACATTCCATGCATGCACAATGATGCTAGCATCATATCTTTATACAACTTGAAGCCAACTTTTCTCAGAAACTGGGAGCCAAAAATGGCCTGCTTTACTAACAGTTCTATAATGTAGATTCAGTCTTTTTACAAGGCTGCTGTGCTATTCTTTGACATAGAATAGCACAGCAGCTGCTTTCAGCTCCTCCATATCACACAAAACATGAAGAATTTTTAGCTCAAAAAATATTACGCCAATTTCAGAGAAAATTTCAGGGCTTTGTAAGGCTGCGTGGATTAACAAATGCAATTCAAAGCAGTAAAACAGTTTATATATTCTGATATCATACTTATTTCAAGATTATTCATAGCAGTCAGATTGTGATGTTGAATTGCTTGTAGTTCACTGTTTATCATGGAACATCTCATCAGAAAACTTGAAAGCAGCATCATCCTGACGATGTTAAATGGTGCACAGTAAACTACAAGAAATTCAGTATAACCACCTGATTACTGTAAACAATCTTGTGAACGTCACATATATCTGTGGAGCATACTTCTTTAATTTTCTTATTTATTTCCACTACTCAGATGACATACTTAATGCAGATTTCTATGATAAAAAATACCTCAATAGAAGTATTTTTATACATAAACTAGAAGGGGAAAAATATGTTTCTGTGATAACATGATCTGATTTGTTATGTGGTTAGTTAGCAGTAAGTGATAAATTAAACTCTTACCCCACCACACACAAAACCAGTAGAATCCAGTAAAATAACATTGAAATAAGTACAAATATACAACAGTTAGCTGCAATAAAAATGTGAGAAACCTTACTACCAATATCATATATAATCTTCTATATATATAAAATACAATGCCTGTCTGTATGTTTCCTATGAACCCCTAAACCTTTTGCCCGATCTGGACGAAATTTTGCATAGTTACTCCCTAGGGACCTGCGGAAAATATAGGCTACAATGAAACTTAGACACCACACTTCCTCCCCCTGATTTCACCCCCTTGACACTTTGTGATAATTTATATGTTTAGTGCATACGGTGCCAGTTAATTTTAAAATATTATATTTTGATGTAATTGCTTCAACAAAGGAAAAAACAAGATTTATCTAACAACCAAATGAATTTCAGTTAATTTTTATAAACTTCTATGCTTTTCAAGTAATTTTAACTTAAATTGGAAAAGAAAAAATCTATTGGACTAATCAATCCAAAATCCAAGAAAGTTCAATAATTAAGAGAAGCCGAGACATTTAGCCTCTCTTAGTAATTGAACTTTCAACAGTGTAATTCCAGAATGCCCATGAAAAAGCAAAAATCTACTGGACAAATCAATCCAAAATCCAAGAAAAATGTTCAAAAAGTGCTGGTCCAGAAGCTGATTCTTGTATTTTTTGTTAAACTCGAGCAACGCTGTACACCTTCGCTAGTATTTTATATGAGCAGTCAAATGAAGGCAAATCTGAAGGGTTAAACAGCAACAGCAACTGGATCATACAAAGTGCAAACTAATTCAATTCAAAGATTTTGAATGTTAAAAGAAGTAAAAAAAGATAACATATATCAGAATAAGGTTCATTGTTTTCACATAACAAATACAAGCAATTGGTTTGTATACATGCAAGCCATATGAAGGAATTGCTGTGAAAATTATGTCAAAATGTATGATAAGTCATTGAGCACTCTCATATTAAGACTTCATACTAATATTCAAACTTTTATTATTGCATGTTGCTCTCCTACAGTATCAATGTCAGAAATAACTAGGGTAATTTCAGAGAATCTTAGAGTCTACTATTATTTTAACATATAAACTTCACTGAACCCAGAAAGTATACAGAGAATTATTTCCTATGCACATATGTGCATATGAAGCATGTGTAAAAAAATAGTGCCTTATCACAAAATTACAGGTTCCATTATATATCCGTAGACAGCATGAATATACAGTATTACTTAACACTACACAACAGGACAAATTATTGTAGAAATACAAAGATAAGATACATGTAAGATATATATAACTGTTTGATGGTCAGACATGTGTACTCAGCCATCATTAAAGTTTTTTAATTTTGGTTTGTGTAATATTCAAACAATCAAAATATTCTATATAATTTAAAAAAATCTTCACTTTCTAAATACTCCATACAAAAACATGCTATGTGCCAATATGTCTTCATCTTCGTAAACAACAACACAGAAAATTTCATTTCCCCAAAAACATTAAACATGCCATGATTGTTTAAATAATCACAATTAAAACATTAAAAACAGACAGACAGACACACACACACACACACAAAGGAAATCACACTTACATTTATGGTTAAGTAGTCACTCTTATAATACTTAATCCGATTTTCCTCTGTGAATTTGAAGTATTGAGGATCTGGGTACATGTAAAATTTTGGGAAGCCAGACTTCTGACTGAGGTTTTTCACTTTTTCTACACTGTCCATCAGAAAACCAAAATCTAATTCAATGGCTTCATCGGATGTGAAGTTAATTTTTAATGGCGGAACAGCAGGACTATGGCACTTCATCTCAGTAGCTGACTCTGACCTGCAAGTCTATAATATAGAAATGCAACAAGAAATTAGCATCACTGATATTACCATTTATTAATAACACTAATGTAATTCATGTGACAGATTTTTACTTTGCAGGAAAAAAACTATAAATGAAACAAGCAAGAGTTTTTAAACAACAGCAGCTTTTCCTTTGTGTGATGTGTTGTGTCCTATAACTCCTAAACATGCAGGATCTAAAAATTCATGATAAATTCAAATAATCTTTATTCAAAAATTCAGCAAGCATAAAAAGGTATCAGCCATAGCCATTTATTTATATTTAAAATCAGAGAATGATTCCTGTAATTTAGGAAACTCTATATGAGCAGCACTGGACCAGCCCATTTGAGAACCCTTTATATGTAGTTCAGAATGGATTTTATTAATGATAAACCTAGGCTGATGACTTTACCTGCACCGTCTTAGTGTAGACCTCGCAGGGAAATGCGGAACTCTCTCGAATAGTTTGGGATTAATAGGATCCCTGACGACGTTCTGACAGCTAGCCTGTCAGTCACCGGAAACCACAGTCTTCCACTCGGACAGATTCGGTCTAGAGACCTGTGGGGATCTGCCTCCCCCACGGGACCGGTACCTTACACCCTTCTGTCACAACCAGTGTGTGCGACGTGCTATGGGCAGTTGGGGCAAGCAACTTTACGAAAATTTCCCATCTCGTGGCCGGGAGATCGCCCGCCAACGCGAGTTTTTTTTTGGGACAAATGTCCTTTATTAGGTATCAAATCGGATTACATGCACACTTCACTATGAGGGTCCCATGCACCCCTCTCACAAACATTCAAACACTGAGAAAATATTAAAAAAAAAAAAACACATATCACAAAAACAACATGGTCCACAGCGCTAGGGCCAGTGTTGTGGTGATGACCCCGGGCCAGGGTCATCAGGATCACCTTGGTCAATAGACCCAAAAGCTCAATGTCAAGAGCGACGTACCTCCGAGGCTACTTCCATCTGTCAACCATAGTTGACCCGGCTTTTCCTTTGCTCAAGTTCCCTGATAAGACTTGGGCATGTCTTACTGAAGCTGGAGTGAGCGACGTCAAACTTCAGGCGGAACTTGGCATTCGCAGCAGTGCAATTGCTGCACTTTGGTGCGGCTGCACACTGGTGGTGCTGGTGCCTAACTTCACCGCAATTGCCGCACCTTGCTTCTGTCTCAGGGCAGTTGCCTCGGAAATGACCGAAGCCATTACACCAAAAGCACCTGACCTCCCTCAAAAATTCCTTTAGGCGGAGCACTGACCAACCCAAGTTCAGTGTCTTCCGCCTCACCAAGTGCTTGAGGGCCTTGGGCTCCACGTCTGCCACCCAGTGGACCCTACCTCCCTTGCCCTTGATGGGGAAACAGGCTTTGAACCCGTTCTCGAGCTCTGGGTTCTGCCCGCAAACCGCCTGCTCGAAATCTTTCCCTGAGACATCCCCGTCGACCCCATAAACTATCAACTGGGGGTATCTCTTTCGTGGGGCCGTGGGAAGTGTGCAATCCTTGGTCAGCGGATTGCTTCTCAACTCCTGGGCAAAGCGGTCGAGCTCCCCGGGATGGGAACACTCCACCGCTACCCCTCCTTTCCTAATGCTCCGAAAGCTCTTGACCCCTATCTGCAGTTTAGTTGGGTTGACTGAAGTTTTCAGGATCTTCTTCGTGTCCTCTGAGGACGCACTCTCGACTGTCGGGTAAACCAAAAGCACGTGTCTCCTGTCTCCCGATTTTTTCTTCTTCTTTTTAATCTCAATCGGGGCGGGCGAAGACCCTTTCGCCTTGCTAGCCCCTTTCGCCTTGCTAGCCCCTTTCCTAGCCACTTCGGCATAGGAAACCACTTTCGCGTCGGCTTCGCAGCTCGACTCCTGCCAAACAGACAGCCTGCCTTCGATATAGGCTACCTGATCGGCTTGCTCATAACAAGCCTTATTCAGGGCCGCTTTCATCTTTTCTCTCCCTGAGGAAGTGACCCGCGAGTCCAAGATAATGTACTTAACTTCCTCAATGAGGGTGAAAATGCAGCTCATGAAAGCCTCAGGTGTAAGCACCGGGGGTGTCCTGGGATGCTTGTATCCCACCAAAGGTATCTCTGGGCGACCAGCGGACGACCCCTCAGGAGCCCGAGAGGGTTCGGGGCGGGGGGGTTCACCCTTCCTTGCCATGGGCGGAACTGGTAAGGGCATGCTTACACCACTAGCTGACTGAGAAGGCTCAGTCGAGGGTCCCTTCGTGGGTGTAGCGGCTTTAGAGCCCGTCACTGGGGGAAGCGTTTTTGACGGTTTCCTCCAGGCATTGGGCTCTACCTTCCGGCTGTTCTCGGAAGAGGGGCTAACCGCTTTAGCACTGCCGACAGGGCTTGGTAGTGCTTCTGCCGCTACCTTCTGCGTCCGGGTTGACTCGGACGGTTTGGGGACTGACCCCTTAGGTTTCACTTTACCCTTCTCTGTAGCTGACATCTCTGTGAGAGAGAGGCAAAACACAAATTTCTTCTAAGTACTGAGTGGGCACCCTGGGGTTCTCCCACTCGAGTCTAACCTTAGAAGCCGGGCGCTCGGGCTTTGGGCTGACAAGGGATCAAAGAGTCCCTTCGTCTGCGGGACCGGAACGGCGACGACATACCCAAAACTGATGCCGGAGTCTCTATGCGGGCTGAACGGAACTTCGCCCTCACAAGGGTGTTTTCACTAAGTCCCGTCACTGCTCTAATCGATAGGCTATGTGGAGGTCACCTATTCTTTAAAGAAAAAATCGCGAGATCGGGATGAAACCGTCTCGCGGTTGAAATTGTCAGTTCTGCTTGACAGTGCAGTATAGCTCAACCAAATCACACACAGAGATCTCTCACCCGGTTGGCTTATTCATGATAAAGTAAAACAATACCAAAAAAACAGAACAGTAACACACAAATATGCACAAGAGAAATATACAATTTGTATAAGCATTGCACCACAATGCAATTCCAAATAAAATAAAAGAAATATCTAATGACATTCAATGAAAAACTGTCTAAACAAGAGAATTAATTCTTGCATAAAAGCTCAAGCAAATGAGAGAGATATGATCATAATAAAAGGCAGCCTACAAGCAGTGTGGATGAAGAACAAGAAGTAGCGATGGGAAGAATAATGAAGGTCGGAGAAAGTTACAAAAATTTTCACAAGAGCACCACTGTGTCATTTCTGACTTCATACCACATATGTGCATGTGCCCAACTTCATACGGGAATCTGAAACACAATTGGATGCAAGGGCACGGCTACACAATTGGATGCAAGGGCGTGGCTATATTCAGTCTGTAGAGATGTCTTCTGGCAGCAGGAGAACACAGAGAAAGAAATGTGGAACTCTTTACATAAAAGACGTAGATAGTATAATATTTTGCCTGAAGGTGCAAAAAACACACACACCAGATTATGAGTAGTTTTGATCGGAAACTGGCTGAAGAGAAATAAATCATACAGAAAAAGAGAGGTTGCAGGATCAAACAGAAGGAGATGAGTGCCTGGATGGTGGCACGCATAGAGCAGCAATGAGAAATTTCCAAAACAGTGTAAAGCAAATGGTGTCAACAGAGAGTTGTGAAGATGGAGCCAGTGAATATCAAAGGCCTTAGGGGAAGCATAGGATGAGTATGCCCACAGCCAAGTAGATTCAAGAGCAGAATGTGGAACCTGTGAAATCAGTGTTGGTAAAATGAAATGAGTACAGTGATGTTGGTAGGGAAATTTAAAAGTAAGAGCATGAGGTAGTAGTGATGGGTCATTCACTTAAAGCACAAATGGCAGGAAAAGGTGAGTAGAGGGATGATAGATGAGGCCAGTTCTGGATACCAACCAACAATGGAAAGAAATGGCACATAGAGGTCTGCAAAAGATGAAGTTTGGATAGAATGTCTGGCATAATCGAAAGGAAGGGACTTTCAAGTAAAATTAGGATAGAAGAGTAAGGAGACTTTCGCCACTCTAATGGCAAGCCCTGGGGAGAAATGAAAGTAATAACCCTTTATAAATCTATTAGTGAAATATTATTTGTAGAACATTAGTAATAACTTTTACATTTTGTTCAAAATCAACCTGCCATCTATGAATTACACTGATCACATTTGCACATGAAATATTTTTTGTGTACTTCACCCCCCCCTATTTTAAAGAGAGATGATGTTTGTCATCTGCATTTTATTTTAGAGCAGCAGTGTTTTGCCTCATGCAAAAAAGGCACATTAAAAACATGTCTTCATGTGTAAACTGCATGTAATAAGTGAAAAAAAAATGTTGCAGTCCTGTTACTCTTAGGTTCAGTTTCACTTACTATATTTTTAAACAATTCTATTTCTGATCACTGTGTAATTCATACTTATACAATATTGTTTTCCACAGATAACTACACCAATGAATTCTCTTTAGTTGCACAGATATTTGATATTTACATAGCTATTCACTGGTTAAATTAATTCTGCTCTGCTACATTCTTTAGTCTATGAATGTCTGTCTTTTGCAATCAATCCATGAAAGTTTACATATCTAAATTTAAAAGTTTACAAATGTCTCTAATCTATTTACTTAGTCAGTAACTAATTATTTTTGGACTTAATCTCAAATTAAAAAAAAATATGTAATTTCTGATATAAATAACCTGATTTACTAAATGCCTAAAAATAAACAAGGGTATAAAAAAGTCAAAAGCTCAAAAAAAAAAAAAAAAAAAAAAAGGTGTCAGAGCTAGGCTTTGGCTGAATTTGATCCTTCTGCGTGCTTCACATAACAGTGTTCCTCATGTAAGTTGTCTAATAATTCAAAAGTAAAAAAGTAAAAAATAAAGATTAGGAAGTTTTATTCATTGCTAGTGCTATATTCACTAATCTCTGGTTGAATCAGTTTTATGCTTCTTCCTAAAAACATTTACATGAGGAGAATGTTACATAACATTCATCCAAACTGAAATTTCTAACCATTTCATTTTGGACCTTATGCATCACATGCCAACACTCTTTTTCTATAGATTAACTATCTCTCTGTAATTATCAGTTGCATAATCTTCCCAACTAAAGACAAACCATGGGCTTCAATGACATAAATGATATCTATGGGTCTTCTTTATGTGGACAGACTATACTTATGTTTTTGTAGAACAGGCATTGAACATAATATAATTAATACAATGATGAAGAAAAAATTTCCATGCATGATTTATTACATAGTTAACATTAAAAATGTGTAAGATCTTTTGGCTGAAACATCAGCCTTGTTCATACTAGTAGCAAACATTCACAAGGTGGCCATCATTTCTGTAACTGTTGCCAGTGAGATTTCCAAATAATCGGAATGGTGAAAGGTGTTTCTGAATTTCAAGAGTTTTTATTGGAGAGAATTCCAATGCTTTCCATGTAGCATAAGGAAAATTTGTTTGAGAAAAGTGCAATCCTTTTGGTGCTGGTCCAGTTCGGAGAGGCAAAGGCATCTTCAATTGTCAGAAGCAGAAAAACAGAAGCTGGAAGGCTTTTCCTGACATCCCTTTTATGTTCCATAATTGTGCAGTTGATTGAATGAAAAGTGCTGCCATAATAAAAAATTTCCTGAGAAAGTAAACACAGGGATGAGGTATATTTAGACCATCCTGGTGTATACCTCATCCCTGTGTCTATTTCTTCAGGCGAAGAATGTTATATTGGCAGCACTTTTTGTTCAGTTAACTGCGTAATTATGGAACATAAAAGGGGTGTCACGAAAAACCTTCCTACTTTTGCTTTTTCACTTCTGACAATTGAAGATACCTCTGCCTCCCCAAACTGGACTTGCACCAAAAGGATTGCACTTTTCTCACAAAATTTTTCCTTATGCTACATGGAAAAGCATTGAAATTCTGTCCAATAAAAACTCTTGTAATTTGATTATTTCACCATTTCAATGATTATACTCACCATTTCAATTATTTGGAAATCTCTACTGGCAGCAGTTACAGAAACGATGTCAACCATGTGAATGCCTTCTACTACTGTGAACAAGGCTGATTCAGATGAAAGATCTTACTAATCTTTAATGTTACATACATAATAAATCATGTGTGAAAATGTTTTTTTCATTACTATATACTTATGTTTATTTCATGTCGACTCCAACATGTTGTCAGAAATCAAACAAAGTTGAGCACAAGATAAAAAAGACCCCAACTATCTACTATGTACAGACCATAAAATTGCTCACTGCTATTGTCTTTATAATTTCTAGTCTGTCTTCTATTGCATTTAAACAATTCAACATTTCTTTTTTACTTGATAACTATAATAATTTGCATTGTAAACTAACACATTTAATAACTACAATGAATGAACATGTATGCTTGACCCGCGTGCATTTTGAATATTTACAAAATGTAAATAATCATCAAATACTGTTGCTCAGATCTTCTCCAGAAGTGAAGAAACTTCAGTTAGATATGCTTGGCATTAAAGTGTAGTCCATTCATTATTTTCTGGCAGTTGGGAAGAATGGAATGTACTAGTTTTAGGGAAGGCTCACATTTTAAGATACAGACTTGCTTGCTGTTCCCCTAACTAAACACAGACTTTCTTGAAATGCGAATCTCCCTTAAAACTGGTCAATTCCATTCTTCCCAACTTCTAGGAAATAATCAATGGACTATATGTTTCTTGCATAAGAAATTGAATGGTTTCACATTAGTTGAAATAAAATTATATCGTCAAGCTGGTCCTTGGCTGAGTTGTTGCTCTCTCATGTATTTTGTGCACAATAAATTTTTATCCCTTGTACAGAGAGTAAATAGAAGTTATCCAGTAAAAACAGCCTGGGAATAACAGCAACTATAAATAAATAAGATCAAAGTGAAGAAATATAACATAATAATTGATAAAGCTTTATAAATGTTCTAAGTGCTTATGAGGGGAAAACAGTCAAAATTAACCAGCAAGACCATTTTACCTGGGGCAACATAGCATCTAATAATTGTTTCCTATGAACTTTGTAGTTGAAAGAGTTGCTCTGATTTCTTATTCATTATTGAGTTTTGGTAACAATAAAGATAACTGTCAGAACATAATTTTGCAGATCACATAAACAAAAGACGTATTATAAACAGAGAAAAGCAAGAAAACTTACACTAGTGTATTCTTGGCCACTGACTAAAACATACATCATAGGTTCTTGTATTGCATTCAAGTTGGTACCATGGACAGTAATACTGATGCCACCACTAAAAAAAAAAAGCATATTGATGAAACTTTAAAGTTGTACAAACTGAACATCAGGATTCAACTCAACAAGAAGAATTTCACCCATACCTGAAGACATTTACAAAATCATTTACATGGAACTTCTTACTTTTGAACATCCGTAACTTTCAAAAGCACACGCACTTCATTATACAGGAAATAATTTTATGTTCATAAAGTATTGCTTTAAATGATTTCAAATACTGAATTATATTTCAGTAATAAAGCTTTTAAATACTGAATTATATTTCAGTAATAATGCTTTTAAATACTGAATTATATTTCAGTAATAATGCTTTTAAATACTGAATTATATTTCAGAAATAATACTTTTAAATACTGAATTATGTTTCAGTAATATGAAAACATCGTGGCAGCTACTGATTTTCTGAGTCATTGTACTAGTGCAAGAAAACAGTAAACTGAAGCACCAGGCAGTGACAGAATTTTTTACAAAAGAAGGAACTGTGCCACTCAATATTCACAAACATTTGGTTCAAATCTATAGGGATTATGCACATTGACAGTCTCTCAAACTGTGGAACACACTTCAGAAATGACCAAGAATGCCAGAGAACCACAAAAGCTTGTTCTGCAGGATGTTACTGACCTTTATTTCCACAGAGTAACCCAGCTGGAGCAAAAAAACTGTGTTGAAGTTGCCAAGGACTATGTTGAAAAATAATAGTAAAAAAATTGCAAGAAAAGAAGGTACAGCTTAGAAAAAAATATATATTTTGAGTGCTCCTTGTGTCTAACCATAACTGGTAGGTTCTCAGTATTAAGTCTGTTTGAAAGGATACATGAACTTTCTCAGTTATGACAGATCTAGTGTGTAAAATGATCTAAAAAAATATTCAAGTATATATCTATGAAGTAATGATTTCAAGTACATTGCTTTTCCAGTGAAGGAAATGATTATGCCTTATTAGGTTGTTTTACACCTCATGGACTAGGTAGGTCTAAACAGTTCTTATATACAAATGTCATTAATTTCTATTAAAAACACATACACAACAAAGACACTGTACATACATGTACATGAGAATTATTTAATGCATACTCAAAAGATGAGAGAAACTGATATTTTAAGCTACATTAGAAATTACTTCAAGAACCTTCTAATTAATTTCTATGATAGCGGTCAAATGCTTCGGTCTGTTTGATGCTTAGTGTTACAGACAAAATGTCCATTTGAAAACCAGAACTACAAATAAAGTGAACCATTTTAGGAGGCACGCTATAATCTTGCAACATTGCTTATGAGAAATTTTGAATGCTTTTTATATTATACAATATGAATAATCAATGGTCTAACTAAAAATGTTTTTGAAATAAAATCATGCATAAAGTAGCATCTGTATATGTTAATACACATTTTTTTTTGTTTCATTTCCATAACATTTCTGCCAATGCCAACTTAACCAGCACAAGATTAGGATCTCATGCAGACACTTTAATATCAAATTCTGCTAGTACCTTTGGAGTCTCCTCACAAAAAGACGACATTTACACCTGATAACAAAATTCAGCATTCCCTTGTGTCACATTTATAGCTACAGCAGAAAAGATATTTCCATGTTCACATTCTAAAAACTGTAATGTCCAAATTCAAGCTGTACAAAAACAAAGAAACTATTTGAAACCATATAAAAAGTTATTATATCTTATGTGATTCTATCATATAGTTCACATACAATTACGTGACCACAAGATTCTTCAGGAAGACGCTTTAACGTCTGGAAATTCTGTTTTACACGTTCTGTAAAGTGGATACAGTCTGTGGTGGTGCATTAACTTATTCAATTAAAATATAAATCAGTTAGAAGTCCTAAAGATGTTACTTACGGAATTGCGTGTTCAGTCCAGCGTCAGTAGTTATTGAGTTTCTTTGTCCAAAGTTGAATCTTGCTTCAATATGGTCAGTTGTTAGGGTTAGTTCGAGAGCCATTTCGTTATAAGTTGTACCCTACTTCGGATATGTCCAGATGTTAGGGTTAGCTCCGTTTTGGCTATGTCGACATCATATTGAATGGGTAAAGGTTTCCAGATAATAATTAAAAATTCTTGAGTTAAGAGTTACTTTCCAGATAATAATTAAAAATTCTTGAGTTAAGAGTTACTTTCCAGATAATAATTAAAAATTCTTGAGTTAAGAGTTACTATTTAATAATTTTTAATTATTATCTGGAAACCTTTACCCATTCAATATGATGTCGACATAGCCAAAACGGAGCTAACCCTAACATCTGGACATATCCGAAGTAGGGTACAACTTATAACAAAATGGCTCTCGAACTAACCCTAACAACGGACCATATTGAAGCAAGATTCAACTTTGGACAAAGAAACTCAATAACTACTGACGCTGGACTGAACACGCAATTCCGTAGGTAACATCTTTAGGACTTCTAACCAATTTATATTTTAATTGAATAAGTTAATGCACCACCACAGACTGTATCCACTTTACAGAACGTGTAAAACAGAATTTACAGACGTTAAAGCGTCTTCCTGAAGAATAAAAAGTTAGATGTGCATGTTGGAAGAAAAGAGAGCAGTGATTTGATGAGTTTACCTGTTTATCTTTTTTTTTTCATTGATATTTTCGAGCACAAGTGCAATGCAGGAAGAAAGAGTGTCATGTATAAATGTAACATGTACTGCTCAACTGTGGGTGTGCCACTCCTTGAATCAAATAGAAAACCAGAAGAACACTGAGCAGTTGATTTGTTTGACAACAAATATCAAAACTCTTAGATATATTTCTCTTTGGAATCAAGGTTCATTAATTACAGACAGACTGTTACCAAAACCTTAATTTATTTAAACCGTGGAAAGATACAAGTCTTCTCATTCAGACAAAACTAAGAATTAAAGGAGATATTATTTTAGCAACTGACAAGTGTAAATGGTGCAATATTAAAGGAAGTGACAACAAGAAAAGATTAATGCATCTGAAATATGGAACCACAGAAGAATGTTGCAGAATTCTTTTCCAGAGCAGAAAAAAAGGGGATTTTAATGAGAACTGGAAGAACTAAAAATATTTTTCAGTGAATCTGTGTATTCCAGACATCTGTGTATTCAAGAAATCATATCACAAAAGTCTGTGCATTCCAGACATGTTGCAGGAATGAATGCTTTTCTTTTTATTCTTAAAACTGCACTGGAAGGAAAACTTGAAAGAAAAGGAATTCAAGACAGTGTGATGCATATCTTTAAATTAATCTTCTTTTCTGACTTTCTCTTCTTGCACAAATCATGTTGCTTCTCCATTATATTCTTTCTGGATGGCATGTAAAATCCTTCAAATTTCCTTATACCTTTGGTAAAGACTGACAATGTGCCAGAGGTAAATAAAAAGCCATGCCCAGTGTAATGTGGTGTGTGTGCACTTACAACACACTGTCTGAAGTAGGACCACATGCTATCTTGATTATTTGTATGCCAAATAAGTTTTAAAGTAATTAATGACCTCGTGGCACTTCTAATTACCCTGTCTTACATTGAAAGAGTTGAATTTGTGGGCTTTATAGAGGTAATTTGTTATATTTATTTTTAAAGATAAAAAAAAAAACTTTATAAAACCCATAAATTGAACTCTTCCAATATAAGTTCAAAGTGTTATCTACCCACCTGATTCATTCTATGAGACTGTTACAGCTTTTCAAAAAATGAAAAGGAATTGTGTTTGTGTCTAAATCACATTGTGATTCTGCAAAGTGGAGTTGTAAGTCTACACCCATGTAGCTGGATAAACAAGTTCTTTGGATGTTATGCAAGTTCCTTTTCTTGTTATATTGATCCCTGTGACTGCTAGTTGTCATTTAAGAGTTAGTGTTAAGTATTTAGCATTTAGGTGATCATTGCTTCAACAAACAATCTGGCAAAACACAAACTTAAAACATTGTAGAAAGCAGAAAGCAAGAGGAAGAATGTCATCAATGCTCTCCTGGGGCCTCACACAAGAGCTCAAAACAATGGCTGTTGCAGAAATTTTGACTTGGCTACAATGCTTTTCACAGAACTATGTGACAAAAGAGTCAAATATAGATGTATATATAGTAGTAATACCATACCATACATACATAAAGATTATATCCCTCTCTTTGTGGATGAGTAATCAATCACCTCAGTGCTGCTTAATGTTGATACAGAACAGTACCCGGTTAACTTTGGTAGAGTGTATTGTTCAATGAAGTAGGGGTTGATGATGTTATTATTACAGAGGTTGTATACCTTCACACAGGCATTGTGCCACTGCAGTACTTGTTGACTCCTCTTCCGGCTAATGTTACAGCCTCCTGTTCTTCTCTCACTGCGACTGCTGATTTGGCTCTGTATTTTTCTCCGGCTGATGTGATTGTTCCCCTTTGCCACTTCTTTGTCTCGCATGTCACCCACTGGTACTATTCCAAAAAATGTCAGTGGCGCCCTTTCCAGAGAACAAGGAAGAAATCTGCTACTACAATTGCTCCTGTCCAGCCTGCTGCAAATTTGTCTGGTCTTGGTCACCTCTTTCCGCATCCTGAACCTCGTCATGTGGACTATACTACTACGCTGAGTACCTTGATATCATGGAAGAATGGGACCTTGCACAAGATCTCTTTGAACATGGGCTTCTGCTCCCTCCATGGTCTCCCTACCAGAACCACTAGTGCCTTCACTTTTCTTCTTCCTGCCATCGCGCCCATTACATTTGCTGCATTCTGTATGTATATACTCGTTGTTTGTCTTCCGGTGATGTAGTATGTGCACTGAATTTCGATGTATTTCCTTCGCAATTTTCATTCTTTTGCTGTGCCCGCTGCTTTTGTTACCAGCATTGTATTCCTATTGTATATACTAGCTGTTTACATTCCATTCTGTATATTCCCTGAATTTTGATGTGCTGGGCCATTTCTTCCTACTGCTGTGCCGACTTCGTTCCTTGTATTCTACACACTGTATTTGCCCAGATTTTCAATGTATACACCCCTGAGACATGCTTTCTGCTACATTGCCCATTACATTCATTGCTTGAATTGTACTCATTGTGTATATACTTGTTGTTTTATTCCTGCCTTTTGTATATTTCTCTGAATTTTGATGTATACCTCCCTGAAAACCAATGAGAAAAGAAGGTACAGCAAAATTGAAACTGCAATACTTGTAGTAGTCAGTCTTTTCAGCTTTTTAAAAGAAGGAACCCATGGTAGTTGTTTGATTGATACTTCAACATTATACGCAACCATGGCAATCTTTATTGAAGAAATATTGATTAACAGGTATAATCATCATTGAAGATTGCTATTGCTTCTTGACATCATGATCTACTGCCTACAATACAGCAGTGGATGGAACATCTCTTAATTTTGTGTGTATCATATATGTTTGTTGAAGTAGCATGTTTTTCAGGGTAACTATAATGATGAATTCAAGCAAGCATTGAAGAATATGCTAAAGTGGGAACTTTTCCTGTTAAGTGAACACTATCTCACTGACACGCAACCTAAGCAAACATTTAGTGAGGAAGTTCTTATACCTTTACAAAGGCCAACTGAAGTTAAAACTAGCAATGATATGAGATCTTCTTGCCTGTCTTAAAAATGTTCTTCTCCACAGCAGGCAGAAAACACAAAAATATTTTGATGATTTCTGCAATTAAACTTCTGTGTTTAATACCATGGGTAGAACCAAAAAATCCATGTCAATACTTTGTAGTTGTTATGGATTATATTACTAATATTGGTAGATCCTTCTGCTTGAATGACAGAATCAACTAAAATACACCATTTACAAAATTCATCATCAATTCAGTGACTTTCTAAAGTAAATAGAGAACCAAACTATCAACTAATTATGACATTATAAGGTTCACATATAGTTCTGTCAGGCGATCATATTTAAGTGACCCACAATAAATTTAATTATCTATTCCTGTATAACATTATAACATTGACTGACAAATATCAGATACTTGACTGACAGATATCAGATTCTATTTCCAAACTTATTAGATGAGTTTGGAAACAGAATCTGATATTTGTCAGTCAAGTCTCCCAACAACAACAACAACAACAACAACAACAACAAAACACTGGTTTATTTAAGTTATAATTACCTTGGTATTCCCTTAGGAGTTCCTTTTTGTCCAGACGACCCTGATTCTACATGGAGTATTTGAGGGTCATCCACATATAAGAAATTGTAATCTTCAAATATGCGTAAGCCATTGTCAAATTTCACACGCACTTTTCCAGGCCTTTTTTCTTTCGATGCTGATGTTACACATTCAACACAATTTTTTCTGCGTCTGAAACATGTTAAGAGTAACAAATCAGAGAATTAATTTTAAATTATCTTAATACAATAACAGAAATAAATTATATGATTATTCCAGGTTTATCTTTTTATAAAAAAAATTAGTAATACAAGGAAAAGAGATCACCATCATTTGCTAATAGCAGCACCTTTATCTTAAATATAATAATAAGTGGAGGAGGATTAATGATGATGAGTTTGGCTAAGATGATGATTATAATAGAATATAAATTAATTATAATGTATTTTAACCTGAATAAGAGAAACTTTAAAGGTGAACTAATTCAAAATTATGTTGGCACAAGAATCATACAAATGTACTCTTAAAACAAAGATAGAGAAACACCAAATATTGCCTATTGCCTTGAAATTTTCACATTTGTACTATTGATAAACACAAATTTTCTCTGGGAAATGTTTCACTGAATAAATCAAACAGTTTACTGACAAGTGTAAGTGATGTGATAAACTGAACAATCATATTAAATGTGATCTTTACACATATTGAAACATGTTTATCAATGTATTAATAATCAGGTACAACAATCAACTGCAACATTTCTATTGTCATTAATTTCAACATTTTGATTTCCCTTAAATACAGATGCACTAACAATATACTGATTTTATTTGAAATACTATATAAAATGTAAAATAAGCTAATATTTTTGGAATAAAATTTTATAAAAAAAAATTCTGAATACAAAAGATAAAAAAAATTGACATAGGAATAGTCACAAAAGCCATGCACAATGATTTTTGCTGTGCATATAGAATGCATGAATGTAATATTAATGAAAAAACTGCAGCAAAATACAGATGAACCATCAAATGAACTTCGTTTAAAATTTAATTTGATCAGTTTTTGCCTTTCTGGGCACTTCTTATGGAAGTTTTCCATTTGAGTAAATAATTTACTACTCACCTACACAGATACAAACACTGAAACACTGTATGAAATTTGGCATTGGAAAGAGCCAAAACCTGCAAAGCAGACTTATTGATGCCACACAGCTTTTAATATATTATTTTAGAAAACTCAAAATACCAATGTAAAAAAGCCAGAAAATACTGCGTGGTCTTTTATTTTGCAAGAGATTTCTAATGCTGAAGAACTGGAGATACACTGTCTTAGAACTCATCCAGTAACAAATTTTGGTAAAAATGAAAAAAAGAGAGAGAGAGATAGGGAAAATATTAATAAAGATTTTAGCAAAAACTGACTCTTCAATTCTGTTTTACAAAGCCTAAAAAATCATATTTCAACAAAATGAAGTAGGGAGATTTATGAAGTATCCATAATCATCATCATTGTCAACCATTATCAATCCACTGTTGGACGAAGGTCTCCCCAAGTTTCCTCCACAACGGTCTGTCTTGTGCCAGTCTCCTCCATGTCACTCCCGCATACTTTCGAATTTCATCCACCCATCTCCCATGAGGTCTTCTTCTGGGTCTTTTCCTGTCCCTTGGAATCTAATCTAAAATTTCGGCTGTCCATCGATGGTCTGTCCTTCTGGCAGTATGACCAGCCCATTGCCATTTCACGGATTTAACTCTGATCATGATATCTTCCACTCTTGTCATTTTTCGGATCCACGAGTTCCTCTTTTTATCTCTCCTGGTTACACCAAGCATGCACCTCTCCAGGCTTCTTTGAGTTGTCTGCAGCCTTTGTATGTCTCTTTTAGTTAAGGTCCACGTCTCTGCACCATACGTAAGCACTGGAAGGATGCATTGATCAAACACTTTTATTTTAAGACATAATGGCATATTGCTCTTGAAAATTATGCTGTTTCTTCCAAAAGCTCTCCAGGCAAGTTTTATACGCCGATTAATTTCTTCATCAATGTGACCCTCACTTGATATCTGCTGTCCAAGATAAATGTACGTGCCTGTTATCTCAAGCTTTTCTCCATCAATCGATAAATCTTCATTTCTTGTAAAAGCATTGAACATCCCTTTTGCCTTCTGAAAGTTCATTTTTAATCCAACTTCTTTACTCTTGTCAGCAAGTTCCTGGATCATACTCTGCAGCTCTGATGGGGTAGTTGCAAAAATGACTACGTCATCAGCAAAACGAAGGTGGGTTAGATAATCTCCATTAATCTTTATTCCTTTGTTTTCCCAGTTCAGTGATTGAAAGACATTTTCCAATGTGGCATTAAAGAGCTTCGGAGATATGGTGTCACCTTGTCGCACTCCCTTTCCAATTTTTATGTGTGTTGTATTTTCAAACAACCAAATCTTTGCACTTGCATTTTCATAGATGTTATTAATAATATTAATGTATGCATCTTCAATACCGCAGGATTTCAGAGCCATTGTAACTGCTGATGGTTTCACCGAATCAAAGGCTTTTTCATAATCAATAAAAGCCATGCACAATGGAAGTTCATATTCCCTCGCTCTTTCAATTAGCTCTTTCAGTACGTGGATATGATCTATTGTGCTGTAGCCACTAATGAATCCAGCTTGTTCTCTCGGTTGTGCCATGTCCAGTGTTACCTTCAAACGGTGTGAAAGAACTTTAGTGAAGATTTTATAAACCACTGATAGGAGGCTGATAGGTCTGTAATTCCTGAGATCCTCAATGTCACCTTTTTTATGTAGCAGGATCATTGTAGCGTTGTTCCAATCCTCAAGAATCTTCCCTTCATTAAGGCATCGAGTGAAAATTTGGGCGAGTACTGTTTCGATTTCTCCACTTGCTTCTTGTATGATGTCTACAATAATTCCATCTTCTCCTGGAGCTTTTACCCGCTTCATGTTCTTGATTTCACGTGCAACTTCTGCTGGGAGGACTGGAAGAACTCTGGTACTGGTACCTTTCATGATGTCTGGAGTACATGTATCATCCTTTTCATATAATTTGGAGTAGAAATATTTTACTCTTGTCAAACTTTCGCCTCTATTTCTTGTTACAGAACCATCTTCTTTTCTCAGTGCCATAATCTGTTTTCTTCCCTTACTGAGATGCCCCTTTGCTATCTTTAGGCTTTGGTTGTTTTCAATTGCTTTCCTCACTAGTTCACAGTTGAATTTCCTTACGTCTTCAGTGATACATCCATAATATAATATTAAAAATCAAACTTTGTGCTTTTAAGTTATGTAAAATAAAAGTTATCAAATGGAATGTTTTCATACCGACTGCTACTTTTTGAAGACATGGAATGTATAAAAAAAAATTAGGATGTATATGTTATCAAGTGTTGACTCAAATGTTGCCAGATCTGAGAATGGATTTTGATATGATAGCTACATGACATGGTGTGCCTTGCAGGGACGGATCCAGAAGGGGGACCCCTTCCCTCAGGACCAAGAAAAAGCTTTGATTTGTTAGGTTTTAATAACAAATTGAATATTTTTTTCGTGAAAGAAAGTATTACTTAAAAGTATATTACTTTTCTTAATTAATTTGAAGAATTTATAGACGTAATAAGAACACTTCTTTCCTTTTGGAGGAAAAATACCATAAAGGCCCCAGGCTATTCCTGACACTTGCACTCCATCCCCTAAAAAAAAATCTTGGATCCGCCCCTGTCTATAGGATAGGTAAATGTTGATATTTATGCTATACCTAAGGGCTTTCGAATTAATGAAAGAGGCAAGATGCATCATGCTTTCCCGAATTAGGTATAACGGAAGTATCAGGCACAATAGGAAAACACAGAGTCTAGTCTCTTTCAGCAGTCAGAAATCTCTTAGGTATTCCTAAAGTATCAAAATGCCTCTTTCCCATACCACACATAATATAACTCACCATATAAAATTCAAATTATATGGAAATGTGTTTTCAAATCTGACAACATTGATATCAACACATATCACCACCTTACATTATTCCCATACATTTCGTGGCTAACAAAGGGAGCAGTCAGTGCCAAAACATTCCGTCAGATAAATTTTATTTTACATAACTAAAAAGTGCAAAGCTGAATTTCTAATACAGTGAAACATCCATTAACTACTTCATTAATTACTTGTGGCACCTATAAAAAAATGGTAAGTTTGGGTTGGGGCAGAACAACTGCAGTAGGATTAAAATTAACGACAACCTCCGAAAAACAGAACCTCTTAAGAGTGACCAATGGACACCCACTCAGTCCAGAAGCAGGATGAGTGGACACCTGAACCCTTAGGATTTTACTTAGCTCCTTTGGTACCGTGAGAAGTGAACAAGTGAGTAAGATGGTAACAAAAAATGTGTTGCTAAAGGAACTGTTCCTCAAGCAGGATGGATTGCATTGAAACGGGCACAATGTAGTGCTTATGTGAAAAGAAAGGCCCTAAAGTTTAGTTCGATGTATGATGGTAATTACTTGAGGTGAGCTCCAGCTCCTGTGTATGCCTCAGTCGCACACTGAGGCCTGGTCCCTGTAGGTTCTGTTCCTGCATTCATGCACATGGCTGCTTAATTGTGCAGTTACACTTGACTGTCTCTAAAACTATTCTGTTTTCATTTCCTGTAGGATACCCAAACTCTGATCTTCTAGCTTGATATTTCTACGCACTGTTTAAGACCAAGGTTCAGACACTGCCTTCCTAAAATCTTCTACACCATGATTAACTGTTAAAGTTTAGCTGTAAGTCATCCAGTTAATAATAATAAAAAAAATTAATAAATCTAGCATTTAGACTGCTATTGTCCATTGAAAATATCAGCTGCAAACAATCACTGGTATTTATTACTCTAAATCTGGACATTTTTACCCTTAAACTACGTTCACGTTTCTGTAGCCTAACGCTACGTAGACTGCATTCTGATCTTCACATTGCTGACTGCATCGGTCTCCAATTATGCATTGACTTCCTGGTTTTGCCTATCCTAAACACAACTGGCACACAATATTAATTTAGGCTCACCTTCAAACAATGGTAATTTTTCCCCAGTCTATGTAGTGACTGTTATTCAGGGGTCTCTTCCCAGTCTATGTAGTGACTGTTATTCACTGTCTTACAAATACTTTATGAACCTCTATTGTCACCTTGTTATATGGATTTCAACCATCTGCCATTCTTTGTCACTATGCTGAAAGGAAATAATGCTCATAAAAGTACAAATGCATATTCACGCAAATTCAGAGAATAGCATCTGCCATTCCTTGTCACTATTTATCCGTTCTTCAAATCAATTATCTGCTATACAATTTTCCTTTTACGATTTTGCCTAGAGTTTAGGTTGGTGACTTACATATCTCTTATTCATCTTTCAGTAGATATTTCATTGAATGGCAGCCGCAGTCGTTGATATTTTGTTTCTCGTCTAAACCATGGAGCATAGAGCTCTTTGATCCACTGAGGCCCTTGTGCCAATAAGCTCCAACCAACAAACTTTGTCGCCACGCTGAAAGGAAATGACCTTCTAGGGAGTACAAATGAATATTCACAAAAATGCAGAGTGCTTTTTTTTTACCATATTTATGAGCACACATATACACCTGTATTTCAGATGCTGTGGAAGTAAATTTTTGTGCAAAGCAGATTCTGCTATGTTACAGTTCAAGTCATAGAGAAGTGAAAATAAAAACAAATTTACGTGTTTAACATTATGTTAGAAGACATGATGCTGTTGTGCATACAACTTAGAAAAGTGGAAGAAAATCAGCTGATATTATGGCTTTGCTAAAATTTTCGTATTTGGTAGCTTTGTGAGAATTTGCATTAGGTGAATTGGGATTTATATATGATGCTCTTGATAGTGGAAAGGCTTTGGGCTAGATACTAAGAAACAAGTTGCTCAGTATGTAAAAAGTTATGGCATGAAAATAAAAAGTAAGCTCTTAACTAAATAATGAGTCTATACAACACAGTCTTGCAGCAGCCAAGACAAGACAGAAGGAAGTACAGAAACGTGGTTTGAAATTAGCTCCAGTCCAAGACAGAGATGGCCATTTTCTGTTGTGATCTATGAGGTTAAACTGATTAAAGAAAATACCCTATTTTCTTTAGTACCAGGCAGTGAAGCAGGTTGTTCTGATATCATAAGTTTGTTGTGTGTAGATAAATCAGTGCTACTTTTCAGGAGTGTAAAAAAGCTACATTATAACATCAATAAGCTGAGGACTACAGAAACTTTTGGGATTAAAAGATAAATGTTGGAAAATTTAATTCAATAGAGCGGGCAAGAACATATTTTAATTATTTGGGCATTGCAATTAATGGAATAAGGAAGTGAGATAATATATTAGACAAAAGATTCAGCAAGCAGGGAAAGGTTCTTATAAGCTGTGTAAAAATATTTTTACGAAGAAAGTACACTGCTGGCCACCCAAAATGCAACACCAAGAAGGACAAGAGATAGCTAAGCCAGATTTACAGGACACATAACAACAGATACAAAGATGAAACAATTGAGCTTACAGGCCCGTGCGACTTGATGAACACGCAGACATCAATAGTTCGTGGGGCCCCCATGGCTGGCAATAACGGCCGCTACATGCCGCAGCATCGAACAAAAGAGGCTTTGGATGTGGGCTTGGGGTATGTCAGTCCAGGCTGCTTCCACACGTTGCCACAGTTCATCAGGCATAGCCGCGGGTGGTGCTTGCCGGGCCATTCGGTTGCTGATCAGCAACCAGACGTGTTCCATGGGCGACGTATCGGGAGAACAGGCGAGCCACAGCAGCAGTGACACCTGGTGGGCCGTGAAGAATTGTTGCACGATGCATGCCACGTGCGGGCATGCGTTGTCCTGTTGAAACGTGGCCGCTGGCAGGTACTGCAGGTAAGGGAGGACTACAGGCTCCAAAATGTTGGAGATGTAGCGGTGGCTGTTGAGTGTACCAGCGATGCATACCAGAGGGGTGCAGGTGTCATATCCAATTGCACCCCAAACCATAATGGCAGGCGACGGACCAGTATGGCGATGCATAATGCAGGGGTCATACAGTCTCTCGCCGCGGTACTGCCACACGCGAATCCGACCATTGTGTTGTTGCAAGCAGAAGCGGGATTCATCGGAGGAGACAATGTCGTACCATTCTGTAGTCCAGGTGCGGCGTTCAACGGCCCACTGCCAACGCACTCGCCAGTGGTGTAACGTCAATGGTAATCGGAGCAATGGGCGGCGTGCGACAAGTCCCCGCTCCTGCAGACGACATCGAATGGTACGTGCTGACACAGGTTGCTGCGCAACACACCCTAATTCCTGCGCTAACGTTTGTGATGTGGTGGTGCGATCCGTCAATGCCCGCCGCACAACATGTCGTTCCTCTCGTTCGGTGGTGTGCCGCAGCTGCGGCAATCGCTCACGTCAGTCCGTCCGTCTCTCCTGCACCCACCGAATCCATACTCGCCTCACTGTGGCTAGATGTCGTCCCACATGGGCGACGATGTCTCGGTACAATAAACCACTGTCGCGATAAGCCACTATTCGTCCTCTGTCGAACTCCGAAACGTGCTGGAATGACTGCCGTATTCTGCGACGAGGCATCAGGAAGCTTCCCATGCACAGGTCCGGCAGCACATCACACTTCCACTACTTACACCCCACCTTCTGTGAACCCTTCTTTTAGTGCTTCTCGGTGGCGTGCGGGGCAGACATGATTTGCGTATGCCCTGCAATGCTAATCGTTTGCATGTCCTCTCGCGAATTTCAGGCCAATCGGATGCTTCCTTCTTGGTGTTGCATTTTGGGTGGCCAGCAGTGTAGTTGGAAAGAGAACAGGTAGTATGATAAAATGCAATGCAGTATTTGGACTTACTCCCTTTTATATGGCTGGCTGATTTTTTTTATTTATTATTTTTTTTTAGCTAACTGGAATCTACTCATATGAAAAAGAGAACAGAAATATCAGGGGAAATAGGTAAATTCAGTGTTCAAATAAAATTAATTAATGAAGACATTAGAACACAAAAATAGTTAATGAGGACATACTGAAGTAGTTTGAACATGTGAGTTGCATAGGAGAAGAAATGCTACCTAGACTATGTGATAATCTAGGGTATCAGGCCATAGACCAAGAGACAGACATTGGGAGCAAAGTGGACTGAAGGTGCAAGATCAGCCATTATTGACTGCAGAAGCAATATGGAAAAAGACGCATCTTATAATGAATGAACAGAAACTGATGTAGAAAGTTAAGTTCTTATAATTTTCTTTTTTTCTTTTTCTGCTCCATGTGTCACCAGCATGTTTGTATACCAATATGCCTGTAACATGTTGGCATGCAGCATATCATACAAAGGTGTATTTATGGTATCAGAAAAATTTTGAAACTCTGAAAAATTCAAACTTTTAAGCAATAATCTGTGATATAATTATGTTCAAGATACTGATGGCGATGTGCAAGTTATATAATAGTATACCACATATTTGTAGCACAAAAGGAGGCACAAGAAGCCATTTCATTGCTTGAGTATAATGGGTTTTAAAGACATTTCAGTTTACTGTTACCTAAAATACACATCTTTATCATAAAAAACTTTTTTTTTCTTTGAAAAAGTAAGGCAGAGGCCAATTGAAGTACCGTTGACTTGTGTGTCAGTTTACATTCAAGGGCAGTGAATTATTTACAAAGAATCATACACAACAACCAGTCACACCTTGAGATAAATAAATTTGGATAATGTGTGTGAGAGTGAGAGAGAGAGAGAGAGAGAGAGAGAGAGAGAGAGAGGTGAAGAACCAATAACATAAACACATTTCAAATTTTAACTTCCTTGACAAGCAGATAGTTATAATGGACAGTTAGCATCTTATATGTGGTAGACATGCAGTATTTTGAAATACAGATGAAAACAAAAATGAATGACTTAAATAAACCTACTCTAAATTGCAGATAGCATAATACACTGCTGTCTGAAACTTAAGGACAAACATGAAATCTGATGATTACAGAGCATCATGGGGCTAAAAGGGTTTGTCAGCATATGCACATGAGTGCAGTGTGACACATGAAGACATTCCACAATGTGAAGCCTGTCTGCATATTTGCTGTGGGCACATTACAGCTGTCGAGAGTGTATATAGGCAAGAGGCCAAGTTGTGTCTCATATGATATTGTTGACTTGTTTAAATTTATGTATTGTAGTGGATGCCGACTTATCAGAAGAGTCGTGGTTGGTTGCAAATGCATATGTAGTTAAACAAATTGAATGTTATGACAGATGATTTCTTTTGCACATATCTTTATTCATCAGATGGAGGGGGGATATTGGAATACTAGTTGGTCTGATTGAACAGTAAATACTTCCAGCGGATTGTTGATAGATATCTCGGGCGACTTCCTCTATGTAATTCCTGCTAAAATCTCTTTCTACTTAATCCAGTGCAAAAGTGTTTCTCATGCCTCGTGTCCGAGCAAAATCCTTCTTACCTCTCCCATCAAGATCTCCAAGGAGACTCCCCGTTTATGACTCCTATCCGTTCCATTACTCTACACGATCTATCCTCCAGAAAAATGCTCTTGATGTAATAAGTCGACTGTTAATTGCTTACTCCCTTTGTCCCTGGCAGGCTCTCAGAGAGAGAGAGTTGATGGGGGAAGGGAAGGATGTCCTTTTGTTCATGGGAGATCCCGGTCCGTGAAAGAAGGCTTTCCTCGAAATGAATCTCTGCTAAGCTTGTTTTTTGACTGAGAGTGCATTCTCTAGCTGTTGTTCGCCCATAAAAATAACCGAAATTACAATTTAATTAAAGTTTAAATATTTCCATATAATAATATGCATGTTCAGTATGGGGAACTGCCCACAAGAATACATAGATCTCTTAGAAAGTGGAAACACACCTTCTCAGAAGAATGTTGAACCCTCCATGTGCACTAAAAAGAACAGAACTTCTGGAGAAATTCAACCTACTCCCTATCTTTGAAAGGGTGCTTCATCTCACTGACAATTTCTAAGAAAAACTAGACAAATACCCAAACAATGAACTACTAAAAACGATTCAGTATGATTACTCCAAAGATAGAAGAATGAAAAGGCTAAAAAATGGTCTCTTATCTGGGATCTTGGATAATGAGGGGAAAAAAACAACAACAAAAAACAACAACAAAAAAAAACTACAAGGTGTTCCAAAAGTCAAAAGGCAAGGGAAAATTAAATAAAAACCTGCTTAATGGTAAAAAGGGTTCTTCAGTTGGTTGGGGATAGGTGTGGTACAATAAAACTTTTCCAAAAAGTAAAACAACTTAACCAAATTCATTTAAAGCATAATTACACAAACACGTCGAACCAAGTGCCCTAACTGCCTTCTTCTGTGCTCATTGCTTGGCTGGGAATGTTTTTCGGCATTCAAGTTGTTTTTATCTTTTTCTCATTCTGATTCTCCTTGGGAGGACACTTGGTACTCGCACTTCTCTCTTCCGTTTTCAGACAGGGGATATAGTGAAACTGCAAAGGTGTGTGGTACCCCTTACTATAATGTTATTGTTGTTGTTGTTGTTGTTGTTCGTGTCTCATATAATTCTGTTTTTCATGTGTTTCAGAGACACAGCAAGAAACTGCATGTCTGAGAAAAGAAAACGATGTCTTACAGACATCATATGGATGCTTTTTCCCAAGGCCGAATTATCAGCAAGCTCGAAAAAACTGGACTCTGATGACTCCAGAGTACTAACATTGGTTCAAATAGTTATGTCTAATTACCCGAACATCACTATGTGGCTTATAATAATGAATTGTGACAAGAAATCATAAAATCTTGCAATTCTTCTGTTCCTCATGTTTTTTAAACAAGGCCGTTAAAAGTCACGACGTCCGGACCCCACAGCAATATAATTATTCATTGGGCGTCCAACTGAGAGCAAGTAATACAAAACAAAAAAAGTACGAACTAATGTGCGGACACACGGATATTAATTTAATTGTATTTTATTGGATTGGTTGTTCAAATCTCTGTCGGAAGGTAGGACTTTCGCTTTTGTTGTTACGGATTTTAGCTATCATAAGTATTTTAATAACGTTGTCAGTTGTGATTTGTGGTTAGTGTCTGCCCCCCCTCCTTTTTTTGGCTACACACCACCCGTATGATACTTCAGTTCATGAACTCTCATAACTACTCGGGTTGTTCCTGATGAACGTGCGTCAGTTGAAGATGAATGATAATGGTGAAACTTTGTCAAATGCGACTAGCCAAGAAAGAACTACTGACTGTTGAAGGGTAACTAGCTATTTTATCCTCACTTTTAAGAGTTAATTAGTATTTGGTTCGTACTTTATTTGTTTTGTATTACTTGCTCTCAGTTGGACGCCCAATGAATAATTATATTGCTGTGGGGTCTGGACATCATGATTTTTAACGACCTTGTTTAAAAAATGTGAGGAACAGAAGAATTGTGAGATTTTATGATTTCTAGTCACAATTCACGACTCCAGAGAGTTTGAAGTAGTACAGAGCATAGTGTCAAGGCTTTGGCCAATGTTCAGGAGTCCCAGAACTACTGTCAGATGTTTTGCTGGATGTTGTCCCAGCTGTACAAGCCAGTGAAATTACCATTACTTGGCCATAAAGGCAAAATGGAGTCAGAAAAGCACCACTGTAAGGCAGTTGGCTAATCATCCTCAAGCCAGAATGGGAGCTCTAATTTTGCACCAATTCATGTCAAAATGTCTAAATGCAGCATAACTGTATGTCTGGAAATCTGTTTACTGTCTACTATTATCCAAGTTTCATTGTACAGTCCACCATCAGTGGAGTATGTTTTTTGTTGATTGGTTTTCAGGTCAATAGGCCAAGATAATGTTTACAATTGAAAGCTGCTTCAGACTTCATCTGACTCTAAGTGGCAATCGATCTGGAAGAACCATGAGACTGTGCATGATGCTGGGAACATCATTGAACAGAACAGATGTGGCAGTCATAGTGTCATGGTATGGCCACCATCTTGGTAAATGGACGTAATGAACTGCAGGTGATGGGTCAAGGGGCAATCACCAAGCACCGGTACTGTAATAATGAGATTCTTCACCACATTCATCAGAGCCATGATGCCCTCACTGTGGCCACAGACTTCATTTTTATTGACAATAATGCCCATCCTCATGCTTTCTTAATCTCAAGCCAATTGAACAGGCGTGAGATATTCTAGGGATACATGTGACGCAAAGGAATCCCCCACGAGAACCTCCTCCCAGAACTCATCAGGGCTTTCCAGCAAGAGTAAGACAATTTACCGCAAGAGCTCCTAAACCACTTAGTGCTAAGCTTGACACACTGGTGCCAAATATGCATTGCAGTATGGAGTGGATATATCTCCTACTGAGGATTTTGCCCTGTAGTCTATTTATGCAAAGCTGAGGGAAGAGTGTCACTGGAGGACAGGTGAACTCATACCTCCTTCGTAACATTATGTTCTGTTTCGATCTCTATTACATATTATTTAAGATCTTTGATCTCTAGTGTTTCATTTTACTGTTGCTATCATCATTGATAGATACCGCTTACAGTGTTGAAATTACTTTTTCTGATTTTCACTGGTCAAAATGTACCTTGTCTAAAGTTTTGGATAGCAGTGTATATTAAGCACAAGTGCAAAACATAAAGCATATTTTAAACAGCCTGTGGTCATAATTGTTCACCAAAAACAAATAAGAAATGAATTCAATATGTACTTACCCAGTTACTTTACATTCTAATCCATCTACAAAAGGCTTCAACTCTGCTTCCAGCATCCATGTGTAAACCCCATATTGTTAATTTGGTACCTCCTGATTTTGGTCCTTTGCTAGGTTCAACAGATGTGATTCTTGGATTCTAATAAATGGAAAGAAAAATAAATATTTGTTATATTTACTTCATTATGAACACAAAGTTTTTGTATACTGTATATGTAAAAAAATAAATCACAACTTTTGTTAAAAAATTATAAATTGCAGCAACATTGAAGATAATTAAAAAACAACAATGTCGATACACACTTGTGCAGTTACAACAGATCAACAGAGAAAGAGAGAAAGGAAGAGGACGAATATGAATTTTCATAAGTGCCAATAAGATACGCCAAAAGCAAAAAAAATGTTAATAATGCTAACTGTACAAGTTGTAATGTTGACACAAGAAAACTTTATGCCTGGACTATGTAAAATGATTTAAAGAACAATACAAATATTAGAGAATTTTTTTATTTTTTTTTTACATTTTGCTACATTATAATAATTCCAATCACCTGCTTTTAAACCTTAAAGACAATTCTTTATTCCTTAAACAAAGGGATATATTTTAATAAAACTATGACATTTCTTTTGTGATAAAAAGTAGCTACATAGATATATCACAAGAATTTTCCACCTTCCCAACAATGTGTAATACGAGGTAGGATCCGAAAGTTTGGGGACATGGTGTATAGTTCCTAACCCTAAAAACTTAAAAATAGTGATGCACAAAACCACCTTCAAAATAATCCCCTTGGATGACAATGCACTTTTGCCAGCACTCGTAAAGCTTCTGGAAGCGCTGCTGAAAGCCATGTTTTGCAACCCCTCGTAATGCCTCCTACATTGCTGTTTTTACATCATTTGTTGACACGAAATGACACCCTGCAGATTTTGTTTCATTTGTGGAAAGAGGTAAAAATCGCAGGGGGTTAAGTTGGGTGAATAGGTGGGATATGGAAGCACATTAATATGATTTTTGGCAAGAAACTACGTGACCAATAGCGACTGAAGTGCAAGCACGTTGTCATGGAGAAGGTACCATTGTCCACTTAGTCACATCTCCGGCCATTTAAGATGGACTGACTCCCATAAGCAATGTAAAATGTCCAGATAACATTTCTTGTTAACTGTTGGACCCTCAGAAATAAATTCGGAATGGACAATGCCTTGAGAATCAAAAAACACCTCTAGCATGACTTTCCCTTTGCTGTGATCCTGCCTGAATTTCTTTGATCACGGTGGAGATGGTGATTTCCATGTTGAAGAAGCACGTTTTGGCTGAATATCAAACAAGTAGCACCACATTTCATCACCTGTGATGATGTTATCCAAAAACGGTAGGATCGCTATTGGCTTTGCCGATTAATTCGCCTGATATCCGCATCCATTCATCCTTTTGTTAGGAGGTCAAAAGGCGAGGGACAATGTGCTGACACACGCAGTACATGATAAGATCCTTGGTAAAAATGCGCTGGCATGTGGTCTCCGATAAATTAGTTGTGTTAGCAATTTCCCCAGTGGTTCGGCGACAATCCTGACGAACACACTGCACCACCATCATAAAATTTTTCTCACTCCGTGCAGTCACAGATCGACCACACAGCTCATTATCTGTGATGAATTCTCTGCCCTCTTTGAAATGCCGATACCACTCGTAAATCTTTGACCTTGCCATCATAGAGTGACTGTACACCTTCAAAAGAATTTCTAAGGTCTCTGCAGCTGTTTTACCCAAACACTGACAAAATTTAATGTTACAATGTTGCTTTTCAAAAGCCATGTTTCTCACATCGCAGAAGACAGACGACTAACCACAGCAGCAAATGTCTGCATGCACATTACAATCACTTTCCATGGACCAAACCATTCTGACTACGGAGGGGAGGGATGTATTTCAGACGCCGTAACTTTAACTACATGCTGGTGTTGTCATGGGTAGGAGCTGTCCCCGAACTTTTAGATCCTACTCCATACATATTAAGTAAAAATTTAAATTCATGATATTGTAAGTACTTAGCTTTTGTTGATTCATACTTTCACACATCTGTTCTTTCTATTTATAACACCACTTTTTCTTAAAGCAGAATTGAAAAATATTACTGCATACAAAACTTCATTCGTCATTCGTATGAGCCCCATCTTTCATGGTCTATCCCATCATCCAAAAGCACCTTTAACTTCCTTGCACACGACATCGTATTATTTGCACGAGTCATCAAAGAAACTGCTTTCAAAGAAGTGTACCATAGAAATCAATCCCAAAATGGTCAGTCATCAGGATGCACTTGGTGATACATTTAATGATATATTTAGGGATGCTGATGAGTCATTATTAGACAAAATGTGGAGTCAGATATAGTCCTACTATTACAAAGCTATTCTCAGAAATAATATACACACAGAATAATAAGTGTTTGTACCTGCACAAACCACTGAATTTATATTTAACTTATTTGATCTTTTTGAAAGACTATTCTATCAGTGAAGAAAGGTCACAGCCCATATACAAACTAGAGATAATTGAAAGCAGAATAGATGAACTGCATTGCATTTCAGAAAGTAACTCTCTTTTGTCCTCTCAAACACATACATGTATAGATGTGTAGAATGATTCTATAAAGATACCTAAGCAAAAAAATACATATATAATTTTGACTCACACCTAGTACAACATAGAAAAGGTTATGTATCTACCTGTGTGAGTAAAAGGAGAAAAGAAAAAAATAAAAGAAAACAACTGAATGTAGAAGGTGTCGAGAATACTGAGCTTTGGCTTTATCAAGGACCAGCAAAAACTCTGCATTTTCTCACTTCCACAAAGACCTAGTTGGAAATGGGTTTCTGCAAGGCCATAGATGCAAGTAACATTCCCACCTAAAATAGTTTAAAATATATATATATAAGTCATGTCCTCAGTAGAGTAGCATGACCTAGCACTAGTTAACAATTTCGCTTGCATCCATTAACCTTCATGGCCCGACCCATGCTCTTCATCTGTTACTATTAAACAGAGAGAAGAAGATTAAAGAGAACTCAAGCTGTGAGAGTGACATAATAAATAGAAATGATTTTCAGCTATAACGAAATTCCAAGTTCGTTTGAGAGAGAAATTAAACCTGAAAAACAAATTTTACATTGCAATTAAAAAAGGAAATGTTAATCCTAGTTGTAAATGCATTTATGGCACCTCTATTCATAGTGATTGTGGAATAACTTTTTTTACGGGTCTTTTAGAGGTTATTTTTAATGAAAGTTGGTTGTCAAATTTTCGAACTAAAGCCTAGTTCGTCATCAGGATTACTCCAGTGACATAGTCCTGATGACGAACTAGGCTTTAGTTCGAAAATTTGACAACCAACTTTCATTAAAAATAACCTCTAAAAGACCCGTAAAAAGTTATTCCACAAGGAAATGTTAATTTATAACGAACAGATTTTTGAAAGAAAACTTGAGTCTAAAACCCCCTACTCTACAACTTATGACAGCACGAAAACGAGAATAAGTTAAAGATAATAATTAACTAAAGAAAACTTTGTGAAAGTTATATACCTTAAACAGTTAGTTGCAATATGTACAAAGTATTTCAGCAGTGCTTTAAGTGCATAATTAATTAGTTATTAAGAACTTAACTACTTTGAAAAAACAGCGCATAGACAGCGCATAGAAAAGGAACAAGCTTAGCCATCTTCTGTTCCTAGGTACCACAAAAGACGCTCAAAGTTACAAAGAAAAGTAAGAGTTAAAACCCGCATAAATGTTAACAGACAAACCAATGCTTAAAAGCTGAAAAGCTAAAAAACGACTGAGAAAAGGTACATGAAGTACAAACATTGAACTTATAAAACCTAGAACCCAAAAACAAGGAAGAGAGCTTACCTCTTGTGTTACAAAAACTTTTCTCCTCACAAGAGGAGAACATGGCTGACCTCTTCCGCCACTCCCTATACGCTGGGGGCAGTGAGGGTGGGGCTGATGGCCTCCTCATACAGCAAGAAACCAACGCGCGGAGATTTTAACCAGAGAAAAAAATATATAAACTTAAGACTGTGGATCTGTATGATCAGAATGAGCAGAATTAACTCTCCAGAATACATGAGAAATATTATAAAATACACGAGCAGTTTATTTAATAATCTTTGCATGTATTAAATCACCTTAGTGAGCTTCTATAGATTAATCAGAATCTTATTAATTTTAATGTTGGTTTTACTATTTTTAGTATAGCTATCCTAGTGATGAATAACTAGTTTTCTTTTTTATTTGTTTTTATTTTCTTTTATAAACAGATTTTTAAGCTTTTTTTGTGATTTTGTTTATATTATTTAATTTTTTTGTTTTAATAGGACCGTCATATCCATAGCACTAAGGTTCCTTTAGGTAGTTAATAGGCATCCTCTAGCCAACTTCCTTACGGCTTTGATTGGTCAGAATCATATTATTAACTGTGTAGAAAATTAAAGCAGATCTGCCAACCTTACTCTATTATTCAGAATAATTTTTCTTAAAGTTCTTTTGATGAAAGAAGAAGGAATTTCGTTCTCTAGAAAACTTTCTAATAGTATATTAATGTGGTAATTGAAGTCCAAATTGTTGCTGCAAATTCTTGAAATTCTTAGGACCTGAGAAATTAGTACATTCTCAATTACTTTGGTTGAAATGTTATTATTCCAGTGTAGATATTTAATTACTTTGAAAGGAAAATTAACTCTTTTATCAAAGAGGCTAATAGATGGGTTACCTCTGTTGAGCTTAATGCTTAAGTCTAGGAACTCAAGTTCCTGATTACTGTGGTTGGTTTTACATAAGTTAAGAGAGCTAGGATAGATATTATCAAAATCACTCTCTATAACTTCGGAATTATTGATACACAGCAGATCATCAATATATCTAAAAGTGTAAAGGTAGTTATCTGAGCAGGTGGGGTGATTTTTAATGAATTTATATTCCTTAAAGAACAGGAATAGATTAGCGATATTCGTGGACGTTGATGTTCCCATTGGAATACCGTTCACTTGCTTATAGAGAGTATTATTATATAAGATATGGTTATTTTTTATGCAGCAATTGAGATAAGAGTTCCAAGTTCCTACATCAACAAATTGGTTAAGTTTAAATTCTGCATACAGCTCTTTAAAGGTAGTGATTATATCTGATAGAGGCAGATTAGTATATAGGTTTTCAAAATCATAACTATTAATATCTAGGGGACAAACTTTGAGTATAGTAGAAATTACTTCTGCATTATTATTGATTATCCAAAAATCTCTGTACATCAAGTTAGAACAGTTTCTAATGTGTTTCAAAACCTTCTTTAAGACATCTTCAAAAGCAAGATCTATTTTCTTTTTATGACTCCTTACTCCACTAGCTATGAACCTGAACTTCACAGGATCCTTATGAAACTTAACCGTTGCAAAAAGAAATGGAAATTCAGGCCCATATCTTCTAGTTTGCGGAATTTTAAGTTTCTTGAAGAATGCCTTAAACCGATTTTCTAACTGCTTGGTAGAATAACTTACGGGCTCGTATGTTACTCTATTATTGAGTTCCATAGTTAACAATTCAAAATAGAACTTCTTACAGATAATTGCAAAATTATTGCTAGCTTTATCCGTAGTGGTAAAAATAAATTGGTCTTGTAGTTTGGAGAGTGACCTTTTAGCTTCTCCAGAGAAAAAGAGATTTCTGTCGAAACAAAAGTCCAGACCTGCCAACTCACCGGTGAAGCTATTGATTATATTATATTTCCATTCTGCGAAGGCCTCAATAGACTGATTGTACGTTAAACTGGTTTTTACGATGTACTTATTTACATCTTGAGTGAAGCTCTCAAGAATCCTTTCTTTGGAAATTGTGAAGGAAGGTCTGAATTTAGAGCCATACTCTAATAAATTCCTAAGCTTTTCATTTTCAACAAAACTCAAGTTTCCGGTGATAATATGGTTGTAATTCTTATCATAGTGAACTGTTTCTTTATGTTCATCACAAGAACAAGTAGTAATTACAGGAATGTAGCTCGAAGAGTTAAGTTTGTAGTTTTTAACTATTGACCCTAAGGTCTTAACATATTTAAAACTTACAATAGACTGGTGCCTGTGGATGGGAAAAAAAATTGCATTATTGTAGAACAGCTTCCTTACATTGAGATTATCGTAGGCTTTATTAAGGAACCTGATGGTAACAAAATTACTGGAAAATTCTTTAAGAGAAATTTTATCTTTAAGAATATGTTTAAGAATGTCCAGAACCAAAGCAAAAACATGCTTATCAACATGGTCAGCAGTTTCATTCCAGAATTTGAAAAAACATTTAAGGACAGAGTGCTTGAAGGACTTGAGAATTTTGTAAGTATTTTTAACAAAATTAGTGCCAGTTTTAAAGCTTTCCAGAGTTTTTAGCAAGTTAGCAAAATCAACTTTGCTTGATGTGCGAAATAACCTCTGTCCTCTATTACCTCTAGAGCAGCTCTTATTATTAACAAGAAAGAAGAGTTCACGAATTGAAAATTTATGCTGATTATGCTTATTGTCAGATAGAGTGGAATTAAGGCCATAGGGATAAAGAGACTGATGCTGCAAAATTTCAAGGGATTCAGTTTCTAGCAGAGCATAGAGGTCAGGGATAATATGTAGTACCTCTATTTTCACTTTGTCAAAACCATGAGTATGGAAATGCTCTAATTCAAAGGTAGAGTACTGGTTGGCGTTTGTGGAGGGGTTCACTCCTGAATTAGAGAACTTGTTTACTAGAGACCTGTGACCATTAATCCTAAGATGAAGAGGATTTTTACTTTGGCCAATATAGCTAAGGTTGCAGACAGTACAGGTGAGCTTATAGATGGTATTGTAGGCTTTGCAAAACTTGTTGGAGCAATTATCCTCAACAGAAGAATACAGGTTAGGATCTGCAGATTTACATGTCAAACAACGTTTGTCATTTCATAACTTTAGATTACCTTTGCCAGCGAGTTCATACACTATGGGAAAGGGTGCTAGCCTAACCGAGCGGGAGGACTTAAAATATCTGAGCTGACCTCCATGTTACATACATGTTTTACCCAGGGCTGCAGTCCTCTCTGTAAAAGAAATGGGGCAGTGATAAATGTTGGATGTTTCAAGAAAATAATTTTGCCATTAAATACACAAAAGCATAATCTAGAAAAGACTGCCCACTTTTGTATTTTTTTATTTTGAAGTGATTTTAGAAACCTTGTATCATCCTTGTGATAAGCTGAATGTGCTCTGAGTTTCGTACAAAGTAATTACAAAGGAAAAGCAGAGATGGGACATGCTCCACTTTCAGGTAGAGTATGTCACACCATACCTTCCCTGACTGCAGCCACTGTTTTACCTGAAATATCGAGTCATACAGAAAGTATTATCCAGAACTATTGATTACAAAAAGTAGGGATTGGCATATCTAACTCATGTATTCTTTCATATCCATTATGAATTGAATAGTTTATAGTTAAAATGGTGACACAGTAAAAGAAAAAAAGGGGGGGGGATGTTATTTTGAAACATTTCATTTATTTTATTTACTTCAATAAAGTTTAGCCATATTCTATCTATAGTATAATGTTGACATAAAAACATAAAACACTTAAAACAGCTCACACAGGATGGAATTACTAGAAGAACTATGCGATTGAAACCTGTCAGTAAATTGAAAAATAAAGTTTTCAATAACTAGGGCAAATTTAACCTGACTATGGGGTGGATGCTGAGAAGACTAATTCACAGAAAAGAAGATATGGCTTCTCAGTATTTCTCCACATTAATGAGGTGCAGTATGCCACTACGACAATAGGGAATGCCATCTTGGCGGGTGTCAGAACAAAAGTAAACTTCCCATTCATTGTGTTATCAGTGATTTTCCCCCTAGGAAGTAAGGAGTAATGCTTGGCCCTCTAAAACACTTGACTCTCCACATACCTCCCATCAGCAGTAAATAATCTCAGGGCATAGCTTCCTCTAACACACATGTCTGACAAACACAAGTTAAAATGATGTCACCAAAATGCAAATATCTGTGCTTTTAGAAACATGACAAAAACTAAGATCGTCATTTCTTTTAATGTACATACGCACAATGTTTAGAACCACTACATACTTTTTAGCCACCGTAAAGACTTGAAAGCTATCTTTTAGACTGGAACTACATTAATCAGTGAAAATACATACACACTCTGTACCTTCCACTCCATAATGAGGTTAGCTTTGCCATGAGTACATAAAATTAAATAGTAAACTACACAATGGTGGTGAGTGCTAAGACTTAACCAATGACAAGAGTTATGGAGAATCTGCTAAATGCTGCATTAAGATACTGACGTGGACATGCAGTGTCATCACAAAGGACAGAAACTAGAAATTGTGGCATATGAATAAAAAGTAAAGAGACAGAGCTTTCAAACAAGGCTGAAAAAAGAGCATTTAGGCAAGCATGAGCTGTTCAAACAATGGCATGAAGGGAAGAAACTTGAAGAAAGAGATGATACAAGACAAAACAGAGAGGGAAAACACTGGCAATGCCAACTACGAGACTAACTGTAGTACTGATAACACTGCAGAAGAAGCTAACTCACATAACATGAGGGTTATTTAAAAGTGTCCGTACACTGCAATCGCAAAAGCAGGAAAACTGCTGTCATTGTTGTATTGCTTGAAAGCCAAATTTGTCTGAAAAGTTCTGTTGTGTCCTTGAGAGAAGCAAACTCCCAACTCCACTAATGTAGTGGAGAAACTAGTTTTCTTGCTTAGGCAGGGAAGCTGAGAGGAGGTTGGTGGTGTATGCTTTTGTGTGGTGTGTCACGAAATGAGATGTTCTGTGTACACCCTGTTCCTTCCTCTCCATACTGTAATAAATCTTAAGGATGTTAAAACTCTTAAACAACTTGAGGTAGGTGTTGTTTTTCTATTTGTGAGTGTGGTTCAAACTAATTACGATAGTGACAAGTGAATTCACAATAAGTTCCATACACAAATACCTTCCATCCTATGTTTTTTGAATCCAGCAAAACTACGTCTTCTGTTAATGACAGTTAATCACCACTAAATGCAAAACATATATATTTAACTTAAACATACATGTATACACAATTCAAGATTATAATTTAGGGTAAGTGAAATATTCATACCCTTCACAGTACTATATATGAAGTAACAGAAAATACTGAAAAAAAAAATCATTTTTAATTAAAAAATTTTTTATAATTCTTATACAATGACAGTGGCAGATTCACACTTATCAAGGCCCTGCACACAACATCCGTTTTGAGCCCCCCCCCCTCACTTTGTCCACTATCAATAAAAAATGACGATTTTTGTGGCCTTATTCTTCCCTCTCCCATTTTCACTTTTGCATATTGCAGTTGCAAAGAATATGCAACTTCTAGAAATGCACATTTTGGGTTTCCCTGAACATGATTTGACTATTTTCATGGTGGTGTGCAAGTGGTGGCAGTGGTTTGCCACTATAATTCAAAAACTATTAAAGTTTTCATGACGAAATTTAACATTTAGGAATTTTGTAATACCCTGATAGGGAAGAAATTACAAGTGGAAATGCCTTTGTCAAAGAAAAAAGTGGGGACTTTTATAAGGATAGTCAGTGGCAGATTTAAGATTTACTGGGGCCTTGTGCATAGCATCAGCTTTCTGTTGTTGCCCCATACTCCTGTTTTCACTTTCTCATACTAATGCATGAGAAACTATTGTGATCGTAAAGAAATTCAACTACAAGATTTCAACACAAATACACATTTTAGCTTCCCCTGAACATGATTTGACTTATTTACATGGTGGTGTCTGCATGTGTGGATTGTTGCTGCCATAATTATAAATCTATTATGCCTATTAAGACAAAATTTAATATTAAGGTTTTCTGATACCCTGTAGAGGAAGAAATAGTGGGCGTTAACAAATGGGAAAGCCTTTGTTAAGGAAAATGAGTCGGAACTTTCATAAGGACTATCATTTAAAGCATAGTACTGACTTCTATGCTACATGAAGTGTGGGATTTGCTGTCACATATCAACAGATTCCCCCTCCCATTCACAGTTCCCCTAATGAGTCTGAACATGGATGAAATTGATTTACATATCTCATAAAACCAATTTTCCGAATGTTATTTTACTCCTACAGTAACAGTTTTGTGATTGACACTTAAAATGTACCGAATGGGGGAAATTAAGGGAAAGATGGGCAGTCATATTAAGTATCTAATGAAAGAGTAAAATGTTTATTAATGTTTATTACATTCAAAATCTGCCAGAAATAACGTCCCAATCTCTGCACTCAGTTGTAATGCAGTATTAAGTAATATTACTGTAAAAATTATTTTTAGTCAGCCTACATTTAAGCTAGTTATTGCTTGTAGATGAAATTTCTTCAGATTGTTCTGGCCGAAACTTGTCCTAAAAACCTAGGACAGCGAACTCACTCTATGCATTTTTATAAATTATTATTTTAGAGCCAAAATGAAAAAAAAAGAAAAGAAAACTAATAATTTCTGAGGCCCTCCACCAGCGCGGGGCCTTGTGTTTATGCTTACATAGGCTTCCCTGTAAATCCGCCCCTGTATAATGAGGCAATATCTTGAAAAGAATGGCAAAATTATACATTACACTGAAGTTAATATATTGTGAACAGTTTACACACTATTTGTCTTTCAACAATTGATATAAACTGAGAATAAAGTTGATACACGAACTTACCACAAATGAATAGTGTTTCTTGGATCGAGCAATGTAATCGTTTAGCACTTTTACGACAATGGGACCTGCAACAGAGCCTCGAACAAGTCCAGAAGTAAGATTCCGAGGACTTTCAACTTGGCAAACAATCCTGTATGAAAAATAAAAAAGGTGTTACAACTTATTTTACACAATGAAAATAAAGAACCTCCATAACAATAATAGTTAGCATTGACTTTATAATTTTACAGCACAATAGAATTGTTTCTTATATAATTTATATGCATGAACTTTCTAATAAACTGTTACTCATTTTATGAACTACAGGACAATAAAATAGCCAAAATGATGCAATAATGAACTTTTTTTATGTTATAGTATATCTAAATATCAGTCATTAAATTTATTTTTCTGACTTGTTGCAATCAGCAGATACCAAGGGACCAACATGATGCAAGTAAGAAAGCCAGCGAAAGAATTAGAAAGTGAAATAAAAAAAAAATAGACTTCAGGCAACTGCATAAATTCTTTGGAGAGATTCAAACATAGACTTCTACAATGATCCTATTAATGGTTTTGCCATGAGCTTCAAAAACAACTTTCACACATCTAACAACATCTTCAAATACACTATTATACAAATAAATCAATGCACTTCAAAGTAAGCGTCCCATCGTAATAAAACTCAACACGTGCACCGTGGAAGAAGAGATGAAGTGAATTCAATATCAGAGCAGTAGGATTATTTATTTCAGAAGGGTCATAGCACAACTGCTACAGATTAAAACCTCATAAAGGCAAATGCATGCTGATACACAGCTCTGCGTGGAGTATAACAAATCTCTGATATACATGTACGAATAATGAATAAAACTTTTAACAAAAATCTGATGTTTTCCTGTGCAGATTGTGCCAAGAGTCCTCTAATTGGCGCACAAGGTCCCCAATATTCAATGAAGGCAACAGCTGATGTTCCAGACAGGCTAATTATGAGAAAGATCTGGGGGCCTGGCTGGGCCAAGAGTGTTGGAACACTATGAAGGCACTCCCAAGAGAAGTGAGCTGGGTGCGACTGCGAATTATCCCACTGGTTCCTTTGACTATATTGCTATGCCGTTAATACTGTGTCAGCATGACTAATTGCATCCAACTGTCATAAAAGATGGCTCCCCAAATCATAACATCACTAATGGTGGCAGTGTGCGACTCCACAAATGAGCCAGGGTATGAGTGCTGCCTGTTCTTCCTTTATATGTCAATGTGGTGGTCATCTGCTTAAAGGCTTAAAAGCAGAATTCATCACTAAAACTCAAGGGACAGCAGTCAGGGGCTGACCATGATTCCAGGGAATGACACCACTCCAAACAGAGCTGCCGATGCATGGTGGTTAATGGAAGACATCAGAAGGAGAAATGAGTATGGAATTGCACCTCTTCAAATCATCTCGCAATAGGGTGCAATGATACAGGATGCTGTGTAGAGGCTGCTACATCTCACTGGATGGTGGACAGAGAAACCATTGGAATGGTTTTAGATTGTCAGACTATGAAAAGATCCTTTCACCCAGTTGTACGCCTGGGCTGACCTTAGAACCTTTTTGGCATGTGAACTTGCTCTCACGTACTCACTGTTGCATTACTATAGCTCAGATAGTGGGTGATTCATTGACACGATCAGCCTGTTTCCTGCAGTCCCACAATGTGACTCCTCTTAAACATGATCAGTTGTTTGTAGAGCAGTGTTGAGGCATCAGCAGCAGCAGCTGAAATGAATGCACTCAATAATGCAGACAAAATGTTCACACCAAGTATCTGACAGCCCTTAAGGCCACTGGATGTGCAATTCAAACGCACTCTTCGAATGACTGGATGCTCATTGGTGGTGAAACTTCAGTCATTTGCATTCCTTGCTAAGAGGTATTTGCGTGGTTCATATGCTTTTTTAATCACAAAATTCCAGGACTTTTGGATTTTTTTCTTGGACATACGATCCAAACACTCTTACTTACAATACAGTGAAACCATAGAGCTGTTCAACCTATAACCTACAACAAACAACTTCCTACATGCTTGGGCAAACTTCAAACAAAATGCAGAATGTTAAAAATGATGTCCGCTGCAGCTAATCGAAACTCAGAATCACAGATAAATACTGAAATACTAAAACTGTCACTAAAAATGTGACCAGGTTTAATATCTACTATACTTTGATATACAGTATACTAAACTGATTTTAAGAAAAAAATATTTTTCTACTTTGGCTTTAGTTCAATTATTGAAGTAAATTACAGAATAAAAAACCCCATAAAACTGAAAAATACATAGGTATGTGGCATTACTCTTGAAATGCTTTCATATACCACATAATCAATACATGAAATACTATTTATATTTAATTATTTTGAAATAATGCTTACATTGGAAATTTTAAGGTAAGGAAAGGTGAAATATTTGGAACTTTTTCAAAGGACCAAAGGAATTGTTACTTCTTAAACACATAATCATGGGAGCAAGTATTTGTGTTACATTTTATTTAGGGAAGGAATTTTCAACATAATATTGATGCCGTAGCTAAGTTTTAAATTTGTATTCGCCAGCAAACAAAATATGCAAACAAAATATGCACAAAAATTTCCAACGTGAAATGAAAGAGAATAACGGGAAAACCTTAACTCCAAAGGCTGTGTACAATTGCATTCTTTAGTGATCAAGACAATTTAATTGGGCATGATTAGAAAACCAATTATAGAAGATGCAAAGTGATTACTTAGCTCAGAAAATACTAAGAAACAACTAGATTTAAGTTTCTGATATTAGAAAGCAATCTGATTTTACGGCAAATTATATTCATGAGAAAATTTCAGAAAAGACCCAAGGGCTAAAAAGTATGTTATGAAAATTAACAAGTGGCACAAAAAACATTTCCCATAGCAGAAGAAAGGTATTAGAGACAAAAAGATTTTCAAATCGAACAGTTAAAAGAGGAGATATAGAAGGAAACATGATATAACTCTATGCCTTTTAGCAGAAGAATGTTGAATAATGGAAAAGTTGAAAATAGACCAAAAGCATTCTTCACAGCAAAAGCTATACTAAGGAAAAATAATTTTCAAATACGTCTCCTTGAAGCAGAGATAGCAAGAAAAACGTTTTGACCTTTACATCCCCGAGGGGGAAAGTTGTACATTATTTGAAGAGGATCTCCTTATTGTAGCAAAAATCTTATTCACTCCCCATCTTTATTATAGCGAATAGCATACAGTAAAAAAAAGAAATTTCTCAAAAGGGTTTTTAGATGCAGAGATAGGCAGCAGGCAGAAGTACACAAACACCACCTAGCAGCAGAATTGTGAACCAGAAACCTCAAATACAAACCTAAAGTGTTCCATAAGGTAAATGGTATATGGTGTTAAAAGAATTTTTTAAATCAGACATTTATAAGCTGATCGAAAAGTAATATTTTTCAATTGGGGTTTTAGTTCCGCAGATATTATGGTAAATAGAAATGTGACCTTATGCCCTCTAGTACACTTGTGCATTAGGAAATATTTAAAATTATATGAGAAACATTTCACACTGAAAATGTTCTCCAACAAAGAAAGAATTTTTCAAATCGGACTCATAGAAACAGAGATATCGACAAAAATAAGATATGCATCTACACCCCCACCCCCACCCCCCGGTGGAAAAATTATGCAGTATTTTAAGCAGAAGGTATTCTCAAAAAGTTTTCCAAGGTGAGAGGTATCGGTTCACGGTTCACGGAAGATTTTTTTAAAATGAGTTTCTAACTTAGATTTTGTTGCAAATACATCAGAAGCAAAAATAAACTCTAACGCCCCCTGGTGGCCAAACCATTATTTACTAAAAATGAGAATTTATATGCAAAACACTTCCCCTTAATAGCTGTATCTGACGCAGGAAGAATTTTTAAATCTTTAAGCACGATGCAAAAGATGCTAATAACGCAGCTTCAGTCCTAACAGACAAGAAAACCAAAGTCCCTCCCCCCTGCATTTTGCAGGGGGTAGGGAGGAAAATTTTTCAGACTTAAGCTATTATGTCAGTAGAAAAAATCCTCAACTACAAAACATCACACAGGGAAAAAAGGCAGGAATGGATAACTCCAGGACATGTAATAGAATTTTAGGACATTTCCAGGACAAAATGGAATTCCGGGACTTTTTCAGGATTTCCAGGATGCATACGAACCATGTATTTGCCTCCTAGTTTTCTCAATAAGCAGATGGTTTTATTTGGGTGAGATTTTTCTTTTGTCTAAGACTGTACTTGGATTAAATTAATTCCCTTAATTGTGATATCCTTCACAGGTCAATTTTAATCTCTCCAAACACTAGATGTCATACTTATGCAAGGAGCTATTTACAATACATGGTGATAACTGTGGACTTGTCATATTGGAGAAATAGTTCACAACAGAAAACTCACTAGGCAGGAGATAAATCAATAATTAAAAACGTATCTAATAAATAGGTACAGACATATAAAAGAAACTGACCACAAAATGAACTAGGATTCACTTACAATTATCAACAGAACACTGTAAAAAGAAAGACTTAAGACAAAAAAAAAAAAAACAACTCTAACAACAGTGATCACATGGATTGGTTACCACTAGAAGATTGGTTCTTGAGTGTTGAAATCAACGTGAAACAAATTTTCACGTAGAAATAATTTTTCACAATTGCATGGAAGGCACAAACAAATGCCACTGTCAACACCTAGATGCTGTATTTTCCACTGTTTTCCATATAACCAGCTCTTCACAAACAGAAAATTGCATTGTCATAAAGTGGGAATTGAACCTGCACCTTCCAATTTCCATTTTGAATATGCTACAGTGACACCACCCAGGACAATAAAGTTCCATGAAACTGATGCAACTAAGTAGATGCAGCATAGGAATCTCCAAAAAGGTACACATTTTGCACTATTCAAAGTAATCCAGCACTGACAACTTCACATTCAGGTGTGGATATACAGTAGGTTACATCTCCAGTGCTGCAAATAACTGAAATCAGGAGATGCAGATTTGATTTCAACTTCATGGAGATGCAATTTCAAAGTTTTCTAACATGGGAAACAGTGGAAAACATGGAGCTAAGGTACCAATAATGACATCATTATGAGTTGTAATGATAACAACGTGACAAAAAGGAAAGAAAAGATTTCCTTGAAAATTTTCCAATTACAAACAAGTAGTAACAACAAGTAAAAAATAATAATAAACAAATGCATGAAAAAGGAAAACACATTTTGGAAATGATTTTTGGTCCACAGGAGACTGGGACTACCAAAACCTTCCAACATCTGTCTTCATATGCCACTGTGTATATGAGATTGTTAATTTAGAGACAAAGGTTCATTTGACCCCTTTAAATTCTTCAAAAGAAGACAAGAATTACTTACTGACTTGTCTTTCTGTAATTCTCTTTGTGTGGCAAGCATTCAGCAATGGTTCTACCATCAGCTTCATAAACCACTTTCACACCTCCAGCAACATCTTCAAATACTCGCCCCAAATTAATTCCTTCAATTGTGATGTTAGTACCACCTTCCCAAGGGCCAGAATCTGGATAAAACTGTGGATAAAAAGATTTTTACAATGCATTATAAAATCTGCAGTTAAGGGATTTGTAATATAACAGGTTAAATATTAACAATAGCATTCCACTTTACAACACAAAGGTAAGAAACAATATGTTTTGTTTATTAATACAGGATGGTAAGTGTTATCCATATGTTAGATCACAAAGGAAAAGTGTGCTAATAATAATTCATCTGAAGATTGACAAAAATAAAAGAGCTTCAATCTTCGTAAGTAGATACATTACTGAAACCCTTTCTTATGGAATTACATTAACATATATGCAGAAATTTTTGTGTAAGCCTTCTCCAAAGAGTTACACAAAACTATTTATGTGTAACAAAGAGTTTGTCACTGAAGACTGCAGTGTGTTTGAAAGGTTCAACACATGAAGTGACCATAGAATGGTGAGATGTAACATGCACCTTAACTCAAAATTTTAAGGTTAAAAGCTCATAAAGCAAATACAATGTATTGACATGACAAACCTTAAAAAGCCTCGTAATACTTTCAAATTGGAACTGAGGAACCAAATCTTTGCTCTAGAAAGTCTAAGAACAGAAGAAGACATCTTTGAAGTTAACCAAAACCTGACCAAGGCTCTTATAGAAACACCAACAAAATAGGTGGTACTAAGAACAAATTGCATATGAAGAAAATATGGGAAAGAACAAAAATGCTGATGCAAAATAGAAGGAAGATGAAGAAAAATAAATAAAATGTAACCTCCAAACTGGAACATATAGAACAATGTAAGACAGTGCAAAAGAGTGTCACTAAACACATTGTGAACTAGTGAGAAAAAGCAACTGAGAGCAACCAAAGTCTGGAAAAAAACAGTCATCTCAGTAATGAAAACAACAACAACAAATCAAACAAACAAAAACAGATTATGGCATTCAGAAAAGAATATGGTACTATAAAAAGAAACAGAGGCAAATTTTTGACTAGAGTTAAAATATTTATACACAAAACTATATTAAAGGGATGATACACCTATTACAAGCATAAAAAATAGATACAGGGACCACAGTTCCTCCACTTCTCATAGCATAAGTCACCCATGCAGTTAAGAACATGAAATGAGAAAGAGCTCCAGGGGATGATGGAGCTCTTTCCATAGAGATACCACAAGTATCTGTATAACAACAATCGCATTATAGAGATACCTGCAGTATATCTGGATCTGAATGCTTAGCCCTAAGCTACTATATATAAAAAAGTGGACATTGAGGATTTCAAGAACTACAGACCCATCAGCCTCCTATCAGTTTTTTACAAAATCTTCACTAAGATACTGTCATATTGCTTGAAGAAAACACTAGACATGGCAAAACCAAGAGATAAAACCTGGATACTGTAGTGGCTAGAGCACTATAAATCATATCCATGTACTGAGAGAATTAATTGGAAGAATAAGAAAATATTTAAGTCTCGCTTTGTATGCTTTCATTGATAATGAAAAAGCCTTCAATTCTGTGAAACCATCGGCAGTTATAGTGTCTTTTAAATCCTGCAGTGCTGAAGATGAATGTTAACATAATTAATAATATCTATGAAAATGCAAGTGCAAAGGTTTGACTATTTGATGATACAGCACCAATAAAAATTGGAAAGGAAGTGAGACAGACACTGTATCTTCCAAGCTCTTCAATGCCACCTTGCAAAATGTCTTTGAATCACTGAACTAGGAAGACAAGGGGATATATGTAGATGAATGGAGATTTTTTAACTCACCTTCATTTTGCTGATAACTAGTAATTCTTGCAAGTACCCCCCTTAGAGCTACAGAGTTATGATCCAGGAACTTATTGGCAGGGGTAAAGAAGCGGGATTGAAAAAGAATTTTCAGGAAATAAAATTGATGCACAATGTTTTTACAAGAACTGAAGATTTAAATATTGATGGGGCAAATCCAGAAATGACTGATGTCTACATTTATAATAAGTATGAAATACCCACATATTAAGGTAGTTGGAATATCACACGTGTTATATTAAATAAAAATGGAAAAACACAAAGCCTTCTGACACCATCTTTAATGTAACAAGTATGATATTCCAATCTCCTTCAGTTTACATTTACCTTGGGCTACAGATATCAAGTGAAAACCACATTGAAGGAGAAAATAATTGGTGTACAAAACTTGTTTTGAGAGCATTTGAAAAAAATAGAACAATTTTCAAGACCAATTTGCCATGATGTCTTAAAAGAAAAGTACTTAATCAATGCAACCTACCAGTTCTTACATACAGAAGCTGCAGACAATTGGAAGATATATGTAGAGGTGTATCCTTGGTGTAACTAGGAAAGATAAGAGGAACTCATAAATCAGGAAAATGACAAGAGTGGAAGACATCATGATCAAAGTAAAATCCCTGAAATGACAGTGGGCTGGACATATTGCTAGAAAAACTGCCTGCCAATGGACAGCCAAAATATGTGACTGGATACCAAAGGAAAGAAAAAGACCCAGAAGAAGACCACGTGGGAAATGGGTCGGTGAAATCCGAAAGCCTACTGGCATGATAGACAGTTGTGGAACAAACTTGGGGAGACCTTCATCCAGTAGTGGATTGATAATGGCTGATGACAATGATATAAAAACAAAAAGTCTTTATCTGCATTTTATTTTAATGTTTGAGTAAAAGGAATTACAAAAGACAACGGGAATTTGAAAATTTATAGAAAAAAATGTGAGTTAAAATAAACATTTACCATTGTTATTTCAGGGTTTGGACAGGTCCGACTATGATCTAGCCACTGGGTTGGATTAGCACTGCATTGTTCATGAACTTTACATGAGGAATAAGGATCCTGGCACCACCCACAGGCATACTTGTCCGGTAGTTCCAAACAGATTCCACAGTTTAAAGCCATTCCTTCACATCTATACACTAGAACTAAAAAATTTCATTCATTTAAATTTCTAAAACATAAAATAAATTATGGTGTTTAATTACATCTGAAATTAAAAAAACATTTATAAAGTAATTAACAAAAAGTTTTGAAAAGTATAACATTTTTATCCTTTAAAACAACAACCTCTTAGCATTCTTTGGATAGGCACACACAGCAAAATAATTTCTAATTCAGAAAATAATTTCTATCATATAGCTTTCCTTGTTCCCTGAAACTGCTGTTCAGAATAGGCATTGTAATGTTTCACAAAATCGCCTTGAAGTATGATGTTTGTAATATACATGTGGCAACTTCTCTTAAACTAGTTGATTTCATCTTTGTTGAAAAGAGTTGGAGATTGATCAAAAGCTTCTAGTTATTTTTTTGAAATAAATTTATGTAACCAATTTTTCCACTCCATTTACTCCATGTTTACAATAGAATTACTTACCAGCCTGCTGAGAAAAGTGATGAACAAGCTAACTATGCTAAATTACATACTTTGCTTCCAGTATATAATTTGGGAGGATTAAATAACAAGCAGGACTTGCACCAATTTTTGCATTTGCAAAGCTGATATGATGAGATGCTTTCATACTTTTCCAATTAAATGGATAAACAGTTGTACTTTTTCAACACATTAGATCATTTAACTTGAATCATTTTATTCTATTCAGGGTTGCAAAACATCCTGTATCTAAAGGATTGTCCCACATCTTTTTGCTTTTAAAAGCACCATAAAAGTACTTCAGGATACACACAGTAATTTTCAGAGTAAGAGCTTCAAGGCTCTTAGAGCACCAAAAAAAAAAAAAAAAAAAAGCAGTTTGCCCACTCTGCAACTTTAATCCTGATGTGACACTTACACCAGTCCTTTTGCTAAACAACTGCTCATCAAACAGCAATTGTAAATTTGTGTATGATATCACTCTCACAGTACATAGCCAGATAGATTTTCATAATCTACATGCCAGTAAATTACATAATATGATGTGGTTACAGTACTATTACAATATAATGAAAAACATATTTCTCATTAATACATTAAGCAGGGATCTTCAGATAATGTACCCACACAAATCCCCTAAATATCTCTTTTTATATCAGACTGTCCTTAAAGTTAACCTTTTAAGTATTTTTACATTCATATTTGCATCAGTTTAGAATGCCTTATCACATTAGAACTGATAACCTATTTAAAATTTCAAGGGAAACTATGTATAAATTCTGGGTATCATCACTGATTTGTTAGTGATATCTCACATTTTCAAGTGGAGCATTCTTACTGTGACTGCAAGAATCATTTTGGAATTTATTTTTATATGAATATTGATATCTATGTAATGCCACATGGAGAGTGATAACTAAAAGAAATGGAAATGTATTTCCTATCATATTGTGAGAGTGATAATTAAACGAAATGTAAAAACATTTGCTGTCATAAACTGCACTCTTCAGCTGAATGTTTCTTAATTTAAATCATGGTAAATACTGCCACTTAATTTTCAGTAAAAACTGATGCACAAAATACTACCCACAAAATAATAATGCCTTCGATAAAATGGTTCATGCACATTTTTAAGAATTAAAAGTTAGCACTTTTTAAGCATTATTCAAAATTTTTTAAAGACTCTCGGGATTATATATACACTGGCAGAAAGTGAAAAAAGAACACCAAGAAGGAATTGGCGGACGATCATAAAATTTACATATGTTAATGGGGTCGAGTTTACGTAGGTGTGACATTAATTTCGGAACCAACCGGTGAGCGCTTACGCCACAGCACGGCATAATATGCAAATTATCGTCGGTGGTATTTAAGGAGTATGGCGAAGTGAATGTAATCAGTAGTCGGTGTACGGACACGTGCGAAGACCCTGAAGAAGCTGCAATGCCTGGACATGGAAGACCTGTACGATTTCAGCAGTTATCGGACTTTGAGCGAGGTCGTCTAGTCGGACTCAGCAAGGCCGGGTGGTCGTATTGTCGTATTGCAGAGCGAATTGGACGGGAAGTATCGGTGGTGGTATGATGGTGGTGTAGATGGTCCGAGGAACATTCCCACACGAGAAGACGTGGAACCGGGAGTCACAGACGGACTGATGAGCAGACCGATCGATGCATAAGAAGAGCGGTGTTGTCAAGCAGAACATCCACTGCGACGCAAATCCGAGCTGCCGTTGCACCTGAGGTGACTGTGCGAACAATCCGCAACCGTCTACTATATGCAGGACTACGTGCACGTGTGCCTCTGACTCCAGCCCACCGTCAGGAACGGCTGCAGGTGTCGCCAACGTCTGCACTGGAGAACGCAATGGCGATCTGTCATGCTCAGCGATGAAAGCAGATTCTGCTTGGGAGCCTCCGATGTCCATATGCGTGTTCGCAGATGCACAGGGGAGCGTCTCCACCCTTCTTGCATCCGCCAGCGACACACAGGGCCTACACCTGCTCTCCCGGTGTGGGACGAGGAGACCTGCACGTTCACCGGATTTGTCCCCCATTGAGCACGTGTGGGATTTAATGGGACAACGACTTATCTGGTCTCCACGGCCAGCCACGACCATCCCCGATTTACGTGTCCAGGTTGAGGATGCTTGGAACTCAATATCCCAAACTTACATTCAACATCTGTACGACACACTCCATGCCAGAATTGCACAGTGTGACGCAGTTTATGGCGGTTCAACCTCGTACTAACCATGTTACATGGAAATGTTATTTTTCAGTTTACCAGCAAATACAGCTGTATTTTGCCATAATGTTTTGATCACGTTATCCTCTGTATTCCGTTATTATGCTGTATAAATTTCGTTGGTATCAGACGTCTCCTTCTTGGTGTTCCTTTTTCCCTTTCCGCCAGTGTATATCTATTATAACACACACACACTGAAAGGACAATTATTATACTACGTAATACATATCCACATAATGATGTGCAAGTCCACCTTTTGCTTTCACAATGGCAGTAAACCACCAGTTCTATGCCACAACATTGTTGTGGCATGAAATCTACAATTGTTGGAAATGTTCTGGTGGTATTTTTGCCAATGATTCTAGGACAGCAGACAGTAAAGTGACGAAAGTTGCCAATGGTGGGTTTCAGGCTCTAATGCATTGCTCAGCCAGAATCAGATATATGCTAACAGGCTCCATTCCTTTTAATACGACATATACCTTCAGATTCACCCAAATCTGCATAAAAATTCAGCTACAGACCCCTTTGTTGTAAAATCAAATCCTACTGTCATTTAAGTTCTTCATAAAGGCAGATATCCTCTTGCTTCTCCAGAAGTTTATGTGTCATTCCAATATTGTCTGTAAATGGAAACATGCTTTATTTACACTGGCGTGCAAAATTAAGGATGAGACAGTTTTTCGAATGTAACGTCGTGCAGAAGTGCTCCACATCGACTCAAATCATACCACAAGATCCCCAAGATGTAAGAATATGGGACAAGTGAGCAAAACCGTCTAAACAAGGAATCCAAAGGATACAAAAGCACTTTATTGAAAAGGTAGCTTCGAGCACAACTGGACAGAAGACAGAAACGTCCATGTGACAGGTGGCTGCCAAGAAAAATCCAGTCTTTAGTAGGGAATATGAGCACCCCTGACTGTGTTGCAGGATTTACAATGTCTGTCCATGTTGAGGACGAGGTTGTCAAGGAGTTGTTGAGGCATCGCGGCCTATTCCTCTTGTAGCGCCAATCACAGCTGCGGAATCATTGCTGGCGGCTGGTGACGTGTTGCCAAGCATCTCCCGAGAAGGTCCCATATGTGTTCGATTGGATTTAGGTCCGGGAACCTTGCGGGCCAATCCATGCGTTGAATATCTTCATTCTCCAACAGCTCTGTGACAGCCACTGTATGATGAAGTGTAGCGTTGTCGTCCATGAAGAGGAAGTCAGGACCCACAGCACCTCTAAACAGATGCACGTGAGGCAGGAGAACCTTGGTATAATAGCGGACACCAGTGACTGAACCTCCTTGGAAGATGTGGTCAGTCCAGCTACCAAGCATGATTCCACCCCAAACGAAAACTCTGCCACCTCCAAACCGGTCCCTTTCGATGATGTTGGAGGTGTGATTGCGTGTTCCTTGCTTTCTCCAGATGTGTATACACCCAGAATCGCTCGTCAGACTAAATCGTCTCTCATCCATAAAGAGAACTTGACCCCATTGCTGATGTGTCCAGTTCTTGTGTTCCTGGCACCACAGAAACCACCGTCTCCGATGAGCAGGCGTTAATGGCACACACCATACTGGTCGTCGTGCAAATAGACCACCTTTGTGCAGCCTCCTTTCCATGGTAAAACGCGATAATGGACGTCCAGTTGTCTATTGCATGTGCCTTGCGATTTCTCCCGCTGTCTTTTCTCGCCTGTAGGACAATATACCGGTTGTCCGCTGCTGTGGTTGCTCATAAATGACCACTGCTAAACTCTCGGAAAACTGGTCCTGTCGTTTGAAATGCTCTCCAAGCTCGTGAAACGATGCCGTGAGCGATCCCGAACTCCTCGGTCACACTAGTCACACTTCGACCTTCTTCCAACTTCCCAATGACGTGACCTCGGGTAATGCCATCCAGATGTCATCTACTGGATTGCCTGTTGGCCAAATCACACGGTGGCAGCAACTTGACGTTGTTCACGTGCAATAGCTTTCCCCGAATTGCTGAGCGTACACCGCCCATGTGTTTTATACCCTTCAACCCCCCCCCAACATGCTGCATATATGCACATGCCCTACCATACCGGACCCTAGTCTATCTCCTGAGTGGTCTTTCGGTCCATCCTACCTGCTTGTTCCGCTGTTATGCTAACTTCTCCTCTTCGTCCTTTTTTTTTTTTTTTTGCACACCAGTGGGTAAACAGCTCTTATCAAAATGTCAACAAAAGAATTGGACACAAAACTGATGCAGAAATGCCAACATCTGAAGGAAGTTATCAGTAGTCCATAGCACCTGTAGTTTTTCCATAGTGAAGTCAAGTTAAGTTCCCGCAAAAAAATTTGCAGGGTAGCATGCATATTTCCCAAGTACACTGCTACATTTTTTGCAACATTTTAATCTGGATGGGGAACAATACTTGAATAAATTTTGCAACATACCTTAATACCCTTAAAATGAAAAAAAAAAAAAACTGAGTAAATACACAAAAAATACATACTATTTTAACTCCAACTTTTAATAAATATGTTATGTCCTAAGTGTGTGATGCCACATACTTATGGTTATTCTTCCTATTTTTTACAGTGAAAATACCAACTGCAATTGTCTTTTCCTTTATGTGCGGTTGAAAAATCATCAGCACACAGGGAACAAAACCTATGGTTTTCAGATACCTGAGAAGATTTTAGACATGGAAATTCCTGCAAAACACTCTCCTTGAATTTTTGACAACTTTTTTGCTTTTTAGATCCAAGAATATTAGTAGAGGCAGGTGGCCATTTACCCAACGCTATTGAAAGTAAATTCGCACGTGACAAACACGATGGGAGCAAAAACCAATGACGCATGGAACAGTGAACTATGAAAGGTTTCATAGCTTTACTATACAGAAAATAGAAAATCAGCACTAAATGATGATACAAAAAAACTAATAAAAAATATATTTTAAATTGCATAAATAAACCAATTCTGAAAAAAAAAAAAAAAGGATAAACGAAAAAGGCAATGCAAATAAAATAAACTATAATAAAAATCCATGCATCGTTTGATTAGCAATATAAATTTTCTGCTAAGATGCAAGGAAATAAAAAAGGCACAACTTAAAGGAACAGTAAACTTAAAAAAGGTCCTTGAAAATACAAATTTTTGCTGTTATGTTATGCGGGTGAAAGGACGATGCTCATAGAGCCGAAATTTGTTTCCCTACAGCCATTGAGAGCTGAGTAAACAGCCAACAAAGTTTCTGGTGATGACATCACACTAGAAAAGCAGTCAGTCATACCACTTCTCGCACCAACGTCATCTGTGTACTCGGCGCGGAAAGGGTTGTGAGGGAAAGTACGAGGCAATTAAGTGTTAGGAATTTCTCTCCTTGTGTTGCATGTATTCCTGTTTGCTAGTCATCAAACTTTATGCTGCAATTTACACAACTGAAATGAATTTTAAGCAGTTTACAGATTTTGCTGAAACCCTTGGTTTACAATCACTCAGTAGCACTAATTTTTACAAAAAGTAGTGAAAATTTTAGTTGGGCCAATCAATGATCAAGTTCACGTACTACATAGCACAGTATGAAAAAACAAATTACTGATGATTTAAAATTATGCTACTCCGAAATTTGTGTGAGCGGAGATGGACAGTTTGATTCGCCAGGTTTTTGCGCCAAATACTGTACATATTCCATTATGGATATTCGCAAGGGAAATATTGTTTGTATTGTCTTCCAAAAAGGTGTTTTTGACGGGAAAAGAATGCGTGTGATTTATTACTCTCAGGGAAGAAATAAAGATATCAGTTTTTTTTTTTATCAGATAGACATAGAAGCATTCATGACCTCATGAAGAAAAAATATCTCCAAATTGATCATCAGTTTGATGTGTGGCACATGGCCAAAAGTTTGACTAAAAATCTAAAAGCTGCTGAAAAGAAAGCTCCTTAACTAGAATCATGGCGGTCCAGTGTAACTATCCATTTACGGTGGTCAGCTCAAACGTGTAATGGAGATGCTGAACTGCTGGTAGACAAATTTCTATCTGTGACTAACCTGCCATACCGTAATAACAGTACAAATAACAGTTAGATAAACTGCCTTTTATCTAACTGTTATTTCTAGAGCTGTATTATAGGCTATCATGTTCAACTATTGCTGTATTTTTATTTTCGTGGGGGGTTGTTTCTCCCATGACAATAGCAGAAACTAAAAAAACCCAATGAAATATGCACTTAGTTCAATGGAAAATACCTTTATATACTCGTATATAGACATCAGCAGACAAATCTTTAGCGACAGTGGGAGTTAATCGAAATAGTCAGGGTCATTTCCAGGGCAACAAACAAAACCTAAATACTGTTCATTAGATTCAGGAAAACATTCTCTAATTTTACTCACAACACAGGAAGGGATTACTTTTCTGATTTTTCGCTCTACAGGCATTCATTCACCCAATATACGAATTGTTTGTATGCAACGTGCCTCCATAGTTTGTTACATACAAGTTCATATTTTTTTTTCTCGTTTTTTTCTGCCCAAAGAATCATTTTGATAGCGACTTGTCTGTAAGGTGTGAATGTTTAAAACAACACTGTCGAATGATTCGTGGTTTATTATACATTGGGCACTACCTTTTATTTTCATCATCTGATCACTTTCGTTGTAACAAACACTCAGTGTCTGTTGACATTCTCTTGCAATTATCACATTGGCACCAGTCAAGATTACCTTTTCTACCCTCGAATTTGTTTTCACATTCCTTGTTAAACATTCGTACTGTACCGGCAAAATATCATGGTTCAAATGAATAAGGATTTACACCAGCCATTTTACAGATTGATAGGATCGACTGTGCTGCACAGAATGCTAAACAGCACCGACTGGAGCCCTCCGCATGCTGAGCGTCCAGTCTCTTGTCTAGAGTGACATCACTGCTGGTTTTATAAAATGCTCTAGCAGGAGAACTACTTACGATAAAACATTTCTGATTGCGTCATTTTTCATGTCTCTTTTGACATTACATTTTCATGCGGGGGAAAAGTTTACTGTTCCTTTAACGTGCAAGTGAGTAATGAAAATAAAATCATCAAATGAAAAACAAAAGAATTAAAACTGAAATTAAAAGATACCCAACAAAGAATGATTTGGGGAAAACATTAATTAAAACAAGCTATTAAGAAAGAAAGTTCCTGGGAATCTGACAAGATAAAAAAAACAAGAAAGATACTGAATATTCAGATGTAATAAATGTCTTTTGAATCCATTCAAATGTGAATTAAATATATCAAATCTATTCAAAATCAATGGAACCAATTTGGAAAACAATCAAGTGGTTCCAACAATTGATAAAACATCCAGAAATAGAAACATCTACTTAGTTCCACCAGCGGCTAAAAAGCATGTTATGAAAATTAACAAATGTAAACAAAACTTTCTAGTACTACAAGGAAGGTACCAGAGACAAAGAGATTTTCAAATCGAACAGTTAAAAGAAGAAACATAAAAAAGGAAACATTATATAAGTTTACGTCTGCTAGCAGAAGAATTTTGCATAGCGAAAAAGTTGAAACAAGGCGAAAATTATTTTTCATGGTAAAAGCGTTCGACCTTTATGCAGCTAGTGAGAAATCTTTGCGTTACTTAAAGACGATAATACTCCACATCTCTGTTGTAGCGAATAGCATACAGTGAAGAAGAAATTTCTCAATAGTATTTTTAGAAGTGGCGATACAGCTGCAAACTGAAGTACACAAATACCACCTACTGACAGAACTGTGAACTACAAAATTCCTCATATACTAGCCTTAAGTGTTCTACAAGGTAAATGGCATCCGGTGTTGAAATAATTTTTTAAATCGCACATGTAAAAACAGTGATATTGAGAAAAACAGAATAAACATCTGCACCCCTAGTGGCAAAATTGTGCACTATTTTGGAAAGAAAATACACACACAGTTTGCATAGTTAATAGTATCTGACCAAAGAAAGAAGTTTTTCAATCGGGAAAGCAGAGATATCGACAAAAATAAGATATGCCTTTACGCACCCTGGCGGGAAAGCCATGCATTATTTTAAGAAGAAAGTATTCTCAAAAGGTCTTTCAATGTGAGCGGTATCAGTCAACGAAAGAATTTTTTCAATCGAGTTTTCAGGAGCTTAGTTTTTGGTACAGATACATCAGATGCAGAAATTAACATTTACACACCCTGGTGGCTAAACCATTCTATATCAAATATTAGAAATTATAGGCAAAGCATTTCTTATCAGCAGCTGTATCCGGTGCAGAAAGAAGTTTTCTAATTGGAATTTTAGAAGCAGAGATATCAGGGAAAACACAATTTACTTTTCTTATCAGCAGCTGTATCCGGTGCAGAAAGAAGTTTTCTAATTGGAATTTTAGAAGCAGAGATATCAGGGAAAACACAATTTACTTTAACTCCCCCTAGCAGAAAGTCTATGTATAACTTGAAAATTTTAAAATTATATGAGAACATTTTACACTGGAAACGCTATCTAGCAAATAAGGAATTTTTCGAATCTGACTCTTAGAAGCAGAGATATTGTCAGAAATAGGATATACATCTATGCCCCCTGGCGGAGAAACCATACATGATTTTAAGAAGAAAATATTCTCAAATGTTTATCGGCATGAGCGGTATTGGTCCACAAAAGAATTTTCTCAATATAGATTTTAGAAGCTCAGATTTTGATGGAAATACCTATGAAGCAGAAATTAATGTTTATGCCCCCTGATGGCCAAACAATATTTTATAAAAAATTAGAAATTACAGTAAAAACATTTTCCACCAGGAGCTGTATCTGGTGCAGGAAGAATTTTTCAAATCAGAGTTTCAGAAGCAGAGATATTGGGAAAAGCGCAATTTAACTTTACTCCCCCTAGCGGAAAGTCAATGAATTACTTGAAAATTCTGAAATTATATATGAAAACATGCAGCACCAGAAACTCTATCCTACAAAGAAGAAATTTTTCTAATTAGACCATTAGAAGCAGAGATATTGACAAAAATAAGATATACACCTAAGCCACCTGACGGGGAAACCATGCATTATTTAAAAAAATAAATATTCCGAAATGGTTTGTCGATGTGAGTAGTATCGGTCCAGGAAAGAATTTTTCAATCGAGATTTTAGAAGCTCAGATTTTGTTGCAAATACACAGAAGCAGAAATTAACTCTTACGCCCCCTGCTGGACAAACCGTTTTATACCAAAAATTATAAATTGTATGCGAAAGACTTCTCATCCAGAGGTTTATCAGCTGCAGAAATAATTTTTCAAATAGGGGTTTTAGAAGCAGAGATTTCGGGGAAACGCAATTTACTTTTACGCCCTCTAGCGGAGAAAATGTACATAACTTGAAAAAGTGACAATACCTAAAATAATTTTTGACGTGAGTAGAATTGAAAGCCAAAAGAATGGATATTTAGAAGCAAATGCATGGAATAAAATGCATTTTGAATTTGACATCATCTGTATTTACACCCTCTAGTGGCAAAATTGTGCATTGTAAAAAAAAATCAAAATAAAGGGTCATCATTCGCACATTTCAAGTTTTGTAATGCAAAAAGAATTTTTCAAATTGGACAATTAGTTGTAGAGATATCGTGTCTACAGACAGATGGACACAGAGACGGACAAACCGATAACATAAGCACGATATTTTTTTACAAAAGACGTGCTCTTCGTAAATCTATCAAAGTAACAAAAACAAAAGCTCACTGCTGAAGGCAAGGAATGCGAGAAAATATGTCACAACTGATGTGCACGAGCCGGGTCTGACATTATGTGAGTAACAGTCAGGAGGTAGAAGTGGGAAAAACACATGCAGGTGTTTCTCAGCGAGCATCGCTTCGGAGCGTCAGAAAAACCATTACATTAAACAATTGAAATATATGTATACATTGAAAGCAAGATAAGGCTGTTCAGAACAATTGCGCAATTAACGTGAAAATATAAAACCCATTTTCTAAAGGTTCATGACATAAAAACTAGAGGAATACATAACACTTTTACAATGTTAAATAAAATATAATCTAGGAAGAATCAATATTAATTAATTACAGTATTTAATTTCCCAGACGAATACGATAAGGCAGCAAATTGCATGCAGCTATTGTGGTGGGACGTTTCCTTTGGCTGGTTGCCAAAGACAGAGAGAAAAAGAGTTTTTTTTTGCTCTGGGCAAAGAATACACACTCTGCTCTGAAACCAGCTTCAAAGCTTTGATTGCAGAAATTCGTAGTAATCGGCAATGAAAAGAAATCGTATTATACTAAATTCTCTGCAGAAAAAGTAATTAAATGCGTAGTCCGTAGTATGTGGTTGTTAACTGTAGAAACTACGGATAATCCATAGTAAACGACAACTCTGCACACAACACATACAAAGAAAATTAAAAGTAATTCTGCTAATCCGTAACTAATAAAATGGTCAATGATCAAACGAAACCAAAACCACTCATCATCACCGGAGCCTCCACTAAGAACAATGACAACATCACCACAGAAGTGCGTGATCGTGAGAAATTTCCCATCATCCCACACTGTGCACTCCTGCAATGTGACACAACATACGCATAAGAAACAATGAAGAAGCACTCAGCTTATAAGTTGGAGGAAGTTTACTTGGCCATAAAAATCGCGAATCAGATGTTCCGAGTTCTGAAAGTAAAATTAAGGACTTTTTAAGGACTTAGTGAAATATTTAGTACTTTTAAGGCCCCTTAAAAAATAAAAAAATATATATTTAGCACTTTTAAGCACTTTTTTTGACCCATGCAAACCCTGTATAAACAAAAGGGGAGTTCTGTCTTCTTTAAATGAGTACTTTATGCAAATACATATGATTTACATCTGTTAGAGAAATTGCATACAACTATCTACTTCATAAATTTAAAGTGCAATAACATTAGCTGGCTTTTATGGAAATTTCGATTTTATATTTCAGTAGATAAATTATGTGCCCTATTACACAATTCTCAGATATGCTTTTATTTTTGCCCTTTAAAAGTGCTAAGATTTTAATGAACAGAAATCTAAATACATACCTGGCACTTTAGATGGGCTTGATTAATTCCTACATCTTTTTTTAAGTCAGGGTAGTTTTATACAGACACATACCAAACCTGAATATTGCTTGATTATTAAATATTTTACAAAATCCTTCCATGGAATATAATTATACTATAATAACACGCATATCTTTATTTTTAAAAAATGAAAAATTTGCTCTATTTTAGCTGCAAAATGAACTGAAAGTTTTATATTGTTTCCTTAAAGATAAATACATCATGTCAGAAAATGAGAATTCAAAGTGGAAAAACAGGCAAGCAGTTTGTTGTTTACAGTTTACAGCTATGTTGTGTGATTTTAATTCAAAAATTGCACTGACAAAAATTTTTACAGAAGAACAATATGCATACAGTTAAAACAGTTAGAAACAAAAATGTATAAAAAATCTCACCATGTATGTTTTGAGGATTATCCAAAGGTTTGCTTCCATCCCATATGACAGCAAAAGCTGTGGTAATATTTGGGGCCTGTGTTCCATATGCAAACTATGACAAAACAAAAATTATGTGCATTAAAAATGGCAATAAAGTGAGCACATAATCTGCAAAGCAAAGCACTTACTAGTTTTACATATTAAACACATATATTAGATCAATTTCAATATATTAGATCAATTTCATATATTAGATCAATTTCAATGCAAAAATAGGGCAACAGCAACAGAATGAAACTTCAGTAGGTAAATTCGGTCACGGCAACAGAAACCAGCTTGGAAATACTCTCGTTGAGTTTGCAGAGGCAGAAGGGTTTTTCATCTTGAACTCCTTTTTCAAGAAAAAGCCACACAGGAAATGGACATGGAGACATCCAAATGGGACGACAAGTGAAATTGATTTTATTATGTGTAACAAAAAATTCGTCATAGAAGACTGCAGTGTGCTAAACAAGTTCAACACAAGTAGTGACCATAGATTGGGGAGATGTAAGATGCACCTCAACACTAAACTCGAACGTGGCAAGCTCATAAGACAAACAAAATGTATTGACATAACCAACCTTAAATAACACCATAATACCTTCAAGTTGGAACTGAAGAACAGATTCTCTGCTTTAGAAGGCCTAACATCGGAACAAGTGGATATTTCTGAAGTTAACAGAAAAGTAACCAAAGCTCTTATGGAAACAGCAACAAAATTAGCTGGGTCTAAGAACAAGTTGCATGTGAACAAATTATCAGGAAAAACCAAAATGTTGATGCAAAAAAGAAGAGAGATGAGGACAACTAAAGAAGATGTGACTTCCAAAGTGGAATATATAGAGCTATGCAAGACAGTACAGAAAAGTATCACTGAAGATGTAAGGAAATTCAACTGTGAACTAGTGAGGAAAGCAATTGAAAACAACCAAAGCCTAATAAAGATAGCAAAGGGACATCTCAGTAAGGGAAGAAAACAGATTATGGCACTGAGAAAAAAAGATGGTTCTGTAACACGAAATAGAGGTGAAATTTTGACAAGAGTGAAAGATTTCTACTCCAAATTATATGAAAGGGATGATACATGTACTCCAGACAACACGAAAGATACCATAGTTCTTCCAGCCCTCCCAGCAGAAGTTGCACATGCAATCAAGAACATGAAGCAAGGAAAAGCTCCAGGAGAAGATGGAATTACTGTAGACATCATACAAGAAGCAAGTGGAGAAATCGAAACAGTACTTGCCCAAATTTTCACTTGATGCCTTAATGAAGGGAAGATTCCTGAGAATTGGAACAATGCTACAATGATCCTGCTACATAAAAAAGGTGACATTGAGGATCTCAGGAACTACAGACCTATCAGCCTGCTATCAGTGGTTTATAAAATCTTCACTAAAGTTTTTTTACACCGTTTGAAAGTAACACTGGACATGGCTCAACCGAGAGAACAAGCTGGATTCAGGAGTGACTACAGCACAATAGATCATATCCACGTACTGAGAGAACTAATTGAAAGAGTGAGGGAATATGAACTTCCATTGTGCATGGCTTTTATCGATTATGAAAAAGCCTTTGATTTGGTGAAACCATCAGCAGTTACAATGGCTCTGAAATCCTGCAGTATTGAAGATGCATACATTAATATTATTAATAACATCTATGAAAATGCAAGTGCAAAGATTTGGTTGTTTGAAAATACAACACACATAAAAATTGGAAAGGGAGTGAGACAAGGTGACACCATATCTCCAAAGCTCTTTAATGCCACATTGGAAAATGTCTTTCAATCACTGAACTGGGAAAACAAAGGAATAAAGATTAATGGAGATTATCTAACCCACCTTCGTTTTGCTGATGATGTAGTCATTTTTGAAACTACCCCATCAGAGCTGCAGAGTCTGATCCAGGAACTTGCTGAGAAGAGTAAAAAAGTGGAATTAAAAATGAACTTTCAGAAGACAAAACTGATGTTCAATGCTTTTACAAGAAATGAAGATTTATGGATTGATGGAGAAAAGCTTGAGATAACAGACACGTACGTTTATCTTGGACAGCAGATATCAAGTGAGGGTCACATTGATGAAGAAATTAACCAGCGTATAAAACTTGCCTGGAGAGCTTTTGGAAGAAACAACATAATTTTCAAGAGCAATATGCCATTATGTCTTAAAATAAAAGTGTTTGATCAATGCATCCTTCCAGTGCTTACGTATGGTGCAGAGACGTGGACCTTAATTAAAAGAGACATACAAAGGCTGCAGACAACTCAAAGAGCATGGAGAGGTGCATGCTTGGTGTAACCAGGAGAGATAAGAAGAGGAACTCGTGGATCCGAAAAATAACAAGAGTGGAAGACATCATGATCAGAGTTAAATCCCTGAAATGGCAATGGGCTGGACATACTGCCAGAAGGACAGACCATCGATGGACAGCCAAAATTTTAGATTGGATTCCAAGGGACAGGAAAAGACCCAGAAAAAGACCACATGGGAGATGGATGGATGAAATTCGAAAGTATGCGGGAGTGACATGGAGGAGACTGGCAGAAGACAGACCGTTGTGGAGGAAACTTGGGGAGATCTTCGTCCAGCAGTGGATTGATAATGGTTGACAATGATGATGATGATGATATTAGATCAATACTACCAACACTAATTCCAATACATCACGCAACAGTTCTGCATGTTATTGTGCTCAATGCACAAAACTGCATTGTTAAGCTTTTTTACATATGAAATAAGCATAGCTAATTAAAGAATTTTTTTTTTGGCATGTAAGACAGAAAGAAACAATGGAAAAAAAATGACAGAAATGATGTATACTTTGTTAAACTGAATTTGAAATAAGTTTCTTTTGTTTTGTTAAAGAATTATGCAAATTAATGTATTAGCTAGATTGGGAAATCTGAATGGCTATGAAAAATTACTTATAACTGAATAACAATATTTCCAAAAAAATGGAGCTTTACAAATGAATGAATCTAGCTGACAAAAGTTCATCAGTGCGACAAATTTAACAAAAATGGTGATGTGTAACATATATATATATACCATTCTTCAAACAGTACCTGGACACACATTGGTTGTCTCTGTTTTGACTGCTATAACACATTTCATGTTCTTGGGATTAGACTTGCTATCAACAAATGATACACCACAGCTGGTGAAGTCTTCCATTCTTTGTGCTGAATGAAAATAATCTCATCTCATAAGTGTTCCCACCCATCTGATTTTAACAACATAGTGTCCTATGATTCGCCACTCCACTGAACTGATTTCTATGGCTGGACCAATTACACTGATTGCACTATGCAGAATAAGACTGCTGGCTGATGTTTGGTATTCACTGTCAAGCCTGCACGCCACCATACTCCAACAGAAATTGATGCTAGTGAGCTCCATCTGTAACATGCTAGACTCAAACCCTGCTGAATCCTGAAATTTCTAAGTAATAGTTTATAACAATGATGGTCAAGACTACTTACATACCACCTTTCCAAGTACCATACTATCATATGGGGGTCAATTTCATGCATTCTTCCAATGTACTGTTGGATGGGAGTTAAACTGTCAAGCTTCTGTTTCATTATGACACCACTGATAGCTAATTTTCAGTGGTGCAATTGTTGACAACTGCAAGAATTGACAGGAGAGGCAACATGATGTCTGGCAATTAATACACCTTGTAAAGCCCATTGATTTGACTACATGTATGATAAATTTATAGAGCACATGCCTTCCTTACATGCTGGTCAAAGTCATGCTTCAATGCACTGGACTATGGCAAGGGGGTGGGGTGGGTCCCAATTGATTTTTGAAAGGTAGTGCATAGGGTTAGGAAAAGACATTATCTACATGCCTTTACATTTTCTTTGTTTTTTTCACTTCAGTTTCACAAAATGACTTCAAAGTCATAAGAAAGAAACATGGAAATTTAGAGTGATGAGATAACTTGTTTCAGTAAGCATTCTGAAGAAATGAACTTCATAGTAAGCATGAACTTATAATGTTCACTCATGATGATCTAAGATAATCAGATAGAACTAGAAACACTGAAGTAGTCTATGAACAGTAATTCAGAAATATTAACTTACTACTAATGGTTCACAATATATAGTGTCTCCTAATAACTGTGCATGAACTTGCCGTACCCTTCCTTCTATGTTGAATTGGCAAACGAATCTTGTGGAGGCTATTATTGGCTGCAAAAATAAAATAATATGCATGTCAGTGCAGTAAGTATTATACAAAACCAACAGAACATATGTACTTTTATTAAACACTTTCAGGTTTGAAAATTGATATCATAGTTGTGAGACACACAAAGGGCATAGTGCTGCACTTTGAGATCACATGTGTAAGTTTGTGATGTACTACTGAGGTGAAGCATGTCAAGACGGAAAATCTGCAGCAATAAATTCCGTCTCTGTAGTTGGTGGAACAATTGGCTCTAGAGTGAGGAGGTGTGGACTCAAATCCCACCACCACCAAATTTGTGTTTTGACATTGGAACCCAATTGTGGAAAATGGATTTACTGGCCATTGGGTTCTTTGAAAAAAAATTAAAAAAAAGCGTGATGTTCCTTCCACACATAATCTTGAATTAATGTAAAAACCTTCTCTGCTCCAAAAAAAAAAAAAAAAAAAAAAATTAAGAGGGAGATGATGTGATGTACTACAGAGAAGAAGCCTATGTCAAGACGACAAATTTGCAGTGATAAATTTCATCAACATAGTTTAATCGGTAGAACAACTAACTGGTTCTGGAGTGAGGAGGCATGACTTTCAAATCCCACAACAGGCAAATTTGTGTTTTCCCAAGTTAACATGGAAAACAAAATTTTCATACATGAAGATGTGTAAAAATTCATGAGCTGTCCAAAATAATACTTTGTTGTCAAAACTTGATGAATAAATGTACAACTAATGAATAAATGTACAACTGATGAATAAATGTACAAGATTTAACAAGGCAAGTTACATTAGATTTGTCTATTGTAACTCTTCCTCTTGGTAGGCAAAAGCTCAGAGAATTACAATATCTTTGTAACTACACCAATTGTAAATTTATGAGATTTCATTATTGTCTTTTCAAGTATTAGGATGCATTCTTTTTTTTTTTTTTTTTTTTTTTGATGTCTTTAAGATTTAAATTTCTTAAATGTAAAGTTACTTATAAAATATTCAGTGAAATAATTAAGTGACAAAAATGTCATTATTCATAACTGGGATTAACTATGTCTTACATTTTCAGTTTCTTAATTTCTTTACAAGTAAAATAAATCCTATCAAATCATTTGTAAGAAGCTTTGTGTGATTGAAATATATACACTACATTCCCTCCCCACTTCTCTTTGTACATAAGAGGGGCTTGACAGAAATCCTTTGCACACTGTAGCTTCATGCACATTTTCCACATTCTGCTTCATGGATGCTGGATTCACACATTTTGTGAACAAGTGCCAGTCACAAAGATCATGAGTTCTTGTAGAAAATGTTTTATTTTTTATTTTTTTAAATCTGAATTTGTAAGCTGCAAAATTAACAACACTGTCTATGTTACTCACATAATGATTACAACACGGAATAAAAAGGAAGTTTTCACTTATCAAGAAAACTGAGTAAACAATGATCAGTGCAGAGCAAAAAAATTCTTTTTTACATCTTATCTGTGAATGAAAAATAGAAAAACAAAGGGTGATTGGGTTAAAGCCAAGCCAATGAAATTGGGTTCTGCTAATATGTGCAGGTCTAAAGTCAACCTACGGTACTGAATTTATGAAACATCTGTAAACTGAATTTGTTTGACATTTTGGCCTACATTATTTTTTTAATTGACTTAAATCTGTTAATTTTCTTGTTTATTTTTTGGATTGAAGTTCTTGCAACTTTAACTCAGTCTTTGTACAACATTCATACAGAGGTAGATGATGTATGTAATGGAATGCATATGAAATATTATAAAACATATTATGTGTTTTAAGTAAATGGATGTTGTTCTTTAACTGTTAAACTGAACTTGTCACTTCATTAGGAAATGTTTTTATTAGCATTTTTATACAGAAAAGCATAACAGATAATACCAGTGTTGCTCTACTGCATTAAGCACACTGCAACTGGAATGATGGAAAGAGATTTGTTTGATTATACCTCAGGAATTGCAAAAGAAAATTAATTTCTTTGAACATAAGTAACAGAAAAAGGTTGAGTGTTTTGTAGTCGGTATAAACCACTACTTTCAGAACATTAACACATTTTAACTAATATTAAGGCTTATTCTAATTTGTCCCTTATCAGGAAAAGCATGAACAGGTAATTTAGTATTTTACTGATAAATGACCTGTCCAAATTACTCAATATGTTATTGGCCTTGAACAAATGGATAACAAGGGACATAAAAAAATGGCTTATTCACAAAAATACTTGTTAATTTAATGTCTCATCTGATTTCAGCATAAACTAACATTTTATATTACAAAAATAATAAAAAAATTTTATTAAAGTAAGGTTCACTTATAAGAACCGTGGTTCATAGAAGAAAATCTAATTTGAATAAAAACTTCTAAAACCTTATTTGGTTTATTTTCACAATGAAGAAATGTAGAAACAAAGTCCAAAACCAAAATCCATTAAGTGATGTGAAAGGAATGTGAAATACAGAAACAGATGGCAAAATTACAATTTCATAGTTAATTCTTTTTAAGAAAATAGGAATTTACCTAACTACTCCAATTCACGAACTGAATTCAAATTCCAACAATTTCAGAATTACATGTTGCTGGAAATTAAACATAATTCAAACAATTTACATTGAAATAATGATGCAATTCCATAAAGAGAAGACAGGCACCATCTCTACTTCTAGTGGAACTACAGGAAGCTACAAATCAACCAAAATTGAAATGCATAAAACAATACTTTTTGTTGAAAATTTTCAGCAGCAGATTCCATAAAAGATATATTTCATATTGCAAACAAATTAAAATACTGCAAAACTTTTGAGTTTCCTTGAAATGAATGAATCATATTTAAAAACTGCGTGTGCACAAATAACATATCCCATAATTAGTATGTAGCATGTACACATGCATGCAAAAGTCTCATACCTTTGCACTTTCCCAAATAGGAGAAAACCATTACAGGAAAGCCAAAACATGTTCACCATGACAGTTTCGTACATACAACACATGTTCACCATGACAGTTTCGTACATACAACACATGTTCACCATGACAGTTTCGTACATAACATGTTGTATTTGATTTAATGATATCACTGCATTGTACACTAGAGTAAAAATGTAAAGAAAGCCCTTATAGTTTTACACTGTTGTTGTTTTTTAGTTTTATCTTATATTTACCATACTATGATTAAAATAATTAAAATATCCCAAAAAATTCAGCAATGAGTCATATTACAGAAAACCTAATATGTAAAAAATACTACGGCACTCAACAAAATAAAACAAATCAATAGACAATAAAAAACACAAATAAGTTTTTATAACAGATGTAAGTGGTGTGTTTTTAAAAATGCAAAATTTAGAAAAATATCTGCTACCTGTATGTTATCAACTTTCACTTGAATTCTTTTGCTAATTCCTGATGGAACAAGTATCTCAACAGAGCCTCCAGTTGTTGTATTGATGCGTGGACAGAATCCAGGCCCAGATCTAATACTAGGACCAATACTCTGGAATAAATATATAAATGAAGTAAGGACAAACAGCCTACAAAAATTTAAAATGAAAACACAATTTTAAACAGTAAGTATTCAAGAACTTTAACTGAATTTGATTTAAATGATATCACTGCATTCTCTCTCTGGTCCATACATTCTGAGAGGTGTTAAAAATTCCTTACTCTTTGATGATCACAAAACCTAGGATGAACTATTCGCAATATGAAAACTAAATGTGAGTCCCAGAATAACATATTATTACCACATGCAAAATTGCCACACATTTGTGCTCCGACTCTACTGCTCACTCAGTTTTATAGCCAAGTCAAACAAACAGTTTGCTTTGCCGTATCATGCTGGATGTTAACCACAAGCTGTTACTTCCCCCAGTAACTGTTATAAAAACAATGATTTAAGTTTTGAATCTTTGGGGGGGGGTGAAAACAACCCATTTATGACTTTCCATGTGCCACAGTCTTTTATGATGACTTTCCCAACAGATGAATATTGCACTAAAAATATAGCTGCTGACAGGGCTCAGGCCCAGTCAATACTTTTGATTCCCCTCTCTCTCTCTCTCTCTCTCTCTCTCTCTCTCTCTAAATGTATGGGTGGACTGTGGTTGCTATGTACATATAGTCACTTCATTTTTTTTTTCGCTGTCTTTGCTAACTAAGTAAATTATGTGCCGTAGAATGTTTTGTAAGTGAGGCTTAACTTCTCTGATGAAACACACCCATGTCTAGAGACTTTCCCAAGTCATGATATCAGTAGGGCTTAAGTAAAGAGGGATTTTTTTTTTTTCAATTTCAACCAAACTACAATCACTGAGCAAAATAAAATAAAGTGTCTGTTACTTAGTAATAACTGATGACATGGCTGTTCTTTTAAAAAAATTATTTTGTTCTGTTTTTAAACAATGGGTTCTCTGTCTCTGCTTGCTATTGCTCACCAAGCCAAATTCCAATGAGCTGAATATGGGATAGTGACCTTCAGAATTAGGTAAAACTCCAAAGTAAGGACTAACAATTACTGCAATGAAATAAAAATAAAACAACAAAATAATATCGTTACTAAGTTGCAATTGCATCTTATATTATGATGAAATTTTTTTTTCCCCTAGTCAACAGGTTTCATCTTCCGCCGTCTCTGGATGAAAGATGAAATATTTAAATGCAAGAGTATTTTGTAATACAAGATTTTATCTTCCAGATTTGTGCTCAGCTGTAAATAAAGCATGAATACATATATTCGTTATCTTCAAATCAATAAAATACGATCAAGATCAAGGTACGTTATTTTTTTTCACAGTATTATTTCAAGTGCACTTAAGTTTTAAGCATATTTCAATTGCAAATCATACAGCTCTTACTGTGAATACTCAAGAGACGCATATAGCATATTAAATCCGTTTATTTTTGTGGTGTAGTAAGCACAAAGGTTCGCCAAGCTTTCACACTCCACTGGGAGGCTTTTTCAAGGCAATGGTAGACATAAAAATGACAATAACTGTTAATGTTTCCCCACTAAAACAAATTATGTCTACCATTGCCTTGAAAAAGCCTCCCAGTAGAGTGCGAAAGCTTGGCAAATCTTTGTGCTTACTGCACCTCAAAAATAAACTGATTTAATGCGCTATGTGCGTCTCATGAGAAAGTATGGTGTATTTATAATTATGTAACTCTTACTGTTTACACATGTGAATACTTCAGTCCAATGAAGTATTTTAACTTAGTTATGGTTTGAGCCTACAATGCTTTACTGCATTAATCTGAGGCAGTTTTAGGGAAGTTTGTTTTGACATTAAGAAACTTACCATTACATATTTTTATGTTAATGTTTCCCCACTACAACAAATTAATATGAAATTAGAAAATGCAAAGATAGACCCAAAATTCAACAGATGCTCCATTAAATAACATCAGCAAAAAGGCAAATAATTATTAAGTTCTTTATTTTTCACAGTCATATCTTTCAAAGTAATGCAAAAAAACATTAAAGATATATGTCATATATTTCTTCTGTTGGATGGATTGGGAAACAAATTTCCCTGAAGAAATATTTTAAATAACATGGTCGGGATATAAATCTAAAGATGTATGAAACTGAATTTTCCTCAAGTGGAATAAGAATTAGTTCCCATTGCAAAACTATCCATCTTCAAGTTTGTAAGATGGGTATTTTTATAAGTTTTGTTTTTATCTTGATACAAGTAGTTTGTTTTTTCAGTTTTTTTATATTTTATGATTTTCAAGTTTTCTGAGCAGGATTAATTTGGCATCCATCTGCCTGTAACATCTATTTGACTAACAAAATCAAAAACACCTAAAAACGTTTTTTTTTTAAGTAAATTTACTGTGCTTAAAGGATTAAATAACATTTTGTAAGCATAAGACTGTATGATAAACATGCACTTACCCTACTTTCTTTGTAGGAAGACTACTACATGCAGCACATTGTTGTCACCATGCTGCATGTAGTGGTCAACTCACAACATGAATGTTGTGCACTTTGATTTTTTTCTCTTTTTATATACATATTCTTTAAAAGGAATTGTTATTTAACAAGTTATTATATTGTAATTAAATACCTTATATGCTTAAGGAATTAATGTTATATTGAAATTAATGCTATTGTGATGTACTTATAACCTGGTTTCAAGGTAAGATAAAATGTTTCAATAATAGCATTAATTTCCGTAAGCATATAAATTATTTAATTACAATATAATAACTTGTTAAATAATGATCCCTCTAAAGAATATATATATGTATGGAAAAAAGAGAGAAAAACAATAACAAGGTACACAATGTTCATATCATGAGTTGACAACAACAGGCTGCATATAGTGGTATTCCTACAAAGAAAGTAGGGAAGTGTATGTTTATCATACACTGGTCTGCAAAATTTAAGGACAAAAAGGAGAAATTAGCATAACAGCGGAACAAGCAGGCAGAACGGACTGAAAGACCCCTCAGGAGATAGACTAGGGTCCGGTACGGTTGGGCATGCGCATATATGCAGCATGACGTAGAAGGGGGAAGTGTCGGAAGGGTGTAAAGCACATGGGCGGTGTACGCTCAGAAAGTCAGTGAAAGCTATTGCACGATGTACATCGGTTTGAACGACATCGAGTTGCTGCCACTGTGTGATATGGCCAACAGGCAATCCAGTAGACGACATCTGGATGACTTTACCCAAGGTCACATCATTGGGAAGTTGGAAGAAGGTCGAAGTGTGACTAGTGTGGCCGAGGAGTTCGGGATCGCTCACAGCATCGCTTCACGAGCTTGGAGAACATTTCAAACGACAGGAACAGCTGTCGAGTTTAGCAATGGTCGTCCACGAGCAACCACGGCGGCGGATGACCGGTATATTGTCCTACAAGCAGAAGAGACAGACGGCAGACAGCGGGAGAAATCGCAAGACACATGCAACAGACAACTGAACGTCTGTTATCGCGTTTTAAACCGTGGAAAGGAGGCTGCACAAAGGTGGTCTATTTGCACGACGACCAGTACAATGTGTGCCATTAATGCCTGCTCATCGAAGATGGCGGTTTCTGTGGTGCTAGGAACACAAGAACTTGACAGATCAGCAATGGGGTCAAGTTCTCTTTACAGATGAGAGCCGATTTAGTCTGACGAGCGATTCTGGACGTGTATACACATCTGGAGAGAGCAGGGAACATGCAATCACACCTCCAACATCATCAAAAGGGACCGGTTTGGAGGTGGCAGAGTTCTCGTTTGGGGCGGTATCATGCTTGGTAGCCATACTGACCTCCACATCTTCCAAGGAGGTTCAGTCACTGGTGTCTGCTGTTGTACGGAGGTTCTTCTGCCTCACGTGCGTCTGTTTAGAGGTGCTGTGGGTCCTGAGTTCCTCTTCATGGACGACAACATTACGCCTCATCATACAGTGGCTGTCGCAGAGCTGTTGGAGAGTGAAGATATTCAACGCATGGATTGGCCCGCAAGGTCCCCGGACCTAAATCCAATCAAACACGTGTGGGACCTTCTCAGGAGTTGCTTGGCAGCACGTAACCAGCTGCCAGCAACGATTCCGCAGCTAAGATTGGCACTACAAGAGGAATGGGCCGCGATGCCTCAACAGCTCCTTGACAACCTTGTCCTCAGCATGGACAGAGATGTTGTAAATCCTGCAACGCAGTCAGGGGTGATTATATCCCCTACTAAAGACTGGATTTTTCTTGGCAGCTGCCTGTCACATGGACGTTTCTTTTTCTTGGCAGCTGCCTGTCACATGGACGTGTCTTCTGTACAGTTGTGCTCAAAGCTACCTTTTTAATAAAGTGCCTTTGTATCCTTTGGATTCGTTGTTTGGACGGTTTTGCTCACTTGTCCCATATTCTTACATTTTGGGGATCTTATGGCATGATTTGAGCCGATGTGGAGCACTTCTGCACGACGTTACATTCGAAAAACCATCTCGTCCTTAATTTTTGCACGCCAGTGTACAATCTTATGCTTACAAGATATTATTACACCCATCTTCTATGTGTTATGGTATTTTTGCTTCTATGTTAATATGATGTTATTTCTTCAGTATTTTTGCCCCCAGAGCACAGAAGTAAAAATTCAAAACATAGCATTGTAGAAAGTATCTATAATTATTTCATATGATTGAAAGGAAAATCTTGACACATGAAAACCAGCAATGAAAATATGCGTATATAATTCATTTTACAGGAGACAAAAATGTGATTTTCAAAAATCAGAAGTATCTTACAGATATGCCAGTGACAAGTATATCATTTCGACAGTTTTCTCCTGTGTCATGAGTGCATCGATGTCCTCCAACACACCAATCACATGGAAAAGGGCTTGAAACACACTGAGTGCAGCTGCAATATAAAAAACTTGAAATTAATTTGGAAATAATTAACTATATTTTCTGTTTTGATCAAACATTCTGCACCTTAATTCATTCTACATGCAAACCTCATCAGTATACAACAAGGGAACAATTAAATTCTCATTGTTTTGTTTCTTTTTAATCATGCATGGTCCGATCAAAACTATACAATTATTCAATTTTCAGGAAAAAAAGTAAAAAATGCCAAAATTAAATTATCAGTTTTAAGTTTAAATCAAAGAGTAAAAGAATCACATAATTAAAATCATGCTAGAGCATATACTTGAATTTCTAATACTTGTGTAAACTAGGGCATTTAAATAATGATAGCATATACATTATCACAATTCTATAGCCAAAAATACTTACGAAGTGTATGTGCTACAGTCATAAAAAGTGAAATTTGTAGCCACAAAATCTGGTCCAACTTTCATACGAACTGACAATTTTGCAGTAAAATGATCTGAAATAAAAAGTGAAGATTAGAAAAGGAAATGTAGAATTATAAAAAAATATTATGCTTAAGTATAATAAAGTAAAAAACTGAATTTCTTTGTACATACCTAGTTGTACAGTTTTAAAATGTGTGATGGCAATAAACAGTTTAACTTTGTATAAAGAATTTCCAATTTGTTAACTAATTTGTGAAACAGAGCATTAGTTAGGAACAGAACAAGAGAAAGAGGGAGAAAAAAGAAAAGCAAGTTGGAGAGATGAGATGTAGGAGATACGTGATAAAAGAGGCAGTATGAAAAGTGAAAAGAGATATGGGTAGATGAGAGAGATAAAAGAGACACAATGTAATTAAAATCGTAACAGAAAGCAGACAAAAATAACAATTTCTTACGATTGTAACTTCCCACTTATACTCTCAAATTAATATTATTTTATATCTTAACATAAATATAAATGGCTAACCTGGCATTAAAAGCCACTTTTTTGTACTACCTATACACCATTATATTGATGGTAAGAAAGTTTGAATTTTGTGTAACTTCATTGTCTTCTATTACATATACACACACAAAAAAAGAAAATAACTTTAATGAAGACTACCTAAAATAAATTTTGCATCAAGTACTTACGTTGCCCAGGAGGAATAGGAGGCAGAGAATCCGTATGTGGAGTTGCACAGCTAACACCATTGGCTGAACGTGACGCATTAGTCACTAAAGTCTTACCCAGTGCAGTGAAAGCACAGAAGAACTGTCCTTCCAGCACAGGAAGATTATCAATGACCAAATTCAGCTGGAATAAAAATTAAAATCAACACATAACAGTTTTTAAAATAATACGGATTTACTAAATTATTTTCAATAAAAAATTGAATCAATTTCTAACATAAAACAAATCCCATAAGCAAATAATTCATACATACTTAACTGTAAAAATTATATGTTCATGGGTAAAGTGTTTCTAAATGAAATGGCACATAACAAGGTTGATTCGTAAAGCATGATTATCTACAAATTTCTTTAACCACTATTTAGTCAATTCATATGGCATGATTATATCTAGGAATTTATTTAGCCAATATTTAGTTAATTCATACAGCATGATTATCTTGAAATTTCCTTGGCAAATATTCAGTTGATTTGTGCAGTATGATTACCTCAAAAAATTTTAGCCACCATTTAGTTGCTTCATACAGCATGATTATCTACAAATTTCTTAGTGAATGACCAGTAAGTGGTACAAGCAAATTCAGAATTTATAATCTGTTTGCTTTGAATATTCTATTGATTTCCCATGTGTCATGAGGAATATTTCTTCATTGCAAATTTTTGAAGATGACAATCCGTTTTTTGGTGTTAATGTGACAAGGATGGTAAGTAAGTCAGATAATATCCGAAAACGTGAAAATTTCGTCGTCCTGGAGCAAGAATCGAACCCGCATCTCCCAGATAGCGCCCAGGTATGCTAACCACTACACCACCCAGAACGACCAAGTCTAAGTTTCTGATTAATTAATCGGAAACTTGAGACTTGGTCATTAACTTGATACTTAATTAATTTCCGATTAATTAAAATGTTTAAGGGAGAATAATTAATTGGAAACTTGAGACTTGGTCGTTCTGGGTGGAGTAGTGGTTAGCACACCGGGTGCTACCTGGGAGATGCGGGTTCGATTTACGCTCCAGGATGACAAAATTTTCAAGTTTTCGGATGTTATCTGACTTACCATCCTTGTCATATTTACATCAAAAAAAGGATTGTCATCTCCAAAAATTTGAATTATATGGTGTAATCCCGTATTTTATTCATGATTTATCTGCTCCTCCGGGCAATCACGGGATTGGATTCTTAACCTCCAGATTCGCTAAGCATGAATGCCGTTTGCTAGCAAATCCTGTGATGGTTATATTTGAATTAATCGGAAACTTGAGACTTGGTCGTTCTGGATGGTGTAGTGGTTAGCATACCCGAGCGCTATCTAGGAGACGCGGGTTCGATTTCCGCTCCAGGATGACGAAATTTTAAAGTTTTCGGATATTATCTGACTTACCAACATTGTCATATATGCACCAAAAAAAAAAAAAACGGATTGTCATATTAAAAAAATTGTATTATGTGGTGTAATTCCGTATTTCATTCATGATTTCTTCATTGATTTATCTGTGGTACTGGTGATTTTTGACCTACATCGGTTTCCGGATGGGAGTTGGGTCGAAATAACACTATAAGGAGGCAATGGCGCTTTGACTAGTACAAATCTGAAGGATGTTTCAGATTCCTAAGCTAAAGCCTACTTTGTCTCAGTTGCTTAGAACTTCGCTGTCCTGGGTGGTGTAACGGTTAGCACACTCAAACAGAAATCGGGAGATGCAGATTCGATTCCCGCTCCAGGATGATGAAATTTTAAAGTTTTCCGAAAGGATGACCAGTCAGTGTTACAAGCAAATTCAGAATTTAAAATCTGTTTGCTTTGAATACTCTATCAATTTCCCATGCATTACGAAGAATATTTCTTTCTTCATTGATTAATAAATATTTTGTTATATTTTAGAATTAAAATGTTCCCAGGAAATCTATTTCAAAATTTTATTCTTGGAATGGTTACACCTAGTCATAATAATAATGTGTTACTGCACTACATAGAAATGTTCAGTGTAAGAAGCAAAGTGGAATGCACACTGCTATACTTTTGAAATGTCACCTCTCAGAAGTTTTACACAATTTCTGGTAACATTTATTTATTACCTACTTTTTGATTCAGCAATACTTAAAAAAACTAATGTGTTCAAAGGTGCTGTGAAGCAATACCCTAGTCCCATCCAAATTTCTGAAAAAAAAAATCCTCATATATTTATTTAAATAATGAACTTTATCAAAAACGTTTTTTTTTCTTGTTTGTATATTTATATTATTTGTAATGCTTCATTTCCTGTACATCAGTATGTTACACTGTTCTCTGATAAGCAGTGGCATTGCAAAAAAGTAAATGTTTGATACATCAGTATTCTGAAATTGCAGAATACAGGAGTGTATAGTGAAAGGTAGTGTTACATTTCAAATCACCAAATGAAGTGCAGTAGTGTGAGGGATTCATAGATGCAAAAATTTGGTGAATCAGAGTCAATACTCTTTTCATGTAAATCATATTGAAGTATGGAAGAAAGTAGTAATCAAATACACACAGAGCTGCAAAGCTTGTATTGTAGTCTGGATCAGATCAGCTGGCTCATTAGAGGTAAAGTGAAATACAGTTCAATGTCGAATTGCATAGTCTTGCTGCACTAGATGCAACAAGCTGATAGTAACCATGCTAGCCCAGTACTGTGTTGTTATTAACAAATATTTAATAATTATGTTATGGTTGAATATTTTATGTTTGGATAGTGAATACCTGATGAGTAGGTGTAACATCACGTTTACAGCAAATTACCTGTTCTGTTCTGATTTTTTTTTTAGTTCAAAAATCACTGAGCAGGAAAAGTACTTACCAAAGAAAATTTAATCAGGAAATTTATATTGAGTACAACTTGCAATATGATTGTGATGTTAAAAATGTATTGTTCAGATTCCCATGTTTGCTTTATTTTCAGTGGTGATGCTGCCTGGGATAAACTGAGGTGACATTTGCATTTGCCAGAAAAAGAAGCTTGAAGCATGAAATCTATGAAAAACATGTAAGAAATCTTGACTTTCCTATGCTTGGAAAAGTAAATATTCCTATTATGTTGAGTGATGCTTACAGATAAAAAATGAGTAAACAATAATGCCATAAATAATCGATTCTATCGCGTTTTGTGGGAAGTTTGAATTTCCATTGCATGATCATGACTAGAGACCAATCATGCTCAAGACACAGATTCCTGTGATGATTGGCATGGAGACATCTTCTAACTATGTGGAAAAAAAAATACTAACATGTTTCTGTATATGGGAGATCATATACAGGGTGATTCAGCTAAGCATGTACAAACTTCTGGGAGGGGTAGGTTGCACAAAGACAAATCGGAATCACATAGCAATGCAGGGTTGGAAACGCCATTTTCATGTGGTAGATAGCGTTGCTGGCCACGAGACTGCTCATACGTTCCTTCAGGATACTGTCATTAAGCCGCCCGCAGAGGTAGTAGGATGGCTAAGCTAACGAACACAGAAATGGCTGACATGCATCTCGCATATGGAGCAGTGGACTGCATTGGACAAGACGCCATGCAACTTTACCAGGAATGGTACCCGATGAAACGAGTGCCAACAAACCACCAACTGTTTGCATCAGAGGTAATGAGACATGGGTTCTTTCCAGGGGCCTTTCAGGTGTCAGAAATTATGGGTACCCACTCCTGCCATCAAAGAGAATGTGTTAAGTCATGCAGCAGACACTCCAAGTGCCAGCACATGAGCAATTGCTCATCGGCTCGGTCTGTCCCAATCCACCGTATGGAGGGTTCTGCACGAAGACCAACTGCATCCATATCATGTGCAGCATGTTCAGACACTAAGCCCTGAGGATTACCCTCAGTACATTGCATTTGCGCAATGGTACCTGCAAAAGAGTGCAACATAACCCCAATTTCCTGCTTCTGTGCTGTTCACAGACGAAGCGTGCTTTACACAGGAAGGTTGCTTCAATGCACATAATGCTCATGTATGGGCGATGGAGAACCCCCATGCTGTACGACCACGTGCAGCACAAAACTGTTTTGCAACTGTTTCAGCTGGCATCATCGGGGACTACTTAATTGGCCCATACCTCATGCCTCCTCGTCTGAACGGAAGGAATTACCAGATATTTCTGGAGGATGTCTTGCCAGAGCTATTGAATGAACAACAGGTCCATCAGTCGCTGCGCCGTGCAATGTGGTTCCAGCACGATGGGGCCCCTGCCCATTTCAGCAATGATGTTCATCATCACTTAAACATGACATTTGGACATCAGTGGATCGGGCGTGGTGGTCCCGTTTATTGGCCTGCAAGATCACCGGACTTAACATGCCTTGATTACTTCTTCTGGGGCTACATCTAAGGACTGGTGTACGATACCCTCATTGAAAGTGATAAAGAAATTGTAGCACACATTTCTGTAGCTGCTTCGGAAGTTCGAGACATGCCAGGAATTTTCCAAAATGTACGTGATTCCATGCGCCGACGATGTCAAGCGTGTGTTACAGCTCATGGTTCCAACTTTGAACACCTTCTGTAACCTCAATACATTTTGCAAATGTCTTATGAGTAATAAAAAGCATTTTGTTCCCTTACGTGCTGCTCTTTCATCTCTCGTCCGCTCTGTACACTAGCACATGAAGATAGCGTTCCCGACCCTGCATTGCTATGTGATTCCGATTTGTCTTTGTGCAACCTACCCCTCCCAGAAGTTTGTACACGCTTAGCTGAAACACCCTGTAGGTCATATAAATCTCCTACATGGGATAGGACTTCGCATCTAAGAAGCCAAATGTGTAACATTACTGGCATCCTCATTCACTTACATGAGTGCATTTTGAAGAATTTATAATAAAAGGGACTGTAACAAATTTGTGGTTAGGATGCTGCAAATTTCGGTTTAAAACTGACTCAGATACTCATGAGGTTTTCCAGGGTCCCTTAAGCAAGACCAACAGCAACATTAGTTATTTCTGGGCTGAGGAATCTGACTGATTATTTATGTGTGACCTACATTTGAATAACTATGTAAATGAAATTCAATTTCATTAATCAATGTATCTCAGCTAATGTATTAAAACACAACAAAACTCACTGGGGGGGGTCTATCTTTTAAAGATATTTTTCAGTATTGAACTATGAACTTCATAAAAATAAGAGACTAAAAAGTAAAGAGTTACATTCAGAAAACCAGTTCAATTCATGAACCTGTGTGATTTCTAAATAGCATTTTCAACAACTTAATTCAAAAATAATAGACTTACAAATTACTTAATGACAAAGGTTTAATTTAATAATTGGTCATAATATGCAGAACCTGGTAACAAAATTAAAATTATTTCTGTGTAAACAAAATCTTTGATACAATTTCTAATAATTGCCTTGATAAATGATCCGGAAGCAAAAAATGTCTGAAAATACAAAAGAACTCAGAAGATATGAAGAATAAATGAAAGTCCTTTAAGTTAAAAAAAAATATAATTTAATTCTATTTGTTATACTGCAAATGACAATGTAAAAAAGCAGCAGTAATTTTGATTTCTACAGCATTGTAAAACTCCAGCCATATTTAAATAACTCTCCGCACAGTTTGCAAACTTACAATTCTAGCAGTGGTTCTCTGTATCTGTGGTGGGTGAACACTTGTTATAGTTGTACACTTCCCACTTTTATAGGACAACCAATAGAGTGGATCTTGCGCAGCTTCCGCACAATCACTTCTAAGGCTGCACCTGAAAATGAACATAAAGGTATAAATATAGAGCTGGCTATAAATAAAATACATTATGTAGTAGAATAATATAACGGATAACCAATACAAAATAGAAAAGAAGAAAATAAAATGTGCTCAAACAAAAATTACAAACAGCAGGGGAAGCAGAGCAAATCCTTAATACCTCATAATTTATGGAGAAAAGGAGTGCTTATCCAGTATTTTTGTCTTGTTTAATTAAATAATTTTTTCCCTTCTTTTTTAATGTACATCATTTTTGAAATGTATGAATTGAAATAAGTGAACTGGATAATTTTTAACCAAAATTGATGGGCTGTGCCTTGTGACTGATCACTCTAAATTACCATTTCATAATGAAATTGATTTTGTTATTGATTGTTGCTACCAATACCAGGCATTCAGCAGCTCTCTTTGGAATTCACGATTTTCACATGCAATACATTGTCATACCCTGAGCCTTAGGTCCTCCCCATAAAAGCATACTAGTATAGCTTGGTCTATCTTATTACAAATAATACATTTATTCAGGGTTGATATATTCAGCTGGTACACTCTGGTACAGACAGCTGTACCAGCTGCTAAAATATTTAAATAATTCCACACTAGTTGACGAATAGTATAATAATTACAATAAGTGGCACAATTAATTAATAATATAAATTATATTGTAAACACACAGTATTGTGCTTGCAACTAAGCTGCAGTGTCACTTTTTCTTTACTGATGGCTGCTTCATGATTTCATTGCAAGTCTTTTTTTCATTTTTTAAATCACCAGGTTATCAATAACTTTGAACTGCATAGTTGTTTCTTATTCTAAATAGTTGAGTTTTCACTTTGGTTTCAGTGTCAACGTGTTTCAATTATTGGGGATGTTTTTTCTAAGTGATCTCATTTGCTGTTTGCTATGTCCACACATCCTTTCTTATGGTGCCACAACCACCCATGCTGCTCATTGGGCAAAACTATATTTAGTTGATGGGTTGGAATCATTCTGTGTGATAAGGATTTTCACGTTGCTTTTCAGGGGTTTTAACAAATCTTTTCAAAAATCTTGTTCCTGGTTCTGAAGGAGTCATTTCAAAGATATCCCTTTGTTTTTCTGCTGTACCACTTGTTAGTGAAGTAACAGAATTGTTGAATATGGAGAACTGTGTGGCTAGCTGTTGTTCACAAAAGACCTCTACTGAGTTCATATACGACAGTATGGTGTGGCTTCCCAGCAGATTTCATCAGTAGATCATTTTTCTTTGGAACCATCACACTCCAGGACACAGTAAGGCACCCTGTAACCAGTGAATAGTATTGTGCTCTTCTGTGAAACCATGTTATTCCCACTTTGGAGGAACAACAATGTTTGGACACTACTGTGTTCATAAAAGATGGTGCACCTCCACATCAGTTGGCAGGTGAAGGAATTACTCAGTCAAACATTCGGCAATGAACACATTTTCGAGGGTTTCTGCAGTCCTGCCTAGCCTGCTCACTGGACCTTACTCCTTGTGATTTCTGGCTTTTGAGTATTTTTGAAAGATAGAATTTATCGCACTCTCTCTCTCTCAGATCTGAAAATTAGTACCAGATGCAGTGGCCAATACTGACTGCGACACGCTGTGAGCAGCCATGTTAGATGCAGTTCTTCATTTCCAGCATGTAATCTCTTTTGATGGCCAGTCTATTGAGCAGATGTTGTCCTGAAATGTTTGTGCTGCCAATAAATAGTAAATTCATGCTCATGTCCATTATTTTCTTGCACCTGCAGCCACTGGTCCCCTAGAAGCACAATTTTGATTTTGTTTTTTTCCCCAGCTAAATCGTTTTTTCATGCCCACAATAACCTACCCACCAAGTTTCGTCATGATATCTCTATTTCTCGCTTTTCTAGAGACCCATAAATAGTGATACTTATTTCATATAACCACCCAGTATATTACATTACAATGGAATGGCTTCGTAAGTGTATTTTTATGTGTTGAAGATGAACTTCTATTCTAATTTTGAATGCAATGAGGAACACATGAAATTTAGTATACAACTTTATTTCTCAGTGTTGATTTGCTGGTCACGTGTACTGTCCCTATGCAGTGGACCCTAAGTTGTTTTCTTGATGTGAATGACAAGGCATAATTATTACTTACTTATAACACGTGTTTTCAGATTTTGTAAAAAGTAACACTAACTTTTCAGCAGGATACTTTACATCAAAATAAATTTTCTACTGAAATGTTGTTTTTAAACCCTCTTCTGCTAAAAGTTTCTCTATGATTTTAAAAGGTTTGTGAGCTCGAATTCAGGCACATCCAAATTTTGTGTAATATGCAAGTCAAGATATAAATATGTACATCCAATAAATTTTAAAAGCCTTATATCAGTTTCTTTTCTTGGAAGTCAACAACACATTGCCAGAGGATTTAATTTAATTTGCATCCATCTGTCCTGTGCTTGTTACACTCTCAAATACTTGGTGAAAGTTCGTGCAATTCCAAAATCCTGTGCTTGGATATTTCACCTCTGATGGATAGATTCTCAATCCATAAAAATCTCGGGATGGCTCCCTAGCAATACTTGGCTAGCCCTACCTCAGTAGTGGGGGTGGGGGCAGGGGGAGATGAGTCTAAAACAACTTTCTCAAGATTAATTCAGACTTGACATTGTGCCAGGGTCAAATAACTTCAAATACCCAGAACTGTTCTACATTATGTCACAACTGTTCTCAAGACATTTTGATCACATAACAAAATATCTAGTTGAAAAAATGTACAGAAACAAAGGGTTCCCATAGTTAGCATGTAAAGTTTTACATTTCACAGATTTAGACAGCTCACACACTATGTATGTGTTAATTATTGTCATCATCAGGTTTATTTTTGCAACAACAGAATTCTCTCTATACATAGGCAACATGTATTTTTTATTCTTGTAACAAGATAATTTTTTTATAAGATGTGAGGATCAAGAAAGGCAAATTACTTGTTTTCTAGAGAACACCACCCACAATATGGATCCTGAGCTTCCAGACACTCACTGCAGGTCTTGTACACCAGGCATTCTTGTACTTTGACCATTGTAACCTATAAAAAATCAGAAACAAAAATGAGAGTTGGGCAGTGTATGACATAAACTACTTTCTTTGAAGTAAATGTACATTTAACTAAATAAAATAGGTTTTAAACATAAAAATTAAAGCACATTAAATCACAATCTGAGGCTCAAACATGGGAAACTATTTTCTTTGGCAGAATAAATTTAAATTTTCTGAATAAAAACAAAAGGAATAATTATTCATTCAGATATGTACCAAGGCCTGAAAAATATCTGTAAAGTTACATGCCCAGCTGGGCAGGTGCAGAAATTATTTTACCTGTCCAGGTAGTAAAAGCTGGATGCTCAGGAAAATGTCTCTTAAGACAACAAATCAGAACCTTCTTTTATTTTTTTTTTTATTTTTTTGGAACTTTTTTAACATATTTTGCATTTTTATTTTAAGGGTCTGTATTCAAAATGTTCAATGCATAAATGTGTGTATCTCAAGTTTTAAGATGATGATGCTGAAATTGGTATGAAAATGAAATTAGTACTTGAGAAATTCAGCAATTCTGCTATGTTCATTACGTTGAAGTTTTCGCCCTTTGTCACTAAACATCGGCGGCTAGTTCCATCAGAAGCATGCATCCCGTCACAGTTTATAAACAACATTTGAAACAAAATCTACGTATGGTTCCAATTTTTGGACATAGAGCATAATATAATTAAAGAAATGATGTTCTTCTACCCTTAACAATAATACAACATCCAGTGATTAGCATTAAAAAGAAACATGACATGCAATGACTGTCTTTTTCTTGTAGTAGGAAATTCTATTCCAAACTTTTTTCTTTTTAAATTTAGTTGTCCAATCTGGGCAACCAGATTTTTTATTTACTTGCACAGGCCAATAATTTACATGCCCGGGCATTTTGGGTAGGATATTTTTCAAGTCCTGCTGTACACTAATTGAAATCATAGAAATGTAAGTTGTTGACCTTTTTTTCTTAACTAAATTTGACTCCTAGATGAAGGGACAAATGAGGGAGAACAGTCTGCATGTTCCCCAAACAGAACAGAATAAATGGCTGAACCAGTAACAGGGTGACTCAGAGAAATCTAGAGAGATGATGTGAGTTGTTGACACTGAAACAGTAAACGTCTGTCCATTTTGGGTAAGCTATGCCACTAACTACCCTAGACGAATGAAGATGTGTTGCAGTTGTGTAATGTGAAGCAAAATACTGTTAGCAAGGTGGAGACTAATATGCTTCGGTGGTTTGGCCATGTTGAAAGAATGAGTGAAGAGATGCTTACTAAGAAAATCTTTTTAGCCCAAGTGGTAGGACGGAAAGGCAGAAGAAGGCCAAGGAAGTCATGGGAGGATCAGATTCAGGAGTGTCTGCATGAGAAAAAGATTATGAATGTGAAGTATAGAAGATCTTGTGTATGGCATGTGATGGATGTCAGTGAAGCCCGAGTTGTATGTCAAGATTGCTGTAAATGGAGAAATTTGATATGGCAACAGTAAATAAAAAGTATCTGGTAGTTTGTATTTCTTTGTGGAGCTAACTTCTGAATCTCAGAGAACAGCTTAGTGATATGTAATACGTATATCATTGCCCTTTTCAATCAAAAATTTTCACACAGATTATTGCAATATGCAAAAAATGGGAATTTGTCGTTTCCAGACACAAAATCTACATTGTCCTGTGTGAAAATACTCAGGATCACGAGGGACCATCTGCAAGTACCACAGAAATGTTGCGATACACAGGAGGCCTAAGTTGCAATTTGAACACTGTTGTAAAGACTGACATCTCTTCCCACAGCTGATAATCCTAAAACCCAAAGAATGATTACACACATAATTGTGGCACAGCCATCCAATCATGCATCAGGCCCTGAAGATGACAATACTCCATAAGGGTCAAACAGGACATATCAAGAATTTTCTGACCAGGTTTTGTCAGTGTTTTATTTTCTAAATACATTACTCTTTGTAGAGAAAATATGACAAAGTTTTGTGCAATTTCTTGCTTGATACTGTTACATTCTTTTTCTCCCTACATTCCCTTTGAGAAGATATATTGTATGAGAAGAAATAATACTTCATTCTCCAACTTTCCCCAATTCGAAAACATCAACAATGCAAGCTTTTATTAATGGTGCGCTGCTTATTCCACGAACTTTGCTTACATTACTTAAAACATCGTGTCAAAACTGTTCTACACTGAAGAGCAATTGAATTAGAGACAGCTGGCGTTATGCAAATGTGGTGCTGTGGGCGGCCCTGTAAACGGAAACGACATGACGTATGCAGCGATCCGACAATATAAGGACTGATGCGACCGGAATTAGTAAGAGTCGGACGCAGTATGGGTAAGACGAAGGATCTAAGAGCATTTGATCGTGGGCAAATTGTCGGGGCCCGACGAGTGGGTCACTCCATCTCGGAAGTCGTGCAGACACTGGGATTTTCACGAGCCACTGTGTCACGGGTGCACCGTGAGTACATCGAATCCGGTAAAACCATCACTGCAAGGGCCAACTGCCGTGGACAACAGCGTGTGGATGAGCGGGGTCATCGTCGGCTAGCTCGCATTGAAACAGCGGATAGACAGGCCACAGTGCAAGAAATCACTCGGCAATTAAACGCTGGTGCAGAAAAACGTGTAAACAGCCACACCATCCAGAACCATCTCCTCGCTATGAGGTACAGAAGCCATTGTACCACGATGGTACCGCTGCTGACCGCACATCACAGGGTACAAAGATTAGCATGGGCGCGGGAACATCGCCACTGGACCCTAGACATGTGGGAAAATGTTCCCTGGACTGATGAGCCGAGATTCACGTTGGTACATGCGGATGGCAGGATACGAGTACGGCGCAAACTACATAAAGCGATGGATCCTTCTTGCCAGCAGAGTACTCTTCAAGCTAGTGGTGGTGGCATTCTCGTTTGGGGACTGTTTACGTGGACTGAAATAGGACCCCTGGTACGTGTGACATCGTCCCTCACAGGTCAACGTTACCGGGATATCTTGGACGACCATTTGCTCCCGTTTGTGCGTCTTCAACATCCCACTTGGGACCTCATCCTGCAACAAGACATGCACCGTGCCATCGCTCCCGAATTGTATCCGAATGGTTGGATGAACACTTCACCGACGTGACCTCGCTTACTTGGCCAGCTAGGTCACCTAACCTCAATCCCATCGAGCACATCTGGGATGCCATCGAGAGAGATGTTCGAGGCTCTGACCCCCTCCATCAAATCTTCGTGAACTGTGGGAGCTTGTTCACGGGTCGTGGATCCATATGGTTTCCCAACGGTTCCGGTGTCTTGTCGAGTCCATGCCGAGACGAACCGTCATCAGGGCGAAAGGTGGTGCTACACGTTACTAGACAGGTATCTCTAATTCAACTGCTCTTCAATGTATATGTATGTGAATAAGTAAAATAGGTCTACTTAATACAGAGCCTGCATGTGTTCTACATTTATTTGTTTTGGCGAGTAAGTATAGGACACTGGTATATCCCATTATTTCCATAGTTCCACATCTGGAAAAAAGTTGCTTTACCAAGTACATACATAGATTGTATTAAATAGTTGATTTTATACAATAAAAATGGAAGCCAACTCACTAAGAGTTTACAGGGCATTAATATGTACTGTATATTTACTTGCAATATTCATAGTACTAATCATTTTGGTTTGGGTCAAGTCTCGATAATACACTCAGTTGACAAAACATTAGAGATAAGTGTGATGGGCAGTTGACATGGGCATCCCCTGCACACAGTGGAACAGACCCAAAGCAAATGCAGGCGATAAATAGGCGGGCAGCAGAGCTTCCCAAGAGTGTATCGCAATCGACTAACATGAGTAAACGTAGTGATCTGAGCGACTGTGGTCGTTGGCGCATTATTGGCACAAGACAGATGGGTCATTCTGTCGCCCGAACAGTAAGAACCCAAGGGCTCATGAGGGCAATCGTATCAAGGGTGTACTGCGGTCTGCGAGTATACCATCGACAGACGTACCAGCGCCTAAAGAGCAAGTTGTGGGAGACCACACGCTACTGATGACCGGGGTCGACGTAAACTATCTAGGTTCGTACAGACCGCCTGATTGGCAACGCCGGCGCAAATAACATCCAGGCTAAATGTCGGAAGACCAAGCAGCGTTAACGAGCGAACGGGTATGGCGCACGCCGCCATACCCTTGGCTACGGGAGCGACGCCCTAACAGTGGGCCACTCTTGGTTGCTCGTCATCGGAAATTACGCCTCGTCTGTTGCAAGGAACACCAAAACTGGAACTCTGCAGATTGGCGCGGCGTCGTGTGGTCAGATGAATCCCGTTTCCAGCTGTACCAAATTGCGGGTGTGGCGTCGACAGCATGAGGGGCCGTGGTCCCGTCGTGCTAGGTCAGCTCTGTGATGGTTTGGGCAGCTTTCTCACTGGACACATTAGGTTCCTTAGTGTGCCTTGGGAGTTTCTTAACCACTGTGCGCTACCAGCATGTGCTGACTGATCACCTACACGCTTTCATGGCCCTCTCGCATCCTGCGGTCAATGGTCTGTTTCAGCACGATAATTCGCAGCCCGCCGGGCCGCAAACCATCCAGGAACACTGCAACCATCAGGGAACACTCATATGAGTTTTGAATCATCCACTTCCCCCCTCCCAAGGTCCCTCGGATTTGAACCCTGTGGAAGCCCTCTGGGATGACCAAAACATCAGATCTGCAACAGGCATGGCTGGCATTAACTCTATCTGGATAGGCAGAGCCGAAGCCTACTTTTCTTAGGGGGGCGCTTGAAATGACGCTCCTTCGAGTTCAAAATTTCCCACTCTCACGCAAACAATAGTATAAGGAGTTTTCACTTTCTTGTGCCTTCAACACCCCGTTATAGGATAACAGTGTAATGAGAAAGTAACGGTTTGTACGAGTATCGGCATAATATCCGAACAATTAATTCTTTTCGTGCATATGAAGGGTCCACACCTCACAGAGTAGGTGTGTAGACCCTCATATGCTCCCTCACGGAGTAGTGCACACGAGGGGTCAGGACAGTAGCAAGTTTTTCTTATATAGGAGAGCAAGACTTGAAATTACGCCCCTTCGAGCTCCACTCAAACAATACGTGATTTTTACTTTCTCACACACCGCCGTTATAGGGAAGTATTATGATCGTTCAAAAATCGCATTTCAGGTTTTTGACAAATGGTACTTTTATCCAAAATGTAAAAACTAAGTAAATACCCAAGATCTACAGGTTGTAAATACCAATTAAAGCGTAAACGTTTTGTGAACGCCGACAACACAACACTCCAGAGAAATGCAGAACGAAAAACAAACCAGCTCAGAACGAATGAGTTTCGGATAGTCAACGTAACAATAGGAAGAAGTTTTAGGGGATAGGGCTTGGAAAAATTCCATTCAAGATCAAAAGCTCAGAGAACTTTCTGCGACGGAGCACGAATGATTAATTAGCTCTTCATCAAAACAACATATTCGGAAAGATCATGGAGGTTCGACATATCAGCATATTGTTTTTTGATTTCTATGTCACCATTCACTGTTTTGGAAAATTCCCTTCATGGATATGAGATGTTCAGACCTCACAGTTATGCATGGAATACTAACTGTTTTCAAGAACTATAGATATTGAATAGTTGATAGCATGCCGACGGTAATTTACCCCTTATCTCCACGCAATAGCTCCCTGTTTAATTCTATTTAGCAACGTACATTTTGCAGCGCATTATGGCGCGATAATATTAGCATTATTTGAGCAACATACAAATAATGCTAATATTATCGATCATTTTGGATGCCCCGCCGCCCGAAGCACTTCAGGTGAAACGAACGGTCAAAGAAACCCGTACAGTTACACCGTAAAAACAGATAGAGGTCCCTCCCAACCCCTCTCAATTTAAGAAATACATTGGTTAATTGCAGGAGGAGGAGGAGGAGAGAGTGGAAGTGTGGAAAAGGAGATTTTTTTTTATTAATGGTTGAACAGGTTAGCCAGTTTTCGGGCTAGTTCGGGCCAGGGCTCTATCTTGCAATATATAATTTGGGCTCTGGTGGGCTCGAGCTGATATACCAAGGGCTCGAGCTGATATACCAAGGGCTCGGGCTCTGAAAATTGAGCCCGAACTCAGCTCTAGTCCACACCCTCAAAGAGTAGGGGTGTAGGTTTCTACTCTGTGAGGATGCAGACCTTGGTTAGCTGAGCGCAATACTACTAACTCAAGTCTTTAAAACAGAAAATACCGAAGTGTATAACTTTCTTTTACATATAATTTTGAACAAATTTATTCACATATTGTGCATTTCTATTTTTTACGAATCTCACATTATGAATTCACTATTTTGGGAGGGCAACCCGCACTCTCTACCCCGGTAGCTCTGTCAGACCCGTAGCCAGACAGAGAAGTTGCGAGGGGCGGTAGATGATTTTAGGTAGGCAAAAGATTGGCAAAAGATCAGAAGTTTTATTGCTATACGCACATATTGGACGAGCTGAAAAATTGTAGGTTGGGCGGCATCCATCTGATGTGACGCATCTAGGATTTCTTCACTGGGGTGGCCCAAAATATTAAAGATGCAGATAAAAACACCCCGGAGAAAACATTCCCAAAATACTGGGAAGCGATAAAAATATCTCCGCCGTATTAAAAAGAACGTTTCCAATTATTCGTAAAATATATACATTTAAAAACATGTACAAAGAAATATATTTTAAAAAATAAGCAGCCAATAACAACGAACGAAGGACCAAGTGATATTTTCATAGGGCCACCCCTTCTGAGTAAGCCAATGCACAGGCCTGTAGCTACGGCCCTGCAGGTACTCTCGGGCAGTCATCACAAAATTTTCATGAGGTTCATCTCAGTTTTAAGAAGATGTACTCGACACGTACGTTTGAACTAATTACCAGTGGTTGACTCAGAGCTCATTTAAGGAGACAGGGGGCTCGGGGGCTGGGCAGTATTTTCGCGCTACAGTATTAGTGGTTTCACTATGGGTGACCGAATTAAAATACCCAGGAGAAAACATTCCCAAAATGTGATGAGGAAGTCATATACATATCCCTGCCACATTGAAGTGTATAGCCCATAATTCACGGACGAATCAGCTTTTGCAAGAAAATATAAAAACGCATGGTTGAAAAATGGACACATATCCCTGCCACATTGAAGTGTATAGCCCATAATTCACGGACGAATCAGCTTTTGCAAGAAAATATAAAAACGCATGGTTGAAAAATGGACAACAGTTCAGTTCTGCTTATTAAAATTATATCAAAGTAGTGGACAAAATAAAATGATCAAAATATCATGATTAAATGAATTAATAATGTATGAAAATTTCTTCCAATCACAGATAAGTACAAAACATCTGTAATGCTTTCTAAAGATTTAAGGATGGATTGGGGTGGGGGGAGGGGCATTCTTTTTCCGGGCTCCTAAGAAAGAGGAAGGAAATAGAAATTTTTTTTACAAGGCAGTTTCTTATACCTTTTTCTGTGCTATCAGCAAAAAAAAAAAAAAAAAAAAAAAGAGGGGGGGGATTGTAGAACTGTCAATTCTTTAACCATCCTGGAGCCCCTTGAAAATGAGAGACCCGGGGCTGCATCCCCATCCCCCCTTTAAATAGGATCTGGGTTGGCTTTATATTAGTTTGGGCCGCGGGTGGCCTAGTGGTTCAGCAATCGTGACTGCCATGGTGATAACCTCAGGTTCGATCCTGGGCAGGTACGAACGTTCGAACCACTAAATACCCGCCATGCGTCGGATGGGCACGTGAAGCCGTCGGATCCCGGGTACTGGCTCCCCCCGGTAATAAATAAGGGCGTCTTCCTCCCCTTTCTACCTTGCTTCCGTGCCACTTTCCTATCGGGCACTCTAGCCCAAATCTCCTAGCTTCCTATTTCTAAGGGTTGTTTAAGACCTGGGGTCAGACACTTCCTTCCTAAAATCCTCTACATATGATCTAATCTGATCTTTATATTAGTTTAGGGCACAATTTGAAGGTTACTATGCCGACAGGCAAAATGGAAAGAAAAAGCAGGAACCTGCTTGTTTACACAAAATGACTTAAATTCATAAATAAGGCCTTTCTTAGTGTGCCAGGTTTTAAACCGAACAAGCTAACCAAAACCAACAAATGGAAAAAATATATATGTAAATCTTAGTTTCCATTACTCTCTTTTGATTTAGTTTCCATTACTCACGTGTGAATTTAATTCAAAGCAATACGACTAATCTGGATCGAGGGGCGGAAAAGATATCCAGAGTAGGCTAAATGCTTTAGTGTATAAAGATTTTCACTGTTCCTGAAGTCCAGGCTATTTTACAAATTACTAACGTTAACGAAAGCACAGTAAGTACATTACTTTTCTTGGGTGCAATCACGCGAATTGCAGTTTATTTTCCTTTCGTCTTCATGATGTGGCGAAGCAGCCTGTGTGGCGCCTGCCTTGAAGCTGCTACAGGGGTAATGATACCCACTAGTCTGTATCTAGTTTCAGGTTTAACAGATGATTTGCAAAGGACAGTGTTTTTAAAACACGATAAATACCATCTTGACGACTGAGAGATCATGAATAAGCATTTACACGCACATGCATTTTTATAGCTCTGAGTCATGTTTTTATTAGGTTTATTATTTTTTATATCGCATTACTTGACAAACCCTATGGGTTCTTGGTTCGCAAAAGCCAACGCGAGCGCAACACTTCAGAAGAAAGGACAGTTTACATCGTTGAAACAACATAGCAGAACAGCATTCTGAAGTACTTTTAAAATGAAGATAAAACAACTGAAATTTAAAAACTTAAATGCATATACATTAAAAAAAACACTTCTTGTATGTATTTAAGATGAAAAGATTTTTTATTTTTAAAAGCCCCAAGGGATGACAGCTTTACATTGCGCACAGTCATATAACAGTTCTGCGCAGAATTTCGTGTTTTATTTATTCAATTATTTAAACTCAAAGATTCCTTGTTAAGCAATAAAATACTTCCAAGAAATTTCCGAACAGAACGAAAATAATTACGAACAAAACGAAAATAATTACGAACAAAACGTTCCATAACAACGTTTCTGAAGTTGCTATGATTTGTTTTCAAATAAAACACAATTTGCATCTTTGAAATAGTACCGCAGAAGAAGAGCTGCTGCATCTGCTTTGAAGCAAAGTATTTCTAAAGTAAGAGAGGTAAAAAAAAAAAAAATAAAGAAAAAATAATAAAAAAAATACGAAAAAAGTTTAATGCATCGCTCGGGGATACTTCTTTAGCAACATATTACATTGTGTGTGTCCCCCATGAAAGGACTAGGGGCACTACAAAATGTCTCTTCCATTGACAAGAGCAGGGAAGTACGTTTTATCGGTCACGACGCTCTTTTCCCTTCATCCAACAATGTTAGCAACAAAAGACCTTGATGCTGCGCAATGCAAAACTATAGGACCGCATATGTTTATACCGCGCAACTGAATTCAGGAGATGAAATAGTCTGAACATCAAAGTTTGTTGCGGACGTGAAAAGCACAAGTATCATTAACAATGATGAGTACGTAAAACCACGGTGCTTCACTATCCTCCCGAAGTTCTTCACCGGAACTGAATACTTGAAATCTATTCCTGGTGGCGTTCTAAGGAGTCATTCGGCAAGATGTGCTTTACTCTATTGATCGGAAATACGAAGGCATCGTTTTAAAGAACGCAGGTACGTCTTCACTGCCCTCAGCACTGTTAGCCGACAAAAGGAATTCACTAGACGCGGGAATAACGTGTTTTCTGATCTTGTTTTGAAGTGGAAATTTTCAATGTGAATTCGCACACACGTACATGCTCGAACTTCGGCATTCACAACACAAAGAAAAGCCGTTGTAAGAAACACATGCGTTTGTTCTTTCGCTACCACAATTATAGATCAACAAAAAAAAAAAAAAAAAGAAAGAAAGAAAATCTCAAGGATTTGCGCCTCCAGCTTGTCTTGCAAATAAATGTTAGTATTTTCACCAAACAACGTTTTCACATTAAACGAATGATGTAGAATAAACAGATACCGCGTTACTTTCAAAGAAGATGAAAAATTTTAGAAACAAAAAAATTCAAAGTGAACAAAACCTCAAATTAACTCCCCAAAACTCACAAAACCTCAAATTAAAAAACAAAACCTCAAATTAAAAAACAAAACCTCAAATTAAAAAACAAAACCTCAAATTACCTCCCCAAAACTAGCTTCGTCCACAGCTCACTTTCCTAACACATTACATACACATAGAGTAGCTTCGGGAGGGGTGAGGGGGGGGGGCTTTAGAAAATTGAATGATAGGCCGGCAAATATGAGAGGGCGGCTTTAAGAAGTTCAAGGAGGAAAAACCAAGAGCTTCATAAACACACACACACACACACACACACCTTCTGGTTTTTTTTTTTTTTTTTTTTGAGGTTTAACGACCACCGTGAGCAACTCAATGGGCTATAAGCAGTCGCCCGTCCCTAATTTAAGGTCACTGGTTCCAGCGAAGGGAGAGAGCCAGTGCCGTAAGACAAGCACAACATCCATGCCTCACCGGGATTCGAACCCGGGCCCCATTCGGAAGAATGATCGTGTGCAGCGCGGACAGCAGCTAGACGGGCTGGGAGTGACTTAATAAGGTGCTGAAAGGTGTTCACAGGTATGTGGAGCCATGCTGACGCATCTGACAGTTGCTAGAGGGTGCGTGGTGGAAGATCCACAGGGTGAACAACACGATCGAGGTGGTCCCACAGACAGGGCCCGATTTACTACATGCGAGGCCCAGGGCACAAAACATTTTCGGGGCCCCCCTCCTTATTCTCTATCGACCAAATAATAGTCACTGTGTGCAGAGTAGCAGAATGTAGACGTACATGCGTACGCTGATAGTTTCCAAATCATTAGCAGGTTTGCAGATAGTTTTTTCATGTAGATTAAAAAATAAAAATGCTAGGCCTATATACAGCGATTAAAACACTTACTCAACGCTTTACTCAGATTAATATACTTAATTCTATTTTAACTGAAGAAAATTATTTTTCACATCTGAGTTCTTTTGTTTTTACAGACATTTCTGGCCTCTAGATTTTATCAAGGCCTGTTTGTTCTCAATGTATACGCACTGTATTAAAAGTTTTGTTTACACAGAATTTAAATTTTATTGCCAGGTTCCTCTTTCAGTTGCCAATTAAATACAAATATTTCCTTATGCATTTTGTAAGTCCAGTATTTTTGAATAAACTTGTTGAAAATCATATTTATAATTTTTGAAGGTTCGTTGATAGAACTGTTTTTCTGGATATAAAACTTTCTTTAATTAATCTCTTGTTTTTATGAGGTTCGTAGTCCAATATTTTAATATTTTGCCATAAAAGTCCATTTTACACACATTGCTGCACATTCAGTTAGAATGTACTATTTTGTCTTCATTGGAATCTGTAATGTTCTAATAATTATTTGTTTTATTAATTTTCCTTTAAATTATCTTATTCTATTATCATGGTTTGCGGGTTGGCAGCGAGTCTTCTGTTTCAATAGCTGTGTACGCAGATACATTTTATTTTTATACAACTCTGGCTGTGCGGGTACAACTGGTTGATCAGTAGTTTGTGGTGTTAATGACCCCCATAGACTAACTATAACAATATATCTATGACAAAATGGATGGACATCTTAATTTTAGTGAATATTGTGGTCTTGCAATGTACTGATTCTTGCGTCTAGAACATGAGAACAATGCATCCAACAAAAAATGTGAACTAAAACAAGAAAAAAAAAATCCATGGTGACCTGCACTGGACTTCCTCATAAATAGAGATGTGAAACTGCATAAACAAGTGAAAAAGTGCTATGGGAACTCCTACTTCCAGCTTCATGGTTTCTACCAAGATCAAATCAGTGCATCATGATCAATATATCAGAAAACTGCAAAACATAAAATTTTGTGTTGATGAGGAAGAGTCTGAGTTACAAAGCAAAAAAAAGTAATAACAAAACAAAAAACATAATAATCTGAAAAGCTGAGGGGAACACCTAGTCCGGTTCAATTTTTGGTAAATGTGTTGTACTTCGGTATCCTAAATTATTTGGTCAGAAAAGTTGTAAAATTAAAAAAAAAAAAGCATATTAAAGATGTTTACCGAAACACTTACCTCCAAGTAGTCCAAGGAGGATGAGTAAACACACGCTGCGGCGACAACCTGAAGCTTTGCTCTGTTGAAAGGAAGGTTTGCTGCGGCTGGGAATTCATGGGCAGAAGAGTACAACAGGAATCAGGTACGCTCTTGTCAGGAAAGAGTAACAGAATATACTGCTACGCTAAAGAATGTAGTTTGTAATTTCTGTCTCACTTTTAAAAAAAACATGCAGAGACTGTCTTCGTTCTTTGGTATGTAATTCCGTGATACGAAATAGTAAGTATGCACGTGCCTTTCTTGTTTCTAGAAAAGCGTTAGAGTAGGTGTCACTTTCTCTCTAACGGAAGTTAGATGGCAAGTCTCAAAGTGAAAGTTTGATTACTAAAAAAAAAGCTTCCACGGAGAAATGAGTTCATACATTCAGCATCAAAGAATCCCATGTGAAAAAAACAAGAAACTGTCCGATTGCGATGTCATGAACTGACACCGAAATTAACTATTTTCTGTAGCGTAGCACTACACTCTTTCCTGACAACAGCATACCCGGTTCCTGTTGTACTATTCCGCCCGTGAATGTCCTGGCTGCAGCGATCCTTCCTTTCAACAGAGCACAGCTTCATGTCAACGCCTCAGCGTTGTTTAAGGCCTCCCGCAGTGTCTGCTGACTCCTCATACTTGGAGTTCAAGTTTTTCAGTAAACATCTTTAATATTCATTCTAACAATGAAATTTTTTCACCATTTCCCCTTAAATTGCATATTTTAGAATCTGTACGTCACACTTTTTAGAAATTTTACAACTTTTCCGACCAAATAATTTAAAACGCTAAACTACACATTTACCCAATTTTTACCAAAATCTAATGAGCACATAATGCCATGAATGTATAAATTGTCCAATGTCAAACAAAACTGACAATACGATGACAAAGTGCTGTGTTTGGGCACCAGATCTTTTTATGTGTAATAACTCGTTTACTATTCTTTATTTTTAGGAATGAATAAAAACAATTGAAAATTTACCTCCTATATCGGGACGAAACAGTTGGGTTGAATATTTTTCTTCTACATTTCCTAGATGCAAAGTCATGTATCAGAGAATCATAATTTAAAGACTGTGTCACATCACTCTCCAAAGACAGCAGAGCTAATGACGCCAGTTTCATTTGTCGCATGGTTGATCGTAAGGGATTTTTCAGTCTTTTCAGCAAAGAAAATGATCTCTCACTTGTACAATTTGAAATCGGTAATGTCATGAACATTCTAAGTGCAGTCTCAGTGTTTGGAAATGTGGCTTCTAAATTGTTTACCTTCAAAGTTTGCAGCATCTGGGGAATGGTTGCATGCTCCCCCATCATTGTGGAGAATTGCAAAAACTCATCTGCAAACTGGTCGTCAAGGTCATTGTTATAGTATTCCTGCAATGCTTTTGCCCCTTCAAAAATTTCAGATCTTGATTTTTTTGTAAAAAATTCAAATTTTCTCATTATATTTTCATAAGCACTTTTTCTGCTTGAAAGCTGAGTGACTAAAGCATCACAAAGCACATAATAAACTTGAGTTCTAAATATATCCCTTGCACTGAGTTCTATATGTTCAATGTTACATTCATCTAGGTGTTTATTCTGGGGCACCTTCTTTCTTCGGGAATCATGACCATGGTATTGCACATTTTCAGACACTAATGTTTGAGCTTCCTCTTCATAGACTTCAAAAATTTCCCTTGTAACGTATACTCTATATTCACTTTCCTTTTGATTTTACTATCTCTGGTTATTTTATTTTACTATGTAAATTATCTTCCTACTGAACGGAATATTATTTCACCCGCTGAATGAGATCTGGCAATGAGTGTAAGTCATGACGTGGTGGTAGCTCGTATATAGGCGCGTTCATCGAGAAGTGAGTAGTTGTGTTGTTGTGTTGTTGCGTTGTTGTTGTGTTGTGGCGTTGTAGTTGTGTTGTTGTGTTGTTGTTGTGTTGTTGCGTTGGAGTTGAGGGTGGTTGGTGTTGCGTTGCAGTGTGTTGTTGTGTAGTAGTGATATATGAGTGCCTTAGTTGACCAGGAGTCATCATAATAAACAAGTTGTTCTGTAAGTTCAGTCTTTTTCAATTCTTAGTTTTGTCAGACCTCTGTCTGGCTGTTAGGTTTATGACTTTGATTACTTAATATAAATAACCAGCGTTGAGACTTTGTTTAAGTTCATAATTAACGAGTAACAACACCCTTTTGGGAATTCATCATTTTGAAGCTTAGAGCATTATTCATTCATAATAATTAGCTTAGCAAAAGATAAACAAAGCTAATTCATTATAATTGGCGCCCGAACTTTTTCGAACACGAGATCCTGACTATTATTACCCATGGCTTCCTTACCTGAGACAACTGCAAATTTCCACCTTCCGGCAAGTCTCGAGGGTAATGGTGTTTGTTTGGACAATTTGTACGAAGCCTGTGGCTCTGACTTGGATATGAATAATCTACACATACCCAAGCATTCTTCACCATTTCGGAATGCACCAGCTTCTTATCACTCTGAGTCGCGGGTCGTAGCTGAGGAATTCAATCCTCTCAGCGAAGCAGAATGCTTGCCCATTTCGTGCCGCATGCAGGAACAATTCATTTCAATGGTTTGGAGGGGTCTTTAAAGTTCCTCGAAGATCTGGAAGACCATTTTGATTTATATAATATTCCGGAAGACTGCAAGGTCCAAATTGCCGGAACTTGCTTGAGAGATACCGCCAAGACCTGGTATCGGCAGTGGCGAGGGTCGAACCCGGATTCTCATTATGAGAATTTCCGTGCAGAATTCTTGGAGGTCTTTCCTTTCGGCCTCAGTCGAGCTAGCCTTGCCAAACAGCTGTTTTCTCGTCAGCAGGGTCCCAATGATAGCCCTGTTGCATTTGCGTTGGAAACTACACGCCTATATAATCTATGGGATCCACATGCCAGTCATGTTGACATGTTGGATACCCTCGTACAGCAGCTCGACCCATTCTTACAAGATTTTCTTGAGGTTCGACACCCTACCACTATTCATGAATGCCTTCGCCTCATACGCACGTATGAAGAGCGACATGGCAAACATGCTGCAACTCACCATGCTCGGGCACCCCGCGAGGCTTATTACGAAAACCCTCAGCGGCATAATAGACAAAACTTTCAGCGCGAGCATACACACGTGCCCACCCAAGCTTCATACGTTCCACCACACAGAAGAGTGGCGAACCAGCAACGAGTTTCGGAGCAAGCTTCGGGATATCGTCATAATGCACAGTATGCTCGACCCCGTTCCACTCAGCAGCATTCGGAACGTTATCATGCTCAGGGCAATAATAATTTTTCTGCCAGTGCTGAGGGCAGACGTAACGAAAATGAAAATCTCAACAGACACGCGGAGTTCCCGACGCAGGGTGCACGCAATTTTCCTTATCGTGAAAATTTTCCCGATACCCGGCAGGGTCGAGGTTTCCGACCACATGATAACACCACCAGAATTCTCTTTAAACTTCCACAGGAAGTAGACGAACGAAGGGTCGGTCCTGCTTCCTGATACCAAACATCCTGACCCTAAAACAGTATTAGTGACTGTTCAAACTCCTCAGTTGCCTGATGTATTCTTGACACTTGAAGACATTATTGTCGAGACAAAGTTCGACACTGGGTCTGAGATATCAGCCCTAAATACAAAGTTTTGCAATGATGTTTTTTCTGCAATACATGTTCAGCCTGCAACGCAGTATTTGCGAGGTGCAAATAACGAAATCTTCAGTATTTCAGGAACTGTCACATTATCTTTAGGGCTGGGAAAAGCTCGTTTTACACATTCTTTCCTGCTTATAGACGAGCTACCCGTGAAATGTCTCATGGGTATGGACTTTATTAACAAGTTTCAAATAACTTTGAATTTTGTACAACATGTGATTTCCTTTCCGGAACCTGTCGAAATGATTCCGACGGTTCCTGTAGATATTACGAGTTTATTGTTGAGTGACCAATTGAATGAGGGGCAACGAGACCAGCTTTCTCTCCTTTTACAGGAAAGCCCTGGTTTATTTTCGGATCAACCTGGTTTCACACAGGTGGTTTATCATGTTATTGACACTGATGGTTCGAAACCCATTGCGACGAAACCTTACTCCTTGTGCTCCACATAAAAAACAGGAAATGCAACGTCAAATTGCGGAAATGATTAAGCAAGGCATAATCAGGAATCAACAAGCGCCTGGGCGGCTCCTGCCTTCTTGGTTCCAAAGAAACGACCAAATGAATTTCGTTTCGTGACAGATTTTCGCAAACTCAACCAAGTCACAAAAACAATCAATTATCCCCTACCTGTCATGTCACATATTCTAAATGACTTTGTCGTCAACCAAATGGATGTCAACTTTGGATTTGGCGAGTGGATATTGGCAGGTGGCAGTACATCCGGACTCGGTCGATAAAACAGGCTTTGTGACTCCTTTTGGGGCCTATGAATATTTACGTATGCCTTTTGGTTTAGCTTCTGCACCTGCTACTTTCCAAAAGCTTATGGACACAGTTCTCAGACCTGTCCTGGGTCCCCATGTGCATGTCTATTTGGATGATATTATTATCACATCAGAGACTTTTGACGAGCACCTTTCTCTGCTCAAACAGGTGTTCCAACTTATATACAATGCTGGCTTGACGTTAAAACCTAGTAAATGCCAGATAGCGCGGGACGAGATTGTATATCTGGGGTTGAAAATCACTCCCCACGGCTTATTCACTGATAATGAAAAAATTAGGCCTATTGCTGACTTTCCTCGGCCTAAAACAGCAAAAGAACTATCCCGCTTTCTGGGAATGACCGGATGGTATCAGCAGTTCGTCCCCGCTTATGCTACAATATGTGAGCCATTGTATGCCTTAAAGCGTAAATACAAGAAGTTTATTTGGACACCTGAAGCTAACGCTGCATTCGAAACACTGAAGTCTGCATTGACTCAGCCTCCGGTGTTGGCTTTCCCGGATCATTCTAAAGAATTTGATATTTATACTGATGCATCCGGAGTTGGTCTTGGTTGCGTTTTGTCACAAGCTGGGCATCCAATAGCTTTTGCGTCTCGTACTTTAGCTAAAGCTGAACGCAATTATTCAGCTACGGAACGTGAATGTCTTGCTGTTGTGTATGCACTGAATAAATTTCAATGTTATCTTAATGAACTGACAGTTAACATAATTACGGATCATTCTGCCCTTCAGTATTTGAATTCTGCTAAACACCTATCTCAAAGACTTATGAAGTGGGCTCTGAAGTTACAAGAGAGCAATATCAAAATTTCGTATCAGCCAGGTAATAAGAATCAATTACCGGACGCATTATCTCGCGTTCCGATTAGTGGGGTCCCCACCGAAACTACTCCTGGATGTCAGCCTTTACTTCTGATAGCTGATATCACATCCAGAGAGCAGATAATGGCAGAATTATTAAATGATCCAGATTTTGGGGATATTTACAATTTTTTGCTTGCGGGTTCGCCCCCCACAAAGTGATCCTTCTCTGGCTGGAAGGTCACAACATTTTGAAGTAATAGAGGGTCTTCTTTATTATACAAAGTCTCGGACTACTAGGGCAGAGTTTCGCCCATGTATTCCGCGAACCCTTAGAATGGCTCTTTTAAATGAATTTCATGACAAACCTCTTGCAGGCCATTTAGGTATTCGCAAGACCCGTTGTAAATTGCGGGATGTTGCCTATTGGCCTGGCATGTACCAAAGTGTGCTCGCATACGTTCAATCATGTCACTTGTGTCAGATTAATAATTACCGTAATGTAAGACCGGCCGGTCACTTGAAATCTAGTTCAAGTTCTCATGTATTTGATATTATTTCCATAGATTTATTGGGACCTTATCCATTATCTGTTAAAAATAAAGCTCGTTATGTTTTAGTACTAACTGATAATTTTTCTAAATGGGTTGAAGTTTTTTCCCATTAAAGCCGCTACGGCTGAGATTATTTGTAATGTCTTAGTTAATGAAGTATTTTCTAGATATGGTGCACCTAATAAAGTAGTTTCGGATAATGGTCCTCAATTTATTTCTGACATTTTTGAAAGAATGTGTGCGAGATTACACATTAAACATAAATTCATTTCCCCATATCATCCCCAGAGTAATCCTGCAGAACGCGTTAACCGAACGCTAGTGAAAATGATTGCGACTTTCGTAATGGACCACCATGAAAGATGGGATGAACATTTAGAACTTTTTGCGTTCGCCCTCCGCTCGTCTGTCCACGAGTCTACTAAAATTACTCCTGCAGAACTTTTTCTGGGTCGCAAAATTAAAACCCCTTTTGAAAATTTAACGGGGATTATCGACGAATTAAACCAGCGACCAACTCCGCAATCAGTACACATTATGGCAGAAAAAGCTCGTGTTGCAATGCTAGGAGCACAAGCGGCTCAAGCACGATATTATAATTCTAGGCGTAGGGAACCAGATCTTGTCGTTGGAGATCTCACTCTCGTGGAAACGCACTTCCAGTCTTCTGTTTCGCATACTTTAGTGAAGAAATTTGCACCCAGCTACGAAGGTCCATATCGGGTGGCAAATGTCTTTGAAAATAATATTGTTCTGGAGAAACCGAACAACAATTTTCAATATGTACATGTTGATCAATGTCGCAAGTATCACGAACGGGATATCGAGTTCATTATCAATCCTACTCAACCTTCTGTTCCACAGACTCAAGAATCTATATCTCATGTTCAACCGCCAGAAATTGTGGACGACCCACCGAACATTTTTGACGAATCACCAGTGATTTTTCCTTCACCCTCCCCCTCCAGACGAGTTTCTACAACCGCAACCTGATTCTCCCGTGAGACCAAGGCTCGATTCGCGTTCGTCGAATACTAGTATCGTTCCTTTCCCTCCAACCATTGCCAAGACTATTGCTGCGCCGTTTCCGGCTAACTCTGCACCAACGCGGGATACTTCTTCTTTGAATACCTCATCGGAAAGTATTCCTATAGGCAAATCCAAACATCGCCCTGCACGACCGCTGAATTACAGCAGCGACTCAGAGGCGTCGGACATTTCGGATTTGTCAGTTATGAATCCAACATTTAATATTCCACACCGTCCAGCACCACCAAAAGCTGGGCGCAAACGTCACTTGTCTCCCCAATCTGCTTCGCCGCAACAGCGACGAAGGCAGAAATCTTTGCATCCGCCCGGGTTTCGCCCCTGGAACCTCCGTTCAGGGCAAACAGGGCCGATGCCTGCTACTACTATCATGCCCCGTGGGCGTAAACGAAAACAAGCGATGTGGCCGGAGACACGTCCCTCCAAAAAGATACTGGAAGGACACAACGGGCCCCAGCATCAAGGGACTTCATATCCAAAGCCTGGGGAGCCCGTTTCTATCAGCCGCAGCAGGGATTTCCGGACCGCCAGACTTCTGACGTTCCTGACCGTTCTTCTCAGCCGCAGGGATTTCCAGACCGCCAGACTCCTGACCGTTCCTATCAGCCGCAGCAGGGATTTCCAGACCGCCAGACTCCTGACCGTTCCTATCAGCCGCAGCAGGGATTTCCGGACCGCCAGACTTCTGACGTTCCTGACCGTTCTTCTCAGCCGCAGGGATTTCCAGACCGCCAGATTCCTGACCGACAACAGACCGATGTTCCATTACCGTCCCGGAAGAGATCCAAGCCACCTGATTTCCCCAGTCCCATTAGGCCTGGAAAACGTTTTCGCACTAGAATTTTTTATGCGTCCTCGAGATAAGTAAGTTCTCGTGGACAGGTTCTTTTCTCAGTTTATTGTTTTTCCTGCTCGACCAGTTGGCGTGTCAGAATTTCTTTTTTTCGTGTGGGCCTATGCATTCTTTTTGTGTATATATGTGTGTGTTTTTTTTTTATATTTCTTCTATGTCCATCTACTAATCCACTTTTTTTGTATATATCTATGTGTTTAGGGGTAAAATAATAAAATTGTTACTGTTAGGCAGCTCCAGGTAAATTTCGCTGCTGATACAGTTGTTCTGTATTTCCACGCATGAGGCAAACGTAATTTGAAATGAAAATAATAAAATTGTTACTGTTAGGCAAGCTTCAGGCAATCTTCGCTGCTGATACAGTTGTTCTGTATTACAACGAATGAGGCACGTAATTTGAAATTAAAAAGTGATTCCTGCTAGGCAGAATAAAAGGAAAGTATGCCGATGCAGGTTTGGTTTGTTCTACACTACAAATTTCACAGTCGAATACAGATTCGTAAATTGTTATGCCAAGTTGATAATGTAAATACGGCTACCACCAAACAACAAATCAAAAAAAGATCGAGAAACGTCAATCATCGAAATGTAAGACTTACACTCCAAAATTGATAGATTTTTTCGGAAACCAAAAAAAAAAAAAAAAAAAAAAAAAAAAGAAGAAAAATTAAGGGGGAGATGATGTAACGTATACTCTATATTCACTTTCCTTTTGATTTTACTATCTCTGGTTATTTTATTTTACTATGTAAATTATCTTCCTACTGAACGGAATATTATTTCACCCGCTGAATGAGATCTGGCAATGAGTGTAAGTCATGACGTGGTGGTAGCTCGTATATAGGCGCGTTCATCGAGAAGTGAGTAGTTGTGTTGTTGTGTTGTTGCGTTGTTGTTGTGTTGTGGCGTTGTAGTTGTGTTGTTGTGTTGTTGTTGTGTTGTTGCGTTGGAGTTGAGGGTGGTTGGTGTTGCGTTGCAGTGTGTTGTTGTGTAGTAGTGATATATGAGTGCCTTAGTTGACCAGGAGTCATCATAATAAACAAGTTGTTCTGTAAGTTCAGTCTTTTTCAATTCTTAGTTTTGTCAGACCTCTGTCTGGCTGTTAGGTTTATGACTTTGATTACTTAATATAAATAACCAGCGTTGAGACTTTGTTTAAGTTCATAATTAACGAGTAACAACACCCTTTTGGGAATTCATCATTTTGAAGCTTAGAGCATTATTCATTCATAATAATTAGCTTAGCAAAAGATAAACAAAGCTAATTCATTATACCCTCACAAACTGAATGAATTCAATTAACGACTGGAAAATTTTAGGTACTTCAGAAATATTTCCTTTTGGATTCTGGCAAGTTTGATTTGCACAGTTTAATCTCTGAAGTATTGTGTCCCAAACTACTGTGCTGATCGATATTTCCATTGTTCTCATTTTCTTCACCAGGGATTTTGCTTCATCTCTTGTCTGTGGAGAATCCAACATTTTCTGACAGAAATACTAAAACTTTCTCTATTTCACGATAATTTTTCCTCACTGATCGTGTAGCTGCAGCATCTGCACACCATCTGGTAACTGACCGACTCTTCAGTGTGAGTGATGAATTTCCATGTGCTTCCTGGACTTTCTCCTGAAGCATCTTCCAACGACGAGTTGATGCAGAAAAAAAGTATAGAGTTTTTGCAAAAAATGTGAAAAAAGAGAGAACTTTACCACAACTATCTATGCTATTCACACCAACTAAATTTAAAGTGTGAGCAGAACATGGCACATATTCCGCTAGTGGATTGATTTCCCTAATGCGTGTTTGAACACCAGAATACTTCCCAGACATGTTGCTGGCATTGTCATAGCTTTGGCCTCTGACATTCATAATATCCAAGCTAGCCTCCTGTAGAAAAGATATTATGGTATTTGTAATGTTTTCTGCAGTATTGTCCATGGAATGGAATAAATGTGAAAAACCGTTCTTTTGCTTCACAATCTTTGTTGACATACCTTATGATAAAAGCCAGTTGCGTAATGTCTGGAGTAGAGTCAACAATGACAGAAAAATATTTTGACATTGTTATGTCATCAGTGATGGCATTAAAAACACGTACAGCCATTAATTCAACAAATTCATCCACACATGTTGAAGATAAGTAACTGGTGTTACCACTTCCTGGATTCCCTCAAATTTTTTGAAGTGTTGAGCTAAGAATGGATCAAATTCTGCAATTAATTCTAAGCAGCCCAGGAAATTTCCATTCTGAACAGATCCAATTGTTTCATCATCACCATACATTGGCAACCCACGAACTCAGAGATACTTAACTGTTGCAACAACTCTATGCAAAACATCTTGCCAGTACTTGGATTCATTCCGATACTGCATAACTATCTGACAGTCAATGCGTGCAGAAGCATTCATGCGTTATGAATAGTCACACACTGCTTGCCTGTGTATGTGTGAATTTTCATGCTCTGTAAGACGTTTTTTTTTTTTGATTGGAAGTTTAACGACCACCGTGAGCAACTCAATGGGCTATAAGCAGTCGCCTGTCTCTAATTTAGGGTCACTGGTTCCAGGGAAGGGAAAGAGCCAGTGCCGTAAGACAAACACAACATCCATGCCTCACCGGGATTCGAACCCGGACCCCTTTCGGACGAATGATCAGAGGCCATCGCCTTAGACCACTGCGCCACCGGGGCGGCTGTAAGACGTTCACTAGTATGCTTTTAGTCAGAAAAACCTGTGGATCCTAATGCTGTAGTGCTCCTAGCATACAATTTGCACATCCAGCAGAATAGTAAACAAGTTGATGGGGATAAAAGAAGCCAGTCGCGTTTTACCTTCTCATTATTTTTTTATTCTGAAAAAATTACCTTCTATTAGGAAACGTTTTTTTTTTTTTTTTTTTTTTTTTTTTATTGGAGGTTTAACGACCACCGTGAGCAACTCAATGGGCTATAAGCAGTCGCCCGTCCCTAATTTAGGGAGACTGGTTCCAGGGAAGGGAGAGAGCCAGAGCCGTAAGACAAACACAACACCCATGCCTGACCGGGATTCGAACCCGGACCCCTTACGGACGAATGATCTGAGGCCAACGCCTTGACCACTGCGCCACCGGGGCGGCGAAACGTTTTTTACCACAGATATCCTTCCCTGTGAATGCCAGCAACTTCAAATCTTGGACTGGTGGATTGCTCAAAAAGCATTCGCGTACTTCTGTAATTTCTCCCCATAAGGCAGGATCCACTGCATTCATTGTGGAACTTGTGCTCTCTTCATTAGATAAATTCAAAAGATTTCCCAAATTAGGAGCATCTGTGATGTTAGATGATTCTGAAGTCAGATTACTGGCTTCCAAGGTCAAATTACACTCAAGAGACCAAGAGACTCACCAGTAGTAAAATTCGACAACTAACTAAATTTGATTATATATAAAATTAACATATATTCAACATTCCATCTGACTACAAAAAAAAGCAACGCAAAATACAACCAAGCAAGGACGTTTTTTGCCAACAAGCCTTCGCGGTTACAGTTACGTCAACAACAAGCCGTGTGCAGGAAGTTAAAGGATCAGTTGAGTTTAGGTGCGTTCGGAAACACAAGAAAAGGCACGTGACTCAATGGAAGCGATCCTCGTTCTCAATGGCCACCTGAAGGCTATTAAACCACTGAAACTCATTAATGGCCACGTGTTTACGTGAAATTCGAAACTCAAACTCACTGTATGTAAGTACCACATCTATAAACACATGACTCATGAGCATGCAAAAGTAAAAATAATAAATTTTGAATATACACACACAAAATTCCCATTAACTAAGTACACATTTAATTCAAATTTGGGGGCCCCAAAATCGGGGGCCCTGGGCACGTGCCCCGTGTGCCCTCCCGTAAATCAGGGCCTGCCCACAGATGCTCAATTGGGTTTGAGTTTGGGGAATCAGGTTGCTAGGAAGGTACTTTGAAGTCTTCATCGTGCTCTTCTAACCACTATCCGAGATTTCTAGATGTGTGACACATCGCATTTTTGTGCTGGAAGATCCCGTCCGCCCCAGGGAAGACAATCAGCATGTATGGGTGGGTGTACGCGATCTGCAAGGATAGATTCATAACGAATTCGGTCAATACTGCCTTCCACAGGTATGAGTGGACCCAGAGAATGCCATGAAAACATTCCCCAGACCATAATGCTGCGCTCACTAGTTTGCGTTCTTCCAGCAATGGTTGAAGAGTGTTTGTTCTCCGATGTTTCTCACCTTATACGCCAACGCTTATCTGTTCGATGAAGCAGAAAACGTGACTCATCGTAAAAGGCAATCAGCGGAGGTCCAATTCCGATACTGCCGTGCAAACGTAAGCATTTTCCGCCGATGCACCTTCGTTAGCATAGGTTCAGTGACCATCCGTCAACAACTTGCTCAACAACTGTAGCGTGTCGATCAGCCCTCACGCACCTTCGAAGCCAACGTTCACCTCTCACATCAATAGCACGTGGTGCTCCGCAGTTTGCACGTCGCTTATTCGCAGTGGTGCTATTTCTCCGATCACGATATACTTTAACCACAGCAGCGCGCGAACAGTTCACAAACTGCGCTGTTTCAGAAATACTGCCACCCTTGGCTCGAAAGCCGATAATCATCCCTTTTTGCAAAACTGATAAATCGTTCCATTTATCCATGACAGCAACGAGTGGTATGTTTTCAGAATGCCTATAGCACACCGTATGTACCCACCAAGCCAGCTCACGACACGTGTCTTCTTTCATTGGCTAGGCGCTGTTGACGTCAAAAGTAGAAGGTGGTCACAATAATGTGACTCGACTGTGTATAATATTATACCCAGGCTTCAAATAACCATAACAGATATGAAAGGAATGACTAACGAAATTGTTTCCCGTTCTACACATTTGTTATTCCTTCAACAATACGAATCTCAGAAGACACAACCGTCGTAAATATGAAGTACGATTAATTGCGTTTAAACAAGGAAATAGTAGTATCAGGTAATGGAACTACTCTTAATGAAAGCTGCCCAAAAATTTAAAACTGAAGCCTAAAGCCAGACAATTCGCTGGCAATCTGACTCGATTATGAGGAATCACTAGAACTTCTTACAACAACACTGGTCGTATGCAAGTAACAACCTAAAGAATAATCTTGGTAATTCCGACGTGACGTTTATTGCAGAAAGTATCACGAGAGATAGCCAAAAATTTACATAACAGATAGTAACCAAAAAAAACGAAATATTAAATAGGCAATATACGTCACAGTTTCTACAAAACAGACTGAATAAACTCTTATTTTACATCGGATAAAATTTAACACGACACAGTTCCTATCTTAATCTAGGTGGCAGCAGTACAAACAAGAAAAAATACGTACGCATAATACTACCTGTCTGTGCACATAGTGTCTCCATTGTCTTGGAATTGCTCCAGAGGAGTACATGTGATAGTGGAAAATTTCACGTGAAAGTATGGTAGAATGACAATTGCTTTTTACGGAATTTTAACGTTTCTCCATGAAAGGAAATTTACAGAAAATTAAACTACGCTGAGAACGAATGTGAGCAAGAGACGATTACCATGATGTCCTGATGTAACTAAAATCAGCAGTGTTGAAGAAAATGCTGAAACAGTATTGAAAGAACCCTTACCTCTTGCAGTCCCATTCCTTCGTTTATGTACTTATGGTAATCACGTAGGGTTCTGGACTGGAGCAACTCCCCTATGGTGCTACTGCTGTTTGCGCAAGAACGACTCCGAAAAGACCTGACTAAGCAACTTGAAGAGCATCTTCCCTTTATCCTGCTTTTCACTTTTTCATTAAAGGCCCGGGAGAGTGTTTTCTTCCGTTGTCCTAATCCCGTTTCGTTTCCACAGTTGCCGGTATAAGTTAAGGTGAAATTATACTCCGAGTGAGTCAGCTGTTTACCCACAAAAGAACTCAACATAAAACGAGTGCGTTTCGGACGGCCTTAGGGGGAATCACCTACCCTGCACGCGTCATTCACTGAATCAAGCATGAAGTGCAAGAAAGCAGGAAGGGGGTCGGCAGAATTGGATTTCAGAAACGAGCATTTTCCCTCACGTGAAATCGCTTTATTTCACTTTCAGCGCTACTTTATACAAGGGCGACGGAAAGTGAAATTCCTTGAACAGGCCCCAAAATTTCTAATTGTAATATGCAATAAGACGTAATAGTAACGTAGTCATGACGATAATTTTATTAAAGCTTTATTCTTAATTTTATTGAAGTATTTGTTAGTGATGTAGTTCTAAATAAAACGGTGCCTTAGCGGCGAACGGATTAGGAAAAAATAGTCAAAATTTTCAAAAGTCCTATGAAATATGATTTGTTTTATTTAGCATTTTTTGTTAAATTTTCACCACTAATTACTTTTAACAGTTTATATTAAAGTTTCTTAATTTGAGCAACTTTAAATTAAAGAAAGAATGTTACGTGAGAGTTGACTTAAATAGCGTTCTGTCGTCGTACACGTTTCCTTTACTGAGAATAATATACACTGAAGTGCCAGAAAAACTGGTACACCAGTCTAATACTTGGTAGGTCCCCCACGGGAGCTCAGGACTGCAGAAATACGACGGGGCATAGACTCCACTAGCTTCTGGAAATATGCTGTAGGCAATGCACACAATACTTCGCGCAGAGCGTTCCACAATTCGGGTGTATTCCGAGGTCTCGGATTCCTGTGTTCGATAGCGCGTTGCATGGCATCCCATATGTGTTCTACCACGTTCATATCTGGGGACTTGGGTGGGAATGGCAACACCCCAAACTCAGATGAATGCTCCTCTAACCATAATGTGGCGTCCCGACACTTGTGTGGAAGTGCATTGTCCTGTTGGAACAGGCCCAACCCATCAGCATGAATGCAGGACATGAACGGGAGTACCTAGTCAGAAAGGATGCGCACATAGCGTTGGCCGGTCACAGACATTTGTAGACGTACCAGGGGTCCCAGTGAAGTCCAGCTAAACACACCCCATATCATTACGGACCCTCCTCCCCTTCCCCCAGCCGGTACAGTTCCCTGTTGACAGGCGGGATCCATGGCTTCATGGGGTTTGCGCCACACACGAATCCTTCCATCTGCCCGATACAGTTGGAAACGTGACTCGTCGGACCAGGCTACTTGTTTCCAGTTATCAGGTGTCCAGTGGCGTATAGCTCTGTGTCGTGCACCCATCAAGGGGACTCAAGTTGGGCGTCGGCTCCCAAAGCCCATATCGTGCAGGGTACGTTACACCGTCCGGACGCTGATGCTTGTTGAGGCTTCAGCATACTACTGGCCAATGGATTACGTGTGGAACAGAGAGAGAGAGAGAGAGAGAGAGAGAGGGGGGTAAGATGATGTGAATGAAGTACAACAGAGATGAAGTACATGTCAAGACGACAGATCTGTAGCTATACATTCCGTCGGTGTAGTTCAGTCGGTTAAAACAACTGGCACCAGAGCGAGGAAGCGCAGATTCTATCTCCGTCACCGACCAATTTGTGTTTTCACACCTGCTCTAAAACCAAGGCCAAAAAGTTGGAAAATAACTAAAACGTAAGGTATTTCGTCACGGGCGGTAATATGTTGTTTTTTCAAGAGTTACATGGTTTTTTTTTAATTCAAGACAACGGAAAACTACCCAACGCAAGAAAAACCGATCGCTATATCCAAAAACTTAGCTGTTGGTAAGGAACAAATAAATAACAGTAATAAAACGGCAGCTTAGCTTTAATAAGAAGTGCGCACATGGTAGCTGTAAGAGAACTTAACTACGCCAAGAAATGAATAAAGCAGTATTACCTCATCCTTATTTATTTATTTTTTCATTTCACGGACCAAAATTTTCTGTCAAATTCCTGCTGCTACCGAAAGTTACAATCACCTACTCACAGTGGTCAAATTGACAAATTTTAATTAGGTAGTTGCTTTTTGTCTATTCTTTAAACTAGGAGGATGTCATCCACCCCAATTCGACAACTGCGTGCTCAACATTGTAACAAATTTGTTGTATATTTGTAACACAACACTCAAGAAAATAATTGAAAAAAAAAGAAATATTAAAAACTTTTAGAGATCATCTTTCAATCGCTACAAACCATGTTACTGCAACACGTATCGTTTACTTGCAAATAAACTTTAAAACTGCGGTAGGACTTTTAGGCCACACTGCATAGCTAGTAGTTACCAACCTTGAGTAGTTACAATATTGTGGCATAACCTTATTAAGCAGTTACCAATCCTTCTGACATAAGAAGAAATACCTTCATTTACGCTACCGTAGGAATAAGTCCAAATACTGAAAACTGAAACTCTTGAAACGAATTCACGATGGGGAACATATGCAAAAACTATTAAGTAATGGGACGATGTTAAGTGATCGAGAAGAGCTGGATGAAAATTCTGCTTTTCGGTTGTAGGACGAACAACAACAGCAACGAAAAAAACAAAACAAAAAACGGTTGAGACGATATCATCAAGAGCAAACATGCACAAACCCGTCAAAGAACTGGCTTGTGTATGATCCCATGCACAGAAGTCTCCTGCTTTCCACATCTCGGATATCTGCCAACAATGGGGCAATAAATCTGGCACGGATGACATTTCTATCTCTCCCCACAAAATAGCTAAGACATTCTCGATTGCAAGATCCACTGGGCACATTGTTTATATGTTCCATTCTTCCTTCCTTTCTTCAGCATTAACAAGACGAGCAAAAATTTAATAACGGAAATTACACATACCGGCCACTGAATTAGAAACTTTTACTCAATAGCAGGTTGGACCTCCTTAAGCCCAAATTACAGGACGTATGCGGTTTGGCCTACATTTCACAAGGCATTGCAGAGTATCTATTACGTCTACAGCATACCAGGCGTTCAATAAGCAGTTCTTTAACTGACTCAGATTTGGCGGAACTGGACTTTGCTCCCCCGGATCTATTTTTCTAACATATCCCAGACATTCTCAATTGGGTTCAGATACGGGCTTTGTGGTAGCTAAGGGAAGACGGAAATCGTTGTCATGCTCGCTGAACCATTGCTGACCACGTCTTAGGCGATAGACAGTACCATTGTCGTCCGTGAAACAGCCGTCACGTGTCAACATTGCAGGATGGACTTGATCGGCGGCAATGTTCGGATAACCCTTGGAGGACATCCGACCCTCCAGCAATACCAGGGCATCCGTTCCGTACCAACAGAACGTGCCCCACATCCTGGCACCATCTCCAGAGCCTTGAGTTGTGTTTGTAAAGCAAGCTGAGTCCATTGTTTCATGTGGCTTCTGCCAAACTCTCTGCCTACCGTTCGTAAGTGTGTCGCGACTCGTTGGACCACACGACTCTATTCCAGTCTTCCGGTGTTCAAGTCAAGCTGTTCCTGGCACCATTGCAAGTTTAATATCACTGTAGACGAACTTTTTGGTTTTCGCAGAAATCAGCGGTTTCCATATAGGCATGCGACTGCCAGTATCGATTCTCTACAATTCCATGCATATAGTTCGCTTAGACATGGGTCGGTAACACCCTTCATGGAATGTGTCGGTCAACTGGTACACACAGGAAGTCCTGTTTCTCCGTACAAACCTTCTCAGATGACGGCGACCTCGTTCCTGGCATATTGTCATCACGCCACCGTTACGCCTCTTACACAAGCAATGTGGGTTATTTTTCCACCGATTAGAGATATCACAGCTTTGAGAAACCAGTTAGTTTTCAAAATCGTCGCTCCAGCCACAAGCGCACCCACAATTAAGCTCTTTATTCAACTACAAAATATATTTTGTTTTTTCTATCGTGACCATCACTACTGACGATTAATAGTTGGCTAGATCACGTGGTGATGCACGTGATCATGCATTTTGCATATACGTTGCGTAAGTGACGTTTACGTACATCTGTATAAAGCAGGGCCGGATTAGGGGGTGTGTGTGTATGGGGCTATAGCCTTGGGGCCCACCATGACCAAGAGCCCAGGAGGCATGCCTGAACAGATAATAGATAGATAGATAGATAGATAGAGGTTTATAAAATAGTTTTACTTTTGTTTCGTATGATTTCCACTTCAAGGTAGTTATTCGCCAAGGGTGAAGGTTTCATGATACTGTGTGCAGGCGGGATCGACGAGTGGTTTCATCTTCTTCATGTAATCCACCCACACCTCCCAATTTGCACTTGGGACCGTTAATAGTCGAAGTCCCGTGTGGCTTGATAACATAACTGTTAATGGTCGAAGTCCCCTGTGGCTTGATAACATAACTGTTAATAGTCGAAGTCCCCCCTGTGGCTTCATAACATAACTGTTAATAGTCGAAGTCCCCTGTGGCTTCATAACATAACTGTTAATAGTCGAAGTCCCCTGTGGCTTTTGCATAACATAAAAGATGCACTAATAAAAGTATACAATGCTAAATCATTAGAAAATACAAGATCCAGGAATCTTAAGTTTTTAACTCATGTTCTTATAAGACCAATGAAACATACAATGACTTATTACGAAAACTCTGCAGATAATTTATTAGTTTGAAGAATGCGCTACGTACGGTAATAATTATCACAAGCATATTGCTACAGTTTTGTGTTTTAACGGACTTCATAATGATTGCTGGTCATAATTCCTTGAGGGCCCACTCAGATGTTTTAGCCTTGGGCCCCACAGAAATGTCTTAGCCTAGGGGCCCACTATGGTCTTAATCCGGCCCTGGTATAAAGGTAGGTCTGTGTGTATTATGAAAAAATAGTTATTTGTCGCGATTAAAAAACCAAAATGCGGAGAACTCATTCGAGCAATAAAACTGCTCTCAACGCTGAATAAAGACATCGTATTCAGCATTTCAAAGGAGACGGAAACATCCATCGTTGAAAGCGGAGAGGGAAGAATCTACATAACCTGAAATACTGACTGTTCCACGAACATTAAGCATTAACATACTAAAAGTTTTTAAGTATTTACACGATATAAAAATTCATAAAAAACAACACTATTATATACTAGCCTGTTCCATTGCAGTTATTATTAAAGGTTATTTCACAATTACCACTATTACAATTTCATGTCAATAAGGCAACTATTGACATGAAATTGTAATAGTGGTAATTGCGTTTTGTTAATTCAGCAAAAGAATTGTTGAATCAACCAAAAAATGTTGTCGATATCCAGTCAACAAAAATGTTTGTTGAATTTACATAAGTATTTTGCTGAAAATTATTGTTGATTCAACAAAATTTATTATTATCATGACAGAAGGTTTTGTTCATTTGACAAAAGGTTTTGTTCATTTAACAAAAGGCCAAGGTCGATTATTGAGAATTTGTTTTATTTAACAATATGTATTGTTATCGTGATAAACCGTTTAGTTGAATTAACAAAATTCAGCCAAGGAAATAATTTTTTTCAAGTTTTTGGATATTATCTGACTTACCATCCTTGTCACATTTACACCAAAAATCGGATTGTCATCTTTAAAATTTGTATTATATGGTGCAATCCCGTATTTCTTTCATGATTTATCTGCTCTTCCGGGCATTCACGGGATAGGATTCTTAACCTCCAGATTAGCTAAGCATGAACCCCAGTAGCTTGACTAGCGAATCCTGTGATGGTTATATTCAAAATTAATCGGAAACTTGAGACTTGGTCGTTCTGGGTGGTGTAGTGGTTAGCATACCCGAGCGCTATCTGGGAGACGCGAGTTCGAGTCCAGCTCCAGGACGATGAAATTTTTAGATTTTTGGATATTATCTGACTTACCATCCTTGTCACATTTACACCAAAAATCGGATTGTCATCTTCAAAATAATTTTGTGTTGCTAACAAAACAATTTCGATGGAGTTTGGCTAAAGCAACAAAATAAATCGACAAAAAAGCTCAACAAAACTATTTTGTTGTTTCAAACAAACTTTTTTCTTCAGAGTACGTTAATCATCAGCCGCACGAGCAGTTCCTACGCTTCAATGAAAACCACAATTTCTTAACATATAGAAAGTCGTGAAAATACAACGTAATGCAACATTAATCTATCCACTCCACACAACATCATCGCACTTTTTCGCTGCTTGCTCCAACATTATATACAGCTCGTTAATATCTGTCAACACGCACACGTCACGCACCCTGACCTCAAGATTGTTGCCAACATTATTCAGTGAGCAAGAAAAATATAACGTTAAGGTTGAAAACGCTTAAAGAGAATGAACTAAAAATTTACATAGAGAAAGAAACTAAAAATAAAAGTTAAATTAGTGTATACGTCACATAGGTTGTATGCCAGTGTAGTACACGTTGTGTTCGGCAACGGTTCATACGAGCGGTCGGTGAAATGGGTGACCTGTCAGATTTTCAAAGAAGACAAATCCTGGAGGCCCGTTTAGCAGGAGCGTCTCTAACCATAACAGCCAAATTGTTTGGTGTCTCAAGAGCAACAGTCTCCGCGGGTATGACTACGTACTCAAAGAATGGCAAGACATCATCGGCGAAGAAGAATAGTGAGCGAACATCGAGATGTTATGAGAGGGGACCGTCTAACGCTAACATGATTGTGTATAAACAATACAGAACTACGGCATCAAAACTCAGTATCCACCTGGAAGATCCTGTTTTCAAAAAAACAGTCCACAGAGAACTTCACAAAGCCAACATCCATGGAAGAGCTGCAACTGCTAAACCTTTAATCACAGAGACCAAAGCTGCAAAGCGGAAAAGATGGTGTCATAAGCAAAAATCCTGAACAGCTGATAACTGGAAACGTGTGAAATGGCCGGATGAGTTCTCATTTGCGTTATTCCCAACAGTAGGTGGGGTTCATTTATGGGGAACTCCAAGGAAGCGTACAATTCGGAAAGTCTGGTTACTTCTGTCAAACATGGGTGTGGACCTGTTATTATTTGTGTGGCCGTACCTTTGTATTCGACTGGCCACATCATTAACCTACATGGTCGACTTACTGCCAGCGAATAATTAAGCATTCTAGGTGATCAAATGCATCGTACGGTTCAAACGTTGTTCCCAAAAATTATGACATTTTTTAAGACGATATTACGACCATGCAAACAGCCAGAACAGTCCGGTCTTGGTTTGAGGAGTACCAAGATGAACTTAAACATCCGCCGTAGCCAGCTCACTCACTCAACTTGAATATCATCGAACCACTGGTGGCAGTTTTGGAGTGTGTGAGAAGCAGAATCCTTCCTCCAATATCTCTGAAGCAATTGGCTGTTGTGCTGATCACCAAAAGGTACGACATTCAACTGAAGACTATTCAGAAGCTGTATGAATCTACTCAAAGAAAGTTTTTTTTTTTTTGATGGGAGGTTTAACGACAACTAAGTGGGCTATAAGCAGTCGCCCGTCCCTAATTTAGGACCACTGGTTCCAGGGGAGGGAGAGAATCAGTGCCGTAAGACAAACACAACATCCATGCCTCACCGGGATACGAACCCGGACCCATCTCGGCTCAAGAAAGTTGGAAGTTGCATTAAAGGCAAATGGTGTTCCAACACCTCATAAATAAAGACATATTGCCTATTTCCAAGGTGTTCACTTTATTTCGTCCAACCCCTTAACTTCAAATGCAGTTTTAAAACGTTCTTTACTTCTTATTTGTGCGCGAGTTGCAAATTACGATGTGATAAAATATCTTATGCATTATTCGGAAAACGACAGTACAAAACACGTTTCTGTGCATCATTATTATTAGCAAAGTAGAATCTGGTTAATTAGGCTATCAGTTTATTTGGGACAGTTCTTTAAGAACATAAAACAAATTAGCAATTTGGGATAAAGCTTCTCATAATTAAGGCAGCCACTTAACTGAGCCAAAGTATTCTAGCGTTTTGTGCCCCACTTCACCGGAATCTACCGTTGTTTAAAGTCAGTACAGAGACACTAGTTTGACGCACGGAATGCGTTTCCAACAGCTCCACGAAACTTTTTTTTTTTTTTTTTTTTTTTTTTGATTCGAGGTTTAACGACCACCGTGAGCAACTCAATGGGCTATAAGCAGTCGCCCGTCCCTAATTTAGGGTCACTGGTTCCAGGGAAGGGAGAGAGCCAGTGCCGTAAGACAAACACAACATCCATGCCTCACCGGGATTCGAACCCTGACCCCTTTCGGACGAATGATCAGAGGCCACTGATCATTCGTCCTTAGACCACTGCGCCACCGGGGCGGCCTCCACGATACTATCTGCGTCTACTGGAGATACTGCATCTTGGACATTAATATAATATTGGTTTCTAGTCCCAAAACAACCTAATAAATAATTACTATTATAACTACTACTCATGAAACGTAAACACAAACACACGCAGAAAAACCTGATTAGCACAGCATTTTACGCATAAACACCTACAAATATTTTCTAAATGTTTACTACTTCTGCAGCATCACCGCACAGAACGAAGGCGAAAACATAGGGATTTGGTAACACTCTTTTCATCAGTAGATATTCACTATGTTCACTTATAACTGTTAGCCAAAATTGCCTGCCACTCTGCTGCGAACAAAGATTGGCTGTTTACTATTATCTTTAGATAATTCTTCAAAAAACAAACACATTTCCATTTTGTCCTCCAGTACAGAGTTTTCCAGTTTGGTGAAATTATTAGCACATTGCATAGCAGGGAAATAAAGAAAGAACACCAAACTGGCTGCCAGCGCGATATCTGCGTCACCATACTGGAAACGCTGTGAGCCACTTTTTCTTTCTTTACTTATTTTATGCTAAAAGAAGAATAGACTTTTTCTGAAAATTCTCTTATGCCTCAGGGTTCGTAACATTTCTACCAGAGTTGGGCAAAATCGTAATTGAATTAATCGGTAATGCATTACAGCGCAATGGTAATGGAAACAGAAACTTAGGGTTACCATTACATGGTAATGGTGAACTGGTCATTAGAAGTACATGGTAATTGTAATGACATGTAAAAGTTACCCGTTGTAATGATTAACCATATGTTGGTAATTAACCAATAACTTATGGGTAACAATACAACGTGAATAAACCAGCAACGAGAACACCCTTATGCTTTGTATAAGGTTATTTGATAATTGTTCCACCCCTCGGACCTCAAATTCATGTATGTTAGGTATTGGAGATTGTACGTGTATGACATCAGTAGTTGCCCCGTCTTCGCCGCAAGTAAAGTGATTTGAACGAAATAATACATATGAAGTAAGTACGAATGGGATGTTTATTTCGGTTAGAGAATAATACAAAAATGAAAGAAAGATCAATGCCATTGTATGTGATCTTAGTTTTCAACAAAGAACAATTCACTGAAGCACACAGAAAAAAAAAAACAGTCAGCAAATAACAAATTGTGCATTAAACGCCAATGGAAACCACTCTGAGACACTCAATCACTTGAAATGGAAGGAATGAAAGGTCTGATTGCTACAAAATATGGCAACCACAAAGTGAACTATGAGTACAACAGAAAGAATGAGTAACCAGATCATTACAACTTAAAAAAATGACAAATCCTCATTGTAGCAGCGAGCGACTGATCCTTTATAGTATATACTTCACGACAGGACCTGAACCTTCTGGAACATTCTTGATTTACATAAAGCTCTCCAACTTCCCACTGCGCGATCATTCTGGAACATTCTACAAACGTCTAACCCATTCTTGCCGCTTCTAGAACATTCTACACGACGCTTCGGTCTGTATCTGCTATGTTGCATGGCCGACTTTTCTAGACATAGCTTTTGGCACACGTACATTTCGATAAACTATTAGTATGTAATTATTATTTTCAAATTGTGTAATTTAATTATCAAATAATTCCATTGCGTTTGAATGGCATTATTAAATAATTGAATTATATCCTCTTCATTGTAATGCATTACAGATTAATTCCATTAAATTTATGCGAACCATACTTGGGATTACCTTGTAATGCATTACACGTTAATTGTAATCTGTACTACCATTACTTTGTAATGCATTCCTGCCCAACTCTGATTTCTACAACCACTTTCCAAGAAAATCAATAAGGTCATTCCAACTCAATTTTGAGTGAATTTCTAATTTTGAGTAATACCGTTCCTTAGTTGCTCCACCTAGCTGTTCCTTAGTGTAAAACCTAGAAGGCCGTCTTAAACAGTCTTTATGCTCCTTAGTCGGTTTAATTTATCACAATGTAGGAAAGGCGTATGGCGCAGTGGTCTAAGCGCTGGCTTCTGACCATTCGTCCGAGACGAGTGCGAGCTCGAATCCCAGTTGAGACAGGCATGCACGATGTGGCTGTCTTACGGCACTGGCTTTTCCCCTTCCCTGGAGCCAGTGGCTTTAAATTAGGGAAGAGCAACTGTTTATAGCCTATTGAGTTGCTCACTGTGGTCGTTAATTCCCACCCCTCCAAATAAATGAACAAAATGCAAGCATGAAGTTTTTTTTTTTTTATTGGAATTTTAACGACCACCGTGAGCAACTCAATGGGCTATAAGCAGTCGCCCGTCCCTAATTTAGGGTCACTGGTTCCAGGGAAGGGAGAGAGCCAGTGCCGTAAGACAAACACAACATCCATGCCTCGCCGGGATTCGAACCCGGACCCCGTTCGGACGAATGATCAGAGGCCATCGCTTAGACCACTGCGCCACCGGGGCGGCAAGCATAAAATGTGGCGTTTTGCGAAATAGAAGGGGAGAAAAAATTCCTTACGAAGTATTGGTAAAGTGTGATCATTTTTTCTTCCCCCTTGTAGCACATTTAAGTACATCGTATTTCGATATCAAACGCAAATACTTTTGCTCCATGCACCAACATTTCACAGACTTAAATCAAACGCCAAATCGTTCTATTTAACTATAAGACAGCAGCGAAACGTAGTTATTCCTAGAAGCAATTTCGCATAAGTTTCGCATTATCTCGCAGAAGGAGAGAGGAACAGTAAATGTCGCCATTCGCAGGTAACAACGATACCTACGCAGTAACCAGTATAACAAGGAGAGGCAAACATCGTCGAGATTGGCAGGACTAACGTCGCAATCAAGTTGCTCTCATTCTGTCGGCACATTTCCCTGGACCGTCACATTGCTCGCAGTCATTCCGAAACCGATCTCGGCGAGCTATCTTCAAATTGGCTTATTGATTGTTCATCTGTTTGGATATGTAAATAACCCAATCATTAATGCCTGTATGCACGCCCGCTCTGCTGTGCGTTATACCGGCCGCGTAATGGATTCTTAATAAATGGAGCAATATCATCGTCACAAAACTATCTGCGGAATGCCATTGGTCAAAACAGCCGAGAACTGCGGCGAGGAGCATTTCAGAAATGCGTTGTTCCGCGTTTTCTATCGTTCCTGCGATACTGTGGGGGGAAGAAGGGGGGAGACCTTACTGATTTCAATGTGCTGTGCATTGGTGGTTGCGCAAATAGCTGCCTTCGAAATGAATCCCACCAGTGTGATAAGAGAATAACGACCAAAATTTGTCCCTCGTAGGAGACGCTAAAACGCTCTGCTGGTGCAAGTCGCAGCAGCAAAGTAAAGTAGTTCAACAGACACAGCGAGAGAGAGAGAGTTCTCGCGTTTTGCGTCACAGCAGATGAAAAATGGGTTTCCAACAGCACTGCCGTCTTTTAAAATGTCTGAGCAATATGCCGCGGCACTTGCCAGTTTGTTCTCACGGAACAGATAACAGAAGTTTTAGAATTACAATGAAAATAATTTCAGCGAATGTGGCCGTGGTAAACAGTAATTACACGAACCGGAATTTCTCATCTCGACTTGTTCGGAAAATTTTAATAAGACGTTGTCCGCGGCATACGAGAAAATATGCGAAGTTTCCCTTTGCTGACTATACTTCATGATTTGTTACTAACAGTAATGCGCTCACAAACAGTCTTATTAAAAGTTTAGTTTGATTTTGAATTATACACGCCAAGGTAAGTCCGATTCCCGCCAACAGCTTCACGAATGGTCACAGCCTTAAATATTCCAACACATTATTCGCCGAGAGGCTTACGCACACTCCGAATAATGTCTATGGAAAGAAACGGTCACAGGTAGCAATTTCGCAAAAAGGAAAGCATCGAACTACATACACCTAGCTGGTCTTAAGAACCAAAACATGTCAGCAGTTATTTACAGTGCTTAACTAGGTGAAAGCCCGTCAATAATGACAGGGGGAAATAAGATACGTAGAGTAGTTTTTTAATAACCAGGTTTATTTTTATTTGTGATGCACAAATGTGAAAGTATGTTTGAACATTACTGTTATATTTTGTCGAACCACCTGTTATAATTTAGTGGTTCTTTTGTTGGTGTGGTTTCGAAGTAGTATTTATTTACATCACTAGGGGCTGCACCTCTAGGCTCGCTACACTCGTTTCTAGAGTAGCTCTCGGGCCCAGCAGCCCGATCTCCAAATATATCACATGAAATAGAAACTGGAAAATTCATATAAATTTCAATTTTTATTGCATGTCTAAGCAAATAAGGCTTGTTATTCCGAAATTTCAGAGTTTTTTTTACTGTCGTTAATTTTTGGAAGGTCGGACATTTGTCGTTTGAACTTATGGCACTTACTAAATTTACCACTAAGGAAAACAAAAGTGGTCCAAAAAGCATTACCGTAAACCGTAAACCGTTATGCTAAACCGTTAAGGTGGACGTCAAGTAATTTTGCTTCCTATACTTCCAATGGAACATTTTTTGTACACATTACCTTCACAATCAGTGTGTTTCCCAAGGATGAAAATTTTAACATCGATTAAAATAACTTCATATTATAACTTATAATACTTAATATTTTCTAAAACGAAGATAATTTAATATAATTTTTCCATAATTATATTAAAAATCAATAACTTTTCCTTTGGTGGTGTTGGAACCAAAAAAAAAGATGGCGCGACCTGTACTTTGTGACGTCAGTAGACAAACAAATGTTGGATTGCATAATTATGGTTTTGTTTTAGAAAATATTAAGTATTCCAAGTTATAAAATGAAGCTATTTTAATCGATGTTCAAATTTTCATCCTTGGGAACGCAGTAATTGTGAAGAAAATGTGTACAGAAAGTTTTCCATTGGAAGTATAGGAAGCAAAATTACTTGACGTTCCCCTTAAACAACTGAGATAGCTTTACCAACAAAATATATGTATAACAAATTCTCTGCGTCACCACAGCAGCAGGTCACGGGACCAGAACTTTCCTCTGTGGTTATCGTGAAGACAGACAAGCCGTTCGTTTCTTTCCTTTGCGTCTTTAAAAAATGCTTAAAAATCAGAAAATGATTTTTCCTTAATTTTTTTTGTAAAAAAGGGATGATAGTTGTAAGTTTATGCTGTGAAAATTGCAATGTGTTATGATTTATAGTTTGCCATATATCCGTTTTTCTTAATGGATCCCATCGCAAAATAGAGAATTTTGTAAAATTTAGAAATTTAATTTCTCGTAAAATAAATCGAAATTCAAAAAAAAGGGCGACGAGGTGCAAAAATTCGGTCATGGCACTACATGCCTACAAAGTTTCGTGGTTCTGTTGCTGTTAGTGTGTCCGGAACGCGACCCGATAGCACTTTTTTGCTTACCTTAAGTTTGAAATACAATAGCTCTTGAAGTATCGCAAGAATTGAGAAACGGTTTATTTCAGCGTGTTCTCCAAACAATTCTCTACAAACGTTGTAAATTTCATATTTTTGTGTTCTACACATTTTACGCTGCGAGATAGGAAAGCAAGAGTGTCGTGAAATTTCTAAAACAGCGGCAGCAGCGGAGGCAGTTACTTTTTTTAGAATAGAGAGACTAGTGAGATTGTCTGATGATAAGTATCTTCAGACATTATCATATATGCTCTGTGCTAGAATTTTCACCCGATTCTATTAAAGGGATTGGCTGCTGCTACCACTCCAGAATGATAGTAGGGTATGGACTCTGGACACCCTTAACTTCATTTTCTGCCGATCTCAGAGGCGTAGCAAAGGATTACGCATTGCTTACACACAGAGCTGACATCTTTGCAAACATAACATTTTAATCTATTTACATGCCGTGACGGTTGAATATTTACATTGATGGTAGAAATAGACTTGGAGGAGTTGTATAACTCCGGTGCATAAATGGCAGTTGACACCTTGTTAGAGTTCTGAGACTGATATCCTGTTTTTGTTACATGTAGTTATACAGGCTTTTTCATCCGCAGAGGCGTATACTTGTTGCAATCACTTCACACTTCAGTCTGTGACAATATATTAAAAACACGGGGAGTTGTCTTTTATCTACCTGTCAGCTATCTACTTAGTTTCAGCTTTCTAGGCCGCAGCCTATTACGTCAGAATTTAAAAAGATCCTCTACTAACCGCAGTTAGTACAAAACTCCTCCTCTGGCAACTCAACCGTAGCTGAGTGCCTAAGTTTTAGGGTTTTAGGTCTCAAAATCCATCGTGCCAAATGACCTGACCTCTGTTTCCAGCGAAAGCTATACGAGCAGTCCCGCCAAAATCTCATGTTCTGCGTCCCTCAACTTTCTCTCATGACCCTGGACAGTGCATGACCAATCACAGGCTTGCATTCTGCCCCCTCCCCTTCCCCGAGTCCAAAGGCATCCCGTGCTCTCAGAGTCCCATCACCCTTCCTATGACATAACCCAGATGCCCAATACTGTTGCTATGGCCTCTGTGAATTCCAAATTCTTAGAAAGTCGCAACCTCTACCCGATTCTTACGACTTTGTCACAAAAATGGCTGCATTGTCTCCCTCCCTTCTCTTTCACTCAATAAGGGTGTCCCATTACCCGAAAATTCAGAGTTTAATCACTTTACCTTTTTTTATTATTATTATTAAATTTAACATTACCACTAATTTTTCTTTCAATACTGGCAATTTTTTTCTTCTCTTTTTTTGTACATCACTCCACGTCATCACAATTACAACCCTAAAAAAAGTACTACGTCAAACAGTTGTTACGTCAAACGCTGAAATAATTCGCAGTTTCCATTCAAGAAACTACCTGCTCGACAACACGAAAAGCTAAGCGGGACATCACAAATATTTCTTTCTTAGTTGGTGCTATGGTGACGAGACGACGTCACACAATTATATCCGGGAAGCAGTCTCCATTCACTGAACACCTGCACGAAAAAAGCTAAGCGTGACGTCACAAGTATTTCTTTCTCAGTTGGTGCAATGGTGATAGCGTCACATAATTATATCCGGGAAACCGTTTACATTCACTGAATACCGGAACAAAAACACGATAACTAAGCGTGTCGTCACAAACATTTCTTTCTCAGTTGTTGTCAAGTTAATGATGTCTCATAATTTAGTTCAGAACGCAGTTTCCATTCACTGAACACCTGCACGAAAGCATCTAAAGCTACGCGTGACGTCATAAATATTTCTTTCTCGGTTGTTGCTATGGTGATGATTCCATTGCGCCACCAAAATAAGACACATGTTCAGAGAAAGCAAATTATATTGTTTGTTATTGCGAGAATGTTACAGCTGAAACCTTTGAGACCAGTTTCTCAAGGTTGTCCGTCCTCCCCTCCTCGAGGCCCTCATGATTTTGAAAAAAAAAAGAACTGTTTCTCACACATGCTTTTTTTCGCATCTATTAAATTCATGTAGAGAATGTCTTACCCCAATTTTATTCAAATGTAAGAACAGAATTTGCGAGAGGGAACTAATTTAACAGATGTAGATCTCATATTCATGAAATAAAGAGTCATTAAAATTTTGGAGGTACTTTTCATTGATCGTGTCTGGCCCAACAAAAGTTCCTATACAACCCATTTCACACAAAACTCTTATTTCATCAATTATATCACATGCGAGCGTTCGATTTCATAGATACAATAATGTGAGTGACATATTTTCCGCATTTCCAAACAAATCGGCCACTCACGGTATATTGTTAATGCTCCTGAGAAAACGAAACCCTGTATTTTATAGCGACGTTTCATTTTTGCGTGAACCGTTTCATCAAAAATTAATTCTTTGAACGTTAACAAGAATTACGCACAAAAAGGGAGGGAGCCAAAGAAAGGCAACTCAAGTAGAAGATTGTAAACATCCACAAATATTAAAAGCAATGTTTAACATTCAAGATTTCCAACTAACGGAGACATCACGTACATAAACAAAGTGAAAATCTTGGTTTTGCGTAGATCTACTTCAATTCAAAGAGAAAAACACCAAAAAAGTCTCTTACGAATAAATGTATCCTAACATCTACGTATAAATAAACATTGAATGTATTACAGGGCTGTTCCAGTGGCGTAAGTACTAACACCGTAGCCCCCGAAGCTGCGGGGGGGGGCGCAAGTAACTAAGGGGCGTACTACAGCTGCCAGTTGTAGTTTTAAGAAAAATTCGAACATGCACAATAATTAACCCAAAGATTCATATTTTGCTTTAAGATATATTTAGCTTTGCCTAAATAAATGCCTAATTTCACTTTTAAAACACTCAATGTCCTACAGATTGAAAGTGGTCGGCTCTTTGATTTGGAGTTGTAATACGATTCCTCTGCCATGGGTTGTAAATAATACGATCGCTCTCCAATCGCCCTCTCTGCGCTGAGAAAAAGGGCGAGGCCACAGTGGGATTCCTAGTGGAGGATGTGGGAAAACAGTCAGTTACCTAGGGTTACGTGCACGACAGGCACCAACATTTATTCACAGCAGTCGCACATCTGCTATGTGTAAGAGGGTGATTTCTTCAAGTGATTTATTTTAGTTTTGGACAAGGCAATTACACGTATTGTCAAATCTATTACTTAAAAAGTTAAAACTACAGGGCTCTAGGTACCACCATTACTTTTGCAGACACTATCCTTGACTTCTAACCCCCCCCCCCCCAACACACACACAGCGTAAAATGCATCTTCCCTTGTGTTCGAAATGCTGGAAAAATTACTGTGCTTAGGGGTGCTGAAGTAAATCTTGCACGGGGGGCACATTGTGCTAGGCTAGCTACGCCACTGGGCTGTTCACCGTGCTTCTTTTTCTTTCACTGTCCTGTCACAAGGGTTCGTTAAATCCTCGCTTGAGAGGCATTTAAAAGTTACGGGGTTTTAACGGTAATTTTCTCCGATTAAGAAACAACTAAAATATTAGCTAAAGTGAATACTCTCTACTTTTTAGTAAAGAGTAAGTTTATTCAGTGAAGCATATAGGGAAAGTCACTTTGTTCGGATTTGCTTACGTTTCTCTATATTATTAATACGTTGATCTGCTTCGCCTTATTATTCCAATAGGCTTCCTTCTCAGTTACCTCGCTGCTAGGTTTCCCTTCCCAACCATTTTCTTTCAATCTGCCATCACGTCACGAAAAGAAAATCTTTCCCCGTTCTCTGGAGTGCAGAGAATTTCCCTCCAAAAACTACTCGGTTTCAAGACTCAGATGAATCTCTCCTTCTTGTGTCTTCTCTCCTCTGCGTGCTGGATCTAGACACCCCCTGTGTTTTTCCCCTCTTCATAGAAAGAGTGTGAATTACTTTTATTGCCTCCTCTCACGGACCATTTGGTCAGTAAGATGCCAACCTTGCTCTCTCACGAACCCATCGCTAAAGTTACTTCGCAGTGCATTTTTTGTTGCAGACCCCGGCTATCAATCACCTCTTTGACCCAACGTGAGAGTTCCCTCATTAAACTGGTAAGAATTTCTTGATGCTCTCCCTACAAAGATGCACCGTTGTCCACGGTGCAATAAAACGAAAAGTTGGACATCCGTTTGCATGGAGAACGGCCAGTACAGCCTAATTAACACAGCTGGTAAGGTATAGGAAAGGGACCGTCTCCAAGACTTCTTTGAAGCACTTACGAAAACGATTTTAACTTACAAGATATTAAGTTATTTTTGTTTACTGTTGGTAAAGCCAATGAACCCAAAGTTATAACGGATCACATTAAAAGTTTGTTAAATATCTTTCAAATGTTTTGTTTTATCTGTTTCAAAATACAGAAATGGGGGAAACTGTACCACCCAGAGAGAAAACTGCGCATCAAGAAAAGCAGAAAAGAAATGTTTAAGTCGTGAGCATCCCTTTATCCCCAATCGATCCAAAACATTTTTTTTTTTTTTGTGCTTCGCATCGACAAAATCATCGTCACAAATACAAACATATATTACACCACCTAAAAGAAACATTTTCTATCAGAAAAATAAAAAACAAAACGTGAAAAATTCAAGTTATGTTAACATCTATCCAACATATTAAGATTTTTCCAATACGATCCCATGTATGAGGGCTACAAACACCCCGACGGACAAAGCGATAATGAGAATTCATTATTTTTAATGCTATCCATCTTTCCCGACAGCAGTACAGTAAATCCCATGCAAAAAATTTTGATGTAACGGAAATGGGTAACTTGAAGTAATCAAAACCATTGTTGAATTCTGATTTTTGAATGCTGTCATATCAAGTAAAGCAACAATAATTGTTCCTCAACAATATAGTTTACAAAACTATCGGCGAGCATTATTTCATCACGTTTTACAGAAACGTAACAATATTTCATTGCAATCTGCATAAATTACGAGAACCTCATGCTCAATGTGAAAGTCATTACAAAAATGCATTTTTGATGCTATGAAAACGGTTCGTCGTAACGAAATTTTGCTTCCTATCGATCCCTAAGGGAGGTTACTCGCTATTGACCAGAGCTGTAAAATGATGTATAACACAATTGGATGTAGATATCCTAGACCAAAAGTTACAAATTACCCTGACCAACACACTAGCGATTCATCTTTTATTTCTATCTTGAGGTCAGATTTTAGCTTGCGTGTGCGCTGATGGGCTTCGTAGCTACTTCACATTTCATCGATGTCAGGGTCGTTTCTTACGTTCGTCTAAATCTGAACGACATATAATAATAAGAATAAAAATAGATATTGTTTTTAAATACTAAACAGTCGAAATACTTATTTATTGCCGTCGCAATAGTTTAGTAAATATTTACTTTTATGACTCACATATCTTCTTTCATTGTTTTTATGACAATAAAATTCATTAACTACAGAAGCGCCCAAGAATAAGTAAACCTAAGAGTTGTATAAAAATATAATGTATCTACGTACACAAAAATTGAAACAGAAAACTTGCTGCAAACCCGAGAAGCGCAAACTACAATAACAATAGAATAAAACAATTTAAAGAACAATTCATAAAACAATAAATATTTATTAGAACATTACAGATTCCAATGAGGACAAAATAAGTACATTACAATTGAATGTGGAGCAATGTGTGTGAGATGGACCTCTATGGCAAAATATTAAAATATTAGACAATGAGCTTCATAAAAACAATGGCCTAATTAAAGAAAATTTCTATATCCAGAAAAACAGTTCCATTAATGAACCTTCAAAAATTATAAATAGCCTACATTAAAACAAAGGTGAAGCTGCTTTATACACGATTTAACTTTTCCCTGAAAACTTGCAAAGTAAAATGATGTTTATTTACAAGTAAAAAAAAATACATGAAGGGCAAGAACTTTCGGAGCTACCCTAGCTCCATCATCAGGCCGAGTGCACGAAGGGAACAGTCAGCAGTTAATATACACAGTAGTAGTACACTACAAACATTGTAATTGGAGTAAAGCAATGTCGCCACCAACGGAGTACATGGTCACAAATGATGAAAAATAGGAGAACTTACGTTTCAGAGGTTGGGAACAAAACTTTCAAGTAACAGAATCCAGGCGCGAGGAATGTTCATGGGAATGTCATCATTGCAACAACCCGTGGATGTCTTGAAAATACATAGACTTTCAAGAAAAAGAAGAGATTGCTTGTCTGGTGCAGTGGCCATAATCGAAACATGGTTCCAATCAGGGGTATGTTCACCCTGAGGAATACAGTACGTGCTAAAGCAGTAGAAGTCAAACCTGCCCGTATCGCATATACATGTTCAGAAACACGTACTTTCAAGGTACGGATGGTTGAACCTATGTAGACCGTATTAATGGCATTTGAAGATGTCGCAACAAGTGGTATGCTCTACACACCGTGTCTTTGTAGGTGAGCGACAGGGTCTCGGTCGTTGCGCACCAAACTAAAAATGTTAGTTGTGTGAACTCCAAAAGAGAGATGAAACTTGGCACAAGAGTTCTTGAGAATGTTAACGATAGATGGGTGAAAGTCAATAGCGCTAACGTAGACGTCATGTATTTCTCGCTGTAAGATAGTAAAACGTAGGCGGTTCATTCTACGTTCCAAGCTTAAGATGGTTTCCAATGAATAACCAAACTGTTGGGCAATGTCCAAGATTCTGCGTTGTTTCAAACGCTATAACGGTGGTGTCGAAGAATGAGTACTAATGAACGCTTGATTAAGAATTTAAAGGCAGCAGGTTTATGGCTCAATTAACATTTTTTTTTTTTTGGTGCGCAAAGACCGAGACTGTCGATCACCTATAAAGATACAGTGTGTACAGCATACAACTTGTTGCGACCTCTTCAAAAGCATTAATACAGTCTATACATAGGTTCAACTTTCCGCACCTTGAAAGTACGTGTTGCTAAACATAAATATGCAATACGGGCAGGTTTGACTTCTACTGCTTTAGCACGTACTACACTGCTGGCCACCCAAAATGCAACACCAAGAAGGAAGCATTCGATTGGCCTGAAATTTGCAGCATGCGTCGCCCGCGAGAGGACATGCAAACGAATAGCATTGCAGGACATATGCAAATCGTGTGCGCCCGGCACGCCACCGAGAAGCACTATAAGAAGGGTGCACAGAAGGCGGGGTGTAAGTAGTGGAAGTGTGTTGTGCTGCCGGACCTGTGCGTGGGAAGCTTCCTGATGCCTCGTCGCAGAATACGGCAGTCATTCCAGCACGTTTCGGAGTTCGACAGAGGACGAATAGTGGCTAATCGCGACAGCGGTTTATCGTACCGAGACATCGGCGCCCGTGTGGGACGACCAACCAGGCTCGGTGAGGCTAGTATGGATTCGGTGGGTGCAAGAGGGACGGACGGACCGACGTGAGCGATTGCCGCAGCCGCGACACACCACCGAACGAGAGAACCGGCATGTTGTGCGGCGGGCATTGACGGCTCGCACCGCCACATCACGAACGTTAACGCAGGAATTAGGGTGTGTTGCGCAACAACCTGTTCCGCACATACCGTTTGACGTCGTCTGCGGGAGCGGGGACTTGTCGCACGGCGCCCATTGTTCCGATTACCATTGACGTTACACCCCCGGCGAGTTCGGCGGCAGTGGACCGTTGAACGCCGCACCTGGACTATGGAATGGCATGACATTGTCTTCTCCGACGAATCCCGCTTCTGCCTGCAACACCACGATTGTCGAATCCGCGTGTGGCGGCACCTCGGCGAGAGACTGTATGACGCCTGCATTATGCATCACCATACCGGTCCGTCACCTGGCGTTATGGTTTGGGGCGCAATTGGATATGACACCGGCACCCCTCTGGTACGCATCGCCGGTACACTCAACAGCCACCGCTACATCTCCGATGTTTTGGAGCCTGTAGTCCTCCCTTACCTGCAGGACTTGCCGGCGGCCACGTTTCAACAGGACAATGCGCGCCCGCACGTGGCACGCATCGTGCAACAATTCTTCACGGCCCACCAGGTGTCACTGTGGCCGTGGCCCGCTTGTTCTCCCGATACGTCGCCCATCGAACACGTCTGGTCGCTGATCGGCAACCGAGTGGCCCGGCAAGCACCACCCGTGGCTACGCCTGATGAACTGTGGCAACGTGTGGAAGCAGCTTGGACCCACATACCCCAAGCCCACATCCAAAGCCTCTTTCGTTCGATGCCGCAGCGTGTAGCGGCCGTTATTGCCAGCCATGGAGGCCACACGAACTATTGATGTATGCGTGTTCCACAAGTCGCACGGGACTGTAAGCTCAATCGTTTCATCTATGTATCTGTTGTTATGTGTCCAGTAAATCTGGCTTGGCTATCTCGTGTTTTTCTTGATGTTGCATTTTGGGTGGCCAGCAGTGTATATTCCTCAGGGTGGACATACCCTGGATTAGGACCTTGTTTCGATTATGGCCACTGCACCAGACAAGAAATCTCTTCTTTTTCTTGAAAGTCTATGTATTTTCAAGACATCCACGGTTTGTTGCAATGATGACATTCTTATGAATATTCCTCGCGCCTGGATTCTGTTACTTGAACAGTTTTGTTCCCAAACTCTGACAATATTTCTGACACGTAAGTTCTTCTATTTTTCATCATTTGTGACAACGTACTCCATTGGTGGCAACATTGCTTTGCTTTGTTTGTAGTGTACTATTATTGTGTATATTAACTGCTGACTATTCCCTTCGTGCACTCGGCCTGATGATGGAGCTAAGGGTAGCTCTGAAAGTTCGTACCCTGCATGTATGCTTTTAACTTATAAATAAACATCATTTTACTTTGCAAGTTTTTAGGGAAAAGTTAAATCGTGCATAAGACAGCTTTACCTTAGTTTTAATGTATCTCATTTTGCATGAAGTTTTTATAAATCATATAAATAGCATTTTCAGCAACTTAACTTCGAAAAAAGTATAGACTTACAAAATACACAAGGAAAAGATTTTAATGTTACAACTGGCAAATGCAAAAGGAACCTGGCAATAAAACTTAAATTCTTTCTCTGTAAACGAAACTTTTGATACCGTTCCTATACATTGAGAACAGGCCTTGATGAAAATCTAAAGGCAAGAAATCTCTGTAAAAACAAAAAAGAACTCAGAAGACGTGAAAAATAATTGAACGTTCTTCAAGTTAAAATAGAATTTAGTGTATTAACTTGAGTAAAGCCTTAAGTGTTTTGATTGCTGTATATAATATTTTTATTATTTTTAATCTACGAGCAAGAACTATCTGCAAAATCTGGTAATAATTTGGAAACTATCCGCGTACAGCGTACGTCTACATTCTGCCACTCTGGTAAACCTTATTGTTTGTTATTACGATTTAATCCCACTTAGTACGTACCGGACTGTGGCAAATAAATGCAATGTGTTGTACTCTATTTAAATAAAGGTATACTCTCGAATCACGCGTTTTATTTCACGTCCACAAAGATCTTGGCATGCAGAAGATGCATAACATAAATGATCTACAAACACTACCAGGGTACTCTCTCGATTTTTGTTATATATATATTTGTGGACGAAATGGAAAACAAAAATGAAACAAAATAGAATTAAAAGGAATAAAAATATATGTATAACTTCCAAATGCTCTTAGAGACATACCGTTTCTTCTGAGTATGCTGTATACAGTTATGCGTTTAGACACTTCTGCATATCCTCTACTTACCTTGCCGTTTTCTTATAATGCTAGATGTCACGTTCCGTTATATAATTTTGACCCTTTAAGTACAGTATCTGAGCATTTTGAAATTAATGGAACTTTAATAACCAAAAGCATGCATAATTGTTTAACAAAGAGCCCATGTGTGGCTGCTCTCGCTATTTAACAAATGATTTAACTTACAACGGAACTGGAACAATTAAATGCAAGCACCACGGTTTAACCAAGAGACATCGTGGGTTTACAGCTACTGTTTAACGAGGACTTGACGCAACGAAACTTTAATAATCAAACGCATATATCACTGTTTAACAAAGGCACACGTATAACAAAGGCACACGTAGACCATTTAATAAAGGATTTATGCAACCGAAATGTGATAATCAAAGCATGCATTATTATTTAGCAAAGGGAAACGGCGTTTGCTATCACAATCTGTGACAAGATTTATGCATCGTTGCATCATAGAGATCTTGACAGCACTTTTATATCCCAAAAGAAACAAGCTGTTGAAGCTTCCATGTCAAGATCTGTTACAACGGAACTACGCATATACACCTGTATGTGTACACGAGGGAACCATTTTGTGACACCTTCAAGCGCATGCGCACTATCACTTTTAACGCATTATCGGAGTACAAAACTTTCAACAGCGCTTGTTTTGCTAAACTAGAATATCATTACATGTCCTGCTGTGGTTTAAACCACGAAAGATTTCTCTTCCTTTTTTCTTATTGCTTACCAAAAATATGGAAATATTAAAACAAAAACTCTGAGTATGACGTAATGCATCGAGCTGTCTCTCAATTACAAAATGCTTTGCCGGTGAGATTCAAATTCATTTAAAGATTAGCAAATATTTCCTATTTTTCTCTTTAATTTACTTGCGTTAGAAATACCACAAGATGATTAAAAAAACAAAACTACAGTAAATATTCCAGATCATCGAAGAAATCATCACACGACGTCCGTGCGAGCAAACATCCAAATATAGATATCGAACCGTAAGCGTTATATACAAAGGCCGTCTAAAATGGATAAGGTCATGACTTTAGAGAGATGAGTTTCTTCCGTTTGTGACGTCACTCTCATGTTACACGGCCTGATACGTCGGTGTTGTGTTGACGTCATACTCGACTGCGTTGGAAACCAAAGACCTTTAAGATACATAGACTGGAAGTTCTTGTGCAAATGAGTGGCAGCAGCTGGTGACGTTTTGATCACAGAGCTCGTACCAAAGAGGTTAGAAGAAGAGAAGATGAAAGGACCCGTTTTGACTGAAGCCAAAACTGATCAGCTGTGGCGATCCTCTCTCTGAGGTAATGGGAGTCTGCGGGAGTTCGGAAACGTGACGTCACTTCCTGTGGCTAAAGCAGTTTCGCTTAGCGCATGCAAACCAAAGATGCAAACAAGGAATATTTCGGACTTCATATTTCTCAACATTAGGGTTTTGATTATATGTTAAACATGGTTACTTGCGTATGCCCATTAATTATGCAAGTAACCATGCGTACTATGCACTTCCGCTCAAAAAATCATTATTTTGTTAATTTTTTTAAAGAAATACCAACACATATTTACCTAATTTTTCTGAAATTTTTTAATTATGGGAATGAATATTTCAGCCTCAATTTTTTTCACGATTGTATAAGTAGAGTAAAGGTCCGAAAAACCCGTTCAAAATCGCGATTTCCTCATAGAGATATACAGGAGATTCTTGGATTGGGCGCATTGGCGTAGTCAGCTGATAAAAAGTGGCGTCAAGCCAGAAGCATAGGGAGAGGTGCTGTTGCCATCTCCTCCTTCTTCAAACCTCCTTGGCTTGTACGGATAAAACGGCGTGTGTAGGTTTAACCAGAAAACCTTCACTTTAGAGCCATACATACTTTGGTGAATGACACAAGGATATAGTAAAAACTAAGTCCCTCAATTTAATATTTAGATATAAAATAAGTGAACAAGGTTACTAGCTAACTATCTTGCACTTAAAATACTGAAACAACTCTATTATTTCCAGGGAAAGATTAGAAAAGGAGGTGAGAAGCCTAGATTGAAACTGCAAGTCACGGTAAATGTGACAAGGTTCTAGGGAAAACTGAGTATCTTAACTTAATGTTTAGAGATAAAGTTAGTGCAAAAGGTTACTAGCTAACTATCCTGCACTTAAAATACCAAAACACCTCTATTATTTCCAGGGAAGCATTAGAAAATGTGGTGAGAAGCCTAGACGAGATGTGACAGATTCTTGACGTACAACACTGAACTTCAAATGTCGCCCGGTTAACTTACGGTTTTCCAGTCTATGTTGGAAACCGATCCGAAACTTTGGTTTCCGCGTGACGTCATTAAAAGAGGAAACTCGTCTCTCTGGTGTCATGGCCATGTATTCTCTAGACGGCCTTGGTTATACCGAGGTAGCGCCGGATACAATTCATGAAGCAAATAAATAAATAAATAAAAATAATCATCTCCTTACTTTGAACACTTACAATCTTCCGGCAGACTTTCACGTACTCCGACAACTTCGAAAAGTAGTATGTTTAAACAAACTGAAAGTGCCACAGGTGTTACGAAGATTCCTAAATCTATTTTTTTTTTTTTTTTGATTGGAGGTTTAACGACCACCGTGAGCAACTCAATGGGCTATAAGCAGTCGCCCGTCCCTAATTTAGGGTCACTGGTTCCAGGGAAGGGAGAGAGCCAGTGCCGTGAGACAAACACAACATCCATGCCTGACCGGGATTCGAACCCGGACCCCTTACTGACGAATGATCAGAGGCCAGCGCCTTAGACCACTGCGCCACCGGGGCTGCCCTAAATCTATAAACTGACAATTTCAAATCCATATTGTCCAGACTAAAAGAAGCTGCATATTAATTACAGCTGTAGGAAAAGAAAAACATCTTCTTCGTTATGAAAATGTTCCGATGAAGAGCTGAACTTCTTACAATATGTCCGATCTAAGCCTGTTCAAGAAAGACTTGCAAGTTTTTTTTTTTTGTTTTTTAATAGTATACCTACATACTGGAACCAAAACATCATCACGACATACATCCGACACCCCTCCGTGTGAATAAACCTCCCCGAGCCATTGCGTTGCACATGGCCTAGAGTAGAACGCTGTGAAGAAGCGTCTGTTTGCGCCCGCCTCTCGGCAGAGTCATGGATATCACAGTGGAACAGCGTGCAGTTCTAATTAAATAAGTGCCTTAGCGGTAAACTGATCAGGTAAAAAAAGATTTGAATAGGAGACTCTAAGGTTTTAAAAACATTATGAATTTTGATTTGCTATTTTTCTTGTCCAGTATATTTTATAAAACTGTTATTACTAATTACGTTTATTTAAATTGCTTAATTTGAGCAGTTTTTAATAAAGGAAAGAAATGGTGTTTTTTAGTCACATCCTAAAGATATGCAGAGCTTTTTTAAGTAACGCTCTGCCATTTCACACGATTTCAAATGTTCAGTGTGATTGTAATCACATTGAACATTTGTACATTTATTCAGTTTTTGAAAAGTATAGTTACATTTATTCAGTGTGACTCAAATAATAAGTAATTTGAGTCACGCTGAATAGATGTAACCACGTAACATAGTCACTCTGAATAGATGTAACCACGTAATATAGTCACTCTGAATAGATGTAACCACGTAATATAGTCACTCTGAAAAAATGCAACTAATATAGTATAACTGATACGCCTTTTCCCTAAAATTTCTAAGGTGGGAATGAGATATCTGTTGTGTTATCCAGAGAAAGGATAGCTCAGTAAAAATATTTTTCGTACTCGTAAAACTCTTATTACTTGGCCTTAAGGTGGATTTACCTAAAATATTTGCCTTGTATTTCCAATGGGCAAACTTCCGTAGCCATTTTTTTTTTCACAATTAATGCGTTCCCAAGGACGAAAATTTGAACATCGATAAAAATGACTTCATATTATAGATTAGTATACTTAATATTTTCTAAAACTTAACCAACATTATATTAAAAATCAACAACTTTTCCTTTGTGGTGTTGAGAACAGAAAATAGATGGCGCGACCTGTACACTGATTACGTCAATAGACAAACAAATGTTGGATTGCTTAATTATGGTTAAATTAAAAAAATATTAAGCGTACTAGGCTGTAATATGAAGTTTTTTTTATCGATATTCAAATTTTCGTCGTTGGGAACACATTAATTGCGAAGAAAATGGCTACAGAAGTTTGCCCACTGGAAATATAAGGCAAAGATTTAAAGTGGATCCACCTTAATGGCTACATAATTTCTCTCTACAGTTTTTCTCCGAGTAATGACATAACATTGAGGATTGCTGTCTAGACAATGGACTTTATATTCTGTTGACGCCGTCCCGGTGCCCGAGTCGTGAGAAGTGTAGGTTTCTTTTTAGTGGTCTGGGCTCCGCATGAAGCCTGGGTGGTGCGCCTCCCCGCCCTAAATCAGGGATTGCCAACGGCACATAGGCCTGATAGTAGCTCACGGTGCAAGTTATACCCAGAAACAAACGGCATTGTTTTTGCCCCTATGATCCGTGAGATGTCCTGTTATATGATCCGACGGTATAATTTCATCCTTGCAATAAGAATATTTTAGTTTATCATCATATAAAACACAATTCGCTATTTTCGAATATATAATCATACCCATCTTCTGCAACCACCTAACTACGAAAAGTACCTTGGCGCCGCTAAGCCGCGCTAAGGCTCTTCTACATCCCTGCGTTTAGGGAAAATGAATTCGGAGGCGTACGAAATGTTGGTGCAGGCATATGGTGAGAGTGTGAGAATACATCGTACAGCACAGTGGTGGTTAACAGAATTTCGCGAAGGACAAGAATCGTTTCGGAAACAAGGTGGACCTGGATGGTAGGCACTGCAGTCGCAATTATTCTTGAGGATCGTCGGCTCACAGTGAGACAAATGGCAGAACATTTACAAATTTCAGCTGGAAGTGGCCTCACTATACTCAGTGAGAAACTACGCGTGATGCGCATCAGTGCAAGATGGATTCCTAGGTTACTGACGCCTGAACAAAAACAAGTGCGTGTTGAGGTGTGTGAATTTTTGAAGCAAGAAATTGCTTCAAACGAGGACTACCTGAAGTCAGTGATTACAGGCGATGAAGCTTTTCTTTATCACTGCGTTCCAGAGGGGTAAACAACAGAGCTCTGTATGGAAAACTCAGGCATCTCCAAACGCAAAAAAAGCCTGGCGGAAAGGTAATGTAATAATTTTCCTTGATTACGATGGAATGGTGCACCAGAATACTGTGCCGCCGAATACCACTGTTAATGCGGATTATTACGTGTCTGTTTTCACAAAGCTGATCGCACATATCCGTAAGAAACGTCCACACATTCACCAAAATGGCTGCAAACTGTTATTCACCAAGAATGGCTGGAAAACTCACATTCACCAAGATGACTGGAAACTGTCTGTTTTGACAAAGCTGATCGCACATATCCTTTAGAAGCGTCCACGCATTCACCAAAATGGCTGGAAACTGTCTGTTTTGACAAAGCTGATCGCACATATCCGTAAGAAGCGTCCACATACTCACCGAAATGGCTGGAAACTGTCTGTTTTGACAAAGCTGATCGTACATATCTGTAAGAAGCGTCCACACATTCACCAAAATGGCTGGAAACTGTCTGTTTTGACAAAGTTGATCGAACATATCCGTAAGAAGCGTCCACACATTCACCAAAATGGTTGGAAACTGTTTGTTTTGACAAAGATTATCGCACATATCCGTAAGAAGCGTCCGCACATTCACCAAAATGGCTGGAAACTGTCTGTTTAGAAAAAGCTAATCGCAAGTATCCGTAAGAAGCGTCTACACGTTCACCAAAATGGCTGGAAACTGTCTGTTTTGACAAAGCTGACTGCACATATCAGTAAGAAGCGTCCACACATTCACGAAAATGGCTGGAAAACTCACATTCACCAAAATGGCCGGAAACTGTTTTGACAAAGCTGATCCCACATATCCGTAAGAAGCGTCCACCATTCACCAAAATGGCTGGGAACTGTCATTCACCAAAATGGCTGGAAACTGTCATTTACCAAAATGGCTGAAAAACTCACATTCACCAAAATGGCCGGGAACTGTTTTGACAAAGCTGATCGCACGTATCCGTATTAAGCGTCCACACATTCACCAAAATGGCTGGAAACTCCACCACGATAACGCTCGTCCTGATGTGGTGCAGAAAGTCACTACCTTCTTGGCTGAAAAAATATTGGAACGATTCCACAGTCACACCCTCCATACAGTCCACATTTAGCACCCTGCGATTTTCTTCCTTTTCCCAACTTTCAAAATAACTTGCGAGGGCGTAGGTTTACGTCAACAGAAGAGGTAGTCAAAGCTTCAGAGGCAGCTCTGAAAGGGATGTGGAAAGATGGCTTCCAACACGTCTTTGAGGAGTGACAGCGACGTTTGGACAGGTGCATTGCCTCGGGAGGAGATTATTTTGAAAAGGACCTAATGCCATATGTAGTTCAGGTTCGTACATACAGTACATGTTCATTAATTTTCGCACAAGTCTTTCTTGAATGGACCTCGTACATCAGTAATGTCTTCAACAACAGTACTTCTCCTTCTGACTGTGAATTAAACTCAAAAGCCTTTGTTTGTGAATGGATAAACATAAAATAAACTCAACCGCAGTTCTTCCTTCAAGTATGAAATAAAATTTGATGCAGGAACAGATAATCTTTTGTACTTCAAAATTCTGGCTCAAAGTGAAGCATAGACCATGAGATTTTAAAATTCCAAACCTGGATCCTAAATTTGGAAACACATTATACATCTTCAAAATTAAATTTTTTTTATCAAGATTTAGAAATAAAAAAGATCTTCAGATTGCATAAGAAAATCTTCGGTTGACTTTATTTTGCTCACAGGGAACAGACTCTGCACCTTTAAGACTGGGAGAAGATCCAAATTTTTGTGAAAAATAAATGACAGATACTCCATATTTACACATTAATACTCTGAAGCAAGACCGAATAATAATAAAAAAAAGATTACATACCCCATCAAAAATATTTTTTTTATTTGGTGTTCTGAAAGTTAGTTAGATATTCTTGGGTATATTTCGGCCGCTGATTTCTAAAATGACATCGGTTTGGCCGTATCAGTCATATTTTTGGAGGTACGATATACCCACCTTAGATGCTGATGTGCAGAAAAATAATGTGTACATTTATAAATAGTGACTGTTCAGGGCGATGAAGAAACATTGTGGTTCCCTGGCGTGTGTATGTGGCGACGATCCCGTGAAGCACAGATAGCAAGTGGAATCGGATGAATGTGGACGGAGTCCGTAATGTGTTGCTTCGGGAATGAAGTGAACCGAAATTACAATAATTTCAATATACAAGTATATGAATATAATATTCTAATTTCTTATTGTAAAGCCAGTGTCTGTTAGTCTAAGTGTGAGTTTGTAAACAACTATACAACTATAGAATGCAATTCAATTTATGCTTGCCGATAGAGTAAACGCCATAGTTTCCTCACGAAGCTATTTGAACCATCCAGGTATTTTTTGCTACATTTGAGCATTTGCGGCAATAAACAAATGGAAAAAGGATACGCCTGAAATTTGCAAAACTTTGGAGGGAACCAAAAGCCACCACGATGATTGTTATTTTTGTCTTGTCAAAATCAAGGACATCAATCGAAATAATCGAAGCAAGTCGACATATCCTGACCTAAATTCTGCAAGACGACCATATCCAAACTAAAATGAGATACTCGTTTCATCTTTCAGCCACTTACCAATGCTCCCAGAGGATGATGAAGCACGAATGTCTGCTGACATACAAGATAAAAGAAGTGTAGAAAGTGATAGTGATTTCGTAGGAACTTCATCTAGTACTCAACGTTTAAATAAGACAAGAACTGAGTGACTTTATCAGGAATCTGAACCTCCCAAAGGTGTCATCTGAATTGTTGGCCTCCAGGTTGAATGGAAATAATTTACTTCATTCTGGAATCAACATTACATTTTATCGTAGCAGAGAAAAGGATTTGCTGCCCTTCTTCTCTAAGGACAACAACCCAGTGTTCTGCAATGATGTCAGAGGCCTGAAAATGTGTCTATCAGAATACATGACAAATGAATGCGCCTTTTCACTGATAGCTCCAAGCGGAGTTTAAAATGTGTTCTTTTTACACAACGGCAACAGATGTGGCTCAATTCCAATTAATCACTCAGCCAGTATGACAGAGACGTACGAGACAACCTCTCTAGTCTTGGAAAACCTGAAGTACCAAGAACATCAATGGGTGATTGTGTAGACCTAAAGATGGTGAACTTTCTCCTTGGTCAGCAAAGTGGCTACTCGTAATAAAATATCCGTGCTGCATGACCACTGGATAAGAAAAGCGTGGCCTTTGAGAAAAGATATGGTAGTTGGAGGACAAAATGCCATCAGTGAACCTTTGGTTGACAGAGACAAAATTATTCCGCCACCAATACATACCAAGCTAGGCCTCATGAAGCAATTTGTGAAAGTTTTGAACACAAAAGGTTTGTGCTTTGGCTGTTTATCAAGTGAATTCCCTGGACTGAGAGCACGGAAAAACTGAAAGCAGAGATTTTTGATGGTCTCAGATAAAACAGCTTAAAAAGGATTCACATTTTATAGATTCAATGAACAAGACTGAGTTTTTGTGTTCTAGCTGTCAAAAACTTTCTTGGCAAACATAAGGCAAACAACTACTATGAATTAGTAGGGAGCATGTTCTCCAGTTTAGCTTGGCAGTAATATGAGCGTCAAGGTCCATTACCTACACAGCCAAATAGATCGCTTTCCAGAAAACCTTGCTGATTTAAGCAAAAAGCAAAGAGAAAGATTTCGTAAGGACATAAAAACTATGGGAGAGAGATACCATGGAAGGTGGGATACCCACATGATGACGGATTACTACAGAAACCTTCAGCGGGACTGTCCTGGTTGATCTCACTCTAGAAAGTCCTATAAAAGAAGCTTCTTCTCTGTTGAATGACTGATCATTTTGTATGCTCATGGGTTGAAATAAACTGATTTAGTAATAATACACTATCTACCAACAAGTAATTGGACACCCCTGCAATCGATGATATCTGCGGTCCTGACACAATTCACGGTCGCCGCCGTTAAATATCGTGTGGGAAACAACAACGCAACCAGTCGCATGCAAGATGCCACGCAGTTCGGAGCTCTCTGATTTCGAGAAAGGTGTAATCGTCGGGTATCACAGAAATGGCTGATCCATACGTGAGATATCCAGCAAGCTGAAGTATCCAAAATCGAAGGTGGCCTACGTGATTGGCAAGTGGAAGATGAGAGGTGACTGTTGGAATGTGCCCCGACCCGGCAGACCCACAAAACTGGGAGTTAGCGACCGACGGGTGCTGGTCAGAGAAATTCGGAAGAACCGAACCTAATCGATGGGCCACATCCGCGAGGAGTTTCAACAGGCATCCGGGAGTGTTCTTTCGATGAATACCATCCGTAAGGAAGCCCATCTGCTCGGTTATCATGGACGTGCTGACGCCCACAAGCCTTTGATCACCAAGTCCAATAGCGCTGCTCGGCTAACGTGGTGCAAAGAACGTCGACAGTGAACAGTTGAACAGTGGAAACAGGTTCTCTGGAGCGACGAATCAAGGTTCACCCTCTACCGTTCGGATGGCAGGGTCTGGGTATGGCGTCTGCCTGGAGAACGCCTCCTGCCGGAATGTATTGTGCCAATTGTGATGTTCGGCGGCGGTGGAATTATGCTATGGGGGTGTTTCTCCTGGTATGGCACGGGACCCTTGGTCGCAATTTTTGGTAGACTAAACGCCGAGACCTAGTGCACCATTTAGGATGACCACGTGCTTCCTACGTTGTGGCAGTTTTACGGGGTGGACCCATGTTACTTTCAGGATGACAATGCCACCTGTCATGTTGCGAGGTCCACCATGGCTTGGTATAGTGACAATGGGGTTAATCGAATGGATTGGCCTGCGCAGAGCCCGGACCTTAACCCTATTGAGCACCTCTGGGACGAGTTGGAGCGTCGACTTAAGGGGTGCCCCCACCGTCCGAAATCGGTGAAGGAACTGACCTGTCTTCTCCAAGCCGAGTGGAAGAAAATACCGCTAGCCGTCGTACAACGCCTGGTTGAGAGTATGCCCCGGAGGGTCGCAGCTGTAAGCGCCGCTCGTGGAGGCTCCACCAACTATTGAAGGTGAATCAACTTCGTTTTCCTTTGCTAACACAGGTGTCCAATTACTTGTTGGTATATAGTGTATGTGGTTATTTTAATAGTATATAATATTCATAGCATCAATATTTATCAAAGTATTATCAAAAATATCCGATCATACGATTACGGATCCCGAATTTTAACGGACGACTGGTTGAATCAGCATATAAGGTGGCTATAGCTGATAGAGCAAAACTGATACCACATTTGGAATCATCGCCCCAAATACACTCAAGGACAATGAAATTTGCGCACCAAGAAGGAAGCATCGGATTGAACTGAAATTCAATGGACGTACCGATACAGATGAATGATACACATGATGGCAAAAACAGAGGTGCACGACAATTACAAAGGGATCTGTGGCACGCAGTCCGTTCACCATCAATAGCGCAGCGCACCGCCTCGTGCGGCGATACATGCTACAATACGGTCTCCGGCATGGAGGCGAACAGACGCCTGATGTTGTCCTGCGGCAGACTGGCCCACGCGTGTTGGACGGTGTGATCCAAATCCCATATCGTGCGGCACGGCGGCAGCCGACGTTTTAACTGATCCCACACATGCTCGATAGGGGACATGTCTAGGGAGCGGACAGGCCATGGAAGTGTCTGGACATGACGTAGGCAGTCCTGAGCAAACCGAGCCGTGTGCGAGCGGGCATTATCCTGCTGGTATAGCGCACCTGGAAATCTCGGCCAGGAATGGGAGCACATGGGGCAGTAGGATCTCATCCACATACCGCTGGCCCGTCAATGATCCACGTACCACTACTAGAGCTGATTGACTATCGTAGGCAATGACTCCCTAGACCATAATGCCTGCAGTGGGGGAGGTGTGGTGCTCAATAGCGAAATTCGGATTGTGCCGTTAACCCGGGGACCTCCACACCAGCACACGATGATCATTCGTTCCCAAAACCAAGCGGCACTCATTGCTAAACACCACACGTCGCCAGTCTGGGGCGTCCCATGTCGCTTTGGCCTGGCACCACTGCACGCGGAGCCGGCGATGTTCCGGTGTTAATGGCAGCACACGTAAGGGGCGCAGGGATGGCATATTCGCTTCCGCGAGACGTCGGGAAATGGTTCGTGGGTATACAGGAGCCGCTACATCTGCCTGTATAGTGGACTGGGTTCCTGTGGGATCTGTTCGCGCCTGGCGCACGATCCGTCGATCCTCTCTACCGGTGGTCCTCCTGGTCTGTCCGGAGCCGCTCCGCCGTGTGGCAGTGCTGTCACGTGTCCACTGCTCCCAACACAGTGGGACGGTATAGTCAGAACGATCCACGTGGCGGGCTATACGGCGCGCCAACCACCCTGCGGTTTTCAGCCCGATGATCAGGCCTCTCTCAAAGTCCGTAAGTTGCGTAAATCGACGTCTCTGACGTCTACTCAGCATTCTTGTCACTCTGTACTCTTGCTTGCGTCGGCCGGTGCTTTTAGCTTTCATGGGGCAAAATGATCAAATGATCATATGTAGAGGATTTTAGGAAGGGAGTGTCTGACCCCAGGTCTTAAACAACCCTTAGAAATAGGAAGCTAGGAGATTTTGGCTAGAGTGTTAGATAGGAAAGTGACACGGAAGCGAAGTAATAGGAAAGTGACACGGAAGCGAAGGGGGAGGAAGACGCCCTTATTTATTACCGGGGAGCCAGTACCCGGCGTCCGACAGCTTAACGTGCCCGTCCGACGCACGGCGGATATTTAGTGAATCGAGCGTTTGTACCTGCCTGGGATCGAACCTGAGGTCCTTTTCGTGGCAGTCACGAACGTTGCACACTAGGCAACCCGCGGCCCGATGGGGCATCGAGTACACGCCGGTTTATAAGGCTGCCGGTTCGTGTTTGCAGCAGCGCCCCCACAGGGTGTGCGGTCATGCGCACTCGCACCAAACGTGGACCATTTGCATACCAGCATGCACTATTTGCAAAGTTTCGCGTTTGTAGCAAGTTTTCTTCTAGGTGCGCAAATTTCATTGTTCGTGAGTGTATATCCAAGAGTAGGGGTCTAACTTTTAAGACACCAATGTGTTGGGCAGTGTTATGTATGAATCGATATTCTACCTCATGATTCTGCATTTAAAAACGTCCATACTGTTGTTGCAATTCGACTGAAATCATATGCTATCCAACAAAAACTTGACATGATGAGGTCTAAGTTTAAGAATTTCAATTTTTATGTCATTATGTACCGTATCAGTGCATTTTAGTATAAACTCGAACAAAGCCTGAAAGTATTTAATTTTTGTGATTTTCCGTTGGCTCCGCCAGGACAAAGACGTTTTTATTTATGTATTCGCTTTCAATGCCGTGACCTTATTAATGCTATAAAAACAACCGGAACGGGGGACAGGAGGAGGATTTGTGCGAAGAATCTTAGAAGGTGGCCATCTGTGGAAATATACGGAGGTCACCATCGTAGAAAGCAGTTTTTGTTGTCTGTAGGGACCATATACTTCTGTCAGAGAGAGAGAGAGGAGAGAAAGGGAGATACGCTGCAGCAAATCGATTGCACGTGACTTCTCTTACCGTGACGAGTCGGTCGCGAAGATGCCGGAAATTGAGGGCAGAAAAGGAGGAAAAAAAAAAAAAAAGAAGAAAAAAAAAAGCGTTTCCAGGAATCCGATCCATGAAAGTTGACAAAATAAAAGGAAAATTCCTAACCTATCACGTCCGAATATTGCCACGGATTGGATTACACTTCGGACACTTAGAAAACTCTTAATCGACGAAATCGGTTTACTGTTAGAGAGAGCAGCCGAGATATCAAATGCTCTCAATCTCAGAAGGAGAAAAAAATGCAGTGGAAAAGAATTTCGTGGAATCTTTTCGTATTTCCTTCAGAGTTTAAAAACTTCAACAATGTTCAAACCATAACGACAGATAGTTCAAAACAGTACGATTTCTGCTATGCAAATTATTTCTTCTTACGACAAGACTCAAAAGTTTTATTTTTTAACTTAATGCCAGAAAATATTGGGTATAAAACCAAAGATGCTTTGCATTTAATTTGGTTGTTTTTTTCTACCTTCCTTTCTCTCTGCCTCGCTTCTTTTAATTTTTTGTACGACGCTACTACCACAGTACAAATACATGGGCGATAAATTTTTAACAAGCTTTTCTGTTCTGTACAGGTAGTCGGAAGCTAACACTTACTACGGCATATCCGCGCAAGAGGAAGAATTAAGTGCTTTTTCGACGTTCACACGAGGAAAGAAACTCACTAAAGGGAGCCAGCCATCTACTGAAAAATGATATTTGATGTGAAATTCTTGGACTACAAAGATTGCACGACACTTCTTTGTTACTTTGGTGTCGACGAAATATTTATTCACTTACCATTTGTGTACCCTGAAATCCTCGCAACAAGGAAATATGTCAAATACAAGAAAACAAAATTTTGACTGAACCTCGTAACTTTATCAATTCACACTTGAACAAAAACCACCATGTCTGTGAACATTATTTTTGCCATCAAGAAATATCAGTTACTGTCCGAACGAAATGCGTATATCAGTTATTGTCTTTCGATTAAATCTTAGCAAAGCTTAGATGCACAAAAGTAATTAAGTCCTCATGTTATAATAATTTATCGTACTGACTTATCCAGGTTTGTGAGAGCAATTCTGTTTTCCAACTTAATGTCAAAAAAATTTCAGCTTAATAAATTCCTTAGCATCGAAACTGATTAATTTCTTTAACTTTTAGCAAAAACTGTATTAATAAATCCAACAAAATCTGCGTGCGCACTGTAAATGAGGAGACATGTGCACCGGTTACACGAACATCAGCTCCTTCTTACAGCATTTTACAATTTCTGTTAACCACTTCACTTCTCTCCTCCTAAACAAAATAAGAAGTTCGCACAAACACAATTACCATATTTTTCGGCATATAAGACTACACTTTTTCTTCCGGAAGTCCGGGCCTCGGGGTTATACGCCACATCGATTAATCTATTGATATTCCCCAATGAGAATATATATATGCATACTGTGCCTTAAATTCGGACGTGATCAGAGCACTTAAAACGCAAAATTACATTCATAAGAAACTATTCCGAAATTCCGAAAGCGTACGCAATTTAATATTCCGTTCACTAAGAACTTGTTTAAAAGCTACTGAACTGATATTTCCTTCCGCAGTTGACTGGCTGGTGACAATAGTGTCGACAGCCGGCAGCACATGCGCTTTACGAACAGCAATGACCAGCGGCTAGCGAAGGCTGCGTTTTTTCGCTTTGTCAATCTCTGAATCGCATCTCTCCACTGAATTAAAATCAATAATTGCTTCTATTTATTACGCTCATCTTAATTTATTTCATGTTTGTGAGTGAAATCAAAATCTCTTTTGGCTTCTAATTTCATTTTCACTCTGTGAGAAAGCAGCGAACGACAACTCACGCTGCAAGCAAGCATCACTCTGATTTGGCACACTTTTTTTTCTTTGACTTGCGTGCTTCTCCGGCAGTCAGAAAAATTAGCAATCAAAATTATAGAATTATCATGAAAACCTTTGTAATGCCTTCCTAAAACAGAAATGGCATGGTCAGATTTCCAGGGAGGGCAAGTGCCCCCTCTTGTCAGACGCGACACTATGGGTGGTACCCGAATTTTCTTTGAGCTCTCCTTTAGCCCCCCTTCCCCCAATCAATATATAAGCAGTTAAAACCCATGACAAGTACAACCATCTAACATTTTAGGGAACTTGCATAAAGGTACGTGAATTTTCTGAATTCAAGAAATGTTGTTACATAAAATTAGTTTTTTGTTAAATTTAATGTTCGTACTTCCCTTCCGGGAAATGGAGGGAGTCCTCCGAGCGAATGTCTAAGAGACAGGTTACAAAATAAAATTCATAAACAGCCTTATGACAGAATAAAAAAGAACAAGACGAAAAAAAAACAAATAATAATAAAAAACCGACATTACTTGCAAGTATGCTCAAATTGCAAAGAAATAATAGCAAGTTGCCACGGAGATTCGTATTCATGGTACCCAGTGCTTGATACAGTGAATAAATTTTACGTATAGTATGCACCTGAAAACTTTTTTACTCTGGTTAACACCATCAACATCAGGTAAAATCTACATGATTTCTCCTCGCCATCATGCTTAGTCCCCCCAAACAGCCCACCCAGTTCTGAGCGGCTTGCGTCGCCACTGCCTCTTATGCCCCATCATACAGGGGCCACGACTAGCAGTTGCATGAATAATGGTAACATGACTAGCAGTTGTCTGAATAATGGTAACATGACTAGCAGCTGTCTGAATAATGGTAGCATGACTAACAGTTGTCTGAATAATGGTAACATGACTAGCAGCTGTCTGAATAATGGTAACATGACTAGCAGCTGTCTGAATAATGGTAACATAACTAGCAGTTGTATGAATAATGGTAACATTACTAGCAGCTGTCTGAATAATGGTAACATGACTAGCAGTTGTCTGAATAATGGTAACATGACTAACAGTTGTCTGAATAATGGTAACATGACTAGCAGCTGTCTGAATAATGGTAACAAGACTAGCAGTTGTATGAATAATGGTAACATGACTAGCAGTTGTCTGAATAATGGTAACATGACTAGCAGTTGTCTGAATAATGGTAACATGACTTGTAGTTGTCTGAATAATGGTAACATGACTAGCAGTTGTCTGAATAATGGTAACATGACTAACAGTTGTATGAATAATGGTACCATGACTTGTAGTTGTCTGAATAATGGTAACATGACTAACAGTTGTCTGAATAATGGTAACATGACTAGCAGCTGTCTGAATAATGGTACCATGACCTGTAGTTGTCAGAATAATGGTAATATGACTAGCAGTTGTCTGAATAATGGTAACATGCCTAACAGTTGTATGAATAATAATAACATGACTAGCAGTTGTATAAATAATGATAACAGAACAATGTTTGCCGAACGTTGGATTGAAGAGAGATGGCATGCTTCAGTGAGAGGGAGGGCATAGTGCTCGAATCAAGAATCAGAGTAAAGGTGTTTAACGGAAGGGAGAGAAAAGATTGCTCAATGCGAGAACATAAGAGAGAGAGAGAGAGAGAGAGAGAGAGTTCAATGACAGAATGATAGAAAGACTAGAGTGATTACCCAAGGAAAGAGTAGAAATGTGAATATCAATTTTCGCTCCCTTCTGCATTTGTGTATTGGATGCTGAAGTAATTCTCCGTCTTCAGCTATGCTTAGAGAAGCGCACAGAACGCTTTCAATTATGATTTTACATTTTTTTCCATCAATTAAAAAGACTATCGAAGAAGTATTTCCCCTTAATTCTGTATGAACGTGGTAGCTTTAATATCAGGGAAGGTGGACCTTACAGAGATGTGAGCGAGGGGTGGAGAACGGAGGATTAATAAACCCATGGTAACGGAAGATGAACTGGACTATCCTGAGTTCTGCAGCATGAGGAGAAATCCCCCAGTGTAAGGGACACATGGCGTAAAGTGGCCTGCCACCTGCTCTTTTTCCATTGGCGGGGTTGGTTAATAGCAGACGAGCAATTTGGAGCGAGAACGTCATCGATTAACTGCCGTAATCGACTTTTGTCAGTCTGGCTGCGAAAACATAACACGAACTTTTTTTTTGCCCCCTTTGTCTTCGACCTTCTACATTTTTTTTCTCTATCCTTTATTCTTTCACCTTTTTCTTCTTTGCAACTTTCACTTCTGCGCTCTCCTATTTTCAAGATAACGTCACTCGTCCTGCTACACTCCAACAGGCCCCACAGATCGAGATACGTGCGCGGGGGGATAGTTCGAAAGGGGAAAGAAAAAGTACCATCGGGGTGCGGGGACCACAAAGAAACAACGGTACCATTCAACTTGGCTGCCGTTGCCACGGAGACGGTGATGAGGGTCGCAGTAACAGATGGCGGCCAACACACAGAAGGTCCGATATATTGAAATCGCCTCCTTGCAGATTTGTCCACCCCACCCCTACACTAGACACCACCACCCTGTTATTTTCATAACAGTGGCAGTTTCAATTTGGGGGTCGTCAAGCGGAAAATGGGGGTGGCAGGAAAAAATGGTCATGGCTCATTTAGTGCCCGTACTAAAGCATTGACTGCTGTTGCCTAATCCCAGCCACTAGCAAGCAGGCACCGGATGACTGATGTACAAAAATATACTTTTTATCCCCCTTTTTTTTTCGATAACATTTTTTATATTCATGAAAAAACACCTCACGCGAAATTTACAACTCTTCGATTCAGCCAAAACAATGATTAACATCGAAATTACTTTTCCCAAATGAAAGATGCTTAAAATTAGTTCTATTTAAAGACAGCGTTCTATAGTGTAGGGTAAAACACGAATTTTAATGCTACTTCGAGCAGCTCTGTTGGTCCTTTCATTTCACCACAAATAACAGCAACAGATGCACACAGAAGCAAAGAGAGCTGTGCACTTAGTGGCCGAGCGGTTAGGATACTGATATTTTACAAACTCTTCTACGAGCACTTTTTCTTGGGGAATGTGTGTGAGGGGGGGGGGGTATCAGCAGTTGCCAGTCCTAAATTAGGGCCATCGGTTCCTCCAGGGAAGGGAAACAGCTACCGCCGTAAAACAAACACACCACACATACTACCTCATCAGGAACTCGAACCAGAGTTTGAAACGGATCAAAAATTTTGGACCCGGACTCGACCGTCACATAATTGGACCTGACCCGGACAAATCTGCTTTGAACTATAAATTCGAATATATCATCATCATTACCAGCAGCATTCTCAATTACTAACAATCCACTGCTAGATGAAGGTCTCCCCAAGTTTCTTCATTTGAAATTTTCAAGTTTTCGGATATTATCTGACTTAACATCCATGTCACATTTACACCAATAAACGGATTCACATCTTCCACATTTGTATGATTTTAAACTTTTAAAAACAATTTATTATTCTCATCTATTCAGCAATGGTTGTTCATAGGCTTCTCCCTCTTGTCCTTTCCGTAAACAACATATATTTACTCCCCTAGATACCTGTTATCGATTACTTTCTACGCCTTTCCTTCGCGCGGTCGGGAAAAATCTTATTCCCCGGCTAGCTTAAAACGTCGTGCCCAAAAAACAAGTCCCCCCCCCCCGGTCCCCACAGGGACCGTCCGCTCTTCTCTAATTGCGTCGACTCTCCTGCTTTGTCCTCAGGAAGATAACCCTCCGCTGCAACATACTTCACAGTATCGCCTCGGATTAAAAGGTCGGCATGACATTTAAAAACTCAAAGATGATTTTAATAGCTTCCCGCATTCCTTTCGGAAACACTTGATCAAAGACAGCGAAGGGTGCTAAGGTTAGGTAACAATGCATAGAATCGATGTTTGGAAATGGCTCTCTTTATGGTGATATATTTGGAGACGAAACCTAAAATGCGACTGCAAGGCGCGCCGTCTAAAATCCGTCACTTCCTTAGTAGGGGAAATGAATAAAACGTTCCCAGGCTCGAAGACAAAGAAAGCGAAACACGAGGCAAAAGAAATGTTGCGAAAGAGATTTAATATTTTTGCCAAAAATTCCTGTATTAAATCTCGGTAACAACAATGCACCGTGCCATCGGGTTCGTATAACTACCGAGTGGTCGGAGGAATACGACAACGAATTCGCCACATTGCCCCAAAACTCCCTTGATTGTAACCCAATTGAACATTTGTGGGTTATGCTGGAAAGTGGTGTGAGAACTGCTTATCCTCCTTCACGGAAGGAACGTGAAATGACTGAGCTACTGCTGTGGACATGGATCAAGTTGCGCATGGAAGATGTTCGACATCTTGGAGAACCTGTTTCTAAGGTCTGCGAGCCGCGACTGCACAGAAAGCTGGACCAATGTGTTGTTAAGGTAGGTGTTACTAATGCAAAGCTAACTCAGTGTATTTCGAAGCATCAAATTCAATATTATTAATATACCGAATCAGAGCAGACGTTTATACCACATATTTGTTTGATTCCCCCTATGAAAATTATTGGGAACCATTTACCATAGACACCGATGAGTTATTACATTATGACCACCTACCTAATAAGCTGAACCCCTTTAGCGGCAAAACAGCATCCACTCGGCGAGGCATCGATTCGATGAGCTGGCGATAGGTATCCTGGGGTACCTGGTACCATAATGCCAACAGCAGGTCTTCCAGTTCGTCAATTTCGGGGTGGTGGTGATTTAGCGCGAAACCACTTTTTCAAGTCGAACCACAAATGTTCGATTGGGTTCATGTCAGGTGAATTTGGAGGTCAGGGCATTAACAGAAAGTCACCATCATGTTCCTCGAACCACTCCTTGAGGATTCTGGCAGTGTGGCATGGCGCATTATCCTGTTGGTAATGGTCATCACCAGCAGGGAACACAGTTGCCATGAATGGGTGAACTTGGTCCGCAGCGACGTTCAGGCACCCAACAGCTGCCAGGGATTGGGCTATTGGGATAACGGGGCCTAAAGTGTCCCAAGAAAACATCGCCTACAACATAACACCGCCGCCGGCTTGTTTCCGCCCAACAGTGCATCCAGGTAGCATAGCCTCCGTTGGTAATCAGCGTATCCGCGCTCGGCCGTCTACGTGATGCACCAGGAATCTTGTTTCGTCAGACCAGGCCACTTTTTTCCAATTATCCACGGTCCAATCTCGATGATCTTGGACCCATTTCATGCGTTGTTGGCGATGACGTGCAGGCTGGGTCTTCGGTTACGCACGCTCATGCGCAGAAGGCTGCGATGAACTGCGTGCTGTGGCACATTGCCCTGGTTAGTAGCTGCTGGTGATTTGTCGCACTGTTGCCCTGCGGTCGCTGTGAGCAATGCGCGGCAGTCTGCGCTCCCCTCTGGCATCAAAGAGCTGCGGACGAGACACGGCTGGACGACGGTTCGACGTTTGGCCATCTGTGCACCACTTTTGATACGTATTCAATACGGTGGTACGTGAACAACCCACAAGCCGCGCCGTTTCCGAGATCGTAGTTCCGAGGGGCCGTGCCATCACATTTTGACCTTTGTCAAACTCCGATAAATCGGAAGTTTTTCCCATTCTGACTCCGAACACTCTACTAACCGAAAGCAGGTCATCATCGGGTTGTATACAGACTGCTCTGTGAACTTCACCGGCGCCACCGTTCGGTCTCCAGGCGCGGTCATTTCTCTAGGCTGGGGGTAGTCATAATGTAATGGCTTATCGGTGTATATCGAACACCCTTACAGTTTATGTACTAATTAGCATTAATTGCTACAGTTCGATAGTCGTGACGAATTGCTTTCAAATTTTAAACAATTATTAGTGCAATTTCTCATCTGAAATCTATTAAGTTGGTGAGGCGCAATGCCAAACGCTACGACATCGAATTACAAACAATTTAAATCTTGCCAATAATCGAACCGTGACGTCCTATATTATGCATATAGCTTTCACTTGCAAGGTGTCGATTTTCCGCTGAGACGTACGCACACCCCATTAGATCCGCCAAGACTGCCACTTAGTAATAAGAATTTGATAAGGGAAGGTCTGTCAGATACTTCATAATGAAAACAATTATGACACTTTTAGAGTGGTTATTAACTTCAACTAAATTGACCAGCACGTACCACAAGCACTGTGGACACATGCATCAACTTAGTGAACTTGCACGAACAAGGTGAAAGCACACCAGACGACGCGTGTTACGTTGAGTATTAACCAAAAACGTCAAAAATTGCCACGACACATCCGTGTACGACTAATAAGGATTAACTGTCGCCTTCTACGGCTCAATCAAAGACGAAGTTACTTTACTGAATGTTTTATTCATGCGTATCTTGGTAAAGTTCCACTGTACTTCATTTTTGAGCTCGACACTCACCAAAGCAAGCGAGTAGGTGAACACGGCCAGATAATTCGAAAGCGGGAAGAAGGGAGGAGGGGATGAAGTGGAATTCCGGCTTGCCAAGGAACCAAATTAAGCAAGTTTTCCTTCCAATAACTTCCCCGTCGCTCTTTACACCACATCAACCATTGGCACCCATTTTGCAGAGTAAGCGTGTAGGGAGTGGCAGCAGGCGGGATGTTGTTTTATCTGCATTATTGAGTGCACTCACCGTCTTCCTTCTAAACCAATCGCGATGAAACACTGCGAGTGGTATAATGAACTACCGACTATAATTGCGTAATTGCTGTCACCCTAAAGACGACTGTCCAGAGTGCACGTTCTACATTTTATTAACCGTTTCGTCATTCCATGAATTTTTAATTCCTATTTAGCCCAAGTTGATAGCGCCATTCCCTATCCCCCTCCCCAAACACTGTTTCCCCTTACTGTAAATGCGAGAATGGTGTATTCTATCAAAGGATGGTGGGTTTAGGAAGAGGGGGGGGGGCTAATAAAGGAGGGTGCATTATCTTTGTTTCTCCTGCGTTCAATTTACGGATCTTGTTTAAAGCAACTGTGGAAATTTATCCCGATGCCGGAAGTAGCATGTTGGAGCACGGATAATGATTTTCCCAGGGCTCTTAAGTGCAGGAGGCTTTACGTGTTGAGACAGTTTTATCTGGTATGATAGTGATTGTGTAGAAATTATTTTAAAACGCGTTTCACGGCCTCTGAAATTAGATAACGTAATAACAGCATGGCAATTCCTAAAGTCACAGGAAATGGAGAAAACTTTGAAAAGAACCTTCGTCACTAAAAATATTGTTGTAAAAATGGGTCACGCACAAACGAATGAACAAAATAAATAAATAAATAAATAAATACGAAAGTGAATCAAAAAAGCTTTTCCCAATACTTTTAATACGACATATTTTGTTTTTTACGGATATTGCAAAGGAATAAATGATTTTTACAGCATGTGGCACCACGGCACTTCCAGTTATGGCACCCCAAATCTAGCGTCTCTTCATGTTCAACTACAATGGTACATAGGTCTTCTAAACATCTCTTTTTAACCAACAGACGTATTTAATCTGGTGCCAAAGACTAGCAGAGATAATAATAATGCAAAGATCTAAAGACGTATAAGTAGTCCGATATTTAAAAAAAACAACAACAACAAAAAACGCCAGATTAATGCTTAACTCACGTTGATGACTAAATGTTGTTTTGTGAGATGAAACAAAGAACGCATGTAGGTATGCCATGTACAAAAATATTATTTCGGCAAATTTTCCGCTCCACATACACAAACATTAAGCAGTCATATAATATATTTATGCGTTTCCAAGCTGCGCACTATTTCTATACACCGAATGACTATACTGAATTATGACCACCCCTATTAAAAATGGATGCGGCCCATTGACCATGGGCGATTTCCGAGAGGGCGCGATTAGTCGACCGACGTAGCATATATAAGGTGTAAGTGGAGCAGTAGGTAGTAAAATTCGGAGCGTGATGGGTAAACGTAAGGATTTATCGGACTTTGAGAAAGCACAGATTGTGGGAGCTCGGAGAGGGGTGCCCCGATTTCCAAAACGGCTGAACTGGTGGGTTGTCTGCGAGCCGCCGTAGTTAAAGTACATCAGTTCTGGCGTGAAAATGGACACACAATGATCAGGAGGCAAAAACTTCACAGGACAGCGAAAGGTTGATTTGAGAGGTGAGCGCCTGGTCCAATGACTCATACAGGTCAACACATGCAGCACTGTTCAACAGTTAACTACCCAATACAACAGAGGTCAACTCGGAACAGTATCTGTTATGAGCATGCGTCGCACGCTCGCACGTATTGGCTATAATAGCAGACGGCCTCGACGACATTCTCTCCGAACCACGGTTCATCGGTGCAAAGGACTCGCCCGGTGCAAAGTAGAAGATCGTGTGCGTATTTGGCGCAAACAACATGAGGCACTCGATCTATCCTGCATGGTCTCCACAGTGCAAGCCGGTGCTGGTGGTTGCATGGTGCATGTTTACCTGGCAGGAACTTGGACCCCTAGTGCATGTGGAACAATGTACGGTATGACTGGTGTCCACTATCGTGAACTGTTTGCTGACTCTGTACACACAGCAATGTTGCACTTTTCCCCGATTGGCGACTCTGTTTTCCAAGACGACAATGCACCGAGCCACAGGTCTGATGTTGTGCTGGAAATGGTTTGGTTTGGGGAACACAGTTCAGACTTCCAGCATATCGATTGGGCTTCGAACTCTCCCGATATCAATCCCATACACTTGTGGGTCACTATGGAACGTTACATCAGGCGTCTGGATACACCAATCGCCTACATACCTGCATTAAAGATGCATTACACACAGCTTCGTTGGCCATATTTTCCAACTGCTTCTGGCATCTTATTGAATCGGGCGAAAAGAGGAACTACGAAGTATTAGGTGGTCATAATTCAGCGATCACTCAGTGTATATCGTCAACATCAAGAACCGTTCTCAATTCATTGCTAGATGAAGGTCTCCCCAATTCTCTTCCACAACTCTCTGTATTTAGCAACTCTCTTTCATGTCACTTCGGTAAGCTCTCTAATTTCATCCACTCATGTCCAACGTGTCATCTTCTGGGTCTTTTCCTGTCCCTCGGCATCTAGTCTAGTATTACAGTTGTCAGTTTTTCTAGCAATATATCCAGCCTGTTACAGCTTGAGGGTCTTTAGAGTCACTTAAACACTAAATGCTTATAACTAACATTTAAATGGTATCAAACTGTCAAAGAAATGGATTTTACATAATATACTCTATATAGAACTAGTTATTCAGCTGGTTGTTGTGACAAATCAACTTTGCAGAACCACAAAGTAGCTCAGACACAAATTAATACAATTCGTACTTGAACAAAATAGCCTCGTCGACTGAATCACATTATCAACCTTGTACATAGCAATTATTCGGAGTACAAATCGTCAAGATCACATGTAATCTTATTTCAAGCAATATATCTTCTTACATTCACACATACACCAATGAGCCATTACATTATGACCACCTACCTAATAAGCTGTAGGCCCCCCGTTAGTCCGCAAAACAGCGGCCACTCGGAGAGGCATCGATTTGATGAGGTGGCGATAGGTATCCTGGGGTATCTGGTACCATAATGTCAACAGCAGGTCCTCCAGTTCCCGTACATTCCGGGGTGGTGGTGATTTAGCGCGAACCCGCTTTTTTAAGTCGAACCACAAATGTTCGATTGGGTTTGTGCCAGGTGAATCTGGAGGTCAAGCTATTAACAGAAAGTCACCACAATGTTCCTCGAACCACTCCTTGAGGATTCTGGCAGTGTGGCATGGCGCATTATCTTGTTGGTAATGGCCATCACCAGCAGGGAACACAGTTGCCATGAATGGGTGAACTTGGTCCACAACGATGTTCAGATACCTGACAGCTGTCAGGGCTTGTACTATTGGGATAATGGGGCCTAAAATGTCCCAAGAAAACATCACCACAGCATAACACCGCCGCCGCAGGCCTGTTTCCGTCCAACAGTGCATCCAGGTGGCATGGCGCCTCCGCTGGTAATCGGCATATCCGCGCTCGGCCGTCTACGTGATGCACCAGGAATCTTGATTCGTCAGACCAGCCCCCTTTCTTCCAATCGTCTACGGTCCAATCTCGATTATCTTGGGCCCATTTCATGCGTTGTTGGTGATGACGTGCAGTGAGGATGGGGACCCGGCTAGGTCTTCGGTTACACAGGCCCATGCGCAGAAGGCTGCGATGAACTGTGTGCTGTGACACATTGCCCTGATCACCACTGCTGTAGCTGCGGGTGATTTGTCACATGGCCCTGCGGTCGCTGTGAACAATGTGCGACAGTCTCCGCTCCCCTCTGGCACCAATGAGCTGCGGACGACACACGGCACGACTGCACGACGGTTCGTGATTTGGTCATCTGTGCACCCCTTTTGATACGTACTCACTACAGCGGCACGTGAAGAACCTACAAGCCGCGTCGTTTCCGAGATCGTAGTTCCGAGGCGCCTTGCCATCACAATTTGTCCTTTATCAAACTCCGATAAATCGGCAGCTTTTGCCATTCTGACTCCGAACATTCTACTAACCGAAAGCCGGTCCTCGGCTTGTATATATACTGCTCTGTGAACTTCACGTGCGCCACCGTTCGGTCTCCAGGCGCGCTCATTTATTTACGCTGGTGACGGTCATAATGTGATGACTCATCGGTGTACATCACCAACCTATAGTGGGCGTGGCTTTTTATTTACCTCTGACTCACTGTCAGCCGTTGCCAAAAGATATAAGGAAAGTTGAATGATTTGACATGCCGTTCAGAAAAAATATAAGTAAGAAGTAACATAATTTACCTAACAGCAACTTAAAAACGGAAGGTAAATTAAGAGATACACGTCATCACAAGGAATCGTTCCTTGCTTTTAGTTGTCCGCTGCTTCTGAATGCCTTTTTTAGTTAAGGTTCATGTCTCAGTAAGAACAGGAAGAATGCACTGATTAAACACTTTTCTTTTAAGACAATGGGAAATTGCCCCTGAGAGTCGTACTGTTTCTTTCAAATGCAATTAATATGCCAATGGAAGAAACAATTATATGCCAATTAGTTTCTTCTTCAGTGATATTTGTTATCTAAGGTAGGCATTAATTTTAGGAAGATATTATTTCTGTGGAACCTGGGATTACAGGTGCTATTCTACAGATTTTGAATGCTACAATTTATTCAGGAGCACTTCACAAATATTAGATGCTATGATGACAATCAGTTATTCTCATATAGTTGAGAGGAGAAATCCATCTGTCTTTCATCATGTAATAACTGTGATCGCAAGTATATTGATAGAAGCACCACTAATAGGCTCTCGATATCAAAATGGAAGTTGTGTTACTGCTTGCAGTCTCCACAGTTGTTCCATAGAACGCATTTGTCGCACCGTAAAGAGTCGCTCGCCTCTTTCACTATCTGATTCTGACAATCTCCAGGAAGAATTCATAACTTCGGGGACTAGAAGTCGAATGGAATAAAATCACTGCCAATTACTGAATGTATGTTATTATTAATTCAACGCCATAAAAGATTAACACAGCCTTGAAAGCGAATGATGCACTTACACGGAGTTCAGAAAATCCTCTGATAGGACGATAGCAGTCAATAAATGACCCCCCAATGCTTCTATGTTAATAGCTTTTTGCAAATCACTCGCTGGAGTGAACGTGACTATATGCGCGCTATGAAAATTAAAAATGTGCTTCGTTAAGCATTATTATAATATTCCAATCCGATCTTTGAAAAAAAAAAAAACGCATGCGAAAATTCTTTTTCGATTTTTTTTTAGAAGATTCTGTTTTAGACAGGAATTTTTTTTAGAAGATTCTGTTTTAGGCAGGAATTTACCATCACTCAAATTATGATTGGTGAAATTACGGCCATCAAAGTTAAGAAGGGTTAAATGAGCCGATGAAGAAGAATGAAATACCCGCGAGATTGACACAAGAAGTCTATGATCTATGGCTTATGGCTTAGACTTCTTGTGTCAATCTCGCGGGTATTTCATTCTTCTTCATCGGCTCATTTAACCCTTCTTAACTTTTTAACCCTTCTTACTCCCTCTTACCATGATTGTAAGAAAAAGAAGAATAAAAATAGAATTGGATGGGGGTGACAGGTATACAAAGGCTATCAAATAGGACAATATAAATAATTCAAGACTGATGAGTATCATAATAATACACTGCTGGACAATTGCTAAGGACGGATCATAAACGGCTATATAGCGCATAAAAAAGTAAGTGTAGTTGGATGCCAAGTGAAATAAAATAATGTCAGAATGCCAGGACATTACAAGAAAGACAATTTATTGTGCTTTGAAATCCAGAAGGCTTTGGGACGTGTTCAAGGCACAAACAGGCCATTTTGAGCAGAATACGTAAACGTGAAAAAAAATGCAATTACCGTCCGCAGTCCGCAGGCGTTCCGGCGTAAGATGTCAATACGGAATATGGCCACCATGGAGGGCGATGCAAGATTCCACACGTCGTGTCATGCTTTGCACAACATTATCAAGCAGCTGTTGGGGTAATTTATCCCATTCCTCTGTCAGTGCACGGATGAGGGTGTTCTTGTTTATTGGAGGGCATTGGCGACCAGCAAGACTCCTCCCCAAAGCATTCCACACATTTTCAATGGGATTCAGATCTGCAGAACGTGCTGGCCATACGAGGCGTTGAATATCCTCGCTCTCAAGACACTCCTGGACAGCGACTGTTCGATGACATGTTGCGTTTGCGTTGTCGTCCATGAAAATGAATCTATCACCGACAGCACCACGGAACATGCGAACATGAGGTAGCAGAACAACATTAATGTATCGTTGGCCAGTCATAGTCCCAGTTGGAAGCACATAAAGGGACGTACGGCCATTGATCAAGATGCCAGCCCATACCATGACACTACATGTCGGATATCGGTCCCTTTCCTGTATGTTTGCTGGACAATATGCAGTACCACTATCACGCCAGATCAGTTGTCGTCGACAATCAGACGATAGACTGTATCTACTCTCATCTGAGAAGAGGACAGCAGACCAGTCGTTATCAGTCCAATTGCGATGTTGATGGCACCATTGCAAACGGGCATCTGGACAATGGGATGCACACAACAGGACGGCGGGCGTATAGTCCTCCTTCATGCAAACGTCTGGCGACAGTTTTTCGGGAGATCCGCTTGCCAGTAGCAGCCATAAACTGATTGAACTCCCTGGCAACATCTGTTATTTTTCGCCCTTCTTCAATATTGCCAATAATACGGCCACGCGTAAAATCATCTAGGTGTTGTCGGGAAGACATACTGAAAATTGCAAGTTCGTCAATTGATTCTTTCCCTTTCAACTTTGCGTTTGAACAACAAAGGTCAATACGCGTCAAATCCTTTATATCTCTTATCAGCGCTATGACGTCACGAACAAGTTCGGCAATCCAAAATTTGCATACGCACAACACGTCTTACTGTATCCCGCACTTATGCTAATTTCCACATTTTCCTGCCTTCCATTTTATGGTTGCTATCGTTGCTATTGTCATCCGTCCTTAGCAATTGTCCGGCAGTGTATTAGCCCGTCACCATATAATTCTAATAAATCTGATCAGAATTGTGAATTTAATGAAAATTATAGAAATCCCTGCATCCAAAGCGGGTGTTTATTAAATTATTAAGAAGATTGACGATGGCTATTGTTATATTCTGTTGATTATAAGTCGATTTCTTCGACTTATGATTAAAAAAATATCCAGAATGTAACAGCAGTTATGTTTACACGGAGATTTAAGAGTTACGAAACAGTAGTGACTATAATGTTATACATACATTTTGGATGCCGTTTAATATCATAGTTACCAGATTCATTACATCTCGAATAAAAATGCGTTAAGATACGCATCGCCTCTTGCGATCAGAGCTTCGTTAACTGTTATCAATTGCACGGCACCGTCACTTTTTTTTTTTATCTCATCCATGCAAACGGTACGCAACATTTAAAGGATCCAATGTCTACACATTAAACATACGAAAAATGTTCAAGGTGGTAAAGTTTTTCAGATCTTGTTCCTAAGGAACCATACCAGTAAGCAGGGCCTGACTAAGACAAGGCCAAGCAAATGGCGAGGCTCCCTTCAAAGCAAAACCTCTCATCAATATATACATCGGTGGAGATGTCGCGTGATCACACGACATCATACTTATATACCGAAGAGCCCAAAACACTGACCACCTGTCTAACTAACACCACGCTGGTCCTCCACGTTCTGTTAAAACAGCACTTACGCGGCGAGGCATAGACATTAGAAGATTTCTAAAAGTGTCTTGTGGTACCTGGTCCCAACATGATCCCAGCCGATCTTCTAGCTCTTGAAAGCTACATATTTCAGCTGTCGCAGATCAGATTTGCTGTTCCAGCACAAACCTCAGATGCTCGATTGGGTTGATGTATGAGGAATTTCGAGGCCATGGCAATACCCGGTCATGTTCCGTGAACCATTCTCGAACAATCCGGGTAGTGTGGCACGGCGCATTATCCTTCTGAAAGAAAGCAAGAAAGCACTACTAGAGGGAAATACCGTTGCCATGAAAGGATATACCTGGTCTGCGATGATGCTTAGGTAGATAGTAGATGCCATAGTTTCCTGCAAAAGAAATACCGTTGCCATGAAAGTATATACCTGGTCTGCAATGATGCTTAGGTAGGTGGTAGATGTCATAGTTTCCTGCACAAGAAATACCGGTGCCATGAAAGGATATACCTGGTTAGGTAGGTGGTAGATGTAATAGTTTCCTGCACAAGAAATACCGTTGCCATGAAATGATATACCTGGTTAGGTAGGTGGTAGATGTCATAGTTTCCTGCACTAGAAATTCCGTTGCCATGAAAGGACATACCTGGTTAGGTAGGTGGTAGATGTCATAGTTTCCTGCACAAGAAATACCGTTGCCATGAAAGGATATACCTGGTTTGCAATGATGCTTGGGTAGATGGTAGATGTCATAGTTTCCTGCACAAGAAATACCGTGGCCATTAAAGGTTTTACCTGGTCTGCAATGATGCTTAGGTAGGTGGTAGATGTCAAAGTTTCCTGCACAAGAAATACCGTTGCCATGAAAGGATGTACCTGGTCTGCACTGATGCTTAGGAAGGTGTTAGATGTCATAGAGTCCTGCACAAGAAAGGCTATTGCCATGAAAGGTTATACGTGGTCCGCAATGATGCTTAGGTAGGTGGCAGATGTCATAGTTTCCTGCACAAGAAATACCGTTGCCATGAAAGGATATACCTAATCCGCAATGATGCTTAGGTAGGTGGTAGATGTCATGGTTTCCTGCGCAAGAAACACCGTTGCCATGGAAGGTTATACCTGGTCTGCAATGATGCTTATACTCCGAGTCAACCTAAGAGTGTACCACTATGCTGGGTGCGAAACAAATACCTCCGCTACGAAAAGTAGTCCCCAGAGTTTTGAGCAAAAACCAGTAGAATTATTGCTCCGAATCCATTTTTGTTTGCGCAGCAGTTAACAAAACTGCCATCTAAAAAAAGTTCCAGAAGTAAGTGCGCTTTTGGAAATAAATTTGTTATGAGGAGTTGCTGAATCAAGAGCTACGCACTTTCTGCTGTTTCTGCCCACTTGGGATACAACTCGGACGGGAGGAAGGGGTGAAAGACCTCTCCCAACATTAACAACACAGATAAAATAAATTGACAATCGGGGAAACTCGAACGGTTGGTTACTTAGACAGGCTGCAAGGGAAGCAGTTCGATTTCCACCAGTTCCCCACTCACAATCCCCACTGCTTGTGAGATGTGTGAGTGGGTGGGGGATCAGAAAGAAAACAGTAGAAGAGCACATTAACGAGGATTGATACCGTTCTTACGTTCCACAACAAGTCGTGATAAGGCTCTCCCACCTTTACCAACAGTACACTTTTAGGGTGAATTGGAGTATAGGTAGGTGGTAGACGTCATAGTTTCCCCACAAGCTTTGTCGTCTCTGAAATGTACAGACCCGGTCTTACGATTTGGCCTCTGTCAAACTCGCTCAAGTCCGTTGCCTTTCCCATCTGAAAAACAATCTATAGCACTGATTAACAGAGCTCAGTAGCATTATTTATACCGTTCCATGACCTTCACACGCACCGTCGTTTAACTGCAGGTGCTTCGATTTGCAAAAAGACGCGCTGATCATGATGTTTTGGATGTTCGGTGTATACCATTGGTCTTTCATTCTTAAAAAAATGCATGGTCTCTAACTACATGGGATTTGAACGACTTATTATTTTTATATCTTCTCATCTTACGCCACAAGAAAATTCAACGATATATATAGTCAGATGAACTTTCCAATCACACACGTAAGTCTTACCACACATTATGGAGCAGTGGCGTCGCTAGGAATGCTGGAATGGGGGAGGGGGAGGCTAGGCCCATCCGATATAAGTATACTATATATACAGGGTGCATAGGAAAGTCCGTTTAGTCTGGAATAACTTGCGAACGGAGAGAACAGTTATGCAAGTGAGATAACGGTTTAGTAAAGCGACAACGCCCGATCGAATGCAATCGATAGCAGCGCCCCTAGTGGTGAAATGCGGAAGTTAGCCATTGCAAATCGAAAACGAAAAGAGATAGAGCAAAATTTCCAATCACAAAGTTGTAGAGCATCAATTAATTAGTACCGACATTTGTTTCACACGGATAAGATAAATTGTCGCCTGAATACCCTAAAATATCCGAAATCGATGTGCGATGATTCGAATCTGCATATTCACATTTCGCAAATGTAGCCGGCCGCCCCGGTGGCGCAGTGGTCTAAGGCGTTGGCCTCTGATCATTCGTCCGTAAGGGGTCCGGGTTCGAATCCCGGTCAGGCATGGATGTTGTGTTTGTCTTACGGCACTGGCTCTCTCCCTTCCCTGGAACCAGTGACCCTAAATTAGGGACGGGCGACTGCTTATAGCCCATTGAGTTGCTCACGGTGGTCGTTAAACCTCCAATCAAAAAAAAAAAAAAAAAAAAAAAAAAATGTAGCCGTATGCGAATGCAGATTGTGACGTTGTACCGTACTTACGATATAAAAACCAGTAGCAAGATGTACCCTGACCAGAAGTTTACGTCTACGTACGCTGTGTGAGAATGGCGAGCTTGGATTTCTGGAGTTACGTAAAAAATCAGGTGTATTTTCCCGCCTGTCTGAGCACTGGAGGGACGACCAGATCTCGGATCATCATCAAAGAATTCCCGCCAGTCACGAAACCATTCGAAAACTCTGCTGCGGGATAATGTTGTGTCCCTATACGCTTCTTTTAACATTCTGTAAGTTTCAGTAGCTGATTTACCAAGTTTTTAACAAAAATGGATGTTTACTCTCTACTCTTCCTTGGCTAAAATGAAATGGGACGAGAATGCTTGCTATGACTCCATTAATGCCCGTCTGCCGCCTGTCGGTACCGGTATAAACCGGTAACCAGCTGTACGTTGATTGGCCAAGGATTGCTGTCTTGTGGCATACACGTGAGATCCAACTATCGTTTCGTCTGTTATGCTGACCAGTCCTGGAATTTATTAGACCTAGGTTGTACTTATCAAAATATTATTTTTTGTTTTGTTTTTTGATTTAAAGTTTAACGACCACCGTGAGCAACTTAATGGGCTATCAGCAGTCAGCCGTCCCTAATTTAGGATCACTGGTTCCAGGGAAGGGACAGAGCCAATGTCGTAAGACAAACACAACATCCATGCCTCACCGGACCCTTCTCCGACGAATGATCATAAGCCAGCGCTTAGACCACTGCGCGCCGCCCCGGTGGCGCAGTTTTCTAAGCGATGGCCTCTGATCATTCGCCCGGATGGGGTCCGGGTTCGAATCCCGGTGAGGCGTGGATGTTGTGTTTGTCTTACGGCACTGGCTCTCTCCCTTCCCTGGAACCAGTGACCCTAAATTAGGGACGGGCGACTGCTTATAGCCCATTGAGTTGCTCACGGTGATCGTTAAATCTCCAATCAAAGAAAAAATAAATAAAAAATAAGACAACTCCGCGCCACCGGGGCGGCCCGAAATCTCTCGGACTGTTTGTTAAAAAGTAGACACCATTTTGTAAGACATACGGTGGTTTTTCTTGAGAAATGGCTGCTACTTCGTTATCCTGAGAGTTTTCCGTGGTTTTCTGATACAAATCTATCTTTGATTGATTAATTATTAATAAACGTAGCTTGTTTAGTTTAACTTGTACAATACGCAAGAGGAAATCCTGTTGAACGGTGAAAATGCAACTTTCCAGAAACAACAATTAAAAATTAAAATGAAATAAGCAGAACAAAAAATGGGTGAAAAAGGGGAGGGGAGATGATCGGAAGTGAATGAATGACGGGTTTGTTCAGAACCTTAAATCCGTTTTACTTTTAAGCTGTGCTAATAGAGAGAGAGACAGAACGCACAGGATTCAAAATCAAAAAATGAAATGTTGCTGAAGAAGAATCAGAAGTGTGTGACCCACAGGGAAGCCGATACTACAGCTTCAAAGTAAGTAGGGAAATTGGACTGGTTCCAAAACCAAAAAGAGCGGACAAAGAAATCTGGCATGGCACTTTATCAAGTTTTTCGACTCGACGGAAAAGATAAAGTAGATCAAATCTCTAGAGACATAGTTATGTGGATGCAAAAATACAAACCATGTTTGAGGTTACCAAGAGTGAATATCTGAATCATTCCTTTGTTCCACGGAAATAAAATACATATATAACGAACAATTCTATGATTCCAATCTACTTTCGAAAAGAAAACGCAGCTTAGATAGTTTTTTTCTTCTTCTATCGGCAGCTTACTACAGATTTCACTACGAATAAACGTAAAGACAGATAAAAAAATAAAAATAAAAAATGAAACTTCATTTGTTCCTCCAAAAAAATGTATCATTTCGAGTGTACGTGCGCGCGAGTGCTTCTGCTGGCTAACTGAATATTTTAAATCCCCTCCTTTCCTCACAAAGTAGTAAATTCAGAAAGTTATCCAAAAACGCAGCTAACAAAACCACAAAGGTGGCCTGAACATTTCCTCAGAAAGAAAACGGTCTAAGGAAATACAGAACACTACATTTTTTTTATGTTTTGTTTTGGCGTTTAACTACCATCGTCGTCAGCATCTAAGCCTATAACAGTCTCCTGGCTGTGAATGGCCTAGTGGTTGGAGTAACCGCCTTCCGGTCACATTGTCGCGGGATCGATCACAGGTCATTTTGCTCAGAACCACTGACCACTGAATAATTGTCGTGCATGGGATGGGTACGTTAAGCAGTTGGACCCCCGTTACAAATAAGTTCATCTGTTTCTTTTCCCCATCCTAGTTCTCTCTCCCTCGAAGTCCTCGTTGTGACGTTATAGTCTGCCACTAGCTACTATGTCAATTTGCACTTTCCATCTGGCATCCTATTTCTCTGACGTCTATCCTCTGTCGTATCTGAGCTTACAGGTCCAATCTAATGTAACCTCGTTTATGATACGCAGCACAGAAGTCACGTGAGACACAGGTAGTTAGTTGTGTACAAACCTCCGTAGTGTCTGCAAACCTCGCGAGAACCTACTAAGTTGGTGGCTTCGGAGTCTTTGGTTCCGGAAAAGGGGCAGAGCCAGAGCCATCATACAACGACACTGCTCATGCCTCATCCAGGACTTGGACGACTGGAGAACCTCGCTCCTCAGACCACTCGGCCACAGACGTGGCCAAAAAAATATTGGTACACCACTTTCTAGATAAACATCTTTAATACATTCCACTACTGCAAAAGCCATAATATTTGTTATATCTTGCGGCCCAGAGCTAACGACGGGTAAAGCCAAAGAATTCTGAAGTTTCGATGTCAGTGGGATAAGTTAGTAAAGCGATGCGACGATTATTCAACCGGACACCAAATGAGTGTTAGATAATCGTATGCATTACTTAAAGCGAGATGGAGTGGGGTTCACTTAGTATACAAAATGCACAGCCTGCAGTTGCACGCATGTGGAAAGGAAAGATAGATAGTCATTGAGTACCGCGCTGTGACTAACGGCCTAAATATCAGATAACCACAAAAGTATTTGCCGTTTTTCGAGGGAGCAAAAGAAACACCTTGCAAATGACTGAATTTGCGGAGAGAAGGTGTTCCGACAGCGGTATATCGTCAGCTAAAATCCCAAGATGCCCTGCGCATATGAATTAGATGAGTAAACAGTTCGGTAGTGGAGAGACGTGCGATTGCAATGGTGGTATCAGTGAAGATTATTCGTTCGTGTTTGTTATACGAATTTAAACTTGGCTCATCTGCTGCAGAAACAACTCTTTGCATTTGCTAAGCATTCGGGGCAGATGCTGTGAAGGAAGCACAACTCGAAATTGGTTTCGAAAGTTCAGAGACGGAGATGAATCCTTTCAAGAAGAGGCCCGGAGTGGTTGTCCTGTCAGCCTTGACACGGAAGCCCTAAAAGTTGCTGTTGAACAGAACAGTGGCCAAACATGCCAGGGACTAGCCCAGTCTTTTGGTATTAGTGATGAAACCGTTCGAAGACATCCTCGTGCAATAGGTAACGCAAACAAATTGTCTAAGTGGGCCACCCACGAATTGTCTGCAGTGAACAAATAGTAATGTGTCTCAGCTTGTCTTGCATTGCTGCCTTGCTATGACAAGGAACCATTTTTGGATAGGGTACTCATATGTGATGACGTATATGAAGAGGCAGATATCTAAGCAAGCTCAAGTATAGTAGTATTCGCAGTTCAGATCACAGCCTATCAGGATTTAGGCGATTTCGAACGTGGTATGATAGTGGGCGTCAGGGAGATGGGTCACTGCATGTCGGAAATTTCCACGAAATTTCGATTTACACGGTCAAAAATTTTAAGGGTCGTGGACTACACAAACTCAGAAGGAAAATCCAGAGTGCGACACCGGTGTGGCCGTAGGAAAGCCCGGCACGATCGTGGACAGCAGCATCCGGCACGCATGGTAACACCCGCCCGTCGTGCAACATTGCCGCAAATCACAGCACAATACAATGCTGGGGGCCAGTAGTAGCACCAATGTCCGGACAATGCAACATTCCTTGTGTTTTATGGGGTTCCGGAGCCGACGGCCCACCCGGGTGCCATTGCTAACCCGACAACACATGGCTGTGGGCCTCGCCCGGGCTCGGAACACCGCCGTTGCACGCAAGACGACTGGAAACGTGTAACTTGGTCGACAAAACCAAGTTACACGTTTCCAGTCGTCTTCTTTCGGGCAGATGGCCCCCCAACCCCTACGAGGCAATGATGAATCGCGCATGCCTACAAGGGAGAGTGCAGGCCGGCGGTGGCTCTGTTATGGTGTGGGGTGTTTTCATCTGGCATGCATTAGGAACCCTCATACATCTGCAGACCGCTCTGATCTCCGGTGGAGGCCACGTAACCATCTTCGGGGATCATTTGCACCGGTTCATGTCATGCAACCAATCCGTCGGATGAGACTTGTTTTAACAGGACATGCGCCACCGCAAACGCCCACAGCCGCCCGATTATGGTTGGAGGAACATTCCACGGAGTTTGGCATCTTGACTTGGCCCCCACGTTCGCCGGATTTAAAGACCATCGAACACATTTGGGATTCTGTTCAACATGCCATCAATGCCAGGAATATTGCACCGGCGAATATTACGGAATTGTGTGACGTTCTTTAAGAAGCGTTGTGTGCACTGTCTTCACAGTACTACAGAGAGCTCGTGGAGTCCATAACCCGTCGCGTTGTTGCCATTATCCGATCGCGAGGAGGACCAATGCGGTATTGGAGAGGTTATAACGAAGTAAATTTCTCCGTCATTTTGGTCCACGCCGGGGAACGAACCCGAGCCCACTTATTCCGGAACAAGTCACTCTACCAACTGAGCTACGCAGACGTTCATTCTTGCTGCTATCTGCCTTTTTATGTCGTGTGCGTTCTGCGGGGCAGACACGTCACATCCCCCCCCGAAAGTGGGCCGGGGGCATGGCCCATGGTCAGCCGTGATCATGAATCGTTGCAAGCAGCCATCCGCTGTAGAATGTGCACTTGAGAACTACCAGTCAATCTGGTGTGTGGAATGCAACGTCACACACATTTATTTTTCGAAGCGCTGAGGAAGGGATTCTCTTATTTTTCGTATCTCGCGGTGTGGAAAGAACATCACACCATTGCGAGATCTTGAACGGCCGGGTCATCCGGGAAGTTCGGGCGCCATTATAACGAAGTAAATTTCTCCGTCATATTTGGTCCACGCCGGGGATCGAACCCGAGTCCACTTATTTCGGAACAAGTCGCTCTACCAACTGAGCTACGCAGACGTTCGTTCTTGCTGCTGTCTGCCTTTTTATGTCGTGTGCGTCCAGCGGGGCAGGCACGTCACAAGGTATCTCAGTTTTTTTGGCACATAGTGTATGTCTTACTTTGTAAATTAGCGGTCTAAAATTACGAGCCCCCCCCCCTTTTTTAGATGCATTCAAAATTTTATAATAGTGTTTAATATTTTGACATTTCTTTTATATGTTTTTTTTGCATTTATACGTTTTTAAGGCCATTTACTAGAAAAACGTATAACCGAAGTTCCATTGTATACATTGTTCTTGTTCACGAGATAATTCACAGCACGGATTGTTTTTCATTCTAGACGTTGTTAAGATGCTCTATATAATCTTCATCTTTCATCACAACGAAAAAAAAATTTTTTTTTTCTTTTATTCAGCGCACAAGGCATTATCGGAATCTGCTGATTAATTCCAGAGACACGGCAAAAGTCGTGTATAACAATGTATGTGAGAAAAATTGGACCTTTAGGCAACCCAAAAATCGATTGATTGGTTCTGATGTCACGTTATTCTTCGAACTGGTTCTTTTCACAGAGACTTCAAACGGACGGATGGACACTTACGACATAATCACCATGTGTCTTTTAAGAAAATGTGCTCAAAACGAGTAAAAGGAATGTTCTCGATCTTTCATAATGAACGTGAAATGTAACAATACTTTTATCACCAGTGGATCACTGAAATTTGGACGAACTGACTTTTTTTTTTCAATGTCTCTCATTGAACGAATTGGAACTGGACTAGATGTCACTGATCAAATCATGCTACATAACCCGGAATGAAACGGTTCAGGAAAGGACCGCTATTATGGTGTGCCTATTCGGCTATGACTTTATGAAACTAACTTTTAGCCCTACAGTAGTGGTGTACGAAGCCTTTTTTAGGGTACTGCAGAACATGCTATGCATACGTGGCGTTTTCGGGAACACAATCTATCATATTTCAGAAAGAGAAACAAGAAATGTATGAACAATTCTTTGTCTGGAATAGAGACATTTGTACATAAAATACCTGATGTTTATAAAAGCATTTCCTCGAGCCGAATGGCATACCTGAAAATTTCGTTTCGTCTAAGTGCGTATAAATGCTAAGTAGGAGGAGGCATTGCATTGACGGAAGCCCTGGAGTCGGTCAACAGCTTGCCATAGGTTAGGCCACCACGGACGGTGGAAGGAAAAAGTAAGTAAGTAAATAAATAAATAAATAAAAAATAGAGTGAAAGATTGGCACTAGGCAGAGACATGGTTATCACGTATGTCGGATGCTGTTGGCCAGAGCATTGCAAGGAATGGGATGGAGAGAGAGAGAGAGAGAGAGAGAGAGAGAGAGAGAGAGAGAGGAGGAGGAGGAGGTCCTGCTACATTCTATTGATTGATGTCCTCCAGTCGTGTGTGAGTGCATTTCTAGATCGATGGATCCGAAGAGGAGGCATCTGACTCCAATGCCAGAGGCACAACCTATTCCCACTCATGGGATCTTTCTGGTCACATCTCCTCCGTTTGGCTTGCTTCACTGCACCATCAACTATATGCCCTTTCCAGTCGAAAGCAGCAGAACAAAATGGCTGCTTTCCTAACACTTGGGTGCTGTCTGAAGGCCCATGGAGTCATTTAAAACAAAATAAAACGAAAAAACTAACTGTTTATTCGCACTTGAAAGGAAGCGTGTCTTCTCAAACAAAGAATTCTTTCTCCTTAACCTATTTCCGAATTTCCTTCCATCAGGGTTCAATGTCCGAGGAAAAGAGCAACAATAAAGACAATGGATGTAATGATGATGCTTACTGATGGAATGGATTCAACACAAAAACCCATCACCACAAGCAAAAGTGTATCCATTATCTGTAACAGTTAAATTACACCAGGAAAGGAGGTATGATTCACGGGTGAAAATAACAGACGCATTCAGGCAATTTTCCCGCCTTCAAAAATCATTCCTGATAATGTCATTTTCTCGCACTCCAGGCAGCCATTCAACGGGATATTTTCTCTATGAGCAGGGAAAGGGTTTATTTGTTTTAAAAGAAGAAAAAAAAAAAAAAAAAACTGGAGGGACATATTTGGCCAAAATGTGCCGAAAATATATATATATTATAAATATGTACCAACATCGGCTGGGACCGTGGGGACGCTAATTCTCATCACCTGGAAGAGGCAATTGTCCCTATGGGAATAGGTAAAGCTATTCTATGGTAACGTGGTTCGGTATACGACAGGATGTACGAAGCTTACATTGACTACACCATCTTCACAGTAACTTTGCCGTATTCATTACACTATCAATTGTAGCGTCCTTAATTGATTTATTTGAAACACCAGCAAGCTTAAACCTTACTCATTTCAATAGTTGACCCCAACGGTTGAAGAGTTTAAAGCACTAGAACAATATAAACGAACTTTATCGTGGATAATCTCCGTTTATAAACGCTGCAATTACCACACACTTATGACAGAAGCGCTGACTTGCACTTACAATAATTACTACTCAGATGACATTTTTTTAACACTGACGTTAACAACTATTAGCTTAATTATACTGAACAAGCACGTAAAGTTGGCTCTGAGAATATCTCGTCATCTCTCACACACAGAGCCTCGATCTTTTATCAATCTTGTTTACCTTTTGACTCGCTGCCAGTGTTGCCAAATAACGATAAATTATCGGGAGCCCAAATATGATATTAAGTGCAGAGGTGTACTCGAGATACAAAGAACAGTTACGTACGCGATAAGAACAAAAATGGATAAAGCCTTATGGGAGATTGTACCTACTCATGAGTGAGTACACGGCGCAAGGACCAGCTGAGGTCACAAAGCGCAGCACAGAACAAAAAAACAAAAAAAAAAAAAAAACGACAACTTCTAATGCAGTAGGAAATGAAAACGCTCGGTTTGTGTTGCATTTCCATGTCTTACGTTTCAAACGCTGGTCTTCGTCACCGCTACACCCTTCTTAATGACGATTAAAGCTAACAGAAAACTTCACAAAGTGAAAAACGAAATTTCATTTCAAAGAGTTCAGTCATTTAGCTGGATGGAAACAGCGATATACGTGAAGGTGAGGGGGAAGAGAGAAAGTGTAACATTTCTACTAAAAAAATTATTAGGTGTATGCATAAGTTTCTGCGGCTCCATGTAAAGGGGATCTAAAAGAGGAAGGGTGGAATTTTTGTCAGAATTTCATGCTGTGCTGGCAACATTGAGTCGAACAACACGTGTTGGCGGATAGCCCGCATTTAGTTGAGCTAGGGCATGGCGACCTACAAGGTCCACATTCGCCACTGCCTGTCGTTCATGTTTATTTTCGGGGAAATCCCTGCAGAAGTGGATTTGTGCGGCACACGGCGAGAAGGATGTAAGTGAAAAGCACATATCGTGAGTGGCATCTGAAGTTCAGAAATGGAGATTGCCGCGAGGAGGACAAGCAGCGTTGCGGTCGGCCGAAGGAGGTGCAGAGAACAGATTTTCAAACTCTTCAAGACACAGATGCCGCCCAGTCGAACGCACTTGCAATACAGACAGTTAGGTGTGAATCGACTGTTGTTCGACGGTTGCATGCCATAAAAAGATCAAAAAGTAGGAAAGTGAGTCCAACACGATAAAACGCCGGGAACTCATACAAACACCAAATAATAGAATGTCTCTTTGAAGAAATCAGCTTTCGAGTGAACATTAAATTTGGTAATTTGAATCAATAATATGGGGAAATAATATAAGAAAAAACGGATTGTATCACGAGGCAGTTCCCATCCATACACCAGAATGACGAAGAAAAAATAAACAAGTTAGTAAAATCATGCAATGCATTGATTATATTACGCTTTCCAACATACCAGAAATCATTACTCAAGTTATTACTCAAGTTATGAGGATAATTAATAGCTGTGGAATAAATCTCGTTCCTGTGTCCTGACCTTTGATCCTATTTCGATGATATTCAACAAAATTGGTTCCGTATACCTCCGGAACAACATACTAAAGTTTTGTCGCAATACAAGCATTTTTAGTCAAGTCATGGGGATAATGGCTGAGGAATAAATTTCGCTCCTGTGTCCTGACCTTTGATCCCATTTCGATGATATTCAACAAAATTGGTTCAGGATACCTCCGGAACAACATACTAAAGTTTTGTCACCATAGAAGCATTTTTAGTCGAGTTATGAGGATAATCGCTGTGGAAGAGTCCTGAACCAATTCTGTTGATTATTCGATGATAATCAACAGAATTGGTTCAGGATACCTCCGGAACAACATACTAAAGTTTTGTCGCAATAGTACCATTTTTATGCAAGTTATAACGCATAAGGGCAATGGAATAGATCACGCTCGTATGTCGTGACCTTTGACCCCCATTTCGCCTATTTTCAGTAGGATTCGTCCCCGGTGGTCCCTTACCACATACTAAAATTTCATTCAAATCGAACCATTTTTACGCGAGTTATCGTGCGGACAGACAGACGGACAAAGCTGGAGCATATACTCTTCTTCAACCAACGGTTGCAAAGCGTAAAAAAGCTGAACTTTTAACCGGGTGAAAAATCAGGTCACGCTACGAAACAGTGTTAATATAACGTAGCACGAGCAAGACAGAGTTGTTCACTGAAAATTTATTTATATAAATTTTAAATTGGATCACATCACTATATTCAAAATATAAAATTTCTAACATTTAACAACACAGTAGAAGGGGAACATCGAGGGGGGGGGAGATAACGATTCCAGGTGAAATCTTCGCTCCGTGTGACTTTCGTTTTCGGGGAAATCCCCCCCACCCATTTTCAAGCTGAAATACCAATATTTATGCAATAAAATGATATTTAACAACACTACCGAGTAGAAGAAATATCGCGAGAAAAAAAAAATACAATTACGGTAGAAAGCTTCACTCCGTCTAACTTCCGTTTCGAAAGTTGAAATTTTGACCTCTGGAAAACGACTCGCCACCACAAATCCTGTTCAGTTATACATTGATCTCGAGAATCACCCAAATGATGACGAACAAGTTATTAAAATCATGCAATGCATTGATTATGATACGCTTTCCAACATACTAGAAATCATTACTCAAGGTATTACTCAAGTTATGAGGAAAATGGCTGTGGAATAAATCTCCCTCCTGTGCCCTGACCTTTGATCCCATTTGGATGATATTCAACAGAACTGGTTCAGTATACCTCTGAAATAACATGATAAAGTTTTGCCGCAATCGAAGCAATTTTACGTAAGTTACGATGCATAAGGGCTATGGAATAGATCCCGCTTCTGTGTGCTAATCTTTGACCCCATTTCGCCCATTTTCAATAGGATTCGTCCCCAGGCAGGTCCCTACAACATACTAACATTTCATCTAAATCGAAACATTTTTACGTAAGTTATGACGCATAATGGCGATGGAAGTGTTTCCAATCCTATGTCCTGACCTTTGACCCCCATTTCGCCAATTTTCAATACAGTTTGTCCCCAGGTGGCCCCCTACCACATAATAAAATTTAATCGAAATCGAACCTTTTTTACGTTAGTTATGACGCATAAGAGCAGTGGAATGGATCCCGCTCTTATGTCCTGACCTTTGACCCCATTTCGTTCCCTTTCAATAGGGTTCCTTTCCAGGTGTTCCCCTACCACATACTAAAATTTTATCGAAATCGAACGATTTTTACGCGAGTTATCGTGCGGACGAACATACGCACACAACGCGTGACGTAATGAGGCAGATGGGAATCGCGACCATCTGCTCGCAAGAGTGTGACGTCATAAAACTTTAATAGGATCCACACACAACGCGTGACGTAATGAAACAGATGACGTGACCGCGCGCCAACATCTAATGGGACGACGCCATGACACTACACTAAAAACGTGGTAATTCGGGGTGGTTATTTAACCCACTAAACGAATTTTCCTAAAGTTGAGATCAAGCTAAATCGATTTCTAGTACCAGAAAACGGTAGGTTAACGACTTTCATCAAAATTCTTAGAGCCGTTTTCAAAATAAAATTTACATACATAGAAAAATTGCTCCTTTAAGGTGAACGTCAAGTAATTTTGCTTAATGTACTTCGAATGAAAAAATTTCTGTACACATTTTCTTCCCAATTAATGCGTTCCCAAGGATGAAAATTTGAACATCGATTAAAATATCTTCATTTTACAACTTGTAATACTTAATATTTTCTAAAACATAACCATAATTATGCAATCCAACATTTGTTTGTCTACTGACGTCATGAAAATACAGGTCGCGCCATCTTTTTTCTGGACAAATAATGCGTTCACAAGGATGAAAATTTGAACATCGATTAAGATAGCTTCATTTTATAACTTGGAATACCTAATATTTTCTAAAACATAACCATAACTATGCAATCCAACATTTGTTTGTCTACTGACGTCATCAAAGTACAGGTCGCGCCAGCCTTTTTCTGGTTTCGACACCACCAAATAAAAAGTTTTTGATTTTTAATATAATTATGGTTATGTTTTAGAAAATATTAAGTATTCCAAGTTATAATATGAAGTTATTTTAATCGATGTTCAAATTTTCATCCTTGGGAACACATTAATTGTGAAGGAAATGTGTACAAGAGTTGTTCCATTGGAAGTATAGGAAGCAAAATTACTTGACGTCCACTTTTATAATATGGGATAAGGGCGATGGAATGGATCGCAGTCATATGTCCTGACCTTTGACCCCATTTCGTCCATTTTCAATAAGGTTCGTCCCCAGTTGGTCCTCTACCACATACTGAAATTTCATCGAAATCGAACCATTTTTATGCACGTCATGACCCATAAGGGCAATGGAATGCATCCCGCTCTTATGTCCTGACCTTTGACCCCAATTCACCCATTTTAAATAGGGTTCGTACCCATGCGGTCCCCTACCACAGTAAAATTTCATTGAAATCGAACCATATTTACGCAAGTTATGACGCATAAGTGCAATGGAATGGATCCCGCTCCTACGTCGTGACCTTTGACCCCATTTGTCCCATTTTCAATAGGGTTCGTCCCCAGGTGGTCCTCTACCACATATTAAAATTTCATCGAAATCGAACCATTTTTACGCCAGTTATCGTGCGGACGGACGGACGGACGGACAGACGGACAAAGCTGAAGCATATATGCTTTTTCAACCTACGGTTGGAAAGCGTAAAAAAGGAGGAATTCTTAGAATTCGCGAAAGAACCTCGTGCCAGAAAATTACAGGGAAATTCCTCCTCAATTTTCTAGCTGAAATGCAAATATTTATGGAATAAAATTACATCTAACAACAATACTGGGCACAAGGAAAAACGCGTGGAAAAAAATACGATTACGGGAAAAAAATTCCCTCCGTTAAACTTTCGTTTTCGAAAGTTTTGGAAGTCGAAATACCGGACCCAGACGGTACTTCGACTTCGGACCATCCCCAAATAATTTTTCTTCAGTTTTGCATCGATTTCGAGAATACCCAAATAATGACAAAAAGCGGCATTCCACGAATCCGCGGAAGAATCTCATATACGCCATTTCGCCAGCACACGTCTTTTACTTGAATCCAGCAGCTGAGCAGCAAAATACTAAATCTTCTAGAACAATACCGGAGCGAGGACAGTCTTACCATTATTGGTATATCTTTATAATTCCCCTCCCCCTCTCTCACTCTAAAAATGAAAAAGTATATTTATGAACAATCAAAATATTCAGAACTTCTTATCAGCACGCCGAAAATTTTTTATGTCTGTACAATATTACACGTGTTCAAACGTTATCCTTTAACCGGCAACTTCGCAAATTGCCATATAAATTCCCTGTGCTTATATCTGCCAGAATGTAGAATATTCCGAGGTTAACTACATAATTATTTTTTTTTGCAGGAAACCCGATTTATTTTCCGTCAGCACAACCTTATGGTTAAAACCTTAAAAAGTAGTAAGCATTTTAAACGTTCAACCGGCAAGGTCGAAAATCATCACGGAAACATAAAAGGTCAAAAAGTTTACTCACAATAAAAACAAGCTTTCTAATGCCAAAAATAACAAAGAAGCAAAACGTTTTATGCATCTTAGCATGTTGTTTGATAGGGATTTCTCTGTCAAGAATGATGTACTTATACTACACTGAAGAGCAATTGAATTATAGATACCTGTCTAGTAACGTGTAGCACCACCTTTCGTACTGATGACGGCGGCGATTCATCTCGGCATGGACTCGACAAGACACCGGAAGCGTTGGGAAGCCATACGGATAAACGACCCCTGAACAAGCTCCCACAGTTCACGAAGATTTGATGGAGGGGGGTCAGAGCCTAGAACATATCTCTCGATGGCATCCCAGATGTGCTCGATGGGATTGAGGTCAGGTGACCTAGCTGGCCAAGGAAGCGAGGTCACGTCGGTGGAGTGTTCATCCAACCATTCGGATACAATTCGGGAGCTGCATTGTCTTTTTGCAGGTTGAGGTCCCCAGTGGGATGTTGAAGACACACAAACGGGAGCAAATGGTCGTCCAGGATATCCTGGTAACGTTGACTTGTGAGGGACGATGTCACACGTACCAGGGGTACCATTTCAGTCCACGTAAACAGTCCCCAGACGAGAATGCCACCCCCACCAGCTTGATGAGTACCCTGCTGGCAAGAAGGATCCATCGCTTTATGTGGTTTGCGCCGTACTCGTATCCTGCCATCCGCATGTACCAACGTGAATCTCGACTCATCAGTCCAGGCAACATTTTTCCACATGTCTAGGGCCCAGTGGCGATGTTCCCGCGCCCATGCTAATCTTTGCACCCAGTGATGTGCGGTCAGCAGCGGTACCTTCGTGGGACGATGGCTTCTGTACCCCATAGCGAGGAGATGTATAAAAATACATCACTATACTGGACTGCTGTGAAAGGTTAAATAGTGATGTATAACAAGACATCACTATACTGGACTGCTGTGAAAGGTTAAATAGTGATGTATAACAATACATCACTATACTGGACTGCTGTGAAAGGTTAATCGACTGCTGTGAAAAGTTAATATAGTGGTGTATAAAATACATCACTATACTGGACTGCTGTGAAAGGTTAACTGACTGTTGTGAAAGGTGATGTATAGAAATACATCACTATACTGGACTGCTGTGAAAGGTTAACTGACTGCTGTGAAAGGTTAATATAGTGATGTATAAAAATACATCACTATACTGGAATACTGTGAAAGGTTAATACAGTGATGTATAAAAATTCATCACTATACTGGACTGCTATGAAAGGTTAATACAGTGATGTATAAAAATTCATCACTATACTGGACTGCTGTGAAAGGTTAATCGGCTGCTGTGAAAGGTTAATACAGTGATGTATAAAAATACATCACTATACTGGACTGCTGTGAAAGATTAATTCGCTGCTGTGAAAAGTTAATACAGTGATGTATAAAAATACATCACTATACTGGACAGCTGTGAAACGTTAATATAGTGATGTATTGTAAGGGCTGAAAAGTGCAAGTTCTTTGTTTTTTGAGATATTTCAGTTTAAATACGGAAAAACCTGATACGGATTTTTCTGAAATAAACGGAATTTCTGATTGCGAAAAATGTGGGAAAATACGGGTTAAAAGAAACGGACACTTTTAAAAACGGAAGTTTCAGAAAAAGACGGACACCTACCGGCAACTTTGCTGCACGTCATTTTCAGAAATCTTCCGTGAATTCACACCACATATTTTTTACAGTATATATTTCTAGAAAACGGATCGGATAACTAAAAGCATGCTAATTTTTATTCATTTTCTTGTCTTTCAAGGGCACAGCTTCCTTGCGGGAAGACGTAAAAGTATATTTACATTAGTCTCGATATTTGTGACCCTCGAGAACGATGCGGAAGTCTGATCGGCATTTCTCGTATAATTTTCAGAGTAGACAATTTTTAAGCAAAGTATCTAAGTAAATACCTACTTTGCGATGTTGCGCCGGTTTCTACAAGTCCCCCGATTATTTTGGAACATCTGATTGGTTATGCATACCGAAGTTTACAATTACATACTTTCCAGTCTTTCCTGGAGCCCAGTTCTCTTCTTACGAATTGTTTTCTAAATTCAACACAATCTGGGGAAATGTTATTATTATTATTGTTTTTATTGTTATTTTGCTTCGGGGTTAAACGATCAACATGATCACGAGCAGTCTCTCGTAGGGCAACCCCGTAAGGGAGGACATCATCGGACGATTAGCCAACAGTCCAACCCTCTGACCACTCAGCCACATGGCCGCTTTTTCTTTTGATAGAATTTCTCCCTGTAAATAAGAATAGTAGTGGTCAAACTGTATGTCGATATTACCTTTCACGGTCTTGGAATTCTTCACAAGGTTCGGTATAATTCTGGAAAACTATACTGAAATCTTGGTCACAGGTATAAAACCCCTACATGTCGGAGGTATTCTTCTAGTTTTATTTCACCATGCATTCATTCTGTGATGAAGAAGTGCCAACGTTTTTCAGACCTCTAGAAATTAACTGAATTTTACTTAAGAAATAGCTCTTTGTGCGTATGATATATAGAACGGTCATCGTTCAGAAGCAATAGAAAGATTCTCCAGAAATTAGAAAATCTAAAATTGGGAGAGTTACATGTATATATATATAAAAAAAAAAAGGTCTAACGATTTTGAGTGCCACAGCACTGTCAGTTTCCCCTAATCTTATAGGCTACCTCACCCTCATTTCCCGTCGTCTTTGACTTTCCCCGTTTCCTTTCTTGTACCGGTCCGCGGATTCCGATGTTGTAAGGTCCTTCCAGGTTTCCAAGGCAACAATGGCCGCCCTAGTTGGCGGAAGAGATTATTTCCATTCGAAAAGACGCGGCGCTATTGTTCGGATTCCTGAAGGAACTAATTGTTCTGCGAGGACTGGTCTTTAATTATACACGAGATTTAAGATCTAAAGGTACGCCGTACTAAATCGCAATAGAAGCGCTGAATGTATTCTCTTTACTAGCAAATAACCCTCTAACTCCACACACACACACATTTTCTCCTCACCTTCTCTCTTCTCTCTCTCTTAATGTCAAATAAAAGCAATTTTGGATGGCGCACAATCATTAAAAGGTACTAAAATAAGTAAACGGATGGGGGAACAAATGATACTACTGCACTTAAAACCACCACGATTTAAATATTCCGTGTGAAAAAAAAAAAAAAAAAAAAAGAAAGAAGGAAAGAAAATGTTGAAAACCGTGATCTTTCATGAAATGGGGAAGATCTGCTAGTAGCCGTCATTAAAAATTCAAAATAAACATCGAACAGAATCATTACTTATTTAGTAAAGGGCAGCAAATAGAAATCAATTACGGCACTGTGCAAACCAATTACAGGATGGTAAATGAAGAAACAAGTACAATGATAAAAAAATTAGTAAGATGACACGCTCATACATAAGAACGAGAAAGATATGTTGGCTTCCATGCGTTACTTTCAATGTGTTTTCTATTGGAAGGTGTTCGCATACACAGTCGGTCCAGAAAGTTCCAGGAATAATTCAGTGAAAAACAAAAATATCTTATCTGTAGCAATTTTTCTGATTTAATTTTCACCATAGCCCCCCCCCCCCTTCTCGCTACGCGGCTTGGAACGTTCCATGAGTTTCTCAAATGTCCTGCGGAAGTCGTTTTCTGGGATGTTCTTGAGGTACGTTATCACTGCTGGCCTTTGAATGTCTGGAAAGGACCCATATCATCTTTCTTCCCTTCACGGGTGCTTTGAGTTTTGGTAACAGAAAAAGGTCTGCCGGGGTTAGATCCGGCGATTACGGAAGATGCATGAATGTTGTCACCTGGTGTGTAGTCAGAAACTGGGTAACACTGGTAAAGATTTGCGACGGAGCATTGTCATGGAGGAAGAACCATTCTCCACTTAAATGCAAATTCGGCCTAACGCGTCGAATTCTCTTGATAAGGCGATTCATGACTTCCTAGTAAAATAAGCCACTGACTGATTGTACTTCAGGCACAAATCCACGGTGGATAATCCCACGAGAATCGAATAACACAATGATCATCAGTTTGATTTTCGGCTTCACAGTCCTCACGATTGCGTGCGGGAAGCGACCCTGTAATCGAATCAATTTACTTTTGTATGCATACAAATCGTAGTCAAATTATTTATATCTAATTAATTATTTACTTACACCAAGTTTTTTATACTAAATACAAGTTTTTAATATCATTATATATATATATATTACATACACTGCTGGCCACCCGAAATGCAACACCAAGAAAGAAGCATCCGATTGGACTGAAATTCGCAGCATGCGTCGCCCGCGAGAGGACATGCAAACGATTATCATTGCAGGGCATATGCAAATCATGTGCGCCCGGCACGCCACCGATAAGCACTATAAGAAGGGTGCACAAAAGGTGGGGTGTAAGAAGTGGAAGTGGGTTATGCCGCCGGACCTGTGCGTGGGAAGCTTCCTGATGCCTCGTCGCAGAATACGGCAGTCATTCGAGCAAATTTCGGAGTTCGACAGAGGAAGAATAGTGGCTTATCGCTACAGCGGTTTATCGTACCGAGTCATCGGCGCTCGTGTGGGACGACATCCAGCCACAGTGGGGCGAGCGTGGATTCAGTGGGTGCAGGAGGGACGGACGGACCGACGTGAGTGATTGCCACAGCCGCGGCACACCACCGAATGAGAGGACCGGCATGTTGTGCGGCGGGCATTGACGGCTCGCACTGCCACATCACGAACGTTAGCGCAGGAATTAGGGTGTGTTGCGCAACAACCTGTTTCAGCACGTACCGTTCGACGTCGTCTGCAGGAGCGGGGACTTGTCGCACGGCACCCATTGCTCCGATTACCATTGACGTTACACCACCGGCGAGTGTGGCGGCAGTGGGCCGTTGAACGCCGCACCTGGACTACGGAATGGCACGACAGTCTTCTGCGACGAATCCCGCTTCTGCCTGCAACACCAGGATTGTCGGATCCGAGTGTGGCGGCACCGCGGTGAGAGACTGTATGACGCCTGCATTATGCATCGCCATACCGATCCGTCCCCTGGCGTTATGGTTTGGAGCGCAATTGGATATGACACCAGCACCCCTCTGGTACGCATCGCCGGTACACTCAACAGCCACCGCTACATCTCCGACGTTTTGGATCCTGTAGTCCTCCTTTACCTGCAGGACCTGCCAGCGGTCACGTTTCAACAGGACAATGCGCACCTGCACGTGGCACGCATCGTGCAACAGTTCTTCACGGCCCACCGGGTGTCACTGCTGAAGTGGCGCGCCTGTTCTCCCGATGTGTCGCCCATCCAACACGTCTGGTCGCTGATCGGCAACCGAGTGGCCCGGCAAACACCACCCGCGGCTACGCCTGATGATCTGTGGCAACGTGTAGAAGCAGCCTGGACCGACATACCCCAAGCCCACATCCAAAGCCTCTTTTGTTCGATGCCGCGGCGTGTAGCGGCCGTTATTGCCAGCTATGGGGGCCAGACGAACTATTGATGTCGTGTTCCGCAAGTCGCATGGGCCTGTAAGCTCAATCGTTTCATCTTTGTATCTGTTGTTATGTGTCCAGTAAATCTGGCTTTGCTATCTCCTTCTTGGTGTTGCATTTTGGGTGGCCAGCAGTGTATATATATACACACACAAATCGTAGTCAAATTATTTACATCTAATTAATTAAGTACTTACATCTTCTGAGTTTTGTTGTAGCTTTTGTCCTTAGTCCAACTTGGTATCATAGCTTAATACTTTCAGGCATTTTTTAAGGTCTACAGAATTTCCAAATTCCGCCATGATATTGCGAATGCGTTCGTCTACTTGTATTTACATTTTCTTCCTTTTTGGACCAAGTTCTCCTAATTCTTTTAATTGTTGCTTGTGCATCACGCGTCGAATTTTGAAATTCTGAAGACCTTAAAAAATGCTTGAAAGTATTATGCTATGTTACCAAGTTGGACTAAGGACAAAAGCTACAAAATTCAGATGTAAGTTCTTAATTAATTAGATGTAAATAATTTGACTATGATTTGTAAATTAGGGTGGGCTGAAAAAACTTTTGTTTTTAATTTGCATATTGCCTAGTGGGGAAAAGTTGCCATTTGGGTCAACAAGAATTACAAAAGAATTTTTTGAAATCGACCAATATCTTACGTCTCCGCATTGCATACTAAGTTCGCGTTTTTCCGACTGCATTGGGCCGTAAGCAAAAACGGATGGAATTTTTATAATTGAAATCGAGTAACCCCTAGCGCGGAAAAGTTTCCTTTAGTGTTCCCAATAATAGTGGAAAAAGTTTTGAAGTTGACTAATACACTATGTCTCCGCACTGCACGCGAAGTTCACCATTTTCTTCCCACATTTGGCCCGTAGCCCTAAGCTAGGTAAAGGCATCCTGGCATGTAGGGCATCGGAAAAATCCGTAGGAAATTGCACTGTTCTGAGTGCACCATGCGTGTGCATGTGCAGTACACTCAGTATGCTTTGCAATGTGTAGCGCGTGGCTCTTTGCGTGCTTCCAATGTCACATATGGAAGCAACTCAGAACTCACCACGAGGAGGTGGCTACACTTCGAGTTCCGCCCACCTTCCCTCCAGCTAAGAATTTTATTTCTAAGTGGTATATCTTGTTCGGTAATCCGCTTTACTCGAAAAATGTGGCATTAATTGCCGTGATGCAATTGTTGCTCTTATGAACGAATCTCTAGCTTCAAATCCACACACTAAGGCAGCTGTTTCGGTCACCAGTTTCACGCAACGTTCCACAGTTTGCGTGTGGCAGGGAAACTTGGTTATTTCTTCGCCAGCTGCGGCACAAGTTGCGATTAGTCGATACAGATCTTCGTCTGAGATGTGTTTTGTCAGAGGTGGTTTGGTAAGACGCGTTATAGTCCAATCGATCATCTCATAATATTCATTAGCATTCAAATTCAATTGCGGCACTTCGAATTCTCTCTTTCATTTGTTGTTGTTTAGCTTTCTTTATTCTTTTCCATCCAAGAGCTTTCACGTCGGTGCGTTCGTCCGCAATCATACTTAGCAATATATTCTCTGGGTGATTGAAGAACGCGTTTCTCTTGATCACTGCATTAATGATTGCTTTGCACTTCAAATCCATGAAGCGCGATAAGTTGATCAGTTTCCAAAAGTGTTTGGAAACTGATCCTACAACTCGTGCAGGAGAGATTGGAACAGCTCTCGACGGCTGTGAAAACCTCCCACTAGTTGACTTTGCAGCTATTCATGAAGAATGGACAGAACACATGAAAGAAATGCAGGATACACGTGAAGTGAGTACCGACCAGCAGTATTTACTGGAAATCTGCTGCGCCGTGTCACAGGGAGACTGTGATGTCAGCATTTCTAGAAGAAATCCAGGACCACTGTCACATTCGCGGTGGCTGACGACAGCTAACAGTCATGCGCCGCTATGTCTCCACTCAAAACCCATCGCAAACTTTGATCTGTGTTGCCAACTACATAATGAATGTATATGCCCCGGCCAGGTTTTCCATAAAGAAGAAGTCTTCGTACACAGAAGGGGCACCAAACACTTTTGGAGACTAATAAACTTATCGCGCTTCATGGATTTTTTGAAGTGCAAAGTAATCATTGATGCAGTGATCAAGAAAAACGCGGTCTTCAATCAACCAGAGAATATATTGCTAAGTATGATTGCAGACGAACGCACCGACGTGAGAGCTCTTGAATGGAGAAGAATAAAGAAAGCTAGACAACAACAAATGAAAGAGAGAATTCGAAGTGCCGCAATTAAATTTGGATGCTAATGAATATTATGAGATGATCGATTGGACTAAAACGCGTCTTACGGAACCACCTCTGACAAAACACATCTTAGATGAAGATCTGGATCGACTAATCGCAACTTGTGCCGCAGCTGGCGAAGAAATAACCAGGTTTCCCTGCCACACGCAAACTGTGGAACGTTGCGTGAAACTGGTGACCGAAACAGCTGCCTTAGTGTGTGGATTTGAAGCTAGAGATTCGTTCATAAGAGCAACAATTGCATCACGGCAATTAATGCCACATTTTTCGAGTAAAGCGGATTACCAAACAAGATATACCACGTAGAAATAAAATTCTGAGCTGGAGGGAGGGTGGGCAGAACTCGAAGTGCAGCCACCTCCTCGTGGTGGGTTCTGGGTTGTTGTTTCCATATGTGACATTGGAAGCACGCGAAGAGCTACACGCTACACATTGCAAAGCAAACTGAGTGTACTACACATGCACACGCATGCTGCACTCAGAACAGTACAATTTCCTACGGATCTTTTGGATGCCCTACATGCCAGGATGCCTTTACCTAGCCTAGGGCTACGGGCCAAATGTGGGAAGAAAATGGTGAACTTCGCGTGCGGTGGTGAGACATAGCATATTGATCAACTTCAAAAACTTTTTTTTCACTGTTATTGGGAACACTAAAGGACACTTTTCCGCACTAGGGGTTACTCGATTTCAATTACAAAAAATTCCATCGGTTTTTGCTTACGTCTTAATGCGGTCGGAAAAACGCGAACATAGTGTGCAGTGCGGAGACGTAAAATATTGGTCGATTTCAAAAAAAATTTCTTTTGTTATTCTTGTTGACCAAATGGCTACTTTTCCGCACTAGGTGATATGCAAATTAAAAAAAAAAGTTTTTTTCGACCCACCATATTGTACGTATATACACTGAAGTGCTAGAAAAGCTGGTACACCAGTCTAATAATACTTGGTAGGTCTCCCACGGGAGCGCAGGACTGCAGAAATACGACGGAGCATGGACTTCACTAGCTTCTGGAAATATGCTCTAGGCAATACACACCATACTTTCTGCAGAGCGCTCCACAATTCGGGTGTATTCCGAGGTCTCGGATTCCTGTGTTCGATAGCGCGTTGCATGGCATCCCAAATGTGTTCTATCACGTTCAGATCTGGGGACTTGGGTGGGAATGGCAACACCCCAAACTCAGATGAATGCTCCTCTAACCATAATGTGGCGTCCCGACACTTGTGTGGAGGTGCATTGTCCTGTTGGAACAGGCCCAACCCATCAGCATGAATGCAGGACATGAACGGGTGTACCTCGTCAAAAATGTTGAGCACATAGCGTTGGCCGGTCACAGACGTTTGTAGACGTACCAGGGGTCTCAGTGAAGTTCAGCTAAACACATTCGATACCATAATGGACACCCACCAGCCAGTACAGTTCCCTGTTGAGAGGCGGGATGCATGGCTTCATGGGCTTTGCGCCACACACGAATCCTTCCATGTGTCCGATACAGGTGGAAACGCGACTTATCAGACCAGGCTACTTGTTTCCAGTCATCAAGTGTCCAGTGGCGGTGTTGCCGTTCCCAAGCGAGGCGCATAGCTCTGTGTCGTGCACCCATCAAGGGGACTCGAGTTGGGCGTAGGCTTTCAAAACCCATATCGTGCAAGGTACGTTGCACAGTCCGGTCGCTGATGCTTGTTGAGGCTCCAGCATTGAATTCCTATGATACCTGAGAGAGTATTGCACGCTTATCGCGTAAAAAGATTCTTGACAGCCGACGATGGTCACGTTCACCCAATGTCTTTTTATGGCCACACTGGTATCGTAGGTTGAAGGTTTTGCCGGAATTCTTGTAGTCACGGTACACCCTTGCAATGGTCGTCCGTGAAAATCCGAACTTCGTTTCTACCTCCGAAATACTATGGACCGTCTCACGAGCGCCAACTATGACACCGCGTTGAAAATCGCTTAAATCGTTATTACTTGTCATTCTCATGCCGAAAACAGCTCTGGCAGCTGGCAGGGATGTCTACCGCTTTATATACGCACTGGTGGACGCAACCTAGTACGCGCATAGATGAGGTTGCTATGTATTTTGCAGAAGCTCGTCTGTACCAGTTTTTCTGGCGCCTCAGTGTATATATAAAACGATATTAAAAACTTGTATATAGTATAAAAAACCTTGATGTAAGTAATTAATTAATTAGATGTAAATAATTTGACTACGATTTGTATACATATATAAGTAAAATGATTCGATTAGCAGGATCGTTTCGTCCACGATAAAATACCCAGGGGCTCTTCGCGCTCGATTTCCAGAGGGTCGCTTGCCGCACAACAGCGTCCTCACCCCCATTTGGTTTCGGTTTCTCAGGACTTGATCATTCGCTAGTTTGTCGTTTCGTGGACGGGTCATACTCATAACATCATGATTCATCACCAGTTATTATCTTGTTGAGAGAATCTGGATCCCCAATCACCATTTCTACCAAGCTTTGCAAAGCAGTCACACGCAGCTCTTTGTTTCGGAGTGAAAAAGTGTGGGACGAACTAAGTGTACACCATCCACTTGCCAAAAACATCAGTTTTTCTGCTATCATCTAGCATGTTAACCGACGATGCAGTTCGCGAAGAAACTGCACATTTTCATCGGTGTTGCTTGTTGAAGGTCATCCGCTCCTTTCACCGTCCTCCAATGACTGTCGACCATCAAGAAAACGTGCATACCATTCATTCACCCTGGACTGTGATAACCATCCTTCACCGTATGCTTGCTTCATCAATTTGTACGTTTCTGATGCAGATTTGCCACATTCACAGCAGAACTTGGCCCTTTGTTCATCCCCTAAAGTGTGACCAGGTCAAAATTGCAGCGTGAAAAAAAACAAAAACATGCACTGATCAGACATGGAAATTCGTCACGGGTCACCGGGTCGACAATTCCTTGCGGGTCAAACGGGTCGGGTCCAGGTATTCCTGACCCGGTTTTATTTCCGCTTTATTTTTGAATAGAAAAAAATATTTCAAAGAACCCTTCAGAGGTCTTTGAAATAACACTTCAGAGCTGCAGAGCATGATCCAGGAACTTGCTGAGGAGGGTAAAGAAATGGGGATTAAAATGAATTTTCAGAAAACAAAACTCGTGTACAATATGTTTATAAAAGATTTATCGATTGATGGGGGAAAGATGGAGATAACCGATACCTACGTTTACCTTGCGCGGAAGATATCAAGCAAGGGTTACATTGATGAAGAAATTAATAGGCGTATAAAACTTGGTTGGAGAGTTTTTGTAAGGAATGGTACAATTTTTAAGAGCAATTTGCCATTTTGCCTTAAAAGAAAATTGTTTAATCAACGAATGCATACTTCCAGTGCTTACGTAAGCAGCAGAGAAGTGGACCTTAACTAAAAAAGAATTACAAAGACTGCAGACAACCGGAAGAAGTATCGAGGTGCATGCTTGGTGAAACCAAGAAAGATAAGAAGAGGAACTCGTGAATAAGGAAAATAACAAGAGTAAAAGGCATCACCATCAGAGTAAAATCCCTGAAATGACAATGGGCCTAGACTCTGACACTGATCACCACGGACACGGTGTTGACCGAAACGCGCGTATAGCGTAAAGTACGTAAAAAAAAAAAAAACAAGTTAGTAAAATCATGCAATGCATTGATTATGATACGCTTTTCAACATACCAGAAATCATTACTCAAGTTATGAGGATAATGGCTGTGGAATAAATCTCGCTCCTGTGCCCTAACCTTTGATCCCATTTCGAGGATATTCAACAGAACTAGTTCAGTATACCTCCGAAATACACTGTTAAAAATTCCCGTAAAAAAAGTCTTGTTGCCCGTGTATTTTTACGATCAAGGCTCGTTTCTGCAGTTTTCAAGGCGATGCCCGTATTTTAACGGGCATGGATATGTAGGAAAACGGTTCCTATCCGTAATTTTATGGGCGTTGCTAAGAGGCACGGGTTAGCCAATGAACGATAATGACAGAAAAGGAATGCGGCATGCGTCGCTTTCTGCTATTGGTCAGCGAGTCGTCACGTGATTTTACGGGGATTGCTCGTTTTTTTACCAAGACGAAGGGATGGGCGATATTTTCAAAAGTATGATGATATCTTTTAATATTTCTGAGACCGATATATTGAATCGAAAATATCTGTATTTAAAGATCAATATATCAGATTGATTTTTCGATATTTTTCAATACTTCTGATCTCAATAAGACTGATATTTCGGTTTATTCACTGCATACTGCATCAGGGTTATCACTGAATCCGATCCAATGTTGTGCTAAGTATTGGCTATTGGGAACTTGGGACTAATTGGCTGTTGGCTTGTTCGCACAAATCTCAGCCATTACTAAATTATCCTGCAGCTTGAAAATATAGCTGCAATCAAGTTTTGTTAATACCATTAAAATAGTGATATCTCAGAAAAGTACTGTATATTACTAACTTCGTACCTTTTACAAGACAGTCGCTGTACTTGGAAATAAACGTAGTGCGTTTATTTTGCCATTTCAGTCGTTTTGTTGTGTAAATAATTATTTCCGATAGCGGAATTGATATTTAACGTTTTTTTACAAGACCGACGCCATGGGTTAGTGCTTTTATTTTGCCCTTTTACGTTGTTTTGTTACGTAAATAAATATTTTCGACAGCGGAATTAACATTTTACGTTTTTATAATTCATAAAAATTCGCTAAAATATATCTTGTATGCTGAGCTGGAAAGCCAACATCAGGGTTGTTTACATCGTAGCCAAGGTAATGTAAGGGCGTATTTATATTATATATTTTATACATTTATGTAATGTAAGGTGGCATATATTTATGCCCACTCCCCCCCCCCGAAAGTGTTTAAATGTGTTTTATTTATTGTTAAAATGTGCCTTACATTGGAAACAAAAATACTTAATTTAATAAAAAATTCATTAATTTACGTTACAATTTTTTTTTATTTTTTTCTATTCTCATTGTTTTATTTTGTCCTGGTGGATTTAATTTTTTCATTTCATTGGCACGCCCTCAGAAAAAATCTATATATGCCCCTTGTTGTATTTCTTAATGAAGGGGCAGAGCACAGATGGGATGAAAGTGGCCAAAGGGCAGGAAGTTGTCACATAAATTTACAGAACATAAATGCAGAAACTGTTTTTTTTAACAAAACATGTTATCATGATTCTCTGTACTTAACATTGCTACCTATGCAAGATTGTTGATACAGCGAGACAAAATTAGTCAAAAAGCAATCATAAAAGTGTTGTGCACTTTTGTGTTTATATAACATCTGCACTCCCCTTCCACTAATGGGGGGGGGGGCTGTGGTTGTGGATAGTATCAACTGTCACCAACAATATTTGAAGGTTTTGGTTATCATTTAAAAGTAAACAAATTAGATGTCAACTTTCCTGTTAAGTACACTCAACATCTTTTTAAAGAATATATATGAATAAAAAAACACACTTGAAATGGAATTTGTGGCAGAAATATTTTGCTACATAGAAGACCAGTAAACCACAGGCAATTGGGTAAATAAGTCTCATTGATTTGATTATTCTACACATGTTAAGGTTTTTCCATTATTCGAAATGTTTATTTAAGTACAAAAGTGGAGTAAAATGCCTAAAACAAAATCACTGGGTTACTTCTGTCTGAAACATTACCCCTTAGCCTGTAATCACAGCATATTATTGCAATTTCTAATGCAGAATGTTCGGCAAAGTCATAATATTGTTGAGAAGTAAATGGCTAGAGCTTTTTAATGCAATTTTGAAGAAGTTTGCACACATACATGAAAATATATTATTTCAAAGTTAGTGTGCATATACACTGTAGATACATATATAATTTATTTTTTTTGTAAAAAAATAACACAAAAAAAACTGAAAATACAACAAACCTTGTTAACAGGTTTCGGCCTAATTTGCCCAGTGTTATCCATTTTGTCATTATGTCTCTTTCTCTCTTGATAAAAACTGTGAACATATTTTTTTTTTTTGTGAAAACTGTTATTCTTAAACGGAATGGCATTAACAAAATTCTGTTGTCCAGAAAAGTTTTAACGTGCAGTGCTCTTCCTCATTTGATTTCTCTAGTGTTTCTTTACAGTATACAAGGTTACTTTTTTCAAAATTCTTTTCCTGCTAAAATCTAATAAATGTGCAATGTAAAAATTGCATTTGTACTCATAAATATGGGTTCTTGGTTTGATTAAAAGGCAATACATTGTGCCAAATGTTTGACACTAGCTGTAGGAAGGGAGTTCTTAGACTACCATTAAAGACTATATTAATATATTAGCTGAAACAATGCTCGGATTATATGAATACCTTGCATTGCGCCCATCGGTTTTACATTTGATCAAGTTTGCAAAAATTGTATGTGATTTTATACCTGCTACAACTGATTCAGCATCAATATCAGGAAAATTCTCATACAAAAAGATTACTTCTTCCTCAGAAACTGCTAGAAAACAGTCAAATTTTTAAAATAAGAAGCACTGTTCATTAAATGTGAAAATCCTCCAAATATGTGGCGTCAGTGAATAAACAAAGATGTCGCTCTTTCCAGGTTTTAGCAATTAAATGTCATGAAATCTATTCAGCCAAGAAATCTATTTATTAAATGTCATGAATAAAATCTATTCAGTCATGAAATGTTCATTAAATGTCATGGAAACTATTCAGTATCTAAATAATCATGGAAAATGTGCCTACCAAGTGGTAAAATACATAAAGAAGTTGTTCCTGTCTTGTCTTTCCTGGAACCACTCGCCCTAAATTAGGGACATGTGTCTGCTTATGGTGAATCAAGCTTCTACACATTCGGGAACAACTTTAGATGCTCATGGAGATCAACACACACACCACTTCACTTCAAGCATTTTTTTCCAGTTCTCAGTCCATTTCTTTGGATTTCTTATCTCCATTAAAAACTTGTACACAATAAATATCTGAAGTATTCTTTATCAAGTCTAAAACACCTGAGGAGCTATCTTCGATATCATATCATTTTTTTTTTTTTTTTACATTTTAAATGCTCATTGGTGGAGTCTATCCTTAAAATTAAGGAAGTCAGCAGATTTAAAAAAAAAATTTACAGTTTTGAACTCAAATGGGATATAGCATTTAATGTTTCACTTATTAACACCAAAACAACACAAAAATTAGTACTGATTCCTCACCTCTAGTTATATTTAACTTGCTGTAGATGAGGGATTTTCTCTTTACATGCATATATATCACTAAGCTGTTCTCTAAGATCATAGGTTAGTTTCTTGATGAGAGCTTATCTGCTGGATTAAAGTTTAAAACTGATGGAAATACATTTTATTTACTCTTGATGTATCAAACATCTGCATTTACAGTGATCTCAGCTCACAACTTGAGCTTCACTGACATCCATCACACACAAGACCATTTGTACTTCACATTTATTCTCTTTTTCTCATGCAGGAATTCCTGAATCTGGTCCTCCCTTGATCTTCTACATTTTCTTTCTGTCACTTGTGCAGAATAAATTCTCCTAGTAATCATCTCACCACTCATTCTCCAAACCACCCAAGAATATTTGTCCCCACCTTACAAACAATATTTTGCTTCACACTACTCATCTACAAAACCTCTTCATTCCTCACATGATCAAAACATATCTTGCCCCCACCCCCATAAGTAACACATCTCTACAGCTCGCAAATCACTCCTATGTTTCGTCTGCAGTACTCCACCTTCACTGCTGCACATCAGAGTAGGAACAATTACTGTACTTTTTCACACACAACTATTAGGGACCTTTTTGAGAACCTATCATTCATCATTTATTCAAAATCCTCCTGAAGCAGCTGTGACTTTCAAAGATTAATTTACTAGCCTACTAATTTCACCACCTAATTTGTTTTCTCTGTCAAACATGCTTCCTAAATATGTAAATTGATTTACCTGGTCAATCTCTTTGCCATTTAGACTGATCTGTTTGATTTAATACTAACAATTCATCTGTCAAAAACATAACTTTGGGTTTTTCCTTTCATATACTAAGTTTGAAATTCATACAAACTTCATACATGTGGGACAACATACGCTGCAACTCACTTTTGCTCTCTGCCAACAGGATTGTTTCATCAGCATGAGCAAACATAATTGAGTAACTACTCTCCACAGATAGCATTTACATAGTCTAATGACGACTCAACCATATGTGTCTCTTAAGACATAAAAATATTATTTACCTTAAAAAATTGTTTTGGTAATAAGTAATAACTAATTATAATACACAAGCTTGGCAGTGAATGTGGGGAATAAATATCCTACCAGTTGTCTCAGATAATTTCTTAGAAACATCAGCTAAATTTTTTTTTTTTTCAAGAGCTGCTTTCTCCTGCTAAAAGGGAGCAATTTTATTTGTCCTTTATTATTACATTTTATAGCTTAAAACTATCTTTATGCAAGATTGCAGCTCTCAAGCTGTATTTTTAGTGATATGAAAAACACATAAAATATTGTTTTTCAGATCCTAAAATAAAAAAATATATAGAAGAAAGTTTTGATGCAAAAATAAATAAAAAAATCATGCAACAGAAGTGAGCTTGTAATTTGCAGAAATGCTGAATATACTTTCCAAAACCCAAAAGGTGATTTTCTTGTTTCATGTGTGGGCATTGCTCGACGAGCAGGGATATGGTTTCTGCCAAGAAGTTTCCAAAAATCCCAGTTGCAAAGGAATGTTTTCATGAGTTTTTCATCAATGTGAGATTATGAGAAATATGTATTTCCAACATTTCGAGGAAAGGTAAGTTGAAGCTTCAGTATGGCATAAATGACAAAAAAACAAAAGTACTTATTAATCCCAGCAGACTGGAATCTTAACCATCAATTAACTTGGGAATAACTGAATTATAGAAAGAATAACTATTTTTATTGGGATGCAAATGTCAAAGTTAACAACATTATATCAGCTTGCAAGGAAATGTTATGGAAAAAAATCTTTAAAAAACTTTGTTATTGTAATTTTTAGAGCATTTTGTATACATTTGTATTTTTCAGAAGGTGTGAACAATGTTTGCTTTTTTATCGTTTAAGACAGAACACAATGTTAATGGAGTATACAGATATAATTACTTCTATGGTGTAAGCAAAAATAGTTCCCATGGCATAAGCAAAAAAATTAAAGTGCTTATAATATGTTTACAAGTGACATTTTTGTTAAAAACAGTAATTAGAGTACGAATAATTTGTGATGGCCTTTTCATAGAAAGCAATTATTTTTCCAGAAAGATATTTTAAAAAATGCTAATGATTATTAGTCCTCCATTAAAATATGATTATAAAAATAAAAACATAAAAAATATCGTAATCCAAATTAATCAAGTATATATATTTACTAATTAATTAAAGCCATACTAATTAATGTATGAAAACATAAAAAAATATCATAATCCAAATTCATCAAGTATATATTTACTAATTAATGTATGAAAGCCTGTCTCTCCTAGATAACAAAAAACGAATGGACAATCAGAGGAAATTACATGCTGTAAGTGTGGAAAAATCAGCAGATCAAGACGAAAGTTGTTATGCTCATATTTTTACCAGATTATATAATTACTTCAGGAAGTTTCACTATGTATTTACAAGATAATTATCAAAGGATGACAAAAAAATTACGTCTGATATATACATAGCCTGAATTACAACAAACTTTATACTACATAACTTGTAAGACATCAAGAAAACTCTCGAAAAGCTGTTTTGCATTTCCTTACCCAGCTGTTAAGATCTACATAATTTATCACTAACAAAAAAAAAAAAAAAAATGCTTAACTTCAAATTGTGTGTCATTGGTATGTATTTAATTTTGGTTAAAGTGCCAGTTTACTTCAAACATAATGCTCATAGGCAAAAGAACAATCTGCTATCAACCGTTCCTTAAATTTGTTTTCTGGGTGCCTACTGTCAACTAATAGTTAAAATTTTCAACACAGCAGATATTTTTCCTTGTAAAGTTCTAGAAATCGGAAGGTGACATAATATCATGTGAATCTCGATAATGAGATCGCAGTTTGATAGTCCTCAAGCAACATAATTTTCGTGACATGCCAGAGGAAAGAACACAGATTTCATTTCACAAGTTAAATCACATCAGCCATAAGCTGATATATTGAATATCGCACCGATATAGTGATTTTCTGATATATCGTAACTTGGATATCAATACTATATATCGAAATATCGGACAAAAATATCGATATTTCGAGATATTGATAAATATCGCCCATCCCTAACTGACGATGACGAACACGAAGTCACGAACATGTACTGGAAAGACGCCAGCAACCCAGCATGTTGAAGAAACAAAACATGTGAGTAGACACTTTTTAAAATTAAGTTTATTATGATATGTAAAAGTAACGAAATCAATTACACACATTTTTGTTTGATAGTAAGCTCACGAACTGTGTACATATATATATATATAATTTTAAAAGTTTCACCACCAAACGAGGGTGGCTGAAGCATTGTCACACAGGAAAATCTATGTAGTAGCTAAGATTTCATTTGACTGGGGTAGGGGCATAAATCTCACATCCATATATGTTTTACTATCTGTGCAAGTCTTTATCGTCAGGTATATACCTAGCGTTGTCTAGGATGTCGAATAAATTCGATCTGTACATGCTGATTTGGGAATTACGTAGGGCAGCATTGTTTTCGTATGTTTGTAGTCTGAAATGAATGCCATTTTGCAATATAACACGCATAAATATTGTCTTACCGTTTTGTGCTTTTTTTTTTTTTTTTTTTTTTTTTACGGCATAGTGTTCAACTCCTGAAGTTAGACAGAATTATTTCTAAAGCACAAACTGGCTGAACAATACTTTGGTTTTTTTTTTAAGACTCCTTTTCATTTGCTCATGTACTTAAGAACTTGTGAAGTATTATATTTGCACCAATAAATACAAAGATTAGCTATGGAGTACAGATATGTACAGGCATATTCTTTAATGAAAAATTTATTCCAGTGTGTTTATGTGGGTATAAAATATATAAAAAATACAAATACACACTTATATTTGCTAAAATTACATACACTGATGTCACAGAAATTGCACAAATGGCTAAAAAAATCAAATAAAACTGGTCAAGTCATTTGTTTAGTATCAGTAAGATGTATGAGCTCATTTACTCTTGCAAAGTTCATCAATATTTTGAGTTTTCTTGCTTATGTACAAAGAAGTTATCTTCAACATCCAGCTTATTTCAATATTTAGTTTTCTTGGTGGTTAAGGATAAAACACTAGTTTCACATAAATATGTAGTTATAAAAGGCAACAAATACTTAATTAAGGCAGTGCTCGACAATGTTGGAAATTCTTTTTCCATTGGAATCCAAAAACTAGTCGGTGATTTCAAAGAACAAATGCTTTTCAAACCAACCAGAGTTAAAAGATGTCTCATAAGTTTTTTATTTGGCAATAGAAGATTACACATTTCTGCATTGTATGTGAATGAGTAACTAGTTCATTCAGTGGGAATGGGAAATACTGCCTTGTAAATGTTTGGAGAGTGCAGAGATGGACGATTATTAGCTGTTTAACATCAAGTTTCCAATTGTTTGCTCATTTTCTAATGATAATGAATTCAGTTATGAAAATTGGTCAGAGCTGTTCCCTGTAATTTGGTTTTCTCATAAAGTTTTTTGGTCATTGCTTGTGTTTTGTTTTTTCAACATAGAACAGATTGTTTTCACCCTGTAATGAGAAGTTCCACTAGTTCATTTTTCAGAAATTTCAGCTAAATATGCTAAACTTCACCACACATCGTACCAGCACTAGCCATAAATTCAGATTAATTTTGTTTTGAAAATTGGTTCACTATGTGACTCGGTATGGTTGCTAACAAATCCGCATATGCCCCCCTATTATTTTAGTGTAACCCACTTTGAGAACTATTGGTCTAGAGGATGTTCAAGCCGTACTGGTATCAGAGTTGGTTGTACATCAAGGTTTTTGGCAAGCAGTCACAATTTAACATATGGTTTGAGTCCCATATGAGGCATTAGTTTTGCCACCCTGGTGGTGCAGTGGTCTAAGCACCATCTTATGATTGTTTGTCCAAGTGGGTCCGGGTTTGAATCCCGGTATGGCATGGATGTTGTGTTTGTCTTACAGCACTGGCGTTCTCTCTTCCCTGGAACCAGTGACTTTTAAATTAGGGACGGGGACTGCTTATATCCCATTTAGTTCCTCACATTAGCCGTTAAAACCTTTAAAAAAGAAATTTGTTTTTTACATAACATAACAGCTTTGGCTTTCTCCTTCCCTAGAACCAATGGCCTCAATTTAGAGGTGGAAAAAAAGTTTCATGTGATGAAATGTCACATTTTCGTTCAGGAAACACATTTGTGATTCTCCCTGACTGCTACATGGTTTTGATTGCTTTTAGGAATACCATTTCACTCACATTCCTTAGTATATAATTATCAATCATTTTGTGACTATGGTATATTCAGTTAACTCATAGGCACCCCTAGCTTAGTTTTCAGCAGGAAGAAGCAAACAATGGAAATCTACATATATACAAACCCCATATGCCTCTAATTGAAAACAGCTTTTTACCACTCAACACATAAATTACATAAATTTAATTGGAAACCAGAAGAGCCAAAAAATATATTTTTTTTAATTATATCTATAATCACCTCATTATCACATGTATACAGTAATATTTCACATATATGTCAGCGCAAACCAAAGCACGCATAAATAAGAGCGCAGCATAAGTAAAAATTAGTGTAATTCCAGCCAAAATTAAGTTTAAAATGTAATTAACATGAGAATAACATGCAAAATAAGAAAAATATCAATGATTGAATTTACTTAGTTAAATTTAACACCTTAAAAGCGTAGATTACTCAAAAATGTAAATTACTTGATCTCAAAATTTTAATTACATACCTTGTTTATATTTATGGCTTTTTAAAGTTATGTAAAACTGAAGACTGTTTCTGCTGTTGCCTCTCATTGAAAACAGCTTTTACAAGTTTGTTTAAACAGGAATGTGTGGCAATTAGATGTATCGGTGAGTTGTATGTAGTGACAGTGTTTCCAAAGCTTCTACACTGCTTTCGTGACAGTCTGGGGATCTTTTGTTAATTCTTCGTTATGTCTCTTCATCATCATCCTGAATTTCATTGGCTATTTCTTGAATATCCCTCAATTCCCCGATAATGCATTTTCATTGATTTCTACAAACTCTTTAAAACTACTGAATCCACCTGAAATGGCACTCCAATCTTCATCATTGGCAGATTATTCGGTAAATGTGTAGATTAGCGTCCTAAATTATTTTGTCGGAAACTTGTAATATTGACTTGTGAGTGCGACGCTGTGGTAGGCCTAACACATCACTACGGCAACGATGTGAAGATTTGCTTTGTTGAAAGGAAGATTTGCTTCGCCGTGCAATTCACGTGCGGATGACTACAAGTCCAAGCAAGTACCTTCTTGCCAAGAGAGCGAACCATTTTATACTCATATGCTACACAATATAGTTTGTTCATGTTTTGTAATTGTTTTTAAAGCAGACGTGAAAATTTTCATTCTTTCGCATATGATTCCCTGATCCGAAATAGAAAGTTTGGTAAATGTGTACTTTAGCGTCTAAATTATTTCGTCGGAAAAATGTAACTGTGTGGAAAAAGTGTGACATACAATATTTTAAGCATGCAAAATAATGGGAAAAGGTGCAAAAATATAGTATTTTTAGATAAAAGGAAAGTTTTCCGAAGTATTTACCTGAGAGTGCGATGGTTTGGAAGAGTACGTGCGGTAGGCATAGGACGAGAGAGCGGCAACGGCATCAAGGTGAAGTCCGGTGAATGGAAGCTTCGTTGAGAAGGGCATGTAACGGGCGGAAGAATTAAGAAGGAAGCGGTTTAGCAGTACGTAGTCATCGAAAAGTCTTGTAGGCATACGCAGAAAGAAAGAGGTTGAATTTGCGCAGCATTGTAAGTTTTTGTTTTTTTGAAGGGCAATTTTGAGAAAGCGGAAGTACAAAATCGTCAGTCATTTCGGATTTCGTCAGGGCTTAAAATTTCATTATCCGCCACAATACAAGAAGCTGTCTCCCTGCCATAGTGCGATATATGAATTGAAGAAAATTGCTTATTTTGAAAAATATCCATGTCACGAGGAAAAAAATGTGAGCTACGATGTACTGAATAACAGCAGAACTGCAAATGAAGTGCTTGAAGAAATCACCTACCTGTGCACATCTTCCAAACCAAAACTAAAACTTTGGGTTCAACTGGAACCAAAACGTCTTCCTCAAAACTTCTGTCGTACATAAATTATTTTACATTCCTTAATTTCTTTCCATTCGGAGACACTGTGAAACCACTAATAACGACATTCTGCACATATCTTTCTCAAAAATGAATAAAACAGTTTGAACTACTTCTGCGCACGATTACACGACACTCTTCCGAAAAATATACCCTACTGCTGTCGTATTCTTCCACGCATTTGCTACCAACTCGTACTCCGCTCCGTCGCACAGCACCTTCACGTGGTGGCCGTTAGCATCGCTTCAGCCTCCCGCACCACCTGCTACAAACCATCGTACTCGCAGGTTAATACTTCGGAAAAATTATTTCCTTTTTATCTAAAAATAATATAATTTTTCACCTTTCCCTATTATTTTGCATGCTTAAAAAATTGTGTGCATCGAACTTTTCACCCACAGTTAAATTTTTCCAACGAAATAGTTTAGGACGCTGAAGTACACATTTACTGAAAGTACTAATATGCTTTTCTATGTTGTACAGAAAACTGGGGAACTATAAATTTCGGTTTTGGTTTGAACACATTTGCTGTGTCTCTGCACTTTTGGTTCTTCTGTTAATAGCTTGTTCGCACGCGAGTTTCTATCTTACTCATATGTATCTTTTGCAAATCGAAGAGGTTTTATCCGGTTTTTCCTGCCAACAACGTACAGGATACAACAAAATAAAGGGTAGCTGCTATGGACCTATTTTCTGTAGCGTATCACTACAACATTTATTGCTCTTCTGCCAATAACGTAAGTCCTCTTTCTCTTGTACCCGTCATTTCCACACAGCAACAAACCTTCCTTTTAACGGATCAAAGCTTCACATCTTCACTGGAGCGGTGCATTATTCCTATCGCAGCTTCTCTTCACAGTGTCAGACTCACAGGTCCATATTACAATAAAAATCTTTAAAACACGTTTAAAATATGAAATATCTGAAAAAATATGAAATACATTAAAATATGAAGTTTTAACCCTTTGTCAGTAAACACAGGAGGCTAGTTCCATCAGAGGCATGCATTCAGTCGCTGACTTTAAACATTTGGAGCAAAATTACATATGCTTCCAATTTATGGACCTAAAGCATAATATAATTAAAGAAGTTATATTCTTCTGTCCTTGGCACTGCGTAACAATAATACAACTTCCAGTGATTAGCAGTGAAAAGCAACATGACATGCGATGACTGTCTTTTTTCTTGTAGTAGAAAATTATATTCTGAACTTCATTTTTAGATTTAATTGCCCAGTCTGGCACCTAGGGCAACTAGATTATTTATTTGCCTGCCCAGGTCAATGATTCACACAACCCAGGCATGGTATTTTTCAAACCCTGATATGTATAAGTAAAAATATATACAGTACATAATTTCATACATACATATTAATTAAAGCTTATATATTTCATTATTACTACTTTAGCAAAAACTTCCCATTACAAAAAAATTACCTTTGCTTGTCTCTGTGGGCACTATTTCACTTTTACAGCATTACAATCTTATGCGTAATGAAAATTTCTGTAGTACATACTAACTTTTTAATGAAAAATTTGTAATGTTTTAAGAACAATACGTTGCTACAATTTTTTTTTTGTCCCCCTTGAATTTCATTATAACGAGTTTCGACTGTTATTCTTTTTTTACTGAATCTGGTAAATGCTGGCCAAGAAAATGACAGTGAAAATATATCATGAACAGTTTCTTTGCTTTGCAAATGTAGTAATTAAAGTTAAATGTAAAAAAAAATTGATTTCATTCTAAATTTCTGCGAGTGAAATCTTTCACCTGTGTCACTTTAAGCAGAGCTTGGAAAATATCTGAAATGTTACATGCGCAGCTGGGTATATACATAAATTATTTACCTACCCAGGTAGTAAAACCTGGATGCCAAGGAAAATTTATATTTTAAGATAAATCAGAAGCCACTTTTTTTTCAAGTTAAAAAATACAAAATTTTTTTACACATTTTGTAATTCCTATTTTAAAGGTCTATTCAAAATGTTCAATATGCAAAGCATGTATTTCATGTTTTAAGATGATAGTGCTGAAATTGGTACAAAATGATACGATGAAATTGTTTTTTGAGAAATTTAAAGATTCTGCCGTGTTCTTTTCCTTTGTCACTAAACACCTGATTTGTACATCAATAAAAATTGTTTCAGTATCTTCAGGTATTGCCAAGATATTATAAATACAACTATTTAATAGCTTTCCAAAAAAATTTTGTGCCCTCAAATGGTTTCCTTGTGGCAACACAACAATGAAAGAACAGGTTTAATCACTGAAGTCATTTCTAAAACATTCCAAACAGGAAAATTTAATATTTTAGAAATATTGATATGCATTAATGTTCTACAATGACTCAGTTAGAATCAGGGTCTAAACAAGTGTTTCTTCTTTGGGTGGGGGTCTGAGATTTGAAATTATGCCCTATCAAGTTCAAAAGCTCTCATTTCCATTCAAGTATTTTTTTCTTTTCTTTCTGATACCTTAATTATGGGGAAGCAATGTGATCTTTCAAAAGCAGTACTTCCAGTTTTTGACATAATTTTACTAAACATGTGAAAAGTAGGTAAATATCCAAAAATTAGAGATAGGAAACAAGACAGTAAAAGTTCTGGGAACACTGACAACACAGTGCTCAGTAGAATGTAAAATGAACCAGCACACAAGGCAGTGAATGTGAAAACAAAAAAAGCATGATTCAACCCTATGTCAAATGTAATACTAGCCAAAACCTACATGAAAAACCAACTTTGACACCATTGTGGATTGAATACCCTTATAGACGCAATGTACTCGGATGCCAGTTTGTAGTTCTATTTGTCATTGATATAACATATAAATACAAAAATATGCCTGTACATATCTTTACTACATAACTGCCCTTTGTATTCATTCATACAAATACTACATAAGTACGTATGTGCAAATTAAAATGTCTAAAAGAAACTAAGTATTGTTCAACCAACTGTGCTTTAGAAATAATTCTCCAATTAAAACATGTCTAAAAGAAACGTAAGTATTGTTCAACCAACTGTGTGTACAGAGTTCGTAAAGCCTAATGTTAAACAAATCTGTGTGTAACTGATGTCATTATTTATCATATTGTAATAAACCTGATTTTAAGATATGAAAATATCATTACTCACATTTAGAACTGAATTGATTCAGTTATAATGTAAGTAACAATTTCACACTCACACACTGTTCCACAAAAAACATGCATTTACTTGCACACTCTTCCACAAAAAATGCATTTATGTAAAAGTCGGTGACTACTTGCCGTGAGGCTTAACTGAATATGGTCAAACTTCATATTTACAGGGATTGCCTTTCAAATTACAGCTTAAGTTAATACGGTCAAGCTTATTTTTCGGGTATAGCCCTTCAAATTATGGCATAGCTCAATACGGTCAAACTTATTTTTTATGGGCAATGCCCTTCAAATTATGGCGTTGCTCAATACGGTCAAACTTATTTTTATGGGCAATGCCCTTCAAATTATGGCGTTGCTCAGTACGGTCAAACTTATTTTTTTATGGGCGATGCCCTTCAAATTATGGGATTGCTCAGTACGGTCAAACTTATTTTTTTATGGGCGTTGCTCTTCAGATTATGGGCTTAGTATTTAGGGTTCAGACCGTAATTTCATGGGCTTTCACAAAAACGGGCCAAGCCATAGTTTTATGGGCAACGGCCGGGCCCCCAGTTGCCGGCCGTTGCCCGTAATCTAACTGTGAAATTTTTAACAGTGTAACATGATAAAGTTTTGTCGCAATCGAAGCAATTTTACGTAAGTTATGATGCATAAGGGCTATGGAACAGATCCCGCTTCTGTGTCCTAACCTTTGACCCCATTTCGCCCATTTCGCCCATTTCAACAGGATTCGTCCTCAGGCAGGTCCCTACAACATACTACCATTTCATCCAAATCGAAACATTTTTACGCAAGTTATGACGCATAATGGCGATGGAAGTGATTCCGCTCTTATGTCCCGACCTTTGACCCCATTTCGCCCATTTTCAATAGGGTTTGTCCCCAGGTGGTCCCCTACCACATACTAAAATTTAATCGAAATCGAACCTTTTTTACGTTAGTTATGACGCATAAGTGCAATGGAATGGATCCCGCTCTTATGTCCTGACCTTTGATACCATTTCGTTCACTTTCAATAGGGTTTCTTCCCAGGTCTCCTACCACATACTAAAATTTCATCGAAATCGGACGATTTTTACGCGAGTTATCTGGCGGACGAACATACGCACACAACGCGTGACGTAATGAGGCAGATGGGAATCGCGATCGTCTGCTAGCAAGAGTGTGACGTCATAAAACTTTAATAGGATCCACACACAATGCGTGACGTAATGAGACAGATGGCGTGACCGCGCGCCAACATCTGAATTGCGAGAGTATGACGTCATTAGATTTCTAAGCATGGATAATATTAATGGGACGACGCCATGACACTAAAACTTGGTAATTCGGGGTGGTTATTTAACCCGCTAAACGAATTTTCCTAAAGTCGATATCAAGCTAAAACGATTTCTAGTACCAGAAAACGGTAGGTTAACGATTTTCATAGCAATCCTTAGAGCCGTTTTCAAAATAAAATTTACATACATACAAGAATTGCTCTTTTAAGGTGAACGTCAAGTAATTTTGCTTCATGTTCTTCGAATGGAAAAATTTCTGTACACATTTTCTTCCCAAATAATGCGTTCCCAAGGATGAAAATTTAAACATAGATTAAAATATCTTCATTTCATAACTTGGAATAATACTTAATATTTTCTAAAACATAACCATAGTTATGCAATCGAACATTTGTTTGTCTACTGACGTCATCAAAGTACAGGTCGCGCCATCATTTTTCGGGTTTCAACACCACCAAAGGAAAAGTTATTGATTTCTAATATAATTATGGTTATGCTTTAGAAAATATTAAGTATTCCAAGTTATAATATAAAGTTATTTTAATCGATATTCAAATTTTCATCCTTGGGAACACACTAATTGTGAAGAAAATGTGTACAAAAGTTTTTCCATTGGAAGTATAGCAAGCAAAATTACTTGACGTCCACCTTAATAATATGGGATAAGGGCGATGGAATGGATACCAATCCTATGTCCTGACCTTTGACCCCATTTCGTCCATTTTCAATAGTGTTCGTCCTCAGCGGTCGTTTACCACATAGTAAAATTTCATTGAAATCGAACCATATTTACGCAAGCTATGACGCATAAGGGCAATGGAATGGATCCCACTTCTACATCGTGACCTTTGACCCCATTTTCCCATTTTCAATAGGGTTCGTCCCCAGGTGGACCCTTACCACATACTAAAATTTCATCGAAATCGAACCATTTTTACGCCAGATATCGTGCGGACAGACGGAAAAAGCTGGAGCATATACGCTTCTTCAACCTACGGTTGGAAAGCGTAAAAAAAAAAAAAAAGGGGGGGGGGTATTTCTGGAACTCTCCGGACTTACTGTGTTGTAGTAAATAAGGTATCGTAAATAAGATCAAACCTGTCATTACGCACAATTTTATTTATTTCGTTTGATATACCCGCCGTCCCGTTGTCGAGTGGTTTTTCATGCCGTTGGACTGGATTTGAATATCAGTTGAAACATGGATGTAGTGTCTGAATCCCTGGCTGGATATATCTGGCTACGTAACTCCATGAGCTCATTCGCTTTGAGGGTGAGTGAGGTGCACTTGTTTCGCGGCCCCTAACGAGAAGCATACCGAAAGTAATTACTTTCGTCAATGTAACTTAACGTCCTTAAAAAAACCACTTAGAAATTTTCATAGGTATCTCCATTAACATTCATGCACTTTGAGAATGTCTCTTCCCAGGTTGGTTACTCCATGCTCTCAAGTGCCTCCAAATACGCAGACACAACTTTTCACTGAATGAAAATTGACGTCCCAGAAGCATTTTCTTGGCTTTCGGAAACAGAAAGAAGTGGCACTGTGGCCAAGTTAGGCGAATACGCTACATGAGGCAACACACGCACTACTTTGGTTGCCGGAAAATCCACTGTCTTGACTACTGCAGTGTGGGCAGTCGCATTGTCATGGCGCCGGACCAGGTGTCCTTAGGGTGCTGTTTCTGCCACTTCGCGTTGACCTTTGGGAGACAGTAGGAGACTATTTCGCTGTGACTATTGGCTGATTTTCAAGGACAACACCAACAAGAATGACGTCTTCCCTTCATTGGGTCTTCTTCGGCGGCTTTGTAAGCGGACCCACAATTTCTGCAAGGAGCTGAGCCCCCCCCCCCCCCCCCAAGACAGCGACTTAAAGCTCTGCTCCGCACTTAAACCTGTTTTAGACTCGTAGTAAATCAAAGTACGAAATCACGTCGACAGAGATCCACCGCGAATGAAGGTCAGACCAGCATTGTCACGTTTCCACCCGCAACTCACTAAAATCCGGTTTTAGGCAGAAAGGTGGAGTCGTGTGTTTTGGGTAATAAAATCCAATTTAACCTAAGAGTGTACCACTCTAAAAGGTACGGAAGAGCTTCGTACGTTACGGAAAGTACTCCCTGACATTTAGATAGGAAAGCAGCAGAATTATTGCTCAAAATGCAGTTTTGTTTGCTCAGCCATTAACATTAATCGGACAAAATTTCTATTTAAGACGAAGTTTCAAAATGGCAGAGAGAGAGAGAGAGTTTCAGAAATAGATTTGATATGAGAAGATACTTAACGAACAGGGTCTCGCTCTTTCCTCCGTTAACTGTCCAGTTAGTAGGTAACTTGAAAAGGGGGAACGGCGGTCGCGACACATCAGAGACGATAAATTTACAATCAGGGAAACGCGAGGGGTTCTCCTTAAAAAACCGGAGGGGGTGGTTGAGGTGAGAAAACAGAGAGCGACCTTTTGTTAGGTTACAAAGCCGCAAATGAAGTGGGGAGAGTCAGTGTGTTAGTGAGAGGCGGATTGATAACGTTCTTGTGTTCCCCCAAAGAGGGTGTGATTCGGATCTCCCATTTTTTAAGTATAATTACATTCTGATCTTACATGTGAGCTTCGTTTCAAGGCTGCCCGGTTTTCCGTTTGCATGCAGATAAAAACATTCGGCGCAGGCTATGTATTGGTCTCCCAACTGCTGAAATGTCCCCTCCAAGAAAAACATACAGTTCCGATTTTTTTCAGAATAAGCAAAGATCCAATACAGAAAATAATAAGGAGGGTGGGGGAGGGGGAAGTAAAATAAATGCAGCTTGGACTGCTAATTACTGGTACCTGTTTAAATTCCGGGTAAGACATGGATAGCACCTTTAGCATAACTCTATCTGCAACAAGGGAAGCATGCACTCCTGGATTGGAACCTCTTCAAGTTTTCAACATAGAACGTTTTAGAAATTTCGACGCTACATGCTGAAAAGGAACTTTTGATTCGGGTTCTAACGACCACCGTGAGCAATTCTACGAGTTATAGGCAGTCGCCTGTCCCTAATTTTGAGGAACTGTATCAGAGGAGGGGAATGATCAATGCGGTGAGGCAGGGGTAGCGCCCATGACTCCTCCGGAACTTCGGCCCACTTGGACGAACGGTCAGAGGCCAGCGCTTGGACCACTGTACCACCGGGACGGCACTGTAAGGAACACGGCGTTGAGATTAAAAAGAAAGAAAGAACTATAAGCAGCAAGACGTTGAGATTCAAATCCGGGGCTCGAACTCGGGCCCACTCGCACGAGAGGTCAATACCCAAGCTTAGACCACTGCGCCACAGGAGAGACACTGTAAGGAACGAGCGATGATATTTAAAAAAATCACTAAAGATTTTGCCATTTAAACTTTCAATCCTTTCATTATCCACTTTTACACTTTCCACGTGCCTAACTAATTTTTTAGCTGAGCTGAATACACTCTGACCCGGCATAACATTGATTTTAAGAATATATACACTGCCCAGTCACATTATAGTGACCACCAGCTAATATCCAGAGTAACCGACGTGTGCAGCGTGGACAGAGCAGCTAGACGGGCTGGGAGTGACTCATTAAGGTGCTGGAAGGTGTTCACAGGTATGTGGAGCCATGCTGACTGCAGTACATCTGGTGGAGTGTGTGAGGTGGAGGATCCATAGAGCGAACAAAAAGATCGAGGTGGTTCCATAGATTCTCAATTGGGTTTAAGTTTGGGGAGTTAGGGGGCCAGGGTAGTACTTTGAAGTTTTCATCGTGCTGTCCCAACCACTCTCGGACATTTCTAGCTGTGTGACACGTCGCATTGTCGTGCTGGAAGATCCCATCCGCCCCAGGGAAGACAATCAGCATGTATGGGTGTAAGTGGTCTGCAAGGATGGATTCATAAAGAATTCGGTTCATAGTGCCTTCCACGGGTGTGAGTGGACTCAGGGAATGCCACGAAAACATTCCCCAGACCATAACGCTGCCCCCCACCAGAATGTGTTCTTCCAGCAATGGTTAAAGAGTGTTTGTTCTCCGAAGTATCTGGCCTTATAAGCTAAATCCCACCCGTTCGATGAAGCAGAAAACGTTACTCATCGGAGAAGGCAATCTTTTACAAATCAGCGGAAGTCCAATTCCGATACTGCAGTGCAAATGTAAGCCTTTTCTGCCGTGCACCTTCGTTATCATAGGTGCATGCAGTGACCATCCGTCTGCATCGGAGCCAAATACGCAGCAGGGTTCCCTGAACTATCGTTTTAGACACACTTCCGGTAGCCCCCTGGTTCATTCGGGCAGTGAGTTGCTCCACTTGTCGATCGGCCCTCACGCACCTTCGAAGCCGACGTTCATCTCTCACATCAATGGCACGTGGTGCTCCGCAGTTTCCACGTCGCTTATTCGCAATGGTGCCATTTCTCAAATCACGATACACTTTAACATCAGCAGCACGCGAACAGTTCACAAACTGCGCTGTTTCAGAAATACTGCCACCCTTGGTCCGAAAATCAAAATTCATCCATTTTCGCAAATCTGCTAAATCGCTCGCTTCATCCACGACAGCAACGAGTGGTATGTTTTCAGAATGCCTACAGCACACCTTATATACCCTCAAGCAAGCTCACGACACGTGCCTTCGTTCATTGGTTACGCGCTGTTGACGTCAAAAGTAGGAGGTGGTCACAATAATGTGACTCGACTGTATGTACATCATCATCATCATCATTGTCAACCATTATCAATCCACTGCTGGACGAAGGTCTCCCCAAGTTTCCTCCACAACGGTCTGTCTTGTGCCAGTCTCCTCCATGTCACTCCCGCATATTTACGAATTTCATCCACCCATCTCCCATGTGGTCTTTTTCTGGGTCTTTTCCTGTCCCTTGGAATATAATCTAAAATTTCGGCTGTCCATCTATGGTCTGTCCTTCTGGCAGTATGTCCAGCCCATTGCCATTTCAGGGATTTAACTCTGATCATGATGTCTTCCACTCTCGTCATTTTTCGGATCCACGAGTTCCTCTTCTTATCTCTCCTGGTTATACCAAGCATGCACCTCTCCATGCCTCTTTGAGTTGTCTGCAGCCTTTGTATGTCTCTTTTAGTTAAGGTCCACGTCTCTGCGCCATACGTAAGCACTGGAAGGATGCATTGATCAAACACTTTTCTTTTAAGACATAATGGCATATTGCTCTTGAAAATTATGCTGTTTCTTCCAAAAGCTCTCCAGGCAAGTTTTGTACGCCGATTAATTTCTTCATCAATGTGACCCTCACTTGATATCTGCTGTCCAAGATAAACATACGTATCTGTTATCTCCAGTTTTTCTCCATCAATCGATAAATCTTCATTTCTTGTAAAAGCATTGAACATCACTTTTGTCTTCTGAAAGTTCATTTTTAATCCCACTTCTTTACTCTTGTCAGCAAGTTCCTGGATCATACTCTGCAGCTCTGATGGGGTAGTTGCAAAAATGACTACGTCATCAGCAAAACGAAGGTGGGTTAGATAATCTCCATTAATCTTTATCCCTTTGTTTTCCCAGTTCAGTGATTGAAAGACATTTTCCAATGTGGCATTAAAGAGCTTCGGAGATATGGTGTTACCTTGTCTCACTCCCTTTCCAATTTTTATGTGTGTTGTATTTTCAAACAGCCGAATCTTTGCACTTGCATTTTCATAGATGTTATTAATAATATTAATGTATGCATCTTCAATACCGCAGGATTTCAGAGCCGTGGTAACTGCTGATGGTTTCACCGAATCAAAGGCTTTTTCATAATCGATAAAAGCCATGCACAATGGAAGTTCATATTCCCTCGCTCTTTCAATTAGTTCTCTCAGTACATGGATATGATCTATTGTGCTGTAGCCACTCCTGAATCCAGCTTGTTCTCTCGGTTGAGCCATGTCCAGTGATACCTTCAAGCGGTGTGAAAGAACTTTAGTGAAGATTTTATAAACCACTGATAGGAGGCTGATAGGTCTGTAGTTCCTGAGATCCTCAATGTCACCTTTTTTATGTAGCAGGATCATTGTAGCATTGTTCCAATCCTCAGGAATCTTCCCTTCATTAAGGCATCGAGTGAAAATTTGGGCGAGTACTGTTTCAATTTCTCCACTTGCTTCTTGTATGATGTCTATAGTAATTCCATCTTCTCCTGGAGCTTTCCCCCGCTTCATGTTCTGATTGCATGAGCAACTTCTGCTGGAGGACTGAAGAACTCCTGGTACCTTTCATGATGTCTGAGTACATGTATCATCCCTCATATAATTTGGAGTAAAATCTTCATTTTGTCAAAATTCTCGCCTCTATTCTTGTTATAGAACCATCTTCTTTTTCAGAGCCATAATCTGTTTTCTTCCTTACTGAGATGTTCCTTTGCTATCTTTTAGGTTTTTGGTTGTTTTCACTGCTTTCTCACTAGCTCACAGTTGAATTTCTTACGTCTTCAGTGATACTTTTTCGTGCTGTCTTGCATAGCTCTATATATTCCACTTTGGAAGTCACATCTTCTTTTAGCTGTCCTCATCTGTCTTCTTTTTTTGCATCAACATTTTGGTTTTTTCCTGATAATTTGTTTACATGCAACTTGTTCTTAGACCCAGCTAATTTTCTTGCTGTTTCCATAAGAGCTTTGGTTACTTTCAGTTAACTTCCGAAATATCCACTCTTCCGGATGTTAAATTTCTAAAGCAGAGAATCTGTTCTTCAGTTCAAACTTGAAAAGTATTATGGTGTTTAAGGTTGGTTATGTCAATACATTTTGTTTGTCTTATGAGCTGCCACGTCTAGTTTAGTGTTGAGGCGCATCTAGCATCTCACCAATCTATGGTCACTACCTGTGTTTGAACTTCTTCGATGACGAATTTTTGTTACACATAATAAAAATCAATTTCACTTGTCGTCCCAATTGGATGTCTTCCATGTCCATTTCTGTGTGGCTTTTTCTGAAAAGGAATTCAAGATGAAAATCCTTCTGCCTCTGCAAACTTCAACGAGAGTATTTCCACGCTGGTTTCTGTTGCCGTGACCGAATTTACCTACTGAAGTTTCATTCTGCTTGCCGGTGCCCTATTTTTGCATTGAAATCTCCCATAATTATCTTCAAGTGCTGCTTACCTTATTATTTAGATGACGAATTTCCTCATAAAATTCTTCAATTTCTTCTTCAGGATGACTTTTGCGGTGGGTGCATAAGTTTGAATAATCTGAGCCTCGGTATCTCTCGATATTTGGATAACGAGTCGTGCAGCTCTGTCAGAGGAACTTCAACTTCTACCACTTTATCCTTCAGTTTCTTGTTTATTATAAATCCAACACCACTAGTTCTGCCACATCTGTCCCACGATAATAGAAGAGATGTCCACTTTTCAGTTCAATGAGATCTCCTCCTTCTACTATTCCACGACGATGTCCCACTTGATCCTTGTAGTTTCTTTCCAATTCAAGAAGCCTTGAATCAGAAGATAGGGAGTCCGTTGTAGGTAGCCAAGGTCAGCATCAAATGGCAGCCTAGTCTCGGTCCCCCTCCGGGATTCTTAGCACTCCTGCCTTCATGTCGGCACCGCGCTGCCTTGGCCAGGCCATTCCAGCTGCCGGAGACTGAGGGCCAAGATTTAAGTTGTAGAGTCATTTTGAGGTGTTTGGCCATAACTCACCACGCTGGCCAAGTGAGTGTGGGATAGCATTTCTCTGATCCCGATGGTATAGTTATACAGCTATTTGCGGTCGTCAGAGCCTTTAGTGGGAACAGGATGCACCACGAGAAGGCGGGGTTGACATTTGTCAAGGAGAGGCTGTGATGTTACGCATCACCTGACCTTACATCCCATATATATATATATATATACATGTATGTACATACGGGATGTAAGGTCAGGTGATGCGTAACATCACAGCCTCTCCTTGACAAATGTCAACCCCGCCTTCTCGTGGTGCATCCTGTTCCCACTAAAGGGGCTCTGACGACCGCAAATAGCGGTATAACTATACCATCGGGATCAGAGGAAATGCTATCCCACACTCACCAACCCGCTTGGCTAGAGTGGTGAGTTATGGCCAAACACCTCCAAAATGACTCTACAACTTAAATCTTGTCCCTCAGTCTCCGGCAGCTGGAATGTACCTGGCCAAGGCAGCGGCCAGTGCGACATGAAGGCAGAGGGTGCTAAGAATCCCCGGAGGACCGGACTAGGCTGCCATTTGATGCTGACCTTGGCTACCTACAACGGACGCTCCCTATCTTCTGATTCAAGGCTTCTTGAATTGGAAGAGGAACTACAAAGGATCAAGTGGGACATCGTCGGGCTGAGTGAGGTAAGGAGAAAAGGAGAAGATCTCATTGAACTGAAAAGTGGACATCTCTTCTACTATCGTGGGACAGATACTGGCAGAACTAGTGGTGTTGGATTTATAATAAACAAGAAACTGAAGGATAAAGTGGTAGAAGTTGAAAGTTCCTCTGACAGAGCTGCACGACTCGTTATCCAAATATCGAGAAGATACCAGGCTCAGATTATTCAAACTTATGCACCCACCACAAGTCATCCTGAAGAAGAAATTGAAGAATTTTATGAGGAAATTCGTCATCTAAATAATAAAGGTAAGCAGCACTTGAAGATAATTATGGGAGATTTCAATGCAAAAATAGGGCACCGGCAACAGAATGAAACTTCAGTAGGTAAATTCGGTCACGGCAACAGAAACCAGCGTGGAAATACTCTCGTTGAGTTTGCAGAGGCAGAAGGATTTTTGATCTTGAATTCCTTTTTCAAGAAAAAGCCACACAGGAAATGGACATGGAGACATCCAATTGGGACGACAAGTGAAATTGATTTTATTATGTGTAACAAAAAATTCGTCATCGAAGACTGCAGTGTGCTAAACAAGTTCAACACAGGTAGTGACCATAGATTGGTGAGATGTAAGATGCACCTCAACACTAAACTGGAACGTGGCAAGCTCATAAGACAAACAAAATGTATTGACATAACCAACCTTAAAAAACACCATAATACTTTCAAGTTGGAACTGAAGAACAGATTCTCTGCTTTAGAAGGCCTAACATCGGAAGAAGTGGATATTTCGGAAGTTAACAGAAAAGTAACCAAAGCTCTTATGGAAACAGCAACACAATTAGCTGGGTCTAAGAACAAGTTGTATGTAAACAAATTATCAGGAAAAACCAAAATGTTGATGCAAAAAAGAAGAGAGATGAGGACAACTAAAGAAGATGTGACTTCCAAAGTGGAATATATAGAGCTATGCAAGACAGCACGAAAAAGTATCACTGAAGACGTAAGGAAATTCAACTGTGAGCTAGTGAGGAAAGCAATTGAAAACAACCAAAGCCTAAAGATAGCAAAGGGACATCTCAGTAAGGGAAGAAAACAGATTATGGCTCTGAGAAAAGAAGATGGTTCTATAACAAGAAATAGAGGCGAAATTTTGACAAGAGTGAAAGATTTCTACTCCAAATTATATGAAAGGGATGATACATGTACTCCAGACATCATGAAAGGTACCAGAGTTCTTCCAGTCCTCCCAGCAGAAGTTGCTCATGCAATCAAGAACATGAAGCGGGGGAAAGCTCCAGGAGAAGATGGAATTACTATAGACATCATACAAGAAGCAAGTGGAGAAATTGAAACAGTACTCCCCCAAATTTTCACTCGATGCCTTAATGAAGGGAAGATTCCTGAGGATTGGAACAACGCTACAATGATCCTGCTACATAAAAAAGGTGACATTGAGGATCTCAGGAACTACAGACCTATCAGCCTCCTATCAGTGGTTTATAAAATCTTCACTAAAGTTCTTTCACACCGCTTGAAGGTAACACTGGACATGGCTCAACCGAGAGAACAAGCTGGATTCAGGAGTGGCTACAGCACAATACATCATATCCACGTACTGAGAGAACTAATTGAAAGAGCGAGGGAATATGAACTTCCATTGTGCATGGCTTTTATCGATTATGAAAAAGCCTTTGATTCGGTGAAACCATCAGCAGTTACCACGGCTCTGAAATCCTGCGGTATTGAAGATGCATACATTAATATTATTAATAACATCTATGAAAATGCAAGTGCAAAGATTCGGCTGTTTGAAAATACAACACACATAAAAATTGGAAAGGGAGTGAGACAAGGTGACACCATATCTCCGAAGCTCTTTAATGCCACATTGGAAAATGTCTTTCAATCACTGAACTGGGAAAACAAAGGGATAAAGATTAATGGAGATTATCTAACCCACCTTCGTTTTGCTGATGACGTAGTCATTTTTGCAACTACCCCATCAGAGCTGCAGAGTATGATCCAGGAACTTGCTGACAAGAGTAAAGAAGTGGGATTAAAAATGAACTTTCAGAAGACAAAAGTGATGTTCAATGCTTTTACAAGAAATGAAGATTTATCGATTGATGGAGAAAAACTGGAGATAACAGATACGTATGTTTATCTTGGACAACAGATATCAAGTGAGGGTCACATTGATGAAGAAATCAATCGGCGTACAAAACTTGCCTGGAGAGCTTTTGGAAGAAACAGCATAATTTTCAAGAGCAATATGCCATTATGTCTTAAAAGAAAAGGGTTTGATCAATGCATCCTTCCAGTGCTTACGTATGGTGCAGAGACGTGGACCTTAACTAAAAGAGACATACAAAGGCTGCAGACAACTCAAAGAAGCCTGGAGAGGTGCATGCTTGGTATAACCAGGAGAGATAAGAAGAGGAACTCGTGGATCCGAAAAATGACGAGAGTGGAAGGCATCATGATCAGAGTTAAATCCCTGAAATGGCAATGGGCTGGACATACTGCCAGAAGGACAGACCATAGATGGACAGCCGAAATTTTAGATTGGATTCCAAGGGACAGGAAAAGACCCAGAAAAAGACCACATGGGAGATGGGTGGATGAAATTCGTAAATATGCGGGAGTGACATGGAGGAGACTGGCACAAGACAGACCGTTGTGGAGGAAACTTGGGGAGACCTTCGTCCAGCAGTGGATTGATAATGGTTGACAATGATGATGATGATGATATATATATATATAATTTTTTTTTTTATTGAAGGTTTCACGACCAGCGTGAGCAACTCAATGGGCTATAAAGCAGTCGCCCGTCCCTACTTTAAGGCCACTAGTTCCAGGGAAGGGATACAGCCAGTGCAGTAAGACAAACTATAACATCCCTGCCTGACCGGGATTCGAACCCGACTCTTCTATAAGCCATCGCTTAGACCACTGCGCCACCACTGTTAGTTTATGAAAATTATTTCATGCAATGCAACTGTGTTATAAAGGAGACAAAGAAGAAGACACTCAAGATACCGTAGATACTTTTCTGTGCACTTGCGCTACATTTGGAACTCATGTTCATGAGGATATAACCATCACAAAACATCACCCAAGGGAGAAGCCCCCCCTCTCTAAAGAAAAAACTGCATGTGACTAGCAAATCGAAACCGATCGCGTTATCAATGCATGCCACTATACAGCGAACGTGTAACCACAGCACCAAATTAACTTGTTACAGGAAAACCAGTCATCGCCTGCTGAAAGACTTGCCCTTTCTGTCGGATGGTGTAAACGTTCACATCATTTCGACGTCAAGTGAACCTGTTCCTGTACACCGATGAATCTATACGTGACAGACATTCAAGTCTAATATCAGGCCATAGGTGCGGACTTTGAAGAAATCTACACTGCTGGCCACCCAAAATGCATCACCAAGAAGGAAGCATCCGATTGGCCTGAAATTCGCAGCATGCGTCGCCCGCGAGAGGACATGCAAACGATTAGCATTGCAGGGCATATGCAAATCATGTGTGCCCGGCACGCCACCGAGAAGCACTATAAAAAGGGTGACAGAAGGCAGGGTGTAAGTAGTGGAAGTGCGTTGTGCTGCCAGACCAGTGCGTGGGAAGCTTCCTGATGCCTCGTCGCAGAATACGGCAGTCATTCCAGCACGTTTCGGAGTTCGACAGAGGACGAATAATGACTTATCGCGACAGCGGTTTATCGTACCGAGATATCGGCGCCCGTGTGGGACGACATCCAGCCACAGTGAGGCGAGTATGGATTCGGTGGGTGCAGGAGGAATGGACGGACCGACATGAGCGATTGTCGCAGCCGTGGCACACCACTGAACGAGAGGACCAGCATGTTGTGCGGCGGGCATTGACAGTTCGCACCGCCACATCGCGAACGTTAGCGCAGAAATTAGGGTGTGTTGCGCAACAATCTGTGTCAGCACGTACCGTTCGACGTCGTCTGCAGGAGCGGGGACTTGTCGCACGGCGTCCATTGCTCCGATTACCATTGATGATACACCACCGGCGAGTGCGCCGGCAGTGGGCCATTGAACGCCGCACCTGGACTACGGAATGGCACGACATTGTTTTCTCCGACGAATCCCGCTTCTGCCTACAACACCACGATGGTCGGATCCGCGTGTGGCGGCACCGCGGCGAGAGACTGTATGACTCTTGCATTATGCATCGCCATACCTGTCCGTCACCTGGCGTTATGGTTTGGGGCGCAATTGGATATGACACCCGCGCCCCTCTGGTACGCATCGCCGGTACACTGAACAGCCACCGCTACATCTCCGACGTTTTGGAGCCTGTAGTCCTCCCTTACCTGCAGGACCTGCCAACGGCCACGTTTCAACGGGACAATGCGCGAACGCCCGTGGCACACATCGTGCAACAATTCTTCACGGCCCACCGGGTGTCACTGCTGCAGTGGCGCGCCTGTTCTCCCGATATGGCGCCCATCGGACACGTCTGGTCGCTGATCGGCAACCGAGTGGCCCGGCAAGCACCACCCGCGGCTACGCCTAATGAACTGTGGCAACGTGTGGAAGCAGCCTGGACCGACATACCCCAAGCCCACATCCAAAGCCTCTTTCGTTCGATGTCGTAACGTGTAGCGGCCGTTATTGCCAGCCATGGGGGCCACACGAACTATTGATGTGTACGTGTTCCGCAAGTCGCACGGGCCTGTAAGCTCAGTCGTTTAATCTTTGTATCTGTTGTTATGTGTACAGTAAATCTGGCTTTGCTATCTCGTGTCCTTTTTGGTGTCGCATTTTGGGTGGCCAGCAGTGCATAATGGGTGCTCGAGCTTTGCACATGAAGTCCAATGGGTGCTCGAGTTATCAACGGGAGATCTAATTGGGTCTCTAGCTGTTTAAGTACTCACAGGTACATACATTAACATACAGTAAAACGTGAGTTATACGCCAATTAGTCATACCATTCAATCGGTAATAGTTTTTTTTAAATTGAAACGGGCATATAATTATATACGCTCTTAATTTTTCTTATGGACATTTTGCAGTTACGCACTTTAGCAGCTATGTTATTTTTTGGTGCGGTGAAAGTTTTATTACCAGTGATTTAAAGGGTGCCATTGACACACACACACACTCATCATAATCCATTATCAATCCACTGCCGGACGAAGGTCTCCCCAAGTTTCTTCCACAATTGTCTGTCTTGAGCCTTTCTCCTCCATGTCACTTCGACCTCCGACATGCTTTCGGATTTCATCCATATCCATCTCCCATGGGGTCTTCTTCTGGGTCTTTTTTTATCCCTTGGAATCCAGTCTAAAATTTCAGTTGTCCATCGGTGGTCTGTTCTTCTGGCAACATGCCCAGCCCATTGTCATTTCAGCAATTTCACTCTGGTCATGATGTCGTCCATTCTCGTCATTTTCCTTATTAACAAGTTCCTCTTCTTATCTTTCTTGGCTACACCAAGCATGCATCTCTCCATGCATCTTTGAGTTGTCTGCAGTCTTTGTATATATATATTTTTTTTTGTTAAGGTCCATGTCTCTGCTCCATAAGTAAGCACTGGCAGGATACATTGATTAAACACTTCCCATTTAAGACATAATGTCATACTGCTCTTAAAAATTGTACTGTTTCTTTTAAAAGCTCTACATCCAAGTTTTATACGGCGATTAATTTCTACATCAATGTGACCCTCACTTGATATCTGTTGCCCAAGATAAATGTAGGAATCGGTTGTTTCAAGCTTTTCTCCAACAATCAATAACTCTTCTTTTCTTGTAAAAGCTTTGTACATCACTTTTGTCTTCTGAAAGTTCATTTTTAATCCCACTTCTCTACTCTTGTCAGCAAGTTCTTGGATCATACTCTGCAGCTCGGAAGAGGTAGTTGCAAAAATGACCACGTCATCAGCAAAATGAAGGTGAATTAAATAATCTCCATTAATCTTTATCCTTTTGTTTTTCCAGTCCAATGATTGAAATACATTGCGGTATTAAAGAGTTTGGGATATATATATATTCCTAGGGAATTTCTGCGTATGATCTAGGGAAACATTTGAAGAACAGATTGGGCGCACTGCTTGAGATGACCCTAGCCAAGAAGTTATTATTATCGTGTGTCACGATCTAACAGGACACTGCATTCCACCTTCAAGTCGTGGACTCTGGATTTACAAACTCCTGCTTTCAGAGTCGAACGGAATGTGTCTCTGGTTCGAGATAATGCTGACTTGCATTTTTCGTGAGACTATAAAGTATACTTTCGAAATGCGCATACGCTTTCTATGCGCGCAGCCACGATGTTATCATGATTGTTAATATGCATCATGATACATCTGATGGACATTGTAGTAAACGGTCAGGCCGTCAAACTCTGGGTTCAGCAACCTTTGTTTTTCAGTATTGTGAACGCAATCCGTCTTTGGTTCGAAAATTAATTTCGCCAAAATACTATATCTGTTCTGTCAGTGATACCAACTAACACGTGGCGTGGAATAAATCATTATGCACGCAATATTTCACGACTATCAAAAGGGATTTTTGCGCCCCTCGTTTTCACCTCGTGTGGGAATTTCGTTTGTCACCGCTGAAGAAATATGAGTATTCATGTTCGTTGCTAATTCATCTCATTCTGAGGAATAACCCAGAAAAAAGAAGGGTCAGGCTGCAGGGGAAACGGGAGAAGAGGGAAAGCATAGCTTTCCTTCTTGATCCCAGGACAAGCCCGTCTCCGCTTTCCGTCTAGGATTACAGATAACGTAATGAGACGTATAGATCCGCATTTCTTCCATTTCAGCTCGTTCGGACGTCAAAGTTTATGGATGGGGAAACGTTAGATGCCGCCTGCGTGTACGTCTGAGCTGCGGTGTACTGTTATATGGATAATCTCCACAGAGCTGCTAGCTCTACAAGACACGTCAGATGTCAATTTCTGCCTCGCGGTGTCTGTTTGCAATACACTAACCGCGATATTCTCGGCCATCACACCTCCGTAACTCAGGCCACGCAGTAAACGATGCCATTCGTTCCCTTCCGTTTGTCAAGGAAATTCAGTTTGCGGCGAATTCCGCGAAGTTATGGCGTTAGGATCAACCGCGATCAAAAAATAAGGAGGCAGAAATGATGTGGAGCTGAAGACAAACACATTTTTATTACATACGGCGCGACCTGGTTCATAAAATTTTTGCTTTGCTTTCGGCGGCATCGAAAACATCAGAACACCAAATTGAAAACTCAAGGAGATCCAATCTCTCTCCCGGGCTTTTTCAATGCGGAATATTTTTCAGTCAATAAGCTGGGACCACAAAGGGATGAAGATTACCGGAGGTCATTTAACTCGCCTCTATTTTATTGTTGATATTATTCTAACAAACACTAGTAACTCTTCAGAAATGCATATCATGATTCTTGAACTTTAGGATTAAAAATAAATGTCGGTTGATACATTTGCGCAGCAAAGAAAGATTGTTACACGCCAATGAAATTAGAGGATGTTGATGATTTCACTTTCATGCCAGACGAAATAATTAAGGCTGAAGTCATCATCAATCATTTACAATTCACTGCTGGATGAAGGTCTCCCTAAGTATCTTCCGCAACTCTCGGTCTTGAGTAAAAGACCTTTCCATTTCACTACGGCATGCTTTCGAATTTCCTCCACCCATCTCTGAAACTGACTTCTACTGGGTTTTTTCCATTCCTTGGTATCCAGCCTAGTGTCTAACGGTGGTCAGTTCTTCGCCACACTTTTGATTTGCTAGCAGTCTTTGTATATGTTTTATAGTTGAGGTCCACGTGTCTGATCGATAAGTAAGAACTGAGAGGATGCGTTTTATTTTTACTAGGCACCTTTTTTTTAAGACATAATGGTAAATTGTGCTTGGAAATTGTACTGTTCTTCCAAACGCACTCCAACCAAGTTTCATACGCCTAAGAATTCCTTCTTCGATGTGGCATTCGCTTGATTCCTATTTCCTTTGGTCGGTACATACCAACAAACGTTGGTTAATGAGACCAGCTATGTTTTCAGTTGTGAAGTGACGAGGGGATTGGTCATAACTGATTGAGGTAATTAATACCAATTGATCAAGGAATAGGCTACAAAACATTTGAAGAAATAAAATAATGCTATCCGAAAGGCAAATTACTATGATATTTCAAAATAAAACGTGTGTTTTATTAACACGTCACATTTTGGTTAAAACACGTATAGAAAGAATATGGAAAGACAAAATACGTAGCTGCATATTTGAAAAAAATATTTAAAAAAAAAAGGGGTGGGGGACGCGCGATTTACTAGAATGTTTTTTTTTCTTTTTATTTTTTTGGATAATTCCAATCGAAAATCTGAACAACTTGTATTATGCTGACGATTGTTGACATCGAGTTCAGAGGGAAAATCTTCAGACACATTTTTTAACCAAAGTCAAAATTTGTGCATCTGAATTTATCATAAACAGACAGACAGTTCACGTTAATTACGAACTGTAAGACGCTAAAGTTTATTATGTGCGTATGTACGTTTCCGCAACTTTCTCATGTTATATCTGTTATTTTAACACCTAATTAGTATATTGTCCCTCATGATATTGTCCTGTACCATACATATCTACCTGTATAGATATCCCTGTGCAACATATGTTTTTATCATTTATTATGTTTTTGTTTTGGGGGATCGTTATTCCCCTCATTGTAAATTTTCATCGTCATTTCACCTTTATTCACTGTTATATTTTTTCGCCTGTCGAGCTGGCAGATCGTCACACAATTTTCACTCCAAGAATCTTATTCTTGAAAAACACTGTGCTGTACTCATATATTTTCTCGATGAAATCTTTTTCCTTAGTATCTGTTGTTTGGTTGTTCTATATGACACATGTTCTCTTTGTTGCACTTACTTAAGCATAATGTTTGACCTGCATCATGTGATTGTACTCTATGTCAAAAATTTATGACTTTTTTACGTATATATTCTGTGCACGCCACTGAGAGTTCAGTGTTTATTTCGACATACAGCATTTGTTATCATCTGCATACCTGCAATACTTCGCCATACGGCAGTCTTCGTTTCCTGCTGTTTCTTATCATGTTTGTTTTTGTTTTTCTGTATTTACACAGCATGTATCCCTACATATCTTTGTCTTATGCCAAGATTCTGTTCTGTGCATTTTCTCCATGTATCACCACGTTGATCTCATGATTTTGTGTTTCGATAAATGGAATGATATTTCCTTTCATTGTATATATTACATCGTCATGCTCACCGTTGATGTTTATGCTTTCGAATGTCAAGTCGACAGACTGCCAAGTATTTTTATACCACCAATAAATTTGTTGAACACATGCACTCCATTCTTCTTCTCCTTTTGTGTGAACTTAAGTGCTACGTTTTCATAAAATGTTTCTTCCGAGTACTTTTTCATATTTAAAAATAATGTTTTTCTCTATTCACAAACCAGCCAAGCTTTTCGAATGCGCATGTCCTTGTGTGGCTCTAAGATATATCTTGATTCTTTTTAATGCTGAAAAACTTCTTTCGGCAGTTGCAGTTGTTGATGGAAAGTTTAATATGAGGTCTGCTAATTTGTACACCTCACTAAACACTGTCCAATTTATTCAACTTTATGTAACACGTAATGTCTCTTACTGATTTGTTTTTGTATTCATCAAAGGAATAAAACACCTTCAGTTCATTTTTTAGTCGAGCTGTATCAAAATTTGAAGCATAGAGTTCTTTAAGTTCTGACAGTAGATGTTCAGGGAAGCTTTCACAAAATTTATCAAAATAGTTCTAATTCAACAAAGCCACGAATTTAAGATATAATATCTCTGATTTTAATTCATTGACACTTCACAAAAACTGAAACAACTCTCGCGAAATACTTATGGGCGGGAGTATACGAGTGACTGAGATAGCCTAACTCTTCTTTTTTCTTAGCGAACCGTTACCCAAAGCAATGGACGATTCCCCTCTACCAGCTGATTCATGTTGTCATGGAAACGCTAGCAGGCGATTGTACGGAAGGTTTCGCATCAGAATTCAGAACTGCGAAGACTCTGGAAGAGCTGCTTGCTTTATGCCGTTGGTTTTCGCTCGCCAGACTGACAATTGTGAGTCAAAGAAACTAATCCGCACGCGGTTTTTTCTTCGCACCGAAAGCATCGACATATTTTAATACCGTTGATAATTGACTTTTATTTGTGTATATTTAGTTCAGTTTTATTTGTGCATTCTCTGGGCTTCGCAGCAAGACTCGAATATACGGCACTGTAAGTACTGATGGCTGCTCCGGCACGGATGTGGTTTCTGAAGTTTCGCCCTCTCCCGGAGGGGGTAATGATGACGGATGGCTGTGTGTATTATGTGTGGTTCTGTCGCTGGGGTCCTCCCAGCTGGATGCTTTGTCTTCCTTCCTCCGACCCTGGGGGCGCAGTTACTTCTGAGTATTCTCTCACTATCTCTAAATCTTATCAGTGCCGGCTGGTGATCAAGTTACAGTGTTGCGCAACAACCAGTTTCATTATAAAGAACAATAAAATTTTGTTAATAAAACAATTTTTATTTTATGAGAAACTGTTTTATTTAGCTTGAAATTTGTCAAAAATTAGTAATGCAGTCAACCCAAACATTCCAATAAGCGGAGATGTCTGGAGTAGAATATGAACTAGCTGTCGCTTGAGTGGTTGTTGCCGGCGAGTTACAACAACCGTGCCACAATGTTCTAGGTATGAGAAGAAATGCTAGACCCAGTCTTGGCATTCCCAAATAGTGAGATGCGTGGCTGTTGCAAACGATCTGCAGCACCCCCTACCAATGACATCGTTTCGCCTTTCTCCCACTAGAGCACGCGCAGGTACCCATTGCTTCCGTGATTCATCTGCAGTTTCAGGTAACTTAAAACGCGCAGATGAATTAAGCTTTCTTGTCTTGTAGATAGATATCCCAAGAATCGTAGTTTCGAAACTTTGAAGCAAAGCAGTCTTCGATTGCTGTTTCTCCTCAAAAGATTTAGTCACCACGTCGTCACGTGTATGCTTAATAAAGTCTGACGTCGAACGATTGGAACGAGAAGAAGTTATGTGTGCACTGCGAAGTGATTGTTAATTTTCTAATCCGTCATTCTTTTATTGTGCCAATGAAAAAATGCGTAATTAGCTTCGTTGTTATTGATATATTAATGTATTTTTTGTAAATTTAAAATGAATAGTGTTGAAAATCTTTCACCAAATTCTTTTTTGTGGACTTTTCTATGAAGAAAAGCAAAATATAAGTAAACTTAGACGGGTACCTGACTTGAATATTGTCCAGAACATAACGTAAGCGACAATTTAAAAGCTTTTTTAAAAGATAATTTTACGTAAATAAGGAGTGACCATGTGGGTGGGAAGTAAAAAATGCAGTAATTTGTTTCCAATGTTTATTGTTTGGAGCCGAGGATTCGTGGATAAAATCGGGCATTACAGATGTTAATCATTTGACCACTCGCATTAAAAAACACGAGGTTTTAGAGACGGACATTAAAAACGTTTTAAAATTGTTACTTTTTGGCGCTGTTAGTTTAGCTGAACAGTTAGACGAAAGGTAAAGAAGAAATTTTTAGAGTACAATGAAAGAGTTAGGCATAACACATATGTTTTAAATATTTTAATAAATTGTGTTAGGTTCTGCGGGGTTTTAGAGTTGGCGTTGAGAGGTCATGATGAAACTGAAACATCACTTAACTCTGGAATATTTTAAAGGTTTGATTTTAGTTCTGAACTAGATGCTGCATTAAAAACTCATTTAGAAAAGAAACTGTCTTTAAAGGAACACAAAGAAACAATTCAAAATAAAATTTTGCAAATGATGTTAGAAGATGTGTCATGACGAAATAACAAAAGAAATTAAAGAAACAGATTTTAGCCACTACTGCGGGTGAAACAAATGACATTTCAAATATATTTCAAATGGCCATTATTTATCAGTACGTGGTAAAAGGAAAACCAGTTGAAAGATTTTGGGATTTTATTTCTCCTTCACAACATGACGCACAAAACTTGGCTTCTTGTTTACTAGAAGAGCTGAAGGAACATAAAAATAATTAAAATCCCCAAAAAATAATCGCACAAACGTACGACAGAGCATCAGATTTGCTGGTTCTTCCCACGGCGTACAAGCAGTTGGGAAGGAATCTTATCCAGCTGCTGAATACATACATTGATTGTTATGCTCGTCAAATAAATTTAGTTATGATGAAAGCTGCTTCGATAACAGCATTTTACGCATTCTTTTTTCTCTAGTTTGCAAGGCATCTGTACGTTTTTTTACAAATAGCGTACAACTGCAGTACAAAAAAAAAAACAAAAAAACCCCGTTTACCTCGGGCTACAAGATGGAATTTTCTCCCACGCAGTGTAAAGTACAGTTTTTGATTTAAAAAAAAAAGAGAGAGATATTATCGAATGCCTAAAAACCATTTTCAAATGTAATGACATTAAAAGTGAAAGTACTATTTGCCAGGCTAATGGTCATTTAAAGGTTCCCACAAGTTACAGCTTCAGCTTCTGGCTTTCATTTTTCGCTAAAATCATGCCTCTTGTAGAAACTTTGTTCGATCAACTTCAAAAAAGGGCCCCTTGACCCACCTACAGTGAAGAAAGCTAATAATTCTCTTGGGGCAAATGTAGTGGCAAATAGGGAACAAATTGATGTTAATAACAGTGCAACGACACAGGGTACATCTATCCGCTTTGCTTCATTTAAAAAACGGAAAACTGACCACTCTGAGTGGATACGGGAAGCAAAAGAAGTCTGTGATGGCATTATTTCTCAGGCTAAGGAAAGGTTCACTTTCACAGGGCATCTAGTTGTAGCTTTGTTATTCGTAACACAGATGTTTCCTCATTATGCCATTTAATTCCCAGAGGTGACATTGTGTGCTGTGTATCCATTTATCGATAAAACAGAACTCCGCCATGAGCTTTTGTCTATCTACTGTGCAGAAGAATTCAGATCGCTCTCAGGGACTGTTAGCTTATTCGGGTTCATCATGGGGAACAATTTAGGGAAAACATTTAATGAATGTTACACATCACTGAAACTTATCCTAACAATTCCTATGACATCAGTACAAACAGAACGGTGTTTTTTGACTTAAAAAAAAAAAAGATAGTTTTGAGGAACTCAGTGACACAAGAAATGTTGTCAGCTTAGGCCATGCTTTCTATTGAAAAGGATCTTATCATGTATATTCCCGAAATTCGCTACTCCGAAAGAGAGAGGAATGGATTTTCGCTTTAAATAACTTATGGTAAGAACTGCTTTCATTTTCTTTTCCATTAATTGTAATTAAGCAATATGAAATTTTGGAATGTGGTAATTATGCAGACAATATCTTGTTGTTACATTATGTTGCTTTTAATAATGTTAAACTCTGCCTGCATAGTATCCTCCTCCCAAGTACACCAACTTAAAACAACAACAACAAACAAAAAAAGAAAAAACAGCTTGCGAGCAGTGTTTCTAAGGACAAATATATGTATGTGTGCAACACCCTATTTCTGGAGTCTTATATATGATTCCGTAGTGTCACACAAAATTTCGGGCATAGGTACAGTTACAAGGCTTCGTTCGAGGGCGTGTTTCCCGTAATCTACGTGAACGAAAGAATTTTGAAAGCACACGTAATGATCGAAAATACAATATACAAAATAAAAAATAAATATAGAAAATACAATAGTGCGATGTATAGAAATACAATAGTGCGAAAATACAATAGTGCGATGTATAGAAATACAATAATGCGAAAATACAATAGTGCGATGCCATTCACTTCCCCTCTCGGCCAACAAAAAAAAAAAAAAAAAAAAAAGGTGATTCCGGGCAATGGTCCGTACTGCTTTAAAATTCAGGGACAGATTCACCGGTACATCTCGGACTTATTACCAATTACTGGTGAAAATTATACTTTATACATTTCTCGGCAGCTACTGATATACGTACTGGTCGTAATGAAAACAAAGAATTCGATATTGACAGCCCTGGCAGATATTCCGGCTAACAGTCTTTACGCCCAAGCATACAAGACTGCAGCTAAGGCGATTAAACATGAAGTAGCATGACATAACCTGGACCCGCTTTTCGTTGATAATATATTTACACATTCCCTATATTCTCTTAACAGAATACATAAAGCATGAAAAAATGGCGCAATTTTGTTACCACTTCACTTTCTTGAAAACTGTGAGAAATACTTCTTAGTAGGTTGGGGCTTTAGACCCACCAAGCCACTAGTCCTCCCTATTTTTCATTCCTAACGAGTACACTTACTGGAATCTCGTAGATTCTAATTTTTCTAAGGCAGTTGTAGTCCCGGGTTCTGACACTCCCTTACTAAAACTACTTAAATGATTTCGTAGTCACGAAATAATTTAAGTAGTTTTAGTTTTCTTTTACATTACGACTTTTGAGAACAGCTGTGATAAACAAGAGATGGGAAAAGTTAAGCAAAGGTGTACATGACAATTGCTTAAAAGGTTTGGATGGGACGTATGGCAACATCTGCCGTACAGTCCCGATCTTTCGCCGTGTGACTAATACATTTTCGGAAAGCTGAAAAACTATCGGGGGGGGGCAACGATTTGCAAGCGATGAGCAGGTGCAAACAGTAGTTCTGCGGTGGCTGAAATGACCAAGGGAGTGGATTTTTATCATCAGGGAATCGATTTTTTAGTCACACGTTCAAAGAGGTGTTTACACCAACTCGATGACTATGTGGGAAAGTAGTACAAGGCGTGCGCTTTCTATTGCATAGTGTCACATACCCCAATAAATTTCTAATGGCCTACAATGGTCAAATGTAACTTATTTTTTTAATATCCTTTGTACATTGCGCATTCAAGATGTTTTCGTGACATTTAAAAGTTGAAGTGCTTCAATGTGTTCATATAGGGAGTTAGTTGCTTGACGAAGCCAAAGTGTTCGGCCATTTCGATTTCGCAGCGTGCTCATGCGCCGAGTGTCATCCAACGCGTTGGATTTAAAAAAAAAAAAAAGGCACACACGCACAAAAGACACAGCGGAGGTGGACAGTTCGGCTCTGTCGGGCAAAAGAACGGCGGTATGGATTGTTTCCTTTAATGTTGTAAAGCGAAAATTCATTGCCATTGCTACTTAATATCCATTTTTATTTTAAACAATAAAAACGTATATATTTTCACCAATACATCGAACATTTTGGACCGATGACACGGAATACCAACTGAATGTAGCTACAGTGAGTACTCATCGATGTACCCAGCCCTAGAAGAAGGCAAAAGTTCAGCTAAGCAGCACCAATATCATACACCAGACTGACGAAGGAAAAAAAAAAAACCATACCGACTTTTGAACTTTTTAATCGGGTGAAAAATCAGAACACGTGACGAATGAGCGTGAATGTAACGCACCAGGTGGAATTGTTCACTCTAATTTATTTAAGTAAACGCTAAACTGGAGCACATCTCTGCTGTATTCACAATACAAAATCACTGAATTCCAAGCAAAACAAGATGGCTTTAAAACACTTGCTTCAGACAGTTTCTTTTTCTTGCTTCGTTTTGTTATTGTACTTGCCAGAATATCAGCTCAAGTTTTCTCATGTGAGCAAGTCTTGCATTCTTCTCAGAAAGTTTCACGACCATATTTGTCTTTTGTTAACTGTGCAAATGTACAGTATTTATTGTTTAATTTTTCTGTCTGTTGATATCAATCTCTTCCCATTTCTTCATTATCTCTCTCTCTCTCTTTTCTCCCCCCCCTTTTTTTTATTCCTTTACATGACAATAATTTATACAGCAAGCTGAAAGAACTTTCAGATTGAAGACCACGAATGCATGATATCAAAGATTTCTTTATTTTAGATAACTTTGTGAATATGACTATTTTTGAACAACATGCATCAATTCTTAAAAAAATTCAAACTTCGTCACTTCCGTTTTAGAAAATTTCCCCTTCCTTATTAAGCTTAAATGCAAACATTTATGGAGGAAAGTAACATTTAACAAAAACACAGGATAGGGGGAACAACGCGAGGAAAAAAGATATGATACGGATACGATAACGGGAGATACCTTAGCTCCGTTCGACTTCCGTTTTCGGAAACTTTTCCTTCATTCTTTAGTTGAAATACAAATATTTATGGAATAAAAGTCTATTAAAACGCACTACTGGGCAGAAGGTTCGTAGCAAGAAGAGAAAAAAAAATTACCAGAGAAAAAGATCCTCACGTTATCTAACTTCCGTTTTCGGAAGTCATCTAAAGACTCAAACGGAAAACGAAACCCTCCATCACCAACAACAACAACGCCCCGCTCCCCTGTTCAGTCGTGAATCGATTTCGGGAATGAACATGAATGATAACGGAAAAGGCGGAATTCCTTGAATCCGGTAATCGGTAAAAAAGTCCAGAAAAAAGTCCGAGGAAAAAAAAGTCCGAGACTGTTGATAAACGCGGAAAAAAAGTCCAGGAAAAAAAGTCCGAAAAAAAAAAAGGCCAGGAAAAAAAGTCCGAGATGGGCGTTTTGATTGTCATCATGGGCTAACTAATAAGTCGATTTGACATACTGTTTGAATGTTGGGGGTGGGGGTGAGGGGACATACTTTCATTATTTACCTAGTGTGGTGGGGTTGCCGGAAAACCGCCACACAGGAAAACTGCCACACGTGTTTCATTAAGGGGCCGGGCACAAAGCGCTATTCCTCCGAGGAACACTTTGAATGTGTGGCAGTTTTCCAAGTTTCCTAATTATGTTTTAGTTTTCCAAGGCGCCTAACGACGGGAAAGAGTTCCCTTGTTTGTCTGAATTTTCACGCCGGTTCATACCAGTTTAGGGTGACTGGCCACAAAAGTTCAACAGGAGGGAGGGGGTATAAAGATCGCCGTACATTTCTTAAAACTAGTGTTCGACAAAACAACAGAATTACACATGACTCATGCTGTGTTCAGAAAAGGACGATAAGGTGGGATTTTTTAATAACGCTGCACTTGTGCTTAGGTACTAAATATTTACATAACATGTCAAGTTTGTAATATTTTTTTTACTTAGTTAATTCATAGGGCCTATACCTTGGCCTTTTTAACAGCTTTTAATCCGCCGACTTCATATTCATAATGTTTACGTATCAAATAAAATCAATAGCATTGCGCTTTTGCTTAGGCACTAAATATTAATTTATAGGCCCTAGGCCTAGGCCTTTTAAACAGTTTTTATTCTACCAATGTAATATTGAAAGCGTTTACACGTGAAATCAAGTTAATAATAATGCGCCTTTACTTAGGCACGAAATATTAATTCAAGAGCCTAAGCCCTTTTACTAGTTTTTTATTTAACCAATGTCATATTCCCAACGTTTACACAGCAAATCAAGTTAATAATATTGGGCGTTTACTTAATTTAATTTATAGGCCCTAGGCCTAGGCCTTTTTAGTGGTTTTTTATTCTACGGATGCCATATTAATAACGTTTACATATCAACTCAAGTTAATAATATTCCGCTTTTACTGAAGCACTAAATATTGTTTCATTGGCCCTTGGCTTAGGCCTTTTTAACAGTTTCTATTCTAACGATGGCATATTCATAACGTTTATGTATAAACTGAAGTTAACCATATTGCACTTTTACTTAGGCACTAGTTATTAATTTATCGGCCCTATGCCTAGTAATTAATATTGAATGCTTAAGTAAAAGCGAATGCTATTAACCTGACTTGGTACATAAACTTTATGAATATGACATCGGTAGAATAAAAAGTATTAAAGAGGACTAGGCCTAGGGCCTATGAATTAATACTTAGTGCCTAAGTAAAAGAGCAATGCTATTAACTGAAGTTGATAAATAAACGTTATGAATATGGAGTCGACGGATTAAAAACCGTCAAAAAGGCCTAGGCCTAGGGCCTATAAATTAATATTTTGTGCCCAAGTAAAAGCGCAATATTATTAACTTTATTTGATGTGTAAAGGTTGTGAATATGACATCGGTGGAGTAAAAACAAATAAAAAAGCCTTTAAATTAATATTTCGTGCCTAAGTAAACGCCCAATATTATAAACTTGATTTGCTGTGTAAACGTTGTGAATATGACATTGGTTAAATAAAAAACTAGTAAAAGGGCTTAGGCTCTTGAATTAATATTTCGTGCCTAAGTAAAGGCGCATTATTATTAACTTGATTTCACGTGTAAACGCTGTCAGTATTATATTGGTAGAATAAAAACTGTTAAAAAGGCCTAGGCCTAGGGCCTATAAATTATTATTTAGTGCCTAAGCAAAAGCGCAATGCTATTGATTTTATTTGATACGTAAACATTATGAATATGAAGTCGGCGGATTGAAAGCTGTTAAAAAGGCCAAGGTATAGGCCCTATGAATTAACTAAGTAAAAGAAAAGTATTACAAACTTGACATGTTATGTAAATATTTAGTGCCTAAGCACAAGTGCAGCGTTATTTAAAAATCCCACCTTATCGTCCTTTTCTGAACACAGCCTGAGTCATGTGTAATTCTATTGTTTTGTCGAACACTAGTTTTAAGAAATGGATTGTATGAAAGAATGCCCACGGAAAAAACGCCCACGGAAAAATCGCCCACGGAAAAAACGCCCACGGAAAAATCGCCCACTTTTCGAAAGTAGGAAAAAACGCCCACGGAAAAATCGCCCACAGACAAAATGCTCACGGGAAAAAATATGTGATCGACTGATAAGTTTTTATGTCTGTTATAAACGGTGTTCGGACAACTAGTCACAGACTGCTGGCCAAAAAATCGTTAGGGGTCATATAAAAATTGCGGTTTCTTGGCCACCTCACCTACATAACGCGAATATGGGAATGACGGAATGAAAACTTTTAGAAGGGCCTAAACGTTAGTACTAATATTATTTTCTGCCTAAGTAATACCGCAATATTAATAATTTGATGTGTAAAATATTTTCTGCAAACCTTACAAATATGAGAGGAAAGTTCGGATTGTACTGATTGACTGTAGAGGTTGTATGGTGTTGGCCTGAAAGCCGTGGTAGTCTTATGCAACATTTATTTAAAAACATACTAATGATTCACCGTTGTCTTCAAGCCAACTGCTATACGATATTTTTCTAGAAACTACAAATAAAAAATTCTCTGCGAGTATGTGCAAACCCAGGGAATTTGTCTGGGGAGGAGGGGAGGGGGTGCTTAAAATCTAAAATATGTAATATAAAGAATTTCTGGTCCGATCGGGAGATTTCCAGTGTTTACAAGCTACAACACGTCGAATTATCTGAGGGTATCTGCTGCCTCAGGAAACTAGTCGGGGGGGGGGGGGTAATACCAAAATCGTAAAATATCAAGAATATCTCTTCCGATCTGGAGATCTTCAGTATTTAGAAACTGCAACTCGACAAATTTTCTTAGCGCATGTCACTCTCTGGAAACCTGTCGGCGAAGAGGGAGGGGGGGGGGGGGGGTAATACCAAAAGTGTAAGATATGAACAATTTCTCGTCCGATCGGGAGATTCTCGGCAATTAGCAGCTACAACTCGACACATTATCTGAAGGCATGTGAATGATGAAAATCTCCGGGTCGGAAGAGAAATTCTTCATATTCTACACTTTTGGTATTACCTCCCTCCCCTCCCCCGACAGGTTTGCTCAGTAGGTTCATGCCCGGAGATAATGTCTCCAGTTGTAGTTTGTAAATGCTGAAAATCGCCCGATCGGACAAGAAATTCTATATAATTCACAATTATCATATAACCCCCCACCCCACCCCCAGGTTTGCTGAGTAGGCACGTACCCTCAAATAATCTGTCCAACTGTAGCTTGTAAATGCTGAAAATCTCCCGATGGGACGATACATTTTTCAAATCTTAGAGTTTTGATATCCCCCCCCCCCCCCGGACAGGTTTCCCTGAGTCAGCACATGCGCTCAGATATTTTGTAGTTTGAAAACCCTTAAATCTTTTGCTGAGATGTAGATCATAAACATTTCTTATAAAGAATTACATTAATTATCGCAATTAAGTAAAGACGAAATTACGGAAACTTTATATGACTCTACCAACCTCTGGGGTTCGTGGGCACGAAGCGGTCGAAAACGTTATTTTTATGAGGCCCCTTAAAATTTTTGTGGCCAGTTCTCCTACACCCGTCATGTAGAAATTAACTGTTTTAGTTGTCCTTTGGAAAACTCCCAGGAAGCTATGAGTGCGTATTTTTTTCTTTACACTGGGAAGAAAAGAAGTATGCCTGTAACTTGAGATTATACTACTCACGGGGAAGACACACCCTGACCGGTGGCCAACCGATAAATTTAAATGAAATATATCCCTTGTTATTTGGGGTGCGGTCGCTAGCAAACGTTCCAGCTGCAGCTGCAAAGCACCACTTTGACGAAAGACAGATGCTCCCCCTCCCCTTCGGCTCGCCGTACACAAAAGAGGATTTCCAAAAGAGACAAGAGTGCAAAGAAAGCACATTACACAAAGTTATATCTGTACATTGCGCCTTTTACGAAAATCGCTTTTACAATTAAATGCTATACTTTACAAGTTTTTATAAATAAAATAATCTGACTTTTAATGATTTCCCTTTTAATTGATATAGTTAAATAACAAAACATGCATAGTTTTATAAAAATTAAGACCTTACTTTAAAAAATAAGAATAGTCACAAATTTTTTACAGTAAAGCCGAACTGGATTTTTTAAGAAAGTAGCTACTCTACAGTCATCATCATCATCATCATCAACCATTATCAATCCACTGCTGGACGAAGGTCTCCCCAAGTTTCCTCCACAACGGTCTGTCTTGTGCCAGTCTCCTCCATGTCACCCCTGCATACTTTCGAATTTCATCCACCCATCTCCCATGTGGTCTTCTTCTGGGTCTTTTCCTGTCCCTTGGAATCCAATCTAAAATTTCGGCTGTCCATCGATGATCTGTCCTTCTGGCAGTATGTCCAGCCCATTGCCATTTCAGGGATTTAACTCTGATCATGATGTCTTCCACTCTTGTCATTTTTCGGATCCACGAGTTCCTCTTCTTATCTCTCCTGGTTACACCAAGTATGCACCTCTCCATGCGTCATTGAGTTGTCTGCAGCCTTTGTATGTCTCTTTTAGTTAAGGTCCACGTCTCTGCACCATACGTAAGCACTGGAAGGATGCATTGATCAAACACTTTTCTTTTAAGACATAATGGCATATTGCTCTTGAAAATTATGCTGTTTCTTCCAAAAGCTCTCCAGGCAAGTTTTGTACGCCGATTAATTTCTTCATCAATGTGACCCTCACTTGATATCTGCTGTCCAAGATAAACGTACGTGTCTGTTATCTCCAGCTTTTCTCCATCAATCGATAAATCTTCATTTCTTGTAAAAGCATTGAACATCACTTTTGTCTTCTGAAAGTTCATTTTTAATCCCACTTCTTTACTCTTGTCAGCAAGTTCCTGGATCATACTCTGCAGCTCTGATGGGCTAGTTGCAAAAATGACTACGTCATCAGCAAAACGAAGGTGGGTTAGATAATCTCCATTAATCTTTATCCCCTTGTTTTCCCAGCTCAGCGACTGAAAAACACCCTCCAATGTCGCATTAAAGAGCTTCGGAGATATGGTGTCACCTTGTCTCACTCCCTTTCCAATTTTTATGCGTGTTGTATTTTCAAACAGCCTAATCTTTGCACTTGCATTTTCATAGATGTTATTAATAATATTAATGTATGCATCTTCAATACCGCAGGTTTTCAGAGCCATTGTAACTGCTGATGGTTTCACCGAATCAAAGGCTTTTTCATAATCGATAAAAGCCATGCACAATGGAAGTTCATATTCCCTCGCTCTTTCAATTAGTTCTCTCAGCACATGGATATGATCTATTGTGCTGTAGCCACTCCTGAATCCAGCTTGTTCTCTCGGTTGAGCCATGTCCAGTGTTATCTTCAAGCGGTGTGAAAGAACTTTAGTGAAGATTTTATAAACTACTGATAGGAGGCTGATAGGTCTGTAGTTTCCGAGATCCTCAATGTCACCTTTCTTATGTAGCAGGATCATTGTAGCGGTGTTCCAATCCTCAGGAATCTTTCCTTCATTTAGGCATCGAGTGAAAATTTGGGCGAGTACTGTTTCGATTTCTCCACTTGCTTCTTCTATGATGTCTACAGTAATTCCATCTTCTCCTGGAGCTTTTCCCCGCTTCATGTTCTTGATTGCATGTGCAACTTCTGCTGGAAGGACTGAGGAACTCTGGTACTGGTATCTTTCATGATGTCTGGAGTGCATGTATCATCCCTTTCATATAATTTGGAGTAGAAATCTTTCACTCTTGTCAAAATTTTGCCTCTATTTCTTGTTACAGAACCATCTTCTTTTCTCAGTGCCATAATCTGTTTTCTTCCCTTACTGAGATGTCCCTTTGCTATCTTTAGGCTTTCGTTGTTTTCAATTGCTTTCCTCACTAGTTCACAGTTGAATTTTCTTACGTCTTCAGTGATACTTTTTCGTACTGTCTTGCATAGCTCTATATATTCCACTTTGGAAGTCACATCTTCTTTAGTTGTCCTCATCTCTCTTCTTTTTTGCATCAACATTTTGGTTTTTTCCTGATAATTTGTTTACATACAACTTGTTCTTAGACCCAGCTAATTTTGTTGCTGTTTCCATAAGAGCTTTGGTTACTTTTCTGTTAACTTCAGAGATGTCCACTTCTTCCGATGTTAGGCCTTCTAAAGCAGAGAACCTGTTCTTCAGTTCCAACTTGAAGGTATTATGGTGTTTTATAAGGTTGGTTATGTCAATAGATTTTGTTTGTCTTATGAGCTTGCCACGTTCAAGTTTAGTGTTGAGGTGCATCTTACATCTCACCAATCTATGGTCACTACCTGTGTTGAACTTGTTTAGCACACTGCAGTCTTCTATGACGAATTTTTTGTTACACATAATAAAATCAATTTCACTTGTCGTCCGATTTGGATGTCTGCATGTCCATTTCCTGTGTGGCTTTTTCTTGAAGAAGGAGTTCAAGATGAAAAACCCTTCTGCCTCTGCAAACTCAACGAGAGTATTTCCACGCTGGTTTCTGTTGCCGTGACCGAATTTACCTACTGAAGTTTCATTCTGTTGCCGTTGCCCTATTTTTGCATTGAAATCTCCCATAATTATTTTCAAGTGCTGCTTACCTTTATTATTTAGATGACAAATTTCCTCATAAAATTCTTCAATTTCTTCTTCAGGATGACTTGTGGTGGGTGCATAAGTTTGAATAATCTGAGCCTGGTATCTTTTCGAGAGTTGGATAACAAGCCTTGCAGCTCTGTCAGAGGAACTTTCAACTTCTACAACTTTATCCTTCAGTTTCTTGTTTATTATAAATCCAACACCACTAGTTCTGCCAGTATCTGTCCCACGATAGTAGAAGAGATGTCCACTTTTCAGTTCGATGAGATCTTCTCCTTTTCTCCTTACCTCACTTAGCCCCACGATGTCCCACTTGATCCTTTGTAGTTCCTCTTCCAATTCAAGAAGCCTTGAATCAGAAGATAGGGAGCGTCCATTGTACGTTGCCAAGGTCAGCATCAGATGGCAGCCTAGTCCGGTCCTCCGGGGATTCTTAGCACCCTCTGCCTTCATGTCGCACTGGCCGCTGCCTTGGCCAGGTACATTCCAGCTGCCGGAGACTGAGGGCCAAGATTTAAGTTGTGGAGTCATTTTGGAGGGGTTTGGCCATAACTCACCACGCTGGCCAAGCGGGTTGGTGAGTGTGGGATAGAATTTCCTCTAATCCCGATGGTATAGTTATACCGCTATTGGCGGTCGTCAGAGCCCCTTAGTAGGAACAGGATGCACCACGAGAAGGCGGGGTTGACATTTGTCAAGGAGAGGCTGTGATGTTACGCATCACCTGACCTTACATCCCACTCTACAGTAGGAAGTTGAAAGTTAACAATCTTATTTGGTTCTTCACTTGGCCACCGGCCCTTAAGTCATAAGTCCTAGGCCTTGGCCTATTTAACAGTTTTTATTCTAACGATGTTATATTCATAACGTTTACGTAACACATCAAATTATTAATATTGCGGTATTACTCAGGCAAAAAATAATATTAGGACTAACGTTTAGGCCCTTCTAAAAGTTTTCGTTCCGCTATTCCCATATTCGTAAATTTACATAACAAGTATTGTCAATAATCAAACAGAAGTCATCGCTCTTTCCACGTTTATAAGTGAGTCACGGAAAAATTCTCAGTGGCCGCCACCAGGAATCGAACTCAGGGTCTTCCAGTTACGCGCCGGATATGCTTCCACTGCACCACAGCTATTCCTATTCCACGTCAAATGTCTGTATTAATTGTCAATAATATTGCGCTTCTACTTATGCACCATACATTCAATCCATACATTAATTAATAGGCCGTAGGCCTAAGCCTATTCAACACTTTTTTCTTCGCCTGTGAATTAATTAAGTAAAAGAAAAATATTGCAAACTTGACATGTTATGTAAATATTTAGTACCTACGTAAAAGTGCAGCGTTATTAAAAAATCCCACCTTAGGGTCCTTTTCCGAACATACATGAATTATGCTGTAATTCTCGCTTGGCTTACATAGAACGTTTTCTCGAAATTTGTTTGGAGTTCCTAATTCAATTCTCAATGTAGGCCAAAAATCAATAATACTTACACCCCCCCTTGAACTTTTGTGGCCAATTCTCCTACACCCATTTTCGTTATGTAGGTGAGGTGGCCAAGAAACCACAATTTTTATATGACCCCTAACGGTTTTTTGGCCAGCAATGTGTGACCAGTTGTCCGAACACCGTTTATAACAGACATATAAACTTATCAGTCGATCACATATTTTTCCCGTGAGCATTTTGCCTGTGGGCGATTTTTTCCGTGGGCGTTTTTTCCTACTTTCGCGAAGTGGGCGTTTTTTCCGTGGGCGTTTTTTCCGTGGGCGTTTTTTCCGTGGGCGATTTTTCCGTGGGCGTTTTTTCCGTGGGCATTCTTTCCTCATACCAAGAAATGTACGGCGATCTTTATACCCCCTCCCTCCTGTTGAACTTTTGTGGCCAGTCACCCTAAACTGGTATGAAATGGCGTGAAAATTCAGACAAACAAAGGAACTCCTTCCCGTCGTTAGGCGCCTTGGAAAACTAAAACATAATTAGGAAACTTGGAAAACTGCCACACATTCAAAGTGTTCCTCGGAGGAATAGCACTTTGTGCCCGGCCCCTTAATGAAACACGTGTGGCAGTTTTCCTGTGTGGCGGTTTTCCGGCAACCCCACCACACTAGGTAAATAATGAAAGTATGCCCCACCCTCACCCCCACCCCCAACATTCAAACATTATGTCAAATCGACTTATTAGTTAGCCCATGATGACAATCAAAACGCCCATCTCGGACTTTTTTTCCTGGCCTTTTTTTTTTCGGACTTTATTTCCTCGGACTTTTTTCCTGGACTTTTTTCCTCGGACTTTTTTACCTAGATTCATTGAATCCACGGAAGAATCTCATGCCTGGAAATCACAGGGAAATCTTCGCGCCGTCTTAAATTCCGTTTTCGGAAATTGTTGCCCATAGTTTCATATTGAATTACAAACATTTATGCAATAAAATGATATTTAATTGAATGAGGCAACATCGGGAGAAAGAAAAATTATGATTATGGGAAAAATCCTTACCCTATTTAACGCCCGTTTTCGAAACTTCTGGGAGACGAAATACTATCCCCAGATGAAAAACGATCCCGCCCATCCATAGTAATATCCCAAAAAACTGTTCTTTAGATTTGCATCGATTCCAAACGTAACTTAAATGATGAAAAAAAAAAAAAAAAAAAAAAAACTAAAAGCGAAATTCCACGAATCTCATGTAATGAGATCATGGACTGAGCTGTTCTCTGTGCTATCGCATTCGTATTCTTTTATTGTTATGGAAATGTAATGCAACCGCTTTTTGCTTTTGTCAAGCTATTGTAAGTAAAAAAAAAAAAAAAAATAGGTAATGACAGAAAGAGAGAAAAGGAGTACCTTCCGTATGAAATAATTTTTAAGGCAACCCATGTTTCTGAAAAAATTCGATATCGGAGACGAAGTCAGATGTCTCAAGAATTTCGCCGCAAGGAGTTGCAGAAGGCGTTAAAATGGGTGGGAGATAGAATCCCAAGTGATCCGAGGGGGAATAACCCACACATATCGTCCCTTTGCTACAGGGCATTCTAAACTAGAGGTCAAAGTTCGGCTTCGAGGAGATGATCGCGAGGCTCCGTCGCACGCCATTAAGATCAGCAGCACTTCTGGGGATTCGGGAATTGTATGGTGTCCCTGAGATCAGGTAACGGGGACATAAGGCAAACGTCGACTATGCTGCAGAACTCGTTAGTATGGGGGGTGAGGATTTCCACTTAGAACATCACCCAAGGGAGATATTTTCTCTCACAGCTGTGTGTCATTTTAATCTCCTTTGCTGAGGCAGAAGTTGCTAACGGAAGCACGTTCCGAGTCCATAAAGTCTGTTACGTTGACTGAGTGGGCCCTTTTACTTGAATTTTGGATGACTACCAATGATTTACTAGAAATAAAACAGCAGCGTTCAAGAAGCGATGCAGGAGGAATCACTCTCCCCTTAGTGACCATTGTTCACAATAAAATGCTACAAGTCACTTTCATTCAAATGCTAGCTGATTGAAAAAAAAGAAAAAGGTTCATTAAATAAGCGTCAAGTTACAAAATTTTAAATAAACCTCAAGTTACGAAATACGTATAATCGTTTATACGCTTCTCTGTTATATGTTTTTCACTTTTATACGTAATATTTTACTGTAATTTCCATTGCTCTTTTAATTCAGTTGCAGTAATTTATTTATACGTTTTTTACGATTTTCCGTTAAAATTTGAATTTCAGATTATTAAAAATACACGGTTCCTTTATTTTTTAAATAAGAAACCTGGTATAATGTACGAAAGAATGCCCACGGAAAAAAAATCTACAGAAATAATGCCCGCTTCTTATAACTTGGAAAATACGCCATCTGTTGACTGACTCACGTGATCTGTTACAACGCTCCCGGAGTGAGGTTGTTACAATATGTAAATCAGAGGTAATTAATCTTTGTACGAGCAGGTAAAATAATAATAAACTTTTTATAGGAACCTTACGTATTGGGGAAAGAGGAACATCAACAGATTAAGGGGGAGGCAAAGCCCCACACACTCACTTCGGAGTATTCGCGCAGCGCATCGGAGTCACTGCCGGACAACAAAAGGAGGAGACGGGAACGAAGGGGGCGGGGGGGGGGTTACGAAGCAGGTCCTTTCCTCCAGAAGGGAACCGGAGCAGTACGGGCGTTTATATTCTTTGGTACGGGAAGCAGCTAGAGTCAAGAGGGGAGGGGGTGAACGGAGCCTCCAGCCCAAGACAGGGAGCCTCATGAGCATGGCGTCGGAAACAGAAGAGCGTTTGAAGACAGTATAGCATAACAGCGCGTAATCAAAGGAACCGCGTCACATTGGTCACAATAGAGGTTGTGGGAGAATATTATAGAGGAACAAGCTACCAAAGCAACAAGCCAACGGCGTAGCCAGCAATAGTTAGATAACGAGACAAGGAATAAAGGAAGGGTCCGTTTCCAAGTCAAAAGCGCTTTGGGAAAGACATCAAGACCGATGGGAAAAGAGACTAATTGCAGACAATTTCAGTTACAGGACAAAGCGGAAAAACATAGGGTGACAGCTAGTCCAGTTTTATTGGGGTAAGAGAATTAATAAGAAAAAGCCCGATTGAGGAGATTTTCGTGGAAACAGGAGGCGGAACCGAGAGTTCGACTCTTTAGGGAAGAGCGAATAAGTGCCCGCACGACCCCCTCCCCCCGAACGAATCACAAAATTAGGAAACACCAAGTTTTACAGCCCGAAAGGTTAGAGAGTGGGAATAACTATTAGGTAATTTAAGCCGGATACTCGGATTGGGCCAAAATGTCAGAGAATGGAATTTCAGGAGATTGGCCAGAGATAAAAAAAAAACGAAAGTTAGGTCAGAGCTGAGAGAACACGATCTGGGGCATTTTCCATCGAGTTCCAGAGCGAGTAGGTCGTTTTCAGACCTCTCGCAAATAAGGCATTAATTCGAAGTTTACATCCGAGGAGGTCGTTCTTGACCTCTCTCGCAAAACAAGCATAAAACTTGTAACTTGGTGCGAGTGAGTCGGCAATAACCGCCCAAGTATGCTGAAGCAGCGAAGTTAACTGTAAACCGAGGACCCCAGAGAACCCGGAGGAAGGTGATCCCTGGAGAAGAGTGGCGAGCGAGGCGAAGTGACTGACAGAACGGACGGACATATTTTCCGACGATCGCCAAGCGCCGAACTAGCCTGGACTTATAAGCGTATCAACAAGGAAAGCGAGCCATCAAAGTGAACTCCAGTACATACAGGACATGAATGAACTTTAAGAAAGTGCATAGACTTTTAATATATTCGAGAGCAGGATAGACGTGTAACTCCGGAAGTGAGCACCAGGACTTCGGTGAAGGAAAGGTAAAAGAATGATTTCATTACACTTAAAATTATGTCCTCGGAGTTGCAAATAACATGAATAACTTGAGTATTTAAAAATGTACATAATATTACCTCGAGAGGCATCGTACGTATCCATGGGGATAGGAATAATATGGGAGAAGGGAAGTACCGAGGTATATGGTAAACGGTAAAAATACCCCCGAAAACTGAAAAGCGGAAAAAATGCCCCCGGAAGAAATACCCCCAGAACAAACGGTTCACTGTAAACAGCCACACAGGAACACTGATGTGTGGCAGTGTTTCGGTGTGGCAGTTTACCGGCAACCCTGCCACACATCTTTCAGCAACTTGGCTACAAAACTTAAAAGGGGGGGCTATAGATTGCCGTTTTTGGGCCTACATTGATAACTGAATTGGGAAACGAATTTCGCGAAAACTTTCCATGTAAGCCAAGCGAGAATTGTACTTTAATTTGAAGAAATAAACTGCCGAGGATCCGAGGTACACTTCGGGGGGGGGGCAACCCCCAACTTCCGTAATATTAGATTATGGGCCGCTGGAGTCTGTCAGTGTATCCAGGCTGTTCTTGAAGCGCCCGCGAGGTCCGTAAGCTTGGGGGGGGGGGAGCCGTAGAGCTGTAAACATTAGAAGCATGCTTTACATAATGATTCTCTACAAGCCCACGAATTTTCAGGAGGGTGGGGTGCAAGTTTCTAAGAGCGCAGACAAGTCTTCAAGGTAAGGGATTTGCTCGCAATTTCAATGCTTCATGTTGTGTTTAATGGTAAATTATGTATGCACTTCCCCCTCCTCCAGAAATTTGGTGAAGCCTGTTAGAGGGATACGAGATGCTTGGTTTGGAGGGCTCTACCCCCAACTTCCGTAATTTTATATTCTGGACCTCTAGAGTCGGTCAGTGTATCCTCGATGTTACCCCTGAATAGCTCTTAGAAACGGGGGGGGGGTTACCCTACCAGGCTGTTCTCCTTGAAAATTCGTGGTCGTGTACAGAATCATTATATAAAACATGGTACTAATGTTTACAGCTCTACGTGCATTTTAACATTTTGGGGGAAAGCCCCCCCCCAAGCTCATGGACCTCGCGGAAACTTCAAGGGGAACTTCCTGGATACACTGACAGACTCCAGCGGCCCAGAATAAAATATTACGGAAGTTCGGGGTAGAGTCCCCCCCCCCCGTGTACCTCGGATCCTCGGCAATTTATTTCTTCAAATTAAAGTACAATTCTCGCTTGGCTTACATGGAACGTTTTCGCGAAATTCGTTTCCCAATTCAGTTATCAATGTAGGCCCAGAAACGGCAATCTTTATAGCCCCCTCCCCTTTTGAACTTTTGTAGCCAAGTTGCTGAAAGATGTGTGGCAGGGTTGCCGGTAAATTGCCACACCGGAACACTGCCACACATCAGTGTTCCTGTGTGGAAGTTTACAGTGAACTGTTTGTTCTGGGGGTATTTCTTCCGGGGGTATTTTTTCCGGAGGCATTTTTTCCGCTTTTCAATTTTCGGGGGTATTTTCTCCGGGGGTATTTTTCCTGGGGTGTTTTTACCTACATCCGAGGTATATCGGGAAGTCACAAAGAATAGTTATTTTAAGTAGGAATTTCAGGGTCTAGCTAGCATTGGAGTTTAATCACGTGTAATTGGAGGAGGACAAATCGTAATTAAAAGAAAAGGGAGAGGAAGGTTAAAAGATACCGTAAGAAAATATGCCAAGTAACGTCTAAAAATATGAATATTGTTTATGGCGAGACAAAAGAAAATGTGCATAAAGTATAAAAGTTAACATCTTTTATAGAAGGGTCCTGATCCCTGTAATGTCTTTAAGTCTCAGATATCATCGAATAAAACATTTTATTTCCAAAAGAATTATTTCTCATGTGCTATTCAATTCTCTGTAGTGTTTTGTCTATGAAGTGTATTTGCACGTCCAGTGAATTAAGTAGTAACAAGTGTGAACCATGCAGCAGTAAAAGTGTTTCATTTTCGAGACAACGGGCTTTTCTAAAAGGTTAAATTTAAAAGTAAACTTAAAAGGAGTAGGAAGGTTTCATTATCGCCTTTCAGCCTCAGCATTATTCTTCAAGTTCAGGTTCAAATTTATTAGAGGGGGAAATGTCCTATAATTGGCGATTACATAAAAACATTGCGGTTATTTATTTATTTATTTATTTTTGGATTGGAGGTTTAACGACCACCGTGAGCAACTCATTGGGCTATAAGCAGTCGCCCGTCCCTAATTTAGTGTTAAGTGGTTTGTGTTAACTTGCAAAGTCTTGCGTGCTTTGAAGACAACAATTAAACTAGCTATAACTAATAATTTTTCGCAATTCTTTTAAAACTCTTATGAAGCACTTTATTCTTTTTGCTTAATCGCAGAAAGGTTGTCCATCAGCTCTGTAGTTCTTCCTTGCTGTTCCCCTGAAACTCAAATTTCCTTCCCTCAATCCTGTTTCGGTCATTTTCTCCCGTCTCATTTCTGCCCATGCGGAGAAAAACCTCAATTCCCCAGTCAGCTTGAGAGCTGCTCCCCAACATCTGAGGCCTTTCCTCCTCTCCACCATGCGAATGCCCGCGTTCAAAGTTTAGAAGTGACTGCCCTAGCCCCCTCCCCTTTGTTTCCACCAAAATCACCCCTTTACCTCCACAAACCCCCCATGGGAAAAACACGCCGGCACCGGCTAATACAAAACATCAAGGTAAAAATTAAGAGGGATTGTGCCTTCAGTCGGCTGCTTTGAAACTAAAGAAGGCAAAGGATCAAACGAGCACGACAATAATAATCCGTCTACAAATACAAAAGTGCAGACTCTAAAATGAGACAAACTGGCGTCTCTAAATAAACCGTGTCTCCGATGTTTCATAGAGGAGTGACACAGCGAAATTTCTCACACGCCTCGTGTAAACAAAGGAAAAGGAGCACTAACGCGAAATAAAAGTTGCGAAATGAGATTTAATATGTTTGCCTAAATTCTAGAATTAAATCTCCGTAACATTAGGGTCACTGGTTCCTGGGAAGGGAAAGAGCCAGTGCCGTAAGACAATCACAACATACATGCCTCACCGGGATTCGAACCTGGATCCCTTTCGGACGAAGGATCAGAAGCCATTGCTTAGACCACTGCGCCACCAGGGCGGCGTACGTTAATCATAACACATAAGGGCGATGGAATGGATCCCGCTGCTATGTCTTGATTTTTGACCCCATTTCATCCATTTTCAATAGGGTTCCTCCTCAGGTTGTCTCCTACCACATACTAAAATTTCATCGAAATCGAACTATTTTTACGCGAGTTATCGTGCGGACGGGTAGACAAACGGACAAAGCTGAAGCATATACGCTTCTTCAACCGACGGTTGAAAAGCGTAAAAAACAGTATGTCAGCATTACCATTCAAAGATCTTTTCAACACTCATTCGCTTTCCCCACTGCACAGGATTCGCACTCTATAACTAATACGTCCTACGTTTGCCGTCTATATATACATTTAGCGCTGATCAGTTACGTCACTAGTACATGCTGAGGGACGCGTTCATTGGTGGAGACAGGGATGGCCAAATTCTTTCCCATGAGTGTATATGAGACATGCAGCCACTAGTGCCATCCAAAAAATGTATCAACCAGTTCTGTAAACCAGGATAGATGCACCGCCGCGTAAGCCTAAGAGTGTATTGGAGGGTGAGGGGGGGGGGGGGTGCGAAATGTAGAATGTATCAAGTAAACATTAAAGAGTTTTATTATTGTTGCTTATAAGGTGCAGCAAGGTCAAATACTTACATGATAGCATCATTTCTGGAGAAATCTGTATACTGCAATCTTATGTTATGTACTTCTCACAACAGGGTCCAAATGGCAATTTGGTTTTTTGGAGTGTTCTTGGCTATTATTTCAGAACATACAGTGCATCCAGTATTGTTATTTTCAGTAATGAGTAACCACGGGTACTTACTCGCAAAATATGTATGCCGTTTTTTTTGTCCATACTGACAATCGAGCTTTTCTTCACAACGTTAAGAAACATGTTCCGCTCATTTTAAGCACCGTAGGATCAAATTCAGGTCACTGCACATTCACGCACAACTGACAACGTTCACAAAGTTGCTACGACACTATGGAAAAACACAGAATATATAGCGCAGGAAATAGATCCCATGGGGGGGGGGGGATGCCGCCCCGGTCCCTGCATTTTTAAGGGGCCCCAGGATTATGCAGGATGGCTGAAGAATTGAAAGAGTTCTACAGTCCCCCCCCCCCCTTTTTTCCCAGATAGCACAGAGAAACTATAAAAACTGCCTTGTAATTTTTTTTTCTATTTCTTTCCCCTTTCTTAGGAGTCTGCAAAAAGTATAGTCGCCCGCAGTCCATCCTCAAATCTTTCGGAAGCATTACAGATGTTTTTTTGTACACATCCGTGATTGGGAAAAATTTTCATACATTAAGAATTCATTTAATCATGATATTTGGATCATATTATTTTGTCCACTACTTTGATTTAATTTTAACAAGCAGAACTGAACTAGTGTCCATTTTTCAACAATGCAGTTTTACATTTTCTTGCTAAAGCTTATTCGTCCATTATACATTTATACACTTCAATGTGACAGGGATATTTTTATGGCTTCCTCATCACATTTTGGGAATGTTTTTTACTGGGTATTTTAATTTGGTCACCCATAGTGAAACCCGTAATACTGGGATCTCAAAATACTACCTAGCCCTTGGGCCTCCCTGTCTCCTTAAATGAGCTCTGGCAGGAAAGCATACAAAGGAGGATGAAAAGTAAAAACAATGGGAGGAAGCGAAGATTTTTACAGTTTACCTCAACATCGATAAAGTCAAGAACCGGTTAGACAGAACTAGTCTATTTTTAAAAACCGGTTCGACCGAACTCCTATATTTATATCAACCGGTTTGACCGAACTATTTTAAAAATCGAACCGGTTGAGTGACACCACTGCATGCAGCTGAGTAGAGAGTGTATACCTACTTCGTTTGTATTTTTCTAATGTTTGAAAATGTTTCTTTGCTATTAGCTTTACAGTGAAGTTTTTAGCTGGTTCTTTAATTTCATTTTGAGTTTCACAGGTGACAAAATTTTCCTTTTCATTCGATTTGCTTCCTCGATGTCTGATTTAATCTTTGAATACGAAGAAAATTAACCTTATGAGCAAATAAATGAAGCCGACATGCACTTCACGTTCACCAACAGGCCATCTCTGAATACATAGCCTCTGAAAGCATATTTCCTTGAAGGCAGTGAAAGTTCAATGAAGGTAACTGCGCTATCATGCTTTAACAGAAATACACGTTTCGTTCAATACTCCCGATTAACGACATCTTTCAGGTGATTATATGAATAATAATTACTAACAGAAGTGAAGAATGAAAGTGATGGATTATCATGAGAACAAGGAAAAAAAAAAACGAAATAAAAAGGGAGAAAAATGATTTATTTAGTTGCTATATGTTTTTGTTAACAAATGACTTTCTGACCCCCCCCCCCATATGCAATGGCACGGGAAATATTGATGGAACTGTTTCCTCATCCCACGGCTATCACTGCAAAGAAAGCTTTTCGAAAAATCGATACCGGCAAAAATAATGGTAGTAGTCCGCTTTACTTTGTCACGTTTGAAAAAGAACGGGCAAAAATAAAAAATGAGAGCTGCATGTGAGCGAGTGGGAGAGACACGGGGGTTGGGGGGGGGGGGTCGTATCTTTACGTACCAGTTCACATTCTAATGCGTCTTAATACTGCGTGGCTTGTTGAAATTTGTAGCACGCTCCAGGGATATTTATTCCGATTTTCAGGAATGCCACCGCACAGGCCGCTTTTGTATAAAACGAGGTATTGGCGAGCATATATGTAATGAATGCATAGGTTATCCCGGAATAACCATGAGACGGAATGGGAAGTCATCAAATAATGACAGATTCACCATCAATTCTACACTTCACATGCACATTGCCGGGGGAACCATCTCATATTAGATGTGTGGAAAGAAACCCTAACAGTCTGTGCAAAGTTTACACTGTGTTGCCAAAATTATTGACACATCAAACAAATACAGAAATAGATCAAATATTACCTTTTCAGTATGTCTTACCTTTGGCCTATATTAACACAACATTTAGCGTAAATTTCCATGGTATCACTGAGAAAAAAAAAAAATGTTTGAAACAACAAAATAGTTTTGTTGAGCTGTTTTGTCGATTTATTTTGTTGCTTTATCCAAACTCCATCGGAACTGTTTTGTTGGCAACACAAAATTATTTCGTTGGCTATACTTTGTTAATTCCACTAAACATCCCAGGTCGATTTTTGGGAATTTTGTTAAATGAACAAAATATTTTGTCATGATAACAATAAATTTTGTTGAATCAACAATAACTTTCAGCAAAATACATTTGTAAATTCAACAAACATTTTTTTTGAATTTTTGTTGACTGCATATCGACAAAATTTTTTGGTTAATCCAACAATTTTTTTGCTGAATAAACAAAAAATTGTTGTCAGTGTATGGTTGACATGCCTTGTGCATTTTTCATGCAGTACTGTCTTCAGTTCTGTCAGTGATGTTAGCTTTCAGGGTTGATTTCCCAGATATTATTACAGTTCATATTTAGACGGGTTCATCACAAAACGCAATTTTGGTTGCTGTAGACATAAAAGTGCTAACGAACAAAGGATATTGTAACCTACGGAACACTATACCAGGAGATCGGTGATGGCCGACTTCCGTACGTGCGACTTCCGTACGTGCGACTTCCGTACGTGCGACTTCCGTACAACTCAAATTTTGTGCCATTGCGTGCGATTTCCGTACATGTGGAGGACATTTTTTCAACAACGTGCGAGTTCCGTACTAGTTCATTTTTCAACAAAGTGCGAATTCCGTACAAAGGAGCAGAGTGAATTCTGTCCTTCATATATAAACGGTTGATTAATGAAATAATTTCAATAACAAATAATTTACTAAATTGAAAAATTACTTCAATTTTGAGATATTGCTCTAATTTTTTTATGAAATCTTTTTAAAATTTATTGCTTATTTTAACGCAATGACAAAAATTCAAAGATGTAATTATATGAAAACAAGTACGTGTACATGTGATGAAGGTTTCTTGCATCATATTGGCATGTTTTCCCTTCACACTTTATCCAGGCTTAAGACGGGCAACGTAATACTGACGTGTTTAAAAAATAGCCGGGATTATCCCTTTGTCTTTTATTAGCGCAAATTTTTCTTACAGTTTTTTGTTTTAAGATTGTTGTTTTTTAAAATTTTTGTTTTAAACTATAAAAAATAACCGGGATTATCCCTTTGTCTTTTATTAATGCAGATTTTTCTTACATTTTTTGTTTTAAGGTTTTTTTTAATTTTTTTAAAAACTTTTTTCACATTTTTAAATTTTTTACAACAACTCAAATTTTCCAACGAAGGCCACAGCTTTTAAACATTTTTTCATGGTCTCAGAACCACGAGATCGTGCTGCACAATAATCATCTAAGATTCTGTTTATTCGTTTGTCGAGGTTGATGTATTTCTTAAGGAGTGTTTTCTTCTCAAGCTTTAGGTCAAATCTCTTTTTCAAAAAACCATTACATTCTGCCTCTTCTTTCAAATTTTTTACCAAACTCTTGATTTTTGGATGCGGCTTGTTCATTAATCGGTTTAGTTTAATCCTGTACGGAACTCGCAATAGGTCATAAGCCTTTTAAGTTATATGTACGGAAATCGCACGAAATGGCACAAAATTCGAGGTGTACGGTAGTTGCACGTACGGAAGTCGGCCACAGCCGAAGAGATCAGGTCTCTCACTGATAGGGGTTAAGGCGCCTAGCCCTCTTTGGCTGTGGTACACTATCACAGGGGTGATTGTGAGGCGAAACAAAAAAAAACCCGGAAGCTCTGAGCTCAGTGCCAATATAATATGATATAATGCATATAATTTGTATACGAAAAACGCACGTATTAACTAGCTACACAAAAAATAAGCACTTGTGTCCGTGCAGTTTAACTTCGCGTCTTTTCTTGTACCAAATTAGCAGTGTTGCTCGTTCTCCGAACGGTGAATCTATAATTTTTTGAACATAAAATTAAAGAAAGGAAAAGTAATTAAGGGAAAGAAAAGTAATTTAAGATCCGTAACTGTTTCACGATTTAGAACAGAGTCGTGACGTGACGTAAATGCATACGGTTTGACGTAAAACGGATCAGGCTTTGGCGCCCCTTAATTTTAAATCAAAATTTCATGGAATTTTTACAGCATTTCAACGTTTTTGGCATAATTATCTTTAAACTTATCATCATTTTGAACAGTAAAGTTAAGCCTCCCTTTTGAACTGTTTGGTTTTTAGACTTTTTTTAGGTATCCGGACCTTAAGTACTATCAGCATGCCAATTTTCAGATATAAAAGTTATTGAGAAGTGGTCGAACAATTCGCGAAAAATTCGAGCAGACAATGTCCCAAAGCCGCCATTTTTTTTTTCGGACTTTTCTAGGTATTCGAACTGTAAGACCTATCAACATGGCAGTTTTGAAAACTCCAGGTCATATAGAAGTGGTCGAACAATTCGCGAAAATTTCAAGCACAGAAATGTTCCATAGCCACGATTTTTATTTTTATTTTATTTTATGCTGGCGAAGAACGCCGAACTTGGAAAGCGTCGCTATGTCATTAAGCATTGCGCCATTACCAGTTTCATTGTAGCCTGTCCTTTCACCAAGTGAGAAGAGTGCGCTAAAAATAGCTGCGTCACCATGGCAGCAGATCACGGGACCAGAACTTTCCTGTGTGGTTACCGCTGAAGACATAGGAAGCCGTCCGTTCCTTTCCTTTGCGTCTTTGAAAAATGCTTAAAAATCAGAAAATTATTTTTTTCTTAAAAAGAGGGATGATAGTTGTGAATTTATGCTCGAAAAATTCCAATACGTTATGATTTATAGTTTGCCACGTATCCGTTTTTAAAATGGATCACAACGCGAAATAGAGCATTTTGCGAAATAAAAAAAATTAATTTATCCTAAAATCAATCGAAATTCATATAAAGGACGGCGAGGTGCAAAAATTCGGCCATGGCCTAACATGCCTACAAAGTTTCATGGTTCTGTTGCTGTTAGTGTGTCCGGAACGCGAACTGAGAGCACTTTTTTGCTTACCTTAGCTTTGAAATACAATAGCTCTTGAAGAATCGCCAGAATCGAAAAACGGTTTATTTCTGCGTGTTTTCCATACGATTCTGTACAAACGATGAAAATTTCATATTTTTATGTTCAATACTTTTTACGCGAGCTAGGAAAGCGCGAGTGCAGCGGAATTTCTAAAACAGCGGGGGCAGCGGCAGTTACTTTTTTTAGAATAGAGATATTTTTTTCGGTGTGCTAGAAATCCTTCAGACATTACATTTTAAGTCAAATTTCGCACTTTATATTATATAATAATTGAGCAGTCTACGGAGATCAATTCTACTGAAAGCCTACAGTGGTTTCCATTCAATTTCTAAACGTAGCTCATTGGATTAACTGCATCAAATACAACCGAATTACCTGATATAGATGCAACTTCCAAAATGATGAAAAAAGCCTTCCTTTTAGCAAGCTGTTATCTTGAGAGCTTGTTTGGTAATAATATAAACTCTCAAGGTGTCACAAATCGTCTACATTCACCATCTGCACGGGAAGGCGGTGTTTTCAATCAAACACTGTAATTCCCAAAGAAAATGGAACTCGAAAGGAACTTTTAGTAGAATTTTTAGAAATGAAATGACTGAGGAATTTAAAATTCTTCTAAAGGTTAAAAACCTGGATTTCCGGGATTAGAATATGACAAATATTCGGAGTTCCGGGCTACATCCGGATTGCAAACAGGTCTGCTATTAATGCTGCCCATTTCAAACAATTGGGGAAATGAAGCACAGTGGTGAGCGCGACATTCCACTATTTATTAAGTTATCTTTCACAAAACTATTCCTTTTTTATATATATTCTTTTTGTTCCGGGGTTTAACGACCACCATGATCAATCTGAGCGTTATAAGCAGTCGACAGTCATTAATTAAGAGCCATGCTTCATCCAGGCCTCAAACCCGGGCCCACCTCGCATGAATGGCTAGAAAGCAGCGTCTCTCACCAAACAATTACCCGGGTTAGTACACATTCGCAGAAAACAAATTCCGGGACTTTTCCAAGAGATTTCAAGGAGTTCATCAAAAAAATTTAGTAGCTTATATATTTGCTAGAATCATAGTACTTTGTTTTATATATTGCAAATTGGGTTTGATATAAAACCTTATCCTCATCAGTGTAAAAATTTCATTCATTGAACTGACATTTCTTTCCATTCTCTTGTAAATATTCATGTATAGGAACTATTACTATGACTGGGAAAAGGGGCTTCAACTCCTTTGGAGTAGCTGCTTTCCCGTCATGCAATTTTTATAACTTTTAAAACTGCGCAAATGATTTCTAAAGATTTCACTTATTATTTTTTTTAGTGAAAAAAAAAAGAAAACTCGCAAAAATTGCTTTTGTTTTTAACACTTCATTCAAAGCTGCCGTTAAAAATTCCTCCTGGCTATTTCAAACTAGTTTCATATGAAGTGACCACAAAAAAAGTTCGCACTTTTTCTTTTTTCCTGAGGCTAGTGGATCTCTTTGCCCTCGCAATGCGAGGGTCAAGGCTTGTGACTGACTTCCGTGTTCACCGCTGTGTCTGTGCTATCCAACGGAATTAATATCTTCATACTTCCGGGACAATTTCACTGTTAATAGGTAAATTGATACTGTCCGGATCAATTATTTACAACCTTCTGATGAATGAAAATTGAAATCGTGGAAAATATTTCAACATCAACTTGTACATAAGATATCAGTAAATGCACTTACCCTACGTTCCGTCATGACGTACAGAAATTCTTTATTTTTGTCAAAAAGCATGTCAGGACTGACAGATTTCGCTTCGTCTATCTGGAGGTCGCTGTACTCGAATGCACTTGTTACAGATTCCACAACAGCCTAATTAAATAAACAAATAAAATTACTTATTTCTTTTTTTCGCACTGAATACAGAATTCATAACATCGTAAATACATAAACAAATAAATACTTGCACAATCTTTTTTTCTTTTTTTTTTTATGCAGTGAATAAATTTACGAAGACACTGCACATTCACAACCATGCAATCACTACGGGAGAAGTGATTCATGGTTGTGAATGTGAATTGTTGTCGCCTGCTCTTTGGTATCGAGATTAATAGTCAAGAAAAATTTTTCCTCGTCTTCAGGAATTTATAGTCTGGAAAATTTTCCCTTATCTTCCGGAAAGAAACTAGCAAAACACTAAATTTTACGAACTCCAACACTTTCTAGCAAATTACAAAAGAAATCAAATTTTCTTCCTGCAGTCACGGCAAATGTTACTGAAGTGAGTAGAAAAAACAAAAGACTACTTCACCACAACTCGACTAAGCCAATATCAAATTCCTACAAACAGCAAATAGTACAGCCTCTCGCTTGACAAAACTTACTCTCTCTCTCAAAACCTCACTGACCGACAATCACAGAAACATTTTGTTTTGATATTTCCCCTTATTAGTAGAAAATGAATCTGCGATGTACGTCGGCCATCGCGGCACTTCTGCTACGGGAATGAGTATAAAATAAACCTGCGATGTACGTCGGCTTCGCCGCGATTTTGCTACGGGGATGAGTACAAAATAAACCTGCTATGTACGTCACCGCGATTCTTCTACGGGAATGAGTACAAAATAAATCTGCGATGTACGTCGTCGCTATTCTACTACGGGAATGAGTACAAAATAAATCTGTGATGTACGTCGTCGCTATTCTGCTACGGGGATGAGTCCAAAATAAACCTGCGGTGTACGTCGCCCGTCGCCGCGATAGTTCTACAGGAATGAGTACAAAATAGATCTGCGATGTAAGTCGGCCTTCGCCTCGATTCTGCTACGGGGATGAGTACAAAATAAACTTGCGATGTACGTCGCCGCGATTTTGCTACGGGAATGAGTACAAAATAAATCTGCGATGTACGTCACCGCGATTCTTCTATGGGAATGAGTACAAAATAAAACTGCGATGTACGTCGTTGCTATTCTGCTACGGTGATGAGTACAAAATAAACATGCGGTATACGTCGCCCGTCGCTGCGATTCTGCTACAGGGATGAGTACAAAATAAAACTGCGATGTACGTCGCCGCGATTTTTCTACGGGGATGGATACAAAATAAATCTGCGAAGCGATGTACGTCGGCCGTCGCCGCGATTATTCTACGGGGATGAGTACAAAATTAACTTGCGATGTACGTCGCCGCGATTCTTCAATGGGGATGAGTACAAAATAAATATGCGATGTACGTCGGCCGTCGCCGCGATTCTGCTACGGGAATGAGTACAAAATAATTCTGCGACGTACATCGTTCTTCAGGAGAAAAAAAAATTACGATTACGGAAGAAATCCTCACTACGCCTAACTTCCGTTTTCGGAAATTTTGAAAGGCGGAAAACTTGCATCTATGATAGGGAGTCTGTCTGCAAGATGGTTTAATAAGGTCCAGGGGATGTCGTTTCTGTCTGCAGGACCAAAGTAAATACGTCCGTCGCCGCGATTCTGCTACAAGGCCTTATTCCAATCTTCGAAACATAATACACACATGGTTCACTGATAAATCAAAATTATATGAACAATTTTTGAGGTTTAAAAATGTCCCGCTCTGTGCGCAAACTACAATTTCACTTCTCGCAGGCAGGAACTAAGAGCATCACTTGTCCAGGAAAAAAATAATACGGATTATACACATATAAAAAATAATACGGATTATACACATATATATATAAAAAAAAAAAAAAAACCCTGGCACACCAAATCCCCCTCCCTCCTTTTCTTTCTTTTCAATTGCAGCTACACCCGCAGTCAGGAGAAAACATCTGTATATGCTCCGTTATACCGTTGGAGCTTATTATTTTCCTGAATAAGTTTGTAGTAATTTTATTATTCCTATAGGAGTACTTATTACAAATTACCTATATTTTTTATTGTGATTTTTCGAAGCAACAGAATACTTTGGAACTTGAGATTTCATTAAACTGACAATAACTTTCAATTAATTATCTTTAAGAAAAGTGAAATGCACTGCCTTATAGTAGTATTTCACAAAACTTCTAAATATAAAATTTATTCTTGATAGCTATAAAAGCTTTTTGTGTTAAGGAGTTCACAGGCTCATACATAAATATCATACAATGATCTGTACAATAATTTAAGTACCCGATTTCTTACGGAAATAGAATGTATAAAGATGGTGCACAAAATGGGGGATAGGGGAAGCAATATCATGTGCCAAAATAATCAAAATTTTATGCGACAGGCTACCAAAAAATATCCAATCTCGAAACACGTCCTCCGACAGACGATTGAAATTTAATAGTTAATCAAACCTCATCTATATTCCTGTGAATCGCTTCGATTACCGGAAATGTTCCGTCAATATACGAAAGGAATTGAGAAAAGGTTTCTGAAAATTCAGAATTTTCCTGGCGTACGAAAAATTCGTGAAAATCAGGTTTTCCCCCTCATTTCACTTTTTTTTTAAGGTTTTCCCCCCTCACTTTAAACGTGCATTTCATTTTTTTTTACAGTTAACGAATGTTATGTATCGGTCAACGGTTTTGAACTGTTTTGTGTGAACAATATTTCATCACTGTTAATGGGTCATGCTACTCTAATTAATGACGACACGATGATTAAAAATGAGCCTGGAGTGATTAGGTTCTTTAAATTCTAAATATACTGTAATTTTATGCTAATAAGATTATGAAATGTATAAGTTTGGGTCCTTTCGTATTACAAATTTTTAAAAGAAGACAGAAACCGTTGGCGTGTTTGGCCCAGCATAAATCTCACTTTCATTCAACTTTAGAACACTATTTATTTTATGAGGGGTTTCAATAAGTAAGGTCACACATTTTTTTTTTTTTTTTTTTTTTTTTTTGGTTCCTCACAATGTTTAATCACAGGAAGTTGAAATTACACACGAAGAAAAAAGGAAACGAACTACTTTTTCACATTATCTCCAAATTTATTGAGAAACTGGTTTCGACTTTCGTTAAGTTTATCAATTCCGCTACAGAAGCAAACCGCGCCAAACCCATTAACAAACAGTGCGCACACACATCCCCTGACGAATTTCCTTATCTCTCGCGAAGTGCCTTCCCGTACGATGATTCTTAAGTGTCGCGAAAACATGGTAGTCTGAAAGCTGGGGTGTAGGGACGGGACAGCAACAGAATTTCCCAGCGATTACGACGCAACCACTCAGGACTGATTGCGCACTGGGGGTGTAGCGTTATCGTGAAAATCTCACGGCGTGTCGGAAGTCCAGGATGCTTTCGTCTAATGGCGGTTTTCAGTTTGTCCGATGTTGAACAGTATTATTCTGCAGTGGTTGTGCCTCTCTCCTCGGTAAGAATTTTTCAAACGGAATGTTATGGCTATCCCTGAACACTGTCGCCATTACTTTTCAAACATTCGGAACAGTTTTGAATCCTTCGCTCACAGGAGATTTGTGGATGCTTGCAGGCTATGGAGTCTTTCTTGTTTGTTGTGGAGTAAAGTGATGAACCCAAGCTTCATCTCCGGTGGTAAAAATCCTCGCCTTCTCTGCAACGCATCAGAGCTTCCAGACATAGCACCATACGTTTCGCCTTATGTCCCTCGGTTGGAGTACCCACCGGGAGAAACCTGCTGAAATCCAAGGACATCGTGGACAATTTCGTCAATTCCGGACTTCGACAAATTAACCTCTTGTGCAATTTCACGGAGCTTCTTCACTCGCCTGTTTTCAAAAACGATGCCCTTAAAACGCGAAATGTTGTCTTCTGTCTTGCTCATTGATGACATGCTCGCCATACACAGTGCGTCAAAGAATTTTTAAGACTGGGCTAGATTTCAGCCTACGGTGGCGCCACCAGTGTAATCGCGAATGCGTTATAACCGTGACCATCTGCTTGCTTTCTGCAAAAAGTACTGCGCAGTTGTTAAAGTAACTCAAATGAAACAAACGTTCATTAGAGAAGTAAAAATTTTTTCATGTTGAATTATTAAGATGGAACAAAGGGCTGTTATTAAATTTAACGCAAAACTTGGTAAAAGTGCCTCGGAAACGTACCAAATGATAAAACAAGTTTACGGTGAGGGCACAAACGTTTTTTGGACGGAAGAGAGACGCTAGAAGATGATAAGCATACCGGAAGACCAAGTTCATCTAGGACACCTGAGATTATTGAAAAAGTGCGTGATTTCGTGGAAAACAATTCGATGTGCGTCACAAGAATGACGCAAGAGTCTTTAAACATCAACAAAGAAACGATTCGAACCATCCTGCATTAAGATTTGGGCAAAACAAAAGTCTGTGCTAAATTTGTTCCACACACGTTAACCAATGAACAAAAATCAAGGAGAAGTGCACATTACAGAGACATCATTTCAGCCGCTGAAAATGGTCCAAACTTCTTAAAATCGATTGTTACTGGTGATGAAACATGGTGTTTTCAATATGATCCTAAAACAAAGTGACACAGTGCGGAATGGAAGTCAAGAAACTCGCCACAAGCCAAAAAAAAAAAAAAAAACAAGAAAAGTTCCATCGAAAATCAAAACAATGCTCATTACACTCTTCGATAGTAAGGGTATTTATTATCCACAAAGAATTTGTTCCAAGTGGACAAACAATTACTGGTGAGTTTTATTTAAATGTTTTGAGGCGTTTGATGGGCAGAATTCGTCGCATTCGACAAAAATATCGAGATGAAAACAGCTGGTGTTTGTGGTACGATAATGCACCCAGTCACACCTCACTTCTTGTTCGTAGATTTTTGGCAAAAAATAACGTCTGTGTTGAATCATCCACCGTATTCGCCTGATTTAGCATCCTGCGACTTTTCTTTATTCCCAAAACTTAAAATGACGTTAAAAGGGTTATTTTGATGATATTTCGACCATACAAAAAGCTTCGACGCGTGCTTTGGAGGCAATTCCGCAAAGTGAACTGGAACAGGCATTCGAATCATTATTAAATCGCTGTAACAAGTGTATTGAAGCCGGAAGGACTTACTTCGAATAACAAACCAAAAAAAAAAAAAAAAAAAAAATTATAATTTCTTGTTTCTATTTCATTTTACAGACCCAGTCTTAAAAATTCTTTGACGCACTGTGTATGTTCAACTTTGATGACGACACGGCCCTTTTTCAATTCGTTGCACTAAAAACAAACCTGTTTTTTTGACATCAGCTTTTCTCCATACACAGAAACCAGTTCACCGTGAATGTCACATGGTGGAGTTTTTTTGCTTGAAAAAATGGAATAGATTGACAGACAAGACACCTGTTTTGGCCGCCCCGGGTGGCAAAGTGGTCTGAGTCACAGGGTTATGACTATTCGTCCGAAATGGGTTCGGGTTCGAATCCCAAATAAGGCACGGGTGGTATGCTGGCTATGTCCCTTTCCTGAAACCAATAACACTAAATTAAGGGCGGGCGACTGCTTATAGCCTTTAGAGTTGCTTATGGTGGTCGCTAAATACCGTAACATAACAAAACTGCCTTGGGCCACACTCTCACAGCAGTCTCTATTTTGTAACTGGATGAGTTGTGGAGGGACAGTAGTGCCACACAGCATGGGTGATTTTTTTGCACTCCTAATCGTTCTATCCGCCATATCTGTGATATTTCATTTTATTACCCATCCCCATTATCAAGAAAATAAATGTGTTATCTTGCTCTTCGAAAACCCTACGTAGCCTCCGGTGGCGCAGTAGTCTAAGCGATGGTTTCTGACCATTCGTCTGAGATGGGTCCGGGTTCGAATCCTGCTGAGGCATGGATGTTGTGTTTGTCTTACGGCACTGGCTCTCTCCCTTCCTTGGAACCAGTAGCCCAAAATTAGGGACGGCTGACTGCTAATAGTACATTAAGTTGCTCACGGTGATCGTTAAACCCCAATAATAATAATAATAATATATATATATATAATATATGACTGACATGGAGGAGACTGGCACAAGACAGACCGTTGTGGAGGAAACTTGGGAAGACCTTCGTCCAGCAGTGGATTGATAATGGTTGACAATGATGATGATGATGACATATATATATATATATATATATATATATATATATATATATATATATATAATAACCCTACGTATTACACACACAAAATCAAATAAAGAAAAAAATGAAAAATAAAAACGAGCCCTAAAACTTCTCTGAACCTATGAAGAAAAGTGATGTTACTATTTAATCAAACAGGGAAGTTGCACATATCTAGCTCAAGTTTTTGAATTCCAGGAAGGCACAGAGACACAGCCATAACAACAATCACAAAATCTATGTCTTGGTTAGAAGCCTGCGAAGCACACTACCAGCGAGGAGTTATAAGCTATGTTACTCATTCGATTGACAGCAGAGGAAATGTTATCATTTCAAGCGGATGTATTTTCATAACGTTAACCAGATGATAACGCTAGCTGATAAACAAGAATTCAACAGCTATAATAATGTTTTATATACACAACAAGGACGAAAGCATATTACTTAAAAGTCAAAAAGATATATTTTAACAGTTTGATTAACCAAAATGTATCACTGATTGCAAGTGTCCCTTTTCAAAGGCACAATATGAAAACGATCCTGATACTGTGGCCAGGAAATGTATACAGAAAAAAAAAAAAAAATTGCTTCTTTAAATCGCGATTTATTTACTCAGTTGAAGTGCAGGGGGAACGGTTGAGGCCACGCAATCAACTTTCAAGATCAATACTGAGATTTATACGACCCACAGTTATAGACCTTCCATTAACAAAAGGCCCCGTCAGACCCTGATGTTTCCATACATCTTCTGAAATCCATTCGACATCGGCTCGATGGACCTTTAAAAGGCTCGGGGCATGCAACCCACTCAATGACTACTCACGCGATTACAACGAACCAATCAGTGGGGAAGTCTAGTCGTTTACGTGAGCCCTTGCTTCAAGAGGAGATGATGATGATGATGCGGCATGCCAATAAAATGTACTAAGGTTAATCTTCGATGCATTTTTTTTCCCACGTGGAAGCAAATAATACATGTTACCTTCCTATTGCGTTATAAGTTCTTTAATACGGGGAGTTTTTCCTTTTCGACAGCATGGCGAGAAACAATGCCCAAGAGATTAACTTCTGATTTGGAAACAGAATCATATTTCATGTGAGGAAATCAGAATGTCGAATCGCGTGACGTCATCCATCTACGGAAGGCAAGCTTGATCTCAGGTAGAAGCGTTGTCCGAATGATATGCCTGTGATTGTTACTATTGGTCATTAAATTATTCCTGATTTGTACACAGTATATGCATGCTTCGCTTTGCTTGCTTTCGAGGCTTAAGCCTCCTTTCCAACTTATTTCGTTTATAAAATGCGGCTATTTTCCCCCAACTTGCGTACTACGTTTGATAGGTGGTCAGATCTGAGACACGGATTTTGGGCGTTTTCGTCCAAGGTGGGTCCAAGTTCGAGGCACAAATAAGCCGTGGGAGGTGCACTTCTCCAAGGAGCTCATTCAGTACCCTCCTTGGGACTAGTGGGCTCAAATTCGGGACAGGCGGCTCGTTGTAGCTTCAGACGCTCATGGAAGCAATACTTAAAAGGAAAACAGTGGGGGGCGGGGGTTAATGAAAAATCACTTTCATTCCGAACAATAGTTCTTAACATAACGGTGGAATAGTTATAACACCGCCTGACTGATACTTCCAAGCACACAGTCTAACACTTGCTTGAAGGAAGTCTTTCAAGGGGAATTAAAGTGCTTGTTACTAGGGAAAGTTGCTGAACCCATGTTCTTTGCAAGTAATAAGCGCTTAACCTAAATTTTCTGTTGCTGGAGCTGACGGTGCCGTCAGAGGGTTCAAAAATTTTGCAAAATGCGTTTACTGCACCAACTTCATAATGTAAATTCTATTCCAAAAAGCACAACGTTCGACGTATTTTTTTTAATTGGAGGTTTAACGACTACCGTGGGCAACACAATGGACTATAAGCAGTCGCCCGTCCCTAGTTTAGGGTCACTGGTTCCAGGGAAGAGAGAGAGCCAGTGCCGTAAGACAAACACAACATCCATGCCTCACCGGGATTCGAACCCGGACTCCTTTCGGAAGAATGATCAGAGGCCATCACTTAGACCATTAAGCCACAGGCTTCGACATATTAGCCATAGGACGCTGCACAGTTTTCTGTGGAATTCTTGAGAGCACCACTAGAACTCTTACGCTCAAAGGAAGAAAACGATAGATGCCGCCCCGGTGGCGCAGTGGTCTAAGCAATGGCCTCTGATTATTCCTGCGTAAGGGGTTCGGGTTCGAATCCCGCGAGACATGGATGGTGTGTTTGTCTTACGGCACTGGCTCTCACCCTTCCCTGGAACCAGTGACCCAAAATTAGGGACGGGCGACTGCTTATAGACCATTGAGTTGCTCACGGTGGTCGTTAAACCTCCAATGAAAAAAGAAATAAAGAAAACGGTAGATTCTCGCTTCGCGACATTATTACTTACATCCTAATCTAATGGCATTAAATACGTTTTCCCAAGTTCAATGAAACATAATCTTTATTAAAAATAATAATAATACAAATTTGGAAGATTTGAATCCGTTAAAAACATCCTTGTAAATATACAAGGATGTTAAGTCATAATATCCGTAAACTTTGAAAATTTCGTCGTCCTGGAGCGGGAATCGAACCCGGGATTCTAATCCTCCAGATTCGCTACACGAAAATTTTCAAGTTTTCGGATATTATCTGACTTAACATCCTTGTCATATTTACCATCAATTAACGGATTCACATCTTCCAAATTTGTATTGTACAATGGTGTAATCCCGTATTTCATTCTTTAAAAATAATAATGTTTGAGAAAAAGACAGAAGGTCAATCACAATGTACAGTTCCTTCCACGTCGTGGTTCAGTTTAACCTCCGCACCCCCCCCCCCGAATTTCGTTAAAAGTCGGAGACCTACCGGCAACTTTGCCGCACGCTATTTTCAGGAATTTTCCGGGAATTCACGCCACTTATTTTGTACAGCGTAAGAGAACGTCTAGAAAACACACGGCCATGATATTAGAGAGGAGTTCCCTCCATTTGTGACGTCACTCTCATGTTACAAGGACTGATACGTTGTGTCGTGTTTGACGTCACACACGACAGTGTTGAAAAACAATCGGAAGCCATGGTTTCAGCGTGACGTCACTAAAAGAGGGAACTAATCTCTAATGTCATGGCCTTGTGTCTTCTAGACGGCCTTGGGCTACCTCGCATGGCCTTGTGTCTTCTAGACGGCCTTGGGCTACCTCGGGCGCAGAAGTCTAAGGGCTGACTTTTCTGACTGTTCGTCCGAGATGGGTACGGGCCCGAATCCCTGATGAGGCATGGATGGTGAGCTTGTTTTACAACACTGGCTCTCTCCCTTGTCTGGAGCCAGTGGCGCCAAGTTAGGGACAGGAGATTGCTTACAAACTTAGAAGTTCACGGTGGTTGTTACACCTCCTCCTCCCAAAAGGCGGCACAGTGGTGAAAATCGGGATTCTCCTTGGAACAACAGGATAGTTAGCAACTATACACATCCCAGTGGTTGTCATTTATAACAGTTTAGCTCTTCCACGTTACCGGAATATCGCTCTTTGATATGATCCTGAAGTGGAGAAAATCTGGCGGTGACAGATCCGGGAGTCATGGCCACATGCTAGATATTTCATCACACGTGGGATTTTTGATTTCAAAAGACAAGTGGCTTTTTCGCACAACAGCATTTGTTGACTTCTAACCCTTCCGATATGTATTCACGATGTGCAACTAACTAGGGGACGATATAGTGAACTTACAGAGACATTTCCAAAATTGGTTCGGGGAGCATTCTGGACAGTTTGACAGAATTTAGCATGCTGCCCAGTTGACAGTGTCCTGAACACTGAAGTAAAATTGAAGAGTTCAGGATGTAGAAGGCATTTGAGATTTACCCTTTCGAAAAATGTAACTAAAACACGAAATAACACACATTACGCCTCATAATTATCCGTGCAATAAAGTACTGTTTCATTTCAATTTTTACACCAAGAAATATAACACTACTTTATGACGGTATGTTTTATTGAGCATAATTATGACAGAAAAAAATAGCCTAGTTTTAAGTGTGTTAAAGAACTTCTGCTTAGTATCTGAGGAAATAACAGATTAGAGAAAATGGAGTAGACAAAAACATGTCGCATAGGAAAAAAGAGAAAAAAGTGGCACAAATATTCGGATTTTTTTTTATTTATTTTTTTTTTTTTTAACTAAGCGAACTTTACCGTATCTGTTCTTGCTGCGGCCCAAAGACAATAAAATAGAATAGACTGGCAAACATAATGCTAGCGGTTCTGAAACGACGGGAATCAATTAAACGTGCAGCGCCATCTATGAATGTGGGGGTAGTTGGCAATGAACAAATGTCCATGGGAAAGCAAGAGTGTTTGATTTGATTCAATTCATAATGTACTGCAGAAATTACGTAGAAAGAATGTTTCCGTACGAACTTTCTAGATCAAATTGTAATTAGCAAGTTATCATATCAAAGAAAAAATCGAACAACAGCAGTAAGCAGGAAAATACACAGTCGCATCAGACAAGGTCGACCACACGGAGATATAAGCGGCCGGCCAGGACAAATGCGCCATAGTTCGTCACGAGAGCACAATGGGAAGAGGTAGACATTTCACGGACGTTCAAAAAGGAATGATCATCGGGTACCGCTCCAAGGGTGGAAGAATCTCAGAAACAGTAGACTTCGTGGGCTGTTCGCGAGGTGCTGTAGCAAGGGTAAATATTTGTCAAGAATGGAACGCTGGCACAGAGCAGATTATAGATCATATGTAGAGGATTTCAGAAAGGGAGTGCCTGACCCCAGGTCTTAAACAACCCTTAGCAATAGGAAGCTAGGAGATTTGGGCTAAAGTGCCCGATAGGAAAGTCACACGGAAGCGAGGTAGAAGACGCCCTTATTTACTACCGGGGGGGGGTTAGTACCTGGGGTCTGACAGCTTAACGTGTCCATCTGACTCACGGCGGGTATTTAGTGGTTCGAACGTTCGTATCTGTCCAGGATCGAACCTGGGGTTATCTCCATGGCAGTCACGAGCGCTGACCACTAGGCCACCCGCGGCCTTTGACCCCTGGCACACCAAGTACCTTCTGACGTCATAACTGCGGAGCCCCAAACGCCATCGACCCCAGAGGAGAACGTCGCCGCCGTCGACTGGTAAAGGGCAATCGACACACAACAGAGCAGCATTTGACCACGCAAATGAACGCTGGGGCACCCAGGTCCCCAATAACAGTAGAGAGAACCACATGCTGAACAACGTGGGTCTCTGGAGTGGACGCTGCGTAGAGGCGCCCATGTTAACCGAGGTCCATCGGCAACGACGCGACGCCTGCAGTTCGCACGAGACTACCGTCATTGGACAGTGGAAGAGTCGGAAAAGGTTTCCCTCTCCGACTAATCAAAGTTTCTACTGCACAGAAGTGACGGGCAGTGGCGGGTACGGTGTCAGACACGAGAACCAACAGCTAGGCACGACTGTCGGTCAAGTACAGGCCGGCGGTGGCAATGTGCAAGTCTGGGAATGGTTTCCTGGTGTGACCTGGAACCGCTGGTTCCACTGGATGGGTCCCTGAACACCAATAGCTACCTGTCCATTCTCGCTGACCACACACATCCCTTCATGTTGGACCGTGGTGGTGATGATGTCTACCAAGACAATGCATCCTGTCATGTCGCTAAGGCAATGCTTGACTGGTTCCAGGAACACGACAGCGATGTCTCCGTTCTCCCTTGGCCGGCGAAACCGCCCGACCTCAGTCCCATAGAGCACTTGTGGTGCTATTTGGATCGACAGGTTCGACGTGCTGACCAACAACCACGTCATCTCAGGGACCTCCGTGCCCTGCTGCAGTCCGAATTGCCACATGTGCCTCATTGCGTCCATGCCACGCCGCATCGCTGCTGTCATCTGGGGCAAGGGTGGTTATTCCCATTATTAGGTAGGTGATCATATTATTCTGATACGACCGTGTACAAGGCCATATCGGGGAAGAGAGAAAACTAATAAACAGGAAAATTTCGCGTCACATACATTTAATTAAATCTTAAAGATATATCAAAACTTTGATGATTTAGAACGGAAATATTCACGCAAATAGGTGAACACACTAGCTACTCCCTAAAATGGTGGCTTACAATGTATGGCGGAAGTAGCATGCTCCCTTCCAGTCTATTCTCGAGTGTCTTTGGACTTTAACCCTTCACGATGTTTGAAGCACGCGGTGCTTCTTTCAGGTATGACTAATCACAAGATCGATCGCAATTTGTCAACGTCACACGCAGTTGACGAGCACGTCACCAAGCACGCAAATAAATGGCTCCTTTTATTAAAGTCGAACCTTCACTATCTATATATTAGCATTTTCGTATAGCATACACATTTTTCGCTTACGTAAAAATCTGTTAGTGATTGTGCTTGATCAAACTATTTAATTTTGTTGGTTTTCCAAGTGTCGAGTTTCCGTTCACCTTGGACTCTTTTATTAAACTCGTGATTATTTAATCACGCTCGCAGAAGTACTGAGTTTATGATTAAATCCGAGGAGTATCACAGTGAAGTAAAAAGAAAAGGAGATCTCATTGAACTGAAATTGGACACTTCTTCTACTGTGGTTGGTATGTCACACAAATGCCCATGGCCGTATACAGCGGAGAGATTTTTAGTGACCCCCCCCCCCTCCCCATGCAATTTTTTTTGCTTGTTTATCATTAAGTTATTAGATCAACAGGAGCCGCCATTATCTTTCCATTTTTTTTTACAAATTATTTCTGTTATTTCCTTTAATAAACCTTACTTCAGAAGGACTTTTTTTCTCACTGTACCCACTGGTCAGCAGTAACAAATTTATAGAAGTACAGGAAACTCTGTGTCTGGCACTTTATTAATCGGAATTGTTCTATTATTCTATTATCAGGTATTTTTGAGATCGCTTATTTATTTATTTATTTATCGTGTTAGGACAGACGAAAAAAAAAATGGCAGTTGGAATCGTAGTTTGTTGTTTCTTTATAACATCAAGATGTCACACTAGGATGGGTTGTGTTTAAAAATGTGAGATCGCAGAGAGTGATCAGTGATTGCATCTCAATTTGAAATTCCACAGACCACAGGGTCCAAAGCGGCACCAGGAGAGCCAAAGATCGAGTGCTCAGGTAAATGCTGCTCTGGTTTCGTTTTCGGTCTAAAAAACAGCTGGAGAGGAACAGAAGAGGAAGTGGCACCGGTAGAAGATGAATTAAAATTACATCCGATATCCCAATATGTGGTGGTCTATGCCTGTTGACATGGGTGAAGAGTGAAATTTGCGAACTTCAATTAGCGTGTCGTCATTTGAGAAGGAAATTGGGGTGCGAATTGCGAAATGAAAGCATAAAACACATGTTTAGGTTGGGAACGTTTTCACTTATTTCCTCGTACTTCGTGGAGGTTAGTTTGTATCTTGCGACGTGCCTACGTAGGGATGGAGGGAGAAAGAGAATAAAATTAACTGCAACTTCATGAGTAATGACAGGTTTAAGACAGCTATAAACCTATCATCCCTGTACTGCCGTTCCAAACTTTTTCTTTCTCCGGAAGTTGAATTGGCCGTCTAATAGTTGCTATGATAGCAACTATTGGACGGCCAATTCAACGGCAAAGTCCCTTGATATGGTGGTTTCATCTATCGTTATCGGAATTTTTAAATCCCCTTGAAAGACGGGTGCACGAAATCGCAGGCTTTCGGTCAGCCGACAAACCATGATTATGGTATGGTATGGTATTTGAAGAAGTTTTAGGAAGGGAGTGTCTGACCCCAGGTCTAAAACTGTCCTTAGAAATAGGAAGCTAGGAGATCTGAGTAAGTGAACTCAATAGGAAAGACAAACAGAAAAATGTAGTGAAAAGAGAGGGTGATCCGGGACCCAGTACGTGAGGAAGGGGGTAAAGGGAAACGAAGCACCGCACAACATCACAGAGAACCAACCACAATACCACCTGGCCGCCGACGCACCAGGGAGTGACTAAAACTCAACGATACCAAATTCAAATGTCCGAGCAGAATTTATTTTCGCCATCTCGATGTCAATCTGAAAAAGAAGGGAGTGGTGGTCTGTCTAACACCCACCAGTGTACACATACTTACTCTCTGTCAAGGGGGGTCAACGATCGCCGCCTTAGTTCTGGGATACCTAAGGAACTCGCGGGGATTGTAATCAACCGCGCCCCTAACAAGTAAGTCCATTAGGGTGGGTTCCCACTTTCTCGAAGAACTTTTTGGCGAATCTGGTGGAAAACTCATGTACCTTCTCGATTCCAAGTCTGTTCCTCAGGTTCCGAAGTGGGGTCCAAGGGGAGCTTCAGTGATCATTCGAAGTGTTCGGCTCTGCACCCTCTCGATTCTCTCTCGCTGTTTCCTACTAATACCAATCCAGATAAAGGAGGCGTAGGCAAGCACCTGCCTGACGACCGTCTTGTACAGCAGTACTTTGTGCCGTGTTGTAAGGAAGCTTCTCCGGCGGAGTAGTGAAGCTAACTGCCCAAGACATTGTCTAGCTTTATTAGTGCGGTAGCTGGTGTTCGCCACCCACTAAAGTCGACAATCTAGTTGAAGTCCTAGGTACTTAGTGAAGGTAGCCCAGGGGATTGTCTCTTGAAACATAACAAGTTTCGGTACTCCTTGGAGAGATCCAAAAAAAAAAAAAAAACAAAAAAAAACAGCGCACTGCTCTTAGACGGATTGATCTTGATCCGCCAGTCAGTGTAGTAGATTTCCAGCTGAGAGAGAAAGTCCTGGAGGAGCTTCACTGCTCTGCTTTTGTTCAGGGACCTGATGACAACAGCTGTACCATCTGCGTACATCATGACCTGCCCTTGTTTGGGTTTGGGTAAGTTGTGCAGATAAATGGAGAACAGCGTTGGTCCAAGAACCGAACCCTGAGGAACGTCAACCTGAATTTTCTTTTCCGAAGAAAGCTCCCCGTTAATTTTAACAGTGAAACTGCAGCTGTTGAGGTAAGAGCCAATCAGCTCAACAAGTGAGCGAGGGCATTGAAGCTTCTGCAACTTGTGCAGGAGACCATCATGCCAAACGCGGCCAAAAGCCTTGCTGATGTCCAGAAAGACAGCGGTGGAATACTCGCTCTTATCTCATCCTTCACAAACGAATTCCGTAATTCTGATCAACTGGTGGGACGTAGCATGCTTCGCCCGGAAACCACCCTGTTCGTCAGGAATCACACCATTAGCTTCACAGAACTCTAGAAGCCTAGAGAGGATGACCCTCTCAAGGAGCTTACCCAGGACGGGCAAGAGAGATATTGGACGGTAGTTCTCAGGTAAGGTATGACTGGTTCCAGATTTGGGTAACACCAGTTCCACTGCTTTTTTCCAGTCCCTGGGGAAATACTTCAGCCTGAGAGACCAGTTGAAAATCTCCACCAGTACCAGAATCCTGCTCTCAGGGAGCAATTGAATAGCTCTTGCCGAAACTCCATCTCTTCCGGGAGCTTTCTTCACCTTTAGTTTTTTGATGTGCCGAGTTACCTCGAGGTAACTAACAGGCGAGATGACCTCGTCTGTATCATCAAGATGGTATGCAGCTAAAGCCTCCATGACCCTATCCGTGTGACTAGGATTTTGGATGTCATGAGGTGAGAACTGCTCCTCCAGGGCACCTGCAAGGACCCCAGCCTTCTCGTCATCACCGTACACCAAACCCTGTGGACCGAGAATGGGCGGTATGACAGTCTTAGTACACCGGAGTTTCCGAAGGATGGTCCACGCATCATCCTGACGAGGTTGACCCGCGTTGAAAAGGTACTTGTTCCATTGGAGTTCCCTGAATGCGCGGATTTTTGCCCTGACGAGATTGCGACACGAGTTATAGCGAACCCTGTCGTCGGCAGATCTCGACCGCTGCCAGATCCTCCGGAACTTGTTCTTATCCCGGATCATCCGGACAATACGTGGAGGAAGTGCATAAGGGTCTCGGGCAGGAGCTGAGGGCTTTCTGCATCGATCCAAGATTGCCTGTATGCAACGAGTGAGTTCCTCCACCGCACTGTCGACGTTCGAGCGAGTACAAGTGTCCACCGTAGGCGGATCAACCTGAGCAATAATTTCATGGAACAACTTCCAATCAGTATACATCATCATCCGCCGGGTGCCCGCAACTCCGTTTAATCTCAGTTGGACAGGGTGATGATTAGAGTCAAGCCCAGATACCACAGAGACCTGATGAAAGTGCCTCACAAACTGGAGGACAGCAAAATCAATGACATCGCCAACCAAGTGTGACGGGGTGCAAGTAGGATGGACCGGACTTGCAACTGCAAGATCCAGCTTGTCAATGTATTGCGATAGTGCCACCCCAGCACTATTAGTTGAACGAAAAAACCAGTCAGGATGTTTAGCATTCCAGTCACCAGGTACCACAGTGGGAATGGGGTCACCAAAGAGGATGTCAAGATCATCGTCAGAAGGTACCTTCCCTGGACTGTTATAAACGGAAACTAATTTAATCAAGCCTCAGCTTGGTTTTAGCATAACGGCTAGTGCCTCAACATCCTTGAGATCCTTGAAGGGTGCGATGGATGCACTTAAACCATTTCTGACTAAAATGACATTACCTCTTCTGCTGCTTGCCTGTAGAGGGCCGGATCTCTGTCCTGCCGGAACACTTGGTAGTTCGCAAAACTGACTCGCTTGATCCTAGGTGTGAGTTTGGACTCACAGATAAGAGCAACGCCGATGTCATGATCTTTCAGGAAGCTTGCAAGTTCAGCTAGTTTATTCCTGATGCCGTTCGCATTCCAAAACATTATATTGAGACTATCCAGAATGCGCTATTAGGCACGGGAGCTCAGGCTTAAGCCGCCAGACAGGCAACCAGAACCCGTTTGAGGACAGCGGGATCAATGCGCTCTACAAGCTCCGAGAGCAGCTTTTGATCCGTGACTTCGGTAGTGGTAGGGTGGGGAGCCACTAGCTGGAAACCTATTTATACCGGTACCGACAGGCAGCCGACGGGTATTAAAAGGGAGTCATAGCACGCGTTATCGTCCCATTTCATTTTAGCCATGGAAGAGCAGAGAGTAAACATCCATTTTTGTTGGAAACTTAGTAAATCAGCTACTGAAACTTACAGAATGTTAAAAGAAGCGTATAGAGACACCACATTATTCTGCAGCATAGTTTTCGAATGGTATGCACGGTTTCGTGACGGGCGGGAATCCTTGACGATGATTCGAGATCTGGGCGTCCCTCCAGTGTTCGGACAAAGAAAAAAATCGTAGAGCTGCAAAATCAGTTAAAGACAGATCGCCGAATTACAGTGAGACTTTTGGCTGAGTCGGTGGGCATCAGTAAGTCTACACCTGTCATGAAATTCTATACGCGAGGCTCGGGGAAAACGAAAACTTAAAAAGTTAGATCGGTGCCTCGCATTCTGAATGATGATCAAAAGGAGGCTCGTTCTTTGATCTGTTCCGATCTGCTGGGAACTGCAGCTGAGGATTCAGATTTTTGCTCCAGAATTATTGCGAGAGATGAAGCATGGACTCATGAGCGCCTGCAGGAAATTTCTCAAGGGGGTCAAAAGTGTAATTAATTAAGGTTTGGCTAATATGTAGAAAACAGTAATTCGTGAAAATGAAAGATTAATACTATTACTACTACTTACTTACTACATTACTACACTAGAACAGTATTATTATTATTATTATTATTATTAATTGATGCTGCTCTTGAAGAAAGTGTATGTTAGTAATAGACATGTATTATCATGTACATTGCTAACTGTTTTCAAAATAATGAACAGTGTCGAGCAGGGCGACGCTAAGCCTTTTAAGTTCAGCACACACCACGCTGAGCGGAACTTGTTTGGGCGTACTACCTTACCGTTTGCTAGGTTTTGCGCTTTCACGTTATCGTTTTCCAATTCCAAATTTCCAATAAAATTGGGATATTAAATTAAACGCCCCAAACTCCACCTTTCCTTGTGGTCCAGTTCTGTGAGTGTGAAAAAAAGTAATAAATAAAATAAAATAAAGGGAAAATAATTCTAGCGGGGGGGGGGTCAAGTGACCCCCTCTGTCGGCACCCATGAGCATGGTGTCTGTAGTTTGGTCCACAAACCAAGAGACAAAGCGCTGAATGGAGAGGTACCCACTCACAGTATCATACAGGCATTATATACTAAGCAGCTGAGGACAAACAACCTGCTGACGCCCGGAAAGTGCCTTTCAGAACTGTTTTCGGGATCTTCAGAAACACCGGAAACTGTGTGTTGATTCAGAAGGTCTTTTGAAGGTGACCAGCATTAATTGTGAGTATGGTACTTTTTTTTATATTCTTCATTCCGTCAGTCCTGGAACTTTTCGGGACACAGGTTGTAACTTCAATAGGAGCACAGCTCATTTGGGTAAGAAATACATACCCACTGTGCACCGATTTAAACAACTGAAATCGGTTACTGAATAGGTGCAGTATTTATAGATCCGAATTCAAAAGGGCAGTTCACCAAATATGTCCCCGTTACAGTTTAGGTCAATCCAGTTGTTTCTACCTCTTTACTTATAAACAATTTTCACATAGGTACTTTAGTAATACTTTAGAAGAATTCTGAGAACCCCCTTCACAGCGAGGCCCCGACGCATTGCACCCCAACCCCTCTTCCACCACCCCTGAATTTGAAATATAAAGTAATGGATTGACTACTTGGAAATTTCCCAGTGACACGATATATTTTCTTTGATGAAACCGACAAACTGCAGCTTTATTTACATAATTACAGTATTTTCTTAGTAGTAACTTACGTAACATTCACCGAAGTGCCAGAAAAACTGGTACAGACGAGCTTATGCAAAATACATAGCAACGTCACCTATGCGCGTACTCGGTTGCGTCCGCCAGTGCGCATATGAAGCGATAGACATCCTTGCCAGCTGTCAGAGTTGTTTTCGGCATGAGAATGACAAGTAATAACGATTTAAGTCATTTTCAACGCGGTGTCATAGTTGGCGCTCGTGAGATGGGCCATAGTATTTCGGAGGTATAAAACGAAGTTCGGATTTTCACGGACGACCATTGCAAGGGTGTACCGTCACTACAAGAATTCCGGCAAAACCTCCAACCTACGATACCAGTGTGGCCGGAAAAAGACATTGGGTGAACGTGACCATCGTCGGCTGTCAAGAATCGTTTCACGCGATAGGCGTGCAACACTCTCGCAGATATCATCGGAATTTAATGCTGGAGTCTCAACAAGCATCAGCGGCCTGACTGTGCAACATAGTCTGCACGATATGAGCTTTGGGGGCCGACGCCTAACTCGAGTCCCCTTGATGGGTGCACGACACAGAGCAATGAGCCTCGTTTGGGCACGGCAACACCGCCACTGGACACTTGATGAATGGAAACAAGTAGCCTGATCTGACGAGTCACGTTTCCAACTGTATCGGGCAGATGGAAGGATTCGTATGTAGTGCAAACCACATGAAGCCATGGATCCCGCCTGTCAACAGGGAACTGTACCGGCTGGTGGGGGTCCGTAATGGTACGGAGTTTGTTTAGCTGAACTTCACTGGGACTCCTAGTACGTCTACAAACGTCTGTGATCGGCCAATGCTATGTGCGCATCCTTTCTGACGAGGTACACCCGTTCATGTCCTGCATTCATGCTGATGGGTTGGGCCTGTTCCAACAGGACAATGCACCTCCACACAAGTGTTGGGACGCCACATTATGGTTAGAGGAGCATTCATCTGAGTTTGGGGTGTTGCCATTCCCACCCAAGTCCCTAGATCTGAACGTGATAGAACACATTTGGGATATCATGCAACGCGCTATCGAACACAGAAATCAGAGACCTCGGAATACACCCGAATTGTGGAACGCTCTGCAGGAAGTATGGTGTGCATTGCCTACAGCATATATCCAGAAGCTAGTGGAGTCCATGCCCCGTCGTATGTTACAGATGTTTTATACTAGGTTGTAGGATTTCATATAAAATCTCAATATTGCAACTTTTATTCCATCTCGTGCTCCACTTCCTTTGCTTCCACAAAGCGTGACAGGAATTTCTCAGAGTCAATTCCCCATTAGACACCGGATGCACGGTTAATTTATTTAGACGACAATGTGTCTGAGCTTAGTATTTGCACATTGTTTGTTGAATGGATATCAACTCTATCGCGCATCTTTTGATGCTTTACAGGTCTCTATATCAACGCGGCCGACTAAAGGCCTCTCAAATTTTACTTTGAGGCTTTAGATTTACCAAGGGCAGTGTGTTTGTTTCTCATGGGGAACTTTCGGATATGCTTAAGGGCATTTTTTGGAGACAGGGGAGGAAGAGGCGAGAAGAGAGTTGTCTCTGATCTTCGAGAGCGAGCTGTCGCGAAAGGTACGATGAGGTAATTGCCCCAGGCGAGGCTGGGAAGTTTAGGCGGACCTACAAAATAGGGGATTTTCACGACAGCGCGAGAGATGATCGAAAGCGGAACAGTTAGGAAACATAGCACAGCTAACGGGCAACCTTTGCGGGGAATTAAATGAAGAGAAGAATAAAAGTTTCTTAAACATATTTACGGACCGCAAGAATTATTTGCATACAATTATTATTATCATTTGGTTATTACGTGCTAATTACTATCATCTTCAACCATACAAGACTTAGCAACTCAACCACGCAATATTTATGAAGTTAATATGAACATCTTAACAACAGGCTACAAAGATAGCAACGAACTTGTTAACACGTACTGAATTTCTGCAGTCCTGCGCTCCCGTGGGGGACCTACCAAGTAGTAGACTGGTGTAACAGTTTTTCTGGCACTTCAGTGTACATAGCTGAGAAAACGTACTGGAGAATGTTCAATTTCTCACCGGGGGAAAACGGGAATGAGTGAGAAAGGAAAAGCAAGAAAGAAAAAATGAAAAAATTGAATCTCGCTGTTTCCTCAGATGAATGCTTAAGCAGTTATGATTGTTTTCTGCTTGCGTCAACTACCAGTACACGGTGCATGAATCGTTTACTTCTCATCCCAGATAATTAGAGCCGGAAGAATTGTTTCCACATTCCAAGAGTTTGCGTAAAAATCTCAGGCTCGCTGTCGTGCACTGGAATAGTCGTTTAATCCATTCCCTGCAGCGCTGCGGGGGTCTAATCAAAAGTTTGTTTCTTACCAGCTGAGTCCCAGCTTCTAACTAGAGTAGGCTAGCACTCTTTACTTAGCAGACACTGTTTTTCCTTCTACCTTCTCTCTCATCTTCCTGCAATCTCCCAGGCACAAACACCTTCTCCGAAAACTCCCCGGAAAGGTCGGGATTAATGGACTGATGCGAATAATTCCAGCCCAATCCAATTACGTCAGGCTCTCTTGACGTAACTTCCTAATCAGAGGAGCAAGAGTCATTTAGGTGGGCTCATTATCGAGCTACGCCAGGGAAAAAAAAAAAAAAAACTCGAGGGAGGGCTACCGTATTGGCTGCTTCTGCGTAATACACCAGCAAGTGAAAAGAAGCCAGACGGGTAGATGCTATTTCCTTACGCCTTACTGGCAGGAAAGAATTCCGAGTCAATTGTCTTAGAAAAGTGATTTCGCAGATGTATCTTTAAGGTTTCCTCGTGTAGGCAAGAAGCGACAGCCATCTCGTAACTTGCTACAAATCAGGCGGCTCATGTTAAGGCGGGGCTATTTTGAGGTTTAGATCACGTGCTGGTGTATTCTACTTTGATAGGTTTCAACACAATTCTTCGCCAGAAATACAAGGTTTGATTGGCTCAATTGCCATGCTTTATAAAGACCAGGAGGAGGCGTGGATAAAAGTAATCGCCTATTTTTATTTTTAGGGTACGTATAAGGAACTTTTTAAATTTCTGTTTTGGTGGAGGGGTAACCACCGTGAGCAACTCAATGGGCTACATAAGCAATCGCCCGTCACTAATTTAAGGCCACTGGATCCAGGTGAGAGGGAGAGAGCCAGGACCGTAAAACAAACACACCATCCATGCCTCACCTGGATTTTTTTCCGACAAGCCAACACTGTCAAAAATAAGTGGTGTGAATTCAGGGAAAATTTCTGAAAATAACGTGCAGCAAAGTTGCCGGCAGGTAACCGCGTGTTTTTCAGAAATTTCCTTTTTTAACTTCCGTATTTTCACAGATTTTCGGTAGTCAGAAATTCCGTTTATTTCAGAAAAATCCGTTTGAGGTATTTCCGTATTTAAACTGAAATTCCGCAAAACCGAAGACCCTGTATTTTTTAGACCTTTCCCCAATTAATCATTCCGCTGCAGTCAGGATTGAACCAGCGCCACCTGAATTGGTTGAATAGGTAACGCACGCCTTTAACCACTGAGCCAAAGACACTCCGGAATTCGAATCACGTACACCGTAAAACAAACTGCGCGACAATGAAATTTTTTTGTCATTAATACGAGTCATTTTATTTTCTGTTGGAGCTTATTTTTTTTCAGAATAGGTTTGTAATATCTTTTTTTTTTTTTTCTGTAGGAGGACTTTTCACAAATCAGGCATTTTTCATCCTGATTTTTCGAAGCAATAAAATGCTTTGCAACTTTATTTTTTTTAACTGACAATGACTCAGTTATCTTTTAAAAAAGGTGAAATGTACTTTTTTATAGTATTATTTCACACACACACACACACACTAAATAGCTGATGCACAAATAGGAGAGAGGAGAAAAATATTTTCTGCCACAATAAACAAAATTCATGCATGCGACAGCTGTCCACAATATCCGAATCTCGCTACGGAACTTAAAAATTCGACAGACGATTTAAATTTAAAAGTTAATCAAACGTAAAGTATTCTCACCAATCGCTCCTATTATCGGTTATTTTCTTGTCATAGGGACACGGAAAAAATGAGAACGGGGTTTTTCCGTTAACATACGAAAGGAATTGCGGAAAGGTTTCTGAAAATTCAGAATTTTCCGTTAACACATCTCTAAAACGGTTATTTACCGCCAATATAAGAAAGAAACTACGGAAAGGTTTCTGAAAATTCAGAATTTTCCGTTAACACATCTCTAAAACGGTTATTTACCGCCAATATAAGAAAGAAACTGCGGGAGGTTTCTGATAATTCAAAATTTTCCATTAACACATCTCCAAAACGGTTACTTACAGTTAATATAAGAAAAAAACACCGCGGAAAGGTTTCTGAAAATTCAGAATTTTCCGTTAACACATCTCTAAAACGGTTATTTACCGTCAATATAAGAAAGAAACTGCGGAAAGTTTCTGAAAATTCAGAATTTTCCGTTAACACATCTCTAAAACGGTTATTTACCGTCAATATAAGAAAGAAACTGCGGAAAGTTTCTGAAAATTCAGAATTTTCGTTAACACATCTCTAAAACGGTTATTTACCGTCAATATAAGAAAGAAACTGCGGAAAGTTTCTGAAAATTCAGAATTTTCCGTTAACACATCTCTAAACCGGTTATTTACCGTCAATATAAGAAAGAAACATGCGGAAAGGTTTCTGAAAATTCAGAATTTTCCGTTAACACATCTCCAAAACGGTTATTTACCGTCAATATAAGAAAGAAACTGCAAAAAAGTTTCTGAAAATTCCGAAATTTTCCTGGCGTACGAAAAATCTGTGATATTCAGGTTTCTTTCCGTCATTTTATGGAAAAGGTTGTATCAGAAATATGCTTCGTTAATTGACGAAAGAAATGACGGAAAGTGGCTCGTGAATTTCAGAATTTTTTTACAGTGAACGCTTCGTATCACTCGGCCACCAAGGCCGCACAAGGACGATGGAATTTCATCGGTTAAAAGCTAGTTTACCAAACTGCCGAAAGCAAGAATTTAACCTTGATTAGATATAAATTATTTTGCAGACCATACTACTAAAAGTTTGTGTTTAAAAAACTTGCAGCTCTGAAATAAAACAAAATAAGCAGTTATTAAGAATGCTGCTAAAACAGGTGAAATGCAAGTCATAAATGAGAAAACTCTAAAATCGGCATAATGTTAGGCGAACATATTTACTGCCTATTTGGCGAAAGTGTTTTTAGTTGATGGAGTTTGAACATAAAAATTTTAAGGTCACTTAGGGTACCATATAAGAAAGGTCTATAAGGAGCCGGCACAGCCCATGAAGCCCAAACCAACTTCGGATAGTATTGATGACCCTGATTATGACAATGATGCCAGTGATATGGATAACACCAGTGAATTTTCTGGATCTGAAGATATGGATGACTGAAATGTTTTTCCATGTATGTAGAGGTAAAATTTGTATTGCTTTTAATCTTTATGAAAATGCTGAGACCTTATTTTTATGTTTATTATTTTTTTCTCAAAATTCTGCATTTTAAAATTGGGGTGCATCCTTGACGTCGGAACATCCTTGACGCTGGGAAACACGGTAATTACCATTTCATAGCCTTTTCAGAAATTACACGATTGAGGATTCCTGAATTCTTAAGCAAAACTTGAAAACACGGATATCCGGGTTTAGAATATTACACAGACCCGGGATTGCGGGCCACACCCGGACGACAAACAGGCCTGCATTGCTTAAAAACAAGAAAAATAAAAAAACATAAAAAAACAAGAAAAAGCGTTCTAGTACATACAAGGACTTCAAATTATATATAAAAAAAGAAATTATTGCATAATTTTCTTCACACACTTTCAAATCAAAATGGACGGGTGTTGAGATGGGGGCGGGGTGAGATTTCGGGACGGAGGAACGGGGTTGGAGGGGTGTTGGGGTATGTGTATAAAGCCCTGGTCCAAGCTAAAACTTGCTTCTATGGGCCGCGGATGGCCTAGTGGCCAACTTTCGTGGCTGCCACGGCCTAAACTTCAGATTCAATCCCAGGCAGGTACGAACGCTCGAGCTACTAAATATCCGCCGTGCGTCGGATGGGCACTTTAAGGCGTCATAACCCCGGGCACTGCCCCCCCCCGGTAATAAATAAGGGCGTTTTCCTCTCCCTTTCTACCTCGCTTCCATGTCACTTTCCTATCGGCCACTCTAGCCCAAATCTTCTAGCTGGGGTCAGATACTCCCTTCCTAAAATCCTCTACATATGATCTGATCTGAAACTTGCTTCTATGCCGGAAGTTTCAAGAGTAATACCGCAGAGCCTTTCAAGAAACAAGCAATGCAATTCAGAAACTCACAAATTTCGACAACGGGAGACTACACTTACCTAGTATTAGAAAGTCAGGTTTATCTGAAGGTGCGGAACAGTGAACATTAGAGGGCATAGTTAATTTTGTTGTAGCACGCAAATTAATAACACAAAGTCTGTTTCAAGAGTAACCGAGAGTTCTAATTCTAGCGATAGTGGAGAAACAAAGCGTTAATTTTAGAAAAAAAAGAGCTGGAGAAACAAAGTGTTAATTTTAGAAAAAAAAAAAAAAAAAAAAAGAGCTGGAGAAACCTATCAGAAACAAACTCCATAGCAGCATGCCGTTTTTATTAGAAAAGTCACCTTCAGATCTAGGACAAAATGAACTTCTGCTACGAGAAACATCCTTTGCCAGCACTTGGATCTCTGTTGCTAGAAACAAGGTGCTTCAAACAGCGCGCTATATATGATATCGGACAGTTTGAGGAGTAGTAGAAAAGGTATTTCCTGCAACGGACAGACAAAACAACTTTTTCTTGTTGTAACTTCACATCATCATCATCCACAACTATGAGACGTAGCAGCCGGCCACCTCTTCTTGTATCTTCTTGTATTTTTACTGCCAGCGCATCGACACTCATTTGATAAACCCTGTCAGGGAATGGGGACCATGGGACTAAGTGCGTCCGGGGCCGACTTCAGAGGGAACCATCCTCGCATTCGCGTCCCCACACCCGAGGAGTTTGCGGAAAACCCCGGAAAAACCGCAGACTAGATGGCAAGCAAGACCGGGCTTGAACACCTGTCAGAAACGTCCACCTCCCACACGAAACACAGCGCGTTAGTTCGTGCTACAGCACAATGGTAATCACGCTCTCACTCCTGCAAACGCAGGTAATGCTGGAAAAAAAAAAAAGAAAAAAGAAAGATACGTAGCAACAAAGATGCCTCGTTGTGTCACCTTGTCCCAATGAAGTAACTGGGTGACAGAATGAACTTGAAGCTAAAAAATATATATTTTTTTCTTTTCTGTATCTCGACCACTGTGCAAGATTAGTAATTAAGAATGTGTATCAAGAACATGAAGCGGGGAAAAGCTCCAGGAGAAGATGGAATTACTGTAGACATCATACAAGAAGCAAGTGGAGAAATCGAAACAGTACTCGCCCAAATTTTCACTCGATGCCTTAATGAAGGAAAGATTCCTGAGGATTGGAACACCGCTACAATGATCCTGCTACATAAAAAAGGTGACATTGAGGATCTCGGAAACTACAGACCTATCAGCCTCCTATCAGTAGTTTATAAAATCTTCACTAAAGTTCTTTCACACCGCTTGAAGGTAACACTGGACATGGCTCAACCGAGAGAACAAGCTGGATTCAGGAGTGGCTACAGCACAATAGATCATATCCACGTGCTGAGAGAACTAATTGAAAGAGCGAGGGAATATGAACTTCCATTGTGCATGGCTTTTATCGATTATGAAAGAGCCTTTGATTCGGTGAAACCATCAGCAGTTACAATGGCTCTGAAAACCTGCGGTATTGAAGATGCATACATTAATATTATTAATAACATCTATGAAAATGCAAGTGCAAAGATTAGGCTGTTTGAAAATACAACACACGTAAAAATTGGAAAGGGAGTGAGACAAGGTGACACCATATCTCCGAAGCTCTTTAATGCCACATTGGAGGGTGTTTTTCAGTCGCTGAGCTGGGAAAACAAGGGGATAAAGATTAATGGAGATTATCTAACCCACCTTCGTTTTGCTGATGACGTAGTCATTTTTGCAACTACCCCATCAGAGCTGCAGAGTATGATCCAGGAACTTGCTGACATGAGTAAAGAAGTGGGATTAAAAATGAACTTCCAGAAGACAAAAGTGATGTTCAATGCTTTTACAAGAAATGAAGATTTATCGATTGATGGAGAAAAGCTGGAGATAACAGACACGTACGTTTATCTTGGACAGCAGATATCAAGTGAGGGTCACATTGATGAAGAAATTAATCGGCGTACAAAACTTGCCTGGAGAGCTTTTGGAAGAAACAGCATAATTTTCAAGAGCAATATGCCATTATGTCTTAAAAGAAAAGTGTTTGATCAATGCATCCTTCCAGTGCTTACGTATGGTGCAGAGACTTGGACCTTAACTAAAAGAGACATACAAAGGCTGCAGACAACTCAAAGCAGCATGGAGAGGTGCATACTTGGTGTAACCAGGAGAGATAAGAAGAGGAACTCGTGGATCCGAAAAATGACAAGAGTGGAAGACATCATGATCAGAGTTAAATCCCTGAAATGGCAATGGGCTGGACATACTGCCAGAAGGACAGATCATCGATGGACAACCGAAATTTTAGATTGGATTCCAAGGGACAGGAAAAGACCCAGAAGAAGACCACATGGGAGATGGGTGGATGAAATTCGAAAGTATGCAGGGGTGACATGGAGGAGACTGGCACAAGACAGACCGTTGTGGAGGAAACTTGGGGAGACCTTCGTCCAGCAGTGGATTGATAATGGTTGACAATGATGATGATGATGATGATATGTTATCGTTAAAGTATGAAATCCGTTATTTCATAGAATACCTAGTTATTTCATGAAATAACTGATCAAGTCAGTTAAAGCGTAAAACTCACTTGTATTCTATGGTTTAACTAGTTATTTTACAGAATAACGATCTACACATCGTTAAAGTGTAAAATAACCGAGTAAATAAATTCCAAATTCAAAAGGCTGTAAAGTGAGAACCACTGGTCAGAAATAGCACACCATTTTCAACCCACTATAAAGTGTTATATAATAATAATGATATTAACTTTTATGTTTCGTTTTGTTATTTATAAATTTTTCGGAAATAAGTTGTACAGGAGATCTGCAAATTGTGTTTTAATGAACTGAATGTTCAGAGGGAAAGAGAAAACTCTAAAGAATGTTTGGAAATTCAAGCTAAGAAGATGAAATTAATGTCAGATAAATCGCATTCTGAAGCCTCTGTGGGGCTTACAGTCCGTATCCCAGTACCTGAAGTTGACAGAGGAAGGGGTGACGCCAGATCTATTTTAGCTGTTATCATGAAAATAACCGAAGAAGGATTTTTTCAATTGGGAACAAGAAACGGCCGCATAAAACAACTATATTCCCGATCTCAGTTCAGCGTCTGTAAACAAAAACTAATTCAGATCGAAGAAGTGCCGGATATAGAGAAATCGCTCCGGTCGGTTGCTACAGCTCAAAGTTTAGGTACCGGTCGGGGATTTAAAAAATGTTCATGTAAAACGCAGTGTGTCAACAAAAAATGTATTTGTTTTAGAAATAATGTTCTATGCAATTCCAAATGCCATTTTAGTAATCCCTGTTGTAACAAATTATTTTATTGTGTCTTTATATAAATAACATTTTGTATGCTGTAAAATTCAGTCAAATTGTTTATTTTACACTTTAACTGTCTATCATTAGTAAACTTATAGAATACCTAGTTTTTTCATAGAATAACTAGTTAAAGTGTGGAATTATTAATTTATTACACGCTTTAACTAACTTGATCAGTTATTTCATAAAATAACTAGGTATTCTATGAAATAACTGAATTATACACTTTAATGGTAACATATATACATGCACAGACGATTAATTAATTACTTCCTGTTTCAGTTTTTTGTTTATTTCAGAGCAAAAATCATGGCAACATTTTGATGGAAATAATTCATACGTGACATGCAAGGGAAATTTATTTCGGCCACTCAAGTTAAAAGCAAACTCAATAAAAGAAAGCAAAACGACATGATATATGATGCAGGAGCACGCCTTCAGAAATAAAAACTAGGTCAGATAAATCTACGCAACAGCTTTTCTGTCTGAAAAAGAAGCCGTTTTGTCTATTACTGCGAGCGTGAGATACTGTTAGATTAACGATAGCCCTATTAATTGGAAGCTCACGTTGGCAAGAATGTTCCGAAAGACGTACGGAGATATACAGTGGAATAACAGAGTATACATACCTGCGGCAAAATTGAAAAGAACGTGCCAGTAAGCACACGATCGTGCATCACGAGTTCCTGCGTAACCATAAAGTGTTTTCTCAACTTTATGCTCTTTTCCGATACTGACGCTGCTTCGTTTACATGCCAAATAAAAGAAGGGCATATCATCATATAAGTATAATCTTAGACGTAAAAAGCGAGAATAGCTACGCCGTGCATTTTAGGAAACATCACTGGTATTGCTCGTAGCTCGCTAACATATGGGGGACGAAGGTTTCATCGCTAAATTTATCATTAACTTCAGTATTAATAAAAAAAATCGTTGATTCCTCACCGAACTCAGCACAGAATAAACAGTTAATAGAAAATACAGTATAAGGTACAGTTAATAGAACATATACTATAAGACAATTAACAGAATATACTGTATACTATAAGACACAGTTAATAGAATATATATGTAGTATAAGATACAGCTAATAAAACATACAGTATAAAATAACAGTTAATAAGCACAACGGACAAAAAATTAGGCACCCCTGGCAGAACTTACTAAATAACGGGTGACGGCGCTTCTTGCATTGATAACAGCAAGAATCCTGTGTGGTAAAGACTTCACGAGGTTGTGGATGTATTGAGCATCGATTTGCAACCACTCGTATGTCGATTGGTCCCGAAGTTCCGCCAGAGTACGCGGGTGTCTGTTCCGGCGTTTCACCTTCTGTTCCAAATGATCTCACGGATTTTCAATAGGATTTAAATCCGGGGATTTGGCGGGCCAGTCGAGATGTGACAGTATTGCTGATTGTTCGTCGTGCCACTCAGACACAGTGTTAGCCCTGTGCACATGGCAACTGTCGTCTTGGAAGACAGGAGTGGCAATGTGGTGCTGCTCCTGGAGATGTAGGGCAAAGGGTTATTCAGAAATGCGAAGGTATGCATGCTAGTTTAAATTCATCGTCACTGCAACGAGAGGGTCCATTTCGTAGTACGAAAAACATCCCCAAAACGTCACAGAACCCCTTCCAGCTTGAACAACACCTTCGACACAATCAGGATTACAGGTTTCATTGGGCCTGCGATACACTCATCGCCTCCCATCATTGGAGCACAAACAAAAACGAGACTCATCAGACCAAATTACTCGTTTCCAGTCCTCCACAGTAAAGCTGTGTTGCCTCTGATCCCATTGACAACGGATGACTTTGTGACTTGCTGTTAAAAGAGTCCTCTTCCGTGGTACTCAGCTCCAGATGTCCATCGCATGCAGTTCTCGTCGGAGTGTCCTTTCGGAAATTATTTCGAGTCAGAAAATTACTACTACCCATCGACACTCATCTCAATTTGTTTAAGCGATGGCTTCAAGATCATTCGTCCGAAATGGGCCCGGGTTCGAATTCCAGTGAGGCATGGATGTTGTTTTTTGTCTTACGGCGTCTCCCTTCCCTGGAGCTTGTGGCGCTAAATTAGGGACGAGCGACTGCTTATATCCCACTGAGTTGCTCACGGTGGTCGTTAATTAAACCTTCCAAAAAATATATATATATTTTGGAGTGGACTTTCATTAACTGTTTGGAGCAATTGTTGTCTGGTTTGAAACCGATTTGCAGTTACCAGGCGTGAAACATGGCGGCGGTCTCTGTTGGTGAAAATCGTTTTCCGGCCACAGTTACGTCGCCGATTTTCAGTTGACTGCGATCTACACCTCTGTTTGTAGACCCACAGGACAATACGCTTCGATACACCAACAAATTAGGCGACTTCATTCACTTTGTGTCCGTGGGCACGGCCAAACACGATGGCTCCTTTTAACCACTCAGTAACGTCTGTCTTACGACCCATATTGCAGACTAAATTCAACACACACGTTGCTCTTCACCACTGCATGAGACAGAAATGATTCTGTACACCATGTCAGTGCTATTTATCTCTTAACAATGCTATCACGGCGCCCTTTGTGAACCGGTAACTTCTTTATTGTCATTTCTGTTAGGGGTGACTAATTTTTTGTCCAGTGTGCTTATTACTCAGCTGCCAGTACCTTTGTTCCAGTTAATATTAATCATCTATCAGGACATTTGGTTTAGTTAACATAAATCAGCTGTCAGGACTTTTTCTCCAGTTAATATTAATCAGCTGTCAGGACTTTCGGTCAGTTTATATTTATCAGCTGAGAGGACTATTGGTCCAGTTAATATTACTCAGATGTCAGGACTTTCGGTCAGTTTATATTTATCAGCTGTCAGGACTTTTGGTTCAGTTGATATATTACTCAGTTGTCAGGACTTTTGGTTCTGACAGCTAGCTGATTGCTGTACTCAGTTAATTATGCCTGGACGTAAAACGAAAAAAATTAAATGCATAAACAAAACAGCATGCAGTAAGTGCAAAACTACACTTACACTGGCTGCGCTGGTCGTAAATTAAAACGTTAATTGCCGCAAAAATAAACAGAAAGAATTTACAAATCCTCAGTGTAAGCCAGCACTGAAGTAAAGTAACTTCATACAATATTTTATATTGAAAAGTGCTGTGTAATTATTGAACAGAAGTGTCCAAAACTGTCTTTCTGTCAGTTTACCAAATGCTTATTTTCTAACCCCATCACCCCTCATAAAATGAGCTATTTGTGTTCAATTTGGAAAAAGAACGGGAAAACTGGGTTATAGCAACAAAAATAAAATAAGCAGATAAACAAGAAAATAATCCTAAACGTTTTTCAATGTTTAACGGTGGAAATGCCTAAAATATTAGTTCTGAAATTGAAACGCTAAAACCGAATACTTCTAGATGAAACTTAGACCATCACTTAGACCACTGCGCCCCCCCCAGGGGAGCAGTGGTCTAAGTGATGGCCTCTGGTCATTTACCCGAAAGGGGTCCGGGTTCGAATCCCGGTGAGGCATGAATGTTGTGTTTGTCTTACGGCATTGGCTCTCTCCCTTCCCTGGAACCAGTGACCCTAAATTAGGGACGGGCGACTGCTTGTAGCCCATCGAGTTGGTCACGCTGGTCGTTGAACCTCCAGTCGAAAACAACAACAACAACAACAACAACAAAAACTATAGGAGTGTGCTAGCTAGCATTTTGGAGAACTAATTTTCCTTTACCTTGATGGTACATAATTTAGGCCCTGGTTTTTTCTATAGTAATGGATCTTTTTTTCTTTCTTTTTAATCTGCTACGTCAACTTCATGTTCCCGATATTATTCTGACGTGCACTTCTTTCTGGAAGTGACATACATTATATATTTACGTTATCCCCTCTCTGCTTTTGTTTTCAGAACTGTTCACTCATTCATAGTTTTTGAGGTACCTAAAGCTAAAGAGCTTCCACGCTGAAAGGGGAGAAAAAAAAATGTCACTTATTTATGTTGCCCATGACATGGTGGCGAAGTGATCTATCATGTGACTGAAGTCAGGCTCGGCGCTTTCAGTGATTCGAACCTCAACTGCTAAAGCTGCGGAATAAAGGATTAAGTCAAAAGGAATGGGAGAAATTCTCCCTTCGCCTTCACCCGAAGCACCCTCACCCGAACACAGTCGCATGCTGGGATTAGGTACCCTTGAGGGAATGCCCGCTTAAACAGCGGTTTCTGGAGTCTCAAAATCCATCGGTTTTGAGTTGCTTCGCATTTTCGTTTCGGCATACTGTTCAAAAATCACCGGTCGCAGAGTAAAAAGACAAATGATGGAAAAATCGATGAGAAGCTTTCTTGCGCGTTGCTTGCAGCTGGAAACCCAATTCACCCTCCGCTCTCCTTTCCCCCATTTTCAGTCTCTTTTTTTTCCCATCCATATATTTATTTTCCTTTTTATCCCCCCCCCCTTTTTTATCCTTTCACATACTTACACTAGAGCCTGGGCCTCTATTTCTTGCGACAAATGCCGTTGCTGATCTCTATTACGCGAATATGTAACATGATTACTTTCGTTTTAAAACCGCGAGACGTATAGTGGGACTCTGCTTACCTGAAGCATGCATTTTCTTTTCTGCCACGAGACATAGTAAGTCAGGCACATTTCAGTAGCACAGGCATACATATCACTACATATTAAAAGTCATTTGAGTTATTTTGGCAGATGCTGTACATACCTGCGGTGCTAATTGCAAATACGATTTTAGTTTTACTCCGTCATGTACGGTTTGCCCACAAAATACGTAGCACTTTGGACTGAGTATGAGTAAAATATACTATTAAATAGGTAAAATGCAAAAATAAAATTTAAAAAAATATATATATATTTTAGGTTTACCCATCACATATTTAAGGCATTTATACATACACTGTCTGATCAAAGGTATCCTGAAAGTTGGCTATCAACAAACTTCCTGTAATAGGAATGGAATTAATGTCGAGTTGGTCCACTCCTTGCTGCTATCACAGCATCCAGTCTACTGGGAAAGCTTTCCACCAGATTTGCGGCCTATAATGACATTTTGACAATTCTGTGTTCCAAACCTTATGACAACAGTTCGGTGAAGGGCCTTTTTTACCAACAGGACAATGCCTCCGTCTATAAAGCGAAGTCCGTTCATGAACAGTTTGATGAGAACTTGGCTGGCCTGCACAGATCCCTGATCTCAACCCCGTGGAACACCTTTTGTATGCATTGGAACGCCTACTGAGAGCCATTCTGCTCTTGTGGCAGCATGAAAGGCGATTCCCGCAGCAACGTACCATGCCAAGGGGTTCAGCATGGCTCGCAGTAGGCGTTACACAGAAATTTTGAGTGTAAATAATATTTTGCAGGCGATCGGATGTAATCAATACCTTACAAAACCCTGATTTCTTGCTAAACTCGATGATCTGAAAATTTCATTTTGTGGAAAAACTGTGCGTGATGGAGAAATCTGAGCACCAGTTTCGTAAATGACATTAATAAACAAGTTAGTAAAATCATGCAATGCATTGATTATGATACGCTTTCCAACATACCAGAAATCATTATTCAAGTTATGAGGATAATGGCTGAAGAATAAATCTCACTCCTATGACCTGGCCTTTGACCCTATTTCGATGATATTCAACAGAACCAGTAAAGTATACTTCCGGAACAACATGATAAAGTTTTGTCTCAATCGAAGCATTTTTACGTAAGTTATAACGCATAAGGGCGATGGAATGGATCCCGATCCTATGTCCTGACCTTTGACAACATTTCGCCCATTTTCAATAGGGTTCGTCCCCAGTTGGTCCCCTAACACATACTAAAATTTCATTGAAATCGAACCATATTTACGCAAGTTATGACGCATAAGGGCAATGGAATGGATCCCACTCCTATGTCGCGACCTTTGACAACATTTGTCCCATTTTCAATAGGGTTCGTTCCCAGGTGGTCCCGTACCACATACTGAAATATCATCGAAATCAAACCATTTTTACGCGAGTTATCGTGCGGACAGACGGACAAAGCTGGACCATATAAGCTTCTTCAACCTACGGTTGGAAAGCGTAAAAAATAATTAATAGAAATTAATAAAAAACAGCACGACGAAATGAATAAGAAATAGGAAAAAGATCTCAAACAATAAGACTCTTGTACACCCATGTAATTTCTCTCTCTCTCTCTCTCTCCCTCTCCCTCTTTAGCCGTCCCGGTAGCTCAGTGGTACGAGGCGCTGACTTTTACCCATTCGTCTGCGATGGGTCCGGTAGGTTTCGAATCGTAGGTGAGGCATGGATAGTTCGCTTGTCTTTCTGCCAGAGTTGGAAATGGGTCAAAAACTTTGGACCTGGACCCGTCAGTCACATAATTGGACCTGGACAAATGTGCTTTGAACTATAAATTCGAATATATCATCATCATTATCAATTCACTGCCGGATGAAGGTCTCCCCAAGTTTCTTCAACAACATTGCCGTTTCAGGGATTTTACTTTGATCGTGATGTCTTCCACTCTTGTCATTTTCCTTACCCACGAGTTCCTCTTTTAATCTTCCTTGTTTACACTAAGCATGCATTTCTCCATGCTTCTTTTAGTTGTCTGCAGTCTTTGTATGTGTTTTTTAGTTAAGGTCCACATCTCAGCTCCGTACGTAAGCACTGGAAGGACGCATTGATTAAACACCTTACTTTTAAGATATAACACATTCCTCTTAGAAATTGTACTGTTTCTTCCAAAAACTCTCCGACCCAAGTTTTTTACTCCAATTAATTTCTTCATCAATGTGATTCTCGCTTGATATCTGCTGCCAAAGGTAAATGTTGGAATTGATTATCTCCAGCTTTTCCCCATCAATTGATACATCTCCATTCGTTGTAAAAGCATTGCACTTCAGTTTTATCTTCTGAAAGTTCATTTTTAATCAAATTTCTTTACCTTTCTCAGCAAGTTCCTGGATGCAGTCAAATACCTCTGAAGGGTTCTTTGAAATATTTTTTTTTCTTTTCAAAAATAAAACCGGTTCGAAATCGAGTCAGGAGGAACCCGGTGACCCGTTGACCGTTTCCGTCTCTGCTTACTGCACTGACCTCCTCCCCACCCTGGAGCGAATGGCCGTAAATTACAGAGTGGCGACTGCTTGTAGCCCATGGAGTTGCTCGCGGTGGCGGTTAACCCCAAAATTCACCGTTGCAGTTACTATTTTATAACGTAACCTAAGGAGATGCCGGACCCGTGGCGTTGGTCTAAATGCTGGCGTCCCTCGTCCAGAAAAAGGGATGCAAGTAAATAGTGCTATAGGACAAACATAGCATCCATGTTTTAACCAGACCACTGCGCCTTCAAGGTACGAAATATTTCTACTGCATTTCTTTCAAATGTTGATTTTCTTATTTGCTGTATCGCTTTAGAACTTCAAAGACGGTGACTTCCTTATTCCTGATGTAAAGGAACTAAACCGCATGATTACAATGTGTACAACGGAAGGCAGTCACAAGGGCGCAAAAACATGGTGTCGTGGCAGATCCGGACGTGGCACTTCGGTGCAATGAAAATTTTGTGTCAGATCCGTACAAGCAAGCATTCCTCCACTGCATCCCCCAAATGGGAGAAGGAGGCAAACTGATCGTGTGTCACTTAAGTGCAAAGGGTCCCGCTAATCCTTTCGCAAGGGTATAGGGAGGCAAACTGATCATGTGTCACTTCCGTATAAAGGGTGAGATTCACTATTTTGTTAGTATGTTCTTTTAAAATTATGCAGCACAGTGCTCTTGTTGCATCTGGAGATTTTATTTAAACAAAATGGATCTTGTAGTGTTGTCTGAAACGTCAAAAGGCAAGCCTTGTGCTGTCTTCAATGATTTTCGATACCGCCAACTCCGTAAAAATTTATTATTCACATATTTTATCATATTGTTACGACCTTTGGGCCTTAGATGTCAGGATGCCCAATTATTTCCGGACTGTGATTCGAATCACTGGATTTGCAAATATACCTCGTTAGCTAATTAGCCTACACAGTACACTAATAAACCAATAGAAGCACAGTATAACAATTAAAACAGGGATTTAATAGATACAGGCATAATTTACACCGGATATTTCATGCAATAGCAAAAGCTATAATTTCCGGCCAGCTTTGGCCCTCTTCGGTGTTTCAGAAAATATGTCCTAACGAAAAGTCTGTTCGTTCACAATGGGCCGCAAAGAAAATACTGATAAAAAGTACTTACAAATGTACTCGAGCATCCAAAGTATTGATGACACCAACAAACACAAACACTCACACGGGTAGTTTGATCTGAACTTCCATCGCTGCTCATTCTTCACTGTGGCCAAAACGACGTCGTTCCTAGTCGCTGGACGCGCACTCAGACACACACACAAAAGTTTTCTTTCCTCTTTGAACACGAAGAGCCTAGCGGTTTCTTCAGACGCTCTCTCTCTCTCTGGGTGAGCGAGGCGATGCCGTGATTATTTTTATCTCTCTTTGCGTTTCACCTGAAATCGCTCCTTACGGCAAGTATTGGTGGTCCGGCAAGGCAATGAAAGTTTCCAGACAAAGTTCGTGCTGGTTATTCATCAGCTTATGTTTTTAGCTGGCTTCATTTCTTATGCTCAGAATTGCAAGAGCAGCAGACGGTAACAATTGTTCTGGCGCGAGGAAAATCAAGGCCTAGTTTTCTCGGCTATCAAACGGATTCTGCCCCTCTCAACAACAATCTCCCGTCTCCAAGAAGTGGTAGGCGGTGAATTTTACCACTTGAAATCGCGACATATTTATTAGTAAACCGCTCTTCAAGTCCAAGAGCTTTCCCATTGTTTCGCGCGCGGCACAGACAGAAGCTTTAAAAGCGCCTGCCGTCCAAACAATTTTGAGCCATGGGAAAAAGCTCTTAAACTCTGACCTGCCCCATTTCCGTTTATGGGCTCTTTGTTCTCGTGGCAAACACCTGCAACTCGCCACTTTAATTCAAAGTGCTAGAAGATCTTTTCTTTTTAGATACCGCCCCTCGCAAGTGTTTAAATTATAACTCTCTGTTAATTAAAAACCCCAATCAAGTTTCAATTACCGTTAATTAGCCACGCCTCTCGCCAATTAATTATGCGAGGGGGAATCGTCACAATATTTAAAGAGAAGTTAAGCAATCCCTCAAATCGTGGACAAACTTCAGAATCTATTTCTTTACAGTGCCGTTGTTACTAACAGGGAAAACGCGGTGAACCACACGTCCATGATTTCCTTATATTTCAACAACTGGCCACAAGCCCACTGCACAAAATGCAGGCATTTTGTAAATTAAAATAAATGGAAACAACAGAAGTTATTCACAAAGAAATGGGAGCAAAAATATTATTCCGTTCTCAGGTTTGCTGCCAAAAGATTAGCAACTGATGCTTAAAATACTCGTCTTACAACGAAGGAATGAACCAGCCCTTCTCTTTCTAAAGTCCTGGTTCACACAAAGGGAGCAAGGTCAAAGATGATCCACAGGCATCTTCTGAAAATGAGAGAGTTAAATTCCTTTTGGTACGGAACTGACACAAAAACGGTAGGGCTGTAGGAGATCTCAAATACGATGGGTAATTAGCATCAGTACGGAAGTGACACTGAAATTTCGATGTACGGAAGTGTCATGTCCGGATCTGCCAGTAAACCCAAAAACATAAAGCTCGTCCAGGTTTCACATTTCTACGCAAGCATTCGTTTTTTCTTTCTTTAACTTTCTTATTTTAAGCTTCAGTAATAATGAGATTCGAACTATGTTTGTGTACAGTTCAGTCAGAACTTAGATAAAAGACATATCGTATCTTTAATCTCCTGAAGTACATTTTTAATGGCTCTTCACAAATCATACACTGCTTTAAAGATCTCGAATGGCCGCAAGTAATTCAGATGCTCAACCAATTCTCACTACTAGAATTAGCGACTTGATAGTGACGTCTGAGAGAAAGCAAAGTCAACACCTAGCATAGAGATTAAGGGAAAAAAAAAAAAAAGAAAAGGCAGCTTGAGCTTCTGAAAAGCACACAACGGACTTGCAAGTTCAATCACGTCCGTGTGGAGTTCTTTACAACTGCGAAACTTCTAACTTTTTTTCTTTTCTACGGGGCTTAATGAACAACATCACGAGAATCCAAACAGATGGAGGACTCACCCGTCCTTAATTTAGCAAGAAAACACCTGGAAAACCCTGAAAATTCGCACAAAGCTTTCAATGGGTAGTCTATAAAAACAGAAGGATGCACTGTTTGAAATAACGCAACCCCAAATGTAGTTCTGCCTCCTTATGCAACATTTACTAAAACTCACATTACAAATCTGTCGTTCCATATTCTGGAACGCTCCTAACTGTAAACGGAGTGGAACAACAACAAAAAATCAAAAGGGCACAGCAGCAACTATGCCGAAACCTACAATGTAGAACTACGTCATCTGCCACTGTTTCATGGTACTATCTCATTAGTTCTACGTCCTTAAGGTATTCAGCGAAGGACAGTTGACGTAGCCCTACGTTTCAGGTTGTGGCACAGTTGCTACTGTGCCCCTTTGATTTTTTCAGATATAAAATTTTTAAGAAATAAAACGAAGGAAATGTTTTACTTTACTTACTTAAAAACAACTTATACCATATACAATTCATAGTAACTCATGCTGATTATAAATTAATGTCAGTAGAAGTAGAAGGCGTAGTATAATCGTTGTCAGTAGTTGTTGCTAAAATTGTTTCTGAAGAAATCGTTCTCCAGAAACAATTTTTCGAACTCCTTTGTTGCCTTGTTATAAATTTGGCGATACGTCTCGGGCCTAATGTACTCCCCTTGTTGTCACTGTTGAATGCATCGGCGGCGGTGCAAAGGTTTGAGACGTAATACATTCATTATCCACCGAAGTTGTGAAGACTGGAGATGTGCATTCGTATTTAATGCTCGGTGTGAAAATTTGGATCGATGACATCAATCTCCATCTGTTTCTGCTGTTCAGGCTCAATTTGTGCAGTTGAAGCGGAAGGCTGTGGCTCTAGAGTCCAACTCAGGTGAAAAGCATCCTGTCACGCGAACTTTTGACACTCTCTATACATTCCCGTGACCTTTCGGTTGACGACTTAGCAGGCCTTTTCGGATTCCTCTCGTTATTCTCTAGTTGTTTCTTTAACTTTTGTCAGCTCTTATAGTAATTTTCTCTGGATTTTCGTGGCGTTTCTAAATTTTCGTCACCAAAATTTTTTTTATCTAAAAAATGAATAAATTTTAAATCCACTTTATTTCAGTTTATCGCACACGGCCTCTAGCTCTGACTGTCAGCTACGGAATGCGGGGCTGAGGTCACCGCATCATTACCTATTCACTAGTTATCAACCTTAAAACTGCGTGCGGAAAAACAAAATCCCTCGAAATTTAGCTTAACTTTCTAACGCTACTGTATCGAAAGACTAAGGGGTGGAGGGTTGAAACTTGTTTCGTTGTAAACGGGACTCTATAAACTATCTAATGATGTATTATTTATTACTCTACAATTATTAATTGCGAAGATATAAGCATTCAAAGTGTGACATGCTTTCGTTGCATCCATGCTCCCGATGTTACCCCCTACCCAACGCGGTGAAAGACGTAGTTTTACGTCAAAATGTCAAAGCTTCATTATCTCTCTCTTTTATTTCTTTTACGACATTCATTCTCGGAGTAATATCAATGAATTTCAACAAAACTGATTGTACATCAGCTATTTTTATCGAATAATTTTAGCGTTCTGGGGTAAATGATACAAAATAGTGAAAAGAAATAAGATTTGGAGAGCACATTACAGGGCGAACATTTTTACGCTGCTATTAAGCACCTCCTAAATTTGAATTGCACGTGTAAAGCTATTCGGTTTGTTAACAATCCAATTTTGGAGTAAATGCAGTGGTGAGAAAGGGGCGGATACGGTGGGAAATGTCATTCTCCTGAATGAAAATACGTACATATGGGGAAAAACATGTCTTGCTGGACTATACGGATGATACTGCTCTCTAATTTTGTAGTTTTCATAGTTTTTCACTGAAGCATTAAAATTTGTCCTTCGGATTCCTGCCTAAAGGGTCATGATTTCACTCGACTATTTTGCATTTGAACCAGATAAGGAACAAACAATAAACAGTGTTTCTGACTGGCGTCGAAATACAGAACTCAATAATGCCCGGAGTATTACGATTGTTTATATGTAGGATTACGTATGAAAACGCTCGAAAGGTTTTACGAAAATGTCATTTTCTGCTCTGATTAGAAAACGTTGCGAAATCGACATTTTTTAAATAGCAGTTTTACCCATTTTCAATTTTAATTTTGTTTTCGCTCATGCTTTCAAAACACTACGTTCCCTCAAAATAGCTAATTCACTTCTACGACCGATTGTTTGTGTACATCATTAAACTCAAATCTGCATTCATACTTCGTTACAGTAATATGGGCCTGCGTTTTCCTTTTTCTCTGAGAAGAATAAACACAAATCCACGAATGACCTTTCGCTAATCGTTCATGTGAAACCCATGTATACCAAACCGAGATCTCCCACGATTAAGCATGAAGAGTGTTGTATGTTGTTTCAGAGCTTCAGTAAAGGCGGAACATAAACCTTCTGAATCTCACACGATTAAAAAAATATATCAAGGGGTGAAAAAAGGTGTAAGACAATAACGAGAAACGTGGTATTTCATAAAGATAAAACATGACATCAAATCTGCTACTGAATGAGAAGAGATAAACCTTACAACATCGACAGATGGAAGTTGCGGATGAAGAGACAGAACATTGCTAACTTATGCTCACTCACGCGCATATCAGTTTCCAGAACATACATCACCAAATATTTGTTCAGTGATGCGAATTCTTCGTTACTTGCACAACAGGCGTTATCAGTGTAATCTAAATTAAACGAAATGGGTTAGAAGAAAAATACTTTTAGAAAGCAGGGAGGGGAAAGAGAGGAGGGAGGAGGGGGACAGCAAAGAAGATTAGAGGCACACAGAGAAAGAGAGAGGAAGAATTTTCAAATTCACTGCATCCTATTACTTCTGGGCTACAGCCATATTATATCCTAGCTAAGAGCAGTGATTGGAAAGCTGCTTTTTAAAAGCAGCTAGCTATTACTAAAATTACATTTTTGAAAAAGTAGCATGCTACAGCTACATTTTCTGAAAAATAACTAGCTGCAATCCTTTTCCTGAAGAGTAGCCACTTTCTTTACGTTTAGGCATAATTTAGAAGCGTAGAATGATGATATTTCTATGCGAATTCTTGTACTCAGAGCTGAATACTATGTGACGTATATACTCTACTTTAACTTTCCTTTTTACTTTCTTTCTCTATGTACATTTGCGTTCATTCTCCTTCGCATTTCCAAACTTAACGTGACAACTTCTGTGTCGATATGGTTGACAACACCTTGAGGTCAGAACGTATGACGTGTGTATGTATCAGATGAGAACTGACCGATACATAATGTTTGAGTAGCAGCAGTATGTGGAGATGGTGGAAGCATAATGCTACATATATATACACGGTCGAGTCACATTATTGTTACCACTAGCTAATATCCATAGTAACCGCCGTGTGCATCGCGGACAGCAGCTAGACGGGCTGGGAGTGACTCAATAAGGTGCTGGAAGGGTGCATGGTGGAGGATCCATAGAGCGAACAACACGATCGAGGAGGTCCCACAGATGCTCAATTGGGTTTAAATCTGGGGAATTAGGGGGTCAAAGAAGTGCTTTGAAGTCTTCGTCGTGCCCTTCCATCCACTCTCGGACATTTCTAGCTGTGTGATACGTCGCATTGTCGTAGTGGAAGATCCCATCCGCCCCAGGGAAGACAATCAGCACGTATGGGTGTACGTGGTCTGCAAGGATGGATTCCTGAGGAATTCGGTCCCACGCCTTCCACAGGTATGAGTGGATCCAGAGAATGCCACGAAAACATTCTCCAGACCAAAACTCTGACCGCACCGGTTTGTGCTCTTGCAGCAATGTTTGAAGAGTGTTTGTTCTCCGATGTTTCTCGCCAACGTTCATCCGTTTGATGAAGCAGAAAATGTGACTCATCGGAGAAGGCAATCCTTTGCTAATCAGCTGAGGTCTAATTCCGACACTGCCGTGTAAATGTCTGCCGATGCACCTGCATTAGCATAATTGCTGTGACCATCCTTCGGTATTGGAGCCCCATACGCAGCAGGATTCGCTGAACTGTTGTTTTAGACACACTCCCGGTAGCTCCCTGGTTCATTCGGCCAATGAGTTGCTCCACTGTAGCTTGTCGATAGCCCCGCCTCATGCACCTTCGAAGCCGACGTTCACCTCTCACATCAATGACACGTGGTGCTCCGCAATTTCCACGTCGCTTATTCGCAATGGTGCCATTTCTCCAATCACGATATACTTTAACCACAGCAGCACGCGAACAGTTCACAAACTGCGCTGTTTAAGAAATACTGCCATCCTTGGCCCGAAAGTCGATAATCATCCATTTTTGCAAGTCTGATAAACCGTTCCTTTTATCCATGACAGCAACGAGTGATATGTTTTCAGAATGCCTACACCACACTTTATATACCCTCCAAGCCAGCTCACGACACGTGCCTTCTTTCATTGGCTACGTGCTGTTGACGTCAAAAGTAGGAGGTGGTCACAATAATGTGACTCGATTGTGTATATATTTAGCTTTAAGAGTTCTACAGATTAATGTTATTTAGTTCTGAAGTTTACTACTAATCCGGCACGTTTAACGTTCGAGCGTTCTGTTCTGTTGGAATGTTACTGTTCAAAGATCTGTCGACAGAATAAAGGAATCTAGCTGTAAGCAATCCTTTCTTGGAAGACTCCTGTCTTCTCTGTAGGTGAAGTTTTTGAGAACTGAGTTTGGGTGGAGTTCAAACAGCCGTATTTCCACGAACATTACAACTAAGATAAATTGCACAGCTAATTTAACTTTGTAACTTTGTATGTATAATACATCAGCTCTGTTCGTCATACGTAAAGCATTTTGCCACATTCAGTGGTATATGTTCCAGGTAGCCCGTTTAGCTTCGACGCACAGGGAATGTAAATAAAAATCATAGCAAGAAATATCTGCGAATTCGTTCTCTTTCACTAAGCAAACCGAATCTCACAATCAACGATTCTCAGCAAAACCGTCAGCGCGATCGTTACCTACGCGCTCCGTAGTCTGACTAAGATTTCCCAGTTGACAATTTAAAGTAAGAAGATATTACTTTATGGTTAAAAGTTTGGTTAGTTTTCACTATGAAGGCAAGTAAACCACGTCATGCACTATGCCTTCATCGAAACCAGCCAGTCAGTTTGCTCGAGTATAATGTGCTGCCCCTTGTGGCTTACGCATGAAACAGTCGTAACTAAAGAAATTTGAGGATATAATATACACATAGCAGCAGCTGGATGCAGAGGAAAAAATATATATATGTAATTTACCGGGCTTGAAAAATACCATGTCCGAGGCATGTAAATTATTGGCCTGGGCAATAATATAATTGTTCTTCTACCTGCCCAGTGGGCACGTAGAAGAATAATCTAGTTGCCGGTACGGCCAACTAAATCTAAAAACGAAAAAAGTTAGGAACAGAATTTCCTACTACAAGAAAAAAGGCAGTCGTCGCAATGCCGTGTTTCATTTCGCTGCTAATCACCGGAACTTGATTATTGTTACGCAGTGCCAAGGGCAGAAGAATATCACTTCTTTAATTATATTATGCGCTAAGTCCAGAAATTGGAACCGTATGTAGTTTTGCTCCAAATGTTCTTTATAGTCAGCGACGAGATGCGTGCCTCTGATGGAACCAGCCTCCGGCGTTTAGAAACAAAGGGCGAAAACTTCAACGAAAGGAACATGGCAGAATCACTAAATTTCTCAAATACAAATTTCATCATTATACAATTTCATACCAATTTCACCATTATCATCTTAAAACTTGTGATACTCGCTTTTGTGAACCACTGAGTATTTTCAATACAGACCCTTAAAACGGAAATGCAAAATATGTAAAAGTAAAGTTCATAACACATTTTAACTTTTTAAAAAAAGAAAAAAAGGTCCTGGCTGATTTGTTATTTTAAAAGATGAATTTTCCTGAGCATCCAGCTTTTACTACCGGGCAGGTAAATAATATCTGCATATGACCAGCTGGGCATGTAACTTTTCAGATATTTTTTCAAGCTCTGATTTGTTATCAAAGCTTATTACTCTATATCATCATCATCATCATCATCATCATCATTGTCAACCATTATCAATCCACTGCTGGATGAAGGTCGACCCAAGTTTCTTTCACAACGGTCTGTCTTGTGCCAGTATCCTCCAGGTTACTCCCGCATACTTTCGAATTCCGTCCACCCATCTCGCACGTGGTCTTCTGGGTCTTTTCCTGTCCCTTTGAATCCAGTCTAAAATTTCGGTTGTCCATCGATGGTCTGTCCTTCTGGTAATATATATACATATTACCATATATCATTAAGCGAGGGTCACATTGATGAAAAAATTAATCGGCGTATGAAACTTGGATGGAGAGCTTTTGAAAGAAACAGTACAATTTTTAAGAGCATAATGCCATTATGTCTTAAAAGAAAAGTGTTTGATCAATGCATCCTTCCAGTGCTTATGTATGGTGCAGAGACGTGGACCTTAACTGAAGAAGACATACAAAGACTGCAGACAACTCAAAGAAGAATGGAGAGGTGCATGCTTGGTGTAACCAGGAAAGATAAGAAGAGGAACTCGTGGATCAGGAAAATGACAAGAGTGGAAGACATCCCGATCAGAGTAAAATCACAGGAATGATAACGGGTTGACGTGTTTCCAGAAGGACAGACCACCAATGGACAACTGACATTTTTGACTGGATTCCAAGAGATAGGAAAAGACCCAGAAGAAGACCCGATGGGAGATGGTTGGATGAAATTCGAAAGTATGCGGGATCAACATGGAGAAAACTGACACACAAGACAAACCGTTGTGGAAGAAACTGGAGAGACCTTCATACAGCAGTGGACTGATAATGGTAGACAATGACGATGATGCCACTAGTACTTTAAGAATCCGGGAACTTAAATATTTCAGATTAGTTCCTGTCTCACAGATTCTGTTCTTAAATTTATTTGGCTGTAACGGGAAAGTAAAATTATAATGCTATTATGAGTTCAGTACGCGAAATGACGTGGGTGCACGTCATTTTTGCTTTAAGTTTTATCAACAACCAAAAGCAAAGTTCTTATCGTACCACGGAGAAACTGGGATTCGTGCCCTCAATTTTTTTTTTTTTTTTTTATAGATTTGATATACCGCTCTTGGATGCTATACAAAATTCAGTTTGTTTTAAATGCATTCATTCCCACAAAACTGTTATTTAAAATGTGACGCCGCTTATGAGCATTTCTTATTTTCGCAGACAAAATACGAGTGTGTACCTAATAAATGAACAAACACTGTACACCTTAAGAGCGCCCAGTTTACAAAGAACTCTTAAGCATGGCAATCACCTCCGTGTCATAATCCGATCAATTGACGACAGGTTAAACATTAGTCGACCCTGTATTTATACTTAGCAGGATCTTTCAGATAATTATTTAACAATGGTTTTAATCTACCCGTTGCCGGTGAGATTTGAAAACACTTACTGCATTACGTAAACCCCAGGATTCCGCCACATTCACGTACAGCTAGATTCGTGCCTGGAGGGTCACGTTTCCAACGACGTTTCATCAACGGCTATCATTATACTTACTCTATGATCACACCTAAGAGCTCATTTACATAAGAGCAATTCAATCTACGACGTACACTTTCCACATTGCTTTGTGGAAAAGACGCTTTGATAAATTGCAGAGTCGACTTGCAATAACACTAAACTCATGTAACTGAAATGCGTAGAAAAGCTATAAGCGCAATAAAAGTGCTATAAAGCGTCTGAAAGGTTTTCTTTGCAATGAGAGATCAAAATGGGTCTAAAACTTTCGAAACTTAAAAAACAAACAAACAGAACTGGAATATACAGGACATTTTTACACTTTTCTGGTCAATTTAAAGTACGCTTCAAGCAGGCTCTATGTGACCAGAAAATGCGTTTACTGGTGTGCAATAAAGCTGCATTTAATTAATCTGTATTTTGTTCCATACCCATTAAAATTGCGTGGGTCGCACGAAAGTCTCGGTTGCCCAGGTGGCTCCGTGTCCTAAGCGTTGGCTTCTGACCAATCGTCTCAGATGGGTCCGGGTTCGAATCCCGTGAGCCATAGACGCTGTGTTTGTCTTACGGCACTGGCTCTCTCCCTTCACTGTAACCAGTGGCCTTAAATTAGCAACGGGCAACTGCTTATAGCCCATCGAGTTGCTCATGGTGGTCGTTAAACCTCCAAACATCAGAAAAAAACAAACAATATAAACATGGATGCCTCGTACTTTTCATGCCCTTAATCATGCAAATAAATTAAATGCCTCGAGTACACACCATAACCAAGGCGTCATTAAAGGCAACGAACAAGGCTACATGCCGCCCTGATAAACTAACCTGGAAAGTCTACGTCGACCCAGGTCATTAAGGTGGATCCACCTAAAATCTTTGCCTTGTATTTCCAATGGGCAAACTTCTGTAGTCATTTTCTTCACAATTAATGCGTTCCCAAAGATGAAAATTTGAACATCGATAAAAATCACTTCATATTATAACTTAGTATACTTAATATTTTTTAAAACTTAATCATAATTATATTAAAAAGCAATAACTTTTCCTTTGGTAGTGTTGAGACCAGAAAATAGATGGCGCTACCTGTACATTGATGACTTCAGTAGACAAACAAATGTTGGATTGCTTAATTATGGTTAAATTGTGGAAAATATTAAGTATACTAGGCCAAAAATTGAAGTTATTTTTATCGATGTTCACATTTTCATCCTCGAAAACGCACGAATTGTGAAGAAAATGGCTACAGAGGTTTGCCCATTGAAAACACAAAGCAAAGATTTTAGGTGGATCCACTTTAATTGAGTGTGGTCGGCCACTACTTGTTCCCTGAGCGCTTGTAGGTCGGACGATGGTGTACTCGCTGGACACATTTGATACGGTTGCCCTAGGGAACCCTAGGGTTCTTTCTTATCACTTTTGCGATAGAAAGACTCACCTGTTTTGCGCCGACAATGTATCCACGATCAAAGTCACTCAGATCACCACGTTTACCCATGTTCGTCGATTGCGCTACAGTGTTGGGAAGCCTTGCTGTACGCCTATTTATTGTCTGCGTTTGGTTTGGGGGGGTCTGTTCCTGGGGATGCCGATGTCAACTGACCATTATTCCTATATCTAATGTTTTACCTACTGAATGTATGTGTCCACGTTTTGAAGTAGAGTGTCCCGGTGGCGCAGTGGTCAGAAGCGATGTGTTCCGGCCAGAGATGCGGCCCGTGTTCGAATTCGGGTGTGAGGCAGGGGTGCGGTGAACTTGATTTACGACGCTGAGTGTTTTCCTCTCCTGAAAAAGCAGCCCTAAATTAGGAACAGGCGACTAGTATAAACTTAGATGCTCATGGTGGACGTTAAACGTCGATGTAAAAAAGAAAAACAAAAGGAAACAAAAACGTTGTGACGTAGACATGCGGGAAAATACGGAGTTATACATGTAAAATGTGTGCTGCCTTTAGAGTGGTAGGGATTGCGCATGTGGCAGAAGAGTAAAAATTAGAAATCTGAACTTTCGAACAGTTTTTCTAATTGGAAATCTCAGCTTAGCTCAAAACCGGCGAATGATTATTTTAGAGTAGATATGCAGGAATTAATGTTTTTGTTTGTTTGTTTCGTGGTTTAACGACTACTATGAGCAACTCTAAGCAGTGGCTCGTCCCTAATTTAGAGCCACTGGTTCCAGGGAGCGAAGGCAGCCAGAGGCGTATGACAAACACACCTCCTATGCCCCACCCATGAACTTGAACCCGAGCCTAGCTCAGACGACGAATCAGAAACCTACGCCTGTAACCACCGGGCCCGAGGCGCTGCGGAAATTAACTTTCATCCACACTGTCAAATCTTCTGAAATTTTGAAAAGTGCATGACCCCTCTAAGTATCCTACCGTTACAGCAATTAGGGCATTGTAATTTAAAATAAACAGATCTTAGGTAGTTGGTGTAAATTCTAGACCGCTCAGTCTAAAATTAGAAGATGTGGGTTCGATTCTCGTTCCATGCATACATGAGACTGCCGAAGAAAAAAAAAGCTGAACTTTTTAAACAGGTAAAAAGATTAAAAGTGCGGCGAAACAGTATGAATAAAACGCAGCACAAGCAAGATAGAATTGTTGACGCTAATTTACTTATGTAAATATTAAAGGGGATCATATAAATTTATTTAAAATATAAAGTTACTGACAGTTAACAGCAACACAGGATAGAGGGAACATCGCGGGGAGGGGAGGGGGGATGATTACGGGTAAAATCTTCGCTCCGTCTGACTTCCGTTTTCGGAACTCTAAATTCTGTTCAGTTATGCAACGATCTCGAGAACCACACAAATGGAAGAATCTCATGCCAAAAGATTACAGGGAGAATTCTGCGCTGTCTAACTTCCGTTTTGGGAAAATTTTCATGTTTTTTCGGCTGAAATAAAACTATTTGTGAAATGAAATTATATTTATTAACAATACTGGATGGAAGGTACATCGTGAGAAAAGGAAATTACGATAATGGGGAAAATCTTCACTTCGTCAAAATACCGTTTTCGAAAGTTTTGAAGGACGAAATATCGTCCCCTGACGGGAAATGAATATCTCCCCCAACTATCGCCTCAAAATTTCTCTTCAGTTTTGCATCGATCTTGAGAATTATGACACAAAAAGCGTAATTCCGCGAATTCGCTGAGGAATCTCATGTATGTCCATGACGATGAAGTTTTTATGTTCTCTGAAGAGTTAGCCGCAAGGATGAACTTTAAATCCAAAATATCTCTGTCATAAGACCACAAGAAAACAAGTTCCTGTGATTTCATTATTACTACATCAAAGACTTCTGCGAGGTTTATATCCGAGTTAGCTAACGCTGCAAGATTGTGAATTATTCTGTTAATGCAATGCAAAAATAAATGATTTAAAAAAAGCATCGGGAATGAATTTGCAATGGTCAAGTTATCTGAATTACAAGCACAAGAGATAAATTATCAAAAAAGTGCGCTTTTTAACTCGTGCATACTTGTTTTGCCGTTCTTTCCATCGTTTATCGGAAGCCCTTCTCCAACTCAGTTTCTGGAATCGCTAGCAACGTACTAACTATTCAATCTCACGTTTTTACATCATGAAAACACGTGACTTTTGACCAGGAGCGTAGTAAGCTGTTCTTACCTGGTAGGGCGGTACTTGGAATTACGCCCCTTCGAGTTCCACTCAAACAATACGTGGTTTTTACTTTCTCACACACCACCATTATAAGAAAGTATTATGATCATTCAAAAAACGCACTTCGAATTTTTGACATAATTTTATTAAAAATGTAAAAACTAGGTAAATACCCAAGAAACACAGGTTGTAAATGCCTAGTAAAGCGTAAACGTTATGTGAACGCCGACAACACAACACCCCACAGCAATGTAGAACAAAAAACAAACCAGCGCAGAACGAATGAGTATCGGATAGTGAGCGTAACAATAGGAAGAAGCTTTAAGGGTAGGGCTCGGAAATATTCCTTTCAAGATTAAACGCTCAAAGAGAGAACTTTCTGCGACAGAACACAATTATTAATTAGCTCTTCATCCCAACGACATGTTCGGGAAGGTCATGGAGGCTAGGCATATCATCATATGCACTATATTGACAAAAGTCACCGGACACCGCTTCAAAAGCAAATGAACGAATCCGCTGCGTTGTTAAGATGCGCGGTACAGCTGCAAACGGTATAAAAACAAGCCAGCAGCTGACCGCGATCATATCGCACTGTGAGGTTGAGTAAAAATGTCGCCGCGGGAGAGAACTGACTTTGAGAAAGGAAAGATTGTTGGGTGCTATATTAGTGGGTTGTTCATAAGAGAAACCGAGAGGCGTATGAACATACCCAAGTCAACTGTTTTGGATGTACTGAATAAGTGAAAGACACGTGGAGTGCTGGAAGCAGAAACACGTACCGGCAGACCAAAGAAAATCAGTGATAGAGGACGTCGAAGCCTCAGGAGAGTCGTTACAGCTAATCGACGGAGTTACTGCACAAGACCTCAGTGTACAGGTGAGTAAAAATGCTGGAACCTCAGTATGTACACGTACCATTCACAGAGAACTTCATTCCATGGGTTACCGTGGTTGAGCGGCTGCTCATAAGCCTTTCATCTCCACTCGGAATGCTATTCGTGTTTAGCATGGTATAAAGAACATTTATCGTGGATCAATGAAAATGGGTCCTATGGACTGATTAATCCAGATATACGATCGATCAGTCTGATGGCTGTGTATGGGTATGGCGGCAGCTGGGGGAACGCTATTTACCACAGTGTACTGTTCCTACGGTCAAGTTTGGAGCTGGCAGTGTACTCATGTGGGGGTGTTTTTCGTGGTATGGCCCCCGCCCATTAGTTATCGCGAAGAAACCTGTTAACCAGCACGTCTACCTCGATATTCTGGGCAATTACGCCCTACCAACTCTGTGGCAATACTTTGGAACCGAACCTTGTTGGTACCAGCAGGATAATGCACCGATCCATAAAGCAAAGACTGTTATGGCGTGTAATTCCGTATCGTGTGTGGACTGGCTAGCACAGAGCCCTGATCTTAATCCCATAGACCACCTATGGGATGAATTAGAGCGCCGCATAAGAAGTTAGGAACCAAGGCCTACTACTGAGCAACAGTGCGGCAGCATTATGTACTGAGTGGAAGCGCATACCTATCGACCTAACGCTGTGTTCCAAACCTAGTCGAAAGCATGTCTCGAAGGGTCAGTGCATGCATTAAGGCCAAAGATGGACGAACACCGTACTAATGTACAGTATGTCAATAAATGCTATGTTGTGTTTCTCTTGTAAGTGTCAGGTGACTTTTGTCAATATAGTTTTCTAAGCCTCCATTCACTGTTTCGGAAAATTCCCTTCATGAAATGAAGCTAACTAAAGTCTTTAAAAAAATACTGAAGGGTTTGTAACTTTCTTTTTTAGTTACAATTTTTATATTTTTATATCCCCTAGAGCATGAATTTACGCTCCTGGAATGACCATTCTGGAAGGGCAACCGCCCTCGGGTTATTTACGGCCCTGTTTTTGATACACAACTAACTGCACAATGGTGAATATCTGACTAGTTGCAAAGATGACTAATTTGGGAAAGTTCCTCAGTCATTTTTCTCCTGAAGACGACCCCGCAAATGGATGAAATGAACAAATGAGCTCTTAATCGTGGAACACAGTCGCTTGTACCGTCTTTGTGTCATTGCTGTTGTAATTAAAACCATCCATTTTCGAAGAAAAACTTTCTTTTTCTATGTTTCAGAATTTATTCATGAGGGAGATAAGCTGTCATCCGTTCCTTATTTGGGGCCACTGGTTCCAGGGAAGGGGCAAACTCAGCGCTATATGACAAGCACACTACCGATGCATCATCCGGGACTCGAGCCTAGGTCGAATGGACAGAAGCCAGTGCCTCAGAACACTCGGCCACAACGGGAAAAGTCAACCTGATGACTTTTCCCGTTGTGGCCGAGTGTTCTGAGACACTGGCTTCCAGTTTACGTATTTGATGAACACACAGAAAACGCAGACCGTAAGATGAAATTGAATTCAATTAAAATCTCAAGTGGGCAGCCAGGTATCATGAAAAGGAAGCTGGATATAAAAACTGAGAATACAGGAAGAATAATTAACGATCACTAGCGTGGATCTTTCGGCGCAAGAATGGGTAACTTCGTCCCGCGTCGTAAGTTTTACATATTTCTCTTGCTTAAAACCTCTGAAAATTCATGACTGAATTCGATGAAAAAACACTTAGAACTGCAAAGCACATGAAGTAACACCAGGAGGCACATAATTTTCAGCGGGTGTTCAACTCAAATCCACGATGTAAAACTGGTGCCATATGTTTCTCGACAGAACATTTCCTAGTTTAAGGGTAAAATTCACACCCCAGTTTGTGACGTGAATTTAGCAACCATACTTTTCGATCAGCCGTTTTGTACATAAAAGAAAGAGCAAGCTTATGACACTCGATGAAAGAACGCTTTTTTTGCAATAAGGTGGGAACAAGGGGTGAATTTCAGACAAAATGATAAGATATATACCAACAGCCTCTGTACTTAAAAAAAAAAAAAAAAAAAAAAAAAGGCATGTTTATTTTATCGCCCCTCCTTTAGATCTACTTCCCAGCTATTTTTATTCAATCGGCTTAGAAAGTCACCTTTGTTTTATAGGTTTTGGATCTGTTTTTCCGAGGAAAGACGATTTCACGTTAACTTCGCCGCACACAAAGGAATATAAAATGCGTCTTTATATTTCCCTTTTTGGATGATTTCATCACATTTCCTTCAAAAAAACAAAAAAACAAAAAAAAGAATCATTGGCGCTTGCAAAACGAAACGGAACTGTTCCAAGCTTCTCTTTCATCTCTCACTGGAGTCTCCCGTGTTTCTTTGATCCCCCCCCTTCCCGCTCTGAGCATCGTTATTTTCTGGATCCAAAACACAAGACTCGGAGCTTGGGAAGTAACGGATTTATGTTTTATGTCATCTCAAGGTTCGGATTTCTTCAAAGTCAATAAGAACATTCAAACAAATCATGCGGATGAAATGATTCGCTTGGCGTGTTTCACTGGATGATTCCCGTCTTCCCGTATCTCCCTGTCTTCCTCTTCTTTTCTGACCGTCTGTCTGCTGAAAAACTAATTTTATTTTCTTAAACGAATTCCAATTTATCTCGTCATGAATATGTGATCGGAGGAATCGAAGATGTAACTCATAAGCCGGAATAAAGGGGGAAACGGTTCCCGCTGTCTCCTTGCTTGCAGGTTGACATTTCCTTTTTAGTTTCATGAGATGAAAAAGAACATATGGTATATACTCCATAATATTTGCTCCACGTGTTCACACAACTTCGCGTCAACGTGGAGAACATAAAATCATAAAATACTGCGCTCGATGGAAACCTTGTCGAGTGTGCAGTAAAATCGGAAAACAAGAGTTAAAAAATAATGCTGAAGCATACATTTTGAAGTACCTTTGATATACTGGCGCATATAACGAAAAACGCTGAACAGTAGAGAGAGAGAGAGAGAAAAAAAAAAAAAAAAAAAACGTGCTCCTTGCAGCTGGAGAACAGACTCAGGCTAAATTTTTACCGACAACTGATTAAAAAAAAGACTAGTTTAGAAAGTGAGATATTTCAGCGGGAAAGCGCTGGTTAGTATCATTGCACATAGAAACACAAAAGCTGAGGAAAATGTACGAGAACAACACAGATAACGGTCCAAAACTTGCAGGCGAACTACTAAAATAAGCAAGCACAAAATGGCTGAGATATTTGCTTAAAATATTCGTTTTACGTGGTCTAATCCAATCTTTTACAGCGTGTTTGAAACAAACAGCTGGCGATACACAACTTGCATCAACAGAATATCAGGCACAGAATTACCAAACGAAAATAGATCTTCATAATTATTTTGTGCCATGTTGTGTAATTCACGGCTAATGATGTACAACGGCCACTACCAATTCATCTAATTTATAGAGCACGTTAAAGCTGACTGCCCACGTCTTACACCAATGGAATAGCTGAATATACAAATGAGCAGCACTTGACCGAAACGCAAAGCAAACTGGCTACGTGTAACGCATTCGCTGAGTTATTCTCATTCAGTAGGAATTTACATCTGCAGGTATGATTCAGCTAAACGATGTCTCAACAACGCGATTTAGCAGAATCAGATCGATCGGGAAGGGTGGAAAAATCGATCGATCAGAGCAATCGGAAGGGTGGAAGAATCGAGTAGAATCGATCGATCAGAAGGGTGGAAGAATCGATCGATCAGAGCGATCGGAAGGGCGGAAGAATCGAGCAGAATGGATCGTTCGGAAGGGTGGAAGAATCGATCGATCAGAGCGATCGGAAGGGTGGAAGAATCGAGCAGAATCGACCGATCGAAAGGGTGGAAGAATCGAGCAGAATCGATCAATCGGAAGGGTGGAAGAATCGATCGATCAGAGCGATCGGAAGGGTGGAAGAATCGAGCAGAATCGACCGATCGGAAGGGTGGAAGAATCGATCGATCAGAGCGATCGGAAGGGTGGAAGAATCGAGCAGAAGCGATCGATCAGAGCGATCGGAAGGGTGGAAGAATCGAGCAGAATCGATCGATCAGAGCGATCGGAAGGGTGGAAGCAGGCCAGGTACAGGAGATAGGAGCAGAAAGGCTGAAGATTCTCAAAGCGTCATCAGTAGAATGTTCGGGCGTTTCTAGAAGACCAGAACAGCACGAAAAAGACCAGAACAGGATCGACCAGCGTCAACAACAGCAAAAAAAAAAAAAAAAAAAAACGATCGGGATTTGAGTTTACTAGCTCGTAGGAATCGCCCAGGAAATGCAACTGAACTACAATGCCTGCTCACTGCTGTCACAGGACTTTATGTATCTATACACAGCCCATACGCAATCGGATCCACCAAAGAGGATTTAAATGCCCGGTGGCAGATGGCGTGCGCATACATCATCGGAGAGCCAGCACAGTGTGAGACGAAGGCTATTGCGGTTGGGACTGTGAACAATAAGGCTCCGTTCTTTTCACGGATATGAGTTACTGTTCAGCATGCAATCTCATAATCGTCGCTTCCATCTCTGGAGTGAACGAGGAACAATATAATCCAGAATGCTTACAGAGAAGAGATACCTTCGGTGGCGGCGGAAACCACGTGAGAGGGAGCAAAAGCATTGACAGTCATACAAACTTCTACGTCATCTGGAATAGAGTTCTGACGGCGTTTAGATATCGAGATGAGGTCCTGCGACTTATAGCTGCAGTAGATGGGGATATGTTTCTCTTTTTGGATAATAACGCACAACCGTATCGAGGCCGGCAGGTGGAATTCAGGAAGAAGGCATCGAGCTTATAGACTGGCCTTCGAGCCCTCCGGACCTCAGTCCTATTACGCACGCGTTCGACACACTGCGCAGACGTGTCACATCTCGACCGTCCCCTCCCATGACACCCTGGGGGTGAATCCCGCTAGTCTATTCAATGAATCTGCGATTTGCCAGTGTTTTAGCGGCCGTTGGTAACCATATACCCTACTAGAGGTCAGTAAGCATAGCTTTCCGGTTCACATGTAAATTTACTACCATATGTCTTACCTGATGTATGTTTTATTATGTTCCATGCTTTGATTGTTTCACATTCATGTTTTCGATACCAATCCACCATATGTCTGTGCGTGCACGGTCGCTGCTGTAATATCCACTCATTTTTTTTCAGCAGTGCCGTAACTTCGAAGCTTCAGATAGGTATGTTTACAGGGAGAGCGCACACACCTGGTCGCGTGAAACACGTCATCGAATTAGTCACGAGCTCTTTGAGCGTGAGAGACTTCGCTAGTTATGATTCCTGACTTCTCAGCTTAGATGGACGCGTGCGTGCGTGCGTGCGTGTGTGTTTGTGTATTAAACGTTGCTTCAGATGGATTTCAAATAAGAAACTCTTTGGCACTCGATTTGGAATGTGTATAAGTGTCGAGTGATCGACATTCATAGATACGTATAATTGTGACGTTAATCCATTAAGTTCAGTAATCAAGACTAACTACCAAAGGTAATGTGTTCTCATGTCTTCCTTATTTGAAACGAACTTCGTCGTTGTTTCGACAGATACATCGTTAACATTAAAAAGCGCTTAATTTTTTTACTCTTCCTTCAATACAAGCAGTATTTGTTTTTACATTCTAACATCTGATGTCATATTTCGATGTTTTCAGATAGGTTCTTTCACGTTCAACTTGTTTTCAGTACCTCCTTACTTCCCAATGTTTGAAAACGCTGCTTTTGCTATAAAATTTCTTTTTCAGACACATAGCGTGACGGCCTCTATAAGCAAATATGTCAGTGATCACATTTTCAATAACAAATATAATTTTACGGTATGATTAGGTTACGTAACTTCCCGACACACACCATCAAATAAATAGTAAAGAATTAATTATACCGCTACTATTGCACGTTAATACAATAAAGTATACACGACGAAAACACATGAATATCGTTTAAAACGGCGCCCATACAAACTGTATACATGCGTTTCCATTCATGAAAAGCAACCTGCAGTCAAACAAATGGCGCCGCATACAAGTTAAGAGGGGCCGAATTTTTTTTTTCTTTCGAGATAGCTATTCTAATAGCGTACCCACTGGCATCAATAAAAATGGTGTAACATATTTTCTCGATTGGATAATATCTTCTGCCCGCGTATCGCACTTGAAATTTCGATAAAATTTGGCACTTTTCACCTGTAATAGTAAAAACGTTATTTTCCCAGATCGCTATTCAAATAGCGCGGAAAGGGTTATTTTTCTAGATCGCTATTCTAATAGCGCAGTGTGATCAATAAAAATGTTGTAAAATATTTTTTCGATTGGATAATATCTTCTGCACCGCATCGCACTTGAATGTCCGCAAATTTTGTCAAAAAGTGCACTTTTTCATACAGTATATTATAGAAATAACTCAAACATGCGAAAAGCATTGCCCAAACACTGTTTATTACTGAAAATAAGATGAAAATTGTGTGTGTGTGTGTGTGTGTGTGTGTGTGTTGTGCGTGTGTGTGTGCTCGCAGGGGGGGGGGGTCGTGCGGCTTCAGAAGATAGGCTGGCAGAAGGACTCAAAATTTGTCTTTCAGTGATACACCAACAACATCTAACGTAGTTAATGTAGATCATGGAGAAGAGAGATTGTTTTTCACACTCATCTGATGTAGACTTAAATCGGAACATCTTCAAACCCTCAAGCCCTTTTCTCACTCACTGACTCAAAAATCCAAAAATTGACTCTCGGTCTTCCCTCCACCACACAAATACGATTTGGCCTTCCTTCAACTGCAGTGGTTGCTGACAGGTTTTATCTCACTCACTGACTCAAAAGTCCAAAGAACTGACTCTCGGTCTTCCTTCCACAACACAAATGCGATTTGGCCTTCCTTCAACTGCAGTGGTTGCTGAAAGGTTTTATCTCACTCAGACTCAAAAGTCCAAAAAATTGACTCTCGGTCTTCCCTCCACCACACAAATACGATTTGGCCTTCCTTCAACTGCAGTGGTTGCTGACAGGTTTTATCTCACTCAGACTCAAAAGTCCAAAAAATTGACTCTCGGTCTTCCTTCCACAACACAAATGCGATTTGGCCTTCCTTCAACTGCAGTGGTTGCTGAAAGGTTTTATCTCACTCAGACTCAAAAGTCCAAAAAATTGACTCTCGGTCTTCTCTCCACAACACAAATGCGATCTGGCCTTCCTTCAACTGCAGTGGTTGCTGACAGGTTTTATCTCACTCACTGACTCAAAAGTCCAAAGAATTGACTCTCAGTCTTCCTTCTACAACACAAATGCGATTTGGCCTTCCTTCAACTGCAGTGGTTGCTGACAGGTTTTATCTCACTCACTGACTCAAAAGTCCAAAGAATTGACTCTCCGTCTTCCTTCTACAACACAAATTCGATCTGGCCTTCCTTCAACTGCAGCGGTTGCCGACAGGTTTCGTGTGTCGGACCGTACTGTGACTGCAATGCACTTCCGATGCCGGTCTCATAACTAGCAACGACACAAGTCTGTTGATTGACAAAAACAAATTGCGAAGGGAAAAGATTAACGTTAGACAGGAGCTCCAAGTTCAGGCTGTACGTGAAGCTCAGGCGTTACCGTTGAAGGGACTCTATTTCGATGGACGCAAGGATGATGCATTGGTAGAGCAGAGGGTAGGTCCCAAAAGGTACGCCACTTTTCTCAACTTCTTGTAATTGGATGTGACGACACACCCATTAACACTGTCTGGAAAGGTGGTGTCATTCGGTGCTTGGAACTGAAGCTTAGAAGACCCTCGCAGTGGATGGTATGTCTTCTACATTTCAATGAACTAGCTCTGAGGCATCTTTTCGATCATATTCGTGTGCCATTGGAAAGGCGCTCCTTACATGTGAAACCTTGCCTGTGACTGATTTTTAAATCATTGAAGACGACTTATCAGCTATTGTTGCGCGTGACTTGAGCAAGGACCAAAAACACTTCCTCGAAATATCTCAAGCGGTCCGATTGAGTAATTGTTCCCGTGACCTGACGAAGCGCGATTCTGGGCCACTATTACTTTCACGCTGGCTGACTAGAGCGAACAGAGTACTAAGAGAGTACTAAGTTAGTTCTCCAGCTCCTTCCTTGTAACTGAAACACATTGTTGATTTTGTTATGAAAGTTTACACTCCAAACTGGTTTGATATAAAATCTAAACACTCGCTGAAAGATGGTGCTAAACATGTGTGAAAGGCGATTTCTAGATCCAGGTACTTACATCACGATCTCAGGGACGTCGTTGACGAGGTAATTTCTCGAAATGCGTTCTTCACACATCCGGATAACCTCTTGTTGAGTATGCTCACGGATGAAAGGCCGCACGTCAGAGAACTTGCTGCACAACGCATAATTAAGCCAAGGGAGTCACATTCCAATGTAAAAGCAATGCGTAAGTTTCGTCCACCAAAGCTGCACTTTGAAGCTGATGACTATACGGATATTTTTGACTGGTCATCCACTACTATTATTTCTCCAATCCTGCGTGATGCATCCACTGACGCATTCTGTTCCGTTATGAGTGACAAGAGCAACACGGACTGGGACTTCGTTCACTTCCCATGTTACACACAGGCAGTTGAACGGTGCGTGAAGTTAATGACAGAAGCATCAGCCAGGGTTTATGGAGCTGAAAATAAAGCGGATTCATTAGAACCACGTTCTAGTCACGTTTAGTTATGCCTCAATTAAACTATAAGGCTGATTTCAAGCTTCTTCTGCTGTCCATCTGTAAGAGTAAGTATACTTTTACTGTTACCGAAGATGAAGATGTTTTGCATAGAGACTGTTAAGGATGCAAAACAGCTTCATCTTTTGTACAATACAGTACAGCAATAAACACTGTTTGGACCATATTTTTGCAAGTATGTGTTATTTCTATAACATATGAAAAAGTGCACTTTTTAACAAAATTTGAAAAAATTTAAGTGCGATGCGAGGGCAGAAGATATTATCCAATCGAAAAAATATTTTTATTGATCACACCGAGAAACCTTTCCACGCCATTAGAATAGCTATCTCGAAAAAAAAAGTTTCTCGGCTCACCCTAATACAACCTCTTCACCCTAATACTACCCCCACATAAGCCCACCCTAATACTACCTCTTCGTGCTGACCATGATGCTGTGTTTCAAATTACTTATACCTCGTAATTATGCAGTATGCAACACATTATCTGCAGAGAGATACAGCTTGATGTGCAAAATTCAAGGATTAAGAAAAGCATGATGATGATGATGAAATCCTCAAAAGCTGGTACGATGGTACAGTAGATTCCGGTTAATTGGGCCTTCGGTTAATCGGGACAGCCGGTTAATTTGGGATAATTCTTGAATAACATGTCAAACTAGCACTTTGGGATAAAGCTTCGCATAACTGGGTCAGACGCTTAATTAGGCCAAAGTGTTGTAAGACCCCAAATAACAGGAATTTACTGCATACGGTTCCCTGTTAAGTACTGAAGTTGTAAGCTACTCTACATAATATACCTGATTTTATGATTTTACTGATCAAAGAGAATATAGGCTCCAGGAAGAAAGAAAGAGACAGAGACGGAAGGGGGGGTAAAATAGCATAACATAAAGAACAATGAAAAGATTCCACGGGAAAAACGTCGAGTTTTTCACTAAAATGCCCTGAAAAAGGCCCTTATGTTTTTTGCCAACTTTGCTCGACGCGTGCGAAAACGACTTTGCGAACGTCATGAACACCGGAAGTTTCTAAGTTTCCGGAGAAAGATTTTCAAATTTTCGCACTATTCGAAAACCCCCAACATTTTTTTTCTCTCTCTCTCTCTGTCTCTACAAATTGCTTTCTGCGAAAGTGTTGTTGCGGCCGTCATGGCACCAGGAGATTTCTAAGTTGTGGACTTTGAAAAATTTTCAGAATTTTTTTACCACATAGAATAATTCTCCTTACCCCACCTTACCAAGCGAACAAAACCTTATTCTTGTAAAGAAATCAGGTGGAATTACTGATTAAATTAATCCCAGTCAGTTAAGCAGCTGGGTTTCTGACAGGCCATGTTGTAGCGACCGGAACAAATTTCTAGACCGAGTTCCAAGAAGACTTTTTTTCAAAACAGTATTCAAGATATGTTTCGGCCTCTTGTAATTTACTAGGAAATTTACATCATAGTTTCAAAATTAAGTGCTTCTCATTAGGAAAAGCGCAAAGTACTTCGTCGTTTCTCTGACGTGGGCGCGGAAGAGAGGGAAGCCGTGCTTGGATTATTGTCACAAATCGAGCTTAACGATTCGCCTGAAAAAATATATTACATATAGATTCAGTATTAATTTTTAATTTGTATGTTGTGCAAAGTTTATAATAATTTAATGTGGCGGAAGGGGAGGGGGCTTTTTTTTATTTCCTTCGTTGCACAATTTTTATGATGTTACATAAATGCAAGTACCTAACATATATTACAGTATAGGTCCCTGAAGAAAAGAATCACCCGAAACTGCCTTCTTTACACGTCAGATGGTTTGCGTGAAAAAGATGGCCCTACAAGCAGGCAGGTAGTGAATCATACTCTCTTTCCCTTGCGTCTCTGTAAGAGTCAATGATTATTTGAGCCATTCTGCCGTCGAGAGTGCAGTTATTTGGGAAATCCATTTCAGCCATAAAACAGCTCACCAATTAGGAAGGGAACACAAAGGCTTTCGCACGATAATGTATCCGAAAGGACGAACAAGGTGCGCATGCGTGGACGACAAAAACTATCGACTTTTCAGGTAAGCTTATTTCGCGTTCAGGAAGCACAAGTCGTAAAGTACGACGGCCGTCTTATTTATTTATCTCACTTTTTTTTTGTTTTCTTTTCTTTTGTTTTTTTCTTCCTTTCACAACATTTATGGGAAGTATCACTTTTAAGCAGAACTAGACGAAAATCTCATTTATGAGCAAATGGCGGCAGTGCTCTCCATAAAAATCAGATGACAAAGCTCTCTTGCAATCAGCTAGCAATAAGTAAACACTCTCACTACATGAGCACGCAAGCACGAATAATTATATTTATAACTTATTCTGATTTTAAGTTATATTGATAGCTAGAAGCGTAACGTGCGTGCCTTCTGCAGGAGTCAGAAAACGCCAACGAATTGATGGATTATTTTCGTTGAAAATTCGTGAATGCAAACAGAGGACATGGCTTAATGCAATTTGCATTTGTAGCACCGGAAAAAAAAGCAAAGAAAAAAAAAAGAATGGCATTAAACTTGTTCGCTCAAATGCGTCAAGGAATTTTGTGCAGAAACTAGTTTTTGGGTAGCATTAATTTTCATCTGGTCTCAGGAAGGCAGTATCTGAAATCTTAGAAGTTCTTAAACAGTACCTAGGAATCTCTTTTCCCTATCGATAGTGTAACGTAGTGTGTTCGGAAATCCTTTCCACGGAGCAGCACCAAAAAAAAAAAAAAAAAAAAAACACGTTTTTTGGTGCTGCTCCGTGAAAAGGATTTTAACAGTGAAAATTTTTCCGATTATTATGTTGATTGTCTTTTTGTGTTAAATAAATTTTATTTTGTTTGCGAGTGTGGCAAAGAGTAAATGAACCCCCACGACGGTACAATACAAATGAAAAGAGGAAATAAATAACTCCTTCTTTGCAACTTTTGAACTGACTTCAAACCAAACTATATGTTGTCGGTAAATGAAAACGTATTTTTTTTTTTTCGAATAAATTTTACTGTCGCAAGAACGGTAGAAACTTTGTTACCGTAAAATGTTCATTTCCTGTAACTCAGTTCTGATAAAATAATAACCGGTTATGCACAGGGAAAAAATAATAACTGTTCTTCACGAGGGAAAAATAATCATGACGATAATGAATAAATACTAAATAACTCTGTTCCTCGGAGGAGCTGGAATTATTTCCTATTTAAAAGAAACTACAGCAAATTAGCTTCCTCTTTTAATGAAAAACAAATGACCTAAGGAGAAATTTTCGATCTTTATTTATTAGGTGCTTGAATTAATTCCCGCTGTTTCTTGCCACATAAACACCTGTGTGTTGCCACAGAACGGTACAGGACAGTCTATTCAAAGTAGTGTCCGTTGGCAGCTACGACCCTTTCCCACCGTTGGGATAACAAATGGATTCCGCGGTAGAAAAATGCAGGTTCTTTCGAGGCGAACCATTCATCGAGCCGTTTTTGGATATCCGCAATAGAAAGGGAGTGCTGCTCTGACAGGCCATGTTGTAGCGACCGGAACAAATGGAAGTCCGAGGGAGCAATGTCCGGGGAATAAGGCAGGTGGGTAACAAGTCCCAGCCAAGTGCCTCCAAGAGTTCCTTCACGGATTTGTTGACACGAGATCTAGCGTTGTCGTGCAGAAGAATAACCTTGTCATGTGGGATCCAGTTTCCGAGCTTCTGGATTATTCCCATTGCCTTGAAACGTTTGCTAACCGTTGACTCATCGACCCGTAGTGTTTCAGACAACTCGTGGAGCGTCTGCCACGAATCCTCGTCCAATAAGGCCTCCAATGCGCCATCTTCGAACTTTTTCGGCTGCTCAGGGTCCTTCACGTCATATTTGTTGGGTTTGAAGCGTCGGAACCACTCTCTGCATATTGTTTCCGATAGGGCATGTTCCCCATAGGCTTGCACTAGCAAATGATGACTTTCCGCTGCAGATTTCTTGAGATGAACGCAGAAGAGTAATGCTTCCCGCAAATGCTCCTTTTTTGGTACGAAACGCGACATCGTGAATGCGATACAAGCTCGTGTTCTGTGCCCTCCGATCGCGTATCACACACTGCTTCGCCCAGACTACGGACGGTACCGTGCGTCCGCAAGGAAGGTCACGTGTGGCCCGGGTCACAGCGCACCACTGCTGTGCTCTATTGGGCAACAGCGGGAATTAATTCAAGCACCTAATACATAATAAGAAAGAAAATGTGAGAGACTACAGCTAATAATTTCCTTTCTTTCAATTGTAAAAGCAAATCCCCTTTTCAAAAGGGAAACTTCCCTTATTGAAAAAGAAAAGCAACAGAAAAATCGTAGACAAAAATTTCTTTCTTTGGGGTGATGGGTATTTTTCCGCCCGAAAGGAAATTGCATGAAATTACAAAATGACATTTATTCTAGTAGAAATGTGTCTTCACTGAGTACAGAATAAATTCCATATTACAAGAAGAAACCATTTTCCGGAGGGGATGAATTTTCTTCTTGAAAAAAGATGCAAGTAGAGAATATATTTCCTAGCAAGAATCCCCTTTCCTTTCCATGTACACTTACGGACAATGAAATTGCGCACCAAGAAAGAAGCAGAGAATTAATGTTGTATCCATGTTAATGCTTTACAAGTTCTTTATGCATAAATGAGACATACCATATACAATATGATCAAAACATGCATGCGATATTGATGTATAAACCCAATATTTGCATTGACGCGAACGTTTGTGAAAAGTTCTGCGCTGTTCTGGACCACTGCGGAATGCTGGAAATTGACGCACGGCTTGCTTAGTGACGTTACATTCCACCCGAGACTTTTTGACGAGATTCTCTCTTGGAACTTCCGTTGTTATCGAAATAGCATTATTAGATCGGCAAAAGGGGCGAGAACGACAACCAAAAAACAAACATGACATCTAAATTATGTCTCCTCTGGGAACAGAACTGAAATCTCCAGCGACAGGAATTTGCACCTTAACCGCTCAGTCGCCTAGAATAATCGAACGTCATATTTTACATATGCTATAGCCGGTTTCGAAAATCGAAATTCCGAATTACAGAAATTAATGAAGCAACATTTACAAATAAAAGGACACAAGTTCGCTGCTTCAAACGCAGAAATGCCGTTATTAGCTGCTATGTACATACCCAAAGTCATCAGAAATCTGGAGAATTTTTATCGTTCTGGAGCGGGAAACGAACTCGTTATCTTTCGATTCCCATCAGAGTGTGGTACCGTAACACCTCCTAAAATGAAGTTTTTCCCAGATTCATACACTTCAAGTTGTCTAACGATAGCACGCTTGGTTGGGAAATAAGGAGACGCGGGTTCGAAATCCTATTAAAGGCTATGGACATTTCGTTTCCTGCGGGCTGTCTCTACATAGAGAACAGTTAATTACAGCGTTCCTATGCAAAAAAAAAAAAAAACAAAAAACATACGAAATGATTTCTCCACGGAATTGGAACACATTCCGTCGCAGTTGCAGTTACCGCGAATAATAAACGAACATGGTGAACTCTTTATTCTCAAAACTGAGTGTCTTTTTTTCTTTGAATGAATAACACAAGTTTTGTGAAACTAGTGTTGATGAGAAGCTCTGGAATGGTTACTCCTAGAGCTCTTCTACATAAATAAAAAGCACCGCTTATTACGAACTGTCAAACATGTAAAGTTCTGAAAAAAAAAAAAAAAAAGAAGAAAGAAAAGAAAGAGACTCACTTATACGGAATCACTTGGTAGCTCTTTATTAAATTACAATAAAATTTAATAAATAAAGAAATCACATTAACTTTTGGAAACGGAACGCAGCGGTCTATTCAATAATTAATCTCCAAGTACGTGTTTGCAACCCCGAGATTTCACTGTAGTAACGAGCGTTGTTGAGCCATTATGGTTTTACTAAAATCAAAATAACCTTTTTGTGCCGCAGTGCGCTGCGCTTTACGTATCTGACGAAGTAACAACACGAATAAAACTCCAATCTACGTTATTTAAAAAGCCAAGAGAAGCCTTTAGAAAGGTAATTCATGATATTTTGGATCAAATGCTGCAGATATCAGCCAAGCTGCGGGGTGGGGAGGGGAGAAATTCAGTTACTGTTGGCAAATTCATCGAGGACTAGCATTTACTAAGATGTCCAATTTCAGTTGCTATATATTCCATCCAAAACGGTAAAAAGGTATGTCTGGGGAGATTTCATAGGAAGTGGAAGGCCATTACGTCAGAACTTGATGGTCGCTGAGAGAGAGAGAGAGAGCGAGAGAGAGCGAGAGGGATATTTTTATGATCTGTGGCTTTACAAAAGAAAGAGAAGACTGCGAACTCAAGTAGGAGGCGCGGTGGTAGAAGGAAAGGTGTTCTTTATTTTCCAGGTTCCAATCTTAAAGTCACGATCTCTCTCTCTCTCTCTCCGTTCATTGCTTTGGGCAATGGGTAATGGCCAGCAGTCAGAAGAGCAGGGTAATGGAGATCTCTCTCTCTCTCTCTCTCTTTCACTCACACACACACGCGCGCACACACAGTCATATTTTGGAATATTGGAAATCTAGCACGAGTTCAGAAAATACTTTACAAAATGGCAACGTCCGTAGCATCATGACAATCGCCAGTCGTAAAATGCACACATCGAGCAAAAATTACAGAGATTACCAAATCAACAGAAATTCTAGTTTGTTTTGGTACATATACAACACACACACACACTTAGGATTTTCGTACGGAGGAAATTTTTCAGATGTATCTTTTTCAATTAGAAATTTTCATATGGTTATCAGTAGTGGAGAACCCTAACTTATATATATTATAACATAGTCATTCTAAAAATTGGATGCACCCTTCCATACTTGTAAGCACTGGAAAGATGCATTGATCAAACACTTTTCTTTTAAGACACAATGACATATTGTTCTTAAAAAATCTTCTGTAGAGGAGTTCTATACGTTTCTTGAACAAACAAACGCATCCAACAGTGGCTGACTGCCTACCTAGGTGTGCGCTGTTGTCGTTAGATGGCAGCACTAGTAAGCTGTGGCAGGTTGCCTATCTTTCTTTCTTCGGAAGGCGTCAGAAGAAAGAAGATGAAACCCAATTCTCGTATCGGTGTATTACGCGCTCCTCTTTTTTCTCTCCCCTTTTCTACTTTTTTTTCTTTTTTCGTTTTTCCACTTTCCCATTTTTTCACGATTTTTCCAAATGGTTGCAGGATTTTCACATTTCAAAACTTCTCGCTGCCCCAACCAAAAAACAGCTTGCGAGCTACAGTTTGGGAAACGCTGCTGTTCGCTGTAAACCATTTACTAAGATTCACGAGCAATTTTGTGTGATTCCTATCGTGAACTAACGATGCATTTTCCTGGTTCAACTTTTCCGTGAAATGACGGAAAAAACCTGAACTTCGCGAATTTTCTTACATTAATTGGCAGAAATATTCTTGCACCTTTTTCTTCGGTTAATAACGGAAAATGTCAGAAAAACCTGAATTTTCTGGGAACTCATCCGTGATTCCCTTCGCATATAACCGAGAAGTTCTGCTCTTACATTTTCCGTATCCAGATGACGGAAAATTTCCAGTAATAGGAGTGGTTCGCGGGAAAACGTTGATTTTAAAGAGGTTTGATTAACTACTCGATTTTAACTCAACAGTTTTCTGAATCACTCATCATTCATACCATCGGAAGGTGTTACCACAAAGTTTCTGCTACAAAATTTGTGGTGGCAACACTTGTCGGACCAGATTTTGATTCTTTTATCACTGGGGATTTAACGACCACCGTGAGCAGCCCGATGGGCTATAAACAGTCGCCCGTCACTAATTTAGGGAAACTGGTTCCAGGGAACGGGCCCAGTCAGTGCGGTAAGACAAACACAGCATTCATGCCTCACCGGGATTCGAATCGAGACCCATCTCGGACGAATGGCAGAAACCAGGGCTCAGACCGCAGAACGTCTGGGACGGCAGTTTGAGGTTCCGTAGAGAGGCAGGATGTTGTGCATAGCATATCGCATGCCAAAAAGTTAAGGTTACTGTGGCAACGGATATACCCCACTCCGCAGTTGGTAGACCTGCTATTGTATAATGTGTTACCGTTATTTCTGTAAAACAAAAAAACCAGAATTAGTTAATTGATAGTGGTTGACAATGATGATGATGATGATATATATATATATATATATATATATATAGAGAGAGAGAGAGAGAGAGAGAGAGAGAGAGAGGGATGTAAGGTCAGGTGATGCGTAACATCACAGCCTCTCCTTGACAAATGTCAACCCCGCCTTCTCGTGGTGCATCCTGTTCCCACTAAAGAGGCTCTGACGACCGCCAATAGCGGTATAACTATACCATCCGGATTAGAGGAAATTCTATCCCACACTCACCAACCCGCTTGGCCAGCGTGGTGAGTTATGGCCAAACCCCTCCAAAATGATTCCACAACTTAAATCTTGGCTCTCAGTCTCCGGCAGCTGGAATGTACCTGGCCAAGGTAGCGGCCAGTGCGACATGAAGGCAGAGGGTGCTAAGAATCCCCGGAGGACCGGACTAGGCTGCCATCTGATGCTGACCTTGACTACGTATAATGGACGCTTCCTATCTTCTGATTCAAGGCTTCTTGAATTGGAAGAGGAACTACAAAGGATCAAGTGGGACATCGTGGGGCTAAGTGAGGTAAGGAGAAAAGGAGATCTCATCGAACTGAAAAGTGGACATCTCTTCTACTATCGTGGGACAGATACTGGCAGAACTAGTGGTGTTGGATTTATAATAAACAAGAAACTGAAGGATAAAGTTGTAGAAGTTGAAAGTTCCTCTGACAGAGCTGCACGACTTGTTATCCAACTCTCGAAAAGATACCAGGCTCAGATTATTCAAACTTATGCACCCACCACAAGTCATCCTGAAGAAGAAATTGAAGAATTTTATGAGGAAATTTGTCATCTAAATAATAATAAGCAGCACTTGAAAATAATTATGGGAGATTTCAATGCAAAAATAAGGCAACGGCAACAGAATGAAACTTCAGTAGGTAAATTCGGTCACGGCAACAGAAACCAGCGTGGAAATACTCTCGTTGAGTTTGCAGAGGCAGAAGAGTTTTTCATCTTGAACTCCTTCTTCAAGAAAAAGCCACACAGGAAATGGACATGGAGACATCCAAATGGGATGACAAATGAAATTGATTTTATTATGTGTAACAAAATATTCGTCATAGAAGACTGCAGTGTGCTAAACAAGTTCAACACAGGTAGTGACCATAGATTGGTGAGATGTAAGATGCACCTCAACACTAAACTTGAACGTGGCAAGCTCATAAGACAAACAAAATCTATTGACATAACCAACCTTAAAAAACACCATAATACCTTCAAATTGGAACTGAAGAACAGGTTCTCTGCTTTAGAAGGCCTAACATCGGAAGAAGTGGACATCTCTGAAGTTAACAGAAAAGTAACCAAAGCTCTTATGGAAACAGCAACAAAATTAGCTGGGTCTAAGAACAAGTTGCATGTAAACAAATTATCAGGAAAAACTAAAATGTTGATGCAAAAAAGAAGAGAGATGAGGACAACTAAAGAAGATGTGACTTCCAAAGTGGAATATATAGAGCTATGCAAGACAATAAGAAAAAGTATCACTGAAGACGTAAGAAAATTCAACTGTGAACTAGTGAGGAAAGCAATTGAAAACAACCAAAGCCTAAAGATAGCAAAGGGACATCTCAGTAAGGGAAGAAAACAGATTATGGCACTGAGAAAAGAAGATGGTTCTGTAACAAGAAATAGAGGCGAAATTTTGACAAGAGTGAAAGATTTCTACTCCAAATTATATGAAAGGGATGATACATGCACTCCAGACATCATGAAAGATACCAGTACCAGAGTTCCTCCAGTCCTTCCAGCAGAAGTTGCACATGCAATCGTGAACATGAAGCGGGGAAAAGCTCCAAGAGAAGATGGAATTACTGTAGACATCATACAAGAAGCAAGTGGAGAAATCGAAACAGTACTCGCCCAAATTTTCACTCGATGCCTTAATGAAGGAAAGATTCCTGAGGATTGGAACACCGCTACAATGATCCTGCTACATAAGAAAGGTGACATTGAGGATCTCGGAAACTACAGACCTATACGCCTCCTATCAGTAGTTTATAAAATCTTCACTAAAGTTCTTTCACACCGCTTGAAGGTAACACTGGACATGGCTCAACCGAGAGAACAAGCTGGATTCAGGAGTGGCTACAGCACAATAGATCATATCCACGAACTGAGAGAACTAATTGAAAGAGCGAGGGAATATGAACTTCCATTGTGCATGGCTTTTATCGATTATGAAAAAGCCTTTGATTCGGTGAAACCATCAGCAGTTACAATGGCTCTGAAAACCTGCGGTATTGAAGATGCAAACATTAATATTATTAATAACATCTATGAAAATGCAAGTGCAAAGATTCGGCTGTTTGAAAATACAACACACGTAAAAATTGGAAAGGGAGTGAGACAAGGTGACACCATATCTCCGGAGCTCTTTAATGCCACATTGGAAAATGTCTTTCAATCACTGAACTGGGAAAACAAAGGGATAAAGATTAATGGAGATTATCTAACCCACCTTCATTTTGCTGATGACATAGTCATTTTTGCAACTACCCCATCAGAGCTGCAGAGTATGATCCAGGAACTTGCTGACAAGAGTAAAGAAGTGGGATTAAAAATGAACTTTCAGAAGACAAAAGTGATGTTCAATGCTTTTACAAGAAATGAAGATTTATCGATTGATGGAGAAAAGCTGGAGATAACAGACACGTACGTTTATCTTGGACAGCAGATATCAAGTGAGGATCACATTGATGAAGAAATTAATCGGCGTACAAAACTTGCCTGGAGAGCCTTTGAAAGAAACAGCATAATTTTCAAGAGCAATATGCCATTATGTCTTAAAAGAAAAGTGTTTGATCAATGCATCCTTCCAGTGCTTACGTATGGTGCAGAGACGTGGACCTTAACTAAAAGAGACATACAAAGGCTGCAGACAACTCAAAGTAGCATGGAGAGGTGCATGCTTGGTGTAACCAGGAGAGATAAGAAGAGGAACTCGTGGATCCGAAAAATGACAATTGTGGAAGACATCATGATCAGAGTTATATCCCTGAAATGGCAATGGGCTGGACATACTGCCAGAAGGACAGACCATCGATGGACAGCCGAAATTTTAGATTGGATTCCAAGGGACAGGAAAAGACCCAGAAAAAGACCACATGGGGGATGGGTGGATGAAATTTGAAAGGATGCGGGAGTGACATGAAGCAGACTGGCACAAGACAGATAGTTGTGGAGGAAACTTGGGGAGACCTTCGTCCAGCAGTGGATTGATAATGGTTGACATTGATGATGATGATATATATATATATATATATATATATGGGATGTAAGGTCAGGTGATGCGTAACATCATAGCCTCTCCTTGACAAATGTCAACCCCGCCTTCTCGTGGTGCATCCTGTTCCCACTAAAGGGGCTCTGACGACCGCCCATAGCGGTATAACTATACCATCGGGATCAGAGGAAATTCTATCCCACACTCACCAACCCGCTTGGCCAGCGTGGTGAGTTATGGCCAAACCCCTCCAAAATGATTCCACAACTTAAATCTTGGCCCTCAGTCTCCGGCAGCTGGAATGTACCTGGCCAAGGCAGCGGCCAGTGCGACATGAAGGCAGAGGGTGCTAAGAATCCCCGGAGGACCGGACTAGGCTGCCATCTGATGCTGACCTTGGCTACTTACAATGGACGCTCCCTATCTTCTGATTCAAGGCTTCTTGAATTGGAAGAGGAACTACAAAGGATCAAGTGGGACATCGTGGGGCTAAGTGAGGTAAGGAGAAAAGGAGAAGATCTCATCGAACTGAAAAGTGGACATCTCTTCTACTATCGTGGGACAGATACTGGCAGAACTAGTGGTGTTGGATTTATAATAAACAAGAAACTGAAGGATAAAGTTGTAGAAGTTGAAAGTTCCTCTGACAGAGCTGCACGACTTGTTATCCAACTCTCGAAAAGATACCAGGCTCAGATTATTCAAACTTATGCACCCACCACAAGTCATCCTGAAGAAGAAATTGAAGAATTTTATGAGGAAATTTGTCATCTAAATAATAAAGGTAAGCAGCACTTGAAAATAATTATGGGAGATTTCAATGCAAAAATAGGGCAACGGCAACAGAATGAAACTTCAGTAGGTAAATTCGGTCATGGCAACAGAAACCAGCGTGGAAATACTCTCGTTGAGTTTGCAGAGGCAGAAGGGTTTTTCATCTTGAACTCCTTCTTCAAGAAAAAGCCACACAGGAAATGGACATGGAGACATCCAAATGGGACGACAAGTGAAATTGATTTTATTATGTGTAACAAAAAATTCATCATCGAAGACTGCAGTGTGCTAAACAAGTTCAACACAGGTAGTGACCATAGATTGGTGAGATGTAAGATGCACCTCAACACCAAACTTGAACGTGGCAAGCTCATAAGACAAACAAAATCTATTGACATAACCAACCTTAAAAAACACCATAATACCTTCAAGTTAGAACTGAAGAACAGGTTCTCTGCTTTAGAAGGCCTAACATCGGAAGAAGTGGACATCTCTGAAGTTAACAGAAAAATAACCAAAGCTCTTATGGAAACAGCAACAAAATTAGCTGGGTCTAAGAACAAGTTGCATGTGAACAAATTATCAGGAAAAACCAAAATGTTGATGCAAAAAAGAAGAGAGATGAGGACAAATAAAGAAGATGTGACTTCCAAAGTGGAATATATATATATATCGAAAAATGACAAGAGTGGAAGAGTGGAAGACATCATGATCAGAGTTAAATCCCTGAAATGGCAATGGGCTGGACATACTGCCAGAAGGACAGATCATCGATGGACAGCCGAAATTTTAGATTGGATTCCAAGGGACAGGAAAAGACCCAGAAGAAGACCACATGGGAGATGGGTGGATGAAATTCGAAAGTATGCAGGGGTGACATGGAGGAGACTGGCACAAGACAGACCGTTGTGGAGGAAACTTGGGGAGACCTTCGTCCAGCAGTGGATTGATAATGGTTGACAATGATGATGATGATGATGATATATATATATACACTGAGTGGCCAGTTTATTATGACCACCCCATCAGTACTTCGTTGGGCCACCTTTTGCCTTTAATACTGCGTCGATTCTTCGTGGCATGGACTCCACGAGATGTTGATAGGTGGTTTGTGTAATCTGAGACCATGCTTGATGAATTGCACTTTCCAGGAGTGTGAGATTGCAGGGTTGTGGATCCAGCTGTCTGATGGCTCGTTCAACTTCATTCCACAAATTCTCAATGGGGTTGAGATCTGGAGATTGTGGGGGCCACCCAAGCAAAGTAAACTCACCGGCATGTTCCTGAAACCAATCTTGTACAACACGAGCACTATGGCAGGACGCACTATCTTGTTCAAAGTAGCCATCGCCATTGGGATAAACCATCCACATGACAGGATGCACTTGGTCCGCAACGATGTTTAGATATGATGTGCCAGTCAGATGTTGATCAACACGAACTAAAGGGCCCAAAGCATGCCAGGAAAATATTCCCCAACCATAACGTTGCCTCCACCAGCTTGAAGGGTTGTAGCAATGCATTTGGGGTCCATGCTTTCATGCTGTTTCCGCCAAATTCCCACTCGGCCGTCGGCATGGTGCAAGTGAAAACGTGATTCATCGGACCACATAATTTTTTTCCAATTATCGACTGTCCAATCCTTGTGCTTCTGTGCGAACTGGAGATGTTTTCTCTTGTTAACTGCAGACAGCAAAGGTGTTCGAACAGGCTTTCGGCTGCCATATCCCATACGATGCAGTGTACGGCCGAACAGTGCGTGCAGAGATCATTTGAGGGGATCCTTGATTAAGATGGTCTGTAATTTGCTGCACTGTTGCCCTTCTGTTGTCTGTTTCCAGTCTGGACACTCTCCGTTCCGCCCGAGCAGTCACTAGTCGATGACGACCACACGTTGCACGTAGAGACCGAGTTTTTTGGCTAACAGTCCAGTCTTTAAACACTTTAACAACAGCTGCTCTGGAACATTTCACGAATGCGGCGGTCTCGGTGATACTCGCTCCGTGGCTCCGAGCTCCTACAACCATCCCACGTTGAAAGTCCGTCAAATCGCATTTTTTACCCATCTCGTCACCCAAAAACCACTTCTACTACTGTCGCAAGCACTAAGCTTTCTCCTTTTATACTAGCCTCGCCCTCTGGCGGCTACAGCGTGCAGCCATAGCTCATTTGCTTACAACTGTCAGGTGGTCATAATAAAGTGGCCACTCAGTGTATAAGCTGTGTACTATTTGGGGTGTAGCGGCATCCCTCCTCGGCTGTTGGTAATGGTGGTCCCTAAGCTATAGCACCGTTAGACCCGCCGTTAATCCGGCACTGCGTAGTACTATTACGCATGCGCAGCAGTGGAATTATGAATTAAAAAGAAATCAGTGATTAAGATCACACGGGACCAAATGGAGTAAAAGTATAACTGACGCTTCATCTGTAAGAAATAAAGAGTGTTTTTGTCACATATCAAAGTCACATTTCTTCCTGGAAACGTTAAGTGGTGGAGTTCGTCCTCATGGTTAGGGTGGGCAACTTGGGAATAGAGCCTCCCGTGTACGTGACGTGGTGCAGGCAAGTAGGCGCTGTGGTTCGAAAGCCATAGTAAGCCGGTGGTCGCGGAGCAGAGGTCCTTCGCCAAGCCGGTGGTACCGAAGTGCGGACTAAAGCTTAAACACGTCGTTTTCTGAAACTCGTAATTCTTCTGTACTTTGAATGCTTTTCAATGTGGGTGTTTAATCCCTCACGTCCGCTTCTCGGACACAATATACAGGGGCTGGGCAACGAAACTGGAACACATGGGTTTAGGACAAAACAATTTATCAGTAAGGTGTAGGGCATCCTTTGGAGGCCAATACAGCTGCAATTCGTCGTGGGAAGGACCGATACAAGTCCTGTACAGTGGCCAGAGGGATTTGAAGCCATTCCTCTTGTAGAAAAGTGGCTAGTTCATGAAGTCATGCTGGTGAAGGACAACGCTCCCTGACTCATTCGTGCAGAACACCCCAGAGTGGTTCAATAATGTTTAAGTCGGCTGACTGTGCAGGCCATGAAAGATGTTCAACCTCACTTTCGTGCTCAGTAAACCACTCTTCCACCAGTTTGGCTCTGGCAACGGTGCATTATCATCCTGATACACAGCACCACCGTCAAAGTATAATGTTTGAACCATTTGGTGCACCTTGGCAGTGATGTGCCTCTCAAGAACAATCAGCGGGCCGACAAAACTGGGACGATATTGCGGCCCAAACCATCACCGATCCTCCTCCGTACTTCACTGTGGGCAATAAACAGTCCGGGTGGTAAGCCTGTGAAAGATGTCTCCACACGTAAAATCTCCAGTTTGTGGGAAAAACAGTGATGGACGATTCATCGGAAAACAATACACATTTCATATTGTCCAACATCCACGATTTGCGCAGCTAGCATCATTGCAATTGACGTTTGGCATTCACACTGGTGATCCAGGATTTGGCGATAGCAACACGACCGTGAATGTTGACCTGGTGAAGCTCCAGACGAACAGTTTTGATGGAAACAGGTGAGTCGCGGTGCATATGCAACTCTGATGTGAGTTGGGAAGCTGTGGTTTTATATTTTTTGGCAACCATCCGTGTTACGACCCGGACGTCCCTGTCAGACTACTTCCTCTTACCTCGACAGTTACTACTATTGGATGTGGGTCTTTCCTCTTGCCGGTATGCCGACATGACTCCGCGTGGCTCGCAATACACCACAAAGACTCTTGGACACAGATGCACAGGCGAAACGCGCACCAACAATCTGTCCTCTTTGAAACTCGGACATGTCTCCCCTTAAGTTCTGTGGATCACACTTTTTGACGTCCAGCTGTGCTACTGTTCCGCTAAGGCAAATTTCACACTTCGCTCTCGTCGATCGACTGAGGAATAGAGGCCGGCTGGCAACCAGGTAGCGTGTACAGCGGCATGACACGTGGGGTGCTATTTGCGCAGGTGTTTCGGTTTCGTTGTCCACCCCCTGTAGTCTTCACGAGTTGAAAGAAATCAGAAACGATCCTGAGTTCTAGTAAACTACCCTTCAGCTCAGAGCCGGATGAAGGACTTAGTGGGCCCCTAAGATAAGATATTTGAGTGAGCCCCTACGCTAAGACATCTCAGTGGGCCCCAAAAGAACTTTAGACGGGGAATCATTATGAAGTCCGTTAGCCGCCCCGGTGGCGCAGTGGGCTAAGCGATGGCCTCTGATCATTCGTCCGAACGGGGTCCGGGTTCGAATCCCGGTCAGGCATGGATGTTGTGTTTGTCTTACGGCACTGGCTCTCTCTCCTTCCCTGGAACCAGTGACCCTAAATTAGGGACGGGCGACTGCTTATAGCCCATTGAGTTGCTCACGGTGGTCGTTAAACCTCAAAAAAAAAAAAAAAAAAAAAGTCCGTTAAAATACGAAACTGCAGAAATATGCTTCTGATAATTAATACGTAGTGCATTCTTCAAATTGATAAATTATCTGCAGAGTCTTCATAATTAGTCCCTGTATTTTTCCTTGTTCTCATAAGAACATGAATTAAAAGTATAAGATTCCTAAATTTTGCTTTGGATTTTCTAATGAGTTAGCATTATACAGGGTAAACTCCATCAACAAAACAAGAGGAGTGATAGTACACATAAAGACGAACAATACTTGCTTTGGAAGCTAGGGCCGCATTCCACTCCTAGTGCAAGAAAACAGTAAAGTTACATATCCACGTTGAGCCTTCAATAGCGAAAACAGAGACATACGTAATTTATGAGTTGCACAATTCCAATTGCATCAGAGAAAGACTCAAGGGAGCTGCTCAAACTGGCGTCCAAGGGCGTCGTCGCGCAGCCCACACAGGCGAATGAAGGACTGTCGCACCCTCTCGTAGACTCCCGGTGTGTTGTTGATCTTGTCTGCAGCAACAGCGATTCGCGCGACGAGATCTTCCAGGGAATTCACAGGTGTCTCGTACACCAATGTTTTCATGTGACCCCAGAAGAAGAAGTCCAGTGGATTAAGTTTCGGGGAGCGTGGTGGCCAAGCTACAGGTCCACCGCGTCCAATCCACCGCCCGGGATATTTCGCATTTAGGAAGTATTGGGCTTCGGTGGCAAAGTGTGCTGGGGACCCATCATGCATAAACCACATGTCCCTCCGTGTGGTGAGCGGAACATCCTGTAACAGACAGGGAAGCACTTGCTCCAGGAACACACGGTACGCTGCGCCGGTTAGACGTATACATCAATTCTCATGTGTTGTTCGCACGGTAATATCGCTGAACGGGTACGGCTGCGTTTTTAATTGTTTGCTCCTTATTGTCTACACACGTGTTCAGCGCACCTGATTTGCATCTTGTGCTTCTCATGCACTGGTTGGAACTCCGTGTGCCTGCTGGACGTTTCTCGAGCGTGCTGTTTTCTGGCACTAGGAGTGGAATGCGGCCCTAGGTTCCATTGCAAATATTGTTCGTTTTGATGTGTATTATCACCTCTCTTGTTTTGTTGAAGGAGTTTACAATCACTTTATATACTTTTTTAATGCATCTTTTTGTGTTATGCGATGTAAAGCCACAGGGGACGTAGACCATTAAGGATTTCAAGGACAAACTGCGAGTTGTGGACATGCATGGTAGTGAAAAAGCTGAAACTTTTTCAGCTTTTTAACTTTTACCAAGGGTTAAGGTTTCATGTCGTCGTGTACCTGCTGTACACGACGACATGAAACCTTAACCCTTGGTGAGTCACGCCCTTGAAACCTTAACCCTTGTGAGTCACTATCTGAAACTGTCTCACCTGCTGTACACGACGACATGAAACCTTAACCCTTGGTGAGTCACTACCTTGAAATCTGTTTGTCTTCCAGTCTCTATTTCTGACCAAGTGGAAATCATACGAGACAAAAGTAAAATTACTTTACAAACCTCTCTCTCTTTCTCTATCTATTGGGTTGTCGGAAAAGTCGTTACGGAAAAGTCATGACGTATTTTAGCCATGTTTTGCAAAGGTCATTTATCGATAGAAAGAACAAAGATCAATCAATGATAAAAAGCCTGTTTTGTTCGATTACCTTTTGCCATCTGTCAGTGAGCTGCAGAATGCCTCGTTCATAGAAGGACCTGTCTTTCGTGGCGAAAACCTGTACAAGGTGCTGATTTTCAGCCTCATCTGAATTGAACGTTATACAGGGTGATCCATTTAAACCAGTACCATGTGATTTACTTATAACTTTTTTATAAATAACAACAAAATCATACAGTAAGTTGAGAATTATACATGTGGTATTGGAGAATCATTTATCAAAGCAAATGTTGGAATTGTTTTTTTTTTTTTTTTTTTTTTTTTGATTGGAGGTTTAACGACCACCGTGAGCAACTCAATGGGCTATAAGCAGTCGCCCGTCCCTAATTTAGGGTCACTGGTTCCAGGGAAGGGAGAGAGCCAGTGCCGTAAGACAAACACAACATCCATGCCTCACGGGATTCGAACCCGGACCCCTTTGGACGAATGATCAGAGGCCAACGCCTTAGACCACTGCGCCACCGGGGCGGCAATGTTGGAATTGTCCTCCATTTTCTTGTAAACACAGTTGAACATGCCGCACCATATTCAGTGATGTCTCATGTAGAGTACGAGCAGTAACATTGCCAATTTCAGTCGTGATTGTTTCACGCAGTGCATCCAATGGTTTGGGATGGGTTTTGTAAACTCTATCCTTTAAGTTGCCCCACAAAAAAAAGTCAGGGGAAGTTAAGTCCAGAGATCGGGGAGGCCATATGTTTTTTTGAAATTAATCTGTCATCAAAGAAGCTGGTTATGAGTTCCATTGAAACTTTCGATGTGTGACACGTAGCGCCATCCTGCTGAAAGTAGCCCTCTGTCAATTCAATGTCATCAAGTTGTTCCACAAATTCATTGAATATGCGGCAATAAACGTTAGTGTTGGCAGTCTCAGAGAAAAAAAATGAGGCCAATAATTTTAGTAGACGAAACCGCACACCATACACCAACCTTTTGTGAATGCATCGGTGTTTCACACATAACGTGTGGGTTTTCGGCAGCCCAGTATCTGCTGTTTTGCAAATTGACGTAGCCTGACAGATGAAACCAGGCTTCATCCGTAAACCACGTGATAGAGAGAATATCAGATCGCAAATTAAGAAAATTTTGAAACCATTTGCAGTAACTTACTCTCTTTCCCTTGTCCAGTTCCTGCAGCTGATAGATTACGTGCACTTTAAATGGTCGAATATTCGCTTTTTTTGCTGCCCTTTGACAATTTCCGTATGAAAATCCTGTCTGTTGGCTTAATCTGCGCAACGATTTCGTCGGAGTTGAAGTAAATGTTGCCGAACATCGTCCACACGCGTTTGGGGCATCGGAGGGTGATGTCTACCGCTAGCGCTGAGAAGAGAACCGGTTTGCTCCAGTTTTTTTTGCCATCGACAGAATTGTTGACTTGCTTGGCGCTTTTCGAACTCCAAACTCTCTTCGAAATGCTCGTTGCGTTTTGATGACAGAATTGGTTACCCAATACGATTTCACTAAAAAAACACGCTCTGGAACAGAGTACTGCAAGTTTCCGAATGCACGCAAGTGAATGACAACGCAACAACAAACAAATCACGAGCTGAGTTACAGTTACGGTTAACAATCTTCTTTACGGTGGCAGTTTTCATTCTTCAGGAGTTGCTGCTTCTATTGAAAAAGAAGTTCCTTGCGCGATCCCTTGCAAAAATGTAAGGTTTTTTCAGGGTACTGGTTTAAATGGATCACCATGTACCACGCAAGGACTGTTGAAGACAGCGAAACAAGTGGAAGTCTGACGGCGCAAGGTCAGGCGAGTATGCTGGGTGTGGCAACACATCCCACCCAAGCTCCAATAATTTTTGGCGGGTGATCAAATTTGTATGTGGTCTCGCGTTGTCGTGATGGAACAAAACACCCTTATGATGAACGAGCTCTGGACATTTCTGGATAATGGATTCGTTCAAACTGTCCAATTGCCGACAGTACGCATTTGAACTGATTGTTTTGTTCCGTAGTAGGATCTCGAAAAACACGACACCTTTAAAATCCCACCACACTGAGATCAGAACCTTCCGCTGATGAATGTCTGCTTTGGATGTCGTTTGAGGCGAAGAAGCACGTCGGGACCAAGACCGTTTGCGCAGCACATTGTTGTACACAATCCACTTTTCGTCACCAGTTATCAGTCGCTTCAAAAAAGGATCGTTTTCCTCACGTTTAATGAGCATATCGGAGATGTTTATACGCGCCGTCAATTGAGCTTCTTTGAGTTCATGAGGAACCCACACATCGAGCTTGCTTACGTATCCCAGCTTCTTCAGGTGGTCGTCAACGCTTGAATGATGGATGTGCAATGTGTCTACAATCTCTCGTGTCGTGTAACGTGGGTTTGACTCGATCAATGCCTTGATTTGGTCATCAACCTCGGTGGGCCTCCCGAACCGAGGAGCATCGTTGAGGTCAAAATCACCAGCAGGGAATTTTGCGAACCACCGCTGGCACTAACGTTCTTGTACAGCATTATCACCGTACATTTTAAGCAACTTTTTACGAGCTTGACGCGCGTTCTTCCCTTTACAGAAGTAAAACAATAAAATATGGCGAAAATGCAGTTTGGTCTTCCATCTTCAACTTGATGTCAAATCTCCGCAAATCAAACAAATCGCTCACTGTTCCTTTTAGACAGCAGCTAGAACTGGCACCTGTCGAATGCCATAGCGATAACAGAGCTGCGCATGCCTCTAGTACTTCCAAAACCGCCCAACCGCCATCGGGTGCCAAAATACGTCATGACTTTTCCGACAACCCAATATTAATTGCTGAGGTATGCCTCCTGGGACTTTGGTAATGCTGGGACCGAAGGTTGTAACCCCCATAGAACCTTCGTTAAGCTGGCCGTGCTCTAGCTAACATGTTTTCGAAATAAGATATTTTCAGTTAGGATGGTATTCACGTGATATTTATTCTAAAATATCCATCTGATCATATGCTGCTTGGCATTTATGCATCTAGACATATCGGAAATCAACACTTGTGAAAACATTAAATATTACAGGTAGTCGTTGCTTAACTGAAAAAACAAATAAAAAACAAGCACAGCTAATGAAATTTTTCATCTGCTAAATCAGACGTATACAAGGAACATAAAATTATAGTTTTTCTCCCCACCCCCCACCCCAACTACGACTGTGCTTCTTCAGTTGTTCAGATTACAATGGCAATAAGAACGACTAACGGCCAGTTAATATTTGAGTTCAGGAAATGACTGTTGCTATTTGATGATCTGTAAAAACCATTATAGCACATTATATCCCCAGTTTTTATGGAACTACTAGTTAGGACGTTATTTGTAATGTTCTTCAGTCACGCAGGTTCGACATAGCATTGTGCAGTATTGATGGTACATTTACAAGATGTGTTGCCGTTACACCAGCACTGCGATCTTTGAGTACTACCCTGGTTTCACGGATGGTTGCTTCTTTTGATATATATGCTGCTGACGCTTTTTATTTGTTCGAGTATATATATATATATATATATATATATATATATATATATATATTTAACAACAGTAAAGCTGATACTGAAGTACTTTTCTTCCTGGGCGCAACGATCGTTTAGTCATCCCGACAAAAACACCTGTGCTCTCTCAGGGGATGTGACAAGGGGTTTATAAAATCTTGCTACGTCTAAAAGGCTTTGTGTGTTTCTTAACAATAGTGTGAACTGAATTTTTTATCTTTGAAGTTATTTCAACTTTGTCTTTTCTAAGGATGTTTAATTGCGTATTTTTTTTTGGATATTCTTGATTTTAAATGATATGCTATTGAGGCTTTGTGTGAGATAAGGTTTACCTTGTTTTCTCATTGTTCTTTGAGTTTAATATTTTCGCATATACGGTGTAACGTGTTCCTTGTGGTGCACTTCCTATTTTCCCATGTACATCGATGATATGCATGCTTCTGGAAAATATGAATAAAAACCTAATACGTATTCATACTTTAAAAAGCTGTATTCATATTTATATTTTATAGAAATTTATAAGACTATACTTTGATTCGCCCTAAGATGACACTGCAATTTAAGGTACAAGAGCCCACGCACTTACTGAGTCTTAGGGGACGACAGAGAGTTATATTCATCCGCGTCACTCCCCACTGTGCCCTGCTGTTAGCAGCAGTCAATCACTTCCCCATCAACTCATTGGCATCCTTGTCTCCCAAACACTGCATATCTACGCAAGCGTGTGTTGGTTTAATTTTAAAACTTAATTTCTGAAAATAGTTTATTTTTAGATTTGTCTAAAACAACTATACGTATTTCTAGGTAAACAGCTATATAGGACAATATATAGTACTAGATGAAAGCCCGTCAATAATGACGGGGGAAATAAAATTTACAGTACAGAAAGTATTGACATTTATTTAGAGTTTTTGAGTTCCACGTCAACAGATGGCGACGTTGGCTCACAGCTTTCTGAAAATTTCTCAAGCAGTCGGTTATGGAACGAAGGGTTGTCTGTTATGTGTTTTGTAAAACCTTTAGTCGCCATTTCATCAACACTTCCTGAAATACAACATTTTAGTATACACTGACTGTGAACATTGTATCAATTTCCCCTATTCTTTTCCGTGAACTATTTTTGCCGGCTCAAGGCCATGCAGAGCGGCATCATTAATGCTTTCTTGTTCAACTTCATAAAGCATTTTGCATGCGTCAGCAAAAGGATTATTTTGAGACATGAAAGTGCTTAACTCTTGAATCAGACTTGGATTGCACTGGGGGTTTTCCCTAATCCATATTCTTTGATCACCAGCCTGTTCCGGGTCCAATATATACAGTTGAGCAAACTTTCTTTGGTCCCCATTTGCTGGGTGCAAAGCTCCTGCTCGATGGTAAATTTGTCTGTTAATTCGGAAACAACAGGGGCCGAATCCAGGAGGCGGAGCAATGTTAGCTCCCATGGACGCAAACACCAAAGCGCTATTTATTGATCTTGTGTTATCCATGAAAATTTTCGAATGTTGATGCTGTTCTGCCGCAAAATGTTTTGCGTGACAAAATTCGCGAATACTGTCCATGGAACCACAGCTATGAGCGTCTACATTTGGTTTTACAACGTTAACTGCTTCAAGAACAGCTTGGTTTCTAGTTCGTGGATTTCGTCGGAGGATTGTAACACCACGTTCTCTGGCGTAATATTTGCGATTGTGATATGTCTGCAATTTGATGTCGTTCGCGACCTTGTGCGATTTGTTCTGACGTCATGTTTGCAATTCGGTGTCGTTCCCGACTTCCTTCAATTTGCTGAGCGATGACGATTCCGATCGCATTCTCTTTGCACAGCAGACATACTTTCCCGACGGGCCCTTTCTTGCTCTGCCTTTCGTCTTTTTGCTGCTTCCTTCTGGAAAGCTACTTCCTCAGCAGATTTTTTCCGTTTAGGAGGCATATTTGCAGTGTTGTTGTTAAAACTCATGCAAAACAAAGTGGATGTTTTGAGACAAATGAGCCACAATATGAATTAAATGACTTCGAATCGCACACAACAACAACAACAAACAAACAAACAAAACAAACAAAACAAACAAAAAACTCTAACTTCGAACGAAAGAAAAAAAGATGTTAACAAAACATTAAACAGGAACGGTTACGGATAACACAGTTTGAACACCGGAATATAAATCTTTCGTCATTTTCTGTTAAACAGCGTAATAAAGCATATCAAGGGTATATAAATAATAAAAATAATGAATATTTTTTTTCTGTTACATTGTAGGCTACAAAATATAAAATTTATTATTGCTATTATTATTATTTATATGCCCTATATGAAACAGAACCAAAATTCCTGACGTAAAGTTTTCGAATCTTTAAAGAGTTGACCGTGTGACGTAACGCATCTCTGACGTCATGTGAGAATGATTTGGATTAGATGACGTCACAGCAGCAGCTGTGTTCTTTGTTGCTATGACAACAAAACAAAGTCATATACGCGTAGACTGTGCAAGTGTATGTGATGACGTCACCTACACGAAAACACGAAAAACAAAGCGTGACGTCACAAACATTTGTTTCTCGGTTGTTGCTATGACGACTTAAAAAGTGGCACGGAGGAAAATTATATATTAGGAAATAATATATTAGGATGATTCTTATATATAATTTGCTAGAGAATATAATTTTGAGGAAAATTATATACCCTAGCAAATTATATATTAGGATGATTCTGGGCAATTAAGGCGTTGGTTTTCACCAAAAATGTTGGGAACTACTTTTAGTCGCGGCGGTTCAAGTGAAAATGACCATCCGCTTGGAAACATGATCTCACTCGGAGGTACGCGCGGTGATTAGGTTGAATGATGTGACGCCCGGTACCGATAAACGTCTGCATTTGCAGCAATCTGACGCAAAGTCATCCGTCTCTCTTCTAGAACGCTTCCACACACGCCATATTGATGGCTCCTGTTGAAGGCCTTCAACTGCTTTTCTCCTCCCTCAACGCATTACGCTCGATTGTTAATTTTGAACAGCATTCTGACACGCTCCGAACGCACACATCTCGAGGACCATAAACTTCTTGTAGTTGGCGAAGGATCTCCGCTGCCGCTGTTTTTCGTAACCGGAGAAACTAATTTAACGCGCGTACCTCCGCGTGAAACCATGTTTTACAGGCCGATCGGGAGTTCTATAATATACATTGCCTTTTTATTCAAACACCTGTACCAAACAAGACCATCTAGTCAGGAGAATGAAATCTCACGTTGGTGGCACAGATTTACTTATTCCTAATCGTCAGCCATAGGTCATTGGAAGTAACTTATTGACCACCCTACGTCCTTGGGCACCAAGTCTAACGTTGTCACATATTATCTATCTTATAACTGACGTCGACGAATTGAACCCCCCGGTCACATAGCTAGACCAAACAAGTGCATTTCGGCGAATACCTTCCTGCATAATTCTGACCTCCGAGAAAGCTATAAAGCTGCCTACATTCAACAATGAGACACGCTTTATTTATATTATGTCAATGTAAAATACTCTTTAAGAGTAAAGCATATGGATACAGTAATTTGCATGACTGAAGTAAAAAAAAACGGTGTCAATTCCTGCACCAGGAAGATTCAGTATAGCTTGGAAATATTTTCAGAACCATTGGTATAAAATTTGAAATTTTCTTCTCCACGTGGTTCAGTTTTGTATACCAACGTCAGATTTCATTCTCCTGACTAGATGGACTCCTAAGCACAGAATAAATAATGATATATGAAGTGCTTCAGAGTTGAGGCCAGACACTTTTCCGATATCGATATTTCTCTCAAATAACAGAAATATTGTTTTCCGCTATTTCCCGCAATCGTTTTCATTATTCTGCACTCCCAGAAATACAGATCTCAAAACTGTCGTGGCGCAGAAGTCACATTGCATCCAAAATATATAATTCCAGTAATACCTGAACATCATCGATTGTTAAAAAAGCCCGAAACTGCAAGAATCAATAAAATTGATATTTTTTTTATGACTTTGATGTCTTTCGACAGGAAGTCACTTAAAAAAAAAAAAAAACAGTTATTGCCACACTCCAAGACACTGGCGCTAGGAATAAGCACGAAAAACTCAGATTTTCCTTTCTTTTCAAGAAATCGCAGTAACTAATAACGTGGCCGATGCAATTCAATTCACTAAAAAAACAACATTTTTTTATATTTTTTAAAAGATATTCCGAGGTAGTTGATCTCCATTCACTTGAAACAATGCGCAATCAATGTTGCTTACAAGTTCCACTATTTCTCACAGGCGTTGTGTATTGATCAACGCTTTTAAAGACCAAGGAAAAGTAAACTATAATGTAAAAATGATACTTACATACATACTTAGCTTGAACAGTAGCAAGTAGGCATAAAATTTATGCAATATTTCTTGCCAAAATGTATTGACCTGGTACGAACTCATTTACACTACACCTTATTGGTAATATGCAAAGCAGCATGACATTTTGCTTTACAGGTAGTCGAGTTTACGAGAGTGCTTTTAATATGAACAAGTAAAACACACATTATGTACCGAAGACAATTAAAATTGTATCTATATGTTGAAATATAAAATTTTATTAAATACAATAAAAAAAGCCATTTTATATATAATTTTCGTAGTTATTGCGTACGTACAATTTGTGCTCGTAACCATGGCAACAAACTGGTTTTTCACAGCTACTGTGACGTCTTCTCATCCAAAGAACGCTCACATTACGTCAGAGCTGCGTTACATCACACGATAGTCGTTTCAACACCAAATTAGAAAGCGGAGAGCGTTATGTCACGAATATTCGTTCTGTTTTGTCACTCATAAATGACCTACAAGGAAAAAGTGCATGGATTTATAAATAATTAAAAGACGAATTTATTTTTTTCTTCTTTTGTGGCTGCACACATGACAATAAATAAGCAGCGGTACTCAGTTTCTTAAGGACTCAGTCTTTCGACATAGTCTTTAAACACGGAAATATGTCTTCTACAGCTACATGATTCGCAGTCATGAAGACGCGCAAAGAAGGAAAAAATAGGGTGAGCCAGCAGTGATTTTCTAACAGCAGTTCTACCTTAATTCCGCCCATTAGAGTTTTTTCGTATTTTTTTTTTTTTCAATAACCAAATGCCTTTTATTTTAAATTCAGACATGCTTTGAGTGTCCAGAACAGCAGTTTACAGCCTCCTAATGCTCTTACTTTTAAACAGATGCTTTTTCTTTAAAGAGCTACAGTAAAATCTCTGGACAGCGGACACTCTGGGACTACAACAACTATCCGCTATTTGGGAGGTGAGATATTTATCTGGGCCCAACACTTTAGAAGAACTCGACGGTGAGGTAATTCATTTTTACGTTTGCGCGCCTATGTGAAACCCAAATTTACTGGGGATGGGAAGAAATCACATCCTTCTGCTCAGCAGCCAAATACTTTTCCCAATTAAGTTCCGTCGGCGAGGGCTCATTACTGCTACTAACCGTCTTGAGATGTACGTCACCTCCGAGGTAGGTACGTCACAATTGTACTTATTCTGTCGGCAGATGTTTATCGTTCAGTGTCGGCGGGTGGAAGAATTGGCTTTGGTTGAGATCTCCAAGTCAAACTCGGCAAAAGGAAGGTTCTTAAGGTGGCTAATCAAAGAGGATTAAAAGCTTCTAGAACTTCAAGAAGGTATCAAAGCATTGTTTGGTGGATGGAAGAGCTTTTTCGGGCAGCGGATGGTCTAATGTTCAACGTTCGTGGCTGCTACGGAAAAGTCTCAGGATCGATCCCAAGCAGTTACGAACGCTCCAACCATCAAATATCCGCCGTGCGTCGGATGGGCACGTTAAGACGTTGGACCCCAGGTACTGCCCCCTCCCCCGCCCCCACCCGATTATAAATAATGACAACTTCCTCCCCTTTCTATTCTTTTGCGTGTAACTCTCATGTCGGGCACTCTAGCCCGAATTTCTTAGCTTCCTACTTCCAAGGGTTGTTTAAGAACTGGGATCAGACGCTCCATTCCTAAGATCCCCTACATAAATCTCTAAAATCTCTGGAGGGTCTTTTTGCGTTTCGGACACCGTTCGAGTTGAATGAACGTGTGTCGCCTGGAAGCCCTGTCATACGACTGCCGACGAGAGTTACTCGGAGACATACACTAATGAGCCATTCCATTATGACCACCCTCACTCTAGAGAAATGAGTACGTCTGGAGACCGAACGGTGGCGCAGGTGAAGTTCACCGAACAGTATATATACAACCCGAAGACCGGCTTTCGGTTAGTAGAGTGTTCGGAGTCAGAATGGGAAAAGCTGCCAATTTATCGGAATTTGATGAAGGACAAATTGTGATGACACGGCGCCTCGGAAAAGGCGTGGCTTGTTCACGTGCCGCCGTTGTGAGTACGTATCAAAAGTGGTGCACAGATAGCCAAACGATGAACCGTCGTCCAGCCCTGTGTCGTCCGCACCTGATTGATACCAGAGGGGGAGCGGAGACTGTCGCGCATTGTTCACAGCGACCGCAGGGCCACAGCGCGCCAAATCATCCGCAGCTACAACAGTGGTGATCAGGACAATGAGTCACAGCACACAGTTCATCGCAGCTTTCTGCGCATGGGCCTGCGTAGCCGAAGACCCAGCCGGGTCCCCATGCTCACTGCACGTCTTCTTCAACAACGCATGAAATGGGCCCAAGATAATTGAGATTGGACCGTGGATGATTGGAAGAAAGTGGTCTAGTCTGACGTATCAAGATTCCTGGTGTATCACGTAGACGGCCGAGCGCGGATACGACGATTACCAGAGGAGGCTATGGCACCTGGAGTTTTGGCGGAAACAGACCAGCGGCGGCGGTGTTGTGGGCGGAAACAGACCGGAGGCGGCGGTGTTATGCTGTGGGCGATGTTTTCTTGGGGCACTTTAGGCCCCATTATCCCAACAGTACAATCCCTGACAGTTGGTCAGGTATCTGAACATCGTTGCGGTCTAAGTTCACCCATTGATGGCAACTGTGTTCCCTGCTGGTGACGGTCATTACAAACTGGATAATGCGCCATGAAACACTGCCAGAATCGTCAAGAAGTGGTTTGAGGAACATGTAGGTGACTTTCTGTTAATGTCTTGGCCTCCAAATTCACCTCATATGAACCCAATCGAATATTTGTGGTACGACTTGCAAAAGCGGGTTCACGCCAAATCACCACCACATCGAAATGTACGGAAACTGGAGGATCTGTTGTTGACATTATGGTACCATATACCCCAGGATACATATCGCCACCTCTTCGAATCGATGCCTCGCCGAGTGGCCGCTGTTTTACGGACTAAAAGGGGTCCTACAGCTTATTAGGTAGGTTGTGATAATGCAATGGCTCAGCGGTGTATTGCTGGGTGCTTCGTAGCGAAGTGTGGGGGAAAACGTTTAAGCTCGCGTTAAGGACCAGTCGTTGTACGTACATTATGTATAGAGTGGACGTGGCCTCACGAAAGGGATCAGCAGAAGTTTCTCCATTCACTAGCAGAAAGATAAGCACTGGATCTACATTAATCGTGCTTGGAAAATACATTCAATTTCTTTAAGTTTGAGACGTGAGGAGTCTTGACTCTTATTTTATGTGTATGGTACTGTTTTGTCGAAAGAAGTTAAGCTTCCTCAGATACATTGAAAAAAAAAAAAAAAAAAAGAGGAACTGTCGTAGAAAGAACCAACCGAATAAAAAATATGAGTCTCGCTGCAATCCAACACTAATTTATAATTTAGTCCGTACGTCGATTAAATTTTTGCGATTTCTTCATAAATTATTCCATCTCTGCACGAATTTCTTCAGTTTAATAATGAAAAGAATTCCGACGGAGAGTGAAAAGCGTGCTTCACTTTAAAATATTATAGCAGCACTGTATAGCGGATTGTAACTTTTTATTAATTGAACGAATTATTAATTTAATTATGATTATATTAATTTAAGAAATGGGAAGGGGCATTCATAATTCATGCTTCAAATGGCCTACTTGTAGGAGATCTGTTCTAAATAGTTTCCGCAGCCTAGTTCTTTTAACGCAATACTTCTGCTTCATAAACTCTTTAAAAGTCAAACACAGTATATTAGCAGTAATTCCTTTTTTTCTTTCTTTGTTAGTTACTGATAAAATGCTTCGAAACTAGCACCAAAATCTACTCCTGCTGCTGATACGGGTGCCACTTGCTACCAGTCAGTTTGATAAGTTGAGTTTGAAAAATGTGAGTCAGTGTGTATTTTACATACAGTCGTATTTTAAATTCTATGTTCCACCATACTGGAGACAAGAATATCTCATAACTGTTCAACCGTTCGGAACGCAAGACGGGAAAGCTCTTTATGAAATGCTTAACAGCTCAGAAGATACAAAAGTTTGTTGATAAATTTGTTTTATGGCTTGAAGAACGGGAGAAAATGCCACTTGGACAACTAAAAATCGCTCTGATAGAACTGTACTACCACTCAGAGACAAAAGACAATCTTATGTACAATTCTTTTTGTAAAACGGAAACCAACAAATCATTGAAACAATTGCTTAGTGAGTCGAGACATATGGATTTGGGAAAATAATTGCTTAAAAGTTCACACACGTATACGCAGATAACAAAAAATGTTTGACTTCAGTTGAACGATTAAAAAAAGTGTGGACACGAAATCAATGAATGACTTTATCACTTCGACAACAGAAAAGAACGATTTTGATAAAATGATTTCATCACTCAGCGATTAAACACAGTTAAAAAAAATCATTTTGTCACCCTCAGATTAAGAAACAGAATTTATCGATGAAATTGTTTAATTTCTTCGAGTAAACAAAAAAGTACTCAACGTTTTACCGCTCGCAGGACAGAAAAAACCTGCCACTGATAAATTGATATACACTGTCTTAACTCTGAGAGAAAAACAGCTAATTAAAAATAGTTAAATTATCTTACCATGCTGAATAACTCCTCAAACTGCTAAAAGTACCAAGAAAAAACAACAACAAAACAATGCTGACAAAGCTGTTTTGAACGAAAAAAAAAAAAAAACTGCTCAGAAAAATAATAAACTGCTTTTATCGCTGATTGAGTGAACGTACAGTTTTTCATTTATTAATCGTTTTCATTGATCTATGAAATGAAATCAAATAAAAAAAAAAGATAATCTTTGATAAGAATAATAATGATTTAATTGTTTTTATCTCGTGAAGAATCCAAATTTTTTATCGGTAAATTTACTGAGAAAACTGTAGACAGAATCATTTAGTATCACAAAGGTCGATGCCCCAATCGAGACAAAGACTAATTTGAAGTTGTGATTACGTTTATTGGTGTAAATTATGAAAAGAATGGTAAGTCAAATAATATCCGAAAACTTGAAAATTTCATTTGGGGTGTGCGTGTGAGATGGGGTGGGGGGGGGGAGTAAGACTGTTCCACAATGAGACAGGACTCGGCCATATCTGCTTGATTCGGATAGATATGACTCGATTACATCTGCCTCTGAGGCAAATACACGACCAAGACGTGACATTTGCGTGCCAATTTCAGGCGCAATCGTTGCGCACCCGTAGTATCGTTGTATAAGCAACAGCACAGCACAACACAGCACATCAACTCCAGTGCCCACCTTCTCTTCTACGTTTAGCTCTACCTCTAATTCCAATTCATCAGACCTGTAGTTAACTACTCCAAATATATAGCAGTGTTCTATCACGACGCCTTTTGCGACCACAGTAACGATAGCTACAACACGTCAAGAACCCTTATCACTGCTTACTAGAATTTCAGGCGAAAACTTACTAGAATTCTAGAACACGTCGAAGAACTAAATATTTGATGTAGAGATGGGTCTGAAATCATGTCACCGTTACTGAAAAATCACTGTCAGCGTTATGACCAATGACTAAAAAAAAATAGTTCCAAATTCACTGTTAAGGTGTCACAGTTAGCCATGTCACAATTAGGGCAATGCGGCATAAACAAGTCCCAAATCATGTTACCGTGTCACAGTTTTTGGGTTTCCTGTCTTTAGCACATTCTAAAATAAATCTCCTCTCTGTAGAGGAGTTTTACCCTTAGACCTATCGAACACTCAAGAAGAGCTGAGAGAGGTCGTTATCATCTTAATCCCGTCGGGGTGAACGGTGGAAACCCGAAACTTAAGTTTGTACTCGCGGCAAGGCTAATCTGACTATGGAGTGAAACGTACTGACTGCATACTTCCACTGCATAACATACTTAGTTCCAGTCTAAGCACGTAACCGACCTTGAACTGGGACTTAAAAAGTACATAGTTGTTCTAAATTGTGCGTATTTGCATTATGGAGGTCGCAGTTTCGGTCGCATTTCTAAAAATTACATCCATGTTTTGAACGATGTAATTTTCACTTCTGTCTGTAGGTCATGTGAGAGGCTGTGCTGTAATTTTCACTTCTGTCTGTCGGTCATGAGCGCTAGAGAAGCTGTACCTGAAGCAGACGTACTGCTGGTGGAAAGGTGGGCGGACAGTCAAGTGGTTTTGGGGACCACTAGACGTTGCTGCTTTCTTCCTGAGGGATAATCACTGATAGAAGAATCTGCGGGAAGCTTCATTTTGTTCTGCCTCCCACCACGATGGTATACAGGCCTTCAGGATTTATGGGACTGTCTCGACCAATTGCATCTCATTAGTACTGAAAAATCCTGAGATATATTTTCGGTGAAGAGCCTCTCCTAGCTTTCACTCCATAGCCAGGTCAGGTTTGCCCCGAGTACCGTTTTGCTGAATAGGAAAACAACACCGTTTTACTTCTTTTCTTACATTTAGTGCTCAGCTTCTGTGACGATGATTCTCTGCTCTGTTTCTGCTTCGTATCGTATCCGTAACCAACGAAGATTTTGTCACTGTTGCAAGCAAGACGGTGACTCTCTGTTCTGACTTCACAGCTCTGTCGTGAACAGCGATTTTGTCACCGTTTCAAGTCACTGCTTCTTCGGCGGAACTGTAACCGTCGTCACAGTGACAGGAAAAAATCACTGTTAAACCCATCTGATGCCTCTTCTAACTGCAAGCACCATATCAGTAAACTTAAACGTGTCCTGTCTTTCTCAAGGAATCGTTCTACTTTCGAAAGTGCTGAATGCTGACAAATAATCGAACAGTTCCTTTTGCCATTGAACACGAATCGCTTCAAGATAAAAAAGATGAGACTTCCCACGTAACTGCTATGGAACGTATCTCTGAATTGTTTCCAGCACCAGAAATACGGGACTGTAGTTTTTCCGCACAAAGTATTTCTTCAAAATCGCCTTCTTCCTCAAGATCATGGCCCTTTTTCTCAAGATGGCCTCTCGAAACATCTCCTTGAGGCGATATGAAACATAAATCGTAACTTACAAAGTGTGCGTCTATGGCTGCTGGAAACCAAACCTCTTGCTTATAGGCACGACGACCCACTTTACCGCACAGATGACAATTCATTTTACCTCTCACTGGATAAATGGTCATTGCGACTTAGTGACCAGCACTTCACATCAAAAAAGAAAATTAAATATACAGTTGTTTTAACTGTATGCATCACACTGAATGTAACTATTCTCATTATCTGTTCCTACAATGAGCAATTCGGGGTATAATGATACTCCACTACTACAACGAATGTTCCTGTACCGCACCTGCCATGCTTGAGTAGGTTTTTTCTTCAGACTCGTTTAATGCTATGATCTGCAACTTTAATGCTATGATCTGCAACTGATATATGGTCTTGCTTGGTAATTTACGCTTATGACCGATAACATTACGACTATTTACGTGCCGGGAAGCATTTCGTCACGATAACCGCTTACACCCGGTGTGGGATTGACTCCATTAGATCGCGGAAGGTGTTCTTAGGTTTTCTGAACCATGTACACAGAATGACGTCTCGGACTTCAGCGACGGAAGAGGAACTGACACAAACTTGCGATTTTATGCGTTCCACTTCATTCCAATAACGTATTGTGGGACTCATGTCGGCAAAATTTATCGGTCAGGGAGGCAAACGAGACACTTGGACACAATCCTGCACAAGCCGGGCCTGGTGACATGGGGCGTTGTCTTGGTGGAATAGTCCAGTGTCACCATGTAAAGCAACACTTGGTCCGAAGCAATGACTAGCTAGGATTAGGTAGTCTGGGTGTGTTCAACATGGAATAAGGGTATTCAGTGATTTCCACGAGGACAATCCCGATGCCATGCCACCAGCCTGCTCCCGTCTAACAGTACAAGCCGATTCCAGCAGTAAGACCGAATAGAGACCTGTCTATTAGAATGTTGAAGCTGAAATCTGGAATCATTGGACTAGGCAACTGTTTTCCCAGTAGCCCAGTGTCCGTCTGTCAGCATGGGTCCATGAGTGGGCCACCGCTCATTCGAAAGAGCGTCCGCTGGACAGTGTGCACGGAAACGTTTCTCTGTGCTCCCTCGTGTTAGTCCTCTGTTAACTGAGGGATCGTGCGCTGACTGTTTTCCCAGAAACTTCGTGCCGACCAGCGTTGACTTCGACGGTCAATCAGTGGTGGCATTCTCCCATTTCCGGCGCGATGGATGGATGTGTGTTCCTCTTCGCACCACTGCCGTCATAACTTCACTACAGCGGCCATGCTAGAGCCAGCAATGGCGGTTGCTGAGATGGTTCCGTGCCGTTTGAGGACAGGTATAAACTCGTGGCATTAGCGGGCAGTTAAGCGATGAGTAAGAAGCACCCAGCCCTTCCCAGAATTGCTTTAAATGAAGAAATCCGAACTATATGTAAGAGGTGCGCAGCCGTGGCTTATCTACCTGAGGAAGTAATACAAGATGCGTGTTCAAAATAGTATAACTATGCTGAAAATCCAAAATTTCTTGGCGTAGAATACAAATACATTTTTCCAAGCTTTTGGACATCAACCAGATGGCTTTTTCAAGGAAGTGTTGAAATGTTCTACTATCCAGTTTCAGTTAGCCGTCTACCTTCCTTGAAAAAGCTATCTGGTTGATGTGCGAAAGCTTGGAAAGATTTATCTGTATTCTACGCCAAAAAATTTCGGATTTTCAGTATACAGTAGTTATACTATTTTGAGTATAATTTGGTGTACAGTTTCTACTTATTGAAGAAGTTACGTGGTTACATATTATGGCCAAATCTCCAAAAAATTAAAAATTATCCCAATTTCTTGACTATATCGTTGAGCAGTGGCTGGCCAACACAAATATATCTAACAAAATGTGGAATGTTTATAGACAGAGACACAGGGCGAATAACGGCGTAAAGGGTTGGAATTCAAAATTAAAGAAGATTGTAAGCCCAAAACAACCAAATGTGCAATTGCTAGTGAACTTTTTAAAGCAAGAAGCAACGAGTGTTTCCCAGCGTTTGAAAGCTAAAGAATTGGGACAAGTAGGAGAAAAAAAAAAGGGGGGGGGGGGGGGATATACTCAGCTGGACAGACGAATCGAAAATATTATTACGGAGTTCGAGCGCTTAAATGACCTGGGAAAATGCGTGAGAGCCACGTTACCAAAATGCATTAGAAATATATTTCTTTATTTATTTTTAAGGGCTGGGTGTTTCTCACTCATGGCATAAACGTACCGTTCTAGCGCTAATGCCACGATTTCCTACCCGTCCGCAAACGTCACGACACAGCTCCGATGACGTTCCCTGCTTTCCTCGCTCAGATAACAATTTCCTATTAACTCTCCAACAAGTACTTCCCTATCCTCACTTCAGGGGTTGCGTAATGCCAAACGGAATCGTCGTTTGGCAATACGAAGCCTATATCGTCTATACATATTCCGCGACAGTAGATGGCGTCAGTGCAAAGGGCTGTGGGATGCGTCCATTCGTGCAGACAGGGGTGGTCATAATGATGAATCCATGAGTGCATGGCATCTTTGTTTTTCAGTTTTTAATGTAGTTCCTACGTTTCCTTGTAGGGGAAGGGGCTCCTATGTATTAAAGTGAACACATTCGAGTTACCATAATTCCTATACGAGAGAAGCAATGATCACAGTATTTGAGGGTAATTATTAGTAGTTACCCTCATTATCAATATACGTTCCCCAAATTTTGGATTCTAGGCAATTCACGAACACGACTAAAAGTACTAGTGTCTGTGATTCGGAGATCCAAATCCTGTTTGTTCTTGTGGAGAGTACCATATATCTCCCTTTTCAAATAGCCAAAACAGCTGAAATCTCAGGGCTTCATATCCGGTAAATACGGTAGGCGGGGCAACTCCACCCAACCGTTCCGTTCAATGAACAGCCGAACAATCCGGGTTTTGTGCAGCCGCGCGTTGCCGTGTACAATGACACCCATGCCGGGATATGCTTTTCTAGAAATGACTTATTCCTCTGCGATTTCATGGTGATGTTTATGTCATACATCTTCCAAAACGCCAAATCCATGCCGATAACAATAAGATTTTACGTTGATGCAAATTTGCACGGGGTAAAGACGTCGGGTTCAACCCAAGATCGGGACTGATGGCGTTGACTGGATGCAAAAAATTCCATCCAAATTTTACCTAAGCAGAGGAACCATGTGAGCCACCTAACATTGGGATGATACCACGCAAGGTCACTCCGTACAATTTCGTAGCGGAATTCCTTCGGTGTTGTGGTTAGTGTGTGGGGTACCCACGTCGCTAGTTTGCTCATTAAGTCTAAGTATTCCGTTAGCACAGTATAAACCGTTGTGTAAGGGATATATCAGTGGCGTATGGCGACTGAAAATTCATCCAGGTCTAAATATTTTTAAAGTGTACTCAACCTTCTTCCGTACTGTGAAATATAATTTCAGTGGATTGTGTGAGGTTTCCAAACACCACCTGCTGAAATCATACAGAATGAGTTAGGAATTTATATTTATATACACGGTCGAGTCACATTATTGTGACAACCAGCTAATATCCAGAGACACCGCCGTGGTCAGCGCGGACAGCAGCCAGACGGGCTGGGAGTGACTCAATAAGGTGCTGGAAGGTGTTCATAGGAACGTAGAGCTATGCTGACTGCAGTGTATCTGACAGCTGCTGGAGGGTGCGTGGTGGAGGGTCCGTAGAGCGAACAACACGATCGAGGTGGTTCCCACAGATGCTCAATTGGGTTTAAGTCTGGGGAATTAGGGGAACAGGGAAGTACTTTGAAGTCTTCATCGTGCTCTTTCAACCACACTCGGACATTTCTAGCTGTGTGACGCGTCGCATTGTCGTGCTGGAAGATTCCACCCGCCCCAGGGAAGACAACTTGCATTTATGGGTGTATGTGGTCTGCAAGGATGAATTCATAACGAATTCGGTCAATAGTACCTTCCACAGGTATGAGTGGACCCAGAGAATGCCACGAAAACATTACCCAGACCATAACGCTGCCCCCACCAGCTTGTGTACCTCCAGCAATGGTTGAAGAGTGTTTGTTCTCCGATGTTTCTCGCCTTATACGCCAAAGTCCATCCGTTCGATGAAGCAGAAAACGTGACTCATCGGAGAAAGCAATCCTTTGCCAATCAGCGGAGGCCCAAATCCGATACTGCCGTGCAAATGTAAGCCTTTTCTGCAGATGCACCTTCGTTAGCATAGGTGCAGTGACCATCCGTCTACATCGGAGCCCCATACGCAGCAGAGTTCGCTGAACTGTCGTTTTAGACACACTTCCGGTAGCCCCCTGGTTCATTCGGCCAGTGAGTTGTTCCACTGTTGCGTGTCGATCGGCCCTCACGCACCTTCGCAGCCGAAGTTCGCCTCTCACATCGATGGCACGCTGTGCTCCGCAGTTTCCACGTCACTTATTCACAGTGGTGCCATTTATCCAATCACGGTACACTTTGACCACAGCAGCACATGAACAGTTCACAAACTGCGCTGTTTCAGAAACACTGCCACCCTTGGCCCGAAAGCCGATAATCACCCCTTTTTGCAAATCTGATAAATCGCTCCCTTTTATCCATGACAGCAACGAGTGATATGTTTTCAGAATGCCTACACTACACGTGCCTTATATATAATGTATATACAGTGCTGTATAACATAAAATAAAAGTTTAAGTTTCTGCCTTATTTCACTTGTAAAAAAGTGAGTTCGTTTTTTTTTTGCTCGGGGAACTTCTGGTCCTGAACTTTCATTTCAAAATTCTCAATTTCTGAAATGAACTTTCCTCAACAGATAAAACAGTTAAGGCAATTAACCGTTCTTGCCCCATTGTATTACGTAAGCAAGTTTTTGCACGCTTCAAAGAGTTGTAGACTGATTCTTAAGTTTTTGCACCAAGCAAACATTTGATCGATGTGGGCCCAAGTCTTGAACTTATTTTTTTTTCTTCATCCCTTAATAAATTAAAAGGGTGTTCCAATAAAATGCCCAATTTGTTCATTTTAGTTACACGAGCGAATCTAACAGCTTAACTCCACACACGAAAATCAGCTGCTCTCACTGCGGGACGACGCGAAAACAAAATTGTTTGCTGTTAAAACATGAAAGGCAACCAGCACTGAAAAACAGATTTACGCATGCGCAGTTTAGCACGCACCCGCTCATTCGTTACTGTTCTCTGAAGCTTCAACAAAGCGACGAGTTGACTGCAGTCACCTATCCGGAGCACGCGGTATTCAGCCGTGGCCACAATTCTGTGCGCTCTGTAGTTAAAGGATATGGAAGGCTGTAATGTGTTACCTAGTGACTCAACTATTGTAATAGCTCAATGTTGCATTCAGAAAATCTGGGGACTGGTTACTAATACCGATTTTCTTTCGGAATTTTCCCAATTAAAAGAAGAAATAATTTTCTCATTATTTTCACGAGGGGATGCCCATAATGCCCCGACGCCACTGGAATATACGGTCGTATGGAAAGGTCACTAACACTCACCATACAAGACTGCTGTAAGGTATCTTGGATGCGTCGTTTAGCGTCTTTCCCGGAAGTCGAAATCTGTCTAAAGCACAGTGGAGCATCTTTTGGGTGACGTCCTGCCTTCCTAATTATACCAAATAGTGAACCGCCGTTTTCTTGAGGGCATTTTAACCTACTGCTGTCCGCAAAAGACTTTGCACCACACTTTATGAAAACTGCAACAAGACACAAACCTTATAAAAAAAACGCGCTGTTCTTCCGCTGTCACTTATCGTGTCAGCTGCTCCATCGTTATTATTTATAACTTTCACCAGCCGAACTGAGCACGAGGTACGTACTGCGCAGCCGCCTGTGTTGCCAATTACAGTTTTGAAATGTACGACAAAGAAAATATTCGCGTATTTCCCGAGCGACCTAATACACGCAACAGGACCTTCGAGAATCAAACATCACGAAGTTTTCAGCGCAAGCATGTTTTGTTTTTCGTTTTTTTATAAGAACACATTCAATAGCAAACTCTATATCCCGAATCGCCTGTTACGCATTTTTAGTAAATCACTTTGTTCGTTTTTTCAGGGAGTTGCGGTTTGCAATTGTTAGCAAATAAAACTTCCATCATTATGAAAATAAGTTTTTATTGTTTCTTCAGAAAAGAGTTTCAAAATGAGCATCAGTACTTTTCAAGAAATTCAATACAGGGGTGTGAGAAATTGATGATGTAGTTAATACCAGGAAAGTTAAGATCTTTATCTGCAGACCGCTAGTCTTTTTTTCCCTTTCATACTTTTTATTTTCTTTCTTTAAACCACAGCTTCACAAACTGTCCATTAATTTTGTAGGAGAAACAAATAGTGCTCTGGATAATTAAGGTAATTACCTGGAGTCGAGTGGGAAGGGATTTGGTAGAGCCAGACAGGCAATTGATGAAGAAAATAAAAGACCCGATTTTATGCGCAAGATCAGAGCAACAAAGGGACACTGGATGGAAATTTCCCTGGGAGTGATTTTTCTTTATTTTCGGTGTCCGTGGGTTTTTGCCGTTGAATCAGTGAAAGACGAAGAAAGATTGCCATTGTTTATCAACGAACGCTGCCTTAAGTCGGGATGCGGGGATGGAATGGGGGGCGGGAGAGAAAAAGGAGATTGGAAAGCAATCTTTATATTCGTAATGGAGTTGGTTTTTCAAGATGGCCTTTTATTTGATGACTTAAAGTCGCCCGCTCTTCCTAAATTATTCGCAATATAAATGGCGCTCCAAAATTCCCTCAAGAGTCAAAATTGTTTGACAGCTAAGGATATCTTTTGATCCCATTGTTAGTGGAAGATAAATAACGTCTTCGATAATATACTTAGTAAATTATAAAATCTGGACGAAGATGCTATGTGACTGCTCCTCATCGGAAGTACCTAGGTTCGTTTAAAAGAAAATATATTTTCCGACAGTACAAAAATTCGAACGACGGTGAGACGTGTGTGTTTGTGCCATAGACATTAGAATACCATTTGGCAGGAACTTGCAACTGCTGGACAACCGAACCGCCGCTGTAAGTGACGGCTTTGAAAAATGATCGATGCCTAAGAAAGACGAAGTAAAGCTCGTAACGCACACCGGACGATGTCGAACGAATTGCTTTGCAATGACAGCCGTGCTCAGTGTGAATTTCAATGAGCAATATGATCAACCGGTGTCACACAAGGGAAACCAGAAATGGAATCTAACAGTATACCAAGGTATGGCGCAGGGGCGGATTCAGGACTTTCGTGAGGGGATAGAGGAGGGTAAGGGGTGCAGAAACGCAGCGGGAAATTATCCCGTATGGAAATGGAAAATATAAATTAATTCCCAATGATAAAATCGATCGTTGATATCTTCCAATTAACTAACGAAAGTAATGTACTTTTGAGTAATACTTTCTTTCACGAAAAAATATTGAATTTTTTTATTAAAACCTAACAAATCGAAGCTTTTCCTTAGTTACCGAGGGAGGGGCGCCCCTCCCCTCTGAATCCGCCCCTGGTATGGTGGCAGCAATGAAATTACAGCTTCACTCGTTAAAACGTGAGGTGAACCTCACAAAGCTAAGGACATTAATAAGACACACACACACAGGCATATTTATATACAAAAATGCAAATAGCGGTGATGCAGTTCTAAGAAAACGAGTGCCTTAGCAGTGAACGGATTAAGTAAAGACAACCTAGAAGCAATATCCCATTCAATAGGCCATGGGCAATGTCGCCTAACCCAATGAGCTGGGCAGGCATCAAAACCACTTGGATAATTTTTTTATTTTACCAACTTCTCTTACTAATGCAGTAGAAGTTCGAAATTGGATTGGAACCCTTATTTTTTCTAATCCCCCCCCCCATTTTTATCACCGTTCTTTCCGCAATTGATTTTAAATAAAAAAAATAATTAAAAACGTTTCATTAATTTAAATATTAAATTTATAAAAAGTGAGAAGCTCACTTACTTCTGGAATAAAAATACTGGAAATTAGGAAAAGCATGTTTACGCACAAAACAGTTTATTTGCATATCAAAATACCAAGGAGAAGAAGTAACAAAATAACAAGTAAATGCAAAATAATGAGTTCAAATAGAACAAGTACAATGAACTTGGTTACGGTTTGCTGTGATTGGCTGGCGCAGATGTGTTGTCTTGAGAAAGCCTCAACATCTGACTCTCTCTCTGCGTGGGAACATCACTAATCCGCATTCTCGCATTCACTATCTGCTCCTACTTTGCAAGAAGCCTTTGAGAATGAAGAAGCGAATGAGACGAATTTAGAAGGAGGGGGACGGCATTTAAGAAAAGTGTTGTTTTGACTTTTGAGAGCCCGAATTTTATTTCTTTATTATTATTTTTGCAGGTAATTGATTTTAAATTGATGAAAATTAATTAGGTATTTGGAAATTTTAATCTAAAATGCTTACTGCGCGGAAGAAGCTAAGTCGCTGTGTAGCTTAGAGAGAACATTGCCTAAAAGTAGACCTTCAAAATTTTCAAAAGCAATTTAAAATTTGATGCGTTGTTTTTATCATTTCTATTACCAATTACTTTATATCAATTTTCATCGAAGTTGCTTAATTTAAAGATCTGCACGGGCCGGACTTTTTTCTCTTTCATCAGTTAAGTGGAAGTTCCAGGCTTGGGCTTTTTCTCTTTCATCAGTTAACTGGAAAGTTCCGGGATCGGGCTTTTTCTCTTTCATCAGTAAGCTGAAAATTTCCGGGCTCGGGCTATGCTTTTTCTCTTTTATCTGTTAACTGGAAAGATCCGAGCTCGGGTCGGGCCGGGCATGTATTGGAAGGTTTAGCATTTTTGAACCTGGATTTATTATTTAAAAAAAAAAAAAAAAAAAAAAAACCTTTTCGTTTTACAAAACGAAGACCGACTTGTTACATAATAAGATGGCGAAGATCACTGAGTGAAACGAAGGACACAAAGTACATCCGCCACCGGATGCGTTGATTAATTACAGCTGAAACCAATAAGCTGGGATGGGAGTCTGAAATGGGACGGTTTATTTCTTTAAAGGTAGAAATCAAATTCCGTTTCCACATCGTTGGCTTTGGTGACTTAAATACGTGGCTTTTTGCTTTTCACAGATACCGTTTAACAAGAACAATTTTCAGCTACACGAAACCGAAATCAAAACGAGCTTCTGGCGTCATTCCCTGCTACAACGGAGACCAGGAAGCTCGAAGTATTTATTTACCTATTTGGGTAACAAGGGCTACCTTGTTTATACGTAAGCGTACAAGAGGAAAAGCGTTTACATACATAACAGAAGTATGTAGTCAAGTCTAAATCGCATCTGCGGGAGGGAAATCCTACGAGGAATGCTTCGTATCTCTGCGTTACATTCCCTTTACTACCAAGGTAAGAAGGTTCAACAGAGCAGCTTTGTTTCTATACTCGCGGCAAAGCTAACATGATTATGGAATTGAAGGTGCAGAGTGTGTACTTCTACTGCATAACTTAGTTCCAGGAAAGCTCGTATGAACAGCGGCTAAAAATGCAGGGTTGTTTGTTAGCACATAAAAAAAAAAAAAAAAAAAAAAATTAAGGTCTTAGTTTCGGTCACGTTCCTAAAAATACAGATATTCGCCTTTCGGCAACGTTTTGTCACTTGTGTCTGACGGCCATGTGCGTTAGATAGGCAATACTCGGAGGAAATTTGCTGCTGGTAAAACGGAAAGCGGACAGTCAAATGTACTTTTTTTTTTTTTTTTTTTTAAAGGAGGCTAAGCGTTACTCCTTTCTTCCTGGGGGAAAACTTGTTGATAACACAATGAGAGCGAAGTTTACTTTTGTTCTGACTCCCGTCGTAATGTCACTCTCTCCCGCCACAATGGCATTCTCACCTCATTGGTACGGAGAAATACTGAGAAATTATGACATCTTTTTGGTGAATCAGTTTTTTCAGCTTCCAGCCCAATAGTCAGGTTAAATTTTGTTGATAACACAATGAGGGCAAAGTTTCCTTTTGTCCTGACTCTTGTCATAATGTCACTCCCTCCCGCCACAGTGGCATACTCGCCTCTTTGGTACGGAAAAATACTGAGAAACTATTACATATTTTCGGTGAATCGGTCTTTTCAGCTTCCACCCCATAGCCAGGTTAAATTTTGGTGATAACACAATGAGCGCGAAGTTTACTTTTGTTCTGATTCCCGACATAATGTCACTCCCTCCCGCCATAGTAGCATACTGCACCACATTGGTGCTGAGAAATACTGAGAAACCGTGACATCTTTTCGGTGAGTCGGTCTTTTCAGTTTCCACCCCATAATCAGGTTAAGTTTACCCCGAATATACAGCAGTAAGTCTTCAACCTTTTTTGAATCGCGGAGCACATGACAAATGTCAAAGGACTACGTAAAAACCGTGATTCAAAAACCAGAAATTTCAAATGTCGATTCTGTAGCTCAACGTACAAGGAAAATATTAATTCTTTTGCCACTGTGTTAGACGTCTTTCGAAAGAAATGAATGAATATGAGAGAGATAGATAGATAGATAGATAGAGAGAGGGCATTTCATATGGCATTTCATTTATCGACTCACTGTCAGGTCACACCTCATGGCACTTTTTTGACTCAACATTTGATAAAAAAAAGCAACTCTCAGTCGTAGTTTGAAACTTAAGAGCTTGCTCTGAATATTTCAGTAAATTACACAAGATCAACTGATCGTATCAGTTGTACTTAATTTTATTTAGAGGCTAATTGGCGCATTGCGCAGAGAGAAAAGTAAAACATAAAACGTAAAAAAAAAAAAAAAAAACTGAAATGCGTACGGTTCCACAGCACCGGCAGACAGATGGAAAATATTAAAATCACATGGCTTCAGAATTTAAAATTTCTCCAAAACTCTAAGCAGCAATTGTTGCTGGGATGGATAACGCTGTGTTACATATACCGAACATTTCCTCCCCATTACAGTTTGCCATGTTAATAAGGATATTTACGGGAAATTGACAGAGACAAGGAGAAAATATTTCTCAAATTCATTTTTCCTTCATTCGCCGAACCAGTAACTGAAATCTAAAGAACCTTCTCCACCATCTCTGCCCCCCACCCTCTCCCCATAACAAAAGGGGGACTCGCTGAAACGTGCATACAATCCCTTTTCGGAAATTACGAATCTGTTTTGGTCCAACGATGATTAGCGTCCACTCTAGGAAACAAAGCACACGGCTAGTCAGCACACGCTCGCAGACGGAGGTAAATGACAAGTGGATATTACATTTCGGCTAATCAACGGCAACCAACCACCTGTTTCCGACACTCGGTCACTGCGCTGACGCAACAATCCATCCTCCTCTTCCACAATTACATTCCAAATCAAACTCTCGCCCATCTTCATCATCAGGAGCGGGAGGCTCCTCGTCTAATCAGCTTAATTCCGAACCAAACCAGGAACAACAATGCTGGACTACGTAATCTCCACGCCACTCTCTCTGTTCGGTGTGTGTGTGTGTGTGTGTGTGTGTGTGTGTGTGTGCATAGATATACGTGTATCTGGTCAGTATCTAACTATCCATTCATCCACTCGGTGGCAGGAAGGTTAAATCTCCGTCGGTCGGTGCTTATGATGCAACAAAAGTCAACAAGATGATATGTGGGCGCTGGCTGTTGGTAGGGGGAGTGACCCTGTCGCTGTGACCCCGCTCCTTGTTGAGAGCAGTGGCCACGGTAATAGCTTCTCTCCTCTTAGACAAACGCTGGGATGAGATGTTGCGGTAGGAGTCGTCATGATCTTCTTCTCTTCCCCCCACCTCATCACCTTCCCCCTCTCCCAAACGCCATCCTTTATGTCTGAGCTTCCACTCTGAGCATCTTTGTCCTCCTACTCCGATGGATTTCATATCAGCAGCGGGATGATCTTGTATGTTCTCCTTCCATCATCGGAGACCTTTTATCCTCCGTGTAGTAACTTAATTTCCGCCTTTTATGGAGCAGAAAAGAATGAAAGGTCCAATTAAGACATCATCGCATCACGGCTAGGCAGAAGGTTTTTAACGCTTTGTCGGCGCTCAGGGATACCACTAAGCACTCTTTTTATTCCAAGTATCTAAAAGGAATTACCTAGATTTTTATCTTGCAACCTGACATTCATGAATAAAACTTGCACAAAAGACAGTTTTAAATGTTGTCTCAAATAAGCCCTTCCTTGCAATCTCCAAGAGAACTTGTGGACCTAAAACATCATTTATCACCATTCCAAAATGTTTTATTAGAACTCCTTTAAAGCGCAAACAGACATTCATTTACATCAAGTGCCGTACGACGTAATTTTTTTTTTTTTTTTTGCACCGGTAGTCTAGAATTACACAGCCAATAAACCATGGATAGTGCTATCATTCTTGAGGCATTACCTGGAACTAGAGGCCTTAAATTTGGACATGGTATAAATCCTTACAATACATTTTGTTTTTGTTTGTTTGGAGTGTGATCCCCAAATTTCCCAGTGGCGTTTCGAACCCACATCCTTCTGCTCCGGAGCCGAATGCTTTCCCAGTTAAGCTACGCCCGCAAAGGCTGCTCACAGCTACTTCAACCTTGACATGCGCGTCACTTCTGTAGTATGTCACCCCCCCCCCCAGGAAGGCGGGGGCACAAAATCGCAGGTTTCGGGTCAGCCGCAAACCAAGCTTGAAATAACTCTCTGTAGAAGAAGGAATTCTCACTAATTCAAAAAGACGTGCTTTCCCTGGACCCGGTGGCCCTAAAATAGGAACATGTGACTGACTGCTTGTAACCCACTTAGCTGCTCACGGTGGTTAATAGATCTCCAACAACAACAATAAGAACAAAGAGGACATCGGAGTCGTTAAACGGAAGCAGATATAAATAAAATAAATGACAGTGAAAAGGAAAAAAAAAAAAATCGACCTAACTTTCCCACTTCAAGATATCGGAGTCTGAAAAAGTTCTTTAAAGTATCAGATGCAAGAAAGTGCTAACAAGTTCATACTTATCTTTGTATTCTTTTGTTAATTTGTAATTCTTAATAAGCCTGTAGTGGTTGATGATGATGATGATAATTAACACTTAATAAACAAATGATAATAATTGTATACAAATAATTCTTGCGATTCGTAAATATGTCTAAGAAACTTTTATTCTTTTCTTCATTTAATTGCCTGCAAGGGTTGTCCGTTAGATGTGCTATATTTCCAAACTCTCCCGCTTTCGATCATCTCTCGCGCCGTCATGAAATCCCCTGACCTCCCGGTCCACCTAAGACCTTCCCGACCACCCCTGGGGCAATTACCTAGTCGTACTTTTTGTGATCGCTCGCTTCCTAAACCTAGAGACCACTGTCCTTCCGCCTCCTTCTCTTGTATCCAAAAATAAAAAAAATGCCCTTAAGCATATCCTAATGTTCCCCGAGAGAAAGAACCACACCGCTTTCGGTAAGTCTTAAGCCTCAAAGTAAAATGTGAGGGCTAGTGCATCAGTCGGCACCATTGAAATTGAAACCTGAAAAACATCAAAAGAGGAGCGATAGAGTCAATCTCCATTCAACATACAAAGTGCAAATACTACGCATAGACAAAATGTCGTCTTAGTAAATAACCGTGCATCTGGTGTCTAATGGGGTACTGACTCTGAGAAATTTCTCTCACGCTTTGTGGAGACAAAGGAAGTGGAGCACGAGATGGAATAAAAGTTGCATTTTGAGATTTTATATGAAATCCTAAAACCCCGTATAAAATCTCTGTAACAAAAGCATGCCATGATTTTGTCAGTTGGTTTCCTTTACGTGCATCTACGGATCCTTCTCTTTGGAACTCCAAATCTATGGACGCATTACCTTCTCTTTGGAACTTCAAAACTACGGACGCATTACCTTCTCTTTTGAACTCCAAATCTACGGACGCATTACCTCCTCTTTTGGAACACCGAATCCGATAAAGTTATTTTGCATAGGGATTAACGGATCCATGCGCAAGGATTGCCACATTTTCTCCACCTAAAGCATTTTAGCGTGATGTAGCATAAGTATATATACCGTAAGATCACAGTTTAATGTTTTTCGAGGACTAGATAATTATCAATAGTAAATGTCAGAAACAATGGCGTATGCCACTCTAATAACGGCTTCCGATCTCCAAGTCAGTAACGAGGTTTGGTACATGTACTCATGAACACAAAACTTGCAATACCAATTAAGAATAAACTTTGCTACGTCATTTACTGCCGTGAACAGTCCGTGTGTCTTTATTACAAGGGGCATCCTAAAAGTAATTCCACCTCCTTAATGACTTTTGCAATTTTGAATTGATTTTAATGAAACTACCCTGACATGTATGTAACCAATGTGGGAAAATCTTTTTTTCAGAATCGGAAACAAAGATCATGAATGACAGAAAAAAGCAGCAAGTCGTAACTGAATTCCTGGAAAAAGAGGGATGTGAGGTTCCAGAAATCCACAGAAGACTCCTGGCGGTGTATGGAGCTGCCACAATCGATAGCAGTAATGTCCGAAGATGGATTAAGAGGTTTCGAGAGGGAGAAAGTTCAGTGTTGAACAAAAAACGGAGAGGAAGACCCGCAACTGCGGTGACAGATGATAACAGGCAACGAATGAAAGACCTCATCACAGCTGATCATCGTGTCACCATCCAGGAGTTGCAACAATAAACAGTGCTCACTATGTGCAGACATTGAAGAAGCTAAAGGAAGCTATCAAAGGGAAAAGACGTGACATTCCACTTCATACTGTTGTTTTACACCATGATAACGCACGTCCCCACACCTCAATGGAAACTTCAGAAGCCAAAATGGGTTGGACGGTGATGCCCCAACCCCCCTACAGTCCTGATTTGGCTCTCTCAGACTTTTTCTTGTTTGCCTCTTTGAAAAACACCCTGCCACCCCGGTGGCGCAGAGGTCTAAGCGCTGGCTTACGATGATTCGTGCGAGAAGGGTTCGGGTTTGTTTGTCTTATGGCACTGGCTCTAGTCCTTCCCTAGAGTCACTGGCCCTAAATTAGGGACGGGAGACTCCTTATAGCCCACTGAGTTGCTCACGGTGGTCGTTAATCCTTCAATAAAAAAAAATAAAAATCTCACACCTCCTTGGTGGTGAACGTTTAAATGAAGGACAGTCGTTAAGCTGGCTGTGAACTCATGGGTAAAACGACAGCCTCAGGAATTTTTCCAAAATGGATTTTACCAATGGGTTCAAAGATGGTGGAAATGTATAGAAAGTGATGGACAATATCTTTGAATAGGCTAGCATTATTAACAATACTAGACGAAACCCGTCGGAATCGACGTTTTTTTTTTTTTTTTTGAAAAGAATAAACTCATACGAAACAACAAATGTAAACTTTATTTGAAAGACAATATAGCTCAGGTTCGTGATTTTTTCTTTTTTGACTAAAGGTTTAACAACTACTGTGAGCAGCTTAATGGGCTATAAGCAGTCGCCCATCCCTAATTTAGGGTCACTGATTACAGGGAAGGGAGAGAGCCAGAGCCGTAAGACAAACACAACATCCATGCCTCACCGGGATTCGAACCCGGACCCTTCACGAACGAATCACCACCATAAGCCAGCGCTTAGACCACTGCGACACCCGGCCAGGTTCGTGATGAGCATCACGACTGCACCCTTTTTCAGTTGTAAAATGTGAGGCGGAAGTCCACTCAGCTTGATCGTGTGCAAAAATTCAACTGGATAGCGCACTCTTTCACTGTCATCTTCAGTCACAACTGTGTTTGTAAATGTTGTTGGAATGTAATTCGAGTTGCGAATACTCTTCATTCTCTCTTGTCTGAGAAATATAGTTGCGACCCATTAATCGCTCGCGCCTTCCAGTAAGACTCTAACGTTTTATTTATTTGTTTAGTTTTTTCTGCGGGAGAGATATTCTGTTAAGGGTAAGTATGCAATAAAGAATATTTACTTACTTTAGGACTTATCATAGAACACCATGCACACACCAAGTCTGACACTGAACGGAGCGCCTCATGTAGATAAGGGCCGCACGCTTCTCCCATAAACTTTACATGGCAACATTGCCGCCCATGCCACGCCCGAACCGTTGCCCCAATCTCAGTTTTCTCTTCGACTGGCACATCTAAATCGCAAGACCTTCATTTTGATACCTGAACCATATTTTTACGTTCAGCCGTTCTCTCAAAAGAGGTCTCACAGTAAAAAACCCTTATAGAACGATGATATAGATGGCGCAACTCAATGTGTACATTCTAAATATTTTCACTAACAATGGTCAACGGAATGTTTATTTGCATCTTTACATAATGGGAAACGTCTTACCTACGTGAATAAACTGGATCGAATGAATATTGAATTGTATATATACATCACACAGTCCAACGGCATAACGCAATCAGGTAGTGTTCTCTGTTCCGATGAGAACTTTGATACGAATGCCTGCTAAGGTTGCTTTGCGCAACGGTTCGCGCAGAAAAGAGAAGACTTTGGACTATCTCAGTCCCTCCATGCTTTCGCCTTCAACGGCGGGTGAGTCAACCGCACGCTTCTCCCATTGACTTTACATGGGAACTTTGCCGCCCCACAACACCCGAACCGCTGCCCCAATCTCATTTTTCTTTTCGACTGGCACATCTACACGGTAAGACCTTTATTTTGAGACATCAAATATATCTTTACGTTCAGCCGTTCCCTCAAAATGGGACTCACAGTAAAAAACCTCATAAAACAAAATATATATAGATATCCAAGTATTTTGCCACCAAGTTTCACATTTTGGATGCTAGAAATAAAAATCTTATGAGGAACGAGGTATTACTCTCAGGGTGCCCTTTGTATATATAAGCACATACAGTGAGATGCCAGTTAACTAGGCACACGTGCCCTCATACCGTAAATACTCACTCCAACACGTAAGATGATTACGTGAGCGAGATGGGCGACATAAATAAGACTGACTTGCTCGTCTATCATCAGTTAGCGTTCTAGTCAGAGTCGGAGTAGACATAACAAGTGAACTGAATGATTTTGATCGTGCTTAGCAAGGTATATAGTTGGCGTGAGGAGTACCAGTTCGAGAGTCTTCCAAACAACTGTCCTAGGCTTTTCGCTCAAAACCATAGCATGTGTGTTTACCTTGAGTGTACGCCCCGCAAAAGAAAAAAAAATAATAAATAATAGAATCCAGATATTGGCGATCCTATGGACAAAAAACTGCTGGTGGCTCAGAGGGGTCTGAAGAGACTGCAATGGTCGTCGGCAGTTGTAGCCCATTCACAGCACGGTCTAATGCGTGGTGTGTCCGGAAATGACCCTTGGCCGAATTATGCAGTTATTTGTTGAGTTCAACATTCTGCGTCTCATTTGATCCCTGTGGTCAACCAGATGTTTTCGTTCACAGGATCGCCGATTTCTGGAAGTTTTTTGCGTGTTGCATCACTCAGGGTAAAGCCAAGTTGGAAACGGGTCAAACATTTTGGACCCGGACGTCACGTAATTGAACCCGACCCGCACCTGACAAGGAGAATTGGTAATATTGTTACCATTTTTCTGAAAGATGAACATACAGACAGGCAAAGCGACTGTCCTCTCGTCCGTCAACATGGAACAAACTTACCTGCGATGAACGCATTATCAAAATTTCAGTGAAAACCGGCTTATCACCAGGCACAGCCTCTTCACCTACTTACCGAACCTTCACAAAACATCTAAAGCTCTCGCTACTGTTCATCAAATATGCAATTCTTTAAAAACCGGGCTACTTGTAAAACACTTGCATAACTCATTATTTAGTTTCAATTTCCATTTCCTCAACGGCAAAATATCGATAGCTAACTTGCTACCGAAAAATTTTAGGTGATGAAGCAATAAAACAAGTTATAAGCACAGTAGCATGCAAGAACCTGAGATTCAATGGCGTCGAAGTTCCTTAACCTCGGACACAACATATATCAGACTGCTTTAAACTAAGAACACCGTACGTTCGATTACAACAACACTTACTCTATACTGAGTAATATAGACTATTAGCATGACCTTATACTTTCAAGCATTTTCATTGCATTAAATTTAAAATTAAACACAATTTACACGTATATTACGCTAAATCCCTTCCTGGATACAAAACAAGCGAAGTAAAAAAAAAAAAAAAACCATACGCACACCGAACAAAAAATTAATCACTCCTAAAAGAAATGACAGTGGGAAGTTACCGGTTGCACATAGGGCGCCGTGATAGCATTGTTGGAAGATAAATAGCACTGACGTGGTCTACAGGATCATTTCTGTCTCGTGCAGTGGTGAAGAGCAACGTGTGTGTTGAATTTAGTCTGCAATATGGGTCGTAAGACAGACGTTACTGAGTGGCACACGGACACAAAGTGAATGAAGTCGCCCAATTTGTTGGTTTGTCGAAGCGTACTATCCAGCAGGTCTACAAACAGGGGTGCAGTTCGCAGTCAACTGAAAATCGGCAACGTAACTGTGGCCGGAAAACGATTCTCACCAACAGGGACCGCCGCCATGTTTGAAACCTGGTAACTGCAAATCGGTTTCAAACCAGGAAACAATTGCTCCCAACAGTCAATGAAAGTCCACTCCAACCAATTTGCGAAAGGAGATTGCGAAGAGAACTGCATGCGATGGACCTCTTTTAACAGCAAGTCACAAAGTCATCCGTTGTCAATGGGCTCAGAGGCACCAAATGACTCATCCGTTGTCAATGGGCTCAGAGGCACCAAATGACTTTACTGCGGAGGATTGGAAATGAGTAATTTGGTCTGATGAAACTCGTTTTTGTTTGTTCTCCAATGATGGGAGGCGACGAGTGCATCGCAGGCCCAATGAAGCCTTTAATCATGATTGTGTCGAAGGTGTTGTTCAAGCTAGAGGGGGTTCTGTGATGTTTGGGGATGTTTTTCGTACTACGAAATGGGCTCTCTCGTTGCAGTGACGATGAATTTGAACTAACATGCGTAGTTCCGCATTCTGAATGACAAATTGTGTTGCCTTTACCCTACATCTTCAGGAGTAGCATCACATTGCCACTCCTGTCTTCCAAGACGACAATTGCCGTGTGCACAGGGCTAACACTGTGTCTGAGCGGCACGACGAACAATCAGCAACACTCTCGCAACTCGACTGGCCCGCCAAATCCCCAGATTTAAATCCTATTGAAAATTTGTGAGATCATTTGGAACAGAAGGTGAAACGCCGGAATAGACACCCACGCACTCTGGCGGAACTTCGGGACCAATTGACGCACGAGTGGCTGCAAATCGGTGTTCAACACATCCAGAACCTCGTGGAGTCTCTACCACACCTGTTGTCAAGGCAACAGGCGCCGTCACCCGCTACTAGGCTAGCTGTGCAACGGGTGACCTAATTTTTTGTCCGGTATGCTTACATCATTACGGTAACAAGTTTACCATTCCACGAAAGGAATTAAAAAATGCATCAAAACAATATTATTAAACACACGTACTTAATTTTATAATGTAAAAGCTAAAATTGGCTAACACAATCTCATTCCATCACATGCAGGAGAATGACAGATATGTAGTCACCGTGGTGTTACCGATCGCATACCGCAAGGGAAACGTCAGAGGAGCTGTCAGTAACAAGTAAGAAGTTACGCTGATATTTAGCAGTCTTTTTTGTAAAGATTTAATGCAGTAAAAAAAATGATATAAAGGAGTTTCAAATTCAACTCTTCCGGAAGACTTGCCACATGTTTCTATATCGGTTCAGCTGTATTTATAACGGAGTTACCATTTTTCCATCATCACACGAATAAAAAAAGAGAGAGGGAGGGAGACTTCTATCTTATGGACGCCAAGAAATCGCGTAAATGAAATCAATGAGTGTGAGAACGGCAGTTGGTGCTTTGATGAATTTCGTACTTGCGGGGGAGGGAGGTAAGGGGTGTGGAAATTCATGGCTATCATCCACATTTCCCCACGAGCCTATTAATTTCGCGGGACAGGGAGCAACGCAGTTCTAGTGACAGTGGCACGCTTTTATCCTTTCTAATCACGTCGCCGTTGGACGAGAGGATAGCAAGGACTAATTCCTCTAATTAATGGCAGACTTACACACACTCCCTTATCGAAACACAAGCCGCCAGCTCGCGTAATGAGAGAAATACGTTTAGCCGACATCGGCTGTCAGATTACGAGAAAACTACACGCTCTTCGTTCCCAGCTTGTTAAAATCCTGGGTATTGGACGACGGTAGGGCAAGCCGAATAATATATGATTCGCATAAACGGCGTTGCATGTTTCCTTTGGAAGAAAACCCGCCGTTTCCTTGGCGAGGAAACGATCAAGGATCACACCAACACTTCGGAAATATCCGTCCTTAATAATGAAGTTGACAAACGGAAGCCGAAATCTGCAAATGAAAATAATAATTTTGATAGCGAATGTATAAACTAGATAAATCTGCTCATTTCACAAGACGTCCCCGAGAGATTAAAAGGTATGTCTTACGACCGCTGATACTCTGAACAAGCAACATACTACTGATTCGCATACACGACGCTGAAGTCGCACGAGATTCTTACGAGGTGACATTCATAAGTTACGGAAATGTATTGAAAAGTCAAATTTCGCCCAACTGACCTAATTAGCAAAATGCAGTTTTAAAAAGCAATTCGAAACCCTCAACAGTGTGTGTGTGTGTGTGTGCCACGAACTTCCTATAACTTTCGTTCACTATTCGAAAATTCGAAAGCAAGTTGAAAGATTAAAAACGTTTAATCTCAGTGCCAAAAACGCCTGCCAGTACAGCGGGTTTCACGGGAGAGGAATGCCATTTCAAACGTAATAATTTTGGAGAATGCAGTAATTGGCAGAACTCTGCTGGTCTTTCACAAAAGTGCAGCGATATTTTAATCGTGAAAAACACCTGAACCAGGTTTGTGCATCTGATAAAGCCCATTTTCCAAAGGCAGTTTGAAGCTTTTACGAAGATGTTAGGAAACAAAATGTGATACCAATTCTAGGTTTTCTAGTATTCCACACTCAAAAATCGTAAATCTCGTTGTGTATATGCAGATTTGAAACTTTCTCGAACATAACTGACGCAGAAAACAATGGCAGACGACTTGGCAACTTATTCAAGAAGCGCGTTTTAATATGCAGCTCATTTTAGTACACTGTCTCAAGGACCAAGACTTCTGGTGAATGGCTCGCGCTGTTAAGTTATAACTGGAAAGTGACACTATAGACGATAACCAGTGCCTTTAATGCATTGCGACAGAAAGCTGTATCTACCAGGAAAACAAGCTCAAATCAATGGTGGGCCGCCTCGGTGGCGCAGTGGTCTAAGGCGTTGGCCTCTGATCATTCGTCCGTAAGGGGTCCGGGTTCGAATCCCGGTCAGGCATGGATGCTGTGTTTGTCTTACGGCACTGGCTCTCTCCCTTCCCTGGAACCAGTGACCCTAAATTAGGGACGGGCGACTGCTTATAGCCCATTGAGTTGCTCACGGTGGTCGTTAAACCTCCAATCAAAAAAAAAAAAAAAAAAAAATCAATGGGTCTATGCAGCTGAAGGTCCACCCGTAAGTTCACCAGTTTGTGAACAGATGGCCGCCTCCCTGCAGTGGAGGCCATTCCGGTGGTGCAGTGATCTAAGCGCTTGCTTCTTACCATTCGTCTGAGATAAGTCTGGGTTCGAATTCTAGTGAGTATGGATGTTGTATTTGTCTTCCGGCACTTGTTCTCTCCCTTCCAGGAACCAGTGGCTCTAAATTAAGAATGGACGACTGACTGCTTATAGATATAGATCAACGAGTTAAAATTCAAACCACAGGTTTCCATTATTTACCGAAACGATTACAAAAACAACACCGACACAACTGCAGATACTAAAGGATATACAGTGTGTTCGTAAACTATTTTGACAAAAGAAGAGGGGTGATAGTACCCATCAAGACGAACAATATTTACAATGGAACCTAGGGTCGCATTCCACTGTGAGTGTCAGAAAAGAGTAACTTCGAAATACGGTCCAACAAGAACAAGTCGTCACCTCAGACGTCTTCTTTCGTGCCGGAGAAGTAGCACATCGCCAGAACATCACAGTCAAGCATTTACCGTATGCGAATTGTCAGAGAAAAAACGCAGCATCGACAGTTGCAGCTGATTGGCTTATCAAGGTGCAGTAGACACTTCCTGAATGCTACATATCTCGCACGATGGATTGGACGTGGCGGACCTGTGGCATGGCCTCCACGCTCACCGGACTTAAACCCACTGGACTTCTTCTTCTGGGGGCACATGAAATCATTGGCGTACGAGACGCCTGTGGACTCCGTGGAAGATCTCGTCGCGAGAATCACTGTTGCAGCGGACAGGATAAACACGACACCAGGAGTCTTCGAGAGGGTGCGTCAGTCTTTCATTCGCCGGTGTGAATTGTGCAACGGCACCCGTGGCCTCCACTTTAAGCATCTACTTTGAGTCTGTCCCTGACCTGCATAAATGAGATTGTGGAACTTATGATGTCGTTAATTCTCTTTCTTTGCACTGTTGAAAGTTCAACTTGGACATGTAACTTTACTCTTTTCTGACACTCAGAGTGGAATGCGCCCCATTGTAATTATTGTTCGTCTTGATGGGTACTATCACCCCTCTTCTTTTATCAGAACAGTTTACGAACACCCTGCATAGTGGAACTTTATTCGGAATTGGCTACAAGCATTGCCTGCCATGATACCGATATATCACTGCCAAAGATGGTATGAAGGGAAGAGGTGGTCCTCAATATAGAATATGACCACAGTTACCTAACATCGGTGCATGGTTAGCGTCGTCTATCCATACTTCGCACTAGGTTGTTGATGAGTTCTTGCGGCATCATCGCCCATTCTTCCGTCAGTGCTGTCTTTGGACAGTTTCCAGTGTCTGTTGACGTGCCACAATGCGTCTCCTCAGAGCATCCCACACGTGTTCTATGAGATTTAGGTCGGGGGAACGGGCAGTCCAATCCATCCCCTGAATCCCTTCATTTCCAAAGCTCATCAACAGCCACCGTACGATAGGGTGTGACGTCATCGTCTATCAACACGAACTGTGAGCCAATGGCATTTCGGAACAGACGAACATGGGGAAGGATTACTTCATTATAGTAGCGCGTACCGGTTACAGTACCTTCTTCCAGTATCTGGAGCTCCGTACGTTCATTGATCAGAATGCCTCTCCATACGAGAACACCGCGGCATCCATATCTATCTCTTTCATTGATGTTTTCGGGGCTATACCGATGGCCTACTTCACACCAGATTGGCTGTTGCCCAGAATCGCTAGACAGACTAAAGCTACACTCATCAGTAAAGAGTCGTACCCCACTGCTTTGCTGCCCAGTCTTTATGATCTCTAGACCACTGCAAACCGTGTCCCCGGTGAGCAATTGTAAATGGAACACAACATACTGGTCGTCGGGAAAACAGTCCACTTTTGTATAGTCACCTGGCCACTGTAAACGGCAATATTATGCGTCGTGTGCTAATGTTCAGTTGTTTTACAAGGTTACTCGCTGTCTGGTATCGATCTCGCTTGGCCTGTAGAAACAGATAACGTACCTCACTGGGGGTGGTTTTTGGTGGATAACCACCACCGGTCTTTCGCATAGCTGCACCTGCAATCCTGAAGGCAGACCACGCACGCGATACGATGCTATGGGCGATACCGAACTCTTGTGCCATACTCATCACGGTTCACACCTCCTCAAGCCTCCCAATTATTCGACCCTGAGTAAAAGCATCAAGTTATTCTCGATGGACTATTTCGTCGTCTCTAGCACACAACAAATACAATCGAACGTCTGTAACACTTATGCACATCTTCCAGTGATCTCCGTTTAACTGATGCTGCGTGAGCGCATTTTGTTCTCGCGTCATGCTCCATTATTACGCATGTGCTGTTGGCTCCTGTTCCCAGACACGGCTCTGAATCAATTTGTGTTTACAGTAGGTGCTGCTGTTATTTACGCGTTATTTTACTTTTTCGTCGGTTAGTTTTGTAGCCAGTGTATAAAAGAAATCGAAATTCAATCATTGCGTCAGATAATATTCTTCGAACTAGATGTTATTGTCAACAAGTTAGTAAAATCATTTAATGCATTGATTATAATTATGATACGCTTTCTAGCATATCAGAAATCATTACTCAAGTTATAAGGATAATGACTGTGGAATAAATCTCACTCCTGTGCCCTGACCTTTGAATCCATTTCAATGATATTAAACAGAATTAGTTCAGTATACCTCCGGAACAACATACTAAAATTTCGTCGCAATAGAAGCATTTTTAGTCAAGTTATGAGGATAATGGCTGTGGAATAAATCTCGCTCCTGTGCCCTGACCTTTGACCTCTCAGTTTTGTGGGTCTGCCGGGTCGGGGCACATTCCGACAGTCACCTCTCATCTTCCACTTGCCAATCACGTAAGCTACTGTCGATTTTGGGTACTTCAACTAGCTGGATATGTCACGTATGGATCGGCCATTTCTGTAATACCCGACGATTACACCTTTCTCGAAATCAGAGAGCTCCGAACTGCGTGGCATCTTGCATGCGACTGGTTGCGTTGTTGTTTCCCACACGATATTTAACGGCGGCGGCCGTGACGTGTATCAGGACAGCAGATATCGTCGATTGCAGGGGTGTCCAATTACTTGTTGGTAGATAGTATATAAGAAATATTAATTTTAAAATGTTTCTTTTTAAGCCATGTTGTGTTCGGGGTACAAGTTCACCATAAGCACGTAATGCATGAGAAAAACGAATGATGATATAAAATTATAGTGCAATATGCTCTGATCATTCAATCCAGTAAGATAGTTTTTAAGATTTCGTCCTTATGTTTTGCTTTCTTACTCGAATAGAGGTTCACGTGAAAACATCAATTTTTTCACGCAAATCATTTCCTAGTTTGGCAAAGACGAGTCTCTGTTCATAATATTACCATAAACGCGTGTCTACGCATAGTTGTTCATACGCCCTTACCTGTTTTCGGTAACGATGTTATTATTACGAGAATACGGGCAAGAAAAACCATCTCCCAACCCCGAAAACTTGAACTTGATGGGAGCGGGTACGAACACTTATCTGAACTGAAGCGACAGGTGAAGTTCATTTGTTTCAGAGACTTTTCATATTACAAAGAAATGCAATGAGATTTTTTTTTTAATTTTTTTTTGTGTCTGAGGTGACGTCGTTCAAAAGTGGAAACAAAAAAGGCAACAAGGCGCATCATGTCGAATGAAATATTTCTTTTCTCATCTTCCTATAGCCTCGGAATATGAGATTTGGATGTGGCGAATACAGATGTTGAGAGCCAGAAAGAGATTAAATGTAGAATAAGTATGGAGGCGGCTGGAATGCAGAGAGCGGGACGTGGTCCATGTAATTATCCGGCGAAGCAATCTGGGATGAAGAACAAATCTGTGTGTGTGTGTGTGTGTGCGTGTTCGTTCTTTTTTCTTATACATTTTTTTTTTTTATTCTTATGTCTTGTGTCATTTGAGTGAAACAAAACACCGCCGGAGCCACCCTGGAAAGTCCGGCGCAGATGTTCCCATCACTTTTTAACGCGCTCGCGCTTTAAAATAAATTGCATTTTTACATTGTTGAGGAAGCAATTTATTTTTCTTTGCCATTTTTTTAATCCTCCTCCTTCTATGTTTTTTCCCTTCAATTCATGATCTGTCGTTTGTGTTAGTGCTTTAGTCAGTTGTACACCATTTTACATTTTTTTTTCTGGTACTTGCCATGATAACAGCCCACGTGACTTGTGACGACTCCCTTCCTTTCGGACCTGTTCCAGTGAGTATAAGAAAGGGGGTTCCGAAACTAAGACCGATTAGATTAACTCTTCTAACCCGGATGTACGCTAATCAAAATACGTCAGGGCAATTAAACATCTGCCCATCTGTTTTATTTCAACGTGTAACGGTATCAAGATGACAATTTTCAGGGGAAAAGATTTCGTTATCCGCTTATATAATTTCATCTCTCTTTAAACTTCACAAATCAATACAAATCCTGAAAATTCGATCGGTCTGCATTACTTTAAATGCATTATTTCCCTAACCCCAGCGGAAAGCATTTTGTACCGTTTAAAGTAATTTAAAAATCGGAAACCATTATAAAAAGCTACATCTTCCTCATTTAAATTATTTTGACAGCCTTTTTTACGATCGTATTAGTCGTATATTACCACGGCCATCTAGATGTCCATCAGGACTGGGAGATTGCTTCTTGACGTCACGACACGCGGCTAGAACTTCTCAGACAATCGTTGGTTCTGTGTGCGCGGTGACAGAGTCAACCAATGGTGTTAGAAATCTTAGCCGTTTGTCGTGACGTCACAAAGCAATCGTCTAGGCCTAGTGAATAGCCAGATGGCTGTTGTATCACAGTGCCTGCCACAAGAGCTAAGAAGCAAACGCGATCTTAATATCTGTAGCGCACATACGTGTGTAAAATTTCAACTGCTTTTCGTTGTGGGGATACAATAATTACCCTACTAACGAATTTAATTGGAAACGACCGTTTGTTCGTAAGTCGGAAAGTTTTCCCGTCAAACTGACTAATTCCCTATACAGCAAAAACTGCTTGTGAACGTACGAATACAAGTAGAAACTGATAAAAAATACCTGTATAAGCAGTGATCTCCTCCAAAATACTTAAAAAGCAAAAAACTCAAAGAGCTTCTCTGCCTAACAGCTGTTGATTTCATCTGCACAGACCCTTTAGCATGCTTTATATTCTCCCATTCATCGCTTAAAATTGTATGATTCATAGATGTTATTCATGCAGAGTACACGTGCCACGTTCCCGATCTTCTCTCCACCTTTAACCTTCTTAGCGATCTTGCTTTTCAACCTTCGTCGTGAAGCATCGCCTCTTACTGCTGGCACTCCCATCTCCACCAACATTCTCGGGCTTTTCAGACCTGATTCAGGAGTAATACAGCCCAAAATTAAACAAAACCACTGGATGACAAAGATTAGATGCAAATTAACTGGCAGCGGAAACAAGACTGGCGAGGCCACAACAGGTAGCAGCTGTTTGCGAGGGTGCAATGCAATTGTTTACTCGTAAATGAAGTTCTGAGGCGCTGTTTGTAAAAACTTCGTACCAGTAAAGTTACAAATGTATCTTGACAGACAGAATGGCGAGAATACCAGTAGTCCTCGGCTATTGCCGGTGAACACGTAGTGTTGGTTTAATGCGCTAGCCGTCCAGCTATTCGAGGCGAGACATTTTTGAAACTGGCATGTGTCACAGCTGGTCATGTCAGCAGACAGTCGTGAGTCATATTATTTTCTTTGTTCTCTGCATCAGTATGTATTTTAAAACACTGTTTATCGTCCTGGGCAGTTTTCGTAAACACATAGCAGAACAAGCTTCTAGGCAAACTATAAGAGCTCAACTGAATTAAGATCTGGTGACCAAACTGGTCATTCGAATTGAAATTCTGCGTATTTGTTTATGTATTATAGCAAATCATAGCAGCAAAAACATCCCGTCTCTTTTCTTTTTAGCATGCCTTTGGAAATGCAAATCATGTCAAAAAATAATGCGTTTTCCATTTATACTCTTGTCCGTCTATAGACATAAAAACAGTTATTCTGATATGTTCCACTTTATGCGGATATTTTCACATCGGCAGCACAAAAGTACATTTTGTACATGATACATATCTCCGCTTCTAAAATTTAGATAAGGAAAAGACTTAAAAAATTCACTCGACAGCTGTAATTAGGGCCAGAAATTGCGATGCATTTCCCGAGTTTAGCGGAAAAGCCAATATGCGTTTACCCCAACCTGGGATTAGTTTTCTTTAATTTGTGCTTTCGCTTTCCTTTATCCCAAAACTCATTGAATGACCATAAATCTGATTCCGAAAATAAATTTATAGGATTTGCATTTTGACATCAATAAGGCAGCTGTTTCGATGACATATATGCGATCCAATAATTTATAAATTTCCCGACATTAGGTATTCTTTTCGTGGACAATATTTATCAAACATTAAACGAAAATGCTTCCAAATGTTCATGAATAATTTGATGAGCTCGTGTCGTGGCGTCGATCTTCAAGAACCAGAAACATTTAGCAGTTGCACATTAATCAGAATAAATTCGTAATTTATTCTTAACGTGGAATTTATTATGGAATTTGAAAATGGCGATGATTGTATTGTCTCATATTTAATTTATGTGAAAATGTACCAGATATACACAAGCATACTCTGCAATTAATACTTTGTTACAAAAGATATTTAGTTAAACTTCAATGTGTTATCATAAAACTGTTTACATCTTTCTTAGCGTAGGGCTTTCGGATTTAAAGCAATGTTCTAAATGAATTGCAGAATTTTTAAGGATATTTTCTGATACATATTCGTGTTTGCAGTCTTTGAAGGTAAATACTTTGAAGAGCGGCATCCTGAAATAGTTTCCTTGGAACTCTCGTTCCAATAATAGGAGAAAGGTGTAAGAGGAAGCGGCTTCTTTTACATTCAGGTTTCCCTTTAAATTCTCAGAAAAAAAAATGGGTGCGTTGCATAATGGAGCTTAGTGCAGGCACAGTGTCACAAAAAGGCATCTGTCAGCAGAGTTTGCATCACTTTGGCTCCCTGTGCTCTTCAGCTGTGAATAAAAACAATGTGGGAGACAAATCATTTAACACCTGCTCCCTCGGCGTCGCCTTAGCAACCTACTTTCAGCCTTTCATATTTACAAAGACGCCATCGACTTGTCATCTACCGGATCGTCTCATACTGCAACCATCATTGTTTCACTCGCGTACTTCCCGCTTCTTTTTTACCTCTCAACATTTCTCTTTCCTCCCTGTCGTTTTTACTGCCTCTCTCCCCAGCTCTTCCTTAAGCAGTAATCTCCCAATATAAGTGACAAGGATGTCTGAAGGTTGATGAGAATCATCCCGTGCTCCGGTGCCGCAGAATTCTGATCCTACCTGATTGCAGAAAAGAAATGACTAGCTAAAGAAAACCACTTGAGTGAACATCCAGAGAAGAAGTAGTGCCTGGGAGTGCTCTCGCTTTACAGGGAAAAAAAAAAAAGCAAGATTCCCCTTTTTTCCCACTCAAAAGCACGATCCGAAGAGTATGAATTATTATTTGCCATCTTCTGAAGACCAACTCATATGATCCGTGTGTCTGGGTCTGAAAATATTTTCCAACTTGTAATTGTGTGTAGGGTGTATATTCAAATACCAGTGATTAAAAACAAATTTCTAGGTTAAACCTGCAAAACCTAAGACTTTTATTGACAGAGATGAAAGGTCAAATAAACCGCATCAAACACACTAGTAGAAGTTTTTAAGCCAACGCTTTGGAACTTAATGAAAGATGTTTCATTCTCGTCTACAAAAGTCGAACAAATTTGCCCTCCCCCCATCTCTCTCTCTCTCTCACACACACACACACACAAACACATCGATGTTATTACTTCTCACAAAAACAAAATAAAACTTACTAGAAATAGAGCTTTAATGCGACTTACACAAAGTACACTATTATTTGTGAAAATTGTAAGCCCCCCCCCCATGGCGCAGTGGTCTGAGCGATGGCTTCTGATCATCCGTCCGAAAGGGGTCCGGGTTCGAATCCCGGTGAGGCATGGCTGTTGTGTTTGTCTTACGGCACTGGCTCTCTCTCCCTTCCCTGGAGTCAGTGACCCTAAATCAGGGACGGACGACTGCTTATAGACCATTGAGTTGCTCACGGTGGTCGTTAAAGCTCCAATTAAAAAAAAAATAAAAAAAAAATTAATTACAATACCAAGAAGAATCACGCTATTCATATGAAATTAATATCACAGATTATTCATGTTACAGGAGATAACTGATTATTATGCTATTGTCCTGTGGAATAGCCTGCAAAGCTGCTTCTACGCGAGAACACAGTTCATTTGTGGTGACTGGCGGAGGTGTTTAACTCTTAGCTACCATGTCGTAGACATGTTCGATCGTGGACATATCCAGCGAATGTGCAGGCCAGGGAAGAAGAGGTATCTGCCGTACATGGTAGCGATCTTGGTCTTGAACATTCCAGACCACATGTGGCCGAGCCGTGTCCTCCTGGAATATAGCGCAAAACAACTCTGAAGGAAGGGTTTTCACCTCTGCCTCTAAAACATCCCGGATGTAGCGGTGGCAGGAAATGATTTCCTCAATCCGTAATACGCGAGATCGCGAATTGTACCGAATGGCACCCCAAACCATGACGCTTCGCGTTGGGCGGGTATGACGTTGCAAAATGCACGCCGAGAGGTGCCGTTCACCACGATGTCTTCGAACACGTATACGACCATCATGGTTCATCAATTGGAATCGTGACTCGTCAGAAAACACGATATGGTACCATTCAGCGGACCAATGCCTGTGTTCGAGACCCCACTGCAGCCTGAGGGGTCTGTGTTTGAGGGTCAACGAAATCCGCAGCAATGGGTTGCTAGGCACCAGTCCTCTGTTAAGCAGACGACATCGAACTGAGCTGGAGGACAAAGCCTGACCTGTGGCAGTGCTCTACTGCTACACTAACACCGTGGATGTCGCTCTGCGATCGGTCACTGCCGTGCGGTAAAGGTGTCTGTCATTCCGTGCAGTCGTGCGATTTTGCGATCCATACCCCGGATATCTGTGCGTCCGAGCCTCATCATTGTCCACTGACGCAATGTTCTCATCACTGTACTGGTGATTCGTCCCGTACAAGTAAGTGGCAATTTCTCGGTAGGAAAATCCAGTTCCCACATCTCAACAATCCTTACTCGCTCAAAGTCAGTCAGGTGTTCATAATGCGACCTTCTTCGGCGACGGGGCTTAGTGAGACACAAGAAACCCCCTTTTGACTCAATGTTGGCTCTTCACTGATTACAACATCTCGTTTGAGTCAGCTCTTTGACACGATAGTTCAGAGGGCGCTGCTCCGAAACCGCATACGCGTTTTCATTGGCATTTTAATCATTTGCATGTACCAACCTGCTGTATATATCTTGTAAGTTTCAAGCTAATACCAGCAGTCCTTCATGGTGATGCAATTTTCGCAAACAGTAGAGTAAAATATCTCAAGAGTACAATAGCCCAGTATCTTCATGGATAACTTTCTATTTAAAAGCTCAAAGATCCTAACTGTGCCAACTTTCTCCAGGAGCTTTCGAATTTACAGGGTTCCCACTCAAAAGTAATAAAAAAATTACCTGACTTTTCCAGGTGGTTTTCAAAGTTTTCCAGAGTGGCATGTTGCAAAGAATTGTTACATTTCATTCCATTCCATTCATTTTTCTCACCAAAGCACACACCTGTAAATTCTTTACGTAATTTGTCTTTATAAAATTACCTGCTTTTCATTAATAACAACTAACTGTGCACATTATTTTCTGTACCAAAGTTCCATGAACTATTGTGAATACTACCCACACGGAATTTGTAAATACATTCCCATAGAAACAGGTCATATGTAAGAAAAAACCTGTCAGTTGAGTAGTTTCAGTTTTTCTATAACACAATGCAGCTAAGCTTAATGATGGAATGGCTCTGTTCAAGAGAACCAACAGACAAAGTACTTTGATCCATCATTTGGTTAGTTCTCTTGTGAAGTGTTTCTTCAAGCAGGAGCCATTGTGCCTAATTGTTCCATGTTATAACAACTGCCTGCAGAAATTGAACAAAAGCTTAATAACTGGCAATTTTAAAAATTCAATTTTGCATCTTTTTTTAGAGAATAAAGGAAATACTTAATATAACTGAAAGTAAGATCTACCAAACTCCAGGCAGGCAGTAATTGCAAGCAAAAGTTTGAAATCTTGAAAAAATAAGTTTTTTTGGCAAAATAAAGAATCCATTGATTTTTACAAAAAAAAAAAAAAAAAAAAAAGGTAATTTTCTCTGAGTTTTCCCTGACTTTTACAAAAAATGGTAATTTTACCTGAGTTTTTCCTGACTTTTACAAAAAATGGTAATTTTTTTTTCTTTTCCCTGATTTTTGGATCCATTTTCAAATTCCCTGAGAATTCCAGGTTTTCCCTGTTTTCCAGGTTGAGTGGGAACCTTGATTTAGTATTTCAAAAATAATAATAAATTAAAAGAACATGTTATAATCGACAAACATAATTCTTGTGATGTGTGTCGAGGCATACACGTTCATGAAAGCTTGTGATGTTTTAAAGGCTGATTTGTCTTTAGCAAATTACTTGTTGATCAAAATGCTTTGCGTCTAATAACGCACAAAACAGCTACGGTTCGTACGAATACTAACAACTTCCGTCAAACTCCAAGCGGTTTATTCTGAACAAATGTAGAAGCCACACGATTGTGGAACTTGATGTAGCATTAATAGTATGTAGCAGTAATCGCATATAAGCTTTACACACTAATAGCATCTAGCTAACAATAAATAAATTCTCTGGCGATAGTATCAATACAATCTCTTTGCACTTCATGGCGTTTTATTTACTTTTTGACTCATTGTTGGCGTTGAGAAACTGAATTACAAAATTCGGGGACGTCATGAACTGTTCAGAAGAAAAATCAAATGGAGAAGTAACAAAAATTTACATAAGAATCGATACTCAAAAAGACGGTTAAATTAGAAATATGCTCCACAAAGCATACTGTCATCACACAAGTAGAGTTTAACAAATAGCTGCTCCGAGAAACAGCAAATCATCAAATTGAAGAGGAAATGAAAAACGAAAAATAACGAACGACAGGTACAAAAAAGAAAAGGTACAGATTGAAGAAAAAATCAGATTGAATCAGTCTACTTATTTAATTTTTGAACTTATCAAGCTCAATTAACTTCTGAAGTACGTTTTACGGTCAGGCGCAGTTCAAGCCGGAATATTTTGAAGCGGAATGTAAATTTATGGCCAATACAAATTAGGGAAGCCTAATATATACGTAGATATTTATCATTGAGTATGAGTATATAACAAAATGCAAGCACTAAGGGATTATTACTATTTATTTTTCTCTGAACAAGACTGCATGAACACCTAGAACCAGAGAAATTAACAGTGATTAGATGCGAATGTAAAAGTGTTGTTGAATTAATTCCCATTTGAAAAATATTTTGTCGGACCATACAAACAAATATACTGGGCCACCAATTGGTCGTCATTGATATACAGAATAAAAGAATATTTCTGCAGTTTAGAGAAATGAAAGCGCACATCTATTTGGATACAATAACTTTCACTTCGTCTGTGGCTGCTCCTCTTAACGACTAAGAACGAACAATGAAATGGTTTTAGGAAGGGAGTACCTAACCCTCAGAAGCAGGAAGATAGGAGGGTTCGGCAAGGGAATTTAATAGGAAAGTAGTCACACGGAAATGAATTGAGAGAAAGGAGAACGGGGGAGGGAGGGGGGGAGGGGGGGGTTCTCAGAAAGCAGCTTTGAAATGGCAAAGCAAGAGGAGCTTAATATCCACCAGTATCCTCACGTCAAATCTTGTACCACGGCTTCCTCACTCAAATCACTCCCAAAGGAGAGGCGGGGGCTCATATGCGCTACAGCTCGATACTTCAAGCGCTGCGACCTACCTAGGTGATTGTGCCACTCGGTTCCCACAATATTATTCAATCTTAGGCCCACTTCCTCAAGAACATAAGCATCACTAACACTGGTGAAGTAACTGCTAACCAGCCACTGCATTACGCTGATTGCGGCTCATTTGGTAAAGCAGGCCAAGGCAGTCTACTTAGTTTTTAATATGGCAGGAGCATAACGGCACAGCAGTGGTATGATAATATCATTAGCATATTCCAATGTCGCTAGTCATGATATTTAAATTTTGACGAGGAGGTGCTGCTGGCCTCTAACCACTAGTCCAAGAAGGGGTCCGAATCTCGGTGAGGCATGGATGGTGTGTTTGTCTTACGGCACTGGCCCCCGGAACCAGAGGCCCCAACTTAGGAACTGGCGACTGTTTACAGCCCATTGAGTTGCTCATTAAACTCCCAAGCGAACAAAACAAAGTGTTGATTTTTCCATTGGGCCCCAATTAATTTTAAACTTGATGTAAACCCCCCCCACTTTCCTTCTTGGAATTCTGCAGATTTTCTTTGCCTCGTTAAATATGGAATTTCATATTTAATGATGCAGAGAAAATCAGCTGCGAACTGTTCTGGAATGGAGGAATACAAATGGTGGCACACAGGAAGAAATTGCAACAGTGCAGGTAATCCTTGTGTGCTAGTGGAAGAATGTTGATAGATAAGCGATGGGGAGGAAGTATATTAAATGCCCAACAAGCGAGTTGAGCAAAAGACTATTCGCCAACCTAAGGGCAAAAGACTGTTCGCCTTGGGTGTATCGAGTCAGTAGAGTTAAAAATAGGGCAAATACTCCTAGGTAAAAAAAGAATGGGTTTGGTTCACGCACATGTAAGTGGATTTCTGGGAGACAACTGCAGAGAGGGATAAGGGAGTAATGTAATGGGTATGTCACAGCACGGGAAATAGAAGATAACAATTCCTGGAAATGTATACATTCTCTTTTTCTCCCTCCAAGTGATTGTTGCATTGGGTGGATCTGTGCTGCCTTTGCCTTATGTGGGTTGCGTAGTTAAACAGAGGCCGGACTGATGTGGGCTCAAGTTGAATATACTTGAAAGATTTAATTAATTAACTATAGTACTAATGTAGTTAATTATATCTTTCAAGTAGACCCAATTATTATGGATATACACTGAGTGATCGCTGAATTATGACCTCCTATCTAATACTTCGTAGGTCCTCCTTTCGCCCTCACTACAGCAGCTATCCAACGTGGCATCGATTTGATAAGATGCTGGAAGCAGTTGGGAGATATGGCCAACCAAGCTGTATGCAGTGCGGCCTTCAATGCAGGTGATTAGTGCACCCAGACGCCTGATATGCTGTTCCATAGCGTCCCACAAATGCTCTATGGGATTGATATCGGGGGAGTTCGGAGACAAATCCATGTGCTGGAAGTCTGAACTGTGTTCCTCAAATCATTCCTGTACAAGATTGGACCAGTGGCTTGGTGCATCGTTATCTTGGAAGGCACCGTCGGTATTCAGGGAAAAGTGCAACATTACTAGGTTTACAGAGTCAGCAAGCAATTCACAATAGTGGGCACCAGTCATACGTTGCTCCACATGCATCAGAGGTCAAAGTTTCTGCCAGGTAAACATGCGCCACACCATACAATCGCCTCCACGGGCCAGCTTGCACTGTGGAGACAATGCAGAATGGATCCAGTACCTCGTGTTGTTTGCGCCAAATACGTACACGACCGTTCGGTCGTGTACGTATCTCCAAACTGTTCGGTCAGAGGGAAGAGATTCGGTAGCGCCAGGTCGTAAGAAAAAAAAAACCCCTTCCATTTTTTCTCTTTCTGCTCCTTTTAAAATATTTACAGAAACATTAAAATTATATTTACAAAATTTCGGAACACTCACTACATGTGTTCTAGCCTAGTCTTATACGCAGGATCGGCTTACCTATGAATGAAGATAAAGAAAATGGGAAATTTAACAGATTTTTGAGCCGAAAAATATGGTAAACGTATATGCATGTTATCACTTATACACATTTTTACATGGTGAAAATTCTCACCCAAAAATGAATTTAGCAAAGGGTTTCATATGTCCCGAGCTGCCCGTAACAAACGGGCTCTACTATACTCAATTTTCTGCCATTTCTATATTTACACCAGTTATCCGTGAGTTTCTGTTGGTTGGAGAGCATATACAGTGCAGGTACTTACGGTAGTTCTGGACATTTTAGCAGCATTTGGCTCCTGTTTGAAATGACGGAACCGTTAAAAAAAAACTCGTGGATAATTTGCATAAATTGACTAATCTCGGTCGACGACTTGCCGCATTTCTGGCCAAATTTAATGCACTGCATGAAGTTTCATAAGGGAATGAGTTATTCAACTTTCCATGATGAAACGAGTAGGGATGTGTCAGCAGCCGTTCATCGAAACCGCACCCACGCTCTATTCTACTCACCTGGGGCACAAATTAAATATTCATTTGATGCATTTAATTAACCGTTTCGCAGGCAGGTACATGAAAAGGTCTGGTCGCTTTAGCAATCCAAAACTCAATTTCATTACACAGATAGCACGAAATAAGTCACGAATCTGGCAAGCATTAAAAACAAATATTTTTTCGCCTATAGGTAATTTTAAACTATTGCAATAATACATTTTACTTTTCTACAAACCAAAAGTCTCTTTTGCGAATGCAACAATCCAGATCGCGAAATGTTCCTTTAGGCGAATTCCACGAAGTTCGTGATAGTTTGGCAAATGGAATAATTTAATCTGTACATGTTAAGAACTGATATAATGGTATTTGACCATATGTTATTATGGTAATTATTATTCAGATTCATAAATACCTAAAAAATATTGTAGATGAATCCACCTTCACATTACACGTGAATAAAAACTTGATTATTTTGAAGATGACAATCCGTTTTTTGGTGTAATTATGACAAAGATGGGAAGTCAGATATTATTCAAAAACTTGAAAATTTTGTCGTCCTGGAGCGGGAATCGAACCCGCGTCTCGCAGATAGCGCCCGGGTATTACTAACCACTACACCACCCAGAATGACCAAGTCTCAAGTTTCCGATTAATTTGAATATAACCATCACAGGATTCGCTAGTCGAAGCGAACCATGTGAATCGAACATGGAATCGAACCCGCGTCTCCCATACTCGGGCGCTATCTGGGAAGACGCGGGTTCGATTCCCGCCCCAGGACGACGGAATTTTCAAGTTTGCGGATATTATCTGACTTACCATCCTTATCATTATAATTACACCAAAAAGCAGATGGTGATCTTCAAAATTTGTATTATATGGTGTAATCTCGTATTTCATTCATGAAAACGTGATTAGTTTAAAGTGCGACATTATACGTATGCCACAATCAGTAGGGTGTGGTCGTTGCATGTATGTAACGCATGCATTGCATACCCTAATTAAATGCAAAAATTTGTTCTCTGGAAAAAAAGAATTACACGAAGAAAAGCTTTGTGCTGCCATATTTTTTTTTATCGGAAATTTAACCTAAGTACCTGGTTTAGAAGAGTTTCATTTAAAATCAAATTCACATATTTGTGTGTATTTTAGCCGGAATTGAAACAAAACGCGAGTGCGAACCTAACTTCGTATCATCATGCCTGAACTCATGTGAGATTGTACCCGGCTTGCCAGGGATAGTACATTTGATGCGAAATCGGCCGTTGCATTCTGGGCTTGGGCAGACAAATATTTAGAGAGTCGGAGTCCATTCCCTCTCTCTGTCCACAGTGTTTATTCCCACTACTTTCGGGAACTTTGTTAACTGCCGTTGAAAAACGTTTCGAAATGCGAAAGAGAATGTTCAAACAACCAATGGAAAGCTCCATTTCTCTTGACTGTGAGTATCTGCGATCTAGTGCGTAATTTTATATATATATTTTTTTTGATTGAAGGTTTACGACCACCGTGAGCAACTCACAGAACATTTGATGCGAAAACGGCCGTTGCATTCAGGGCTTGGGCACAGACAATAAGCAGTCGTCCGTTCCTAATTTAGGGTCACTGGTTGCAGGGAAGGGAGAGAGCCAGTGCCATAAGACAAACACAACATCTATGCCTCACCGGGATTCGAACCCGGACCCATTTCGGACGAAGATCAGAGGTCATCGCTTAGACCACTGCGCCACCGGGGGGGGGGGACAGTGCGTAACTTCAGAAGGATCCTTTCTTATTCAACATTTCTGTAATATTCCCCGCCTTTCTGAAGCACTGAAATGCTTCAAGATAATTTAAGCAAACTGCAAAAGGGGAATAAGGAAATAGATGATGCAAAATTAATAAGTCTTTTGATTCCCTAAGTTTTATAGAAAAGTCCAAATGTGTAAGCAATAGTACATCAACCTCAAACTTGAGTAACTTAACATTGTCGTTAAGAATACAGGTTAAACATACAAACAAATTAATATTTCAACGCTTATATTTACCAAACAGACAAGATTTGTAGTGTTCTAAATCACCAAAGCTGTTTTGTTGTCCACGTTTATTATTTTGCAATGAAACTGTTTACCCTTTCCTAAAAAAATAATAGTAAAAACTCAAAAATTGTAAAAATTCCGACTTAAAGCAGTATAACTATACCAGTAATCCGTATTTATCGGAGTAAAACAAAGATAAAAGGTTCCAAGTTTCGCAGATCAACCAGATGCCTCTTTCATTGAAGGTGGACCCCCAGAAAGTAAAGTCTTTCCGCCTGGTTGTTTCCAAATCATAATCATCTCCCCGTAATTAGCCGATATGGAAAGCTTAAGTCTCAAAAAAATGTGACACAAAAAAGCATCGGATTTTCCGAAGTGGGCCTGAATTCACTCAAAGAAACATATCCCACCCGTTTTCTTTTTGTTAAGCAAAAAAATTAATTAATCATTTTTTACTCTTCCTCCTTAAGCAGTAAAACAATCTGCAAATTGTTCAAAGCTTCGCACGAACTTGGTGTGGATATACGCTTGAAGGAACTAATACGTTGTGCCATTAAATTGTGCGAATAAAAACCTATTCACGTTATACACGAAAAGACAAGACATATTATATGAAAAAAACATAATAATCGAAAAAGTTCTGATAATTTTGATATCGAAGCCTATATTTTAAGACAAAGCAACGGAAAAATAAAAACAAATCGCAGGATGGAATTCCGCTACAAATGACGTATTTTCCTTTTTTTTTTTTTTTTTTTTTTAATTTTTTGCATGCCTACACATAACGCCCACGGCACGCCACTGGACACAATATATAATCCTTTCTTTCACACTAATGATTAAGACGCTATAAAAACGTTTTCTACACAATAAATTCACTCCATCCTACAGGTAAAGGTAACCCAGTTTGATCTTCAGGAAACGTAGACTTCACATTAAATAGGACACATTAAGTATCGTAGTTCTGTGAACCGTAGGAAATGCCAAAGCCCGAGCTTAAAAAGTCTTAAACATACTCTGCGGCTTCTGAATATCATCGCGCGCACAGATAGTAAAATAAAAATGACGTGCTTTCGTTTACAGCTCAGAATGCCGCCATTATAAACTGAATGGACAAATTATTATAAAACACCTATCTAATAACGTGTTACTCCACCTGTAGCCCTCGCAACAGTAGCCAGACGTCTTGGTAAGGACACAACCAGGTGTTGAAAACACGGAGGTGGTATTGCCACCCAGGAAGCGAGGACCGCCTGTCTTAGAGAATTCGTAGCTGCCGGTGGTGGTTGGCGGGTTCGAATAGATATCTCCTATTCGTTATACAAACCATCAATGGGGTTGAGGTCCGGTGATCGAGGGGGCCATTCGTGTGTAGTAAAGTCACTTGAGTGTTCCTGGGGACAATTGGTCTTCACTCGGGAAGTATGCAGTCAGGCGTTGTCCTGTTGAGAGGTGGCGTCATGGCGCGGAAAGAGATCGTTACAAACAGGTGTAGATGGTCGGCAAGAATGTATGCACGCATACCTTGTGTCGGTGACAGAGGTCTCGACGGGTGTGACGGGACCGAAGGAAGCCCATGTAAGCGCACTCTAAACTGTTGCACCGTCTTCACTTGTTTGTATGACCCTAACCTGGCTGCGTCCATCGCTTCGTGTGGTTTACGCCACACACGCACCTTCCCATCTGCGTGGTAGAGTTAAAACCGTGATTCGTCAGACCAGATGACGTGTTTCCAGTTCTCCGCACTCCGGTTGCGACAAGTCTTTGCAAAGTGCAGCCTAATTCACCTCGAGATTCAATTGAACAATTACGGCCACATTTCTCCCGTCGGCTGATAATTTTGCTGTATTTCGCGTAGCATTGGTGTACAAGTGCGACGGTCTGACGAGGAAATGCCAACAGCTCAGCAGTTGCTGTGATTAAACAACCGACCTTCCTCGCAGTTTCTATCTGGTCATGGTCAATCTCACTTACGTCGCTGCTTTTACCAACGATTTCTTTTCCGTGACTAGTTTTCAATGCGTAAAGACTTGTTCTATTTACAGGAATAGCCAGTTTAGGCGTTCCACGAGCCTGGACGCGTTACTTCTGCTCCTCATATTGTTTGTTATCGGGGTGTGTACAATAATTTTCCCATTCAGTGTAGCACTGTGTTGAAACACATCATTAACATGTGATGAAACTATTAACATGCGTTTTAAACACAGGCATATACACTCATTGTCATAAAAATCCGCGCACTAAGGAGGCGTCGGATTGAAATGAGATTTTAGTAGTGAAATGGTACATACCAAGGACAGAAGTGATTGCAATATCACAGCACCAGAACGATTTCCCTCGGACATACGGTACACATTCCGATCTGAGTTAGTACCGCGTCGGACCGCCTCGTACTCGGATACATGCGGTGATACGGTCTGGCGTGGAGTCAAAGAGACGTCGTATGTTATCCTGGTACAGATTGACCCACATTTCTTGCAACTGATGCTCTAAATTACAAACACTGGGACATGGAGAAAGCTGGCGTCCCATCTGGTCCCATAAGTGCTCGGTGGGCGAGAGATCAGGCGATCTGGCAGGCCACGGAAGCGTTGAAGCATGACGTAGACAGTCCTGAAAAAACCAAGCCGTGTGCGGACACTCGTTTTCTTGTTGGAAAATGGCTCCAGGCCGCCCCGCCAGGAAAGGCAGCACATGTTCCCGCAGGATCTCCTGTACGTGGCGCTGGGTTGTCAACGTCCCTCGGATCACTGCGAGGAAGTCCGGCTGTCACACGCGATGGCTCCCCAGACCATCACGCCTGCAGTTCGGGACGTGTACCGCTGTACAGTGAGGCTGGGATTGTAGCGCTCAGCTGCGGTCCTCCACACTCTGTCACGGTGGTCGTCCGTTCCCATACAGAAGTGGGAGTCGTCGCTGAACACTATACGTCGCCAGTCCGTAGCATTCCACGTTGCTCGCTGCTGACACCACTGCAATCGACCCTGACGATGGTCAGGTGTTAATGGCAGAAAACGTAAGGGCCGTAGAGAGTGCAGATTCGTCTCTGCCAGGCGTCTGGAAATGGTTCTGGCGGACACAGGAGTTCCTTGTACAGCCGCCACATGTCTCTGGATATTGGACAAGGACGTCGTTGCATCTGTGCGTGCCGCTCTCACGATCTCACGGTTCTCTCTGCTGGTGGTGTGTCTGGGTCGTCCAGAGCCAGTCCACCGTGTCTGGGTGCCTTCTCGTGTCCATTGCCCCCAACACGATCGCACCGTACTGTCCGACCGGCCTAAATGGCGGCCGATTCCGCGCGCCGGCCACGCTGCCTCTCGCATCCCGACGATACCGCCTCGTTTAAACTCCGTCAGTTGCCCATACGCACATCGACGAAGGCTCCTCGGCATGTCTATCGCTCAGGGATTTCACCTGACTCTTACCGTGCACTTCGACACGAATGCGGAGCCCCTGCGCGAGGCCTTATAAGCCCCAAGGATTGCGATTGCAGCGCCGGTCTTGGACGCGTGGGCATGCGGAATCGCACGAAACTTTAATCATTTGCATGTCTGCCCTCCCCGTAGTGATTCGCCGAGTTACGGTTTAATCGCACGGTTTTTTCTTGGTGCGCGGATTGTTATGACAATGAGTGTAATACGCATTTTCCCTGAAAACGTAGTGTTTGCACATCTGTCGATGAACTCGGCCGGCAAACAGATTTACTGTACAGCGGATCCATCTCGCTCTAATTGAAGAAATTTCTGTGTCACAGAGCGTAACGCCTGAAATCTACTGCTACACATATTATTATATTTTACCCCCGGTATCCTTAGAATTATAGATTTAGACAGACATACCTTCATTTGAGACACACACACACACACACACACACACACACACACAGAGGTACAGATAGAGAGAGAGACACACACACATACACACTCACACAGAGGTAGAGAGAGAGAGAGAGACAGACACACACATACACACTCACACAGAGGTAGAGAGAGAGAGAGAGAGACAGACACACACATACACACTCACACAGAGGTAGAGAGAGAGAGAGAGACAGACACACACTCACACACACACATACAGAGATAGATAGATAGATAGATAGATAGAGAGAGAGAGAGAGAGAGAGAGAGAGAGAGAGAGAGAGAGAGAGAGATTCTTCTGCCAAGTGAAAATAGTTAAGAATTGGAATACGGCAGTCTGATTGGAAAAAGCAATAGAATAGGAAAGAGATCAATGAAACATAGGTTTCTCCCTCCCTACGTTTCTTTGCTCTCGCGTCATGGCGAAGAAAGATAGTCATTACCTCAAGAAACATAGGGTTACCCCACCATTACCGATATCTCATGTTGCTGTAGTGTCAGTTCCATGAAATACAATCATGCCATAAGATTATGATCATCTACTTAACAGCTAGCCGGACGACGCCTTTCCCCGCTATGAACGCTTAACACCGCGTGGCATCGACACCAGTATACTCCAAGTCATCCTAAAGTCTACTGTTGTTAAAGGTAGAAAAGCCAGACCACAGCCTCTCCGTGGAACGCAAGAACGGTATCAATCTACGTCACACTGTACTCCTGCTGTATTCTTCTGTCATTTAACCTTAACATTAAAAAAACCGCTCTGACCTTTTGAAAATTTGTTTTAGATCGCAATTTTTCTTTAAAAACTGCTGAGCAAACAAAAATGAATTCTATGCAGTAATTATATTGTTTTTCGGATACGGACTACTTTTCGTAGCGGAGGTAGCAGAGTGGTACACCATTAGGTTGACTCGGAGTATGGACAGTGGAAAGAGTATGATCAGGTACACTGTACCAGTTGTACATAATGACGTCCTGGAGATCGACACTTACATAGATCTGTGATTGCAGCGTACCACAAATGTTTCATGGGATTCAAGTAGGAAGAATCTCGCCCTCTAGGGAGCATACAAAACGCTTGGCCAAGATTCCTGAACCATTCCTACACAATGCGCACTCTGTGACATGAGTGAAAGAGTCCACAGCTATCCTGACACAGGGTCCTATGTAGGGCAACACGTGGTCCGAAACGATGCCTACGCAGAATTTAGCGGTGAGTGTGTATTCTCCGGGGGTGAGGAGACCCAGTGATGTCCACTAGAACAATCGCCATACCATGGTCTCTCTGCTGTCAGCCTGCTCCTTCCACTTGCGCAGTTCCGTTGCAACTGTTCACCCGGAGTTGTCGAATACGGACTCGCCCATCGACACCCAGGAGCTGGAACCGTGACTCGTTGCATAAGCCGACTCTTTTGCACTTGTTCAATATCCAGTTGCAGCGCTCCAACGCCCCCTGCGGCCGAAACTGTTGATAACTGATGATGAATATGGGAACATGAACGGGCCACCGACTCCATAAACTCATCTACAAGAGTGTCCGCTGGACTGAGTGCTCGGAAACGTTTCTTTATGCGCCGTCCTCTTTTCCTGATGGCTTGAATCAACCGGTGTTCACCTCGGCAATCAACCACTGGTGGCCTCCCATTTCCGGAACAGTGGGTGGATATATGTTCCTCTACAGATCATTCCCGCAAACAGCGAAAAATGCCTGCGTCTGCTGAGATGCCAGCTCCCACGTTTCTCGAGCCAATAATCATTCCTTGTTCATGACACCACAAGTCCTTTCCTCTCCCCAATGCACGGGCTTTTTACTGCGAAACTGACACACCCTGACATCTATATATACATTCCGCGCAGATCGCTGAAGTCAGTTGCATGCGCAGAATCGTCTTATGGGGTACGGTAAGCGTAAATATAGGAGCGGTGGTGTTGAGCACATTTTTAGTGCAGTGTATGCGCACTAAAATGCAAATTCTTTACCATTGATTTTGAAATACGGTGAAGTTCCAACACTCTACCGCCGGAAGAAATTAATAGCGATCATTCACTCTGCAATACAGACGCAGTTATTTTTGTTTCCACTTATCGTTTTAGAATTCTAGATAAGAAGGTTTGTGCGTGCGTGTGCGCCTGCGCTTGTGAGTGTTTGTCTATCAATGTTGGTAGTAAACAAGCTTTTAATAATACAGGGTGTAGTCATCCATTTATACTTGTTCAGCAGGTGAAAATACCGATCACTGCGTTCACTCACATAACACGCTCTTTAAATTAAGAGATAGACGTGGAACTGATTCAAGAATAAAATAATTGGGATATTAAAAATGACAGACGCATTCTTGTAAGAAGTTCTTCGGAACACCAAGAAATCTCGCTGATCTTCACTGCGAATCTGCTTGGCTTCAGCGTGTTAGGGAAAGCAGGGAGTTCGGGGGACTGAAATTAATTCCTTTCATATTCTAGCTACGTTCCTCTCGGGAAATTTCATTTCCTTTAATTTAAGGTCCTAGTAATCGAGTTTTAATACTTCCTCGGCATACACGTTATGAATAAAACTTATTTCCGGTGCGCGAGAATTACCTGCATATCAAAATCATTGATGTAATGCAAGCAAATCGAAAAACTCAATCAATAAATATCTACCGGAAAAAGAATATGGCGGAAATAAGTTTGGATGAAAATTTCCGACTTGCGGTGTATTATTTATAGCATTTCCGCCTCTTTTTTTTTTTTTTTTTTTTTTTTTTTTTTTTCACTCATCAGCCGTAAACAAAATGTAGGTTAACTCGTGCCGGAATCAGCATACTTAATTAACATCTCCGACAAGCCACGAAGAAGAGCAAAAACTCCTTGTACTCCTCTTGATCGTGAAGACGTGACGCTGTTGCTTCTTATCATCCTCGGGCGATTCCGCCGCAGCTGAGGCCTTCACCTCTGCTCTTATCCTCTTACGTTACTTGTTTCGGACCGTTCGACACTTTTCTAATCTAGTTTACATGTTGGCGCGTGTCAGAAAACTAAAAAAGAAACATCACTTCTAAGGGAGAAGAGGTGCTTTCATTTGATTAAAGATGAAGCTGACGTACCTCATATCGCCACCCGCCGACAGTAGGCGGAGGACTGCGTGGCTACTTCGCTCCGTCACTCTCGTCCAATGAAAATACATCTACTAATTCCGTGAACGTGACGTGTTTTGCATTCGCTGTGGAGGTGTATTATTCTGTTTGCCTCGTGGCCAAAATTAAATAAGATCTAGTCATTTCGTTGGATTTTTTTTTTTTTAGTTTTTAGTCTGCTGCTATTTTTTAACATATCCACGGTCTCTAAGTTTTTCTCATGGTTTAACTGTTTGGAAGAGAATATTGGACATTATATTATTTTTAAAAAGATGGCGCAGTAAGATGCACGTTAATGTTATTAATATCATCTATCAAAATGCAAGCACAAAGTCCAACACGTATAAATATTGGAAAGACAGTGAGACAGGGTGACACCATGCCTTCTAAGGTCTTCAATTCCACAATATCTTTCAATCTGTGAACTGGAAAGACAAGGGAATAAAGATTAATACAGTTGGTTTACCCACCTTTGTTTTGCTAACGACATAGTCATTTATTCAAGTAACCTCTCAAACAGGGTCGGAGCGAGCCTTAAAATTAAGCCCCATGAGTTCGAAGTTCCCTAATTGCACTCAATAGTTTCCTTTCCCAAACCTCCGTAACAGAAGAGGGTCGTTCAAAAGTCGCACTTCTGAATTTTGTCATAATTATACTATGAATGTGGAAATTAGGTATATATCCAAGAGCCAACAATGATAAATACCAAGTAAAACGTAAAAAATATGTGAACGCTGACAAAGCAGCATTCCACAAAAATGTAGAATTAAAAACTGAACCAGCACAGCACAGAACAAATCAATATCAAATTGTAAACGTAACAATAGGAAGATGCTTTCGATGTAGGACTTGGAAAAATTCCGTTCAAGGTTAAAGGCTCAGTGGGAGCTTTCTGCGACAGAGCACAGACGACTACACTCCGAGTCAACCTAAGAATGTACCACTATTTAAATTACAGAACAGCTACCTCCGCTAAGAAAAATAATTCCTAACGCTTAAATCGAAAAGCAGCAGAATTATTGCTCATGATAAATTTTTGTTAGCTCAGCAGTTCATCGGAAAAAACATTGCTATATAAAACAAATTTTCCAAAAGTCAGAGCGTTTTTGGAAATAAATTTTATATGAGAAGTTACTAAATCAAGAGCCTCGCACTTTCGTTTCAGCTGGGAAGTAACTTGAAGAAGGGAGAAGCGGTGGAAGACTTCTTCCAACATTCACCACATAGAGACGATAAACTGACAATCGAGGAAACTCTAGGGGAAGGTTACTTGAAAGGCAGTAGGGGAAGAAGTTCAAACCCCAATATATCCCCATTCACAATCCCCACTGCTTGTGTGATGTGTAAGGGATTAATTAGTGCGAGAGTAATTGCTTGACAAAACGAAAACAGCAGGAATGCACTACAACGCGGATTGATACTGTTTTGTGTTCCACGGAGAGGTCGTGATAAGGCTCCCGCATTTAACATCCCTAATGCGAACTCAGAAAGCTCACGGAAGTTAGGAACATTGGTGCACCCACAGAGGGGACTTAAGCCCCTTCCAGGGCGATTAAGAACGACGTACGTCACAAATTAAACATTAAAAAATATTATTTTACGTGTTCAAAAAATTAGATAGTGTCTGACTATTACATAGTGTCTTTTTCCCAAAGCCATAAAGAGATTAAGAGCGACGTACGTCACAAATTAAACATGCAAAAATATTATTTTATATGTTAAAAATATTACATAGTGTTTTTTCCAAAGCCATAAAGAGATTAAGAGCAACGTACATCACAAATTAAACATTCAAAAATATTATTTTATGTGTTCAAAAAATTACATAGTGTCTGACTATTACATGGTGTCTTCTTCCCAAAGCCCCAAAAAGATTAAGTGCGACGTACGTCACAAATTAAACATTCAAACATATTATTTTACGTGTTCAAAAAATTACATAGTCTCTTCTCCCCAAAGAGATTAAGAGCAACGTACATCAGAAATTAAACATTCAACGATATTATTTTATGTGTTCAAAAAATTACATAGTGTCTGACTATTACATGGTGTCTTCTTCCCAAAGCCCCAAAAAGATTAAGTGCGACGTACGTCACAAACTAAACATTCAAAAATATTATTTTACGTGTTCAAAAAATTACATAGTGTCTTCTCCCCAAAGAGATTAAGAGCAACGTACATCACAAATTAAACATTCAAAAATATTATTTTATGTGTTCAAAAAATTACATAGCGTCTGACTATTACATGGTGTCTTATTCCCAAAGCCCCAAAAAGATTAAGTGCGACGTACGTCACAAATTAAACATTCAAAAATATTATTTTAAAAATATTACTACAAAGTTACCAGTTGCACCCCGATTTCCATTTTAATGGACGTTTGTGTGCAATTATTTAAGTGAAACTAAAGAGCGTAAATTTTCTATTATTTTTTTAAAATTTACACGTATGTAAATTACGTTTTTGGATGTTCGGTTTTGTAACCTACAATTTCTTAATTATTATTTCAGATAGCTTTTACAATCTACAAATTATAACCACCCTGGGAGTCGAGTGATCTGAGGTGTGGGCTTTTAAGATTGCTGTAATTTGTAATCCCATGAGCTATCTACAGAGATATAGTTATGAGGCTTCAGGTTCTTTTCCGAGTTTGGCCCAGCCCACAATCCATCATAATGTAAGCATTATAATTTGAGATGACCACGGGCCCGGGGTATGACAAAAAGCACGGAAACGGATCTGGGCTTGGGCGGGCATATCAAATCTTTGACTAAACCCGGGCCGTTCGCCAACAGTAATAAAGTCTGATTTCGACCGATCACTATACTTTCTTATTCTGTAGATATAAGAAAATAAAAAGGGGAGAGGCGGAGTAGGGAAGGGGGAGGATAAGAAGGGAAAGGTGTTGAAGACGTAAAGGTACAGGGCGATCCTGTATTTTTTCTGCGTGTTCTTTATTTGGATAGTAGACACAAAACAAAACGTCCTAAAAAAGAGTCGAGTACGGGCACTGAGAAATTTACGTTTTCTTTTTCGAAAGTTTGTATGAAATGAATGCGGGAAGTTTTAAGTACTCGTCTATATGGCCGGATTATGTCATGTTGCGGTCCGAGGCCTTCAGAAAACTTTTCTTATTTCCGTAAGTTATTCCGCTATCAATTATCATCAGTGAAAAATTATAAGGCAATTAATTTAGTTTGGGAGAGGGGAGATGCTATCAGAAAGAAATCGTTGTGCCGCGATTATTATTGCTATAAAACCATAGATAGTTTGATTATTGTTAACTCACTTTATGATATTTACCTAATTAGCGGCTTGTATATGTGAATTGTATTTTTTTTCAAATTGCCGGGCAACTGAAACAAATATCAATTGCTTTTAACTAAATATTTTAAGGGTTATAAATAAAACAATATGACAACATTAAATTATAATTAGGAATATTTATTTTTCTTTAATTCAGAAAGAATTTTTTTATTATTATTATGATAGGAACAAAACTTTTAAATATGCTTTGTTCATACCATAACAACGAAAACATTACACTTTATATCACAAGCTTTCTTTGTCTGAACAAAGCCTATAATATAAAGTATTCATATTTACCTTTAAGTGGCAGAAATGCCGGAGAGTAAATTTTTTCTTTCGTAATTTTAAAGGATGGTGTGGGCCAGAAAGTAGTTCCTTTCATTGCCCTTGCATTCGTCCTTGAGAAACTACAATAACACAAGTGTTGTTGTTCGAAGGCACTTTAGAAGCAATCGGCAGAAGAAAGAAAGCAAAAGAAGAGAGAATCCTTCTGCAAAGATGTCTGGACCAAATTTTCGAACAACAAAACTTTTTAACGCTCAAAGCATAAAAAAAAATTCTGGCTTGTTAATTGCAAAACGTATTTTATAACCGTGTGAAAAGTAAGCATATCTAAGGAACAAAACTTATTTTTAAAGATATCGGTGGAAATCCGAGGTTGCGGACCCGGGCTTCAGGCCCAAAGCCCCCTCCGCCCCTGGTCTTCCCAGAAGATGAAATAAATCGCCAAATTATGTTGTCCGGGCATATGTTGCACTGAAATATTTCACGACGATTTCTGTTAATTACAACTGTTAATCAATTTGAATATGTCTTAAAGCCTCTCTACCTAATTTTCCTCCATCACGTTTGTGCATGGAAATGAATGTTTTCATCTTTAAAACCAATATCTCAGCGTTTAACTGCGTTTTTTTTTTTTTATTAACGCGGTTTCGCTTTATTCATGACAGGTAAAATCACAGCGTATGTATGCGACTGCGTATTTCTTTCAAAAGTAAAAAGGAATATAAAAGGAATATAACTAACTAACTTACAATACATTTATTTCCCTTATGGATCTTAATTCGGTTAATAAGTTCCAACGAGACATAAAATGGATTTCTGAAGTTTTATTGACGACTCAAAATAACTAAATAATTTCAGAGTCTCACCGAAACCAATCTCAAGATGAGACACCCCGACCCCCTCCCCTTCCGTCAGGTTTGGTTGCTTTTATCTCAGCTCCTGACGATTTATTTCTCGCTTTCCAAGAGTTCGTCGAAAATCTGGCCTCTTAGCCCCATTTGGAGACTATGTGGCTAGATCTGTCGCACTGAAAGCGTATAAATCCTAGAAACGGTTTTTGGACGGGGCTCTGTGGCACTTTAGAATGCATCCATTAGTGTTAAGTGCTGTCTGAAACCCACGAGCCCTTTTTCCCCCAACTGCTAATGTTGCCCCAGGGAACGAGTTAAACACACATTCCTGGACGCCCCATCAGAGCCTTAAGCGCCCAAAACTGTCGAGCGATTTGATATGTCAGCAAATAGTGTTAAACTCTCTCCCATGATGCTCACGGGAGATTCCGGTTCGCTAAATTGGGTGCATAAATCGTATGTAAATCCAAACCGTTGATAGATTTCGGGCATGGGAATCGAAAGAAAAGAATCCAAAAGTTCAATAAAGTTTATCGGCGAAACAAATTCCTGCGGAGTCACACCGGTGAACCGATCAACATATCTATTTGTTTCTTACTACCTGAGAATCGTTTTGTTTCAGACATGCACGATTTCATCGCATTCCGTTTTCTCGGATACCGCTGGCATTCGAGGAATACCGCGCACGCATTTCTTTTATCTCTTTTCTTATCTTCCTCAAGAGATATAACTTTTTCTCATGTTACATACGAATAACTTTGTTAACGTAAAAATCTCCACGAAAACACACACACACACACACACACACACACACACACACACACACACACACACATATATTATGAAAAAGCCTTTGATTCGGTGAAACCATCAGCAGTTACAATGGCTTTGAAATCCTGCGGTATTGAAGATGCATACATAAGTATTATTAATAACGTCTATGAAAATGCAAGTGCAAAGATTCGGCTGTTTGAAAATACAACACACATAAAAATTGGAAAAGGAGTGAGACAAGGTGACACCATATCTCAGAAGCTCCTTAATGCCACATTTGAAAATGTATTTCAATCATTGAACAGGGAAAACAAAGGGATAAAGATTAATGGAGATTATCTAACTCACCTTCGTTTTGCTGACGACGTAGTCATTTTTGCAACACCTATCAGAGCTGCAGAATATGATCCAGGAATTTGCTGACAAGAGTAAAGAAGTGGGATTAAAAATGAACTTTCAGAAGACAAAAGTGATTTACAATGATTTTACAAGAAATGAAGATTTATCGATTGATGGGGAAAAGCCGGAGATAACCAATACCTACATTTATCTTGGACAGCAGATATCAAGTGAGAGTCACATTGATGAAGAAATTAACCGTCGTATAAAACTTGCCTGGAGAGCGTTTGGAAGAAATAGTATAATTTTCAAGAGCAATATGCCATTATGTCTTAAATGAAAAGTGTTTGATCAATGCATCCTTCCAGTGCTTACATATGGTGCAGAGACGTGGACCTTAACTATAAGAGACATACAAAGGCTGCAGACAACTCAAAGCAGCATGGAGAGGTGCATGCTTGGGGTAACCAGGAGAGATAAGAAGAGTAACTCGTGGATCAGAAAAATGACAAGAGTGGAAGACATCATGATCAGGGTAAAATCCCTGAAATGGCAATGGGCTGGACATATTGCCAGAAGCACAGACCATCGATGGACAGCCGAAATTTTAGACTGGATTCCAAGGGACAGGAAAAGACAAGAAGACCACACGGGAGATGGGGTGGATGAAATTCGAAAGTATGCGGGAGTAACATGGAGGAGACTGGCACAAGACAGACCGTTGTGGAAGAAACTTGAGACCTTCGTCCAGCAGGGGATTAATAATGGTTGACAATGATGATGATATATAAATGTAAACACAGGCCTTGCCAACTCTTCATAAAAGATCTTAAGCATCATTAATCCGTCTGTCTGTTTACATACAGTGCTAAAAAAAAAAAAAAAAACAAGCTAGTACGCTGGTATTCTTAGTAGATAATTTAGACTATGCACCTCCAGCGCATGCCAAAATCTTTGTAAGTGTGAAATAAAACGAGTGATTCGACAGCATACATTTATTTACATACAGCACATATGTATTTATTCCCGTCACTTACGACCAACCCGAGCATACAAAGTGGAATTATGTCATAACAGCAAACAATAAGGTTTACTAATTCCTGACATTGCGCGGTACTTAGGTAGGTGGATTAATGAATGTCATTGTCGTAAAACCAATGCAAGAAGTGTGATGTACCTGCCAGCAGGACGCACACGACATAAAGGCAGATAGTAGTCAGAACAAACGTCCGCGTAGCTCAATTGGTAGAGTGACTTATTCCGGAATGAGGGGATCCGGGTTCGAATCCTGGCGTGGACAGAAATGAAGGAGAAATTAACTTCGTTATAGAAGATATTAAAGCCATTTTAATTAATACTTCACCAAGGTAAGTCTTTTCAGTCTACCTCAGGAGACAGTGCGTACAAGATGATCACACTAGTTGTTTTATTGTGGACCGCTGAGTGCGAGATTCGGTCCTCTTAGTCAAAGGGAATGGATTTGTATTCCTTGATTTGGTTTTATATGAATTCCCAGGGTTTTGCATCTAGTCTAGGTATAGCCTGCAATATGTGTCACTGAAATCTTACAATGTGTTACACATCTTGATCAGAGTTGAGGTAAACGCAAAGATAATTTATTATGTGTGTAATTTCCGTTTGCATTTAGCTCCGAATGATATATGCAAGAATGTAGTTATAATGATCATCCTCAGAATTTTCACTTCAAATTTAAGCCTAGCACTAAAGATTTAAGTATTCAGAAAAAGCAGTATAGCTATATACTTTTTCAAGGAAACAATTGTAGCAGTAGCTAGCTACTTTTAAAAATATATATATATGTTGCATTTAAACCTTGTCTTTAAGTACATTTACAGTTTATGAATTGAAATTTGCAGATGGCAAATCAAAATTGAGCAACTGATGCAATTAAAACTAGGAGATGAAACAATCAGAAAGGAATGAACTTGTGTTGTTAAAAGAAGTCTGTCAAAAGTAAACAGCATTCTGAGCGTCTATCATCTGAATATCCGCCTTGCTTCGGACGATCACGTTGAGCCGACGGACCCCGGTTATTGTCCCCTGATTATAAATTACGCGCGTCTGTTCCATCCCCTGCTTCACTCTCTCTGCCCACTAGAGCTGAGTTCGGGCTCAATTTTTGGAACCCGAGCCCTTTCGAGCCCGTGGTATATCAACCCGAGTCCACCCGAGCCCGGTCCCGAACGAGCCCGAAAACTGGCTAAGCTGTTTAACCATTAATGAAAAACATCTCCTTTTCCACACTTCCACTCTCTCCTCCTCCTGCAATTAACCAATGTATTTCTCAAATGGAGAGTGGGGAAGGGACTTCTATCTATTTTTACAGTGTAACTGTACGATTTTCTTTGGGCGTTCGTTTCCACCTGAACGCTTCGGGCTGCCGGGCATCCAAAATGATCGGGCGTTGCTGAAATTGTATCTTGCCTAAATAATGCAAATATTATCACCCCATATTAGGCTGCAATATGCACGTTACTACACAGAATTAGCGGGGAGCTACAGCGTGGAGATAAGGGGTAAATTATTGTCGGCATGCTATCAACTATTCAATATCTATAGTTCTTGAATAAGCTTTTTCTTCTCTGCAGAAACACACTAATGCGAGGCTTATGGCATTTTCTACCCAAGCCCGAAATAAATAGGGCTCCATCTCTAATGCCCGCTCCCTAATCACAACTTGTTGCCGAATAAGTCCCTTTACCAACTATAAAGTGTCTCATTTGGTAAATCATATAAAATCACATTTTTATAAAAAAATTCTCTCGCTCTTCCTCTCTCTAAGAGCCCGAGTCCGAGCCGCAGTAAATATTCTACAGCCCAGGCCCGATTCGAGCCCGGGTGTACTCTCCCCGAACCCACTGGGTGTACTTTGACGTTGTGTGACGTCAGTCGCGCCTGCGACGCACGGTAGTGGCTACGTCTGCTGTTGTCTCTCTGTTAACTTATCCTATCGTGAAGCGCTAGATTATTACACCTACCTACTTCCGCTTCCACCTCCTGCCTTTTGGGCAGGAGGTACAAGCGTAGTTTGCTTGGAGTCTAAACCTCCGTCCGTAGAACGAAGCCCTATTCAGGGCACGTGCTCAGGGCCCGACCTTTGAGAGCTCCCCTTTCCCCCCAAATATGGTTATATATTACTTGCTTTGCATTAAACTGATTCGCAGTGTTCATCCATTGAATGAAGTTATAATGGTAATTTCAGAACTATACGTTTAACACACGGAAATGACAATTATAATTTTCGAAAATAAATGGAACTTTATATTATTGACAAATGAATGCCTTAATCTGACAATAATAACTATGTAACTGTCTTCATGCACTCAACACAAGATGCCGGGGACCCGCCCTGAAAGACTCTTGCCCAGGGCCCCAAACTGCCTAAGTCAGTCCCTCTACAGTGTACATGAATGGTTGTTGATAATAAATAAATGAATACATCGCTCTTTCCACGCTCCAGAAACACATAACAACCGAAAAATTGTTTATCAGCCGCCGCCGTCGAATTGAACCACGGAACTCTCGATAACTAGCCGAGCGCGTTAACTTTACACAGAACTATACGTTTTTTAATGGTTGTTGAGTTGAGTCTTTCGTGATGCTCACTGGCTGACGGGCAGGGTACTGTCATTCACAGAGCATTAAATGAGATAATAGAATTTTGTCAGGACGCGGAGGGGGGGGGGCGAGTTTTGAAATTCACCTTCAAAATAAAAGTTAACGAAAAATAGAAAAAACATCAAATCATTTTTTCCTAATGCAGGTTAATGTACTTTTTATTAAATTAACTTACATTTTTTCCCAAGTCGCATTTAAACAAAAAAATAAAATAATGAAACACTTGAGGGGGGCCCTTTGGACCCTTTCAAAACGCTCCTGGTTGGTAGATACGGTAGAACGCAGCTCTGTTTGAAACTAGAAAACAATAACTGTGGGCGATAAGCAATGTGTGTGTCGTGCAATTGGCGGAAGTGGTCTTAGGTGCTGGCCGCCTGACCATTCGTTCGAAATGGGCCCGGGTCAGTGAGACATGGACGTTATGCTTGTCTAATGGCGCTGGATCTATCCCTTCCCTAGAACCAGAGGCCCTAAATAAATCACGGGTGACTACTTATAACCTTAACAGTTTTTATGCCGTTAACCCCCCCCCCCCCCAAAAAAAAACACGAAAAAAAAAAAAAACCCTGAAGATTTCGAAATGCAGCGAGCCACAACTAAATACCTTCTATTGCAGCTAATAGCGATCAGAAAGCGAAACCACTTATGTAAATTTCATTCGATCATTGGAACCACTCAGTAAACTAGGAGAGTTTCGTAAAAGTACATCATAATAGGGATGTAAGGTCAGGTGATGCGTAACATCACAGCCTCTCCTTGACAAATGTCAACCCCGCCTTCTCGTGGTGCATCCTGTTCCCACTAAAGGGGCTCTGACGACCGCCCATAGCGGTATAACTATACCATCGGGATCAGAGGAAATGCTATCCCACACTCACCAACCCGCTTGGCCAGCGTGGTGAGTTATGGCCAAACCCCTCCAAAATGATTCCACAACTTAAATCTTGGCCCTCAGTCTCCGGCAGCTGGAATGTACCTGGCCAAGGCAGCGGCCAGTGCGACATGAAGGCAGAGGGTGCTAAGAATCCCCGGAGGACCGGACTAGGCTGCCATCTGATGCTGACCTTGGCTACTTACAATGGACGCTCCCTATCTTCTGATTCAAGGCTTCTTGAATTGGAAGAGGAACTACAAAGGATCAAGTGGGACATCGTGGGGCTAAGTGAGGTAAGGAGAAAAGGAGAAGATCTCATCGAACTGAAAAGTGGACATCTCTTCTACTATCGTGGGACAGATACTGGCAGAACTAGTGGTGTTGGATTTATAATAAACAAGAAACTGAAGGACAAAGTTGTAGAAGTTGAAAGTTCCTCTGACAGAGCTGCACGACTTGTTATCCAACTCTCGAAAAGATACCAGGCTCAGATTATTCAAACTTATGCACCCACCACAAGTCATCCTGAAGAAGAAATTGAAGAATTTTATGAGGAAATTTGTCATCTAAATAATAAAGGTAAGCAGCATTTGAAGATAATTATGGGAGATTTCAATGCAAAAATAGGGCAACGGCAACAGAATGAAACTTCAGTAGGTAAATTCGGTCATGGCAACAGAAACCTGCGTGGAAATACTCTCGTTGAGTTTGCAGAGGCAGAAGGGTTTTTCATCTTGAACTCCTTTTTCAAGAAAAAGCCACACAGGAAATGGACATGGAGACATCCAAATGGGACGACAAGTGAAATTGATTTTATTATGTGTAACAAAAAATTCGTCATAGAAGACTGCAGTGTGCTAAACAAGTTCAACACAGGTAGTGACCATAGATTGGTGAGATGTAAGATGCACCTCAACACTAAACTTGAACGTGGCAAGCTCATAGGACAAACAAAATCTATTGACATAACCAACCTTAAAAAACACCATAATACCTTCAAATTAGAACTGAAGAACAGGTTCTCTGCTTTAGAAGGCCTAACATCGGAAGAAGTGGACATCTCTGAAGTTAACAGAAAAGTAACCAAAGCTCTTATGGAAACAGCAACAAAATTAGCTGGGTCTAAGAACAAGTTGCATGTGAACAAATTATCAGGAAAAACCAAAATGTTGATGCAAAAAAGAAGAGAGATGAGGACAACTAAAGAAGATGTGACTTCCAAAGTGGAATATATAGAGCTATGCAAGACAGTAAGAAAAAGTATCACTGAAGAGGTAAGGAGATTCAACTGTGAACTAGTGAGGAAAGCAATTGAAAACAACCAAAGCCTAAAGATAGCAAAGGGACATCTCAGTAAGGGAAGAAAACAGATTATGGCACTGAGAAAAGAAGATGGTTCTGTAACAAGAAATAGAGGCGAAATTTTGACAAGAGTGAAAGATTTCTACTCCAAATTATATGAAAGGGATGATATATGCACTCCAGACATCATGAAAGATACCAGTACCAGAGTTCCTCCAGTCCTTCCAGCAGAAGTTGCACATGCAATCAAGAACATGAAGCGAGGAAAAGCTCCAGGAGAAGATGGAATTACTGTAGACATCATACAAGAAGCAAGTGGAGAAATCGAAACAGTACTCGCCCAAATTTTCACTCGATGCCTTAATGAAGGAAAGATTCCTGAGGATTGGAACACCGCTACAATGATCCTGCTACATAAGAAAGGTGACATTGAGGATCTCGGAAACTACAGACCTATCAGCCTCCTATCAGTAGTTTATAAAATCTTCACTAAAGTTCTTTCACACCGCTTGAAGGTAACACTGGACATGGCTCAACCGAGAGAACAAGCTGGATTCAGGAGTGGCTACAGCACAATAGATCATATCCACGTGCTGAGAGAACTAATTGAAAGAGCGAGGGAATATGAACTTCCATTGTGCATGGCTTTTATCGATTATGAAAAAGCCTTTGATTCGGTGAAACCATCAGCAGTTACAATGGCTCTGAAAACCTGCGGTATTGAAGATGCATACATTAATATTATTAATAACATCTATGAAAATGCAAGTGCAAAGATTAGGCTGTTTGAAAATACAGCACACGTAAAAATTGGGAAGGGAGTGAGACAAGGTGACACCATATCTCCGAAGCTCTTTAATGCCACATTGGAGGGTGTTTTTCAGTCACTGAGCTGGGAAAACAAGGGGATAAAGATTAATGGAGATTATCTAACCCACCTTCGTTTTGCTGATGACGTAGTCATTTTTGCAACTACCCCATCAGAGCTGCAGAGTATGATCCAGGAACTTGCTGACAAGAGTAAAGAAGTGGGATTAAAAATGAACTTTCAGAAGACAAAAGTGATGTTCAATGCTTTTACAAGAAATGAAGATTTATCGATTGATGGAGAAAAGTTGGAGATAACAGACACGTACGTTTATCTTGGACAGCAGATATCAAGTGAGGGTCACATTGATGAAGAAATTAATCGGCGTACAAAACTTGCCTGGAGAGCTTTTGGAAGAAACAGCATAATTTTCAAGAGCAATATGCCATTATGTCTTAAAAGAAAAGTGTTTGATCAATGCATCCTTCCAGTGCTTACGTATGGTGCAGAGACGTGGACCTTAACTAAAAGAGACATACAAAGGCTGCAGACAACTCAAAGAAGCATGGAGAGGTGCATGCTTGGTGTAACCAGGAGAGATAAGAAGAGGAACTCGTGGATCCGAAAAATGACAAGAGTGGAAGACATCATGATCAGAGTTAAATCCCTGAAATGGCAATGGGCTGGACATACTGCCAGAAGGACAGATCATCGATGGACAGCCGAAATTTTAGATTGGATTCCAAGGGACAGGAAAAGACCCAGAAGAAGACCACATGGGAGATGGGTGGATGAAATTCGAAAGTATGCAGGGGTGACATGGAGGAGACTGGCACAAGACAGACCGTTGTGGAGGAAACTTGGGGAGACCTTCGTCCAGCAGTGGATTGATAATGGTTGACAATGATGATGATGATGATGACATCATAATAACACAGAGGGTGGATCACTTCCTATGTTTTTTTCAGTTATTTCAAGAAAAAAAAACACCTTTAAAGATAATGATTTATTAAGAGTTTTATTCAAATGCATCTGAAAATGGATTCATGTGAACAGACAGATTTATTCCTAACTGCAATACGAAAGCCATTCAGCAAAGTGCAATACCTTCATGGCGGAAGGAGGAAGCCTTTGTCTACACCAAATTACCAAAAACACGCCATTTTTCACCGAGCTTCTAATAACGAATAGGCGGCGTAATTGGAGAGAGGCTGGGAACGCCACATTGTCTGTGTCCTTATTGCATCAATTAAAAAAAGGCATGGAGTGAGAGAATTTTGTTTTTGCTTGTTTTCACACAGTTTCCTTTTGCGATTTGTTTGAACTACGCACTCGTGCGATTCCCAGAGTACGGTCTATTATTAGCAGACGAAGAAAATCCAAAAATGTGATCAACATATAATGTGTTACACTCATTAAACAGAATAAAAACACCGTCTTCACATGCCGTCACGTCAATATTGCTAAAATGCATTGCAGTTACTGAGAAACGGTTTCCCAAAATGTTCACGTGCCTTTTCGTAAAGCATGAATTGCACATTAATTTTCTCTACCATTACCGCAATTTATTCAGCGTGATATACATATTTCAGACGCATTTATTGGTATGATACACATCCTGCATTTTAATTTAATTACGTTTTTAACTCCACAAAACTGCGATGCAGTCCCAGATTTGATCGCTGACCGCTTAGAGGGCCTTAGACAATTCCATCACTGCAGCAGCGTCTTTAATCGCCTTCTTAGGCAGCCAAAAATACTTCGCTTTTTACGTTCATCAGTGCTGTTCGATTCAAGCAATTTCAAGAGAGGCTGTCATAGGAAATAATTCCCCAACATTATCTCTCAGTTACATGCTAATTACGAGGTAATCTAACATTAAGTTCACTGGCGAGCGAAAGCAACTCCTGCTATCCTTCCGTAATTTATTCTTCGCAGAACCGGCGAATGGAATATGAGGAACATCTACTTAATATGCATGGCTAGTTCGGATAGTGTTGTAGCTGGGTGATGAGAAGTAAAGAATGTTTTTTTTTTCTTTTTCTTTTTCTTCTTTCTTCTTCCGAAAGAACTTTTTGCAAAGCTAAAAAAGAAGTTTTTCCGTTTCGTTACCCAGCTATTGGTTTTCTGCGAACATGTCACGTGATTCTTCGAGAAGTGGACTGCGCTCATTTGCTCGAATGTGTGAGGTTTAAGAGAATTTTTTTAATTGAGCAGATAGCAGAAAAGAGGTGGCTGTTTTAAAAAGAGTGTTCGTAGGTAACGACAGAATCGGATCAAAACTGTATCTACTTCATCCACATAAGTATATTGGGGCATTTCGTCTGCGTAGGTAACAGGGCGAAACAGATGTTCACCCCGTTTTGAGCTAAACATAATGTTGGGTTTCCATACCGATGAGAAACAGGCGCCAGGGTCCACTGGGTACTGTGATGATGCGAAAAACACAAGGCTGATGACGTGCGTTTGACACGAGCCACAGTGCGTTATCACGTGAGCAAAGGATGGAGGTCGATAAATGTGCTGATTGGGTGCTCCTACGCCATTACTGGCAAAAGAAATGGTTAAACGCGGCAGCAGCAGCGAGAGAGACTTGTGCAGTTGAAGGCAAGGGGACAGTGGACAGCAGAGCATTGCAAGAAAATGGTTCCGGGGTTTCAATGCTGGGGAGACTAGCATCGAAGACAATCCGAGGCCAGGACGTCCAACGACCACAGACACTGATACCCTGGTTGAAGCTGTGACAGCGAACTCTGGTACCAGTACACGAAAATCAGTAGCTGAGACGGAGTCTTTCCAATACACGACCATTCGTAAGCTGCACCAGCTTGGTTTCTCCTCCATCAGCAGTTGAGGCGGAGTCTTTCTAATACACCATCATTCGTCACCTGCACCAGCTTGGTTTCTCCTCCATCGGTAGCTGAGGCGGAGTCTTTCCAATACACCATCATTCGTCACCTGCACCAGCTTGGTTTCTCCTCCATCGGCAGCTGAGGCGGAGTCTTTCCAATACACCATCATTCGTCACCTGCACCAGCTTGGTTTCTCCTCCATCGGCAGCTGAGGCGGAGTCTTTCCAATACACCATCATTCGTCACCTGCACCAGCTTGGTTTCTCCTCCATCGGCAGCTGAGGCGGAGTCTTTCCAATACACCATCATTCGTCACCTGCACCAGCTTGGTTTCTCCTCCATCGGCAGCTGAGGCGGAGTCTTTCCAATACACCATCATTCGTCACCTGCACCAGCTTGGTTTCTCCTTCATCGGCAGCTGAGGCGGAGTCTTTCCAATACACCATCATTCGTCACCTGCACCAGCTTGGTTTCTCCTCCATCGGTAGCTGAGGCGGAGTCTTTTCAATACACCATCATTCGTCACCTGCTTGGTTTCTCCTCCATCGGCAGCTGAGGTGGATTCTTTCCAATACACCATCATTCGTCACCTGCACCAGCTTGGTTTCTCCTCCAGACGTCAGCAAATGGTTCCCCATGAACTGAAACCCCAGCTGGCTGTGAAATCCATAGGACGATAGATTTTGGCGACGAATCGACTCAGGTGATGATAACTGGATACTTCTACGTTATCGTACCATCGGAAACCAGTGGTTGAGGCCACGCCAGAAAAGTACACCCAGTGGTTCAAAGAGGGCATTTCGAGGGGAACGTTGTTCATTTGGTGGAATTGTGAGGATCCTAGGCATTAGGAAATCGTGCCAGATGGTTAGGATGTGGACGGGATCCTTTATCCCGAACAACTACAACAGGTCCGTGATGCTCTCCGCCAGCGCTGAGCAATAACAAGCGGGCGTTGCTGCAAGTGGATAATGCCCCAAGTCACACCTCCACTGTGCGCCGATCAAGACTGCAGAAACTGAAAGGGGTTGAGATCTTACCCTACAGTTCGGACCTTACCCCATTCGATTACCACCTGTTTCGCTCCGTGACCGATTTCCTACAAAACCGACAGTTCGCTTCAGAGGTGGATGTGGAATTCGGTATCAGAAATGTTCTGTTCTCGAAATCTAGCGAGTAGTATTGACGTGCGATGGTGGAACGTTGGCAAAAAGCTATAGAAAACAACGGCCTGTACTTTGCAGAATAAGGCGAGAGTGTCTAGATTTCTTGCATCGTCAAACTTTTTAACTGCAAACGAGACCAAATTTAGACTCACCCTGGTTTGTGTATTGAGCAAGGAAAACATCTATCTTGACCCGAAAGCTGAAAGACATAGATGTCGTGTATGTCCCTTTACCACCTGGTACTATCTCTTCCCTGGAATTCACCGCTGTAGATCTGGCATGGTTCATACGACGCAATTATAATAGGCTTCCAGGAATATGTATTCACAAAGATAAAGCTTCAACACACACACACACACACACGCGCGCGCGCGCACGCACACAGATTGATTTTCTTACGCCAGATGGGCAAGAAGACCAGCATTGAGGCAATCTTATGTATAAAACACAAAACGTCTGTTTGTCTGACGCAGCAAAAACTCTCGAACGCCGAACTGTGGCATCGTGAAATTTGCAAAGCTTATTAATACTGGAATTTCTAGGTCAACGCAACTATTTTAAGATCTCTACGTTGTTCTGTTCGTGAGCCATGAATTAATTAATAAGCTAATCAATAAAGTCAGCGTCGTTTGCTACGTCATCCTGTTCCAAATCTGAAAGTACGTGACTGCATTCATTGCCGCCGCACATCCACAGGTGTTTCTATTCTTTGAGAACTGTGCATAAAAAAATATGCAAAAACGAACATTGCGACATATTAACGAAACTGGCTGGAATTTTTATCAACACCATGAATTGGTAATAAGAGGAGTCCCTCAAAATTTCCCCGGAATCCGGTCAAAACTTTTTAAAATAGGCATGGTATTTTTAATTTATCGGTAAACGGAAATTATATACGCAGAAACAAAGATACGTTTTTAACTTTTTTTATCCTAGAGATCCGCCCCTCAAAGACGTCTGAAACTGAAAGCACGTGATGCATTTGATCGTCGATAACAAATTGTTAACGAATTTTGTTCAGTCAGTGTTCTAATGATGTGTCTCCTGGATGCGTGTTAAATAATTCGTAACGCTTTTGGTCCGTTTGATTCTACAGATTCCATACATTCTTTACATTTCGTAGCTTTAATTCTCGACAAATATTTGTGACAGCAATGTACGACCAAGTGCTGAAATAATCACACTATGAATAAATAATTTCTAATGACCGAATTTGTGAAATCAGCTTTTTTCCTTCTTGCGAGCATCAATCCCCTCCCCCGACTATTTCAGTGACATATAAGGGAATGTGAAAATAATAAGCCAAAATCCCGAGCAAAGCCGGCTACCTTAAAGCGACACGCCTGTCAAATATTCCGACTCTTCTCCGATAGATTTCTGCGCCTTTGTGTTACCGAAACGTGCTTTCCGGCGGAGACGACGACGTACAAAAGATGGTCAAGAATAGACACGTAGTTGATTAACTATTTATTGACAACAGAAATGCTTCAGGTCAAAATTTGCTCAAAATGCTGCCCATTACAAGAGATGACGAGCTGCAGACGAAGTACGACATGTGACACAGCTCCTGGGCTAAACCAGGGCTGCGAAAATCCTCGAGAAAGTATGATGTCGACTGAACATTTGAATACGAAACTTTCCATCTAAACGGCCGCAATTTCTTGGATTTCAGCACTGATGCCTTTGCTGTGCATCACAGTGAAACTCTTGGGATGACTAGTAAAATTGAGCTCTGTCCTGAAACATTTGTGCTGTCAATAAACAATAAATTCATGTACGTGTCTGTTCTTTTCTGGCGACTACAGTGCCATTGTTCCCATAGCGGCGAATTCTGAACTAATCCCCCCCTCCCAAATCGTTTTCCCATGCCCTCAATAACCTACCGTAATTTTCCGTGTATAAGACCACCCCTACTTTTTTGAACCGAAAATTAAGAAATCAATATTTTTATGACAAAAAAGAACACATTTGATGTTTTTTAGAAATTGGGCAATATCATTGAAGTACATTTAGTAATTAGGTAATATCACAGACAAAGTCTGTGGCAATATATAAAAAAATAAGTTTGGAAATTTATATTATCTAGAAATTAGGTAATATTTTAAAGATACAAACTATGAAATTATTCATCACTATTAATTCCAGACATATCAATTTTTTCAACCTCAACTGTATCACTGCTGTTGTCTGAGTCACTGTCTATATAAACTAGATCCTCCTCAGTTCCATCCATGACATTGCTGATCCCACATTTCTTGAAGGACTCCACAACCACCTCTTGCTTGATTCTATTCCATGAGTTTAGGACCCAGTTGCAGACCTCAGTAATGGTCGGTTTGTTCACTATACCCCTGTCGATGTCAAGTTATTACCGGTTTTTGGATCCATTTATTCCATTCTTCTTTCATCAGGGCTTTGAAGAGCTTGTTGATGGATACATCTAGAGGCTGTTGCTGACCTGTAAGTCCATCAGGAATACTACTTGTAAGTCGTAGTGAGGAGAGGGGATAAGAGGTACTGGCAATTTCGCCTCGGTAACCACAGCGTTCTCTCAACCACATGTATAAGACCTCCAATTTTTGGTCTAAAAACTTTGGAAAACATCTTGAAAAATACGGTACTTACCAAGTTTCGTCGCGATATCTCCATTTCTTTCTTTTCGAGAGATCAGGGATATAACCACAAGGTATGTAGGTAAGTACTGTATAATTTCAATTTAACTGATGTAATTCATAATTCAAATCACTCTGGTCATGATGAAGAAACATACTGACATACTGGTCGGTATGGAAGTGGATTAGAAAGCTTTACTTAAAAGACTGCAAATGTGAAAACTTAACGCTATGGTAGATCCAATAAAGCAAACATTACACATATTTGGAAGTATACACCGACGATCCAGAATATTATTACCACCTGCCTAATATGATGTTGGTCCTGCACGTTCCACCAACACAGCTCCAACCCGCAGAGGCATGGGTGCTACAAGGTATCTAAAAGTGCCTTGTGGTATGTGGTACCAACACGTTACTAGAAAATCCTTTAACCCCTGTAAGAGCCGCCGCTGATCAGATTTGCTGTTCGAACACAAATGACAGATGCTCGATTGGATTCATCTGTGGGGAATTTAAAGGCTAGTCTTCATCGTGTTCAGCGAGCCATCCTCGGCAGTGTGGTGTTACTGAGATTTTATACGGGGTTTTAGCATTTCACATGAAATCCCAAAATGCAACTTTTATTCCATCTTGTGCTCCACTTCCTTTGTTTTCACAAAGCGTGAGAGAAATTTCTCAGAGTCAGTTCCCCATTAGACACCGGACGCACGGTTAATTTGCTAAGACGACAATGTGTCTGAGCTTAGTATATGCACATTGTTTGTTGAATGGAGATTAACTCTATCGCGCCTCGTTTGATGCTTTTCGGGTTTTAATTTCAATGCGACCGACTAATGCACTAGCCGCTCACATTTTACTTTGAGGTTTGAGATTTACCGAGGGCGGTGTAGTTGTTTCTCACGGAGAATTTTCTGATAGGCTTAAGGGAATTTTCGGGAGTCAGGTTAGGAGGCGAGAGGACGGTGGTCTCTGGACTAGGAGAGCGAGCGGTAACGAAAAGTACGATGAGGTAATTTCCCCAGGGTCAGCGCGAGAGATGATCGAAAGCGGGACTTAAGAAAAAGGAATTGGAGTTCTAAGCGGTAGAGTTAGGAAATATAGCACAGCTAACGGACAACCTTTGCAGGCAATTAAATGAAGAAAAGAATAAAAGTTTCTTAGACATATTTACGAATCGCAAGAATTATTTGCATACAAGCATACAATTATTATCATTTGGTTATTACGTGTTAATTACTATCATCATCATCAACCACTACGGAGTTATTAGCAATTTCAAGTTAACAACTAGAACAAGATACTACGAACTTGTTAACAGTGGCATGGTTCATTATTCTGCTGAAAGAAGGTACTACTAGAGGGGAATACCGTTACCATGATGCTCTTGGTCTTCAGTGATGTTTAGGTAAGTGGTAGACGTCATAGTTTCCTGCACATGAAAGACTCAACCCAGAATTTCCCAGCAGACCCCCCCCCCCCAAAGCATTCCACTTCCTCCATCCGCTTTTTTCATCACCACGGTGCATCCGCGTGTCAACACTTCCCCAGATAAACGACGCACACGTCCACATTTTGAAACATAAAAAGAGACCCATTGGAGCAGACGATCTTCTTCCAATCATTGAAGTCCAGTTTTGATGCTCGAATGCCCGTTGTAGGCACTTTCGACGGTGGAGTGAGGTTAGCATGGGCACTCTGAACGGCCTGTGGCTACGCAGACACATTACTCTCGTCGCCAGTATTCAAATTACTGGCGAGTTGGGTCACAGTACCCCTTAGGCTGGCTCGTAACATATGGAATAACCTCTCACATATCGCATCGATGAGTCGTGGTCAGCCAACACCTTGGTGGAGGTTCGTGGTTTTACCTCCTCGGACCACTTTTTGAAGGTACTAAACCCAGCTGACCGTGAGAACCTCACAAGCCGTGTCTTCTCGGAAATGCTCTGACCCAGACGTCTGGCAATTACATTACGGTCTTCGTCGAACTCGCTTAAGTACGCTACCATTCCTAACTGCAGAACAAGAATAACACTAATTAACAGAGCTCGGTATCAGGTGTTATTTATAACGTTTCATGACCCTCACACGCCCCGTCGTCTACCTGCAGTTGCTTCGAGTTATGTAAAGACGCGCTGGTTATAATGTTTTGGCTGTTCGGTGTATTTAACAATTTTCCCTCAAGACATTAAGATAAAACAAACAAAAAACAGGTAGGCTCAGTTCTGATTGAGCAGTCAGTTTGGAACGTAGGACTACGACTTGCAGATCGGAGAGTTGAAAATGAGCTAGGTTTCAAAGTGTTTATTCAGTTTGTTATAGCCAACACAGGCCTTTGATATGAAAATTAATTTTTACAAATAATGCTGGATACATTGCGAACACAAAGCAGATCGATATACGAATGACCAACCGTAGTGCTCTGTCTTTTGGGTTTCTTAAATACCTCATCACGTGCTCTTGCCTCTCGTTTTGATTTTCTCCACACTTTTGCTTGCGTTCATTTTGCGAATTCCGCGGCACTGTCAAAAATGTTGACTCGTTCACACGAAAACAATTATTTTTTAATTTTAGTTTAAACCACTGCGATATGTTCTTTATATATTTGAATAGATCTCGTCGAGAGCTTTAAATCGATACCACGCACAGTTGTTTTGCACTCACGGTTGTCCAGATAAGCCGCGATTTTGTCAAAAGTGTTCACCGGTTCACATGAAAACAATTTTTAAAATGTTCAGTTCAAACCAATGCGAAATGTTCTTCGTATATTTGAATCGATCTCGTCGAGAGCTTTAAAACGATACCACGCACCGTCGTGTTGTGCTCCCGGTTGCCGAGATAGACTGAGTCAAACGTGGCGGCACATCCAGATATATTGCATAATCTCCTCCACGCACGATACATTGCGCAGTACGCAAATTGGACTCCATGCTGTTTACGAATATGCTAACACGATTAGTGTACAGCACGTATTTTTAACGCTATAATGATTTCGATTGGGTCCTATTTGTCACTGGCGGCCGGCCGTAAGTCGCCCCATACTATCAGCGGAGTTAGACGTAGTCCTATGTCAAAACATGATGATAATTCTTAAGTTTGTACCTTCCTTATGTAGGATGCTATGGTGAAATTCTTTGATGTTTGTCGACGTGTTCGCAGCAATAATAACAAAAAGAGAAACAGAGACGAAAGAAAATCTTGGATACTTTTAAACATTGCGTTAGAATCCAGTTGGCTGTGGGTATGCGCTATCGTTGATTATTTCTAATGTATTGTTTTCTATTAGCGAACATAATTGAATCGTAAGACGGCGGTATAATTCCTTGAATTGCAGAAAAATCCGCACGGATTTAAAGGGTTATATCGCAATGAGAAATGCTTTTTTAAGATGATAACAAATTAAATTTACTCTGGAAGTATCGTCTTAAATGGGAATCGGAATTGCAGTTTTTTTTGTTTTTTTTAAGGATATCATTATATTCATCAAATTTACAACCCATTTCTTTTAGCATCGAGCAAACGAAATTCACAGGTAATTTTTATAAAACCTTTCGTACAAGTCTCCAAGCCGCATTACAAGTCTCTTTCATTTCTTGAAACGAATGTTAAAGGCAAATTGCTATCCATCTAAGATGTAACAAATGTTGTTACATTTATGGAATTTTTCTGTTGCTTATTTATCTGTCGCTCCAAATTTTTGTTTTCTTTTTCATGAGCAGTTTTTGCATACATGCAACAGCATTATACTTTTGAGTAATTTTCAGCAGCAGTCGCGTCGCGTAAGAACGCTACAAACTGTTTAAGATGAATTACTTATTTTTTTCTTTCTCGTTTTCTTTAATCATAGAGACGAAAAAATAAATTCATTGTCGCTATCACGTCTTTCCTGTTTGAGACATGTTGGGGGGGGGGGGGGGAGCAATGCTACATGTTTTCTTGTAATTCCCGGATTCTTCTTGTTATTCTCATACACGATTCGGTGTCGGGTAATACTCTGCTCAAGAAATAAAGGTCTTCAATAATTTATTTTTTGATTCAATCCTTCTTCCCAGTAGACTCGCATTTTTTTTAAAAACCAAATGTACTTAAAAAGAACGGAAGAGAAACATTAGATGAAAGGACGAAATAAAGACACATTTTTACACCTCTTACATGTACACACACACACACACACACACACACACACACACACACACACACACATAAACGTACCAATTATTCTCACTATTTCGAAAACATGATCTTGTTTATCGCAAAAATCGTAAAAGAAACAGATTCAATTAACAACCCAGCTAAGCACAGTTTTTCTAGAGTTTCTCGAATACCGTGAAAATCCCTTAACAACGAGAGTATACTGGCATTATAGAGAATATTGTACTTCAGTGAAACCTCCGAATAACGGTCACTTCTCGGACCGGAAAAAAGTGACGTTTTTCCGAGGAGGCCATTCTTCGGAGGCCAGGCCTAAGTTAACATTGCGAGCAAGTTCCGTTTCTATAAAAGCAGAATAAGCGTATAAAGCTTATGCATACAGTAAACGTTGCATTGTTTTCTTCAAATGCAGAAACAAACTCAATATAATAATTAAATACTGGTGTATAGTGCAGGGAGATTCATAAAGAGGTTTACAGTTTCAACGCACTATAAAACAAGAACAACGTAAGATATTTTATGTTACCTGTAACAGAATTGTAGGGGAATATTTCAAGTTATTTTAGAGACAGTCACAGATGTTCTATGTGTGCACCCTTAGTCACACGACACACATCGAGCCGGTATTCCATTTCCGTTTCCAGTTTCCAGATGCTGTGAAACAGTAACAGTTGAAGACATGGACCACAACTGCAAAACGTTAGGTAGATGTACACATAAAGTTTGTCTCCCGCTACTTAGGGACGCACTCCCTTTCTGTTGATCTAGCGGAGCTGAAACAGTGTATCACAGCCACTATCACTGCACTTGATTCAGATATCTTACCTCGCGTTTGGGCGGAAATGGATTACCGGCTCGATGTGTGTCGTGTGACTAAGGGTGCACACATAGAACATCTGTGACTGTCTCTAAAAAACGTGAAACATTCCCCTACAATTCTGTTACAGGTAACATAAAATATATTACATTGTTCTTGTTTTATAGTGCGTTGAAACTGTATACTTCTTTATGAATCATCCTGTATTTTAGGAAAGCATTGGCTGACGTCTTGTGTTAAATAGCCCTAAGAAATAGCACAATAGGAGATTAAGGTTAAGGTATGCTATAGGAAAGAAAAAAATGTTTGACAGTAAAGTGCAGCTGCACTATTACCTGACCGTGAGCCGGAAAGCAGGAACAGAACCCGCAGGAACCAAACCAAGAGATACCGCAGTCAAAGAGACAACTCTCCCAGGTGACATCAACGACACTAGCTGGACGACCGAAATATACACGGGAGCTGGAGCTCAACTCACGTAGAACTAAATTTTAATTCCTTTCTTTTTACTTAGGCACACAATTGTGCCTGCCGCAATCCAACGCACTGTGCTCGAAGCACAGTTCCTTCAGCAAATAATCTTTATTCCTATCTTCTCCCTTTTGCCGAAGAAACAACGTAAAATCCTAAGGAACAAGGTGTCCGTCAAATCTCCTTCGCGAATTACTGGGTGTCCGCTGACCGCTGTTAAGAGGTTTCGTTATTCGGAGGTTACCGTTAATGTTAATCTTATGACAGCTGTTCTGTATCAACCAAACTTCGCCAATACTCGGAGGTTACAGTTGTTCCGAGGTGTCCGCTAATTAAAATGTGCTTCTCGAAGTGTAGTGGAATGTCTATTCTGATTTCAAATAAAATATATTTAGCGTTAAAGCACTGCAAGTAAAATTATCAATTTTCAGCAGAATAGGAAGTTCTCCCGCCTTCTGCTTTAACATACAAACGGAAATTTATACACCAGATCCTCATTGTTTTGAAAGCAATGAAGAAACGCCGATTCAAACTGTGAATGGCCAGCGTCCGGCGTCTTATCGTTCCCTTTTAGGCATATTAACTTTAAAAACAGCAGACCAACAGATTTTATCTTTTCCTTGTTTCTAAAAGTCGGGGACAAGAAAACAGCGTTAGTTCTAGAATCTCAAAATTTCGCTCTGGTTCAAACCTGCCATTACATGCTCAAATGTTTAGTAATATACAACACTCTCTACTACTCGTCGTGATCTGCTTTGCTTAACAAATATTATTTCGAACCGCTCAATCAGTGAAGACTTAAAACCACTTTTACAAAGTGGAGCGAACCGCTCCATCAGTGAAGACGTAAAACCACTTTTACAAAGTGGAGCGAACCGCTCAATCAGTGAAGACTTAAAACCACTTTTACAAAGTGGAGCGAACCGATCACATACCTCACAGAGACTACAAAGCACAGCGAGAAACATCGCACCAAAAAATCTGAACGTTTATAAATAGAGACGAGGTAACAAATGCATTCGTCCAGTACCCTGTACACAATGCTCCTTTAGACAATGCTGGACGAAGCTATTCATTGTCCGTTACGAAACTCTGAAAATGGTGAACCGCTCCAGTTTCAACACTGGAACCAACTGCAGTTATACATAAACGGTTTCCAGTCGGTCGTTAAAGTCTTAACTTACAGACAGTCGTCATTTTTTAGCACATCTTTTTGAAAAAAGAAGGACATGCTTATGTTATTACTACGTTCGTCACTCTCTCTTGACATCATATTTCTGCGCCTGTCGGTCCGATTTGAAAAACACTTCCGCATTAGGAAGCCTAAAATAAGGTAACGATTATACCTGCTTTTTTATCTTTTTTCCGACGAAGAACCTCGCCGCTAGAGGGCGTCAACGCAGATATTATCGATTTCAAAATGCATTTTATCCCCATTATTGCTTCTAAACATCCGGTTGAAGAACTCTTTTCTTCGATATCAGTTAAAACGAGAAAAATTTTGGGCACAGTTTCTTTTTCAAATAATGCACGATTTTCTCACGAGGGAGCGTAAAGGTAAATTTCGCCGCCCCGGTGGCGCAGTGGTCTAAGGCGCTGGCCTCTGATCATTCGTCCGTAAGGGGTCCGGGTTCGAATCCCGGTCAGGCATGGATGTTGTGTTTGTCTTACGGCACTGGCTCTCTCCCTTCCCTGGAACCAGTGACCCTAAATTAGGGACGGGCGACTGCTTATAGCCCATTGAGTTGCTCACGGTGGTCGTTAAACCTCCAATAAAAAAAAAAAAAAAAAAAAAAAAGGTAAATTTCGCTTTCACGGATATCTCTGCTTCTAAAAGGTCGATCTGAACTTTTCTTTTTTTCGCGTCGTATAGAACTTCTGGCAAGAAATGTTCTCGTATAATTCCTAATTTCCTGCAACTAACAGTTTTGCCACTATGGGTGTAGGTGTATATCCCCCCCTCCCAAATGAATTTGCAGCAGTATCTGCGCCCCTGAAAAATTTTTAAATATTAATATTTTTTCCCCTGAGACACCAATCAACAAGGAAAACTTTTTGCTGCATACTTTCTGTTCATAACAATACACGGTTTTCCCTTCAGGGGGCGTAAATGTATGGTTAGTTGGTTGGTTGGTGTATTTTAATGGTGCAAGGGCCAGGTCTGGCCAAAGAGCGCGAATCACAAAGCAATTAAAGAAAACAAGTTAAAAGCTAGGTAGAATGAAAAGAAACACGGCGGAGTAGGACAACTGATAAACAAGAACGATAAAAGCTTGGTAATTTAGATTAGTTTAAGAAAGTCAATTTGCTTGAAAAATGAAAAGACTGCGAACGTATCACAACAGTCGCCTAAGATTCTTTGAAAGGAAGCTGAATTGTCTTCCAATGAATAAGCTCGGAAATATTGAAAACGGTTATCACGAAAGCGGACACCAGTAGGCTACACAAGACCTGAAGGACACTGAGACGACTGTTACACGTCTCGCACATTGGGGCAGTGTCGCCACACAGCAAGAAGCGGTGGATGAAACGACAATGCCCTATGCGCAGACGCGCAAGAACTACTTCCTCGCGACGATTCTTCCGCAATCCAGATTGCCATAGTCCGATCTGTGGTTTGATGGAAAGAAGTTTGTTGCTGCCCTGTTGAGTCCACATGGACTGCCACTTGTCCATGATAAATTTGCGCATGCACAGGTGAAAATCTCGAAAAACAGTGGCAGTCGGGTGCCAAGGAGGAAACAGATCTGGCTGAGGTGTACCGCGTAAATGTATATCACCTTTTTCTCAATATTTTTGTCTCCAACAGTCCGATTTGAAAATGTTTTACTTTGTCTACCAGCGCTTCAGTCAAGGAATGTACATCATATAATTTCTAGTTTTTCGTAACGCACAGTTTTGCCACTAGAGATGTAAGCTCGTATTTCTTTTTACAGCATATCTGCATTAATATCTGCGCGCCTAAAAGAAAGAATTTATTGTCACTCCGTTTAAAGCATTTCTAATGTAGTAAGAAATCATGTCTCGCTCTGTGTTAGGACCTAAGTGCTCTCTGCCTTTCAATAAATCAGTCCTACGATCAAACATTATTTAAAGACTGCAGACGTTAATTCTCATTCAATTTCGGAGATTTATTCGTCGATTAAAAAAGATGGTTTACACTCAACTTCTCCAAATATTGAAATAGCTATGCGCATGTTCCTTTTCCTACGATCTTTCTCCATACTCAAATTAATTAAATCAGCGTTTCCATATTCCATGACAGAATCAAGACTTAACTATTTATTGATACTGTCCATCGAAAATGAACTAATTAAAATTTTCCGGTGTGATTAAAGGATTCGCCGCTCTCAAATCAAGAAAAGAAAACATTTAAATGAGGATACAAGTGTGAGAAGCAATAATTCCGGTATGTTCATATTCTTAACGTAGAGATTTTTATTGATACTTTGATGTGCTATCACCGAGCACTGACGCTTTGATTTAAGAAACAAATTTCTCTGTTGATTTGATTACGATATAAAGCTATCATTATGCGATAAAACGTTAATTTCTGCTTCAGTTGCTTTATTCAATTTAAATTTCGTTCCTCATTTCTTTTCTGGTTTGCTTTTATCAACACATTATCGTTTGTCAAAGCAACATATTTTTCTTATTGCAAAAATTTGGAAATTTAAAAGTTACGGCGAAAAGGGCCCCCGATTGCGTTAAGACACCACTGACAACCAACTGTGTCTCAGATAAGACGATTTTGACTTACGTCATTGTAAATTATGGTGCTTACAGGGAAGAAGAAGAAGAAGACGAAGAAGAAGAAGAAGAGAGAGAGAGAGAGAGAGAGAGAGAGAGAGAGAGAGAGAGAGAGAGAGAGAGAGAGAGAGAGAGAGATAGGGAGTGGCATAAATTATTGCTGTGTTCGTGACGACTTAGGGACTGCATGTGTATGATCTAACAGATGTATCAAAGCTTCTGATCATCCTCCCGGTCACGATGATATGTACAACGATGATCAATAAGCAAAAGCCGATTGCCTTGAGCCACGGATTAGGGATACGTAAATCAGTGTCTCCAAATGTAATTACACTCTCATGACTAGAGGGCGTTGTTTGGCAAAAGAGTTTAAATTAAAACACAACGTGTTGAAGAACAGGTTCAAGTGAAGATTGACGACCCGCCAGTAAACATGGTCTCACTCGGATGTAAGCGCGGTGATTAAGTTGAACGATGTGACGCGCGGTACCGAAAGAAACATTTTCAATTACGGCAAGGTCACCCGTCTGTCTTCCTGCACAGGAGCCTCCACCCACGTGTCTTCCTGCACAGGAGCCTCCACCCACGTGTCTTCCTTCACAGGAGCCTCCCCCACGTGTCTTCCTGCACAGGAGCCTCCACCCACGTGTCTTCCTGCACAGGAGCCTCCACCCACGTGTCTTCCTGCACAGGAAGCCTCCACCCACGTGATGCTGCTGTCGGTTGCTGATGTTGAAGACCTGCCACGACGTTTCTCATCCGTCAACGCATTTCGCTCGTGTGTAAAATTTTTAGCACTCTTCTGACAGACTCCAAACTTTCATAGCTTGAGCACCACGGACTTCTGCAGGAGTTTCCTGTGCGCAAGTAAACAAACCTAACCACCGGTCGTAACTGTGAGTAAGACCATGTTTCCACGCGAATCGTCATTTTCACTTGAATCTGTTCTCGACACACTACTTTTTTATTCAAACTCCTGTACCAAACAACGCTCTCTAGACAGGATAATTTAATGTCATCGGTGGGCACCGATTTACACATCCCTAATCCGACGCTAAATGTTACTGGAAGTTACTTTTTGGGCAGTTTACGTTTAAAAATATTGAGAGGCCTATTGTGTTCGTGAATGTTAAGACTCATACAAAGACAATGGGAAAATTAGTTCCACGGAGAAATTCCAGTGGAAATACCGTAGAGTTCCGTCTCTCACGACAATTTTTCGTGCTTGCTAATTCAAGTCTTATTCACTGCTATATAGAAAACATGCTTCCTGATAAGCATAGTGAAGTCTATTGAGCTACAGTGCCATGTTGTAAGAGTTTCCTAAATTAAAATAATTACACCCTGTCAACAACAGGTCTGTATTGAATAATTGCACTCGGTGACAAACCGGCTAAAGAACAAAGAGATGGCCATCGTGACATTGATTTTGCTGAGAAGTACTTCATTGAAACTACGAAGTCGTTCTTAAAAGCATCGTAAAGTACTTGTCCTATTGCCAACAAAGTTTAAACAAAAAAACAAAAGAAAAAAAAACAAACTAGGAGTTAACTGAGTACTGACTGCACTCATATGTAAATCCTCAAGAATTTTGGGGTTGCCAATTGACATCACGGAAATTTTTTACCAACTCTCACACAGCGATACAAAGTAAGCTTTATCTCACACAGCATTTACATTTGTTTAAGGTGGTTCCACCTAAAATCTCTGCCTTATGCTTGCAATGGTAAAATTTATTTACATATTTTCTTCGCAATTAATGTATTCCCAATGTTGAAAATTTGCACATCGATAAAACTAATTTTAAGTTATAGCATGGGATACTTAATGTTTGCTAAAACATAACCATAATTATATTAAAAATCAATAATTTTTCTTTGAGTAATGTTCAGACCTGTTAACAGATGGCGCAACCTGTACATTGATGACGTCAGTAGACAAACGAATGTTGGTTTGCTTAATTATGGTTATGTTTTAGCAAGTATTAAGTATCCCATGCTATAATTCAAAGTTTGTTTTATCGATGTGCAAATTTCAATCCTTGGAATACATTAATTGCGAAGAAAATATGTAAATAAGTTTTACCATGGGAAACATAAAGCAGAGATTTTAGGTGGAACCACATTAACATAAAAAAAAAATCAGCAAATGATTTATAAGGAAAATGCGCAGACCATGAGTAAATATATAAGCACCAAGATCTAACAGACGTATCTATAAAGCTTACACTTTAAACATGAAGTTAAAAAATAAATGAAAGCAGAAATTTGGTGGCTGAAAACACTGATCCAATAGTGTTTGCCCGCATTTCTTATTCATTTAAACATTGCTCCGAACTATGAGAACATATTTTGTTTTTCTTTTGTATCACAGGTTCTGTACCGATGATAATTTTAACTTTCTGCCACTCTGTGCTTCTGTTACACAAAGCTCGACTAATTAAGCCTGAATAAAAATACAACAACGCCGCTTTAGGGTTTCAAACGAGATGTAGCTCGAGCAAGACTTCGACACTACTGCTGCTTTGTGACACAAACACACTATCTGCTCTTCGGTGTGATGTAAAGTCGATAATATTTTCGCAGCAACAATGAATCACCTACTGATTGTTTAGTCGTTTATATTACCATAATTACTTTAGTGCTTTTATACTACGACGCGCAGGGAGGGGAATGCTCTTCTCTGGCTGATTTTGCACGGAGTTACCTTCACCATTGTATCTGCCTTCCTGTTGACAGTATTCCTACTCCGCTTACTGAGTGAAACACTGTTTTAACTATATTCCCAAATTCGATCTTTCATTGTGTCTCTCGGCCTTAAAGGTACCTAGAGACATTTATCACCATAAAATAATAGCTTGTTAAATATAAACACAAACATCAACATTTAAAATTCTGTTTTTGAACACTTCGAAAAGAACTTTTGTTTTTAACAGTAACATAGGCAATTAGTACAGTGAGACCCCATCGATTTTCAGTTATTTGTGCCTGAATGTTCCAGCTCCTATGATACCTCAGCCTGCGTGCTGACATCCATTCATCATTTCAAAATAATCGCGCAGTTCTGCTTATTGCAATGAAACCAATCGAATTGACGTTGTTTTTTAAAGTTCCTTCCCCTCCTAAGAGTTTAACGATTCGCATCAGCATTTACGCTATATGCAGAGCATATTTAAGAAGACAGGAGGCCCGGGGGCTGGACAGTATTTTGGGGCGCCAGTATTAGTGGCACATCTAGGATTTCACTATGGGTGGGTGAATAAAAATATTGAGGAGAAGACATTCCAAAAATATCATGATGAAGCCATAAAAATATCCCCACCGTATTGAAAGTGTGTTCCCATGATTCATGGACGAATCAGTATTAGCAAGAAAATGTAAAAATTCATGGTTGAAAAATGGATACCAGCTCAGTTCTGCTTTAATTTCCCCTAGGGTTTAGCTTGTTGAAATTATATCGAAGTAGTACGAAAAATAATATGGTCCAAATATCATCATTCAAATGAATTTTTAATGAATGAAAATTTCAGCCAATTACAGATGTGTACAGAAAAAACTCCATCTGTAATGCTTTCAAAAGATTTGAGAATGGACTGGGGTGACTATACTTTTTGCGCACTCCTCCTAAAAAAGCGGAAAGAAATAGATTTTTTTTTCACAAGGCAGTTTTTTACAGTTTTTGTTGTGCTAGGTGCAAAAAAAAAAAAAAAAAAAAAAACCCTGTAGAACACTATCAATTCTTCAAGCATCCTGCATAATTATAGGGCCTATTGAAAATGCAGCGCACGGGGATGCAGCCCTCTAGCCCATTCTCTTAAATGGGCTCTGGCTATATGGGATCGAAGGTCCCTAATTTACAGCCAGTGGTTTCAGGAACAGGAGAGAAATACAGCCAGAAGAACGAATACAACATCTATGTCTTACCGGTGATTCAACCTTAAAGGCAGAAGTAGGATACCTCACTGAGCCTCAAACTTTTAGGGAATTTTACTACGAATGTGCCACAGGATAGTCAGTTATTATGATAAGTTAGCACCGAACTCAATACTCCATGCCCCTCCTGAATGGACACAGGCCATCGGATTAGGTCTAGAACTCTAAAAACCGCCCGTCACTTCCTTTTTTTATTGATTGTTTATTTTCGCAGAGAATTGAAGATGTTAAAAAAAATACACAGTCAAGCCACATTATTGTGACCACCTCCTACTTTTGATGTCAACAGCGCGTAGCCAATGAAAGAACGCACATGTCGTGAGCTAGCTTGGAGAGTATATAAGGTGTGCTGTAGGCAATCTGAAAATATATCACTCGTTGCTGTCATGGATAAGAGGAGCAACTTATCAGATTTGCAAAAAGGGATGATTATCGGCTATCGGGCCAAGGGTGGCAGTATTTCTGAAACTGCGCAGTTTGTGAATTGTTCGCGTGCTGCTGTGGTTAAAGTGTATCGCGATTGGAGAAATGACGCAATTGCGAATAAGCAACGTGAAAACTGTGGAGCACCACGTGCCATTGATGTGAGAGGTGAACGTCGGCTTCGAAGGTGCGTGAGGGCCGATCAACGCGCTACAGTGGTGCAACTCACTGGCCGAATGAGCCAGGGGCTACCGGATGTATGTCTAAAACGACAGTTCACTGAAGCCTGTTTCGTATGGGTTTCCGTTGCAGACGGATGGTCACTGCACCGATGCTACCTAAGGTGCATCAGAAGAAAAGGCTTACATTTTTTTCACGGCATTATCGGAATTGAACCTCCGCTGATTGGCAAAGGATTGCCTTCTCCGATGAGTCACATTTTCTGCTTCATCGAATGGATGGATGTTGGCGCATAAGGCGAGAAACATCGGAGAACAAACACTCTTCAACCGTTGCTCGAAGAACACAAGCTGGTGGGGGCAGAGTTATGGTTTGGGGAATGCTTTCGTCACATTCTCTGGGTCCACTCATACCTGTGGAAGGCACTATGGACCGAATTCGTTATGAATGCATCCTTGCAGACCACGTACACCCATACATGCTGATTGTCTTCCCTGAGGCGAATGGGATTTTCCAGCACGACAATGCGACAGCTAGAAATGTCCGAGAGTGGTTGGAAGAGCACGATGAAGATTTCAATGTACTTTTCTGGTCCCCTCATTCCCCAGACTTAAACCTAATTGCGCATCGGTGGGAACACCTCGATCATGTTGTTCGCTCTGTGGATCCTCCATCACGCACCCTCCAGCAGCTGTCAGATGTTTTGCAGTCAGCATGGCTCCACATACCTGTGAACACCTTCCATTACCTTATTGAGTCACTCCCAGCCCGTCTAGCTGCTGTCCCGCTGCACACGGCGGTTACTCTGGATATTAGCTGGTGGTCACAATAATGTGACTCGACCGTGTATTTCTCGTTGTATAATTTGTTACATATTGTTATTCCATTCTGTCTTTATCTGTCTCTATCTCTTTTATTCCAGGTTTGTTGATGGAGTGTCACGCGACGAAACCCCAAATTCCTCCTCTGCTTCTCCCCCGATCCGGAGTTGGGAACGCATGTTTTTCATCAATGGCGCCTTCCACTTTTCAAGAACTTTGCCTTAAACTAACTAGTTAATAGCATCATAAAAGTACTGTTTCTTGCATACGAGTAAATAGCATTACACATTAAATAAATCATTGGCATAAATTGCGAATAAAAATGCTTATTTAATAAAGAGTTTTGAGATATCCGTAATTTACTTGTTTACGTTTTAGAAAGTATACTTTAATAAGCTGTGATCGTCTGGAAAAGTGTGTATCCCGTAACAAAAGTGGCTCCATATAACGTATTCATTTCCTTTGTTCAGGGCGTAAAATAAAAGGTAGCTAGCTCCCTTTTAGCAGACCAATTAAGCTTCATATCGCTATAAAATTGTTTTCCAATTTTAAGAAGAAAAATTTTCTCTGGTGGAATGATTTCACATTTTTTTCAACTTACGTTTCAACAGCTGATACAGGTAGCTTTAAAATTTAATACATGATAAGCATGAAATGAGTCTGCGTGACCTATCTGCGGTCACATGCGCAATGTATCCACGTGATTCCACTAACTAAAAGCAAGCATTGGTCGCGCATGCGCAGAAGATCTCTGTGTGTCCCTCGTGTTTGTTTTCGAGATGAACTGAGCACTTCACGCATTGAACGTTTCAAACCCAATTGGCTTAGGAATAAGATCATACCACGAACAGAAAAAAAAAAAAAATTGGATTTGTCGCATATTTAGGCAAAGACTTCTCTTCCCCTCCCGAAAATGCAAGACTTTTTTTCATCAACACAATGCCGTTAAAATTCTGTTCAGAAAGCGAAAAATTTTAATACCGAGATTTTATACCGAAGATCAACTGACAAAACCATTAGAATGATTTGATATTTTGACTGAATCAAAAATTATAGTTGAAAGGCTTTCCTTTCCGGCAGGTGGAACCAGTTTTTGATGAGACGATGTAAAGTAAATATTTGTATTAGCTACAACTGGTAAAATAAAGCTAACATCTCGAACATACTGTAAGAATGCAATAGAATTCTCAAGTGAAACCAAATGATGACGCACTCACAGAACAATATCTAAACTGGGACTTTTTTCTCCCTATAGACAAGAGGAGCAAGGAAACGACTTCATGTTCCGATAATGACTTCCAAAGAATTTCTACCGGTAAAAGCTCAGCGATAAGCTTAACGATTTTTTCCCCTGCGGTAAATAAACAAGTATGAATTCTTAACATACTAAAAGATAAAAAAATAAAAGGGAAAGCAGCTACTTTTGGTAACAGCGTTTCCACGAACACGTCTAGCGGGTGGATAGATACTCCATTACCGATGTTTGCAGAATACTTCTCTTCCCGTCACCCATTTCCACGAAAACCGTTCAACGACAACCGTTCTGAGACGTAATCAAATAGGAAATCTTGCCACAAAAATTTAAACTAAGATCGCGTGAAACAAGAAGAAATACTGTGACTACATGGCACATAACCGTCCTATCCATAATCTTGATATCAGATTAATGTTTGGAGCGTTGGTGTTTATTTTATGGCGTCTCATCAAAGCGAATTTGCGCTTTATAATCCCATAAGGACGAAGGAAGTAATAGCATTTAAAAAAATCTTCCGTTAACCAGTCAATAAGTTTTGAATTTTTCGAAAACCTTGCTCCTTTTTTTTTTTTTTTTTTTTTTTTTTTGATGATCCGTAATGAGTTTTCCTCTTCTCCTCCCCCTTCCTCTCAATCTCCGGAGAAAATACGTTGTTATCTGGCAACGTGTACAGCTTGAAAAGTTTCGTGTTACAGTAAAGATTTCCCGCGCCATATGAAGACCAAACAAGGAGCGCCGAATGTTCTTGTGGATTTTTTTTTTTTTATAAAATACATCAGCGGCTGCAGGAGGCACGTTCTAATAAGCCGCAACGTAAGCCGGAAGCTAATCTACGCTCTCCAAATGCATCCACAATAATGCAGCCTAATCGAAGCCCACGAGAAGCATAAAAGGGCAAAACTATTCTTTTTATATCATCCTTGAGATCAGATAAACGGGACAAAGCAATATTCGTAGCCTCAAAGTAAAGAATAGGGAGAACTGAGAGATTCCGCCATTGAAAATTTGTTTCTTTGCTGCATATTGACTGGAACAATAGCACGTAGCCCAGTGGTTTTTTTTGTTTTTTTTTTTTTCCCGGCGCTGTTCTCTCCGCTATCGCTTTATGTGTTTTCATGCCGAAGTTATTCCATCTTTCCGAAAATTTCTTTTAAGTTGTTTCTTTTTCTCCCTTTTAGTTTTTTTTTTTTTTTTTTTTGTATCCGCCTCTATTTTGCGAAGAGATATAATTAACACTACATGCCTTTAAAAAAGAGACGGATGAAATAATTATGCGATTTCTGGAATGGAATTGGGTACTTGCTTAAAGTTATTCCTTTTATTCAACACTAATAGCTTAAAAAAGCGAAAGAAAGAATACGCCATATGAAAAAATCATGAAGACAGAAAATGAATTACAAAGTAATTAAGTGCGCAGGCGAACTTTTTCTAGACTGGTTAAGTTTCTTTTCTTCTGAGTTTAAAGACCTTTATGACTACCTAATGCTACGAGGAATTTGTTCGTCCCCAATTTTGTGGTAATAAGGAAGGGTGAGAACCAGAGGTCATTCCTTTGAACCCTTTATCTGCGCAGCTATACGCGTGTATTTACCGTCGGAACTTGGGATAAAGATTAAAAAAAAAAAAAAAAAAAAAAAACGACAAAAAGAGGTGTTCACGGTGGAACGATTCATCTCCAACACATTAAGCTGATTAAAACGCTTATTTCTTTCTTACAAAATTTAATGTACAGTGTACGCACATTTTCGATGCCTGAAGAAAACACCAAGTTTAAGAGCCAAAACTGAAACTTGGTTTGGACCAGCAGCCATAGAACTGCACAAGGAACGCTCTGTAGAAACTGGGATCATATGTAGAGGATTTTAGGAAGGGAGTGTCTGACCCCAGGTCTTAAACAACCCTTAGAAATAGGAAGCAAGGAAATTTAGGCTAGAGTGCCCGATAGGAAAGTGACACGGAAGCGATGCAGAAAAGGGGAGGAAGAGTCTTTATTTATTACCGGGGTGTCAGTACCCGGGATCCGACGGCTTAACGTGCCCATCCGACGCACGGTGGATATTTAGTGGTTCGAGCGTTTGTACCTGCCTGGGATCGAACAAGAGGTTTTCTCCGTGGCAGTCACGAACCTTTTCCACTAGGCCACCCGTGGCCTCTGTAGAAACTCATGAAAGAGCAGTTACATTTATACAGGCCACTTTCCCTAGTAGTTCTGTTTATTGGTTCCCTAGCAGCAGGGCCGGAGCAAGCTTATCTCATATGGAGGGGCGAGCTTTGAAATCACGCCCTTCAAGCTTAAATTCCCCACTTCCGGTAAATAGTAAGCAGTCTTACATTCTCATACCTCCATTGCAGGAAAGTATTATAATCGTTCAAAAATCTCACTTCCAGTTTTTATCATAATTTTATTAAAACTGCGAAAACAAGATAAATAACCAGCAGCCAGTAAATATCAAGTACTAATAGTTATGTGAATGACGACATCTGTGAACACACAAGTTTGCCCGTGACGGGTATCGAAGCCGTGTCCCTTCCCACCCTCCGGAGTAAGTTGCTTTCCCAACTAAGTTACACGGACGGAAAGTACCGCTGCAGATTTGTCGTCTTGACACGTGCTTTGCCTCTGTAGTACGTCACACATCACAGAACTCCGCAGGAAAGCATAATAACAATGGCATGATGTTTTTGAGATAGGGTTTGGGAAAATTTTGTTCGAAGTTAAACGCTCAGAGGCACTTTCTGCGATAGAGCACAGATGGCTAATTAGCTCTTCATCTCTACGACATATTTGAAAAGGTCACGGAGGTTAGCCATATCCTCATATTGTTCTCTCATTACGGGATATACACTGCCTGGCCAAGTTAAAAGTCGTGCATGTTAATATTTCGTGGGGCCACCTTTAGCACGAATTACGGAACGCGTTCGGCGTGGCATGGTGGCTGTGAGTTTATCCAGTATATCCCACAGACCCTCAATGGAGTTGAGATGAGGACTTTGTGGTAGCCAATTCATGTGTGCGAATGATGCCTCGTACTCCTCAAACCAATTTTTCACAATTTTAGCGAGATGAATCGCGGCATTGTCATCCTGGAATAGGCATCATAACACTTCCTCCTGAGGCCTGTACAGTGGGTACAGTACAGGAAGGGACCAATACTTTATGCGGTTCCCTTCGAACCCTGATGCGTCTATCGTGTTGGAACAGAGTGTAACTCGACTCATCAGACCACATGACTCTCCCCCATAGCAGTTCAATCTTTATGTCCCGTGGCGAATTAGTCTTTTTAGTTTCCGGTTACTCTAACTAACCAGTGGTTTCCTTTTTTGCAACACAGCTGTTTAATCCTAGTCCTTTAAGTTCCCGTCTCATCGTGCGAGTGAAAATGGGCTTACTTTCAATATGAACATCGATGTGAGTTCCAGCGTCGTTTTTTTTTTTTTTTTTTTTTTGCGATGCGATTTCACTAAGCGTTTTAATGATTTTCAGTCAAAATTATTCAAGACTGTTTTCCAACCACACATTTTCCGCGAAGCTGATGCTTCACCGCCATCATCCCACGATTTAATAATGCGTTGGACAGTTCGTAATCCGGTGCCAGTGATTTCAGCAATCTCCTTGCAGGTCTTCTGCCCTTGCCACAGGCCAATAATTTGGCCCTTTGTGAACTCTGTCACATCTTTTACGCGAACGCGTGCAACGTCTTCCGCCATGATCGCTTAGAACTAATGAGCTGCACGCTCATCCCGTTCCATTCAAAGGTTGTATTGGTCGCAGCATTATGCAAATATGCCCTCCTCGGTATTTACATAGTCATGCCCTCCTCGGTATTTACATAGTCATGCATACCCTCCTCGGTATTTACATGTTTTCATTCACACCGCGACTTTTTTCGTGGCCAGGCAGTGTACGAGTACGAATGCCCGTGTCAGATTTCGAATTCTGGATTTTAAGTTGCCCGAAAAATACGCGACGACTAATGAATTGATACTGGATTCAGAGAACCTTCAAATATTTTATTGGCGTGCGAGCACGCACACAGGCTGTCATTTTACTGGAAACAATATCATACGTATTATACCAGCGGAAAGGAATATTGAAAATTAATGTACAATTTGAAATATTAGTTCGCGAAATGAAAGCATTGAAGACCAGTTGAGCGTGTCATAATCCAGCTAAAGCACCGTAAGTATAGCACCAGTTATTTTTTAAATTTCAAAGAATGACATGATTTCAGAAATCTCTATTTCAAAAACCTCTTTTTTTTTTTTTTTTTTTTTTTCAGATTTGACAGCATTTTTGCGAAGATAAAAATACCTTAGATTTTGAACAAATATTTAAAAAACGTTGCCTCTATACGCTTTCACAAGCAGTGATATCCTCCCTTTTAAGAGAATTTTACGGCAAAATTTGAGAGACGCAACTGATACAGCACACCAGCGTTTCCACACTCTTCAAATATTGTAGCTAGAAGGTAATAAATTTCAGAGTTCTAAGCATGGATCTTGTCCGGTTCAACGTCCCTTACAGAGATAGCTGTGACAGGCATCTGTTATATTAACAACTCTACTATCTCTGAAATTTTCTTCCTTCAATAAACATAATACAAAGTGAGGGGAGGGCGGGAGTACCTAGTAAGTTGGGAGGTCAATGTATGTGAGTTTGTGCACATGCTCTGTAGCACACAGACTATTTGCTGTTCGAGCTTCCAAGGTTCTTGTCTACAAGTATCGTGATTCCTTCTGGATCTTGGAAGAGACAGATTTAAAGAGATATCTTTAGTGAATTAATTCTTAAAAATGGATATAGATAAGCTCTTACCTTCTTCAGATGACCGTTGGAGGTTCCCATAAAGGCCACTGTGTAGTCATGAGTGGATGTGGCTGCAACGGAAGTCAGCAGAACACCAGAATAAGTGAGCACTGGAGTTGCTTCAATAGGCATACTGCCACCAAGAGGAGTGTTGACATCCATACCACAGAAATCATCGTTGATCTGAACTTGCTGTAAGGAAAAGAAATTATAAATAAAAAAAATATATATTAACAAACGCTTTTTTGTTATTTCAATCAAAAAAAAAAAAAATATCCACATATAAGTAACTCGAGAATACGGGACCTAAAATGTGTAATTTAAATAACGACACGAAATTCAGCATTCCAAAAGGATATTACGAAATTTTCGGTTATAATGTGCAGGAGTTTTCTTAAATCATCTCAAATTTAGCACTTAAATATGATGTTGATTTTTAGGTCTGGGTTTCATGCCGCATGGGTTAAGCTTGGTCACAGCACGACAAATCAGGTTTGTCGAGAACCTACCATCCAATCAACTGCCGAACCGATGGAATATTTATAGGATATTTTAAGGTCTGGTGTAAATATTTCTCTAGAAGAAGGAATTTCTCACGTATTTCTTTTTTTATTATTTCGCTTTAAGTTTTTACTATATCATGAAGCATACGGAAATATACTTAGACCTTAAATAGAGAAATTTCTACATCAAATAAATAAATAAAAATCGAAAAATACTTCGGTAATCCCAGCAATCCGATGCAAAAAGAATTTTTGGAATCCTATTTTTAGAAGCGGATATGTTGGAACCAATACGACTACACTGTTATTTCACTCAGTTGAGACCCAAAAACTGAAATATATGTGCATAATCTTGGTTATGGACACGGCTATCTAATGTAGCAGAGTTTTTCAATACGATGTATGGACAGACACCAAGCCCACAGAAGGCAACGTGACGATGCGAATACATTAGTTTCGTTTGTTTATTCCTTTAGAAACACAGGGAAAAGGTCATATTTAACAAAACAGTGCCGAAACATACATTACGAATACAGTACAACCTCGTTTATACGTTTCTCATTTCAACGTTTTTCTCATTTATACGTAAAATGTTGCCAATTCGAAAATAATGAATTATCCTTAATGTTAAACTTTCTTTGTTTCGTTTATACGTTTTTCCAATTATACGTTAATCTTTGGTCCCTTGAAAAACACATCAGCGAGGTTTCACTATACATACAGAGATCTCGGATAATAAAGACGCCAACCCCAAATCAGCGGGATCTGTAGTTAATCACTTTTTCATCTGTTAAAAGACGAACTACAGTATAACCCGCTTATAAAAAGGCGCTCGGGACCGACAGAAAACCTCGTTAAATTCGGACGGTCGCTAAATTCGTTTTGGGGCGAAAATTTCCATCATGTAAAAATATGCGTATACATTTCTATGATATACTGTACTTGTATATATCGTAACATATTGCAACATTTTTTTCCGCCATTTTCTGACACTTCAATGATGCCGATCATGTCGTTTACGGATATTTTTTTCTCTTAGACATTCCGTCACTTAGGATTTCCTATTTGTAGGTTACGTGAGTTGGCCGCTGTTTAACGATACACATGCAGCAAAAGCAGCACTGACCTCCCCAATGCAACGCTCACTTGGAGAGTGAAAGCAACAATGGACACAATTCCAGCAGTGATGTAGTTCTAAATTAGGAAACCTCAACCTGGAAAGAATACCCTCAAAATTTTTCAAAAAGCCCCATGAAAAAAACACAAATGATTTAATTTATTAATTTTATTACTAAATACATTTATCAATTTATATTAAAATTGCACACTTTGAGCTATTTTAAATTACAAAAAATGTTACGTGGTAGTCATATGCTAAGAATACCAAATTTTTATTTAAAGACCACTCTGCCGTTCTGCACGATTCCAAATATTTATTGTGAAGAATGCATACTAATCACATTGAACAAATGCAACTAACATAGTTACATCAACTCAGTGTGACTAATGCGCAGTGTTTTTAAGATTATGTAGTGGATGCACAACATGACTTTTGTGTTGCTCCTAAGAAAAGCAGGGAGTGAGCTCACTGGATAACTTTTATCGGAGCCGATATCGAGCCGTTTAATAGAAATGCCCTTCACTGACGTTTTCCCTCGGGGTAGTGCAATCTTAACCCGACGGAGTAACCACCACCTAAAACTTTCTTTTAACTATCGTCAAGAAAAAAGATTTCACAATGACTTTGTGCTCTCGAACCCTTAGGATCTGTGAAAACCCTACTGCGTAACCAGACTGTATCGTTTCATTCATACAGTGCTTTTTCTGTTTGTTTTCTTATAACCATGAGGGCAATAAGCAGTAGCCCGTTCCCAATTTCGGGTAATTAACAGAACCAGCACCCTTGGCTAAGCGCATCCACCCATTCCTTTTCATGGACTAGAGCCAACCAAGGTCCGGCTAGATCCAATAGTCAGAGGTGGTAGAGTGTGACCTCAGACCACTCTACCACCGCGGGACGGACATCTCTGTAGTATAAACATTTTGGTTATGATAGGATTATGTTTGCATATAGTACACATATTTACCTATTTTTGTATACACGATCATCTACAAAAAAGATCAAATCATATGTAGAGGATTTTAGGAAGGGGGTGTCTGACCCCAGGTCTTAAACAACCTTTAGAAATAGGAAATTAGGAGGTTTGGGATAGAGTGCCTGATAGGTAAGTTACACTGAAGCGAGGTAAAAAGAGGGAGGAAGACGCCCTTATTTATCACCAGACGGCTTAACGTGCCCATCCGACGCACGGTGGATATTTTGTTTCTAGCGTCCGTACCTGCCTGGGATCGAACCCGAGGTCCTCTCCGTAGCCGTCACGAACGTTGACCACTAGGCCACACGCGGCCTCATCTACAGAAAGTCCTTGCCCAGCTTCTCTTTATGATCTAACCACGAAAAGTGGCTTAGCGACGCTAAGTTCCTCCTACAACACTGAATTCCAGGAATCGTTACCTCTTGTTTCCCTCAGGTCACAATAACTGTGGTGAAACACAACAACTTGAAATCAAGTAAGCAAGAGGAGGAATTTCTTACCAGTATTATTGTGTTCCATATTGATTTAGGAGGATCATATCAATGCTTTTCAGTTGAACACCATGAAAAATTTCCTTAGGTAGTAAGGAACACGATGACTTTGAAAAATGTAAGATTCCCTCCCTCCAAATTATTTGAAGGAAGAAAATCTTATGAGAAGAGACCTATTTTAAGAACTCACAAGTGACGGTAAAAAATTTTAAACTAAAAAAAATAAAAATAATAATAATAACACAAATATTTTGGAGTGTACGAGAAGTCCATTTTTCATCTCAAAAGGGAAACAAATATAAACTTCAGGTATCAATAGTTAACAAGATATGTTTTTTAAATGTTTCATAACTGAAATCGTCGAGCTCAGCAATGTACGGCTCCAGTTACCAGGCCACAATAACCACCAAGTTTTTCTAGCTCGATTAAAGGCTTGAAAAAGATGGATTGCTTTTTTAAGTTTTGGGAAAATTGTTGGCAGCAAACTCGACAGCACCTCATGTCTTTTACACACACACACACACACACACACACACACACACACACACAGAGTGATCACTGAATTATGACCAACTACTTAATACTTCGTAGTCCTTTCTCAAAGTTCGATAAATCTTTCCGTTTACCCATCACGCTCCGAAGTTTACTACTTACGGCTACACACATACCTTATATATGCTACGTCCGTCGACTAATCGCGCCGTCTCGAAAATTACATGGTCAAGGGATTGCAACCAATTTTTATAGGTGGTGCTATTATGTGACCACCCAGTGTACATCGAAAATATTTTTTTCACCTAGGTAATCCTGCGCTAGTTACACTGAAAGTTTATTAGTCTCATTATTGAATATAAGAACAAACACACTGCTGGCCACCCAAAATGCAACACCAAGAAGGAAGCATCCGATTGGCCTGAAATTCGCAGCATGCGTCGCCCGCGAGAGGACATGCAAACGATTAGCATTGCAGGGCATATGTAAATCACGTGCGCCCGGCACGCCACGGAGAAGCACTATAAGAAGGGTACACAGAAGGCTGGGTGTAAGTGTGGAAGTGTGTTGTGCTGCTGGACCTGTGCGTGGGAAGCTCCCTGATGCCTCGTCGCAGAATACGGCAGTCATTCCAGCACGTTTCGGAGTTCGACCGAGCACAAATAGTGGCTTATCGCGACAGCGGTTTATCGTACCGAGACATCGGCGCCCGTGTGGGACGACATTCAGCCAGCAGTGAGGCGAGTATGAATTCGGTGGATGATGGAGGGACGGACGGACCGATGTGAGCGATTGCCACCGCCGCGGCACACCACCGAACGAGAGGACCGGCATGTTGTGCGGCGGGCATTGACGGCTCGCAACGCCACATCACGAACGTTAGCGCAGGAATTAGGGTGTGTTGCGCAACAACCTGTGTCAGCACGTACCATTCGACGTCGTCTGCAGGAGCGGGGACTTGTCGCACGGCGCCCATTGCTCCGATTACCATTGACGATACACCATCGGCGAGTGCGGCGGCAGTGGGCCCTTGAACGCCGCAGGACTTCGGAATGGCACGACATTGTCTTCTCCGACGAATCCCGCTTCTGCCTGCAACACCACGATGGTCGGATCCGCGTGCGGCGGCGCCGCGGCGAGAGACTGTACGACGCCTGCATTGTGCATCGCCATACCGGTCCGTCGCCTGACGTTATGGTTTGGGGCGCAATTGGATATGACATCAGCACTCCTCTGGTACGCATCGCCGGTACATTCAACAGCCACCGCTACATCTCCGACGTTTTGGAGCCTGTAGTCCTTCTTTACCTGCAGGACCTGCCAGCGGCCACGTTTCAACAGGACAATGCGCGCCGGCACGTGGCACGCATCGTGCAACAATTCTTCACGGCCCACCAGGTGTCACTGCTGCCGTGGCCCGCATGTTCTCCCGATATGTCGCCAACCGAGTGGCCCGGCAAGCACATATCTATATATATCGGCAACCGAGTGGCCCGGCAAGCACCACCCACGGCTACGCCTGCTGAACTGTGGCAACGTGTGGAAGCAGCCTGGACTGACATACCCCAAGCCCACATACAAAGCCTCTTTCGTTCGATGCCGCGGCGTGTAGCGGCCGTTATTGCCAGCCATGGGGGCCACACAAACTATTGATGTCTACGTGTTCCGCAAGTCGCACGGGCCTGTAAGCTCAATCATTTCATCTTTGTATCTGTTGTTATGTGTCCAGTAAATCTGGCTTTGCTATCTCGTGTCCTTCTTGGTGTTGCATTTTGGGTGGCCAGCAGTGTAGTTAAAGAGAGGATAAATAGTATTAATTACAGAGATGTATTTTTAAACTACAATAGAGCGTCGAAAATCCGAACAATCTCCCCTCAACTTAATTTTTTGGTGGAAAGTCTAAGCATAGTCCTTTCATTTGAACTTGATGATAATGGAATCGCTTAATTTTGGGGGTGCAAGCATTTTGGGGGCGACGCGTCGAAGGTGAAGGTGAAGGTGGCCTCAAATACTCGGAGACAAAAGGCGAAAACTTCCTCAGTCATTTGTTCCCTGCGAGGCTAAGATTTTACGACCCATTACCACGGCAGTACCACCCCTTGTTTCATCTCTGAGCACCATTATTCACTATGAGCCGGGAAGAAAGTTATTCCCCCTGCACTCAGGATAAAGTACACACCTTGGCAACCAGATTGTAATGATTGGTAAGTTTTGGGATTTGTACTTTATGTCTAAAAATTTCACAGCAGTAGTAAAAATGGCAAATTTTGTTTCGTATTGCATAATAACAAAAACAATCTTTGTCTTGTGCAATTTTTTTTATATACAATGGCTTATCTTTGGTACATGTATTTGGATAATATAATGTAGAAATGCAAGCGTATTTGTATTTTTTTACATGTTCGATATTCCGAAAACAGCGAAAATCCGAACTACCAGTGGTACCATATATGTATATAGAATTCGGATTTCCGACGCTCTACTGTATGTTGCAATGATACGGTTTGCTTAATAAAGTGATACGCCATTAATGCTCTCTTGGTTAATCTATCGTTTAAATACTCAATTCTAACTCTATATTTTTATCCTCGAGGAACAACCAATTATGACAGATTTATGCTTTTTACGCTTTCCAACCGTAGGTTGAAGAAGAGTATATGCTCCAGCTTTGTCCGTTTGTCCGTCCGCACCATAACTCGCGTAAAAATGGTTCGATTTCGATGAAATTTTGGTATGTGGTACGGGACCACCTGGGGACGAATCCTATTGAAAATGGGTGAAATGGAGTCAAAGGTCACTACATAGGAGCGGGATCCATTCCACCACCCTTATGCGTCATAACTTGCATAAAAATGCTTCGAGTTCGATGAAATTTTAGTATGTGGTAAGGGACCAACTGGGGACGAATCCTATTGAAAATGGGCGAAATGGAGTCAAAGGTCAGGACATAGAAGCGGGATCCATCCAATTGTCCTTATGCGTCACTTGCGTAAAAATGGTTCGATTTCTATGAAATTTTAGTATGTGGTAAGGGGCCACCTGGGGAGGAACTCTATTCAAAATGGGCGAAATGGGGTCAAAGGCCAGGACATAGGAGCGGGATCCATTCTATTGCCCTTATGCGTCATAACTTGCGTAAAAATGGTTTGATTGAGCCAAAACTTTATCATGTTGTTCCGGAAGTATACTTTACCGGTTCTGTTGAATATAATCGAGATGGGGTCAAAGGTCAGGTCATAGGAGCGAGATTTATTTTACAGCCATTATCCTCATAACTTGAATAATAACTTGAGTAATGATTTCTGGTATGTTGAAAAGCGTATCATAATCAATGCATTGCATGATTTTACTAACTTGTTTGCTATATAACGAAATCACTCCTAAAGATGTTTGCACCCATCACCCTTTCCGTGTCGTATGTATATTCGGTTTTGGCAAAACAAAAAAAAAAAAAAAAAAAAGAGAGAGAGAGAGAGAGAACGCGTTACGACGTGCAGCCATTCACATACAACCAGACAGGAGCGCGCCCCTCGCCCCTGTGATCTTGACTTACCAAACAGTTTTTGAGTTAAAATCGAATTATTTCCTCTCCGCTCTGAGATAGTGTAATAGCACTAGGAAAACATTTTTGCGCTACACGTGATCTAAGTTGAAAGTAAAGTATAAATTCTCAGCAAAGGAAGTGCCAGTCTTTAATTATCCCAGTTGAAATTAGCACTATGCTGTACAGCGTTCGTACACATGTACAAAAAAAAAAAAAAAAAAATCCAGGACTTTTCCAGAAGTTCATCAAAATATTCCAGGTTTTTAAATATTTGCTGGAATCATAGTGCTTTGTTTCATATTTTGTAAATTACATTGAAATTTATTACACATTTAGAATTCTTATGAAGCCCTGTGGGTTTCGCTGTTATGGTGTTGAGTGTGTGCCACATCTTCAGTGAAATGGAAAAAAATTCCCTGTACAAAACTTACATGAAACAATCTGGAACCTAGCACATTGATAGTAATACGAAACAATTTTGCCAGGCACTGAAGATTCCCTATTCCAGGGTCATTTATTCCCACGCACACTAGTGGTAGGAGGCCAGATATCAATCTTCTTCAATGAGAAAAGTGCGCGCTAGAAAGAACGGCGGCCATCTTGGACTCGCGGGAAGGTTTCCACATGGGGTTGTGAGTCCAACTGCACACAACTGGTATGTCACACATCAATGTGGCTGGAAATATGGCACTCAAGCATCTTTGCACAGCAGCATCACGCGATATGCAGAGACCTCAACCCTGATTAGAAATTTTCAATAGTAAACACTAAAAAAAAAAAAAATCCGATTTTTCATTGTCTTTCAGTAGTAATGAATAGCATTGCATTCTCTCTCTTCGTTGCTCGGTTGAAGCGTCGTGAATCAATTCACACCCTGTCGGCATACAAGGTTCGCTATTCCTGTCTATTCTCCACAATTCTCTGATAGATTTGTGAGAGTTTTTATTTAATTGATGAATCTGTTTGGGGGACGTCCTCCACTTCTTTTGCCGTCGACTTTCCCCTGAAGAGCATTGCATTACACAATCGGTATAAAAAACAACAACCCCAAATTGCCAGAGCAGCAAAATGACAAGGTAAATTCATAAAAAAAAAAAAAGCGAATTTTTGCTTAAAAACTGTTCACAAATTGAAGACATTTTGTGAGAAAAACAAAATGGTTCCAATTTTTTTTTTCTTCCTACTTTATCTCAAAAATCTATGTATGTTCCAATGGGAACCTTACAGTAAGCACATTAAGTGCCGAGAAGCTGTTCATAGTCGTCTTCAAACTTCAACCCCCCCCCATAAACAAAAACATTTTGTTTATTGGAGGAAGGAATTCTAGTACTACTCCAAGACTTTACGTAAAAATACGAAACTTAAAAACTTTCCAAGATCCGGAAAAGGTTTTGAGATTCCATGGGTCCTGATAATTCTGCACGTAGCCAGAAACGTTTAGACATCGCCCGGGAAAAAAATGCAACGATATTGACAACATTCCACAAACACTCTCCTAAATGTTTAGTGAATGTTAGAATTTAGAAAATACCAAAATAAGCTTTACACACATCGTTAAAAAGTTCATTTCACTCAGATTTTCGATTTCCGTAGTACATCCGATGCTTTCCGTAATCCGCAGTGGACCGACGATTTCATTAGTGACTACGAAGAATCCGTAGTACTTGGAGTATCTGCAGATGAAAGAGATGACATGTTTCCATGGTGTCTAGAGGCATGATATGATGTCTCTACACACCATGGAAACATGCGATGTCATCACGTGACGCCGCTGGAAGCGAGAACGAAGTAACGCAATCAATCGAAATATTTCAAGCATTTTTTTTTTATTTTCATAAACAAAAATATAAATATATTTATCACAAAAATATATTATAAATATATTATAATAAAATATATTTTATCACAAAAATATGAAAAATCGAGGACTTTCCAGGCCTGGAAAAAAGGGTAACCAAATTCTAGGACTTTTCTAAGATTCAAGGAGCCGTGAGAACCCCCTTGAATGTCAAGTTTAAGGGTCACGCCAGCAAATGGGGGAGTTTTGTGCCTGGGGCGGTATGTAGCGTGGAGTGAAGAGGATTTGAAGCAGGCGTTGAAGAGCTTCACTCCTGGTTCACTCCACGCTACAAGACGCCCCAGGCACAAAACTCCCCTATTTGCTGGCGTGACATTTAAAAGTGCATGTCTGTGGCTACCTTTAACTCGCATGATATAAAATACCTACTGTATTTGCCTGGTGGGATCTTTACCTACAGTGGAGTCAAAACTTATTTTTGGAGCCTAAAGTACCGAATATAAGAAAAACCCCAGGCTGTCGAGTTGAACTTTTTATTCAATATTTCGGCCCTGCTCAATCTCTTCGAGCCGAACTTACCCTACAACTTCATAATGCATGAGTTTAGCGCTGTACATGGAAGAAAAAAATTACATTTAAAATATGAAATAAAAAGGAAAAAAATTCATCATGCTTTTTTTTTATTTTTACGTTAGGATTCCTGTGAGAGAATTGGAAAAATTTAATCACGTTGTTCATTTACATCGAGTGGGAAGAAATAAAAGGGTATCGAGAGATAACCAGAAAAGAAATTCAAAACCGACGCATTAAAAAAAAAAAAAAAAAAAAGTCGTAGACACCAGGCTTTTCTTGCAGTTTTCCTTTATAATCTCTTCAGATGTCTCTCTTATTTTGAACGAACATTTTCTGGACTTCATGAGCAAGCTCGCTGTTTCTGATCCCTATGAGAATTTTCTTGTCTTTTGTCTCGAGACTCAAGAGAGGGAAAAAAAAAATAATAAATAAATGCAAAAAAAGAGGGAGAAAGCTATATGCTGCCTAAATCTGATTATTGACTGGAAAGTCTCGAGATACACAGCGAACGAAAAACCATTTCATTAGTAAGTTAGAATGGCGTTTCTCTTAAAACTACCTCTCCTTTTCTGTGCCGCCTTGTGAATGAGATGGGTATTTTCTTGTCTCTCATGCATTATTAAGGATCAGGCATCTTTGATCCGCTCTTCTTCTCTTAACGAATTCCACGCCAAAAATGAAAGCTTTAGGAATGGATAAGAGATCGTTTCACCGCCATATAGTGCCAGCCTCTACAGATTGCTTAAGATTTTAGATGACATGAATGACGGGTAATGAGACATCCTCCCTCCATCCCCACTTTACGGAGTATATTTTCATCACTTCTTTACTTTTCATATTTTCACGGAAGAGAATCTCCGCAGCTTCTGGGAAAGGCAGAACTGTTGTACGATCGCATAAAGCTGGATGACAGGGATTTCACAGTGCTGTTCAGATTTCTTTAATAAGAGCACAAGCATGTTTGTGAATATTTTAGCGCTTCTGTCTCTCCCCCTTCTCTCCGCCCCTTCTTCACATAATCTACGGACTAGCAGCGGGAAAATGAAGGACTTGATAAAAGCACTGATTGATAATCAATTGTTGGAATTTGAACCACCTTCTTGTGTGATGGGAAAAAATTTGATCACTCCATTTCTCGTATATATATATATATATATATAAATTGTTTAACACTGTTTTTAACACAAATATATCAATAAGTAATATTTACAGAGACAGTACAAAAAATTAAGGCACGGAAACAAACTAAAACTCATACAAATAAGAATGCGAACACACTAAAAGCATTTATAGATCCATCAATGTTTAATCCGCAATAACAAGCAGCTTTAAGCATTCGCAATTAATTACAGCAAAATCATACATGAACCGATCACTGCTGAAATGAAATAAAGCAGAAATGGGAGAATCAGGAACCAATAATATAAACCCATAAGCAGCGTTCGAAATTACACAGTGTTACGCTGGCTACTGAGCAGTAAAACTTTCGTGGGACCACTGATTTTACTGGCCCGGATGGCCAGGAAGTTTTTTCTTTTTTTTTTAATTTTTCACAAGTTAAAATGAATTTCTATTTCGTTTTTTATTTACCTTGCTGTATGGTTTTCTTTTTAGGCTGAAAACTAGTGATAGGTTCATGTAATGCTATTGTATAATAGTTATTTTGTTTATCCCTCATGATTTGTAAAGAGTGAAAGAAACAACAAACACAAAAAGACAATTTCCCATTCCTTGTAGTCACGTGACCTAGTGAATGCAGCAGATATTGACAAGAGACACAAGCCAGCTTTTGTTTCTGCCCCAAGAAAACACTAGCGGAGGAGGTCAATTGGATGCGTGAAGGTAATTTTTGTAAAAGAGCAATTCACAGGAAACAGTCTTCAATGGGAGACAATACTAAATTCATAGGAAAGTAGAAAGGATGAGCAATAAGACTAAACTAAGGAAAAAGAAGCTAAACCTGTGTGTGTGTGTGTGTGTGTGTGTGTGCGTGTGTGTGTACACCTGCTTGTTCGCACTGCAATTTTTTATTTTATTTTTTCTCCCGCTTTTGGCTCCGGTTAAATGTGCATCTTCTTGTTTTGGTTGTTTTTCTGAGAATTCTTCCCTGCTGCTTTTGCGCGTTTAGGTTTTCAGGTCTGAAATTTATTAAATTATTTTATATATAAATCAAAACAAAATAGATTTTTTGAAAATCTATAGAAAACACTACCAGGCTCATTCTCCAAATATTTCACTCGCTAGCATGACATTTTAAAAGGAAAAATAATATAATAATTTCGAACATTTAAATTCTATAAAATCAGAAATAAATAACACAGTAGATATGGAAAAACGGATCTTCCTTTTCACTTTAACATCTTTCTTCAAAGATACTGTTTTATAATCATAACTTGATGACACGCAACCAGATGACAACCAAATACGTTAAAACACAACCAGACACGTTGTCCTCTATGGAACTACGACCTGGAGCACCTTAAAAGCGGAGACGTGCTCAAAAAATAAAACCTAAGAAAAATATTTGGTCCCGTAAAATGTATAAAGAGAATAAAACGTGGTTTTTCACAAATATTTATTTTTGCAAGTCGACCAGGGTTTCACTGGGTATTGACCCAGCTTCGTCAGGACCAATTAATGGTCATTCGTCCTGACGAAGCTGGGTCAATACCCAGCGAAACCCTGGTCGACTTGAAAAAATAAATGTTTGTGAAAAACCACGATGTATTCTCTTAATATATATATATATAATCGTCACAAGACTGTATAGTCTTTGAGATCAAGAACCTGTAAAATGTGTTCCTTCTGAAGAAAAATTGTAGAAGAAGAACAAATATAGAAATTTACAATTTATACAATAAAACAACTCATCGTGAACGAAAGCCATGATCAGTTGTTTCGATTGTTTTCGTAGCTAGGTCATCTACAATAGACAGAGGCGTAACCAGGGCGGGACAGGCTGCCCCGGGCGCAGCTCAAGACGGCGCAAAAATCACTGCATACAATCCGATTAAATCTGGAAATGAAGCTTTTGTACCAGTTTGTGGTACAATTTTTTCATTACCATACTTTTTCATTTCTCCATTTACAAAAGTAACAACATATTATAAACTTCGCCAGTTTCGATAACCTTGGACACTTGAAATTCGCATTTCTTCCTCAAAATGCTCAGGGGATGTTAGTTGCTCACATTAAAAAATGAAGGCGCGGTTGTACGTACGTTGGAAGATACGGATGGCGTTCACATTGTTGAAGATTATCTTGGGACTATTCGATCATTACTGCAACGGCGAGCCACAACTACCAACTGAATTAGGTCAAGCTGATGTGGTACCGTAGGTCCGAACTCCTAAGCAGTTGGGAAAAGCAGTCACAGTTTGATTGTGCATCTCACATAACAATAACAAATAACATTGGGGTGCCATATTTATTTTGCTTTGACGAGCAGTCATGTCTTTACGATTCCGCGGTGGCACAGTGGTCAAAGCGCTGGCTCTATCCCTTCCGTGGAACTAATAGCCCTAAATCAGGGCAGACTACTGTTTATAGCCAATTGCATTTCTCACGGTGGTCATGAAACACACAAACAAAAACATATATACAGAAATACAAGGAGTGACAGCCCGGTGGTGTAGTGGTCCAACGCTTGACATTTGACAGCTGGTTCGAGTGGGCCCGAGTCGGAGTCCCGGATGAAGTATGAATAGCGCACCTGCCTTTCGGAAGTGGCTCTCCCCAATCACAGAATCAGCAGCATTGGGAGGGGGCCTGCTTATAGCCCTGAGAATTACACACGGTGGTCGAAAAGCCCTGAAAGGAGGGAGGGAAGATTGGGGCGCAACATTTTGTGGTTTGCCTGGAGCGCAGAAATACCTTGTTACGCCTCTGACAATAGGCAGAAGCCGACAGTCTGACAAAAAAAGTGTGCAGACGAAATTCTGCTGAAAAAGACCAAGAGGCAGACCACGCAAAAGATGCATGGACTACTACATCGTGCCCGTTTGACACGTGTTTAAACTTCGGAACTTTCTCATCCCTCCCAGAAAGAAAGAAAAAAAAAAAAGAAAAAAGAAACTACAAAAGAGGCATTCTCTTTCAAGCGGCGTGCATTAGACAACTAAGACTTTTCGGCATTTTTTTTTTTTTTTAGCTTTAATGGAACAAAGCGACATAGAAGAATGTGTCCACGCTCCGTGAGGAAGAAACGATTACCATTCCCTTAGGGATCGATAATCTAACCTGTGTTATTGTGTTGTAGTTGAATGTGCAGAAAACGAATAATTAATTTATGAGCATATAGCGGGCATGGGCATAGATAAGGGCACACTGGTATATTCTATCTTGTGAAGCGTAGTACAGAGTCTTTACTTGAAGTCTTAGGTTAACAGCCCAGTATGTCTACGAAAAAAAACATAGTTTGGTTTAGTATCATCAGTAGAATTCCCAAACATGTAAAAAAACATATAAACACGATGCTTATTGAGATCGCCTGGTTTACGGAACCTGTAAGTGCAATGCCCACGCAACCTTTAATCTGTGGGGGCTAGCGCCTAGCGACCCCATGAGATAGGTGCAACGGCCCACTTCTATTATTTTTATGAATACTACATACTATTTTTCTTTTGGTTTTGCTATTATAATACGTATTTTTTTATTTTTTTTTGTATTTCAAAAGCTCTTTGTGCTCTCAGTACATACCCGATATTTTATAAGCTCTTAGTTCTGGCGAGGATTATCATTAGTTCTCAGCACATACAGCAATTTCCATTGTTGATACGTCGTTAGGTAATATAAGTACAGTTTAACTTTATAGTTCAAAAGGCCTCCGTATTAACGTCTCCTGAAATAAGCCTTTCAGGAGATTTGACTGCAATAAAAGGTAGTGAACCCTCAGATGTTGCTTTCTCTTTCTGTCCGTCATCGTGACAGGAGTTAGCACTGCCCTATCTAGTTATCAGTTGTTGCGCCGCACCAGTCTCCCCTATTTGTCTCTGCGTGATCTCATGAGCACAGTGGCTGTTACTATAACACAAATTCTTTCAACACGCAACTGCTCTACATGGAAAATCTACGCTTATAGATAATAGTGTTAGACACAGGAGTACTTGTAAGAATAGGTGACACGACAATGCCGCAACTGATATTCCGCTGTTGCCACCAAAACGAAAAATTATCCAAGTTGCATTAAAATTAAATCTTTCATTTGAACGTACAATATATTGACAAAAGTCACCGGGTACCTAGAAGAGAAACACAACATAGCTTCTATTGACATACATTAGTACGGCGTCGGTCCACCTTTGGCCTTAATCCATGTATACTGACCCCTTCGAGACATGCTTTCGACAAGGTTTTGGAACACAGTGATAGGTATGCGCTTCCATTCAGTACATAATGCTGCTGCTAACTGTTGCTTAGTAGTAGGCCTTGGTTACAAACTTCTTATGCGGCGCTCTAATTCATCCCACAGGTGCTCTACGGGATTAGGATCACGGCTCTGTGCTGGCCAGTCCACGCACGATACGGAATTATCATCAAACCACGCCGTAATAGTCCTTGCTTTATGGCTCGGTACATTATTCTGCTGGTACCAACAAGGCTCTGTTCCATAGTATTGCCACAGAATTGGTAGGGCATAATTGTCCAGAATATCGAGGTAGACGTGCTGGTTAACAGGTTTGTGCACGATACGCAATAGGCCGGGACCATACCACGAAAAACACCCCTACATGAGTACAGTGCCAGCTCCAAACTTGACCGTAAGAACAGTACACTGTGGTAAATAGCGTTCCTCCGGCTGTCGCCATACATACACACGGCCATCAGACTGATGGATCGTGTACCTGGATTCATTAGTCCATAGGACCCGTTTCCATTGATCTGCGGTCCACAATAAATGTTCTTTACACCATGCTAAACGACAAGTAGCATTCTGAGTGGAGATAAAAGGCTTATGAGCAGCTGCACGACCACGGTAACCCATGGAATGAAGTTATCTGGATATGGTACGTGTACATACATAGGTTCCAGCATTTTTACTCACTTGAACACTGAGGTCCTGTGCAGTACTGCGTCAATTAGCTGTAACGACTCTCCTGAGGCTTCGACATCCTCTATCACAGATTTTCTTTGGTCTGCCGGTACGTTTTGTTGCTTCAGGCACGCCATGTGTCTTCCACTTATTCAGTGCATCCAAAACAGTTGACTTGGTTATGTTTAAACGTCTCTCGGTTTCTCTTAAGGACGACCCACTAATACAACACCCAACAATCTTTCCTTTCTCAAAGTCAGTTCCTTCCCGCCGCAACATTTTCACTCAACTTCACCGAACGATATGATCGCGGTCAGCTGCAGGCTTGTTTTGATACCTTTTGTAGCTGTACCGCGCTTCTTAACAACGCAGGGAATCCGTTCATTTGCTTTTGAAGGGGTGTCCGGTGACTTTTGTCAATATAGTGTATATCCTTACACGCTGATAAGAACGCATTTTATCAATACAAAATGTTGACCAGCAGGCTTTCTTGCATAACTATATAAAATAAAAAGAAAGAAAAAGGAGGATTTCAATCTTAAGATGTCACTTTATGTAGGAATGCCAATGACTAAGGGTTCGAAAATATACTTGCAAGTATAAATTGACTTGATAACCAAATCGTCGATGAGAGGTTTATTATTTGAGTAGAAAAGCAGATTTAACGCCACTAGAACCTGTATCATAACCGAAGACTTGACAGTATATATATGTATGATAGTACACATTCATAGACGGAGTGAACGCCAACGTGTGAGCGAGATGACAAATCTCAGTACTTTCAATTCAAGTTGAGGATCTTTAGTAAGGGAATGTCAAACCCCAGGTATTAAACAGTTCTTAGAAGTAGGATGATAGGAGATTTGGGTAAGGGAATCCGATAGAATTGTCACATGGAAGCGAGGTGGAAGGTCAGTAGGAACAGATGACCATATTTGTAACGGGGAACTAATATTCCGAGACCGTTTATAATGTCCTCTCCTAGGGACGGCGGATATTTAGTGGTCGCGCATTCGAGCAGGGTTCGAACCCACAACCATACGGTCAGAAGCCGACTGCTCTAACCACTGGGACATCTGCGACTGGCTTTCAATTTAAGTTGCGTGGTTTCTGTATTTATACCAGTTGCCGTTATATGACTGTCTGCCAGTCATAGCCTTGAGGAGAAAAACTCACGAGAATTCAGACGTGACGTTCAATATTTAACGAGAAGCAACCACAATTTACAAAAATGGGGAGTCAAGTCAAAGAGCCAGAATACGACGCAACTGGTATAAATTAATTCGGTGGACGGCAGGATTGTTAAGTTTGCTGCTTGTTCAATCAATCAATCAATGCCCCTAAGAATAGGTTTAGTTCCGACGAATCGAAGCCTATGGTCGGGCCATTAGAAAGGGGAATATTGTAGCACTCAAGGTCTGCTGACGCCTGACTGAGCGCCGCAAGTTGCTCGAGCTACACGTTGAAAGGACGGAACCGGCAATAGACATGACAGGAGACAGGAAAGGGAATGAAAAATTAGAGGTGAAGGAGTATACGCCAAGGACAAATTGTAAGCTCCTGTAGGGCACCAGGGTGCGCAGCTGCCAAATTAGTAAGCACGGTCAGGAAGGTTGAGAAGGTGTCGGGTTGAGGGGTGACATCGTGATGAAACGCGGGAAGTTTCCTTTTGTCTTGCCTTAAGTCACCCTTCGGAAGAAGGGTCCGCGCCACATGGCACCACATTAATGCGCGGAGAAATACAGATACACAAGAGATATCTTGTCGGTTTCACAGAATTAACAGTGTAATCAAGTTAGCTTTGCCCCGAGTATAAGCGGTTTCCCGTTCCTAAGTTGGGACCATTAGTTCTGGGGAGGGCCAGTGACGTAAGATATGCACTCCGCCGTGTCTCATCCGGGGCTTAAACCCTGTTCTACTCAGACGAACGGTCCAAGACCAACGCGCCACCGGGGCGACCAGTTTGACTTCTTTTTTTTTTTTTTTTTTTGTGTTTGTGGGGTTTGACGACCACGGTTGAGCAACTCAATGGGCTATAAGCAGTCACCAGTCCCTAATTTAGGGCCGATGGTTCCAGGTAAGGGAGAGAGCCAGAGCCGTAAGACAAGCACAACATCCATGCCTCACAGGGATTCGAACCCGGACCTAACTCAGACGAATGGTCAGCGCTTAGGTCTCCTCGGACTTAATGGTCAACGCCAGCGCTTAGATCAATGCGCGAGCTTGACTGCAAAGACTGAAACTTAGTATGCACTGATTAAAATAACCAAACAATTTTCACAAAACTACGATTTTGATTTAAAAGGAAGGGGGAGGAAAAAGGATCTCACCAAAAGACTTCTTCAACCGTTGAGGAGAAATAAGTAAATAAATACGCGACGTCGCAAAAGCCGTGGTCCCATCTATTGAATAAAACAGGACAGATTCGTGGTACTACTCTTGTGATCTCAGAAATTTTCCAAGAAACAGGTCGCCGGGGAAAATGTCTTGCACACGATGAAAAGAAGGTTTTGATTAACCTGAAGACCTTTGGAAGAAGATCAGAGGCGACGAAAAGTCAACAAAAATACATGAAATTCTGCCAAAGGCAAAGAGAACACACGAACATTCGTTTGAGATGCACAAATCGCTCAAAAGCTTTTCAGGTTCCGAAACTTGGCGCTCACTTTTCAAGGTGCTCCCTGATGCATGCCGATTATTCGGTTCGCTGAGTCATTCTCATCTACGGGAGTGGCTTCCGCACGCGCCATCTGCGAAAAAACGCCGCAGGAAAAATCAGGGAAAGGTTTCACAAAGAGATTGGGTAATGATCTAATCTAACTCTAACTCTCTCTCTCTCTCTCGCATGTTTGATGCTCAGATTCTTTTAATTTCTTTTCTAGAAGAACGAATCCTGTGCAAAAGAATCGCGCCCAGTGGCGCACCCAGGAATTCTGCAGGGGGGTGGGGGGTATAATATATGTGTGTGTATATACTATATATATATGTGTGTGTAAAAAAGCCACACAGGAAATGGACATGGAGACATCCAAATGGGACGACAAGTGAAATTGATTTTATTATGTGTAACAAAAAATTCGTCATAGAAGACTGCAGTGTGCTAAACAAGTTCAACACAGGTAGTGACCATAGATTGGTGAGATGTAAGATGCACCTCAACACTAAACTTGAACGTGGCAAGCTCATAGGACAAACAAAATCTATTGACATAACCAACCTTAAAAAACACCATAATACCTTCAAGTTAGAACTGAAGAACAGGTTCTATGCTTTAGAAGGCCTAACATCGGAAGAAGTGGACATCTCTGAAGTTAACAGAAAAGTAACCAAAGCTCTTATGGAAACAGCAAGAAAATTAGCTGGGTCTAAGAACAAGTTGCATGTAAACAAATTATCAGGAAAAACGAAAATGTTGATGCAAAAAAGGAGAGAGATGAGGACAACTAAAGAAGATGTGACTTCCAAAGTGGAATATATAGAGCTATGCAAGACAGTAAGAAAAAGTATCACTGAAGACGTAAGAAAATTCAACTGTGAACTAGTGAGGAAAGCAATTGAAAACAACCAAAGCCTAAAGATAGCAAAGGGACATCTCAGTAAGGGAAGAAAACAGATTATGGCACTGAGAAAAGAAGATGGTTCTGTAACAAGAAATAGAGGCGAAATTTTGACAAGAGTGAAAGATTTCTACTCCAAATTATATGAAAGGGATGATATATGCACTCCAGACATCATGAAAGATACCAGTACCAGAGTTCCTCCAGTCCTTCCAGCAGAAGTTGCACATGCAATCAAGAACATGAAGCGAGGAAAAGCTCCAGGAGAAGATGGAATTACTGTAGACATCATACAAGAAACAAGTGGAGAAATCGAAGCAGTACTCGCCCAAATTTTCACTCGATGCCTTAATGAAGGAAAGATTCCTGAGGATTGGAACACCGCTACAATGATCCTGCTACATAAGAAAGGTGACATTGAGGATCTCGGAAACTACAGACCTATCAGCCTCCTATCAGTAGTTTATAAAATCTTCACTAAAGTTCTTTCACACCGCTTGAAGGTAACACTGGACATGGCTCAACCGAGAGAACAAGCTGGATTCAGGAGTGGCTACAGCACAATAGATCATATCCACGTGCTGAGAGAACTAATTGAAAGAGCGAGGGAATATGAACTTCCATTGTGCATGGCTTTTATCGATTATGAAAAAGCCTTTGATTCGGTGAAACCATCAGCAGTTACAATGGCTCTGAAAACCTGCGGTATTGAAGATGCATACATTAATATTATTAATAACATCTATGAAAATGCAAGTGCAAAGATTAGGCTGTTTGAAAATACAACACACGTAAAAATTGGAAAGGGAGTGAGACAAGGTGACACCATATCTCCGAAGCTCTTTAATGCCACATTGGAGGGTGTTTTTCAGTCACTGAGCTGGGAAAACAAGGGGATAAAGATTAATGGAGATTATCTAACCCACCTTCGTTTTGCTGATGACGTAGTCATTTTTGCAACTACCCCATCAGAGCTGCAGAGTATGATCCAGGAACTTGCTGACAAGAGTAAAGAAGTGGGATTAAAAATGAACTTTCAGAAGACAAAAGTAATGTTCAATGCTTTTACAAGAAATGAAGATTTATCGATTGATGGAGAAAAGCTGGAGATAACAGACACGTACGTTTATCTTGGACAGCAGATATCAAGTGAGGGTCACATTGATGAAGAAATTAATAGGCGTACAAAACTTGCCTGGAGAGCTTTTGGAAGAAACAGCATAATTTTCAAGAGCAATATGCCATTATGTCTTAAAAGAAAAGTGTTTGATCAATGCATCCTTCCAGTGCTTACGTATGGTGCGGAGACGTGGACCTTAACTAAAAGAGACATACAAAGGCTGCAGACAACTCAAAGTAGCATGGAGAGGTGCATGCTTGGTGTAACCAGGAGAGATAAGAAGAGGAACTCGTGGATCCGAAAAATGACAAGAGTGGAAGACATCATGATCAGAGTTAAATCCCTGAAATGGCAATGGGCTGGACATACTGCCAGAAGGACAGATCATCGATGGACAGCTGAAATTTTAGATTGGATTCCAAGGGACAGGAAAAGACCCAGAAGAAGACCACATGGGAGATGGGTGGATGAAATTCGAAAGTATGCAGGGGTGACATGGAGGAGACTGGCACAAGACAGACCATTGTGGAGGAAACTTGGGGAGACCTTCGTCCAGCAGTGGATTGATAATGGTTGACAATGATGATGATGATGATATACTGTATATACATGTATATATTGTATATATATATAGTGTGTGTATATATATATATATATATATATATATATATATATATATATATATATATATATATATATATATATATATATATATATATGCATACGCTATACAGTATAATATATGTCATTGCCAACCTTTATAAATCCACTGCAGGACAAAGGTTCTCCCAAGTTTCTTCCAAAACGTATGCATATACGATGAAGTGCCAGAAAAACTGTTACACCAGTCTAATACTTGGTAGGTCCCCCACGGGAGCGCAAGACTGCAGAAATACGACGGGGCGTGGACTCCACTAGCTTCTGGAAATATGCTGTAGGAAATGCACATCATACTTCCTGCAGAGCGTTCCACAATTTGGGTGTATTTCGAGGTCTCGGATTCCTGTGTTCGATAGCGCGTTGCATGGCATCCCAAATGTGTTCTATCACGTTCAGATCTGGGGACTTGGGTTGGAATGGCAACACCCCAAACTCAGATGAATGCTCCTCCCGACACTTGTGTGGAGGTGCATCGTCCTGTTGGAACAGGCCCAACCCATCAGCATGAATGCAGGACATGAACCGGTGTACCTCGTCAGAAAGGATGCGCACATAGCGTTGGCCGGTCACAGAAGTTTGTCGACGTACCAGGGGTCCCAGTGAAGTCCACCTAAACATACACCCATACCATTGCGGACCCCCACACCAGCCGGTACAGTTCCCTGTTGACAGGCGGGATTCATGGCTTCATGGGGTTTGCGCCACACATGAATCCTTCCATTTGCCCGATACAGTTGGAAACGCGACTCGTCAGACCAGGCTACTTGTTTCCAGTCATCAATTGTCCAGTGGCAGTGTTGCCGTGCCCAAGCGAGGCGCATAGCTCTGTGTCGTGCACCCATCAAGGGGACTCGAGTTAGGCGTCGGCTCCCAAAGCCCATATCGTGCAGGGTACGTTGGACAGTCCGGACGCTGATGCTTGTTTAGGCTCCAGCATTGAATTCCGATGATACCTGCGAGAGTGTTGCACGCCTATCGCGTGAAAAGATTCTTGACAGCCGACGATGGTCACGTTCACCCAAAGTATTTTTACGGCCACACTGGTATCGTAGGTTGGAGGTTTTGCCGGAATTCTTGTAGTCACGGCACACCCATGCAATGGTCGTCCGTGAAAATCCGAACTTCGTTTCTACCTCCGAAATACTATGGCCCATCTCACGAGCGCCAACTATGACACCGCGTTGAAAATAGCTTAAATCGTTATTTATTACTTGTCATTCTCATGCCGAAAACAGTTCTGACAGCTGGCAAGGTCGTCTATCCCTTTATATACGCACTGGCGGACGCAACCGAGTATGCGCATAAGTGACGTTGCTATGTATTTTGTATTAGCTCGTCTGTACCAGTTTTTCTGGTACTTCAGTGTATATATAAATATAAATAAATAATATATATATAAATAAAAATGTTCTTCACAAGGAAAGGACTTCATGTTCAACCTGTAAATCAACTTAGCTGGAGCTAACTACAGTTAGACTTAAGTCGTTCGACTTGGATTCCAGCGTCACTAGAAGGCCCTACCCTCTTTCTGCAATCTTGAAAGGGTGTGAGGCCCCTTCAAAATTACAAAGACTCCTCTTTTTGTAATTTTAGAGGGGTCCCACAGACTGACCCAGAGCACAAAGCGGTTCTCCGGCTGAAATGTTCCGAAACCCGTGTCCCACCCACATTTATCTTAAAAGATACAACAGTTTACTGGTACTGGTTCATGGGTCAGAACGGTGGCTCATGGGTCAAAAGGCAGTACTCAACATGTCAAATGTCACACTAGGAAGTATTTGTCGAAGTGGCATGCAAATTGAAAATCGTGGGTATGTGTCGATAGTTAGGCTATGCAAATGATTGCAGTTGCGAACCAATCACGTGATAGGTGAGGGAGATAAATGAGCAAAACGGCTTGGCATAGCTAAGTTTGGTCGTTGTTATTCGGACGTATGCACCACTGTATTAGAGTGATCTAGTCGGCGAAAGCGGTTGTTACGAATGAAAACTCCTAGGCGACGTCATCGGGAATCGTGCCATCACGCGAAACACCTTTACTAGGGGTTTCACGATAGTGCCATGCACGGCTAGTTGATCCCTGAGTCTCACTCTGGGCGGAAACGCATCGAGATGCAACAATTGTCAACCATATGTGGTGTGGTTGGAAAAAGGTAATAGAGGGGTTGGTGCACGTCCGAACGCCTCGATCGCCGCATATGGATGACAACCCGTAGCAGTCCCAAAACCCAGAGCGGACCATATTCCACGAGGTGTGCAGGCAGTTATAGACATCCCCTATCGTAGATCGGAAGGTTTGCGCTCTCGCTAGAAATTGCGATTATGATGTATCAGACATACGTGGCGGGAAGAGCAGAGCTATGTCGTATTCAGCGACGAATCTCGCTTCCACTTCTGCGTCATTTGGGCGTCTGGAGACGATGTTGTTGCCGGGCTGATCTTGCTGCCATCCGTGCGCTTCATACGGCTCCTCACCCTGGTGTCATGGTTTGGGGCATTATCAGTTTCAACAGCCGTTCACCGCTCGGCCATACGTTGATGAGGTACTGTAGCCCATTTTATGGCCGTATCCCCGTGATATCCCTGAAAACCAGACAAGATAATGCCCGCCCGTACACCGCCAACATCAGCAGACAGCGTCTACGAGTTGTCCACGTGCTGCTTTGGCCAGCGCGAGCCATAGACTTCTCACCAATACACTGTTAAAAATTTTGTGGTAGGTTGCACCAAAAGGTGGTGCTACTCCAGCTGCACCACTTTCTCAGAAAAGATCATGGTGCAAGCAAAACCGAACAACATCGTGCAACCTTGCACCATAATGTGTTGCAACCTTGTATCATAATGTCATGAAAAGTCACAGCGGTTCCTCAGGCTTTTTTAAAGTTTTCGCCAACCCATTCGCCAAATGTAATTTGAAGTCGCTCATTTTTTTCACTCTCCATTGGAAAATATAAAAACCACAAAGTTTTATATTAGTAAAAAAATACAACTGGCTATAGATCCTTTACAATTAAGTAGCAAAATATCACGTTATAGATCCCCTAATCATAATAGACAGAAATCTAGACACTTATTTTCAATTTTGAATTTATTACTACCTATAAAATTTCTAAACAAAGAATTATGGACAGAATAAATTTCAAAATTAATTAAAAAATTGGGTACCACATTTATTGTATGGCTTGGTTCTAAAAGAGCCAATGCGAAAAAATACTATAGACGTTGACAAATTTGCACTTTATTACTTATAGAACTTTAAAACTATTTTCATAGAAGTCGTGCAATATTGGTTTATGGTTGACGTCAAAAGATAAGCAATCCACAAATATGATCGCATTTGAAAGATTTTGAATTAATTTTTAAAATATCCTTGGTTTTACCGAGGCAAAATTTGACGTGACATCCGAATAAAAACTATCTTTTTTAAAGATTGTTTTTGTTCGGACGGCATCAAAAAAAGGAATCGCTAATATTTTCGCCAAAACTTTTTATCCATCGTCAAAACTATTTATATTTCGCGAATTGCGAAGAATGCGATCGGCAGCGCTACCCCTAAAGTTGCACATATGTTGTTGGGTTGTGTTTACACTGCACAATGGTGTGTATCTGTTCACAGAAAGTGGTTCAGCTGGTGTAGCACCACTTTTTGGTGCAACAGTGTAGTGGATGTGTAGAATATCATTGGCAGACAATTTAATAACACCTCTGAGTGATTCCATGTCAATGCTGATGAATTGTGGACACAGATCAACGACGCATGGTCAGCGATGCCTCAGGACATCATCCGGGGACTTTTCCACTAGATCAAACACAGTGTTGTCGAATGTACAGTCCAGCATGGCGGTCATACGACCTACTGAATCGGGAGACAATATCGCTTCCTCGCCCATCACATTCATGTGATCCTTCAGAAATCATTGCTTTCAGATCCATATACACTAAAGAGCAATTGAATTACAGACAGCTGACGTTATGCAAATATGGCGCTGTGGGCGTCCCTGTCAACGGAAACGACATGACGTATGCAGCGATCCGACAATATAAGGACTGATGCGACGGAAATCAGTAAGAGTCGGACGCAGTATGGGTAAGACGAATGATCTAAGCGCATTCGATCGTGGGCAAACTGTCGGAGCCCGACGAATGGGTCACTCCATCTCGGAAGTCTTGCAGGCACTGGGATTTTCACGAGCCACTGTGTCACGGGTGCACCGTGGGTACATCGAATCAGGTAAAACCATCCCTCCAAGGGCCAACTGCCGTGGACAACAGCGTGTGGATGAGCGGGGTCATCGTCGGCTAGCTCGCATTGTAACAGTGGATAGACGAGCCACAGTGCAAGAAATCACTCGGCAATTTAACGCTGGTGCACAAACACGTGCAAGCAGCCACACCATCCAGAACCATCTCCTCGCTATGGGGTACAGAAGCCATCGTCCCACGAGGGTACCGCTGCTGACCGCACATCACAGGGTGTAAAGATTAGCATGGGCGCGAGAACGTCGCCATTGGACCCTAGACATGTGGGAAAATGTTGCCTGGACTGATGAATTCAGATTCACGTTGGTACATGCGGCTGGCAGGATACGAGTACGGCGCAAACCACATGAAGCGATGGATCCTTCTTGCCAGCAGGGGCACTCTTCAAGCTGGTGGGGGTGGCATTCTCGTCTGGGGACTCTTTACGTGGACTGAAATGGGACCCCTGGTACGTGTGACATCGTCCCTCACAGGTCAACGTTACCGGGATATCCTGGACGACCATTTGCTCCCGTTTGTGCGTCTTCAACATCCCACTGGGGACCTCATCCTGCAACAAGACAATGCACCGTGCCATCGCTCCCGAATTGTATCCGAATGGTTGGATGAACATTCTACCAACGTGATCTTGCTTCCTTGGCCAGCTAGGTCACCTGACCTCAATCCCATCGAGCACATCTGGGATGTCATCGAGAGATATGTTCGAGGCTCTGACCTCCCTCCATTAAATCTTCGTGAACTGTGGGAGATTGTTCAGGGGTCGTGGATCCGTATGGCTTCCCAACGCTTCCGGTGTCTTGTGGAGTCCATGCCAAGACAAATCGCCGCCGTCATCAGGGCGAAAGGTGGTGTTACACGTTACTAGACAGGTATCTCTAATTCAATTGCTCTTCAGTGTATATGGCAACTTTCGTTATACATCTCACCTCGCATATTCTCACGAGAAATGTATAAACTGTTCCTCTGTGCGAGTATTTTTTGCAGTGGATAGCAATACTAAAATTTCCGGCCTAGTTTGATCGTCCCAGTCCATCTCTGGTCAGCATCTGTACTTTGCCCTGCCGTTGCAGTGTTATCAAGCTGGGCCCTAGAGACTCAGAGATTTTTAAAAAGTGGGTACTTTATGAGCTATCCTGGGTCCTTTTGAAAATTCAAAAGAACCAAGAGATAATGAATAATTATACCTACATAAGCAAATGAAAAAAATTTAATGCACATTGTTCGACGCTTTAATTTATGCTCTTTGAAGCAATCTTTAACAAGAAAGAGGACACCGAATTTTCGGGTGTAATGAGCACGTTTTTTTAATCCGTTCTGACGCAAATTAAATTTATCAAAGCTATTCAAAGTCAATGGAACCGGTATGGAAAACAATAGTATCTGACGGAAGAAAGAAGTTTTTCAATCGGGTTTTTAATCCCGCAGATATTGCTGTAAACGGAATCGTGAGCTGCGCCCTCTGGTTGCAGACTTGCGCGTTAAGAAAAATTCCAATTTATATGATAAACATTTCGCAGTGGAAACGCTCTCCAACAAAGAAAGAATTTCTCATATCGGACTCTTCAAAGCAGAGATATGGTTAAGATATGCATATACGCTCCCCTGACGGTAAAACCATGCATTATTTTAGGAAGAAAGTATTATCAAAAGATTTAATTTTTAGTCAAGTTTTCAGGAGCTCAGATTTTGCTGCAAATGCTTCAAAAGCAGAAATTAACACTTATGCTCCCTGGTGACGAAACCATTCTTCACCAAATACTAGAAAATTATGAAAAACATTTTCCATCAGGAGCTGTATGCGATACAGGAAGAATTTTTCAAATCGGGGTTTTAGAAGCAGAAATAACGTAGAAAACGCCATTGACCGTTGCGCCCCCCTAGCGGAAAGTCTATGATTTACTTGCAAATTTTGAATTTATATGATAAACATTTCGCATCGGAAACACTATCCAACAAAGAAGGACTTTTTCAAATCGGACTCCTAGAAGTAGAGATATTGACAAAAATAAGATATACATCTACGCCCCTAGGCGTAGAAACCATGCATTATTTTAAGAAGAAAATTTTGCCGACGTGAGCAGTATCTGTCCACAAACGAATTTTTTTCAGTCGAGATTTTGGAAGCTCAGATTTTGCTGCAAATACATCAGAAGCGAAAATTAAGACTTCTGCCACTGATGGCCAAACCATTTTTTACCAAAATTAGAAATTATATGCAAGGGTTTTTCCATCAGGAGCTGTATCCAGTGCAGAAAGAATATTTCAAATCGGAGTTTTAGGAGCATTTTGAAATTATATGAAAGACATGTCAAACTAGAAACTCTATCCAATAAAGTAAGAATTTTTCAAATCTGACTATTAGAAGCAGAGATATTGCCAAAAATAAGATATACGTTTACGCCCCCTGGCGGAGAAACATACAATATTTTAAGAAGAAAATATTCCGGAAAGGTTTATCGACGTGAGTGGTATTGGTCGACCAAAGACTTTTTTTAATCAAGATTTTAAAAGCTCAGATTTTATGGCAAATACATCAGAAGCAAGAAATAACACTTACGCCCCCCGGTGGCCAAACCATTCTTCAGAAATTATATGCAAAAGACTTTCCATTAGGAGCTGTATTGTCTGAATTTTTTTTTTTTTTTTTTTTCAAGTCGGAGTTTTAGAAGAAGAAGAGATATCGGTGAAAACGTTATTAACTTTTACGCCCCCTAGCGGAAAATATATGCGCAACTTGAGAAAGTAACTATACTACTCTTTGACATACATGGAATCGAAAGATAAAATAATGTTTTCAATCGGATGTTTAGAAGTAAATATATGGAATAAAATGTATTTTTGAATTCGACACCATCTGCATTTACGCCCTCTAGCGGCGAAATTGTACATCGAAAAAAAAAAACGAAAAGAAGAATCATCATTCATAAATTTCAAGCTTCCCAATGCAAAAAGAATTTTTCAAATCGGACTTTATAGTTGCAGAAATATGGTGTCTACAGACGGACCGACAAACCGATAACATACGCACGATCTTTTTTTACAAAAGAAGTGCTAAAAATCAAGTACTGACAGAATTAAATTTTATCATTTTCAACTAAATTTTATCATAATGGAACTACCCAAAGACAGAGCATTTTCAGTTTTAAGTCAGCCCAGAACATCAGAGCGGTTTTCATTTTTTAAAACACAGGAACTGTGTGATGACTACTCTTGAACAGTTTTTCTGACTTTTAACGAACAATCGTAGTTTTTCTGAATTTTAACGAACAATTTTTAGTAGAGTATAATCGTTCACAGTGTTCTCATTATAAAAATGTACGTTTGTTTGTTTTTCAAATTTTAAATTTCAACTGTTTCAATATTTATTGAAAAAGCTGAAAGGTTTTAATAAATTAATCAGGCCATTTGTATATTTACATAATCTAATATTGTATACTTACATAATCTTGAGGGATGGTGCATTGATGGATGTTTCTGTTCTTTCCCTAATCCTCACGCATTTGACTTTTGCCAAATAGCATGTTAAAAAAATCCGAAATAAAATGTGGGTTCCAAAGGACGCGTAGAATTTGTAATTATGGGTCCTTTTCTGGGTAATTTACGCGCTACAGCGCTTCAGTAGCAGCGCTGTTGATTATGAATTGCTTTAGAGAATACATACGTAAAAACAAATCAGGAATTGAAAGAATGTGGAATAGAAATATCGCGAAATTGTTTTTTGGCTCAAAAATAAACGAAATTAAGTATAGGAAATAGTAACACTATACTAGTGATCCGATTTATTGGCGTAGGAATAGACACACAAGCGTTTTTAAGCTTTCGAACATCAACCAAATGGCTTCCTAAAGGAAGTTAGACAGAAACTGCAAACTGAATAATAGAACGCTTTAACTATTTGAAAGCGGGAACTTGACTTGACAATAAATAGATACGACGTTATATTCATTTAAAGACACGAGGCATTACGCCGGCTGTGCACGCAGCATCCTGGTAGAGAGAAGGCGTTACTTGAAGAACTGGTTCCAAATTCGTGGCAACTTGAGTCAGACGCTATCATTGCAAGTATCGCTGTTGGTAATGATCTCCAAAGTTTCCTCGTTATCCATTTGAAATTAAGCATGTGTGGCTTAGAAGCAATGGCCGACCCATCCTTATGAAATGATCCTGTTAATTTTGAGCATAATTTGAAAACAAAATACTTATGCTTCATGAACGAGTATTTATTTATTCGCAATGTAAACTGAAACTTCTATAAATGAACCTGAAGTGCATTTAATAATGGGTTAGTATCTTTAACTTTGAACATTTGGTCGATTCTTCTGAGTTGTACTTTTCCTCAACAGTATTCAGAATCTCACATACTTTCCCCTCTATATTTTGTTATTCATCCGTTCCGAAACTCAGCTCATTTTGGAACGAGGAAACTGTAAACAGCGAAAGATTAATTTATTTTGACGACAAAGGTCATGGTTTTAGGTCATGGAAGCCGACCATTTAGTTCTTCCGGTGAAGATTTTGAGAGGACCTTTTCAAGAACTCTGTAAAACTTCACTAACCGCTGTAATTAATAGTACAGCTCTCCGACCTTGAGTGATCTCGACAGTACTCAGCCCCGTCTGTAATCTTCCCCCTTCTTTCGGGCTTAGGAAGGCGTCTTAAGGAATCAACAAAATGATTCTCCTGACCATATCGTGAAAGTGATCACGTGGGTCTCCGCTGCAAGGCGCGATAAGTACAAATCCGCTTGGCTGCATTCTTGATCACGGATTTCTTGTGTTTGGTCAACTATATATCTCTTTTCTTATCGAAACTTTGGAACATTTTCTCTTACGATTTTTTAAACTGTTTCCTTGTTTGACAGTAACGAATTCCTGTTTGCTCGCAGCATTGCTTAGTAGTGACAAAGTAGATTGTAACAAACTTTTTATGACCTAAATTTACTTCGTTCTCAGAACGAAAGGCAATTTGTTTGCGATTTTCATCCGTAGTCTCGTGCGCAAATGTCTAGTAGAAGATAAACTAAAACCGCAAGTGTCTTTAAACTGCGAATAAGCTGATATCTTGAGATATTGACAGGTTCCTTATCTTGGACCTACTCAGAGTTTGTAAAGCGTTGTTCCTGTAAACTTCTCAAAAAAAAAAAAAAAAAATAATAATAATAATAATATTAATAAAAAAAAATAACAGTTGACAATATTACAGAAAAATGAAAATCAAGGCCAAGTAAAACAAGCCTATGCGTTTAATTACGGACAACATAGGAGGCAGAACATAGTATTCTAACAGCCCTGGTCGTACTTCTGGCGAACAAACGAGAGCACAGCCCCATTGACTCAGCAGAAATGAGAACCACATAAGGCTTCCTTTGCCGCCCCGGTGGCGCAGTGGTCTAAGGCGCTGGCCTCTGATCATTCGTCCGTAAGGGGTCTGGGTTCGAATCCCGTCAGGCATGGATGTTGTGTTTGTTTTACGGCACTGGCTCTCTCCCTTCCCTGGAACCAGTGACCCTAAATTAGGGACGGGCGACTGCTTATAGCCCATTGAGTTTCTCACGGTGGTCGTTAAACCTCCAATCAAAAAAAAAAAAAAAAAAAAAAAAGGCTTCCTTTGTTCAGTTAGTGCGTTGTGGAACCTAATTGGTTGTTTGCAACTGCTTGGCTCCTCCGTTGTGTACCACTGATGAAATGGCACATCTGGCTTCGTAGGCGTAATGTAGGAAGGGGGGGGGGGGAAGCTCGGGTCCGGACCCCCGTTGAGGGTGGGTTGAGTACAAATTTAAAGCGTTTTACATGTATATGAAGCTTTTCTAAAATTTCTTAAGGAAGGGGTCCAAATCCAGGGACACCCCTCTCTTGAGAAATTTCTGGTTACGCCACTGTCTGGCTTAGAAGTACTACCCCGCATGGACGAGGCAGAAGGTCACGAAGTTCGGAAAGTGCCGTAAAGGCAGGATAATTAATACCTGTACAAGTTCCTCTGCAGTGCATCTTATACTCCAAGTCGACTTAAATACTGTTGTAGAAAGTAGTACCCAGACAGCATCGTCCCCAGTGGAATGCTAAAACTATAACAGACCGAGTCACATTGCATTTCTGTTGTGTCTTGGCTGCGAAGCTTTACTTTCTCGTTGACCCCCCCCCCCGCCGCACATTTACGGCTTCTTAACCTTAGCTCGCTGCATCATCCTTTCTTTTCTCATCTTTTCTATCTTTCTTTCTTCTCTACGACTGCGTAAGTACACCCGGCATATCCACGATTGTCAATTTTAATGTCTCTTGTGTTGCGAATGTTGGGACAAGTCTTCTATCCCTTCCACGACATCGTCCCCTCTCCAAACTACTTACACTTCCCACCTGTACAGTCAGCGGCGGAAAGTGCGATGTTCTTTATTACCTTATACAAAATATATTTTTAAAGGGCTCCGACATTTCGAAAATTTGGCTTAAATATATAAACACATGGGCAAGCTAAAACGGATTCTCAGCAATAATTCTGTTGCTTTTCGCTCTATATGCTAGGAACTACTTTTCGCTGCGGAGGTAGCTATTCCGTACCTTCCACAGTTGTATACTCTTATGTTGCCATGGAGTAAAGACGTGCTAAACGGAATTTAGGTCGGAGGACTTTGCAGGTAGAATTATTACCACACCATAACTAAGCCTCTGAGGAACTAATGTAGAGTTTTGCTGACTGTCGCGTGTTCCTGAGCTTCTCCAGACACGAAGGCGCCGACTATTAAATCTAGACTCATCGTAGAATAGCACGCTTTGCCACTCTTCGTGTCGCAATTCATATAGTCGCACCCATTTCATTTCCAAGTTTTGCAAGCAGTGGTGTTCAACGTAATGGGCATTTCGATCATAGACCTTCCTAACGCAATCGATTACGCACAATTCCGCGACGCAGGTGGCTCTTCTCGTGGAGTCTACACAGTCGTATCAGAATAATACGACCATCCACTTAATAAAGGGAATAACCACCCTTGGCCCAGATGACAGCGACGAGACGACGCCGGGGCATGGAAACAATGAGACCCTGGAAGGTTGCCCGAGGCGCACGTGCCTATCGACTGCAGCAGAGCACGGAGGTCCGGGACATGACGTGGTTGTGGGTCGATAAGTCGAACCTGTCGATCCAAAGAGTCCCACAAGTGCTCTATGGAATTGAGGTCGGGCGATTTCGCCGGCCAAGGAGAACGAAGCCATGGGTTCCGTGTTCCTGAAACCAGTCACACACCCTTAGCGACGTGGCACGGCGCATTGTCCTGTTGGTAGAAACCATTACCACCAAGGTAAACGTCCAACATGAAGGGACGCATGTGGTCAGCAAGGATGGACAGGCAGCCATTGGCGTTCAGGGACCCATAAAGTGGTACCAGCGGTCCCAGGTCATACCAAGAAAGCATCTCCCAGACATGCATGCACACTGCCATGCCGCCTGTACTTGACCGACACGCGTGTCCGGGGTTTGGTTGACGCCGTATCCGCCACCGCCAGTCTCTTCTGTGGAGCAGAAACCTCGATTAACCTTTTCCTACTCTTCCACTGCCCAATGACGGTAGTGACATGAGAACTGCAGGCGTCGTTGCCGATGGACCAGGGCTCTAGCATGGGCGGCTTGACGCAGCGTCGACTTCGCAGACCCATAACAGGGTTCGCTCTACTGCTATCGGGGACACGTACCTGGGTGCCCCAGCGTTCATTTGCGTGGTCAATGGCTGCACTATTGCGTGTCGATTGCCCTTTACCAGCCGACGGAGGTGACGTTTTCCTCTAGGGTCGATGGCCCTAGGGGCTTTACGGTTATGATGTCGGGAGGTACTCGGTGTGCCAACTGTCCATTCTTGGTACACCCTGACTACAGTACCTCGCGAACAGACCACGAAGTCTGCTGTTCCTGAGATGCTTCCACCGTGGACGCAGTAGTCGATGATCATTTCATTTTGAACGCCCGTCAAATCACTATCTCTGCCTATTGTGTTCATGTTACGCACTATGGCTCATCTATCCTGGCCGGCCGCCTATATCTTTGTGCGGTCGATCTTGTCACGTGCACTCTGTGACACGCTTGGGTGGGCACACTGTGATTCCGGGGGTGGTCATATTATTCTGATACGACCGTGTATATGTGGCGGCTAGACATTGTAGGATTTCTGGGAGAACTTGCCACGCTGTAATTGACCTGGGATGATTGCTTCTCTGTCTTTCTACGACATCGTCTTGTTCTGAAGAACGCCCATAGACACGCCTTATCACTGTCTAGGGTACACGAAGAGTTGCTGCAGCATTTGTCTGTCTAAGCCCGGATTTCAACATTCCAACAAGTGCATTGTGTTAACTGACTGTCAAAAATGTTTCTTTTGCCTTGTTCACAGTTTGACGGGAAAGCTTTGAATTAGAAAAGCTGTAAAAGTCACAGAAATTTATAATCATGGCTACAGGATACAACTGATGCATAACATGACTTTTCAAATTGGTCTTTTAGAGTCGCAAACTATAGTTTCTAATTCAAAAATACTGAGGCACCCCGTAGAGAAAAAAAATAATGCATTTGGAAGATGCGCAATATATTGACCATGACTATAGCTAGACAATGATAAAGTAATTTTTGTACTCCAATAAGTAGAGTTGATCAATTATAATCCTAATTTGGCGAGAACGTTTTGTGTAAAAAAAAACTATGGAATTCAAAAATAATTTTTTCAGTCAACCTTTCAGAAATCGACTGAAAAAAATATTTCTGAATTTCAGCAGCGGAGAAGAAATATATATTTATTTCACTTTGTAAAAGTGTGCTTCTGCGCCACCTGCTGGTAAAACTGTGCATTGTGCAAAAGCAAGAAAGACGACAATTTTTTGGACATACACTGAGAGTGAGATGTCAGTTTATTAGGTGCGCCCTCGTCACATAAATGACACTCCAACGCGTAGGATAGCACGTGATTGCGGTGCGTGGTGTAAATTAAGCGGACCAGCTTGTCAAGCATAAGTTAGCTTTCGTTTCAGGGTTGGAATGGGCAATCTGAGTGACTTTGAACGTGGTATGACAGTTGCCGTCATATTCCAGCATCAGATCACTCGGCCACGGCCGTTCTCTAGGGTTTTCCACGCACACAAGGGCCTTACCTTCTATGGTGCGACCATCAAAACACTTCCAGCAATCCCCGATCCCATGGATGAAAACGGCTGGTGGATCAGAGGGATCCAAAGGAGATTGTTGAGAGTCGTGCAAGTGAACAGACGGATCACAACCAGAGTTAGAAACTGGTAAAAAATTTTGGATCCGGGCGCCGAAAAATTAGACCCGACCCTGACAAATCTACTTTGACCTATAAATTCGAAACTCAATTTATAATTATACTATATTGGGTAGGTGCGAATGAAATGTCCGGCGCGAACGAGCAGCGGAGACAGGCACCCACCACAACGGAACGGAATCACCCACAGGTGCTGCGGGTATTACGTCATGGAGTTACTATAAATAGCTAGCACGTTTGTAAAGAATAAGATTCAGGCGTGGTTTGTTTGGACGTAACGTGGCTTGCAAAAGAAACATGCAGACGCCGGATTTGAGAGTCAACTTCCTGTAGGAATTTAAACTGGGCCATTCTGCAAGAATTGCCACTCGAAACGTTAACAAAGCATTTGGGAAGAATACAACCAACGAACGAACCATTCGGCGAAGGTTTGTGAAGTTTCGGTGCGGAGATACGGACCTGCAAAACGAAGCACGCGGTAACCGACCTGTTGCTGTTTCTGACGATGTTCTGTAACTTGTGGTTGAAACGGACCCTCGAAAAACGTGTCGTGCGATAGCTGAAGAGGTAGGTGTTTACCACACGACAGTTGTTCGGCGTCTTGCTGCACTGGGTAAGGTCCAAAACTGGACATGTGGCTACCGCATGAGTTGACATTTGCCAACAAGACTAGGCGTTTGGAAGTCTGCACGTCGCTGCTTGACAGAAATCAACAGGAACCTCTACTGCGTCGAATCATCACCTGGCACGAGAAGTGGGTGCTTTATGAAAATCGGAAACGATCTGCACGATGGTTGAGCAAGGTAAAGAAAGCATGCTGGACCGCATCCTAATCCACCCCTACACGGCAAGAAGATGATGCTCCTTGTGTAGTGGCCCACAGCCGGGATAATTCATCGGAGTTTCTTGGCAGGAGGTCAAACCATCACTGCGGCACCTTATTGTGCTGAATTACCAACACACGTGGACGGCGAGACTGGAAATTTCTGCAGAAACAACAGGCTTTGGTCAACAAACATGGTGTTGTTCTGCTCCAGGACAACGTTCGCCCTCATGTCGCCCAACGAACGACGCTGACACTAAGTGTCTTGGGCTATGAATCACTGCTTCGTCCTGCCTATTCCTCGGATTTGTCTCCGATAGAATATCATCTGTTTTGTCGCCTGGATCACTTCCTGTTCAGGAAACAGCTTGCGACAGACAACGAAGTTCAACGTGCAGTTGATGATTTCTTCGGTTCCCAACCATAAACTTTTTCGTTCCGGGATCATGGCCTTGCTAGACTATGTGTCTATGCCGAGGGGAATTATTTTGCCTAGGTAAGTTGTCCTGCTTTTCCGTTCTCGCCGCCCACGTGTGTTGATCCTTTGCTGGACATTTCATTCGCACCAACCCCATAATCAAGGCCATATTGATGAAGAAATTATTCGTTGAATAAAACTTGGTTGGACAGCTTTTGGAAGAAACAGTACAATCTTTAAGAGCAATATGTCTTAAAAGAAAAGTGTTTAATCAATGCATCCTTCCAGTGTTTGCATACGGAGCAGAGACGTGGACCTTAACTAAAAAAGACATACAAAGAAAGCAGACAACTGAAAGAAGCATGGAGAGGTGCATGCTTGGAGTAACCAGGTAAGATAAGAGGAACACGTGGATAAGGAAAATGACAAGAGTGGAAGACACCATGATCAGAATGAAATCCCTGAAATGGCAATGGGCTGGGCATGTTGCCAGAAGAACGGACCACGGATGGACAACCAGAATTCTAGACTGGATTCCAAGGAACAGGAAAAGGCCCAAAAGAAGACCACATGGGAGATGGTTGAATGAAATTCGAAAACATGCAGGAGTGACGCGGGGAGACTGGCGGAAGACAGACCGTTGTGGAAGGAACTTGGGAAGACCTTCATCCATAATGGTTGATCATGATATATATTACGTGACACGTTCAGCCCCTTGCATTGGTGAAAGGTTTTGTTTAGTCAGGCTCTGATTTCAACCCGGAAAACCAGGCCGGCACAGAAAATCATTGGTTCCCTATTCAATGCCACTAATAGCACTATTACTACTGATAATAATAAAAATGAATGTTAGTCGATATAGAGAAGGCAACGTTTTCTGCCTATTGCATACTATTCCTACTACACTGTTACAGCTATTACAAATAATAATTAAAATGAATTTTAGTCGATACAGATATTAGGAAGCGTAGAGAGAATTAAAAGCCCGCTCACTGCAGCAGAAAGTAATTTATGCATATTAGCATGCACCCAAATCCACTTGGTGTTCGTACAGTATCGAGACTTATGAGTAGCGTCCGTGTCCATCCAGCACGTTTACTTTGATGAGGATGAAGCGAAAGGGAAGCAATACTTTGTTCCGTGAAGCATTAACTTGCAGAGTCATCGACCTCAGTATCCATCTCATAAATGAATGAATGATCTATATGTACATGGAAGCTGACTCAGTGGCTGGCTATGAGTGGACGACGAGGAGTTAACTTTGAGTATGGGAAATATGCGGAAGAGGTCGCTCATGTCTTTTCCATAGGGGAATGGATAAGCCTGCTTGGATTTACAATAGAACTGCGGCTGAAGATCTTACTGAATAATCCAGCCGTTAATGGCGAAAAGATCCCCCACAATTCGACTTCCTGGGTTACTAATGAATATAAATAAGGACATCAAAAGTGAGTTTTCCAGAGGACGTCACGCGTCACTAACCCTTCACCACGGTCTGTCAATCACCATGGAGTGTGCAGGGAGCCTAACTATGGGATGTGGGAGAGGGGATAGACTGGAGCAGGATGAGGAAGCAAAGAACAGAGAGATGCTGGGAACAATGGATGTCGAATTATTTGGGATCTCGTTCGAGGGTGCCTTTTCATCAAAACAAAACAATCTCTGGGACCGAAGGCATGCTCCCACACTCTCATTGTTTTTTCTGCAAAAGATGGCTTTCTCTTTGGTTTTCCCACGCATGCGTATCTGGACGCGCCTCTTCAAAATGGGAAGCTCGGGAGCATATGATGCGTATAATCATCTCAGCACACTACCAAACTGCATAGGAAAGAAATGTTAAAAAAAGGAAAGAAACAAAGGTAACCGATGAGTAAACTACCTCCTCTTACTATCACTAATAAACCGGGGAGTTCAACATATTGTGCTCAAAATTTTTCTACCAGAAAAATCCTTCTGTTAATTTGTATTTCACGCAAAGGGACCTTGACCTGACTGCGTTCTCCTACAATCTGGATCAATTTAAATTTTCTTCAAATATTTTGAAATAAAAAAAAGTACACACTTGTAATCATCTCCCTCATCGTGATTAGCCCTGCATGTAGGTGGAATCGACCTTACGGGTCTGCAATATGACTTAGTTCAGTCTTTCTTACCTTAAAGTTTAATTTCTCTTCCGTGTAGACTTATATAGCATCAAGAAGCCCACTTCGTCACCTAATCTACTCTTCGTCTGGTTCTCCTCGTAGCTCCATGTAGCGTAGTCTCCTTCCTTTGTTTTGAGGGAAAGAAGTCTTCGTGGAAGCCCTTGTCACTTCATGTATTGCTAAAATACTCTCATTTCCAAATCTGTCTTTTCTGGCGACACGCGCATCCACATCTGCATCTTCATTCCGTACGTCTTGTCAGTGGTTACGGTCAACCAGTGACAAGACGTTTACTTTGAGGGGAAGAAGCACTGTGCAACACAACTCTTGTTAACACATTTTCACTTTTCAGCCTAATTCTACCACAATGTGCACCTGATTTTCTCCTCCAATAACTCTGTTCTCACCTGCAATATGATCCTCATTTCTCTCTTCAAACATCTATCTTCCTTCACCACTGAATTCAACTACTTCAAATTTGTCTTACTCTGTTACTTCTCCTTAAATGTTAACACTGTCACTTCCGTTCTTCCTTTATTCACTAAAGCACGTACGCTGTATTTTTGGATTCTGCCAAACTAGTTCTGTATCATCTTGATTAGCTTGTAAACGTGGCAACTGGCGCCACATGCACTAGTGCGGGTGTCTGGGAAATATGTAATCCTGCTGGAATCTTCAACTATGACAGCGTCTCGTGTGTATCCAGCAAAATAGTCTAATATAACTTACATAATACATATATGTATATAGCCGTCTCGGTGGCCGAGTGGTACGAAACGTCGGCTTCTAATCATTCGTCAGAAATGGGTACGGGTTTGAATCCCGGTGAGGTATGGATGGTGTGCTTTTCTCACGACTCTGGCTCCCTCCTTCCCTATAACCAGTTGCTTTTAATCAAGGACGGGCGACTGCATATATCCCATTGATTTCCTCACGGCAGCCTCAAACAAACAATATACACTATATTGACGTAGCACACTCTCTATAGATGCAACATATTTCACTCTTTACTCATAAAGAACAACGTATGATTATCAGACATTTAACTCCCCAAACTCGTAACCTCAAAAATTTTGGTGAGGCTTTCCGAAACGGATCTACATAAACACCACCACTGCTATTGCATCTACATGCTTTAAAAAAAAATTAATAAAGAAAGAAGTGAATCAGTATGCAAACATAGAAAAAATGTGGTTTTGCAATTGTCCTTGAACATTTAAATTTTACCCTTTCCGCGCAGAGAAAAATTCACAAAAGAATTCCAATGCTCCAAGCGAATTGCTAAAATTCACGAAAAGCAAAATCACCATAAAGAAAAATTTACGCAACAAAATCATCATCTAATAAAAAAAAAAAAATAAGAAAAATAAAAAAGAAAGAAACAAACAAAATTTTGTATATGTTCATTTACTTTCGTAAATAGTGGTCCTTCAAACTCCGCATGCTAAACAGGAATTTCGCTCATTTTTGCCCAGAAACTGTGTTTCTTCAGTCAGTTTAAAAACAAAACTAAAATAAATAACATTTTCCAAACACAGATGGGATAAAGAAAGAAAAACAAACGATATAGAACAGAAAAATGGCGCACTATTCTAAGCTGTCCTCTTTTAAACAAATGATAAAGTTACAATGTCAGAAACCTCGGTAGCATATGTTCTACCATTTTATTTTATAAATCGGAACGCGCGCAATGAAAAATTGAGATCTGGAGAAATACAGCTCCAACAAGAAGGCACAGCGGAGGAAAAAGCAAAACAGGAAAACAAAGTAGAAGAGAGAGAGAGAGAGAGAAAGGAATAAAAAAGAGGTAGAAAAAATATTGGAGCTAACAGATTTCTTTCGTGTGTCCTGCGGGGAGGGGGAGGACTGCATATGACGCCTGTAATGCTCGTTTCTTGACATGACTTCCCCGCCTTTCAGAAGAAACAACAGCAGCGTTCTTTGAATCAATTCATCGGGATTTAGCCTTTTTACATCGACGGAATGTTCGCTCTGCGAAAAGATTTACCAGTTTCCAGGTGAATAACAACTTGGACGATTTGTGCTGGCATAAAATACAGCTTGTACATTTGGATTTACAGTATCTTGCTCGAACTTCTACGATAAGTATGCTGCTTTTGATTTTAGCCAGGTAGTTCGGATACAAAGTTATCAAACCCTAGACCAGCGAGTCTAAAAAAATTTCAAGGGGAAACTGATGTACGACACTATTTCGACGGAAAATTTTCCTGGCAGCTGACTGAAGGTTTAATGTAACCACTACTTTAACACAGATCTAATGTTCGCAAATGATAACTTTTTGCATTCCACCAGTTACAAGGAAAAGATGAAAAGAAGGGCGCAGAGGGAGCTGCAAACACATTAATAATTCCGATTATATTTTTCATAGACAATTTGTAAGCAAAATTTCCAAGTTTCTTCCTTTTGTCACTATAAATCAAACTCAAAAGTATGGTATCAATAAATATAACAGGTAAAGTTAACCTTTTACTATCTACTCATATTTTATTTTCGTTTCTTATGTCGAAACGGATTCAGACTTCGATTTTCTACGAAAATCTTACAGAACTGCTGGATAAAAGTTGAAGCCGTTAAATAGTGTCTTAAAAATAAACACACTTGCAAAGTATAAGAGAAGCAGCATCACAAAATATAAAGCTTTAATATACACAGTCGAGCCAAAAAATAAGTGACCACCTCCTACTTTTGACGTCAACAGCGCGTAGCCAATGAAAGAAGGCACGTGTCGTGAGCTGGCCTAGAGGGCATATACGGTGTGCTGTAGGCATTTTGAAAACATATCACTCGTTGCTGCCATGGATAAAAGGAGCGATTTATCGGATTTGCAAAAAGGGACGATTATCGGTTTTCGGGCCAAGGGTGGCGGTATTTCTGAAACAGCGCAGTTTGTGAACTGTTCGCGTGCTGCTGTGGTTAAAGTGTATCGTGATTGGAAAAATGACACCATTGCGAATAAGCGAAGTGGAAACTGCGGAGCACCACGTGCCATTGATGTGAGAGGTGAACGTCGGCTTCGAAGGTACGTGAGGACCGATCGACATGCTACTGTGGAGCAACTCACTGGCCGAATGAACCAGGAGACTACCGGAAATGTGTTTAAAACAACAGTTCAGCGAACCCTGCTGCGTATGGGTCCCCGATGCAGACGAATGGTCACTGCATCTGTGCTAACGAAGGTGCATCGGCAAAAAGGCTTACATTTGCACGGCAGTGTCGGAATTAGACCTCCGCTGACCGGCAAAGGATTGCCTTCTCCAATGAGTCACGTTTTCTGCTTCATCGAATGGATGGAAGTTGGCGTATGAAGCGAGAAACATCGGAGAACAAACACCATTCAACCATTGTTGGAAGAACACAAGCTGGTGGGGGCAGCGTTATGGTCTGGGGAATGTATTCGTGGCATTCTCTGGGTCCACTCATACCCGTGGAAGGCACTATGACCCGAATTCTTTATGAATCTATCCTAGCAGACCACGTACACCCATACATGTTGATTGTTTTCCCTGAGGGGAATGGGATCTTCCAGCACGACAATGCAACGTGTCAGCTAGAAATGTCCGAGAGTGGTTGGAAGAGCACGATGAAGACTTCAAAGTACTTCCCTGGCACCCTAATTCCCCAGACTTAAACCCAATTGAGCATCTGTGGGACCATTTGGATCGTGTTGTTCGCTCTATGGGTACTCTACCACGTACCCTCCAGCAGCTGTCAGATGCACTGCAGTCAGCATGACTGCACATACATGTGAACACCTTCCAGCACCTTATTGAGTCACACCCAGGCAGTTTAGCTGCTGTCCGCGCTGCACATGGCGGTTACTCTGGATATTAGCTGGTGGTCACAATAATGTGACTAGACCGTGTATGTAGCACGCTGCGTGGTACAAATGTGTACGTGGGTTGCCCCAAACATACAAGATGCACCCTACACACGTAGCATGCGGGGAAAATGTACTTCTCCATCAAGAAAGCGTTTTTCGTTTAATTTAATAAATTAGAAATAACTCGTTGTTTTACACACGAGTGCAGAACCTGGCATTTTTCAAAACGGATCTTCGAAAATCTTAAGTCATCAAGTGTAGCATCGTGGAACTACAACTGACTGCTAGTACACGAAGTGGACACTACGTGAAAACTGTTACGCTTGTGGATGAAGTGAACTCACTGTGTAGCTGGGAGGAATGGAAATGAAAGGCAGCAACAGTCTTCTCTAACCTTTATTAATTGCCCTCTAGTGCATTTGTTACAGCATGCAGTGCTTTGCAAAAGTCGGCTATGGCCGTGGAGCGGAGCGATGGCTGTAAAATAATCCCGTAAGGACTCACTCGTCGACGCTGGTCTCAGCAGAAAAGAAACTTCAGAAAAAAAAAAAAAAAAAACTTGCTTTTTTTTTTTTTCTTTCTCTCTATTTTGTTCCTAGCTCGGTCACCGATCAGAGTTTCCAGGTCCTCCGTTTAAGATCCTTTCCAGGTCCAGAATACATAAAATGCATTCCCGAGAGACAATCAAACAGGACGCAGAGGCCTAAATAGTTGTAAATCGAAGAATAATAATCACCCATTCCTTGCTTGTACGAAGTATTTCCTCCCTTGGTATACCGCCCATGTAATTGTACAGGCAAAATCTACGATGAAAAAAAACCAAAAAAACCTCTTGCTGCATCAGCAAGAAAGACAGTGATGAATTAAGAATTTTGCTGTTGGAGCCAAACAATTTATAAGATGTACAATGAACTTTGTTGAACCAACTAAATATATTTGTTACGTATGCCTTGTTTACTGCCATTGACAATTTTTCAACTGCAACACACTAGTAGTTGAAAAATTGTCAATGGCAGTAAACATATTTCGCTAAGTATTTCGTTAGGCGCAATAACTTGAAGACACCGGAAACTACAGCAAAGCAAATAAGTTTTGCTACATATCATCATCATCATTGTCAACCATTATCAATCGACTGCTGGACGAAGGTCTCCCCAAGTTTCTTCCACAACAGTCTGTCTTGTGCCAGTCTCCTCCATGTTACTCCCGCATACTTTCGAATTCCATTCACCCATCTCCCATGTGGTCTTTTTCTGGGACTTTTCCTGTCCCTTGGAATCAAATCTATTATACATAATCGCGTGCCTTTCCCCCCCCCCCCCACACACACACTGTCAACCCATCTTCCATGTGCAGCACCAGGTCATCGCCGCATGCCTATTGGAGTTGTTGGTTGCTTTGCGGACCGTTTGTTCTGTATGTTCGTATCATTACACGAATTATGAATTTTCAAATACAATAGCTATGTCAAACATAACAGCAACAGATAGCTGTAACCTTCCAAGAGAAATAATTCAGGGATCTGATGGTACGTTAAGTCCAAATGCACTCTGTGGCGATTTTTCCAAACAAATTCGAATATTTATTGCAACATCGTATTGAGAACTGCTGAAAATGATTAAGCCTATGTTTATCATATTTCCCTGAAATTAGGTTCTTTGCCAGATTTTGAAAACTTCCGGCTGAAAATTAATTGCATCAATAACAATCATATTTAACCTATATGGTACTAGGGTTGACCTAAATGAACGTTTTCTTGTTTGTTTGTTTTTACCAGTGTATTAAAACAGCTAACGCTTTTTGCTGAAGTAGCAACGTTTATTTTCTGGGAAATTGTCAGTAGCAGAAAATTTGACAAAAAAAAAAAAAACCAAAAAAACTGACCCACAAAAATAACTGCTGCTGGGGCGCAAGAACTGCTTAGGCAGAAACCAGAAATCTTGCTAGACTTAGTAGAACTGTAGATGGGAAAGCCCAGAACTGCCTGCTTGCAAGAGAAACCACGACCTTGCTGTTGTCGTTGCAAAATGGAATTCAGCTAATCCAGTTAATACGCATACATAGCATGGCTATGTGATGTGCCTATTTTCATTAACAAAATTTGCTACCAGTACAACTTTTTTTTTTTGTTATATCAAAATATTTTTTCCAATGTAAACTAGCAGTTACTAGATTTTGTATATACATGGACTGGCAAATTTATTACGATCACCTACCAAATAAAGTATTGCACCATCTTTGGCGATCATAACAGCAGCAATTCGCCCTGCATTGATTCCACTACATTTTGGCAACGTTCCAGTAAACTATAGATCCACGCATATCGAATAGCATCTCCCAATTTATGCAGATTGTACGGCAACGGATCCAGATGTTTGATATCTGGTTCGACTACATCCCACAAATGCCCCACGGGTACAGCGCTCTTGGTGAAAAGACGAGACTCTACGTATCGTTTCATCATTGACTTCAGGCGTTTAAATTCAATTACGAAATTCGATTGCTACTGTTTTCCTCTAAGCACGATACAGTCCACAATATAGAAAAGGCGTACGACTTTTCAACTTCAGACTTGAATTATGGATTTTTCCAGATCCCAGTTGCGCCTGAAGATGCAGTGTTGCCAACATTTAAAAGGGGTTGTCAGGAGCATCGTCGTGCTCGCCGGGGTATTTTTTCATGAAAAATGCTCATGTAGTTTTACTCATCAAGCTTAAGTGCAAACACTTATGAGGGGAAATAACATTTAACAACACAGGAGAGTGGAAACATCGTGGGGGAATAAAAATTAAGATTACCAGAGGAATTCTTCTTCCCGTCCGACTTCCGTTTTTGGACATTTTCCACCCATTTTCAAGCTGAAATGCAAATATTTATTATGGAATAAAATGATATCTAACAACAATAGTGGGCAGAAGAAACATTGCAATGGGGAAAATTCTGATTACGGGAGAAATCTTCACTTCGCCTACCTTCCGTTTTCGAAAGATGGACTTTCGTGGGAATAAACGACCCCCCCCCCCACACACACACACGCAGACCACCACCAATCTCTAAAAAATCTGTGCTCATTTGTTGATCGATTTTGTGAATTACCGAAATGATAACGGTAATGGCTGAATTCGTCGACTCCGGGGAGAAAAACTCATGCATGGGAATTACAGAGAAATTTTCGCGCCGTCTAACTTCCGTTTTCGGAAATTGTTGCCAACAGTTCCAGGCTGAAATGCGAAGACTTATACAAGAAAATTATATTTAAATACAATACTGGACAGAGGCAACATCGCGAGAGAGAGAGAGAAAAAAAAAACGATTACGGGGGAAATCTCCTTCACTCCGTTGAACTTCCGTTTTCGGAAGGCATGGAAGGCGAAATACCACTCCCAGACGGAAAACTACGCCCGCCCCAATTTTCTTTTCAGTTTTTGTAACGGGGGAAAAAAGGGGGAATTCAGCGAATCAGTGGAAAAATCTCGTGTGTGAATTAATCAACAGATAACGACCAGAGTTTTAAAGCCTTGAGCGGAGTGCGCGGATTTTTAGCAGTCGATAACGGAGCAACTCCGCTTAAAGCAAAGCACTTAGCATGTCTGAAGATGTACATAAAACTCAGAATTTGGTACATCTGCTTTTAGAAAATTCTCAGGGACTCCCCGGAGCAAGCTCTACTTTCCAGAGGGCTATGGAGATTGTGCTCTTACGCATGCAAGAACATGAGATCTATGCATTTACTGATAACATTTTAATTGCCAGCACAATTTTTCAATGACATATCGAAAGATTAGAGATGATATTTCGCCGATTCCGCGTTTACGACCTCAAGTTAAACCATTCAAATGACATTTTCTTAGAAGTAAGAAAATGTATCTCGCGCATGAGATCAATGTTATGACCGGACAGAAGTATGCCGATCGTCCATTTATTTGTTTCATGTACCTTTAACAAATTTTATGCCACTCTGATTTCATTTAAGTAAGTGGCTCTTTTACTTTTAATGACAAAAGACAGCTTTATTTAAGATTCAAGTTATTTACATAGATCATCATCATCATCATCAAGCACTATCAATCCACTGCTGGATGAAGGTCTCCCCAAGTTTCTTCAACAACGGCCAGTCTCATCCATGTTACTCCTGCATGCCTTCAAATTTCATCTACCCATCTCCCATGTGGTCTTCTTCTGGGTCTTTTACGGTCTCTTGAAATCCAGTCTGAAACCCAGTGGTTGGTCGGTGACGTTGCACACCGGTTGGGCGCCATCTGTCGAACGTTTGTAACAGTATTTATGCTAAGACTGGGAATTTCCAGTACACTGTTAAGATTTTTGTTGTAAGCTGCACCACCTTTGGGGCAATGTACTACACAAATTTTAACAGCGTAAAAAAAAAAGGTTTTCAGATACTTTCTGTATGCATATTTATTCAATATACAGTATACATGCATAGTACTGGGAACCACGGATACGATCGTCACTTGTTCACACCAGTGTATTTATTCAGTACATATTCTACTGGGAACCACGGAAACGAACCTCCATTTATGGCCTTTAAAAAGTTACTATTTCTTCGCGATTTCAGCTTATTTACGTCATTTTTTAATCTTTTTTCTTAATGTTTGCTGTCATAAGACTAGTAATTTTCCTTTGTAACCTGATAAGCAATATTTCTCTCAACTTTTTACACTAAAAACACGAAAATAATGTATTTTTACTGCTATCCCGCACATTCACTCACAGGGCTCTCGCCATTTCACAACGCTAAATTTAACAAAACAGCCGTTTTATATAACAAAATTTCTGTGAATCCGAAAAATTCATATGCGTTCATACAAGTACCCTAAAATCTTAAATGGTTGCACTTTTATGTTCTAGCTGCTTAAATCTTGTTGGTTGTGTGTGTGTGTGGGGGGAGTAAAGGATGTGCTGAAAGAAAAGTTGGGTGGGCCGAAACCCACCGTGCCCACCCGTAATGTCGCGCCTGGTCCGCGAGTAAATGGAGGTTGAGAGAATGCAGAGATGCCAACCTGAGAAAGGGGCCATCAGTAAAAAAATCAGAAGTTTTCAGTAAAACCGGTTCGATCTTCAGTAAGATTTTCAGTATATCAAAAATATTTATTTTAAAATCTCAGTATCGTTTATAACACTTTTTAATAACATTCTGAATGTCCGCTATCGAGAAGGGTAACTGAGAAAGAAGTCTAATTAACAGATTAATGAGCAGAAACGGATAATCAAGTTCATAGTACAAAGAAAAGTACAAAAACCAAAGTTCGAAAGATCTTCCTTACTTCATTGAGTAAAACTACTATTCACTACAAAAGTCCGAGTCTTCACTTTAGCTGGTATTCTGCTTGTTTATGTCATCGGAGAAAAACATAACTTAACTGAAATCCCGAAACTTTGAGATTTGCTTACAAGCGGAAGTCTAACAATCCCAAGAGACAGGACACTGAAAGTGATTCAGTGAACAGCCCTGTAACAGTGTAATCGTTTAATTAATACCCAGTACAATCGAAGAACCAGTGATGCAGAAGGGCCTTAGCGCGCCGTAGCGGCACTAAGGCACTTTTCGTGGTTACATGGTAATAGAATGTGGGCAGAGGAACTTTTTTAAATGATCATGTATGCAAAAATAGGCAAAACTGTGTTCTGTATGCAAACATACTCGTATCTTAACCGAATGTTCATACTACAGAAATGGCCGCGCAGGGGGTAGAATGGTCTGAGACGCAGGCTTCTGACCATTCTTCCGAGCTGAGACTGAGTCCCAACCCCGGGTGAGTCATGGGTGGTGTGCATGTCCACAAAGGTGCTGGATCTGTCTCTTCCCGGGAACAAGTGACCCGAAATTAGGGACCTGTGACTGCTTTTACCCATTAGAGTTGCCCATCGTAGTTGTTAAACATAGAAACAAAAAATACTATGTAGACTGATCTACATAGTTGGATAACGCAATAAGGGTGTCTCATAAATCATAAGATTCTATCACAAAGAGAAAGCGAACTACTTTGTCTAGACGGCAGTCAAAATAAATTTGTAGGAGGTGGTTATTCCGTAAGGTTAAGACTGCAGTTCTCGGAGAGAAAACGGTAGTGATGGACATTAGTATTAAACAACTCGCAACTGGTATCGACTCCAATAAAAGTAATCCCCCGAGCTCACTCTATGGCTCCTTGCGGACAATACAAATATCTTCCATATGAACCCCAAAATCTTGGTAAAAACGGCGCATTAGTCATATTGAATTGATGTTACTCTGTTACTTCACAAATATTCCCAATGCATATTTAAAATCGTATAGAACGCCACAGAGCCGTATTTAAACAAAAGTTATATAATCTTAGCATATGTCTCTCACGTTACATTCCTCCTGTTATTTAAAATGGCTCAGATTACACAGTTTTAAGCTGTTTTAATATAAATTGATATTGTAATTAGTAATGAAAATTAAAAAATAATAAAAACAACGAATCAGATATTAAAAAAATTGAGGGTATTTTTTTCCTAGCCCGTTCACCGCTAAGTCACTTTTTTTATTTAGAACTACATCACTGCGAATAACATTAGGCATTCGGTAACTTACGGGTGCGCCCGTCAGAAGGCGTCTGACGGAAGAAAAAAAAAGCTTTTTGTGTCCTTGAATTTCATAAAAGTCAGTCCGTTTCCATTCCCCAGCGGCACTTCTGCACGAACTTTGGGAAGGATCCGCCCTCCGACAATTCCATTCGCAGGTGGTGTGTCCAATTTAAGGAGACAGGGTGCCTGCGTAAAGGAAAAAGCAGTGGGCATCTGACCCTGTCAGACGCAAGAGGGGAACAGATCATAGAAGCCTACCAACGGAGCCCCAAAAAATCAACTGCAACAGCCAGCAGGGAACGCGGCAACTGCAAACAACCAGCAGAAAAAACAACTGCAACAGCCAGCAGGGAACGCGGCGTACGTCAACCGACAGTTTGGCGTGTGTTGCAGTAGCGACTCCGAATGAAGCCGTATCGCCTAAGCCTGATGAAAGCTTTGAAGCGTGACGAGGAATTGCTGCACCGCACTGCAAGTTGCTGTCCTGGTACTCTCGTTCAACTCAAGATGTGTATCCCCAACGTCATTCAAACTATCACCACTAAGATGCTATGTTGTGCATGGGAAGAAATGGACTCCTGTGTAGGTATGCAGAGCGACAAAAGCCGTTCATATTGAGCATTTGTAAGGCACAGAATAAAACTTGGTCAGTTGACTTGCACAATTTACAAAATGTGTTGTTCCTATCTCAAGTGCAGTACGTGCGGCGATTTTTTTAAAACTCCGACAATCACTTTGGATAGCCCTGGAGAGATTAACATCTGGAAATCCTTGGTATGCATTACGAAAATGGTGCATTTAAATCTCTGGCAATGTATCGGTTGGTTATACGTTCCAAATTAATGGAAGCATTTTGAAGTCTAGGAATTAACGTAACCGATTTCTGAGAATTTCAGAGCAAAAATATTTTATAAAAACACTTTTAACCCAAAGCGTATGAAGCTTGTTTTGAATAATACGAATGCAGCCATGCACATTTATAGTCTGGGGCATTATTACCAAAGACCATACCAACTTTTCCGTCTGCGAAATTAAATTCAGGATTTTCGTGCCGATTTCCCCAAGAAATGTTTTAAAAACACTAATGCATAAGAAGGCGGGAGTAAGCGAGAGGAATAAAATTGGTAGCAATCCCCTAGTTGTCACTTTTTATTTCACTTTATAAATGCTTAACTTCATAGAAAAAAATTCTCAATATTTATAAGTGCAGTTTTTTTTCCAGAGAGCCATTATTGCGCTCTATCTGTTTATTTACGTGAAACGCAAGATTAAAAACCCACCATCTTGTTAATAATTCATTTAATAACGCAAATACGCTTAATGCCAAAGTTGAAGAAAAATTCCTGCAGGATCTTTCTACACTTTGCGTCCTCATGCATTTTTGTTTTTCAATAGGGGAAGTTTTTTATTGCGGAGATTTCTTCCCCTTTTCTCGCAGACAACGGCTTTTCCTTACTTCAGTAAAAGTGAGTTTGTAACTCGAATTTGCATAAAATGTAAATTCATGTAAAACTTAATTAATCCTGGATAGCAGGAAGAAAACGAAAGAAAAAGAAGGCGATGCCTTTTACTTTAGATTTATATTATTCTTTTTCCAGGATGAAGAGGACGAGGGCGAGGAGAGTCACATCCCCTTCGCCCCCCCCCCTACCTCCCGAACTTCACCTCATCGCCATTTCTCTGTTATCTTTTTCCTTAACGAGAGCAAAGAAAGCACGTCATTAATACGTGGAAATTTAATGCACATTTTCCTCCCATTAAGACGAAAATAAGAACCTGAAACAAATCAATAGTTACGGTTGAATGCAAGCCACTCACTCAACTACTCCGCACGAAAAAAAGAAGAAAAAATCAGGCAGAATGAGCAAGCGGTGTGTGAGGCGACACCGCACAACACTCTTAGGATTTAGAAAGGTTAAGCATAAAAAAAAAAGACATAGAGAGAGAGAGAGAGAGAGAGAGGACCTTCTCAGGATCAACACTATGCAGTGATTTTATTATGTCTGAAAGATTACAGGGAAAAGTTACTGAAACTTGTGCTTTCTTCACAGATGTTTGCTATCCCGGAAGGAATGTATTCGGGTAAACAAACGAGAGGAGGGAGGAGATTCTATATCCAGCGGTTAGACAATTACCTTCTTAAAAAAAAAAAAAATGAAAGAAACGTGAACACCAATCAGCGTAATTACAAAAATTAAATCGCAGTCAGATGCTAGCCAAATCGATGCATTCGCCCCCCCCCATGTAAGTTACTATAAACAAGATTATTTTAAATCAGTGGGACGTGATGATCGCCAACAGCAATCTAAAATGTGAATTAAACAAAGGGGAAATTATGCTGATTTCGTTTTTGTCTGTATTTTTCTCGTTTCTTCCCCGCCTGCTCAAAATGGGATAAAAACGATCTGTTTATCTATCTATTCCTCTTTTCTCCACTTCCTCTTCTCCATCCAACTGCATTTTCTTGTAACCTGGCAATTTTCGATATTCATGGACAGATATAATTATAGTTTCAGTACGGAATCTGTTGCCTTCGCTCTTACAGATAATTCTGCGTAAATAAAAAAGCGAATGTTGCTTGCACAACTGACTTGGAATTTGTAACATTCCTACAACGCGTTTGATAGAAACACAATGATTTTTGTGTAACTCGTCAAAAAGGAGAATAAAACGGGCATGGAAAAATGTTAAAAAACAAAACAAAAAAAAAACCTTCTTGATTTAAGACATGCATTAAAAGAAAGTACAGCTCTATCAATTTGGACAGACATAAAGAAAGGGAGGGCGGAATGAACGTTTTGCAATTTCATCTCAAATCAATCACAGCAGTTTGCATAGGACCTTAGAGGTCTGCACCAGTGTTGAGACGGGCCGAGCCCGAAAGCCCGAAGTCGAGCCTGGGCTGCATAATACTTACTGAAGCTCAGGCTCTGAGAGAAGGAGATGATTCTCTTTTTTTTTTTTCTTTTTTTTAAATGTGATTTTGTATGATTTAACACAAGAAACTTATTGTACACTTTCTAGTTGTTAAATAGAATTCTTCGGCAACTGGGTCTGGATGTGGAGTGGAAACTCGGCAGGGTTATTCTTTCCGGACTTGGGTAACAAATACCGTAGCCCACGAATTACTGAATTCCTGCAAAAGAAAAGTTTCTTTAAGAACTATGGATAGTAAATAGCAAGCTGACGAAATTTTACTCCTTACCTCAACGGGGCAACTCCCTGTTAATTTTATTGAGCAACGTTCGACGTAGATTGTTGTGCTTCCCGATTTTTCCTGATGCCCGGCCTCCCGAAACATTTCAGAAAGAAATGAATGGTCAAAGAAACTATAGAAATAGATAGACATTCCTTCTCCACTCCGCAGTTGAGAAAGACATCGGTTCATTGCACGGGGAGGAAACAGTGCTGGAAGTCTGGAAGACTAAGATTTTTTTTTTTTTAAATGCGTAAACAGATTAATCCTAGTTTTCGGGCCCGGGCCCTATCTTGCAATATAAAATTCGGGCTCGGGCTTTTAAAGTTGAGCCCGAACTCAGCTCTGGTCTGCACAGGCAGAGCTTTTCCCCAGACACTTACGACCGGGCCGGGCTAAGTGGACCCATTCTTTTTATCGAAATGGTAAAGAAAGAAAAAAGTAGTGTTCCCCGATTTCCTAGTGTGTCTAACTGTTCCTAGAGGCACTCACAGTGTTTTTACCAATCTATAGGTATTAAGATGGTAAAACCATTTTGGAGCTTGTTGACAACAAAAAGATTCGACCCAGAGCGAGTGTGTGTGTGTGTGTGTGTGTGTGGGCGTGTGTGTATGTGTGTGTGTGCGTGTGTGCGTGCGCGCGTGTGTGTATGTGTGTGTGTGTGTGCGCGCGCGCGCGTGTGTGTGTGTTGTGTAGATTGGGGGAAGGAGGATGTCTGCAGTGGTGTGTGTGTGTGTGTGTGTGTGTGTGTGTGTTGTGTACATTGGGGAAAGGAGGATGTCTGCAGTGGTGTGTGTGTGTGTGTGTGTGTGTGTGTGTGTGTTTGAGAGAGTGGAATGACATGAATTTTTTTCTTTTATCCTAATCTGTATAGCGATTGACTTTTGTAGTGTTACCTCTTACTAGTCAGAGAAAAAGGAGATTCTGAACGCGCTTAGTCTTCCCTTTTCACTCTTTTCAAAGGTTATATTTTTCGGCAATTGTCAAAGTTTAGTTAATATTTTTAGGCTTACATTCAACTAAATCTATTCAATAATATCTCATTTCATTATTTAATTTTCACATTTTAATAAAATACAATAGAAAGACAAAATAATACCAAATGGCACATCACGGGCCGGACCGGTCCTAAATAGCAGCTACAATTGACGGGCCCTTCGCCGGGCCGAGAGTCTGATATTTGAAACGGGCTGGGCCGGACTGGGCCTTAAACGCGCGGGCTTGGGCCAGGCCGGGCTCACCAAATTAGGCCCGTGCAGAGAAATCTCTTCCCTACCTTACACTGTAAAAAAAAGTGGTGTGAATTCAAGGAAAACTCCTGAAAATAACGTTGCGCAAAGTTGCCGGTACGTGTCCGTCTTTTAACGAAGTTTACGTTTCTAAAAGTTCCCGTTTCTTCTAGAATTTCTGTAGTAAGTAATCCCGATTATTTCAGAAAACTCTGTTTTGGGGTTTCCCAAAGTTATACAGAAATTTCGCAAAATCTTCGATTTTGACGCTTCTTACCAGAGATTCTTTGAATCAAAGACCTTGGCAACGGAAGATGCGGGTGCCACCAGTGAGCCAGAAAGACCCGTAACGAAGCATCCGTATAAAGTAGAACTCTAATCAATCGATGATGAAATGGTTTTCGTTATTAATGTGGGTACATTAATCATTTCCTTTTCTGTTGGACCTTATTTTTTTCCTGAATACGTTTGTGATAATATGATTTTATCTACAAGAGGACAAATGACAAATTGCATATTGTTTTTAATCGTGATTTTTGAAGTAACAGAATGCTTTGAAACTTGAGATCTTATTAAACTGACAATGACTTTCAATTATCTTTAAGAAAAGGCGCAATGTACTACTTTATAGTATTATTTTACAAAATTCCTAAACATAAAATTTGTTCTTGACAGCTATGCTTTTGTACACTGCTGGACAATTGCTAAGGACGAATCATAAACGGCTATATAGCGCATAAAAAAGTAAGCGTGGTTGGATGCCAAGTGAAATAAAATAATGTCAGAATGCCAGGACATTACAAGAAAGACAATTTATTGTGCTCTGAAATCCAGAAGGCTTTGGAACGTGTTCAAGGGACAAACAGGCCATTTTGTGCAGAATACGTAAACGTGAAAAAAATGCAATTATCGTCCACAGGCGTTCCGGCGTAAGATGTCAATACGGGGTATGGCCACCATGGAGGGCGTCGCAAGATTCCACACGTCGTGTCATGCTTTGCACAACATTATTAAGCAGATGTTGGGGTAATTTATCCCATTCCTCTGTCAGCGCACGGATGAGGGTGTCCTTGTTTATTGTAGGGCATTGGCGACCAGCAAGACTCCTCCCCAAAGCATCCCACACATTTTCAATGGGATTCAGATCAGGAAAACGTGCTGTCCATACGAGGCGTTGAATATCCTCGCTCTCAAGACACTCCTGGACAGCGACTGTTCGATGACATGTTGCGTTGTCGTCCATGAAAATGAATCTATCACCGACAGCACCACGGAACATGCGAACATGAGGTAGCAGAACATCATTAATGTATCGTTGGCCAGTCATAGTCCCAGGTGGAAGCACATAGAGGGACGTACGGCCATTGATCATGATGCCAGCCCATACCATGACACTACATGTCGGATAACGGTCGCTTTCCTGTATGTTTGTTGGACAATATGCGGTACCACTATCACGCCAGATCAGTTGTCGTCGACAATCAGACGATAGACTGTATCTACTCTCATCTGAGAAGAGGACAGCAGACCAGTCGTTATCAGTCCAATTGCGATGTTGATGGCACCATTGGAAACGGGTAGTACGGGGACGTCTGGACAATGGGATGCACACAACAGGACGGCGGGCGTATAGTCCTCCTTCATGCAAACGTCTGGCGACAGTTTTTCGGGAGATCCGCTTGCCAGTAGCAGCTATAAACTGATTTGCTACCCCACTAGCTGTGCTGCGCCGGTATTGTTTTGTTGATAGCGCTATGTACAGATCATCTGTAGGTGTCGTACTGCGAACACGACCTCCCCCGTGACGTTTGCTACACTTTCCATTTGTTTGAAATGATTTCCAAAGCCTTGAAACAACACTGTGGCTGACGTCGAACTCCCTGGCAACATCTGTTATTTTTCGCCCTTCTTCAATCTTGCCAATAATACGGCTACGCGTAAAATCATCTAGGTGATGTTGGGAAGACATACTGAAAATTGCAAGTTCGTCAATTGATTCTTTCCCTTTCAACTTTGCGTTTAAACAACAACGGTCAATACGCGTCAAATCCTTTATACCTCTTATCAGCGCTATGACGTCACGAACAAGTTCGGCAATCCAAAATTTGCATACGCACAACACGTCTTACTGTATCCCGCACTTATGCTAATTTCCACATTTTCCTGCCTTCCATTTTATGGTTGCTATTGTTGCTATTGTCATCCGTCCTTAGCAATTGTCCGGCAGTGTATTAAGTGATACATACACATGATATAGCAAAACTGATACATGGACATCATACAATCATCTGCGCAATAATTTAAGTACCCGGTTTCTTACGGTAACACAATAATAGCTGGTGTACAAAATGGGGGAAAGGAAAAGGACTATCCTGTGCCAAATTCCATGCGATATATTACCACAATATCCGATCTCGCTATAGAACTTCAAAATCAGGTACCCAAGATTGAAATTTAATAGTTAATCAGATCTGAAGCATTCCTGAGAATCGCCCCCATTACCGGATAATTTTTGTCCTATGGATATCTATCGGAAAAGTGAGAACAGAAATTTTCCGTTAATGCACGAAAGGAATTGCGGAATTTTTTCTGCAAATTCAGCAATTTCGGTTAATACCTCTTAAAAACCGCAATTTACCGTTAATATACGAAAGGAATTGAGTTTTCTGAAAATTCAGAATTTTCCTGGCGAAAGAAAAAATCCGTGAAATTCACCCCCCCCCCCCCCCCACCATTTCATGGGAATGGTTCAATAAAAAATGATTCGTTAATTTACGAAAGCAAACACGGAAAATGCCTAAATAATTTTTTTTTCAAGGTGTAGCGATTATGGACCAATCTTGGAATTGCCGACATAAACCCCACGCCTGCATCAACTGACTTTTATGGATGTAAAGCTCTGTCACAGTTGTACGGGTGAAAGCTAAGAGGCATTGCCAAGACTGAAAATTCGTCTCCTACATTTAAATCGTAACAAATTAGACACTAAGCTCGCAGTTACCTCCATGAATTTATTATTATTTTTTTTTACATATGAGTTTGCATATATACACTGCCGGACAACTGCTAAGGACGGATGACAATAGCAACGATAGCAACCATAAAATGGAAGGCAGGAAAATGTGGAAATTAGCATAAGTGCGGGATACAGTAAGACGTGTTGCGCGTATGCAAATTTTGGATTGCCGAACTTGTTCGTGACGTCATAGCGCTGATAAGAGATATAAAGGATTTGACGCGTATTGACCGTTGTTGTTCAAACGCAAAGTTGAAAGGGAAAGAATCAATTGACGAACTTGTAATTTTCAGTATGTCTTCCCGACATCACCTAGATGATTTTACGCGTGGCCGTATTATTGGCAAGATTGAAGAAGGGCGAAAAATAACAGATGTTGCCAGAGTGTTGTTTCAAGGCTTTGGAAATCATTTCAAACAAATGGAGAGTGTAGCAAACGTCACGGGGGAGGTCGTGTTCGCAGTACAACACCTGCAGAAGATCGGTACATAGTGCTATCAACAAAAAGACACCGGCGCAGCGCAGCTAGTGAGGTAGCAAATCAGTTTATTGCTGCTACTGGCAAGTGGCAAGCGGATCTCCCGAAAAACTGTCGCCAGACGTTTGCATGAAGGAGGACTATACGCCCGCCGTCCTGTTGTGTGCATCCCATTGCCCAGACGTCACCGTACCGCCCGTTTGCAATGGTGCCATCAACATCGCAATTGGACTGACAACGACTGGTCTGCTGTCCTCTTCTCAGATGAGAGTAGATACAGTCTATCGTCTGATTGTCGACGACAACTGATCTGGCGTGATAGTGGTACTGCATATTTTCCAGCAAACATACTGGAAAGGGGCCGATATCCGACATGTAGTGTCATGGTATGGGCTGGCATCATGATCAATGGCCGTACGTCTCTCTATGTGCTTCCAACTGGGACTATGACTGGCCAACGATACATTAATGATGTTCTGCTACCTTATGTTCGCATGTTCCGTGCTGCTGTCGGTGATAGATTCATTTTCATGGGAGACAACGCAACATGCCATCGAACAGTCGCTGTCCAGGAATGTCTTGAGAGCGAGGATATTCAACGCCTCGTATGGCCAGCACGTTCTCCAGATCTGAATCCCATTGAAAATGTGTGGGATGCTTTGGGGAGGAGTCTTGCTGGTCGCCAATGCCCTCCAATAAACAAGGACACCCTCATCCGTGCACTGACAGAGGAATGGGATAAATTACCCCAACAGCTGCTTGATAATGTTGTGCAAAGCATGACACGACGTGTGGAATCTTGCATCGCCCTTAATGGTGGCCATATCCCGTATTGACATCTTACGCCGGAACGCCCGCGGACGGTAATTGCATTTTTTTCACGTTTACGTATTATGCACAAAATAGCCTGTTTGTCCCTTGAACACGTTCCAAAGCCTACTGGATTTCAGAGCACAATAAATTGTCTTTCTTGTAATGTACTGGCATTCTGATATTATTTTATTTCACTTGGCATCCAACTACACGTACTTTTTTATGCGCTATATAGCCGTTTATGACCCGTCCTTAGCAGTTGTCCAGCAGTGTATTATACAATAAAGCGCTCTATTATGAGAAAAAAAAAATAAAACATTTTCGCATCTTACCACCCTAATTTTTTCTTACCATAACGAATGCAAATGTGAAAAATTTCAACCTAATCAAAAACACTGACTGACAGCAGTGTAAAAGCACAGAACATTCGGTTCTCGGTGTGTTTTTCAAAGCTGCTGAGTTAGATCTTTCGACTAAAAGCCATAAAGAAATGTCAACATGTATAAAATAAAACAATATTTAACAACAACGAATGACAGAAGAAACATCGCGAGGAAAAATAAATTTGGCATTTCGGAAGTTCGCTAGGTCTAACTTCAGTCTTCGGAAATTTTTGCCTCTATTTTCAAGCAGAAATACAAATATTTTTGGAATAAAACGATATTTCACAACAATACAGAACACAGGAAACACAGCGAAAAATAAAAAAAATTACGATTACAGAAGGAATCTTTCTTCCCTTTTGCTTCCGTTGTCGGAAATTTTTATCTCCAGTATCGAGTTGAAACATAACCATTTATGTAATAAAAATTTTTATAATAACAATACGGGACGGGGTAAAAAATACGATTACGGAAGAAATTTCCACTCAGTCTAACTTCCGTTTGCGTAAAGTCTCGAAAGACGGAATTCCGTCCCCAGAAGGAAAACTTGCACCCATGCACAGCTATCTATGTTGCTTCTTATAATATGCTGGTGTCGGGAGGCATACGGTCTAAAAAACGCATATCAGTGGCACGCGTCTACAAAATACGTAAAATGTATTCATCGCCGAATCTGCATCCTAACTGGGCACGTCTCACACCATAATGAAAGATAACTACACAAGTATTTGCAAACGTTTTAAATAGCGATTGAAGAGATATCACTGTGAGTAGTATAGGAGAAAAATTCTGCTATTGTTAGATTAAGAGACCGCCGGAATTCAAGCCAGAAAATCACACGCAGCACATGTTCTTACACACGATTCCAACAGACTCTCTGACCACTTGCCCATCAGGGCTCTGGGTCATTCTCATGGCCGAGTGGTCATTCTCATGGCCGAGTGGTCATCCTCCAAGTCACTCGGCCATGGTCATTCTCATGGCCGAGTGACTAATCCTCCAAGTTGAGCTCGGGTTCGATTTTCTAATGAGGTGTCCTGGTTCTACGGCGTTGACTTTGTCCCTTCTCAGAAAACAATGACCCAAAATCATGGTTCAGCAGCTTCTTATATCCATAGATGCCGCTCAAAGGGTCACCGAATCCCGAAGCTGGAAAACAGACAAACAAAGAACACGTTATATTCAAGCAAAGCAAACTGAATTTGCCTGTACTACCTACTGGTCATCCATACAACACTTCCCAGAAAACTTGAAAAGCGGTTATCGAACCCCGCATCTCCCGATTAGCGATCGAGTATGCTACCCATTACACCACCCAGGACAGTGAAGTTCCAAGCAATTGAGACATAGGAATCTGAAAGTCCTCAGATTTTCGCTAGTCGAAGCTAGCGGTACAAGCAAATTCAGTTTGCTTTGCTTGATATATTCTGTGAATTTTCCATATACTTTACGAAGAATATTTCTTCTTTCATTGAAAGAACACGTTACTGTACGCACAATACTTGACAGCTTACGTTATGCGCTTCACGATATGCGTTTTAGTGTAAAACTTGTGTTTGAATATCAGTAGTAGGCATTTCTAACACTGTGATAATCTTGCGTATACTTTAGTTTCGTGTAGGTTTATCAGGTACAAAATGTTTTTTAGTATGTTATACAACAGTTCAAAAAAATTGTTTTTCATGATCCTTGGAGCACATTACACATAGTTAGCAACCTCGAAGTAACACACCTTTATGGTTGTGAATGCCACATATTGCTTCATAACAGTTAATATGCGGTAAATATGCTTAACATTACTTTACACTTTACAGCTAAATATTACTCCACAAATTTACGAGCGCTAAACTATATTTCATTGCATTTAAAAAGTGCTAGATACTACTTTATTGCAATTAGTGAGTGCGAAACATTTCGTCTTCTCAGACTTGCTGTTGTGTGTGTGTGTGTGTGTGTGTGTGTGTGTGTGTACATTTGCTTTTATTGTATGCTCGCGAGTGTAATTCGGCGCCATTTGTACATCTTCCATCACGAGAGCATTTCTAGTTATTCCGGTCTACATATTTTGTCCCTTGTTTTTCGAAACAAGTTAAAAGAAATGTTCATGTTAATACCTCAAAGCTCGAAGGAAAAAATTACGAAGGAAAAAAAACAGATGTTGGAGAAGATTAAATCGAGAAGTTAGGTGGCAGGCTAAGTTCTTTTTTCCACGCACGAAGGCTCTGTTTTGATTTCAATATTTTTTTCAGGAGAAGCCTGCGGTTTTTACGCCGTTATTCCTCCTAATAGAACGAAAGTTCACGGGTGAATTAACTGAATTACCAGGGTGGAAAAAAAAAAAAATAAATAGCAAGAAAAAAAAATTAGATAAGAAAGTAATCAAACCCCGAAGCAAAACTTATAATTTCCTTTGTCTTTTTTCTTTTTTTCTTTCCTTCTTTTCGCTGAGATGCTGTCATAAAGAATTGATGCACTAAAAAGCCGTGGGATGGCGCTGTCTTATCGCATCCATCTTCGTCAGGTCGTTACTGCTGCCAGATCGATAGCCTCAATAATCTCATGCAGTTAAGCAGCGCACAGCTACCATTCAAGGAGGAGAGATTACGCCTTTCCCTTTACCACCTTTTCGCACAAAAGCATCTTCTGCCAACGTCGAGATTTCGGCGATTTTTTTTTCCTCTTTTAAACCTCTTTAATTTTTCTCGTTGTCGGCGATCCATTTTATTGTGAATGAGGTGTTTCTCACGGACCACAAATCTCTGCAATTTATATGCACCGTCCTTCGAAAGTATTCACCGAAAAATCGTTAAAATAACAATAAGTCAACCAATCGTAAGACACACACACACACACACACACACACACACACAGAAATGTTGAGTTTTCGCCAAAGACAAAATATCATAAATACCCCTAAACTAATGCTTTTGTAATTAGATAAACCAGCTCGGGAAGAAGTAAGGATTCACTCTCTACTAAACTCATTAAATTAGAACCTCTTGCCATGCTCAGCCGTATATAACACATACATTGTAGAGACATGAGTAAATACAGAGGGGTTTCCACCACCCCTCGTTTCCATAGTAGTTCTAGTGAATGTGCGTACCCAAAATAATTTTTTTAATCGGAAGCATGTCATGCCCAAAAGCAGGAGAACAAAAAAGTTTAAAATTTTCAGGTTCGCTGAATTTCACAAGTGTGTGTGTGTGTGTGTGTGTGTGTGTGTGTGTGTGTGTGTGTGTGTGTGTGTGTGTGTGTACATACACATAGATGAAGATATGCACTCATCAGACAAAATGTTAGAGATAGGGGTGATGGGAAATTGACACGGACATCCCCCGCGCAGAGTGGAACAGACCCAAACCGAACGCAGGCGATAAATAAGCAGACAGCAGGGCTTCCCAACACTGTAGCGCAATCAACGTACATGGGTAAACGTACTGATCTGAGCTACTTTGATCGTGGACACATTTTCGGCGCACCTCAGATGGGTCATTCTATCGTCCAAGTGGTAACGTAAGAACCCTAGTCTTCCCGAGGGCAACCATAACAATGGTGTACCGTGAGTATACCTTCTACGGACGTACCAGCGCCCAAGAAAACAAGCGGTCGCTGACCACACGCCATTGGTGACCGGAGTCTACATAGACTATCCAGGGATCGTACAGACCGACCCCTTGGCAACGGTGGCACAAATCACTTCCAGGTAAAACGTCGGAGGCTAAATCAGCGAACAGTACGACTCATGCTGCATACCCTGGGTTATACGGGAGCCGACGCCCTACTCGAGTGCTACTGTTGATTGCTCGTCATCGGAAATTACGCCTCGCCTGGTGCCGGGAACATCAAACCTGTACCTCCACAGAGTGACGCCGTGTCGTGTGGTCAGATGAATCCCGTTTACAGCTGTATCGGGCTAACGGAAGGGTGCGAATGTGGCGCCCATAGCACGAGGACATGGCCCAGTCATGCGAGGTCGGCTCTGTTCACGGCGGTTGTAGCTTTGTGATGATCTGGACAGTCTTCTCATGGGGCACATTAGGTCCCTTAGTACGTCTGGATAGGTCATTAATCGCTGCGCGCTACCAAAATGTGCTGGCTGATCACCTACACGCTTTCATGTCCCTTGCGCATCCTGCGGCCTATGGCCTGTTTCAGAACGACAATGCGCTGCCCCACCGGGCCGCAGCGACCCAGGCATGGCTCAAGAAACACTCACCTGAGTATGGAATCATCCAAAAGCCCCGGATTTCAACCCTATGGAAGCTGTCTGGGATCCCATGGAGAGGTACATCAGATCCATGGATCCTGGACCGACGTCTCGGATGCTTCCAAACTCGAGGAGTTTATTCGTGGATAATGCAGATAATGCTGCTACAGGCATGGCTGACATTACCTCCGGCATCTGGTGGAGACGATGCCTCTGGGTGTACAGGCTTTTTGTTATTCGCGCTAGAGCAGGACCAACACGCCATTAGGTATCTCTAATGCTTTGTCCGTTGAGTGTAGACATACGACGGACGCCAGGAAAACGTTCTTCCGAGTCAGATATTAAGCTCGGTGTGTTCTTCCTGTTCCTCTTCCAATTATTAAAGCACGATAATTCACGTTTTAGTGCCGATGCTAAGTTAAATTGTGCTTTGTGTGTGTGAAAGCAGCTTTCCTTATTGTTGCATATTTTTAACCGAGATAAGAAAACACCTCTGGACAGAGAAAGGTTTTGTTTTAGTACGATTTTATTATATTCCAATTCAAACACAAGATACAAAATTTTCCATCAAAGTTGACGTCGAGTTGTTGCATATCCCTTTTCTTTCGTTCTTTCTTTCGTCTCTCTTTTTCAAAGAGCGTGCTAACAAATCACTTTCTTCTTTAAAAACAAATTTGCACCTGAATCGCAACTCCGAACTATCCAGAAATCATACATTTCCAAGGCTTCCCGCGCCAAACATCAATTTACAGGAAAATATCATTTCATTCTAATACTTTCAAAAATTCCATTCTTCTGTAAGGAATTTCACCGTACAGTCCTTGAAATCTAATAAAAATGTCTCGGATATTAAACGGACGCGCTATCTGTGAAATAATAGATGTGAAATATTTAGAGGACTATTTTTAGATAGTTCCACAACCCTCTCTCGAGGCTCGCGTCTCAGTTTAATTCAATAAACGCCACCTCTTAGAAGAGAGAAAATTAACCGTATATAATCAACCACTTATTCTATTAATTTCACATGCGCTTTCCTTCAAGAGAACGCCGGAAAATAAACGAAGAGACGACTGGACTTTCCTCTTTCCTTGGAGCAAAGTGTGGCAGCTCATATGGTGTAAACACACGTTCTCCGTTGAGCAAAACTGGCAAAAATACTGTAAATCATCAAGGGCTGAATTTTATTTCACGGGAAAAAAAAAATCAAATCTTGCAGAGTTTTGCCTAAATATGAACAAACACGTAGCACACAAATATGGTACATTAGCCTGAAGAACAAAGGATCATAAAACGTTGCTTTTCTCTATTAAATGCAAAATATTTTCCGGCAATCGCTATAACTACGTATAGCAAAAATATAGTAATATATAAAAAGAGGCAGAATTCCAGTATGTGAAAACCTCGCCGTTTGTGATTTGAATATGGGGTCTAGGATTTTTTTTTTTTTTTTTTTTTTTAAGCGCTTACAGCACGGACTTTTCGGAAGACAGCAACAAAGAAATTAGGCGCTAACCAACGTCCGAGTGTGTTCAGATGAACTATGTTTACGGTAGATAATAAAAAAAGAAAGAAACACCATCACGAGAAGATTTTTACAAACTCCTGTCCACAATTTTCATTTCCTAAAACCTAAAAGTCTGGTAGCCGGTTTAAGTAATTAGTCTACCTGTTCTCATGAAGCAGTTATAACTTTTGTGAAGACCATGATACGCTTATCTTATTCATCATTAATTTTTTAATATTCACTATTTAACTTTCGGTGTCGTCTTATGAGACTCAGCAGCAGCTGGTAAATGCCAAAATATTTCGACAACATAATATCTTATTGTGATATCATTGCAACTAGCAAACAATACAGTAAATTAGGGCAACTGTCCCCAAAACTTTTGAAGCACAACAATAACAATAACAAAAAATAAATAAATAAATAAATAATGCTCCATTAAGGCTGTCTTTGAATGAGTGTAACGGAAATTCTGTCCTATATCTGTAATGCAAATTCCTTTGTACACATTTTCTCGAAAACTATTACTTTGTAGAGTTTGAAACTTTTAAGCACAAATAAAAACGACTCATAGCTAATACGCGTCGCAGTTATTTTTCCGAAAAAAATGTTAGAATTTTTTTTTTAAATTCAATTTATCTGACTAGAAAGTATTCCAATTTGGCGCTAAATGGCGCCAGAAGTTAGCTTGGCAGTGTTTCTGTGTGGAAGAAACGAAATCTCTCATTTATGTCTGATTTTTTTAATTATCTAGGCCAAATAGAAATCAAAGAATGGGCACTGAAGTGAGATTGGAATCTTGTCTTCTATAGATCATCTTAAATTCTACTGTACGTTCATTTTTTGATGAGAAAATGTGTACATTACCAGAAAACACTTGAATTTGAGAGAGAAACTACGCCTACGTGCTAAGCTCCACCCCAAAACAATGTCATTGGTTAAAACGTAACAGCGCGTATTTTGTCTTTTGATTGTGGGGCCAACGAGAGACCGTTGCCATTCTGAATATGGTAAGGTCTTCAGTCATTCGCTGACGCCAACTTCTGGGACAATCCCTCAAGACGTAAAAGGTACACCCAAGGAGTGATATTTTGCGCCATCTATCGCAGAAGATGAAGCCTAACACTCATTCAAAGACAGCCTTAATATATTTTAGAATTTTTACCAAATAACTAAATATTATAGATCATATGATAAATGTATTACGCACGATTTACAGGCAGTAAAAGAAACTAACATCACAATAGTAAACAAACACACCAACATATACCTGCATACGGGGGTCCTAACAAAAGTTCTGCACACTGTCCATTTTTTTAAAAAGTGTAAAGTAACGGAGAAAACTTACTTTATCGCCGTTCAATGTACTCCTCCGCTGCTAATGACAGTTTGCCAGCGGTGAGGTGGGTCATAGATGGCTCGCGGCACGCCATCTTTATTCAGCTTTCGTATTACTCGGGCCACGTCCAATGACAGTTCGCCCAGCGATTCGTAGCGGATGCCACGAAGCCGATTTTTTTAACTTTGGGAAAAGAACGAAGTCGGGTGGACTGAGATTAGGGATGTATGGTGGGTGGGATAAAGTTTTCCAGCCATTAGTTGCTATCAAACGCCGTCTAAGCACGATTCTAGTTGAGATTAAATCTATGACACAATTTAAAACTTTTTAATGTTAAAAATATATCACAGAAAAAGTATGAGATCTTTCGAACTTCACTTAGACAGATATCAACTAATACTCTGCAGCACGAAGACTTTATCATGCAGCAAGAACACTCCGACTTTGACGAATTTTGGTCTCAACTTTGTCCTCAGAAAGTCACGATAACATTGTGCTTGACATTTTGCCCTATCGGCACTCGATCAGAAACTACAACACCCGTACGCAGAAATCATCATTTGCTTCACTTTGGATTGTTGTCAAGGACACTTTGAGGGACGCGGGGAACTTGGATCACACCATTCCGCTGATTGTTACTTCAGTTCCTGCTCAAAATCACGGTCCAAGTCTCATCAATTGAGGCAATTCTGTTCCGGAATGTGTCACCCTTCCTTTCGAACCTGTGGAGGTGATCCTGTGCGATGCTTACTCTGGCTGCCTTCCGCTCGGGGATGAGTTTATGGGGAATCCAGAGCGCAGCGCCCCCCTCCTTCAGTGAGCCAGTCAAAATCCGATGAACAGACTTGGTGGACAAATTTGCCCGATGAACAATCTCATCGACTGTCAAACGGCGATTTTCTTCGAGAAGCGTTGCATTAATGGCGACAGATGTTTTTTATCTGTCGCCGTTTGAAGTTGCCCTGAGCGGTGATCATCTTCGATGCTGTTTCGGCCCTCTCGAAAGCGCGATGCCCAGCGAGAAATTGCGCTTCGATCAAGAGTTCCTTCTCCACAAACTTCTTGCAAGGCAGTGTGGATTGTGCCGGAGTTTTTCCCACAGAGATTCTGGTCTAACGCTGTGATTCGACCTGAGGAGCTGCACGTTCTTATTTACAAACTCTCTCACGTCCACACAGCAAGTGATAGCGCGTCGTTCTGACACCACTGCGTTGCTGAGAGTCTGACCTTTACATGACACAATCACTTTCCCAATTGCATCATCCGCTTGCGTTTTAGATTAACGTGTGCAGAACTTTTGTGGTGACTCTCGTACGTAATATTAAGAAAAAAATTAATAATTTAAAGGTCGCTAAAACGATCAACCAAAAAACCCATCAACTTAGTATACTGCCGCACGCAAAAACCCGAAAACCAAGGCATCTTAAATAATATTTTATTTGTTTACCAAACAAAAAACGAAGCGCTAAAACGTTGCACCACCTTGCATTTAACTATTTCAGTTAACGAATTAAACATGCTGCACATACGGTCAGGCAGATATTACACAGCTAAAACTAAGAACGACTAAAGAACATCAACAAAAGGACAACAAAAGAGTGTCAGCCAAGTATTATATCATCAACGCCTACTAGCCAAAAATTGTCACACATTGTCATAAGCCCACCAACTATGATGTTTAAAGCCTACCAAATAATGACGTTTAATCCCACCAATCATGGTTTCCAAAATACTACCACTCATTACAAAAGAAAAATGCCAGCCGCACACTGGCATTAAGTTAAGCCACTCTGGCTCTTAAAACCACAATCTGTCAAGATGTATTGACTAATGAGACTTAACCAGCAGTTTGGAGAACGTGCATATCAATTTCCAACCCAAAAAAGGCGACAGCAGAAAACGTAAAAATAATAGAGCCATCAGTCATACAAGTCGTATCAGCAAAGTGATCCTGGATATCTTACTTTTAAGAATCGGCCGAAAAAATTGGAATCCATATGGTCAACAGAACTAGAAGGATTCAGACTAAACAGAATCGCCGTTGACAACTTATTCACGATTCACATTTTAATTAAAAAACACACAGAGCAAAATAAAATCTGACATTGATTTTATCGATTGACAGAAAGCTTTTCACTCCATCTGGCACGGAGCATTATGAAAGATGTAATCAGGATTGCATAGGGAACAAAACACCTAGACCAACTCTTCCGCTGATTTAAGTTAAAGGCAATAATTTTAAACCATTTAAAATGGAGTATGCATTCCGAGAGGGACGTTACCTGTCGTCAACGCTTTTCTACCTCTTTCCAGAACTTGTGATAAATCAAGAACTTGAAAACTGAAATTGTGGAATTTCCATGGGACGAAGAAAATTCAACAATTCGCAAACGACGTTGCCTCAGTGGGAGAAGAGATTTTTAAAACGTCATTGATATAATTTAAATAGCTATGTCATTGATATAATTAAATAACGATTTATAAAACGTCGTCGATATAATTTACAAAACAATTACTATTTGGACTAATTAATGCGCAGAAATACAAGACTTGAATCGCGTACAATGAATAGATTAAGATTTCAATCAGCCATGTAAGTTCAAGAGCAGAGGAATAAGTTTTGCTACTGTAGTTGCATTATCCAAAAGGATTTCAAGACACAAAGTTATGGCTAGAAGCACTGATAAATTCAATATACTTACATAAAAGTGAAAGGCGGGTCCTCCTAACTGGTGATAGGGGGGAAATGGCTGGAATTCGAAACGAAATACTACAGAGGGTTACTGAAATTTCTTTTCACCGATCAAGTTAAAAACGAAGAAAAGAAACTGTTTTTTTAACAGAGAACGGACAAATGCAGAAAAAAGATTAAGAAGAAAAACCCTGAAATGGTTTGGCCAAGAAGAAATAAGAAATCTTGTGTATCGACAATGATTAGAAGACAAATATCGTAAAAAGATTCACGAGGAAGACCTTGAACTGGTGTGGCCACGAGGTCAAGTTGGATGGCATTCCCTTATTACTGATGAAGAAACCAGAAATATCCTGGACCGCCAAAATCAGAGATTTCACGAGACCTGTGAGATTCTCAAAGACGCAAGCACGAATATGGGATGCTGCTGCTGCTAAAGAAGATGATACACTGTGTGCAAAAATTAAGGACGAAAAGGAGAAATCAGCATAACAGCGGAACGAGCAGGCAGAACGGACCGAAAGACCACTAGGGTCCGGTACGGTAGAGCATGCGCATATATGCAGCATTACGTGAGGGGAGGGGTTTGGAAGGGTATAAAGCACACGAGCGGTGTACGCTCAGCAATTCGGTGAAAGCTATTGCACGGTGTACATCGGTTTGAACGACGTCAAGTTGCTGCCACCGAGCGTTATGGCCAACAGGCAATCCAGTAGACTACATCTGGATGACTTTACCCGAGGTCGCGTCATTGGGAAGTTGGAAGAAGGTCGAAGTGTGACTAGTGTGGCCAAGGAGTTCGGGATCACTCACAACATCGTTTTACGAGCTCGGAAAGCATTTCAAACGACAGGAACAGCTGTCCGAGAGTTTAGCAGTGGTCGTCCACGAGCAACCACGGCGGCGGAAGACCGGTATATTGTCCTACAGGCGGGAAGAGACAGACGGCAGACAGCGGGAGAAATCGCAAGGCACATACACCAGACAACTGGACGTCCGTTATCGCGTTTTACCGTGGCCAGGAGGCTGCACAAAGGTGGTCTATTTTCACGACGAATAGTACGGTGTGTGCCATCAACGCTAGCTCATCGGACACGCGGTTTATGTGGTGCCAGGAACACAAGTACTGGACACATCAGCAATGGGGCCAACTTTTCTTTACGGATGAGAGCGATTTAGTCTGACGAGCTATTCTGGACGTATACACATTTGGAAAGAGCAGGGAACACGCAATCACACCTCCAACATCATCGAAAGGGACCGGTTTGGAGGTGGCGGAGTTCATGTTTGGGGTATTATCATGCTTGGTAGCCGTACTGACCTCCACATCTTCCAAGGAGGTTCAGTCACTGGTGTCCGCTATTGTACCGAGGTTCTCCTGCCTCACGTGGGTCTGTTTAGAGGTGCTGTGGGTCCTGAGTTCCTCTTCATATGGACGACAACGCTACACCTCAACGTACAGTGGCTGTCGCAGAGCTGTAAGAGAGTAAAGATATTCAACTCATGGATTGTCCCGCAAGGTCCCCGGAACTAAATCCAATCGAACACGTGTGGGACCTTCTCGGGAGACGCTTGGCAGCACGTCACCAGCCGCCAGCAACGATTCCGCAGCTGCGATTGGCGCTACAAGAGGAATGGACCGCGATGCCTCAACAGCTCCTTGACAACCTCGTCCTCAGCATGGACAGACGTTGTAAATTCTGCAACGCAGTCAGGGGTGATCATATCCCCTACTAAAGACTGAATTTTTCTTGGCAGCCGCCTGTCACATGGACGTTTCTGTCCAGTTGTGCTCGAAGCTACTTTTTCAATAAAGTGCCTTTGTAGCCTTTGGATTCCTTGTTTGGATGGTTTTGCTCCCTTGTCCCATATTCTTACATCTTGTGGATCCTATGGTATGATTTGAGTCGATGTGGGGCACTTCTGCACGACGTTACATTCGAAAAACCGTCTCGTGCTTAATTTTTGCACGCCAGTGTATGATGAAAACCCACCTCACATGTCTGTTAACCCGTCAAGCAAGATCATCTATACAGCTCACTGAATAGGATCGTTCAGTTTCAGTTTCCTATTCTTCCAACACTTTGTTTGGTATCTGACTGTCGCACGACTATGGTCTCCCAAGAAATGCCTACAGAAATTCGTAAATACCAATAGCTTGGATGGCAATTTTAATTTTACTTCGATTTTCACTTTGAACGGGGGTTTTCCACTTCACTTTCCTAGCCATATAACAGCATTTCCTGTAGTCTAAACCAGTTAACAAAGGAAGAGCTTCGTGAAAATATAACAGTTGCGTTGCAAACGAATTGCAAGCACAACGACATCGTTTTGGAGCACACGAATTTAGTCACAGCTATGTCTTTTGTCGCGCGTCTCTAAGTCTCTAATTTAGAACCACTGGTTTCAGAGAAGGGAAGATTCGGCGCAGCCGGGTAAACGGCGCCGGCCATGCCGCGCATCCAGGACTCAAACCAACGGCCAGCTCGGACGATTAGCCAGAAGACCGCGCCTCTGATCACTCAGATGCATAGCAATTATGTATTTGAGGATCGTGCTAACTGAACTATATCCGCCAAATTAAAAACTGGGCTGATCGGAATAAAACACAGAATATTCAACTCATTTAAATAAAGTACTTCCTATACATTTTCAGGATCTTATCGCATTGTAATAAAAGTTGCTAAACTGCTTTGTAATTGGTTGTTTCCTATGCATCATAGTTTGACTTTTATCACTGTCAAAGTTCAGGACCAGTAAATTGTTTCTTTTTTTTTTTTTTTTTTTTTTTTTTTGATTGGAGGTTTAACGACCACCGTGAGCAACTCAATGGGCTATAAGCAGTCGCCCGTCCCTAATTTAGGGTCACTGGTTCCAGGGAAGGGAAAGAGCCAGTGCCGTAAGACAAACACAACATCCATGCCAGACCGGGATTCGAACCCGGACCCCTTACGGACGAATGATCAGAGGCCAGCGCCTTAGACCACTGCGCCACCGGGGAGGCGTAAATTGTTTCACAGCAATATCTAAGATGCTCTACTGAAATCCTTACAACAACAACAAGAGAGAGAGAGAGAGAGAGGGGGGAGAGTGTGTGTATCTGCTAGGTTACATTTCGCGTTTGCATATTGCAGGGTAACTGATTTGCATCTTCAGAAGGCTGAGCGATGTTTCAAGTAAGACAGTAACATCGGTTCCACTCACACCAGCAGCCAAGGTAATTATTAGGCATGGGAATTCTTTTTAGAAGGCTTCTATACCAAAAAGGCTGGCAAAAATGCTTCAACACGAATTGAAGATAGCATTTAGGCGTTCCACTCATTTTGGGGTCTTGCCTTTCCCTTATGTTTTTGTCTATGTGTTAGTTGCAGAATACCAAAGTATGAGAAAGGCGCGCCAAAGTCTTCCACTTCTTCTTATTGGACACTACTTGGCACTGTTTTAGAATACATAACTGAAAGATAATAATAATTGGTGTGCTTTAGCAGTCTTTTCGGCAGGGAATAACATGAAAATTCGCTATTACGGCATTCCAAACAGTGGTTCAAGTCTCTGACGCTTTAGTTCGAGCTGAAGGGAAAAACTTTGTAGACCCAGAATAATAGCCCAAGTTCATTTATCATCAGAAAAAGTCATCGTTTGCTGATAAACGTCGCTGCGCCTACACAAAAAAAAAAAAAGTGGCCTAAATTCACGGAAATTTTCTAAAAAACAAAAAACAAACGTGGTTTAACAGGAAACACACTTCTTAACCACTGAGCCAGGAAGACTCGGAAGTCGGAGTTACGTTCATGGTAAAACTAATTGCGAGATGGTCTCCTTTGTGTGTGTGTGTGCGTGTTATTAATGAGAGTGATTTAGTCATTTTACTTTCTGTAGGAGCTAATTATTTTTTTTAAATAGTTTGTAATAGTATAATTTTTTTCTGTAGGAGAACTTATCATAAATTCAGTATTTCTTTTATTTTCCGAAGCAACAGAAGGCTTTGGAGCTTGAGATCTTACACCGGCAATGACTTTCCATTATCTTCAAGAAAAGCTGAAATGCACTGTTTTGTAGTATTATTTCACAAAACTTCTAAATATAAAATTTACTCTTGTCAGCTATAATTGCCTTTGTGTTAAGGGGTCCAAAGGCCGTACAACGTAACCCTTTTTCGTGTGCGAGATTGGTGTTACGCTATGTCTAAAACAATGACTAAGAAAATGTTGAACTAAATGAGAATACAATGCACTAAATAGTTCTACGGGATAGCTCAAATTATGGTTTTACGGCCAGACGAAACATATACAGAAGTCAAACTTACATTCAACCTTTTGTCCAGCAAAGTAGATAAAATCCAAAATATAGCCCTGAGAGTTCTACACTTCATACATATTACCTTAATTATCTGTCGTATAATACAGCTTAACAACGATCGAACATCTCCACACACACACAAAGCAACTGTTGTATCGTCCTTTTTATCGAACGTTCTTACCACATTCATACGTCACTCTCTCTAGCCTCAATAGTGTTGCCAACCTCATTTATGTGAGAAAGAAGATATCACGTTAAGTTTGGAAAGTGCAAAAGAGAACAAACTCAAATTTACATAGGAAAAGGAACTAAAAATGAAACTTAGATTAGAATATACGTCACAACGGATACACAGGCATTGTACCTGTACAATAAGTTAGGTACCCGATTTGTTGCAGTAACACAATATATAACCAAAATTCAAGCGATATGCTATCCACAATATCCGATCTCGCTGCAGAACTTCGAAATCAGATTCTCCGACAAACGACTGAAATTTAACAGTTAATCAAACCTTAAGTATTCACACGAATCGCTCCAATTACCGGAAATTTCTCGTCATATGCATACAGAAAAAGTGAGAACGGAGTTTTTCCGTCAATATACGAAAGGAATTGCGGAAAAGTTTCTGAAAATTCAGAATTTTTCGTTAACTCATCTTAAAAAACGGAACTTTACCGTCAATAAAAGAAAGAAATAGCGGAAAATCAATCTGAAAATTCAGGTTTCGTTCCGTCATTTCACGGAAAAGATTGTAAACAGAAACATGCTTCGTTCATTCACGAAAAGGGATCACGGAAACACGGTTCGTACTCTTCTAAGCAAAATAAATTAAAGCACTTTTCAAAGACTTTTTAAAACCAAATTATCTGTGTGAGATGTCAGTCGGTCAGTAGGTAGGTAAACTGCCATTAAACTTAGCTGAGACGGGCACACCTTCAATGTGCCCGTTACCCCCTGTCTCCCTGTTGGTATATTTTATTAACTTTGAATTGCCCTTCTGTTTTGGTGTTTTTCGAAATCATTTTATTTTGTGGAATATTTTGAAAGGGCACATTATTTTGGTATTCACCTTCCGGCAAGAACGCGTCCCTAACCTCAGTCAACACAAGCCAATCTGATTTGCGAATACATCATTTCCCTTATTTTATTTACTCCCACGGCTGACGTTTTACTCTGTAGTGACGTCATAGCCAAGGTACCAGCTGTCCACGCGCTCTCCTGAGTTGAACGCAATTCTACTCTATTTGATGAGCTTGGTGTTTTTATGGGAACAGCACAAAAATCTCCTAAGCAACTTTTTAACACAAACAATTATTTTACACATGCTCTTTCATATAACATTACTCAAAAACTAAAACAAATTTTTTTTCAAGTACTATTTACAGAGTATCAAACATTTTCAAGTACTTTCAAGGACTTCAAAATGAACTTTATTTTTTCAAGGACTTTTCAAGGTTTTCAAGGAGTGTACGAACCATGGGAAAGTGGCTCGTGAATTTTAGAATTTTTTTTTAGAAGTAATGCTTTCTCCTACAAAATCCTTACACTTAATGTTCCTGACGTGAACACAGGGCGAGCGTCAGTTGTTGACCGTGTTAGTATAGCAGAACTTCATTTCTGTCTATCTCTCTATCAAAGTTTTCAGTCCCCTTAGCTTCTCTTTTTACCCTTTTTTACGTTTTCCAACCGTAGGTTGAAGAAGCGTATATGCTCCAGCTTTGTCCGTCCGTCTGTCGGCACGATAACTCGCGTAAAAATGGTTCGATTTCGATGACATTTTAGTATGAGATAGGGGATCACCTGGGGACGAACCCTATTGAAAATGGACGAAATGGGGTCTAAGGTCACGGCATAGGAGCGGGATCCATTTAATTGCCCTTATGCGTCATAACTTGCGTAAATATGGTTCGATGTCGATGAAATTTTAGCATATTGTAGGGGACTACCTGGGGATGAACCCTATTGAAAATGGGTGAAGTGGGGTCAAAGGTCACGGCATAGGAGCGGGATTCATTCCATTGCCCTTATGCATCATAACTTGCGTAAATATGGCTCGATGTCGATGAAATTTTAGTATATTGCAGGGGACCACCTAGGAATGAAACTTATTGAAAATGGGTGAAGGGGGTCAAAGGTCATGACATAGGAGCGGAATGCATTCCATTGCCTTTATGCGTCATAATGTGCGTAAAAATGGTTCGATTTCGATGAAATTTTATTATGTACCTGGGGACGATTTTATGACGTCACAATATCGCGCTTGAGATGTTGGCGCGCGGTCACGCCATCTGTCTCATTACGTCACGCGTTGTGTGCGTATGTCCATCCGCACCATAACTCGCGCATAAATCGTTCGATTTCGATGAACTTTTAGTATGCGGAAGGGGATCACCTCCTGGGAAGAAACCCTATTGAAAGTGAACAAAATGGGGTCAAAGGTTAGGACATAGGAGCGGGATCCATTCCACTGATCTAATGCATCATAACTAAGGTAAAAAAGGTTGGATTTCGATTAAATTTTAGTATGTGGTAGGGGACTACTTGGGAACAAACCCTATGGAAAATGGGCGAAATGGAGTCAAAGGTCAGGATATAGGAGCGAATCACTTCCATCGCTATTATGCGTCAGAATTTACGTAAAAATTCTTCGATTTGGATGAAATGTTAGTATGTTGTAGGGGCCTTCCTGGGGACGAATCCTATTGAAAATGGGTGAAATGGGGTCAAAGGTTAGGACACAGGAGCGAGATCTATTCCATAGCCCTTATGTATCATAACGTACGTAAAAATGCTTCGATTGCGACAAAACTTTATCATGTTATTTCGGAGATATACTGAACCAGTTCTGTTGAATATCATCGAAATGGGATCAAAGGTCAGGGCACAGGAGCGAAATTTATTCTACAGCCATTATCCTCATAACTTGAGTAATGATTTCTGGTATGTTGGAAAGCGTATTATAATCAATGCATTGCATGATTTTACTAACTTGTTTTTTTTTTGTTTTTTTTTTTTGTGGGTCAAAACCTCAAATGAACTGGTAATTACTTCTCTTAAGTTTAAGAGACTGACAAAACCAATTTTAATTCCTCTTTCAAAGAGGCCGAAAAATTAATGAGCAGCTCAGCTGCAGACCCATCGGTGCGATTTACAAACGTCAGGCCAAAGATTTCTTTTTCATTTTTTACCCTTGCTGTTCTCTTCAACCGATAGGTTTAGAATCGATCGATAATAAAAGTTGTGCCAGAATACGTCTTCTGCCTCGGGAGCAATGGCGCGGAAGATTTGCAAACGACTGCAACTTTGATTTTCAATTCTCCCGAAAAATCGGCGTATTTGCACGAGAGAGGAAAGTTATCAAGGGTTCTGATCCCCCACTTTCAAAAGTTGAGAGAAAAGAGATCGAGAAGTAATTCTGAAATAGACAACGTAGGGAAATGGGAACGGCGGCTGCAGTTGCTGTCACTCCACGTTTCTTCACTCACAAATCATGTAAATCTTTCAGTTTGAATATTCTGCCAGCAACGAGAATAACTAGATTCGAATCATTTCGATAGTTTTGTTACTGCTTCGCATAAAGAAGAAAAAACTAAAAAAAAAATTCTTTTTGCTAGAATCCTTCACTACACGCATCTGAGTAGGGCGACACAAATGCACATAAAATTGAATAAAACACAATTGGGTGTACTGAACAAAATGAAAAGTTCGAAAGAAAAATCCCTCGGAGCACTTACTTAACTCGCGACAGACATCGCATCAATAAAATATTTCTACAAGAGAAATTTCTTCATATAGGAAAACCCTTTCAAATACTGTTTATGAGCAGAAACCTGTGCTGATTTGTCTCAAAACGTGGCTGACAGAAATTTACGAGGCTCTGAAAGCACACTTATCGTCAAAAAAATAGTTGCACCCAGAAGGAAGCAACAGACAGGAATGAAACTTGGTGGGTAGGTTTGACATCGTGAGATATGCAAATGATTCAAGTATCACGCTCGGCCGCGCATGCGACTCATGCAAGGAGGTGTCCTAGCGCTGTGTCTGACCGGTTATATAAGATTGTCCCATTGCGTGTGCTTGTCATTCTGACTCGTGCTGTTGTGTTGGTTGCATCCTTTGCAAGTGAAATATGCATAGGAGAAAATTTCGGAAGCAATTCGAGCAGTTTGAGAGGGGTCGCATCGTCGGGCTCCGGGAAGCGGGATGGTCCTACCGCCGTATTGCGCGCCATAATCGGTCGTGCGGATATCACCATAGCATGCTGTTGGCGGCAGTGGATAGAACAAGGCACGCAGCAGTGACAGGAAGGGACTGGGAGACCTAGACGAACCACGGAGAGAGAGGACAGACGAGTTTTCCGAAACACGAGTGACCCAACAGCCACGACTGCGGAGATTCAACGAGCAGAGGTGTCCTCCATGCATCGTCCAATTAGTGTCAACACCATTGGCAGACGGCTGCACGACGTAGGACTACACGCACGCAGACCGTTACGACGACTGCCCTTAACACCACTGCATCGTCACAAAAGACTGAAATGGTGTCGTGCCAGACTGTCAAGGAGCCACTCAGAATGACAGCGAGTGATCTTCAGTGACGAGTCCCGCTTTTGTCTTGGAAAAGACGGCCAACGAATCCGCGTGTGGAGGCACCGTGGTTTGCGCCAAGATGAACGGTTTGTTGTCGAGCGTCGCACGTCCAGAAGGCCTGATGGTGTGGGGTGCAATTGCCAACGATGCCAGATCACCTTTGTTCATTACGAGCACTTTGACAGCTCAACGTTACGTTAATGATGGTCTGAAAAAGCCATCTGGTTGATGTGCGAAAACTTGGAAACTTTGATTTCTATTCTACGTCAAGAAATTCAAATTACTAGTACAGTTAAACTATTTTAATTGTGTATACTGTCTGTTAGAACTAACAAATGCTGAACAATTAAAATACTAGACTGGATACCAATGGCCAGGAAAAGACCCACAAGAACACAATGGGTGGATGAAATTCGAATGCATGTAGGAGTGATGTGGAGAAGATTGGAAGAAATTTGGGGAGACCTGCATCCAGCAGTGGATTGAGAATGGTTGATGATATCTCCCACGAAGCAGCACTAGCTTATTTATAAATGAGGATTATTTTTAACAGCAATGACTCCCATGTTTTAATATGAGGTCGCCGGCTACATCTGGGTTTGAATGACATCTGCAGGCTAAATTACTTTTCTTCTTTAGCACGATGAACAGTCAAAATTCTTGGCTCCAAGCACCATCTTTCTCTATTTCATACTGCCGAGCGCAATCGCAGACCACTGTTCTATATTCGGTTCTGTTACTCACTCCTCTCTCCGTAAAATCCACGTTCTCTCCTTTTAACACAGTATTTTTTTTGTTACTCTAACCGTGGCATATGTTTTCTCTATGCAATGACTTATGCTTACTTCTAAACCAGCTTCCTGTATCATGACCAGGACTCCGTAACGTTTGGCTGAAAGCAGAACATTCGATAGTGACAGAAGAAAGGAAGGTCATCTGTAAACATTGCAAACCTGACAACATTGCAAAGTCTCAAAGCACTCAGAGATATTGGCACACACGATGGAACCGGGAAAGGAACACTCTCATGCAACAACAATGTGCGATTCAAATATTCATTTGAATAAAATTTCCCATAAAATAACGCAACCGCTTTTCCGTTTCTTCATGTTCTTTAATTCAAAAAGAGCACAGCACAGAATTTGTCTCCACTAAGTTTTATATTTTATCCTTCCTTTTTCGAGGAAGGGTCGTACATTTCCTGATATATATATATAACTCCAATTCCTGGACTACATACTACTGCTTCTTCTGAAAGACGTTATAAAGGATTTCTTTGGCATTTTCCCAGAGTCTTTCCTTTGCAATCCGAATGAATGAATGAATCAAACGAAAACGTTCAGAAAGGGAAGACTGTTGCCATGATAAGTGTGTAGGCGACCTCAGTTTTATTCCTATTCCTCCTACTCTCCTTTAAAATTGCATGCACGAAACTTGTGATTGTGTGTGTGTGTGTGTGTGCGTGTGTGTGATGCGATGTGTAACCTTAAGTACGAATAGGTGCGCAACAGCGGATGACACTGAAGAGCTCATAAATCGCATGTACAATGCCTTACAATTAATATCAAGGACCCCCCCTTCATTGATAGTGAAGTAAGTTTTGCGCCAATTACAGTATAAATATGCTTGCAGGGTTGTGATCAGACAATAACACGACTGCGAAGACAAAGATGATACATCGACAGACAGAGTTGACTGGCTTCCTGAGCGGAATGATAATAGGGTGCTCTACATAAGCAATCGCTCCGTACGTGACTTTTAAGCTGCACTGAAGATCCGCCGATTGACGGCTGGTGGTGTGGTATACGAACGGAAGCGGACAAGGACTGAATCTATTATCGAGAAATTGCTCGATAAACCTTCGAATTTAACAGAACCTGACAGGAGGGTGGTGCAAAGAACTGTCAGCTCAGAACGCGAATCAACATCGTCTCAAATCACGCAAACCCTATGTGAGAATATTAGAACTGACGCTAGCACCAGTACAGCGTGCAGGAAGCAGCAGCATGACATGGGTTTGCATGGTCGAGCGCACATCCACAAGAGCCCCAAATCACTCTAATGACCGCAGACCAATGGTGAAAACTGTGCTTTGGACTGATGAGTCGCGGTTCACAAGTCTACCAGTCTGATGTTCATTCTTGGGTGTCGCAGATGCAGCGAGAAAGATACCTTCCGGACTGTATCGTCTCGTCCCGTCCCGTAAGTGAAGTGAAAACTGTGCTTTGGACTGATGAGTCACGGTTCACAAGTCTACCAGCCTGACGTTCATTCTTGGGTGTCGCAGATGCAGCGAGAAAGATACCTTCCGGACTGTATCGTCTCTTCCCGTCCCGTAAGTGAAGTGAAAACTGTGCTTTGGACTGATGAGTCACGGTACACAAGTCTACCAGTCTGATGTTCATTCTTGGGTGTCGCAGATGCAGCGAGAAAGGTACCTTCCGGACTGTATCGTCCCGTCTCGTCCCGTAAGTGAAAACTGTGCTTTGGACTGATGAGCCACGGTTCACAAGTCTACCAGTTTGATGTTCATTCTTGGGTGTAGCAGATGCAGCGATAAAGGTACCTTCTGGACTGTATCGTCTTGTCCCGTAAGTGAAGTGAAAACTGTGCTTTGCACTGATGAGTCACGGTTCACAAGTCTACCAGTCTGATGACCATTCTTGGGTGTCGCAGATGCAGCGATTAAGGTACCTCCCGGACTGCATCGTCTCGTCTCGTCTCGTCCCGTAAGTGAAGTTTGGTGGAGGCAGCGTGATGGTTATGGAGTTGGTTCTCGTCATTTGGCTGGCACTAATTGGTCTTTTTAGACAAAACCAGGAATGTGCTGAGTTCTACCTAGACGTACTGGGCAAATATGCGCTGTCAATGTTGTGGCAGTGTTTTGGGGAAAGCTTTCACTTCTACCAGCATGACAAACAAACCATGGCAGTATTATTGAGATGGCCTATCTTCTCCCAGCATGACGTACCATGGCAGTATTTTGTGGGAGACAAATACTTATATCAGCATGATAACGTGCCATGGCAGTATTTGGGGTAAAGCTCATACTTCTACTAGCATGACAACGTGCCATGGCAGTATTTTGGGAAAAGCCTACACTTCACCAGCATGACAAACGAACCATGGCAGTATTATTGAGATAGCCCATCTTCTCCCAGCATGACGTGCCATGGCAGTATTTTGGAGGACACAAATACTTCTATCAGCATGATAACGTGCCATGGCAGTATTTGGGGTAAAGCTCATACTTCTACTAGCATGACAACATGCCATGGCAGTATTTTGGGAATAGCCTACACTTCACCAGCATGACAAACGAACCATGGCAGTATTATTGAGATGGCCCATCTTCTCCCAGCATGACGTGCCATGGCAGTATTTTGGGGGAGACAAATACTTCTACCAGAATGACAACGTGCCATGGCAGTATATTGGAAAAAGCCTACACTTTTACCAGCATGACAAACGAACCATGGCAGAATTTTTGGGGAAGGCCCATCCTCTCCCAGCATGACAACGTGCCATGGTAGTATTTTGGGGAAAGCCCATACTTTTACCTACACGATAATGCGCCATGGCAGTATTTTGGGGAAAGCCTACACTTCTACCAGCATGACAAACGAACCATGGCAGTATTTTTGAGAAGGCCCATCTTCTCCCAGGATGACAACGTGCCATGGCAGTATTTTGGGGGAGGCAAATACTTCTATCAGCATGATAACGTGCCATGGCAGTATTTTGAGAAAAGCCTGCAGTTCTACCAGCATGACAAACGAACTACGGCAGTATTTTGGGAAAGGCCTATACTTTTATCAGCATGATATCATACCATGGCAGTATCTGGGGGAAGGCCCGTGCTTCTACCAGCAAGACAACGTGCTATGTCATACTGCTCGCGTGTTGCAGATTTGTCCTGAGGAAATGAGCGTAGAAAAGTTGGACTGGTCAACCCAAAGTGACGACCTGAACCCTAAAGAGACGAATTTCTGGGACGAGTTGGATCGTCGGATGTGTGAATGAAAAGATCTCCTAACGAATAAGTCATTGTTTTGAAGGACGGTCGAACGGGAGAACATATTTTACAAAAACCTGCTAGGGAGTATTCCATGAAGACTAAAGGCCGTGATAAGTGCCAAATGTACATTGAAATTTTCTCTATATTATATTTTCTGTAAATAAAGATTATTTGCATGCAGGTGCCCGCATACATATGTTAGGGCAGCGTACGTTACAACACAACACACACAGTACGCGTTGTTAAATTTTGAGGCGTTAAATGAATTTTGGCTGGTTCAAAAAACGTTAATTACAGTTTTTACGTGCCACTGCTTTGTATGAAAAGGTGTAATGTGAAAAACAAAACTGCTGAAGAATATTTTTCAAGTCACATCATGTCTAATGTTTTCTTTTAAAGACATGAAACGTCCCATCGGTGGCTAAGTGATATGATGCGCTGGCTTCAGAAGCGCATCGAGATGGAGCTAGGTTGGAATCCCAGTGAGGCATGGACGGTCTGTTTGTCTTACGGGAACTAGGGCATCCCTAGAAATAGCAGCCCTAAATTAGGGACGGGCTACTGCTTATAAACTCATCGTGTTGTTTATGGTGGTCGTTACCAACTCTCATTCCCCCCAATTAAGATTAACAAATACTTTACTTAGCACACTATCTTCATTTTGTATTGGCCGCCCCGGTGGCGCAGTGGTGGTGAAGCTGTTTTTTCTCGCTCCCGTCTTTGGATCGAGCTTGTGTGTTATTTGCCGTTTCTACGTTCGTTATTTTTGTTATTTTGTGTATCTGAATGGTTAGTGCACCAGTTTCTCCTGGCGAGTTGCCTTGTAAGTACTTCTTTTACGTTTTGTGACTGTTTTATTTGTTGTCTCGACAACACGCTGTCGTTGACCAACGCCTGTGTTGGACTTTTGCGTTTCAGCTCATCAAGTGTTTCTTTTTGCAACCTTGCCGAGTTGGTAATCGTTGCGTGTGTTGTGTCCTGCTTTCGTTTTGCGATAAGCGTCTTTGCTTTTGCTTAAGTTCATCCCTCCGCGTTGGGTTTGTTTACCTTTCGTGCGAGGCCTAAAGCTTGCAGATGTCGCCGATGATGATGATGATGATGCCGCTACTCTAGCGGGTTCTTCCTCGCTGTCCGCTCGTCCTGCCAAGTTCCACCGATTGTCTTCCCCATCTCGCTCTGCTGTTGGTGACGTCATTGACGGTACTACGCCTGCACCTTTGACTTCAATGGAGAGCTCTCAGAGCGCCGCTGATTTTCCTTCTCTGTCTCCGACTCTTCATGCTACTGTTTCAAGATCTTCCTCGGCTTCTCAGCGCGGCGCTAAACTGGATTACGCTGCTGTGGCTTCGGGCTTCTCTTCGACTTCGACTGCATCACGTGTTCCCCTTGCTATTAGTTCTGGTGTATCGTGTGTCAGAGTGCAAGATGTTCTTCGCATCACAGTTCCAGACTCTTCCGCAGAAGGTAAGGATTTACTTTCTCGCCAGCAACTTGGCCTCGTTTTCGAGGCCCTGCCTGACACTCCTTTAAAGCTGTATTCGACAGCCCTGCGTCGCATTCTCCCTACCGGTGCTGTGACACATATGGCTCGTAAGCCACGTTCTGTGGTGGTTAACTTTTCGACCATGACTCACGTTGATCTAGTGCAAACGACCGGGATTGTCGTTCGCCACCGAACTTTGTTTGGTGTCCCGGTTTCTCAGCCTTCGGTGCTCCTGACGCTTTTCCCGGTTGCACCAGAGCTTTCTGACGTCTTGCGACGCCATGCGCTATCTCAGTGCGGGAGGGTGATCGGTCCGATCCGATCACTTTCCGCGGCTCCGAACGATCCAGAGGATAAATCTATTATCGGTCTCCGTCGCCAAGTGCGGATGGTTTTTGCTAATGATCATGATGCTGCTTCCTGTCCTTCGGTGCTTGAATATGTAATTGGTAGTCAACGTTTTCGTGTGGAAGTGTTCCAAGATCTCCGTTGCTTCCAATGTAAGGGTACTGGGCACGTCCGTTCCCAGTGCCCTCATCTCGTCCCTCTACGCAAACCTGCTTCTGCGTCGACTGATGTTCCTGGATCGTCTTCTGTGACCCAACGTGCTCCACCATCTTCGGAACCCTCCCTTATTACCGCTTTGTCTGTTTCGTCGGAACCTCCTGCCTCTTCCCTTCCTTTCTTGGAAGTGTCTTCTGCTTCATCTCCTACTGCAGTTCGCCCGGTATCAAGTGTTGCTGACCCCCTTTCTTCTAGCACCGGATCTTACTCGACGATTATCTCGGCTTCCCCGCCTCCCTCGTCTCTTCTTACAGCGTCAGTTACTACTGCTTCTGTTGTTTTTCTAGGTTCCGGTTCAGTCTTACCACCATCTCCACTGCATGATCCTACTCCCCCAGCTGGGCGGACCAGGTTGAACAAGTTGGTTCGGTTCCTTCTGATGCGCCCGCTACTGTGTCTGATGATGGTTCTTCTACGGACCCCATGGAAGCTGTTTCCTCCCCAGAGTCTCCTGCTTCTGACCCCGTCCCCCCGTTTTGTCCCTCTGTTCCACTTACCTCCGAGATGGTTCCCCATCTTGCCAACTCAGACTACAATTGGACGCCGTTCATTTCTCGACAGGTTTTACCATCTGCTGAAGCGTTGGGCACCTTAGCCCTGGTGGATCTGACGATCGCCCCTTCCGGCTTCCCAGCGCTCCCTGATACCAGCGAGATTCCTCCCTTAGCGGTTGAAATTGCCACTCCGGATTTTATTCTTCTTCTCTGTGCGGTTTTTCGACTCAGCTGGAAGGATCTTCGTCTTTGGTTTCCATTCTGTGCGAATCCTGCTGATCGTGTGAACATCTGGCGCCACTTTGCTACGTTTTTTCAATGGCGAGTGTCCCCGCGTCCTCGTCAGTCATGCCCGGAATTGCCTGATTTCACTTTCCGCTACACTACAAAGGTGTTCCTCGATTATTGTAACAACGTGTTCTTGCTCGATAGACAAGCATGTTGGGTTTTTCCTGACCCAGGGCTTGATCGTAGCACTGCATGTAAGGACCTTTGGACTTTCCTGTACGACTTTCGTCGCCTACGCTCCTAAACTGTTTATTGTTACTTGCCTGGACTGCACCCCTGTGGTGACTTTTTGTGATGTTTCTATGCCGTTGTTTGTCGGTTTCCTGGCCTACTGCCCAGTGTTGCGTTTGTATCTTTTCTCTGTATCTTCGTCAGCTTTGCTTGTTTTACCCTGTTTTCACCTGAACTAATGCGTTTTTGTACGTTTCGTATGTTTGTTGTTTATACTCCCGACTTGTGTTTCGTGCTGTGTGATATTTTTTTTGTGTGTCTTTTTTTCCATTGTTTTGGTGTTTGTATTCATGTACTGTGCGTGGTCAATTTTATTTTTTGGTGTTTTTTTTTTTTTTGTCCCTTCGGGTTTTTTAGTTTTGTGTGCAGCTAAGTCTGTCGCTGTATTCTTTTTGTGTTTTACGTCGACCTTGGTCAACGCATTTCTCTTCTTTTCTTTTTTGCCTTTTACTATGTCTATGTGTTGGTTTTTCTTCTATGTTACTTGATCTTTGTTAGTTACGTCTTGGAATGCTGCGATGCAGTTGCTTTTTGTTTGCGCTGCGGTTTTATGTTGCCGGTGCGCCTTGGCGCACCTTCTGTTCCCCGTGATTTGTTGTATGTTGTGTTTAGCTTTTAATAATAAAGATTTATTTGAAGGCAGTGGTCTAAGCGATGGCCTCTGATCATTCGTCCGAAAGGGGTCCGGGTTCGAATCCCGGTGAGGCATGGATGTTGTGTTTGTCTTACGGCACTGGCTCTCTCCCTTCACTGGAACCAGTGACCCTAAATTAGGGACGGGCGACTGCTTATAGCCCAATGAGTTGCTCATGGTGGTCGTTAAACCTCCAATCAAAAAAAAAATAAAAAAAAATTTGTATTGCTGTCGTTTTGAAATGTGAGATATATGCTGTTATTAAGTAAATGTGAGATAAATCCGCCACATCAAGCTTTTGGGGTTTTACGAGTAACAGGCCAGGTACACAATAACTTCCTTGTTGGCCGCAAGCATGCGATATGCCCATCGCTTTTGTGTACGGAATGCGTTTGTGCCGTCATATGTTATGTTTTGAGTACTTCGTCGACGTCATAAATCCGTACCAGTTACTTGAGCGTGTTCGTGCGTTTGTACTCAGGAATAAAAATACTTGTGAAAGTTAAGCCAATAATGAAGAGACTCCATGAGTATTTTTTTTTTTTTAAGCATGGAATAGCTGAAGGGATGTAGATTTACATAAATTTAAATAATTAAAGGTATGAATGGGACACGATAACAAATTGATATAAAAAAATAATTCCCTGTAATTCGTTTGCGTCAGCAAAACATTTTCTCATTCTCCAGAAAAGTTTGTCCCCCCCCTCCCTAAAAATCTGAGTTTGTTTTAATAATTCAATTCTGAGAACCGTGGCAGATCAGGTAACCGTAGCATGTTGAGAAAAATCCCTGTTAAAGGAAAGTAACCCGTCAACAAGATTCAACATTCAAAATCTACGTTCCGAATTTGAGAAATAGCTACGTTGTTGAAACATTTCATTCATGCAGTATCTATATGCACTCGGCCATAACACTATCTATTATATAAAACGTTTTCCGACAGACGACACCCTCTAACAGCACTTTGTTACAAATTCATCACATGCCAAGAATAGACAATGAAAATCCGTAATTCATCATAGGCATGGTACTTTCAATTATGCCTGAACTACACAAAAATAGAGCCCCCCCCCCTTTTTTTTTTCATGCGCTAGGTGCAGATTTCTTTCGGAATACTGAAAGAGGGAAGACCAACCATTAACGATAACAGTTGTCACGAAAATGAATCAGAGAACATTTATAACGATTTGGTATTGATTTACGCGTCAGAAGTTTCGTGGCGACGAGCCAAAAGTGTTTGAAACCCCTCCTCCATCCCCTTCCATGTTCCATGCTACAGAACTATGCAACCTATAATTTTCGCCATGACTTGCTGTATTAAACGGCGCCGAGCAGTGAAATTCCCGAAATGAGTTGGCAAATCTACAAACGAGGTTTAATGGCATGTATTTTTAATCCCGCACTTGCTGGTCGCTTTAACACGATTGGTTTGGTCGCTTAGCTGTCAGGAACTTAGGCTCGTTTATGAGGCTATGTGATACATTACTTACAAGAACAGTACAACGAAATTTAAGGTATAGGGTGTAAAGTACAAACCACGGGAACGACGAATGCTGTGAGGCAATTTCTTGATCCACATGCTCATAGCAAAGCAAAGGAATCGCGATATCGTGACTGCATTGGCGCACCCACGGAGGGGGCTTTTGGGGCTTAAGCCCCCTCCAAGGAGATTAAGAGCGATGTTCGTCACAAACTAAACATTCAAAAATATTATTTTACGTGTTCGAAACATTACATAGTGTCTACCATTACATGGTGTCTTCTTCCCCAAAGCCCCAAAGAGATTAAGAGCGACGTACGTCACAAATTAAACATACAAAAATGTTATTTTACATGTTCAAAACCTTACATAGTGTCTTCCATTACATGGTGTCTTCTTCCCAAAGCCCCAAAGAGATTAAGAGCGACGTACGTCACAAATTAAACATACAAAAATGTTATTTTAAATGTTCAAAACCTTACATATTGTCTTCCATTACATGGTGTCTTCTTCCCAAAGCCCCAAAGAGATTAAGAGCGATGTACGTCACAAATTAAACATGTTCAAAATTACCTAGTGTCTCTCAGTGTTACGTGTTCAAAATTACCTAGTGTCTGTCAGTGTTTTCTATTACATGGTGTCTTCTTCCCAAAGCCCCAAAGAGATTTAGAGAGACTTACGTCACAAATTAAACATTCAAAAATATAATTTTACGTGTTCAAAATTACCTAGTGTCTGTCAGTGTTTTCTATTACATGGTGTCTTCTTCCCAAAGCCCCAAAGATTTTTGACAGACTTACGTCACAAATTAAACATTCAAAAATATTTTACATGTTTAAAACATTGCATAGTGTCTTCATCCCAAAGCCCCAAAGAGATTAAGAGCGACACACGTCACAAATTAAACATTCAAAAATATAATTTAACATATTCAAAATTACAGTGTCTGACATAGTAGTGTTTTCTATTACATGGTGTCTTCTTCCCAAAGCCCCACAGAGATTAAGAGCGACGTACATATATATATATATATATTTTTTTTAAATTTTGGTGGGCTTATTTCTTGCATCTATGACTTTGCAGAAACCCATTTCCAACTAGGTCTTTGTGGAAGTGAGAAAATGCAGAGTTTCTGCTGGTCCTTGATAAAGCCAAGGCTCAGCATTCTCGACACTTTCTACATTCAGTTGTTTTATTTTTTTCTCTTTTTACTCACACCGGTAAATACATAACTTTTTCTATGTTGTACTTGGTATGAGTCAAAAAAATTATTTTTGCTGCGGTCTCTTCTTAATAGAATGTGAATTCTGAATTTTCATAACTGCTGCGTTGCGCGTTTTGATCTTCAGGTTATTTTGCAACTTTCATTTTAAATTCATAAGTTTTTCTTTTGTTTTCGGCTTAGCTCTTCAGTATATATATATATATCATCATCATCATCATCAACCATTATCAATCCACTGCTGGACGAAGGTCTCCCCAAGTTTCCTCCACAACGGTCTGTCTTGTGCCAGTCTCCTCCATGTCACTCCCGCATACTTTCGAATTTCATCCACCCATCTCCCATGTGGTCTTCTTCTGGGTCTTTTCCTGTCCCTTGGAATCCAATCTAAAATTTCGGCTGTCCATCGATGGTCTGTCCTTCTGGCAGTATGTCCAGCCCATTGCCATTTCAGGGATTTAACTCTGATCATGATGTCTTCCACTCTTGTCATTTTTCGGATCCACGTGTTCCTCTTCTTATCTCTCCTGGTTACACCAAGCATGCACCTCTCCATGCTACTTTGAGTTGTCTGCAGCCTTTGTATGTCTCTTTTAGCTAAGGTCCACGTCTCTGCACCATACGTAAGCACTGGAAGGATGCATTGATCAAACACTTTTCTTTTAAGACATAATGGCATATTGCTCTTGAAAATTATGCTGTTTCTTCCAAAAGCTCTCCAGGCAAGTTTTGTACGCCGATTAATTTCTTCACCAATGTGACCCTCACTTGATATCTGCTGTCCAAGATAAACGTACGTGTCTGTTATCTCCAGCTTTTCTCCATCAATTGATAAATCTTCATTTCTTGTAAAAGCATTGTACATCACTTTTGCCTTCTGAAAGTTCATTTTTAATCCCACTTCTTTACTCTTGTCAGCAAGTTCCTGGATCATACTCTGTAGCTCTGATGGGGTAGTTGCAAAAATGACTATGTCATCAGCAAAACGAAGGTGGGTTAGATAATCTCCATTAATCTTTATCCCTTGGTTTTCCCAGTTCAGTGATTGAAAGACATTTTCCAATGTGGCATTAAAGAGCTTCGGAGATATGGTGTCACCTTGTCTCACTCCTTTTCCAATTTTTATGTGTGTTGTATTTTCAAACAGCCGAATCTTTGCACTTGCATTTTCATAGATGTTATTAATAATATTAATGTATGCATCTTCAATACCGCAGGATTTCAGAGCCATTGCAACTGCTGATGGTTTCACCGAATCAAAGGCTTTTTCATAATCGATAAAAGCCATGCACAATGGAAGTTCATATTCCCTCGCTCTTTCAATTAGTTCTCTCAGTACGTGGATATGATCTATTGTGCTGTAGCCACTCCTGAATCCAGCTTGTTCTCTCGGTTGAGCCATGTCCAGTGTCACCTTCAAGCGGTGTGAAAGAACTTTAGTGAAGATTTTATAAACCACTGATAGGAGGCTGATAGGTCTGTAGTTCCCGAGATCCTCAATGTCACCTTTTTTATGTAGCAAGATCATTGTAGCGTTGTTCCAATCCTCAGGAATTTTCCCTTCATTAAGGCATCGAGTGAAAATTTGGGCGAGTACTGTTTCGATTTCTCCACTTGCTTCTTGTATGATGTCTACAGTAATTCCATCTTCTCCTGGAGCTTTTCCCCGCTTCATGTTCTTGATTGCATGTGCAACTTCTGCTGGAAGGACTGGAAGAACTCTGGTACTGGTACCTTTCATGATGTCTGGAGTACATGTATCATCCCTTTCATATAATTTGGAGTAGAAATCTTTCACTCTTGTCATAATTTCGCCTCTATTTCTTGTTACAGAACCATCTTCTTTTCTCAGTGCCATAATCTGTTTTTTCCCCTTACTGAGATGTCCCTTTGCTATCTTTATGCTTTGGTTGTTTTCAATTGCTTTCCTTACCAGTTCACAGTTGAATTTCCTTACGTCTTCAGTGATACTTTTTCGTACTGTCTTGCATAGCTCTATATATTCCACTTTGGAAGTCACATCTTCTTTAGTTGTCCTCATCACTCTTCTTTTTTGCATCAACATTTTGGTTTTTCCTGATAATTTGTACACATGCAATTTGTTCTTAGACCCAGCTAATTTTGTTGCTGTTTCCATAAGAGCTTTGGTTACTTTTCTGTTAACTTCAGAAATATCCACTTCTTCCGATGTAAGGCCTTCTAAAGCAGAGAATCTGTTCTTCAGTTCCAATTTGAAGGTATTATGGTGTTTTTTAAGGTTGGTGATGTCAATACATTTTGTTTGTCTTATGAGCTTGCTACGTTCGAGTTTAGTGTTGAGGTGCATCTTACATCTCACCAATCTATGGTCACTACCTGTGTTGAACTTGTTTAGCACACTGCAGTCTTCTATGACGAATTTTTTGTTACACATAATAAAATCAATTTCACTTGTCGTCCCGGTTGTATGTCTCCATGTCCATTTCCTGTGTGGCTTTTTCTTGAAAATATATATATATATATATATATATATATATATATATATATATATATATAATGTACGTAAATAAACTAAGACAAGAACGACGTTTTGCGATGTTTGGTGCGAGAGCCGTCTTTCGTTGAGATATCTCCCGTTAAACTGATTTGCGTTAGGTTAACTTGTGTTAGGATATATTGCATTTAAGGAGTTTCGTTTAGGTGGATCCTTTTTTTTTTATTGGAGGATTAACGACCACCGTGAGCAACTCAATGGGCTACAAGCAGTCATCCGTCCCTAATTTAGGTCCACTGACTCCGGGGAAGGGAGGAAGCCTGTGCCGTAAGACGAACACAATATCCATCCCGCACTGGGATTCGAACCCAGACCATTTACGTGCGATGGTCATAAGGCAGAGCTTAGATCACTGCGCCATCGGGACGGCATTAAGGTGGATCCGCCTGAAAATTCTGATCTATGTTTCCAATGGTAAAAACTTGTGTAGACATTTTCTTCACAAATAATGCACTCCCAAGGTTGAAAATTTGCAAGTCGATAAAAATTGCTTTATATTATAGCTTTACAGATCAATAACTTTTTCTTTGGTATTGTTGAGACCTGCGAATAGATGGCGTCACATGTACTTGTGACTTGCTAAAGGCAATCACGTCGCATTTTTTTTCAATAATTTTATTAATTTTTGGAATGGAATTAACACTTGAATCCATTCATGTGGTAGTCTGGAATGTTTAGAATGATTTCAGTCACTTAGATTAAATTTTCTGCTTATAATTTAGCTGAAAATTTCAGTAGAACTGTAGGTACTACTGATTTCTGATTCCAAAACAAACCAGCAAGCTCACACTCTGCGATATTTTTAGATAAATTATTGTCAGAAAATTTAATCTTAAGTCGCTCAATTCATTCCAGACTATCGCATGGATAGACTCTAATTGTTGATTCCATTCCGAAAATTAATAAAATTATTAAAAAAAAAAAATGAAACGCGATTGCATTGGGCAAATCACAAGTACATGTGGCGCCATCTATTTGTAGGTCTCAACAATACCAAAGGAAAAGTTACTGATCTTTCAATGTATATAATCATGGTTAAGTTTTAGAAAATATTAAGTATACTAGGCTATAAGATAAAGTTATTTATATCGATAAGCAAATTTCCATCCTTGGGAATGCATTAACTGTGAAGAAAATGTCTGCAAAAGTTTTTACTATTGGAAATATAGGGCAGAGTTTTCAGGTGGATCTACATTTAAGTTAATTTTGCATTCACTAGCACACGTTAAATTAAAATTCAAGTTCTAGTGAATATTGCTATGAGATAGTTGGTGTTATATGCTCAACGTCTGAGATGGTTCTAGAGTGATTATTGAAAGATGCTTCATTATTGTGGAAGTAATATGATGAATTGTGCTAACTACATGTAGTGCCTAAAAGACTAAATAAAGCGTTGAAGTTTAAGTACCGACTTATTACTTATCTTCTGGTTTAGACAATTTATGCTTAATTACGGATTTTAAGTATTAAGCTGACCGAAGTTTTAAATAGCTAATCAAGCTTCACTTAATGTTGGTATTCTAGGTAAACTGACTTTTCACATATAGTTACACTCTTAAAACCTAAGAAAACCACATAACTCTTAATTTGTCAAAAATGCCTTACAACACAGAGGTCCTTAAAATTAACTGAAAACTGCATTTTACAAATCAGTCCAAAACAAAACAGAGAAAATAAAATATATATTGGTCAATAGGATAAGTGGAATATGTGAATTTGATTCCCTGGATTTGAATAAAATGCACTTTGAAAGAGTCGCGGAATTCAAATATCTGGAAAGTCAGGTGGAAAAATAATCCGCAGAAAGAAATACAAGCCGGTAACAGATGCTTTTTCTTTTTCTTTCGAAAAAATAAAAACAAAAACGATGAAGTCAAAACTCCTGTGGTAAACTTAAAAACTAAGAATATATAAAACAATAATCCAGTCAATCGTCCTGTGCCATGTTAAAAGTTTTCTGAAATTGACGAGCCATTTTCTGTGATTCCTTTCGTGAATTAACGAAGCATATTACTGACACAACCTTTTCCGTGAAGTGACGGAAAACCCCTGATTTTTACGGATTTTTCGTAGGGCTGGAAAATTCTAAATTTTTAGAAACCTTTCTGCAATTCCTTTCGTATATTGACGGAAAAAAAAATCTGGTAATAGGTGTGATTCGGGTTAATGTAATTAAAGTTTGATTAATTATTAAATAACTACCGAAAGAATGCACGGAAGGTGCATGCTTGGTATCATCAAGAAGGATAGGAAGAGCAATTCATGGATTAGGAAAATGACGGGTGTTGATGGCATCATGATCAAGGAAACACCCTGGAATAGCGATGGGCTAGATATATTTTTACAAGAACTGACCACTATTGGACAACGGAAATACTACACAGGATTCCAAGGGACAGGAAAAAACCCAGAACAAAACCATATGGGAGATGGGTGGATGAAATTCGGAAGCATGACGGAGCAACATGAAGGAGACAGACTGGAGCAAAAGAAAATTGTGGAAGAAATTTGAGACCTCAATCGAAAAGTGGATTGATGATGGTTGATAATGATGTATAACATATATATGAATAAATAAATATATATATTTAATTATCAATGTCAAACATTATCAATCCACAGATGGATGAAGGTCTCCCGCAGTTTCTTCCACAATGGTCTGTCTTGAGCCAGTCTCATCCATGTCACTTTCGCATGCATTCGAATTTCATCCATTAACCTCCCACGTGGTCTTCTTCTGGGTCTTTTCCTGTCCCTTGGAATCCAACCTGAAATTTCTGTTGTCCATTCTTCTGGCAATATGTCCAGCCCATTGCTCGTTCTTGACAGACGTTGTGTTGGTGGCTCGTACATTTTATGCATTCTAGTGTGATATACTTCATTCCGCCCTCACCTGTTGCATGGCCCGCATGTTTAAAGATATTGTGTACGTTTTGAGTTACTTTTCTGACGATATCGTCCTTGTATTTGTTCATATTATTCCTTTTTCATATCGTTAACTCGTTTGTTTACGTTTGGAAGATGCCAACATGGCGGCTTCCGGTCTCTCTCCTTATCATCTGTAGGATGATAAGGAGAGAGACCGGAAGCCGCCATGTTATATCATCTGTAGGATGATAAGGAGAGAGACCGGAAGCCGCCTCTCCTTATCATCTGTAGGATGATAAGGAGAGAGCACGTCACGCTGCATTTCTCACGTCCATGGAAGCCGACGTACTCTTGTCCTCAGATGTGTCAGCTCAGGTGCCTTCACTGGACTTGGATGCGCCTCCTTCAGCTTCTGCCTCTGCCTCGGTGCTCTCCCTGGGTACTACTACTACTGCCTTGCCTTCTGCTTGTGCTCCTCTTCCCTCACTGCCTTCTGTGCCTACCGGCTCAGCACAGACTTCTCTTTCGAGGATGTTATTTGCCTCTACAGTGCAGCGAGGCGTTACTTCTACGTCAGCTTTTTCTCAAAATGATGGTATCTTGCAGTCAACACCTATTCTTCAAGTACCCAACCATAAGGTGAAGGTAACGATTGATGAAAATTGGCAGATTGGCAGTGAGTTCCATAACCTCCTGGATAGAGGTGTGCTCTTTCATGCCTTACCAAATACTCCTTTGCCAAGCTACATAGAGGCCCTCTCAGGTCATGTGTCTGCGTCTATTGCGGAGTACCCATCGGGGTATCTTAGTGCAGTTCAAGCACAAGGAGGATGCTGACTTTTTTCTTGCACACGGACTTTCGATTGGAACAAATTACCTCGTTCCTTCGCCTCTTTCTAAGTGTCCAGTGAACATCACGTTCCATTCTGTTCCACAGGAAGTGCCTGATACTGCGCTCCCTCTCTTTGGCAATCATGTTTGTAAAATTGTGGGCATGGTCCGTCGCCTTTTTGACGCTCCACGCGGAACTCGATTTGCACATGCTACAGGACCTCGCCGTTAGTTGTTGGTCGTATTTCCCACTGAGAACGCCTTGGCTGATTGTCCTACAGGGGCTACTGTTGAAATTGGCTCACGCACGTACGGTTTCAAGGTGTTCACCACTTACTATTGTATTTACTGTCCTACACAGGATCACACCACTGCCTCCTGTGTGCGCATACGCCGTGGTCTTTCTTCCAGCTCGCCTCCCACTGCCGATCACACTGGTCCTTCTACCACCTCCCTCTCCCAGTGCTTTGCCTGACGCGACCTGTCCTTCTCTCCTTCAGAAGCACCTTCCAGTCAAGGTCAAAAATTAATTTCCTCCTCTTCCGCATCGTACGGTAGTTTCACTACTGATGTGTCTCCGGCGGAGTGTTCCGACTCGGATGTGTCGAGTGGTGCTTCGGCAGTCCGGCCGACTGGCTCTTGTGTCTCTTGCATATCGGATCTCTAACTACAACCATTTCTGCTGTTCCCACACCTTCCTGCTGCCTCGGCTGATGTTCCAGTGTTCACCGATGCTAATCGGGTACATACTGATTCCTCGGCGCAACTTGTGTTCTCGTCTGCCGTTTCGGGAATTTTTCCAGCTCCGCCAATGGATTCATCAGCCTCAACTTCGTTTTTGAAACGGACTGGAACTTTCAAAGGCTCTGTGAAACAAAAAAAGTAAAACTTCTTTCTGTTACTACTTCTGTTGCTTCATAAAGTGTTCCCGATGTTTCCTGTTCAGATGTTTCTCCGCCTAATGACTTTTCGAACAGCATGCATCGTTCTGGTCCTGTCAATCCTCTCTCAGATAATGAGGCTATACAGGCCATTGATAAGTTTCCTTTAGTTCCTGGACCACTGTCCAGACAGCAACTATTACGCCTCTTCCAATCAGCTCGTACTGAAGAATTTCTCCATTCACCTGAACTTGATCTGTGTGCAGCGATGATGCAATTTGAAGCTTATGTGTCCTTTTTAAAATGCTTCAGTGTCACAGATCCTAGGTACCAGGTTTTCATGAGACGATAAACCCGCCGTCTTTCCTCCTTGAAAAAACTCGCTGAGAAGCAATTTTGTGATACTTTACTTCCTGAAGCCGATGAACTTTAGCGCTCCTTCCTAACCCAACACTTTTCGTTCTCTCCGGCGACGCTTTCTACCTTGTGGTAGCCTGGACTTCTTGGTTTCGCGTATCTTCATCTACTGTTTCGCTAATTGTGTGATTTTCCCTTCGTGTTATCACTCTTGTATTGCAATGTTATTACCTGATTTTCTTATTGTGCCTTGTGTTTTTCTTTTGCTCTCATTATATGTTCTTGCTGTACTAGTGTTTTCCTACGTCACAGTTTATATTAGTGCTACCATTGTTAACTTTGTTCTCATAATGTAGTTGGTGTATTTCTGTACTGTGCCTTGCATTTTGACAGTCGTTATATTCTACTCAGTTGGTGTTTTGTCATCCCTTGTACATATGCTCATAATGTTACCTGTGTTACTTCGTATCGAATGATATGCCGTTATACTATTCCTCATTTGTGTGCATCAAATTTTTACCATATATGCAAATTGGTGTTTTGTCGGCATTGCCTCACACTGTCGGCTTCCTGATGTTATGGTCCGACCCCTTATTTATTTACCTTTCACGCTGAGCTGTTCTCTAGCGTTGGTGTTATCCAACTGATTCTGCCTCTGTTAATGCCGATGTCACGGCGCTGTGATAATGTGCTCTTTCTGTTTGCTTTCCAGTTTGTGTTGCATTGTGGAAATACCTGCATTTTCCTCTTTATATTTTCTGTATTACAATATTCAGCGACATCTCCTATGTTTGTAATCCCATTATCGCAATATACTTTGTACCGCTTTGGAACCCACAGTTACCACCCCCACCCCCCAAAAAAACATTGCCATTTCAAGGACTTTACTCTGATCATGATGTCCTTCACCCTTGTCATTTTCCTTATCCACGATTTCTTCTTATCTTTCCTAGTTACACCAAGCATGCATCTCTCTATGTTTGTTACAGTTGTATGCAGATATAAAATATATCATCATCATTGTCAACGATTTTTAATCCATTGCTGGATGAAGGTCTCCCCTCAAGTTTCCTCCACAACTGTCTGTCTTGAGCCACTCTCCATGTTACTCCGGCATCTTTTCGAATTTAAAAATATAATATAATATAATATAATATAATATAATATAATATAATATAATATAATATAATATAATCCATTTCAAAAATAGGAAGTCTCCGTTAGACTACCTCCATCAGTAGTAGAAGTTTCACTGTATATAACAAATACAAACTTCCCCGTGTGAAGCTTATTCTGCAAGAATTGAATTGCTTGACATGGATAACTAATACATGATAACACATACACACGTCTAAGGTTTCAGTGCAACCTCAAGCAGCAAATTTATCCGTATGTGCTATACCTGATAGCTGCTTCATCCGGTACCCTCTGATGGTTGGAAATGTCTGGACGCCACCCCAGTGGCGCAGTGTTCCAAGCGCTAGCTTCTGAATATTTGTCCGAGATGGATCTGGGTTCGAATCCCGGTGAGGCATGGATGTTGTGTTTGTCTTACGCCGCTGGCTCTTTCCCTTCCCTGGAACCAGTGGCCCTAATCAGGAACGGGCATCTGCTCATAGCCCATTGAGTTGCTCGCGGTGGTAGTTAAACCCCCAATAAAAAACAAAAATGTTTGGACGGCGCAATTATTGGAATACCACTGCACGCAAGAACTTCGTTTAACGTTAAATACACAAAACGAGCTGTCTGCTCAAATATTAATTTCCAAAATTTGACGAGAACGGGGAAAAGATTACAGCGAAGACTTTGCCTGTGTGAATTCGAAATTGTGAATAATTCCGAAGCTTCCACTTTTTCCCAACAAAAGTTGTGATTCTTGTGTTCATCTGTTTGTGAAACTGGAATGTAAGCAGTTTTGCTGAGCGGTGGCAGCTTTGTTTGAGTGGCATACGCCCAGGGCGTTCGTGTTCTTGAGATTCTTTTGCATGCGTGTGCTTCCAGCACAGAAATGCTGTCGCTCACACTCACTGATGTGGTGAAAGTCAGAAAACGGAAACTTGAAAATTGAATTGCTTAGAAATGCACTCCTGGATGGTGAAATGATTAACAAACGCTGGGGAAATCGGGCTTGGCAGATTCTTTTTCCGCTCCAGGAAGGTATAGTTTTTAAGTTTTGCGCGAAGTTCGTCAGACGGATGCCAGTTAATTAATTACCTTAAGGAAAAAAGTTGATGGGCTGGAAAGATTAAGCTACGGTAGTCGTCGGGCATCTACTATCTGAATGAATGGAAGCCACAATTCTTTAAAAAATTTTTTATGTTGATGGCGATGTACCTAAATTACTAGACAATCTAGAACCAACTCTGCGGATAAAGGCAGAAGTGTTACTCCAATACATTAGAAACTATGGAAGTGAAAGATTTCTTTCCAGTCTATTACATTTTCCGAGATAAAGGTATTTCACCTAATAACTCAAATATCCAAATGGTGCAAAGGATTGAACCATGACCCTTGCTCAAAATTTTAGCGGGAGGTTTCGCTTGGCCAAACATAGCTGCGATAACATCAAAACATAAGATACAATAGTATTATTATTAGCCGTAAACGTGTAAAATAATGCCGACGACGTTTTCAAGTGATATTCTTCGTCAAAATTCACAGCTTAAACTTCTTCACCAATATTAATCCAAAAGGGACACCCTGAAATTATGTCTACGTTAAACAATGTTTACATATCAGTACACCAGAATAGCCGAATGTATAAAAAACTGTCCGCGTACGTTGATAGTTTCCAAATTATTAGCAGGTTTTGCAGATAGCTTTTGCTTTACTCAAGGCTTTACTCATATTAATATACTTAATTCTGTTTTAACTTGAAGAACTTTCAATTATTTTTCACATCTTTTGAGTTTTTTTTTTTTTTTTATTACAGACATTGGCCTCCAGATTTTTTTATGGCCTGTTGTTTCTCAATGTGTAGGAACTGTATCAACAGTTTCGTTTACACAGAAAGTGTTTAAATTTTATTGCCCGGTTCTTCTCGCTGTTGCCAGTTATTAAATTAAAATTATTTCTTCATGTTTTTTGTATAAGTCTAGTATTTTTGAATTAATTTGTTGAAAATGCTATTTGTGATTTTTGAAAGTTCATTGGTGGATCAGTTTTTGTGGATATCAAAACTTTCTTTAATTAGTCTCTTGTTTTAATGAGGTTCATGGTTCAATATTTTAATATTTTGCCATAAAAGGCCATTTCACACACATTGCTGATCATTCAGTTGTAATGTGCTTATTTTGTCATCATTGGAATCTGCAATATTCTAATAATTATTTATTGTTTTATTAATTTCTCTTTAAATTATTTTGTTCTATTGTTATCGTGGTTCGTGCTTCGCGGGTTTGCAGCAAGTTTTCTGTTCCAATGGTTGTGTATGCAGATACATTTTATTTTTATACAACTCTGCAGTACACTACTTAAAAGTTATTTCTGCAGGAAGAAATACACTGAAGATAATTTGTATACTACATAATCTATTTAACTGAAGCACCGAATATGGCACCAGTTATACGAGGTGTGATCAGAAAGTATCCAGACCGGTTGCATAAGTTCGGAATCACGTGATATAGCAGGAAGCAGTTTGGCACAGGTTCACCTTGGAACCTACTACGCATGTGCCGTGAGACGCGTCTCCGCTACTCGTACAGTTTTTGTTTTTTTTTAAAGTAGTGTGCTTTGTTCTTACGTGTGTGGAGCTGTTCGTTGCATTTGTCATGTCGGAAAAAATTGGTCACTGAATTTGCATCAGATTTTGCCAAATAACTTGGCAAAATTTACAAAGATAAAAATACTTAAAGTTACAGAAAGTCTATGGGGAAGATTGTACGAATCGTTTTAAAGATGGCCGTGGAGGTGTTGGGAGTGATGAACGGTCTGGGAGGCCCGCAATCGGCAAAAGTGATAACAACGTTGAACTTGAGCGCACAGCTGTGCGGGGAAATCGGCAAATCATTATTCGTGAGTTATCTGAAGACTTCAACATTAGTTTCGGTTCAGTTCAGTCGATTCTTACGGACGATTTGGGGATGAGACACGTCGCAGCCAAATTTGTGCCCAAAATTGCTCTCAGCTGAGCAAAAACAGGCCAGTGTTTCAGCTGCTAGTGACTAGCTTGAATGTGTCGAAAAGGACGAAAACTTTTTAAAAACTATTATAACTGGTGATGAATCGTGGATTCATGGGTATGACCCAGAAACTAAGGCCCAGTCTTCACAGTGGAAGACCCCAAACTCTTCCAGACCTAAAAAAACCACGACACAGTGGCAGCAATATCAAGACGACGACGACTGCTTTTTTTTTTTCAATCATGAAAGAATTGTGCATCATGAATACGCTCCATCAGGCCAGATAATGAACACGGGGTTCTACTGTCAAGTTTTGTGGTGTTTGAGGGACGCAGTTCGTCGCAAAAGCCCGGCATTGCATGAGAGTGGCGAGTGGGAACTCCACCATGATAACGTGCCTGCACATGCATCGCAATTTGTGCAGCAATTTCTTGCTAAGCACTGCATTTCACAGGTCAGACAGCCACCCTATTCATCAGATCTCGCTCCCGGCGACTTTCCCCCAAAATCAAATACCACTTGAAAGGGGAAAGATTTGCAAGATATTGAGAACATAGAACAGGATGCGATGAAGCAGCTATTCGCTATTTCAGAAGATGACTTTAAAAAATGCTTTGGGCCTCCCCGGTGGCGCAGTGGTCTAAGCAATGGTTTCTGATCATTCGTCCGAACGGGGTCCGGGTTCGAATCCCGGTGAGGCATGGATGTTGTGTTTGTCTTACGGCACTGGCTCTCTCCCTTCCCTGGAACCAGTGACCCTAAATTAGGGACGGGCGACTGCTTGTAGCCCATCGAGTTGGTCACGCTGGTCGTTAAACCTCCAATAAAAAAAAAATGCTTTGAGCAGCGGAAATAGCGCTAGGCTAAGTGTGTGGCTTCGTAAGGGGACTACTTCGAAGGCAATTAAATTTCAAGTCTGTAAGTGTTGTGGGGTTTTTTTTTTTAATAAATCCAGTCTGGACACGTTTTTTGATCACAACTTGTACATGAATGAGACTATAAGAATACGGAAGCTAAAACTGTTCAGACGAGTTACTTTAGATTTTTGATTCTGGTGAAAAGGAAGAAAGAGAATGTTGACTTGTCACAATTCCGCATGCATTGAATCATTACAAGAAATGTCTTTCGGGCAGTTTAACGGCCTTCGTACCTTCCCGCAACTTTACGTATGAAATTGACTTAACCTCTTAATGGTATGCCCGGAAAAATTCCGGGGCTAACTCTACTGCCCGCTCTGTTCTATCCCGGAAGGTTTCCGTGGTCTGTTTAGTGCTCAATGCGTTCACGCACGAAACATTTCCGGGCCCATTTTACTAATTTGAAAGTAGTTCATATGTCATTAACCACTGAAGGGGTTAATTCGTCTTGAGATCCAGCGAGAGCTATCACAGTGATTTCGATTTGTTCCTTTCACGACAGCATGTCCTAAGTTCCTATTTTTCTAAACGTATGTGAGAAAATATAACTTATTTCGTCCAAAGAAGAACTATACACATAACATAAGAGCCAAGACCTTACTCCTAAAAAACTCCATAAAGAGATCTAATGAATTTTCCAAGCACAATTAATCCAGCTTCACTGCTTATCGTTCTGAGAGGGAATTGGGAAAAAACCCTCCGCTGATCTCTGCGTTCTCGTCAGTTATTATCACCGCAAACCCTGACAACTCTTAACGGAGAGCTTAATCGCTCTCCTCCGCCCTTCAGTGCGAAAAGCCCATGAATTATCCTCCGCCTACATCCGATAATTGCAAGACAGAGAGATTTCGTCCTGGCTTCGGGATCACGCCCGTACGTTGACTCCCAACGATTCACAAAATGCCAGAGATCACTTCTAATCCGCCAAACAATGCTCTTATACCTTTCTGAAGTTACATGATCTTTTAAACCCCCTCTAACTAGCAGCGTTAAGTAATTAATCATTTTACCTGATCTAGTCTAAAGATCTCAACAGTCCCTGCTTTTCCAGTGCATCAACAAACTGTTAGAGGGCTTCCCGGGCCTCCATCTGACGATAGCCAGAAACATAGGCCCCTGGCTACTGGTGGAGGCTCACTAAGTTTGACCAACTGGGACCGTCAGCTGCGGACTGATATTCCACAATGTTGTATTTGTGTAATATGCAAAACAACAACGAAAAAAAAACTAAGACAGACTTGGACTTAGCTTACGCATTCCCGCCTGCCCCCATAACAAGAATGAGAAAGAAAGAGAAATGCTTCCTAAAGTGCGATGCACATGAAATCTTAAATCTGCATATTGAAAAACATGGCGTTATAAAATTTCAAATACAAGAAAGCCATTTCCGATTCTCAACCATTTTCCACTGCCCACACTTGTTCATGGAATATCAGAGACATTAATTCTACGAAATGCGCAGTCTCCACGACTTTTTACACGGTCTATCATGAATGGGAGCCCATAGCTTAGTTTTCAGGAGGAGGCAAACAGAAATTGATGAGCTGGGTTGGAACAACCGCGTAGCCTCACTTCCTCTAATCCATTTCCCCTAATTCCCGTTTGCCCTAATCACGTTTACCCCAATGGCGTTTCCCCGAAATCGCTTTTACCCGAATTCCCATTTTCCCTAATTTCGTTTGCCCTAATCTCGTTTCCCCTAAACCTCGTTTCCCCTAATTCCCGTTTGCCCCAAACGCGTTTACTCCAATGGCGTTTCCCCGAAATCGCTTTTACCCGAATTCTCATTTCCCCTAATTTCGTTTCCCCTAAATCTCGTTTCCCCTAATTCGCATTTGCCCTAAACACGTTTACCCCAATGGCGTTTCCCCGAAATCGCTTTTACCCGAATTCTCATTTCCCCTAATTTCGTTTGCCCTAATCTCGTTTCCCCTAAACCTCGTTTCCCCTAATTCGCATTTGCCCTAAACACGTTTACCCCAATGGCGTTTCCCCGAAATCGCTTTTACCTGAATTCCCATTTCCCCTAATTTCGTTTCCCCTAAATCTCATTTCCCCTAATTCACGTTTGCCCTAAACACGTTTACCCCTATGGCGTTTCCCCGAAATCGCTTTTACCCGAATTCCCATTTCCCCTAATTTCGTTTGCCGTATTCTCATTTCCCCTAATCTCGTTTCCCCTATTTCACGTTTGCCCGTATCAAGTTTTTCCTAATTCGCGTTTTCCTTATTTCGCGTTTGCCCTAATTCATGTTTGGTTTTTATTAACCGAAATAAAACGGTGGGTCTTGATATCTCAAGAGAATTATTCTTTCCTTTCTTGTTGATGATGTCGGTAACCATGCCAACAAAAGTGTAAAGAAGTGCACATGGTGAGAACCATTATACGGTTAGTCCTTAACGCAGCCATTGTATCTGTCACGACCCCCCCCTCCGCTACCCTTCCTCACAGATAAAGTACTACATCGCATTAAACTTTTATTAAAGCAAGAGATACCATTGAAAAGCATTTGCTAGAATTGTGAACGCAGAAGGCCCACTTTTTTTTTTTTTTTGAGTTTTTAGCGTACTAGACCCCTTCCTTCTCCCCACCGTACGAGACTCTAACCATGAGCCGTGGAAATGCCTTTTGCTAATTGAGTTCCCCCTTAACAGTAGACGTCAGTTTGTCCAATGCCTTTTGCTAATTGAGTTCCCCCTTAACAGTAGACGTCAGTTTGTCCAATGCCTTTTGCTAATTGAGTTCCCCCTTAACAGTAGACGTCAGTTTGTCCAATGCCTTTTGCTAATTGAGTTCCCCCTTAACAGTAGACGTCAGTTTGTCCAATGCCTTTTGCTAATTGAGTTCCCCCTTAACAGTAGACGTCAGTTTGTCCAGTTTTAATGTTTTCTCAGTTAGCACCATCACTGATTGGGTGTAGGAGAACTGGCCATCGGTGAACTGGCCACAAAAATTTTAACAGGCCGTATAAAAATTGCGTGGCCACGTTCTTGGAAGTTGGTTATCTGAATCACATAAAGTTTCCGTAATTTCGTCTTTTCTTAATTGCGATTATCAATGTAATTCTTTAAAAAAAATGTTTATGTTCTACAACTGAACACAAAATTTCAGGATTTACAAACTGCAAGTCTGCAATTAATTATCGGAGGGCATGTGCTGCCTCACGAAACCTTTCGGGGGGGGGGTAACACCAAAAGTATAAAATATAAAGCATTTCTGGTCTGATCGGGAGATTTTCAGCATTTACAACCTGCAAGTCAACAAATTATCTAAGGGCATGTGCTGCTTCAAGAAAACTGTCGGGGGGGGGGGGGCACACGTGTACAATGTTAAGTTAAACGAAATTTGTTTTGGATTTTATGGATTTTTACACTGCCTGAAAATAAACATCTTTCCTTTTCTTTCTGTTGAACTTGAAATCCAAAAAGGATAAAGAGAAATTTTTGTAATTTAAAAAAAATTACAATGCCCCCTTTTTCGTTCCTGAGAATTGATAGCGGCAATAAGGTGCACAAAATCCTCTTTTCAAATTTTTACTGTCTGTAGCAGTGGCTTACGCCGATAGATCGTTTTCTAAACTTAGAAATATCAAAAGTTACTTCTGATTAAATGTGAAACAGCAACGACTTTTTTTTTTTCGTTAGTAATTAAAACAAAATTGCTACAGACTTAGACAATTTGGACATTGTTATAAAGTTTGTAACAAAAAGAAAAACAAAAGCTAAAAAAGTTAATTTTACCTGAAACTACGTTTGTTTGTGTGCTTTCTTAAAGCTTTAGTTTTTAATTTATAGGAAAAATAATTTCATTTAATACGAAAACCAATTATTTCGAATTTCTACTTTCAGTTTAATACAATGTATTTGAATATGTACCAATATAAGATATTTTTTGGTTAGAATAGTTCAAGAGATGCCCGTCATGTTCAATGTTATATATATACAAACTTAATTTCTGGATATTCATCACTGCTGCGTTGCGCGTCATAATCTTCAGAATGTGTGTTAAAAATTTTTGTTTTAAAATTCGGTTTTAAATTTTGTCCTTAACTCTGCTTTTGGGTATATATATATATATATATACCCTGGGTCATACTCTGCAGCTTTATATATATAGGAACTTGCTGACAAGAGTAAAGAAGAGAGATTAAAAATGAACTTTCAGAAAACAAAAGTGATGTACAATGCTTTTACAAAAAATGAAAATTTATGGATTGATGGGGAAAAGCTGGAGATAACCAATACCTACATTTATCTTGGACAGCAGATATCAAGTGAGGGTCACATTGATGAAGAAATTAATCGGCGTACAAAACTTGCCTGGAGATCTTTTGGAAGAAGTAGCATAATTTTCAAGAGCAATATGCCATTATGTCTTAAAAGAAAAGTGTTTGATCAATGCATCCTTCCAGTGCTTACGTATGGTGCAGAGACGTGGACCTTAACTAAAAGATATATACAAAGGCTGCAGACAACTCCAAGTAGCATGGAGAGGTGCATGCTTGGTATAACCAGGAGAGATAAGAAGAGGAACTCGTGGATCAGAAAAATGACAAGAGTGGAAGACATCATGAGCAGAGTAAAATCTCTGAAACGGCAATCGGCTGAACATGTTGCCAAAAGAATTGACCATCGATGGACAGCCGAAATTTTAGATTGGACTCCAAGGGACAGGAAAAGACCCAGAAGAAGACCACATTGGAGATGAGTGGATGAAATTCGAAAGCATGCGGGAGTGAGATGGGTGGATGAAATTCGAAAGCGTGCGGGAGTGAGATGGGTGGATTAAATTCAAAAGCATGCGGGAGTGAGATGGGTGGATGAAACTCGAAAGCATGCGGGAGTGAGATGGTGGAGACTGGGGCAAAACAGACCGTAGTGGAAGAAACTTGGTGAGATCTTTATTCATCTAGCAGTAGATTGAAAATGGTTGATGATGATGATTAAATATACATATATTTTCCTGAATTTGACCATAAAAAATTACATACAACGATTTTTTTCCTGAATTTCACGATAAATCCGATTTTTTCCCCTGAATTTTGGCGATAAAAGAAACGTTTTATTTCACTCAACGAAAATCAGGACAAACATGAATTGGGGAAAACGCGAATCAAGGCAAAGGAGAATTAGAACAAACTTGATACAGTAAACGTTTTTAGGGGAAACTTTGATACGGACAAACGTGTTTAGGGCAAACGTGAATTAGGGGAGATTTAGGGTAAACGAGATTAGGGAAACGAAATTAGGGGAAATGGGAATTCGGGTAAAAGCGATTTCGGGGAAACGCCATTGGGGTAAACGTGTTTAGGGCAAATGTGAATTAGGGGAAACGAGATTTAGGGGAACCGAGATTAGGGGAAAGGAAATTAGGGGAAATGGGAATTCGGGTAAAAGCGATTTCGGGGAAACGCCATTGGGGGAAACGAGATTTAGGAGAAACGAAATTAGGGGAATTGGGAAAAAGCGATTTCGGGGAAATGCCATTGGGGTAAACGTGATTAGGGGAAACGGGAATTAGGGGAAACGGGTGTTCACCGGAACAACGACTTGAGGAGTGTTAGGCGGTTCTATCGTTTCTAATATCAATAAATGTATTTTTATTACATAAATGTTAATATTTATGTGCCTATAACATATGAGTATGTGCTGTTTAAAATCTTTAAAACTGAATTTCTCAGAACCATGTCGTTGTGGTTAAGTCGTTGTTTCACCTAGCTCCTCAATTCTAACTACAAACAACATACAAAAACACCACACGCAAATTTCCTCTGTCCCTTCTTGTTGTTAACCAGTTTTTACCACACATAGAACGCATAAATTTAACTGAAAATCAAGAGATCCAAAACCTACATAAAAGAGGTGGATAAATTAAATTTCACAGCTTGTTGAAACAATAGTAAAATTTCTGTGCTGTTTTTCTGAGCTTTGCGCCTTTCGGTTACTTGTGAGCCACGCGTCACGGAACTCCAGCGGTCACTCAATGGACCTTATTCACCTCGCATTGCATCATGGGAAACTTTTCCGTGTCTGCGGACCAGCAATGGTTTGTTTACATGCGTTTTCCCATTGCTTAACAAAGCGTTACGTTGCAGGGGTTCAGGAAAATCGCTATTTTGGTAAATTTATTAACGACATGCCTAACTTTCTCTCATCGTATGATTGTTCTTATAAATCCAGTCACCTAAATAATGTACAGAAAAAGGAATAACTTTCCATAATTTTCCTCTGAAAATGCAGAAACTGTTAAAGGAATGGTGTAAAATGAAACGCGATGATCTCCACTGCAATGTGCATTCTCGAACATGTTCTACGCACTACAACAAGGAAGATTTTGAATATTATGGAACTTATAATCGAAGGCGGTTAAAACCTGGTAGTAATATTCTTTCGATATTTACTTTCCAAAAACATGTGAAAACGAATTGCATATCTAGATCGGCAGGTTCCGAATTACTTCTACGTTCTTTCCCCAAAGAATGGAATGTTTCTATTATTTTTCTTTTATTTAATGCTACGCATTAATTTCATTTTAAAGTAGATTGTCTAGCGGACGACGATGGGAAGTTTTTAGTCTTTTTTTTTTTTTTTTTATGTTAGCCCTACCTCGTTTAACTACTACCTATTTGTCTGGACTTATATTTCGTTAAAATATTTCGTTTTGAAAAGAAAAAAACAAAAAAATCCAGGCTGTGTTTCAGATGTTTCGCCAATATCTGACGATAAGAACGTGAAATTTAATATACCGTGCCTGAGTAATCCTTCTTTAAAAATATCACCATGACTAATGGCAGTGTTGTCCTGCATCATTTGAAACAAACATCGAACACAAAATTGTCTTGGCATAGTTTTGTAACCTTGATTTGTTCTTCTAAGAAATTTATTTCATCTTCTTCGCCCTGTAGCTGTATTAATTAGTTGGCATACTCCGCGACGTTAAAAATGTTTAAATTGGCCAGCAGTACGAGGTAATCTAATAGCGGCAACATTGACTCAGCAGCCATGTTGGTCCGCAGAAATCCACTCCTTACGTCACGTGAATACGGTCCATTTGGTCACCCCCCCCCCAAGAAAAAGTTCTGGAAACAATTTCAGATCTTTGTCAAGCAGTGAATGATATATTTTTCATCCCTTCGCCTTTCATGCTGTACCTATCTTCCTTGTTGTCTAACATTGAATACAAAAACGTAATATTATTTTTTACTGTACTCACAACGCTTTGCCTACTTTTACTGCATACACGCATATGCAGAAGTTCAGCAGAAAAATAAGCAATCAAAAATAATGTGATCGCAAAAATTTTTTCAGTACCTTCCAAGACTAGAAACTGTTATAGTCAGATTTCCAGGGGAGGGCAAGTGCCCCTCTTGCCCCTCCCCATGGGCGCCCATGCTATCATGATAAACAATCTGCAAAATGCAAAGCAGGTGGAAGAACAGTTTATATTTTAGAAATGTTTTGGCACATAGTATTGGAAATCCAAATGGATTTCTTACATCCTTAAACCCTTGGTCGTGACTGTCACTTGACGAAAGTTAAACACATCAATTTCCTACAAATGCCTGTTTTTACAGCGTATTGAATTAAGGAAATCCTGGATGAACTCCGCCAGATCTGCGTCGCCTCTTTCTTTTGGTTCTGAAAATAGCTAGAGCAGAAGAAATAATTGCTCCGAGATGTAATTTGAGGACGAAAACCACAAAGGGCGGCGTAATGAATTTAAAATTACTAGGCAAACAACAATTTCTCTGTCAGCAGTGTCACAAAACGTCGGGTTACTTAGCTGATCACGAGATGGCGCTATCGGCGCTTCCCTGATGGATAGGTACTCCTTCCTCTAAGCCCGGAAATCTTAATCCCTTCTGTTGAGTAATTCCCGCTTCTAAGCGATGCAGAAGATTAACCTGATAGGTATTAAAGCAGTAATGCCTGGAGCGCAACATCAATCCGTCGCTACAGAGGTTACCAGAGCTCTCACCAATCCTCCACAATGTTGGAAACGTATTATCCTACTGGCGTTAATTATATTATACACGCTCCCGATTCAGGATGCAATTTACATACGCGGTGGTTTCAAGAGCCCTTAAAACCGTACCGCAGGAATTGAAGCGATTCAGTTATTCACTGTTTTCGACTAAAAAGGGAACAAAACCTGCTGACAAATTGCAGCGGCCAAATATTCAGAAGAAAGCGGTACCCATCATCACTGAATGGGATTACCCTTACACACCTCTACGTTGCTTTCGAGAGAAAATAACAGAGTTCAACAGGCAAAGTGCACATTAGTTCTGCTTCAACGGCACTTTTAGCTTAAATTAAAAGTGAACGCATAGTTTTAACACCTCACAACACTTCAAACAGGCGCGAGTTATCAAAAAGCATGCACTTCACTATGCAAATTGCAACAGCCAAAATAGTACAATAATCTCACAGAAATACTCTGTAACCGATATGTAAGAAAACTTACGTTAGAAAGCATTTAAGAAAAATCACGTGAAAAACGCACATCGAAGCTTTCCTAGCTAGATTGTGTGGCCAAGTGGTACGGTGCGTTGCAATTGTTACACATTGGTCCTTGATAGGTCTGGATTCGATTCCCAGTGAGGCATGGATGTTCTGCTTGTCCCTCCACGGCACTGGCTTTCTCCCTTCCCTGGAATCTGTGGCCGCAAATTGGGGACATGCGACTGCTGATAGCACACTGAGCTGCTCACGATAGTCGTTGACCCCCACCCCTCAAAAAAAAATTAACGCGTTGAAAAGTTTTTAGATGAACACATGCGCATCAAAGAAGCCACGTCCTTGAGTCATCATCGCCCAATTTTATTGGAGGTTTTTTTGATTGAAGGTTTAACGACCACCGTGAGCAACTCAATGGCTATAAGCAGTCGCCCGTCTCTAATATAGGGTCACTGGTTCCAGGAAAGGGAGACAGCCAGTGCCGTAAGACAAACACAAAACCCATGCCTCACCGGGATTCGAACCCGGACCCTTCTCGGACGAATAGTCATAAGCCAGCGCTTAGACCACTGCGCCACCGAGGCGAACCCAATTCTCCCAGTATATGGGTTTCAACCTGACTTCTTTAGCCTACAGAGTACATTGCGTCTGTTTCAACAATCAACATCTGTTCATCAAAAACTTCTTGGATCCGATCGTGACGACAGATTTTCCAAACGGTGGCGGAAGCACACATTCGTAGTAATCAAAACGTCCCTTCTATTGTCAGGCGAAAGCGAAAAACTCTCCCCCGGAATTTATATTTCCCAGCTAGCTTTCCCAGATGCACATTTTCCCAATTTAACGGCGTAAATGACAATATTCTTGTGATGGTTGAAAAAATTCCATTCAGATTAGGCACGAGCAACCATCAGTAATATTTTCTTTAAACCTTTCTGATGCGAAATTTCCCCGGAAGATGGCGCAACATTTATTGTACTTCTGCGAAATCTCACGTTTGATAATCGAAATCTTGAGCTACACTTTTCGTTCTCCTCTATCATTCAAGCCTCATTTCCTCGTAAGGATTCGTAACACGTTTGGGTTTCAACCTGACTTCTTTAGCCTACACAGAAATTTGTGTTAGGTAGAAGAGCGGAAGGGACTGTGAGTCTGGTTGGAGCACCCTGATAGGAAAATCATGAGACAGGTAAAGCAGTACTGAGAGGAGAGGCGGTAAGGAGTGTATGACCTTATTTTTAACGGGGTTCCTTACCTAGGGTAATACATACTTACTTACCGCCAGCGCTACGGCACCTGGATAGGAACTTAAAAACATCAGGTTAACGGCTAGCAGCTCTAACCACTAGGCAACTTAATGCTCTTCCAATAATCTCAGTTTCTGAAAAACATATACGGCAAAGGGTCCTTCCCCCCCCCCCGAGCGTTTTAGCTTACTGCGTTTTCCAAGGAGTGGAGGGTGTTCTGGGCTACAGCAGGAGGTTTTAAATTCTTTACTATTAGCTTAACTACTCTCAGCCATCCGATATCTCAGTTTAAAAAATATTTGGAAAAGGGTCCTTACCGTGGGTCCGTCGGCTTAATGCGCTCTCCCAGGCGTGGTGGGTACAGTAAGATATCTCGAAATCGCAAACATCTGGCTAACTACCCACAGAAATTCCAATACCTTAGTTTCTAAAAAGCACGTTCGTAAAATTCTTTTTGAATAAGATAGTGGTGGGCATGACCAAGACTTTCCGAGTTTTTTTGTTTTTGTTTCGTGTATTATTTTTTACTGTGCAGTAGCACTTAATATAGTTTAGCAAAAGAAACAAAGCAACAACAAACACGTGGTGTCTGTGCACAAAACTGCCTTCATATTTTCAAAGATAATAAACGCGATTCTAAATTAATCAAAACAATCATGAACAGGATTTGCTTTGTCAAAAGAAATGATCATCACATGAGATTTTGGCACCACCTGTAATGCTTTTTGATGTGAGTTTTGTGAAGGTGTATTGTTTTGGCGTGCTAACTTCAGGGTAACTTTTTTTTTTTTTTTTTTTTTTTTTTTTCGAAAAAATTCTGGCTTCCTTAAACTCTATGTTAAAATTATTATTTCAAATACAAATCATAATTGTCCAGTCACTGAACAGAGCTTCTATATTCAGAGAAATTACAATGGAACGAACGTCATACTACACTGAAACCTTGGAAGATCGGATACGGATCTATGCCCAATGAAATCGCGATAGAATGCAGGTCACCGCGCTAAAACGTTATACGACTGAATCTGATCTTCTGTATTCAGTGATGAAAGAATATACACTGAGTAGACATAACATTAGAGATAGGGCTCATGGGCAGTTGACATGGGCATCCCCCGCGCAATGTGGAACACACCCAAACCTAACGCAGGGATAAATAGTCAGACAGCAGGGCTTCCCAAACAGTGCATCGCAATCGACGAACGCGGGTAAACGTGGTGATCTGAGCGACTTTGATCGTGGACCCATTGTCGGCGCAAAACAGACGAGCCATTCTATCTCCCAAGTGGTAAGAACTCTATAGAGTTTCCTAAGGGCAACCAAGGTGTGTACCGAGAGTATACTATCGACAGACGTACCAGCGCCCAGAGGGCGAGCGGTGACGGACCACATGTCGTATTGATAACCAGAATGGACGTAGACTACCCAGGCTCGTACACACCACACCGACCGCTTGGCAACGGCGGCGTTTGCTCGCTGTACACCCTGGGCTACGGAAGCCGACCCCATACTCGTGTGCTACTGTAGACTGCTCATAATCTAAAATTACGCCCTCGCCTGGTGCCGGAAACATCAAAACTCGATCTCTCAGGAATGGCGCTGCGTCGTGTGATCAGATGAATCCCATTTTCAGCTGTACCGAACTGTGGCGTCGACAGCATGAAACCCTGGACCCGTTGTGCCAGGTCTACTCTGTTTAATGCGGCGGTAGCTCTGTGAATGTTTGGGGAGTCTTCTCATGGGACACATTAAGTACTTTAGTGTGTCTGGAGATGTCTTTAACCGTTGCGCGCTACCAGCACGAGCTGGTAGGTCACCAATATGCTTTCACGGCCTTCGCGCATCCTGCGGTCGATGGTCTGTTTCAGTAAGGACAATGCCCCGCCAAACCGGGCCGTAAGCACCCGCAGGCATAGATCGAGGAACACTCGTGTGAGTTTGGAACCATGCAGTGGACCCCAAGGTCCGCGCCGCGGATTTAAATCCTGTGCGAGCTCTTTGGGATGCCGCTGATCGGAACATCAGATCCATGGATACTGGACCGACGTCTCGGGCGAAGTTCTACAGAACACTGCAACAGGCATGACTGGAAGCCAGAATCATCTCAATAATGAAAGAAAATAGATTATGGCACTCATAAAGAAGATGGTAATGTAACAAGAAACTGGTGAAATGTTTCCAGGAGAATTTAAGAGTTCTACACAAAACTATATGAAAGGGATGATACATTTATTGAAGACATGAAGAAATACGCTGGTTCTAAAATGCCTTCAGTAAATGCCTCAATTAAGAACACCAAATGGGGATGAGCTCCAACGGAAGATGGAATTATCTGGGCATTGCACAGGAAGACAGAGAAGACACAGAAACCACACACACAAAGTTTTCACTAGATGCCTCAACGATGAGAAAATTCCTGATCACAGGAACAATGCCACAGGGATCCTGTTACATAAAGGACGGTACGAGTACCTCGATAATCTCAGAATTTACAGACCCATCAACCGACTATCAGTTGTTAATAAAACCACTACTAAGGTACTGTTACATCATTTGAAGAAATCTCTAAATATGGCATACGTGCAAGAGAACAAGCTGGAATCAGGAATGGTTACAGTACTATACGTAGATCATATCCACGTACTGAGAGAACTAATTGCAAGAACGAGTCACTCAAAGTGTCGTTTTTATTGTTTATGAAAAGGCTGTTGATTCCGTGTAACCATTATTAGTTATAATGTGTTTCAATTCTTGCAGTATTGAAGGTGCATACTTTGATATAATTAAAAACATTTTGTGGAAATGCAAGTGTTATCCATGGATAAAAATTGTTAAGGACGTGAGACAAGGTGATACCGTATCTCCCAAGCTCTTCAGTGCCAGATTGGTGAATCTCAAGGGGCCATAGGTTGGACATTTTGCCAGAAGAACTCAGTACCATTGGACAACTGAAATATTTAGACTAAATACTGGGGACAGGAAGACATAAAATAATGCTACGTGCAAGGTAAGTGGATGAAATAAAGAGTGACATGGAAGAGTCCAGAGAGTAGTTGACAAAACTAGGGGGACCTTCATCCTGAAGTAAATTGAGTATATACCTAAGATATGGACTCTGCATTATTATTATTATTTTTAAATGAGTTGACACAGCACCTCTAGCTGTCGTATTCGTGTACGTTTATTGTTTTATTAATATTTAGACGCTTCGGAAAACACAGCTACTTAAGACGCTTCGAGAACACACACCTACCGTTGAAATATATTCACACTTCACGTGCTTAGCTGACAAATATAACTTTCACAGTGACGTCACGCGGGCACCGAGGCTTCCGAATGGTTTCCAAGGCCATCGTGTGTGACGTCAAACACGACACCAAGTATCAGTGCGTGTAACATGATGCTGACGTCACAAACGGAGGGAACTCATCTCTCTAATGCCATGGCCTTGTGCTTTCTAGTAGGCTTGTTCAAGATCCTTGAGTAAATAATTTTACGAACGCCTTTTTAGAGTAACTGCAGCCGATTTCAGGAAAATATCAGCGGGTGTTTTTTTCACCTATGCACCCCTCTTCATAGAAATAATAAATTGCCGTTTTGAACAGTTTTTTTTTTTTTAGAGTGTGCTAATAGCAGTTTCTACAAGAACAGAACCTACTGTTAACTACTGTTTATTGTAGGTTCTGTGGAAACAACAGCAAAAATTAATTTGCCATATTATGAAAAACGCTATAAAACAAAATTTTTAAAAACATTTTGCTTTCTGATGTAGCAAATCAGTATTGATTTGTTTGTTCGTTTATTTTTATTCTCTGCTCCTATTCTCAGTATGAAACGTAAATACAGTCGAACCCCTATATAACAAAGTTGAAGAGCGACTCAAAAGCATACGATATATGCAAACTTCATAACAGCCAGATAGATAAAAAAAGAGGGGGGGCTGTTTTTGGCATATTATATTATGTCAGTCAATCATGTATAACGTAAAAGTCTTATCGTACTGCTACGTTATGTTAAAACATCACCATACTATGAAATAGTTCCTAAACTAAACCCTAACGGCCAGACGAAACATTTAGAAAGCAGAAGTCAAACTTACGGAAAATATGCTTTATTTCTCGATGTAGCACTTCCATAACAAATCGGTATCAACATTAAACACACCACACACCAACAACGCTACGTTCCACATTAATCGCTCTCCAACACAACGCTTTTTAAGCAACAGTTTACTCGTAAGAAAGAAATACGGTTGCACCATATAATACAAATTTTGAAGATGACAATCCGATTTTTGGCGTAAATGTGACAAGGATGCTAAGTCAGATAATATCCGAAAACTTGAAAATTTTCATTGTCCTGGAGCGAGACTCGAACCCGCGTCTCCCAGATAGCGCCCGGGTATGCTAACCACTACACCATCCAGAACGATCAAACTTCAAGTTTCCGATTAATTTGAATATAACGATCACAGGATTCACTGTCAAAGCAACCGGCATTCAATCGCTATATTAAAATTAATCGGAAACTTGAAGCTTGGTCGTTCTGGATGGTGTAGTGGTTAGCATATCCGGGCACTATATGGGAGACGCGGGTTCGAGTCCCGCTCCAGGACGATGAAAATTTTCAAGTTTTCGGATATTATCTGACTTACCATCCTTGTCACATTTACGCCAAAAATCGGATTGTCATCTTCAAAATTTGTAGTTTACTCGTAGTTTATATCTCTCGTTCTAATCAAATAACAGGCATACGTCACGTTCATTCAACCTCAATTATGTTGCCAACAGTATTCGTTTGAGAGAAAAGATATCACGTTAAGTGTGAAATATAACTGAGAACAAACTCAAGATTTACATAGGGAAAGAAACTAAAAAGGAAAGTTAATTTAGAATATACGTCACACATGTTATTATGTAGTATATTATGTAGTCAATCATGAATTGTTTATCAATTTATCTAAGATAAATAATACTTGTTAATTGAAAAATATAGCTAGAAAAATAATATGAGTAAGATCTGCAATGAGCAAAATATGTTTTAACGAATGTAAAAATTAAAGTAGCAGCCCAAAATTTGAAATTGCATCCGCTTCATGTTAGTTGGGACATATGAGTATATTCTTGCTTGTTTTGTGCTTTTTATAATTGCTGTTTTAAAGGTGTTTCAACTTCCCCTGACCACCGGGTCAGGGGAAGTTGAAACACCTTTAAAACAGGAATTATGATAAGCACAAAACAAGCACAACAGACGCAAAATAAATTTTAAGTTTTCCTAAACAGAAATAAAGTAATTGAAAGGCAGCTGGGGGAGGGGATAAAACACGGCATTTGCCCAGGAGGGGCATGTTGGCAAGCGTGAGGTGAAAGAGGAAGGCAGTAAAAAAAAAAAAAAAAAAAATCCGTAAGGGAAGCACGGGGTGTTTTGTCAACAGCAGGTCTTGTTTTGCAGTGAAACCGGAAAGTTTATAAACTGGGTGAAAATGCCACTAACGATAAATGCGGTTTCTCCAAAAATTATTATTCGTAAAATGAGGTTAAAATAACAGGGAGAACATAACGAAGTTCAAGGAATCTATAAAAACTTCGGCTTATGCGGAACTTCGTATTATGCGAGCTCGCTATATGTGGCTTTGTTTTGTAGTCATGCTCAGTGGTAAGATATGTTGTTGCTAGGTTTCATTATATTAATTTGTGCCATGTTATGCGACTTAATAAGTCCGTCTCAGAAGTTAGCGGAATGAATTACAAGACACAAAGTCAAAATGCTGTAAGAATTGTGAGGACGCACTGACACACACACACACAAAAGAAGAGGAAGAAGAACTACACTACACCTAAGCTTCAGTAGTAAACATGATCGGAAATATGCATCAACAAGAAAAACAAAAAAAGTCACAAAAGTTCCGTGGAAGAATGATGTGAGAAATCCATAACACTCATGACCTAATGGTTTTGTCATTAGCTCAGATTACACGTTTACAAAGTAATTAGCCCTAATTATTTCGCAAACGTGTAATTAGAGATAATGGTTGGTATAAAACTTCTACTAATCCACATGCTAATAGGCATGGGGCACACAATTAGTGCACCGATGATCGGTGGGTATTTCTTTCTTTAATTCACCCTTGTCTCTGATTCGATATTTTTAGAGAAATCAAAATAATTTCAAAGAACTATAAAATGCGTCAAAATGCTGTTCTACTTGAATAAAAATCGTTCTTATTCTTGGCTGCCAGAAACATGAAAAAAGGCAGAATGTTAACACGTTTGGCTTGCAACCACCATTTTCCCGGTATATCGCGACATAACATGATGAGTGATTTACCAGACGAATTAACAGAATAGTCTCTCTCTGACTATTTAAATAAAGCGCAAATCTGATCATTCTTAAAGAAAAATACAACAGTGGTCTGCTTTGTTTAAAATGCAGAACTGAATTAGATAAAGGGATTCATCTATCTATCTTCATCAGCATCTCTTTAGCCTTAAAATGACTTGCATTTGACCAGCCTCACGTTCTTCATTGCATTACACGCAAGCCAAGATTTGTCCATTCCTCGCTTCTCCTTTCACTACTCGGCGAATTTGTACGTGTACCGCCAACAGCAGAAAGTTCCTGATCAGTCTGCGACAGCTGTCATGGTGCTACAAAATAATACGCTGGTGGTCACTGGTCAAAATAACTAATACATGTCAAAAACGAAAAAAAAAAAAAAAAAAAATGCATACCTAGAAATTAAGAGGGGGGGGGAGGGAGGAAGGGGAAACAAAAACCTAACCTAGATACTACAGCAGTTGCAATGATGACTAAAATCACGAACACTCTGCTGCGCTCTGTACCTAGAATTTTTTCTCCATTATCAAGCTGATATACTTTTATTCCAAAGACTTTTGGAAAACAAGTATATTTAACAACAACACAGGACAATGCGAATATCGCTAGAAACATTTTTTTTTTTACATTTTCACTCCGTTCTATTTCCATTTTCGAAAATTATTTTTCCTTTTCGATCATAAACACAAATATTTGTGTAATTAAATGATGTTTAAACAATAATACAGCGCAGAGAAAACAAGGCGAAAAAAAAATCCGGAGAAATCGATGCCTTAAGCTCCCTTTTTGTCGCTTCCCCCCTCCACTTTACGATTTTGGACAAAATTTTCGCTTCGTACAACTTTCGTTTATGCAAAATTTTCCTCCATTTCGAATATTAAATACAATAATTTATGTAATAAAATCATACTCAACAGCTACACAGGGCAGAAGGAACATCACGAGAGAAAGAATTTAAGATTACGAGGCTGCGTCTAACTTCCGTTTTCGGAAATTGTTACTTCTGTTTTGAGACTGAAACACAAACAGTTTTTCTATAAAATCATATTTAACAATAATACCAAAAAAAGGAGACATTGTGTGTGTGTGTGTGTGTGTGTGTGTGTGTGTGTGTGTGTGAGAGAGAGAGAGAGAGAGAGAGAGAGAGAGATTGCGAGAGAAATCTTCACTCCGTCTAACTTCCGTTTACGGAAAGTTTTGAACGATAAAAAACTTGCATCCACGATCGGGAGTTTGCAAGAGAGGATAAACAGGGTTCTGAGGATATCATTTTTGCCTGCAGGACCAAAATAAACTCTGCGACGTACGTCACCCGTCCGCGATTCTGTTACGGGGCTGGGCTTGTACCTCTGTCTTCTTCCAACCAGATTTTATTTTTATTTTTTATGTTTTTTAGATCGGAAGTAAATAAACTCATAATTGTCTATACAGCTTCCAAGTTTTCTTCGTACACGGTTTTCACTGTGGCGTAAGCGTTCATTTGCATTTCCCCCTCTTGTTTCAAAAAGAGAGACAGGAGGAATTCTCATATTGAATGACCAAGCTTTCACAGATTTTAACAGGTATTGCAGATACGTGGCAACACTAGAGAGGAACTACAAAAATCATCGTAACCAAAGCCACGGTTATGATCACTTCCTTGTAGAAGTTTTTGAGTAGGTTTTAATTTTGGAAAACGTGTTACCGCGGTCAGCAGAACAGATGCTTCACATTTTTGAATGAATTCACTTAATGTGTTGCTTTTCTTTCCACTCTTTTCTTGATATATCAATCAATAGAACAAGCGTTTGTCCTTTCCTTTTAAGAGAAATTAAAATACGAAATGGTCGCTCTTTTGCTAACTTCGCCGAGAAAGCAACTTTACGGAAAGCAAGATCTCATAGGATGAATTAGCAATTAGAAATTCTTAATTTCTCTTTAAAGTAAAGGAAGAACACTTGCTTTATTAATTGATATAGCAAAAAAGTGACCATAGGGCATGGGAAGAAATGCCTTTCATCACGAAATTTTAATGAAAAACACACGACGCCGTTCTTCTGCGCTTTCTTGGTACGGGGATAGACGGAGCGTTGAGATGATGATGTGAGCATAGGCGTTGCTGGCAAATAGGAATTGGGGGAGACGCAAACGTGCAGTAATAATTGCCAATTTCTTTGTTTTTTACAAGTTTTTTTCAAAATGTACTTGGGACAGAAAATCTTTTAAGTGTGCTGAATTTATTATTATTATTTATTATTATTATTAATATTTATGCTGTTACATTTATAAATGCATATCTGAATGCATTGCAATAATTTTGAAAAGTGTTGCTGTCAGAAATATTGGAGGGGACAGACAACACCGCCGCGAGCGACGCCCATGCCAGTGAGGGATGTAAATTAAATGTGGCGTATTTTTAAATGGTACTACCCCCCCCCCTACTGTTCACATTCTTCGTTGTTCCTCTGGCGTGGATATGGACAAGCATGTTTGAAATTTCGTAACACCCTGAAGCATTCATTCATTTTTCATTGCAAAACATCTTGGTAAAGATTTCAGAAGGATTAGTGAATCATGTTAAGATTTTCTATTTTTAACTCAAAAAAGAATATAGAAATATCTACAGCAATCTTTCCCGCAATTCTTCTTCTGTGGCTGAGGAAATGCGAAACTGCTCTTCATCCATGAATGTTAACGGAGCTTAAGGTCGATTCCAAAATAAAAATTTGCATTGGGACGAGTAGTTAGGTCCACACAGAAATACATCAGTACGGGAGTAACGTACGATGAAAGGGGACAGATGCCAAATGGCATGTGTGGCTCATTCGCTCTGGATTAGCATTTATATTACGTCTGTCAGCTCATGTAAACATGTAATGCTCGCCTTGAGGTAAGAAGGCTGCTGCCAACTGTCGTTCACGGTTAGATATATACCTTTTAATATGTAATAGAAAGATACCCAATCTACTGTGCCACTCTACTGATTCGGATATTTCTCGTGAAACGTTGCCTGCCCTCATTGGAGAAGGCTTCCATTGATTCCGTTATTTCCCGAGAACGCTTTCTGCGATCATTGGTTGATGCCCGACCAGAATTCTGGTCTTCCGCTTCAATGGAGGCTCATGCGTTGAAGCTGTCACAAGCAATGTCACTACGAGAAAAGAACGACTCCCCCACCCTCTTTCATATAGGAGTTCATTTACACTTGGGAATGACATCTGTTGGCGCAGGTGCTGAATCAAATAACGTACATCAAGTTGGCCAAAAAAAAAAAAAAAAAAAAAAAAATAGAGGCATCAGTGCTATCCACAATAAAAGCTCGATATCAAACTTAATGAATTTGATGGACATCATTGGAAGACGACCACTACTTTGACAAAAATGTCTTTCACGCTGACACATGTGCAATAGATAACCTTCAGCACAAAGAAAACGAATTTATTTCTCAAGAGCAATTACTCTCCTAGACAATGTTTCTCTAATTTGAACTAGAAAGCATTACATGCATTGCTAATTTAAAGTAAAGGAATCGGAACAAATGCATCAATACGAATAAAAATTATGACACACACAGTACAACCTCGGTTACACATTTCTCAGTTATACGTTTTCTACTTTTATACGTAATTCTACGTTAGTCCCGATATTTCACTGTAGTTTCTATTGCTTTTTTTAACTCGGTTATACGTAATTCATTTACATGATTTTTTTGCGATTAAACGTTAAAATTGAAATTTCAGATTCTTAGAAACTCACGGTTCTTTGATTCTTTTAGACGTAATCCGGTACGTTATAACTTTGAGAGAATTGAGACAGGGCTTTTTGGTGCAGCCAAAGTTGAACTTCGGTCCCATCAGAGACGGCTACGTTCTTTTACTTTCGGTTTGAATGCAAAACTGTATTCTCATTTCATACGTACATACATATCATTAAGCTGTTCTCTGATAATCAGAGGTTAGCTCCTCAAAGAAAGCCCAACTGACAAATAAACATTTAACAGATAATACAAACCATCAGATAAATTTTTAACAGATTATTTACTTACTGTTGCCGTATCAGACTTCTCCATTTACAGCGATCTTGACACACAACACGAGCCTCAGTGACATCCATCACACGACATACACAAGACCTTCAATACTTCATACTCAATTTTTTTTCTTTTTTTTTTGATTCGGGGTTTAACGACTACCATGATCAACTCAATGGACTACAAACAGTCGCCCGTCCCTAATTTAGGACCACTGGTTCCAGGGAAGGGAGAGAGAGCCAGGGCCGTAAGACAAACAAAACATCCATGCCTCACGGGGATTCGAACCCGGACCCATCTCTGACCTACGATCAGAAGCCATCGGTTAGACCACTGCGCCACTGGCCCTGAATCTGATCCTCCCACGACTTCCTTGACCTTCCTCTGCCTTTTTTTCCTGCCACTTGGGCCGAAAAATTTTTCTTAGTTAGCATCTCATCACTCATTCTTTCAACATGGCCTAACCACCTAAGAATATCAGTCTTCACCTTGCTAAAAATATTTTGCTTCACATTACATAACTGCAACACATCTTCATTCCTCACATGATCAGAAAGTGTCTTCCCACAACCCTCCCCATCCCCCCCGTAAGTAGCGCATTTCTCCGGCACACAAACGACTCCTATGTAGTACCCAGGTTTCACTGCCATACATCATAATAGGAACAATTACACTTTCACACAGAGCTATTCGGGACTCTGGAGAAACCGTCATTCCTGTGAAAACCTCCTAAAGCAGCTACGACTTTCAATGAAGGATTCACTCGCCTACTAATTTCGCCACCTAATCTGTTCTCTCTATCAAACAGTAGCGGATATGTGACTCACATACATATCCGCTATTTAAAAATCGATAAATCTCTGAGACGTAACTTCGCGGTTCTCCACTTCTTCGTGGCGTAGCAGAATAGAATCCGAAATGTATTATCAATATTCAACATTCTGGTTTCAAATGGATGAACTCAGGAACCGTAGAGAAAACAACAACTGTCAATTCATGAGTTCTTTACTGAAGCACTGGTCTCAAATTCTTAGTTGCGAGGATTTCACTTAATCTAGAATCAGGATTTTTATAGACAGATAGATTAGTCAAAAGAGAAGTTTGATTTCAAAGCCTTTATGATTTTTGCTAAGCGTTAATATCATGAAGTGCAACGCTTTTCTTTTTCCTCTGCCGCCAATTCGACTTTAAGTACGAGTAAATCGCTATTAAAGAACATCTATGACGTAGAAGTCTTTTCGTACTTCTACGTTATTTTAAAAACATAACCATAAGGTGAAATAGTTCCTAAATTAAACCTTAACGGCCAGACGAAACATGTAAACAACAGAAGTCATACTTACGGAAAAGCTACTTTATTCTGGGATGTAGTACTTCCATAACATATCGGTATAAACATTAAACATACTACACACCAACAACGCTACGTTCCACATTAATCGCTCTCCAACACAACGCTTTCCAAGCAACGCTCGCAAGCAACAGTTTTCTCGTAGTTTGATCTCTCGTTCTTATCAAAACAGGCATACGTCACGTTCATTCAACCTCAATTATGTTGCCAACAGTATTCGTTTAAGAGAAAAGATATCACGTTAAGTGCGAAGTATAACTGAGAATAAACTCAAGATTTACATAGGGAAAGAAACTAAAAAGGAAAGTTAATTTAGAATATACGTTACACATCTTATATTCCTTTAAAGCATAAATTTTACAATTGTACTGCACATTTTGAAATTTCGTTATACGTTTTTCACATTTATTTGTATTTTTTAAGGCCATGACAGGGAAAAACGTAAAACCCAGGTGCAACTGTATCTCGAAAAAAACAAAAAAAAAAAAACAAAAAAAAAAAAAACAGTAGACCAGGTCTTTCAAAAACTTTCTGGAAACAAAATTTATGCCAACAAGCAACTTACCTCTGAAACCACATAATTAAGTAAGTTCACGAAATGTAGCCTAGCTTTTTATACAATTCTACGTCAAAAATCATTCACTTCACATTAAAAAGCCCACAGTGCACCAACAATTATATAAATATAAGAATCTCGTCTTCCATATATGTTAGAGATAATTATCGAAAATGCGTGAAGTCGGTGGAAAGAAATCAAGTAAAAAAATAATAATTAAAAGTTGGAATCGGCTAGGGCACGATTTCGTTCCCAATAAAATACTCTTGGCAATCGTTAAATAGCGGAAACATTTGCTCTAAGAATTAGTGTAGAATAACAACTGCTAAGGAGGAAGGGACGGGGGAGGGGGAGAAGAACAGCAACAAATGGGTACCCGTAACAGTGTAATGATAATTGCATATCATTTGAATATTAAAAAAAAAAAGATTCCAACTTAAAATATTCTACATTATTCCAGAATCACTTGAAACCTTGCCAATGAAGGCACTGTTCGCACACATAAAACTGAGTGCGTTTTTTCTCACCTGAGCATTTACAAAAAATCCCCCATTTTTAGAAAAGAAAATAAAAAGTGAAAAATTTAGGTCAGTCCGATGTGAAGGGAATTTTCACAATCTATCTATGAGAAACAAAAATATCATTATAAAATGTCAGTGCAATGCACAAGGAAAACTGCCTATTACGAAAAGTCGGATAATGTCTGCAATATTTCATCAATATGGAATAACTGATAATGTGTTTGGAATATTCCTTCGTCTAGAAGTCGTGATGTCACGATAAATAGCTACCTGTATTTACACCACTTAGCGGAAAATTGCGCACTACACCGTTAAAAATTGTGTGGTAGGTTGCGCCCCCCCCAAACGGTCCACGCAAACTGCACCACTTTCTGAGAAAATATACGCCATTGTGTGGTGCAAACAAAGCCCAACATGGAGAAATATTGCAGCATCATGTGGTGCAACCTTGTATCATAAAGTGGTGAAAAGTTGAACCACGTTGTCGAGTTTTGTGTGCACCGCATATTGCTGTATCTTTTCTCAGAAAGTGGTGCAGTTGGCGTAGCACCACTTTTGGTGCAACCTATCACAAAAATTTTCACAGTGTAGGTGACGTTGAAAGAAATATAGATATTCTCAGTTACCATGGTTACGCCATTCAATTCCGAAGTAATTTTTTCAATACGTATTCTAGAAACAACACTATTGTTGGCGGGGTTTCTATCACTCTCTTCTGGGATAAATTATCAACATTTATTCGTCCTGATGATGCCGAGCCAAACGCTCTGCGAAACTATAGTCGATGTTAATAAACATTTAATTGTGAATAGACATTGAAAATTTATTCTAAACCAACATCACAAGTGTGCAGTCTTAAATTATATATACTGTCTTCTAGGGTTCGCTCTTATTCCCTAGTTGCAACTCTAAGTATATGAAAGACTAGCGACCCGGCCCGGCTTTGCACGTTAGCGATTTAGAATTTACGGCGAATCTAAAAAGAGACGATTATTACGTTCAACGGGCGACTGTCTTCCTCTTTGTAAAGCCATTCTTTGCCTGTCATTTCGCAATCGAAATTGTGTTTCTTGGAAAGTTTCATTATGACGGGATAGACAAATTCTTTTAGCGTTCGATGTACTACGACCTATATTCGATTTTCGTCTGGGCATAATGTTATTACAATATTTAAATTTTAATTAAAGAGCAACTCAAAGAGATACTTACGTGTGGACGAAAACAACTACGCATTTAGTCTGTGCTAGCGCCGGTAAACCAATTCTCTTTCAGCATCCGATGTAACAACGCATTTAGTCTGTGGCTTTACATGATGTCAGACCGGCCGCCTAGCGTCTTTTTCCCAATGAGCAAAAAAGTTTCGTAAACCGGTTGCCGCGCATCGTTGTTTAGGCAGTGGAAGCCACGAAAGAATGCGAACCGCTGTTTTTTGCTTTGACTTGTCACTAAAATCATTACTGCTCGGCTCCCTTTTGTCATAAATTAATGTTTCATACACCAAAACCTTCCTCGACAAATGCTCTATGGAATAGTGAAAACCGCATCAAAATCCGTCCAGCGATTCTCGAGAGTAGTCCGAACAAACAGACAGACGCCTACCGGGGACTTTATTTTATACTATTTACAGATATATCAGGAAGAAAACAGTACATGCACCTGTGGTATTAAACCTATTACATATTGTCAGCTAACGTTTAGTATGCTGGAGTTGGTCTTAATTACGCAATTATTCACTATCACTTTATTTTCTGCTTTAAAATGTCTACTTTCACGCTACTATTTGTTCCTCTAGTCCTGGTCTTTTGCATCTTCCATCCTCTCATTCTGTTCCGCGATCCTAGAATCGCGTCTGCTGTTTCTTTACCACCTCTTTCGCCTCCCATGCCCAAATCCTTCTTTGAAGAAAACGCATAATGACACCTCGAGAACTATAAATAATCACGAGAACTATAAATAACCTCGAGAACTATAAAATAATCACGTAGTCTGGGTTAGCTTTTCTTCACAGGATAACTGATCGCTGCTGACGGCATGGTTTCGAAAGAGTGCTTTAGAACAATAAAACACCTAGAAAACGTATAATGCTCGACTGCTCTGGAAAACTATTTGAAACCTTACTAATAATTACTGCCTTTGCTGATAGCATCAGGTCAGGCGTCGTCGAGAAATTCCCCTACGCTCACTGCAAGATGATAACAAAGAGAGACCTACTAGTCAATATTATAATCTCGGAAACGGATAATTCCCAAACTCTCTGTAACACTTTCACGACAGTTACATATTTAAACAATCTTGACAGAAAATTTTGCCCAACGAAATGCAGACCATCCCCGAATCCCTCTTTACGCTTACTATCGGAACTTTTTCTATTAGAAGATATTCTGTTAACTTCTTGTAAGGTATACTCTAATTTAACTTTCCTTTTTAGTTCCTAACTTTTAGTTCGTTCTCCTTAAGCAGTTTCCAAATTTAACGCTTATATTTTCTCTTTCGACTGAATGTTTCGTGATAACCTGAACTGAGGTTGAAGATTAAGTGACGTATGCATAAAACTGAGACAAGAAGGTTGCTTACGATGTATCAGAGCTCTGGTTGCTTACGACGTATCAGAGCTCTGGTCTCGTTAGAATGCATCTACGGCTTGTTTGTAATTGATTTGAAAAGAGCGTTGGATCACTTCATGTTTAGAATTTGATGTTATTATTTAATGATTATCACGCTTACTTGATCATCGAAGACTTAAGTTATTTTCAAGCTAATGTGATTTGGAGGTTATTTGATATTACGAGCATGATGTTGTTCAGCTATTGGAAGTTTTTTTATCTTTATACATGCCTGAGATGGAATAAGTACATTTGTTTTCATTAAATCTCTAGACGCATTCTGGACATGATATTTCTGCACTTAGTTAAGGACATTTGCAACTACTAAATTTTAAGCTATCAGGGAATCACTTAAAACAAACCAGTTATAATAATTCATCAAGTTTCACGAAATGTTGGTGTTCTAGGTAAACTGACTTTTCACAAATCTATTTATTAATTCTATAAGGTTTTTTACTGTAAGACCAGTTGTGAGAGAACGGCTGAACGTAAACATATGGTTGAGGTATCAAAATAAAGGTCTTACCATGTAGATGTGCCAGTCGAAGAGAAAAATGAGATTGGGGCAACGGTTCGGGCGTTGTGGGGCGGCAAAGTTCCCATGTAAAGTCAATGGGAGAAGCGTGCGGTTGAGTCACGCGCTGTTGAAGGCGGAAGCATGGAGGGACTCAGATACTCCGAAGTCTCTCTTCTCAGCGAACCGTTGTGCAAAACAACGCTAGCAGGAATTTGTTTTCTTGAAAGTTCTTATCGGAACAGTGAACACTCGAAGACCTGGTTGCGTTGTGCCATTGGACTGTGTGATGTACATATAAAATTTAACATTCATTCGATCCAGTTTATTCACGTAGGTAAGACGTTTCCCATTATGTAAAGATGTTAATAAACGTTTCATGTGAGCTTACTCTTTCAAAAAAAAAAAAAAAACTAATCGTCGATTCCGAAGGGTTTCGTCTACAGGGTTAGAATCCCGGTGAGGCATGGATGTTGTGTTTGTCTTACGCCACTGGCTCTCTCCCTTCCCTGAAACCAGTGACTCTAAATTAGGGACGGGCGAATGCTTATAGCCCATTCAGTTGCTCACGGTGGTCGTTAAATCTTCAGTCACAAAGAAAAAAATCACGAACCTGGACTATTGTCTTTACTGAAGTGGTTGAATTAATTTGTCAATCAAATAAAGTTCACATTTATTGTTTTAAAAAACAAAAAACAAAAAACTCACCGTCGATTCCGACGGGTTTCGTCTAGTATATTTATATTCTTAAAACCAAAGAACATCACATTCTAGAAGAAAAGAAATCATGCCCACAGAAGCACGGATAAACAAAATTACTAAGTAAGGTGTTAATGGCAGCGCACGTAAAGGGCGCTGGGATCGCAGATTCGCTTCCGCGAGGCTTCGGGAAATGGTTCGTTGGCACACAGGTGCCTCTACATGTGTCTGTATAGTGGACCGGGTCCCCGTGTGAACCGTTAGTCCTCCTGGTCCGTCCGGAGCCTCTCCGCCGTGTGGCAGTGCCGTCACGTGTCCACTGCTCCCAACACAGTCGGACGGCATGGTCAGAACGATTAACGTGGCGGGCTATACAGCCATCACCCCCTAATAACTTAGTTAAGCTATTAGGGGTGATGATACAGCGCACCGACCAGCCTGCGGTTTTCAGCCCGATGATGCGGCCTCTCTCAAAGTCCGTAAGTTGCATAAATCGACGTCTCTAGCGTCTACCCGGCGTTCTTGTCACCCTGTACTCTTGCTTGCTTAGGCCGGTGCTTTTCGCTTTCATTGGGCATCGACTACACGCCGGTTTATAAGGCTGCCGTTTCTTGCTTGCAACGCCACCACAGGGTGTGCGGTCATGCGCACTTGCACCAAACGTGAATCATTTGCATACCAGCACGCGCTCTAGCTATTTGCAAATTTCATTGTCCGTGGGTGTATATATCGACATTATAAAAACAGTTCAAGAATGTGGAAACTTAAATACTATATAAAATCAAGTTTACGTGTCTCGGGATCTGTTGCTAAATTTGAATAAAATAGGGTTATAAAGGCCACTATTGTGTGTGTGAATTCAACACATTGCAAGCGTGAGTGGGTAACGTTTTTGTTTTTTACAGTTTTAGTGAGAAAATTCCTACCGTGGAGAAACTGGTTTTAATTTTCATATTTTTACGATTTCATAAATAGTGATGCTGTATTTTGTATCACGTTCAACTTTGCCTTCAGGCATTCCAACTTGCGTAGCTATTCTCGAAAATATCCCAGACTTTGTGTATTCGAATGCATTTACGTGTACACACCTATTACAAATGCATCACCCCAATTTACGGAACCAGTTAAAGAGTTCCCATTCAAAATGCTTCGTAGTTTCTTGACAAAGCGAAAGTTTACGTTTGAATTCCAGTTGTCTGAATGTCGGATATAAAAGGGACGAAACAGCTGCTTAACTTTCCGGGTGTGTATTACAATTTCAAGTCCCACCGGACGAGCTATACCATGTACAATGTGCGTACAGGAATTCTCATTCGAAGTGCATTGACCATGCTATAGCGCCGGGTGGGGATGGAGGGGGGTGGGGGATACCTCAACGCAGCCTCAGACGGCATCTCATTAAGACAGAAGTTTAATTACAAGTTCCTAAATGAATGTTAGTCGCAAACGTTTCCAACCAACCAATCAAATGTCACTTGTCCCGACGAGTTTAATTAAAACTGGACTGATAGGCTAATAACGACTATCTGCATACTGCATGCCAGGCTAAGATCTCCAGCGCAACTCAGAAACCGATTGAGAAAAGCACGCGGGTGTGCGAAAAATATTCATCGCAGCGCCAGTTACTTTATTTATATGGATGGTGCTACCGGTGGTAATCGTGGGAAAAGGAACCCATAACAGCGCCAGTCTTGTTGGAAAAGGTCCTGTGTCGGCAGGGTTCACATCGTTCACCACGCCAATGATTAACTGCGAATTCAGACACTCACGCTACAACAGACGAGGGAAATATTTATGTTAGCACCTAAAAATACATATTTTTTACGTGTTCCGCTTTCCGCGAAAGTGTAATGCACTCAAAGCTATGTGATTCGGAGCAAAAAGCGTGACTCTGCTATATCACAGCTCTTAACTGCCCAAAAATTGCAAGGAGGACCAAATAATAGTTTTTAGTTTAGTGTTTATATTAGCATCAGCAAACAGAAAAATATATAATTCAATATGTTTTAGGAGAAAATGGGTCTAAATCATAGTAAATTGACACTTTACCAACATTAACTGACCGAAGAAACAAATTTCAGATTCATGTATCGACATTTTCACAATTTTCACCACTCCGAAATTGCTAAGTTTACTAAGCTCTCGGGTGCAATATCAATACAACACAAGAAAGATGACACCGAATTTTCGGTTGTAATGAGCACAACTTTTGAATCCTTTCTGACACGAAAAAAATATCTCAAAGCAGATTTTTAGAAAATATAAAAATTTAGAAAATCTAAAAATTCAGCCAAAAAAAAAAAAAAAAGTACAGTTCTCGCCACTTACACTGTAAAATTTTTTCCAAAATTCACGAGCCGCTTTCCGAGATTCCTTTCGTGAATTAACGAAGCATATTTCTGATACAACCTTTCCCGTGAAATAACGGAAATATACCTGAATTTCACGGATTTTTGTACTCGAGGAAAGTACTGAATTTTTTGGAAAACTATCCGTAATTCCTTTCTTATATTGACAGTAAATTGCCGTTTTTAAGATGTCTTAACGAAAAATTATGAATTTTCAGAAACTTTTCCCCAATTCCTTTCGTATATTAACGGGAAAACTCTGTTCACACTTTTTTCTATCCAAATGATGAAAAATTCCGGTAAAAGGAGAAATTCGCGGGAACACTGCTAAATTTCAATCGCCTGTTAAAGGAACTGATTTTGAAGTTCTGTAGCGAGATCGGATATTGTGGATGGCATATCGTATAAATTTTGGTTATTGTGGCACAGTGTATTTCTTCTCCTCTCTCCATTTGTGCATCAGATATTATCATAGTGTTACCGTAAAAAACTGGATATTTAAATTATTGTACAGGTCATTGTACGATGTCTATGTATCAGTCTGTGAAATCCTTAAAACAAAAGTTATAATAGCTATCAAGAGTAAATTTTATATTTAGAAGTTTTGTGAAATAATACTATACACTGAGTGGCCACTTTATTCTGACCACCTGACAGTTTTAAGCAAATGAGCTATGGCTGCACGCTGTTGCCGCCAGAGGGCAGGCTAGTATAAAAAGGGAAAGCTTAGTGCTTGCGACAGTAGTAGACGTGATATTTGGGTCACGAGATGGGTAAAAAATGCGATTTGACGGACTTTCAACGTGGGATGATTGTAGGAGCTCGGAGCCATGGAGAAATCGCCGTATTCGTGAAATGTTCCAGAGCAGCTGTTGTTAAAGCGTTTAACAACAGTGCAGCAAATTACAGACCATCTTAATCAAGGATCCCCTCAAATCATCACTGCACGCACTGTTCACCGTACACTGCACCGGATGGGACATGGCAGCCGAAGGCCTGTTCGAACACCTTTGCTGTCTGCAGTTAACAAGAGAAAACGTCTCCATTTCGCACAGGAGTACAAGGATTGGACAGTCGATAATTGGAAATAAATTATGTGGTCCGATGAATCACGTTTTCAGTTGCACCATGCCGATGGCCGAGTGAGAATTTGGCGGAAACAGCAGGAAAGCATGGACCCCAAATGCATTGCTACAACCCTTCAAGCTGGTAGAGGCAACGTTATGGTTTGGTGAACGTTTTCCTGGCATGCTTTGGGCCCTTTAATTCGTGTGGATCAACGTCTGACTGACACATCATATCTAAACATCGTTGCGGACCAAGTGCATCCTGTCATGTGGATGGTTTATCCCAATGGCGATGGCTACTTTCAACAAGATAATGCGTCCTGCCATAGTGCTCGTATTGTACAGGATTGGTTTCAAGAACATGCCAGTGAGTTTACTTTGCTTATGTGGCCCCCACAATCTCCAGATCTCAACCCCATTGAGAATTTGTGGAATGAAGTTGAACGAGCCATCAGACAGCTGGATCCACAACCCTGCAATCTCACACTCCTGGAAAGTGCTGGTTGGTTGGTTGGTTGTTGGATTTTATTGGCGCAAGGGCCAGGTTTGGCCAAAGAGCGCCAGACCAAGAACTATCAGCCACAGATTTTAAAAAAAACGTGGAAAATGATTAAGAGCAGACAGGCTTGGTAAAAGTTGAAAAAGAGTATGATGAAAGCTGTGAAGACAAGGTAGTTAATTAGGTTTATAAAAAAATTTATTAATTGACTATTATAATTATAATTTTTTTTTTTTTTTTTAAACAGAACTACACAAAGGATGAGTCACTCTCCTCCCCCCACACTCCCCTGCAATGCTGGCAGAGGGCGGGGACGAACTGTCACTCTCTTCTCCCCCATGTTCCTCTGCAATGTTGTTTGAGGCTGGGGACGAACTGTCACTCTCCTCCCCCCTATGTTCCTCTATAATGTTGGTTGAGGGTGGGGACCTCGCTGAGGCCGAGACAGTTGGATGGACACTGCACACCTTTGCGGATTGAGGGCCGGGTCGTCCGCACGTGCAGGCTTTCTGCTTTAAACTGGAAGAGAGGGTCGGCTGCAAAAGAGAAGGCCCAGAATCAGGTAGTCGAAAAATCTGGAGCTCGGGGAAAAACACCTGTGTCGCTTGGTCAGCTGTAGATCGCTTGGCAAGCGCTGCGAGAGCTACAGGGCGCGGAACAAAGGGCTGCACGGGTTGTGGCAGAGACTTAACAACTGCGGCAAAACTACGCTGTCGGGTGTTGGGAATACCCAACTTGGCTTTGGCAGCAGGGTACGAGAGGCCTTCCAGGGTCTTGAGGCGCTGGATCGCCATCTCGTCCTTCCATTTCATACAGTTGCGGGAGTAAGCTGCATGGGCCTCACCGCAGTTAACACAGCAGGCCGCAGAAGTGCAACCTTCCCCGTCATGTTCACTGGAGCCACAATTTGCGCAACGAGCGGAACTCTTACAGAAACGTTGTGAATGCCCGTACCTCTGGCACCTGAAACAGCGCAGAGGACTGGGAATGTACGGGCGAACTCCACAGACCAAGTAGCCAGCCTTGATTTCGGTCGGAACTTTCGGGGAGTTAAAAGTCAAGATGACATTTTTTGACTTAATCATGGAACCATCACGCCGGAACATCATACGACGTGCAGCAATAACACCTTGATCAGCAAGTTCAGTCACGAATTCGTCTTCACTGCATGGCAAGAGATCAAACTCCGAAATAACACCCCGAGAGGTGTTAAGAGACGGGTGAGGTGTCACTTTTACAGGAATGCCTTGAAGACTAGTGAGGTTCAGAAAAGTGTTACTCTGAGAAACACTGCAAGTTTGGACAAGCAGGTCCCCAGAGCGAAGCTTTCTCACAGACTTCAAGGGGCCAACCGCAGCGTCCAAAGCTTTAGAAATGAAAAAGGGAGATCTGGTGGACAGTCTCTCATGCGGATCGATGGATTCTACAAGCAAGTGAGTAGCATGCGTAGTCACAGCAATCGAGGGGAGACGACGCTTCGGAGCGACTGGTACAGCTGCCGAAGAAGAGGTTCCACATTCTTGGTCCAGGTCAAGGTCTAAAGACCGTTTACGGGTATGAGACTTGGTAGGTTGAGAAGACGAAGGACAGTCGTTGTCAACTATCATTTTGTCAGGTGACTTAAATTTGGAGTTTTTGTTCTTTTTACCCATGGAAAAAAAGGAGGAAGATTCGTCTGCAGACTACTCCACCCACCACCGAGCCCTACAAGGGAGAACTGGAGGTCCGCAAGCCAAGAAAACGACGCTGGACACAGTTCTGGAGCTTATACGTTGCAGATATAGTCCGTTGGCTGTGATCACACGCACTCGGCGGACACTTCGGCCTCCGGGTACCGTCATGCCAACGCCTTTGGCATGATCCCACAGCCCCCGGGCTCACCCTGCCGTGCCATACGACAAAAAAGCCGCTAAAGCCCTGCACACAACTTGGTACATGACTTCTGACTAGAGGTGGGTTAGTCTCTAGCCTCCCGTTTACAGCGAAGCCGGGGTCGAAGAGGAGTGTTGGTACACAGGAGGCACTTATCCGGTCTCCTGCGACCTCAGCCGCCAGACATCCCATTTCCGCCTCACGGGTCTCCGCACGCGGCAAACATGCAGGTAGGTCTAGCACCCAAACCAGCTAAAAGGAAAAAAAGAAATCTAAAGAAGACAAATCCTGGCAGGGAACCTAAACGGAATCTCAGCAACCTACGAACTGAGCGGTTAATATAAATCAGTTAGTGGTGGAGGGTAACAAAACCACAAGACCGGGGTGTTAGTACATAACGTGGTAGCGATTAGGTAGAGAATACAACACGGGCAACTAGCCAGTGGAGAAAATAAATACAAACAAAAAAAAGCGAGACACAAGACCAGCTCGGGATCGTGGGGCCGCGACACCCCAACAGCTGGATGAACAGCCGTCCCTGCAAACACCAACAGCACCAAAATAAGAAAAAACAAGCTGTGGCATGACATCAGATGTCGACCAGTCACAAGGTCAGCTCGGGCCGTGGGGGCGCCGCTCCCCAAATAACTGGCAAACCAGTTATCCCCGTGCGGGGCTGGAAAGTGCTATTCATCAAGCATGGTCTCAGATTACACAAACCACCTATCAACATCTCGTGGAGTCCATGCCACGAAGAATCGACGCAGTATTAAAGGCAAAAAGGTGGGCCAACGAAGTACTAAGGGGGTGGGGGGGGGGGGGTCATAATAAAGTGGCCACTCTGTGTATAACAGTACATTTAACTTTTTCTTAAAGTTATAATTAAAAGTTATTGTCAGTTTAAAAAAAAAAAAGGTCTCAAGTTCCAAAGCATTCTGTTGCTTCGAAATATCACGTTGAAAAAAAAATTCATTTGTGATAAGTCTTCCTACAGAAAAAATAAAATTATTACGAACGTATTCAAAAAAATAATCTCTAACAGGAAACAAAATGACTAAATCATTCGCATGAAGAAAAAAATTCAGCATCGCACAATTAGTTTTTATGTTAAACGTGCATACGCCTCCTAAGAGTTTCTAGCTGAGTGGTTAAGACATGCTGAGTGTTTTGACGGGTTTAGGGGCAGCGGATTGTCTAGTAATCAACGTTCGTGACTGCAACGGAGGAACCTCAAGTTCGATCCCGGGCGGGTACGAACTCCCGAATCACTATACATTATATTGACAAAAGTCACCGGACATCTAGAAAAGAAACACAACATAGCATTTATTGCCATACATTAGTACGGTGTCGGTCCACCTTTGGCCTTAATGCATGCACTGACCCTTCGAGACAGGCTTTCGACAAGGTTTTGGAACACAGCGATAGGTATGCGCTTCCATTCAGTACATAATGCTGCCGCTAGCTGTTGCTTAGTAGTAGGCCTTGGTTTCAAACTTCTTATGCGGCGCTCTAATTGATCCCATAGGTGCTTCATGGGATTAAGATCACGGCTCTGTGCTGTCCAGTCCACACGCGACACGGAATTATCGTCAAACCCCGTCGTAACAGTCCTTGCTTTATGGCTCGGTGCATTATCCTGCTGGTACCAACAAGGCTCGGTTCCATAGTATTGCCACAGAGCTGGTAGGGCATAACTGTCCAGAATATCGAGATGGACGTGCTGGTTAACAGGTGTGTCTACGATAAGGTTTTACCAAGGCCAGCGATTAACACAGAAAGTCATGGTGACTGTTTTCTGCGATGACAGGGGTGTCATTCTCTCTGATTTTCTGGAACGTGGCAGTACCGTGACCAGCGAGCGGTACATTGAGATACTCAAGAAGCTTAGAGAAGCAATAAGGAGGAAGAGACCGAACAAGAATCTGATAAGAATCCACATTCACCATGTCATTGCGAGACCACACACATATTTGGCAACAAATCAGGCGATCAGCAAATTAGGCTGGTCGGAGGTCCCCCATCCACCGCACAGCTCAGATCTGTCACCCTGCGAATTCCACCTGTTCAGTCCAATGAAGGGCAATCTCCGGGAACAAGATTTGATGACACAGACGAGGTGAAATTGGCTGTGAAGAAGTGGGTATAACAGTCCACACCTGAATTTTTTCAAAGAGGATTCGAGAGTTGGATTCAAATATGGCGCAAATGCATCGCTTGTGATGGAGACTATGTTGAGTAGTACCTTTGTATAGAGGAAGAGTTACTCTACCAACATGTGCAATTTGAATGACCTCTGTCAGTTAATAAAAAAGTTATGCCCACTTCTTCATTACTTTCGGTAGAACCCTCGTATTTATAAATAACATGTGCGGTAGTTGAAATCTTGGTTTACTCTTACGGAATTATTAACAAAATTGTTGAGTTCTTCTGTGTCTGATGTAAATGTGCTTCTTCATAAACTTTCACTGCTATTTTGCTGTTTCCGACACTTTTTGAGTTCGAAATTGTACAGAAAGATTCCTCTTACACAGCTATAGTTTGGATCCACGATTCACCTGTTAGGACGGTGACGTCGTTGAGTGACGTCATGCCAAAATCGTAATTTAGTGATGTCACCGATTCTTCGCTAGTGAGGAAGTTTAGCAAAGCAAATCTCGTATTCTATTAATCCTGAAATTATTATAATTTTAAATCGGCAAAGCGGCCAGAACAGGCAAACACACTGTTCAGGTTATTCAAATACTTTTGTTAGGAACGGCTGTTCATTTATTTATTTATTTTTACAAAAAATATGTGCAATGAATGGTAGCAATCCGATTTGTCTGCTATTGTGACATTAGAGGACTGATTTTTTGACGTAGATACCTACAGCGAAAGATGGTGATGTAACTAGTAATACGCGATTTATTAAGCCCACTACAGTGTCGTAACAAGATTGGAAGTGTGTGTGTGTGGGGGGGGGGGGTTACGACCATTAGGCGCATCTAAAGCTATAAACTGCTTTCTGTGCCTAATAAAAGGACTGGACACTGGTTCGAAGAGAACCAGATGGCGAGCTGAGGAAGTGTTTGTAACAGGGTATGGAATGGCGTTACTTTTTGCTTCATTCACGCTTATAAAAAATTGAATCAAAAGGATATATGCGAATTCGCTTTTAGAGGGCAGGGAAATTTGGTCATCAACAGTTTGTAAGGAACCTTGACACAAAAGCACGCCCGCCGATAGTTAGACGGGACACCCTCCATCGTCAAAACGGATATAATTAGAAAAGAATTCCACCTTTAAGTAACGGAACATTGGCCCCTTATATCCTCTCAGTTCGCGCATGTAGTTAACGAATCACTTGAAATAAAAATTGATATAACTAGAGGCCCCAGGTTCAAAACCGATTTTTTGGTTATACCAAGAACTGTATTTTCAAAAGTTTGCTTAAAAGAAGACCGATAAAAACATTAGTTTGTCTCTCACAAACCTGTTTGGTGGTGTTTAGATAAGCCTCCCAAACTAACAATATTTGTGTGAACCAAACAACCATTAGTTCGGACGGACATCAGCCCACTCCAACAATTATGACGCTTCGATCAAAGAAATGTTAAAAAAACAAAACAAAAAAACTACAAGAAATATTTCAAGGTTCGTACTCTTCCAAGCAAAATAAATTCAAGTACTTTTCAAGGACTTTTTAAACCCGAATTATCATATGTGGATACTGATGGTCAGTCAGTTGATAGGTATTTTAGTAAATTCAGACCATTAACCTTAGCAGGGGCAGGCAGACTTTCAATGACCTGCCTGCTATCCCTTGCCCCCAGTTGGTTTATTTTATTACCTTTGAATTGCCCCTCTGTTTTGGTGTTTTTCGAAATCATTTTATTTTGTGTAATATTTTGAAAGGGTACATTATTTTCGTATTCATCTGCTGGCATGATACTTATTGTTTGTTTTAACTTTTTATTTTTGATGCATGTTTTTGATGTTTTGAAGCATTTCTTGATGTAGCCAGGAGACAAAGGTTATACACATGAAGCACAAACAATTCCTGGAAATTTCACCCTCCGGCAAGAACACATCCCTAACCCCAGTGAACAGAAGCCCATCACAATTTGCGAATACATCATTCCACTTATTTTACTCACATGGCTGATGCTTTACTCTGTAGTGATATCATAGCCAAGGCACCAGCTGTCCACACACTCCCCTAGGTTGAACGCAAGTTCTGCGCTATTTTATCAGCTTGGTGTTTTTATCAGAACTACACAGAAATCTCCTATATGTCTTTTTAGCAGAAACAATTATTTAACACATGCTCTTTCATATCATTACTTAAAAAACAAAACCAAAAAAAAAAAAAAAAAAAAAAGAAAAAAAAATCAAGTGCTATTAACAGAGCCTTAAACTTTTTCAAGTACTTTCAAGGACTTGAAAATGAACTTTTTTATTCAAGGAGTGTACGAACCATGACGCTGGAAATGTTATTGGGTATCGAACTGTGAAACTGTTATTAAATGATCCACATGTACTGTGAAACTTCGTTGTAACCGTCGGGGGGGGGGGGGTCGAGTACGGTACAATGAGTTGAAAACCAGCAACCGAAAAAACTCATGTCAAGAGACTGGTATGGATAACAGAAATTAAGAATTTTCAGAATGAATAATTATGATCACATGACCAATCTACATGGAAGGTGAAATGGTGCTATAACAAACAAACCAACAATAATAATAATAAAAACAAAGAAAAACATGACAGAAGACAACGAGAATACTGCCACCGGAACAGTGTGGACGGCTAGATGAAATGTGAAATGATATAAACTCACAAACTGAGCGACGGAAAAACAGAACAGAGGAAATCGAGAAACCTAAAAAACAAAGGATATCATCTTTCAGTAGTATAATTATGAAAGTAGATGGACGTTATATGAGAAAAAAAAAAAAAAAGATAATGGTGATAATATTATAGAAAACATATTTCCAGAATAGTAATAACATAAAAAAATAGATGCATCAGCTTCACATTAGCATTTTCACTTTTTCCTATTTATTAAAATAGATATACATATGAATATATCGGAATGAATAACATTTTGAAGTGCATTATCCCAAAGGAAAGATGATGCAGCGGTAATGAAAAACGAAGTGCCTTCCATAACAGTACGTCTTGAATAATAAACGAGCTTCACATTTGTTGCAATTCCGCATTGTCGTTCATTAAAATATGTACATACATAAATAAATATTGAATAAAATTTAGATGTGAACTAACTTATGGAATGCACGAAATCGAGCGCATGTGAGGGGAAAAAAAAAAGAAAAGATTTTTCAGGAATAATATAACACGTAAATTTATCAACTTCACTTTATTACCATTCCAAATTTCCCTTTTCCGTTCATTAAAATAAATATGCATACATATGAATATGTCGGATCCAATTTAAAAGGGTCCCCTCATGCGGTATTTTCAAAGATACATGCTTTTCGCACATGACGCATGCTTTTAGTCTTTGCAATGGAACTTAGCTTAGCCCGAGACATTTCATCACAAATGAGTCTTTTTAATTATTTCAGTTATTTGTAAGGGAAATTTTTAGTAGTTTAAAGTCTTACTGTTATTCGTTTTGAGACTGTGAAAATGGCGCAAAGAGCTGCGTGGTTCTCTACAATGGATGTGTCATGTTTGAAACAGAAACGTCGCTGCTAGACTTCGAAATCAGGCGGGGGGGGGATTTGCTGGACGACGGGTGAGCAAGTTTGATAGCAAAATTATTTACGAAACACTAAAAGAAAGAGTTTATAATGCTTTTTACTACAGGCTGATAAGGTACTTCGCAATCCCTCCCTACCCCTCCTGGATACATACTCATTAATTTTGGAACAGCCTTGAAGTTTTTGCACATTTTGGAATACAAAAGAATCTAAAGTTTGGAGTCACTTTTTGGCCAATGTTCCGTCCATCCATTTTTAATAAAATTAGTAAAACCTAAAGAGTTACATACCCGTATAATAAACATGACACATTACCACCAGCACCAGTAACACGCCGTAGTTAAAAGAAAATTCCATAATTTCATGCCATGGAGAAAAGTCTTAAAAAGCAAATGTTTCAGTGGATTTGGGTTGAGGGAAAAATAAGGGCACGCAGACAATACCTGTCCCCTCCTTAACTTCTTTCCCTCAGCCTTGTCTTGCATTCATCTTTTCCAATGCAGTCGTCAGCCACGTCTTGCTACCTCACTGCCCTAGGGCAAGCTTAAGGGCTCTGATGCAACTTTAGACTCCACTTTACGTGCTGTAATCCTCTACCTAGTTGCACAAACAGAGAGCGGAGTGATTAGTAATGACCTCCCTCAGTGAAGTCCTATTCACCCTCCTCATTCGCTCCTGGCCATACTAACATGAAAAAAGGCTTAAACTAAGGATCTGGAAGAGTGGAGAACAATTGAATTGGATGCTATTTTAATAATCTTTCTACGGAGAAGAAAAAACGCTCCTCGTAGGGGAAAATCCGTATGGTCACACGACGAAAAACACGAGAGTCATTATTACTTGGCAAAGCCCAGATTATATTTTAAAGTTAAAAATTATAAAACATGGCACATGAACTGCATGAGCGGCAGGGAGGGCAAGAACATTTTCAAGATGGGCTAGCACCCCCTTGGCGACGTCTCTGGCCTGAGGTACCTTATCGGGGAGCCATTTGGGGGTAGGGGTGGAGGTTAACACTCCTCTCAAAAACACTTGCACTCCAAGTCAGGTTAAGAGTACGGGCCGCGGATGGCCCAGTGGTCAACGTTCGTGACTGCCACGGAGAAACCTCAGGTTCGATCCCAGGCACAGACAGGTACGAACGCTCTAACCACAAAATATCCGCCGCGTGTTGGATGGGCACGTTAAGCCGTCAGAACCCGGGTACTGCCCCCCCCCCCCCGTAATAAATAAGGGCGTCTTCCTGCGCCTTTCTACCTCGCTTCAGAGTGACTTTCCTACCGAGCACTCTAGCTCAAATCTCCTAGCTTTCTATTTCTAAGGGTTGTTTAAGATCAGGGGTAGGACACTCCCTTCCTAAAATCTTCTACATATTATCTATGATCTAATTCAAGAGTACACTACTGTGTAAAATAGGATAGCCCGCTTATATCGTCTCCGCTTATATCGTCTCTGGGAAACCCAACAGTGGTATCAATCCGCGTCACACCGCCCTCCTGTTGGGCTCTTGGTGTCACAAATCCCTAACGCACTGACCTCTCACCCATTTGTATTCGAACTGAGAAGAAATGCACCCCCTGTGGCCGCTTAAGTACACCTCCCTCACATTTGCCCGATTGTCAATTTATTGCCTCTTAGTTGGTAATATAGGGAGAAATCTATTCCTTCCACCTAGCATCCTCCCCCTGAAAGTTACATTCCCCAGCCGGCAATCAGCGGTCGAAAGTGCGAGGCTCTAGACGGAGTAACTTCTAATGTCAAATCTATTTTTAAAACGCTTTGCCATTTTGAAAAGCAATGTCTTAAATGACAATGTTGCTTGACAAACTACTGCACAAACGTAAATGATTCTGAAAAATCATTCTGTCGCTGTTCGCTCTGAACGCTAGGGACTACTTTTCGTAGCACAAAACTATTAGGATTCGCCCGTCCCTAATTTACGACATTGGTTCCAGGCCATACCTTTTCAGCCACGTCGAGCTGTGGTCCCCGGGAAGGAAAACTTCATGACACTATTTTTGTTACGTCACACTATTTGTCCAAACCACACAGATTCCTTAAAATTTGTTTTTTCAAAGTAAACAGCGGTAACTGTACAATGTTTTACTCGTTGCGTACCCTTTATTTAGAACGAAAAAACATTGTGTTTATAAAATTAACCTTTCTTTTCACTTGTAATCTCTTTTAATTCAAATTAAAGGATAGTCGATCAAGATTAAAACATTTTAAAGTAACATCGATAAATTTCGAAACAAAAAAAGATTTATATAGATAACAAGTAAAAATGTCTGAAAACGAATAAAGGACTCTGCTTTGGCGGCAAAGATTTCTTTCTTTACACTAGCAAAACAAAATTTTCTAAACTGGAAATTTCGTGCTATACTCCGAGTCAACCTAAGAGTGTACCATTATGAAGGGTACGAAACAGCTTCCTCCGCCACGAAAAATAGTCCCTATCGTTTAGAGCGAAACGCGTCAGAATTATTGCTTAGAATCCATTTCTGTTTGCTCAACAGTTTATCAGACAACTGTTATCTAAAAAAAAAAAAAAAACTAATAACACTCCCGAGTCCCCACTCCACACCCAGACCCAGTTGCCGAACAATTAGAACTATTTTTTTTAACAACTAGAAGGTGTAAGAAAATTATCATGTGCTAAATCATTTGAAATCACATTACACACACATATATACACTGAGTGGCCACTTTATTATGACCACCCCCTCAGTACTTCGTTGGGCCACCTTTCGCCTTTAATACTGCGTCGATTCTTCGTGGCACGAACTCCACGAGATGTTGATAGGTGGTTTGTGGAATCTGAGACCATGCTTGATGAATAGCACTTTCCCGGAGTGTGAGATTGCAGGGTTGTGGATTCAGCTGTCTAATGGCTCGTTCAACTTCATCCCACAAATTCTCAATGGTGTTCAGATCTGGAGATTGTGGGGGCCACCTAAGCAAAGTAAACTCACCGGCATGTTCCTGAAACCAATCTTGTACAATACGGACACTATGGCAGGACGCATTATCTTGTTGAAAGTAGCCATCGCCATTGGGATAAACCATCCACATGACAGGATGCACTTGGTCCGCAACGATGTTTAGATATGATGTGTTAGTCAGACGTTGATCAACACGAATTAAAGGGCCCAAAGCATGCCAGGAAAACATTCCCCAAACCATAACGTTACCTCCACCAGCTTGAAGGGTTGTAGCAATGCATTTGGGATCCATGCTTTCGTGCTGTTTCCGCCAAATTCTCACTCGACCATCGGCATGGTGCAACTGAAAACGTGATTCATCGGACCACATAATTTGTTTCCAATTATCGACTGTCCAATCCTAGTGCTCCTGTGCGAACTGGAGACGTTTTCTCTTGCTAACTGCAGACAGCAAAGGTGTTCGAACAGGCCTTCGGATGCCATGTCCCATCCGGTGCAGTGTACGGTGAACAGTGCGTGCAGTGATGATTTGAGGGGATCCTTGATTAAGATGGTCTGTAATTTGCTGCACTGTTGTTAAACGCTTTAACAACAGCTGCTCTGGAACATTTCACGAATACGGCGATTTCTCCATGGCTCCGAGCTCCTACAATCATCCCACGTTGAAAGTCCGTCAAATCGCATTTTTTACCCATCTTGTCACCCAAAAATCACTTTTACTACTGTCGCAAGCACTAAGCTTTACCTTTTTATACTAGCCTTGCTCTCTGGTGGCAACAGCGTGCAGCCATAGCTCATTTGCTTAAAACTGTCAGATGGTCATAATAAAGTGGCCACTCAGTGTATATACACTATATAGACAAAAGTCACCGGTCTCGTAGAAGAGAAGCACAACATAGCATTTATTGAAATACATTAGTACGGTGTCGGTCCATCTTTGGCCTTAATGCATGATCTGACCCTTCCACACGTGCTTTGGACAAGGTTTTGGAACACAGAGATAGGTATACGCTTCCATTCAGTACATAATGCTGCCGCTAACTGTTGCTTAGTAGTAGGCCTTGGTTCCAAACTTCTTATGCGGCGCTCTAATTCATCCCATAGGTGCTTTATGGGATTAAGATCAGGGCTCTGTGCTGGCCAGTCCACTCACGATACGGAATTATCGTCAAACCACGCCGTAACAGTCCTCCCTTTATGGCTCGGTGCATTATCCTGCTGGTACCAACAAGGCTCGGTTTCATAGTATTGCCACAGAGTTGGTAGGGCATAATTGTACAGAATATCGAGGTGGACGTGCTGGTTAACAGGTTGGTCCACGATAACCAATGGGCCGGGACCATACCACGAAAAACACCCCAACACGGGTACACTGCCAGCTCCAAACTTGACCGTAGGAATAGTACACAGTGGTAAATAGCGTTAACCCGGCTGCCGCCATACCCACACACGGCCATCAGACTGATGGATTATCTGGATTCATCAGTCCATAGAACTCGTTTCCATTGATCTACGGTCCATGATAAATGTTCTTTACACCATGCTACACGACGAGTTGCATTCCGAGTGGAGATGAAAGGCTTGTGAGCAGCCGCACGACCACGGTAACTAATAGAATGAAGTTCTCTGCGAATGGGATGTGTACATACCGAGGTTCCAGCATTTTTATTCACCTGTACACTGAGGTCTTGTGCAATACTCCGTCGATTAGCTGTAACGACTCTCCTGAGGCTTCGACGTCCTCTATGAGGGATTTTCTTTGGTCTGCCGATACGTTTTGCTGCTTCAGGAATGCCATGTGTCTTCCACTTATTCAGTACATCTAAAACAGTTGACTTAGGTATGTTTAAACGTCTCTCGGTTTCTCTTATGGACAACCCACTATTATAGCACCCAACGATCTTTCGTTTCTCAAATTCAGTTCTCTCCCGCCGCGTCATTTTCACTCAACCTTACAGTGCGATATGATCGCGGTCAGCTGCAAGTTTGTTTTTATACCGTTTGCAGCTGTACCACGCATCTTAACAACGCAGCGGATCCGTTGATTTTCTTTTGAAGGGGTGGCCTGTGACTTTTGTCAATATAGTGTATATATACAGTATATAAGCAAAGAGGGCGTTAATGATGCCATATAAATTATCTTTCTCTCAATGCCCAAGCCAGCCCTGCTCTCTATATACAACTGGACAGAAATTGAAATTGTCGAATTTTTTGAGGCCCGTTTTAGTACTTCTCACTATAACTGGACAGAAATTGTACGAGGTCGGTTTGGTTCTCGCAAAAGAAAGATACACAATTCGAAGGATTCTCAACTTTAATTACAGTTACTAAAACTACTGCTTAGCTAGTAGTTCTAGCGCTTCACAGAGCTTTCACATAATTAAGAACTCAGATAATAGCCGATTTTCAGAAAATATCTCCGAAGTATATCTGTGGCTGTGCACAGAGCACAAATATTAGGACTAAACTTAATTTAGTGCTACTCCTAATATAGCAATCAGAGAACCAGAAATACACCATAATGTCTTATCAAGAAGAGTGCCCACCTTCGTTGAGAGGTTTTAATTAAGTTGTGAAAAGCAAAGAGGACGTTATTGATGCCATTTGGTTATCAAAAATATAACAGAAAGAAAAAGGCTGTGCGCATTTGAAAAAAAAACACTCTCTATACATTTAAAGGTTTGGCTGAAAGAAACCTCTCTGCTTAGTAAAGTACCACAAAATTAACAAGAGCATTTAAATAATGGTGTTCACGCAAATATGTAATTTTAGAGAATCCCATCAGTCTACAGCTCTGTAAAACAGTTAAATGTCTTTTGTATGTTCTGTTAGACGAAAAGGCATTGGAACTCATAACTGCATCTCGTGTTTTGCATTCACAGGAAATGCATAATGACAAACGGAAAGGTGTTTCAGCGTCTTTCTCTTTTTTTATTTCTCTTCTTAACAATAAAAGCTCCAGCTCCTATCTCAGCTTTAAAAAAAAAAAGAAAGAAAAAAAAATGAAGCAATATTCTGCAGCGGATGTCGTTAATCGAAGGCACGCGGCTACTGTTTTCGTGCGCATTTTTTCCTGTCTTTTTTTTTTGTTTTAATTTTTATATATGTAAGGCATGAGAGCCACAATAACAACAGAACAAAGAACTTTCTACCTTAACGAGAAGTAAACGAACATATTGAAGCATTAGAAATAAAAAGCCTGCTACTAAAATACACTATCTACCAACAAGTAATTGGACACCCCTGCAATCGACGATATCTGCGGTCCTGATACCGTCCTGGCCGCCGCCGTTAAATATCGTGTGGGAAACAACAACGTGACCCGTCGCATGCAAGATGCCACGCAGTTCGGAGCTCTCTGATTTCGAGAAAGGTGTAATCGTCTTGTATCACAGAAATGGCCGATCCATACGTAACATATCCAGCGAGTTGAAGTACCCAAAATCGTCAGTGGCCTACGTGATTGGCAAGTGGAAGATGAGAGGTGACTGTCAGAATGTGCCACTACGCGGCAGACCCACAAAACTGGGAGTTAGAGACCGACGGGTGCTGGCCAGAGAAATTCGGAAGAACCGCACCAAATCGATGAGCCACATTCGCGAGGAGTTTCAACAGGCATCCGGGAGTGTTCTTTCGATGAATACCATCCGTAAGGAAGCCCATTTTCTCGGTTATCATGGACGTGCTGCCGCCCACAAGCCTTTGATCACCAAGTCCAATAGCGCTGCTCGGCTAACGCGGTGCAAAGAACGTCGACAGTGGACCGTTGAACAGTGGAAACAGGTTCTCTGGAGCGACGAATCAAGGTTCACCCTCTACCGTTCGGATGGCAGGGTCTGGGTTTGGCGTCTGCTTGGAGAACGCCTCCTGCCGGAATGTATTGTGCCAACTGTGAAGTTCGGCGGCGGTGGAATTATGCTATGGGGGTGTTTCTCCTGTTATGGAACGGGACCCTTGGTCGCAATTCCTGGTAGACTCAACACCAAGACCTACTGCACCATTTTGGATGACCATGCGCTTCCTACGTTGTGGCAGTTTTACGGGGTGGACCCATGTTACTTTCAGGATGACAATGCCACCTGTCATGTTGCGAGATCCACCATGGCTTGGTATGGTGACAATGGGGTTAATCGAATGGACTGGCCTGCGTAGAGCCCGGACCTTAACCCTATCGAGCACCTCTGAGACGAGTTGGAGCGTCGACTTAAGGGGTGCCCCCACCGTCCGAAATCGGTAAAAGAACTGACCTATCTTCTCCAAGCCGAGTGGAAGAAAATACCGCTAGCCGTCGTACAACGCCTGGTTGAGAGTATGCCCCGGAGGGTCGCAGCTGTAATCGCCGCTTGTGGAGGCTCCATCAACTATTGAAGGTGAATAAACTCCGTTTTCCTTATCTATCACAGGTGTCCAATTACTTGTTGGTAGATAGTGTATAAACGCAATGTAAACAATCAAGGCCTGTACCGTGCTCCGGGCTCAAAATTCCTGACACTTTTGTCGAACTATAGTCTTTTTAATTTTGTGTTGCAAGCTGCTTTTAAAATGATGCCTGCCTACGGGTGCCCCATAAAGTAACTACACACAGATGGCACACTCGGAGTTTTTGATGAAAATTTATCGTCACATGTCGGCTCCAGCGCACCATCGGCATGCAACAGCATTATACATAGTTGCAGGGCCGGATTAAGGCTTTAGTGGGCCCTAGGCTAATACATCTGATTGGGCAACCTGAAAGAACTTATGACAGGGAGTCATTATGACGTCTGTTAAAACAGGAAACTGTAGCAATATGCTTGTAATGACTAATACGTAGTGCATTATTCAAACTAATAAAATATCTGCTTAGGATTCATAAAAACTCACTGTATTTTCCGTTATCATAAGAACATGGGCTAAGCTTAATTCTTCTCGATTTTGTCTTGGATTTTCTAATGATTCAGCATTGTATACATTTCTTAGTCCATCTTTTTTGTTATGCAATGTGAAGCCATATGGGAATTCGACCATTAACGGTTCCAAGTGCAAATTGGGAGGTGTGGGTGGATGATAGTGAAAATGCTGAAGCTGTCTTGCAGACCTCGCTGTACGCAGCGGCATGAAACATTTACCGCTGGTGAGTCACTGCGTTGAAATCTGTTCGCCTTCTTGCTTATGTCTCTGACCAAGTGGATATCATATGGGACAAAAGTAAAACAATTTTATAAACCTCTGTTATTTTGCACAGGCATGCCTCTTGGGCCCTTAGTAATGGTGGGCCTCAAGGCAATAGCCCCTGTTGACCCACTCTTAATCCGGCCCTGCGTGGTTGTCAGCAACAAGGCAAATCATGCAAGCAGGCGTGATCTGCAATTGTCCTTGATTCGCAGTTCTGCGCTGGTTTATGATTTTATCAGCCGGAGCGAATTTTCATTACTATTTGTTTGACGTTAATAACTTTTATTGTTTTAATTTTAGTACTTTCAAGTCAGATTACTTTTATAGTAAGATACGACATTTACCGTGGACTTTCGTTCCTAGCTCATTAAAATCAATGAACTTTACAGATTAATAGGTTCATAAAAGTAATGTTTCTAATACAATTAAGCCTCATTCGCTCGAGACGGTCTCGCGTTCCAGTTCCACATGACGCATATTGTAAAATACGAACTTCCACGCACCAAAGTGCCGAATGATACATTGACACTTAATGACTTGAGCGTGTGGTGAGTGATGTAGGGGAAGTAGCGTGAGAGATATTGAAGGAGTAGGACATGCCGAGCTTTGGCTAAGACTACAAGTTCAGTTTGCACCGCGGAGTGTATTCCAGTTTATGTTTTTGTGTGAAATAGAAATGTAATAAATGTTTTGTGTTGTGATCGAGTGTCTGTGACGTTACAATATGGTTTGCCTGATGACGCCGATTTTGTCCATTCCCTGGAACCACTAGCCCTAAATTTGGGACGAGCAACTGCTGATATCCCTTAGAGTTGCTCATGATGGTCGAAAAAAAATTGTATATTCGTTAATATTCGTTTACAGAAAGAAAAAAATTCCCTACCAAGGGCAAATACCGCTGTTTTACTAGCGCAGCCAGAAAGTCGATCGAAATTGTACGCAAAAATCTCGAGATCCGGCACCAACGCTGGCAGGGAAGTTGCGTATTTTTCGTAAGTACCGGGTGGTTACAAAATAAGTATCCATATTTTCGGGTCTCCAGAAACTTGCTAGATAGCTTATTGAAGACATGGAGAAACGATTCAGCAGGGGAAAAATAGCTCAAGATCCTGTCGCTGGGTGAACAATGGCGCTGTAGACGCAAGAAAAGGACAAACACATGTGTGAATTTACTCATTATTGACAGCACAAACGTTTCAGGATAAAATCTGCTCAACATGTTGGCCATCGCAACAGAATGATTACCTGTTATTCACAGCAGAAGCATTACTGCTGAAGTCCAAAAAATTGCATGCTGTTGTTCACATGGAAAGTTCCGTATGCAAAAGTCCAGTTACAAGTTTGGAATGGTGCGTGTGGCAGGATAAAAACGGCAATGATCAGGCTGCCGGTAATTATTATGGCTCTAGCAAAAAAGGACCGCGCACTACTGGTAAAACTTTATTATAAAAATCAGAGTAATGCCAATTGTGCACTGCGCAAATATCGACGAATTAAGGAGAGGACCCCCTTACACCCGCGGCATTGAGGAGGGTGATATGGAATTTCGAAGACGCTGGAGAATTCGATATAGCGTCGGGAAGAGAACGTCCTCCAGTTTCCAAAACTGCAGTGGATGATTTGCATTTGCCAGTGACAACATGGTAAGCCGGAACACACTCTCACGTGGCAGTCCCGGAGGCAGTGCGCAGTCAAACATTCGACAATGAACTCATAATTTCTCGAGGGTTTCCGCAGTCCTGGACAGCCCACTCACCGGATCTCACACTTTATGGTTTCTGGCTTTGAGGAAACCTGAAAGACAGAGTTTATCGGGGGTCGGGGGTCGGGGGTCGGGGGGGATATGCTTTCTCAGATCTGAAAACGAATATCAGACGTGAAGTGGCCAACACCGACAGCGTCAAGCTGCGAGGAGCCGGGTCACTCTTCGTTTGCAGTATGTTGTTTTTTTGTGATGTTTTAGCACATTGAGCAGATTCTGTCTTCAAACGTTTGTGCTGTCAATAAACAGTAAATTCACGCACTTGTCCCTTCTTGCGTCAGCAGCGCCACTAATCCCCAAGCGGCGCATTTCTGAACTACAATTTTCCCCCAGCTAAATCGTTTACCCATGCTCCCGGTAAGCTCCCTACCAAATTTCCTCGTGATAACTTCTTTTCTCGCTTTTCTGGAAAAAGGAGAATAGGAATACTTAATTTATTTATAATCCGCGGTATGTCACACTCAGCTTCGCTCCAAGGTCAGTGATGCTGCCGGGTTCTATGCGCCCAGTTTCAGTGACCCCCTGAGCGAGTTTCTTCTCTATATATAAAGTTTACGGTTATTCTGTATGATCGATGAATCGGGAACTTGGACGACACTCCTCCCCAAAAATTTGACTAAACCATGAAGGCACGCGTCCAAACCAAATAAATAAAACGAAAGAAGGCACAATCGAAATAAAGCCCGCCTGGCCATTAATGTAATTTTGAATGCACAGCCAAAAAATAAATAAATAAACAAATAAAAATAAAAAATGATATTTTATTATGAATGCAATAATTTTCATCTCTGGTTCTACATACACGTCAGTCTGAAAAATAGCCGTTATTCGGAACTATTACGTAAAGCATTACTTTGATTAGCTTTGTCTCACTTGTGGTCATTCACTTCACTGGCGGTAACTCTAAAATGAAAATCGTTCAGGCATGAAATAATGACGATCTCCCAAGACGTACTTTTCCGGTTGAGATGAGCACATCACAAAATGTTTACAAGCGAGATGAACTCTCAAGGTCATATTTTTTCTCCTGATCATCATGCATACTTTCTACGACGAGAAAAGATGCAAGAAAAAAGATGTAAAAAAATTCTAAAATTTACGAGCCATTCATTCTCCGTGATTCCTCTCGTAAATTAACGAAGCATATACAAACTTTTCCGTGAAATAAGGGGAAAAAACCTGAATTTCACGAACTTTTGGTACGCCAAGGAAATTCCGAATTTTTAGAAACCTTTCCGCATTTCCTTTCTTGTGTAACAGAAAATTCTGAATTTTCAGAAACTCTTCCGCAATTCCTTTCGTATATTAACGGAAAATTATGTTCTCAATTTTTCGTATCCATATGACGGAAAAATTCGGGTAATAGCAACGATTCGAGGGACTATTTGAGGTTTGATTAACTATTAAAATGATTGTATGATATCTATGTATCAGTGCGCAGACCAGTTAAGACAAACGCTATTATAGCTATCAAGAGTAAAAATTTCATAACTTAGAAGTTTCGTGTAATAATACTGTAAAGCAATACATTTGACCTTTTGACCTTTCCTTATGAAAAGTCATTGTCAGTTTAATAAAAAGATCGCGAGTTCCGAAGTATTCTGTTACTTCAAAAAAATACTTAATTTGTAATAAGTCTTCCTACAGAAAAAAAGAAAAAAGAAAGTCACACACGTATTCAGAAAAAATACGCTCTAACAGAAAATAAAATGACTAATTCACCCACACTAATAACAACAACAAAAAAAAAAAAAAAATCATTGAGTTGAGCAATTAGAGTTGCACCTTACGCGTGAAGAAGCTTAATGGGAATATCTGGCTCAGCGGTATGACAAGCGCTTCCAATTCAGAAGATCGTTCGTTCAAACCCTATCACGAACGGTAAAAGAAGGGCTCGTTAGCGTAGTACGCCGGGAAAGAAATTAGCCCAAGAGATCAGAAATGAAGACTGCGAGATTTCAGTAAATATACGGAAAAACCTAAAACAGATTTTTCTGAAATAAACGGCATTATAATGACTGCGTAAATCCTGAAGTTAGAAAAAAACGGAAATTCCGTTAAAAGACGCACCAACCTTGCCACACGTTATTTTCAGAAATTTTCCTTGAATTCACACTACTTATTTTTACAATGCAGCAAAGAATTTTATTTCTTAATTTATGATTTGAGTCCACTGAAAATCATCTGTATTTTCCTTGCGGGGTGTTTATCCACGTCTGGGTCTTTGTAGGATAAAAATTTTATCATTTTGAAGCTTCCTTACTTGAAAATGAACACAAGTTACAAGCGAGTTGCGGAGGCCGCAGACGGACATGACCCACTAAATTCCATGCAAATAACATTTTCCTTCACATTTGTCGCACTCAAGAGATACTTTCTTTTAACACTTAAAATCACATTCTGAAGAAAAATCACGTATACCATAACTAAATGGGTCATAACTAATTTCAGGGTCCATAAATGAATTTATTTTTACATTTTCATTGTACAGGACAAGCTAGATAAGATTTTCTTGTTTTTTCTTAAACAACAGACCGAGAAGAAAGATGCTATCGTTACACCTGCTCTCAATTAACGTTGTGACTGCTTACCCAGCTGACTGGCCTCCAATGCACTGAGACTCCCATTGTTGAGGAAGCGCCCCAGTGCCCAATTGTTTTGAGTTGTGCGAGAATAAGGATCTTCCATCGGTTTCTGAAATCGAGAGCTCATTAAGCTGTCAGTAATTGATCTCCTCCACTTAAACATTACTCTTTGGCATTTTTGTCGGTATGGCTTTTTCAGTATTCCTTGACTTTGGATTTTTATGCGATTTACATAATTTTATATATGGTGATACGATTTATATAATGCTACATATCTTTTAATACACTAAGACGCACGACGTATATGTGATTAAAAGCTGTCACGATTTATAAAATCATGGAAAGAATGCAAAATTAATTGTTTGGGATAATCGGGCTGTAAATCATTTCCCCCGGGGGCCCGCAGTTTTCCTGCTACGCCCCCAATAACAAGAATACTTCTCAACTGGATTCTCTGTAGCATGTCCTTACCAAATTAAGTCAGTGTAACCTACCGTTACGTTGAGCTGCGCTGCCTATTTATGGTTTTCTGACGTATAAAGAAAACACTAGCCAACTTTAAGACTGCGTGCAGTTCCCTATCCTAATTTAGGGATACCTAATCTAGAAAAGGCAGAAAAACCGGAAATACTAAATATAGTGATGAAACCTACCAACGAGGTGTTAACAATGTGTAGTATAGCGAAGTAAATTTCTCAGTCATATTTGGTCCACGCCGGGAATCGAACCCGAGTCCACTTATTCCGGAACAAGTCGCTCTACCAACTGAACTACGCAGACGTTCGTTCTCGCTGCTACCTGCCTTTATGTCGTGTGCATCCTGCGGGGCAGGCACGTCACATCCCCCCGAAAGAGGGCCGGGGGCGTGACCCACGGGACAGCCTTGACCATGAATCGTTGCAGGCAGCCATCCGCTGTAGAACGTGCACTTGAGAACTCCCAGTCAATCTGGTGTGTGGAATGCAACATCACACACATTTATTTTTCGAAGTGCTGAAGAAGGGATTCTCTTATTTTTCGTATCTCGCGGTGTGGAAAGAACATCACACCATTGCGAAATCTTGAACGGCAGGGTTATCCGGAAAGTTCGGGCGCCATCATAACGAAGCAAATTTTTCCGTCATTTTTGGTCCACACCGGAAATCGAACCCGAGTCCACTTATTCCGGAACAAGTCGCTTTACCAACTGAGCTATCCGGGCGTTCGTTCTCGCTGCTATCTGCCTTTATGTCGTGTGCGTCCTGCGGGGCAGGCACGTCACAGTAGCGAAGGGCCACTTTGTAAGGTACACACCCCTTTTCCATGAGGCAAACCACTAATTCCATGAGAAAATTATGAGTGCATACCCAGTCGTGTAAGGCTTATAAACAGACATTGGGGATTCTGCGGTTACTGTTGCGTTGGCCGAAGCTTCGACGGCTGCCCTGAACTACTGAATACTAGCCGTGCTGTGGAAGAGCACGTTACCAGGGGTATCGGACTCCCCGTTACAAACAAGGTCATCTATTTTTTCCCGTCTCATTCTGATCTTCTTCTGGGGACACCATGGCCCACGCACTTCTCTCCTCCATTTTCAGACAGGGAATATAGTGAAATCCTCAGAGGACTGGGAACCCCTTACTAGCTCGCAATAGCCCGAATAATGCCAATGTTAGTCACGGATTCAGAATTCTTATGGCTGTGTACCACTCACAGCAAGAATCGGCAAAGACGAAATATATATAAGTACGAGACTTTGAACCCTGGCGAAACAATCAGCTTCAAGGACAGGTTTTCAACTTTTTACGGATTGACGAATCAAGAAACTACACGTACTGTATATTGTAATACTTCGCGGAAACCCGCTCGTGGACAAAAGCTAAGTTCAAACATAAAAAGCGATACACCAACATAACGACCGCCTAGAATTTAAGGAAATTTGGTGGAGAGGTATATCAGAGCCCACGACAAAGAACAGTTGAAAAAAAAAAAAATCCGCGTGAACAATGCTTGCGGAGGCACATGCAAAACGCCAGGCACGAAACAGCATAGATTCGGCGCTTGTCATGCGGTACCTTCCTCCGACACTCCCACGACTGTCAGTTTGCAAAAGCTGCCGAAGAACATGCAGACGAACACGAGGAGTCATCGATGAGGTAAATGTTGGCATGATATTATAAGCTTTGGCTAAGGTAGCCAAAGCTTATAATGTCTTAGATGGTCATCTCCAGTACATGGCGACAAAACCGGGAATGTAAGTTTCTAACGACCAGTTCTGGACTGACCAAGGGTCACAGCATCCCAGGGTAGGACTGGTATCCGGTTTTAATAGCGAAAGGCATACGGTAATCACAGGTATACAACTTGCTGTCTTACTCGTATGTGCTCCAGACACGATAGTGCCACGTAGAACTGTGTTCAGAAGACTTCATGAGGGGAATGACCCCCCAACCCTTCCTCCATCTCCTCTCAAAGAAGAAATAGGACTTAAAACAGGCATCCATTACACCTAGGCAGAGTAGGCGCACGCACGTGTTCTGACGAATGACTTTCGTTTGAGTCGGACTACAAATTCCCGAAGTGTGCACATCTGGTGAGAACACTGAAAGCGCAACCGTCCCCGCAAAATCTGGGAAAGAGATCGTTATGGAGGAGGAGGTCTTCTACTGTAGGAACGTAATAAGGCTGGATGGCTATACACCATAGTTATTAGGTGAATGCATGCTCAGAGGTCTTCTAGTGGCTTTTAGTTTGGGAATCAATAATGCTCAGTGGCTGCACGCCATCATTATTAGGCGGCACCAATGAAATGTTTAGAGGCCTTTTATTTGGAGAGGTAATAATGCTAGGTGGCTGCACGAAAACATTATTCCGCTGCACCGTGCATGCACAGAGGTAAAAAGATGGGATCTTCAGACCTGCTAACGCTTCTTTGTAGACCCCGGGCTCATTCCTATGGACGATAATTAATACTCGTTCTCATTGGGATCGGATAGTCGATGATTACCTCAAGAGCGAAGACATCCAGAGACGGCAAATGGAAGAGCAGTCTCCGGATCTCAATCCTATTAAGCATGTCTGGGACACTCTGGAGGAGGAGACAAGTTGCTGATTTTCAACTCCCTCTCAGAAGGTTCCTAAAAATTTGCGATCTGCGCTAAAGAAGCAATGGCGCTTTTTGCCCATTCGACCTCATTCAGCATCTTGTCACCAGCATGCAAGATCGTCATGCAACATGCTTGGCGGACAGGGGTGATCATTACTCCCTCTTGATCGCCGGAACATCGCATTTCTATTACCATCAGTGAAGAATTGTTTTTGATGCGTCAAACATTAATCCTGGCCGGCCATTCCTCTGGGTTCCATATTTGCGTAGGATCTTTGTCATCATGACCAGCAGACGCACCTCTTCAACTGAATTTCGTTAACTCGTAATGTTGCGATGTCAACATTTACGAGTACACAAATTCAGCGTTCGAATGAGAAGCACACATAAACGTTCGCCAGTTCAGTATCGACTTTTTTTTCAAACGTTGTTTCAACGTTCACTGGGACGCAATATTGTATTTCCCGAAGGCAGGAATCCAGTGGAAAACGATACCAAACAAATCTACACAGTGCGTCAAAGAATTTTTAAGACTGGCGCTAGATTTCAACCTACGGTGGCGCCACCAGTGTAATCACGCATGTGTTATAAACCTTGACCATCTGCGTGCTTTCTGCCAAAAGTACTGCGCAGTTGTTAAAGTAACTCAAACGAAACGGCCGTTCATTAGAGAAGTAAAATTTTTTTCATGTTGAATTATTAAGATGGAACAAAGAGCTGTTATTAAATTTAACGCAAAACTTGGTAAAAGTGCCTCGGAAACGTACCAAATGATGAAACAAGTTTACGGTGAGTTTTGTTTAAGTAGATCAAATGTTTTCCTGAGGCACAAACGTTTTTGGACGGAAGAGATACGCTAGAAGATGATAAGCATACCGGAAGACCAAGTTCATCTAGGACACCTGAGATTATTGAAAAAGTGCGTGATTTCGCGGCAAACAATCGGTGTTCGTCACTAAGAAAGATGGAAGAGTCTTTAAACATCAACAAAGAAACGATTCGAACCATCGTGCATGAAGATTTGGGCAAAACAAAAGTCTGTGCTAAATTTGTTCCACACACGTTAACCAATGAACAAAAATCAAGGAGAAGTGCACATTGCAGAGACACCATTTCAGCCGCTGAAAATGATCCAAACTTCATAAAATCGATTGTTACAGGTGATGAAACATGGTGTTTTCAATATGATCCTAAAACAAAGCGACAAAGTGCGGAATGGAAGTCGAAAAACTCACCACAAGCCAAAAAATCAAGAAAAGTTCCATCAAAAATCCAAACAATGCCCATTACATTCTTCGATAGTAAGGGTATTATCCACAAAGAATTTGTTTCAAGTGGACAAACAATTACTGGTGAGTTTTATTTAAATGTTTTGAGGCGTTTGATGGGCAGAATTCGTCGCATTCGTCCAGAATATCGGGATGAAAACGGTTGGTGTTTTTTGCACGATAATGCACCCAGTCACACCTCACTTCCTGTTTGCAGATTTTTGGCGAAAAATAACGTCTGTGTGTTGAATCATCCACCGTATTCACCTGATTTAGCACCCTGCTACTTTTCTTTATTCCAAAAACTTAAAATGACGTTAAAAGGGTGTTATTTTGATGATATTTCGACCATACAAACAGCTTCGACGCGTGCTTTGGAGGCAATTCCGCAAAGTGAACTGGAACAGGCATTCGAATCATTATTAAATCGCTGTAACAAGTGTATTGAAGCCGGAGGGACTTATTTTGAATAACAAACCAAAAAAAATTATAATTTCTTGTTTCTATTTCATTTTACAGACCCAGTCTTAAAAATTCTTTGCCACACTGTGTATATTTCGGACGTAGCAGAGAGATATGTTCAATTAAAGTTCTGCAAAATAGTTCCCGTAACTCCGCCCCCCTTTTTCCACGGTGAAAATTGAGTATTTTGTTAGTGACTGTTTACAAGACGGTTAAAAACTTGTCGAAAATCGATGATATCGTGGCAGTTTACAAGGGTTTAACTAGTCAAAACTTACGAAAGTCAATTAAAAGATGTTTGAGGTGTTCGCGTTAGCATTGACAAACAAACTAGAGTGTGAGTCAGAGTATTTAATGATGAATAACTTTACGTGACTGCCGTTTCTTGCTATAATTAACACTCACCTTCACATTCAGCATTAATCCTTTTTTTACTTAGACCAACAAACGTGATCCCCCCCCCCCCCCATTATAATTCGTGATGCGGTCACTACGAACTGGTTGAACAATTTGGGGATGACGACATTACACCATTTTTTTAATAAAATAAAAAATGAAATACGGATAGTAGATATCGCACGTTCAAACTTCCATCTTGTAATTTCATAAACGACAAGTATTCGTTGAAGTTGTACTGGCACTATTTTAACAGCAGAGCTCGTCCTCTATTCTTTTTTAGTTATTTCAACTCATATGCATCATATAAGGTCATTTATGGCTAACGGAATGTTGTCCACCGCAACCGTAAATAGATCACAAATCACACAAAGAGTAATTGGCGCCATATTCTACAAACAATTAAAGCATAACGAGACGAACCATAAGTGCACTGTAAGTGGTGCAAATTCTCAGAAAATTCCTGAAAACAACGTGCAGCAAATTTAATTTCAAAACTAATTCCGGTTTTTTAACAGAAATGTCATTCGTTTTTATACAGGAATTTTTCGAGTTTCCAAAATCTTCGGTTGCGATTTTTTCAGTCTGTATACAGAAGAAATTTCCGCTATCCTTTTTTTTTTTTTTTTTAAAGCCGAAATGTCCTAGTCTCATTACATGACTATTCCTTATTTGTGAGGATATATTTATTTGTGATCTATCCCTTCGCCGGGGCTCGAGCCCGCAACAATTTGCACGCGAGTAAGGAGCACTGCTGACAGAGCTAGTAAGACACTTACCCCCTGATTACGCTTGAGGTAGAAACGAAGAGGACTGGAGTCATCCGATTAAATGGTTTTCACTATGAATGCGGGTTAATTAGTCATTTTATTTTTCGCCGGAGCTTATTTTTCCGAATAGGTTTTACTAAATTTTATTTTTTTTAAAGGAGGACGAATCACAACTTAGCCTTTTCTTTTCTTTTTTTCACCATGATTTTTCAAATCAACAGAATGTCCTGAAACTCGAGATGTTTTTTTTTTTTTTTAACTGACAATGACTTTCAATTATGTTTAAGAAAAGGTGAAATGTACTACTTCATATAGTATTATTTCACAAAACAACTAAATGTAAAATTTACTTTTGATAGCTTTCGTGTTAAGGGTTCAGAGACCGATATATCTAGAGATCATACAATCTCTCGTACAGCATTTCAAGCACCCTGTTCCTTACGCTAGCATAATATACAATAGCAGGTGCACCAACTGGTGGGAGGGAATATGCGTTGCCATAAGCGTAACCACTGGGGGGTCGGGGGGGGGGGGGGTCAGGACCCCAGATTGTTAAAGTCGGGGATCCCCAATATAAAGGACTCCCCAAATTTTTCGGGAATATAATGACATAAGCCGCACTTTTTTATGATGTGAACCAACTAAATTTAATAATATAAGATTGCAATTTTCGTAGAATGCAAACACGTGTATGTTGTGCACTTAATAAAACAGCGATATCCATTTTAATAAGCAAAGTCAGTTCTACAACTTTATAATTTACATTTCTGCCCTATCTATCATAGTTTTACAGTTGTGCTCGCTAAGTTCCACAATTCGCCAACAGAGGCGCAACAGAGGCGCCTTTGTCGTGCCCGTTAGATCGCGCCTCAGCAAATACTTTTGCTCCTGCGTGTGTGTAGGGGGAAGAGGTCCCAAACTCTATCGTATACAGTATGTATATAATATTGTATATATTTGTATACATATAATGTGTGTACGTATGATCGGACCCCCCCTCGATTTTGAAACATGGTTCCGCCACTGTACGTTGCCAAAACAACCTTAATATAATAAGATATGCTATCCACAGTACAAAACCTCCAAATCAGGTCCGCATACAGATGATTAAAATTCGATAGCTAACCAAACCTCAAGTTTTGCCGCGAAACGCTCTTTTTAGCGGTAATCTCCCCTTATGTGGATATGGTGTGGCATACAACAAAGGTGAAGCACATGTCCAGACGGCAAAGCTGCAGCGATAAATTCCGTCGGTGTAGCTTAATTGGGAATGCTTCGGAGCAGAAGGATGCGGTTTTGAGCCGGCAAATTTGTGTTTTCACATTGGTGCCCGAAAGCAAAAATGGACCTACTGACCGCTGGGTTCTTCGAAAAATGCATGGTGTTCCTTCCCCACATCGTCTGGAATTAATGACATTTCCTTCTTCGCTTCGAAAAAAAAATGTGTGATGTTCGTTCCACACATCGTCTGGTATTAATCAAAATTTCTTCTTCTGCAGAGGGCTATTTCAAGCGTGGTTTGCTTGCAGCGATAAATTACGTCGGTGTAGCCTAATTGGGAAAGCATTCAGCTCCATAGCAGAAGGACGTCGGTTCGAGCTCGGCCACTGGCAAACTTGTGTCTTCTCAACGGGAAAAGTGAGAACAATATTTACCCGTTAATATACGAATGGAATCACTGAAAGATTTCCTGAAAATTCAGGATTTTTTGATAGCACCTCTTAAAACACGGCAATTTACCCTTATTAACCGGAAGATTAACAAGAAATGTTTTGTTAATTCACGTATGGAAACTTCGTAAAATTTAGAATTTTTACTTCATTTCACGGAAAATGTTGAACCAGGAATATGCTTCCTTAACTCATCTTACGACTTATACGCAGTTTCTTCTTCTTATGTTAAATTTGAATCCACTTGTTATTTTTCACAAAATGCCGCTGAATAACAAGAGGATATAAATTAATCACAGGTAACCGAATCATTAAACACTGAATAAACTGCGCTTTACATACGATAATTAATGAGAAATCACAAATAATTTTGGTATCACTCCGAATAATCTAGGCCAAATCCTAATAATGGTGAAGTAAACTAGCGAATCACAGATAAAACCAAACGAACAAACACCAAATAATTTGCCCTACATGGCAGCAACGATTAGTGACGTATCATAGACAGCTCCTATGGCACGTTTTGAATAATATATGCCACATTTCCTCTTATAACAGACGCAGATGATGATGAATCACACGTAACAAAAATGATCACATTGTATCACATTCCGGCACATAATAAAGGAAAATGAACCGCTGCGGTGTGTAAAACGAAAGCTCGCGAAAAAAAAGATAAAATCGTCCGAAAAATGTCAAGGAAACTCTGAAAAACCTGGGGCTTTAAGTACGGCCAAAGACTTTTGATGATTTTTCTTGAAATATTTCTGGGTAGACAAAGCGTCGCTGGAGCTCCTCCGATGCCCATGAAGAAATCGATGGAGTCTTGTTGGGATCTTGCCAAAATACGGAAGGCGCCGCCATTTGCAGCCCATACAGACCGCGGCGTTCCATCCTTCGCTGAGACTTACGACAAAGAACTTTGTTTCTTTCCTGCTTTTGAATCAGGTTGATACTCCGAGAATCCTCCTTTTTGTTTGTTTATGGGAAACTAATTACAGGGCGATGCTGTGTGTATGCTCGCATCGCTAATCTGCGATGCGGCGAAAAATTCTCTTCGATTTAATTTTAATCTTTTGAAGATTACTGCCATAAGAATAATTATCCAGTGGAAGGCAGTTAGTTAACAATGCCTAGAAGCACTGACACCTAGAGATTTGGTCACTTATTCGCACATCTTAAATGAAAACGATAAAAACGAAACTGGGGCATCAAAAATCGAGCTCAGATAAGAGAAAGCGCGCGCGCGCGTGCGTGCAGGCGGGAGGGAGAAAGAGCAGAAAATTTCTTCCAGCAAAATGCTTGTTCGAACATGAATCGCAACGAACGGCTGAAGAAACAGCTGTATTTCCAAGCGGGGCATTTCAACCCTGATTTACTTTGAAACCTGATGGGGTATTAAAATTTCGAGTATTTTTATCGCTTTCCGCAAGGAAAGTTAATTATTTTTACGTCCAGAGGAGACGTTGAATCGCAGGAAGCATGCGCGCCTCAACTGCAGTTCTGCATCTTCAGGAGTTCGGCTTAACGACGTTAAATGATTTCAGTCAAAGCCAAATTCATTTGGCGGAAGAATTTTTTTTTTTTTTTTCCCCAAATCAAATCTTGATCGATTCACAATGTTTCTCTTGTTTCCAAATTTAATATTTTCTTCGGCAGGCAAACTCTCAAGGGCAGTAATGAACTTCTTTGCCTTGCAAATACAACTACAGTATTTGTTGCATTAAATAATAATTAAAAATAAATAGCTTATATATTAAGCTATTAGTTTAATTATAAAATAATAGCCTAATATTTCCTAATTATATCTGTATTTAGGAAGAACTCGGGATTAACGAGCAAAACAGGAATTCTTGTTTGGTGTAATGTTAATTCAAAGCTAATCGGACATTTTTTAATGAACAACATTTAATGAAGTCCCCGGATTTAATGAAGAGATAAGATGAGCACCTTTAACTAGTAAAATAAAAACGTTAATGAAATTTCATACTTAACGAGGCACAGAAAATATGTTGCGGGAAAATGTGCTACACAAATTGTAAAAACAAGGAGTTTAACTCTTTGCAATTGTGATTAATGTTAGCAGAGATATAGAAAATGTTAAAAAACACGAGTTTGCACAACAAATGTGATTTTCAGTACTTCAAATAATTTCTGGGCGCTAAACAGCTAGCGAATAGTTTTTCATCTGCGTAAAATGATGAATGGGAAAGTTGTGTTAAAGAATGAATGAAACAGTTTATTTGTTAAATGTGTGTGCGTGTGTGTGTGCGCGTGAGTGAGTGCGCGTGAGTGAGTGCGTGCGTACGAGCGTGAAATAGAGGATCTAAACATAAATTGTCTGAGGTCCACCTGAACGACTCTAGGAGTCGCGGATTGCCTAGTGGTCAACGTTCGTGACTGCCACGGGGAAAGCTCAGGTTCGAACGCTCAAACCACTAAATATCCGCCGTGCGTTTGACGGGCACGTTAAGCCGTCGGACCCCGGGTACTGGCCTCCCGGTAATAAATTAGGGCGCCTTCCTCTCCTTTTCTACCTCACTTCCGTGTCATTTTCCTATCGGGCACTCTAGCCCAAATCTCCTAGCTTCCCATTTCAAAGGGTTGTTTAAGACCTGGGGTCAGACACTTCCTTCCTAGAATCCCCTACATATGATCTGATCTGATCTGAAAGACTCATTAGGTGAATATGAGCCACCTCACGATGACATCAATTTGATATTCCTGTTTGAAGCGTTGTACCTTCGGAGAACTTAGGAAATCTAAAATCACACGGGCAATCTCTTTCCTCTCACGAAACATCAAAAGCGTTCAATGGTATATTATGTTACCTACAAATGCGTTCGTTGCTTCTCGCATGGCTCTTAGAAAGAGGAAAAGGGAGGCGTGATGGCGGTGTGGGGGCGGAGCAACAGCGTAAAATTTTAAATTTTTTGGTTCTGAAGGTACAACAACAACAGAATGTCAAAGTGATGACAAGATGATAGTGGCACTTGGGTATCTTTCAAGTGGGCTGCAGTCAGTTTATGTTAACAGCCTTCTTTATTTAATTTTTAATAATTTCAAAAAGTGTTGCATTCTATCTTCAATACTCACCACCCTAATTCGTTTCATTCAGTCTATTTAACATGAAAAATTATTTTCAAACGATTTAGCATTCAAAAAGTATATGAATTTCCCCCGAAATAATTCGTCCTTTGAAATTAAAATTTTCAAATAACGAATTTCATGAAATAGAAAAAATCAAAAATCTAATCTTCTAAATTTATTTAAAACTTCCTGGATTTAATTCATTTTTCATTCTGATCCTATTACCCCAGTTGATGAATACTTCATCAGGTTATGACTTCATAAATTTCACCTAAACGACTAGTCATACATATTATACGACGTATATATTGGCTTTGAAATCCAGCGGTATTGAAGATGCGTACAATATTATTAATAACATCTATGAAAATGCAAGTGCAAAGATTCGGCTATTTGAGAATACAGCACCCATAAAAATTGGAAAGGGGGTGAGACAAGCTGACACTGTATCTCCCAAACTATTTAATGCCACATTGCAAAATGTCTTTCAATCACTGAACTGGGAAAACAAAGGGGAAAATATTAATGGAGATTATCTAACACACCTTCGTTTTGCTGATGACGTAGTCATTTTTGCAACGACACCGTCAGAGCTGCACAGTATGATCCAGGAACTTGCTGACAAAAGTAAGGAAGTGGGATTAAAAATGAACTTTCAGAAGACAAAAGTGATGTACAATGCTTTTACAAGAAATGAAGATTTATCGATTGATGGAGAAAAAAGCTGGATATATCTGATACCTACATTTATTTACCTTGGACAGCAGATATCAAGTGAGGGTCACATTGATGAAGAAATTAATCGGCGTACAAAACTTGCCTGGAGAGCTTTAGGAAGAAACAGTATAATTTTCAAGAGCAATATGCCATTATGTTTTGTGTTTGATCAATGCATCCTTGCAGTGCTTACGTATGGCGCCGAGACGTGGACCTTAACTTAAAAAGACATTCAAAGACTAAAAACAACTCAAAGAAACATGGAGAGGTGCATGCTTGGTGTAACCAGGAGAGATAAGAAGATGAACTCGTGGATTAGAAAAATGACAAGAGTGGAAGACATCATGATCAGAGTATGTCACTTATAGAATTTAGGATTTCGTACTTGACGGCTACGTGAGTTGACCGCTGTTTAACAACATGCGAAGTAAAACCAGCACTGATCTTCCCAGTGCAAAGCTCACTTTGAGGGTGAAAGGAGTAATGGACACAGTGCAAAGCTCACTTTGAAGGTGAAAGGAGTAATGGACACAGTTCCAAAAATTGTTACCCCTCCTGTTTCCCCCTCAACACACATCCCCATTCCATTACTACCCTATTCCTCTCTGCAACCGTCGTCCAGAAACCCACTTAATACATCTGCATGAACCCCACCCATCCTCTTTTCGCTTTGGAGTAGAGCGTTTGTTTCCAACTATGCTGACGCATCACTCCTAAGGAGACACGAATCTCAGAGACTCCCTTTGACTGGGTGTCTGTGATTCTCTTGCACAATTGAGCATGTGATGTACTTCCTTCCCATTGCTTTTCTATCAACATTCTTTTACTAGTACACACAGCTTCCACTGCGCTGTTGCAATTTCGTTCTGCATGCCACCTTTTGCATTCCTCCACTCCAGGACAGTGTGCAGCATGTTTCAGGGGATTTCATTACATTTTGTACGTCAAAAACGACCAAATTAGCATCGAATTGATATTAAGTTCCTCTTTTGCTGGTTAAATACGAAATCTCGCTAAATACGGGCTCGTTATAAGGGGGGTTCTACAATATTCTGTTAGTGAAACATAACGAACGAGATAAGAACATGCAATACCAAACAGGAAACTGGAAAAATTAGCGGGGGAACTGCCGATTTAAGATAGAAAGTTATTATTGATATTACGGACAAGAGGGAAATAGTGCGTAAGCGTTTAGAAAAATACGTAACATTTCATGAAGATTATTGTAACGAAACATACAGCGTTCAGCAATGTCAAGATGGCGTTTTAAGCATTTGACAAAAATCAATCACTGTGATAGATTACATTTTTGTTGAAATCGAGAAAAAATTCGATCCAGTTTTTATTTTCTTTCTGATCACTACTGGTTGTCGTTGCTCGTTTTCTATCTAACCCTACCGAGGTCACCAGGTTATTATTGACAAAGAAGCTGCGCTGACGGCCGCACGTCTTTCACGCTTCTTACTCAGCAGGCCTGGCATTTGCAAAAGCACAGATGATGTCTACAAAAGAGAAGGAAAGGTTACACCCCCTGCCTCTCCCCGTGGGTCTGAAGCATCGATCTTCCTATATCGGTAATCAATAGGGGGCGTCATGACGAAGATGCCTGAGGCGATCCTTGTTCGCACAGATCCCCTCACCCCCTCTCACTCTCTCTCTCTACATCATTCTTGTTACGAAACAAACGATCATCCCTCCTTACTAAGTCCCATCGCAACCTTCTCATTTTCATAGCGAGTCTAAGCTGCAAACACCATAAAGGTGAGCAAGCAGGTCAACATTTGTTAATGCTCGCACGCGGCACGGTGACAGTGAGACATTCTAAGGTGATAGAAAATTTCCGTGGAAAACGGCACAGACGAACCTGTTTACAAGAAACACTGACCCTGGTTATGAACATGATCGGAGATGAATATTTTTGTCTTGACATACAAAACATTTACGAGGTACATCTAGAATATCAGTCTCTCTCTCTCAAAAACAAAACAAAAAAACAACAATTTATGGGGTACATCTAGAAAATCAGTCTCTCTCTCTCTCTCTCTCTCTCTCTCTCTCTCTCTCTCTCTCTACAAAATTATAAAATTTCGGGTTTTTTGGAAAGAGTCTTACGATTTTATTAAAAAATAACAACGTCCATTAGCGGCTTGAGATATTAATTAGGGCTAAGTAATTTTCGTATTTACGAAATAGATGCGAATAAATGCGAAATTTGCCAATATAAGCGAATAAATACGAAAATTTGATTTTAACTACTTTTCCGCGACATCTCGATAATTAACATTTTTTAAAGCGAAAATAGGACGTAATTTCGGGCAGCACTTGTGCCGTGCGTGTCCTACTCAGCGTGCGTTACCCGCGAAACCCCAGGCCACGCCTCTTTTCCCTCTCGGCGAGTCAGCCAGCGCCACTCAGTCGCACTGGCTGGCTGGCTGGCCATGAAAGAATACGAATGAGCACATGTTTGTTTTTGCATTTCGGTAGTAGACTACAAACTACAATTCTCGCTATCCGTTTGATAGACGTATATCAATATGGGCAGCCATAAGAAGGAATTAGTTGATAGAGTGAAAGAATTTGACCACTAGGGATTGTGTTTAAGCGATACAAATATCGTGATGTGCAAATTTTGTAATGCTCGTCTAGAAGGGCAAATTGACTCACCACATGACATCCCACGCAACAAATGAAGCCTACCAGGATATTGGCAGACTATTTTCTCCATCTGTAGCAGCGACCACACCCACATCATCTTTGAACACAAATTTATTATCGGAAAGCTTCCCTAAAATACCATTTTTTAAAGACATACCACGGGATGAGCTCATCGATGGATACAATAATTTTCAGACACCTACTTACAGCGGTTGACCAAGAGACTCATGTTGAAGTCATACAGATTTTAAAAGCAACAAAATGCTACTATTTAAACTATGCAAAGGCAGCTATTCAAAGCCTCCATAATTATGTTAACAGTGTAAATACTGAGAGATATTTCAGTATATACAACACCGTTGTTACTGACAGAAGGCAAAGGCTAAAGGAAGAGAACATAAAGACTACTACAATGTTGTTAGCTTTTAACTAAGTATTTTGGTACTTAGCATACCAGTAAGTAAAGTTTCAAAAACAGTAAACTAAGTAAAGTAAACTTTGAAAAACAATTTTTTTGTGTCTTCAGTTTTGGCGATTAAATGCGAAATTTTTGACTTTAAGATATTTTTTTTGGCGAAATTCACGTATCCCTAGATATAATGTAAAGTAGAAAAATCATAGTTTTTCTTTTTTGCATGAACACCACAATGACGAACTTGCAAAGAAGGCAAAATTAAACAAGGTGATGATGATTTAACAACTAGATTAGTAGACGAACAATTTAAACTAAACGTGAACACACTACCAACGGCTATTCAATATCTAACTTGAAAGCAGCATAGAATATATTCTACCAGAATCTCGTTTAGTTTGCAACTACCTAGTTAATCTAATGCTCTCAGCACATTTAAGACCTAGTTTATATTTCGTTCGACTTTACCTGACTGAATTCTAGAGATGTCGCATGGAACAAAAACTTTTGGGAGTTCCGACGTGACGGTAAGTGTAGAAAGTAAAATGAACGATGATTAAAAATTTATATAACCGACAGTAAACAAAAACGGAAAGTTGGTCATTACGGTGACGGAATGGTCCTAAGTGGTGGCTTCTGACCATTCGTCCCAGATGAGTCCGGGTTCGAATCCCGATGAGGAATGGAAGCTATGTTTGTCTCACGGCACTAGCTCTCTCTCTTCCCTGGAACCAGCGCCCTTAAATTAGGGCAGGGCGACTGCTTCTAACCTACTGAGTTACTCACGATTGTCGTTAGCCCCCCCCATCCCCAAATACGGAAAGTTAAATACGAAATATACGTCACAACCACGAAAACTTTATGCAGCACAAGTTAAAAAACAAAAACATACGGGAACTAATTTCAGGAATAATCGTCGGGTATTTTCCGTAGCAGTGTTACGAAAATGTTTGCAGAAACAATAGTTATTGAATTCTGATTTTAGTAACTCTCACGCCTCGTTTGAAATTAGTTACTCGCTGCGTGTCACGTTATTTCCTACTAATATATACAGGGTGTCCGAGAATTATTGAACACAGTACAAAATTATGTACAAAAAAAAATTATGAGCATTGTCTGTTTTTCTATGTCACGTATTACTAACACGGTTTCTATATTTTTGTTTTGCAGAATTGTTATTCCCAGAATCCGATAGATGGCGCTAGGTGTGGCCTGATGAGGAATGTATGAGAAATGCGTAATCAGTAGTCATGTCATCCGTACAGCAGAAGGCGATGTGTGTGTGTTATTACCATGACCCCGGTAGTCCGGTGGTCGCGGAATACTTAATACTCGTTTAATTGGATAAACAGTGAGGTTGCGTTCCCATAACTGTAAGGAACCCAATCTCAAAGTTTACGGACGTCGCGTTGTGTTTTATATGGGCTCGTTACGAGGTATTCGTAAAAAACCCATATGCCGCAAATTGTGAATTTAGAGGAATATACACAGCCTGTAAAGTTAGCTACACCAGGTTAAGTAATTAACAATGTCTATTAATAGAAAAAGTGTATATAAGCAATTACATCCTTTAGGTGGAGGCCAAATAAAAGTTACGTTAAATTAAAAGATATTGGAATTAGCCATGTTTACTGGTCCCTGCTGCGTACGCCTGTCACACCTTTGAGCTTAACTTTAAATTAACCCCCTCAATCTATTTCGAGGAGGCATAGCGACCATGCATATGTATATATCTAGTTAACATGGTAACTGGAATTGGAGAAGTTAACGTCATCTTACCTTCCTTTTGGATAGGGTGGTCGCTCGTTGAAGCCCCACGCTGGTAGATGAAAACTTGCGTGGATGTTGACTCGGGATCTAGCTATCCCTCTCGACTAATCTTTCTCTCTCTCCTCTCATTCTCGAATCTCTAAAACTTGTCCTCCGACTATATGAATCTCCGATACAAAATTATTCTCCTTTCTTATCTCATGTTCTCCTCATCTGTGACTATATCTCTTTTTTTCTCAACCTCTGTCTGATCATCGCCTCTCTAACTCTATATCTGTGTATATATTTCTGTCCCTTTAATTTTTCACGTGGTAGGGGCGTGCCTACAACCTTCTACGAACTCTTCGCCTGGGGTCCGGATTGGTCAGCTGAGCTGACCAGTGCTCGGGCTTAGTGGCTATTGGTTGGACCTCTGGTCCAGTTGGCTGCCTTTTCGCGGCAGCTGGCCTGTTTTTTGCAGGTGATGCCTTTTGTGAATTCAATAGGGCCTATTTTACGCTCACATGAATAGCGAAGAATTTAAAGGGGCTTTCCGCTGCCAGAGTTACGACTTTTCTGTGACACCGCGATGTACTTTACGACTTTCGCTAGTGCCTCCTTCATAAAGGAGAAGTCGTAAACCGCAACTCGCTTATTCATCTGACCGCGTTTCGGACTCTTGCCTGTGCCTTCTGAAATACGGGGATGTATTGTCCCACCAGCAACGCTAGCACTGGGGACATTTCTTAAATTTTGCGAATGCCGTGCTTTTTCTCACAAGAGTGAAAGGAAGGTGAATTCCTCCACGGGTGTCCGACAACCCGTTTTGACCACCTGGGTTTTCTGCTCCAGTGGAGAAAAAGAGGGTTTATGAGGCAGGAAGGGAGCAAAAGAAAAATAATTTAAATTAAGTAAAAAAAATAATTTAGGTAAATTACTCCTGGCCTTTAAATTTAATTAGGCCGCAAACAATGTGACCCGAACTACGAAGTAGTTCCGCGGCAACAGTGTTATGGCTTGCGGAATTACAGTCTGTCATTAAAGTTAAAAGACGGTACCGTTTAGAGTATGGTTGTAATTATCCGTCAACGAATCCAATTAAGCGGTGGATGAAACAGTTTAAAGAAACTGGCAATGTGGAACATCGTGGAGGAGCCGGTAGGCCTAGCGTCAACGGTGAGACGATTGACCAAGTTAATGAAAGTTTCCGACGAAGCACCAGGAAATCCGTTCGTTAAGCAAGCAGAGAACTGTGCATTCCGAAATCGACAGTTCACGATATCTTGCAGAAGAAATTAAAGTTTCATGCTTATAAAATTCAAATAGTGCAAAAGATGCATGTAAATGATCACACACTGCGATACGATTTAGCTGTGGATATGCTGAATCGAGTGGAAAACGACGAAAACTTTCTCAGTACTGTAATTTTCAGTGATGAATCCACATTTCATGTAGCAGGTATTGTGAATCGTCACAACTGTAGGATATGGGGCAGTGAACCGCCTCATGCTGCTATTGAACTGGAACGTGATCGATTCTCCAAAAGTGAATGTGTGGTGCGCCTTATCAAAAAGAGAAGTGATTGGCCCTTTCTTTTTCTGCGAAAAAACCATAAATGGTGACATTTACTTGGATATGCTAGAAAATTTCGCTATACCCCAGATCAAAAGATATGACAACGGTGTTTTCTAAGAAGCCTCCGAATTGGTCAACGTGTGTACACAAGTGCCTAAATGAGCATTTCCCCAAAGGATGGATTGGGCGCAGTGGTCCCATTCCGTGGCCTCCTAGCTCTCCAGATCTAAACCCATTGGATTATTTCATGTGGGGTTATGTGAAGGATCGTGTCTATCAGACGCCTTGTACTGATTTGCAGGAAATGAAGCAGCCTATCACAGCTGCTATTAATTCCATAACTCCTCAGATGCTTGCCAATACATGTCAGGAAATCGAGTATCGCTTGGACGTACTACGAGCAACCAAGGGATCTCACATCGAAATTTATTAACTTGTTTAGTTACATTGTAAGTTAGTACATTCAGTTTCTTTCTATCTGTTTAGTGTTTTGTTTTATATAATTTCGTAATGTGTCCAATAATTCTCGAGCACCCTGTATTTTATCTGGGCTACATTGCACTGTGGGGAACGTGCTGTTACATGAAGACAGTTACACCACTTCACTCGGATCGAAACATTTTTCTTCTTTCCAACGTATACACACACATTTATGAATGGTTAACACTAAGAGCGGGGTAGTCGTAGTATACGTGAACATTTGTTTCGATGGTTTTATTAAACATACGCATACAACTCTTCAGCAGCCTTCAAGAGAAGCCAATGCCACTGATAAACAGTTGATTGTTGTGTAACTTGAAGACGTAGGGTTTAAAAAACTATTTTCATTTTACGTCCGCCTCGTTCTTCTTTCATTGCATTTCATAGGCGCATTTTGATTCAAATAGCCTGCTGCAGATACCACGAGAAAAAGAACAATCGGGGCAGCTTCATGTTCACCATTCTGTGACCTCTGGATATGGCGCTGACGCCTTTTTATTCTCTCTTTTACACATACATCTAATAATCCGCTTAACCACTGCTTTAACAAATTCCTAAATTACTGGACCCGTAATCAGGTGTGTTGCACCTCTGTTAGTGAAGGTTGTCTGTGCGTGCGTGTGTGCATTCTCGTATTAAAAAAAAAAAAAGAAGAGGAAATTATAATACACTTACGGTTCATATCACTATAACCGTCTTCAAAAGAGGATGCGTCCCACAGCACATGGAAGGAATTGTACATGTGCTCTAATATTTAATTCTGCATGAAAATGGTCCTGTTGTCTGCAACTTCTGTATACTGTTGGCTTGGTTATTTTTAAATATCGAAGTGGACGCCAATTTATCAGAAGAATCGTTGTTGTTTGCCGGTTCCTGTCATTGGAGCAGGGAAGCAAATAAATAAGTAGTTAAACAAATTGAATGTAATGACACGATTTAGTCCGCACATATCTTTATTCTTCAGGTTGGGGGAGAAAGGGGAAATAATAGCTAGTCAAAAATAAATAGTATATACCAGCGGGTGATGGATGTTTCGGGTAACTTTCTCTATGTAATTGCCTCCAAATTTTATTTCTACTTCATCCAGTGCAAAAGCGTTCTTCCCTGCCTTATGTCCCAGCATAGTCCCTCGTCGTTCTCCCCTGAAATCTCCAGCCAGACTTCCGTTTATGACTACTCCGTCCAATTCCCTTTCACTATCTGTCCCCGAGGAAGATGTTCTTGACGTAAGAAGTTGACTGTTAATTGCTTACTCGGATTGTCCCTGGCGTGCTCTTTCTGAGAGAGTGTCCTCAACAACGGGGAAAAAGGGATGTCCTTTTGTTCGTGGGAGGCCCCACGGTCCGTGAAAGAAGGCTTTTCAGGATCTGTTGAGGGCCATACGTAGTGCAATCAAAAAGTTCCGAGACTAGGTACGTAGCGCGTCAACAGATGGCAGTACGCGGATGCGCGAGCAGCAGTCGAGGGCAGTGACCTTCATGAGTCATTGTGCCAAGTAGCGCCGTTCTGTGAACATCGCGAGCTGTGCTACACGATATCTGGTGGCCACGTGCAGAACACAGCTGCGGTTTCGGTATGGACCGCAAACTAGAGCAGCAAGCGAGCATCAAATTCTGCGGCGAACTCGGTAAATCGGGAACGGAGACGCATGAAATGTTGCGGCAGGCATATGGCAATGAAGCAATGAGTTCTGCGAGGTGTTTTGAGTGGTACTCGCGCTTTAAGAGCGGCAGAACGGCTCTGGAAGACGACGAGAGGTCAGTGCCACCGTCAACGAGCAAAACCCCCGAAAATGTGGACAAAATTATGGAACTGATGCATGATAATCGTCGGAGAACCATTCAAGACATTGCTACCATCGTCAATGCGTCATACGGAACAGTGCAAGAAATTCTGACGTCGGCGCACCGCATTGCTGCAAAGTTTGCGCCAAATTTTCTGAACCCCGAACAGAAGGCGCTCCGTGTCGAACTCTGTCAAGATCTAACTGTCGAACTCCCGAAGAAGGAGATTAACTCGAAAAATATGAAGATTAACTCTCTAAGACGAAGATTAAGTCTGTAGAATTCCCGAAGGTGAAACGGAAGCTCAAGGGTCGCCGTTTTGAAAGCGTGGACGAGATCCAGCGCGAATCGCAGACGGTGCTTGACACGATTCGCGAACAGGACTTCCAGGGAGCGCTCCACTAGTGGCAAAACGTTTTGAATGGACCTCGTATTTTAACTGAAGGTGAATTTTTGTAGCTGCCGTTTGCACACAAAACAACCAAAGTTAGTATATAATTATAGTTTAAATATTTCCATATAACAGTACACTGATATGCCCTTTTTACACAAATGGCGCAATCCAACACATGAGACGGGCACGATGGAAGCATGCATATAAAGCAGGCAGACCAGCTTGTCGTGCATCACTTAGCGCACAACCGCGGGTCTCAACGAGTGATCTCATCGGCTTTAAACGTAGCATGATAGATAGTAGGCACCAGGCGTGACGCATTGAGCATGTTACAAACGGCCGTTCTCCTGAGGTTTTCACTCGCAGCCGTAGCAAAAGTGTGTCGAGAATGGTAATGCCACGCACAAAGCTTGCAGCAATCGGTTATCACTTGGACGAAAAAAACTGGTGGACCAGAGTAGTCAAAGGAGACTGGCGATAATCGTGCAAGCGAACATATGGGTCACAACCCTGCAAATCAATGCAGAATTCAACATTGGTGTACCAACTGCAATCGCCGATCACATCACGTCTCGCATCCTGTCGCGAATGAGATACAACAGCTTACGATCTTGTCGAGTGCCGATGTTGTCAGCGCAGAACACCAAAGAGTGCCTCCAGTTGGCGTCGGATCAAAGGTACTGGAGTGATGAGAATAAGGGAAAAAGTCTCCTAGAAGGACGAATCAAGGTTCGTCTTGCATATGCGGATGGCAGAATACGAATTTGGCACAAGCAATCTGAGGTCATGGTCAGTACATTAAAAGCATTTGGTGTGCAGGTATGGAAAATGTTTTCTTGGCGTACATTATACTGTTATAAAATTGTTGTAGTAGGTTCTACCAAAAGGCTGTGCTACACCAGCTGCATCACATTTGGAAAAAAGGTAAACCACTGCCATGAAACACAAAAACGTGATGCAATTATGCACCACGGTATAATATTCAACCTGAATGATACGGAGTTTCATCATGTTTATGTATGTTTCAGGCATCACAAAATGGTTTACCTTCGTCCCAAAAGTGGTGCAGCTGGTGAAGCACCACTTTTTGGTGCTATCTACTACAAAATTTCTAACACTGTAGGGTGCACTGATAGCAACAATCCAAGGACGTCTGAACGCCACGGCGTATCTGAACATCGTTTCCAACCAAATTCGTCCCTTCATGACTACGGTTCATCCTCAAGCAGATGGAAAGGTCCACTACGATAACGCACCCGCTTAGAAGGCTCGTATCGTCACTGAATGGGTTTCCTTGCTTCGGTGGTCACCACAGTTCCCGAATTTAAACCCCATCAAGCATCTCCGATATGAGGTGGAACCGCTTGCCCGCTACGAGAGTGTGCCGCAGTCCAGTTTGCAGCAACTGCGCGACACAATCATTTTCGCATGTTAACAACATTGCTGTACGACGCTTCCTGCATCTGGTGTGTTCCATGCTCCAACGATTTCGGCCAAGGTGCCTGTACCTAATAAACTGTCTTTTTCAGGGTATTTGCTAATTCCCTATTTTGTTCTCATGTTTTGGTTTTCTCTAATCCACTTCTTTATTTTCCCGTACTTTCGATAATCCAATAATTTAATATTCATCTCATCTTGCTTCTTTTATCAATCTGCAGTTTTTGTACCTCTTCCTCTTTTTAGCACGTATTTTGAAAAAAAAAGATCGTGCTTATGTTCACGGGCGGCGGAAGGTAGGGGACACGCCACCCCCCCCCGGAAAGTCATGGTCCCCTCACTGGGAGATACTTCCTACAAAACACGTCTTAAAATTTAGTGGTTCACAAGTGATGCACACTCTCGTAGCGGGCAATCCGTTAGAACATATTTTCAAAAATATGTAGGAAATTTTCAAGGCAAAATCCAGTAACCTGATTTCCCTAGTAAACTACCTACCATTGGGACATTATTTGGGCAAAATTTTAGAATTTTTAAAAATGGGGTTTTTGAGACATTGCAATTCAAAAATGTTGATGTTTTGAAATTTTGTATATTTCAAAAATTAATTTTAAGAGTTACCTGCATTACAGGATAAAAATAAAATTACTACTAAGACAACCCTAGTAAGGGTGCAGGTTGGCACACTTACCAACCTAATAAGTTTTTTTCTTAAAAAAAAAAAAAAATCCTAAATTTGTGAAAAATTAAAAAATTTTGTAATAAATATAAATTTTTTTTGCCATCTGGCAACATTCGTTTGATCATTTTTTGTGAATTTGAAGATAGGCCAATTCAATAGCTTAAAAAAAAAAAAAAAATGGAGTCTCTACCTGTTATAGTTCAGGAGCAGTGTGCACTTAAAAATTCGGCGTTTCACATGGTTTTCGCCACAAGTGTATTTTTTGCCTATTTTCAAAATGCTGTAGTAGTTCGACCAAAATTTGTTTTTATGAAAAATCCTTTTGCAGTACTTTATACCTCTATTAGGAGTAGCTACCATATTTTTTTCAAAAAAATCGGAGGCGGTCAACTGATACATGTTGGTCACACCTGCCTGAATTGAGATGGAAATGGTCGTGTACTTTTAAACAGCAGTAGGGGAAGAATTTCTTCGAAGTTCAGACTCCTCAACCACATCCGCATTCTGTTCTATCCCCACCTTCTCTTGAAAGCGATCCCGTATAAAGAAAGCTCTTTCAGATTCTTGTAGTGTTACGATTAAATTCGATGCAAGCATAGTTCTGAGGTCTGTGGGGTAAGTGTGGGAGTGATTACGCGACATAAGTGACGCAGCAAGAATGCATTGTAAAGCTGATTGATACCGTTTTTGCGCTACACGGAGAGGCTGTGATCTGGATTTCCCATCTTCTATACAAAAGCACTCTCTCGGAGTATGGATATAAAATTTGTCTTTGAGTACAGAGATAAAATCTGTACTACGCCAGGATTTGCAGATTTTTTATTTTTTTTTAATTTTCAGTGTCTTTTACAATGACACACACAGGTCTTAATAGGCAGCCATGACACTAATCTTTAAAACGCAACTCAAATAGTGCGTATACTATAGAATATGATTTGCATTACACAAAAGTGAAGGAGAAAAAATACACGTGAAGGGCGGTACTGTTCCAAGAAGTCATTTTTTGAACTTAGAAGAGGAAGGTGCTCGAAGTCATTTTTTGAACTTAGAAGGGGAAGGTGCTCATCTCTTATTGATTATCTAAGTCATTTTTTGTTGCTGTTGGGGTTCGACAATGGGTTCACCTGAACTAAGAACATGCTTGTAGCATTAAGACAAGTAGTGGAGACCGCAGACAAGCCCATTAGGATAACGTATAATTAAAATGGGAACGACTTTAATAAATTAAATATGAACAACGAAAAGGTACTTCAGGGAGATTTGTATGGGTAGGAGAAAACTGAAACAGGTGTATACAGTTAGAAGACGAGTGTGTCGGTAAGGATTAGGGCAGTAGGAATTGAAAACGGGATATCATGTGATTTCATTGCACGTCTGATACTTAAGGTCAATTAAGTAAAGATACAATTAACCTGGTTTTCGGGAAGGAGAAGAGAAAAACACAGGTAGAGAAGGAGTGAGACAAATGGCGACCAGAAAAAATAGAAAGATAAATACTAAGCGAAGAAATGTACCCGCCCGCACTCTCTTATGTAACGATCAAACTAAAGAACGAAGGATCCTGCCCATGAATTTGAGGGTTGCGTTGTTCTTTGAATTAATGAACTCCAGACTTCTACAGCTTTCGAAGTCCCCCTGCGAGAAAACAGAAGGCTATTTGATGAGCAAGATGCATTACATTTCGAGCAACTTTTCTCTTTGGACTGTTCGCTGACACACCATATTGTTTGACGAAAGTCCAGTGCTCCAAGATATGCTATACATTACCTCTAAGTAAAACCATCTATACTGAAATGGGAGATGCTAAAACAAGACAATGCCGCCCCTGTGGAGCAGTGGTCCAAGCGATAGCTTCTCATCATTTGTCCAAGATGGGTCCGGGTTCGAATCCCGGTGAGGCACGGATGTTGTGTTTGCCTTACGGCGCTGGATCTCTCCCTTCCCTGGAACCAGTAGCCCTAAATTAGGGACGGGCGACAGCTTATATCCCACTGAGTTGCTCAGTCGTTAAACCTTCAATAAAAAACAACAAGTCAATGACTTTCAGAAATTAAGACAATAGTAATCAACTTTTTTGTCTTTAATTTTCTAATCACATCTTGAACCCGCTAAAAGCTCGCCTCCCCAAAGAAAGCTGAGTGGGCTTGAGAATCGCTTTTATCGGTCCTTAAAATTTCACAGGACAAGAACTGTAGTTCTTTTTAATTCGGCGAGCTATACTTACACAAACCGCCCCCATAAGCGAGTGGTCGGATGGGCTGGCTTCGGACCGTTTATCCGAGTGGGCACGGGTTCAAGTCCCGGGTGTAGCATGGCCGTTGTGTCTGTCTTGAGGTGCTGACTCTGCCCTTTCCCTGGAACCAGTGACCCTTAATCAGGAAAGAGTGACTGCTTACTGAGCTATGAGTTGCTCATGGTGGTAGTTATCCTCTCCCCTCCCCCAAATTCTATATAGCCAAAGAAAGGGAGAAAAAAAAGTACATCTCAAGTATAAAGAAAAGATCAGATTACACCATATGTAGAGGATTTTAAGAAGGGAGTGTCTGACCCCAGGTCTTAAACAACCCTTAGAAATAGGAAGCTAGGAGATTTGGGCTAGAGTGCCCGATAGGAAAGTGACACGGAAGCGAGGTAGAAAGACGCCCTTATTTATTACCGAGGGGCCAGTACCGGGGTCCGACGGCTTAACGTGCCCATCCGAGTATTTAGTGGTTCGGACGTTCGTACCTGCCCAGAATCGAACCTGAGGTTATCTCCACGGCAGCCACGAACGCTGACCACTAGCGGCCCCATAAAGAAAAGACTAATGATATGAGTTAATACATGGTGGATTAATAGCGATAAAAGAGTGATCTGGCGCTTCGGTGGCAGATCAAAGCGCTGGCTTCAGATCACTCACCCGAAATGGGTCCGAGTTGGAATTCGGATGAAGCGTGGATGTTCCGTTTGCCTCACTGCACTGGCTCTCTACTTTCCCTGGAAGCAGTGGTCCTAAATTAAGGACGAGAGACTGCTTATAGCCCATCGAGTTGCTCACGGTGGTCGTTAAACTTCCAAACCAAGAAACAAAAAAAGTGATGTTTAGTATTTTCTAAAGTAAAAGTGTGTTAATTCATTTAGTACATGTGCACGTACGTAAAATGCATAATCAGCTACATGTTAAAAAGCTACGTAACTCGCCCCGGTGGATGAGTGGTATGAAGTGCTAGCTTCTAATCATTCATCTGGGATGGGTCCGGATTCAAACACCGGATGAGACATGAATGGTCTGCAATTTGACGTTAAACGAACGTCTCCTTCATTTTTTTTATCAAGAAAAATTTGAATCATAAATACTTCAGGAATAAAGTTTTCGGATTCTAATACTTTGATCGACTAAAATAAACTATGCTAAACAGCCCAACACACACACACACACACAAAGAAAAAGGATTAAATATACATAAAAGCGTTCACCACCTTGAAGTGGCCTTTTAAATGTGATCAAAAAATCGATGAGGGAAGAACCTAACGTTCGTGACCATCACCCGGTCTTTGAAGCTGCACACTTTCATCTTGAAAAGATAGCGAAGGAAGGCACAGAACTTATCATCCACACACACACATTCGAACCGGAAATCTACAAATCATGACTTCCGAGTTTATGGACGTACCTTCGTGAGGCAAACAGCGGCATCGTCGAAAAACCAACAGCAGACAAAAGATAAGGGCCTCGTGTCGAACAAACATAATTTAGGAGAAACAGATCCAGCAGGAGGCGATGGTGTCGGTAAGAAGACACCGCCAGGAAAAAGCACCCTTGGGTAAATGACCCCGTGAGGAAATGCATGCAATAGGGAGGAGAGAAAAAAAATGATCTGTCGATCGAGAAAACACTCCAGTCGGGGAAAACGGAGTTCGCACTTGACCAGCCGAGAAAATGTCACGATCAGTTCGCTGCCCAGTCTTTCGAAAGAAAGCCCAGCCCTACAAAAATTGATTTTTTTTTTTTTGACTCTATGGAGAAGATGCATACTGCTGCACATCACCACGTGATATTTACTTTTACGTGGTGTTTCTAAAATGTTTGGTCAAACTTCGAGAACTTGTTCTACCGCCAATTCTATGGAGAAAGGTCATACTTCCTACATAGATGTTAGGGTGTTCAGTAAAGTTCGGCACCAGCCGCTTCTTAGGCAAACTGAGCCCCAAAACGATGTGGAACTAACGGGATTGGTGTAACGACAAACGGCCCACCCTGTTAGCGCGACGTCAGAGCCACCAGCGGCGAATTCGCGACTCCCGAAATCTGATAATATGATAAATAACTTTTATGGTTGATAATTTCCAAGTTAGGAACCATCTTTTGTTAGCTACAAATTGGTCATAAAAAGTGGTGTCAATGAGCGAGTTTAGGTCGCACCCTGGAGGTAAAAGTATCCAAGGGCTTTTCTACTCGGTGCAATTTCATTGAAATGCTGTTTAGAGATGAGAGAACGTCTAAACGTAGGAGAGGATACATCGTGACATAGGAATCTCCTACTCCCGGTTCGTACGAAACTGCCGAGTTGCTCTCGTCAGTTGCAATTCCATCCGCTCACATGTCGTGATCACAATTTTGTACGAACGGAGACGGTCCCTAGTCATCGTGGAATACTCTCCACCGGTTTTTTGTTTTTCTGTAAACGTCAGCTGACATGATCCACCATTAGGCTTCAAATCAGTGATCAGTTCAGCTTTGTTTGTTGGGCAATCTCTTCTACGCACTCGATGATTCGTCTCAAAGATTCTCTATGGTGTAGTACAACTCTCCGACGTCCAAGTCCTCAAATCAATCTGTAATAACGACAGCAGTATGCCATGGTGCGTTATCCTGCTGAGAGAGGTACGGGACTTCCCTAAACTACTGCCACAATATCGGTTGAGCATAAGTGTCCAGGATGTATATGTAGTGCTCACCATCCATGGTTTTGTCCAAAACGAATAATGGGTCCAAGAAAAACCACGAAAAACAGCTTCATACCATCACACTACCTCCACCAAACTTCACTGTCGGGACGCTACAGTTCGGTACATACCTTTCCACCGGCATCCACCATTAACTAGAATTGACCATCAGGCTAGTAGAATGTGTACCTCGACTGTTCAATCAAAAGCACGGTTTTCCATTGACGTACTGTCCAATTTGGACATTCGTTACACTACGATAATCGGCGTTAGTCGATGTGGTTAGCAATTAGCTGTTTGTTGATGACTGCTAGACCGTAGTAACCCATGTGGTGCAGTGTTCTACACACCTTACTAGTGCTAACATCAGTCCCAATAGTCTACACAGGGTTTGCCTGATTTCAGTCAATATAGATTTTCCTTCTGAGCGGAAAGTCCACACGTTAGGTTATCTTCGGAGGTTTACAGGTCGTTCACATTAGGATATCTTCGGAGGTAATAACCTAACGAGAACGACCTGGTCAAGTCTCCTCGGGTCGTTTTTTGGCAGATTCGGCTTCACTCCACTGTCGTCAGCATATGACATCACTAACCGTCGACCTAGGGATCTTCATGAAAACAAAATCCGCGCAAAAAAGTTCGATTTGAAACCAAATTAGTTAGGTCACGGCGGTGGTTCACCATCTCAGCCTTAGAAACCCTAAAAGCCTATTTGCCAATACATTTTTAGTTACTTTTCTTGTGAAACCCAATACCTGTAACTTCGTCGTTTCGGACTGCTTATAAGTTAAGTCCGTCCAACTGAAGAAGAAACAGTAATCTCATTAATACAAATGCGATTCGTGGTTTCTCTTTACGCGCAGGACTGTACATACGATCTATTATTCAACACCTTGTTTCTTGCTGATTTGTTTGGCGACTACCTAAAAAATATTTACAATGCTCCTTTTTATGGCGCCAATCAAGATACTGCCAAAACATCATCAAGGTTTGGGACAAAGAAGGGGGTGGGGGAGGGGAGGAAAAATATGTTTCGTAAGAAGCGGGGTAGGGACGGGTGAGGAAAAAATAGGGGAGGTCGCTCATTTCCGCAAGAATACCGATTTTTACCCTCTAATCTGATAGCCCAATCCCGCATGAGTTTTTTTTTCTCTCTACAACAACGGTCTGGCTACCTATAGCAAGGAAATAAAATTTATTTTGTCTAGTAGGGATTATTATCCGTTATGCACTTTCTCAATGACTGAACATACACAGTACGCACTTCCACAGAAACTTCTCATTGACACAAAACATACAATACATACAATTTGACACAAAATACACAATACACACAACTTATACAGTACACAACAAATATTTTCTCATTGACACAACATATACAGTACGCACTTCCACATAAACGAATATACGTAAAAATTCAGGGATTCCAACTGCGACAACAACGGTCCGAAAATTTTTGTAAAATTTAATTCTCAAGATTTGCGCACAATTAAATCCTTTGCTTTTGCAAATCCTTGCTCATTGACTGAACATACACAGTACGCACTTCCACAGAAACTTCTGGATATAAAACCCATGCGGAATTGGGCTACAAAAACCAATAAAAACCATGGGGAATTGCTCCGTAAAACTCATGGGCCGCGTGTGGCCTAGTGGGCAACGTTTGTGACAGCCACGGAAAGGACCTCAGGTTCGATCCCAGCCAGGTACGAACGCTCGATCCACTAAATATCTGCCGTGCATCTGATGGGAACGTTAAGCCGTCGAACCCCGGGTACTGGTCCCCCCGGTAATAAATAAGGGCGTCTTCCTTCCCCTTTCTACTTCGCTTCCGTGTCACTTTCCTATCGGGCACTCTAGCCCAAATCTCCTAGCTTCCTATTTCTAAGGGTTGTTTAAGACAAAAATCGGTATTTTTGTGGAAATGGGATACGTCGAAAATAATAGGTGTTTCGTTTGGAAAAACGCTGACGCAGCAATCTTGAGTTGAACAAAAATCAAAGTAATACTGTTTACCCAATACAAAAGTTTACCCGAAATAATGCTGTTACCGGAAACAACGGAACCTGTGCTTTTCTAAAAATATCTCAAAAATTTTACGCTCTTGTGACTGTTGAACCACACACCCTACTCAAGTTCCCTTTTTCCCGAAAAAAATAAAAAATAAAATAATAATAACCTTTTGAGGACAAGGAGTATTTTTTTTAATGAAATATCAATGTTGACTTCTTTTCCAATTTTTTTTTCCGGGAAACAAAAACCCCCCTTCCCTCCTTTTATCGCAACAAAAATTTAATTTCATATTTGCAGTGTAAAATCATTTACAAGTAAATATTTCTTGGTGTTCACAAAATCAACAATATATGCTTTATGCAAAGGCACTGAAAACAATTCCGGAACATCGGGTATTAAAAAACGACAACAACTAGGGATTAAAGAGCTTAATTTTAAGAGGTACTCGTATATGGATTAGGGGACGTTCTGCAATGGCTCACAACTGGTTTTAAAATGGGGAAAGTTACCAAGGGGACGGAAGTTTCTTGAACCCTGTAACGAAATAAATGACAACGTTATGTCAGGAAAAATAAAAAATAAAAAGTTCCACATAATAAAAGTAGAGTCCATAAAAATCAGCCTCCCAGAATGAATGTCTAAGTTGTCCCGAGAATTTGGATTTTACGACCAATTAAAAGAACTGGCTTTCTGGGTGTAAATATTACCCCACCCTCTCTTAGCTTCCACCTGTCCGACCTCACCTCAGTATTTGGAGGGTACATTCTTGTGAGTAATGCCCCCAACACGTTCGTGTGAGCTAAAACAAAGATGGGCTTTTCAATCTAACTAATGTCAACCAATGGCACAATGCCAAGAAGGCTTTCCTAATCAATGCAACTGCCGTGATTCATTGTAGACTGCCTTTGCAACGATGCCACTTATTATGATGACAATGAAAGAGAAGAAAAAACTAAGTAGGGAATTTTTTCTTTCTTTCGTGAACACGAGAAGGCCCGCAGGAATGGGAGAAGGGACGGCAACTGCTCGGCGTGCTAGAACTATAAAGGCCGGAAGTGATGTAATTACATCAGCTCACATGACACCAAGGTTAGCAGAATGAGTTCATCGTGACCTTCTCGACAGCAAGCGACAATCTTATGTCTTGGAGACATCCGGCGGGTATCATATCTTCTTAAAAATCCTGCTGACTGTCACATGGATGCTAATTCTCTACATTAAAGGGGCATCACCGACAATTAATTCAGCCCTTTTCTTACCAGGAGTCACGAAAAAGCGTGAGCTGAAGAACTGATGAAGCGAAAGATAACGTCCCCAAACACCGGGGGGGGGGGGGGGGAAAGAAAAGAAAAAATGTTTTACGGCTGTGTTATTCTGAAATGTTCTCACGTGAATACTGAACTCAAAATGAAAAAATGAACACGTACAGTCCGTGTAGAAAATTGATTCTATTACAACTGCTTTCCAGTTAATGTGATGATTAAAAATAAAGAAGAGGTTTTATATTATAACGTATCTACTGGGTGGGCCTGAGAGAAGTGACCATTCAAAAAACTGAGCAAAGTAATTCATTTTATTCATCCTTGAAGCAATACACGAGCATTTATTTTGAATGAGTTCATATCACTCCCACAAATGCGAACTTTAAAAATTTCTAAAATTTTGAAGAATAGGGAAATGTACTCGCATACTCACTATCAACGCTCAGTTAGTTTCCTGTCTGCTAATTTTAAATTTCTATATATTTCAGATGCGCAACTAGGAATTTTTTTCTGCGGAAGGTTTTGATATCGATGAAATCTATATAAGTAGTGCACAATAATTTGCATGCAATATCGATATATTACTGTTACCTTTGGGGTAAAGAAATTTTTTGCACCAATTAGTATCATTAGATCTCATCAAAATAAGCACCACTATTCAGCGAATTAAAGTACAGAAACGAACAAAGTAATTTATAATAAAAAACATGAAATATTAAACACCATTAGGAATAATCAGATAAAAAAAATGCAAGCACTATAAGCTTAACTATACTAAAAAAAAAAAAAAGAGATGTACATCTTCTGTGTAGGGAGTATCTTCTGTATGGCGACTGCGTTTGATTTGAATTGTTCTGATGGAATGCTTTAATTGAATGCTCGATTACTTTCAGAAAGAGAGAGATGCTGGCGCCATGGACTTGCAAGCTTGACCACAAACATCCCCTTTACCGGAAGAATCTTAAACACTGAGTGCTGGTAACAGAAAATCCTAAAATATTTTCATTATATCCTACCCTACGGAGATAGAACCACTAGGGGGTAGATCCTAGTGGGTTAGAACAGCTGAGGGAAGGGGGTTATATAACTTCCGAACCTGGTTAGACGGCTTCACAAGGAAGAGTTTTATCTTTATCCCATTTTTTGTCTCAATGGGATGTATGAGCAGTGGAAAACATTGAGTTATTGTGTCATCTGTGCTGTAGGGTCCGGTTCCAGATAGAAAGCCTGACAATGTGAGAAGACGAAACGTTTCCAGTTTTGTCTTAAGAGCGCGTGGCAGAGGGGAAAATGCAATCCAACTGAGGGAGAGACGTAGGAGATGGAGGTCTGCACGTGCCGGGCTGGGCCGCCAAGCCCGAACCCGGCTCGCGGGCCGAGTCGGGCTTTTCCCCAGACACTACGAACGGGCCGGGCCAAGTCGACCCATTCTTTTTATTGCAATGGTAAAGAATGGAAAAAGTCGTGTTCCATGCCCAGAGCGTATTCACAAAAGCAAGGAGGAGCACTCACAGTGTTTTCACCAATCTGTAGATATTAAGATGGTAAAACCATTTCGGGGCTTGTTGACAACAAAAAGATTCCACCCCGAATGAGTGCGCGTGTGTTCTGTAGAGTGGAGGGTGTCTGCAGTGGGGTGGGGTGTTTTTGTATGAGAGAGTTGGACGATACCCATTTTTTTTCCTATCCCTAATCTGTATAGGGATTGACTTTCGTAGTGTTACCGCTTACTAGTTCAGAGAAATGGAGATTCTGAACGCGCTTAGCTTCTAATTTAAAGGTTATATTTTTCGATAATTGTCAAACTTTAGTTAATATTTTTAGGCTTACATTCAACTAAATATTTTCAATAATATCTCATTTCATTATTTAATTTTCAGATTTTAATAAAATACAATAGAAAGACAAAATAATACCAAATAGCACATCACGGGCCGGGCCTAAATAACAGCTGCAATTGACGGGCCGGGCTGAGCCTTAAACGCACGGGCTCGGGCCTTGCCGGGTTTACCAAATTAGGCCCGTGTAGACCTTTAGTAGGAGATTAGCACTGCTAATGAGAATTATAGGGCTACGCTATCTGTGCTCTATTCCTTATATACCAAATGTTTCCTATAAACTCAAGAACGCACTCAGGAAGATGAACCTCAGTGTCGGCATAAGATATCCGGCATGTTTATATGCTATGCTTAAGCGAAATACTGACAAGCCCCCACTTTCCAACGAGGCAGGTGATTATGCCATACCTCCAACAGTGGCGGCGGAACCGCCCGGGCCCGGTCAATAATTTCAGCCAAGATTTTTTTATTTTTTTTTATTTGGCATATGTGCGATTGTTGTGATGTGCCTTAGTAAGTTCCTCTAAGGTGGCCTTTATTCCCAACAAAGCTAATTAGGCATTGTTTTTCTTCTGTTTGTTCCGGAAAGCGGGAAGGAAGGGGGTTCACCACGATTCGAAATTTCGGGCCCGGTCAATGAACTTCACTTTCCGCCGCCCCTGACCTCTACAATAATAGGACGGCTCCAAATGATAGAGGAGAAGGTCCAAATATGGGCTAAAGTCTAAATACGGGCTAGTGGCAGCACAGCGTTTAATTGTTGCTGTAACCTGGTGGAAATAATGTGAAACGGTGCCTCACGAACATACAACGTGTACGTGGTTATTTGGTTGTCAGCAGGCGATCGATCGAGAAGCAGTATTTGATAACGTGTCATTTTGCCTATTGCATCACAGCGGAAGTTTCGACATGTATGCATATTCTGTTTTATGTACAACTCTCCGTTAACCTTAAAGTTATTTTAGTATGGGCACAACATTAAAGATATCTTGAGCTCGTTTTAGCATAGATGGTTCACTCAATAGTAATGTACGGTACTAGCTGCCAATCCTCAAATAGTCCGTATGCAATGGGTCTAAATACGGGCTACCCGGTGCGTCTAAATACAGCCTACCCGGTGGGGTTTTAATATGGGCTAGCCTATGTTTGGACCACTTGTAGGATAACGTGAAACAAAACCCCACAATTATGTTCTTTTTCGTTTCAGAATGCCGAGAATTACGGCAAAATATCTTTCAAAGAGTAAAAGAAGGCAGTGGAAAGAAGAGGCTATGGAGGAAGCCATTACAGCTGTTCGGGAAAATAAGATGGTGACTCTGAAAGGAGTCAAGACTTTTAGTCTACCTCGTACAACACTTCAAACGTTAAGTAAAAAACTAGACCTCAGTCCAGCTGAAGTAAGTCGTACTAAACTAGGGAGAAAACCCTATTTGGGGGAACAAATAGAAGAAGAGCTGGTATCATACTTCTGATGGAGCCAAAAGTTGTATGGGTGTACTAGGGGTGATTTGCGACGGATGGCCTATCAGTTAGCAGTTCGAAATAATATACAAACGCAGTTCAAATTTAATGAAGCTGGTAGATGTTGGATTGATCTTTTTCTGAACCTGCATAAGGCTCGTTTATCTCTTCGCAAACCTTGTGGAACATCTTTTGCGAGAGCATTGGGCTTCAACAAGGAAAATGTTCAGAAATGTTTCACACTTTTGGAAGTAGCGTACGACAGAAGATTCACAGCTGACAGGATCTACAACGTCGACGAGACTGGACTTTCCATTGTTCAAAGTAAAGTCCCTTATGCCATCGGTAGAAAAAGGAAAACACAGATAGCAGCCTTAACGTCCGCAGAACAGGTTTTCTACAGTGACAGTCATTGTCTGCATAAGTGCCTCTGGACTGTTCGTTCCTCCCTTCGTTAGTTTTCCCCGTACGAACATGTCCCAAGTGATAATGAAAGGAAGTCCTCCAGGTTCGATCGGAAGAGCCCACCCTTCGGGATGAGTGCAGAATGATCGTTCCACCAAGTGGCTTCGTCATTTCATTGAAAAAGTCGGCTCTAAAGAAGAGTCACCCGTTTTATTTATGTTAGACAGACACTACAGTCATATGCGAAATGTTGATGTCACCGACATGGCGAGAGCACACCATGTGACTATCATTTCACTTCCTCCACATTCAACACACAAACTCTAGCCTTTAGACAAGACCTTCATGGGTCCGCTGAAAGCATTTTACAGTGAGGAAATAAGACAGTGGCTCCTACATTCCAACAGACCTGTAACAGCATGTGACATTATGGAGCTGTTCGAAAGGGCCTACCTGCGAGTCCAGAGTGGAGAGATTGCTGTGAACGGATTCAGATCAACTGGAATATTTTCATTGAACAAGAACATTTTCTCTGAAGCTGATTTCATAGCTTCTACGATAGAGGCCGAGAAGACATCTAACACGACCCCACAGACCCCGGATCATACTCTGACAGCAGCTTCGACTTCCTCTGCCTCGAAAACATTTCAGGCTTGCCCTATAACTACTCAACAGGTTCTGCCTGGAACCGCAATTCATGTCACTCCTTTTGATATTGCTCTAATACCTACTATTAAGAAGAAAATTACCAATCGAGGTCGCAAGGCTGCGTGGACCTCTGTTATCACTGAAGAACCGTACAAAGCAGCATTGCCTCTGTCTTTGAAAACATGTGCAGCCAATGAACACAAGAAGAGGGTGAAATGTAGACCTACTCATCAATATAAACGATCGGCTGCTTCAAGAGCTCTAACTGCAGGTATAGCGTCAACTAGTGAAACAGAGCCTACTAGAGGAATACGGTCTTCAAAACGAAAACGGCTGTCATCGGAATCAGAAGATGATTTTGGCCCTGTAGATCCTCCTCTGGATGACAGTGACAGCGACGTTGAAATACCTCAAGGCGACTATCCTAACGACAAGGATTCGAGCTGCATATTTTGCGGTGGACTGTTCTCTGAAGACCCATGCAATTTGCGGGCGCATAGTGATTGTGCAGGTGCCGAAATGTATCATTACATCTGTGACTTTTGTAAATAGACCTTTAACATCGAAGGATAGTATCCTTTTTCCGACAATTTGATTTTTTTTACATATTTAAAATGACAAATATGTGAGTTCTTTTTAGTTCGAAACAACAGGTGTTTGGATTATCAAGTTCATTTTGTTATTCAAATGTATTCTGACGCATTTATTTGCATTAAAAAAGGTTTTCCTCTCTTTACTGCTATTTTTGTGCCTCTTTTTTATGGATGTTTTTATGATAGCCCATACTTGGACCCTGCTTTCAAAAGTCATCATTTTGCCTCATTGTAACCTTCATTTCCAACACAACCGATATTTTTAACAATTACGTCAACCCGATACCACACGGGAAACAAGTCTCCGATATACTGTAATGTGTTCAATCTAGAAAATCTTTAACGGGTATGCATGTAGGTTCTCAAATGAAAGTGGTAGCACATATTTAGACCTTCTCCTCTACTACATTGGAAAGACCGAACGTTCATTTAGAATTAGTCAACGAGCATAACAGGGACATAAAGAGCGGCAAATTAACCATGGCCCTATCCAGAGAAGTCCAGTTCAGGTCTGCTGATCGTATTGTGGGATGATATAAAGAAATTAGCTTCCTACTCTACTCCTAAATCCACTGCCATTCGTGAAACTTTGGACATCATTACCAACAATGAGGCCTGCAATGACAGGGTCTCGCTAGACCTACGACGAATTTGGAACCAATTCTTCACAAAGTGAATGCCTATTGTTTTCCTCCAAGGATTCCGCGTGCAAAACGAACATGATGCCTCGTGTCTTTAATTGTATAATTACATTCGCATGTCTTCGTTTATTGTCAAGTCAAGTCACCACGTTTAAATTATTGAAGGTTCTATTATCTATTTTGCAGTCTGCTGTCTACCTTCCTTGAGAAAGCCATATGGTTGATGTGCGAAAGCTTGGAAACTTTTATTTCTATTCTACGCCAAGAAATTCAGATCATTAGTATAATTATACTATTTTGAATTCTCTGGGCTCTGGAGGAGTTTTTTCAAATCCTTAAAACCCTATCCTTGTTGTGCCCCTGTTTAGTTTTGACGATTTAATAAATACTGCAAATTTAAAATTTTATTTTTCCTGCGGTAAAAAAGTGGTGGGTAGGTGGAGCTGTGAATTACGTTACGAGGTTTTTGAATGCGTTAATCGTTTCTGTTTCACGGGAAAAAGGAAGACAACATCGATATTTCTTTAAAATATACTCCTTGCCCCAGGAGGTTATTTGTTTTACAGAGAGAGAGAGAAAGAGAGAGAGCTGAAGAAACAGAGACAACAACAAAAAACTAAGGAAGATGAGAGCGGAGGGGAAAAGAGATTTTGACAGATTCTGCAGTGCAATGAATGTGCTTTGTTTAATGCAAAATTTCCACAAACTTCCGAGATAAAAATGCCACTAAGACAATGAATGGCGTAGGAATGACTGGATGAAGGGCAGTAAGTGGAAGTTCCTTTCAAAGAAAGTGAGAATCACGCTTGAGAAAGAATATACGAATATTTTAAAGAGGAGTTACCGCTGGTTTTGCTTAGGAATGATTCGATGATTCAAGCTGGAATTTTTTCTATTAAATAAAGCCGTCTGAATAGAAGGGCTCAAATTTGTTTTGAAAGACTCTATCCAGACTTGAAATTTAAAAAGCACAGAGTTCATTTCTACGCAAAGCAGGCAGTTGAACACCAGGAAAATAGTGCTGACTTTTCCGTTATTTCTCTCCTCCTTCCTTTATGACTTAAAAATTTAGCACGACTTTATTGATCGAAAAAAGTTTTTAAAAAGCCGTGAAATGCCAACAGAGCAGCTCTGCCAGTTAGTGTGTGTGTGTGTATGCGCGTGTGTGAGACCCTTCCACAAAGTCGTTCTATCAACATTTTTTTAGACCAAAGCAACTCCCCTTTCCCCCAAGGTACGCTTCTGGATCCGCAAGTGCTTGAGGGCCTTCACTTAGATCAAGATATCATCCGCTCCTGTCGTTTTCCTGATTCACGAGTTAATTTTCCTATCTTTAATAACTTCAACATTTTTTCTCCTCATGCAAAAAATTCGCTGCTTCAGTAAACGTAGTTCCTCTAAAAACTGTCAATATTTTTTCAAGACCCATCAAGAGGGAAAATATTCCGCAACAATATAAAAACGTTAATGTCACACTGCATAACGGCCAAAATGCTGTCAGGAAATTGTACGGGAAGGTTATATTAGCATTTCAATAACAGCACAATAATTTAACTAGTGCAGACATGACATTTACGAGTGTTGGCTCACTGGAGACGAAGCTTCATTCTAAGATATCGTGTGCATCAGAAGCTTAACTCCACAGCTTAAAACTGTTAAGCAGTTTTACAAGGGCATACATCTTTTATTTCAAGCCTCTTATACCATCGAGTGTTCTTAAAGTCATAAAATCGCCAAATGAACCCAGGGAACGCACTACATAATGCGACAATTATAGAGCCTGAAATTAAGACTACTCACTCTGTTCCCTACACCTCCATTTTTTTTTTTTTTTTAAACACCTTTACCATCTATGTAACTGCCTTTTTATCTGAAGTGTGATTACCACCCTTCAACGAAACACTTAACGGAAATTTACGTTTATTTCGAGAAAGCTACTCGCGTACGCGAAAACTTCGCCGTTCGAGAAAGGAACGACTAAAGAACTGACATCGCGGCTTTTAATAGGCTGCAACTACGGGGGAAAATATTAATGGCAAACTGTCTTAATGGACTTCGGAAAATTTCATTTGAAAGTTTCACCGCGGCTAACGTTTATTGCCGTTCTTTACAAACGGGGCTTGAAGTTTAATCGAAGAAGAACGGACGTTTAAATAAACTGCTTGATTTTGACTGAAAACAGCGCTTCCAATTTTTCTTGCTACCCCTTCTTCACTCGCTGCTTCCAGGCCACCCCTCTTTTTTTATACCTCATCTTATAGTTTTTTAGAGGTGTTACCGTGAAAGTGGGGAGGGGTGCACCTTTTTATTTGCATGGAAATGAGCATCGCTCTCCATAATATTTCCAATATAGAGTATGTTAACGGCTTGACTTCCGAGAAAATTTCTTGCAAGAGAGCAGGCCATAGCGTAGAACGAAATGTGCAACGTTATTTATTTAAGCCATAAAAAGCTATTACTCCAAATCGTTGTCGTGAGGACGGAAAGAAAAATCTTTTAAGAATTCCGTTGCAGAGTGAAGTGATTAAGAACCATTTTTGGGAATTTTACACTTGGCTGGCTGCCGGTACTAAGCCCATGTACGCAGGTAAAGAAAGCAGCCAGATTCTACGATTCGCATAATTAACGAAAAAGGGAGAAAATGGGTCGTAGGCACAACACTGTGAGATAAAATAATTTTTACAGCCTTTCTCCTAATTTTCATTCATTACGAATTCACAAGAAACCAAATATGTTGCTGTGTCGTGAAAAAAAAAAAAAAAAAAACAGGAGCTAATTATGCACACTACTGTTTTAGTGTGATTTTTTTTTCTTCTTTTTTTTTACATATACATACATGTATACACGCGACTGTGTAATAATACTTGAGGAAACTGTTGAGCGAATGGAATAACAAGTTTCTCCGGGCTGTTTTTTTAGGTGAGAACAAAAAGGCAGGAGCGGTATGCAAGCTGAAAATTGGGTGGGGAGGACATATGTGGACTCATCAGTGGCCAAAATCGCTTTCCAAAATTTTAGGAAATGTGTCCCTTTCCCATCTCAAGTAAAAAAAAAAAAAGGAAGGGGAGGGGAGGGGCGACAAAAAAGGCGCCTTTCCTCTTCTCTTTTGACGTTTACAGGCGACTTGACTCGACACTTTTACAGCATCTCTTACAGCCATTTTTTTTTTTAGGGCGGGAGCGGTAATTTTTATTACATTAGCAACTCAACCCCGAACAAACGAACAACAACAACAACAAACAAAAAATGGAGACCCTTGGTTGAAATGTGTGATAATATGTAAAAATGACGACGGCAAGGAGATGCGAATTGCAATGGGTCGGAAAACACGTAACGGTTACTTTGTCACCGTTACAGGAAAATCGCTGTCACCGCTATGAACAGTGACAAAAAGTAACAGTACCAAATTCACTGATAAGAATGTCACCATTACACATGTCCGAGCAATGCTTGGGTCCCAAAGTCACTGTTGCGTCATAATTTGGGTTACCATGTCGCCATATCAAAAGAATTTGGCACCTTTCCTGTTAAAACATCATAAGGTCACTATTGATGTGAGCTTTCTTTCAGTCTCCTCATTTTCCCAAGCTTAAGATAGATTTTCTTTCGGATTTCGCTATGCGTGCGATATTAAACAAATAATTCAAAGCGCACTGATTGTAACAGTGATTTTATAACTGTTACAAGCGAGACGGCGATTCGCCGTTCCGTTACTGCCCCGTCAGTCACCCTGTCATAAAGAGTGATTCAGTCACTCTCACATGTAAGACAGTGCTCGCAGTTCCTTCTTCTTTACAGTGATTTTTTTTTTTTTTTTTTTTTTTGTCATAATTACACGTAAAACGGAGACTCACAGTTCTGACTTCCTTAGAGCTCGCCACCGCTGTCGTAAAGAGTGCTTTTGTCACTGTTACAAGTAAGACGGTGACTCGCAGTTCCGGCTTCTTTACGGCTCCGTTAGCCCTGTCGTAAAGAGTGATTTTGTCACTCTTACAAGTACAACGGTGACTCGCAGTTCTGGCTGCTTTAAAGCTCTGTCAGCCCTGTCGTAAACAGTGATTTTGCCACTGCTACAAGTGAGACGGTGACTCGCAGTTCCTGCTTCTTAACAGCTCCGTCACCGCTGTCCTAAACAGAGTGATTTTTATCACTGTTACAAGTAAGACGGTGACTCGCAGTTCCGGCTTCTTTAAAGCTTTGTCAGCCCTGTCGTAAAAAATGATTTTGCCACTGTTACAAGTGAGACGGCGACTCGCAGTTCCTTCACCGCTGTCCTAAACAGAGTGATTTTGTCATTGTTACAAGTAAGTCGGTGACTCGCAGTTCCGGCTTCTTTATAGCTCCGTCCGTCCTGTCGTAAACAGTGATTGTCACTCTTACATGTAAGACGGTAATTCGCCGTTCCAGCTTCTTTACAGCTCCGTCAGAGCTGTCGTAAATAGTGATTTTGTCATTTTTACAATTGAGACGATGAACGCAGTTCCGGCTTCTTTACAGCTCCGTCACTCCTGTCGTAAACAGAGCAATTTTGTCACTGTTACAAGTAAGACGGTGACTCGTAGTTCCAGCTTCTTTACAGCTCCGTCACCGGTGTCATAAATGGTTATTTTTTCACCGTTAAAAGTCACTATTACTTCCGTGGAACTGTCGCCGTTGTTACTATGACAGGAAAATCATTTGAGCTCACCTCTAGTGCAGTGTAATCTGGTGTAACACAGGATAACTGACAGCATTTAAAAGAAAGCGTGTAAGTCACACCAAATGCGCTATTGAAAGCCTCAGAGAAGAAATGCAGCAACAACTAGTAGCTAAACTTTGAAGACTGTGTGATATTTCCTTCACATACCGTCTGGCATTATGTGAGAATTCCTTTTCTGCAGTGAGCTCCTTCAAGCATGGTTTGCTGGCTAACCCAGAAACCTACGATATAGCTTACTTGGGAGAGTATTCGGCTCCGGGGCAGGAAAACGCGACTTCGAGCTCCGCCACTGGCAAATTTGTGTTTTCACAAGTATTAGTTTAATATATTCAATCTCCGTCTTCTTGAACTGTAATAAATAAGGTTTTCATAAATTTGAGTGGTTTTAGGCATGTTTTATCAGGCGCAACCTTTCTTACGTACAGGTTTTACTTGTAACTGTTATTTTTATAACTAAACAATCTACCTGAGCGTCCTTTTAAAAATATAATAAAAGAACGGCCCTTATAATGCGGCCAGGCAGTCTGTGTATGTGTGCGTGTGTGCAAAACAAGCGAGTAGGAAGTTTGAAGATTGAACAGAGAAAAAAAAAAAAGGAATCTTTATAAACTTTGTTAAGAGACTCAAGCATACATACCCACACCACATATAAATAAAAAAGAGAGTTCTAGGAGGGGTAGAAATCTCCGTCTGCTTCATAAAGCCTTCATAAAGGACATGGAATTTTTCCCCTTATGCGCAAATAAGAATGAATCCCTAATCGCATGTAAGACTCTGAATTTCACTTATTCACCATTTAACTTGAGCAGAACTAAACGCTGACTTCATTTGGTTGCATTCAAAAAGATTACACACTACCTTGGATGATGACTCTACTAACGCCAGTTTCCTTAATGCTACGCAATTTCCCAGACTTTTCAAAAATTCTGCGCTGCAAATATTCTTGCCCAAGTGTTGGTAAAAATGAATACTGCGGAATTTGTTTACTAAAGGACATGAAATGCCTTTTCATAAAAATGCAAAGTGGGGCGGATTGAAGGAAAGACCGAGTAACGGGGTTGGGATAAGACGCTTTAAATTTTTCCAGGAGAGCGTATGGGAAGGAACAGGTGCGAGTTGGCAACATTCCTCCATCCCTCCTGCTAGCAGCCTGGCCTGGGTCGATTTATCTCTTTCCACTCCCATCTGAGCAAAACCGCGACCGCCTTTGAATTGCCAAGTGCCGTTTCGATCATTTTGAGTGGGGGAGGAGGGGGAAAATGGCAAGAGAAACGTTGTGCTACAGAGCACAAGAGTTTGTCTGCTACGATGATCACCCTAAGCCAAAGCTGTTATTAGTTGCCGCTCGTTCACTACAGGCTTTTGAAATTTAGATGTTTGTATCGGCGAACTGTATCTGTGCACAGCAGTCGACGTCACACCGCAGAAGTACCAGTTTCCACTTCGAGAAATTCAAAAGAAACGAATGCAGCTATTAAATCGAATGAATTATTCCGCAGAACTCGGATGATACGCTTAAACGCATTAAACGAAGCAACCGGAAACCGGTGAGAAAGAAAACCGTTCGCTCACGCACGGAAGGAAAAGGTTATATTTGCATTCCATGATAACTTTCTCACAAGATCGCAAAGATCCTTTATTTGCTGACTAATATAACCGAGAATCATGGACTCCAATGCTTTAATGCGCATTTGGAGAATTTCACATCATTCGATGTTCATTTACATAAACCCAAAGCTCCGAATCTCAAGAAGGGTAAATATCACGAACAGCTGGGCTGTTTGTTGAAGGATATGAGTATCCCTACTGTCTGATTGAAAAATCCACTGGTCCATTTAAAACTTAATTACCCGGATTTTTAAATTTGAGAATACGCATCCAGAAAATAAGAGACGAGATATCTCATGCAGAGAAGTTCAGACCCAACAGACCGAATTGATATATTACTTTTCACTACCACACCATTAATTAATTACTACTAATAATAAAACAATGACTTCTCTTACAGAGGGCATCCGAAAACCACCCAGCGAATGAGAGAATCTGCAAGTACAAGAATTTAAGAACAAAAATCTAGACGAACTGGAAACACTACAAGCATAGATCGCAGAACTTGTTATTTCGCCAAGTATCACTCACCCTTAACAAATTCCTTTAAAATCTCCAAGAACTGGGATACTTCTAACTGCTCCACTTAAACGAAAAAAAAAGCTGTCAGACCAGCCATATCATATGGATATATGCTCAGGTCTATGATGAATTTTTGGGTGTTTTGTTCGTGTCTGTGCTTCGAAAATCAAGAACCAAAAATGATAACAAGAAATCAAATACTTTATCATATAAGTTCTGGTAGTGTTCAAAGTAACCTTTTTTCAACTACAAACGTCTGAACGTCTCTTTCATGCACGATGCTTACTGAAAATTCTGTTAATAAAGACCCTTCAGTATTCTTGCCAAACTATTTTAAAGCCCTTCATTTGCTTCCCGAGTTCATTTTAAAAGGGACGTCACGTTTCAAAACGGAAAATGCTCTACAAGATGAGGTCAGGAGCTTAAAATACAAGACTGATGTTTGCTTTCTGAAAATTCCTCAGTTTGAAGCAACCGGGAGTACTGAGAGCAATGTGGCGATAGCTTAAATTTCACTTTATTTCATTCCGTTTATTTATTCTCCGGGGAAGGGATTTAACGACCCCACGTACGCAGCAAAGTTGGTAAGGGGTCGTCCGAGTCCCTACGATAGGGTCACTAACTCAAGAAAAGGGATAGAGCCAGAGCCATAGACAGACACACCACCGATGCCTCAAAGCTCGGATCAATTCGGACTATTAGCCAGAAGACCACGCCTCTAACCACTCAGCCACAAGAGTTGCTTCCAAAATTTAGGATGGGAGACTTGAATGTCTGTCTGCAAACATTAGGACGAATCATAATTTTCACCAACGTGAACGAAGGCAATTTAGAAGTCATGTTGTCCAGTAGTCTACACTAGCCTGAGGTTCAGTATCAGTATCAGGCTCAAGACACAGAAGGGAAACAACATCGTTCGTTCTTTTATGACACTAATTTTCACTCTCCCTTGGAAAAAATTACCGTAAGTTAGGGATGGGGGATTATTTTCTAGTCTAGGATGTTCATGGGGAGAGAGTCTCATAGAACTTTAAAAAAAAAAAAATGCAAATATTCACACATACAGTTTGAAAGCTGCTCTATTAGGTATTTACAAGGACAATAAACTGTCCCGGTGGTCGAGAAGTCAGAGGCGCTGGTTTCTAGCTAGTCATCCGAGATGGGCTCGCAATCAGAGTTTCGGATATGGTATGGGGTGGTGTGAATGTCTGATGTCCCTTCTCTGGCATTAAATTTGGAACGGGCGACTGCTTATAGCATTTGGGGTTGCTCATGGTAGTCGTTACAGACCCAAAAAAAAAAAAAAAAATGTATATATATATATATATATATATATATATATATATAATAACTTTCGTTTTAAATTCTAAAGTTTTTCCTTAGTTTTCAGTTTTGCTCTTCAGTATATAATATATATATATATATATACATATTTATTTAGAGGAATACGTGCTCATCGACGATGTCCACAATTTACAGTATGTCCTATCAATGTAAAGCCAAACTTCTAATGAAACTTCTAATGGTAATTCAGCAAAAATTAAGCATCATTTAATGACGGGAGGCGGTTTGATCGTGTTTTAAGAAGCTGTCACCACACAAAAACAGAAACACAATGAGAAATGCATTGCATTAGGTGTGTAAAACAAACTAAAAAGAAAATAAAGTAAAAGACTTACAGTGACCATGCAGTTCTGACTCGGGTTGATGAAGTCTAAACCTCTGTCACCGTTGCCATTGAAGCAATGTTGAATATTTTGCGTAAATTTCCTATGCACAGCAGAAAGAGCGTACACACAGAGAGCAGAGTTTGGACTAGGTTTGTTGTATATGTCAGACTCATCTTTGGACTTAGCAAACACGGCGAACAGAACATCGTCCTGAGCGGCAATTCCCAGAGACACGGCGAGCTCTGAGCCCGGACGGCCCACGTAAGCAGCCTGAGCTAGATTGTAGTCTGTTCCGTCTGGAGCTCGACACACCAGAGGAACTTCCGTGTAAGAGTAGTAGTGGACGTCCTCGTGGCAAATGCGGACCAGTTTGGAGATGAAAGGTTTCGGCGGATCGGTGAACTTTTTCTGCACGGTGACAAAGTATGAAAATCCCTTGGAGCTGAATCCGTAGACGTAGGTGATGGGGTAGATCTCCCGGGACATACTGTTTACCATGACTTTGGTCCCGGTAGTCACGCCGGTGTGTGCAATGGCGAACATGTTATTTGGATCCAAGCTGCGACTGCTGACGGCAGGTACGTCGGACCTGTATGGCCCGTTTCCAGTATAAGACACACCAACGTATAGGACGTGCATTCTAGGTAGGCTCTTAGGGCCTTGCGCAATAAAGGCCACAGTGGACGCTGTTGAGTTATTCGCCACCACAGATTCGTTGGCGGGAGTCACAAAGTTCGTTACATCATTAAGATTGTGCACGGTGCATATTCCCTGAAACAAGCTGCCACAAGCTATGAGACGGCTCTGGGGATAGTCGATTACCAATGCCTTATTGAAATAATCCGTAGGTCTCTTGGCTTCATTAGGACAGATTCGAGTCACAGGACACTTGGGTGAATCTTCCAATGGTCCCATGACGGCAACGGCTTCAAGTTTCAAGTCGCGAGACAGCTGGTAGATGCGATTCACTCCACCGATGTAGACTTTCTCGGTGTAATCGTGCACTGTGAGGTGGTTGAACTTTTCTACCATGGCGTCCTCGAAGACTGCGAAGTTCTCGTCTTCTAGGTCCTGGGATACGGTGAATGCGGTTATGACCATCATGAGGAAGAGGAGGAGGTGGAGGAGCAGGAGGTTTGCAGGACGCCAGCTCAGCATCCTGACCGCCTTGCTCACCATCGTCACACCCTCAACACGTCACACCTGCAAAAACACAACAAAGAGGAACTGCTGTTAAACGATGAAATAGAACATGCAAACAAAAATGCAATATATTATTATTATTTCTATGCAATACATATTATTTTATCATTTCAGGTACATAAATGAAAGCTAATGTACCAATGGAAAAATGTTGATGATTGTAAAAGATTCTATCTCGGCATACCTACTTAAATAACGACATTGATTTCAACACGTGGCACTCGAGAACTTAGCACAGTTTCTTTGTTTTCTTCCATTGATCATTACATATTTTACCTTCACCCGATAAGTCCGAAGAATTTATATGGAAAATCGATATGTATGGGCAGTTCAACTGATAACTTAGTAGGCTGCAGGTTAAAGGCAGACCTTCACCCCTGGCGTCCTGAAAACTACTGCTCCTCCAGCTCCCCCTTTCGTAAAAGGAGAAAAAATCAACAGACCTGCCAACTTTCAGGAATATAAATCGTAAAAGAATTTCATTGAACGTTTAATCGACATGCCTGATTAACTAATGTATCAAAGATATCGATTAAAAACTGAATTATTACGAAAACGATTTGTCGACTTTAATCGTTCTCATATGCTATAAATTAGGGTGCTTGGCACTATTCAACGCTTACACCGATTAAAAGGCAATCGATACTTAATTATCTCATAGTACATTATCGCTAGGATAAATACTCATAAAAATTTTCTTTGTAACTGCGTAATTATTGCGATATATTGCAGTAGCTTTGCGCTTTAATTAAACTGAGGTTTTGGCCTTGAATTTTTGTGCCAACATGTTAAAATAGCTTTAAAAACCTTAATTTTAAGTTTTATATGTGAGGCTTCAATGGTATGTCTCATTTATCTCTCTTTTTCATCAGCAATGACCAATCCACACTGTAAGAAATTTTCTGAAATTGACGAGCCACTTTCCGTGATTCCTTTCGTGAGTTAACGAAGCATATTTCTGATACAACTTTTTCCGTGAAATGACAGGAAAAAAATTCTTTGAATTTCACAGATTCTTTTGCACGTAGGAAAAATTCCGAATTTTCAGAAACCTTTCCGCAATTCCTTTTTTATAATGACGGTAAATTACCGTTTTCAAGATGTTAACGAAAATTTTTGAATTTTCAGAAACCTTTCCTCAACTCCTTTCTTATATTAACAGAAAAACTCCGTTCTCACTTTTTGCGTATCCATATGACAAAAAAATTTCGGTAATAGGTGGGATTCACGGGAATATGTGGGTTTCATTAACTGTTTAATTTCCATAGCCTGTCGAAGTACTGAATTTTGAAGTTCCGTAGCGAGATCGGATATTGTGCATAATATGTATATTGCATGAATTTTCGTTACTGTGGCACAGGATATTTCTTCTCTTCTTCCTCATTTTTTGCACCAGGTATTATATCTTGTGTTACGGTGAGAAACTGGGTACTTAATTTATTGTACAGGTTAGAGATGAGCTCGGGCCAGGGCTCGGACGGGCTCAGACGGGCTCAGAATTTATTAACTACCGAAAAACCAGGGCCCGGGCTCGGAATTACACATCTTGAATTTTATTACTGTAATTAATTCAACACGTGTAATTCCGAGCCCGGTTGAATTACACGTGTTGAATTTCATTGTGGATTTGTTACCATGGTGGAAGGATTTTCAATTTCCTAAGCCAGCTGCCATTGCAAGACAAATTTTGCTTAGCAAGACTTGCATTATGCATTGTCCAAAGCTATATAGCCCAAGCAAGGATTAGTTTAAGGAGGTCTGGTATCGAAAAACTGGGAAAAAATCACATTCTCATTTTTTTATTTTATTTTAATTAAAAATCAAGAATCTTATCTTTAAAATGATGTATTAATTTCCAAAATTGCGCAGTTAGAAGTATTGTTACTTATTTTTTAAAATTTCCTCACTCCTGCGATTTTTTGGGGTGACGTTGGTTTTTAGTGCAGCAGGTCGAATTTTAGAGAAAAGAAGATCAAGTTGAAGCGCTGAGGCATTAGATGCAATTCTCTCTCTCTCTCTCTCTTTTTTCATGATGAACTTGATCTGGAAACTGCACACACATATGATAATATTGTGATTATTATACTATTAAGTGCAAAGCTTTGTTAATGTTACAAAATGCAGAATAATCTGGTCAGGAATGCTTTTACGTCCTTTTCTTCTTTTTTTTTAATTTTGGAAATTTCCCTACATGCTTTTTTTTTTTATATTTTATAAACATCACTCTAAACTACCTTTACCAATTAGCATATATGTAAATTATATTGCAAAGATTAGTTTTCTAGAGTCAAAATTTCAAACAGCTTGCAACTGTCTGTACGGCGTTGTACGTTTTAAAATGCAATTTATTCAAAATAAAAGTAAATTTAGAAATCAAAAAGAAATAACGAATGGAATTTTTTGTTTCTAAACGATTTTCTTTTCTTCAGCTTTTACGAAAATTACTGATTCTCCTGATACGGTCGAAGCGCACGTTGATTATTTCTTTATTTTCAAATCCACATTTTAGAACATTTGGCTTTATGCGTAGTATTTCAAAAAACATATTAATATTGTGAAGTAGATTAACTGAACTAAACTTTTTTAACTAATCCTTGCTTGGGCCATCCAGTGTATAATGCATAAATGCAAGCCTTGATAAGCAAAATTTTCCAAGAATCCGGGCCCGGGCTCAGCAAACACATGTAATCAAAGAAAGCGGGCCGGGCCCGGGCCCGGGCACTAGGCCTTTGAACCCGGGCTCCTAAAATTGAGTCCGAACTCATCTCTAGTACAGGTGACTGTACGATGTCCGTGTATCAGTCTGTGGAGTCCTTAAAGACATAAAATGTATAGCTGTCAAGAGTAAATTTTATATTTCGAAGTTTTGTGAAATAAAACAGTACATTGCACCTTCTCTTAAAGATAACTGAAAGTTATTGTCAGTTTAAAAAATATCTCAAACTCCAAATTATCCTGTTGCTTCGAAAAATCACGATGAAAAAAATACGTAATTTGCGATAACACCTCTCTCTCTCTCACACACACACACACACACACACACACACACACACACACACATTACAAACATATTTAAAAAAAACAAAAGGCTCCAATGAAAAATAAAATCACAAAATCACTCGCATTAATGAAAACAAAAATTAACATCTCCCAATTAGTTTGCCCTGAACGTAAGTCGAATTTCGTGATTTTCTGGCTCAGTGGTTAAGACGAACGATCTGGGCTCGATCCACACCACCGGCCTAAAATGATTCTCTCGCGTAAGGGCTCAAATATTCAGAGTGTTGGATTTTGCGAAATTTCTGTCCAAATACGGAAAAACTAGAAACGGACTTTTTAAATAAACGGAATTACTGACTACGAAAAATCTGTGAAAATATGTAACTAAAAAAAAACGGGGACTTTTAAAAAAGGAAATTCCGTTAAAAGATGGACACGTTACGGCCAACTTTGCTGCACCTTATTTTCAGAAATTTTCCGTGAATTCGCACTATTTATTTCTTACAGTGTTTTTACGAGTCTTTCCCGCTAGGTTGCGAGCAGAAAGATTTGAGGATGCAGAAGAGGGTGATAATATGACCAGGAAAATCAGAATATACAGGCACATTGATACTTATTCCTTTCAAAATCATACTAACCTGGAGAACAAAAAAAAAAAAAAAAGTGTAAAATAGCCGTAAAAGAGTTAGAATTTTCGGAAATTTTCCGGATAAACCGACGACTTGAAAGTTCTGAATCAAGGACTGATACGGGATAAATTGACGACTTGAAAGTTCTGAATCAAGGACTGATGCCTGTTTCGAGTTTTGTCGGCATCAATGGTATGTCACTTACTTTTTGACTTTTTAGATACTTACTGAAAAAAAAAAAAAAAAAGAAAGAAAAAAAAATGCATTTGTGAACATATAGCATGAATACCAGGTGTAGTAACACGAACCCTAAAATCACCAAAGCAGATAACTTTCCCTCAAAAATAAACCATTTTTTTTTACCCAAACTTTTCTAGCGTGTGATGCTTAAAAAATTAAAATAAAAACTCGTTCGTGTTAACAGATTTAATATTTTACGCACGTCAATAAAAACTCACCTGCATCGGTATCAAAGTCATTGAGAACTACAATCGCTTCAGGTGTTCACACATATGTACACATTTAATGCTGAATCAACGTAAGAATTTCACAGAGGCAGGTGTTAATTTCCTCCATTACAAAGAACTTCTTGCGTATCTCGCACTGCAGCTGTATCATTTGTACGGTTTTATACATCTGCGCTGTACAGAACCGTAAACAACGAATATTTACCAATCGCAATTCATAAATAAAGTATTTCCACCACAATTGAGACCATAAGGAAGTTAATTTGTTTTGGAATCTTAATACTTTTCAACAGAGAAATTTTCTACGCATCACAGATAAGTGAATTTCACAGTAAGCAAGAACTGCGATTTTCACAACCGTTCAACGGATCGTAATAAATCCACTCGTAGTATCAAGAGTTTAAGTGTTTTCACAGGTGATACAGTTGTACTCAGGGTGTGTACACATTTACATAAAATACATAAATTCCAGGACCCTTCCAGGAGTTCATTAAAAAATTCCAGGAACTTAAATTTCTGCTGGAATCATAGTGCTTTGTTTTATATTTGGCAAATTGGGGTGAAATTTACTACGCATTTAGAATTCCTATTAAGTCCCATGGATTACGCTGTTACAGAGTGTTCTTCAGTGTGTATCACATCTTCAACGAAGAGGTGAAATTTCCCCGTATAAAAAAATTGCTCTGTGTAAAACTTAAACGAAGTAAACCATCAACACAATGATAATAATACAAAACAATTTTGCCATGGCACTGAAGATTCTCTGTTTCACAGTCATCTATTCTCATGCAGACTGGACACAGGAAGGCCAGATATCAATCTCCTTCATTGAGGAAGGCGCACACCAAATGAAACAGCCATCTTGGACTCGGTGGAAGGTTTCCACACATTGTTGTGACTCCAAGTACACATAACTATCACGTTAATAACCAAAGTGGCTGGAAATACGGCACTCAAACAACTTGCACTGCAGCACTACATCAGATTAAAGCGATGACAACAGGTCTCCACACTCTATGGAAGGAAGTGATGTCAACACGAGCAGACGCCACATGTCGCTAGGACAAAGTGACGCCATCAATCCAAACTTTTCGACCTTTTTTCTTGTTTTGTTTTGTTTTAATTGCAGTAAAAAAAATCTAGGACTATTCCAGACCAATCAAGGACTTTCCAGGATCTCAGGGACCGTATGAACCCAGTGTACTTCACATTTTACACCACGATAAGTCATGGCTAGACAATTTTTTCTACTTCTGATAATTGTTATAAACTTCATTTGCAACGATCAGTAACAACTTTATTTGCTTCCATGCCGAAGTTAATTTGCAACGGAAGTTTTGTATGAAACATATTAAAACCCTAATTTCACATTCTTGATGTCCGCTAGGAAGAGTTTACTACTTAATCACCGATTGAAACTGTATTATCTGTACAGACACGAATGTAAGTATTTGTGTCATGCGAAACAGTACGCACAGGAAACTGCATCTGAATTAATTAAAATAGCATTCTTTCCATAATTTTGTACCTCAGCTGATCTAAAAACAGGAATCCTACTTTTCTTCATGGTCACTCTTCTAATGTGGCACAAAGGCCTGAACTACAATCATCAGAAAGAAAGCAGAGCGAAAACATAAGTTGACAAATTTAAGGAGCGCTGGCTGAATGGTTGAGAAGCAATCGTTTATTACCACAAGAAACGTCTCTCCTGAGACAGTACAGGTGTTAAGAGAGCTGGCGGCTGAAGGAATAGGCAGAGTGAAGACGAATTTGGATTCACTTAGGCGTCAAAAGGTAGTGACTAGTTGTAGTGCTTATGTTTCTGAAAACGGCGACTTTTAACAACAGTGAGGCGAATTACGACAGTTGAAAAGCCGTAAGCAATCATTCTTTCCAAGACAGAAATTCTGCAAGCTATTCTTTACTTCGCTCGTTTCATCTTGCCGTTTCTCGTACCCGAGCTTTCAGTATAACTGTCCCATTTGTACAGACATTATATGTAGTATCTGTACAAATGACATAGAACAAGTCGGCCAACCTGCATGAACTCACTGTTAGTACATATTTTGATGCCATTTATGCATTTAAAAAAATTATAGTATCGCTTCGTCTGTCTGGTGAGATAAAATCGTGATACTCATGATCCATGCATTTCAATTCATCCGATACACACAGCTTTCCTGCAAGGTAAGGGTAATATATACTGAGAATGTTCACATATTTTTAAAACGTTTTTAATACGAAATTACAGAAAATAAAAGAAGTTCAAATTATTGAATCTGGAAACAGCGTGTTAGGTGTACACGAAAAGAACATTTGCTGCGGTTAAATATCGTTTACTAAGAAAATGGAGCACGTAAACACGCTGTGGATATAGAAGGTTATATGTTTTTCCTTTTTTACAAACAGAAATATTTGTATTCTGTTATTAAAAAACGCTGTGAAATCGTAGACTTGGCATTTCTAAATGCAAAATCAGCAATATCATTAATAACAGAGAGAAAAATCGTCATTGCTTTTAACGAGAAAAAGAACACGAAACGAATACCCAAAGAAGGTACGTATTTTTACGACTATTTCAAGAGGTCACCGGTCTTAAAAGAAAATCTACTGACCCAAAGAACAATCGCTAAGTGGTTAAAAATCTCTGTATCATCGGTAAACAAGGTAATAAACAAAGATTTGTATCAGAAAAAAAAAAAAAAAAAAAAAAAAGGAAAGAAAGAGAAGAAAAGATAATGTTCACCGCCTTTTGCCTAGGCACGTGGCTGAGCGCAGAACACGGTGTAGACTTCTTAATGAAAATCCCTCCGCCGGAGACAGATGGAAAGTTATTGTGACTTTTGGTGATCTACCATAAACGAGTGTAACAAAAGAAAAAAAAAAGGTCGATGTACTATCGCAAAAGGGCAGATAAAACTTATAAACTTGGTTCCAAAAATCCGAAAAAAAGTTTCAGCAAAGGATTCATGATTATTGCTGGTTTCTCAAACTATGGAAAATTAAAGCTAAGAAAAGTTGAAAAGAATGTTGAAATCAATTCTACATATTACCAAAACAATGTATTTAAAAGAAAATCCTGTATTTAAAAAGAAAATACCATTCTTTTATCCACAGAGCCTTCAAAGAGTAGAACTTCATCAATATAAGGCTACCGGTCATACGTCTAAATGCACTACTCTATTTCTTGAAAAAATTAAAAACAGATACTGGTATGAAGTTTATACCTTTTGCTTGTATTCTTTCAAAGTCCCCTGATGTATCTCCAATGGACTATTGTGCCTTTGGACTGAGCACTTTCTAAACAAGTCCTAAACCAGTGGTTCTCAAACTGTTGTCCGTGGCTAGGTCCTATGTGGTCCGCGAAATTTTCTATGGAAAATCTGTATTTGTAACGCAGGTAATGCAACTTTAAGATACGCGGCGTGTGCAGTGATCTATCACACTAAGATGGGAGTGTACCTACTCCACCGCCATGCAGCTCAGGCCGCCAAGGTCAAATGCGCTGTCAACGTCGCTATCTTACCGTTGTGTTGTAATCCCAGTAACGAAGTTACGGTGACGCAAACAAGGATCCTCCGCGGAAATCCCTGTCACAGCTCATCGGCGCCAAACCTGTCTCCAAAGAGCAGGAACCGCGGAGCTGGAGGCCGGTGACAGCGACAGGTGGCGCTGATAGCGATTCTGTCCCTAATATTTCAGCAAACAAGTCACAGCCGGTGACGGGGACATACTCGTATCAGTGACGTGATTCCCGACTCATCTGTAGTACCGAGTAGCCCTTGGCGTTCGGCAGTTAGTTTTCTTGTGTGCTGTGTGTGTGTGTGTGTGGGGGGGGGGGTTACGTAAATATTGTATAGCATTAGCATTATTATTGTGTTATTTGCGATTTATATTCAGAATGGATTGGTGGCTTAATAGTGGACGGAATATAGGTGGTAAAGGAAAGTTTGAGAACCACTGACCTAAAACAAAGATTGGACTATAGAAAGCAGTGGAAGAGAAGTGGAATAAAATACCACTACCAATTTTAAGAAATGCCCCGTTATCTTGGAAATCTATGTGTAGATTCATTCCACAGAAAGGACTATCAGATAGAAAATTTAAGAAAGAAATAGTTTTATTTCATACATTAATTCTATTGCTGGAAAATAGCTCTAAAAATGTGAGAACATCCTCCGTAGTGGGTAGACCGAGAGCTCAAAGGCCTGAAACGAGAAATTCCAGCTCAGCCAAAGCTAAACGTTCAAAGCTCTGCTCCTCCCCAGGCTATTTCAGATATATTTTCGTAAATCATAGTTTAAAAATTTGAAATATTCCTAATCAGGTTACAAACAGAAATTTATAATAAGACCTATGACAGCAAACATTAAATGGAAAAACAAAATGACTTAAGAAAGCTAAAATCGCGAAGACGTAGTAACTTTTCAAAGGTCACAGAAGTTTGAATCCATTGGTCTCAGTGATAGGTATAATGAATTAATAGTAGCTGAAAACCATCTTCCTCTTTGTTGAGGAAAACGTCATCAGCGTAGCGTTAAGTCTACATGAAACGGGAGTTCTGAGGAAAAACATGAAACGGGAGTTCTGAGGAAAAACATGAAACGGGAGTTCTGAGGCAAAGGTACTTAGTTCCTCCCCAGCCCTGAACTGCTGGCGTCGCTCCTTAGCACATGTATACATAGAACACTGATGATGTCACAATGTGGGGTTACGGATGGTCTAGTGGTCAACGTTCGTGACTGCCACGTAAGATCCTAGGGTTCGATCCCAAGCAGGAACGAACGCTCGACCAGCTAAATCTCCGCCGTGCGTCGGATGGGCACATTAAGCCGTCAGACCCCGGGTACTGGCCTCCCGGCAAAAAATAAGGGCGTCTTCTATATTATTCAGTTACTGCAATAAAGATTACATTTCCAAAATTGATGACATTATTTTCACGATATTTTGCATGTAACCCTTGAAATAAATAGCATTTACGTTAAGTATGCTTGCGTTAGTCATATTTTTGTTACGTGTGGGCATATCTCAACAACAATAGGAACTGCCCAAAATACGAAGTCTTTGCTGCAGGTTTCACAAAACAGACACATTTCAAATGTTACAGGAATAACACGAAATTTTACCAGATGAGTTTTGATTACCACAGGTGTGATGAAACTTTCACTCGTCTCAACCGTTGGATGCAAATACCCCGCAGCCAGTGCCGGTGAGTCAGAGCAAAAGAACACTTTCGCTCATCATTCACCGACGACACCAAAACAAGTCAACTTAACATTTACATTATTCCGACGGCAATTATCTGGCTACACGAAGAGAGCAACTGCTGTTCGGGTCACAACACAAGCATTATTATCTTTTACTAAAATGTAAATCACTCAGGCGTCGATCGCTGTTCTCTCCTTTCAAGGAAAACAAGGGTCAAGGGGGAAGGGGGGGGATTTCGCTGAAAAATCCGTTACGATGCATGATTCTTCAATCAATTGTCAGCAAAGTGTAATTAAAACGGAGAAAGAAGCGAACTCTGTCGAAAATCTGTTGGTTAGGAATCCAATTACGCTAACAACTACCCATGCAGCTGTGACTAGCGGCTAAAAGAAATATCCCACTCTTTCTGATCAGAGAAGAGAGTGATTCTTCCAAGAGAGATTCTCTCTCTCTCTCTCTCTCTCTCTCTCCCATTTTATCTCCTTCTTTCTGACTGCTAGCGCGTGGTCCCCAGGGTCTGATGCACAATGAAAAGGCTGAAAGTGCATCGGGAGATCATCTGTTTTACGAAGGAAGAGAAACTTCAAGAGCTTCGCAGCTGGGACAAGCACTTTTAATTGCACTACTGACCATAACTCACTCTGACACTAATCAGCAAATCAGAAACAGAAACTTCTTGGCAGCTTTATTGGGTCCATTCCTATCTTGAAGAATTTACGCAGACGAACGAGCACACATCGCATAATATTTTAAACAACTAAAAACTACTCAATTCACATAATCCATCTTAAGGTAACATTTTGAGTAAGTATATGAAATAGTTTTTCTCTGCCATGGAATATTTTTTATTATTGGGTTTGCAGATTTGGCTTTACGTGAAGGTATTTGAACTTAACCCAAAGCTTAGTTATGGACTTAAAGACGTACATAATTAATTTCACATGAATTTACGCTTCTCTTCCCCTTCACAAGGAAACGTTTTTATATGTGCCAGTGCGTTGGCGAATGACATCTCTTCCCGCTCAGAGAAATGAAACCAGAAGTTCTCCAGTACCCACGAAGGCTTAGGTAACACATGGACAGGTATCAAAGTCAATCAGTCAAGAACAGAAGGTTCAAAAATTTGAAGCACACGCTTCAATAACTTTGAAAAACTCCTCCGATTACTGTTTCCTCAAAAGATTTAGTCGCCAGCATGCAAACCCAACCGGGTCGTGGAAGAAGGGAAGAAGACGTGACGCTGTAGGTCCAACAGTCTTCAAAGGAGGAATGAACTGATGTTCAGATAGGACAGTTCTAATAAGTGACAGCAATAACAAATTAGAGGTAGAGTACATGCATTGCTTTCGGCTGAATGCTAAGTCGGTGAAAAGCTAAATTTCATACTGCGAACTGAATAATTAATTATTTTAGCTTGGTGTTTTATCGGTATTCATTGCTAATTTATTTAAGTAATTATTTCATTTATGTAAGTGCTGTATGTTTTGCTTTTATTTTTGCTGTCAGTGCTTTTGCGTTGGGTAACTTACGCTTCTAGAGCAGCCTTTCGCAAAGCAAGAAAATCCTTTGCCTGTCATTGCTTTTGCTTTGAGTGACTTACGCTTCTTGTGCTGCTCTGTGCAAAGCAAGTAAATCCCATAATTTGACTGTCATTGTTTTTGGCTTGGGTAACTTACGCTTCTGGATCAGCCTTTTGCAAAGCAAGTAAATCCTTTAATTTGTCTATCATTGCTTTTGCCTTAGGTAACTTACCCTTCTTGTGCTACCCTTTGTGAAGCAAGTAGAATCCTGTGTCAGTTGAAAAGAAAATATGTGTACCAGAAGGAGCATTAGAATTGTCGGAATGCACGGGAAAGCTTAAGAAGGTAGGGTCCCTTCAAGCCACAATCAGCTTAAAAGCGGCTTCCCTCCTTGGACCAACGCATCAGTCAATCAGGGAGCGAGAAGAGTGGAGCGTGAAAAGAAATTCTCATACGGGGTTCTAATACCCGTTATGCAGCATAGCCCATCCAAAAAGATGGTTCACCATGTATGCTTCCACCCATTCTAAAGAAGGATGCCCTGAATTAATGACAGCAGAGGGTGCATACATGATGCGTTGTGACGCGAGACGCAAACGTAAGCAGCACATTCTCTGAGCTGCTCGAGAGGACGACAGGTCTCGAAGTCCAACACGGGGAGTATGTATTGTATTTTTGTGCGCATTGTCCGCCCCGCAGATAATCCGCACGAAAAAAAGTACGTATTGAAAACGACAAAATTTCCCAGATAGTCCGCACTTCCAAACTTTAAACAAAAGAAGTAACTTAAATTTGTGACTTACCCGTTTTTCTCTTCCATTTCACCAACCTTTAATCTATAAATGCTGGTAAAAATGCTGCGTGCTGGCAAAGAATTTGGCAGGACATATGATACCGTATGTCTTTAGAATTTAGCCAATAAAAACAGCATACAGTTCCAAATTACAAATTTAATATGTACAATACATGTACAAAACGATAGATAGATGTTTTTTCAATTAATAAATTGTCTAACAGCAAAACAAAAACAAAAAATAAGAAAAAGTGAGAGATAGAGGGAGTGGGATTCTTAATCGTCGATTTCCGTTTCGCTGTCACAGTGAAAAAGATTGGAATACGGTATTTCTAACGGGGAAAAAAAAAAAAAAAAAAAAAAAAAAAAAGAAAGAAAGGTAGTCCGCGGACTATACTCGCGAAAATACGGTATACACGCCACTCGACTTATTGTTAATGCGGCCTTAACTCCCACTGCCGCCTACGCCCGTAGTCACGCACTGGGGTACCTTGCTCAACGCCGCAGTATACTATCCTGGTCATTTTAAAGGCCTTTTAGGTCTGTTGTCAATAAAATGGACAAAAACGATTTCAACTGAGACAGTTCAGCATTTAATGAATGATACTAGTTTCAAAAGAGACTCGGCATACATATCTGCTAATTTACGTTTTTTGTGTCACTCGATGAAGAAATTAGAGACAACAAAAAAATCTACTGTCTGAAACAGGTAAAAAAAGTGCGGGACGATGAAAAGATACTTAACACACTTTCGGGTTCAAAAATAGAAGCCCTAAAAACAAATTAAATTGTGTGTTAAAGAAACAACAATAAAAAAACAGTGGATTTCAAACTATGCGTAGAATTGCTCAAGAATTTTATAAGGCCAACTTGTACGCGAAATTACTGTTTTTGTGTCAGCAATATCGCCCTCTTAAAGCATTCAAGAACGATCTTTCTCGATATTGGTCATTGTTTCGTTAAAATAACTACAGATTTGAGATGGAAAATCTAGAGATGACATTTGTTGTCCACTGCAATTTCAAAGAACTTTTTACATAAAATGTGATTAGTAAGCTGAGTACACGCATTATCTTTTTATCACAGAAAATACATAACAAGTTATGTTATCGTTGAAGAATATATATATATATATATATATATATATATATATAACTATACCATCGAGATTAGAGGAAATGCTATCCCACACTCACCAACCCGCTTGGCCAGCGTGGTGAGTTATGGCCAAACCCCTCCAAAATGACTCCACAACTTAAATCTTGGCCCTCAGTCTCCGGCAGCTGGAATGTACCTGGCCAAGGCAGCAGCCAGTGCGACATGAAGGCAGAGGGTGCTAAGAATCCCCGGAGGACCGGACTAGGCTGCCATCTGATGCTGACCTTGGCTACGTATAACGGATGCTCCCTGTCTTCTGATTCAAGGCTTTTTGAATTGGAAGAGGAACTACAAAGGATTAAGTGGGACATCATCGGGCTAAGTGAGGTAAGGAGAAAAGGAGAAGATCTCATTGAACTGAAAAGTGGACATCTCTTCTACTATCGTGGGACAGATACTGGCAGAACGAGTGGTGTTGGATTTATAATAAACAAGAAACTGAAGGATAAAGTTGTAGAAGTTGAAAGTTCCTCTGACAGAGCTGCACGACTCGTTATCCAACTCTCGAGAAGATACCAGGCTCAGATTATTCAAACTTATGCACCCACCACAAGTCATGCTGAAGAAGAAATTGAAGAATTTTATGAGGAAATTCGTGATCTAAATAATAAAGGTAAGCAGCACTTGAAGATAATTATGGGAGATATCAATGCAAAAATAGGGCAACGGCAACAGAATGAAACTTCAGTAGGTAAATTCGGCCACGGCAACAGAAACCAGCGTGGAAATACTCTCGTAGAGTTTGCAGAGGCAGAAGGGTTTTTCATCTTGAACTCCTTTTTCAAGAAAAAGCCACACAGGAAATGGACATGGAGACATCCAAATGGGACGACAAGTGAAATTGATTTTATTATGTGTAACAAAAAATTCGTCATAGAAGACTGCAGTGTGCTAAACAAGTTCAACACAGGCAGTGACCATAGATTGGTGAGATGTAAGATGCACCTCAACACTAAACTCGAACGTAGCAAGCTCATAAGACAAACAAAATGTATTGACATAACCAACCTTAAAAAACACCATAATACCTTCAAATTGGAACTGAAGAACAGATTCTCTGCTTTAGAAGGCCTAACATCGGAAGAAGTGGATATTTCTGAAGTTAACAGAAAAGTAACCAAAGCTCTTATGGAAACAGCAACAAAATTAGCTGGGTCTAAGAACAAATTGCATGTGAACAAATTATCAGGAAAAACCAAAATGTTGATGCAAAAAAGAAGAGAGATGAGGACAACTAAAGAAGATGGGACTTCCAAAGTGGAATATATAGAGCTATGCAAGACAGTACGAAAAAGTATCACTGAAGACGTAAGGAAATTCAACTGTGAACTAGTAAGGAAAGCAATTGAAAACAACCAAAGCCTAAAGATAGCAAAGGGACATCTCAGTAAGGGAAGAAAACAGATTATGGCACTGAGAAAAGAAGATGGATCTGTAACAAGAAATAGAGGCGAAATTTTGACAAGAGTGAAAGATTTCTACTCCAAATTATATGAAAGGGATGATACATATACTCCAGGCATCATGAAAGGTACCAGAGTTCTTCCAGTCCTTCCAGCAGAAGTTGCACATGCAATCAAGAACATGAAGCGGGGAAAAGCTCCAGGAGAAGATGGAATTACTGTAGACATCATACAAGAAGCAAGTGGAGAAATCGAAACAGTACTCGCCCAAATTTTCACTCGATGCCTTAATGAAGGGAAAATTCCTGAGGATTGGAACACCGCTACAATGATCTTGCTACATAAAAAAGGTGACATTGAGGATCTCAGGAACTACAGACCTATCAGCCTCCCATCAGTGGTTTATAAAATCTTCACTAAAGTTCTTTCACACCGCTTGAAGGTAACACTGGACATGGCTCAACCGAGAGAACAAGCTGGATTCAGGAGTGGCTACAGCATAATAGATCATATCCACGTACTGAGAGAACTAACTGAAAGAGCGAGGGAATATGAACTTCCATTGTGCATGGCTTTTATCGATTATGAAAAAGCCTTTGATTCGGTGAAACCATCAGCAGTTGCAATGGCTCTGAAATCCTGCGGTATTGAAGATGCATACATTAATATTATTAATAACATCTATGAAAATGCAAGTGCGAAGATTCTGCTATTTGAAAATACAACACACATAAAAATTGGAAAAGGAGTGAGACAAGGTGACACCATATCTCCGAAGCTCTTTAATGCCACATTGGAAAATGTCTTTCAATCACTGAACTGGGAAAACAAAGGCATAAAGATTAATGGAGATTATCTAACCCACCTTCGTTTTGTTGATGACATAGTCATTTTTGCAACTACCCCATCAGAGCTACAGAGTATGATGCAGGAACTTGCTGACAAGAGTAAAGAAGTGGGATTAAAAATGAACTTTCAGAAGACAAAAGTGATGTTCAATGCTTTTACAAGGAATGAAGATTTATCGATTGATGGAGAAAAGCTGGAGATAACAGACACGTACGTTTATCTTGGACATCAGATATCAAGTGAGGGTCACATTGGTGAAGAAATTAATCGGCGTACAAAACTTGCCTGGAGAGCTTTTGGAAGAAACAGCATAATTTTCAAGAGCAATATGCCATTATGTCTTAAAATAAAAGTGTTTGATCAATGCATCCTTCCAGTGTTTACGTATGGTGCAGAGACGTGGACCTTAGCTAAAAGAGACATACAAAGGCTGCAGACAACTCAAAGCAGCATGGAGAGGTGCATGCTTGGTGTAACCAGGAGAGATAAGAAGAGGAACACGTGGATCCGAAAAATGACAAGAGTGGAAGACATCATGATCAGAGTTAAATCCCTGAAATGGCAATGGGCTGGACATACTGCCAGAAGAACAGACCATCGATGGACAGCCGAAATTTTAGATTGGATTCCAAGGGACAGGAAAAGACCCAGAAGAAGACCACATGGAAGATGGGTGGATGAAATTCGAAAATATGCGGGAGTGACATGGAGGAGACTGGCACAAGACAGACCGTTGTGGAGGAAACTTGGGGAGACCTTCGTCCAGCAGTGGATTTATAATGGTTGACAATGAATGATGATGACGATATATATATTTGGCAAATATCCAAATAAATATTTTTCTGTTTTTTACCTAAAATCCGTTCTCTAATGACAATAATAAGACTACTAACAACTATCCAAACCACTTTCTTTATTCGTTAATCAAGCACGTCCAAAGTCTATAATTGACAGGTCTGTTATTAAACAAGTCTTTCACAATGCGCTAGAGTAGACTTCAATCAACAATAATTCAAAATCTGAGTGACACTTCTCACTCTTTAAAATTAATCGTCTCTCTCAATATAAAACCCTCTTACAAGATCCGCTCGCTATCTGCTCATCTCAACACTGCATATAAATGAATCGCTGCACTAACATTGTGCCCTGAGCTCTTATCTCAGAAGTCTTTATCTACGTTGACTCGTCGTCAGGATTGCCGACTTCATATTCATGGGGAGAAACTTTGGAAGACTAAGTTTAGAAAATATTTAAAGAGAAGGGAAACCAAATTTACATAAGAACACAGGAACTCAAAGGGAAAGTTGAATTACACACTACAAAATATTTTCTCAAATTCACGAACCACTTTCCGTGATTTCTTTCGTGAATTAACGAAGTATATTTTTGATAGAACCTTTCACGTGAAATAACGGAAAGAAACCTTAATTTCACGGATTTTTCGAACGCCAGGAAAATTCTGAATTTTCAGAAAAAGCGTTTCCGTAATTTCATTCGCATATTGACGGAAAAACTCCGTTCTCACTTCTTCCGTATGCATATGACAAGAAATTTCCGGTAATAGGAGAAATTCGTGGGAATACTTGAGGTTTGATTAATTGCTAAATTTCAATCTCTGGCGAACGATCTGATTTTGAAGTTCTGCAGCTAGATAGGATATTGTAGATAGCATATGACAAGACTTTTGGCTATTGTGGCACATATTTTTTCTGCTCTCCCCATTTTGTGTACCAGCTGTTATACCGGGAGATCCAAAAGTTACAGAAAATTTGAAAAATCAATAATTCGTAAAACATTTATAGTAATCAGATGCGACTTTCACAGAAATGCACAGAAAGACGTGGGATTTTTTTGTGCAGAATGCAGAAATTTAATTCCAGAACAGTTACCCTTCTGACCACCAGATGGCGCTGTAGGGGTCCGAAAGCGACTTACCGGCGGTATTTAAACATAATCTCTGACTGACTTATCAGTGTGGGTTCTGTAATAACCTGCCGATGCCCCGTGCATGGACCCGCCCTGCGGGTATAGTGAGTCATCAGTGTTGTGTGATTCATTGGGCTGTGAGTAAAGTTTCTGCTGTTGATGAACACGGCGAGCTGCACGTTAAAAGGAACAATGGGTGCCAGGTAATTTGCTACTGTTGCGCATAAGCATGTGGTCTTTATGTGACAAAGCACTGTTAGTTAAATTGTTTTATCAGAACTCGCAAAGTGCAGCATTGTGCTCTTTTCGTTCAATACGGGATATGAGATGTGGAAATGGATATGAGATGTGGCACGTGATGAAAAAGTTTGTTCGGCACTGATGCAGATGATGAAAAGGTTTGAGGACACGGACACTTTGGCAGAAAGTCCAAGAAGCTGGAGACCCCGAAGATCTGGTGCACATCTTGCCTGAGGTCGAACACCAAGTCGACACCATATGGACTGCTTCAGCGCATGGGGAATGCAGTGCCCACGAAGTTTCACAACGAACTGGCGTTTTGGAACTGTGTGGAAATCACTACGGATCATTTTTAAAGAGTTATCCCTACAAAATTCCCCCGCACGGGGATAACTGGTTTTCCAGTTATTTGGGGAGCGGCGCCCCCACGGCCCGAGCTGACCTTGTGACTGGTCAACATCTGATGTCATGCCACCGCTTGTTTTTTATTTTGGTGTTTGCAGGGACGGCTGTTCATCCAGCTGTTGGGGAGTTGCGGCCCCACGATCCCTAGCAGGTCTTGTGTCTCGCTTTTTCGTTTTTATTTATTTTCTCCACTGGCTAGTTGCCCGTGTTGTATTCTCTACCTAATCGCTACCACGTTATGTACTAACACCCCGGTCTTGTGGTTTTGTTACCCTCCACCACTAACTGATTTATATTAACCGCTCAGTTCGTAGGTTGCTGAGATTCCGTTTAGGTTCCCTTCCAGGATTTGTCTCCTTTGGATTTCTTTCTTTTTCCTTTTAGCTGGTTTGGGTGCTAGACCTACCTGCATGTTTGCCGCGTGCGGAGACCCGTGAGGCGGAAATGGGATGTCTGGCGGCTGAGGTCGCAGGAGACCGGAGATGTGCCTCCTGTGTACCAACACTCCTCTTCGACCCCGGCTTCGCTGTAAACGGGAGGTTAGACACTAACCCACCTCTAGTCAGAAGTCTTGTACCAAGTTGTGTACAGGGCTTTAGCGGCTTTTTTGTCGTATGGCACGGCAGGGTGAGCCCGGGGGCTGTGGGATCATGCCAAAGGCGTTGGCATGACGGTACCAGGAGGCCGAAGTGTCCGCCGAGTGCGTGTGATCACAGCCAACGGACTATATCTGCAACGTATAAGCTCCAGAACTGTGTCCAGCGTCATTTTCTCGGCTTGCGGACCTCCAGTTCTCCCTTGTAGGGCTCGGTGGTGGGTGGAGTTGTTTGCAGACGAATCTTCCTCCTTTTTTCCATGGGTAAAAACAAAAAGAAAACCTCCAAATTTAGGTCACCCGAGGAAATGATTGTTGACAACGACTCTCCTTCGTCTTCTCAACCTACCAAGTCTCATAACCGTAAACGGTCTTTAGACCTTGACCTGGACCAAGAATGTGGTACCTCTTCTTCGGCAGCTGTACCAGTCGCTCCGAAGCGTCATCTACCCTCGATTGCTGTGACTACGCATGCTACACACTTACTTGTGGAATCCATCGATCCGAATGAGAGACTGTCCAGCAGATCTCCATTTTTCATTTCTAAAGCTTTGGACGCTGCGGTTGGCCCCTTGATGTCTGTGAGGAAGCTTCGCTCTGGGGACCTGCTTGTTCAAACTTGCAGTGTTTCTCAGAGTAACACTCTTCTGCTCCTCACTAGTCTTCAAGGCATTCCTGTCAAAGTGGCACCTCACCCGTTTCTTAACACCTCTCGGGGTGTTATTTCGGAGTTTGATCTCTTGCCATGCAGTGAGGAGGAATTGGTGACTGAACTTGCGGATCAGGGTGTTCTTGCTGCACGTCGTATGATGTTCCTGCGTGATGGCTCTTTGATTAAATCTAAAAATGTAATCTTGACTTTTAACTCCCCGAAAGTTCCGACCGAAATCAAGGCAGGCTACTTGGTCTGTGGAGTTCGCCCGTACATTCCCAGTCCTCTGCGCTGTTTCAGGTGCCAGAGGTCGGGCATTCACAACGTTTCTGTAAGAGTTCCGCTCGTTGCGCAAATTGTGGCTCCAGTGAACATGACGGGGACGGTTGCACTTCTGCGGCCTCCTGTGTTAACTGTGGTGAGGCCCATGCAGCTTACTCCCGCACCTGTATGAAATGGAAGGACGAGATGG